>CM060932.1:66011044-71011044 GCA_030765085.1 Allium cepa | reverse complement strand
TTTTTTAAACCAATTTTAAAAGGGAAATTGATATGGCTTGATATGGTGTAACTATATGAGTGTATATGTGGGCATAGAGAATACATATGAAATGAAAAGCTAAATCTCTAAATAATATGAATAAGCACATGTGGATGTGTATGGAAAAAAAAATATGTATATATATATATATATATATTTACAGATAAATAAAGAAAATCCTCAAGTGTGCTATATGCAGATATATATGTATATATATATATATATAACTAAGGATACATGTGCATATGTGTGTCAAAAATAATAATATAAATAAATAAATAAATATATATGAAATAAATTGCTGGAAATCAGATCACACATTTAGCATGCAAATAGACAAGAGAAAAGCATTTTCTGGAAAAGTAAAATTTCTGAAAATAACCAAAGTAGTTAACCACTCTCTTCTTCACCAAATTAAGCCAGGGAGGGTAGAACTTTGGGTTCAAATAAAAAGGCAGATAACATAAATTTTCTGATGGGCAAAAATGTCTTTAGCTAGTGCCTGAAAACCCTATACCCTGCATACATAAGCAGTGATATGAGGAACTTCCTCTTCCCCGGATAGCTCTTGAAAAAAAATATATATATGCATTTTATAAAAATAAAATAAGTGAAGAAAAGGGTTGAAGGCAGAAACTTACCAATCAACTAGGGAAGTAAAGGAGAACTAGGTGAGAAAACTCACTCAAAAATTTAAGGCAATAAGTCCTAATGAAGGCAGCCAGTTTATAAATTAATTTTATTTTATTTAAAAAAAAAATATGTAACTGTCTTTTAGAAATTAGAGATACTTTGATACTAGATGGTTGTTCTGTTTGTTTTATTTTATGTGAATATTTTAGGTATATGATCAGTATGCATAAAGAAGTGTCTTAAAAACCCAGATCTCTTCCTGATATGATAATGTTAGAAATATGGATAAATACCCAGAAAATAAAATGATAAATATAGGCAAGTAGTGATTGGATTTGGCTCAACCCAGAAGAATTAATAAACATGTGAGCTGCAATATACATATGTGTATGTGCTGAGGCTTAAGATAAAAAGGAATCAGGGGTGCAATAGGTTTGCCTATGTGCTGATACTCCTGAATTCAAAGAAAATATACAATACCCATGTACTCAGCAAATGAAATCCTGTTATTTAGGAAGCTTAGTAAATCTGAGTTTAACTGAAACACAGATGTTTGCAAAGCCATATGCCAATATTAGTTGCCTATACTTCCTTGGAAAAAAAAATATAAATATTTATTTACCTGTGCAGAAGCTTGTTTATTAGACATGTATGTGAAATTGCCTGTTTGTTTCCTTGGTTATGGATGATATGAAATGCTATGAGATGAATGCTTGTTATAGTGAGATGACTCATTGAATAGGTTTGCCATGGGAAAATATAAAAGAGATAGTACCTAATAACCTGATTAGGAAATGGGTCAAGACCACTGCAGGAATGACTTGTATTCTTGAGTAATGCAAGTTGACACATGGCTTGTTTAAGTCCTGAGATCTTTGTGTAATGAAGTGAATTAGTTCATTACAGTGTGTCCACTGATTCATATGTTTGCAGATGAGACCAGGGTAGATAAATATATCAAAGAAGGAATATTTGATATGAAGAGGAACTAGGAATAAAATAAGGGGAGGGAATAAAATGATTTAACTCATGTTAATGATTTTTCTGTTCTGTGGGAATGATTATTTGATTTATGATTAATTTGTTTGCATGAATAAATGTGTTATGTCTACACAAAATCTCTGGAAAGAAAGATTAGTGTGCACCAACACAATGACACAGAACCTGCACACAAGTAATAATTGTTTTCAAAGAGGCAGAACTATAAGTAAATGTACTTAATTCAATTTTTACTGAATTAATAAACTGTTTTAGTGGATTTTCTCATACCAGACATGTGTCTGACCCTAGTGTGCTAATGGCATCTGGGGTGTCTCATTTTATATGGGGCAGCTTCAAATGCTTTTTCAGGAACAGCAGCCTCTAAGTAAGAGTAGGAGCAAGGATTTGAGAAGAAGATTATAGCATGCTAGAATTAAATAGATAAGAGCTTAAATGATAAAATGTGCATGTATAGATATTTTTGAATTACTATTTGTATTAAGTACTGAATGTTGGATTGGATATTCTGCCAAGTATTTGGTTAAGGAATTTACTTATAATTAGAATCTGGAAATCTGAATACTTTTGTCTAGAAAGTTGAAGATGTTTATCTATAATTTTATAAGTAAATTGAGTGAGAATTTTATGACAAATAAGAAGGTTATACTTTATAAATGTATTATGTGTCTGCATACCTTTTCTAAAAATGCAAATTTTATACTATGCCAAAAATTTTATATATTATTCTTAAATGAAGAAAGGATCTGAAATATAGGAGTTGAGGACCATGTCCATGAAAATATATATATGTATATGTTTAAAAATGTTTTGATTCAGATACTAGTACCTCAGTACCAAGGTAATAAAGGGATGAATCTGAATCCTTTATTTTTAGATTGAAGTTTTGAAAGAAAAATATGCCTTTTAAAAGCCCATGAAGTATGCCAGAACTAAGAGTTCAAGTGAACCATGTTTCCTTTGCAAAGTATTTACAGAACTCAGGAGATTCACCTTAGTTTATATTTCATTTTAGTTTAGCATCATAGCATCAAGGAATTAGGCTTCTGAAATATGTTACTTACTTAGAAATATTCCAAAAGAAGAAATTATACCTGGTAGATTTTATAGGAGAGCTAATTTAGAAAATGACAGAAGCTTATATCATTTTCAAAGCACATGCACTACACCATTAAAGTTTAAAGATAAATATCACAAAATTGTCTGATTTCTTAGATTCATATTTCATAAGGAATCTACCCTGTAATCAATAAAAATAATAATCAGGCTGATGTCCATATAAATGCAGTTTTATTACATGTATTGAATATAGCTATGTGAGAATTGATTAAATCTAATCAATTAAATTATTCTCTTGTTTTACCATAACTCTGATTTAAACAAGAGGTGCACATGCATCTCCATATGTGTGTGTATATGTTGTGAATATACTGATATGTTTATATTGGTAAACTTGATGATCCTGGATAAAGTTGTTTACTTGAAAAAGGGAAAATGACTCTGGGCCTTAGAAGTATATATATATATGATGATAAATATATGTATATCATTAAAAAAAAAAAAAAAAAAAAAAAAAAATTAGGTGCAAATTAGAGAGGGTCATTCCATTTATCGACTAATAATGATAACTCGCAAGTTGGTAGGAGTTAAAGTCAAAACTCGGTATCGATTTAAGGCTATAACTCGGCACTGAGTTATGGTGCTAACTCGTATGCACTACTCAACTTCGTGGATGGAAAGGGTTTATCAAGTGATGGTTTCCTATAGTTTGATGCATGAAATTTGGATAAGTGTTAGGCGTGATGACGAATTATCTCTAGAACTAGAAGAAGGAGATTTGGGTTAGGAGCCAAGTTATCAAAGCTGGATGAGTTTGCGTCCAAGGCATTGGAAGAGGAGTACTAGAGACATGGAAAGGAGGCTAGACATTTTTTGGCTAAGTTCATAACTTGGCACTGAGTTATAGCTATAACTCATTACCGAGTTATAATAGTGAATGATATAGTGTGGAATTTCTAACGATTATTGTTGAGGTTCTGTAGATCATGCTGGAGGTGGTGGCTCGTTCGTATCAGGTTGGATGACGATATAACAGCATGATGAAAACCTATGGTCTTTGGATGTTGGCACATATTGGGAGTAGGTTTCGAAGATGGCGGCTCGTAAAGGAGGGAGCCGTATGATCGGGGAATGTGGAAGGGTTCCTCATGAATAATGGAAACTGGATTGGGCAAGAAGGACTTTGTATCCAATGGAGCAAAGGTGGTCTCGGATGTATGTGCTAAGGAATCATTGATGTTTGAAGAGTTTTTAGTTGTATTCGAAGTAGAGGTGTTGTAAGTGGGGATGCCCATGGATAAATAAAGGGGCCTGTATAACTTAGACATGTAGCTTTGGTTCTATTATCAGCTTTAGTCTATGAAACACATATCCAACTTTAGGCTGCGAGATACCAGAGTACAACAGAGAACCAGGATTTCCATTGTTCCAAGCGTGGGGATCATACGAGTTATCATATGTTTGGAGCATGAGGAGTGATAGTTAGGATTTTTGATGGATGCTTTGGATGATTTAGTTGTTTTATTTAGTAGGCTATCAATCATATGTATCAAGGAAAGTAGGTATTGGAGACAAGAATTCCTAAAAGACTGATATCCTTTATTTGGTTTGTGGTATACCTTTATGATATTGTAGAGTAGCATATTATAGTGTTATATGCTAAATCGTTGGTTGCAGGGACTAGTCGGGTATGGTTCGTGTACTCTTGTTCCTTACCATATTTACCTGTACAATATTTTGGGACTCATTTACTGCTTACACCAAACTATTATCTAACCCAAGGTTTTATGCTTTATTTATTATTATTTTGGGTACTCTTGAATGAGTGGACTAGATAATAGGTCTAGGTGACGCATTAACTGTTTGGAGGATGTACTAGATGGAGCTATCTCGTATTGGATAAAATATATGGATTTCTAGGATTTTCTACGCTTTGGAGCCTATGACAATGCTTGCTTATTTCTAGTTGTTGAGACAGTTTATTTGAGTTTACTTATGTTGTATAAACTCCACTCCATTTGATGTATAACTTGTGGATCTATTGCTCTGATGATGATTTGTTCGCATAGTTGTTACTATCTCTTCTATTGTATCTATGATATCATATTTTATCCATGCTCCGTGAGATATGACAGGTTATATGATATATTGATTTATTTCAACCTAGATGATTTTCTTATATCAACTAGGCATAATAACAGCGCACTATTTATATACTAGTGGTGCCGATGGCATAAGGAAGTTGTCACACACCTCCTCCTATTCATTACTCAAAAGTTTCCATGGTCCATGCCAACTTTACAACCTGAATTTAGCCACTCAAGTTATTTAGGACATAGTGGTCTGGAGATAAAAAGGTACAACAAATGTATATGTTTCTCAAATATCAAAGAAAATTATATGCATATTATTAATAACCTAAAGCGGACGCAGTAACGGTGCCAGAAGAATGCACTGTGATGATTCTGGCCATGTGAAAACGAATGAGAATTCCTTAAATAAGACCTTTCATGGCAATATCCTCAACTCTACAAATCTATCCACACAAATTACACATATACAAAGATAAAACCATCAAATAACATATTTCACACATGAGAATGGTTGGATAAAATGATGTGTTTGCCAAAAACAATGCATTGATTCTTATTTTTGGGTTAGAACTGAAATGTAATAATAAAAACGCAGGAAAAAGAAGACCCGAAGGGCGAAAGATAAAGTAATGCTCATATTACAGTCATTTGGAGGATGAATTAATTCTGAAGGGCAATTCTAGGGTTTACAGTTTAATCTAGGGCCCTAAAATCAAAAGAAATATGTTGATCAAGAAATATATCGATACCAAAAAAAGTTCCATGCTATATATTTGTACTTACATGTCATCTTTAGTAGCATCTGTGGGTGGACCACGTAGAATAGACGCAGGACCAACCTGCAAAATAAAAGTTTAAGAGTAGGGAAACCAGTTGAAAAAATATTTGCAAATGCATATGCCTATCGACACAGATATAAAGGAAGAATAATATTAATAATATATATCACTACTAGAAAAGGATAATATTCCGACAACACCTAGCGACGGCTTCCGACGGCATATTTCCGACGGCTTCCGATGGGCCGTCAAAAGCCATCGAAAATTCGCGAAGATCTTCTCAGGCCAAAGCCTTTCTTCCTCATTTGGCTGCACGATTTTCTTCCCCCATTAATCCTCAAATCTCTCCTCCAAGCTTCCAATCACTAATTTCATGCTTTCGGATCCTTCCTGGCTGCATAATCAATGTCTACTGCTTTTTAACTCAGACATAATCTCTTATTTTTGCCAAAAAACTAATTTTTACTCTAAATCTAAATTTGCATATTTTGATAAATTATGGCTAATTAGCGATTGCAATTATTTCCAATAGCATAATAATGGTTTATAGCATCCCATGGTATACCTATTTCATATGTTATCGTGAAATTGTAAAGAGTATGTATAATTTATGATTGTGTGTGTATATGTAAATCACTGGATATGCGTAATTTCTTTAATTGTATTATGTTAGTTGGAATAAGACATGAGTCATATAATATCTTGACTTGTGCAACAATAATGAATGCACGAGTCTAAAAGAATTTGACTGTATTGAAAAATGACAACTATATTAAAGCAGCCTTGTTCGATGAAATACGCGAAATAAATATGGTAAATTAATAATTTTTCGAAATGTATATGATTAGTAAATATATATATTCTTTTTTATAAAATATTTTTTACGTCCCTTAGAGAGTTTTTGCCCCATCTGATGGGTGTTGTACACGATCGTTATATAAATAGTCATTTTTGTCACAACACGGCCATTTATATTCATCTGGTACAATGCTTGTAGGATTTGTCCCTGTATTGGACAAGTTATAAACACGGTAAACAATTACATTTCACGCATTATTTTGTTTTAAACGGTTCACAAAATTTTGATGTCACTTTTCTTTTTTGTTTCCCACGTATACTCATTTGTGTACAATGCAGGAAACAAAAGGAAAGTACTGCCAAAATTTTGTTGAATCGTTTAAAATAAAAACAATGTACGAAATGTAAGTTTTACTGTGTTTGTAATGGGGAGTAGGATGACTGACCAAAAAACAAAGATAACAACAAACCAACATTTCTATATTGTATTCTTAAGAAGGGTAAAATTGACGCTTATAAGTTTTTGTATCGATACACTGAAAATAAAATGTGAATTCATAATATAACCAATATTTATTTTTGAATTTGTGACATATTTTTTATAATAGGAAAACGATCGATTATTTTGTTGATCGAAAGAGATGGATGTATTAAAGAAGGGGGTTAAGAGGCTCAATAAAAGAAGATTTTATAATGGTATAAACGTATTTATTGAATTTTCTTTAAGTAATAAAAGAAACGATGCAGAAATTCATTGTCCATATAGTAGGTGTAGACATTAAAGTATTTGTTACCCGATATTGTGAAAGTCCATTTGTGCAAAAAAAGTTTCGTGCCGAAGTATTATGTTTGTGATCATCATGGATAAGTTGTAGCAAATACTTCGACAGAATCTGAATTAGACATTGCTGGTAATGAAATTGTTACGATGAACCATATAGAAAATATGGTTGAAGATGCAGCACGAACAATGTTCCCTACGGTTGAAGTTGACGACGACGATGAAAATGTTGAAAAACCAAATATTGAAGAAATTTTCTTTTATGATTTACTGGATGCTACTAAGTAACCACTTTGGGATGGTTGTAAAAGGGCACCCAGCTATCAGTAACCATAGAATACATTGCGATGAAGTCAAAATACCACATCACCGAAGCCGAATTTACAGCCGTTGTACAAGCTGCAAAATGACATATGTCGCCCGATAATTTATTGTGCGAAAATCACTATGAAGTTAAAAAAATTATGTCAGCTTTTGGTTTGCCTTATCAAAAAATAGATACATGTTTAATGACTGCATGTTGTTTTGGAAAGAAGATATAAATCTTAGAAATTGTAAAATATGTAATCAGAAAAGATACAAATCAAGAAAAAAGAAGGGAAAGAGAGTTTCGCACTAGCGTATGCATTACTTACCCATCACTCCTAAGCTTTAAAGATTAGATGCATCATCTGTTATTACATCTCATATGAGATGGCATAGTGTGAGAACGGAGGAAGAAAGTACGTTGAATGCCCAGTCGATGGAGAAGCATGGAAATATTTCGACAAAACTTATCCCAATTTTGCAGCGGAGAGTCATATGTTAGACTTGGATTATATACAGATGGTTTTTCACCATTTTCAGAATTTGGCACTAAATATTGATCTTGGCCCATTATCATCAGACCTTATAATTTACCTCTGTGGATGTGTATGAAAACGTAATATATGTTTCTTACTGTTGTCGTTACTAGCCCCGACGATCCAACACAAGGAATCGATGTTTATTTACAACCGTTATTGAGGAGTTAAAAACATTGTGGAAGGAAGGAGTAGAAACAATGACATTTCAAAGAATATTTTTTCGTATGTTTTTTTTATTGTGGGCTATAAGTGATTTTCCTGCCTATGTAATGCTTTCAAGATGGAGTCAACATCCGGTCGTCTAGCATGTCCATATTGCATGGAAGAAACAAGGGCATTTTCTTTACCGAATGATAAGAAAATTTCATGGTTGGCTGCCATGGATGTTTTCTTCATGTCAATCATCCCTTTAAAGGAGATAAGAATTTTTTTTAGCTAATAGAGTAAAAACCAGACAGCCACCAATGATGTAACATCCCGCCTTTTGCAAGCTTTAAATCGACACACGTACCAATTCAAACCATATGGAAGGGCGGATTGTTATGGGGTAAATAAGAAAAAGAAGGAAGAAAAAAACAAAATAGAATCTTGCAGCGGAATGATAAAATATAATAATCAGATATACAGTTCATGAAATTGCTTTACAAAAATATTCGATTTTCTTTACTTATACAATACAATATCAAAGTACACATATCAGATAATAATAATTAATGCAGCGGAATTAAATGGTGTGGTGGAATAATATAGTAGATAATAGTATTATAAATCTTCGTCTCCGTCCTCCAGAATAAAATCTTCAAATCCTGAAACGCTCGGACTGACCCGAACGAATTGAAAAGACAAAACACTCGAGTCAGAACTAAAAGATCTTATGTAAGTTAGATCAACAGAAATAAATATGAGTGCAGTAACTTAAGAGATGCTTGGGATTCACATCTTCTAAGGATCCGTTAAACTATTTACCATGTAGTAATATTTCGCTATTATAATAATGTCTGTTGTAAAATAAACTTACTTTTAAATAGCATTAAGGCTTTACATTTTCCACCTTAACACGTAATAGTCCCAGTAGTCCATCCAATATCATAGTCCCTCCTGATCGGGAAGCCACCAGAGGATACCACACGGGCTACAGGAGAAAACCAAACTCGTACAAGGCGCGATAGGGTAGGTGACACGGCACAACTAGGCAATGCCAGGGTAGATATACCGATTATGCTTCCGGGTCGGTGGTAACGCATAGCCGCAGCTACCGCCCACCTCGAGCCACATCCCCAAAATAAAAAAAATAAAAGTGGCCACCGAATCAATCCAAAAGTCAAAGTATAATATCGAAGGGATGTGTCCGATCAAAGGTGCTACCTCAATTAACCCGTCGATCGCTCCTGTTTTAGCCACCTTATGTCAACTCATGGGAGTTAGGTCCACGTATTTACCTTAAAGGAAATGCCACCACCATCCTACTTCATTCTGGAATCTCCACCGCGTACACGGTTGTTAAAGTGGTTTTCGGAGTTGGCAGAGAGTATGACAACTTCTGATCCCGGTCTCATCAATAACCAAACGTTATTATAACACCGCGGTCTTTTTTTTCAAAATAGTTTATACTTTAAAACCAAAATATATATCCCTTTTCAAAACCATATAAATACGATATCATTTTCTTTTTTTAAAACCAAATCAATATGATATCTTTTCAAACATATCCTTTTTCTAAAACCATATCACTTTAAAATTTATAATATCTCGAAACCATACATTTGAATTATAACTCCTCAAAACATAATACTTGGAAATCCATAGCTTTAAAACCATAACTTTGAACTTAAATGGTTTGGATATTCAATAGTATATAAAATAAAATGGTTTGAATTTAGAATTACTTTATAAAGTAAATAATTTCCATGACTTTAGAATTTTATTCTCTTTAAATTAAGTCTAAATCCATAAATTTCAAATTCACTTTCAGTTTCAATAAACCACTTCAGTTTCAATATATTTCAAACTTTGAGTATTAAACAATTAGAAACTAAGGTTGGAAATTTCTATTCAACCATTAAAGTCCTATTATTTAGTTTGAAATATTTGCATAATAAAACCATAATCATTTAAATAAAACTCAAATTTCCTGTAGCTAAATATTTCCTCTAATTTATTTATACTAGAAATATTCATTTAATTCATCTCGAATAAAAATTCAGTTATAAATATCATACCTTTTAACATTTCAAGTTAATAAATTCTACATCAACCTATGGAGTTTAATTCTTAAAAACTCAATTCCAAATAGATTTCCAATTTAACTTTCGATCTTAATTGATTTAAATCATTAAAACTCTATATATATATATATATATATATATATTCAATATCTTAACATGTACTTAACCATATAATATAAAATAATCAAACTCCATTATTCAACTTATATATTTTATTTAACAAATTTATATATAGCTTAAATTCAAAAATTTAATTATATATGTATATATAAAATAATATTTACATAAATAAAAATTTGGTATTTATTTAATCATATCCTATCTAAACCATAGAAATCATTTTCAAAATATTTATATATATAGACCAATGGTGTCTGTATAAAATTTTCTATCTTATGGTCAAGTGATACGGATATTTATCATTTCAATCCGCAATTTAAAAATAAAAATTACGGTTATATATCATCTCAAACCGCAATCCCGAATGAAATGAAAATGCATAATAACTTGCAGTTTATAACAATATAAAATACAACATCCATTCATCCAATATCAACCGTCAACCATTTATCAAAGTCGTCATCCAAATTCAAACGATACATTAATATATAACAGGTAATAAATAACAGGCATTAACTAACAGTTTATATTCAATAATAAATTTAATAACTGTTTAACTGGGAGTTTATATGCAATAAATGAATAAATAAAAAAAATTACTGACAGTTTATATGCAATGAATAATTAAATAAAATTTAATTAAATAAATGCGATTTAACTGAGATGGTGAATAAAAGTATGCCAACCAGTCATAAATAAATTTCTACTCATATCATAAATTAATTTAACAAACATAAGAAATATAAGAAGTTGTGAGTGGGTTAAAACACTCACTTTTTGAATTTAAATTGAATTTAAATCCAATTTAAACCCAAAAATTTGACCGTCTCAGAATTCGTCCAAACTAGCGTCATCAAGTCTGGAATTCTATTACGAACCTAATGGAGAAAACCGCGCGTGAATCTGAGTCCGTATGTGAAAGATATAGGGAAAATTGTGCTTTAATTTCAAATTAAAAATAAAATAAAAAAGAACACATCCATACCCATCTTGCCACGTCACGCAAGCTACCTGCAAGTCATCTTCTCCAAAATGCATGCGTATAGTACAGAACGCACACCCCTTCTTTCGTTCGTTGCTGCCTCACCCAAAACCTGCGCCACGTCATCACGACCTACCGCCATCGGGTTCCCCGACACCGCGCACCCTCACCACAGCCATGCGCTCGCGAAGGAGCCCCCCGCCATGGCTAAAAATGTACAGCCGCCGCATAGAAACCCATGAACCCTAATCGAAAATTGCCGACAATCCAACCATTAACTCCAGAACGAACGCCACAGATCAACTCCCCTCGGTTCCCTCTACAGAACCCAGAAACGGTTTGACGATCCGACAAAATTCATCGGCGCGCGATGAACGGTTGAGAATTGATTTAGAAATTCTGGATAAAAGATGTATCAAATCGAAAAATGAATTTCATCAGAAGATTATGAACTTCGATAGCTTCAACATATATTTTTTTCAGATTTTTCTGAGGACTTTGAATTTTATGCTTTGGTTTTGATTTGCAATTGGATCTGGAAATATTGAATTTTGTCTGCCATTGAGGAAGAGGAATAGAATGAATTTTCGTACAGACAAATCAGAATTAGGGAGGCCAGGGTTTAGAGCAGGATATTTATAGAGAAAGCTGGAATAGAATAAATGGATCGGGTTGAATACGTGTTAACGACAAAGTGGCCCAAAAAGCCCGTTCTGACCCCGGAACGAAATTGGGTAAACCCATATATCAAAATAGGTGTTTTAAAATATTTTAAACGTAATGGAAAAGGTTTCATGTCCAAATTCCATCATATGGAAAAGTTATGCACAAATCAATATTTTTCAAATTGATTTCAATTGATTTCAATTTCATGAATTTCAATGCGTTTCGAGTCCGTACGATCAAACGACAAGTCCGATCGTCATGAAAGTTGAAATCCTACAATAATTCACCGTTACGGATCCGATGAGACTGGTTTCGTCAAAATCCGAGTCAGTGGCCAAAATGGCTATTTTTACATTAATTAAATCAAATTTTCAATTTTATTTCGATAATTGACAAATTTCAACATTTTTAACTTCAGTCATTTACAATGATTTAAAAAAATTTGAATGTCAATTTATCGTTGATTAATCTATCAATTGCAGTGTTAAATTTTCAATTTCATTATATTCAAATTTATAAATTAAATTTCCCAAAAATATATTAAATTTGCTTCCATCCTATTATTCAATTTATTGATGTCAATTGGATGAAGTTATCATTGGCTCGATATTTATAACATGAAAAATCTCCAATTTAAACTTAATTTCAATCAACGACATAATGAAATAATTTATTCCATTCATTAGTAATTAAACCAATTATTGAATGTTTATTCAAATAAATAAATCCTGACTCTCATTCTTTTAATTCAATTAATTATCGTATCTTCGACCTAGGTACCATTTAGTTTGGTATATATCCTGATAAATATCATTTTCCCAATTTATCTTTATTTCAAATTACATAACATTAAATTCCAATTGCTACAAAATTTACAATTTTTCATAAATTGGATTTCAATGGGTTGATTTGTTTTAATTCAAATCTTTATATTAAGTTCAATCCTACTCTGTAACTTGGTTGCCCTGTTTTTTCCATTTATTACTTTAATATACCCAAATTAACAACTCCTAACTGTTGTATTAAATTTCACCCAAATGTAACATTTATTTCCATTTATTACAATTTATCTCCAATTCCAATTAACAATCTAAATAAATAGGTAACCTAAAATAACATTACCGTTACTCTTTTGTTACATTAATAGGCTTTTATTGCTTACAATACAAAGTTAACATTTATTTTCGTAGTGCTAATTTCATCCACTCTATCCGTTACTCATTTATATCCATTTAAAGAAATATTTAATTTCCTTTATTCGAAATAACCTTTTATTACCAATATATTCTTTAAAATACTTGTATGGTTATTCTCCACAAACAATTACCATCTATCCTATTATTTCATTTAATTCAATAACTACACTTGTTTTACCCAAATTCCCGTTATTGTAAAACTTTACTTGTTCATTAAAATTAAACTTCAATTCCAATTAAATCAACTATTTCAACATGCAACTTATAATAATTGGTTACAAGTATGAATGGAATTTACCTTAATTTCAACTATTATTCTAATTTACACCCCATTATAACCTAAACAGTCGTTTCAATCAAATTTGAATTGCATTAAATTTGGTTATTCATTAACTGCCATTTACATTACTACCTTAATTCACATACAGTTACAGTTTATCAATATATTACTACATAGGTAAATTAAATTCTTGTCTTTAATTACTTATTTTAAATTTTATACCCAAGTGCAACAATTAAGACTATTTCTTTATTGGGATTTCACTTAAATTTTCAACAGTTAGGTTTAATAACCATTTCTATAATTCATTATTAATATTTTTTCAACATACATTATAAAATTTTTATTCCTTTCTAATCTAATTTTCGAAAATCAAATTAAATTAACCAATTTTATTTATTAAAATTTACGGGTCGTTACACTCTCCCCCACTCAAAACTTTTCGTCCCCGAAAAGGAAAAGAAGAGAAAAGAAAGAATTAAATAGACAATATATCTTATTCAAAAATATTAACTTTGTAAAACAAATAAATTTAAAAAGTTTAATAATTTATATAAAATATATCTATTTATAACTATTAAGTCTTTTATAATCAAATTAATAAAGTTTTGAAAACGTTTTTTTTCAAAAAAATTCTAAGTCTAAAATTTACAGAAAATTTCGGCAGTCTCCTTTGTACGGAGAGGCTCGGGAGAAAACATAATATCAAATATAACAATATATAACATATATTTTGCAAAATAATATATATCCCCACACGGGAAAAACAATATAATAGCGTTTAAACCGTAATCCGAAAACGTACCTATTTATCGGGCAATTTACGCTTATATTATGAAACCAAAAGCAGTAGCAATTGCTTTCATAACCTGTATTCCACTTATATAATCTGATAAGAGTTAGCAATTATATAGAATGAAAATATTTAAGTTCTTCAACCACAAACAAACAATCAATTCAACAACCACGCAACAAACAGCATACAACCTTCATACAAAATCAACACAATTCAAACATTCATTAAAACAAAACAAACAGTTGTTTGGGTTCAAAACTTCAAATTTTACATAATGTAAAATAACTACTAAGCGCATCATTTGCTCAACAGCCTCTGATGAAGCTAAATAGATTATTTATACATCCAAACACTTCTTTAAAGTATCCTTACCCAAACAATCATAAACCAAAATAAACATCAACAATTTCAAATAGCAGATTTAGTTTATCCTTATTAATTCCATTCATACATTTGTTGTTTGATTTCCTTTTTATCCATATACTGGTTTATCCTTTTTTCTTACATTTATTTCTTACAACCTTTTACTTTTATTCATTGGTTCAATGTTTATTTTAATTATTCCTTTATTACTTACAAATCTTATTTCATTCATTAATGCCATCATTTATCAATCATTACATAATTTCATTTATTAATATTCATGCTATTCATGATTAATTCAATTTCTTTGCACATTAATTCATTTACTAAGGTTTACAATCATTTATTTATATTACTTACTTTCCTATTATATTAGATTAGTAGCATTTCAATTATACTTAAGTTTATAACACTACAACATCAATTCTTTATTTATTAAAGAATTCCATTAATTACTTTCATTTCCTCAAGTTAATTACTTGTATAATATCTATTACATTTTCTTATTAACATTTTCAACTTTTATATCTTTTGGTAAGTTATATATATGCCTTTAAGAATGTAATTGAAAGTTATACAAGTTTTTCTCAATTCCTTTAACTATATTAATATTCAAAAATCCTATCCTTTGTTTTATAGATTACAATTTCAAATTTCCATTAATTTCATTATAACCAGGCATTAATCTCTTATCTTAATTAAAGGCTCCGATTATCTGCTAGTTTCGTTCTGTTTCACTACTATCTTGAACTATTAATTATCGGAAACTTAAGAATTAAATACCGGGTTTTTATTAAAAAATCATTTAAAATAATAGATAAATGTATATGCTGGCAACATATATATCTAATTATATTTAAAACAATTTAAAATTAAAATAAATCTGTAGTAAAACTACTACAGTGGCCTTCCCACTTCGAAACTCGAAAATGAATGTCGATGATGTATGCACTCATCACCGCAATTATATTCCAGCGACAGAGAGAGAAGTACATAACTTATTTCTTTCTAAAATTTCTTTAAAACAATTCTTTCAAATTTAATTAAAATATTTATGTCAAAAAATACTTCTAATAATATTATAATTATATTTCAACATCATTCAAATGAAATTTTCAAAACCCCGGAACTTCAGATCTAAATTCCAATTTTCATTTATTTCATTTTCAATCTTATTTCAACTATTATTTATAAATTTCATTACCTAACAACTAATATAATACAACCAAATATAACCTTTATATAAATTTCCTTTCTATATATAGAAAATATAATAGGCAAAATTATTTCATTCACCTATATTAAAAACAAATATTATGTCGGTCTGTCCTATTAAGTGTTTAGAAATCCCTATTGATGTCATAGCGTCCCATGCACCAACCAGAATTTATAAATACAAAACGGAACAAATTAACACAATATTAAATCCTTTTATAACACTAACAAATACGCTCTCTCATATGTACACTCAGCGACTCCCATAGGGTATTACTCCCTATTAGCAAAGAGTCAGACCCCACAAAGCTAAGGTTTATCGCTAAACCAAAGCTCCGATACCAGATGTAACATCCCGCCTTTCGCAAGTTTTAAATCGACACACGTGCTAATTCAAATCATACGGAAGGGCGGATTGTTATGGAGTAAATAAGAAAAAGAACGAAGAAAAAACAAAACAGAATCTTGCAGCAGAACGATAAAATATAACAATCAAATATACAGTTCATGAAATTGCTTTACAAAAATATTCGATTTTCTTTACTTATACAATACAATATCAGAGTACACATACCAGATAATAATAATTAATGCAGCGGAATTAAATGGTGTGGTGGAATAATATAGTAGATAATAGTATTACAAATCTTCGTCTCTGTCCGCCAGAATAAAATCTTCAAATCCTGAAACGCTCGGACTGACCCGAGCGAATTGAAAAGACAAAACACTCGAGTCAGAACTAAAAGATCTTATGTAAGTTAGATCAACAGAAATAAATATGAGTGCAGTAACTTAAGAGATGCTCGGGATTCACATCTCCTAAGGATCCGTTAAACTATTTACTATGTAGTAATATTTCGCTATTATAATAATGTCTATTGTAAAGTAAACTTGCTTTTAAATAGCATTAAGGCTTTACATTTTCCACTTTAACACGTAATAGTCCCAGTAGTCCAACCAATATCATAGTCCCTCCTGATCGAGAAGCCACCAGAGGATACCACATGGGCTACGGGAGAAAACCAAACTCATACAAGGCGCGATAGGGTAGGTGACACGGCACAACTAGGCAATGCCAGGGTAGATATACCAATTACGCTTCCGGATCGGTGGTAACGCGTAGCCGCAGCTACCGCCCACCTCGAGCCACACCCCCAAAATAAAAAAAATAAAAAGCAGACACCGAATCAATCCAAAAGTCAAAGTATAATATCAAAGGGATGTGTCCGATCAAAGGTGCTACCTCAATTAACCCGTCGATCGCTCCTATTTTAGCCACCTCATGCCAACTCATGGGAGTTGGGTCCACGTATTTACCTTAAAGGAAACGCCGCCACCATCCTACTTTATTCTGGAATCTCCACCGCGTATACGGTTGTTAAAGTGGTTTTCGGAGATTATGACAACTTCCGATCCCGGTATCTTCAACAACCAAACGTTATTATAACACCACGGTCTTTTTTTTCCAAAATAGTTTATATTTTAAAACCAGAATATAATATCCCTTTTCAAAACCATATAAATACGATATCATTTTCTTTTTTTAAAACCAAATCAATATGATATCTTTTCAAACATATCCTTTTTCTAAAACCATATCACTTTAAAATTTATAATATCTCGAAACCATACATTTGAATTATAACTCCTCAAAACATAATACTTGGAAATCCATAGCTTTAAAACCATAACTTTAAACTTAAATGGTTTGGATATTCAATAGTATATAAAATAAAATGGTTCGAATTTAAAATTACTTTATATAGTAAATAATTCCCACGACTTTAGAATTTTATTCTCTTTAAATTAAGTCTAAACCCATAAATTTTAAATTCACTTTCAGTTTCAATAAACCACTTCAGTTTCAATATATTTCAAACTTTGAGTATTAAACAATTAGAAACTAAGGTTGAAAATTTCTATTCAACCATTAAAAGTCCTATTATTTAGTTTGAAATATTTGCATAATAAAACCATAATCATTTAAATAAAACTCAAATTTCCTATAACTAAATATTTCCTCTAATTTATTTATACTAGAAATATTCATTTAATTCATCTCGAATAAAAATTTAGTTATAAATATCATACCTTTTAACGTTTCAAGTTAATAAATTCTACATCAACCTATGGAGTTAATTCTTAAAAACTCAATTCCAAATAGATTTCCAATTTAACTTTCAATCTTAATTGATTTAAATCATTAAAACTCTATATATACATATTCAATATCTTAACAGATGCTTAACCATATAATATAAAATAATCACTCCATTATTCAACTTATTTATTTTATTTAACAAATTTATACATAGCTTAAATTCAAAATTTTAACTATATATGTATATATAAAATAATATTTATATAAATAAAAATTTGGTATTTATTTAACCGTATCCTATCCAAACCATAGAAATCATTTTCAAAATATTTATATATATAGACCGACGGTGTATGTATAAAATTTTCTATCCCATGCTCAAGTGATACGGATATTTATCATTTCAATCTGCAATTTAAAAATAAAAATTAGGGTTATATATCATTTCAAACCGCAATCCCGAATGAAATGAAAATGCATAATAACTTGCAGTTTATAACAATATAAAATACAGCATCCATTCATCCAATATCAACCATCAACCATTTATCAAAGTCATCATCCAAATTCAAACAATACATTAATACATAACAGGTAATAAATAACAGGTATTAACTAACAGTTTATATTCGATAATAAATTTAATAACTGTTTAACTGGGAGTTTATATGCAATAAATGAATAAATAACAAATTTTACTGACAGTTTATATGCAATGAATAATTAAATAAAATTTAATTAAATAAATGCGATTTAACTGAGATGGTGAATAAAAGTATGCCAACAAGTCATAAATAAATTTCTACTCATATCATAAATCAATTTAACAAACATAAGAAATTTTAGAAATTGTGAGTGGGTTAAAACACTCACCTTTTGAATTTAAATTGAATTTAAATACAATTTAAACTCAAAAATTTGACCGTCTCAGAATTTTTCCAAACTTGCATCATCAAGTCCGGAATTTTATTACGAACCTAGCGGAGAAAACCGCGCGTGAATCTGAGTCCGTATGTGAAAGATATAGCGAAAATTGTGCTTGAATTTTAAATTAAAAATAAAATAAAAAAGAACACATTCATACCCATCTTGCCACGTCACGCAAGCTACCTGCAAGCCATCTTCTCCAAAACGCATGCGCATAGTAGAGAACGCACACCCTTTCTCGCGTTCGTTGTTGCCTCACCCAAAGCCCACGCCACGTCATCACGACCTGCCGCCATCGCGTTCCCCGACACTCCCTCACCACAGCCATGCGCTCGCGAAGGAGCCCCCGGCCATGGACAAAAACGTACAACCGCCACATAAAAACCCATGAACCCTAATCGAAAATTGCCGAAAACCAAACCGTTAACTCCACGAACGAACGCCACAGATCAACTCCCCTCGGTTCCCTCTACAAAACCCAAAAACGGTTTGACGATCCGACAAAGTTCATCGACGTGCGATGAACGGTCGAGAATTGATTTAGAAATTCTGGACAAACGATACATCAAATCGAAAAATGAATTTCACCAGAAGATTACGCACTTCGAGAGCTTCAACATATATTTTTTTAGATTTTTCAGAGGACTTTGAATTTTATGCTTTGGATTTGATTTGCAATTGGATCTAGAAATATAGAATTTTGTCTGCCGTTGAGGAAGAGGAGGAATAAAATGAATTTCCATACAGACAAATTAGAATTAGGAAGGCTAGGGTTTATAGTAGGATATTTATAGAGAAAGATGGAATAGAATAAATGGATCGGGTTGAATACGCATTAATGACAAAGTGGCCCAAAAAGCCCGTTCTGACCCCGAAACGAAATTGGGTAAACCCATATATCAAAATAGGTGTTTTGAAATATTTTAAACGCAATGGAAAAGGTTTCACGTCCAAATTCCATAGTATGGAAAAGATATGCTCAAATCAATATTTTTTAAATTAATTTCAATTGATTTCAATATCATTAATTTCAAGGCATTTCGAGTCTGTACGATCAAACGACAAGTCCGATCGTCACGAAACTTGAAATCCTACAATAATTCACCGTTACGGATCCGATGAGACTTGTTTCGTCGAAATCCGAGTCAGTGGCCAAAATGGCTATTTTTACATTAATTAAACAAATTAATAATTAATTAATAAAATCAAATTTTCAATTTTATTTCGATAATTGACAAATTTCAACATTTTTAACTTCTTAATCATTTACAATGATTTAAACAAATTTAAATGTCAATTTATCGTTGATTAATCTATCAATTGCATGTTAAATTTTCAATTTCATTATATTCAAATTTATAAATTAAATTTCCCAAAAATATATTAAGTTTGCTTCTATCCTATTAGTCAATTTATTGATGTTCAATTTGATGAAGTTATCATTGGCTCAATATCTATAACATTAAAAATCTCCAATTTATACTTAATTTCAATCAACGACATAATTAAATAATTTATTCCATTCATTAGTAATTGATCCAATTATTGAATGTTTATTCAAATAAATAAATAAATCCTGACTCCCATTCTTTTAATTCAATTAATTATCATATCCTCAACCTAGGTACCATTTACATTGGTATATATCCTTATAAATAACATTTCCCAATATATCTTTATTTCAAATTGCATAACATTAACTTCCAATTGCTACAAAATTTACAATTTTTTATAAATTGGATTTCAATGGGTTGATTTATTTTAATTCAAATCTTTTTATTAAGTTCAAACCTACTCTATAACTTAGTTGCCTTGTTTTTCCCATTTATTACTTTATTATACCCAAATTAACAACTCCTAACTACTGTATTAAATTTCATGCAAATGCAACATTTATTTCTATTTATTACAATTTATCTCCAATTCCAATTAACAATCTAAATAAATAGGTAACCTAAAATAACATTACCGTTACTCTTTAGTCACATTAATAGGCTTTTATTGCTTACAATACAATGTTAACATTTATTTTCGTAGTGCTAATTTCATCCACTCTATCCGTTACTACATTAATATCCATTTAAAGAAATATTTAATTTCCTTTATTCGAAATAACCTTTTATTACCAATATATTCTTTAAAATACTTGTGTGGTTATTCTCCACAAACAATTACCATCTATCCTATTATTTCATTTAATTTAATAACTACACTTGTTTTACTCAAATTCCCGTTATTGTAAACCTTTATTTGTTCATTAAAATTAAACTTCAATTCCAATTAAATCAACTATTTCAACATGCAACTTATAATAATTGGTTACAAGTATGAATGGAATTTACCTTAATTTCAACTATTATTCTAATTTACACCCCATTATAACCTAAACAGTCGTTTCAATCAAATTTGAATTGCATTAAATTTGGTTACTCATCAACTATCATTTACATTACTACCTTAATTCACATGCAGTTACAGTTTATCAATATATTATTACATAGGTAAATTAAATTCTTGTCTTTAATTACTTATTTTAAATTTTATACCCAAGTGCAACAATTAACACTATTTCTTTATTGGGATTTCACTTAATTTTCAACAGTTAGGTTTAATAACCATTTATATAATTCATTATTAATATTTTTTCAACATGCATTATAATTTTTTTATTCCTTTCTAATCTAATTTTCAAAAATCAATCTAAATTAACCAATTTTATTTATCAAAATTTACGGGTCGTTACAAATGATATGGTCAAGTGAAGATATGTACGAAACTTGTGAATGCGAACAGAAATTGAAGGCAGATCGACTATTCATAATCGGTGCAAATAGGGTATATTTTGGGAATTGCCTTATTGGAAACATTTTCTTCTTCATCATAATATTGATGTGATGCACAGCGAGAAAAATGTCTTTGATAATGTTTTTAATACAATTTTGTATGTCAAAGGGAAGACTAAGGACGATTTGAAATCAAGACGTGATATACAAGACTTATGCAAACATCTTAATCTTCATAGGAAACCAAATGACAATAAAAAAACCCAAAGCATGTTACGATTTAGATAATAATCAAGTTAAAGTTGTGGATGGAAGGTTTAAAAATTTCCAGATGGGATTTCACCAAATATTCTTAGATGGTTGACTTTAAAAACGGTAGATTTAGCAGAATGAAAAGGCACGACTATCACATAATGATGGAATATTTATTACCCGTCCTATTCAAAAACTATTATCGTTAAAAGTTTGGAAGGTAATAACGGATCTTAGTCTATTTTACAAAGAGTTTTGTTCAACTACTTCAAAAGTGCAATGTTTACATAAACTTGAAGTAGATATTCCTATATTGCTCTGCGAATTGGAGAAAATATTTCCATGGATTTTTTAATGTAATGGAACATTTACTTGCTCATCTCCCATTTGAAGCATGACTTCAAGGTCCTATGCACATTGGATGGATGTACCCATTTAAGAGATATGTAATATGTTACCTATTAATTTAATTACATTTAGAAGTTAAAGTTAATGTAAATTAATTTTGCATAGATACTTGAATCATCTGGAAAAAAAAGTGAGGCAAAATGAAATAAGTGTTGTAGGAAAAATGAATAATATATTGAGTTGGTGGATTAACACATTAGTTATTAATATATTAAGATATAACAATTTAGTGATCTTTTAGTTTTAAGAACTTCACATCACTTTAGTTGCAGTGATTAGTTTATGGATAGAACACTTAACACATTATGTTGTAACTTTGGTAGTAAGATTATAGACTAAAGTAAATAAGTGTTGCAGGCCAACAGACAGAGGCGAGCTGGCCAAATGACCAAAGATGATACCGATCTAGCACAGATCGAAGAGTTGAGAGCTAGGGTGGCGCGGCTGGAAGAGCAGAACCGTAGCCAGGCCATCGAGATGACACAGCTACTGGATCAGCGTATTGCTGAGTACATGCAGCAGTATAGTAGCCGCTTTCCATCTTCTGTTGGTTTGGGAGGTTTTAGAGCTGATTGACCGGAGTGATAGGTATGTTTTTTTTTGTGTCAGCGTTTTGTAAGTTTGGATGATACATTGAGTTGGTGGAGTTGGATTTGAACTATTGTGTATATTGTTTGATAATACATTTGGTGGTAGTGATTTTGACATTTGGGAGTTGATTGTGAGGAGTTGGTGAAGGATTGATGTATATGTAAATTATGGTAGTGAAGTTTGGTTTGATTTTATATGAATTAGGTTTGATTTATTTCTTTATTATATTTGATTATCTTTATATGGTTTGATTTCATATTGAATATCTGAGTTGGATATATTGAGTTGGGTGAAATATATTGTATTTATGAATTGTGGATAGAAGGCCAAATTGCAGAAGAAATGCAGAAAAAAAGTTTCAGATTTTCCAACGACTTCCGATAGCCTGTAGGCCAAAAAATGCCGACCGATTCCCGACGGCTACAGACGACATATTTCTGACGGCTTTCATCATAAAGTGTGATCATCCACATGTCTTCCAGCGGCCGTCGGATGTCGTCGAAAACCATCGGAAAATCAGTCGACAGTCGCTATCAAGAGCTGTCGGAAAATCCATTCACTGACGGATTATTTTGCAACGGCTTTTTCCGATGACTTCCGACGGCTGCCGACGTTCTGGAGCCGTCAGAAAATGCTTTGTTTCTTGTTGTGTGTGTGTGTATACGTATATAAAAGCTTGCTAATGGCAATGCAACAATATTTATATATGAAAGTATATAAATCGTAGAATTTAGATTAGCCATTTATGAATCCGATGATGCGGCTTACATAGATGCTATAAAAAAGTAATAAAATTAGGCGTTATGCCAATCTTATCCCCAGTCCCTGTAAGATTCAAAAGCCTTTGCCCATGAACTCTAAGGTTAGCAGTGGAGCACATAATTGAAGGTTCCTAAACTGCTATACAAAATAACATCAAAAATAGTAAAATTTGTATATGTAACTAAATCAATTGCAATAAATCAATAGATTAAGAGGCAGCATGCTACCCGTAGAACAATTAATTTGCTAGCCTCAGGGGGACATCAAAGATGATTGGACCATGAACAAAGGTGAAGAATAGTAATTGGATTGCATTAGTTAAATCGACAAGACTAACTATTCTCTTTCTTCGATTATTGAACTCCAAAATACTAAAACTCTATCAAATTAGAGTAGGGGTGAAAAGAATGGTATTATTCAACTACAAACTCAGAGATTAACCCAATTTTGGCTAAACGGTCACATGCACTAAAGTAGGGAGGAAATAGGATAAAGTTTTCCCAGGACCAATCTGAGCAATACCAATGAAATCTCTTCCCTTGAGAGTTGTAGGCCATCCCTAAGACCGAATTGGTGTTGGTTCTGTAAATCCACATTTTGTAATCGCCTAGAGACAGTACCCTGCAATAAAATATCAATACTTCGATATATGCATGATATGGTTGCCATTACAATTACTAAAAAAAACAGACAAACTAGAGATATTACAACTATATAATACTATTATTACATAGAGCAAGATTGATTAAGTTTCAAGCATTTAACAGAAAAGAATTGCATAAATAACTATCTCTCATAGTTTACTGTTATACCATATTCTAGTATATACCATAGTTCAAACCACCATGATAATTGCTAGTAGTTGAAATTCCCTTCATCAAATAGTTTACTGTTATGCAAGGCCATGGTTGTGCCAAGTATTTTTGACAGACCGGTTGATTTTAACAAAGTTTCGAATAATAGGATAACGTGTAAGCACTAATTGACCTAAATAACATAGCTAAGCATATCCAATAAAAGATTGATGTATCTGGAAAAAATGTCGATCTAAAATGTTTTTATTTTAAACAACATAATTGTCATAGTCTTCTCTTTTTCACTTTGGTAAATGTTAGGTAAAATTGCTCCAAAAAACATACGTTATATATACCCATTTATGATCCAGATTTGACATGCCTTAAGATAGACATACAATTTACCTAAAAAGATCATTTTGAGTTCAACTATCTTAATACAGCATAATTACAACATGTATCATGTACTATATTCTTATGTATGGCCACTTCTGCTTATGCAATGCTAACAAATATAGTATATGTCCGCATGTTAAATTAACATTTTCTCTAACTTTCTCTAAACCATCTCGATTATCTACGTGTGTGTAAAAACAGGAATGACCACAATCTTCTTCTTTAATGTAGGCGTTATTTCTATATGTTATTATCTTTGTTTTATTACCCGTAAGTTTTTTATTCCAGTCAATATATACCTAAGATTAATTTTATGTGCCCTTCAGTACTTTTACATAATTGGATAGAATATCATTCCATTATCACATTCCTATCTTTATAGCCTTTGATTCCATTCAAAATACACTCGTTTATTTCTTCAACTTTGCAAACAAAATAGTCACAAAAATAATGGAAATTCCAATAGAACAAGCATCAAATTCAAGGGAAGAGATCAAAACAAACAATGACACCGAAGGAGGAGAGAACACAAATGAGCAAACAGAAGACATGAAACCAATTCCATCATGGAAAGATCAACTGACTTTAAGAGGTTTGTTCACTAGTTTGATAATAGGAATTATGCACACTGTGATAACGATGAAGCTGAACTTGACTACTAGACTAGTTCCAACACTAAATGTGTCAACTGCCCTTCTTGCTTTTGTTATTATGAAGTCATGGACTAAGTTTGTAACAACCAGCCTTTACAATCCTTAGAAGTCGATGTTGGTACATCCACGGTGATCACGTGCCCAACATCCAAGTACCGGAAAGACGGATTAGTGGGGTGAAAAAAACAGAACAAAATCACACAACATGTTAAGAAATTTATAATATACCAATGAACTTTACCAAAAAAACTTTTTTATACATGCATCAATCAGAATACAATTATCATATCATCGGCATGGACAATTATAACACTATGTTCTTACAACCGCTGATAAATATAACAAGAACAAACAGCGAAAGATAAAATCTAGTAATACGTCTTAGAGGTTCCAGCTTGTCTCCTATAGCTTCAAGTGTCCAGCTAAATCTAGAAAATATGATCGGGCCGACCTAAGCATTATAAGAAAAATTAACATTCGGACCAATCTACTAAAACCAGCATGAGAAACACAATCAAATGGATTTTTAATATTTTAAAAACCTTTCAAAATAAAGGTATCTAGTAAAACCACGATGCACATAAACACGTAGGGGTTTTTACTTTATGATAATCAAATCATTTTTACTTTGAAATCCATTGATATTATAATGTCTAGGGTTTAAAATAAATATTAATCATAGCCGAAATGGTTGCACTAATTACACTTCATCATAATAGGTATACAACTAAATCGGTAAAGCACGTATTGAAGATTGGATTTCCATTAATGACAAGCCTATTAGGGTATTGTCTGCCACAGTATACCTCTAGGAAAATCTACCGAGGGCCTCACATGGACCATCGCCAATATAAAGCTGGCATCCCTTTTAACATGGCATACCAGATTACATCATTCTTAAGGCACCAAGGCTATAAAACATGCACACCAACCATGGCCCTACTCTTCCCATTAGCACGCATGCCAAATCTATAAATACTGATTCTATATTGGGGAATGACTACTTCTAATGGTAGTGAACCGCATATCTCTTTTGCATATCCCTTTCTTTAGTCATTACCGGGTTGTGAGGCTCGTGAAGTCACAATTACAGTTTTCCACTCTTAGCAAATCCCACTTGGAATGTAAACACTGCCTTCCATGCACAATGCAATGCCAGCATTCGTCCATACAAGTTGTTCAGGATAAGAGCAAACCAAAAGCACAACTTCTACTACCTCCATTTGGGAATCACTCGTAGATTAGTAGCAAGTAAACCTTGCACTTCAAAGAGCTCCGTCTTCGATCATCTCGAACCAGTCGCGAACCTCTTCCAAAGCGTTGAACGCGCATATATTTATGGAGTGATTATGGTTTCGAGTCATCTCATATAAATACACTCCCTCTCTTACCAGTCACTCCAAACCAAATCGTTAGTTTCGGTAAACCCAACCTCGTTTTTTTGGAAAAAATTAGACAATACATTAGAGCGAAGATCATCTCCAACAACTTAAGTGGGCGGATTTTCTTATCATTTGTTATAGAAGAACAAAACGAGATTTATACGCATAATACAGCATCATCGAAGATGACTGTGTCATATAACCCCCGTGTGTCTCCTAGATATTTCATGGGTTAGATTTTGGACAAGATTTGATAGTCGGTTATTTAACTATCAAATAAACAATCAAACATAGATCTAATTACAAGTGGGATCCACTAATCCTTAGTTAATTAATCTTTCATTAATTAAATCTCTTTTCAATTATATGATTCAAAATATCTTCACAAAAGATATGTTCACAAACCCCTTAAGTTCCTTTCAATACTTGGGAAAACATTCATATACTTATCTCATCGATATAAGTATATAACAAACCATTATATTTTCAATACTTAAAAAATATCTATAAACTTATTTCAATGGTATAAATATATTAACAAAAATTCAAGGGAGATTTCCTCTTTTCCAAAATCATATTTGCAATAGGCCAAAAACAATTATTATTTGAAACATTTCTTACCCTAAATCTAAACCATTTTTCCTTCAGCATTAAGTATAGAAAGAATGAGACCATACCACCATAATTAAGAAGGACTATTTATCAAAAAAAAATTCATTCCTTTTATAAAATTCCCTTTTATAAACTCATTTCATATTTATAAATCCTTTTGTAAATCTCAAAATTAATTTATAAAACTTCTTCTATAAACCTCTAAAATAATGTAAAAAATTCTTTTCTATTTATAATACTCTTTACTATTTATAAATCTCCCTTTTAATAGTAGAACGGGATATGTAAATCAAGTCCATAATTAACAGTCACTAGATAATCCATCACTTATCCAACATTTATCAATCCATATAATAGTTAACTGGCATATGAATAGATGTCCAACTTAATATAATGGTAGAACGAGATTTATTTTGCTAAACAAATGTCCAAAATAATCTAAGTACTCTAATTTAACAAAACGGTGTATTTGGCCAAATAGATATCACCAATGAAGTATAATTAATTTAACCATGTTATTATTTAAAATAACAATATTAAAATGCATCCACTATTATTATACCATAAAATATACTTTATCCAGACTTTAATCAAGTTATACCATGGTGTTCTAGATGTCACTGCGAATATAATGTAAAAATCCGCAGGTTAAACGGATTTAAAACGAACGATATATAGGAATTTAAATTTAATACATTTAAATATAAAACTAAAAGAATTTATATTTTCTCACCCAAATTACTACAGCCCCTAGGCCCATAGCCCGCTACATATCCAAATTTGTAAGTTACAACTCCTTCTTCCCTCCTATAATTCAAAACCCCAAACCAATATCATGTACCTGAACTAGGCATGTGAACCATAACCCCATGTGCCAAACTCCGGCCACCAAGAAAATCGCCTCGCCAAGCTCACCATGCCAGCACCCTCACTTCCTTCTTCGGCCACCCCCATCAAAAACCGACCAAGCCGCCCCATTCAATTTAATGCATCCGATAAATGCGCATCCTCATCCGTTGCCTACTACTACACCCCTCAATCAACGCTAGACCTCGCCATCAACTCCACTACTCAACGTAGTACCTCCCAGCACCCCTTTGTCCAAATTGACGACCCAAAATGACACGTGCAATAGCATTATTGAACACAAAAACAAACTGCCGTCCAAACCCTAGATTGAGCTTGACTGAGCAACTCTGACCACCAGAGAAGCTGTGACTACTTCTAACACTCCCGCCATCCCCAACGCTGTTCCAGAGACTACCATTGGCACACTCCACCGCCACCTTGCCGAAATTTCCAAGATGAACAAAATTCAATCAACTTACCGCACCAACCACCTTAGTCCACCAAAAATCACAAGACTGCCACTAAAAATCTTAACTTGACGATATGAACCCATCCATGCTCTCCGTTCATCATTCTATGCTCGACGAAAAACTGCTTTTTCTCGGCCTCTACTAATTTCAGGTATTGGCCACCACAATACTTAATGAAATGTCGAGCTATCGTTTTTAAAAAATACTAGAGAAGGAGACGAACAACTTTCATGTTCAAAGATTTTGATAATTTTGATCGAATTATGAATATAGGATTTTTAAAGTAAAGAGATGATTTTTTTTCTTCATTTTACAGGAAATAAAAAAAGAACTAAGAAGAGGAAAGGAAGAGATTTAATGAGAAGTGAAATAAAACTTGTTTTTATAAATGAATGAAAAATATTAAAACTCACAAATGCCCTTACACCAAATTCAAATTTACCATCACATCAAAGCCACTAAAAGACAAGCACATGAAAATGTGTTGGATATTTGAATGGTTCATGTACCTTTGTTAATTTAAATACTTAAGGAATCTTTGAATTTCACATCCATCTTTTCATTTTAAATTTAAATATAATTTATATTTATTAATCATCATCATTATTATTTTATTCATTCTCACTTTCAAAATAAAAATGGTTTCTTTTAACATTTAAATGTTGTTTAAAATGCATACAAAGGTTTAACAACTTTCTACAATTCATCGTTTCGATAAAAACTAAAAATCCAAAAAGCAGGTTTCGGTAATATTTTATGTTTTAAATCAAACCGCCTATTTTTGTAAACAAATTTCAAAAATGAATTTTATATTCTTGGTTATTAATGAAAAAGGGGTTATTTGATCTCTAAAATCCACTAATCAAATATTTAAAATAAAAAAATATTCTCAAATCAAATCAATAAAATTCCAAGTCGTTATATTCTTTCCCCTTAAAAGAATCCCGGCCTCGAATTTCATCTCAATCAAACCAAGGGGGAAACCAGTTAACACACAAAAACTTAACCTCTTTATTTCCCATAACTATTTATGAAAACCTTTTCATAAACCGCAACTTAGGTTTAAAACTTGTAAAATGCCGTATTACATCCTGAGAGTATATATAACTAACCGATTCAATCCTTTTTATTTTTGAATCTAACTTAAGAACTAAATACCTGAGTTTTATTTCAAAACATTTTTAAAATGTACTATATATCCTAGTCCATGGAAAATATATATACATATAGCCCGAGTAACTCAAAAATGATACTAAAGAACTGGGTACTACCTAGTAGTATATATCCCCTTACCAGAAGGATAATGCTTAAGAGAAGTATTTACCATCTTAACACATTTCTTTTCCATTTTTAGTTATTTTCGAGTCACTGAAGCTAGTTAACTTAAAATTACTTCTTCTATTTTCAAAATTCCCTTTTGGAACAATATAGTGTATGTTTCCACATAAATGGTTTCAACAGAATATCCATATCCAACTTGCATTGTTTTCTTGGATTTAAACTTGTTTCGATCGTCCAATGATAAAGAGAATAATTTACTAAGTGCACAACAACGTTCACCTAGGAAAATACCTGATCATCACTTGGAAGATTATTTAGATCATCACAAAACAACCCAGGACTCATTCCTCGAACCAATCCAAAGAGAATACTTCCTATTTCAAATTCTTTTTCCTAAAATATTTATACTTTCAAGTAAAATTATTACTTCCTTTTTCCATAAATCATTTGAAATCTTAATATTTATATTTTATTTTGTAAATCAAACCATGCTTTTCGGATCAAATAAAAATCTATTTTATTAAAACAATTTTATAACAAATTGCTATGGTAGCATTTCCCTACTTAGAAACTCGAATATGAATACCGACGATGCTGCGGTCATTATCAGAATTATTTTCCAGTGATAAAAGTGAGCTCCACGCTTTCCATCTCCTTTTAAAATCCCATGGAAATATTTCTTTTCGTAAATACTTTCAAACAATACTATTATTATTTTTCCTAAAATCTTGAAAACCATTTTTCAAAAGCATCGGGATTTAAGTCCTCAAATTCTCCACTTAAATCTTTTTTATTCATAAACCACATTCTTATAAACCAGCTTCTTCTGTAAAATCATTTCTCAAATATCTATTTTAGAATATTCTAGTTTTCTCTTAATAAACATTCTTATGAAAATCCAATTTTAACCTAACATTAACATCGAACGCCTTATAGCCAAATTGTGAAACTTAATTAATAAGATGTTTGTTTCAATGTTCCCACAATTCTATTACCCAGCCTACGATTTAAAAAAATTGCAGATAAATTCACCAACACCAGCCAATGCCCAAAACTGGACGAGCATGACTAATCAAACCCTAAAGGATAATAATTAAATATTATCATTTTCTAACAAACAAGAACATTAATAACAATTTTTTTGAAAAGTTGTCCTTTACATATAAAATATAATCCTAGGTAAAATTATTTCATTTACCCAATTTAAAACAATATCGTATCGGGTGGCCTTGTTCAAGTTGTTCAGGGGTTTTGCCAATAGTGCACAGCATCAATCATCACAGATATATCAATATCAATAAGCGGTATAATTCAGAACGCTTATCTTCATTCACAGATTCATAGATAAAATAAATGATCAATCACAAAGATTCATTATTATGATTCGATGTGGGTTTCGGATAACCAAATGGAACTCGACTCCCTGTCGCATTGAAATTCAAATGTCGTTTTACGGGTCAAAGGGGTTTTCATATTCATATAACAGTATATTTTCACAAATATAGCAGCTCAGCACAAAGCATCACATAACATCACATCACATATCAAATATATCAATTCATCACACAACATTCAATAACAATCAAACATCTTTGATTAAGGTGAGTAAATCGTGTAGTTTTAAATTTATTACCCACATAATTTCTTTCATCAGTAATTCTTAATCAATGATTAATTATCATTAACTACAATTGATTAAGTATTAACCACCTTCATTAATTAAATCATTTCTTAATTAATTATTAATTAACCCTTAATTGTAATTAATTAAATCTTAATTACTTTTATTCATTAATTATTCCTTAATTAATTACTTAAATTAATAAACCCCTAATTATTAATTAAATCTTAATTATAATTACTTGTTCTTAATTGATTAATAGGTTTATTTTTATTCCTTAATTAATTACAAAACTTAATTACTCCTTAATTAATAACAATTTCTTAATCACTTTAAGTTAATTAACCTTTAATTTATTATTCTTAATTTAATTACCTTAATTAATTAACCACGTTAATTAATTATACTTTACAGTAATTGACCATAAATATTAGATTAATCCATCCTTAGTCCTTAGTTATCTACTTTTAATCACTTTCACTAGGTAATTATTATTTACATTAAATCTTTCATTAATTACTTGATTAATTTAACTTGAATTATTAATTGATTTCTTTAATTACTTTAATTCCTTTCATTAAGTAATTCACTCCTAATAATAATTTCCCTTTATCAAATATGTTAACTTAAACATTGAAAAATTAATTAACCATTTTATAACATCTTTTATAATGATCATTTCATTATACATTAATAAGAAGGTAGTCTTCAAATTAAAGTTAATTTATTTTAAACCATTTAAATTTAGGTTAATTAAAACAATTATTTAAAACCCTCCTTAACTATTTTAAAAACATAGGAAACGTTACATATTGAAAGAAAATAAATTTAACAAACTTTATCTTCAAAAACTTGAATTCCTTTAAAACTTCAAAGCTGTTTACCTGCTGACTCGAGACTTGCTTCGAGTCGAACCCGAGCAAAATGCTCTATTTCTTCGGGTTTCCTCAAGAATTGACCCGAGCGCCAAAAAATTTCACCTTAAATTTTTCTTAAGTATTTTTATTGTCGCGCACTCATCCTACTTCGAGTAAAATCTCGAGCTACCCCTCGTTTTCCGAGATACGCTTCGAGCCTACCCTCTTCTTCCCCAAACACGAAACCCAGATACAAACGACGATGCGTGCACGTGCACAAACGAACCTGCCATCACCGACGAACGTTGCGACCGTCAGAGAGTCGTCAAAGACCACCACAGTCGATTCAAGCAACTAGTTTAACAAAATCACCCATAAGTCAAAAATCGAACAAATTTTCGAGCATTCAGCTACCACCTGAAACGCAACTCACATCGACAAATTACGTTCGCCACGGCGCTCACGGCGATCAGAAACCATGCCGTTCTGACTGATGACGTTCTGACCATCCACAAATCCAACCCCCTTGTCTGATCGCCTAAATCACCCTGACGGCGATGCAGTTCCATTTCAAACACAGACAAGCAAACTAATTTTTAAAATCCTAAAACATCATCATTTCCATGCCTCGATCGTTTATAAATTCAAATTGTATTTTTCCATTAATCCTTGATGCTCGAACCATCATCTAACCCAAGCACAACGAACTTCATTTCGCCGTGCGACGGAATTTGACCAAAGTGTCATTTTCGTTCAACTCGTAATCTCTCAAAATTTAACAAACAGAAGATCTCGATTTTATTTTCTAAATCCATCTTTCCATAATACAAATTAGATTATGCATTCCAGATTCGAAATAAAAATCATTTATTTTTATCATTTCCAAGAAGTTTACTTTAATAGTTAATTTTGGAAATAACCCTTAACAATACAGTTGGAATTATTTTTTTAAATTAGTATTATGTTGTTAGAATCAACTTCTATTTAAAGATTAACACCTAAAACACATCGAGGAAGAAGTATTTGAATTCTTTTATGGATTTGATCTGTTAAAAAGTTAAACAGAGGAAGAAGAAAGTGTAGATATCCCTATAATAGATATATATGTATTTACAGTCATATATATACAGGCATAACCATACTCATACCATTCATATTTCACACAATCAATATTGATCACATTCAATCCATGGTATGTTCATAAATTTTAGAGTTTGCTCACCTGGAATTTACTGTTTGAAGGTAGAGACAATGTTTTGCCTGTACACATTTTTTATCTTTAATCTTTGAAGTTTTTTTCATATGCAAGTTGTAAGAAGAAATTTGCTTATTCTTGTTGCATTTACTTATTTAGTTCACCACTAACAACCATTTTAATTCTACTTACAGTTTTGAATTCTTGTTATACACAGGGAAGTTTTCTTTTTCTTCCTGCAGTTTTGAAAACCAGAAGTAAAATTTATCTTGGATCTTCAAATTTTCCTGCAATTGATTGACTTTATTGCCTAGATTCTTAATTTACTACTGACTCACAACATAAAAATTCAAATCTTTCAAAAGAATTTCACTTAACTTTGTTCCAGAGTTTCTTGCATTACCCTGGCCAAAAGAAATGCGGCTTTGATTATGATCTGCAATTCCAGGTTGAAGTTACTTTCTAATCTGAATTTTGATTGAACTATCCTACTGAGTTGAACCTGAAGCTTGTTTTCCAGATTTGGTTTAACTTTGTTTTGAGTTTTTGAGTTGCTTTGTTTCAGGTTTTCAAATGTTTGAAAGAAAATGGGCCTAATACTCGAAATCGCGCTATTCAACTCAATTGGAAACATTCGACCATTAGAAAAATCGTCACGTTTGATCGCCTCGAGCCACCATCAACGTCGCAACCTTGGTCGAAGCTCCGCCTACCTCTCACTATCCCATCGCCACCGGTGAGATCGACCCCACATCCTCGATGACGCTGCACGAACTAAAACTATGACGTTGCTTTCGAACTAGGCTAAAACCCTAGTTTGTCGTGGACCGATCACCACAGTCCACTATAAAATTAACTATTTTTTTCCCACGATCTACCTCCTTCCAGCTACCTTCGACCCCAACCACAACCCACCATTCGACGTCAATTGTCAGAGTTTGACAAAACATAGATTCCGTTCAACCTTCAATTTCCTCCAAATTACCAAATGAAAAATTATGAAATGATTTCCTAAATTCATCATTTGCCCAAATGAATTTCATTATGAAATCAAATCATGCATTTAAAATCATTGACTTTCGGTCTAAATTTGTTTATCACTGTAATTTTCAAAATGTCGAGATCGTTACTTCATATAAATTTTTTTTGAAACAAAATTAAAAATTGATGATACATTTCTAGAGTCATTTTCCTTTACAACTTAGTCTAAAATCAATGTGTGTGGAGATAGGAATTTTTTTTCTTCCAATAAACCTGAAGCGTGAACTTAAAACATATACAGGTATTTCCTGGAATTTTCTTCTAGCCTGTTGTTAACAGGGATGAGTTTGTGTATACACACAATCATTCAACAACAATATATAAATATGTATCCACACAGACATGCAAACATTCCTACTAACAGCTTTGAGTGTGTAATCCAAAATCACAACAGATTCAAGTAAAATTTGGTAGATTGCTCACCTGGACATGGATAAGGCAGAAAAACAGAGACAGTGAATTTCCTTTGAATTTTTTTTCTGGAGTTTGAAACTGAGCTAAATCTGAAACTTGATATTGATCTTGCATGTTTGATCAGGTTGAAGATCGAGCTATTTGATTTAATTTCTTTCTGGTTTGTGCTTTGTTTCCCTTGATTAATTAATTACCATTTATTCTCAATTAATTATCATTCTTCATTAATTAATTAAACTTTAAATTAATTAATTATCCTTAAATTAATTTATACATTTTGTTTTCAAACCCTTGTGTTAATAAATTTACACTTTTGTATCTTATACTTTTATAACTTATCATAAATTTATGTTTATATCTATACATTTTCTATAAATTGTACTTATACAACTTATTAAAGAAAAAAATGATTTGAAAGTAAATTATATTATAACTATAATCCTAGTTATATACATGTATATCATCTTTCAAAATATAACTTTCAAATCCATTTATTTTTAAATTCATTTTTTTATATATAAATACTTAATTCTTAAATTCCAAATACAATTCTAATTTTATCCCCAAATATTCAAATTAATTCTAAATCAATTCATAATTTAATCAAAATTTTATATTAATTTACCAAATTAATTCTTAATTTAATCTAGGAATCAAATTAATTACAAATTTAAATTTGTTTAAAAACAGGAATGTTACAGATTCCTCCCTTAAGAAAATTTCGTCCTCGAAATTTGCAAGTAGGGAGACAACAAAGAATGGATTCACAAAGACAGAGAGACAGTTTCCAAATCAAACTGGGTATCTATCCTGCATTTGGCTTACCAAATCAGAATATCACTAATAATTATGGGAACGAACTCATTCAATACAAGACATTCGGGTCACCAGAACTATGAATATACAGGGTATTGGTTAGTTTGAAAATATCTAACCACTCGTAGAATATACTGGGACCCAACAGGACAAACAGATATATGGATACAATCCCAAAAAAATTAGTTTAAACAACCAAAATATACCTATCAACCATAACAACCGAAGCAAACAATTCATCCAAACAAACAATTCCGACCCATCTGGAGTTTGTGTCCCATGCAAATATATCAAAGCTTCTTCCTGGAGCTGCTAGGAATCATCAAAGAATTGAAAAGACGAATCAAAGGAGATTGATAGAGAAAGTTGTTTCCGCTATTGCAGGGTACTGACCATTTGTAGCGGTGCTCCCCTGTCCCCTATCTCGTCATCTTCTTGCATTCATACTCACTATCAGTGGATAGTAAGAGAATTTACTGAGGCATTCGAACGGATATCTTAGGGATTACTCATTCTAGGGCATACTTCATCCTATCTCTAATAATCTACTTAATGTGTTATACTTCTGAGCTAAAGTTTCAACCTTCAGCTCTAATACCAATTTGTCAAGATCCAAATTCCAGCGTTCGAAAATCGACATCCGTACTCCACTATACTTAAATGCTGCAGATCCAAACGTCGAATCTGGTTCGCCGAAGCTTATAACACATCAAGTATAACAACACAGCGGAAGAAAAGAAATGAATATCATATACAACTCCAATGAATACAATATCCAAAGATATACAACAATGATATCAATATGATACAAAAAATATCAGAGACCATAAACAGCAGCGGAAAACAAATAGCCAAGAGAGATAACTCCAAAATCAAACTGCAATAGTATCCCATCTCCAGATGCAAAGGCTCAGAACTCCAAAGATCTCAAATCCAATAAGCGAGAACCAGCATCAAGTGCACCTAGATGAGCAAGTCTCGTCCATGAATCCAAAGACTCCAATATCTAAGGTCTCCAAAGAATACCAAAGAGAAAGCTGAAAGCTACTGAATCGATATTTACTATCTGAAAAACCCAACTCTAGACTGCCCATGTGGAAAATAGTGGGCACCTAGAGTTTAGGAAAGGAATAATAAACTCCGGGTCAGTCGTGGGACTGGTAAGAGCAAACAAAAACAGTTTATCTTTAAAACAAATAAAAGAATTTAAAATTTGAAATACACAATGCTTTTAAGAAAATGAAACTACCATAAGACCTCCCACCATACACACAATGCAAACGCAGACTTGGAGGAGATTTCTTCTTATGATAGTCAAAAATGCTTGATACGCGAAATCCTTTGATATTATTACTATAAGTGCATAGTGGGAAACATTTCAAAAGTATAATATTAATCTTAGCCAGCATAGACATTTCGTACTATGCCTACTATAGCTATCATCTAAACAGTGGTGACCACCATAAGTAAATGGCAGGTTATACAACTAAAAACGTACAAGGCACGTATTGTTTTGTTTGGATTTCCAACAAATGGTCGGGCAAAGGAACTTCCAAAATAAAATGGAACGCCTCTGGAGGGACGCCCCCGAGAACCTAACCGGATCTCTACTACATAAGGCCGGATTGCCTTTGTAACTAGGTAACTACTGACACGAGCATGCCATCCCCCGGTCGTTTGCGACCTTTATCTGAGGTACCTCTCAACCAACAACCACAAAGCAATATGTTTGCAGCAACCATGAAGTAAGTATCTGGGCTCCATACCATGATACCACTCATAATCCAGAAGGAAATGGACATACCCTCAGAGGGCGCTACCCTCAAATAATCTTGTTGCTACGATTCCTGTTTCGACCATAACCGGGTTGTGAGGTTCGACGAAGTCTCGTCAACAAAGCTACGCTTTTCACAAAAGCCATGCTTCGATCAACAAATGATCAGCAGCACTTCGTATGCCACATTACCAAATTAGGAATGTATCACTGGTAACCATCAATTACATAACCTCTGAGCTCGTACGTCTCAGAGAAGGGTGTTAAGCTAAGAGAATAAATCTCCACCACCAAATAGAAATGTATTTGATAGAAACCGGTTTTACATCTCAAAGTGTAATGTCAGACACACATCCATACAAGTCTGTTCCGGGTTCGAACAGAACAGAAGGCACTTCCAAAGAAGCCCTTGCAATCCGTGAATCCACAATCCCAATCGGACTTTCTATCACTTAGGGAATCTCTATACCGTAGCTACTTGGTGCAGAGACAATCGATAGGCCATCCTATCGTTCTCGCAAATACCCGGTCTTCACCACCGGTCTTTAAATGCTATCCATAACGTCGTATCACATATTCGGAATGGGTTATATTACACAAAGGTCCTCTCCCGGCTAAACCGAATAGTGAGCGCAATATTTGAAAACCATATGGATATGGGATTTCAGTTAAGTCACAACTTTTAAAATCCAAAGCTTTCCTTTCAAATGGTTTAAAACAAATTACCATTTCAAATCTTTTGAATAAAAAGATTTCTTTCACAAAATGCACCCAGTTTCACAAAGATCCATTCATAGATTTCAAAACAATTTCCATTTCAAGTTGTATTAACTCATCTGGTCTTTGAATCAAAGATTCATTTTCATAGCTTTCAAAACAATTCCCGTTTCAATCTTATAAAAGATACACCATTTAAAATCCTCTTCAATTTCAAAATAGGGTTCAACTATCTTTCACAAAGATTCAATTATAGCTTTCAAAGCCATTCCATTTCAAACTTAAAATCTTTTCATCATAATTTGGAAATTCTTTCTTTATATAAAAACTATTATTATTTGAAATCACTTGTTTCCATTTCGAAAAACCAGATTATATTTGCACGAGTTAAAGTCTTTCAAATATAAACTTGGGTTAAATTCAAATTCTCAAAATCATACTTTTAAAAATGGTTCAAAACCCATATAAACACATTTATAACTTGAATAACATTTTTAAACCAAAATTTTCAAACATAGAATTCAATTTCAAATCTTGAATTCATATTAAATTATTTGAATTTCAAAACTTAATCAAGTTATTAAAAAATAACTTTTATTTTTGAAATTCATTTTCGATGGCTTCAATTCTAATTCCAAAACTATTTTGGATTCAAAATTTTAATCTTAAAACAATTTCAAAAATCTATGACTTAACCCATTTCCACGTGCAATCCATATTTGTGTGTGTATAAGTGTGGTCCAGGGGTTTTGCCCAATAGTGCACAGCATCAATCATCACAGATATATCAATATCGATAACCGGTATAATTCATAACGCTTATCTTCATTCACAGATTCATAGATAAAATAAATGATCAATCACAAAGATTCATCATTATGATTCGATGTGGGTTTAGCATAACCAAATGGAACCCGACTCCCTGTCGCATCGAAATTAAAATGTCGTTTTACGGGGCAAATGGGTTTTCATATTCATATAACAATATATTCATCACAAATATAGCAGCTCAGCACAAAGCATCACATAGCATCACATCACATATCAAATATATCAATTCATCACATAGCATTCAATAACAATCAAACATCTTTGATTAAAGTGAGTAAATCGTGTAGTTTTAAATTTATTACCCACATAATTTCTTTCATTAGTAATTCTTAATCAATGATTAATTATCATTAACTACAATTGATTAAGTTTTAACCACCTTCATTAATTAAATCATTTCTTAATTAATTATTAATTAACCCTTAATTGTAATTAATGAAATCTTAATTACTTTTATTAATTAATTATTCCTTAATTCATTACTTTAATTAATAATCCCCTAATTATTAATTAAATATTAATTATAATTAATTGTTCTTAAATGATTAATAGATTTATTTTTATTCCTTAATTAATTACAAAAATTAATTACTCCTTAATTAATAACAATTTCTTAATCACTTTAAGTTAATTAACCTTTAATTTATTATTCTTAATTTAATTACCTTAATTAATTAATTATACTTTAAAGTAATTGACCTTAAATATTGGATTAATCCATCCTTAGTCTTTAGTTATCTACTTTTGATCACTTTCACTACGTAATTATTATTTACATTAAATCTTTCATTAATTACTTGATTAATTTAACTTGAATTATTAATTAATTTCTTTAATTACTTTAATTCCTTTCATTAAGTAATTCACTCCTAATAATAATTTCCCTTTATCAAATATGTTAACTTAAACAATGAAAAATTAATTAACCATTTTATAACATCTTTTATAATGATCATTTCTTTATACATTAATAAGAAGGTAGCCTTCAAGTTAAAGTTAATTTATTTTAAACCATTTAAATTTAGGTTAATTAAAATAACTATTTAAAACCCTCATTAACTATTTTAAAAACTTAGGAAACGTTACATATTGAAAGAAAATAAATCTAACAAACTTTATCTTCAAAAACTTGAATTCCTTTAAAACTTCAAAGCTGTTTACCTGCTGACACGAGACTTGCTTCGAGTCGAACCCGAGCAAAATGCTCTATTTCTTCGGGTTTCCTCAAGAATTGACCCGAGCGCTAAATATTTTCACCTTAAAATTTTCTTAAGTATTTTTACTGTCTCGCACTCATCCTACTTCGAGTAAAATCTCGAGCTACCCCTCGTTTTCCCCGAGACACGCTTCGAGCCTACCCTCTTCTTCCCCAAACATGAAACCCAAATACGAACTACGACGCGTGCACGTGCACAAACGAACCTGCCGTCACTGACGAATGTTGCGACCGGCAGAGAGTCGTCGAAGACCACCACAGTTGATTCAAGCAACTAGTTTAATGAAATCACCCAAAAGTCAAAAATCGAAAAAAAATTCGAGCATTCATCTACCACCTGAAACCCAACTCGCATCGACAAATTACGTTCGCCACGGCGCTCATGGCGATCAGAAACCATGTCGTTCTGACTGAAGACGCTCTGACCATCCACAAATCCAACCCCCCTTGTCTGATCACCTAAATCACCCTGACGGCGATGCAGTTCCATTTCAAACACAGACAAGCAAACTAGCTTTTAAAACCCTAAAACATCATCGTTTCCATGCCTCGATCATTTATAAATTCAAATTGTATTTTTCCATTAATCCTTGATGCTCGAACCATCATCTAACCCAAGCACAACGAACTTCATTTCGCCGTGCGACGGAATTTGACCAAAGTGTCATTTTCGTTCAACTCGTAATCTCTCAAAATTTAACAAATAGAAGATCTCGATTTTATTTTCTAAATCCATCTTTCCATAATACAAATTAGATTATGCATTCCAGATTCGAAATAAAAGTCTTTTATTTTTATCATTTCCACGAAGTTTACTGTAATAGTTAATTTTGGAAATAACCCTTAACAATACAGTTGGAATTATTTTTTTAAAATTAGTATTATGTTGTTAGAATCAACTTCTATTTAAAGATTAACACCTAAAACACATCGAGGAAGAAGTATTTGAATTCTTTTATGGATTTGATCTGTTAAAAAGTTAAACAGAGGAAGAAGAAAGTGTAGATATCCCTATAACAGACATATATGTATTTACAGTCATATATATACAGGCATAACCATACTCATACCATTCATATTTCACACAATCAATATTGATCACATTCAATCCATGGTATGTTCATAAATTTTAGAGTTTGCTCACCTGGAATTTACTGTTTGAAGGCAGAGACAATGTTTTGCCTATACACATTTTTTATCTTTAATCTTTGAAGTTTTTTTCATCTGCAAGTTGTATGAAGAACTTTGCTTATTCTTGTTGCATTTACTTATTTAGTTCACCACTAACAACCATTTTAATTCTACTTACAGTTTTGAATTCTTGTTATACACAGGGAAGTTTTCTTTTTCTTCCTGCAGTTTTGAAAACCAGAAGTAAAATTTATCTTGGATCTTCAAATTTTCCTGCAATTGATTGACTTTATTGCTTAGATTCTTAATTTACTACTGACTCACAACATAAAAATTTCAAATCTTTCAAAAGAATTTACTTCATATAATTTTTTTTTGAAACAAAATTAAAAATTGATGATACATTTCTAGAGTCATTTTCCTTTACAACTTAGTCTAAAATCAATGTGTGTGGAGATAGGAATTTTTCTTTCTTTCAATAAACCTGAAGCATGGACTTAAATAGATACAGGTGTTTCCTGGAATTTTCTTCTAGCCTGTTGTTAATAGGGATTAGTTTGTGTATACAGATAATCATTCAACAACAATATATAAATATGTATCCACATAGACATGCAAACATTCCTACTAACAGCTTTGAGTGTGTAATCCAAAATCACAACAGATTCAAGTAAAATTTGGTAGAATGCTCACCTGGACATGGATAAGGCAGAAAAACAGAGACAGTGAATTTCCTTTGAATTTTTTTTCCTGGAGTTTGAAACTGAGCTAAATCTGAAACTTGATATTGATCTTGCATGCTTGATCAGCTTGAAGATCGAGCTGTTTGATTTAATTTCTTTCTGGTTTGTGCTTTGTTTCCCTTGATTAATTAATTACCATTTATTCTTGATTAATTATCATTCTTCATTAATTAATTAAACTTTAAATTAATTAATTATCCTTAAATTAATTTATACATTTTGTTTTCAAACCCTTGTGTTAATAAATTTACACTTTTGTATCTTATACTTTTATAACTTATCATATATTTATGTTTATATCTATACATTTTCTATAAATTGTACTTATACAACTTATTAAAGAAGAAAAAATGATTTGAAAGTAAATTATATTATAACTATAATCCTAGTTATATACATGTATATCATCTTTCAAAATATAACTTTCAAATCCATTTATTTTTAAATTCATTTTTTATAAATACTTAATTCTTAAATTCCAAATACAATTCTTATTTTATCCCCAGATATTCAAATTAATTCTAAATCAATTCATAATTTAATCAAAATTTTATATTAATTTACCAAATTAATTCTTAATTTAATCTAGGAATCAAATTAATTACAAATTTAAATTTGTTTAAAAACAGGAATGTTACAACAAACCCTAAGGCAATACTTCTACTGCATCCATTTTGGAATCACCCTCATGATTAGTAGCAAGCAGCCCTTGCACTTTAAAGAGTACCGTCTTCAATCATCTCGAACTAGTCTCGATAATCTTCCGAAGCATCGAACGCAAATATGGTTTTGGAGTGGTTACAATTTCAAGTCATCTCATATAAGTACACTCCCCCTCTTACAGGTAGCTCCAAACTAATTCGATAGTTTCGGTAAACTCAACCTCGGTTCTTTTGGAAATAATCAAACAATACATAAGTGCGGAGATCACCTCCTAACCATATAAGTGGACAGATTTCCTTATCATTTGTCCTAGAAGAACAAAACGAGATTTATACGCACAGTTAAACATCATCAAAGATGACTTTGCCATATAACCCCTGTGTTTCTCCTATATATTTCCAAAGTTTTATTTTGACCGAGATTCGATAGTCGGTTATTTAACTATCAAATAAACAAATAATCAAACATAGATTTAAATCCAAGTGAGATCTACTAAGCCTCTATTAATTAATCTTTCATTAATTAAATCTCTTTTCAATTATTTGATTTACATTCACAAAAGATATGTTCACAAACCTCTTATATTCCTTTTAGTACTAGGGAAAACATTCATGTACTTATCTCACCGATATAAGTATATTACAAACCATTATATTTCCAATATTTAGAAAATATCCATATATTTATCCAAATGGTAAAAGTATATTACCGAAAACTTAAAGGAGATTTCCATTTTTCCAAATAATATTTAAATGGGCCAAAAATAATTAATATTTAAAACATTTTTTACTCTAAACCTGAACCACTTTTCCTTCGATGTTAAATGTGGAAAGAATGCTTTCATACCACTATAATTATGAAGGATTATTTGTCAAAAACAAATTTCATTCCTTTTATAAAATTCCGTACTGTAAACCCATTTCATATTACATATCCTTTTGTAAATCTCAAATTAATTTATAAAACTTCTTTTATAAACCTCTAAAATTATTTATTAATTTCCTTTCTATTTATAAAACTATTTTCTATTTACAAAACTCTTTTATAAATCTTCCTTTTTAAATTCCTTTATAAAAATCTTTTATAAAATCCTTTGTAAAAATCCTTTTATAAATCCAAACCCTATTTTTATTCATCATATATATTTAACACAAATCTTCGTACTTTTTTTTAAAATATCACTTATAAATCCATTCTTTTATTTATAAATTATTGTTTTCAAATATCTTTATTACACTTATAAAACCCCTTTACGAGATATCGTTTATATGTCCCCTTTACAAAATGTCATCTGTAAATCTCCTTTTAAATAAAATCTTTTCATCGAGTAAAATTTCTTATATAAAATGATTTATTATTTATAAACATCTTTATTAAATTAATTAATTATCTTTAGACATCATAAATAAATAATAATTAACTTTAAGAAAACACTAATAAAATAAATAAATTACTTACCCATTTAATTAAATCAATTATTTATCCGAAACTATGATTAATCAATTGATTAACTTAAAACAACACTTAATATAATTACATAACTTTAAACATCTTTAATAAAATAATTAAATATTTTCAACCAACACTAATACTATAATTAAATATCTCAAATTAACATTAACTAGATTAATTTCCATAATCATCATTAATCTCTCTATATTTTAAATCACTTATAATTATATAAACACTTAACCTCAAATTGTTATAAAATGAAAGTTAATTTAAATGCATAGTTTTTCAAATTTGGCAAGAAGCTTAGTGATCACAATGGTACTTGAACAAACTACTATTTGCTTAAATTTAACTTTTCAAGCCAACCCTAGTATTTACATATGCAACATATATGTAAATCAAATCCATAATTAACAATCACTAGCTAATCCATCCTTTATATACCATTAATTAATCCACATATTAATTAACTAGCATATGAATAAATATCCAAATTAATATAATAACAGAACGAGGATTTATTCTACTAAACAAATGTCTGAAATAATCTAAGTAATTTGATTTAACAGAAAAGCTGTTTTATTTGGCTAAATAGATATCATCAATGAAGTATACCAAATTTAGCCATGTTGTCTATATTATTATATGACTACTGAGTTGCATTTCAAGGATGTAGAAGTCGCTTGGGTATTTTGTGAAACGAACAGTCGTGTTTTCTATTTCGTGCCCAGCTTCTTTCGTTCCTTCTAATTTTAGCCTCCGTTCTTACAAAAGACCATCTTATAATCCTCTTACATTCCTCCTTTCTCATCCTAACCCTAATCTTCATTAATAATCGTCGTGGTTTGGTTACTTCACTATAACAGGTCTTATGCTTTCATTTTAGAATAACCAGCACTCCTAATCTTCTTCATCTATTGAGGTCGAAAACATTTAAATTTCAGCATCAGTTAGATTATTTCATTACGCGAAGATGTCAAGTCAATTTTGCTAGCGAGTTAAACATCAACAAAGTGATGAACTGGAGATCGTGTCAAATTGATTATGCTAACGATTCAAACCCCCAACAAAACATCGGTGATTTGGGTGACTTTTCTCTTTACCCAATTTTGTTTTCTATTCTTTATAGCCAATAGTTTATCTTCGATTTTATTTGGCATATTTCCTATTTTTAGCTATTTTCATTTATGCTAAGGTCTTATGCAGACTCAAATGTATAGTATTTAAAGCCATATCTGGTATGACTCACGCATTTAATTATTTACCGCCACTGGACTATGATACATGCATATAACTTATTTAACTTTTTAATGCTATCAAGGTGTTATATTTTGTATTTCGATGCCTTATCCACCGCACAATGGTTTTTATCTCATTCTTACTGTAGTTTTCATTATAAAATTTGTTTCCTAAGATATATCATTCTCGATGTTGTTAATCCCAATTTAGATATATAGTTTTCCCTAGTTTACACTTATTTTACAATTAATTATTTTGAATAAAATTTGTGAAAAAGGTTAAGAAAATTATAGATATTGAAGGATGGTCCCTTAATTGAATCCAATTAGGAAGATGTTGAATTGTCTGGCTACTTTAGAATATGTTGACTTGTTTTGTGAGGTTTTGATTGTTTTATGTTTTTCCACTTTTCTTTTTGACATAACTTAAGTTGAACCAATATAGGTAGAAATTTGAAATATTTATCATAATTGGTTACTGAATAATGTACTTCTCTTTTGACATAAGATACTTTTGAGCTTACCATTATGCTGACATAGAATTCATGAAACAACATAGTAAACGAAGTGGAGTAGATGATTGCATTGAAGTTGTAGATGTTCAAATTTTCGATGTAAAACATAGGTAGTTTAATGTCTGTATATCGTGCGGATACACAAGAGCAAGTGATTAAAAAGGAGAATTAACCAAGGAGCATAATACATAGTGAATAGCATGAAAAAAATTTAAAATATTATTTAGGCATGGTAACCAACAGTTCCTTTAATGCACAAATAGCAACCCACGTATAATAATGCGAGTTCCAAATATAACCATACATATTATTATGGCAAGGCGAACTTGATGTATGTACATATAGTTTTGAATGTGGTAGAAGACTAAGCATTCATAGATAAAAAATTAGGTAGCTTTACACGGGACTATGTTTTGAGTAATTTGTATTCCCTCTTAAGATTCACATGCAAGTCACATGAAGCAGCCATACAATTTAATTTCTCGGACTACTAGATTATAAATTATCCTTGACATATATTGTGCTTATAGTTTTTATTTTTACATTTAGTTTTGATTCTTACATTTTCTATCAGGTTGTTGCTTCTATTCGCGCAGCATCCTATCGAGCTTTTGGCATTGGGCTTATTGGCAACCACTTTATGTTACTTGGATGTTTTATGTCAAATGCAGGTAGTTTCTATAATGAGTAACCTATTACACCTTTAAGTGGATTGTTATGAATATGGTTATCCCCATAACATATCTTTTTAATCTATTTTCTAGAAAAATCAATAATGGTAGATTCAACGAGGATCATATTCATTGAATAATTATTTGGTTGCAGTGAGTTACATTTAGCTCTTGCCCTTATCTTAGTAATCTATATTTATTATCGTTGTTTGACAAGCTTACTTTATTATAGCGCTGCACATTATAGTGATAGTCATGCTCTTATCCTGCTTTTTATGATTTCATACAAATATCTTGGTTTTAAAATATACAAATGCTTTCTCTTTATTATTTTGACTTTAAAAAGACTGGATACCTTTTAAAATTATCCATTAAGTTATTGCCTGCACTCATCCAATATTCTCTCCTTCATTATCTAGATAATTTATCAGTTTGTCATCATTGTAGGATGAGTGTTTCTTGATTGATTACTGTATAGAACAATACTCAGTTATTATTTAATTCTACGTATGTTTGCATGTTTATTTCATACCAAGTTTTAAATTTACACTATGAACGTAAATTAATTGATTTTTGATACTATTTAAACCTTAAAATAAACTTTCAATTTTTATACACCAAATAGTACAAGCGAGGGACATATAATTGTATAACCAAGCCTATAATTCATATCTAAGCCTATGACAATAACAAAGAAACACATCCTTCATCGTGCTTTGATAGACTTTTAATTTAGTTGCCCTTCATTTTGGTATTAAAAACAGCTAGCAATTAAAGTTATAAGTTACTGCATTGTTTTAGATAGATATATACATTTTTAATTTGCATCTCACATAGTGGAAAAGAAATTACGGAGTGCATAAAGAAAAGTATATTACATTTTGTGTTTCCTTTACATGTACCATTAACATATCAGGTAATAACTTAAATACCTTTATTTGGATTTCTTTCATGTTTATGTGAACAAGGTGTTATTTTATTGTTTAGGAAGTCATATTTCATGAGTAAATACATAGTGCAAACAAACGATTTCCTGTTTTTTTCTTTTTTTTCACCATTGAAGTGTTGTACATGGTATTTGCATAATTAGAGCTTTTATAGCAAAAGGTAAGTTTATTCTCACAAACATAATATGCAAATATGTGTACTCGATTGTAACACCTCTAATTTTTGATAACATTATTCAGGAGATTTAATTAGATAATTAAATAGAATAATGTAAATGTTAGGTGATAAGGGGTTGAGATTTGAATAAACCTAATTAAGGTCGTGCTTAATGAAATAATTAATGGGCTTAAGAATGAGTTATAAACCAATTAAATTACATAAGGGTATATTGGGTATTTGTCGCACATAACCCTTACCCCTATATATTTAGGTTCCTACCATTTCATTTCGATTCACATCATTTTGAAAACATAAAGAAAAAACTTATAGAGGAGCTGGCCATTAAGAAAGGAGGAATTCAATTAAAAGCTAGAGATTCAAGCTAGGGGAAATCCATCTTAATCCAATCTTCTTATCTAAATCAAGGTGAATAATAATTCCATCTTGATTTTGTTTTGAATCATACGTCTTCGAATTTAAGGGTAAACTCGTTTTTATGATAAATTGGATGATGATATGCTTGAATATTAAATTTTTTAATTCAAACAAGATTGTTTAAATGGGAATATACATGATTTTAGGGAGAAACCGATTTATGTTGATGTTTAAATGTCATGGGAAAATTTTATGTTATGTAAAACATGATTTTGAAATGGGGTTCTAATTTTGATAATTTTCCAAGCTATGGAAATATTGTTACCAAAGAAAAATATGGTTATTTGGGTTTATAAATTTATTTTGGAAAATATATCAAGAATTTGGGTATGAAATTTTGAGATGTTAGATAACATGATTAAAGTGAATTTTTAGGGATTTTTCCAAAGTGATTTGTTATGCAATTTAAATTATTTCAAAAGAGGGACCTCTTTGCGATATTGGATTTGCTTAATGGAAGGGCTTATGTGTTAACTTAACCATGGTTTAGATCTGAAATTAGCGGTAGTTATTTCAGTAAAGAATTTGAAAAATTAAGGCAACCAATCTGGTTTTTACACGTGGCAGGTTAGTTAGAAAAAGAATTGCTTTAATTAGTATTAAACCAAATTTACTCAGAAAAGTTGGTTCTGTCTTTTTTAGAAGTACCTTTCGACTCAGAGCTTTCACCTTCAACCCAGTCGAAACCTATAAAACCGAAACTAATACATAAGGTATCACAAAGATGGTATACAATGAATTGGGGAAAGGTGGAAGGCTAGGTGTCAAAAGCATGGTTTTTGAAGGGGTCGATACCTTGGGTCGTTTTAAAAAGAGAAGCGCCGGCCTTTATTTTATTTAAGCCTTCGAAGAAGTCAAAGCAAATGTTTTCGAAAGGGGTTTTTAAAAGCTTTCAAAGGGGTTGCCATCAACTTATGTTTGCTTTCGAATGGGTTCCTTTGACTATGAAATAATGCTTTCGAAAAAAACAGTTTCGACCTAGTCGAAGCCCGGCTATCGTTCTATAGCCTTTCGATGGTGTTGAAGTCATCAATGCTTTCGAAAGGTAGTGCTTGTTTTTTAAAGATGTTTTAAGCCTCGTCCTAAATGCTTTTGAAAGGTTCTAATGGTTTCGAAGGCAATGGCTTCGAAAGGGGTTTCGACGCTATCCTTTAAAGTTTCATTTAAATGATTTAAAGCTTTCGAAAGAGATGGTGCCCACGCCATCATGTTTTCCCCAACATTTTTATATAATAAATGATGGTTTCGAAAGAGATATTTTTATCTATATTCAGTTTGGCCCAAATAATATTTTAAGTATAAACCCAATGGTTTCGAAAGGGGGATTTTCAATGATTTCGAAGGGGATACTTCCAATGGTTTCAAAAGTGGTACTTTCAATAGTTTCAAAAATATACTTCTAAGTGTTATTAAGCAATTCTTTATTACATTCGAAAGGATTTGAAAGAGATGCTTTAAAGTGTTTGAAAGGCAGAGGCCTAATGTTTTAAAAAGAGATTTATATGCTTTCGAAGAAGGTTATCTAATGAAGTCGAAAGCAAGGTTTTGAAGGTTTCAACAATCTTAGTTTTCAAAGCAAATAACCCAATCTCATTTTTGAAATAGGACCATGGCGTAATTGAATAAAGTGTTTTGAAAATGAGTTTTTGAAGAATTTTTCTTTAATTAAAATGGTTAAAGGAATTAACCAAGTTATTATTATATGCTTCTTCATAAATGTATGTATTCACTTTGTTTTGGACCCATAAATGAATGTTGTGGAAGGGCAGAATAACCAGCTAGGTTGACCCAATAATAAATATAAATTAAGTTAACTTTTGAATGGGTAGAATTGCATCTAGGAGGTCAGAAAGAGCAGAATATAGGATGCTAAAATATTAAAGAAAGATATTAGCAGGGGCCAATAGGTTCATAGTTATGCCATGAAAACTAAGTATAAAAGAAGACGTCAGAAAGACAGGTTCATAGCAAGCCCATGAAAACTATGATTTGATACTGGCAGGGGCCAATAGGTTGTAGTTAACCCATGAAAACTGTATCTGAATTAAGATATTGACAAATGTCAGTAGGTTCCTAGTCTTCCCATGAAAACTAGGGTAAGAAGAGAGGATACTGCAGTCACCAATAGGTTCCTAGTCTACCCTCGAAAACTAGGATAAGAATAAAGATATTGGAGTTACTAATAGGTTCATGGTGATCTCATAAAAACTATGTAATTGGACAGGGAGTCCTTAGATATTTTACGGTTATTAGTCGGTCTATGAAACTATTAGGTTAATAGTAATCCTAGAAACTATAATTGAAACAAAATAGTCAAAATGAATGGAGATGGGTAATCCAAAATTTATTCATTTATTTTGCATATCATTGTATCATATTGCTTTAAATTGTTTTAACCATTGTGGATGCATGAGCACGGTATATGGTTTTATAAAGGTTTTAGGATACCATGAGGGGAAACCCTGTTCTGCTAAGCGGCTGGTCTTACTAGATATCTAAATGATTTGAGATGGTAGATTATTATTCATACCAGGCTTTATGTCTGACTCGAATTTATGTTTTCCTCTTAAACTCTAGGGTACTCAATTGATTTTGAGTTGTTTGAGAGTTGAGATTTTTAGGTACCTCTTTAGAAGAATAAGCTAGCGGAGACGTGCAGGAGGCATGATAACTATATAGAGTTCGCTTTTATTTGATTTCGTTGTGTTTTTTGTAATGGCAAAGCTGTTATATTTTCTGTTTATACTCTGATCATCCAAAGGGGCATCTTCATATGTCGCTCTTGGCGTATGTTGTAATAAATATATTTATCTAAACGTGATTTATGATTATGGGATTATGAATGAATTGGAAATGATTTGAAATGGATTGTGATCTTATCTGAAGTTTTAATTTTTTTTTCTTTTCCATATTCATGTGTTTCTGTGTATCAATGAATCTAACACCACCATATTTGGTCGTCGAGGATAATAACTATGGATGGCTATAGCATCCGTAGCCATTAGTTTTGGGCCTCCAAGTAGGGGATTGTTACAAGTTGGTATCAGTGCATAGGTTTATGAATACTTAATAGAAAATTTAAACCTAAAAGTTTTTCTTGAAACATAATCCAATGAATTAGAAATATGATCGGGGTGGGTTAAAGTTATAGTAACGTACTTGTATTTGATATATATATATATATATAAGTACATTTTCCCTCTCTCTTAGACCGTTCTTCTATATCTTACTAAGGCTTGTATGCAGATTTATGAGAAATAAGATATGGAAGCAAGAAACGAAAGAGAAAATCTAGGTAGAGGAAGTACCATAACTAATGGAAATGCTCGACCAAAACCTGGAGGAACCAAGGTCGACCGGCTAATGCTAACCCAAATGTTGAGGCCAATGTTGGTGCTGGAAATCCGCTAGTAAATGCAGGGATGGTGTATCAGTTGTTAGCCAATCTTGTGCAAGCTGGAATAGCTGGTAATGTTGGAGGAGCTAATCTTGCGGCTCCAGTTGGGAAAAACTATGCTAAGTTATGCAGAGACTATGGTGGTCTGGGTGGAAAGCCGTTTGTTGGAACGTAGGATGCTATTGAGGTTGAGAATTGGCTATTCCACTATGAGAGGATCTTTATTAATCTAGGCTTAGATGATGAGCAAAAGAGGAGGCTGGCCTCTAGGCAGTTGCAAGGGGCAACGCTTCTCTGGTGGAATGGTGCGACTACCAGAGTTCCGGAGGAAGAATTAACATAGGCTGATTTCAGAAGGAGGTTTGAGCAAAGGTTTCTATCTGAGGTTGCTAAGTCAACATTGACGAGGAAGTTTATTGATCTAGTTCAGGGAGAGATGTCAGTAATCGAGTATACTACTAAGTTTGATGAGCCATCTCGATATGGATATGCCACTATAGCGACTGACATCAAAAGGAATGAGAGATTCATTCGAGGACCAAGACCTGAGCTAGCTAGAATAACCTTGACCTATTTCCGAGAACCTTGTAACGTGGTGGTGGAGATGGCCATTTGCCATGAAGAGATGCTTACTGTTTCTGCCAGAGAGAAGCCAATAGAATCCCAAGGTCCTCGGGGAAAGAAGAGGAAATTCTTTAAGAAGAGAGCCCAGAAAAGGGATGATACTAAGAAGGCAAATGCTGATTTAGTTTGTTACAAATGTAACAAGAAGGATCATTATGCAATGAGTGCCTGTCATAAAAGTGAAAGAAGGCTGCATACAAGAAAATTGTGAAATACTTCAACTGTGATCAAGTTGGGCATTATAAGAACCAGTATCCAGAACTAGTCAGGACGGACAAAGGGCAAGATCTTTGCTGTTGGATCATCTTCTAAGCCAACTACAACTGTTAAAGGAAAGGCTGTGATGGAAGATACATTTTTTATTCAAAGTATAACAGTTAAGATATTATTTGACACCGGTGCATCACATTCATTTATATCACAGTATTTGGTTGATAGGTTATGCTTAGAACCCGCATATCTTATTACTTTCTTAATGGTTGCGAATCTAATAGGAGCTTATGCAACTTTGGAGACGAGATGTGAGCAGTTAGAACTTGACTTGTTAGGTCATATGTTTGCATGCAGTCCGTATATTTTCAATTTCGTAGATTTTAGAATCATTTTAGGTATGGATATCACTAAGGCACCCTGATAGTCAAAACCGAATTATATTCTCAGTAGAGAATTCTAACTGGAGTTGTTATGCTTCGTTAAGTGCAATGGAAGTGGGAGAAGATCTATGTCAAATTTGAACAGCAAAAGAGTTTGCAAATGTCTTTGAGGCAGTCACAGGACTACCACCGAAATGAGTTGTTGAGTTTTGAGTAGATCTTGTGCCAGGAGCTGAACCTGTAAGTAGACCACCTAGCAGGATGACACCGATTGAGATGAAGGAATTGAAGGTGCGGCTAGTGGATCTAGAAGGAAGGAATTTTATTAGACCAAGCAGTTCACCATAGGGAGCGGCTGCGGTGGTCATGAAGAAACCAGATTGATCGTTGAGAATGTATATCGACTATCGTAAGTTGAACAAAAGGACGATAAAGAATAAGTATCCTTTACCGAGAATTGATGATCTATTTGATCAGTTGAGTGGATCCAAATGTTTTTCCAGTTGGACTTGGCGATGGGGTTCCATCAATTAAGAGTGGCAGAGGACAGTATTCCTTTGACAACATTTCGGAGTAGGTATGGTTCATACGAATTATTAGCACTGCCATTCGAGTTGAGGAATGCACCTACCTTCTTTGTGGATTTGATGAACCGAGTCTTCCGAGAGTATTTACATAGATTCGTGTTGGTGTTTATCGATGGCATTTTGGTATACTCTCAGGATGAAAGAGAGCATGAAGATCATATTAGAGTTGTGCTTGAGACGCTGAGGCAGAATCAGCTAAAGGCGAAGTTTTCCAAGTGTCATTTTTGGAAGAAAGAGGTTAAGTTTCTTAGTCACGTAGTTTCATAGAAAGGGTGGTCACTCGATCCAGATAAAATCGAAGCTGTGAACAATTGGAAGGGACCGGAGACGGTGACCGAGATTAGAAGTTTTCTTAGACTTGTTGGCTACTACTGGAGATTTATTAAGGATTTCTCACATATAGCAGCGCCTTTGACTAAGCTTACCAAGAAGGAGGTGAAGTTTGTTTGGCCCGACAAATGTGAGGAAGCATTCCTTAAGTTAAAGCCTTTGTTGACCAATGCACCAGTGTTAGTAGTTTCAAATGGAAACCAAGGTTCGTGATGTGTACTGATGCATGTGGGACTGATTGGGAGCTATGTTGATGTAGAAGGTAAAGTTATTGCCTACGCATCTAGGCAGCTTAGAATGCATGAAGTAAGATATCCTACTCATGACTTAGATTTGGCTGTAGTGATTTTTGCCTTGAAGATGCGGATGCATTATTTATTGTAGGAGAGATTTGAGTTATATACCGATCATAAATATTTAAGATATTTATTCTCTTAGAAGGAGTTGAATATGAGACATCAGATGTAGCTGGAGTTTTTGGTTGCTTATGATTTTGGTATGGAGTATACACCAAGGTAAGGCAATAAGGTAGATGATGCTCTTAGCAGAAGACATCAGAATGTGGTGTTGGCTATGTTGGCGGAATGGAAGGATCTAGAAGCTTTGGCGAGTTGTGATGTGCAGTTAAGATCGACAGCTAGTTCTAGTCAAAGTACTGCCATGTTGTTATGTTTAGAAGTTCGACCGGTGTTGAACGAGAGAATTGCTTTTAAACAGAAGGAGGATCCATTATTAGCCGAGAAGATCAGAAAGGTTGAGGTTAGAATTAAGATTGATGATTTGAATGGTTTTTGTCTTGACCAGAGAGGATGGTTAAGGAAGAAGGGACGGTTATGTGTTCCAGGTGTTGAGAACTTGAGGAAAGAAGTTGTTAAAGAACGTTGTCGACCCAAACTTACGATTCATCCTGAAGGGACCAAGATGTATCAAGATATGCAAAGGAGCTTTTGTTGGGAAGGTATGAAAAGGGATGTTGGCTTGTAGGTTAGGCAGTGTGTAAACTGTCAACAAGTGAAAGCCGAACATCAGAAGCCAAGTGGTTGCTTTAGCCTCTAGAGATTCCAGTTTGGAAATGGGATTCGATATCCATGGATTTCATAAATGGGTTTCCAAAGTCAAGTAGAAGAAATGAGAGTATATGGGACAATTTGTACATGCTGACCAAGAGCACCCATTTCATTCCAGTAAAGTCGACCAAGACGACACCTGTTTTAGCTAAGTTGTTCATGAAAAACATAGTTAGACTATATGGAGTTCCTAGTAGCATAGTTTAGCAAATTCTGGAAGAGTCTACAAGATGTGTTAGGCACCAAGATCAAGACGAGTATAGCATATCACCCGTAGACAGATGGGCAGACAGAGAGAGTCAACATGATACTCGAGGATTTATTGAGGGCTTGTGTGTTGGACTTTGGTGGATCTTGGGAGGATCACCTAGATTTGGTTGAGATTTCCTATAATAATAGTTATCAGACTAGTATAGGAATGACGCCTTTTGAAGCTTTGTATGGAAGGCCATGCAAATCACCAGCATGTTGGTTGGAGACTGGAGACAGATTGGCCTTAGGTCCAGATTTGGTTAGGAAGGCATCAGGAAAGATTGAGTTGATCCGAGAAAGGATGAAGAAAGCTTAATCCAGACAGAAGAGTTACATAGATAAGAGGCATAAAGACCTAGAGTTACCGGTGGGAGACAAGCTTTACATTAAAGTATCATTGATGAAGTGTGTGGTACAGTTCGAAAAGTCAAAGAAACTGGCACCAAGATATGTTGGTCCACTCCAGATTATAGAAAGGATTGGAAAGTTGCATGCAAAGTAGAGTTGTCGAGCAGTATGGTAGGTGTCCATAATGTATTAATGTATCTCATCTTTGTAAGTATGTCCATGATCCAGAGGCCATAATTCCTCGGACGGGGTTGGAACATCTAGTACTAGAGCCTAATTTGACTTTTTTTAGACAATCAGTTCAGGTTATTGCGAGATATGAGAAAAGACTGAGGAACAAGATAGTCAAGTTGGTGAAAGTTCAGTGAAGCGACAACAAGGACTGTACTTGGGAGACAGAGGACAAGATTCGAGAGACTTATCTTGATCTACTTTAAGTGTATTTCTATATTGGATTTAAATAGATATTAGCTAGTCTGGTAGACTAGTATGGTTGATAGGAGTTTTACAAATGATTGCTATGTTTAGTATTTAGTCCTTACTGAATTTCGAGGGTGAAATTCTTTAAGGAGGGGAGCCTGTAACACCCCTAATTTTTTATAATATTATTCAGGAGATTTAATTAGACAAATTAAATAGAATAATGTAAATGTTAAGTAATAAGGGAGTTGAGATTTGAATAAATCAAATTAAGGTCCGCCCGATGAAATAATTAAATGGGCTTAAGAATAGGTTATAAACTAATTAAATTACATAAGGGTATATTGGGTATTTACCGCACAACCCCTATATATTTTCGTTCCTACCATTTCATTCTAATTCAAATCATTTTGAAAACGCAAACCAAAATCTTACATAGGAGTCGGCCATCAAGAAAAGAGGAATTCAATTAAATGCTAGAGATTCAAGCTTAGGGGAAATCAATCATAATCCAATCTCTTTATCTAAATCAAGGTGAATAATAATTCCATACGATTTTGTTTTGAATCATATGTCTTCGGATTTAAGGGTAAATTCATTTTTATAATGAATTGGATGATAATACGCTTGAATATTGAATTGTTTAATTTAAACAAGATTGTTTAAATGGGAATATACACGGTTTTAGGGAGAAACTGATTTATGTTGATGTTTAAATGCCATGGAAAAAATTTATGTTATGTAAAACATGATTTTGAAGTTGGGTTCTAATTTTGATAATTTTTCAAGCTATGGAAAGATTGTTACGAATTTTCAAAGGAAAATATGGTTATTTGGGTTTATAATTTATTTTGAAAAATATATTTATAATTTAGGTTTGAAATTTTGATATGTTAGATAACATGATTAAAGTGAATTTTTGGGGATTTTTCTAAAGTAATTTGTCATGCAAATTAAATTATTTTAAAAGAGTGACCTTTTTGCAATATTGGTTTTGCTTAATGGAAGAGCTTATTTGTTAACTTAACCATGGTTTAGATCTGAAATTAGCAGCAGTTATTTTAGTAAAAAAAATTTAAAAGTTAAGGCAACCAATCTGGTGTTTACACGTGGCAGGTTAGTTAGAAAAAGGTTTGCTTTAATTAGTATTGAACCAGATTTACTTAGAAAAGTTGGTTTCGCCTTCTTTGGAAGTACCTTTCGACTGGAGCTTCCGCCTTCTAACACAGTCGAAACCTACAAAGCCGAAACCAATACACAAGGTATCACAAAGATGATGTGCAGTGGATTGGAGGAAGGTGGAAGGCTAGGTGTCGAAAGCATGGCTTCCGAAAGGGTTGATACCTTGGGTGGTTTTAAAAAGAGAAGCGCCTGCCTTTGTTTTATTTAAGCCTTCGAAGAAGTTGAAGCACATGTTTTCGAAAGAGATTTTTAAAAGCTTTCGAAGGGGTTGCCATCAACTTATGTTTGCTTTCGAATGGGTTCCTTTAACTATGGAATAATGCTTTTGAAAAAAAAAGGTTCCTAACTAGTCAAAGCCCTGCTGTCGTTCTATTGCCTTTTGATGGTGTTGAGGTCATCAATGCTTTCGAAAGGTAGTGCCTGTTTTTAAAGATGTTCTAAGCCTCTTCCTAAATGCTTTCGAAAGGATCCAATGGTTTTGAAGGCAATGGCTTCGAAAAGGGTTTCGACGCCAACCTTCAATGTTTTATTTAAATGATTTAAAGCTTTCGATAAAGATTGGTGTTAATGCCATCATGTTTTCCCCAATATTTTTATATAATAAAGGATGGTTTCGAAAGAGAAACTTTCGTCTATATTCACTTTGACCCAAGTAAAATTTAATTATAAACCCAACGGTTTCGAAAGGGGGACTTTCAACGATTTCGGAGGGGATACTTCCAATGGTTTTGAAAGTGGTACTTTCAATGGTTTCGCAGCTATGCTTCTAAGTGTTATTAAGCATTGCTTTATTACATTCGAAAAGTTTCGAAAGAGATGTTTTAAAGTATTTCGAAAGGTAGAGACCTAATGTTTTGAAAAAAGATTTATATGCTTTCGAAGGAGATTATCCAACGAAGTCGAAAGCAAGGTTTTGAAGGTTTCGACAACCTAAGTTTACAAAGCAAATAACCCAATCTCATTTTTTAAATAGAATCATGGCATAATTGAATAAAGTGTTTTGAAAAGGAGTTTTTGAAAAAGTTTTCTATGATTAAAATGGTTAAAAGGGTTGGCTAAGTTATTGTTATATGCTTCTTCATAAATGTATATATTCACTTTGTTTTGGACCCATAAATGAAAGTTGGGGAAGGGCAGAATAACCAGTTAGGTTGACCCAATAGTGAATATAAATTAAGTTAACTTCTAAATGAGTAGAATTGCATCTAAGAGGTCAGGAAGACTAGAATGTAGGATGCTAAAATATTAAAGAAAGATATTGGCAGGGGCAATAGGTTCATAGTTAGCCCATGAAAACTATGTATAAAGGAAGATGTCAGAAAAACATGTTCATAGCAAGCCCATGAAAACTATGATTTGATACTGGCAAGGGCCGGTAGGTTTGTAATTAGCTCATGAAAACTATCTCCGGATTAAGATATTGATAAATGTCAGTAGGTTCCTAGTCAGTCCATGAAAATTAGGGTAAGAAGAGAGGATATTTGAGTCACTAATAAGTTCCTAGTCAACCTATGAAAAACAAGATAAGGGTAAAGATATTGACGTTACCAAAAGGTTTATAGCGATTCCATGAAAACTATGTATTGGACAGGGAGTCCTTAGATATTTTATCGGTTAATTGCCCATGAAAACTATAAGGTTAATAGTAAACCTAGAAACTATAATTGAGACAGATAGTCAAAATGAATGAAGATGGATAATCCATAATTGATTCAATTGTTTTGCATATCTTCATATCATATTATTTTAAATTGTTTTAACCATTGTGGATGCAGGAGCACAGTATATGGTTTTATAAAGGTTTTAGGATACCAGTGAGGGGAAAACCAGTTCCGCTAAGCAACGTGGTCTCACTAGATATCTAAATAATTTGAGATAGTAGATTATTATTCATACCAGGCTTTATGTCTGACTCAAGGTTTATGTTTTCCCCTTAAACTCTCGGGTACTCAATTGATTTTGAGTAGTTTGAGAGTTGAAGTTTTCAGGTACCTCTTTAGACAAATAAGCTTCCAGAGACGTGCAGGGGGCATGATAGCTATATAGAGTTTACTTTTATTTGATTCCGCTGTGTTGTTTATAATGGCAAAGAGTATATATTGCCTATATATACTCTGATCATCCAAGGGGCATCTTCATATGCTGCTCTTGGTGTATGTTGTAATAAATATATTTCTCTGAATGTGATTTATGATTATGAGATTATGTAATGAATCGGAAATGACTTGAAATGAAATATGATCTTATTTGAAGTTTTTTTTTTAATTTTTTCCCCATATTCATGTGTTTCTATGTATCAATGAATCTAACACTACCGTATTTGATCGTCGAGGAATGATAACTATGGATGACTGCAGCATCTGTAGTCGTTAGTTTTGAGCCTCCAGGTAAGGGGTTGTTACATTGATACACTTCATTTGTGTTGATTTCAGTTACTATCAGAAATTGTTATCTTTCTCAACAAATAATTATTTAGCTGCACTTATAAGAAATCAACTGATTACCTAACGATAAATTTACTTTATATTTTTTTGCAAATTTTCAGTAACCAACATAAGATGCTTAAAAAATTAGTCCGTTTTTATGTTTGAAATTCACAAAAAGCACGAAATAGCGTACAAATTCAAATTTGAATGCAGGCACAACCTGTAAGATAAAAATAACAATTAAACATCTTTCTTGCTTATACACACGCACATCTCATCGAATTACAGAATGAAATAAAAGGTTCAAACTAAAATGGTAATTTAACCATAACTCTATGTTATTAGGGTAGTGCACCTAATAGGGAAACCTAAGATGCAAAAATAGGGACATATTTGTAGACCAATATTAAGTATTTATATGTCATTAATCTAAATAGACCATTCTTTATACTTTCATCCTTTTTTCCCTAGTGAATTCCATCATAATTACACAAAGTTGAAAATGTCCTATTTGTTGGTTACTCGACCCTTTACTGTAACCAGCAGATTATTTAAACCATGTTAAACCATGTTAATTCATATAAGCATTTGCAATAAATATTAAATGAAAAATTATTGATCATTAAATATTGAATTTGTATGAAATTTTAAACAAAATATTTGAGTGTAGAAGACATGTTTTGTGTTCGCGAGTAGTGACAAGATAAATTTTCTCATCAAAGTAATTTTTTTAATCTTTTAACCTGTTATGCTAATTGATTTTTTATAAAGTGAATCTAAATGGAGCACATGAGTTTGTATTATAGATATCTACTATATTAAGTGACCATTTAAATTTGTGCTCACTTATTATTGCTAATGTACACTATATCACAGGTAAAGCTGAAGGAATCGGTAACATTCATAGTTTATCAGGCTTGCACACTACTTATACGTATTATGCACTCATTACTACTATTATATTACACTTCATTTTTCTACCGTGATATTTTTCTTTAGCTCATGCCTCATAAATTTGAAACCATCCACCATCTAAAATTTCAAGTTATTCACAGGAATCAATATAACGTGCATCATGTGAATTGAGATTATTATTACAATCATTTTCAATTATTTGATCAAATGATTCTGGACCATCATCTAATAGAAAAAATTTGTACAAAAGAAATTGCAAATAAAAGTATTGATAGAGCAAGATCTATCTATTCTCTTCCAAATTATTGTGTAGTAGTCTTATATTACAACTTTGAATAATCTTGAACTCCATTATCATAACTTCAACCAAAATTTACGCAATATCGATGTTTGAGAAGTGATATCACCAAAGTTAAAATTTTAGATTAGCACTCTTATACCCTTACACCAAATTAATATATATATACCTTTATTATTAAAAGATCTATCCATTTTACAGGAAATAAAAGAAAGAAGAAGAGTAAAGGAAGAGAGTTAATGAGAAGTGAAATAAAACTTGTTTATATAAATGAATTAAAAATGTTAAAAGATACAATTATCCTTACGCCAAATCCAACTTTTCCATTATATCAAAGCCACCAAAATGATAAACATATGAAAATATGTTAGATATTTAAAGGGTTCATGTACCTCTGTTAATGTAAATACTTAAGGAATCTTTGAATTTCACATCCATCTTTTCATTTTAAATTTAAATATAATTTATATTTATTAATCCTTACTATTATTTTATTCATTTTTACTTTTCAAAATAAAAATGGTTTCTTTAAACATTTAAATTTTGTATAAAATTCATATAAAGGTTCAAAAACTTTCTACAACTTGTCGTTCGACAAAAACTGAAAATTAGAAAATGGGTTTCGGTCATATTTTCTATTTTCCATCTAACTACCTATTTTTTGTAAAAAATATTAATTAAAATGGGTTGTTTTATTTTTAAAAACCATTAATCGAATATTTAAAATAAATAAATATTTACAAATCAAATCGATAAACTTCCGGGTCGTTATAAAGTTGCTTCTAAGGCTTAGAATTATGCCAAAGAGTTTCACTAGGCAAAAGAATACTATGGTTCGATTTTGTGCTGATGCCTGTTACAGTATTGCAGCCGGAGGTATGACTTTGTTTAAGATTAGGTAAAAATTTGATAAGATAACATAGTTTGTTCATTATTGACATACCAAATATAGACTATGTTTAGTAGATTATTTTCACGTTGAAATAATATAATGATGTTCATATAAATGTATAAAGAAACACCTTTTTATTTTACTTTCTTTTCTTGATTATGACAGTATCTAATTTTATCTTTGAGTGATACCAAAATATATGATTAAAGATATACACCACACAAAAGAAATGTTGCAGATAATTCTATATGGGAAGCTATATTTTTAATATCTAATTATAAGTACATCTGAATTTGACAACTTGTCATTAGCCATCCAACCTACTTATAAATTACAAATCATAACCTCTTTTGTATGCATTCCTATCTATCATTGCAAATGCAAAAGCTTGGACTTCTTAACTTCATTATTTAAGCACCTATAGTTGCCAAATCACTAGACTAGAATGCATTTATTTCCATCTTTTACTTTATTAAATATAAGATCCAGCTTACTACTTATTATTCATCGATCATATATAATATGATTTACCGTTAAACACGTGAAGATGATAATAATAATTAGAATTATTCACTATTTTTCAATCCAGATCCAACTCACCTAATAATATAAAAGATATGCTTATATATTCACAAAAAAGTGCAATTGAATAATAATGAAAATAGTACCTTTGAATAAAATGAGTTTGAGCTCAGCACGACCAGCATAAATGGTGACAGTGTGAGAGGAAGGACCACCACCAATAATAAAAATGCAAGTTTTAACGGGTGTTTTATTCTCTACGGTCATGGCTAGAGTGGAGGAGGAAGCTACGCTATGGCGGCTGCTGTAGCAATGGTGGTTGTATCAAAAGAGTAAGAGAGATTTCTACAGAATAAAATACCTTAACGGCAGTGGTGATTGCAATGCTAACGACGCTGGGTGCAGATTCCCATATGCCCAAACAAACAAATGGCATTTTCGCTCCTATATTCAAATTCATATATTTCTCCATTTCTAAATTGTTGCACAACAAAGGTGTAAAGAGAGAGGTGGCGCCGGATTTGGTTTATAGTGAAAGTTAAGCCGGAGAAGTAGTGATTTTGGATAAGGAAGATGAGGGTTGTGAGGGATTGGAAGATGAAGATTTTTTTTATTTCCATTGTACTTTTGTGAGGATGAGACAATAGAAATGTTGTGTTAAAAGACATATGAGCGACCATGGGAATTTTTAACAAATATTCCATGAATAGTTGCCGAGAACGATTAACATCATTTTTTTGTTTATTTTTATATTTTAAAACGACCAACTGTTGTATATAACCTTGAAACGCTACTAATTAATGCAAATAAAAGCAAGTTTTGTTGTAGTAAATATAGTCTATAATTGTTTCCTCATCAAGCCCAACATCTAAGAAAGGATAATATCTTTGTACCTATAAAGTCCGTAACTAACCCAAATATTATATAAATAATACAAATGTCAAATTATGTCTAGATTTAAATGTAAGGTCATCATAATGATACATATAACCTTAAAAGAGAATTATATGCTGAACGAGTTTCATAGCTTTCCAAGTGAATGTCATACATACTCAATATTAACCTCAATCCTCGTCATATAAGATATTTGGTGTCATAATATGTGAGTCATATCTCCATTTACTGTGACCACAATCGCAATTCTACTAAATCATGATTCACTCCTAATCACAATTATTAAGTATCACATCTATTAAAATCTAGTCATTATGAACTGATTATAGTTTATTTATATAACTCATTGAGTGTAGAATACACTTTATTACATTCCAAATTGACGCCAAGGAATGACATATCATTTTACTCGATCCGAAATTATAGGTTCTCCCACACAACCTATTTGTTGTACCACTCTTTGCTACATGGGCGCCATTATCTCCATCAAATGCGTTGTGTGCCCATCATCGTTGTCGTTGGACCTATGACAAGTGACCTATAATGTCATGACTCAAGGTGTGACCCCGCAATCGATTCGAGCTAGGATGGATCTAGTCTATTTGGTATCTCAACTCGTTTAATCAATTCATTATATATTAAATGTTCTCGTTATGAGAGTAACCCCTAACTATCATTTAACCCAGTGTCACTAAAGGTTATTAACATGATTCAACATTCAATATACTCGATATTATAATATTACTGAACGTCTTATACCATCGATATTATAACTTGTTTAATCAAAATTCTCATTGTACAAAATTATCATATGGTTCGTTTCATTCAACAAAATATTGGTTAAAATGAGTTGAACTATAAGACCATTCCTTTCCAAAATTTTCATATCAAATTTCTAAAAGTTAATATTACTCTCATTGTGGCTTTAAATTATAAAACTCCCTTTCTATACCAAGTTTTTTATTTAATTCCAAAGTTCAATATATGTAAACCTCTTATTCGATTATAAAGAAACCATTCCTTTAAACCCTTATTAATTACAAGTCTCCAAACTCCTTTTCGAAACTAATTCATACAACATGAAAAAGTTAATATTGCTCTCAAAGCGGCTTTAAATTATAAAACTCCCTTTCTATACCAAGTTCTTTATTTAATTCCAAAGTTCAATATATGAAAACCTCTTATTCGATTATAAAGAAACCATTCCTTTAAACCCTTATTAATTACAAGTCGCCAAACTCCTTTTCGAAATTAATTCATACAACATGAAACTCATTTATGATAATGTTATAAACTAATAAGAGATAAGGAGCCATTAGAAAAGAGGGAAGAGGAGAAAATGTTATTCACACTGATATCAGTTACATAAAGATTGACACCTTCAATTACATTACATAGGCTCCTTTATATATAGGCCTTGGAGCATGAGATGGAACATATTCCATGATGTGGGACTAAATAGAAAAACACAAAAGCATATTCACTTTTATATTTACATATATTATAACACTCCCCCTTAAATATGCGTCTTCAAAATCTTGGATGCTCATATGGTAGCTAGAAATTGTTGCTTTTGAAGCACCCATGATAATTTCTCCCTCTCATTATCATCTTGCTTTCATACATTCATTCAGTCGTTATGAATATTGTCTGTTGCCTCATTAAAAACCTCTGCTAGGAAAACCTAATGGAAAAACCTTGAACGAGGAAAAGAGTGCAACTTGAAAACATAGATATCATACAATGATATTCCTTTTAAAGAGTTTGATAATTCAGGATCAAAATAATGTCTCATTAAAACCCTTACTAAGAAAAACCCAATGGGAAAAATCTTAGTGAAGGAAAAAAAGAGTACAATGACATATCTTATTTTCTCATTTCTTCAAATGAAATTTGATACTTTTGGATCAAACTAATGCCTCATTAAAACCTTACTAAGAAAAACCCCATGAAAAAAAATCTTAATGAAGGAAAAAGAGTACAATATAATATGAGATATTTCAATAATTTACAGAATCAAATAGAGTTTGATACTTCTTGATCAATATAATACTTCATTAAAAACCTTACAAAGGAAAACCCGATGGGAAAAACCTTAGTCAAGGATAAAAATACAATTTAACTTAAATAACCTATTTGAGATGTTATTTCTTGAAAATACGTTTGATTCTTCTAGATCAAGACAATGCCTCGTTAAAACCTTAGTAAGAAAAACCCAGTGGGAAAAAACATAAATAAGGGAAAAGAGTACATTGTAGCTTATTTTCAAATGTTATTGGGGAGTTGATACTTTTGGATCATGATAATGCTTCATTAAAACCTTACTAATAAAAACCCAGTGGGAAAAATCTTAGTTAAGGAAAAAGAGTGCATTATAAAATACTTATGGATGCTCCCTCTGATTTAAAATTTTCCTCTAAATTCATATTCCTCTTTCGATAACTCAAATTGGTTATAGATACTTCTGCGTCTATAAATACGGATCTCGTTAATAATATAATTTATCAATAGTTTCCTTCGATACAATCAAATTTTCTAAGATTGTTTCTTCCAAATATGGTTTGCATTTTATGCATTTTGTATGCTACTTTTATGGAAAAACACTTCACGTGCTTTCATTTTTGTGCTTCAAATTAGTTTTGCGCATTGCAACTATACATCTTTCATAAATATTAAAAATTTCATTACAACATTACTAGAAAGCAAGAAGTAATCTACTCATCTTGAAATATATCAAGATTTTCAATACAACAATACTTAGAAGAAATTTGTAATCTACACTTCATATCTTTTGCATTCTTTATAACTACAAAAGTTATATATATTCTTAAAAAATTTGTATACTTTAATAAGTATTTGCTATCGCAACTATCACTTCAATGGATATTAAGAGTTTCATTACAACGATACTCAAAAATAAGAAGTAATCTACTCGTCATGAATTATATCAAAAAATTTATTACAACAATACTTAAAAGTAGGTTGTAATCTATGCTCCTTGTTCTTTGGCTTCTTTATAACCACCAAAGTTATTTATATTCTTTAGGAATTTGTATACTTTCATCCTTTAATATGATTTAAACCATATTTATACCTTCGGGGTATATTAAGCATTTCAAGTACTTTTGCTACTTTACGAACTACATGTCCATATTTCTCTATTAGTAAAGGATTCATGATGGCCAGTCATGCTTTCCCCTAATTAAAGATCCTTAATTTATTTATAAACATAAGCGCTTTATTATTTACAAATTTATCATCGATGATTATTTCTTGTCAGTCCTAGACATGATTTATTGAGATCTCTTTAATTATCATGTTTTAGGTACCTAAACCACTTCTAGGATAATTTGACAATCATGCCAGTAGTCTCTTCAAGAGCACTCTTAAGTGTTTCTTCAAGAACACTCACCTCTTTTATTTGGCGTCTTTAATACTTACTCCAAAAGGATTTCAAATTAACTTTTGTACCATATTTCAGATGTGGTTTACACATTTTGATCCTTCAAGGATTCAAATCTATATTGGAGAAAGTCTACTAAGGATATCATTAATAATTTATTCAAGTTACTTAATATTTTACATCGTTATACTTGTTAACAAATATTTGACATTGATGATCAAAATGCACTTGTATCCCTTTATCCTCCTGTTATTAATATGTATGGTGTATTTGCTAGTAGCAATATGATAATGGATCAAAATGAGAATCCAAAGATGATTATTATTTAATGTGTCAATATTCCTCGACATTGAGGGGGAGGATAATTCTTTTATCAATTGATAAGATGCATTCAAGTGATATTTGTGAGCTTTTGGCTCATGTTTAAATAGGGATTAATTATGCCAAATTTCATGAAATATAATTCAGTTGAAATTGTACCAACTTTTTCTAAAATAAGCTTCTAGCTTTCAATTTTAGAAAAACGCAAAGGTATTCTTTGACGTTTTCATTATAGTTCCAATATGGTAGTCATTCATTTATTTTTCCTCAAAACCCAACAAATTTCTTTTAAATTTGCTTGAGTATAATGTATTTTGAACTAAGATATATGTACCATTTGGTAATACTATATGGGCTCTTCTGGATCCTTTAACTATATTAGCAGATTTGCTATGGTTGAAATTTTTAGCTAAAATATTTTCAGATAGTTCATAGAAAAATTTCTGGTTTTTCAAAAACATATGAGTAGTTGCACTATCTAGTAGGCATATATTATCACTCGAATATTGATGGTCCATATTTTAAGAATTAAAGACAATATAGTTAGTCAACTATTAAAATTTGTAAGCATTAAATAAATGCTAATATTTTCCAAAATAAAATAAAATGGACTACTGATTAAAGCACAACATTCATCGATACATTATTTCAATTAGTTCTGAAAAGAAAAACATAAAAGCACCAACTTCCAACAGGTTGAAACTTCAGGTTCAACCACTCTTGTCCAGCGTTTGGAAGTGTGATCATCTTCTAGTAGTTATAACGCTCCTTCAGGGAGTTCCATAAGTAAAGATGGTCTTTTTCAGTTAAATGTCTTATTTTAAGATTGTCTTGAATATGACAACTTAAAAATATAAGAGCTTTTATTTTATCCTACTGGGACATAATACTATCAATTTTAATGGCATTTTATAAGCATTGAGGTTGTAATTGAATGTCATCATCCAATATCCATGACAAAAAGTTATCTCCCAATAAGTCTAAAGTTTTAAATTTAAGTTTGGCTATGTTTATCATATCACCAACTATAAGTGGAAATAAAAATGCATAAGCATCAAAATATTATTCATAGGTATATAATCAATGCATTTCATAAAATAAGAACCCATATCTGATAGTAATTACAGTGAAAGAAAAATCATTACTGCAAAATAGTAAGGACAACCAAATATAGTATATAAAAAGTGACTATAATTTCTTATTTACATCCTTTTGATAGCTCTAGATCCAATCTCATTAATTGCATTCATTAATTTCCTTGAAAATGCAAAACTACCCTTGAAAATATGGAAAGCCCTTTCTATGGATTGATTGGTAGAGAAGGGGTGAATTATAATAAAAGATTGTGTTGACTTTATTATGTTTACTCTCATAATATAAGCAGATTTAAAAATATGAATAGGCGGTATTAAATACCATTTATTAATTCATAACAACTGGAATAGTGAGAAACACAAATATATACCATGTATATACGTTATGATCCTTGTCAACAATCGGAGATATAAAAGAAGAATAAATGTATGAAGTATTCATACGCATCTTTGTTGGACCATTCTCATTAATCAATTAATTTTATATAATGATTTATTAGTTGCTGCTGATTAATATATGAATTAATATATATGGCTATTTACATATTGTAAGCTAAATAGAGAAAGGAAATTTGTACATCACATAGTTTATGAATAATATCATGAAAAACAAAATAGTTTGACTTGGCAACTCAAAAATATGTTGTATGAGTTACACTATTGATAACAATCAATAAGTATATTCTTGTGACATGACAATAATAGGTAAAAGATTAAGCATATGAAATTATAAACATTGGAATACCTCTTTACTGAAAGAGGAAAGATGAATTAGCATTATATATAATATAACAGAATTAATGGGTGTATAAATATTAACATTCACTTTATGAAGAATCCAAAATACTTACTTGATAAGCAAAGAAACTTGATCTATTACATACTTTACCCTTTGAAAGGCATGATTGGATGAACGGAAGAAGGAAAAAAATTAGGAAATAAACTTCCTGTTAGAATACCTTATTTTCTATTAAAAAAAAGAGAGCAGGAGAGTAGATATATTTCTATGTATTTATTGGTCTAATAAAAACACCAAATATATCAACAAATCTCTTCTACGGATATTTTATCATTACTAAATATACAAATCTCTTCTGGAGATTTTTTTTTTACTATCACCACTTCTGGAGTGAACAAATTTTTATACATTTATTTGGTTTAGTAGTTAATACTATTGACAAATATTTTTAGAACTTCAGGTTCCAATTTTACTTGAAAGTCTTTATTTAGTACTTTAGATCGTAAATGGTACAACTTGATTTTCATTATCAAACTTCAGGTTTGATTGCAAACATGGTTAGAATTTACCATAATCTGAATTAGCTTTTCTAATAATTCAACGCTTCACATCTCAAATTTATAGAGATTTGATATATAATCCCCTTTTTAGAAATACAAACTTATATGCATAAATTTTATTTGAGAAATTCAGGTCTCCAATATTAGATAAGGTCTCCAATATTAGATAAACACAATGAAACAAGAGGACTTTTATAATTGTATTCGAACATAAGAATCATAATATTATTTCTCTTCGGGGAAATAGTATTTACCACATTTGTAATGTTATTCCAACATATTGTTTTTATGTTATGTCTTTTGGACATATCAACATCTTCTTCTGGAATTGCTCGCCTATTTTCTTCAAGGTTTATTTCAGCTTATGAAAGATTTAATCTTTCACCTTCGCCAAATAACTTCAGGTTCTTATTCTTTCATATAAACTTAATACGATCTTCTGGATACGTATTATCCTTATATTTGTTTATATAAGAAACAATGAAATATTTCTTTTGGAAATATAAATCATGTGGCAAAATCATTTCTATAGTTCTCATTCAAACCGAAATCCAAACAATAAAAATTTCAAAATGAAAACCTTTTTTTTCACCAAACAATGGAATGAGATCTAAAAGTTTAGATCTACGATAAAATGAGATCTAAAATGATAAGATTAATATAGTAAGATCTATGAGATAATGTGTGTGTGTGTGTGTGTGTGTGTGTGTGTGTGTGTGTGTGTGTCTATATATAATGAAATCTGGAAAATTAGATCTATGATAGATAAGATCTAAAAAGAAAACTAACAGAATTAGTTCTGAAATTACATTTTAGTCTATGAAACAATTTTAGTTTTAGATCAAATTCAAAACTATCACAAAAAATGGATATATATGAATAAAAATTAAATAAGAGATCTGATGATTAAAATCTACAGATCTAAAAAACATATCATTTGAACATGATAGTAAAATCTACATGAGATCTAAAAAATTAGAATTAAAAAAATGATCTACAACAAAACAAGATTTGAAATACATAGACAAACAAAAATAAGGTGTACAAATAGAATCAAATCTGAATAATTAGATCAACGATGCAATGAGATTCAAAAGAAATAAAATTAATAGAATAAGATCAGAAAGATTTGATCAATCAGATCAGAAAGATAGCTTACCATTTTGATGATTTATAAGAGCTTCTGGAAGGGCCCGGTTGGTCGTTCTTGTTAGCCATGGCAATTGATGAAGAAGACTGGAAGGGGGCTGAGTTGGGGAAGAAGATGATAGTGAAGATTATAGTACTGTTCCGTGCACGTGCACAAGTGGTTGAAGATCTCAGAAATTCAGGAAATGATTTTTACAAGACAACAGATTGCAAGAAGTTCAAGAACAGGGAGAATTTGATAAACTTGAAGAAGAAGATAGGGAAGCTACAGATTTCCTTGACAAAGACAATTTCAGTGAACCAAGAATGTTTGCACATGAACTTGAACAAGAAGCAATGATTTATAAAGAAACAAATTTGAATCAGGACAATTTCCAGCAAGAAAAGGACCACTTAAGTATAAACTATGAAATTTAGTAACAAGAACTGAAGTTGTGTAAGCTACAGATTACTAAAGTTAAGATTCAAAGGAACAAGATTATCATTTCAAGAAAATAACTGGATTGGAAGTACTGCTAATTCAAAGCAAAGATATATGTGCCAAACATAAAAGGATGAACTAAAGAAATTGCTAAGTAACAGATCTATATAAAAAAAAAATACAAAAGAACAAGAACATAAATTGAAAATAGTACTAAAAAGATCAAGAAACAGAAGGTGAGCTGTTAACTAAAATTAAGAAAAAACAACAGGAATTAGATTGGAAATGAAAGATAAAGAACCAGAAATTGCAAAACGAACAATTGTAAGGAATACTGGAGTAAACTATAAGAAGAAGAATGTTGCAAATCGTCAATAACAGCGCCTGAAGGAATAAGCAGCAGGATGAAGAAGATCATTAACCATAAAATCACAATGAACAAAAATACAGTTTTTATTTCAGAGTTCTTCACACACATTACAACACTTATCATCAGTATTTATAGACGTTTAACAACACATACTCGGCCCAATTACAATTCAAACACTTATGATACAAGCACAAGGTGATAAGCCCAGCAATACTGATATTACAAAACATCTTGACACATACACACTGATATGCCTCCCAGTTTTCCATGTTTCTTTCTGATGCACCACTGCTACTCTTTGATTACTGTTGCCTCATCTCGTGAACAAAATTCAGTTGCAACCCCTTCTCTTTCCTCATCCTTCTCACCGCAGGCCTTGTTCATCATAGCCTTCAGGTTATGGTTGTTACAACTCCCTTCCCCTTCAGAAACGACCTTGTCCTCAAGGTCGAGTTGTAGAAAAGGAGGTGGCCATGGTGGCTTATATGAGCTCTCATTGAAAATGACATCTTCACCAACTAAAGAATTGCATCTATTTAATGGTTTTCTGAGAGTAGATTGGAGAGCAGCGTTTGGTGTATCAACTGTTAAATTGGATGTTTGTGAATCAAAAACCTTATTAGTAGCTACATTCCAGCAGCGCTGATGCGTCGGTTCATTGTTACTTTTGAGCTCAGCTTGTTCTTCGGCTTTTCTTTTTTCTATCATACCAGTGGGTTTGGATTCTTTCTCGAAATTCAAATCTGGATGTTGTTCGATGCTAGTCTCTGCATTTTGTTCAATGCCCACTTGACTATCAGGTGTATTGCCATTCCTTTTATCATCAATGGAGAGGTTTGAATCCTCAATCCTTACATCAGTTGCATCTTCATCAAGACTAAATTTAATATCAGTGCCACTTTCATAAATTGTATCAAAACTAGTTCCCAGTCTTTCTTTCTCCTCTTGATCAATATTATCAACTATGATAACATCATTTTGATCAGCCTTATCTTTAACATGGTTCATAACTCTACCAGCTCCGTCAGTCTCAACACTATTTTCAAATACAGTTTGTGGAGATTGCTCAATATTAACTTGAACATCTTTGTCGCTATTTTCTACTTGTTTCGGTACATGGTGCTCTACATATACCTTGTCAGCTTTTATAGGTTCAACGGCTTTAACTGATCCACCTTCATCAATCTTGTCCGCTTCAGAATCATTACAAGGATCTACTCCAACATCATTAGCTTCTTGGAATTGCTCAAATTTGCTAAGATACGCCTTTTCAGTGGAATTTTGCTTCAGACCTGCTAATGTTTCACACGACCTCTCCATTTCTTCGGGATTAAACCGCACCATAATCTCCTCTCTAAATACCGGCCAGGCTCTATGATTGGGGACATTGTTTTTATACCCATGATACCACTCCAGTGCCTCTTTCTTGAGGGAAAGTGAACAAATATCCACCCTGTATCTCTCCTCTATGTGATGAAATCTGAAAATCTGTTCCACTTGTCCCAACCAATCAACCACTCCTTCACAAGAAAAACTAGGAAAGTCTAACTTGTAAGAGGACATTGAGTTAGGGTAATTTGTATTGGGGTAGTTTGGAATATGATAATTTGGGTTGGGGTAGTTTTGATAATGGTTTTTGGGTACTGATGGTAGCTCTGGATAAAGTGGAGGATTCATGATTTGTTGCAATTCTTGAATTAAAGTAATGAGTGTATTGCATATACTTGTATTGATAGGTGGGGCTGCTGGGATGGTAGTTAATGAATTTATGGTATATGGAGCAGGAAGGTGGGGTTCTTGATGGTGTACAGGGATACTCGGTGGAGGGTATGGTGCTGGTTGAGAAAATATTGGCATTTGCATAGAGTAGGGATTTGACGAATGAGGGTCTTGATATGGGTAGCCGACTTCATTATGCCTTGTCCATTCTAGATCTTGATATAGAGGGAAGATTTGGGAATAAGTGCTGGTGAAGTATGGATCTGACTGGTTGTCATAGGTTGCCCCAGTCATCAGCTCTGATACCAAATTGGAAGGGCCCGGTTGGTCGTTCTTGTTAGCCATGGCAATTGATGAAGAAGACTGGAAGGGGGCTGAGTTGGGGAAGAAGATGATAGTGAAGATGATAGTACTGTTCCGTGCACGTGCACAGGTGGTTGAAGATCTCAGAAATTCAGGAAATGATTTTTACAAGACAACAGATTGCAAGAAGTTCAAGAACAGGGAGAATTTGATAAACTTGAAGAAGAAGTCAGGGAAGCTACAGATTTCCTTGACAAAGACAATTTCAGTGAACCAAGAATGTTTGCACATGAACTTGAACAAGAAGCAATGATTTATAAAGAAACAAATTTGAATCAGGACAATTTCCAGCAAGAAAAGGACCACTTAAGTATAAACTATGAAATTTAGTAACAAGAACTGAAGTTGTGTAAGCTACAGATTACTAAAGTTAAGATTCAAAGGAACAAGATTATCATTTCAAGAAAATAACTGGATTGGAAGTACTGCTAATTCAAAGCAAAGATATATGTGCCAAACATAAAAGGATGAACTAAAGAAATTGCTAAGTAACAGATCTATATAAAAAAAATACAAAAGAACAAGAACATAAATTGAAAATAGTACTAAAAAGATCAAGAAACAGAAGATGAGCTGTTAACTAAAATTAAGAAAAAACAACAGGAATTAGATTGGAAATGAAAGATAAAGAACCAGAAATTGCAAAACGAACAATTGTAAGGAATACTGGAGTAAACTATAAGAAGAAGAATGTTGCAAATCGTCAATAACAGTGCCTGAAGGAATAAGCAGCAGGATGAAGAAGATCATTAACCATAAAATCACAGTGAACAAAAATACAGTTTTTATTTCAGAGTTCTTCACACACATTACAACACTTATCATCAGTATTTATAGACGTTTAACAACACATACTCGGCCCAATTACAATTCAAACACTTATGATACAAGCACAAGGTGATAAGCCCAGCAATACTGATATTACAAAACATCTTGACACATACACACTGATATGCCTCCCAATTTTCCATGTTTCTTTCTGATGCACCACTGCTACTCTTTGATTACTGTTGCCTCATCTCGTGAACAAAATTCAATTGCAACCCCTTCTCTTTCCTCAGCCTTCTCACCGCAGGCCTTGTTCATCATAGCCTTCAGGTTATGGTTGTTACAGCTTCATACCGATAACGTGTTATAAACTAAAAAGAGAAAAGGAGTCATTAGAAAAGAGGGAAGAGGAAAAAATGTTATTCACACTGATATCAGCTACATAAAGATTGACACCTTCAATTACATTACATAGGCTCCTTTATATATAAGCCTTGGAGCATGAGATGGAACATATTCCATGATGTGAGACTAAATAGAAAAATACAAAAGCACATTCACTTTTATATTTACATATATTATAAAAAATAAAAGTGTTTATAATCCAACAATTCCTTTAAAGCCCAAAACTAATAATATTATGTATTCGAAAATTATTTGCAACTTGGAATAATAATATAACAATTCCTTCAAAACACCAATTTAATGTATATTATTTTTTTCTAAAAAAAGTGATTTTCAACTCGAAATATTTCCAATTTTCTTATATAAAACTTCAAAATCAATTTTTGAAGTCTTTATTTTCTTCTCCTTTTAAACCACTTTTGAGAAATAATTTTTCAAACTAAAATTCTATTTTCTTTGTTTTAAAACATTACTAAAAAGGATAATTCCAAATTGGGAATCTTTTAGAAAAGATGTTCATGAACAAAAATTACCATTAAACGCACATGTCCCATACACAAGCTCGTTATTTTTCCCAAAAATATTATTTTTACAAAGTTTCACGATTATTTAAATGCAATTGAATAATTTCCATTTTTCGAAATATAATTTTAAATCCTCTTTATAAAAGGAATAATCCTTGAAATAATTTATATAAAATACAACTTTAAACATAAAATTTAATTATATTTACAAATTAATAATAAATCTTATTTTTCAAGGATAAATTAAATTTCATAGCTTCAAAATATTTACTTCGAAAGAAAAATTCCTCTTCGTTTTTAATTTTTAATAATTTGAGTTCATCACAACAAATCTCCTTTGCCCTTTTTCTTTATTAAATCATTTATAAAATTAAATTCCAAATTTTCCTCACTTAAAATAATATATATATTCCAAATAATGTATACTAACATTTCCAAAGCATTAAAATCAACTTTTCCCTTTTTAATCAATTCTTTTATGTAGATGCCGGTCTAATTCAAATAATATAATAGTATGCATTAGTATTGCAAAGCCTCAACATCCATATGCAACCAAAATTACACAATAATTAAATCATGACATGCATCTCAATTTCAACCAATATTCACCCAACATCAAATAAACCATGACATGTAACGTAGAATCAAGCAATATCGTCACATCATTTAATTATAAGCATCCATGCAATTATTATCCTAATCATAGATGTAAGTATTAACCAATCACCAAAACTCCAAATAGCTTCCTAAATACTTCTCATTTTCCTAGCAACTAATCTTTTCCAACCTTCCTATTCTACTCTTCTTGCTGTCCAAAACTATTACCTAACCAAAACTAACCCAGAATTCTAACTTTTACTGTCTTAAAGATTGAGAGTGGTATTGAGAAGCTATTTTTTGAGTTTGGGAATTTTTAGCATTTATTTGATTTGTTTTGATTTTACTATAGTTAGAGTTTTTAGAGAAAGAAGATGAAGTTTTTTTATTCTTGATTTTTGGAATGAAAGAAGAGGAAGAGAAAATTTGGATTCTCCTTTTAGGTTTCTAAGGCAGATTCTATTTATATATCGTAAATCACTATATATGCACCGAAAAAATTTCTAAAATCGTATATACCACTTTTTACTTAGTGTGCACCATAAATATTACAAATCTATCCTCACTTGGAATAAAATAAGACCAAAGGTCCTTATTCTCAAAGCCTATGCACAAAAAGACCCTACTCATAAACTCATGTAAACTTGATCCATATTTTGTTATTTTTTACCAAATTGTCCCCTCGTAGAAAATTTGTCCAGCATTGAAATCAAGCCAAAGCAGCATAAATTAGCCAAAAACTAAAAATAGGGACCTAATTTTCATAACTTTTTCGGAAGTGACTTTTCTTCCATCGTCTTTCAATTATGGGGACTTGGCAGTCATTCCTTGATAAAATAAAGTATTTATCTCATATTACTAACTCTCTCTTATACATCAATCAAACTAAGGAGATCTAATTTCAAAATTCCCTAGTTCGCTTTTGCAAATTTCAAATTCATAAATGGAATTTAAGATATTTAGTTATTTGTATATAGTAATTTGAATTTAATTTTTGAATATTAAAATGTAAACTATTTAAATTTTAATGTTAAGTCCAAACTTGATTTGATTTAAATAATAGATTAAAGAATTTAGTACACTGAATAATATCAATTTTAGCAGTTATTTTAAAAATTATTTAAAATGAAAAATGTTAAAATTGACTATGCATAAATAGTGCTTGAACCTATACGAATATACTTTAACTCCCAAAAGAAATTTAAAATTCAATTCAATTGATGATGTATAGTAATTTCAGTTACTTTATGAAAGAAATTATATTGGCTATACACAATGCAGATAAAGAGAAATTAAATATTATTTTTATTCTTTAATGTTGATTCCATTTTTTTAATAAAGGCATTTTGATCTAAAATTTTATATATAATTTTTTTAGTGTAATTAAAGCAATTTATGGTGTATGAATAGAATTTGCCAATTTCTAATGAGCCAACAGATTTATAAAACAAACTCATACTCATTATCAAACTAAATATTCTCTTTCTTCTTAAAATTTATTCTCATGAACAATAAATCTTACACTTATTTTATCATTTTATAAAGTATTTTTACTTGTATTCTTATAAAATGAGTTTATACACTTTGATTTCAAAATAACAGGACTCGTGTAATTAAAGATAAACTTCCATATTTATCTTCTCTTCCCAATTAAAATAAATCTAAGTCGGTATTTAAATTTACTTCTCTTCATTTCTTTCTTAACAAATTCAAAAGCCGTCAATAATAATTTCTCAACTTTATTAAAGTTCAAACTCATATTTCAACAAATGACTTATCTATACAATAATTCTCATTTTAATAAAATATGTTTCCACAAAATCAGCATATCAAAAGAAATTCATAATCAGACATTTATTACTCTATTAATTATGAAATCATGGATTACACTTATCAACGACCTCCCATTATTTAAAAATAGATTTTCATGCTTATTTTTAGTTCGATAGTTACCGCTATATATATATATATATATATATATATATATATATAATTCCAACTTTAACGTATGTTAAATCCATTTTAAAGTTTTATTTGTCAATATTAATTCAAAGATAACAAAGTTCCCATTATTAATCATTTATTGCCTTAAAAATGTATTTAAACACAAATTGTTTTAGTAACTCCCACGCTATCTTTAATTCACATTAATGCAAAATGTCGCATTGTTATATTAACTGTCCCACTTTTATTGCTTCATTACTTAAAGTGTATTAACATCAAAATAAATGCTTTTATAACCTCCAAATCTTATTTAAAACTTCTATGACCTTTCATAATTCTCTTTTTATTAATATATATTATTAATATAAATTAATTCCTCTTTCTATTACCATCTTTAATTCATAAAAAATTACATTTTATTCTTATTAATTTCAACCAAATAAATCAATTTTTTATATAAATTCCCAATTTCAAATTTAACATGAATGCTTATCCTTATACACACACGCATACGCACACCCTCTAAAATCATCCTAAATCCTTAATTAACTATAATCATTTAATTCCATGTAATATTTAAATTTTGATTATACCGGGTTGTTACAAATTAATTCTCTCATTGATCAACATTAAAAGAATTAATAGGTAACTAATCTATATCTATAGGTTAGATTTCAAGAGCACACATGCCTCCTTCGTATTTTGGGGAATGAACAGTCACTTTTTTAATTTTTTTTCTAGTCCAACTTTGAAATGTGATAATTTTTTCTACATTAATTGGATTTAAGAATCGATTTCACTATTAAATCTCAAATTTAATATGTTTTCCAATGATATCCATTGTTGATAGCTAAAAATAAATTTTTTAAAATCATAGTTTATCGGATTATTCATATTATTAAAGTTATTAAATTTGTTTGACTTTATTTCTTTTAATTAATCTATGTCGTTGATTGTTTTGAAAATTTCCAGCCTCTGATTCTACTTTCACAAATTGCAGGCAAGTCTGGTGAAATCCAACATTACCAAAATACAACAACAATGTTAGATGGAATTAGAAATGGAACCAGAAAGCTCAAAAGCATTAAATACAATTATATGCTTCTTATTATATTGATTTTGCTTTGACTGTAAAAGAAATACAATGATATTCTTCACATTAAAATAAATATTGTTGAATAATGATTGTTAGTTCCAACACTTCAGACTTAAAATATGTATGCTTTAGATTTAGCATATTTTCCACAAGAATCGTTCAAACCAGAAATGAATCTATTTATCCTCTAATCTTATCATTCTACAATAATATGATGCTGTATGATGTGTTCCTAGACATGGTCGGTTATGGGATCATCATCAACACTTGCGTTCTTATGAATCATGTCAATGTTGTTTTTGGCATTTTTGGATCAATGGTCAAGTGTAAATCAAATGTTGTTACCTGCACTGCTCTTATAGATAGTTATTACCGAAGTAGCAAATGGAATCAACGACATCAAGTATTAAAGGAAATGATTGATAAAGGTATCTCACCAAATGAAGTTACATATAATACAGCTGATGCATGGAGCAACAGCTGATGCATGGAGCAACAGCTGATGCACACAATAAATTTATATGTGTATAATTTATATGTGTATTGTGTGGTAATTTTATCTTTGAAATCGGTTTTGCTCGATATTTTGCAATTGCTTATCAAGCACCAGTACTATCTGCATTACTATTTTCAAAGATTCATACATAAGTTTTAGACAAAATGCAAACTTATTTGAAACTTGATAAAAAAGATCACTATATCTTAATCAATGAACCATATAAATCATTTAAACACGTTATGATGATAAGAGATTGAGTGCGGTCCATATGCGAAGCACGGGTTCGCACTAGTTATAATATTATTATTGAGTTATATTTCAAGAGCACACAGGCCTCCTTCATATTTTGGAAAATGGACAGTCACATTTTTACTTTCTTTTTATTCCAAACTTTGAAATGTGATAACTTTTTCTACATTAATTGGATTTAAGAATCGATTTCACTATTAAATCTCAAATTTAATATGCTTTCCAATGATATCCATGTTGATAGCTAATAATAAAAATTTTAAAATCATAGTTTTTTCGGATTATTCACATTATTAAAGTTATTAAATCTGTTTGACTTTATTTCTTTTAATTAATCTATGTCATTGATTGTTTTGAAAATTTTCAGCCTCTGATTCTACTTTCATAAATTGTAGTCAAGTATGGTGAAATTCAACATTACAAAAATACAGCAACAATGTTAGATGGAATTAGAAATGGAACTAGAAAGCTATAATTTGCTTTGACTGTAAAAGAAATACAATGATATTCTTCACATTAAAATAAATATTGTTGAATAATGGTTATTAGTTCCAACACTTCAGACATAAAATATGTATGCTTTAGATTTAGCATATTTTTCACAAGAATCATTCAAAACAGAAATAAATCTCTTTATCCTCTAATCTTATCACTCTACAATAATATGATGCTGCATTATGTGTTCCTAGACATAGTCAGTTACGGGATCATCATCAACATTTGCGTTCTTATGAATCATGTCAACGTTGCTTTTGGCATTTTTGGATCAATGGTCAAGTGTAAACCAAATGTTGTTACCTGCACTGCTCTTATAGATAGTTATTACCTAAGCAGCAAATGGAATCAACGACATCAAGTATTAAAGGAAATGATCGATAAAGGTATCTCACCAAATGAAGTTGCATATAATACAGCTGATGCATGGAGCAACAGCTGATGCACACAATAAATTTATGTGTATAATTTATATATGAATTGTGTGAAAATTTTATCTTTGAAATCATTTTTGCTCGATATTTTGCAATTATTTATCAAACATCAGTACTATCTGCATTACTGTTTTCAAAGATGTATACACAAATTTTAGACAAAATGCAAACTTATTTGAAAATTGATAAAAAAGATCACTATTTCTTAACCAATGAACCATATAAACCATTTAAACATGTTATGATGATAAAAGGTTGAGTGCAGTCCGTACGCGAAACACGGGTTCACACTAGTTGTAACTAACTTTCTAATTAAATGGACTCGAGATATTGTATTCAAATGAAATTAGCTCATAATTAATTCTTTTTTTTCTTTCCAATTTTAGGTATATTTACCATTTATAAATTCAAATTTATTGAGTAACAAGTATGAAATTAATTTTAGAAAAATATTTAGCTGAACAATTTTATTAAAAGTTAAATCATTATTTAATTATTTGCGCTACAAATGTAAAATCATAATAAATTTAAGGTATAACCCACTAATCCTAACAGAAACAACAATTTAATTCATCTTCAAATATAAGAACATAAAATCCACATAAAGAAAAATACATTGAATGCAATACATTTGAATTTTTTCGAAATTTTGGAATACTACCACTTGTAACACTTATGTTACACGTAAGGATATATCTTTAATATGTACACATTCACACATATCAACAACTAATGAAAAGAGCGAAAACTAACTACTACAAAAACTATAATTAGTTGTTATAAGCTCGAAACTTTAATTACACGTGAACATACAAATAGTTTATTATTCATAATAATTATGGATTTTTAATGTCGTTACTTTGGCATATTTCACAAGATAAAAATATGTGTATTTTAAGTGTAATTGCTTAATCGGACCTAAGTTTCAAAATGCCAAATTTGTTGTTAGACTAAAGCCCAAAATGACATTTATCATAATTTAAACCCTAAGTATATGTATGATTTTGACAAGTTTGTTGTTAGACTAAAGCCCAAAATGACATTTATTATAATTTATGGCCCATAAGCATTATCTAAAAGCTAGGGTTTTGTAGCTTGCTTTCATCAATCAAAGCTGCGGCGGCATGGGAGCTTTCAGAGTACGCAATTCTCATGCCCTACTCCGTCAGAATTTCATTTCAAGCGTAATTATAAGTCCTACCAACATCAATTTATTTGAATGTGTTCTCTTTTCATCTGTGCAGTTTCATCAGTATCATGTGGTTGGCAGAGCTCTTCCGACTCCGAATGACGAGCAGCCCAAGATCTACAGAATGAAGCTTTGGGCTACTAATGAAGTTCGTGCTAAGTCCAAGTTCTGGTAAGTTTTGTTCCTGGCCCTGTCATTTGATTCTCTCTTGGACCGTCTAATGTATTTAGATTGATGCTAATTGATGATTATAACCGTAGGTATTTTTTGAGGAAATTGAAGAAAGTGAAAAAGAATAACGGTCAGATTCTTGCTATCAACGAGGTACGGTTTCAACTTCCGATTTGAGATGCTAACTTTTAAGAGAGTTAGTTTGGTTTACATAAATAAGAAACGTTCACGTGATTGTAAATGCGTCATGTGAAGTTATCTAGTTGAATTGACAACTATTTGGTGCTAATCGAAGTGTTTGGTTATGACTAGATTTGATAATCTTGTAGTCATAGTAACATTTTCCTGGGAAGGCGTTTGGCATCTCCTTCTAAGTTGGGAATAACCTAAAGTTATGCAGGCTTAAGCGACATAAAGTTTTGACCTTGATATAAGGCTAGCCTATTTTCTATTTCAGTTTTGACAATTTAGTTTGATGTGAGTTTCAATCCATACACGTTTGTATTTTTGCCATTCTATTGGAACTATATAGAAGTTATGATTTGAACTACTTGCAAGTTATAAGTTTTTCAAACAGGCTCTATTCATTTGTTTATGGTTGAGCGAGTCATTGGTATTTTAGATCACATACACTGGTAAGGTACAAATTAGAAAAACTGTAAGCTCTATTGGCCATAAAATTATAAATTGAATTACCCAACTTAGTTTGGTACGTTGCGGTACTGTCCTAAATCTTTCAAAAATCAAAATTAAGCTTGCATCGCCTAAATTTTAGCAGGATATTAAACATCGTTTTTACATCTGTTGGCGGAATAGATTTTGGTACATGTGTTGAGAGCAACGAGGTAACATGATCTATCAACATGCATCCATAATTACAGACAGCAGTTTATGCCATGAGATGACAGTTTAATCTATAACGTAGTATCTATTGGTTATTTACCAATGTAAACAACTGGAATTCATATCTGGGTACTTGTAAGTTATAATGTGTGTACTTAATGACATAGACAAATGAATGGAATTGCAACTTCCAAGTTATAACATGGACTTTTTAATAAATGATATGTTGCCCATTTAGTGCACAACCATGACGCTTTAGAACATGCATATATGTAATATAGTACAGTAAGACAGTGAGTGAGTGAGTGGTTCACAGTTCTGACAAAGATACCACCATACATGCAGATTTTTGAGAAGAAGCCAACGACAATCAAGAACTTTGGGATATGGCTTCGATACCAAAGCAGGACAGGATACCACAACATGTACAAAGAGTACCGTGATACTACATTGAATGGTGCAGTGGATCAAATGTACACGGAAATGGCATCTAGGCACAGAGTCCGTTTCCCCTGTATCCAAATCATCAAAACTGCAACCGTTCCAGCAAAGCTATGCAGGCGTGAAAGCACCAAACAGTTCCACAATTCTAAGATCAAGTTCCCACTAACTAACAAGAAGGTGAGGCCACCTACCAGAAAGCTCAAGACCACCTTTAAGGCTTGCAGGCCTAATCTCTTCATGTAGGACTCTCACCCACTTCCTGCTTTCCTTGTTATTTTTGCTTTAGAACAAGTCAAGCCTATTTATGTTTTATTCTGAAAATCTGATGAGTCAAAACTTATTGTCATATCCTCCTAAGCTTGCCTGATTCTTTTGTTTTGAAACTTCCCAGTTGCACTTTGAATGAATATTTTGCTTACAGTTCCGTTTGTTGTCTTGCTAACTGTTGTTTGCTTGCATTCAGTTATCATTTCTGATTTTTCTACGGTAGCATTATGGGTCTCTAGTTTGCCTGCATTTATATACAGTGCTGCTGATTGTTTAGATTTCATGTTTTTTTACTTTTGATCAGAGCTTTTTGCATATTACAGATGAAATCTGTTTCTGTTCTTTATACACACACACACACAGAGTTTCACACCACTCGATCCTTCAAGGTTGGAGGGTGCTTTGTGCATGACAATTTGGTATATGAATCAGACGTCCTGGAGGCCTAACCTATATAGAATCCAAAAGGAGCCCTTTACACCCGCTACAAATTTAATCAAAAACAAACCTTTTTGTTTATTTTTTCTTTAGTTTGGGCGAAAGTAAAGTCTTTTTAGATTGTTATAGTCGACGTCGTCAATACGACCGAAAGCCGTTTAATGGCTTGAACTCAGCATGGCTGTGATGATTAAAAAGTAACTTCATTTTGGATTTTGGCATTGGTAATACCGAAGATTGAAAATTTTCTTCTTTCGTAAGATACTTGTACAGGAAATAGTTTTGTGCAACGTACGCATTATTTACATTTTTAAGCAAGTATTGAGAAATCGGCTTTTAGAAAGTTTCCAGTCCTGGTTGACCAGCTTTCCACCATCGCATGGAATTTGAGTATAGGATGGCCCAACACTTTTTGAGAATGATGCGTCAGGACATTTTAGTCTGTATGTATTGGGAGGAATACCCTACGAATAATCAAATGTCCTTCCCAATTAGGGTTGAGAACTTGAGAGGGCCATTTTATGGATCCTTGGTACCATATTATTTTGCGATGGAGAAGATCACATTTTCCAAATACTTTGGCGTCGAACACAATACGTCCTTTGCGCGGATATGTCCTGTAGGAGCTCTTGTGCAAGTTCTACAAGTCAAAAAGTACGAAGGGAGGCTCTTCGATTCAATTTCATTCGTCTTTTGTTCAGTCGTTTCTTGTGACCAATTTTTTTTTTTTGTTGGTGGCTTACACAATGTCATTTGCTCGAGGATGTGCTAATGAAGAGATACTTTTTGTGATGCCATTGTTTCGGTAGTAATATGCGAACTCCATGCTTTCCAATTATGTATCATTATTCCATAATGATCTTTGTATGAAAGTCTAAATCCTATAACTATGTTTTTAATTTAACCACTTTTTGAGAAGTTAAAGTTGCCATGGGTTCGGTGTTGGCCCATTTAGTGAAGTAGTTTATTGTTCAGTAGCAAATCTTGCTCTACCTTCTGCCATTGGTGAAGGTATATAAGGCCAATTCCCTAAATTTCAAAGAATCATGGACTCATCGTTCGAACTACCTTGCTTTGGGGAGCTCTTAGTGTCATGAAAATTTGTTGGCTTCTATCACAACGCCGAACATAATAAATAACATCTCAATTCATAGTAGCCCAATAGTACGTTAATCGAAGCATTTCTTTTAACTAAGTTTGAATTCACCATCGTGATCTTCAAAGATTACTTCATGTGCTTCTTGATGTGATTCTCGATCTTTTTCGTTTGTAACATACCGAGAATACGAAATGGCATAATCTCTTTTACGCAAGATATCATCGGAAATGGTGAAACCAAACGTGTTATACTTGATGCGTCGTGCTTTGACTGCATTGAAAGGAAGAACATTCTCGGTTAAATATTGTGATAGAGTTAGAGGTATAGCCTACGGACAATTATGTAATTTGTTACATATAACTAATTTGTTGACCAATCTTATTCGAAATAAAGGTATTTCATTTCTATTATATATTTTATATAATATGGTTATATTAATTAATTAATTTAATTAAAAGTACATTTAGAATGCGTTCTTTTTTGAACCGAAAATGGCTGGGAAATAGGTAAGTTCGCGAAAGTGAAATGCGTTCTTTTTACGAAAAGGACAACACGAAAGAGACAAAGTTATTATTTTATTATTTGTTGATGTTATTATTTTATTTATATTAATTATTTTTAAATATAGAATACAAATGCAGAAACAAAAATTCATAGTTCAGAATTCACAATACAAATGCAGAAATAGAAGTACCAAATAAAAAAGCAGAAAATAAAATACAGATAAAACAAACTATATTCACCTTCTCAACCGAGCAGCAAGTCAAATAACTGCCTTCCTAAACTGCTCGGGGTTGTCCAGCAGGACAAGCAAATGATTGAAACCTCTACTATCATACCCAGCCAAACAAATCGCGACCTCACATTCTTCATAATCATCATCCTCGTGCTTCGCTTCCATACACCTAGCAAGAGTCAGATCATGCGAAGAACTGCCAACAGACCTAGAAGGAGCACAAGTGGACCGTTGCTGTCTAGACGCTCTATGACTGGAGATCTCTGCAGCATCACCCCTAAGATAGTCGTCATAAAGCTATGCGTCGAACTATAGCTGAACAGGTGGATCTGGTGGAATTATGGTCTGACATTTGTTAGTTCGGATGCAACCATCAAAAATCACGTCCAACTGCCTAAAACGAGCATGCGATGCATGTTTGTATTTGTGGTACCTTGCTGCAGCTGTATCCCACCACTCGTCGGATTCACTGACCGTGTTCTGTTCTTCGTTCAAATAGTCATTTGGAATCTGTAGCAGCTTGTTTCATGGGCTCCACTCACATTTAAGATTATCGAACTTGTTTTTTATTTGCCCAGCATTGTAATCCAGACCAGTTCTTACGTTGAAAATGACTGTGATTTCTTCATACCACTGTACAATACGGTGGACACACATATCAATGTTTTCAAAACAAACAGCGATGAACACATTTGTCCCGTCAGCATTCTAGTCGACGATGGTTCTGGTAGAAGAAGAAGCAGAATGACTCGACATTTTGGAAAAAGTAATTCAAAAAAACCCAAAAAAATATATATGATAGACAATAATACGAAAAACACAGATATAAAAAAGTTTATCTGAAAAAATCGACGACTTGTAGAAATTGTTGAATTTTCGATTTTTTTTGGTTTTTTGTTGGCTATTTGGTTGAAAAATGGAATGGTATATATTGTGAGTGATGGGGTATATGGCGGTTGGGAACGAATCGTTCGCATCGGACGTCGTTGGACGCGTCAGACGCCTCTGACGCGAACGGTTCATTTCGAACAGTTCGTTTGAACTGGGCAGCAGAGTGGGGACCACGCTTGATGCTTCTGACGCGTCGGATGCGCCAGACACAGACGTCAACGCTGACTATCCATCTTGCAAAAAGAATGGCACCTTAATAGAAAATCCATAAACGGTATGTTTTGTGATAGTAGTTACAAAGTGTTGTAACCGTGAGTAAATTATCACAATAAAATTAATATATCATTTTAAATGTTCCTAATCAAGATGCATCGAGATTGGATATCGATGTATCCGTTGAGACTACAGTACATAACGCTCTCCGAATGTTGGACAGTGTATTACTCATGACTGCTCCTAGGGGTTACGCACAATAGTTATTGGATGACTATGAAACGACTCATTTGATAGTTTTCTGTGGGTAAATATAACCAAGGTTAAACAGAAAATATCGATGTGAATAATTTACGTAGTTCTTTCGACTTGAAATACTGTGAATCTTTAATATGAAATCTCCACTTTGATTATAGTCAAATCATGGTACATCATCCGTCGTGTGACTATGGAAGCACTATTCAGGAGAAGATTCATCTTCTCGGTTATATGAGGTTAGTATCATGGTCAACTCAAGTCAACCCAAAGTCAAAATCACTGGCTATAGTAGTTCGGTTAATAATAACTGTTACTATTGAACCAAGCACTTTGTGTTTGGACTATAGAGTTAAATATGGACGATGTTGGAATTTTGACCGTTATCTAATTCAGTAAGTCCAAAGTGATATAGTTTTGACGAAAAGAATTGGTGTAAATAGTTATCACAATTAGCTAACGCGTGTTAAATTAAAATGATATTTTTTCGAAAATGAGTAAACGATAAATTTGGCTATATTATCACACTACCTGCTAAGTAAGTGTGAACGCTAACGTTCTTATAGTTCGACGTTAATCGCTGGTCGAATTTACACTCAAGAGTCACACAACCGAAACGATGAATTTTCTTTGGACCAAACGATTTAATTAGTTTATAATTGTTATTAATTAATTAAATAAATTAATATTTATAAATATTAATTATGAAATTTGAATGTGATTTGAATAATAAAATTGTTGAATATATTTATAAAAATTATGAATATATTAATCGATACGAGATATCGATAACAGAATAGGTTAAATATGATTGTACATATTTAATTTGGGTAAAATGGGCTCACAACCCATGAGATTTGGTGAGGATAGGCATTGGTTTGAGAGAGGTTGGAGGCAGCTACGACATATGATAAGGTTTAGAGATGTGTCGCTAAGATATAGTAGGAAACTTATATAGTTTGTTCTCTTATCCTTCGCATATGAATACTAATCTCAAAACTCTAATCTCAGGCAAACTTCATTTTTTTGGGCCACCGCTTTCTTCTTCTTCTTCCTCAATTTAATGGAAGCAACCATCCTCTAAAACAATCTCAAAAATTCTCAAATTCAAATTAAATTAAAAAGTACTAATTTGTAGTAGAATGTCTCCAATCCTGGATTAGCAACTTGACGGATCGAGAATTGTTCTAAGAAGAGAAATCATTTTTCAACGTGGACTCAAAGGCTTCATTAAGTGGTGAACTTTCATTTCTTATTATTGTTTTGATATCGGGTTTATCATATAAAAGTTGATTTACATCCAAATCATCTATTTGTATTCAAATTTGTTTATTGTTTAGATTAGATGAGATTTTTATGGGTACATGTGTTTGTTACAATTGATTGGTTATGTGCTCGTTGTAAAATTTTGTTTATTGATTTCTTGTTGAGTAAACTATCCAAAAAAACTGATGTTTTTTAATTTTGGTTTACACACACACACTAAATGTACAGAGTTCTGCAAATTGTTAATATGTATAATTGTATATATAATTATATATCGTATGCATTTTATCTTAAAATTTTCTTACGATGATTTATACTCATTATGAATCTTAAAATGTAAAAATATTTTATTAAATATGTATATACACATTTTGTTATCGTTTAATGATTTTGTGTGTTGTTTATTATGTATAAAATAATTAATGATTCAAAATTTTAGTTATATTTTTAAATTTGTTGCACCATTCTAGAAGCTTACTGTAAAAAATTTAGAATTTTAAAACTTAATTTAATTTTTTTTAAAATTAATTTATTTTTATCCTGCAATCAATTGTTTAGTTAAAAACATAATTTCAATTGAGAAAATTCTAGAAATTTTTCTTTAGCCTAAAATTTATCTCCGGTACCTTTAGAAAAAATTTCACATTTTTATAACTTAATTTATAACTTTTATAATTAATTTGTTTTCGGTCAGCAATATATTATTTAATTAAAATTGTAGTTTCAATTGAGAGAACTCCAGAAATTTTTCTTAAGCCTAAAATATGTCTCAAGTACCTTCATAATTTTTTTTAGAATTTTTGAACTTATAGTAATTTGATTTCGAGATGTTATCAATTATTTAATGATACATATTATTTTAATCGAGAAAATTCCATAAATTATTTTTGGGCCCAAAATATGTTTCTAGATTTTCTAAAATTATAAAACTTGTTATTTTTCATATAATTCTTTTACATTAATTTATTATGGTGAAATTGTTTTATTCGATAATATATATATATATATATTATGTGTGTCCGTATACATGTATATTTATTTGCATATATTAATATCTTATATTTCCATATTGTACAAGCACATTTTGGAAAAATTATAGTACACACAAGATGTGTTAATGTGTTTGTTGCAATGTAAATCTCAATATCTATGTACAAAATTATACCCTTCACGGATTATCATGTTACACATGCACACACACACGTATATGTATTTGACACACGCACACACATGTAAATCAAATTTAATCAATCAATTCAAATTAAAGAGAGGAATGAAAGGTTCATCTCTCCATTTAATGCAATTAATGCTCTCAATTAATTACTTGTTTTAGGGAAAGAATTAAAAAGCTTCCTTCCCGATATATGTTAAATCTTATTGATGCTCGCAATTAATTACTTTCTTTAGGAAAATAAATGAATGGTTTCCTTCTTGTATATATTAACTCTTATTAATAAATATTAGGTGTATTTGGTACACTATACAATTTAAATAAAATTTATTTAACTTTCCTTTAACTGTTTAGATAAAAATACATGATTTTATTTAAAAAAATAGAAATGTTCTAATTAAATTAGACTTCACAGGCTCAACTAAGATCCAATATGGTAATTTTTTTTGAAGTTCACCCATTTCTTACTCTACGGGCTGACCCAGTTCCTTCATATTGAATGTATGAGGTCATCCATATATAGGTTTCTTCTCATATCATTAGGTGTTGACTTTTTGGCTCCAACAATTTATGCCTTTATCATGGCATATATCCTCTCAGAATTTGAATGTTCGGCTCTAAGAATTCAATTAGGATGAATCTATATTCCTTAATATCTCTAGTTGTAGCAAAATTGGCCAATGCGTCGATTTTTAATTTTTATCTTGTGGTATGCTTTAGATAGTATATTGTTAAAAACCTGTCACCTAATTTATGCATTACCTTTGAGTATAGAGCTAACCTTGAGCTTTAGTATTTTAATGGTTGAGAGATTGATTCACTATTAAATGAGAGGCGTTATAGATTCAGAACACATTAACACGAGTGGATATGGAGATTTTCAAACCAATGATTAAATATTTATATTTTTGTATGTCGCTTGTACTCGAAAAAACGAACTTAATAACACAGTAAATCTAGCACCTTACATATTGGAGGGTCAATTTATGAGAATATTATATTAAAATAATTAAGTTTTTTGATAAAAAGAGTAATACTTAGTTTAAGCAGAGCACTTGTTTTGGTGTCTTAGGGATTAAACCTAAGACCTCCGGTTACAGAATATAAAGATCTTACCACTTGAGCTGGTGGTCTTTAACAAATTAATTAATTATTTAAACCGATTTAATATTAAGTAAATTTAGTTATCTATTTATATTTGATTAACAAAGTGCAGGACACTTAGACGTTTAGTTGAATGGAATAATGGTTAATTAATAAAGATTCAACATGAACAAAAAATAATATACACGTATGTTAAAGTTGACTTAACTATTTATTTTTTAGCTAGAATGATATTGGTATTAGTGCATTAAGACATATTAAGGAATTTACTGAATAAACAAGGACAAGTATAAAGTCCATGATATTAACCCTTAAAGCTCTTAGTCACTTCTGTTCTCTTTATTCTAAATCACAAGCAGTTAAATTTAAATATAAAAAGAAGAGACACTCGTTGCTAAGGGAGAGAGGGAAATAATCAAGGACAGATCAATAAAACGAAATTTTTTAAGAAAGAGATTCAATTCTATGAGTGAGTAATGTTAAAATATATATCCATCCTTGCACTATTAGTTTCAGATTTAGTGTTTATTTGGTGCTTTTAATGGTTGGAAACATGGTTATATAATGTTACAACGAATCCAAATGAGATTAGTTGTAATATGGTAATGTTAGTACCAAATTAATAATCATGAGTAAATCACCTTGAAATGTGCGCTCCACTCGAATAAATTACACTTTTATTCTAAAAAAAGATGTTTATAACGTTGAACGTAGGATAGATTCTCAATTTGATAATATTTTCATGATTAAGTTTATTTCTATGAAATTTCTAAGATGAAGATAAGGTAACTTAGGGTGTAAAATAAGGTTAATAAATATGAAAATTAATATTCTGTTCATTTTTTTTACCATAGGTAGAAAAAGGAATTTGCGAAATTTTCAATTAATCTAATAATTGATATGAATTAAATGGTAAATGAATTAATTACCATGATTAAAGAATTAATTAATTTAAAGGAGAGATAATAAAGAGTCTTGTTGATTATGTTATGATGTACTATGTAAAAGTTGAAAAAAAGAGAATATGACGTGTTGAAATTAAGTCAAAAGAGAATACTTTATTAGGTAATAAACTAGTTCAACACTTATTTATAAAATGCCATTTTGTACTTATCACCAATGGAAAGTAGCACTCATCATTAAATCTGATAGTAACACCTATCACTAAACTTGATCGTGGAACTTCTTACCGAACCTCATGGTAGTACCCATCAATTAAATCAACAACACTTAGATTATGCAGAGGCCAAAGCTGCCATCTTCAGTTTTGGTAGCCACGCTGATAAGCTAAAAACCAATAGTAGTACTTATCTTTAAAACTGATTGTAACATATATCGTATATAATGATAAGCACCATCAAAATAATAGAGATAACATGTATTGTATATAAGATAACATCACCCATAAGGTAACAGAGATGATGCACATCGTTTAAAGGAAATAGCACCCATCGTAGGCATCCCTTGATAAGTACGATAGCACTCATTAGATACCAAGTACGATAGCACTCATTAGATAACTATGATAACACCCATCAATAAATTATGGTAGTACCCACTACATGTCATGACAATTCGATCGATAGCTGTGATGACCCGCAAATCCGTACCCTTTGAATCGACAATAAACCACACATGTCCGACTCAAAAAGCACAGACTAACATAAGGTCATGAGAAAGAAAACAAGAGAGAAGAAGAGAAGAGAAGAAAGAGAGAAAAGAGAACCATACAGAATAATACAGTATCTCACATCGTAGCAAAAAACATATAATATCATATCAATTATATTTACAAAACAGAAACTGTATATACATACATCAATCAAAGTTCAACAGTCAATCATTAATCATTAGCCTGGGCAGTTATAATAACCCATCCTTACAATTGTTGATAATATAAATAACAACAATGCAGCGGATAATAAACAGATACGTGTATACAAAAATGAAGATCTCCAGCTTATCTGCTGAAGCTCCAAAAGCACCATATATGAACCTGTAAATATACTCGGTCAGACACGAGCATTGAAAGGGAAGAACACCCAGATCAGTCTGGTAAACTAGCACGAGAAACACACTAAACTGAATTTATTAAATTATTAAAACTTTTCCTTTCAAAACAAAAGTATCTCGTAAAACATGCCCACACATAAACACGGACATGTTTTTACCTTACGATAACCAAAATATTTCATATCAAATCCTCTTATATTATAATAGTGTCTATTGCACAAATAATATTAAAATAGCCGAAATTGTTACCATTATTAAATTCCAGCGTACTAGGCTCTACAAACAAAATGGTAGGCACGTAGTGGAGTTTGGATTTCCATACAAATGACCAGGTGAAGGGACTACCCTCCGGCAGTACATCTCTAAAGGAATGTATCGAGGAACATCATAAAGGAACCTCTACCAACACAAGACCGACCTATCTCTATAACTTTGTAGTACTGAATATATCATCCCCCGGTCGTTACCGACCTTTCCGAAGGCCTTCATAGCATACAAACCACATTAATTTACATCCCGAACATCATAGCGGGAAGAAATATATCTTGAAGAGGATTATCATATCCTAATTGGGAATGACCCAACTAGCCCTGCTGCATCTAACCCTGTTTCGGTCATTTTCGGTTGATTGAGCCTGAGGTAACAGTTACCTTTCACATATCACATTACTTTGAATGCCCCATTACCATTTCCGTTGACTACTAATTGCCTTCCACAAAAATACAACCCTTGATCTTGTATGTCTCAAGGAGGGTGTTAAGCTAAGGGAAGTTGCCTTCTCCACCACCATTGATGTACGTTTGTAAAAACCAATGTATGCAATCTTAAAAATACAATGTCAAACACTCGTCCATACATGTTGTCCAAGAACATGACAAACCGAAGGTATTTTCCTACCACATTCTGTCGGGAAATCCCTAAGTTTAGTAGCAAATAGTTATTGAATTGGATATCTCATAACAAAGAGACTACTTCTACTGGATGTATATTGGGATTTTAACCCCAAACGATCAACAAGCAGTCCTCCACTATGAAAATCCTAAATATCAATATCACCAATAACCTGCACAATCGAACGCATATACGTTGGTCCAAAGTGGTTTGTGGATAAATCGATCCCGGTCTCTTCGCAACAACAATGCAAAAGCGTTTCTCAACTTCACACAGAAACTAAGTCTCGTAGACTTATCACATCTTCAACTTTCAACTTGCTATCCTTCGGCCAAGAAGGAAGCTCGATAGATGTGAGTAATACTCTGCACTACACGAATCAACATCCTCAACAGAAACAATAATCAAGCCTACACAGATGGCTGCATACTAAGTGTAGGACTAAATAGTTCCCACATCAAGTCGAGGAACTAAAATGGCCAAATTTGATAGTTGGTTATTTAATTATGAAAGCAATAAAAAATATCTTGCACTATAAGAAATCACCAGGCCCTTTTAATTAATCATTCATTAATTAAATCACTTTTCAAATATTCACTTCAAATTATCTTTAAAAGGATATAATTCCAAAACCATTTCAATATCTCACTATTTGGAAAACATTTCCATATACTTACTTAGTAATAAGTGAATTCACATTTTACCCTAATTTCAAACCTTTCAAACTCCATTTTATAATATCACTTCCCAAAAAATATCCATTTTATATAAAGGATTATTCATTGTCCAAAACTATGAATATAATTCTAACCAAATTCATTAATCTACACATTTAATTAAAGGATTATTCGTTATCCAAAATCATGAATATATTTCCTTTAATAAACTTCCATATTTAACTTATCAAATTCAATTGATTTCGGATTTATAAAACCATGTTTATACATCTCATTTATATTTCATAAAAACTTCCATTATTTTCTTATAAATCTCTTTGTTTACAAATTCATTCTTTTTATAACTTCATAAATTCATAAATCTTATTCACTTATAAGATTCAATTATAACTTCATTTTAACACTTATAAAACTCCTTTATAATACCATTATTTTTTTAATTACTTACAAAATATCAATTTTATAAATCTATACATAAACCATTCATAATAAATCCAAAATTCTCAATTTTAACTTATTTTATAAAATAGTTATCACCATATTTCAAAAATCATGTTTTGATTCCATTTAAATAAATTTCTTCTTTTAATATTTACAAATCATTATTAAAACTTATATAACTTCAAAAATCACTCAAACGGCCTTTTTAATTTGAAATCATTACGTTAATATTTTTAAAATTCCAAAATATGGCCCAATGCTACAACAACACTAAATAAGGTGATTCACATCAATCACGGCATCCAAACATCATATATCACATGATAACAACATATATGACAATATCTGTAAACAAAAATCAATACCGGAGAGGAATCCTATTGGATTCCTCCAACCTGTCACCTGCAAAAAATATACATATGAGAATATATGTACAATGTCCGCTTCGAGGCAGACATGTGTACAAAAGGCCATCCGCTCATACACGGGAACGTATAGGGCCTCATCTGCTCCAATAGATAGGAATATATCCAAACCAATAAATATATATATATATATATATATAATATCATATATCATCTAAAAAATCATCAATCAACATAAAATAAATTTATTCTCACTTATATAAAAATATAAGCGAGTCAGAAAGAGTGAGTTGTATTCACTTTGATTCCAATAGTCGTCGCAACATTTTATTTCGAATAAAATTAAACGAGCATTTAATTTTATCCAAAATTTTCACTAGCTTCAATCAACTCCAATCTAGCTCCATCTTGTAATGTTCGTCAATACGAACCCAATACAACTTGTTTCGTAAATTTTCGACCTCGTATGAAGAAGTTATAACATTTTATAGTTTATGCAATTTAATATACAATTTTTTTAAGTAACCTAACAAACTCGGGCCGCACATCATGATAGAGAAAATCAGGCCCGTTCGCCCCCTTTCTTCCTCACGCGTGAAAACCCCGGACAATCACGAACCTATAAATGCCGATCTACTCGAATTGCCGCGGCCTCCACCGATTACTGGAGCCTGATCCACTACCTCTACCGAACGCGCCTAAGAAAGATCCACCAACAGCCACAATATCATGAAGCTCGGTTCCCTACTCTCGATTTTTGTGCTTGAACACTGGCCGTTCAAGATCAGTTTCCCGTCGGTCCACTTCGTAGTTTTTTATCATCACTGTTGAAAACATAGATCTCGACATGCTCTACCTTTTTCATTTAGGGGTCGCTGGCTATCGTTGCGTGGATGTGGAGATCAAAGGGAGGGAAGTTAGGATGTTTCTGGCCATTGATAATAGGGGTGGCGGTTGCTCTAATTAAGGTTAGGGTTTTGTTGAAAAAAGAAAAAAAGTATGGCATTTTATAGAAAATTTTCATGCACTGTTCATCCGAAAAAATTTCGTACTCCAAACGAAGCGTGTCGCCAGGCATTTATAATGTTTTACCCCTATCCCGAACACAATGGAATATATAACGAGAGCCAGTTCCATCATACTTGGAAGATAGGTTTTCGAATCGACTTATTTTAAATAAAATTTACTTAAATAAATTTCCATGCCTTTCAGCTTCCCACGAGCAAACCATAAGTTCGATTGACACAAAATTTGAAATCCTACAATTATATAACATTATGGATCCAATGAACCTAGTTTCATCAAAATCCGAGACTGTATCAAAATGACTATTTTTACACGTTAATTAAATATTAAAATATCCAATTTCTATAAGTTAACTTTTAATTCAATTTTAAAAGTTTACCAACATCATTCTAATTCAAATAGAATTTAAAACAACTTTAAAAATCATTTTCATTCATCTAAAATTCAAATCTCAATATGTCTGCAATTTCAAATATTAAATTAATAATTTAATTATCAAAATAAATTAAGATATTTGAAATATAAGTTATTCAACTTATAAAATTTACTTATGAATATTTAAAATCAATTAAATCTCCCAATTATGAATGACTGAAATTTTAGGTTGTTACATTCCCCCTACTTAAAGGAATTTCATCCTTGAAATTACCAAGTAATAAAAGGCCATAAAATCCATTTACTTTCAATACAACTCGTTCAAATTAGATATCAAGTTCATTTAAATCTTTTAACTTTTCCAAAATCTATGAGTTAAACTTCTTATAAAAACGTTTCTAAGTTTTCAAATCCATTCATAGTTATCTTTTCAAAACCAACTAATACCGTTAACCTTTGACTCAAAATCATAATTTTAGTTATAAAAAATTCTTCCAAAATTCCCAAAATTTTTCCAACGCCTTAGATTTTCAAAAAATTTCGCCAAAGCCTCCTAATCCAGAAAAAGCACCATATATATAATATCACAAATATTTATCTCATCTTCGAGGATTAGGCAGTCCATAGGAAAAAATATATAAAAGTACGATATGTTATCCGAGATATATACCTTATATGTTATTAAAACAAACATATACACCTAATATAGCACGAAAGCGAGCTTCAAACGCGAAGCATACACCATCCGCACCTACTAAACACTCAACAAACAAATGAGTAACTTGTATATAGAAAGTAATATCAATATATAACATATACCAATACAACAACTATATATGCCAATATAGAAAATGCAATCAAATGCAACAAATTCAACCATCAGACAACCATCATCCAACTAACATCCAATAAACCAACATCTATTCAATCAATCCATAACCAAATCAATATTCATTCGTTTCTTATTAATATTCATTGAAATTTTTTTCAGTTTAATCGCATTCGATTCATTAATGTTGGATTTTACTAACTTTCATTTATTCATATTCAATTAGTTTGCATTCACTAATTTACCTTCAAGTTAGTTCGATTCCAAATGAAATTAAATTCAATTCTATTTAGATTCACTTACTTCTAATTTGGATTCAATTATTTAACTTTCAATTTTATATGAATTTCTACGTAACCAATTAACGTCCATCTAACAACCAATGCATATCCAACATAATCAAATTTATTTAATTTACACTCAAACATTCATATTTACTTTGTTTACATTCAATTTGGTTTAACACTTTTAATTTCAATTTGTTTAATATCTAATTGACTTTCATTCAATTATTCAATTTCTAATTTCATTAGCTTTTAAATGAGTCAACACTTACATCCATTATTCCATATCAGTTCATTTACATTCGATTGATTAACATTTATTCCATATTTTATTTACTAAGCCATTTCATTAGTTAAGTTCAATTCATTTACATTAACTCAATTGCTAATTCATCTTACAACTAAAGTTGAATGTCATTATATAACTCAAATTCATATTCATTTAATTTTTATTTCATTAATTCACTTTATTAATTCATTTTGATATCAAATTCAACTTCATTCAACATCACTTAAGTTATGTTTCAACACAACATTTCATTCTATTTGATTTAACTTAAATTTCATCTATAAAGTCATTTTATTTAACTTTAACTTAAGTCCAATTTCATATTTCATATCATTATTCAAATTTAGATTTTATTTTGCTTAACAAAATTGTTTACCCATTTTAATATTGTTTTTACTTACCTTTTCTCATTTTCTAAGTTACACAACTTATTTATTTAAACTTTCAAATTCATAATAAAAAATCAATTACCTCTTAAGCTTAATTTCCATTTCAGTAACTTATCTAATCTAGTTCAAATCCAATTCAATTCATTTAACCTTCCTTTAGTTAGACTTCAATTTATATAATCCACTTACTAACTCAATTCAATTTAACTTTACTAAAATTAATTTTTTCTATTTCATATTATAAGTCAAAAACTCGTTTCACTTATATTTATCAACTTCAACTTGGATTTTAAATTCAAATTTGTTTATCACAACAAAACTTAAATTTTCAATTTACTAATGGTAGCAAATCAATCACACAGAAACTCGAAAATGATACCGATGATGCTGCAGTCATCACCCTTATTATCCAGCAAAGGCAGTGAATTCAGTGCTTTATATTCTTTTACAAATCCTTTTTACATATTTATAAATCGCATTAATAAATTTATGCATATAAAACTTCACTATTTTACTTGACTTAAATAAGATCCATTCCAAATTTATTTATCTTATTTAGATTTATACAAATATAATCTCTTTAAAATTTGAAAAATAACTTTCAAAATCAACGGGATTCAAGTTCTCAAATTCTTAGTATAAGTCCATTTTTTATTTATAACTCATATTTATAAATGCACTCAATAAGTTTCATTTCTGATATATAAGATTATTTCACAATTTTAGATCATATTAATTATAACTCCATACTTTACAATTCATTTGCTTATATAATTTATTCTTTTACAATTGTTTTTTTTATTTAGATTATTCAAACAACTTTTATTAACTTATATATATATATATACATTTTCAAACAACGAAACAATCAATTTATATACACTGTAATAATTTTTGAAAAATTATATTTTTATATATAAAATATAATCAAGGTAAAATTATTTCATTTACCAAATTTAAAAATAATACTATGTCGACTTGCCTCGTTTAAGTGTTTAGAAATACCTATCAATAAAATGGCGTCCCACATACCGACCAAAATTCATAAACAATCTTAACGGATAAGTAAACACAATATAAAACAATTTTATATCATTAACAAATACGCGCTCATATATATAATACACTCAAACTCAATCTAGGGTCTGCTGTCTCTATCTATACAGAGTGCACATCAAAGCTTAGGAATATACTAAATCTAAGCTCTGATATCACGTGTGACGACCCGTAAATCCATACCCTTTGAATCGACAATAAACCACACATGTCCAACCCAAAAAGTACAGACTGATGGAAAGTCATGAGAAAGAAAAGAAGAGAGAAGAAGAAAAGAGAAGAAAGAGAGAACCACACAGAATAATACAAAATCTCACATCACAGCGGAAAACATAAAATATCATATCAATGATCTTTACAAAACAGAGACTATATATACATACATCAATCAGAGTTCAACAATCAATCACAAATCATCAGCTTGGGCAGTTATAATAACTTGTCCTTACAATTGCTAATAATATAAATAAAACAATGCAACGGATAATGAACAGATACGTGTATACGATAATGAAGATCTTCAGCTCGCCTGCTGAAGCTCCAAAAGCATCAAATATGAACCTGTAAATATACTCGGTCTGACCCAAGCACTGAAAGGGAAGAACGCCCAGATCAGTCTGGTAAGCCGGCGTGAGAAACACACTCAACTGAATTTATTAAATTACCAAAAAAATTCCTTTCAAAACAAAAGTATCTCGTAAGACACGCCTACACATAAACACGGACTTTTTTTACCTTACGATAACCAAAACATTTCATATCAAATCCTCTTATTTTATAATAGTGTCTATTGCACAAATAATATTAAAATAGCCGAAATAGCTACCGTTATTAAATTATAGAATATTATGCTCTGCAAAAAAATGGCAGACAAATAGTGGAGTTTGGATTTCCATACAAATTACCAAATGAAGGGACTACCTTCTGGCAGTACATCTCTAGAGGAATGTACCGAGGAACATCACAAAGGAACCTCTACCAACACAAGACCGGCCTACCTCTGTAACTAGGTAGTACCGAATATATCATCCCCCGGTCGTTACCGACCTTTTCGAGGGCCCTCATAACATATAAACCACATTAATTTACATCCCGAACATCATAGCGGGAAGAAATATATCTAGAAGAGGATGATCATATCCTAATTGGGAATGACCCACTTAGCCCTATTGCATCTAATCCTGTTTCGGTCATTTTCGGTTGATGAGGCCCGATGTAAAGATCATCTTTCACATATCACATATCATATCACTTTGAATGCCATATTGCCATTTCTGTTGACTACTAATTGCCTTCCACAAAAATACAACCCTTGAGCTCGTATGTCTCAATGAGGGTGTTAAGCTAAGAGAAGTTTCCTTCTCCGCCACCACTGATGTACGTTTGTAAAAACCAATGCATGTAATCTTAGAAATGCAATGTTAGGCACTCGTCTATACAGGTTGTCTAGAAACAGGACAAACCGAAGGAACTTTTCTACCACATACTGTCGGGAAATCTCTAGGATTAGTAGCGAATAGTCCTTGCATTGGATATTTCATAACGAAGAGACTACTGCTACTGGATGTATATTGGGATTTTGACCCTAAATGATCAACATAGTCCTCCACTATGAAAATCTTAAATATCAATATCATTAATAATCTACACAATCTAATGCATATACGTTAGTCCGAAGTCATTTTGATAAACCGATCTCGTTCTCTTCGCACCAACAACGCAAAAGCGTTTCTCAACCTCACACAGAAACTAAGTCTCGTAGACTTATCACATCTTCAACTTTCAACTTGCTATCCTTCGGCCAAGAAGGAAGCTCGATAGATGTGAGTAATATTCCTCATTAAACAAATCAACATCCTTGTAGGATAGATTTCACCCTAGAGGGGGGGTTGAATAGGGTGATAGTATTAATTATAAAAATTAATCGCGGAAGCTTATTTCAATACAGATAACAGAATAATAGCAGCACAGAAATAAATAGCAGAATAATAAAATGCAGAAATAGAACGACGCAGAATTTACCCAGCTTCGGCAAAATCTTGCCTACGTGCTGCCCCCAAGGGTTCTACTAGAAATTAAGTAGTCACACGCTTACACACGTAAACTTGCGACACCCGCTACTGACTAGCCTATTTCTACGCTCAAAACCCTGCCACAACTCAGCCACTGAGTTGCGAATTCTCAAGCTACGCCACGTAGCTTGTCCCCTAGTCACACGACTAGCAAATACAAAGGTTTGAAAAGAGTTTTAAAATTAAAAACAAATTTAAAACAAAATAAAGCCCTTATTTTTAAAACAATAACCCTAATTCTTAAAGGCTGGCCCCTTTTATTATTTAGACCCGATCACTTTTTATTTGTTCCTTTGGTAAAATGGCGGCCGTTGCTTTCTTTGTTCGATCTGAATTAGGGTTTCGTTCCCTTATGGAAATTAGGGCTCTTCAATTGAAACCGCCGCTTTTGATTGCTGGTAGTTTGCCTTGTCAATCACTTATTTCTCTGATTAGCTCACCGCACTTCAATTGAATCAAGTTCGTATACGATTTTGGTATGTACTTTTCTCCTTTTGTTTTCTGGTTTGATGCTTGCTTAAACTCTGATGCTTTTTTAAATTGCCGATTATGACGATTGGGGTTTTTATGCTTGAACTCGATCGATGGCTATTGCCAATGATGATTGAGGGTTTATATATGGATTTCGATTTCCTTTAATACGTTCGTCTGATTTGTTCAGCATAGTGCTTCGGCCATTTGATTGAAGTTGGACGTTGATGATTTATCTGACGAATTCAATTCGAATAATTTCCTTTACTTTACAGTTACGGCTTTAACTTGAGATTGTTCGTTCCTTTCTTGATTGTTACGGCGGCTACTTTCCTATTTTATTTTTGACTTTTTCAATTCTTTTCTTGCGTTGAATTCTGACTTGGTTTAATATCCATATATCCTTGACTTTGTCTTTGTATAAGCTATTTCATGACTTCGACTTCCATAGATTTGTTCACTGATGTTCCCTGCAGTGTATTGATTGTCTGCACTATATCATATATCACTTGTGTCACTGGTGTACGTGAGTCAGTGGTTTGCTTCATTACTGATTTGCTGTTGCGTCTGCCACTTTATCTGCTTGCCACTGATCATATGTCAAGGTCGTACATGTTGACGTCTTTGAGCTTCACTTTGATATCTTTGCAGACCACTTGATTTTCCTGTAGCACTTTGGTTTGACTTGCCTATTGTTGCACTTGCATACTGGTGTCTCGTATACTTGTGTTTGTTGCAGTTTTTGTATTGCTGTTTTCCCATGTACATGCTTCACTGCATCATTATGTCACTTGATCTGTTTCATTTGAGTTGTAGCTTGATAATCATGTCTGCACTCTCTGACTTTTGTCTGGGTTCACTACTGACCTGCAGTGTTCATTAGTTCATATTGTATTTGAGCATTCTAGTCTGATAAGGTTGTTCTACTGTGAAGTATCTTGATCATTATATATTGATACTTGTGAATTTGCATTCTTGCTTTCATATGCATTGAGCTCTTATCCTTAGCTGTTCATCTGTGCACATTGTAGCCTTGGTCAAAAACTGGTCACTAACCCATGTATATTTGATGTTGTCATTGTGTGTTGGTGGTCGACACACTTCAAGTAGTCTTCATTTAGCTTGTTCTCTGATTTATGTCTTTACTGGTCTGATCATGCTTACTTGAAAATCTGGCATACCAACTTGTTGAGATCACTTCTCTTCAGTTGAGTAATTTCACCACCTATGTGTACTTGTGTTTGTACTAATGTCGAGGCTACTGTACTTGCCTTCATTGTGTATATCTCTCTGTTCATCCACTTGCAATATTATGGTTGATGTGTTTGATTTACTGTTGAGTCTTTGATATTGGTATGGAGTACATTGTTGGCTATGTGCATTTTGATTATTTTGGCACTTGTATTTAGTTTGCGTTCATGTCTGATCATTGAAGAGTTGCATTGTTCCATGTATTTGTGCTTTGATGCAGTTTTGATTTGTCGAAGCTTTGCATTTGAGTTGAGTCTGTACTGTGCATTAACCTTGAGTTGATCCCAGTTTTAAAAACTCGGGTTTGACCTTGTGCCGATGACGAGATTTTATTTATATTGCACCTGTGTTGAACCCGTCTTTTTATTTTGGGTTTGACCTTGTGCTCACCTGTCCCTGTAACATTATCAAGTGTATATCGGTGTGCACGGCCTTTTGGCATATACAGTGATACACTGTGTATGTCACAAGTTGTTCGTGTAGAATGGATTCAAAAATAAATCATGACGAACAACCCAAATAACCGAGGCAAATATTATTTTCAAAATTCAATTTTTATTTTATACCGCAAAAATATTTCTTTTTCAATTTTACTGCTTCAAAATTATTTTTGCAGATTTCTCAGATGCTGGATTCTAACTGGAATGAAGTTGAAGATAAAACTATGAGTGTGAGTGATATGTAGTGAGGAATTTGTGTACATATGAAATTGTGATGTATTGTAATCAAAATTGTATATGTATAGTGAGAGCTTGAATTTGTAATATTCAAAAATGTAATAAATAATTGTTTGAATAAAATTTCCGTTTGAATTAAAATTCCGTGTTTTTTATTTTTATTCAGCAAATAATTATTTAGTCTATGAAAAATAAAATAGTACATTAACAAATACATTAAAACGAATATATATATATATATGTTGATTATCATCAAACAAAAATCATATAAGCGCATATTCAACAATCTCCCCCTTTTGATGATAACAAACATATATTTAAGATTTTGAATATATTAAATGTATTTGATCATTCGTATGCTCTACTTGCTCCCCCTATTTAAATGCTTCCTCTCTACACAAAGCTCCTCCTACATATATGCATACAAATAAAAATATGCAAATGAGCCTAGATGCAAATAGAAAATTATTTGACATTTGCTTGATTTTATTTGACAAAATCTTAACTTTTCTCTCCCCCTTTTGTTATCAGCAAAAGAATGATAGTGTTAGAGAAAATAGAGATAAAGTGATCGATATTAATTCAACATTAAAACTTAATTGAATATAAATATTAAATTTCAATAAAAAAATCAAACAAAAATCATAACTACCCTCGTTAGGCGCATATTCCACTTTTAGAAGTAATGGAAATGATGTTATCATATAAAACCATACAGTTGTATCTGTTTATGGTACATTTATATCAGGAATTCGAATATCTACTAATCATGCATAACCGTTAGGACTTTTAAATGAGATTAGTAGTATTCTAATTTAATTTAAAAATGAATTCAAGTATCTTTTAATCACGCATAACCATGAGGACTTTTAAATGGGATTAGAATCAACTTGTTTATCTAATAAATCAATTTTGATATGCGTTCCATACATGCATAACCGTGAGGACTTTTAAATGAGCATGGAAGCACATAACAAATTCCAAGTAATTCACCTATGCATAACCGTGAGGGCTTTTAAATGAGAGTGAATACTTTGGATTTTATTTTGTTTTATAAAATGAAAAACGAATGATTCCTGTTTAAAGTACCACATATCGACAAACTATATTGAATTTTTGATGAGCGATGATTGATAGAAATATGATAGACATAGAAATGGTTATGGAATTTTTACCCAACAAAAAGTTTTATAACTCTTGTTTGAATTTCTAAAGAAATTTACTAATTATACCGTCTCGAGTCATAATACATGATCAATATTAGCACTCATCACTCTTTCAATCACTATTCATCTTTTTGATAATCATAGGGAGTCAGATTAGTCAAAATAGCCATTTAAAATCAAATTCAAACATAATTATGAAACCAATTTTTCAAAATGACTAATCTGAAAATATGGTCAAAAATGATCTTCTCGAGGGGGTTTTATAGGAAAATTTTCTGCTATTTGAAAATTATTTGAAATGAAAAATATGCAGATATTTTCTTTGAAAAGCGATGCAATAACTAAATATCTCAAAAATCACGTTCAACTAGTAATTTTTCTATCAACTAGATTACCAGTGTAATCTGCATCTGAATTTCTTTTTCACTCAAAATTATCATTAATTGAATTTGATTGACCAGACCATGAAGTATGCAACAAAATATCTCAAAATCAAATCAGCTTTTCAAATGACATTCTCTTGAATTTGAAATGAAGCCGTGTAAATAATCAAAAAACCATGAATATAGACTTAGCCAAATTATAACCAAATGTATTAATATCCAACAAAACACTATTTTTGATCCAACCTAATATAATCAAAAAAATTAGAGAATTTTATAGTGTTTTTGGCATAAATATAATCGGCCAACTATGTTGAACAAGTCAGAATCAAAATCATCATCTCTTCACCATCTCAATATTGGCTGATTTTAATTCAGACTATGGTGCTGATCATCACATTTAATATATCGTAAATATACCATTACCTGTTTTACCTTTACGATATTTTTCGTTGTTTATCCATTGTGATGCTGTCACCTTTATAATAGGCTAATAAACTTTTCTTTGTCGCCCGTTGTGTTTCTGGAACAGCCAAAAATCCAGAAAACACTGTTGTTATTCCTTAGCCTGCCACCACACCTACATGGAAAAAGATTTATGTGACCTATTTGTTTTTATAGATCCATGGTTGTTAGTGGCAGAAGATTTGGAAAAATAATTTTGTGGAGACCCAAAACTGTTTATATATGTTCCTTTTGGCACCCAAATTTGTTTAACTTTGAGAAATTTTATATTTGGGCCTTTTGGAACCCAAATTGGTATGGTTTTCACATGTTTGGATCTATACCAACAATTTTTGTGATCGTGTCCATATTTTCTACAAATTGTGCACATGGAATTTTGTTGATTAATATCGCTTTCAACATTTTCAGATTGATTATATCCAAGTCCTTGTCTAGCTGTATTAACAGTTTGCTTCCCTAATAGCAGATTCAACGATTTCTCACTTTTTGAAAATTTATCTAAAGTTATTGACAATTGTTGGACTTGTATTTTGAGAGATTCATTTTCGTTCACTAATTTTGTGCACTTTTTGATAGAATTTTCTCTCCTAGTATTTTCGTTCTCTTTCAAAATCAGAATTTCATTTTCAAGTGATTTTATATTAATTTCTAATTTTTTAATTACTTCTTCGAATGTTGGACACTTATCACACTTAGGGATCCTACTTTGATAGGTTTTAACTAATTGGTCAAGTTGTTTATTTAAATCTATCAAAGTATCTTTTTGTGATTCAAGTTTGGCATACTTCTCCCTAAGTCGTTCAAAACAACCATTCACTTCGTGGAAATATATAAGTAATTCCGAATGAGAAAGTTTTGATACCTCACTTGGCTCATCATCATCACTGTCAGTTATTTCACCATGAAGACACAAGTCTGCTTTTTCATTCTCACTGTTAGCACTTTTATTATCTTCATCACTTGTATTCCACGTGGCAGCAAAACTTCTCCTTTTTGATTTCTTTTCAAAGTTGCGTCGAGTTTGAGGACAATTGGGCTTTATGTGTCCGGGTTGGTTGCACTTATGACAGATGATCTTTGGTTCTTCTGGATTGTCTAATATTTTATTTATTCTGCTTTTCAATTTTCGATTTAGAGCTGAATTTCCGTATTTGTGATTCCACCTTTTGACTTTCTTTATTATCAGCTCCAATTCTGCTGCTCCATCATCATTATCATCACTATCACTTTCTGTTGTTCCTTTAGGAGTTATTGATTTCTTTCGAGTATCACCTCCTTCACGTTCTTCCTTGAATTTCATTTCTAGCTCATAAGCAGTGAGATTTCCGATGAGTTCTTCGACTTTCATTTGTTTCAAATCTTTTGATTCTTGAATGGCAGTCACTTTGGCTTCAAAACTTCATGGAAGAACTCTGAGGATTTTTCGGACTATCTCCAACTCTGTATATGGTTTTCCAAGAGCTTTTGATTTATATACGATATTGGAAAGTCGTCCATGCATCTCTTTAACATTTTCTTCCTTTGCCATTGTGAAATTTTCGTATTCGCTGCTTAGCATGGCAAGGTGAGATTCTTTGACTTGAGATGTTCTTTCGTGAGTCACTTCTAGTGTGTGCCATATTTCCTGCGCAGTTAGACAATGTGAGACACGATTAAATTCAAATTGATCCAATGAACATATAATAGAATTCATAGCTCTAGCATTAGCATTTTGTAATTTATTTTCTAGTTCTGACCATTGATCCATCGGTTTATCTATTTCCTGATTATCTACAATTATAGTTGGTGCTCTATAACCTGTCTCAACAATGTTCCAAGCGTCAATGGATTTCAGAAAAATTTTCATTCTATTTTTTCAATAAGCATATTCACCATTGAACATTGGTGGTCTAACTATGGACTGACCCTCAGCAAAAGCATTATTAAAAGAAGCCATTTTAAAAATTCAAACTTTTAATCAAAAACTGATTTTTGAAAAATGAATTTTTAAAATAAAAAAAATTGTCTTCTATTCCTAGCTCTGATACCACTTGTAGGATCGATTTCACCCTAGAGGGAGGGGGGGAATAGGGTGATAGTATTAATTATAAAAATTAATTGCGGAAGCTTATTTCAACACAGATAACAGAATAATAGCAGCACATAAATAAATAGCAGAATAATAAAATGCAGAAATAGAACGACACAGAATTTACCCAGCTTCGGCAAAATCCTGCCTACGTGCTGCCCCCAAGGTTTCTACTAGAAATTAAGTAGTCACACACTTACACACGTAAACTCGCGACACCCGCTACTGACTAACCTATTTCTACGCTCAAAACCCTGCCACAACTCAGCCACTGAGTTGCGAATTCTCAAGCTACGCCACGTAGCTTGTCCCCTAGTCACACGACTAGCAAATACAACGGTTTGAAAAGAGTTTTAAAATTAAAAACAAATTTAAAACAAAATAAAGCCCTTATTTTTAAAATAATAACCCTAATTTTTAAAGGCCGACCCCTTTTATTATTTAGACCCGATCCCTTTTTATTTGTTCCTTTGGGAAAATGGCGGCCGTTGCTTTCTTTGTTCGATCTGAATTAGGGTTTCGTTCCCTTGTGGAAATTAGGGCTCTTCAATTGAAACCGCCGCTTTTGATTGCTGGTAGTTTGCCTTGTCGATCACTTATTTCTCTGATTAGCTCACGACACTTCAATTGAATCGAGTTCGTATACGATTTTGGTATGTACTTTTCTCCTTTTGTTTTCTGGTTTGATGCTTGCTTAAACTCTGATGCTTTTTTAAATTGCCGATGATTCGATCGATGGTTATTGCCAATGATGATTGAGGGTTTATATATGGATTTCGATTTCCTTTAATACGTTCGTCTGATTTGTTCAACATAGTGCTTCGTCCATTTGATTGATGTTGGACGTTGATGATTTATCTGACGAATTCAATTCGAATAATTTCCTTTACTTTACAATTACGGCTTTAACTTGAGATTGTTCGATCCTTTCTTGATTGTTACGGCAGCTACTTTCCTATTTTATTTTTGACCTTTTCAATTCTTTTCTTGCGTTGAATTTTGACTTGGTTTAATATTCATCTATCCTTGACTTTGTCTTTGTATAAGCTATTTCATGACTTCGGCTTCCATAGATTTGTTCACTGATGTTCCCTGTAGTGTATTGATTGTCTGCGCTCTATCATGTATCACTTGTGTCACTGGTGTACGTGAGTCAGTGGTTTGCTTCATTACCGATTTGCTGTTGCATTTGCCACTTTATCTGCTTGCCACTGATCATATGTCAAGGTCGTACATGTTGACGTCTTTGAGCTTCACTTTGATATCTTTGCAGACCACTTGATTTTCCTGTAGCACTTCGGTTTCACTTGCCTATTGTTGCTCTTGCATACTGTTGTCTCGTATACTTGTGTTTGTTGCAGTTTTTGTATTGCTGTTTTCCCATGCACATGCTTCACTGTATCATTATGTCACTTGATCTGTTTCATTTGAGTTGTAGCTTGATAATCATGTCTGCACTCTCTGACTTTTGTCTGGGTTCACTACTGACCTGCAGTGTTCATTAGTTCATATTGTATTTGAGCATTCTAGTCTGATAAGGTTGTTCTAATGTGAAGTATCTTGATCATTATATATTGATACTTGTGCATTTGCATTCTTGCTTTCATATGCATTGAGCTCTTATCCTTAGCTGTTCATCTGTGCACATTGTAGCCTTGGTCAAAAACTGGTCACTAACCCATGTATATTTGATGTTGTCATTGTGTGTTGGTGGTCGACACACTTCAAGTAGTCTTCATTTAGCTTGTTCTCTGATTTATGTCTTTACTGGTCTGATCATGCTTACTTGAAAATCTGGCATACCAACTTGTTGAGATCACTTCTCTTCAGTTGAGTAATTTCACCACCTATGTGTACTTGTGTTTGTACTAATGTCGAGGCTACTGTACTTGCCTTCATTGTGTATATCTCTCTGTTCATCCACTTGCAATATTATGGTTTATGTGTTTGATTTACTGTTGAGTCTTTGATATTGGTATGGAGTACATTGTTGGCTATGTGCATTTTGATTATTTTGGCACTTGTATTTAGTTTGCGTTCATGTCTGATCATTGAAGAGTTGCATTGTTCCATGTATTTGTGCTTTGATGCAGTTTTGATTTGTCGAAGCTTTGCATTTGAGTTGAGTCTGTACTGTGCATTAACCTTGAATTGATCCCAGTTTTAAAAACTCGGGTTTGACCTTGTGCTGATGACGAGATTTTATTTATATTGCACCTGTGTTGAACCCATCTTTTTATTTTGGGTTTGACCTTGTGCTCACCTGTCCCTGTAACATTATCAAGTGTATATCGGTGTGCACGGCCTTGTGGCATATACAGTGATACACTGTGTATGTCACAAGTTGTTCGTGTATAATGGATTCAAAAATAAATCATGACGAACAACCCAAATAACCGAGGCAAATATTATTTTCAAAATTCACTATTTATTTTATACCGCAAAAATATTTCGTTTTCAATTTTACTGCTTCAAAATTATTTTTGCATATTTCTCAGATGCTGGATTCTAACTGGAATGAAGTTGAAGATAAAACTACGAGTGTGAGTGATATGTAGTGAGGAATTTGTGTACATATGAAATTGTGATGTATTGTAATCAAAATTGTATATGTATAGTGAGAGCTTGAATTTATACTATTCAAAAATGTAATAAATATTTGTTTGAATAAAATTTCTGTTTGAATTCAAATTCCGTGTTATTTATTTTTATTCAGCAAATAATTATTTAGTCTATGAAAAATAAAATAGTACATTAACAAATACATTTAAACGAATATATATATGTTTATTATCATCAAACAAAAATCATTAAGCGCATATTCAACAATCCTCAACACAAACGATAATCAAGCCTACATAGATGGCTACGTACTAAGTGTACGACTAAATAATTCCCACATCAGGTCGAGGAACTAAAATGGCCAAAGTTGATAGTCGGTTATTTAATTATCAAAGCAACAAACAAATATCTAGCACCATATGTAATCACCAGACCCTTTTAATTAATCTTTAATTAATTAAATCACTTTCAAATATTCACTTCAAATTATATTTAGAAAGATATAATTCCAAACCCATTTCAATATCTCACTATTTAGAAAACATTTCCATACTTATTTAATAATAAGTGAATTCACATTTTACCTTAATTTCAATCCATTCAAACTCCATTTTAAAATATCACTTCCTAAAAAATATCCATTTTCTTTAAAGGATTATTCACTGTCCAAAATTGTAAATATAATTCTCTAACCAAATTCATTACTTCTACACATTTAATTGAAGGATTATCCACTGTCCAAAATCGTGAATATAATAACTTTAATAAACTTTCATATTTAACTTATCAAATTCAGTTGATTTCAGCTTTATAAAACTATGTCTACATATCTCATTTATATTTATAAAAACTTCCATTATTTCCTTATAAATCTCTTTATTCACAAATTCATTCTTTTTATAAATTCATAAATCTTATTCACTTATAAGATTCAATTATAACTTCATTTTAACACTTATAAAACTCCTTTATATTTCAATTATTTTTAATTATTTACAAAATATCAATTTTACAAATCTATACATAAACCATTCATAATAAATCCAAAATTCTCAATTTTAACTTATTTTACAAAATAGTTATCTCCATATTTCAAAAATAATGTTTTGATTCTATTTAAATAAACTTTTTCATTTAATAATTTACAAATCATTATTAAAACTTACATAACTTCAAAAATCACTTAAACGGCCTTTTTAATTTGAAATCGTCACTTTAATATTTTTTAAAATCCAAAATATGGCCTAATGCTACAACATCACTAAATAAGGTGATTTACATCAATCACGACATCCAAACATCATATATCACATGGTAACAACATATATAACAATATATTTGTAAAAAAAAAATCAATAGCGGTGAGAAATCCGGTTGGATCCCTCCAACCTGTCACCTGCAACAAATATACATATGAGAATATATGTACAATGTCAGCTTCGAGGCAAACACGCATGCAAAAGGTCATCCGCTCATACACGGGAACATATAGGGTCTCATCCGCTCCAATAGGTAGGAATATATCCAAACCAATATATATATTATAATATCATATATCACCCAAAAAATTATCAATCAACATAAAATAAATTTATTCCCACTTATATAAAAATAAGTGAGTCAGAAAGAGTGAATTGTACTTACTTTGATTCCAATAACCGTCACAGCGTTTTATTCCGAATAAAACTAAACGAGCGTTTAATTTTACCAAAATTTTCACCAGCTTCAATCTACTCCAATCCAACTCCATCGCATAATGTTCGTCAATGCGAGCCTAATGCAACTTGTTTCGTCATATTTCGACCTCGTATGAAGAAGTTGTAGCATTTTAAAGTTTATACAATTTCATATACATTTTAATTTACAAATTCCCTTTTTTTTAAAATAACCTAACAAATCTGGGGCCGCATATCATGATAGAGCAAATCAGGTCCATTCGCCCCCTTTCTTCCTCATGCGTGAAAACCTAGGCAATCACGAACCCATAGTCGCCGATCTCCTTGAATTATTGCGGCCTCTACCGATCACCAGAGCTTGATCCACTACCTCCACCAAACGTGCCTAAGCAAGCTCCACCAATGGCCACAATATCATGAAGCTCGACCCTTATTCTCTATTTTCATGCTCAAACACTGGCCGTTGAAGAACACTTTGCTACTGATCCACTTCGTAGTTTTCGATCATCACCGTTGAAAACATAGATCCCGACATGCTATACCTTTTTCATTTAGGGGACATTGGCTATTATTGCGTGGATGTGGAGATCGAAGGGAGGGAAGTTGGGATGTTTCTAGACATTGAAAAAAAGGGTGGCGGCGGCTCCATTGAAAAAATAATTTCGTGCACTATTCATCCAAAAAAATTTCAAACTCTAAATGAAGCATGCCATCAGGCGTTTATAATATTTTACCCCTATTCCGAACACAACAGAATATATATCGTGAGCCAATTCCATCATACTTGGAAGATAGGTTTTCGAATCGACTTATTTTGATTAAAATTTACACAAATAAATTTCTATGCGTTTCATCTTCCCACGAGCAAAACGTAAGTCCGATTGGCACGAAATTTCAAATCCTACAATAATATAACAACACAGATCCAATAAAACACGTTTCATCGATTCTATTTTAAAATGACTATTTTTACACGTTAATTAAATATTAAAATATCCAATTTCTATAAATTAACTTTTAATTCAATTAAAAGTTTACCAACATCATTCTAATCCAAATAGAATTTAAAACAACTTTATAAATCATTTTCATTCACCTAAAATTCAAATCTCAATTATTTTTGCATTTTCAAATATTAAACTAATAATTTAATTATCCAAATAAATTAAGATATTTGAAGTATAAGTTATTTAACTTATAAATTTTACTTGCGAATATTTAAAATCAATTAAATATCCCAACTTTGAATGACTGAAATTCTGGGTCGTTATAATAGCACTCATCGCATGTTGCGATAGCCTATGTTGATAGTACCCATCGACCGATACGACCATGGACCTGGTAGAGTTAAGGGAGTGCCTTATGTTAGTATTTTAGACATTGGTTTCGATGATAACAACCATAGACATTATATAAAATACAAATACCAATGTTTTATCAAGTTAAATATAGTATATGGTGTAGGATATTAGGCATGGGTTGATTAAGAAGACTGTACAGTATCAAGAGTAGATTCAAGGTGCTGATATAGAGTTTAAGAGTGGAGAATGAAGACTCGGGTGTATTGAAGAATTCAAGATTCCAAGATATTCTAGATAAGTTAAAGAGTTATAGAATTTATTTTAAAACCTTGATAGCACTTTCCCGATCTCTCTCTCCTTCTCTAATTTTGTTTTAAATTGTTTTTCAAATATCCTGGTTTTAAAATAATCTTTTTAAAATATTTCTCAAAATGATTTTCAATCTCTTATGATATAGAGATATTATTTTTGTGTTTTTAAGTTTATTCATATATTGAATTTTTTTATACTTTAATAAGTTATAATTATACACACACAGATATATATATATTATTTGCATTATATTAAAATTTTCCAAATTATTATATAAAGTTTTATTATGATTAAAATATGTATAAACTATCCTTGAATGATTTTACAAAATATTATATTATTTTACAAAGCAATGGGTTTTCAAAATAACGTTTTAAATTATTTTTAAATTTAAAAAAGAGTATGTCGACATACTCTATGTATGTATGTTAACATAATGGCCGATTTTTTCAAAATTTAAATTTCAAAAGAAGTGTCTTTTCGTCGTATCTCTTCACGAATAGATATGACTGTTGTTCCTCTATAAATAAAAATGTCCAAATGAATTTTTCAAACTATAATTTTCTTGTTCAACTCTCCTCCTTCCACTCTCTCATTTTTTAAATCAGAATATACCCAAACTCTGCCTAAATTCAACTAGAATCAACAATCATCACTAATTTGATTCTCCTTCATCTACTCTCTGATTTCTATCATCTCTCTCACTCAAACTAAGATCAAAGTGCTATTCAAGAGTTATACGAACAATTGTAGTCAAGATCTAAGATCCGAGTCTATAAAACTCTATCAAATCATACTGCTATAATTGTGTGATTGTAGCCTGTAAAATCAATTGGGTGTGCTTAGTAGCCCATAAATCTAGTTGGTGTGCTTGTAGCCTAAAAATCAAGTGTCTCTACCCAGAGGTCGGGATTTTGGAGGATGTGTCTCGTAGCCTTGAAATCGAGATTGTATTTGCATCTACTGATCGAAAAGAAATCCGTATCGGGAATTGTGTGGGACTGGATGTACGAAAAATCCGAACCTGTATAAAATCCTGGTGTGTTCTTTCCTTTTTTATGTTTACTGCATTTACTTTTGTCTGCACTTTGATTCTATGACTGTTTATATGATTGTTAGTTATATCATTCTTAGTAAAATCTTAAAGAATTTGGAAAATATTCGTATAATCCATTAAACGCTATTCACCACCCCTCTAGCGTTAATTTAGCCCTAAGATCCCTATTTCGCCTACTCACACCCCGAGGGCGATTATGTAATGTTTAATATAACTTAACACTTGTATGAGAATCTTGTTTAAAATAAAGTATGCTTTTGGTTTTGGTTTCTATTGTACATATTGTTATATTGTGATATAAGTAATGATCAAATTACATTAAATATATACAAATAGAAAATCCTTAGGAAAATTATTTAACCTATTGCAACTGTGAATGTGTTCGTAACTATTAGTATTAAATCGAATGTTTAAAATTTATATCCTTAAAACATTTTAACCGAGAAATATCTGAAAAATGATATCGATACATCCATTGAGAGTAGTATATGTAACGCTATCCATATGGTGGAAAATTAATTTCTCATGACCGTTGGGGACACCAAGGGGTTATATACTTGTGGTGGTTTGAAACAATCACAGATTTACTCAACGACAGTCTTCTATCACTTAATACAACTAAGTCAGAATCGAAGATCTCTTGCAATGATGTGTAGTAGTTTTCAGACTTGAGAGTATTGTTATTCTTAAATATCTTAGACTATACTTTGATTATGTTCAATTACATGATATGAAAATCGTCTTACGGTCATAATTAGGTATGCACCAAACCACTTAAAGCGAATCACTACTCAAAGAGAGTATCTTTCTCCTTTATTGTAGAAGGTTTGTATCATCATAATTCGTAGTCAACTTGAAGTCAAATTATCTAAACAGAGTAAATCAGTTAATTGATAAATGTTTATTTTTGAAAATTCATACTTTATGAACAACAATCACATATTTTAACAATACGTCTCATAAAAATCTTCCAAACCTCCTAACCTAAATTGGTGTCTTGCAAGAGAAAAAATACATATCATATCCATATATTAACATACAAAGTGGGTCTAAAGAATTATTCCAAACAGAAGATGACTGAGCCAAAAAAATCCTTCATATTGGAAAATAAAGAAAAACAAAAAAACCACTGCTCTTCATGTGACTAACTTCCAATCTCACAGCCAAAAAAAACAAGACTTCCTACCAGCTGTCTTCTACTCCCAGACATAATCATGCCTTAAGAGAGAACATACTGCGTCAAAGAAACTTGTACGCAATCACCACTTCATTCAATACACTTACAAACTCACGTTCTCTATCCTCTAAAAAAATCTTGAAATCATGATCATACCAATCCTCCTCAAATCACCAAACACAGTATAAATGAAAACCCCTCCACTCTTCCACTAGCCAATACTGATAGTGACACTATCGCCTCTTTGGACGCTCTCCACATTCCCTCTTGCACGCATGGAGAAGGATACCGTCGAAGCTTGAAAATGATTTCTTCTATCCATGCAATTCTCTGAAACACCTAACACTTCCTTTTACATGAGATCGAAAGACGCAAAAATAATTGCTAAGGCTTCAAATCTAGATCTGAATTTAAAATGGTCCTTAAAGCTCTTAGAGACCAAATTAGATAAGATTAATTTTTTGCATATATTCTCTCTTTTGCCAATAGCTGCAGACATATGATTTGATTTATTGATGATGATTTTACAATCATACATAATTAGGTCTAACCTAACCATGGCTGGAATATATTGGTTTTAAAATAATCTTTGATTTCATTCAACGTCCACTTGTCAAAATAAAAATCCTTTTTACTGATAGTTGCTCCAGAATAATCCAAACAGTCTTTGAGATTGATTGAATAAGGCCTAGATGACTATAATTTTTGCTTAATTTTCTACCAAATCTAGGTTTGACTAGGTACAATTAAAGAATAGAAGTTCGTTTGTTTCTTCTACTGCATTGAATAGTTTGCATTCTATAGATTGTAAATTGTTCTAGTTCCTGATTCTATTCATAGTATTGAGTCTATTTCAATATGCAAGATGCATGCACATGGACATTTTAGGAGAAATAACCTAATTCCATACATGATGATTACAACCCGCACCTTAATAGGCCTAATTTCAACTAAATTGAAACCCAAGTCCATTAGGGCAAGGATCGTTAGTTTTGGTAATATGCAATAACACAAGTATATCAAAGTGCAAACAACACAAATTCACAGCGGAATAGAAAAATATAATAGAACATACATACTGCCTAAGGCACTATGTTGGAATTGATATTATTCCTTGGACGTCTAATTGCGTTATCAACGCCAAGCATGAATAAGAAGAATTCTCCATCTACCGTTCCCATCTTTCTCCATATGTCTGTCCTTCAAAATACATCATGTGGGTTGTAATGAGGGAGGGGGGGGGGGTTACAAAAACGTTCTGGAGATTGGAAAATTACACACTTTACCCATGCCATTAATTTATGCCGGTTGATTTCCATTTAAGTGCTATGTCTACTACTTATGGCTAATTCATTAAGTCATATGTGCGCACATTCGATATGCCTAACCTCCTCCGAGTTATAACTACCTAAAACCTTGGCCACTTAATACTTCTTAAATAGGAAGGAAGCACACTCAACGACCATTTAATGCCTCAATCTCGAAGTGGGCCCTCCGCAATGTAAATGTTAGTCAATCGGTTATAGCTACAGGGACTGATAACCCCTATATACGACTTTATAATTTATAATCTGATTGTCGTACTACTAATGCATCTCAAAGACTCGTCTAGGAGTTAACTTGCTTACCTTCAATAAATAAATTTCACATAACCATCTACTTGGAGGTATGTGCATCTCCTATATGGATTCTACACTAATAGAAAGAAAAATCCATTTGGGCATGGCCCAAATCTTTACTACCACTTGCTCGAGACCGCTGGTGGTCATAGCATATATACCAGACCTACTACTAAAGACTGGTCCAAAAATACTGACATAGTATGCCGACCTTCCATAGCTAACATCCCGTTTAAACTAACCAACATAAGTCAAGGAAATACCACTTTCGGTTATTTATTTCTCTTATTGGAAGTGAAGCAAACTCCATTTCCATAAAAGTACTATGTCATTTAGCACTTCAAATACGAGGTGAACCCACGGTATATTTTCCCCTGCCTATTCGCAACGCATATTCCTTCCCCACGGGTCCTATGGTTGGAGATGTCTCACATCAGTAGTAAGTATACACAACTACTAGTAGACTCTAGGTAAAGAGAAGACTTCTGTTATGTAACTCTACCGACCTCACATCCCAAACTACTAAACCAAATCAATCACCCAAAGCCTAAGTGTTGGGCTAGGCTCACTAATTCAAGCTTGTTCCAAATGTATATTTGAAGCTATATAATTTCCTACCACGAAAGCTATATTACCTTCTACATATATACTTAATAGTATTAATACTTACTTATTTGTTATGTAATTATTCCTATTTTATATATTTAGGCTTTGGTTTCCTTGTTTCTTCTATATCGAATAAATGTCATTTGTCTGTAATAATTGGCCATTAATGTCAAAATGGACAATCTCTAATGATATTTATTTATCCGTTTCAAAATCCACCTTTTATGCCAATTCAATTTCCCCATAAATTCCATATTAAATTCTCTAATCAGTCCTCATTTAATTCCTTTCACTCTATTAACTACAAATTTATTTTCCATTAAATTTATAGTTATTGTCCATAAATTTTGGAATTATCCTTCCTTTTTAAACCTTCTAGTCCTAATATTACTGCGCTGTTGATAACTAATACAAATATCATCATAATTTACATTATATGTGTATATATATTTAATCGGTAAGCGCAATTATATGGATATATATATACATATATATATATATATATTCCTATTTATAACTTTAGTTCCTAAACTAGAATATTTCTTTACACGTTTTAATTTATTAGAGCCACTTTTTCAAAAAGGATTACCGTTATAGCTTTCCATAAACTAACCAAAAGTGACGCCTTATTTCATTTGAAATCAAAAGAAATTATTTCCCTTATTTAATTGAAATAAACAGTGTAAACTACAAAGAATAATATCCATACTTTGCATATCTCTTTCCTTTTTGGTGTATTCCTTATTAATTCAAACGATGCACTTTTATACATATTTTTAGAATTGGAAAAGTTATGGAAATTACAAGCAAATAGATATAATTAAATTATACCTCAATTAAAGTAAATTGAACTGTAGAAATTGACATTCCAAGCAACCAGGGCAACCAAATTTACAAACCAATTACAAATCTGAAATAAACTTTACAACTTTATAAACATTCTACAAGAATAAATATTTGGAACTGGATTCAAATTTCCAGATTTTGTTGTACATACTATTCCTATTCTAATTACCTATTTTTTTTAAATATGTAGGTAATAATCCTATACATTGGTTAGCCTAAAACTCGTCAGATCTTATATAGACATAATAATTAAAAAAAATCAATGGGATAAATTTCAATGTTATAAATAAATAATATAATTTCCTCCTCACCTTTCTAGCTTTCCAAATCTCCCAAATTTGAATCCATTCCTTTAATTGACTCTTTTTCTATTCTAATCCAAAAAATATGCATAATATGGTATATACATTACAGATCTGATAAGAGAGTTTTGGTTAAGAAGAATATTAATTATAACTATGGAAATTTACCTTTTTCTGCAATATTAATTTACTTCTTCTCTTTTACATTTTTTCCTTCTCCAATCACACATATATACACACATATATATTATTATTTTAGCATTTTTAGAAATAGAGGATAAAGTAAAATGGTAAAGTTTCACTGCTTTGATGACAAAATATGAGAAAAGAAGTGAGGGGTTATGCATGTATTTATAGGCGCTCGAATTGATTATAACCATTAGATTAAAATAATTATACCCTTACCTTTTGGCCAAGGTCCAAACCCTAGCCACCGCCCCTATAAATGTAGACCACTAGTGGTCGATCCGCCCAAGTAATTGGGTCGACCTAGGGTCCCGCACTTATTATTATTTATTTCCTATTTCCGTTTTTAATTACTTTCATTCCGAGAACTTCAACGTAAATAACTTCTTCGTTTGAGCTCCTATAACAAAACTCCAAAGATGAAAGTTACTAAGAAAATTGCCACGAATGCAATGATATAAGTTTTTTTGGCCAAATTCCATTGTTTTCTCAATTTTTTTTTTAGGAATCTTATTTATTAATTATCGTTAATTTTACAAGGTGTTATGTTCTCCTCCTTAAAGGAATATAATCCTAGAAATTCCTCTAGGGTTGAATCATGTAACATAACATGCTACCAATCTAAGCTATCTAACCAATTAGCATGCAATCAATTTTACAATCAAACATGTACAAGTGCACGATGTATCACAATATATAAGGCATGTATGAAGAATGACTCTAAACCGACGCCTCTTGTATGAATGCATTCTTTTAAAAATATTTTAAAAGTATGATGCAAACAACCTATATATACTGACAGTTCTATATGTATGCAAGTTTTCAAAAATCAAACGTCATTTTTCACACAAAAATTTCCATACTCTCGCAAGTAGAAGTATGATTCAATCAATTTTACATCCAATCCCTACTATTTAGAACCTAGCACCAATTTCTAACATCCTGATTTTTTGAAAATTTGTTTTTATGAATCTATACCTCTATGTCAGAGAAGGAATTTAGATGGAAAACTTTACAATTCCATATTTCTTTTTGATACCTACTCGATCGTACTTTGGAACCTTCTCTCTTGCCCCCAAAACTTTTATAAGTACAATAGGCATAAGTAGGTGATTTGGGTATTGCATTACTCCCCTGTAGGCTTCGACAGACCAGTATGGAGATGGATGGTAAGCGATTGTATAGTGTAAGTAGCCAATCTAGGATGTGAGTCCAGTTTGTATACGAGGATAACATGCGACCCTTTAGCACACGAGGAAAGTCCAAGGAAGTGAGCCCTATATGCAATTAATGTGATTATGGATGATAGTAGAACGTATACCGCACGAGTCAAGTCTAAGGAAGTGAATCCACATATATGTAATGTGGTACAATTAGACATATATGATAGCTAGGTAAGGTGTGACCAGTAGGACACGAGGTGACCGAGTCAATGACTCATACCATGTTATAGTATTTTATTTGCAGTATATATAGAGTAATTATGGCTCACCCACCAGACTTATGTCTGACCCACTCCTATTTTTCCTTTTTATTTATATATCCAGGTTTATGGAGTTTAGATATAAGTTGGTATGGAAGATAGAGATTTATTTGTACATATTGTGTATGATGTGAATAAGTGATGTAAACTAGATTTGATTATGTATATGGATAGGTAAGATTTGTATTGTGTGAACATATGTGTTTGATAGTGCAGACATGTTATGATGATGTGAAAAGATTATGGATACCGATATTATACTTTGTTATCTTCCGCTTTGAGACTCTGGAAGTTACTCGTTAAAATCGTATTTGTTTCTTGTTTTCATATCCCAACGACTCATCCTTTTTGGTTCTCAATGTGTCGACGTCGGTTTGGGCATTGAACCTAATGGTCGAAATGGTGGAGTATGACATTCTGTATTAAAGCAAAACATACCCTTAAAATAGGAACTAGGAATGTATTGAGGGAGTATATTTGGATTTTCTATTAGATGTATATATACACACACTATACAGAAATTAGGTACATATGCACATACCATTTACTATTCTAGTTTTGTTTACTATCTATTAGGAAGTTGCTAACGAATCTCATTTTTACAGATAGTTGAAAATGAATAATTCACTTGAAACTGGGATAGAGACCAACACAACCAATGCTGGTGGGATAGAGACTAGGGCAGGACTAACACTCGAGTAGATGTACTAGATATTCCCAACGATAATATTCCAGTATAGTCCAGGAGCTATGTCCAAGCAATGAGCCATGCTAGTACCAACCACATTGAACCCATAGCTACCACTATAATTAATACCAAGGTGTGATTCTAACTCGAACACCACCAATTGTTGACTTTTCTAAGCTATATAGGGTTTTCTCTAGCCTCGATGGAAAGCCTCTTGTCGGGGCAGAACCATACTCGATGACTAGGGCATGGCTTAATAACCATGAGAAGATTTTTTATCTTGTTAGGACTTGATGATGTTGCTAGGAGGCAATTGGCTTCTTAGAATTTACAAGGTAATGTTCAAGAAAAGTTTAAGACAATATTCTATTTTAGGGATGAGAGTGGTTTATTTTGGGAGAATTTTATCCATCTTAAACAAAGAGAGATGACGATTGAAGAGTATATAGATTTTAATGAGTTGGCCAGATTTGGTTTGAATTTGTAAGCACCTAGGAGAAGAAATCATCGAAATTTACAAGGGGATTGAGTTCACCATTGAGGGAGCTTGCATTGAACCGGATTCTATACGACGTTATGCTTAATGGATTAGTGGAGGCAACATTACTGAATTATCTTGTAACACCCCATAAATTTAAAAGAAATTTTATAAGAGAAGTTGAATTAATACAACAAGAACTAAAAGAAAATTTTCACAAACTTCCAAATTCAGTAAAAAAAAACTTGCACCATTGCGTTCTTAGCAATTTTCTAGATGATTTTCATAAATAACACTCCTAAATCAGAGTTAATATGGAGAAGTTACAAGCGCTTGAAGAATTGGAGATGAAATAAGAAACTTAAAATAAAAATTATACAAATTAACACATTACCTAACGGTCGACCAGTAGTGTCCGAAGGTCGACCGGTAGTGGTCGACCTAGGGATATAGGCGGTCAACCATTAGCCATGTAAAATCGAACGGAATTTCTTATGACATGTTCGAACGGTGTAGATGGATTGCTTTATGACCAAGGCTATGATGAATGAATGTGATTACCGAAAACATGCATTAAGCTAACTCTACACTCTAAACAAATTGCTAAACCATATAAATACTTGCTTAATCAAACTTTAATTCTCATACAAATCTTTACAGTAACCAAACTCTGCCAAAATTTATCCTCTTCCCTTACTTTAAAAATTCTTAAATAAATCAAATTAAATCAGCCTAGAAGAACAAAAGCGTTTGAATCAAGGCGGAGCAAGCAAAGATAAAATATGGAGGGGCGATTCTCACGCAAACGGATATAAAGAGCTTAGGCTTGAGTTGGGTGGGAAATTTTTTAATTAGGTAATTATTTACAGTTAAAATTAACCTATACTATGATCTAGGATGGTGTTAGTAACCCTAAATTAAAACTTGTAACCTAGATAGAATCTGAAATTGTTGTAATTGCTAAACCTAACTTGATGCTAGCACACCTCTCTTTGATTAAATTGCAAAACCCTAAATTGATAAACTATAAATCAATTGAATTGCACATTGAAACATGGACTGATCATCTAGAAATTAGCATTCATCGGTAACTGCTAATGACATGGATTAAACAATGATAAAATCAACAATTAAGAAAACATGAAAACCCAAAATTTTATACGTGAACAATCGACTCTGGAACCCTATTGGTCGGCCGGTAGCAGTCGATCGGTTAGGGTTAGTGATCGACTAGCAGACGTGCAAATTGTAGAAATTGAACTTTGGCCGAAGGCCCAAGTTTAATTTTTTTACATAAAATGTAACTGTTTATGGGCATATATAAGGGCAATTAGATGCATGTTAGGACTTGTAGGGAAACTAGTTCCCTAAGAGTGGACTCTAGGTTATTACAGTGTTGGATAAATATTATTTACCCAATTTGGGATCAAGTAATTGATTGGAGGCGATGTATTTTCACAAATGGCACCCACAGGTGGTTCCACGGTGGATATGCAGCACAGACGAGGATGTCTGATGGAGTGGTTCTGGAACAGTGGGTGCCCTAGTATGCATGAGTTTTGAAGCATATGTAGATGAAGGATTTTGAAGAGTGTAATGAGAGGCTACTATTACGATCGAGAGGTGGATCCGAATGTAGACGATGAGACATACCAACAAGTTAGGAATCTTGGGTTCTTCCTCTTCAAGTGTAGTAAGGGGGAATCGATTTCCAATAGCTTAGTGGTGGAGGCAATGGTGGGAATTTAGTCCCACGGTAGCCTAGTAGTGGAGACAGTAGTGGGAATTTAGTCCCAAAGTAGCTTAGTGGCGGTGTTTTCATGGTTAGTAGCCAATGGGCAGTGTTTCCACGTTTAGTAGTGTTGTGGCAGTGTTTCCATGTTTTAGTATCCTAGTGGCATTGTTTACATTGAGTAGCTCTAGAAGCGATGGTCGATCGTTAGATGTGAGATTTGATCCTTAGTTCGTTGCTTTGTATCAGTATATATAAATTGTATTGTAGAAATGTATTAGACAAGAACACTTAGGTAATAGATATTAGGAATTCATGGACACTTGTAGTGCACGTTATGTCATCTGGAGTAGATTTAAAGTTAACCGCACAAGATCATCATATATTAAACTTGTACTCATTCACCAGACTTTTGTCTGATGCATCCCCTTCCCTTTATTTATTCCCACTACAGGATTATGGATTAGCAATTGATTGGGCATAGTACATGGTTAAAAGGGCTTTAGTTTGAGTTCTTGTATTACTTGTTGTCCATTATGTAGTTATTTTGTAACACCCCAAAAATTTAATAGAAATTTTAATAGGAATTTACATGGAAATTTATTAAGGAGTGCAAACTTAATTAAAATAAAGCTAAAAAGAAAATTTTACACAAATGTCCAAATTTAGCTTATAAACTTGCACCATTGCGTTCCTAGCGATTTTCTGGATGATTTTCATACAAAATACTTCAAAAATAGAGTTTATATAGAGAAGTTACGGGTACGAAAAGATTTGAAATAAACTTAAAAGAAAAAGATAAAAATAAACATAGGTCGGCCTTAGGTTTGCCACGATTGACCGATATAAGTCAACTATGGGTTGTTCTAGGGTCGACCATGGCGCATGAATTTATAGGAATCTTGAGCTTTTTGTGAGCGTTGCTTTGACGGTGGTGATCGTTGCTTTGCCACTAACCTTTAATGACCATATGTGATGTTAACAAATATTCTCCAACTCAAATAATGCCCTAAATTCATTACTAACCATTTGATTTGCGACCCTATTTGCGTTAGTAGCAAGGTTACTAAAGGTTATCGATGCACATATAATTGAATTGAAATTTTACGCCAGCAATGAAAGTTCGTTAAGGTAGTCGGGATTCAATTTATAGAAGGGTAATGATTGCACCAGATAGACAGAAAGCAAGTATAGACAGATGATACATGAGGTAGTCTATGGAGACAAGTCCATAATAGAAAATGGATAGGTAGAAAAGTAGGATACGACTTAATTATTGAGAAGTCATCATTAGGGACTTGCGGAAGTGTCTATGCGACGTAGTTATCAAGGTCAGACTATGTAAGTTAAGGAAGTCAAAAAGGATAGGTAAGCCCCTTATTCGTCATGCGCCTACCTATATTTTGGGCAAGGGACAACCAACTCTATAATGAGATATTAAACTAGTTAGAGCCAAGTTGGGAGATAATCCGGTCGAGAGTACATAAGAGCTTGAGGAGAAAAGTCTGGGATACCTATTCACAACTCTTTGCTTGGCATGTTTCTATTTTAGTTGGAAGATATTATTTTTGTGTATAGGTTCTAGCATAAGTAGAGACCATTAGATGGTAGGAATGGTTGTAAACATGTCAATAGGACATGTTGTGGATGATGGATGCTAGTGGATGTATTTGGTTGTATTGTTTGGATTTCTTGCTATACACACACATTCACATTATCCCTTACTAGAATTGGCACGTGCTACGCACACGGGCTGTTTATATTATTGTAAACGAAAAGAAGGGGCATTTTCAAAATTTCAAAAAGACACCGAGTAAATTAATTCAACGTATTTTCTTTATAAGTAGTAGAGATTATCGTCTAGCTTGTTTTATATGATACATATGGATGCTTGATTGTTGTTTATCGTGCGTATTCATGTTGCATATGGATAGAATGATTGTGCATACATATAAAATTGCAAGAATACTTATTTGGGATGTTGCATACATTTTGGATGCATGGCATGAACGCTTGCATGACGGAAGGTCGACTGGATAAGTAGACCGCTTACTATTTGCATTAGCATAGGTTCATGTGCATTTTACGTTGCATATATATGTACATATCGCGTTGGAAATTTCTAAGGATAATGATTGCCGTGGATGATAGATGAGTATATGGTTGCAGTTATTGGTTACTATGAGTAGGCGGTGTTACCCTATTAGGTTCTATCATTGTAGATGTGTTTCAAGTATGCTTATGTAAATTTTGGGATTGAAGGTTAAGAATTTGCAGTTATTTGGATCTAGAAAATGATGGGAAATAGTAGTCTCTGGACTTGTAAATCATGTGATAGCTCTAGATTTGTAGATTTAAGTGACGCATGTAAGTAAAATGCAAATCAAGTAATCACGGTAAATTGTTTGGATTTAGGTGATCTTAGATTTTTGTTACATAATTGAGATGGGTTAGTAGATTCAACAGAAAGTAGTGATAAATTAGAAATGGGGTTTAAGTAAATATTTTAATTAATTGGAATGGAGGGTTGTAATGTAAATTCCCACGGATTATCAAGTTCAATATTATAAACAAAAGTGTATCATTTGAAATGACAAGAAATACAACTGAAAAGAAAGAGATGTATAAATTAAAGATATTTATCGTATTTTGTACTATCTATTTCAACAGCTATGAAAAAAATAAGTGGAAATTAGGGACACGTCCCTACTTTTTGAAATTAATGTAACTTTTCCCCCTTCGAACTCAGCATTATAAATTTGGTCCCTATAATTTATAACGTACCACCCAGACAACTATATATTATAATGAGATGTTCATTTGCAATATTAAAAGGGGGATAACTTTTTGTAGGTTTAACGGATTTTAATTTTGTCTTCACCATTAAATCATAAATTTTATTATCTATATATTAAGATCCATATATAACATGTTTTGACAAAAAAAATTATTTTATTTTTAGAAGCAAATATTTGCCGTATTGCCTGGCAAATATGCAAATATTTGCCATGTTGCATGGAAAATATTTGCCAGGTTGCTTGGCAACTACTGAAAATAAAAAAATATTTTTTCTTCCTGGCAAATATGCAAATATTTTCCATGTATTTGCTATGTTGCCTAGAAAATATGTAAATATTTGCCATATTGCTTGGCAAATATTTGCCAGGTTTCCTGGCAACCACTGAAGAAAAAAAACTGTTACCTGACAAATATGCAAATATTTACCAGGTTGCCTAGAAAATATTTTCCAATAAAAATAATTTTTTTGTTAAAACGTATTATATATGGATCTTAATTAAAGATAATAAATTTGTGACGTGATGGTGAAAATGAAACCGAAATCCAATAAATCTAATGAAATATATCACGTTTTTAATATTCCAACTTAAATTTTTCATGATAAGGAATTTTGGCTAAGCATACGGTATAAATTGAAGGAACTAAATTTATAATGCTGAATCTGAAGGGATGTGCGCTTAATTTTTTTTGTAAAGAGGGATGTGAGCCAAAATTCCCTAAAATATAATTTCTTTTAATTCCAAACAAAACACAAACTTCTTTGAGGTAAGACATAAGAATTTATACTATCAACCTCTCCTTTAGGAGGGACGTAGTTTTAATGCATTAAAATGCAGAAATCCCTAAGTATAAACCAAAGTAATGGTCATAATGTCTTTTGGATTAAATGGAAAAACACTGTTTCACATTAAGTTGTCTCAATCATGAGATGCATATGATAATTGGGATAAAGTGGTAGTCAAGATTTTTACAATGGATGGTTTATTCAAGAAAGTGCTTTTTCATCAAGAGAAAGATATGGTTATTTGCACACATTGAGAATGTGGAGGCAATTTCCATAAGAAAGAGGTTCAGAAAATTTTTGGTAAGATACAAAGGAAAGGATGAAAAGGATTCTACTCAATCATTCTTCGGATTGGAAGAAGGCTATTTACTTAAGAAAATTGATGGAAGGCCAACTTAGAATACATAGTTTTGTGCATAGCAATCGCACTCACCACTTAAGGTGATTATTACCAGTGCTAGAGCTAAGTTATGACTTCAATTAACTTTGGGACTTTTATTGTTAAGGTTGAAAGGGAAGGTAGACCAAACTTTCACCTGTAGAACTTAGGATGAACCCTTTATAAACTCTAAACATGATAACTAGGTACAATGATTTATAAAGGACTGAAGGAACCATTCAAAAGTAAAATAAGATGATTTAAATTAAATCAAATTGGGAAAGGATCTTTTCTATTTACAACAATTTAAGAAATGAAAAAGTTTGGATATCTTTGGGTAAAGTGGAGAAATGACAAAGATCTAAATATGAAGTACCATAGAAGTAGACGCCGTTTATGTTCGAGTTGTCTCACTTGGTATCTAGAAGTTGATATGATTAGGTATACCACTAGATGTGTTAAGATAGTATGTTATGCATTAAGGATTTCATGTAGCTATAGTTACTTGAAAGCATACTTATGCTCAAGTTATTTAGCATGGTGCAAGACAACACCATTTGAGTTAGTAGTAAGGATTGCTGAAGGTTACTGATGCACATAATTGAATTGAAATTTTATGCTAGTGGTGAAAGTTTGTTAGGGTAGTTGGGATTCAATTTATAGAAGGGAAAGGACTATATCAGATAGGCATAAAGCAAGTACTGATAAATAATACATGAGGAAGTCCATGGAGACGAGTTTACAATAGAGAACAAGCATGTGGAAAAGTCCCTAAGGAAAGATAGGATACAGCTCCATTATCGAGAAGCCGTCATTAGGTACTTACGGAAGTGTCTATGTGATAAGTTACCAAGGTCAAGTTGTGTTAGTTAAGGAGGTTAAAAAGGATAGGTGAGTCCTTTGTTTTCCACACGCCTACCTGTATTTTGGGCAGGGGACAACCGACTCTGTAATGAGATAATTAAATAAACTGCTTAGAGCCCAGTAGGGAGACGATCTGGTTGAGAGTATATGAGAGCTTGAGGAGAAAGTCTGAGTTACCCATCTCAAACTCTTTGCTAACACGTTTCCATTTTAACTAGAAGAGATTATTTTTGTTTATAGGTTCTAATTTAGGTAGAGACCATTGGAAGGTAGGAATCACTATACACATGTCAATATGACGTGTTATAAATGATAGATGCTAGTGGATGTATTTGGCTATATTGTTGGAATTGCTTATTATGCACATTTAGGATTGTATATCCTCTAGGTAGTACACACATTCACATTATCCCTTATTATTGTCTAGCTTGTTTTATATGATACATATGAATGCTTAATTGTTGTTTATTGTGCATATGGATAGAATAGTTACACATCCATGTAGAATTGTAAGTATATTTATTTGGAATGTTGAATACATTTTGGATGCATGACATGAGCACTTGCAGACGGGAGGTCGATTGGATCAGTAAACGGCCTACTTTTTGCATTAACATAGGTTCAAGTGCATTTCATGTTGCATATATATGTACATATTGCATTAGAAAATTTTTCAGACAATGATTGCCGTGGATATTGGAAAAGTAGATGGTTGTAGTTATTGGTTGCTGTATGTATAAGTTACATTTTTCCATCTTCCGCATAGTGAAAGGGGAATCATTTCTCGGTAGCCTAACGGTAGTGATAGTAGTGGGAATTTAGCCTACAGTATAACTAATGGTAGTGTTTTCATGCTTAGACGCCTAGGGGGCGGTGTTTCTATGTTTAGTAGTGTTATGGTTGTGTTTACATGTTTAGTAACCTAGTGGCGTTGTTTATATTGAGTAGATCTAGGAGAAGTGGTCCATCTTTAGACATGAGATTCGATCATTATATCAATCCATTGTATTAGTCTGTAAAAATTGCAGCATAGGAATATATTAGGTAAGAACTGTTATGTAACAGACCTTAGAAATTCACCAACACTTGTATCACACCTATACGATCTAGAGTAGTATTGAAGTAACTGCATATGATTATCACATATAGAACCTGTATTCATTCACCAGACTTTTGTCTGACCTACTCCTTTCTCTTCATTTTTCCCTACCATAGGATGATGGGTTAGTAGTTGATCAGACATAGTACGTGGAGAAAGGAGCTTCATGTTGGAGTTCTCATATTCTTTGTTTTCCATCATGTAGTTATTTACTATATTAAAAGTTTGTAAAATATACATTGTACAAAATTTTGAGACTGTTTTTTGAAATGTCTATTTTTCAGCACTTATATTTTAATTTCTTACACTGTGAGAAATGTCTTAGAACTTACCCTTATAACAATGCTTTGTAATGTTTAAAAACCCAGCGGCTCATATTTCTTAGCATGACGCGGGTCCAAAAGTCACACTAGGCTTTTGATCATTGTGTCAGGAAGTGTGGGTTGTTGCATACTTACTGTATCAAATTTCTATAAAACCTATATTGTACTTTAAAATAGTGTATGACAAATAAAGTATTTTGGAGACTCTTTTCTAAAATATCTATTTTTCAGTACTTATATTTTAATCCATTCCACTATGAGATCTGAAATCGTAGAATGTCTTAGAATTTACCCATATAATTATGCTATATAATGTTTTGAAAACTCAACAAATCGTATTTATTACACACTAGGCTTTGGATCGGTGTGTCGGGAAGTGCGGGTTGTTTCATTTGGTATCAAATGGGTTTAAGATTCTCTAGGGTTTAGGCATGCATTGAGAGAACGTACTTCAAAAGTTTTGGAAAAAATGAGTTTTCCTGAAAAAAGGTTTTCAAAAGATTTATCAAAAATGGAACTTTGAAAGAGTATATACATGTATGTACAGATGAAGCTTTTCGAAGATTTTACATATATAAAGGTATAACTAGAAAGAATGATATCAAATGTTCTTTCCAAGAACTATCTTTGGGAAAGTTGAAAGTAATCCCCAATCACGGATAGTGAGAATGAGTACAAATTTTAGAGGAATGGCTCTAGATAGGCAGCTGAGATTCTAAGCGTGAAAATCTCTATATATTTACATCTGTATCTAAAGCAAAGAGACAAGATGATCCTAACTCAACTAAGGGAGCGTAATTATAATTTTCTGATATGTGTATTAATACACAATAATATATATTTTGTCTCATAGGGTAATTATTGGCTTATCCCTTATAGAAGCAGACAATTGTATGTCAAAACAAGTGTTCAGGTTACAATAGTTGAGGTGAAAAATATTTTTTCACATTTATTGGAGTTTACCCCATAAGAAAGGCTAGAAGAGGTTTTATATACCAATTAGCAGTAGTAAGTAAATTATGGGATTAATGGTGAGTAAAGAGGATTAGTACCATGAGACCCATACAGTAGGAATATAATGGATAACACGGAAGGGAACTTTACAAATTAATGGCAGATTTTCCAATTATATAGAAACCTATTCTCATACTAGTGGTAGTCATAAGGACTCCATTTTATTTAACGGTATGGTAAGAATATTTCCATATTGAAGTTGGACATTGTATTGGAAAATATACTTGAGTTAACCATCTTTAAAAAGAAGGGCAAAAACCTTTGCCCTTGAGCATTGTTAGGCATAAGGGGGCTTAGGTAATTAGGTTAATATTGTCTACTCCGATTTAAGTGATAAACCGGTGAAAATGTTTTCTAAAAGTCAGAAGCTATAGATATTCGATATTTTGAATAGAAAGAGAAAGTTGGTTTATGATTTTATATAAACTAATCAGACACAGTTTATTGAAATTGTTTAAAAAGTAAAGTAGAGTTGATAAAAAACAATTTTCAACAACTATTTTAAAGCTTTGTTTTGTCTTTTGGGCACATTATGCTTACCCTTGATGTGCACGTTGCTTTTAACATAAAACAGTTGGAAAATCAAATTAAAAATTAAGAAGTATGTAAAATCCGACTTTTGAACTCTTTTTATAAATAAGAAATGGTTAGTACTTGAAGGTGTATTTTATCGATGTTTTTGTCAAACGCCAAAATAAAAATAGTAATAAGTTAAAAATACATATTTTCTTTAAAAATTACGTTTTTGTGAAAATTTCTTATTTATGAAAGAAAATTTTAAAATGGTGTGTTTTATGTGCGTTTAGCAAAGCTAAGATCAAACGTTTTTGATAATTTTATTAAAGAAAAATACCATAATCTTAGTAAGAAGGAAATGCCTATTAAAATTGAAAGATGAGTTTTACAGTTTCAAAATTTACTAGTTTTGTGGAACTAAAGTTAAAATCAAAGGTTTTGATTTAAAAGGGTGAAATAAAAATAGTATGATTGTCACCTAAACTTAAAAAGGAAAGAAATAGATCAGAGTTAGATAAATAGGATTATGCAGCCCACTAAGACTGAATTGACTATGAAATTTGTAAGCCTTGAAATGGTTTGAACAGAGATAAAAAGGAAACTAAGGAATTTGGTGACATTTACAATCAACAGTTGAATTGGAAGGGTAGAGTACTAGGTCAAACTTCCTACAGCAGTGAAAGGTGAGCACCACCTTGTAACTTTTTACCCAAGTATGGTTTGAATCGTAGAATTTTGTATGAGGAGGTTTGGAAATAATGGTTTGGGAAAAGCATATTTCTGAATAAGGAAAGAGAAAGCCAAGATGGTTGTTATCAAAGGATGTTATATATGCAAAAAGTTTTATTCGGTTTGAAGCATAAAGAGGGCCAAGAAGAGTCTACTTTAATTCTTATATAGTAAGATAAGTGGCAAATGGACGATCCAGATATTGATCGGTAACATATAGGTAAGGGTGGGATACCTGTAGACTATGGATGGTCCAAGTATTGTGTTGTTTCACTAGACTCTACAGGCGGGCCAAATTAACATGAGTGGGAAGTCATATTAGCAGGAGAGCAGTCCCCACAATTACATTATGCAGTGATAATAGTGGAAATTATTCTCCATGGTAGCTACGGGCGGTGTTACCTTATTGGGTTCTATCACTGTAGATGTATGCCTAAGTAAATCTTGGGATTGTATATTTAGAAATTTTCACATATTTGAATCTGGAAAATGTTGGGTAGTAGTAGTCCTTGAACTTATAGATCATGTGACAGTCCCAGATTTGTAGAAAAGAATGACATGTGCAAGTAAAATGTAAATTAAGCTATCACAGTAAATTGTTGGGATTCAGGTTATCCCAGATTCTATTAGATAATTAAGATGGGTTAATGGACGTAACTAGAAGTAGTGATAAAATTGGAAATGGAATTCAAGTAGTATTTTAATTCATTAGAATGGAGAAGGTTGCAATGTAAATTACTATAGATTATCAAGCTCAAATTTATAAATAAAAATGTATCATTTGAAATGACAAGGAATACGTCTAAAAAGAATTTTTTTATAAAATAAGGATATTTAACGTATTTTGTTTTATCAATTTCAATAACTTTGAAGAGGATAATTTCTTGTAATTCCAAACTTAATTCAAACTTCTTTCAGGATAAAACATGGAAATTTACATTGTAAACATTTCATTTGGGAGAGAAGTAGTTCTAATGCATTAAAGTGCAGAAATCCCTAAGTATAAAAAGAATTAGTCATAATGTTTACGGGATTAAAATGTAGAGCATCATTCCATATTGAGTTATCTCAACCATAAAAGAATTGGAATGAAATGATAAGAGACTATGTTTGGTAAAAAGGTCTCATTTAAGGAAGGACACAAAGGGATGGCAAAATTTTGAAAATCCAAACTACAAAAAGAATCGTAGATAAGATTATAGTCAAAATTTTGCAAGGGATAGTAAATTTAAGGATTTGGCTCTCCGTCTAGAAAAATATATATTGTTATTTGCATGCATCTGGAATGCAAATGCCATTTTCATAGAAAGCTAGATCAATTTTTTTTGGATAATATTTGAAGGAAGGGATAAAAAGGATATTTGTAAATCATCCCTTACATTGGAAGAAGACCATTTATAAAAGGAAATTCATGGATTATTAGCTTAGAATACATAGTTATGTGCATGGCAGTCGCACGCAAACAAAGTATGACTTAGGTGATTTTTACCAATGCTAGAGTGATTATAAGTTATGTCGTTATTTAATTTTGGGACTTTTATTATGAAGGTTGAATGGGAAGACGAATCCATTGTGAAATTTAAGATGGATCCCTATAGATTCTAAATAGATAACCACATAGCGACTATTTTTGCTATTTTCTGAAAAATACGTTGCAGCAGGATCGTATGGAATGGAAATGTGTAGATAGAAGAATATCAATAATTAATAAAAGTGACAACAGAGATTTATACTGGTTCGGACCACTGTCCTACGTTCAGTCCCTAAGCTCCTCTTAGGAATTTCACTAACAAAAAACAACCCTCACTTTACCCGGAGGAATAGGTTTACAACTACCCGAACAGCCGAACGGGATTTCTTGCCTCGACTACTGAAGAGGACTTTCACAATACAAAGAGTTTGTTGACTAACTGTGTTCTTAATAACACAGATATGTCAAATCAATGTACACCCTTCCTATAATCTTTCCTTGATGATAATAGTGTAGTTCGTGAAAGAATTGGAAGATTCGAGAAGATTTGTAATCTTTTAAATATGGAAATAGAGTGTTTTGTGAATCTGAATGCTATAGATAAGATAGAAAGAATTATAGTAGTTAAGATGTAAAACATATTTGATTAAGCCTCAATTTATAGTATACAAATAGTTGCAATTATTCGCGAAGAGATTCGACGTGAATCAAGAGTCGTGTCTCTTTGCTGAATAGTTGCATCTATTCATTTTCAGAAGTCTGAAATAAAATTTCAAAAGTCTGTTTATAGTTAAATATATATACAGCAAGGAAATAGGCAAATTTATTCAGATGTCTGAATATTTCAGAACAGACGTCTGAATATTATGCTGAATCAATTTTTGTTTCAGCAGACAGACGTCTGAATTAGAAATTTCAGACGTATGTTTGCCGTGTCTTATGCATATCTTAAAGACCGTGCACGTGTGTGTATCACCAAGGAAGATTTTAACAAATACTAATCCACATAGACTCTATTATAATCTTCAACTAGGCCTTTGAAAATTTTCTGTTGCAGAGTTTCTTCCTGCAAAAACAAAGTTAATCGATACTAATATATATATATATATATATATATATATATATATATATGTATGTATGTATATGTATATATGTATAGTTTTCATAATCAAAACGCTATAAAGCGAGATCCAACATTTTCGACAATTTAAGAAATCACCTATTGGATACCCTTTGGTAAAGTGTAAAATTAGCAAAGAGCTAAGTAGGTAGTACTATGGAAGGAGACACAATCCATATTCCATTTGTCTCACTTGGTATCTAGAAGTTAAATTGACTAGGTATGCAACTGAATGAGTTTAGGCACTTTGTTGTGCATTGAGGATTTCATGGGGCTGGATTTTCATGAGAACGTACTTATGCTCACTTTATTTAGTGTGGTACATGACGACACCATGGAGTTAGTAGCAAGAATTTTCAAGAATTACCTACGCACATACATTCAAATTAAAGACTTACGCTAATGGTAAAGAATGATGAGTATAGTCGAAAAGTACGGATAGATTTATTTCATAGAAACAAGGACCGCACAAGGTAGCCAGAAGAGAAAGCACTGATAGGAGACATATGGAATAGTCTAAGGAGCTGAGTCCTCTATAGTCCATGGAGCCGAGTCCACTATTAGAAAGCAGACAAGTAGAAAATCCCTAGGGCAAGATAGAATATGGCTATAGTATTGTGAAGCCATCATTAGGTATTTGCAAAAAAAGTCTATGCGATGTAGTTACGAAGGTCAAGCTATGTAAGTTAGGGAAGTTAAAGAGGATAGATGAGTACCTTATTCGCCATGCAACTACCTATATTTTGGACATGGGACAAATCAAGTCTATGATGAGATAATTAAAATAGTTAGAATTCAGTAAGGATACGATCCAGATGAGAGTATGTGAGAGCTTAAAGAGAAAATCCAAGCTACCTATCCAAAACTCTTTTCGACATGTTTCCGTTTTAGTTAAAAGGGATTTTTCTGCAAATAGGTTTTGGCTTTGGAAGAGACCATAGAAAGGTAGGAATGGTTGTAAACATGTCAATATGATGTGTTATGGATGCTACTGGATGTATTCGAAAGTATTGTTTGGATTGTTTGTTAGAGATGGTTAGGGCAATATATCGTCTATGTAGTACACACATATTCACATTGTCCTTTATTATTGTCAAGCTTGCTTTATACGATACATATAGATGCTCAATTTTTGTTTATCATGCATATGGATGTTGCATATGGATGGAATGGTTGTACGTGCATGTAGAATTTGCAAGTATACTTACTTAGGATGTCGTAACATTTTAGATGCATGGCATGAGCACTTGTATGATGCAGGTCGATTGGATTAGTAGACTACCTGCTCTTTGCATTAGCATAGGTCCACATGCATTTCACGTTGCATATATGCATACATATTTCATAAAAAAATTCTATGGACAATGTTTGCCTATGGACGATGGATAAGTATATGGTTGTAGCTATTGGTTGTGCGTGTAAGTTATATTTTTTCTGTGTTTGAGATTTTGGGGGCGAAATCTTTTTAGGAGAGAACGTAACATTCCAGAAATTTAACAGAAATTTAATAAGAAAATTAAATTAAATAAAACAAGGACTAAAAGTAATTTTTCAAAGACATTTGAATTTGGCTTTGAAATTTGCACCATTGCGTTCCTAGCAATTTTTTGGACGATTTCCATAAATAACACTTTGAAGTCGGAGTTAATATGGAAAAGTTACGGATGTTAGAAGAATTGGAGATGTAATAAGAAACTTGAATAAAAATTATACAAATTAACATAAGAACCAGTCAATCTATGAGGGCCGAAGGTCGACTGGTAGCGGTCGACCTAGGGATAGTGGCGATCGACCATGAGCCTTGTAAAATGAAGCATTTGGAATTTCCTATGATGTGTTCAAACAGTGTAGATGGATTGCTTTGAGACTAAGCCTATGATGAACGAACATGATTACCAGAAATATGCACTAAGCTAAATCTAATGCTTTAAACAAATTACTAAACCCTATAAATACAAGCTTAATCAAACCCCAATTCTCATAAAAACCTTTACAGTAATGAAATTCTTCCAAAATTTATCCTCTTCCTTCACTCTAAAATTTGTTAAAAAAATCAAATTAAATCAACCTAGAAGAATACAAGCATTTGAATCAAGGCGGAGCAAGCAAAGATAACACATGGAGGGGCGATTCTTAGGCAAACAGATATGAAGAGCTTAGGATTAAGGTAAGTGGGAACAATTTTAATTAGGTGATTATTTACAGTTATAATTAATCTATTTTCTATGGTCTAAGATCGTGTTACAAACCCAAAATTAAAACTTGTAACCTGGATAGAAATTGAAATTACTATAATTACTAAACCTAATTTGATGCTAGCACCCTCTCTTGTGATTAAATTGCAAAACCCTAAATTAATAAATCCTAAATCAATTGAATTACAAATTGAAACATGGACTGGTCATCTAGTTATTAGCATTCATCGATAGCTACAAATGACATGGATTAAATAATAAAATCGACAGTTAAGAAAACATGAAAACTCTAAATTTTATATGTAAACGGTCGACCCTGGAACCCTAGCGGTCGATCGATAGCGGTCGACCGATTTGGGTTAACGGTCGATCAATAGATATGTAAATTGTACAAACTAAACCTTAGTCTAAGGCCCAAGTTTAATAATAAAAATTAACATAAACCATAATTGTTTGTGGCGCTATTTAAGGGAAATTAGATGCATGTTAGAACTTGTAGGGAAGCTAGTTCCCTAAGAGTGGACACTAGGCCATTGCGATATTGGGTAATATAATTTACAAAATTTGTGATCGAGTAATCGGCTATAGGCGATGTATTTGCAAATGGTGCTTATAGGAGATTCCGCAGTGGGCGTACAGCACTAACGTGGATGCCTGATGGAGTGGGTCCGACACAATGATTACCCGAGTATGCACTTTCCAACATATGTGATACAGTTTAGATGAAGCATTCTATATCATGCAATAAGAGATCAACATTACAATCAAGAGGTAGAGGCGAATGTAAATGATGAGACATGCCAACGAGTTGGCATTTCAGGTTCTTCCTCTCCAGGCGTAGTGATGGTCAATCGATTCCCAGTAGCCTGGTGGTGGTGATAGTAGTGGAAATTTAGTCCTGCAGTAGCCTCGTGGCAGTGATAGCAGTGAGAATTTAGTCCCACAGTAGCCTAGTGGTGGTGTTTTCATGGTTAGTAGCCAAGAGGGTGGTGTTTCCATGTTTAATAGCGTTGTGGCGGTGTTTCCATGTTTTAGTAGCCTAGTGGCATTGTTTACATTGAGTAGCTCTAGGAGCAGTGGCAGATCGTTGGATTTGAGATTTAATCCTTAGTTCGTTCCTTTACATTAGCCTACACATATTGTAGTGTATGAATGCATTAGACAAACATACCTTATGAATTCATGGACACTTGTAGTACACCTATGTCATCTAGAGTAGGATTATAGTTAACTGCACGTGATCATTATATTAAACCTGTACTTAACCACCAGACCTTTTTCAGACCCACCCGTTTCTCTTTATTTAATTCCACCATAGAATGATATGTTAACTATTGAATGGGCATAGCACGTGGAGAAAGGAGCTTCGTGTTGGAGTTCTTATATTCTTTGTTCTCTATTAGTAGTTACTTACCGTATTAAAAGTCTGTAAGATGTATTGTACTTCGGAACAGTGTATATAGCAAATAAAGTATTTTAGAGACTGTTTTTTGAAATGTCGATTTTTTAGTACTTATATTTTAATTCCTTCCGCTATGTGATCTAAAAGTGTTGAATGTCTTAGAATTTACCCTTGTAATTGATGTCCGGGAAGTCCGAAAGTTGCATTAGGATTTGGATTGGTGTGCCGGGAAGTGCGGGTTGTTACATCTTCGAATGAAACAAGTGTTAAGGATCAAGCTAAGGAAGGAGAGAGCTAGTAACAGGGCAAACATAAAGGTAATAGACCACAAGGAAGACAGGGTAAGAAACGACTGATTACTTGTAATAGATGTCAGAAGGTGGAACAGATTACAATGAACTATAGGACAAACTTTTCGAAGGGTGGATGGCATAATTGTAACCAATGGTATATTTGTCAAAGGATTGTAAGGTAACCCCGGCTCTATGGAAGGTGAAATGCTATAATTGTGATCAGTTTGGACATATAAAGAGAGATTTCCCAGCTTTGAAGAATAAAGGTCAGATGATTAAGGCATATGCTCTAGATGTCATTTCAACCTCAAGCATTGCACCACCGTTGGTTCTAGAAAAGGTAAAACATATTGTGATGAAAGGTGTATTGGGTTTATTTGATTCCCCTATTCATACTTTATTTGGCACCGGTGCATCCTATTCATTCATAACAAGTGCATTAGTTGATAGTTCAGCCCTTAAATCTAACATTATGCTTGAATCCATTTTTGTGTCGAATCCTATCAGGGGATCGACCCATTTATCCATGTTATATCATAGCTTAAAGTTGGTAATTTATGGCATGGAGTTTCCTTGTGATACATACGTACTTCACTTTTGAGTGTACGGTTGATTTTAGGAATTGATTAGATGTCGCGCCATGAGGTAGTTTTGGACTGTGGCAAGAGGACGGTTCGATTTTGGAAGGACGAAGGACGTGATTTGATTTTATGTTATGAGCCTGATATTTCTGTTATGGAGATATACTTATATTCACTAAGCCTATCACTGGAAGAGCTATCATTTGTAATCATAGTGAAAGATTTTCTAGATGTATTCGAAGGAGTTTCTAGTCTCCCTTCCAGAAGAGAAATTGAATTTTGGATTGATCTCGATAAAGATGCAATGCCGGTGGTAATGCCCCTTAGGCATATGGTTTCTTTGAAATGAGGAGAGTTGAATAAGAAAGTTTTGAAATTATTGCAGAAAGGATTTATTTAGAGAAGTATTTCAAAGTGGGGAGTGTCTGTCATTTTTGCTACTAAGGTAGACATTCCCTAAGGTCACGCATCGACTATCGATAATTGAATAAGCCAATGAGGAAAAACCTCTATCCCTAGCCTTGCATGATGATCTCTTTGATAAGTAAGCCCGGTAGAGGTTTTTTCTCAGCTTGATTTAGCAACCGGGTTTCATCAATTGAGAGTGGATGAAGATATTATCTCAAAGACCACTTTTCGTATGCCTGATGGATTGTTTAAGTGGTTGGTCATGCCATTTGGGTCGATTAATGCTCCAGGTTATTTTGTGGATTTAATGAGTAGAGTATTCTGATGGTAGTTAAACAAGTTTTGGGTGGTCTTGTGGATGTCATTCTTATCAATTCTAGAGTGAGGAGGAGCATGAGATCTATTTTAGAGAAGCAACAGATGACTTAAGGAGGAATTGGTTGTAGGCTAAGTTATTTAAATATCACTTCTTAAGGAAATAAGTTTGTTTCCTTGGGCATGTAGTATCAGCAGATGGATTGACAATAGACCAAGGAAAAGTAGTTGTAGTTAGAGATTGGAAGACGCCAAAGAATGCTTTAGAAGTCCATAGCGTTTTGGGTTTGGTTGGATTTTATTTAAATTTTCTTAAGGATATTGCAAAGATATCAGTGCCTATGACTCGTTTAACTAAGAAGAACCTGTCCTACATTTAGAGTTTGGAATGTAAGGCACATTTGGTAAGTTGAAGGTGTTATTGATGGGTGCTCTAGTTTGGGTTGTTCTCGATGGTACCAAACCTTTTACCATGTATGATAATTACGCGGTACTGGTCTTAGTGTTGTACTTATGCAAAAGGGAAGGTAGTCGCATATGCGAGTCAAAATATTAAGAATCATAAGAGGCATTATTTGATGCAGGACCTTGAGTTAGCTGTTACTGTATTCAAATTGAAGTCTCGAAGGCATTATATATTAGGTAAGAGATGTGATTTGTTTATGGGCTATAAATCTCTCACGTACTTATTCTCTTAGTAGAGTTTGAATTTGAGACAACAACGTTAAATAGATCTTATCATCGTACGATTTTGGAATTGCTTACACTCCACAAAGGCTAATGTAGTTGTCGATGCTTTGAATAGGAGGCACACTAAAGTGAGTGCTATGTTGCCGAAGTGTAAGAATTTGGAGTTTAGTTCAAAGTTTGACTGTCGACCCCAATCAGAGTATACACCTAGTTTGTTAGCTGAAATGGAGGTTAAATCTTCAATCATGACCATATTAGATTGAGCTAAGGACAAGACACATCATTGATTAGCGTTATAGAGAAGTTTGGATAGGGTGAACGATTGAACCATCTGGATCGTTATTCTAAAGACCAGAAGGTTTACTTGAGAAGAGATGGGAGGTTATTTATACCACAGTTCAAGGAGTTGATAGAGGAACTCTTGGGTGAGTGTCATCATTTTAGGATGACTATTCATGCAGAAGGAGATAAGATGTATCAAGATGTAAAGAGAATGTTCTATTGGTTCGGGATAAAGAGGTAGGTCGCGGAGTATGTGGATAGACTACCTTGGAGTAGGAGAAGAAATGAGAGAACATGTGCAACGACCCTAATTTAGAGTAACATTATTTAGGACACTTAATTAGATAAATGAATGAAATAATGTAGATGGTTAAGGATTGAGATTTTCTAACTAATGAGGAGGTCGTTTCTTAATTAATAGAAGCAAAGGAGAATTAAATAGAAGAAAGTAGGAGAAATACGATAAGGTTAAAATAGGAATTGGCTATGTTCTTATACCTTAAACCCTTCTTACTTTCGTTCCTTATTCATTTTCAACATCTGCAAACAAAACTAAAATACTTAAAATCTAGGTCAGCCACCATTAAGAGAATCAAGAAGAAGAAAAACTAAGATTAAAGTAGGAAGCTTAAACAAATCAATCCAAAGACAAGTCAACCTTCTTAACAACAAACGAAGGTGAATAATGACCTTATATCTCTTTTTATTCATTTCAGTTTCTAGTTAGATCCGAGTTGATTTTGCAAATAATATGCCATGATTTTATTGTTTAAATAGATATATATGCTTATTGATAAATTATGTTAAATGATATCCAAATGACTTGTGTTTTAATATACAGTTGAAAACATTATTTATGAAGTGGGTTTCAATTTTCATAACTTTCTAAGCTATGGTGGATTTATTATGAATTTTTATGAAAGGATATAACCAATCAATATTTAGTTTAAATTAAATTACGGCAAATATATGTTGGTTTTGGATCTGAAATTTAAATATGTTGGAGAACATATTAGAAGTGAAATATGTAAACTTTAGGGAATTTTCCATAGAATTTTACTATAATTTTAAAATTATTTAAGGCATGGGACTCAAATGTTTTATATGTTTTGTCAAAGAGAAGGGTTTAATTGTTAAATGTTTTTAAGTTGCTAATTTCTGAATTCGGCAGCATTTTAGAAAATAAGACTTTGAAAAAAAATGTCAAGCAATTATATTTTTATAAATAAGGCAAGTTAATTGAAAATCAACTACTTTAAAAGGCTATAAAACAGTTTGCTTAAATTTACAACTTCGCCACTTCCATCAGTAGCTTTCGACACCATACCTTTACCCATGAACTAAGTCGAAACCAATGCACGATATGTAGTGAATTGGAGAAAGGCAGAAGATACAGCGTCGAAACCAAGCTTTCGAAGGGGTAGAAGTTACTATTATTGACTTTGAATTACTTTTGCTTATAAAGGATGCTTTCGAAGGGTTTATATTAGCTTTCGACTTAATCAATATGCCTTTATTTTAGAAAAAGAGCTTTCGAAGGGGTTATCGCCTTTGGTTTAAAAGAATCTTACGAAAGGATAGCCTTGGACATATTCAAAACTTAGCTACTGCATTCTACCTTTCGAAGTAGCATGGCTGCTTTTCTTTATGGCCTTTAAACAATGGTTTCGAAAGGGTGCATTCGCATTCTTACTTTAAAGCCACTTCTCTTTGCTCGAAAGGGTAGGTTTCGAAACCATCCCCTTTCTTTTACTTAGGACCAATGCTTTCGAAAGCAATGCTTTCGCCCCAGTTCTTTACAACCCTTAGTTATATTGAAAAGTTAAAACCAAAAGGTTTCGAAAGGAACGATTTTAAATGGTATCGAAGCAATGTTTTCACAAGCTTTTACTTAAACCCAATACTTTCGAAAGGTACTTTTTAGGTGAAAATTTTCAATGCTTTCGAAAGGTTAATAATATGTGTTTCGAATGGGAGATTCCTAATGTTTTTGAAATTTTTTTATTTTGAGTAATTGAATTGAAGGTTTCCAATGCTTTCGAAAGGCAAGTTTACATGATTTTAAAAGAGGACGTCTAAGGTTTTAGTGAATCTTTCGGAAGGGTTATTTTCAATGATTTCAAAAGGTATTACTTAAGATTTAAGCAGAGGTTTCGAAGGTATTGTTTGGCTTCATGTCCTAAAATCTTTTAAGTTAAAAAGGGGCTTTAACTTACTTGGAAGGGATAGACAATCCCATTAATGAGGTTTCATCGACTCTATTTTATGTAAAGTATATATGTCATGGCATAAGAATTTTTTAAAGCAAAATATAGGTTTTCTTTGGTTTATAAAAGTATGATTTCAGGGGTAAATCATTTGTAAAGACAATTTACAGGGAAATGAAAACAGGGTAGTTAGCCCTAAGGCAGGAAATGAAACATGAATAGGGTAGTTAACCTAAAATTTATGACTCAAATATTAGAAGACCAGATGAGATTGTTGTAGGGTCGGGTCCTATACTTTATCTATTAGACCCTAGTTAAACAATTCCAAAATTCCAGTGTGTAGGGATTGTCACTGGTGGGACTAAATTGAGGTTACACACAGAAGGGCATATGCAAAATAAAGACAGGTTATTGGTGAGGCCGTAAAACCATTAGGTTTAGTTGACCCTAGAAAAAGAAAAGTTAAGAGCAATCGGCCCAGTATTGTGTCTAACAGAGGTTAGATTATTGAGTGTCTGGTAAGCCCGAGTCAGCCAATGGTTAATAGTTGGCCAGATAAGACTATGGTGTAGACAGATAGTCCATCGTTTTTTTGATTTTATGCATATATGTATTTGATTTTATTATTATACTCAGTTTGATGGCAGGATTTGATTTGCAAAAGATATGTTTTTAAAGGGATATTAAGGGAAAGCCCATTCCGCTAAGCGGCATGGTCTCACTTAATACCAGTAAATCAAAATGTAATAATATTATTCACACCATGCTTTATGTCTAACTCGAAGTTTATATTTTCCCCGTTAAACTCTCAGGTGCTCAAAATTTAATTTGAGTAGATTGAGAGTTAAGGTTTTTTAGGTTTTGTGGGTTGAACGAATAAGCTTTCGAAGACGTGCATGAAGCAAAGTTAGCTATGTAGAGGTTATTTAGTTTTATTCGGCAGTGATGTAATTATGATTAAATAGGTTTATTTAGCACTCTGATCATCCAAGGGGGAATCTTCATATGTCGCTCTTGGTGTACTTTGTAATAATTATGTTTGATCGAAACCTGGGATTCGGTTGGGATTATGTAACTGAATATAAAATATTTATTTGAAATGTAATCAGAAAAGTTGTTTTGAAGTCTATGATGATTAAATTTCATAATCATTTGCTTCTAATATTATGGTTCCATTAACATTACCGTATCTTGTCATCGGAAGTTAATACTATAGATGATTGCAACATCTATAGCGCTTAGCTTCAGACCTCAAGACAAAGGATACTACAACTTGGTATCAGAGCATAGGTTTATGAAAACTTAAAAGGAAATTTCAAACTTAAAAATGATTTTGAAAAAATAATCCTAAATAATTAGAGAGAAGACTGGGGTATGGGATAATGATATAGTAGCATACTTGTATTTCTATATATAAGTATACACTCTATCTCTATTCTCCATTTTTCTTAGGTGTTCTTCTGTATCTTACGAATGGTCGAATTCAGATTTAAGGGATGCAAGATATGGATGCTAGGAGTGAAAGAGCTAACATTGATGGAGGAAGCACCAAAACCAACGGAAATGCTTAACCCAATAGGAGAAACCCGGGTTGACAGGAAAATGTTAATCCAAATGCAAATTCCAATGCGGGTGCTGGAGTGCCGCAAGATGATATGGGAGCTATGTATTAGTTCTTCGTTAATATGATGCAGGCTTGAGTTGCTGTGAATTTAGTTGGAGGAAATGTTGAAGGAGGAAATCAATGAGCTCAATGTTCTGTAACTATACAATATTAAGCAGAAATTATGCCAGGCTTGGAGGAAAATAGTTTATTGGGACTGAGGATGCAATTGAGGTGGAGAATTAGTAGTGTCATTGTGAAATGATCTTCACTAACTTAGGACTTAATGATTAGTAGAAGAGGAGACTTGCTTCTAGACAGTTGTAAGGAGCAGTACTGTATTGGTAGAACAGTGTTACTATGGGAGTTAATGTGGAGACCATGAATGGGGCTGAATTTAGAAGAAAGTTTGATAAAAGGTTCATGTCGGAGATTGTTAAGTCAACTCTGCTCAGGAAATTTATGGAGTTGAAGCAGGGAGACATGTCAGTGCTTGAGTATGCAACCAGATTTGAGGAGTTAAAGATGCAGTTGGTTGATTTGGAAAGTAAGAACTTCATCAGACCAAGTAGTTTGCCTTGGAGAGCGGTCGCAGTGTTTGTAAAGAAACCGGATGCATCATTAAGGTTGTGTATCGACTATTGTAAGTTGAATGAGAAGACGATAAAGAATCGATATTTGTTACCTAGAATTGACGATTTGTTCTACCAGTTGAGTGGAGCCAAAGTATTTTCCCAGTTATATTTGGCAACTGGATTCCATCAGCTTAGAGTAGCTGAAGTAAGTATTCCTGTAACGGCGTTTAGGACAAGATAGGGATCATACGAATGATTAGTGATGCCGTTCAAACTAACCAATGTGCCATCATTTTTCGTGGACTTGATGAACAGAATCTCCTGGGAGCATCTGGACATATCTATGCTAATGTACATAAACAACCTTTTGATATACTCTAAAGATGAAAAGCATGAAGTTCATCTCAGAGTGATGCTTGATAGTCAAGGCAGCATCAAATGAAAGCAAAATTTTTAAAGTGTCAATTGTAGAAGAGGGAAGTAAAATTCTTTGGTCATGTAGTCTAAGAAAAAAGGTTTTCTGTAGATCCGGCTAAGATTAAGGTGATGAATAACTGGAAGAGGCCCAAGACAGTGACTAAGATTAAGAGTTTTTTTGGATTAGCTGGTTATTATCGAAGATTTATTAAGGATTTTTCACGGATAGCAGTACCGATGGTTAAGCGAACATGGAAAAATAAGAAGTTTTTCTGGACTAACAAGTGTGAGGAGGCATTTCAGAAATTGAAACACATATAGACTAATGCATTTGTGTTAGTTGTTCTAGAAGGGAATCAGGACTTAGTGGTGTACATAGATGCATGTGGAATAGGGTTAGGAGCCGTGTTAATGCAAAGAGATAGATAGATTGCCTATGCTTCTTGATTACTCAGACCGTATGAATTCAGATATCCAATTAATGATTTAGAGTTAGCTGCAGTGATTTTCACATTGAAGGTGTGGAGACATTACCTTTTGGGAGAAAGATACAAGTTATATACGGATCGTAAGTCACTGAGGTATTTATTCTCTTAGAAGGTGTTGAATATGAGACAACAAAGGTGGTTAGAGTTTTTAGCCACTTATGAATTTGGTATTGAGTACACACCGGGAAAAGGGAATAAGGTTGTAGATGCACTTAACAGGAAACATCAGAATGTAGAATTGGCAAATAGCCTAGTGAAAAGATTTAGAAGCATTGATTATATGAGGAATACAGTGGAAATCTGAAACTAGTTCTAGTAAGGAAACCGTTATGTTTTCATGTTTAGAAGTTCGACCAGTGATGATCGAAAGAATTGCTTTTAAGCAAGGGGTGGATCCATATTAGCTGAACGGATCAGAAAATTGAGGAATGGAACTGAGAGCGATGACTTGAAAGATTTCAGTCTTGACCGGAATGGGTGGTTAAGGAACAAAGGAATACTGCGTGTTTCGAATGTGGAAAACATTAAGAAGGATTCCTAGAGAATGCCAACGTTTAAAGTTTACCATTCATCCGGGAAGAGCTAAGATGTATCAGGACATGAAAAGAAGTTTCTTCTGGGAAGGTATGATGAGAGATGTGGCTTATGGGTGAAGCAGTGTTTGAATTATCAATAGGTTAAAGCCGAACATTAGAAACCAAGTGGGTTACTTCAGCTATTAGATGTTCCAGTTTGGAAATAGGATTCTATCTCGATGGATTTCATAGACGGGTTACCAAGGTCAAATCGAAAAAAATGAAAGTATATGGGTTATAGTGGATAGATAAAAAAGAGTGCTTATTTCATTCCAGTTAAGTCAACTAGGATGGCTCAAGTTTTGGCTGAATTATTCAAGGAGAATATTGTAACAACCCGCAAATCCGTACCCCTTGAGTCAACACTATTCTACCTAAATCAACTCAAGTTGTACAGAAATACGAACCATTTGGGTTAAAGAAGAAGAGGTAGAAGAAGAGAAAACAAAATCAACATCAGAATCTAACCATCGCAGCGGAATAAAATATAATAAATAATATATAAACTTTACTCAACATCCAATATTTCTGTTTACATATATTACATCATCAGAGTACATCAGTCACAGCTCACATCAATACATACAATGAGTACACAACAACTCAACAGCGGAATATATATATTAATAAGTACGAGAATACGTGTCGTCATCCTGCTCGTCTCCTGAGCTCCACAGCAACTTGTCATGTATCCTATAATACTCGGTCTGACCCGAGCATTACAATTAAATAACACCCGAGTCAGTCTGGAATACCAGCGTGAGAAAATCACACCCAATTGATTATTAAAGTTTCAAAAATCCTTTGAAAACAAAAGCGTCTCGTAAGACCACGCCACAAATAAACATGTCGGGTTTTTACCTTACGATAGCTAAAACAATTTTTATAGAAATCCTCTGATATTATAATAGGGTCTATATACAAATACTTATAAAATAGCCGAAATTGTTACATTCATTAAATTCCAGCTACTAGCCACCGAAGTGGGTAATACAAACAAAACTCGTACAAAGCTCGTAGGGAAAATGGATTTCCAACAATGACTAGGCACTGGGGTACCACCTGTCACAGTACGGGGCCTAGATCATCGTACCGAGGATTACTCCCTTCATCCCCTGCAACACAAGGCCGGAACCATTCCTTACTGAACAGTCCCGAACAAGATAAACCCCGTGGTTGGCGCGACCAACCACCCACTAAGCCGAAAGATATATAAGGGACATCTAGACAGGGGAATTATCTTGTCCTGCTTGGGCATGACCCACCTAACCTTGCTGCATATCCCCTGATTTTCAGTCATTCCCATTTGGTGAGGCTTGAGGCTAAGCGTTACCTTTTAGAACGTTTTCACTTAGAATGCCCATCGTCCACCTGACGATGTTTCGCAAGCATTCGTCCATACAAGTCCGTCCCGGGTTCGAACGGAACCGAAGGCACTACTCCTACTACATCCATTTTGGAAATATCCTCAGGATTAGTAGCGACTAGCCCTTGCACTTCACTGCTTCATCTTCGACTCCGAACACGTTTTTCGCACGAAACGTACAAACCGGATCGAAGTGGTTATCGAGAAATTAATCTCGATCCCGGTCTCTTCGAAACGATCAACGCATTTGTCCAATAATGATAGTAGGTGATTTAACTATCAATTAATATTCACAAACAACCATCAACCAATAAATAATTTCCCAAATTATTTATTAGTTCCCAAAAATATCTTCACAAGATATATTTCTATTTCCAATCCTTTGAAAACAGTTTCAAATCCCTCATTCTTTTCAGAATCAACTTTCCCAAATATTTTCTATCTTCTCTGAAATCACCAAGTACAAAACTAGATTTAAAAATAATTTAAAACACTTTACTTTGAAATATATACTTTAAAAACATTTAAATTAAAACTACTTTTAATAATTCGGTAAAATACATCTTATATGAATATTTGAAAATAAAGTTACTAAATAAAATATAAAACTAGAATTACACTTTTGAAACAAAATATTAAGTCACTTTTTAAATAATTACTACTATGATAGATTTGAGGATATACTTACCTTAAAATCTAAATATTAGAAATAATAAATTTTTGAAAACATACCTTTTAAAACAATTTTAAAACTATTAACTTATATTTAAAATTTACTTGAAAGCGTACTTAGTGATCCAGGAAGAATTCCAGCTTCAAACATTTAAATCAATTTTCCAAATTGATTTTCAATTTATTCCATTTGAAATAAGTTTATTAAATTACTCAATTTATTTCAAATTTCATTTAATTATGCACTTAATTATTATTGTTATTCCTTTCCATTTGATTTTAAATCTTTTAACTGAAATATACAAATTTCAGCTTTTCCCAACCTCTTCTTTATTATTATATTTTTTTTTCAAAAACTAAATCTCACATTTTAAATAAATGTTTTGTTCTTTAATTAATATCGTTGAAGATCTTAAATTTCATTAACTTCTGTTATTTCAAATTCCTTTTATAATCACGATTTATTTACTGGAAATTTAAAGTCACTTTATTTCTTCTCCAATTCATTCTTAAATCTCTTCAAATTTCCTAAATTATTTTACTTATAATTTCACTTCTTTAATTTTCTTTCCAAAATTCAATTTATATATTTTTGGTAATTCATTATTCCCAATTATATCCAATCGAACCATAACATTCAATATACCAGTTATCAATAATATCAATAATATTCATCACAGAATATAAAATCACAACAGAGGGTATTAAACAATTTAAATAAATGTTGAGGGATCCAGTTGGATCCCTCCAACCTGTTTTCCCTGCATCCACAAACGTCAGCACAATATAATATACCAATTCCAAAATATCACATCAATTCAATCAACCATTCCAACAATTATTTAAATTTAATCATTTTGAATTTAAATTTTAAACTGAGTGAGATCAACTCACCTTTGCATTTGTTTTGCAATCCACTTCCATTCCGACTTGTTTCTTCACAATTTAACCCTTGTATAAATATTTACATCATTTATTAATACTTGAATCGATTGAACAATTAACTACCATTAATCATTTAATAATTTAATTTAACTAATGACTTAAATTTAAACTAACCATTTAATTTAAGCTGACAAGTTTATTTGAACTAATTACCTTTCCAATTTTTTTATTTTTTTATTTAGTAACCAAAGTAATTAAATAAGTTGATTGAACAAGTAAATCATTATAATCCATATTTCAAAATTTAAATAGTAGGTTTATAAACTATATTTGAAATTAAAGATCTAATTTTATATATACCTTAAACATCTTAAAATTCCTTCTTTCCGAAATCTGATCTATATACAATTCCCTGCTTTGCTGTATTTTTCCATATATTAATATATATACATGGCTGTTAATTAACAAGAACAGTACTTTGTTTTTACTGTAAATAGAAATAACTTTCTCTATACTTTATATTTGTAAAAAAAAATAAACTCTGGGTTCAAATTCTTCCTCGGTATGATATTAAAATTTTCTAACATATATGTTAACTTAAATTAAAACCAAAAACTACCATACCTTAGATGAAAACCCGCTTCCATACTCGGCCTCACCATCGTTCCGTAGTCGCCCCCTTTGCCATCAACACGCGAACCACGTTGCAGACCCCAAATCGCCATCGCGAGCATCCTCCATGCTAGCCCCCCTCCTGTTGTCCAAAGGCACTCGCGAGCCCTAAACACTCTCTTCCCCTATCACTTCTTGCTGCTTGAATTCGAGAACGACACGCCCAGCCCTAAACGAGGCGACTCACACCTACGCCAGCTAGAACAAGCCCCCCTCGCCTCCCTCGTGACTTGCGATTCAATCGCGATTCAATTTTTTTTTTAAATGAATTGATTTGGGGTTTTAGAAAGAAAGAGGTTCGGTTTGGCCATTAATCGAACTGGGTTTCAAAAGGAGCATCGGCCATTAATTGAAAACGTTTTCTCTTTTCTTTTTTTTTCTGAACTTCGATCAAATTTAGTAAAGAGTTTCAGCCATTCTGATTTCTTTAGAACGAAATTAAAACGTGAAGAATGAAGAAGCTCAGCTTAGAAATAAAAAGGGAAAGGAAGTGTACTCGAGAAGCTAAGAAAGAAGGATGGTACGGCAGTGATTAGATGTAGGATATTTTGAATTAAAACGGATAATTATTCTCAAAACGTTTATATCTCGTACGCCCACACGAAGACTCCAAAAATTATGAAATTTGAAATCCAGCAAAAATTAAATATTACGGATCCAACTGCACTGGTTTCGTCGAAATCCGAGACTGTGCCTCGGAAGGCTATTTTTAAATTCAATTAAACAATAAAAATTTTCAAAACTAAACAAAACGCCTTTAAATTCAATTCTGTCACTTTATTGTCTTCAGTATTGTCAATAAAAATTTTACAAGCCTTCAACTTATTTTTAATAGGCTTAAAATCTCAGATTTCATATTTTATCCAATTCAAATTATTTAACTCAACAATTTAATTGTTAAATAAATTATGCTATTTGTATTTTAAGTTGATAATTAACTTTTAAATAATTAAAATCAATTAAATATTTTGATTACAAATGCTTTCAAAATTTCGGGTCGTCACATTCCTCCCCCTTGAAAGAATTTCGTCCCCGAAATTACTAGTTAGGAAGAATGGTCCAATACTCGTTTACTTTTTCCTAAAACCAAACGGTTTCTAACCATTCAACATCTTACCAACTATCTTTTTACAAAATGCTCATTATTATTCTTATTAACTTTCCAAACCTTTCCCTAGTTTGCAAATTATCCTATTTGCCCAACCATCAAAGTTTTAATCATAAAACCAATTTTGAATTATCAAAATTTTCTCAAATTTTTTTTTTCTAACTCCCTAAATTTCCAAAAAATTTCGCCAGCGCCTCCTTTGCGCGGCTAGCTCGGTACAACTACAAAATGGCTCTGCGGCCTCCCAAATCCAAAAAGAAAACAAAAAGGCCAAGTGGCTCAATCCAAATCCAAATCAAATTCCATATCAAAATTTACATGCGTACCTTTTGTCGGGCAATTCAAATTTATCTCTTGAAATCAAATCCAATTTCCTTTTCCTTTTTATAATACCTGCATATCCTGCTTAGCACTCATATCCAATCACAATATCCCAAGACATTTTATCGACTTTTTCATAAAATGTCAATATCTATTCATTTTAATATTATCTTAGATTATATTTGTAATATCAATTTCCAATCTAGAATTTACCATTCCTTTCTTAAGTTAGTATAAACATTTTATATATTTCTTATCTTAATTCCTCTTTACCTCTTTTAGTTTATACTTATTTCTATTCAAATCGATTTCCACATTACATATGTATTTCATTTATTTTCAACTTTGAATTTTTAAATTTTATCCTTCATTTATGACTAATTCAAGTCATTACTTTAATTAGTTTCATTTACTAACTTATTTTAGTTTCCAATTCTAAATAGCTTTGTCGTTAACAAAAATTTTCAAAATTTTCAAAAATTTTCTAACTCCCAAAATTTCTGAAAATTTTTGGCAGAGTCCCCTTTGTACGGAGGAGCTTTTGCAATTTGACAAAAGAGATAAATATATATACATCGACCCACACGGTCGGAAAAACCAAAACAGTTCATATTTCCTATTTTAAATTGCGTAGGCGTACCTTATTTAGCATTTTAAGCAAGCGGCTTATTATTTTTAGCAAATAGCATAACCAAATCCAGCCACACGGCTTCCAAGTACCTGTACTTACTCAATTTAAACATGTAAATGCCAAATATATTCAGTTTAACTACATTTCACTTACTTAAAATAGTTAAAACATATGAATTCTAAAAGAAATTCACACCAAACATTTTTCCCTAAGCAATTTACATAGTTTCCATGCCAACTCAACTGTTTCAGTTTATTTATAACCATTTTCATTTAATTCGAATGGTTTTCAATCCATTCGTATACATCTTTATCAAATTTGAATGGTTTAAAACAAAATAGCTTACCTTCAATTTATTCCTAAGCAAACTGAACTCATATGTAATTCAATTGTTTCCAAAATCAATTTATTTTACTACTATCAACTCATAACATTTTTAATTACTTCTATTTACACCAAAGGACAATTTATTCTTTGCAATTTGACGAGATTTATGTGAATAAATAAGTATTTATGCTTATAACCAATTTAAATTGACTCCAACTCAATTTATACTTAATTCTATTCCATTTCGGATTTATTCACAATCCATATATTCTCAGTTTCATTGCATTTCAATTTTATTAACCAAAATTAGTTCATTCAAAACCATTAACAATTTAGGTACATCTCCATTACCAATTAAATTTTCCTTCTTATTTTAATTCATTCACATCCATTCACTTACATTTAATATAATTAGTTTATCCACATTCACTTAGACCATTCTAATAAAAACTTGAAACCTTCTATTTTCCTTATTGTCTCAAGTTATTTCAATTCCTTAATAATTTTAAATGATTTACAATTATTTATTCTGGAATTCCATTCCATTAATATTATTTATAACTCATCGAACATTTTTTTTTTTTCGATTAAGAATTTATTTTCACTTGATTCAAAACCAATCCAATATTATTAAATTTGGTTAAGTTCAATTCAATTCAACTCTCTTTCATTCATTAAACTTAAGTCAACTTCCTTCAATTTATTCAAATTTTAAACTTTAGCTCATTTTCACTTTGCAATCAAGTTCTCTTTCCAATTTAACTTGATTTTATTTCAATCCAATCTCATTTTAAATTTGCAATTTCATCTGATTGGTTATTATAGAATTTAACTTCCCAGATTCAACTCATTCAATTTATTACCTGGCTATTTTCCAGGTTATCTTCACTTTATTTGGATTTTATTTGCACATTCAAACCATTGCTATTTTAATCCATTTACATTTTTATTTGATACATTCCCAATTATATTTAATTTGTTAACACTTCAAGTTAAATTTTAATTAATAACTCAAGTTCTGATTCTAGTATTCACTTTTAATTTGCCACCCAATTTATTAACTCACAATTCAACCTCATTCTCAATTATTTTTACTTCATCAACAATTTGAATCAATTTTAATTTATAACTTGAGTTTATTTCCAACTTCATCATAAACTTATAATTCAATTCCATTAACTAATTTATTATCCAATTAGTTCTCCCCTTATTCATCATCCAACACTTGAAATTTTATTCAAAATATCACTCCATTTAATTTTCTTAAGTTCAATATACATTATAATTCAAGTTTGGATCCTCATTTCATTTTTCAATTTATCAAAATATTGACTTTGGGCATTGTATTCCATTTTCAATTTAATAAGTCACAACTTATTATTTTACACAATTCCATTCATCATAAGCTGGAATATATTCATCTTTTATTTTTTTAACTCAAACCTTCTATTTATTTATAGCCCAAGCATATTTTATTTTTCATGGATCTTTAATTCTTTTATAAGTTATTCTGTTTTTTTATTTCAATTATCATTTCTTATCCAATTTACTTCTCAGTTATCCATGTAAAAATTTAATTTTATTTAATAACTTAATTGAATCCTTATTCCAATTCAATTTTATTTTAACTCGGTTTTATTTAATTCAATTCGATTGCAACTAAATTCAAATACAACTGGATATTATTTTCAGCTTATCCAATTAATTTAAATCCAGTTAAATTTTATTTTCCAATCCAAGTTAAATATCATTTTTAACTTTCCACTTTAGCTTTATATTCCATTATCCAAAGCTTAAATTTCTTCCTGATTTACAAATCATTTCCATTTATAAGCTTACAACTTATTCCTTAGGATTTTTCAACACCCGGTTATTGTTTTCAAACATTTTGAACCCTCTAACCTCTCAAAATCAAATTTCTCAAAAATTAAACCATCCCTGTTTTTATTTCCAACAAATTTCTTTTGAAATTTCAAAAACAAACAGATTTTCCCTAACAAATAATTTGGCAGCAATTCATCACTGAGAAACTCGAAAATGCACATCGATGATGCTGCAGTCATCACCGAAGTTATTTTCCAGTGACTGAAGTGAATTCAATGCTATATCACTTTCAAAACCCATTTAAAACAAATTTCCATTCAAAAATACTCCCAAAACAATAATGTTATCATTTATCTTCAAAACACTTCGATAACATTCCCCAAAATCTCTGAAATTTTAAATTTCCAAATTCTACTTAAATAAATATTTAACTATAATTCATTTGCACAGCTTATGTTCATACAAATTCTCATTTGATTATATTTCAATTCATAAATTACATCTATAATTCATATTTATAATTTTCATTCTATAATGAATTTATCCCTTAAAATTTTAATTATATTTCAATTTCTAGGTAAATTTTCACTTAACAATGATAATACTTTAATATTATCATATACAGCATCCAAGCAACCATATATTAGCTAAATAGTTTTCAAAAACTTTCTTTATATCAGAATATGTTTTTGGGTAAAATTATTTCATTTACCCACATTTAAAACAATACCGTGTCAAATGTTCTATTCAAGTGTTTAGAAACCCCTTCGATACAGTTGCGCAGACTGTGTCGACGAAGGTTCATACGCCACTCAATAAATCAATCAACGCGATATTAAAACAATTTATATTCACTAACAAATACGCACTCATATCTATTAATACGCTCAAACTCATTCTAGAGTACTATAGACTCTATTTGAAATGAGTAGTTCCCACCAGAGCCAAGGTTATCTCCAACCTAAGCTCTGATACCAAGTGTAACAACCCGCAAATCCGTACCCCTTGAGTCAACACTATTCTACCTAAATCAACTCAAGTTGTACAGAAATACGAACCATTTGGGTTAAAGAAGAAGAGGTAGAAGAAGAGAAAACAAAATCAACATCAGAATCTAACCATCGCAGCGGAATAAAATATAATAAATAATATATAAACTTTACTCAACATCCAATATTTCTGTTTACATATATTACATCATCAGAGTACATCAGTCACAGCTCACATCAATACATACAATGAGTACACAACAACTCAACAGCGGAATATATATATTAATAAGTACGAGAATACGTGTCGTCATCCTGCTCGTCTCCTGAGCTCCACAGCAACTTGTCATGTATCCTATAATACTCGGTCTGACCCGAGCATTACAATTAAATAACACCCGAGTCAGTCTGGAATACCAGCGTGAGAAAATCACACCCAATTGATTATTAAAGTTTCAAAAATCCTTTGAAAACAAAAGCGTCTCGTAAGACCACGCCACAAATAAACATGTCGGGTTTTTACCTTACGATAGCTAAAACAATTTTTATAGAAATCCTCTGATATTATAATAGGGTCTATATACAAATACTTATAAAATAGCCGAAATTGTTACATTCATTAAATTCCAGCTACTAGCCACCGAAGTGGGTAATACAAACAAAACTCGTACAAAGCTCGTAGGGAAAATGGATTTCCAACAATGACTAGGCACTGGGGTACCACCTGTCACAGTACGGGGCCTAGATCATCGTACCGAGGATTACTCCCTTCATCCCCTGCAACACAAGGCCGGAACCATTCCTTACTGAACAGTCCCGAACAAGATAAACCCCGTGGTTGGCGCGACCAACCACCCACTAAGCCGAAAGATATATAAGGGACATCTAGACAGGGGAATTATCTTGTCCTGCTTGGGCATGACCCACCTAACCTTGCTGCATATCCCCTGATTTTCAGTCATTCCCATTTGATGAGGCTTGAGGCTAAGCGTTACCTTTTAGAACGTTTTCACTTAGAATGCCCATCGTCCACCTGACGATGTTTCGCAAGCATTCGTCCATACAAGTCCGTCCCGGGTTCGAACGGAACCGAAGGCACTACTCCTACTACATCCATTTTGGAAATATCCTCAAGATTAGTAGCGACTAGCCCTTGCACTTCACTACTTCATCTTCGACTCCGAACACGTTTTTCGCACGAAACGTACAAACCGGATCGAAGTGGTTATCGAGAAATTAATCTCGATCCCGGTCTCTTCGAAACGATCAACGCATTTGTCCAATAATGATAGTCGGTGATTTAACTATCAATTAATATTCACAAACAACCATCAACCAATAAATAATTTCCCAAATTATTTATTAATTCCCAAAAATATCTTCACAAGATATATTTCTATTTCCAATCCTTTGAAAACAGTTTCAAATCCCTCATTCTTTTCAGAATCAACTTTCCCAAATATTTTCTATCTTCTCTGAAATCACCAAGTACAAAACTAGATTTAAAAATAATTTAAAACACTTTACTTTGAAATATATACTTTAAAAACATTTAAATTAAAACTACTTTTAATAATTCGGTAAAATACATCTTATATGAATATTTGAAAATAAAGTTACTAAATAAAATATAAAACTAGAATTACACTTTTGAAACAAAATATTAAGTCACTTTTTAAATAATTACTACTATGATAGATTTGATGATATACTTACCTTAAAATCTAAATATTAGAAATAATAAATTTTTGAAAACATACCTTTTAAAACAATTTTAAAACTATTAACTTATATTTAAAATTTACTTGAAAGCGTACTTAGTGATCCAGGAAGAATTCCAGCTTCAAACATTTAAATCAATTTTCCAAATTGATTTTCAATTTATTCCATTTGAAATAAGTTTATTAAATTACTCAATTTATTTCAAATTTCATTTAATTATGCACTTAATTATTATTGTTATTCCTTTCCATTTGATTTTAAATCTTTTAACTGAAATATACAAATTTCAGCTTTTCCCAACCTCTTCTTTATTATTATATTTTTTTTTCAAAAATTAAATCTCACATTTTAAATAAATGTTTTGTTCTTTAATTAATATCGTTGAAGATCTTAAATTTCATTAACTTCTGTTATTTCAAATTCCTTTTATAATCACGATTTATTTACTGGAAATTTAAAGTCACTTTATTTCTTCTCCAATTCATTCTTAAATCTCTTCAAATTTCCTAAATTATTTTACTTATAATTTCACTTCTTTAATTTTCTTTCCACAATTCAATTTATATATTTTTGGTAATTCATTATTCCCAATTATATCCAATCGAACCATAACATTCAATATACCAGTTATCAATAATATCAATAATATTCATCACAGAATATAAAATCACAACAGAGGGTATTAAACAATTTAAATAAATGTTGAGGGATCCAGTTGGATCCCTCCAACCTGTTTTCCCTGCATCCACAAACGTCAGCACAATATAATATACCAATTCCAAAATATCACATCAATTCAATCAACCATTCCAACAATTATTTAAATTTAATCATTTTGAATTTAAATTTTAAACTGAGTGAGATCAACTCACCTTTGCATTTGTTTTGCAATCCACTTCCATTCCGACTTGTTTCTTCACAATTTAACCCTTGTATAAATATTTACATCATTTATTAATACTTGAATCGATTGAACAATTAACTACCATTAATCATTTAATAATTTAATTTAACTAATGACTTAAATTTAAACTAACCATTTAATTTAAGCTGACAAGTTTATTTGAACTAATTACCTTTCCAATTTTTTTATTTTTTTATTTAGTAACCAAAGTAATTAAATAAGTTGATTGAACAAGTAAATCATTATAATCCATATTTCAAAATTTAAATAGTAGGTTTATAAACTATATTTGAAATTAAAGATCTAATTTTATATATACCTTAAACATCTTAAAATTCCTTCTTTCCGAAATCTGATCTATATACAATTCCCTGCTTTGCTGTATTTTTCCATATATTAATATATATACATGGCTGTTAATTAACAAGAACAGTACTTTGTTTTTACTGTAAATAGAAATAACTTTCTCTATACTTTATATTTGTAAAAAAAAATAAACTCTGGGTTCAAATTCTTCCTCGGTATGATATTAAAATTTTCTAACATATATGTTAACTTAAATTAAAACCAAAAACTACCATACCTTAGATGAAAACCCACTTCCATACTCGGCCTCACCATCGTTCTGTAGTCGCCCCCTTTGCCATCAACACGCGAACCACGTTGCAGACCCCAAATCGCCATCGCGAGCATCCTCCATGCTAGGCCCCCCCTGTTGTCCAAAGGCACTCGCGAGCCCTAAACACTCTCTTCCCCTATCACTTCTTGCTGCTTGAATTCGAGAACGACACGCCCAGCCCTAAACGAGGCGACTCACACCTACGCCAACTAGAACAAGCCCCCCTCGCCTCCCTCGCGACTTGCGATTCAATCGCGATTCAATTTTTTTTTTTAAATGAATTGATTTGGGGTTTTAGAAAGAAAGAGGTTCGGTTTGGCCATTAATCGAACTGGGTTTCAAAAGGAGCATCGGCCATTAATTGAAAACGTTTTCTCTTTTTTTTTTTTCTGAACTTCGATCAAATTTAGTAAAGAGTTTCGGCCATTCTGATTTCTTTAGAACGAAATTAAAACGTGAAGAATGAAGAAGCTCAGCTTAGAAATAAAAAGGGAAAGGAAGTGTACTCGAGAAGCTAAGAAAGAAGGATGGTACGGCAGTGATTAGATGTAGGATATTTTGAATTAAAACGGATAATTATTCTCGAAACGTTTATATCTCGTACGCCCACACGAAGACTCCAAAAATTATGAAATTTGAAATCCAGCAATAATTAAATATTACGGATCCAACTGCACTGGTTTCGTCGAAATCCGAGACTGTGCCTCGGAAGGCTATTTTTAAATTCAATTAAACAATAAAAATTTTCAAAACTAAACAAAACGCCTTTAAATTCAATTCTGTCACTTTATTGTCTTCAGTATTGTCAATAAAAATTTTACAAGCCTTCAACTTATTTTTAATAGGCTTAAAATCTAAAATTTCATATTTTATCCAGTTCAAATTATTTAACTCAACAATTTAATTGTTAAATAAATTATGCTATTTGTATTTTAAGTTGATAATTAACTTTTAAATAATTAAAATCAATTAAATATTTTGATTACAAATGCTTTCAAAATTTCGGGTCGTCACAAATATGGTAAGACGACATGGAATTCCTAGTAGTGTTACCACCAATTCTCACTTCAACCTTATTGAAACCAAGAGGAATAGAAGAGAAGAAACAATAAGATATAATAGCACCAATAATGCCTTTCGAAGAAGTCGTAGGAATGCTACAGTCAAGGGTCAGATGTGTTACAAGCTTTTGAAGGGGTCGAAAGGTACAAAAGCACTCTTGCGCTTCAATTGCTTCCTTTTGAAAGAGATGCTTCCGCCTGCATGAAGACGTTTCGAATGGGTTGAGGAATACCTTTCGAGGCAGCTAGTAACAGCCACTCACATGTGCCCCAAACCTTTCGAAACCAAAGGTTTCGCCTTCATTCAAATTACTCGAAAAAATATTTTGTTGGAACAACCCCTTCGAAAGCATAACTAAGCCTTTCGAACTAGTCGAAACCTTTCACAACTAAGAGGGGTTCTGCATCTATCTGCAAGTATGTCTTCTAAAGCTATCTTCCACAACGAAACCTAGAGTATTTCAATGCCCTTGAAACCCCAAGAATGTACCTGCTGACAAAGCCGAAAGCTCATGCTCCTTCTCATTTGCAACAATAAAGCAACACATCTACCCCTTTCAATGAAGGCGGAGGCATTCAAATCCATTCAAATTCAATGCAGAGGGATGTGCAAGTATCAAAGGTGACGAAAGGTCTACAAAGCTACATTTCAACCAGGTCGAAAGAACGAAGTCAAAAGGTGCTAACCCCACCTATAAATAAGACCCTACGAGTCTGATTTTGGGGATCCAAATCCATTCGCTCTACTCTTGTATTTTCTTAAGATTGTAAACACTAGTTCTAAAATTGGATTGGAGATTTAATCCAATTATACTACTTGAGTTTAATGAAAACAAGATTATATTACCTTCGAGCAAATTTGAGGCTCTGATTGGATTTAGTCATGACCTGCCTGTGTCGACTTGGTCGAAAGGTCATCTTCTAAAGGAGCCAAAACCCTTATCTCATCCAATTTCCCTTAAGTCTTGGCACCTAATATCAAGATAACTAAAGGTCACCTTTTGAGTGATTCGAAACCTTAAACTTACCTTATTTTCCTTAGCTTTTCAGGATAAAACCCAAGCCATCAAAGAGACTAGCTTTCGACGAGGTCAAAACCTATCCATTTAAATCATATCCTTAAATCCTTAGTGCCAACCCTTAATACATCACAACTGTCTCGAAAGGAAGTTTCGAAAGGATAACCGAACTAACTCAGCAAGTTCGAAGGACTTAAAAGAAAAGATTTAGGTGCGTCAACTGAGTTGAAAGGTTAAATAAAGAGAATTTTTTACTACAACGACCAATTCAAAAGGTAGATTAAATGGAGTAACAAGATTCTAATTTCCTCAACCTAATCAAAGAGGGTTTTGAAGAAAAATCCTACACTATAAATTCTACTTTGGGGTATTGACAAGTTTCTTATTAACATTTTGATGCTAGAAGGAGGGCTTGAACCTCCGACCTTGTTGAACTTTCAACCTCACTTTCCTCTAACCTAATTCTATTCCAAACCACAAGCCTGCCTACTTTAGAATTTTCCATCATCATGTTTAACAAGATCAAAAGGTCCGAACAAGGGTCCTCAGAACCACAATTAATTGGATTCTCCCTAAGAATAAGTAATGATTCCGAACTACATGAAGTGCAAATGCTGAGATTGGAAGCTCTAAGGACTACGAAGAAGAAAAAAGAGAAATCATATGATCCAGAAAAATGGAGTTTAAACCCTTTCCACATTAACCCCATGCCTATCTTTTTCTTAGGGAAAATAAAAGATACAAGTGATAATTTGTTCAACGAAATAAGGAAAACGATTTAATTATACACCAAAGGCATAATCTTTGAAGAAGGAATGATGGCTGATTACAATGTCTTTCCACATAAATGACATCAAGCAATGAATGGGACATTGCCAACACTCGAACTTCAAAGGATTTTGAAAATAAAGTTGGTAGTTGAGGGTGAAGCATTAAAACCAAGTAATAAAAAACCTAGAAACCATCCTCAAAAGATAAACTTCGAATCTAGACTCCTAAAGGAATGCAATTTGACAACATCAATCGAGAATGTTTACCTGCTAACTAAAGAAGAGCTCAATTATTGGCCATCACAAAAGAAAAAACCTAAATATGAAAGGAACCTGGGAGGATCTTATTGCCACTATCACATAATGAATGGACATGAGACAAATCAATGCCAAGCACTCAAAGGAATGATAATCAAAATTTTCAAACAAGGCAAAATTAGTGGGTTTGTAAAGAGATCCTAGATGAAGTCAATAAAGAACTACTTTACTAAGGAAAATCTATATGGTTGGGAGTAAAATACTCATTGCATTTGGACATTACCTTAAATGGTCAAAGCATTTGACCGCTCCGAATTGGCTAGGTCAAAGCACCTCTTGGAGGGAGGTTAGAGTAAGCCTTTATCTGCGCATCAACAAGCCATGGCCGGGCCAGGCTATGGCCATGTCATGGTGCCTCCTGGAGTGAGGTTAGAGTAAGCTTTTATTCACGCCACGCTATGGCCAGGTTAAAGCATCGACAAGCCCTTGGCTGCACCATGCTATAGTCAGGTCAAGGTGCCTCCTAGAGGGAAGTTAGAGTAAGTCTTTATCCATGCTATGGCTAGGTTAAAACATCGACAAGCCCTTGACCACGCCATGCTATGGTTAGGTCAAGGTGCCTCCCAGAGGGAGGTTGGGTAAGTCCCTGGGTCCTGCCTTGATAAGGTATCCAAGCGCACCAGGAAATAATGAATTAAGACGTCCAAGCCCAAGAAGTGGTATATTAAGCAATGGAATAAGATGTCCAAGACCAAGAAGCGGCATATCAAAACTAAGCGTCCCAGCCTAGGAAGCAGAAAATCAAGTTACACATACCCAAAGAGCGGTGCAAGACAAAAGGCTTAAATGAGGATCTACAGCCTTCGATTTATTCCTAAGAAGAGAATTTCTGATCTAGTTTTTGGGTCATTCATTATTCGGAACTTCATGCACTAATGCTCGAATCTGGACCGAAGATCTCTATTAATAATATTATTATAGACTACTGGTTTTCACCCACAAATACCCGAATCTAGGTTTTGGGACAATTACTAATAATTCTTGGACTTCATACCTTAATGCAGAATCTAGGCATTAAACTACTATTATCAAAATTATTATTGACTTCTGGTTATCGTCCACCAATACCCGAATTTATATTTTGAATCTTTTGGAATTTCACTCGTTAATGCCCGAATATGGGTCATTGGACTTCTACTGTGTGGATTTTTAGACAATGATTTCTGGACTTCTATAGCACAATCATTTTCGACTTCCTATTAGCTATCCCCAAAAGATGAATTTCTAAACATCAATAACTAAATTCTTAATTAAATTAATCTTTGGAATTCCACCAATATAATTGAAGTTGGATTCCTGGTTTTCTCTCATCATTACCAAAGATGGGTTTCAAGACATTCAACCACATTTGATTATAGAATTACTTTTCACTTACAATTATATGTCAACATAATTATATGTTAACCTCCACAAGTAATGTGGATAAACACCTATATAGATTTCAAGGTAACGATAAGGGATACTGTTTACTTTATGTTTTTCAAGGAAAGGAGATTAGAAAAATGGATTGAAGGATCCAGCAAATACAGAAATCATGGTACAAGTTACCAAAGAGCTGATTCAAAAACAACATTATAAGAAATGATTACAAACCAGGTGATATTTAACGAAATTTTCATAATTTACATAATTTATAAAATTATTTACAAGTATACGGTACGAATATATACATTCACAAATCTTGAGCAGTTTTGTTCGAATTTTCGATAATTAAAGGATAAAAAATGTGAAGAATACCAATACGATGAACTTCCCTAAGCTTCTTCTCCTTTTTCCTCATCTTATCTGCGTCATCAATAGATTCATATTGGTCTTTAAAGCATGATTAATATCTTTGTTTGCGCCTTTGAGATTTTTATTTTCCCTTTCTAAATCAGCAATACGTTTTTGAAGGAGATGCTTTTCGCGTTCAAGTTTATGAATCTTAGTTGCATATTCATTTGTATGCTGCGAATATCTCATTATCTATTGTTCATCTAAATATTTCATCATCTTAAATTTTACTTTCCTACACCATTCTCTTATTACCCTCTTGTCTAAGCCAAGAGGAGGATTACTCATATTGGAAAACTTTTGAATGGCAAGGGAAGTAGACCTTGTTGATTTTGCAATAGATGAAATAATGGAAGGAGACGGTGAATTAATGTTTGAAATGTTTTTTCCCGTAATGAATTATAACGATTCACACTAAGCTTGACTATCTTTTAACTTAATCTCCAAATCACTGCTTGGCTGGAGAAGTTCGGACATCTTATGATCAAAATCAACCGAAGGATTTGATTTAATTTGAGGCTTCAATTCGGAATTCATTTCATTCTTGATCTTCTAGATTGGCAATTCGATCATTGAGATTTCTAACAAATGTCTTTTTAAGAAAATATCTTCTATGCCATTCTAGAGCTTCGGCATTGTTTTGAAAGCGAGTAGACAAAGGATTGCTAAGAAGCTTCCTCTTTTCAATATCTTCTAGCAACCTATCTCTAATACTAATAAAGTGAGAAGTTGAATCTAGCAAGAGTGCCATCGCAGATAACTTCTCCTATGTAAACAATTAAAAAGAAAATAAAGTCGAGACTCAAATAATCAATCTCCCTTTATTATAACAATAAAAGATTACAACTTAAGTGGAAATGACGAAACTGTACAATTAGACATTTGTTTCATATCTAAAGTTGAGAAATTGAATTTCTTTCTTTACTTAAGGAATTAGCTGAAAGAATAACCGTTGAGTCAAAAATAGAATTAAATCCTTCAAGGGTAATAACCAGAGGATATTTGCTATAGTTCCACTCCCCGACAAGCGGACTATCACGACCACATATCGATTTGGTATGATATATCCAAAAAATTTAGGAAGCTTTTCTTTTTCTCCACCAAGAAAATCGAAATAAAGACAAGGATGTTCCATGTAAAGTCTTTGCAAATCTCTAAGAAAGCAATATCTGGCTAATTTTGAAGATTTCAAAAGTGAAGCCTTTTCTAGATTTTCTCTTCTTAGTTTAACATACTGGCTTAAATAATCTCTAGAAACAAAGCTGCCTGAGGGTCATTCATTCTGTGGTAACGTAATAAAATACAGCTAAGTATAAAAGGAAACTAGAGCAAGAGATTCACAAACCAATATTATTACATAATTATGAATGGTCATCCGGTTCATACAAAATTGACTTTTTAAATAACTCTAAAACAAATTTGTCCTTGTGGAATTTAAGTTTCTCAGGATGCAACTCTTGGAGGATCGATCTGATTCATGATAAGTTCCAGCATGCTGTAGGATGTGGATCAGATCCAAATTCGTCCAAATATCTCTTGTGAAATGTCTAAGTAAACCTCCACTAAAATCACTTAATTGTGAAAAATCTACAATTGGGTGTCTACAATAAGCTTTGTATAAAAGTCTACAAAGATGTTTATTTCTTCAACCAACATCAAAAGCGCGTAATTAGCACTCGATTCTCTTTCAAAAGGCTATCATATAGAAGGCGTGCCCTCCTCAGTCATGGGGCAGCTTCTTGATTTTTGAAAGACGATAACACTACCGCACTCCTATTAAGCCTATAATACTTATCGGAGAGAATATTATGTTCCTTTAACTACTTGTATAACTCTTTATACAAACTACTTATTTTAGTTTGTTTCTTTCATGCTTAGTTTTATAAGGGTGAATGGATTTCCTTCTTATCTAAAATAAAAGGTATGAACTATTATTATCTTGGAAGTGAAAGCCGTAAAAACAAAGAATCTCATACTTGAGAAATGAGACCTGTTGATTGAGGGACCTGCTTCTTCTCTTTTAGTTCTTCCATGTTAATGTTAGAAGGTTCCTCTTGAAGGTCAAAAGGTGCAGGGGGTTCAGGTGGGCTTGCTTCATGAATAGTTTAGCAGGATTGACCTTTTCTGAAGCCTCGACGTTGTCATCATCAGTTTTTCATGAGCATCGGTGGGACCACCGACGTCGCCACCTAAACCTTGGCTCTATCTTCATTATCATTATTACAATCATCATCGTTGTCAATGCCCTCATTATCATCGTCATCGCCACCCTCTTCAACGGCGGCTTTATCCTTGTCACCTTCTTTGTCAGAATCTGTGTCTACATCGATGGAAGGGACTTCAAAGGATAAGATTTTGGAGGCATCGATCTCCTCTCTTTCAGGGACTTCAACCCCCCTGCTCCATTCTTTTAACTTTGTCCATAAATCTATTGACAAGAGCAGGGTTGAGTGAAGGAAAGCTCAAATCTGGGCATGTTTCTATGTTGTCGGCCTAAGCAAGCATCATGGCATCTTCAAAGGAATTAACAACGATGTCATCAACGAAAGAATTTAGGAATTGAGATACCTATTTCTTTGCATCACATATAACATTGACAGCTAACTTCAGAGAGTTTTTCTTTTTCTCTAACTTTTCACGAGAGATGATCATTTCGCTGCCATTTGAGCTTTTTCGTCCTCAGATTCTTTTAGGGCCATTTCAAGGCCAAATTTTCATCAGCAAGGCGTTGATGTGTTTTCTTTCCTAAAAAATAACAGATCAGATCGAGCAAGAGAAGCTCTCAATCTCTCTAATTCCATCATAGTTTCATTTTCACTCACGGACAGGGAGGAGACCTGGTTGTTTAAGTTTGAAATTTCTTCTCGAAGCCTTAATGTCTCTATAGAAGATTTTAATACGCCTTCTTGTAGGGAGAGACATCATTTAGAAATCTGAAAGAAAAAGTATAACATAAGTCAAAAAACTTAGAGAGAAACAATAACAATAAGGTTAAGTGATATGAAGCATACCAAAAATTGTTTAACTAAAGAATGACATTGATCCATTGGATCAGAAACAGACGAAGATAGTCGGATAGAAGTAAAGGATGGGGAACCATTTTTTTAAAATCACTCAGAGGCATGTGTGATGTGGATTGGTAAGAGTGTAACTCCTGGGGGGAGGTGGGGTCGAAGTCCCTAAGCCTTTTGGCATTTACGCAATCACACAAGGAAAGCAGGAGATGGCAACGAGTAATAGGGATCGACTTTTGTGGTAGTCTTCTTGGGTCGAATAAGAGAAGCTTCAACAATTGGACTCTCTATAATTTTGTCAATATCAACAGTCTCCCCCTCTTCTGGTGGCTGAGAATTGGAAACTTCAACGATCTTGGCCTTCTTCGGGAATGGTTCCGCTACTGCCACTTTATCTTCTTCTAGCAGCCATCTTTGACCTATCAATGGCCTGAGTCAAAGATGATGCATGGGGCGTAGAAGTTGGGAGAGCCGGATCACTTATAATTACATCAACCCGAGGAGCAGTTGCTGGAGATTAAAAAAATTATGAGTCAGTGAAGCGTAGAAGTTGGGAGAGCTGGATCACTTATTACATCAACCTGAGGAGCAGTTGTTGGAGATTAAAAAAAATTATAAGTCAGTGAAGTAATTTGAGAAGTAACGCAGTAACAAACTACAAGTACTATATTTAAGATTACCGGATTGATCGAAGCAAATTAGTGACATTGGGGAGAATTTCTTCGAATCACCCAAAGATGGGAAGCGTTTGCTTCGAGAAATGTGCTGAACAAGGGGAGGCTGACCCAGTATCCTTTGATCTTTTGATAAGGGGGAATGCTTTTGAAGGTTTGAGAGGTTACGCAAAGTGAGCCTATTCCCAATGCTACTCGAAGCAGAATTAATAATTTGACGATTCTCTTAACCTCGTCATTCAGATCTTTAGCAGAAGGACCTGGCAAGGAAACGTAAATTAGCAAAAGAAAGTAACTAAGTAAAAATAAAGACTGTGATCAATTTATGAGGGGAAGAGAAAACCCCACTTATGTTGGGATAGTATTTAAAAAAGAAGAACCGTATTTCCCAATATCTAAACTTGTTTACCCCTTGGAAATTAGCTTCTTGTGGGGACACATATAAATATTTGGAGACAGTTGGATGGGAGAAATGCCTAGGTAGGTCAAAAAATTGGATGGGAAATCCGAAAAGGTAAGAAGCCACCATGCCAAATGTGGATAGCGGTATAGGCAAAGTACCCTTCAGGAGGGCTTTGGGTGGTGTCTCCATCACTCGGAGGAATAGCTACCACCTCAGTGATGCCGAAGTCGTTGAGAATTACGTCCACCTCATCTTGGGTAGATATTAAAAAGCATTTGAAAGTTGCTTCAATCTTCTTGGGAGAAGATTCCATCACCGGTATTGTGTCCTTTTCTGGTTTTTGAGAAGTTTTTTTCACACCCATGATCCTGCCAGGTGAAATCATTTCAGTTAGAAGTTACAATTTGTTATGAAATTAACATTTTCTCAAGGATATCGAAAACCTATTACAACCATTCAAATATCAACCAGAACATGAAATTTCGTATCCTTGAAAGAATTTTAGAGTTAGTTTAGATAAATGAAATTTGTTGAGCTTTCAACAGAGTCGAAAAGAAGAATGGAAGTGGACATCAAACAGACACCCTTCAACAATGTCGAAAACTCAAGGATAACTTTGTTATTGGAAGAAGTAAATGAAGCATACATAACAAATTTGAATATAAACGTACACTAACAACATTCAATAAACAAGAAAAATAAACGTTTTGACATTATTAAAACTGTGACGCCCCACCCTGAGACTCACATTAAAAAAAAGAATTACCGAGTACTGCTAATGAGGAAAATAAGGCTGGTTAGGAGCGACCATTCATAGATTTGTCTTAAACATCTATTAAATATGTCGATTTAGTGCTCTAATTTTTTCTTTTCTTTTCTCAAGTGGATCGAGAAATTCAATAAATGCTTAACACAAAAATATAGTGGCTAATAGATCTATTAAAACAAAACACAACAACAATATATACACAACATATCACATAATAGTAGCCAAACACACACACACACACACACACACACACACACACACATATATATATATAACACATAGCACACAAACATATACATAGATACATCATGTACAATACAAATGATACAACAGAAGTGATACAAGGACCATAATATATACAACGAGTCCGTACAATAAGTACATGTAAGAGTCATACAAAACGACTATAAAACTACAAAAAGAGATAAGCTGATATCCAAGGCGGAAGCATCAAATAAAGTCCAAAAGCAAGTATCTAAACAACTCAGTCTGACCCAAGTATAAAATACACGGGTTAGTCTAGCTAAACAAATCAATTTATATGGATAAGCAATAATATAAGCATAAGGCAAGGTGACAATATTCTCAAGTGAGAAGAAATAATTCAAGAGTATATGGTTACTTCACATGGCATAATTAAGTAGGTATAGTAATTTCAAGTGATATAAGAATATCACTAAATATGAATTTAACTCAAAGGCGATAAACTTTATAACAAATCTTACAATAAAAGCACGCCTCATCTCATCGGCGTATCACAAAACATCAAATATGGTTTAGGAGAAAAACATAACTCCAAAGAGGAAAAATCCCGAACCCGCCATATCGGCAAACTCAAAAGCAACTTAAAGAAATCTTTATCTCAAAATACGCCAAAAGGCAATCAAATATAAATCTCCAACATAGGAGAATATAATCCCAAATCAATGCCAAAAGGCAAATCTCATATAATAATGCCAACAGGCAAATCTCAACAATAGGCAAATCTCAAATAACGCCAGGTGTTGGCAAACCCAAATCTCAAATATAAAACTAGATAAGGAGTTCAATTTCCAAAGATGTAATCGCCAGATATAATATCTTGAATGGCTCAAATGGCCAGTAATGTAAAAAGGTGATACACTTGGAAAATCAAAAAGAAATCAATGAAATCATCTCAAAGATATAACACGTGCTCACAAATGGCCAAAGCCTGCCAAGTACTGTTCTCTCAAAATAATGTGCCACGTCTCTTAGAAAAACGTCCCAAAGGACAGCATCCCGAAGGACAAATAAATACGTCCCTTAGACAAACATCCCGAAGGACAAATACATCACAATGGTCAAATACGTCTCTTAGACAAACATCCCGAAGGAAAAATGACCCAAAGGTCTAGTACTGGCAAATACATCTCTTGGACAAAAGTGTCATAAACTTTCGAACAGGAACTCGAACAGTCTTAACATGCATCACATACCACACATTTGCACTAAATGGTTTACTAACTGCTAGTAAATTTTACACTCAAAGTAGTAAAAAGTTTACCTCATCTCATCGGTAAACTAAACCCGAAGGTCAAAACGATCAAACAGACTAGTTGGGAATTAACTAATAAGATAAACGCATGTGTCCCATACCGTGTGTTTTACCAAACCGTTTAATTCTTATTCGCTCGAATAGTGCAAAAACATGTATTTTACATATAAAATAATTTACTTAAGAAAACATGCTTTTAGAACCAATTTTCGAAATCAATTTTGATAGCCAAATTTGAAAATTCCCTTATTATAGAGAATAAATGGATTTTTTTTCAATTTTTTTTAAAATATTATATAATAATGATTTGAAATGCCCATTTGTTTTAAAAATTATTTCAAAAAGGTTTGGAAAAATCCGTGCTCGAAAATGAATAACAAACCAAGAAATCACTCAAACCGATATTCGAATTAAATTCAAATTAAATTCAAATTTAATCTAAAATTTGAATTTTAAAATCGCCAAAACTTGGCTAGTCTATGGATAGACATCATGGCCTTCAAGTACAATCAAAACCATCACAAAATAGAGCAAGAAAGATAAGCAAATTGGGTGAAAAACTCAAAGCAACGGGGCAAAACAAGGCAAGAAGGGCTCAATACCCAGGCCGACATGTAGGTCGACCGGGTGTCGACCCTTTCCTTCCTTAGGTCAACCATCATGTCGACCTAAGGACCTCTGGGTCGACACGCATGTCGACCCAGGGAAGAAGGGGTGTCGACCCTTTCACGCGAATTTGTTCCAGGCTATTTTCAGCATCCGTATTGATTTTCTAAAGCAAGTTTGAAGCATTAAATGACCATATAATTCTATGAAATTTTGCAGAGTACAAACACTACATCTAAACTACCATCCGAAAGAAATCCGATAGCGTTTCATTGGAGGCATCAAAAGATATGAGCATGCAAAGAAGCAACATGGAACATATTTTCACAGAGGAACAATACTATAGAAAATCAACTACAGACAGAAACTTTTGTACATATTCATGAAATTTGCACATTTTGTTTTGCTAGATTTTTGAGCTTATCAACTCACCTTATTGTTGTTGTGCAAATACCTGGATTTAAGTAAAAAGATAGAAGCTTGGCCCGAGAATTGACTTCTAGCAACCTGTAGAACGAAGATACATTACATGCAAGCAAAATTTACAGTAAATTAGAAACATATTTCTCAAATCAGGAAGTTGATGAAATTATTGGGGTTTGGAGTTTGATTTACACTCTAATTTGCTAAAAATCTTAGCTTGTTGATTTAAGTTGGAGTTATGAGCTTGAAATTTGAAAATTGGAGAGGTGGGTTTCTTTTTTTCTTTCTATTCTCTGGTTTGAGAAGGAACAAGGTAATGTAAATGAATGTACTGGTAATTGTTTTCCTCCTTTTCTCATTAATAAGCTAAGTCTAATGGGCCAATGTACCCAAAATTAAACGAAATAAAATGGCTAAGGTTCAATAATTCACACTTATAACAAAATGACTTCATATTTACATTATATACAACCAAAATGCATTTTCCTTCAAATTTTTACACAAAAAAATATATAAACTTGTATACTTATGAAATAAAATATTTTACGTCACAAAAAAATTATTTTATATTTTAAAACATTTTTATTCTTAAAACCCATTAATTTACAAAGACATACTATTTACTCAAGTAAATGAATAAAACCTTATTTTTAGCTTCTAAAATTCACCAAAAAATACTTTTCTTACTTAGAAAAATATTTCAAACCATTTTCAAACATAATTTATGACAAAAAATCATTTTTAAACCAAATTTCACCTTTTATTTAACTAAACAACCTTTGAAAAACACATAGTTCTCTTAAAAAATTATTAAAAGAAGTAATTGGCAATAATTAATAAAATTATTGCATTTTCCCTAAATAAAAATCATATTTCATTTATTTTCTCATAAATACTCAAGATAAAGTTTTAAAAACTTTATTTTCTCATTTTATTTCCAAAATTCATTATCTATTTCAAATAAACAATTATAAATCTCCAAGTCCATTTTAATTCACAATATTAAATTATAACAACCGTTATAATTTAATATTAAAAAGGTAATCTCTAAAACCAGGGTTGTTGTAGACTCCCTTCCTTAACAAAATTGTGTCCTCGTAATTTCTAGGGAAGAATTTGTATTCAACACGTTAATTTCATCAATCAAAAGAAAGATAGAGAAGCTCGAGTTTAAAATTTTATCACCCTAACACAAGATGATAGAAAACCAAGATAAGATTACTTGATAAATTTTATTGTTTCCCGAGTGTAATTACTAGGCTTAGCGGACCATTGGATTTTTATGAGCAATACATCATGATTTTGAAGGCGTCTTGCCTTTGAAGGAAAACACAAACAGGAGGTTTCGAAATAGACAAATCGGGTGAGATCAATTTCTTAGAAGTTTCACGAACAGAGTCGGGATTTAGTCACAACTTTATCCCGAACTCCAACCCATAAGATGATTATCGATACATCTTCCCGTATAACACTACGAAGGGAGTCATGCCGATATTAGATTGACAACTATTATAGAAAGAAAACCCAATACAAGGTATGTGGTTTCTCCCCATACCACCAAACTCGTATGATTGCATAAATGCAAGTCATAAAATATTGCATAAAGGCAAAATAAACTCAAGGAATAGATTTTTATACTTCTTTTACTAAACAAATATTCTTAAAGTTTTCTCACCCATTATCTTCAAGATTTAAAATTCTCAATTTTCAACACCTGAAAATTTCCAAAGCTTCTTACTTAGATTTCAAATTTAAATTCATTACCCTTCATTAGAGTAAATAAAGTTTAAGTTGTTTATTCTCTAATTCATCCATAGGTATTCTCTAGTTTGCCGCATGTTTTTTTTTTTCAATTTGTTTCTCAAATTTTCTAAGTGTTAGAAATTTTCGAAAAAATCGGCGGAGTCTCCTTTGTACGGAGGGCCGTATATAATATTACAAAAATGATTTATATAATATACATTGACCATTAGGTCGGAAATACAAAATATACCATCATCTAACTTTTAAAATTAATCCGAAAACATACCTTTCTTTTTAGCATTTTATAGCGATTTTGCACAATCTTATATATAATCTTTTTGCTCAAAATATATTCCAACTATCTCATTCACCTGTACTTAACTCAAATAGATGATATTAGTGAAAGGGAGTGCGGATTAACGATCTTAAGGCTAATTTAACACTAGAGGGGGGGTGAATAGTGTTTAATGGATTCTAAGACTTATATGGACTAAATTAAAATTATGACACAAACAAATGTAGAACTTAATCACAAAACAATCACAGAATCAAACACAAATGCAGAAAGTAAATAAAAAGGAGTAAAAGGAAAGAACACATCGGATTTTATACTGGTTCGGAGTTACCCTACGTTCAGTTCTACACCAAGGCAAACACCTTGTACCGATTTTTATTATACTAATGTCGTGATTACAATCCTCAATTTCTAAAGGCCTTAAGGCACCCTCCTATCTTTGAGTCCGGGGTAAAATCTCTTGATTTACGAGACACAAGATCACCCAACTGATTTCCAGGCACAACCACATCTTATAGAGAGACTCGATAAACTTTTGATTACAAATTGATCCTATAACTATAAATAGAACTTTGATCTTCGGGAGAGGGCAGAGAATCAAACAAGAATAAGATTCTAATTTGATTCACTTGAGAATTTGGCATAATTTCAGCACGATCTTAAAAATGTGAAAATTTTAGAATATGGATTTGTGGAGAAGAAGGAGTGAAGAAAAAAAGAAAACAGTTAGTTAAAAATTCGTTTGTGAAGGCTATTTATAGATCAATAATGGTCATAACCATTCATGAAGAGATTTAAATGAATAGACACTTCTTTTGAAAATTGAAACTTTTGAATTTAACGGCGACCATGTCGACATAGGATATCCCATGATGTCGACATCCTTTAGTTAAAAACAATGTAGAATTTGTTTTGAAAATGGTATTGAAAGGAAAACAAGATAAAATGATTCTAGAGTAAATAAACTAATTTTCTATGTTTTAAAATAAAGAAGAGTAGAAATATATTTTTAGAATGTATATATAAATTTGATTTTAAATCTCAAGTATATATATTATAAAGAATATTTAAAAATCAGAAGATAGTTTTAAAAACAAACGAAGTTTAAAAAAAGAGTTTAACAAAAACAAAGAATATTTTAAGGCTAAAACATCTTTTTCAAAATCATTTGAAAAGATAATTTTTAACGCTAAAACATTTCGAAAAGAAGTTTTGAAAATCATTTTGAAAATCATTTGAAGTAGTTTTGCAAGTTTCTTCCTGCAGAATATTTCATCACATCAGGATTCGAGAACTTGTTCAAAACTAGGATATTCCGGGTTTGTAAGCTACTTGTCGTCGGTTTGTATGCTATTTGTCATGGGTTTGTAAGCTACTAAGAAGGTAGAAATGGGTTCCATCCCAAATGAAATTTGGAATGAAGATTTCCATGCTATTATGACGTTTTAACAAAACTAGACACTTATCTTGAAATCTTGATCTTGATACTCATGAGTCTTCAAACTTGATTTCTTTATTCTTGATCTTTATACTATACTGTCTTCAATAATCAGTACTTGCCTTATATATAGCCTGCATAATAACATTCATATATCGAGACAATAGTGTTAGTATATAAGTTATAATAAAATAAGTTAAAAAGGTTGTTGTCATCAAAACCACTGCCTTCAGTTCCTAACAAATAATTCATGTCATAAATAAGAAGTGCTACATTTAATTATTAAGGGGAAGTAGATCAATTTCATTTCAGACCTACTGTAAAGAAGACATGTTTTGACCCAGCAAACAACCAAATATGAATTTTTTTTATAAAATGAAAGTTGTTCTACTCAGTCTAGGCTTTCTATCAATACAACGATCATTAAAATCGGATTTACAATTTGTAAGTTATGCTAGATTTACATTCACCTTAAATTTTAGAAAATTTTGTAATAAGGCAGAAATGCCTATCCACTTTCAAACCTATTTTATACTATATAAAACTCAAAATCTTCCAAAGTGGTAAAAGAAAATTTATAGCTTACAGAAAGCTCTTACATTTATGAAAAGGTTGAACTCATTTGGAGTTATAAATCTCAAGTTATCGTTGTTTTAGTACAGCACTTTTCCAAACAAAATTTCAGCTTTTAAATCAATTTAAAATTTACCCAAACCATTTTAATCTCAAACTACATTTTCGAACAAGCTTTTTGCTAAATTATTTATTAAATGATTTTATTTTTCCCCAAAAAGCTAAGACATACAAAATTATGATCTACTTTATGTAATCATCATAAAACATTTTATTAAGTGGACATATTTTCATTACTTTCCAAAATCTAACTTTAAAACAATTAAATTGAAAACTCGTTTTGGAAGAGATAACTAATCTCTTTCATTATCAAGAGATGATTATTTATTATCCACCAAAATAAATTATTTTTTTGGGATATATATATATAAAGTTTAAAATTATTCTCACAATTTAAAATGATTATACCACATGGATTGTTTATTTATCAAATCAATCCAAATTCACATTTCCACTTGTCACAAAAATTAATTTTCCATCTAATTATCAACATAAAACTAATTAAAGTTCGTAACTAATTCAAACTTGTTTTTAAAAGAATCTTACAAAGTCACACCAACCAATTTTTAATACAACTGAAACTTAAAACAAAACTTGCTCACAACTTAATGCTAAAAGTTTAAAATTAGCATAGTTTTATAACTATCCTCTACTATTACTCAAATAACTAAGTGCCAAAACAAATTTTATAGTCATCATTAATAATTTGTACTAAAATATTCAATTAATATTTTAATTTTCAAACCAATGTATTCCATTACCTTAAATACATCATTTTATTAATCAAAGCATCAGACGATACTTTCTTCTAATTAAGACATCCCTTTAACTAGAATCGTTCAATTTACTTGCCCAAATTACCAAATCCAATTTCTCAAATTTCAAATAATATAAGGGTATTGCCTCGTCATTGACTTACAATGAATGACCCCATTGATCGGCTGCAGAGTTGATCACATGATCAAAATTGCCTCATCACTCATCCAACATTCACCATGGTTCAATGGCTTCATTAAACATTTAAAATAAAAATTAATACTCCACCAGATAAATTATTTTCAAACTTTACTTATTAAAACTCAATTTGCCGTGTCTGACTGTCTCATCACAACTTTTAGGAAATTCCTATCGATAACATTGGCTAAACGCATCGATCAGAATTCTTAAAGCATTAGACAAACAACCCAACACAAAAATTCATTTTCTTTAAAAGGAAATACCTTATATATAATACTCAAAGTGTTCTTTGTTTTTTCCAAAAATAAAATCCAATTTCTCTTAGAAACATCCTCAATTTTGAAAGATTTGAAAACACAATTTATTACTTATTCTCAAAATCAAGGAACACAAATAGAGCTCATCGAGATATTTCTAGAATACTCGATCCTCAAGATTGATGGAATAGACTGGAGTGTTCATTATTCGAAATGGTATAACAAAACGCCCACAAGACTCATAATGAGTGCGGAATGCGGTAAGAGTAACATTATCCTCTGTGACTCGTAGCTCATGAAAAATAGGTGTAGGGTCAAGCTGAGGAATGACCTTAGCACCACTCAATAGATAAAAAAGAGAAACGAGATATAAAAGTAAGGGTAAAATATCTTCTCGAATAAGGAGAAGTAACATTAACAGCAAATCATTACTTCAAGCAAAGTAATACAACAAAGTATATCAACAATTGTGTCCAAAGAGGATATCTCAAAAGGGGTAAGAACGGCAATATCAAATAAATTCAACGAATCACCTCATTTCCCTAGTGGACATCCTCGTGGGAGGGTGATCAAAAGGCTAAGAACCGGGAATGAAGTCAATATATATTCGATTTCTCGATTGGGTATCACACCCAAAACAGACTCATAGAAATCAACAAAGTCACAGTGACTAGAATTCGAGATATATCATCAACATCTCGAAACTCAAGTGTAAATACAGAGACTTTGGAATCATCATTAAAATTTTGAAGAACAAGAAACAACGAATCAACCGAACTAGGATACTTAATATATGGTCCCTATATTAACAAAATGTGGCTTGATAATAGGCAAGCCACTTCATCTCAAACATTCCAAACTCTAGATAGAAAATGGCATGCTAATTCGCATGAAAAGATAAGCTATAAGCAACAATCACAGATCCTCATACATCATGCCAAATATTGCGGATCCCTTCAATAGGATTCGCAATCCTCACGAAAGAGCAAAACAAGAACATCGAAAAGCATCAACAAACTCCTTCCATAAGGATGAATGTCAAGCACCCGTATTGAAGAGGACTCGAATAAAACAATCACGATTAGGATTACTCCTAAGATAAGATGCCATCAAATTTATTTTTGGAATACTACGGAATAAAATTATTCCTAGACATATCCCACACTTCCATCTCAAAGAACACGATAAGATAAAAGGCACGATGATTAAGGGATTTGTAACACTTGTACTATACTTTGATGTACCATAATATATGATTATGTTCTGCGTTTATCATATACTTTTATGAACTCAGCTTTGATACCAAGCTGTGACGCCCAACCCCGAGACCCACATTAACAAAGAGAATTACTGGGTAATACTATCTGCTAATGCGGAGAATAGGAATGATTAGGATCGACCATCCATAGCTTTGTCTTAAACATCTATTGAATACATTGATTTAGTGCTCTAAATTATTTTTCCTTTCTCAAGTGGATCGACATATACAACAAATGGTTAATACAAAACTACAGTGGCCAACGGATCTATCAGAACAAAATACAACAATAACATATATACAACATTTCACAGAACAGTAGGCAAACACACACACACACACACACACACACAAATACACAGATACATACCGTACAATACAAATGATACAACAGAAGTCGTACAAGGACCACGATATATACAATGAGTCAATACAATAAATATATATCAGAGTCATAAAAACGACTATAAAACTACAAAAGAAGATAAACTGATATCCAAGGCGAAAGCATCAAGTAAAGTCCAAAAGCAAGTATTTAACCTGAAACAACTCGGTCTGACCTGAGTATAAAATACACGAGTCGGTCTAGCTAAACAAATCAGTTTATAAGGATAAGTGATAATATGAGCATAAGGCAAGGTGATAATCTTCTCAAGTGATAAGGAATAATTCAAGAGTATATGATTACTTCACATGGCATAACTAAGTAGGTATAGTAATTTCAAGTGATACGAGGATATCACTAAATATAAATGCAACTCAAAAGCGATAAAACTTTATAACAAATCTCATAATAAAAGCACGCCTCATCTCATCCTTATACCACAAAACATCAAATATGGTTTAGGAGAAAAAATAACTCCAAAGAGGAGAAATCCCAAACCCGCCATATCAACAAACTCAAAAGCAACTCAAAGAAATCTCCATCTCAAAATATGCCATAAGGCAATCAAATATAAATCTCCGGCATAGGAGAATATAATCCCAAATAAACGCCAAAAGGCAAATTTCATATAATAATGCCAATAGGCAAGTCTCAAATAATACGCCAAAAGGAAAATCTCAAATAACGCCAGGTGTTGGCAAACCCAAATCTCAAATATAGAACTCAATAAGAAGTTTAATTTCCAAAGATGTAATCGTCCTATATAATATCTCGAACGGCTCAAATGGCCAATAATGTAAAAAGGCGATACACTTGGAAAATCAATGAAATCATCACAAAGATATAACATGTCTTCACAAATGGCTGAAGCCTGCCAAGTAATGTTCTCTCAAAATAAGACGCCACGTCTCTTAGACAAACGTCCCGAAGGACAACATCCCGAAGGATAACATCCCGAAGGACAAATAAATACGTCTCTTAGACAAACATCCCGAAGGACAAATACTTCACAATGGACAAATACATCTCTTAGACAAACATCCCGAAGGACAAATGACACAAAGGTCCAGTACTGGCAAATACATCTCTTAGACAAATGTGTCATAAACTTTCGGACAGGAACCCAAATAGTGTGAACATGCGTCCCATACCATATATTCACACTAAACGGTTTACTAACCGCTAGTAAATTTCACATTCAAAGCAGTAAAAAGTTTACCTCATCTCATCGGCAAACTCGACACGAAGGTCAAAACGATCAAACAGACGAGTAACCGATAAGACAAACGCATGTGTCCCATACAATGTGTCTTACCGATTCGTTTAATTCTCCTTTTCATTCGCTCTAATAGTGCAAAAATGTGTATTTTTTATATAAAATAATTTACTTAAGAAAACAAGCTTTTAAAACCAATTTTCGAAATCAATTTTGAGAGCCATATTTGAAAATTCCCTTATTATAGAGAATAAATAGATTTTTTTGAATTTTTTTAAATATTATATAATAATAATTTTAAATACCTATTTGTTTTAAAAATTGTTTCAAAAAGGTTTGGAAAAATACGTGCTTGAAAACGAATAAAAACCCAAGGAATCACTCAAACCGATATTCGAATTCAATTTAAATCAAATTCAATTTTGAATTTTAAAATGGCCAAAACTTGGCTAGTCCATTGATAGACATCATGGATTTCAAGTACAATCAAAACCATCATAAAATAGAGCAAGAAAAACAAGCAAATTGGGTGGAAAACTCAAAGCAACGGGGCAAAACGAGGAAAGAAGGGCTCAATACCTAGGCCGACATGTAGGTCGACCTGGGTGTCGACCCCTTCCTTCATTAGGTTGATCGCCCTGTTGACCTAAGGCCTCTGGGTGGACATGCATGTCGACCCAGGGAAGAGGGGGTGTTGACCCTCTCACGCGAATTTGTTCTAGGCTATTTTCAACCTCCGTATTGATTTTCTGAAGCAAGTTTGAAGCATCAAATGGCCATATAATGCTATGAAATTTTGCAAAGACCAAATACAACATCTAAACTACCATCTGAAAGAAATCCGGCAGCATTTCGTTGCCATAATCAAAAGATATAAGCATGCAAAGAAGCAACATGTAACCGACTTTCACAAAGGAACAAAACTACAGAAAATCAATTACAGACATAAACTTTCGTACAAATTCAAGAAATTTGCACTTTTTATTTTTCTAGATTTGTGAGATTATCAACTCACCTTGCAGTTGTTGTGCAAATACTCGGATTTAAGCAAAAAGACTGAAGCTTGGCTTGAGTATTGACCTATAGGAAGCTGTAGAAAGAAGATACAGTACATGCAAGCAAAATTCACAGTAAATTATAAACTATTTCTCAAATCAGGAATTTGATGAAATTATTGGGGGTATGGAGTTTGAATACCTTTTGATTTACACTCTAATTTGCTTAAAATATCATCTTGTTGATTTAATTTGGAGTTATGAGCTTGAAATTTGAAAATTAGAGAGTCCTGTTTTTCTATTCTCTAGTTTAAGAAGGAAGAAGGTAATGTAAATAAACGTACTGATAATAGTTTTCCTCCTTTTCTCGTTAACAGGTTAATTCTAATAGGCTAGTGGACCCAAAATTGAAAGAAAATAAAATGGCTAAGGTTAACAAAATGGCTTCATATTTACATTACGTACAAAACCAAAATGTATTTTCCTTCAAATTTTTACAAAAGAAAAACAAGAAAACTTGTATACTTATGAAATAAAATATTTTACATCACATACCAAAACTCATTTTTAAACCACATTTTTATTTAACTAAACAACCTTTAAAAATCACATACTTTTCTTAAAAAATTATTAAAGGAAGTAATTGGCAATAATTAATAAAATTATTCCATTTTCTCTAAATAAAAATCATATTTAATTTATTTACTCACAATTACTCAAGATAAAGTTTTAGAAACTTTATTTTCTAATTTATTTCTAAACTTCTTTGTCTATTTCTAATAAACAATTATAAATCTCCAATTCCGTTTTAGTTCACAATATTAAATTATAACTACCATTATAATTTAATATTAAAAAGGTAATCTCCAAAACGAGGGTTGTTACAGAAACCCATGAACTTTGTATCACTAAAAGAATATGAGTGTTGTCGAATCCCTATATGCCAATCGAGACGAAAGGTTTAAGTTAAGTGATATTAATAAAATGAAAAGGCTTTGTGATGTTTCGCCAATATTGGTATAAAATGATGATCAAATCCCATTTAATTACAAAGGGTGTCGAGAAATTCGAAAGGGGTATATAACTTCGAAAGCATATCAGCAACTAAATTTGAATAGGTACAGTAGGTTTCGATCAAGTTAAAGGGATTGATTTCATTTAAGATTTATAAAAAATATGATTTCTTCAATTATATTTATAAAAAATGTATGTAACTCTAACTTCACACATTTCCAAAAAATAAATTAGAAGTAGGCATGTAATAGAGGTTTCGAAACCTATGAAATAAAAATTATCCTTTTAAAAAGTATGGGCTAGATAGTCATTTAGTAAAGCACATCAGGCAACCACTTCGGAAGGTACCAAGATATACGAAAACCTATTTATGCTTTCGAAGAAGTCCATTCTATATTAACTGCATCAACCTTTCGATGAGATCAATTAAGAGATAGGCACTAGACTACATTTTGACCCTATCGAAAGAGATTGAAGAAGCAAAACAAAGTTAGCCACCTTAACCCCTTTTGAAAGGGTAGAAATGTAAAATTACAGCACCAAGTGGCGATCCATGTTGATAAAAACTTATATATGAAGTAACTGGAAATCTCCTTCTTTACAAAATTCGATTTTAACTCAAAGCTTTGAAAAATTAATGACCAAATTGATTTAAGTGCGAATTTACAATCAATAATTTGAAAAATCCCCAAGATGTAAATTCGAACTTAAAAAAAATCCAAAAGTCCAAATCGGATGAATTCTGAATGTAAATTTACAAGGGAAATGAAATAAAACAAGCCGTGAAAGTGGATTAGAGGATACTTTCATATGAATGGAAAACCAAAATCATGAAATTAAAACAGTGATTCAAATTAAAACCTAATAAAATTTTAAAATCAAAATTCACCGTAGGAAAATCGGTTCGAGAAGCAAATTAAAAAACTTACTTTGAATTCAAGCTTCTATTTGCCGGAAATAGGAGTTATTTAAGAAATTGAGAATTTTGATTTTTTATGGAGATTTCTTTTATTGTAGATAAATGAAAGAGGGAAGAGAGAAAAATGGTTTATAAGAAAGTCGATAGGAAGAACAGACCGTAGGATCAAATTTAAATAAACGGCTAAGATTTGTCCAAGGATGTGAAAAGGCAGGAAATCACAGTGCTAAAATAAGGCGGAGTGTCGAAACAAATGAATTGAAAAGTTAAGAGCATCCCTTCGCAGGGGTTAAATGTTACAACCAATTCCCACTTCAACATTGTCAAAACTATGATGAATAGATGATAAGAAAGAACAAGAGGTAATAGCACCAATAAGGGCTTTCGAAGGAGTCGAAGGGATGTTATAGTCAAGGGTCAGATTTGTTGCAAGCTTTCGAAGGGGTTGAAAGGGATGAAACCACTCTTGCGCTTCAATTGCTATCTTTCGAAAGAGATTCTTCCGCCTGCATGAAGACATTTTAAATAGGTTGAGGAATTCCTTTTGAAGGTAGCTAGTAACAGCCACTCACATGCACGCCATACCTTTCGAAACAAAAGGTTTCGCCTTCATTCAAATTACTTAGAAAAATATTTTGTTGGAATAACCCCTTCGAAAGCATAACTAAGCCTTTCGAACCAGACGAAACCTTTCACAACTAAGAGGAGTTCTGCATCTATCTGCAAGTATGCCTTCGGAAGTTACCATCCGCATAAAAATCCAACATATTTTAATACCTTCCAAACCCCAAGGATATACCTGCTGACAAAGTCGAAAGCTCGTGCTCCTTCTCACTTGCAACAATAAAGCAACATGCAAGGAAAAGGCGCATTTATCCCTTTCGATGAAGGCTGAAGCGTTCAAATCCATTCAAATGCAATGCATAGTGATGCGCAAGTGTCAAAGGTGTTGAAAGGTCTACAAAGCCACCTATCGACCAGGTCGAAAGAATCGAGCCACAAGGTGTCAACCCGTACCTATAAATAAACCCTAGGAGTTTGGTTCTGGGGATCCGAATTCATTCACTCTACTCTTGTATTTTCTTAAGATTGTAAACCCTAATTCTAAAATTAGATTTAGGATTTGATCAGATTGTACTACTTGAGTTTAATGAAAGAAAGATTATAGTACTTTTGAAAATGCAGCTAATTTAAAGCTATGGTTGGATTTAGTCATGATCTGCTTGTGTCGACTTAGTCGAAAGGTCATCTTCCGAAGGAGCCAAATCCTTAACTCATCCAATTTCCTTAACTCCTAGCACCAAATCACAAGATATCTAAAGGTCACCTTCCAGTGGTCAAAACCTTAGATTCGGCTTATTTTTCTTAGATTTTCAGGACAAAACCCAAGCCATCAAAGAGACCAACTTTTGACGAGGTCGAAACTTATCCATTCAAACCATATCCTCGAATCCTTAGTGCCAACCCATAGTACATCACAACTGCCTCAAAAGGATAATAAAACTAACTCAACAAGTTTGAAGGACTTAAAATAAGAGAATTTTGGTGTGTCGACCGAATCGAAAGGTTAAATAAAGAGAAATTTTACTATAACAATCTATTCGAAAGGAAGATTAAAGGGAGTAATAAGATTCCAATATCCTCAACCTAATCAAAGAAGGTTTCAAAGAAAACTTCTGCACTATAAATTCTACTTTGGGGCGTTGATAAGTTTTTTGTTGACAAGTAGTATAGTAAGTGACAGAGATCACTCATTCATTAGCGAGTTTTGAAAAAGTCTACAGGAGATTTTAGGTACCTAGCTCAAGATGAATACCGCTTACCATCCACAGACAGATGGAAAAACAAAAAGAGTTGACAAAATGTTATAGGATTTGTTAAGAGCTTGTGTGCTAGACTTTGGAGGATCATGGAAAGACCACCCACACTTAGTCAGGTTTTCATATAACAACAGTTATCAGACTAGTATAGATATGGCACCGTTTGAAGCTTTGTATGGGTGGCCATGCAAATCTCACGTTTGTTGGTTAGAGACCAAGAATATGTTAGTCCTTGGTCTGGATTTGGTTAGAGAAGCTGCTGAAAAGATTGAGTTAATTCGATCTAGAACGAGGGAAGCTTAGTCTAGGCAGAAGAGTTATGCTGATAGAAGACGAAAAGACTTTGAGTTTTCAGTCTTAGATAACATTTTCATTAATATATCACCGATGAAAGGTGTAATTCAATTTGGAAAATCATGAAAAATGGCACCGAGATTCATTGGACCAATTCCTATTATAGAAAGGATTGGGAAACTCACATATAGAGTAGAGTTACTAAATAATTTGGCAGGAGTCCACGTCGTTTTTCTTGTTTCTCATCTAAGGAATGTATTCGAGATCCATAAACTACTATCGCACCTACTATGTTAGATGATTTAGTAGTGAACCGGATATGACTATAGTTAGAAAACCAGTTCGTACAGTCGCGAGATATGAGAAGAGGCTAAGGAACAAAACAGTTAGATTTCTCAAAAGTCTAGTGGAGCAACGACGAGAGAGACTGTACTTGGGAAACTGAGAGGAGGATTTGAGATGCTTATCCTAACTTGTTTCATGGTATGTTTTACTTTTATATATGATTAATATGAGTACTTTATCGTAATTTCAAGAACGAAATTCTTTAAGAAGGAAGTTTGTAATGACCCTAATTTTGAGTAACATTATTTAGGATATTTAATTAGATAAATTAAATGAAATAATGTAGACGGTTAAGGGATTGAGATTTGTTAATTAATAAAGGGGTCGTGCCTTAATTAATATAAGCAAGGAAGAAAGTAGGAGGAATATGATAAGGGCAAAATAGGAGTAGCTATGTTCTTATACCCTAAACCCTACTTAGCTTCATTACTTATTCATTTTCAACATTTGCAAACAAAACTTAAATACTTAAAAGCTTGATCGGCCATTGTTAAGAGAATCAAGAAGAAGAAAAACTAAGAATCTAGTAGGAAGCTTAAGTAAATCAGTCCAAAGACAAATCTCAAACTTCTTAACAACAAACCATGGTGAATAATGATCTTACATCGCATTTTTATTAATTTCGGTTTCTAGTTAGATCCAAGTTGATTTTGCAAATAATATGCCATGACTTGATTATTTAGATGGATATATATGATTGTTGAAGAATTATGTTGCTTCATATAGATTTTATGATAAGTTTAGATTTAAAAAACCATTATATGACATCCAAATGACTTGCGCTTTTAATATATGGTCAAAAACATTATTTATGAAGTGGGTTTCAAGTTTCATAATTTTCTAAGCTATGGTGGATTTATTATGAATTTTTATGAAAGGAGATAGCCAATATTGAGTTTAAAGTTATTACGGTAAACATACGTTGGTTTTGGATCTGAAATTTAAATATGTTGGATAACATATTTGAAGTGAATTATGGAAAATTTTGGGGAGTTTTCCTATGTATTTACTATAATTATAAAATTATTCAAGGTATGATACTTAAATGTTTTATATGTTTTGTCAAAGAGAAGAGCTTAATTGTTAAACATTTTTAGGTTGCTAATTTCTGAATTCGGCGACACTTTAGAAAATAAGAATTTGAAAAGAATTAGCAACAAATAAGACAAGTTAGTTGAGAAGAAATTACCTTAAAAGGCTATAAAATAGTTTTACTTAAATTTACAACTCCACCACTTCCATCAGTAGCTTTTGACACCATACCTTCACTCATGAAACCAAGTTAAAACCAATGCACAGGGCATCAAACAACTGGTAAGCGGTGAATTGGAGAAAGGCTGAAGGTACAACGTCGAAACCAAGCTTTCGAAGGGGTAGAAGTTACTCTTATTGACTTTGAATTACTTCTGTTTATAAAGGATGCTTTCAAAGGGGTTGTATTAGATTTCGACTTAATCAATATGGCTTTTTTTCAGAAAAAGTGCTTTCGAAGAGGTTATCGCCTTTTGTTTTAAAATAAGCTTTTGAAAGGACAACCTTGATCATATTCCGAACCTAGCTGCCGCATTCTACCTTCCGAGCTAGAAAGACCGCTTTTCTTTATAGCCTTTAAACAATGGTTTTGAAAGGGTGCATCTGCCTTCTTACTTTAAAGCTGCTTCTCTTTGCTTTCGAAAGGGTTGGTTTCGAAACCATCCCCTTTCTTTTGCTTATGACAATGTTTTCGAAGACAATGCTTTCACCCCAGTTCTTTACAACCCTTAGTTATATTAAAAAGTCAAACCGAAATGGTTTCAAAAACAATGATTTTAAATGGTTTCAAAGCAAAGTTTCCACAAGATTTTACTTGAACCCAATACTTTTGAAAGGTACTTTTTAGTTAATAATTCAATGCTTTCGTAAAGTTTATAATATGTGTTTCGAAGGGGAGACTCCTAATGTTTTCTAAAGGTTTATTTTGAGTAATTGAATGTAAGGTTTCTAATGCTTTTGAAAGGTAAGTTTAAATATTTTAAAAGTGGATGTGTATGGTTTTAGTGAAGCTTTTGAAAGGGTTATTTTCAGTGATTTCGAAAGGTATTGTTTAAGGTTTAAACAAATGTTTCGAAGGTATTGTTTGGCTTCATGACCTAAAATCTTTTAAGTTAAAAAGGGTTTTTAACTTATTTAGAAGGGATAAATAATCCCATTTATGAGGTTTCATCAACACTATTTTATGTAAATTATATATATAACATGGCATAAGAATTTTGAGCAAAGCAAAATATATGTTTTCCTTATTTTATAAAAGAATTATTTTAGGGGTAAGTCATTTGTAAAGACAATTTACAAGGAAATCAAGTTTTAACAGAGTAGTCAACCCTAAGGTAGGAAATGAAGCATGAATAGGGTAGTTAACATTAAGTTTATGACTCAGATATTAAAAGACCAGATGAAACTAGTGTTGGGTCGCGCCCTATACTTTAGCTATTACCTAGCTAAAATAAGTCCGAAATTCGAGTGTGTAGGGCTTGTCACAAGTGGGACTAAATTGAGGATACACAGAAGGGAATATACAGAGTAAAGACAGGTTATTGGTGAGCCTGTTAAACCATTAGGCTCAGTTGACCCTAGTAAAAAGAAAAGTTAAGGGCAGTTAGCCCAGTATTGTGTCTAATAGAAGTTAGATTATTGAGTTTGTCTGGTAAGCCGAAGTCAGCCAATGGTTAATAGTTAGCCAGATAAAAATATAATATGGATAGATAGTCCATCGATTTCCTTATTTTTATGCACATATGTATTTTCTTTTACTGTTATATCGTTTGATTGTAGGATTTTATTTTCAAAAGATGTGCCTTTTAAAGGGATATTAGTAAGGGGAAGCCTGTTCCGCTAAGCAGCGCGATCTCACTTAATATCACTAAATCAAGATGTAATAACTTTATTCACATCAGTTTTTATGTCTGACTTGAAGTTTATGTTTTCCCCCTTATACTCTTGGGTGCTCAAAACTTAATTTGAGAAGATTGACAGTTAAGGTTTTTTAGGTTTAGTGGGTTGGATGAATAAATATCCAAAGACGTGCAGGAGCCAAAGTTAGTCATGTAGGAGTTATTTAGTTTTATTCTGTTGTGATGTAATTATGACTAATAACTCTATTTAGTACTCTGATCATCCAAGGGGCATCTTCATATGTCGCTCTTGGCGTAATTTGTAATAATTATATTTGATCGAAACCTGGGGTTCGGTTGGGATTATGTAACTGAATATGAAATATTGATTTGAAATGTAATCAAAAAAGTTGTTTTGAAATCTATTATAATTTTATTTCATATTCATGTGCTTCTGATATTATGGATACTATTAACATTACCGTGTCTTGTCACTGGAAGTTAATACTATAGATGACTGCACCATCTGTAGCTCTTAGCTTCGGGCCTCAAGATAGTACAACATGGGTTACAGCAGATCGACTCATGAAAAGCACGTTCTTTATTCTGGTGAAGAGTATGAGAATAACGGCGACATTAGCAACATGGTATATTGAAGAAGTGGTTCGACTGCATGGACTTGCGGAATGTATATTGATTGACTGGATCCACTTTTCACAAGTTAACTCTAGAAGAGCCTACAGGATGCATTAGGGACTAAATTGAATCTAAGCATGGCATATCACCCACAAACCCATGGATAGATCGAGAGAGTGGTTCGAGTGTTGGAGGAGGTCTTATTGAGGGCTTGCATATTGGATTTTATGGGATCTTAGAAAGACCACCTACCTTAAGTGGATTTTGCATACAATAATGGCTATTAGACTAGTATAGTCATGACACCGATTAAGATGCCATGAAAGTCATGTTAGTGGGAGTTGGGTCTAGAGATAGTTAGAGATATGGCAAAGAAGGTGGAGCTCACTAGGAAGAGGATGATAGCTGCACAGGATCGACATAAGTCATACATTGATAGAATACAGAAAGATATGAATTTGCAATTGGAGATTTATTCTTCGCAAAGGTTTTGTCATCAAATAGGGTGGTTAGATTCGAAAATTCGGGGAAGTTAAAACCTTGATTTATCAGTCCTTTTCCAGTGCTGGAGAAGATTGGGATATTTGCATATAAAGTGGAACTTCTGAAGAAGACGTTAGGAGCCCATAATGCATTCCATGTGTCACATTTATGAAAATACATACACGATCCGACGACTATAGTTGCACCTAGTCAGTTGGAGGAGGTAGAGTTGGAACTAGAGCCGAGCTCATCCTGTGGTCCATGTCGTATTATAGAACATGGGGTGGATAGGAATAAAGTGGTGAAGTTGATTAGAATGCATTAGAGGAATGAACCGATGGAGAGTACAAGAGAACCCAGAGAGAAGATGAAGCTACTCATCTTCAACTCTTTTCCGGCACATTCCTTAATTTGGTATGATTTCTTTAGATTGGATTATTTTAGGATTAGGTGGTTTGTTTACTTGATTGATTCTGTTTGGTGAACAATATGAGTGTTATGTTACATTTATGTTCCTTATGAATTTCATGGACAACATTAATTTAGGGGGAGATGTGATTATCAAGTTAGATTTGCCGATGAGTTATCAAAGATATGAATATGTGTACTTGATATGCATGTATAAGTCTATGATAAATTTATAGAATATAAAACGGAAGTAAATAAAATAACATGCGTTGGAAATGATTCGATTTGATCGAATGGGTGAGTATACTGGAAAGAGTTCCATATGTACCTAATATGAATAAAGATTCAGTCTTAAAGGTCCTTCATTCCTAATATAGATTAATGCATTGATAAGGAGTAATTGAACTTTGTTAGACAGAGCATGATTAATGATGTGCGAATTTGAGTTAAAATTCTTTCTGCAAGGTGTGTATTGAAGAGTACTACACAAGGTTAAAATTAATATAATTTAAAGAATAGTTTACAAAACCCACGTGATAAGGATTTATAAGAAATCCTTACATATCATAAGCTAAGGAGTTGGTGACAAAGTTAGGGGTATGCCCTATGGGAAATTATGTAATTTGTTACATGTATCTAACTCCATAACCAATCTTGTTCAAAATAAAAGGTGTTTTCTTTATATTATATACATGATATAATGTATTATGTTAATTAATTAATTTAATTAAAAGTGTATTTAATAGAAAATCCATAAATGGTATGTATTGTGATAGTAGTTACAAAATGTTGTGACCATGAGTAATTTTTCATAATGAAAATAAATACACCATTTTAAATGTTCCTAGTCAAAATGCATCGAGACTAGATATTGATGTATCTGTTGAGACTAGAGTATGTAACGCTATATATATGTTGGACAATGTATTACTCAGGACTGTTAGAAGCATCTAGGGGTTACATACTGATGGTTATTGGATAAATATGGTATGACTCACTTAATAGTTTTCTGTTGGTTAATATAAATAAGGTTAAACGAAAAAATATCGATGTGACTGATTTACACAGTTCTCTCGACTTGAGAACACTGTTGATCTTCAATATGAAAGATCCACTTTGATTACAGTCAAATCATGGTACAATGTCCATCGAATGACTATAGTTGGATCGAGCGGAAGTATTAGAAGTGAAACGCCATTCAAGAGAGGATTCGTCTCCTTAATTATATGGGATTAGTATCATAGGTTAACTCAAGTCAACTCAAAGTCAAAACCTCTGGTAGATCGGTTAATGATAATTGTTATTGTTGAATCAAGGATTTTGTTTTTGGACTACGAAGTTGAATATGGACAATATTGGAATTTTGACTACTACCAAATTTCATAAGTCCAAAGTGCAGGGCCAGTCCTAAGAGTTTTGAAACTTAAAGCTAATTGTTAAACCAATGTCCTTTTACAAAAACTGTATGATTGTCCCAAATTAAATTATCAAATAACTTATTTAGTTTATAAATAATGAAAAAAGGAAGAAAAAATAACTTTATTCATAATAATAACTCTAATTATCCAACAAAATTATTTTTAATTGTATAAGTACATTTTTCCAACCTTTGGACTTGTAAAACTATTAAAAATATTTTCATATTCAAGTTCACTCGTTGAAAATCATCATCATCAATATAATCATCATTCCCATCAATAAGAGTGGTTTTATCGACGTTCAAACTTGAACTTTGTATTGACTATTTTTGATGAAAATTTTATAAAATGCATCTATTTGTGAATTAATGAGTTCATCTAGCTTTCGTTTTCTAACTTTTTTAGTGTATCCAGAATCTTGTTTGCATATTTCTAAACACTATAAAACATCGAAAAATATTATATATTAATAATTATTAAAAAAAGAAAAACCACAAGGTGATGTTGTTTTTTCACCGAATTATACAATTTGATTTCCAAAAGCAACAAAATATTCCATAAATAACATTACAAAATGAATCTCAAATAAAATATGTACATAAAAAATTACCAAACCTTTCATAGATTAAAATGTATATTTGGAAAGAAAAAAATTAAATGATTATCTTATCTAAGAGTTATAATTTATTAGAAATATTTACACATAATAATTTGAAATGGATATTCTCTTTTATTAACCTATTCGACTAAAAAACATTAAAAAAATTATGAAAACAAACTTAGTTATTTATCGAAAAATTATTTATAACTAAGCATTAAAAAAAGACTTATCCTAAATCAATCCTTATTCTACAATTATTTCAAAATAAAAAATAATAATGAATCAACTCATATAAGAATTACCATAACTCAATTGTTACCTTGCATTAAGAATTATCACAATTAACAATTATTCATTGCATTAGTCCAAAATAACAATTAAAATGATGAATTGTCCCAAATTGGCAAAGTTAGGGTTTAGAGAAATAAAAAATGAATGGAAATTAGCACCTTTTTAATTTAAAACCGAGGGAGAAGAAAATATAGTTGTTGCGTCCTCGAGTCCACCTAATTTGATGTCGCTATTGATTGGTGTTGCTCCAGCTCTACACGTCTCGACCTCTGCTTATTACTCTGCGCAAATATGTATTTTGCGGCTATTATGTGCGTTGTTATGTATGGATACTGAGTGCATTTTATTCCTTCCGGCTGTGTTTCTTTATGCAATGCCAAAGGTATTGGTGCCCTAGATTTTCATGGGCCCAAAGTGAATGCATCAACCGCTTTATCCAAAGGACGGCCTTGCCAAAGTGATATAGTTTTGACGAAGAGAATTGGTGTGAAATAAAAGTTACAACCAGGTAACGCTTAAAAAAGTGAAATTATATTTTAGCGAAATTAAGTAAATGATAAATTTGGCTAAAATATCACACCACCTACTAAATGACGTGTGAATATTATTATTCGAATAGTTCGAATCTAACCGCTAACCAAATTTACACCCGACGAATCACAGAACCAAAACAATGAATTCTCCTTTGAACAAAAAATTTAATGTTTATGATGTTATAAATTAATTAATATTTATGAAATATTAATTATAAATTTTAACACGATTTAAGAAATAAATATTACAAATATGTTTATAATAGCTTTGAATATATCAATCGATATACGATATTGATAAGCGATTAAATTAGATTTAATTAAGTAATATTTATACATTGGATTAAATGGGTTTAATGCCCATTATAAGGGCTGTAATTTTCTACTACAAACATGAAATAGGAGGCTAGAGTTTGTGGGTTAAGGGGTCTTGGTTTTGATGGCTGAGATTGAAGGGAAGAGATATAGGATTAGATCCACCTTTCTTTCTTTTTTATCCACATATATAACCTCTCTAAACCTAATTAAATCACACTTTTTTCTTAGCCTTCTTCTTCATTGTTTTAATTGTAGAAAATTAGTCCCCTCTCTAATAAAAAACTCTTAAATCAAATTCAAGATCCAAATACTGTTTGATAGTTCATGGTCATCAATTTAAGGATTAGCACCCCTTTGATTTGAAAAAAGGTTTCAATAGGAGAATTCCTTTTTTCATGGTGTGCTTTAAGGCTTTAGTAACAATGTTTGTCCTTTTATATATAGTAATGATTTTCATGCAATGTTTGATGAAAATTAAATTTGATTATCATAATTTGTATGTATGTATCATTGTCTCGTTTAATTAAAATTGTTTACGAAGATTGAATTGTTTGTTGAATAATATGCTAGGTTTTCTTTTCTTTTTTGATATAAATAAAAATTGAAATTTGTTTATGATTTAAATAATATTTAAATGTAGATCTTTGTTTTAAACATTCAAATTAAAGTGTAACCATTTAGATCTGAAAATTTGCATGTTAACCATTTGTTTTTCTTTATTTCGGTAATTAAAACTAAATCTATATATGTTGAAATGCAATGTTTACTTTAGACATATGTTTTTAATATTTGATTAAATTCCACTCCTTTAGATTTTAAAATTTTCATGTTCATGTAGATTGATTAAATTATATTTTAGAGTTAAAACAGAAATTTGTATAGAATTTGTACAACATTTTAATTGTAGATCTCTGTTTAATCTTTCATAACAAAGTGTAATTTTAGATTTGAATGTTTATATGTGTATATATTATTTACACTTTTATTACATTAGATACTTCCATATAAATAAAAGGATTTTGACAATAAATCAAAGTTTTAAATTTGCTTGCAATAACTATCTAATTTGTATTATTAGAAAGTTTTGACTGAATCTCATATATACATAATTAAATCTACATGTATATGTTCATATAAAATTTATTTTCTATCTCAAATTGTCATGAAATGGTTTCTTTTCTTTTAATTTAAATGAGGCGATAATATATACATATAATTTATTGTTGACTATATATATTCTAGTATTATGATAACTATTGATGGTCATTTACATGCTGCAATAATTAAGTCTATCAAAAAGGAAATTGTACCCATCATCATTTTCATTCTTTATTTATTTCCCTTCTTAACTCATATGTGATAACCATTCAACTTATGCTTGCCTACATGTATACATACCTTGTCATCTATTGATTACACCTTGTCATTATTTAATTATTTTTAAATGTACACACATATAATTTATTGTTGACTATTTATATTCTTATATTATGATACCAATTGATTGTCATTTATATGCTACATTAATTACGTCTATCAAAAGAGAAAGTGTATCAATCATCCTTGTCATTCTTTATTTATTTTCCCTTTTAACTGCTATATGATAACCATTCAACTCATTCTCGCCTGCATGTATACATATCTTGTCATCTATCAATTACATATTGTCATTATTTAATTATTTTGACATATAATTAAAATTAATATATTTGATAAATTCATACCTTTTCATAATCCGCACTTAGCTAAATTATAAAACAATGTCACAACTAACAAAAATATGATTTTATTAAAATAGTATTAAATTTGATCTAATAAAACCTTTAGACTTCATAGGCCTAAAGATCTAGAATATGAATTTTTTGAAATTTGTCCATTTTCTCCATTGCGGGCTGGCCAAGTTCCAATATTTGGTAGTTGTGCAAGTCAAAAGACCACACGTAATAATTGTATGTAGGGATCTTGTATGAATCAAACCAAGAGAATGTCGAAAACGATAGTCATTAGATGACTAATTTATGTTGTGAACATAATATTTATTGTGAACTAATGCAAAATAAGTTATATGTAAGGCAATTTTAAAAATGCTTATAAATGTATGTTCCATTGCAATGAGAAACAACCGTTGTTTCAAGAAATACCAACTTCGTAGAGAAGAAATTTATCGAAAAAAATATTGGTATAAAATGAATTTGGATATGATCCAATAATAAAACCGATTACAAGGGATAAAAATATAGACCAAAACTAATGAACTTAAACACATTAGAACGTCTAATGAGTATTCTTATACATTAAAGAGAAACTGTGAGTTTCTTTCCAATGTCAAGAATAAATAATCCTCAATTGTTTAATTAACCGTTAAGAGTATTGACTCAAGGATATGGTACAATGCGCTAATCTAAAATAGATTCCAAGTATCTTGTCAAAATATAATTTTGATAGTTGTATCTGAACTGATATGATCCATTGGCCGCGTATTTAAAGACAAATTTAGTTGGAATATAGAGAGCCATAATGATAAGAATATTACCGTGGATTTTAGTTGTTGAAATTAACGTACCAGATTTACCATTTAATGTGCTCAAGTTGGTTCGAATTTTACTCACAAAATTATCGTCTAATATGACTTTATGTTTTGGTATATGTGTCGAAATAGAAAGTTTTGAATATATATTTAGACTGATCTATTTGCAGATAATAACCAATGTGTCTTGAAGTTAGTGGAAGCGATATTGAGTTTGTGGGTTTTAGAATACATCCAAGAACGAGTATGAAAATATCATTCTAAAAATCATCAAAATTGAACATGTATTTTGATTGATGTATTGAATAGTTTAATTATCAATGAAAAATGCAGATGAAGCATGTGTTCATAAAAAAGAACGTTAAAACGTAAATAGATATTTCTAAATCATAAGTAAACAACACAATACTGCTTGATAATGATGTACTTATGTTAAAATAAAATTTAGTTGTTTTAATACTCAACGTTGAAGTTGTAAATGATATCTTTTGTAGTAAGTATAGAAGATATTGGAAATTTCCCAAAATGATATGGAAGGACACCTTATTAAAACATTTAATGCGAAACATGTAAGATGGATTCTTTATGCATTGGAAATATGAATTATCATACTTGTTATGTTGTCCACGATATCATGATTTCTTTATGCATTTGATAGATGAAGCAAATACCAAATCCTAATCGATATCACTAAATGGTAGTTTGGAGTGTTCTCATGTATTTACGAAATACTAGAGAATTGTTTACAGAAACAACAAACTCCTTATGAAGGTAAGTTTGGACTAAAACTTCATAAATGATATTGAGTATAATGTGTCAATAATAAATTCAAGTTTAGAATCTTTAAATTGGAAATGTTCCTAATGAAAGAATATGGCTGATTCAATGAAAATGGCAAAGTACATCCCCATGAATATCCCTGCAATAAAAGCGTGGTATAAAAATATAAATGCACAAATTTGTAACCGAGCCGAGGTTGATTTCAAATGTTGTGAATCTCATAACATTGTTTATGATAACAATGTTACGATGTACTTCGTAATAGAACTTAGAGCTCACTGAAGGTCAAGAGACATAATCCAAATTGTTCCACAGGATAAAATAGTTTATTGGCATCGATGAGAGTTGATTAACATAGCAAACAATTAAAACATAATAGTATATTCATTCATTGAGGAACTGCTTCAAATTGGTTTTGAGAAAAGTCGATTGGAGAAGTTGGAATAAGATTTTATAATTGACCCCAAGTGCAAGTGGGAGATTGATAGAGTTAAGGGTATGCCCTAGGGGCAATTATGTAATTTATTACATATATCTAACTTGACAACCAATCTTGTTTAAAATAAAAGTTATTCTTTCTATTATATACTTGATGCAATATGTTATATCAATTAATTAATTTAATCAAAGTATATTTAGCAGAAAATCTATAAATGATATGTTTTGCGATAGTAGTTATAAATATTGCAACCGCGAGTAACTTACCACAATGAAAATAAATATAATATTTAAATATTCCTAGTCAAGATGTATCGAGACTGGATATCGATACATCTGTTGAGAATAGAGTACATAATGCTCTCCAAATATTGGGCAGTGTATTAACTATTGCTGCTAGGGCATCAAGGGGTAACATACTAATAGTTATTGGATAACTATGGGATGACTCACTCGATAGTTTTTTGTTGGTTAATATAATCAAGGTCAAACAGAAAATATCGATGTAATAAAATTACACAGTTCTCTTGATTTGAGAATATTGTTGATCTTCAATGTGGAAGCTCTACTTTGATTATAGTTAAATCGTGGAATGACGTCCACTGAACGACTATAGTTGTGTCGAGTGGAAGCAATGGAAGTGAAACAATATTCAAGAAAGGATTCGTCACCTCAGTTACATAATGTTAGTGCCACGTCAACTAAAGTCAACTAAAAGTCAAAGTTTTTGGCCAAAGCATTTCAGTTAATAATAATTGTCATTTTTGAACCAAAGACTTTGTGTTTGGACCATAGAATTGAATATGGACGATATTGGAATTTTGACCATTACTGAATTACATAAGTCCAAAGTGATTGGTTTCAACGAAGAGAATTGGTGTAAACAATAGTCACAAACGGGAACGCTTAACAAAGTAAAATTGGATCTTACCGAAACAAAGTAAGCGATAATTTTAGAAAATTTAAACCTTAACCGAGATTTAAAAATTGGATTTTTAATTGGTTCTAAATTATAAAATTATATGATAAATTTTAGAAATTCTAAGTTATCATTTAGAATTTACAGGAAATCTAATATTCAAATTTTAGCTTCAAAGTTAATTTTCTATTAATTTAAAATATTTTCGTACCGTTTTTAATACAGATGCATATATATATTTACATTAAAATTAAACATGTTATTTTTGGGCCTGTGAAAAATCTGGCATATACATATCTATTAAATATATATTGTGTATTTTTACGCATTAATCTATATTTATTATTATACTATTATATATATATGCGAATAAGTATTTGATATATATATATATATATATATATATATATATATTAAAATAAAAATTATATTTATATATATACTGATTTCAGTTTAAAAAAATTATTTCATATATATTCTATAAGTATTTAAAATATTTCCATATAGATATAAAGATATACAATTTTAATATTTTATAATTATGTTTATAAATAAATATTAAATACATTTATATATAAAATTATTTAATCAAAATTTAGTTCATATATATATATATAATATTTTGAAACATCTTATATTTATATTCATATAAAAGTACATATAAACATACATTTGGGCAATACATTTTTATATCAGATGGGCTAACGTATCCATTGCGTTGTAAATCCTAACACCTATACACGGTCATGTTATACCTTTGCACGGATTTATATACTACACATGCATACACACACATGTATATGATACATGTATATATTTAATATAACATAATTAAAATACACAACATCATATTGTAAATTTAAATAAAATAAAGGATTTTATTTAAATAAAATTTAGAAACTTCTAAATAAATTAGACTTCAAAGGCTCTATAATGTTCCAAAATGATAATTTTTTTGAAATTCACCCATTTCTTCTACTGCGGCATTCCCATTCCAACATGTTATGCCTTGGAAATTTGTTAAATATTATAAATAAACCAGCGCCATTGCGATCGTCAAGTTTTCTAATTCGTGTAGTATTCGGTTTACCTTGTTCGAAGTTTGTATAAAGGAGTTATGGTCGAATCTGTGTCGAGCTAAACGGGTGCCACAATTAAAATTTGAATTTGGATTGACTGTTATTTTCCTTCCTTCTATACAAACCAAGTACGTAATTATATTCCATTTCAAAAACCATTATTCACTTGTTCTTTCTTTCTTCTTCCACTTTTGATTACAAAAACTCAAATCACCATATCTTCCTCAAATCTTAACGAAATTGAATTAAATCAATGGCATCACGAAGCTAACAGAGGGGACTACGCATTTATACTAACTTGGAGATGAAACACTAAAGCATTGAGGTGTAGTAGTCCATATAGTGGAAGCCTAGGCAGTGAGAAACAATTTCTATGACTAATTCATATCTTCCTCTCCATATAATGCAATCATGATCCTATAACGATGATTTGTGGTCTAGAATATGGTGGATAACACTTTATAATAATTGAAACTTGGATTTAAACATATTTGGGAGGGTGTAACATTCCCCATTCCAAGGCCCAAAACTAATGGCAGCAGATGCCGCAATCATCCATAGTTATTATTTTTGGGAGACAAAATGCGGCTACGTTAATCATATCAATATACAGAAGCGCATGAATATGAAAAAATTTCAAACACAATTCATTAATAACTTTTGCATTCCATTTCAAAATATGATTTCATATTCATTACATAATCCCATTTACGATTCCACATTCAGCGAAAATATAGCTATAAAAAATACTCCAAAAGCGACATATAAAGATGCCCCTTAGTTGATCAAAGTCAAATGCATGGAAATTATATAAATTTTACATCACATCTAATTATACAAGACTTACACAATGAAAATAGATAAAGCTCATAATAGCTAGATTGCCTTCTGCATGTCTCCCATAGCCTATTTGTCTAACTGGAAACCCGAAATCCCTTACTCCCGACCTACTCAAATGAGTACCCAAGAATTTAAGGGAAAAACAAAAACTTCGAGTCGAACAATAGTCTGGTGTGAATAATAACCTACCATCTCGAACCAACTAGATGTCTAGCAAGACCACGCCGTTGTATGGAACGGGTTTTTCCCTCACTAGTATCTAAACTAATGTATCTCAACCATATACTATGTTTCTACATTCACAATGGTTATAACATAAAAATATATTGATGTGCAAACATGCAATATACACTGGATTACCTATCCTAAGTTATTAGACTAACCACCTAAGTTTTCATTGACTATCTGTCTTATACTTATATGGACTACCCATCTCATACATATTAATTCTTTGGACTACCCATCCCTTTCCATGTTGACTATCCATCACTCATGGTCTCATTAACAAAATTATGCGGACTATCCATTTCACATGTTATTATCACTTGGATTACCCATCCCTTACCATGTTGACTACCCATCGCTCATGATTTAGCTATTTAAATTATGTGGACTATCCATCACACTTATCCCACTCATGAAAAAATTGATGGGACTATCCATCACACATCCCATAATTTTCCTATGATAATTATGAATCTTCATTAACCTTGTGGAGAATTTCCATCTCCATCATGATGTGGACTATACATCTCACGTCCCTTAGGTTTTCTAGGATGACTATGAACCCATCGTTAATAGTTTAATTCAGATTACTCAAATGTTTAACCAACGTCTATTGGTGTCCCCAATCAGTTTTTCTCTCCTTAAAGTTGTAACATTTCAAAGTAAAGTACATTGGTATCCCCAGTGATTGGTGTTGAACTCGTTTAAGAAAATATATTAGTATCCCCAATGGTAAAGTCGCATTTATAAAACATTTAGTCTATCGAAACTAATCTAATTTAGTGTCCTCAATGATAATGTCGACTTCTATAATCAAAAAAGCATTGGTATCTCCAATGTTTAAAATTGAAGTCACAAGACAATAGGCTCACTGCCCTTAATTTAGTTAATATAGATAAATGCTGACATCACCAATGGTGTCAATAAAGCAACTTAAGGTTCTTTACCTATAATAAGATAACATATAAACAAACGGCGTTAAGACGCCGTCGACTCTCGTAAGGTACAGATTATCCACCTTTCAAAACTAAGCTTTAGAATATTATAATACAAATGGCTGATTGCCGAAAACATACGGTCACGGACCTTCTCAAACATAGGCCACTTTGCCTATTTAAAATAGATTTAGTTTAAATAAATACAAAGCCTCTTCAGCATTAAAAGGAAGAAGTGCGATGTCGATGCTGCACTGCATCGTTGCCGACCCTATATAATATAAAACCCTGAGTATATAAGGTCACCGATACTAATGAATAACGATATCAAGACCATCGGCATCGTTAAACATCTTTTATACTTGACTTACTTTGGCTATTATGCCGCAAATATATAAGTGCGAAGTCAAGATATAAGAGAAGAGATGTAGCATCATTTGTAGATGAATCACGAAGTGCCAATGCCACCGATACTAAGTTGTCAAAGAGGTCGACTTAGTCCTACTTGGAAATGTTCTATAGCCACCGAAGTAATTACACTATAAGATAAACAGGGATTTCCGATGGCTTGCAGCCGTCGTTAGTTGTCATGAGCCATCGGCATATGGACTACGACTTTCGTCCATTTTCGATGGCTTTGACGAAATTATTACGACGGTTCTCCGGACGGCAATTCCGACGACTTTTTCGACAGCGACGACGTCTACGTGGCACGACAATTTTCCATTAAGTCGTCGCAAGATGTCGAAAATTTTGCCTAGACAGCCGTCGGAAGCCATCGATAGCCGTCGAAATATATAGCCAATAAACCACCGGTAGCCGTCGGAAGCCGTCGGAAATCTGTGTAATTTTTTTCTTATACAGCACAGCATCACTTCCACCCCAATATATAACACAACTCACAAAATCAATATATAAGCCAGATATATAAGCTTAAATTAATATCAATATCAATATCAATATAAAACTCACACATCATCATATCAAACACAAACATATTCAATAAATACAAAACAAACTTTCCATCATCAGTCCCACTCATCCAACTCCAATATTTACATCTAACATCAAACTTCACATATCAACTCCACAAATAAACTGCACAAATCAATGTCAAATCCCACATGTCCATAAATTAACCTCACCATCACTCAATGTTTATATACGCCGGTTTAAAAAAACTGCAAATCGTACCTTAAGACTCATCATTGACTTCGGAACCACCGGACGAAGAGAATGTACCATGACGCTCCACATACTCGGCCAAATGCTGGTTGAGCTAATCCATTTGCATTGCTCGAAGGTGGTCCTGCTTCTGCAGCTGTGCAATCTGTTGTCTAAGCTAATTAATCTCCATGTAGTCTTGAGCCCTTCAGTGACCTCTTTGTGATATCCGAGCCTACAAAACAAGTCGAAATTTGTTTAGGTTATTACATAACTTTTATAAAAAAAAGCAAATTTTCCAACGTAATTAATTTTTATAAATTACCGATTGGTTGCCATAGCCATAACGTCTGTTTCTCTAGGTTGGGTCCATAGTAGAGTCAAAGATCGCGTCCTCCTCTCCAGTGGTCAACTGCCTCCGACCGGAATGCTCAAGCATCTACGCATGTGCCTGCATAAATTTTTCCTGCAACGCAAAACTAAATACAAATAAATATTACATGAAATTGTTATAATATTTTATAACTAATTAATTAGAAGGATCGTTTTAATTAATTATAACTTAAAATATACTTACATGTGCGGCGTACGCTCTATCATCCTCATGTCGGGCATATGACACTGATCCCTCGTCATCTGTCTACCTAATGCATGTGTATGCTCAAACACGTCCATATACGAGATGAGACCCCCACATGCTCTTGCCTACAATAATTGGTGTATATTATTGTTGTTCATATAAATTTATACTAAAAATAACTATTCTTAATTGCAATTAACTAATTTACCAGGTCCTCGCGATGGTGTTGGAATGATTTTGAGCCACCACAGTGCGTGACATAAATTTTCTTTCTGTTCACAGAGTTTATGTCCAACTCCGCCCGCAAATTAAAATTTGAGATTATATTTTACAGGTATAAATTATGTATTCTTTACTGAATAAATTAAGGTGATATTTGATAGACTTACCTTGAATTCATCGTTATCCCCTCATGCAACCCAAGCATCCTAGAAGATGGCGCCCATCCATTGCGGCTTCTTCCCGGTTTTCTTATGGTGGACATCGTATCCCTATAGTTCTTTACCACTTTTGAATTCCAATGGCACTGGTAAAGAGACATGTCATCCTCTTGTAAGTCTATTGCCCCTGTATATATGTCAAAAAATATAAGTTATACATTTATACTTAGTCAGTAAGTTGTAAAGTGATTATATATAATGGTATATGATGGTATTTATTTTTGATACGGTAAACCAAAAGAAGACATAAGTTTTTTTTTTACTTCATAATGATATTCGCACATTAAATTATTGGGTGGAATATGCCATTTTGCAGCTTGCACTATTGCTGTAAACCCGGCTTCTTTGAAGTTGTATTTTGATTTCATCGCAATGTATTCTACAGTTACTGATAATTGAATACCGCCTGTACAACCATCCCAAAGGGGTCTCTTAGCAGCCTTCAATAAATCATATTTTTTTTTTGCTCTGATACTTGGTTCTTCTTCGACATTAACATCGTTACCATCAACTTCAATAGTAGAGAATATTGAACATGCTACATCTTCAACCATATCTTCCCTGAGATTCGTCGAAACAAGTTCATTATCCACCTCCCCCTCCGAATGTATGGGATTAGGTGTTATAAGTTCTCCATGACAATCCCATACCAAATAATTCGGCACGAAACCATATTGGCGCGAATGAGCTATTACCATATCTGGTATTAATGCTTCAATAGTTTGCACCTACTGCATGGACAACGAATTTCTTTGTCGTTTCCATTACTACGTAAAGCGAATTCAATAAAGATGTGTACACAATTTTGAAAATGTTCACTTATGGAGCCTCCAATTTCTCTTCTTTGTTGGTACATCTAGCTACGATCGATAAAATAATTGATCATTTTTCCTACTTTAAAACATAAAAATGCTTTAATCATTTACGTCTTGGAATTTTATTTTTCAAATAAATCATACATTTAAATTTTTGCAAATACACAATATTATTCTATTTAATTTTATTTTTAAATGGATTTACACAAATTATTATACGAATATAATCTATAATTTTTAGGTTATTGTTTTACACTTTGATGGTTGGTCATCCTACTTCGCATTACAAACACAGTAGTAATTATATTTTGCAAATCATTTTACTTTAAACGCTTAAACAAAATTTCAGCAGCACTTTCCCTTTGTTCCTTGTATTTTACATGAAGAACAAAAGGAAAGTGTTGTCGAAATTTTGTGAATCGTTTAAGATAAAATGAATTGCAAAATATAATTACTACTGTGTTTGTATCTTGTATAATACCGGGATAATTCTGACAAATATTGTATCGGATGAATATAAATGTCCATTCTTTGATAAAAATGAATATTCATACGACGATCATATTCAATATTTGTCAGACGGAGGAAAATATTCTCTAGAGGATTTACAAAAAGTAAAGCGTGTTATACAATAATTTATTTACATTCTAAAAAACAGATACACTAAATTGTCATTTTCGTCATCTTGAAAAGACATAAACCAAATTTTGAGCATTGACTCTAATTAATCCAAAGTAGCTCTACTGTGCGTATGTACTAATTAATCAATGCATATACAACAATTAACGCACATATACACTAAACACATTTTTTCTCGAAATTTCAATGATAAACAATTATAATAACAACCTAATTAGCATTTAGTAGGGTATACCAAATAATCAATGGGGTATTATACAACTATAACAACAAAGTAACCCTAATTCAACAAAAAAAATTAAACAGGGTTTATAAATTAAACCTTCTTACCGAGAAATAGCTAATGGAGAGAATTGAAAATCGAAGATGGAAACCTGCTGGCGGCATGGAATCTTCTTGACGGCGTGAAGGAGGGGTTGGAGGACGGTATGGAGGAGCAGTTTTTTGATTTTGGGGAGGAAAACAAAATGAACGAGATTGTCGGGCCGGGACTCAGATATTTGCGACTTTTCGACGGCTTTCGACAGCCGCCAACGACTTCATTTGCGACGGCTTCTAATGACTTCCGACGGCTAGTTTATTTTATTTTCATTTATGCCACGGTAATTATTTGCCGTCGACAGCCGTCATAAAAAAATCGACGAGCCCTCGGCGGTCGTGGAAAATGGGCGTCACAATTTATTGTGTTTCTAATAGTATTATCGTATGCTTCCTTTCACTTTGACATCAACACTCATGGATGCAGTAATTCTATAGACGCGGTGACGAGGTGAAGGCTTGGCATTATCGTAATTAACCTGAAAACTGATTTATTTCTACTAAAAGTAAAAAAAATTCACCAAATCTTACTTTTTGTCAAGTTTCTATTAGATAATAAAATTTCTTTACTTAAAACTTTTTAGAAAGTTACCGCGCTCAATTTCCAAAGTCCCAAAACATTGATCAAACTAATTAATTAATATCCTTGATTAATTATCCTTTTTTATACTTTTTAGCATATTAAATTCATAATAATTCGAAATTACTTGGGAAAAATCCCAAAAATTCACAATTCTTTATTATATAATATTTTAGGACCATAAACTATATTTAATTGTTTTTATTAAAATCCGAATTTAACCCAATTCCCTCTTTAGGAAATTCATAAACTATACAATTTAATTTGGAAAATTTTGAAAATAAAAACCCATCTCTAAAATAACATTTCACTCAACATACCATAAAATCAAAGCTATTGGAGATTACAAACTTAGGTTTTACCCAAAAAACTCACTTAAATAATTTCGTAATTAATTTCGTAAATCATTATTCTATCCAAACAATGATTATACTGCCATATCCTGGGAAACGAACAGTAATCATTTGGGTACTATCCATAAATGAATTTTAAAATAATCAAAAGAGATGGATCTTATATTCTTCACCTTAGACTTAAATGTTGGAGTTGAGATTTGATATTGTTTCTGTTTCTCTAAGCTTCTTCCCCTTGATTTCGTGATTTCTTCCTTAAGTTATGGTCAGCCTATTTTTATTCTTTCTTTTATTATTTTATGAATAAGTAAAGTGAGAATGAAATAAGGGGAGAAGGTTTAAGGAGTGAAGGTTAGATCTGCCTAATTTGGCTGTCTCATAAATTCTCTTATATGTAAATTTTTAAACCATCTTACTTAATTTATTAATATTGGCCCGACTTTATTAGTTTTGAAATGACACTCTTCTTAATCATTTACATTATTCTATTTAATCTATCCAATTAAATATTCTTAATAATGTTAAACTAAAATTAGGGGTGTTACAGAGGGATTGATATAATAGGTAGAATATAAAAATAGATTTCACCATTTTATTGTAATTTAATGATTACAACTTGAATTGATGAATTAAAGTATAAATCGGACATAGAAACATATGGTAAGGTGCCAGCGATGTTCTCGGGTGACCAGAGGTGACTGGAGGGGAAACGACACAACGAAAAGATCAAAATCACGGCCAAAAAACAAATTTCTGGTTACAACCAATGGAACGATTTACCACGCTGATGGATAGGTGGTCTATTTTTGGCATAGGTTGAACATGGACCCAAATAGGCTAATATATATAAACGTTTATCGATTTGAGTTCGGTTTCTTTTGTTTCCAAAAGGCACTTAGAAGCTATTAGCTAGGTGATTGGTGATATTACAAATCCTAAATGAATGTGTATAATGATGATTGTTGTTTAAGGTGGATTTGTATGTTATTTTTGATATGGAAAATGATGCGACGATGACGTAAACGAGCCCATGACACAAGTAGGCGATATAGGTATTACGTTGCTCCTTTGTAGGCTATGTCGGACCATTGTGGAGGATGATTGGTAATTTGTAATGCAAGAGGCAAGTTCGAGATATGAGTGTTGTTGATATACGAGGACAATAGGCGACCCTATAGCGCACGAGGCGATTCCAGGAAAGTGAACCCTATATTCGATTAATGAGACGATGGACAACAAGCGACCCTGTAGCATACAAGGTGAGTCCAAGGAAGTAAGTCGACATAGATGTGATGTGATATAATTAGACATATATGATAGCTTGGTATGGTGTGATCAACAGGACACGAGGTGACCGAGACGTTAGACTCGTATCATGTTGTAGTGTTAATTTTATAGTATATGTAGAGTAAGTATGTCTCATTCACCAGACTTGTATTTGACCGCTTCTATTTTTCCTCTATTTTTTATATCTAGGTTGATGGAGTTTGGAGACAAGATGGAATGGTATAAAGGGACTTATTTGTACATATATATGATGTAAATAAGTATTTTGACCTGAATTTGATTATGTACATGGATTGGGTTTGATTTGTACCATACGAACATATGTATCTGACAGTGTAGACATGTTATGGTGATGTGAAATGATTATTGATACTCATATTATACATTTTTTCCTTCCACCATGAGCCACATAAATTTATTAGTTAGAATCGTATTTGTTTCTTACTATCATATCCCAACGACTCATCCTTTTCGGTTCTTGAGGTATTAACATCGGTTTGGGTGCTGAACCCGAAAGTCGAAAAGGCAGTGTTAACGCTAAAATTTAAACGCTAACACCCTGGTGTATAGGATGTAATTGTGAAAGCACCACCCGTTTGTACGGGAATTAGAAACAAGTAGAAAACTAGCAGAAAAGCAGTAAAAGACACGATATTTATAGTGGTTCAGCTTATAATCAAGCCTACATCCACTTTATCTCCTTTATTACTGATTCGATTACAATTCTTTACAAAACACTTCGATTACAACACATTTTGACGAATAGCTCAAACTTCGATGAAAAGCAATTTCTTGAATCCATGATGAATGATGTAGATCCTTTCTCGGAGTTCATTGTATTGCTTGAATTCAGAAGTGGCAGGGTGTAGTTTTCTTCAAGAAAGTGATGGCCAAAAAGTCTCCTCAATGTTATAGGTGGTTGCGTATTTATAGGCTCTGCTCGGAGTTAGGTCGCAACTTTAGACCGGTCTAAAGTTGGGTCGTAGGTCAGCTCCGGGTTAGGCTAGGTCGCAGGTTATTTTCCTTTTCTAATGCGAGGTCTCCGGTTTTAGGTTGAAGTCCTAGGTCGGGGCTGAGATAGGTTAAGCTCTGGGTCGTTGCCGAGATAAGTATGAACCACTTTACTTTTAGCATTTAGGTCGGCCATTAGTTCGAGTAAATAGGTCGGCTTCCATACTAGGTCGGAATTCTCCTTAGGTCGGCATAGCCTCGTTAGACCGGCATCCCTTCATGCCTTAGGTCGGTAGCACCTTTAGGTCGGCATCCCATCAGGCCTTAGGTCGGCATCCCTTTTAGCCTTAGGTCGGCATCCCTTTTAGCCTTAGGTCGGCATTCCATCAGGCCTTAGGTCGGCATCCCTTTTAGCCTTAGGTCAGCATCCCTTTTAGCCTTAGGTCGGCATTCCATGCTATGTTACTAGGTCGGCACCCGCTTATCTCGTTAAGTCGGTTGACCCTTTAACTCCTTAAGTCGGTGCCACCTCTTGAGTCGCCACTTATTGAGTCGCCCACTTCTTGAGCAGTTAGGTTGCTGGCCTCGAATAGAAGATAGGTCGCTTCATTCTTTAAGTCGTATACCGTTTTGGTCGGGGCGCTGCCCCGCACCCCGCCGGGGGCGCTGCCCCCTGGACCCCTGCGACCTGACCGGTCAGGTCGAACACCGTAAGCGGTGGCGTTGCCCCCGCACCCCCACCTTGGGGGGTTGGCACCCCCCCTGGACCCCCCCTCCATAGGGGATCTTATCCGAAAATACATTCAACAGAACTTGCTTTGTTGGGGGGTTGAGTTGACCATCCTTCGAAATGAACTATCATTAGCTTCTCGGTCGATTTTTGATATCACGGCCTTGCTGAAAAAGTGGAGTTAACAGGCAGGTTATTACATCTTTGCTCTAAGTAGATGAACTTCTCTAGAACCACTCCCCATTCTGGTCCTAATATAAATTTAATCTCAAAGTGCCTCTTAAAATAAACTCAACCAATCCCTACCTCATATGTTTCGACAATGACAATCTCCCACCAGTTCAAGGCCTCTCGTAGTTAGTGCCACGAAGCCAACCATCTCTTCATTGCACCCTCCATACCCATTATAGCAAAAGTCTAGTCGTAAATCCTCATCTATGCCCGCATTTCAACAAATGATTTAGTGCTAAAATAATTATTTCCACCTAGCTAGGCTCTAGGAATCTCGACACAGCTTTAGGAAGCCCAAAGAAGGTGAAGGAGCAGGGACTGCACTTTATGCTTATGTTGCGGGTCTTCCATTGGGGTTAAGTTTGGTCTGGCCTCTACCCTGTAGATACTAGTGGAACATATGAAGATGTTCGTGTTTGGAACCTCAAATGCTTCACTGGAACCACTTCTAGTTTGATTTCTCTTCTCACTTATCGATGATTAGGAATTTTTAACAACTTTCCCTAGATAGTATTAGGCATTACTAAAATATGAGGTTGTGTTTGTGTTATACTTATGATATACAAAAACATACAAGAATTTCTCTTAGTATGCGGTTAATCCCCAAGAAATCCTGAACTTATGCTCTAATACTAAGTATAACAACCTGCACCTCCGAACACATCGATCCAAAGCATAAAGATAGCATTTGAACATGTGGTGTGCCAAGAAGTACGAAACATTAGGTTTTAAGGTTTGCGTGATACAGAGACATATAATAGAACATTCTACACCTTCATATCCTACAATGGAAGGAAATGAAATATAAATACTGAAAATAACCTAAAGTAGTACAATTTCAAAATAACCATGATACATATAATATATGATAAAATAAAATATCTGAATAACATCATAATAAAAGCCCGTCTAAAAGATAAAATAAGGTACATTGAAGAACAGTTGTAAATTGATAAATCTTCATGCGCCATGTACAATCTCCACCCATCTTTTCCAATTTAACTCACTTGCTACCATACTCTTATAATAGATATAAAGAGGAAGAAAAGAAGCGGACCAAACAAAGTCATGTGAATGAATTGTATCACTAGTGTTGTGTTTATAAGTAATTAAATTCCCTATATAATCTACATGAGCAAGAGTTTTCATTGACTACGTATGAGAAACTAGCAATTTACATACCAAGGAGCAACAGCTATAAGGGTACCTAACCATACATTGAATAAACATCCACAATGACGAACCATCAAACGAATACACCGAGTAGATAATCTCTAATATGAACCCTAAGTATACCATCCCTATATCATCGTATCCTATTGGGTATACCTACCAATACTTGATCCCATTTTTGCCCCAAAAGCATCCAGTAACCTCCTCGTTAATGTTCGTTATCATGAATACAACACCGGGTATACATCACAATGTTTAAAACCAATTTCCCTTGAAATATGGAGTAACCTACCTATTAGTGCTTGACATCTTAAATTCTATGCACAAAACCGGGTATACGTCACAATGCCTAAGCCCACTTGCCTCTAAAACATTCAGTAACTTCCGTATCAGCACCCATACCTATGCACATCACCGACTATACATCATAACGTCTAAGCCCACTTACCTCAAAAGCATTGGGTAACCTACTCATTAGTGCCCGTATGCCCCAAAGCATCTAATTGCAGTAGAACCGCATGCCGCTTTGAGTGTCGCATTTAATAACTTCATGGAGTGAGAACCTAAGATGTCACCATGCATGATACTATTCCATCTCACTGCACACCTCCATTTAATTACGTGGACTTTGAAAGTCGAAGAAGCGGGAATAAGTCTCTCCAATCCCAGAAATTTTCTAAGTCTGTGAAACCTCTCGTCATCTCTATGCCCTAAAGACTTCCTAAGCTTGCCCTCGAAGTGCTTGAAGCTCCAGCCTGAAATAACATCACCCATGCCCCGAAACACTTCGTTACCGACTTGTTTTCAGCACCACTTCCGACCTATTATCTCTTTCCTCATAACCCTATCATTTCTAGCACAAATCACTTGCAATCAAAATGTAGTCTTAGGCATATAAGAACACTATAACTTGATCGCACCATGTTTTAAGCACTTTTCCCACCGATTTCGCTCGACGATGCCACTCTTAAATCACGCTAAAACAAATCAAAAATAGAACAAAGAACTACGTATACTAATATACACCATCCATGCATCTTTATAAAGTAATACAATCGATAACCAAGCAATTCTATCATGTTAGATCTATAAAAATAAAAGATGATGATCGATGTGGATAAACACCAAAAAACAAATAAAAATTATTATTTTTCATTTGAATATGTTTATAAAACAATTATTAAGGTCAGGTCTAAGTTTGAAAATGTTTAACATTCAAAATCATCTTTAAAACATAATTTTTTACTATGTAAACTAGTATAGAATAGCGAGAAGAGTAAAACCACTCACCCAAATCAGCAAATGCATAAATTTCAAGATAATGTCAACCCAGTCAGTACAGACATGAACTATTATGTGGAAATCCTAAGATCCAATGCTTAATTCCACTAATTACCCTACTAATTACTTGATATAGCTAATTAAAGTAAGGATTAAAGTTGCTTTTGGCTATGGAGAAGATTAATGGTGGCTTAAATCGGTTTTAAGAAGTAAGAAAATGATTAGGAGGTTGTCCTATCATCTCTTAGACACAAGTTTTGAAATGGGCTATTGTATCTAACCTATGCCACATTAATTACCCACTAATTTTCCAAAAAACTACTTAACTTTAAATTTCTATATCTCCTAGCTAGTAAGTCAAAAAAGCTTTTATATGACCACTCTATGGAAAGATAAACTATAACATATTTCATCTAGGAGTGTTTCAAATTCTAATCCGGCTCCTATCGAAAGTTATAGGGCTTACTGTTTTTCAAGGCCAAAACCTCCAATAAAATTACCGAAGGTCAAAAATATCACTGTTCAACACCACCCAAAGCTATAGATTCACATAACCTTATTTGGATTTAAAAATAATATTCTATGATCATTTGATACGTAAAATATGGGTCGTTACACAACAACACTTCAAAATCGAAGGTATATTCCAGTTTGCTTCTTTTATAAAGGCTTCGATTGGCTATTACTGAAGGCTTTCGGAGAATGCTGGAACTTAGGTTGTAATTCTAAGAGTTATTACTGAAAGTTCGTAGAAATGAACTAAGTTGAAACTGAATGAGTAAATAAGACTGAAGGTAAAAGTGCAGAAAGTAAAGACGTCGAGAGGTATAGCATGGTAAAAATTCCTATGTACAATGTCTTTTACTTCTTTAGAGTTCTATACTAAAGTAGAGTGGCTGTTACAATACTATAGTGGTTAAGTCTGCCATTGAAGTTTTTTCTCAAAAGCTCTAATATAGCAAAACGCTATTTTCTTAGTATTTGAATTATAAGGGTGCCAAAAAGTTCCTTAATGCATTGGAATTGATGCCTATTTATGTTTATCTTGTTGCGCTGCTATTGGTGGAGAGCTTTCTCCTGGATTGCTGACTTTGCCTGCTTGTAGGGCTGGTATTCGATATGTCGCCATCTCGCTATTTTTAAATTGACATGACCATATATAGCTTTGTGCATGTTGGCTTATAAGCTTTTAGAGTACCTAAACCATTGATGTATGTTGAGGCTATCTTAGACGTTGGTTTCGGTTACCTTATGAACTGCTTTTGTCTTTCAGTAGGAAGTTAGCCTTTTTGACTTGGACCTTCAGTAAAGGCCGCCTTTGGGGCCTATGCTTTTGATTAGGCTATAGTTTTATTGTATTCCCCTTCAGTTTAGGTTAGTTAGCTAACTGTGGCATTATATATGATTTAGTATTTGAGCTTATCTCTTGGATTGGTGCATCGATAAATGTTTAATACTTATGGGCAATTCTATTTAGGGAATAGCTTATATGGTTTAAAGATCAAGCATAACCAAGCAAAAATTATGATATAACAGGCATGAATACATCAAACATATTCATCGTTTATAAGGTGTGATAAACATGTGAAACATATATTGAGTATAATTGTTTAGTATTTAAGGACTAAAACAAACATGAAATTAAATCAAGATATAATCACATCAAAATCTAACAGGAAAAAGACAAAAGCCATTGGATGATTCCACCTTTCCTCTTTTGCAAACATTTAATTTATACCACATCTATGTAGATATTGGGATTTACATCTGCTATGTATATATTCTCTATTTATAAATATATACTATTGCCTCTTTTTTAGATTGTTTAATGGAAAAAACTAAAATAAATATTTCTAAAATACATGCCTTAACAATATGAAATATAAATGTTTATATATATATATATATATATATATATATATATGCACGCACGCATATAATAATTAAGCCAAAATCATTTCCTATTGATTAGAAAACAAACATTCATATTACATTAGTCCTTTATGATATATTAGCGATACAGACGCATGTGTGTGCTTTTGATTTTATTTAACCAGTCAAAATATGATGAAACTAAAATGGCATTCATCAAATCAAATGAGGTATCAAAAATATTTATATTTTAGGATTGATTAAAAATTCAATCAGGAATATTTAAATCATTAAATTATATAATACATTTAGAATATTATTGTAGTAATTTTAAAACATAGATTCGTGACTTAAAACGTTGTTTTGATGCATATAAATCTTTGTCTTGGTTTACCAAGTCACAACAAATCAAATCATTTGACAAGTTGTTTAAATAGTATTATTAATCATAAATCAAAGTGATATAATATTATGTACATATAAAATTATGGTAAATATATTACATTTAAGAAAAAAATTAAATTTAGAATATACCTTTCAGATCTTACCGATAAGTGACACTTTGATTCAGAATATATCCTTAAATACTTAAATCTTCACAACTTTGCAAAAGAATGATGAGACAAGTTATTTTATTTTGATACAATTTTGGGTAAATGGGACAATAAATTTTCGACCATGAAAGAGATGGAGGAGGTAGCATAGATGAAGAGAGGAAGAAATTGAACAAAGAAATGAATGAGAGGAATTCGTTTTGAGTTTCTTTCATAAAAGAACTTCTCCTTTTTAATTCCTAACTAATTTTTGGTCAATCCAATACTTCCCCTTTCCTCTACATGGCCATCTAAGTATTTCTTCTTGCATGGACTACTTTTCCAAAAATCTTGTTAAGTAATTAACTGTAGTTAAAGCTCGTTTAAGTATATACCAATATCGTATATCGATGTGTGCGCATATCACTTTAAGATAAGCACCGAAGTAATTACTAAGAACACCCAAAAGATCAAATAAATTAATAATTAACATGTCATAAATATTAATTAATCTATAACACTTCATAAGTAACTAAATCATATAGCTTTTCAAAGAATTCACAAATTCAGTTATGAGATTCCGAGGTGTGAACTCAGTCAGTGATTAATATTGAATAATTTAGATATTAATGTTCACGCACTACGCGAGAAAAGATCTTTAGTAGCATTGATAAAAGGCTACCAAAACTTTTAGTAGCGTTTTAAAGAATGCTACTATAGGTCGCGCAACTAAAAGTATGATTTTTTTGGTTGCGTTTTAATAAACGCTTCAAAATGTTTCCATTAAGTGCGTTTTTTACCTGCTAAAGGTTTTTTGCGGTGTTTACAAAACCCTATCAAAACTAACATTTTTAGTTGTGTTTCTTTGATTTTCTGTAGCATTTATTTTGTGCCACTAAAAACTTTTCGTTGCATTCACTATATGCCACTATAAATTCAAGTTGTATTTTACATTTGTTTCTGTAGCATTTTACAAACGCTACTAAAAGGTATTGATTGTTTTGTAGCATATTTTTAATGCTACTATATACTATTACTGGCTTATATTATTTCCAGCAACCAGTTATATAATAGTTATATTAAAATCAGTAATAATTGTATAATTACCATATTCAAATAAGTGACAACACGTCACTTGCATAAGTATAATATCCATAACCATTTAGATAATAGTTATTTGACAAAATGAGAAAATTCACATACCACAAGCATTCACAAACAAGTTTACACAACCAGTACTAACAAATATCACAATACATATAAAAATTGACGTCATGTCCGTTGTTGTTGGTGGTCTTCATTTCGGAAAAGCTGATTACATGTAAACAAGGTTGATAATCAACAATAAGAATTTGCCATGAATTATTAACCACCGTAATCATATTATCCCAAAAACAACAAAAAGAAAATGCAAGTATTAATAATACACGTGCACACTATTTTGGAATTCCATCCATTTCAACAGATGGACTATTAAGATTTGAAATAAATCACAATGTGCATGCAAATAAAAATGTATCAATCATCTTGACGTTGACCTTAAAACTCATCAGAGTAGCATGTTGCTTCAACACGATAGATCAATGAAATGATATGTACAAAGAATGGTCACATTATACATTGCTTCAACATGACAGATCAACATATAGTTACTTGAGTATGACAGATCAATGAAATGATATGTACCAATATAACATATCAATGAAATGATATGTATAGAAAATGGGGACATTATACGTTGCTTCAATATGACAAATCAACAGTATAGTTGCTTGAATATGACAGATAAATGAAATAATATGTACCAATATAAGAGATCGACGGGACCTGCCATTTATCATTTGTTTTAAAACCCTAAAATAAAATGAAATGATTTTATAGAATATTTTATGACATATTATCATTTAAAGATAACAATTTATCTCAGAATATATCATATTTTACAGAAATGATAAATTTTGATTTTAGCATATTTTACAGAATATATCATATTATCAGAATGATTTTGCAGAAATGGTTTTATGACATATTATCATGTTTTGTAGAATATATCTTAGAATAATGAGGCTATATGCTGGTAGGATGGAAACAAAACCAAACTAAAATGACTATCAACTAAAATAATTTATGGTGTACATTCACACTTTAGAGTTCGGACAACTAAAATTGGACATGTCATCGTATATATCAACACAAAAGGCAATAAACACGGGAGATTTTCTTATGAATCAAGTAAACATAGGACAATAGTCCTTTTGATATTTTTAAATTGTTGAAAAACAGAAATGAAATATTGGATCAAAGATGATATAAAAAAGAGGACTAGACGATCAGCCTCAATAAATATGGCATATCATACTCCAATAATTCGTGTACGTGTTAAGCTAATCTATCTAGCGATATCGTTCCCCTCTAAGAAGTCCACAGTAAATTATCATGGTATTTTATTATTATTTTTGGTCTTATAAAGTAACGAGATTATTACCAAGATATTAAATTTTAAACGATTTGCTAATACGTACGATGCTAATGTCCATTGGTGATCTGAATTAGATGCGTTAACTGGCTTTTTTTTCCCGGTAATAGAAAAGAGACAAGTCAATACGATAATTATATGAGTACCTGATACTGCAACATGGAATAATTCAGGGGCACTCATCTTCAACCCTCCATATACATATTGAATCTAACATCCAACCTGTCTATACCTCTTAATGATAAAACAGATAATAGGATTAATATCTGAACCCAATATCATGCATGCATATCAACGTTCTACCAAACCGCTCTGCATATATTAGAAATTGGATGCAATTTCATAGTTTACATAGACATAAATATGAGTAAATAAATTACCTATCAATGATTATCACCAATTAATTACTCTTGTTTCTCTTTCTCCTTGCACTTCTACTTGCTGATGGGTTTTTTTCCAATGCGCTAATCAATAGACTAAAGTAAGGTTTTCTTCTATCAAATGAAGTGGATACATGCCAGGAATCTCTCTGTTGAATTTTTTAATTTTAAGCAATTTATTAGATTTGTTTTGCAATTTTGAAGTGAGAAAATAACAAGGCTTTTGTAAGAAAATTTTCATCCACGCCTCTTTTTTTCCAGGTAACTTATATTTAGCAATATAAATCAATGTTACCAATGAATTATCACTCCAACAACCCTCATCGACAATCTCGACCTGCCTGAAGCCAATCCAACAACTGTCTCCCTGCAATGAATCTCCAAACCACCATCAGTTTCAACTCCAGCCTCTGCCAAACCCATAACTAATCTCACTCAATTCTAGCCTCTATCAAACCCAAAAGCACCACCATCACCAACACTTATAGAATCACCAACTTCTCCTTTCACAACAACCATCCTTTTTGCCTTAACTCTTCTGCACTCCAAACATTTTCTCCAAAACAAACACCACGCCAACAATCACTCCACGAACAGAACTGTCACCTACAACCGCCACTTCCTGCATCTCAACCATCTGCAAGCATTCTCCACCTGAAAACAGCTACCTCATTAAAGCACTACCCTCTCATAATACACACTACAACCAATCTCTACACAGACTACACATCACGATTGTGCCAAAGCTAAGGTATATATGGTGACTAAATAGCTAAAAGATAGGTATTGAACTCAATTACGTGCCAAATCCCCACACACAAAGAGAAGCAAAAAATTTAATAGGCATCAGACAAGTTCATTTGCCCATTTAATATCCAAACATTTCTACATGTCAATGTTGCCTGGTCGTGTACGATTTAAACTTTAACACTAGATCATTAGTTCATGACACTTTTAATTTCAACTAAAACAAGCATATTATAAATCAAAAACTAGGTTAGATTCCCTTATGTACATTTTATCTTTCTACGTCACAATTTGATCTCAGCCCATCAAATTTTACCTATTCAATTATTTTAACACTCAACTATATATGTGTTTGTTTCTGTGCAGTTTGATAGGCAGAGTTCATATAATATTATTGCTAAACAGAAAAATAATACTTACTAGAACTTGATTCTCTAATGACATATGTCGTCGACCAAGCTACGGTGGTCCCAAAAGCATCTTCCATATATGTACACTCTGATGTAGGTCTCTATAGTAATGCGTCATTAATTCTCACAAAGTGTACCCAAACTTTTACCGCATCTTTTCCTAATGGAACATAGTGAACCATTTTTTGTTGGATCGGTTGAAGCAATAGTTCCTTCAACCACTACTCGTCCCATTTCGCCGACGTCAATCAACTTGCATCTATTCTTTGCTACCGGATTTGAGCTCGTTGGATAAGTAAACCAAAATAACAATTTTTACAAGATAGGTTAATCAATTGTATCCGATATTGTATCATAAATAAGAAATGTTTTTGGATGAAATCTTTATCACAAACACACCAGAAACCTAGAAAAATATAAAATTTGTTGATACAACTTCCAAATTTTTTGTAAAAATATTTTTTCAAAAATCATTTCAGCTACATATCCATATGTTTTTTTCTAAAAATATTTTTCAGTTTTATAGTGTTTGATTTTTCATATTAATAATTAAAATGTCAAACTTAAGTAGAATTCACTTTATTTATTAGAAAAATATTTTTTTAAACATGTGATAAAAAAGATGATTTCTTCTATACTTTTCTCAAGTTGAACCCACCAACAAAATAGTTTATATAATTTCATAAGTATTTCTCCTAAATGGAATTGGATTCATGTTGCATAAATTTAGAAATTTGAGTTGATATAACGACTTTAATTTTTGAGAAACCATACATAATCAAGAAAAAATAAACTAAAGAATCTCATTTGGTTAATCATATTTTAAAAGATTTGGTAATTAATGTCTAAGAATCTCAAACTCTATTGAATCAATGATCCAAAGACTTTTAACGCTTTGCCTGTTTTACACGACAAATTTTCTATACAGCAGCAAGGTCTGAGGATTAGCATTGTATATGTACTCCAACAAAATAAAATATGTGAACATTCACAGCCTAATTAGACCCGGCCCAAGTAGAAGGCATGAAAATCCATTAGGTTAGGATAACTCTAACCTTCTTTCATCTTTGTTATTCATTCTTTATATAATTTTCCATCATCACTAATTATTATTGTTGAATGTATATAGATTAAAAATGAAAACATTATTACAACATTCAATGCTTACACAATTTGAGAGAAGTACCATTATCAGTTTATCATACAACTATAATTTATATACATATATATAGGTGAACTTTAGTTATCCCAGGAGTTGATTTATCCTTGCAAGGAGAAGTTGTAATGCTTTCTCTAGCCTTCTAAGGAGAAGCCACAACGCTTGCTTTTTCAGCTACAACTTTTGATTTTAGCCATGCTATTTTCTTACCTACGGCCTCTTTAATGCATGAAATATCTATTTTGGGTCGCCACAAGAAAGCATCTTCTTTTTTGCATAGTCTACCCAAACCACCACGGCTAACGACTAAGCGGGATACCATTCACAATCATTTTTGAATCACTCGAGCAAAGTCTTCCTTCAACAACCAACACTTCACCCTCATTCCAGTCATAAAGCTCGCATTTGTTGTTTGCGCTACTAGTTTTACTCTAAAAGGAACAATAAATATATTTAATGGAAAAAATGTATATAATTACAAATAGTTACCGTGAATCATAAATTTCAACATAACGTCATCTATCATATGTTCTCGCAGTGCAACAATACAGTTAGCAGGCCATGCCACTAACTTACTCTTGGCTTCTTCTAATACTAATAAACTAGATGTAGGCCTCCATAAATAAGCGTCTACTCTCTTTATGCAATCTATAACAACTTTCATAGCATTTGGTCTAATACGAATACCAGTGACAACTTCATTTGGATCGATGGACATCACTCTCCATTCGGCAACAATTTCGTCGGTTCCATCTGTGACGACCCGGGAATTTCGAGCATTTAAAATCGGGATATTTGATTGATTTTAAGTATTCAATAGAGTGATTTTAACTTGAATTACGAATATCACTAATCATTGATAATTAAATTTATTGAATTAAATAATTTGAAGTTGAGTAAAATGTTGAATCTGGAGTTTTAAGCTTGTTGAAAATAAATTGAAGGCTTATAAAATTTATATTGATAATAAGAGAATAATAGAAGTTGTAAAATTGAAATTAGCAGTGGTTTATTCAGTTTTGGAATTTTATATTGTTTAAAATTGAATTTAAAAATAGCCTTCCGAGGCACAGTCTCGGAATTCGACGAGACCAGTTCCATTGGATCCGTAATATTGAATTATCATCGGATTTCAAATTTCGTATTGAACGGAGTTAGCGTGCGAGTATACGATATATAAACGCGCTAAAAATTTAATTGACATTAATCGAAATAAAATATACTTATAAAAGAAAAATCAAATCTAAAGTCAAATCTTCTTCTATACGCCTCCTTCTCATCTATTTCAAAGCCGAGCCTTTTTCCAAAATCCACGTATTAATCTTTTTTGTGAAGCCATCCTCGATCGAATTAATACCCTTCCCCTTTCCTCCTTTCAGATCGAACGCAAATGAATTTTTTTTTATTAAATATTGGCCGAAGCCTTATCCTCCAATTCGAAACCTATTGCATCTCATTTAAATCATTCATGTCGGAAACAAAATTGAAGGGGAAAGAATTCATCGCGCTCGAACTCTCTCGTCTCCTAATCGAACCGCGGCCGTAGTGCCTAGGGTTAGGGAGGAACGAACTTGAGTTCGATTGCGAGGCGTGCAGATGGTGGTGAAGTCGAGGCGCGAGGTAGCATAGTGAATTGTGACGCGAGGCCGATGCTGTTCGCGGCTAGGGTTTGCGAGAGGTCGATGACGCGTACGTTTCGATTGCGGCAGGTGAACTCGTGAGCACGATCGAGTTTGGGAGAGTTTTGGTCACGGATTGGAAGGGGTGGACGCGGCGAGAGGATGACTGCGATGGAGCTTTGGAGTTCGGCAGCATTCGGATAAAGAATAAGACAGATTTTCATATAAAAATATATAAGTATGCTTACATATTTTAATACAGGAAATAAGTATATATGCAGGATCCTGGATAATATAGAAATTTATGAAAAGCTAGATTTTGAAATTTATAACTTATTTTCATAAATATATATGTAGTCTCAAAATAAAAATAAAATAAATATGCATATTTTCAACTTACCGGTTTACCTTAAATGATACGGAGATTAAATTGTTTGATTAACTTGTCTAAACTATTTTAGTTACTAAGAAGTTATTTAAAAAGGAAATTAGTTTAAATTTTAATTATTAGTAACTTAAATTTAAATTTAAGATGATAAAATATGTGGTTAATTAAATTACCTCAGTGATTAATAACGATATGTAATGTGCTTATACAAGGGAAGAAGACAAGCCGGTTGGGATCGGATTGCAAAATAAAAAGTAGAGGTGAGTTAATCTCACTCAGTTAGATTTAAATTTAAATGATTAAATTTAAATAATTGTTTGAAATGGTTGAATTGATTTATGTGCTGTAGTGTGGTATATATTTGGAATTGGCATTTTATATTATGCTAACGTCTGTGGATGCAGGGAGAACAGGTTGGAGGGATCCAACTGGACCCCTCAACTTTATTTAATTATTTAATATTCTCTATTCTGCATATTTGATATCCTGTAATGAATTATGTGGAAATATTGAATGTTATGGCTTGATTGTTATAATCGGACAATAATGAATTACCAAATATATAATTTGAGTTTGGGAATGAAAATAATTGAAGTGAAATTGTAAGTAAAATAATTATAGAATAGTTGAATAAATTTATGAATGAACTGGAAAGGAAATAAAGTGACTTTAAAATTTTAATAAATAAATCTCGAGTAAGGGAAGGAAAATTTGAATAAACAGAAAGTTAATGGAACTTAAACTTCAATGTTATTGTTTAAAACAACAAAACATTTATTTTAAATTTAGGATTTAAATTATTTAAGAAGAATAAAGAAGAAATTGGGAATAATCTGAAAATTTGTATATTTCAGCTAAAGGATTTAAAAATCAAACTGAAAATAATAATAAAGTCCATAATTAATGAATTTTGAAATGAACTGGTAAGTAAAGAAATTTATTTCAAATGGAATAAATTGGGAATTAATTTGGAAAATTGATTTAAGTGATTGAGATTGGAAATTTCTCTCTGAATAACCAAGTACGTTTTCAAACTAAATTTTTAAATATAAATTAAAAGTTTAAAGTTGTTTTAAGAAGTATGTTTTGCAAAATTTACTATTTCTAAATATTTAAATTCTAAAGTAAGTACTTCCTTTTAATCTATTGTAGCAATAATTATTTTAATCTATTATAGTAATAATTATTTAAAGAGTGACTTAGTATTTTATTTTTAAAGGTGAAATCTAGTTTTATATTTTTATTTAGTAACATTATTTTCAAATATTCATATAGTATGTATTTTTAACAAATCATTGAAGTAGTTTTAACTTAAATGTTTTAAAGTATATTTCAAAGTAAAGTGTTTTAAATTATTTTAAAAATCTAAAGCTTTGTGCTTAGTGATTCCAGTGGAAATGGAAATACTCGGAATTTATTCTAAGGAAAAGGAAGCTAGTTTGAAAACTGTTTTTCAAAAGGGTTTGAAAGAGAAATTATATCTTGTAAAGATATTTTGAAGTTAATAAATAATTTGGTAAATTATTTATTGTTGGATGGATGTTTGTGAATATTAATTGATAGTTAAATCACCAACTATCAATATTGGACAAATGCGCTGATCGTTTCGAAGAGACCGGGATCGAGATTCATTTCTCGAAAACCACTTCGATCCGGTTTGTACGTTTCGTGCGGAAAACGTGTTCGGAGTCGAAGATGGGGCAGTGAAGTGCAAAGGCTAGTCGCTACTAATCCTGAGGATATTTCCAAAATGGATGTAGTAGGAATAGTGCCTTCGGTTCCGTTCGAACCCGGGACGGACTTGTATGGATGAATGCTTGCGAAACATCGTCAGGTGGACAATGGGCATTCTAAGGGATATATTCTAAAAAGGTAACGCTTAGCCTCAAGCCTCATCAAATGGGAATGACTGAAAATCAGGGGTTATGCAGATAGGCTAGGTGGGTAGCTCCCAAGCAGGGTGAGGTCATTCCAGTCTAGATGTCCCTTTTTATTTCGGCTTAGTGGGAGGTTGCTGATCCCAACCGCGGGGTGATCTCACTCGAGGTTATCCAGTAAGGGGTAGTCCCGGCCTTGTGTTGCAGGGGAGCGGGCGTACTCCTCGGTACGGTGATCTAGGCCCCGTACTGTGACAGGTGGTACCCCAGTGCCTAGTCATTAGTTGGAAATCCATTCTCCCTACAAGCCTTGTACGAGTTTTGTTTGTATTACCCACTTTTGTGCCTAGTAGCTAGAATTTAATAGATGTAACAATTTCGGCTATTTTATAAGTATTTGTATATAGACCCTATTATAATATCAGAGGATTTCTATAAAAAAGTGTTTTAGCTATCGTAAGGTAAAAACCCGACATGTTTATTTGTGGCGTGGTCTTACGAGATGCTTTTGTTTTCAAAGAATTTTTGGAACTTTAAAAATCAATTGGGTGTGATTTTCTCACGCTGGTATTCCAGACCGACTCGGGTGTTATTTAACTGTAATGCTCGGGTCAGACCGAGTATTATAGGATATAGGATATGATGCTGTGGAGCTCAGGAGACGAGCTGGATGACGATACGTATATTCGTACTTGTTACATATATATATATATATATATATATATATATATATATATATTCTGCTGTTTGAGTTGTTGCGTATCTTGAGTTCTTGTGTATCCATTTGTATAATATTGATGTTGAGCTGTGATTGATATACTCTGATGATGTAATATATAAAACAGAGATATTTGATTCTGAGTAAAGATCATTTATTTTCTATTATATTTTATTCCACTGCGATGGTTAGATTCTGTTGTTGTTTTCTATTTTTTTCTTCTACCTCTTCTTCTTTAACCCAAATGGTTCATATTTCTGTACAACTTGAGTTGATTGTTGTAGAATAGTGTTGACTCAAGGGGTACGGATTTGCGGGTTGTTACACCATCCCAATTCAACAGCTCACATATTTTGTCATCGTTCTATAATTATTCAGTCAAAAATTATGTTGATTATTGGATTTAAAACTAAAAACTAAATGATGTTATATCAATATAAGTGATTTATACCATTTCAAGTGTGCTCCCTTCTTTCGAACATTATTTACCCTGCCAAAAAAAATTAGTAGCAATGACAGTTAAAGGTTTAATTATAGGAGGAACAAAAATAGTTGAAATCGAGAAGCGGCAGAAAACTGATAGTTAGAAACATATTATCACATATATAAATTAAAAGTTTACCTATTTGTTCATTAGCAAGTATACCATACTCTCCGGTTTTGAAATTCTTTTTTGACTTTAAGTTATTTGATTATCCCTTGATTGTGACAAAGTGAACTTGGTTTTGGCGTATCCCCTTCCTAATGCTCTTAACCGTCCTGGTTTATCTTGTCCCAATATCTGTGCAATTGCATTTTCATGGACATTCTTTATCGAGTTGGATTATTTGGTGTTATCAATTTTTTAAATCTCCTCCTATATAAATTAACATACATATATGTTATATATAATGGTAAAAATGTCACAATGTTCAATTAGTGAGAAAAAATAAAAATACATACAAGAACATTTGCGACATTCGTGTTCACTGGTTCACCATTCTTTTTAGTATGAGATTTAACCCAAACATCCAGTCTAGATATGGATGATGAATCTTGGCCCTGTTATTTCTACATTTAGAAAGACACTAAATAAATCAATCGATAGTTAATTAACTAGCTAGGTAAACAATGCTATGTTTAATTAACTAACCAAATTGTTGGTAAACCTAGCCATTCCTCTACGTCTAGTTGTGTGCGGCAATTGTTTTTGCCTAATGGCTCTAAATTTCTCACTTCTAGCCTGAAAAAAGATAAAGGAATTTATTCTAGATGAAATAAGTAAAATCAAAATTTGCAAAAAGTCTTAATAGATAAAGGAATCTATTAAGCTATGAATCGTGGGTAAGTTGGTGAATACTATTAAACAGTCTCTTAAAACATGACGATGGTACTGTAACGAGCAAAACTATAAAATAAAAGTGAAACACTACATAAATAAATATACCAAGAAAGAGCAAAAACATTGACAAAAACAAATATAGTAAAAAGGAGTAGAAATCGTGAAAAAGGCTTTTAGAGAGGAGTTGAGTATCTACATCACTGATTGGAAGGGTAAAAAAGTTGTAGTCACATCAACAACATTTGTTGAATTATAGTACCATGAGCATCGAGTATTATTTTTCTTTGATGTTGAAAGATTACAACATAGATGCCGCTGCAACCAAATTATATATATATATTTTAATTATTTACGTATATACACACACACACATACATACATGTATTGTTGCTTCCATTGTTGGGAAATTCAAGCCCCAAACCCAGAATTTAAAATCCATATAAATGACTGTGTCAAACGAATATATTAACCAATTCGTCTATTTGTAGACTGAACAAATGTTCAAAAGACCATCATTGGATTAAAGGAAATGCAAACAAATAAGATAATGTAGCAAATGTCTAAAAGACCATTATTGAACACAAAAGTGATTTATAATATATCAGTTACGTTCCACATAAAAAAAACACACATAAGCATACCTTAAACTCCAAACCTTTTTTTTCCTTTACAAACTTTCTCCACCCCTTCATGTTTCTTATATAGTAAGGTTTCAAACCAAGTCTTTCCTCATCTGACGTTGCATTAACTATTTTTCGAACCAATTTGCTTTTTAAGGATCTCCAAATAGTTCCCATTTGTTGAAATATGGAATTTTATTGCCATTTATCCACTTTGAATCTAGCCTGCAAGTAAAAATAAAAAGAAAAATAAAATTGTTGTTATTTCATATTAAAAGGATTTTAAAAGGACATTTCGCTAAATAGATTATTTTCATAAATAAAACAATTATTATATGACAAAAATGGCAATCTCTCATTCCTGAATCGAATCCCACAATACACAATTCATCGCTTAGAAGCCTCCAATCATCAAGTGTGACCAAAACATGCTCTCGTACAAGCAACCCAAGATAAGAAGATAAATGAACCGAACCTTCTCCTATGGGTATGGCTACCTCATTGAATTCAACTTAAATTCGATTCCCAAGACTTGACGGGAGTTTTTTTGATCTTATTGGACCTTTAGCACTTTTTTTACATCTATATTTGCATTTTTAACTTCACTTGGTCTATTGATTTCCACCTCGGCATCAACATTTTCTTCATAAGATATTTCATCTTCTTCATGCATTTCATTTTCTTAACGGAGCATTTCAATTTCTTCATGCATTTCAGTTTCTTCACAAGGCATTTCATTTTTTGCACATGGCATTTGTATTGTCTCGTGTCGTAATTCATGTTCCTTGTCTACATTGCAAGCTTCAACGGTTGGCTTAATATATTTGACCTTTGGCTTATATTTTCGAGATTTCTCGTTCTTCAATTGTTGACTATTATGTACTAAGCTTGTATGCATATCCTTTTGCTATGAAAACATTTATTAACAAAAACAACAAAATTAGATAAACATTCATAGTATATGTTTTTAATATCCATTTATATAGAATAAAACCATACCAATTTTATTCTAAAAAAATTTGTTAAGTAAAATTTTAATCATTAGTTAAGTAAAATTTTACATACATACATAGATTATATTAATAAAATTTGTAGTGTTGTATATGTTGGCAAACAAGTAAACCGAGAAGAATGAAGCACGTGATACCGTAGCTTATAAATAGTCAAAGAAATGAATTAAATGTTATAGAATAAAGAAAATAGAAGCCATTGGAGAGAGGGAGAGAAAAGATATATTATTCACTTCTGAGAATTTGACATATATTTACATTACGTAGCCTCCTTTATATAATGGCTTTAGAGCAAAGGATTTAACATATTCCACGATGTGGGACTAAACAAAAGAACATAAAAGCATATTCATTTTATGATTTACATATATTGTAACACTCCCCTTGAATATGCGTCTTCAAAATCTTGAATGCTCTGATAACTTGAAATTTTCCATTTCGAAACATGTATGATGATTGCTCCCCCTCATTATTATCTTGCTTGCATTTATCAATTCAGTCGATATAGATATTGTTTATTGCCTCATTAAAAACCTCTATTAGAAAAACCCAGTGGGAAAAAACCTTGAACGAGTAAAAGAGTGCAACTTGTGAAATCATAAATATCATACTAAAAATGATATTCCTTATAAGAGTTTGATACTTCAGGATCAAAATAATGTCTCATTAAAACTTACTAAGAAAAACCCAATGGGAAAAATCTTAGTGCAGGAAAAAGAGTACAATGACATATTTTATTTTCTTATTTTTTTTAAATACAGCTTGATACTTCTGGATCAAACTAATGCCTCATTAAAACCTTAATAAGTAAAACCCTATGGGGAAAATCTTAGTGAAGGAAAAAGAGTACAATATAGTATGTCATATTTCAATAATTTACTGCATTAGATAGAGTTTGATACTTCTGGATCAATTTAATACGTCAGTAAAAACCTTACAAAAAAAAACCCGACGGGAAAAACCTTAGTCAAGGATAAAAATATAATTTAACTTAAATAACATATTTGAGATGTTATTTCTTGAAAAGACATTTGATTCTTCTAGATCAAGATAATGCCTCATTAAAACCTTAATAAGAAAAACTCAGTGGGAAAAATCTTAAATAAGGAAAAAGAGTACATTATAGCTTATTTCAAATGTTACTAGGGAGTTGATACTTCTGGATCAAGATAATGCCTCATTAAAACCTTACTAATAAAAACCCAGTAGGAAAAATCTTAGTTAAGGAAAAAGAGTGCATTATAAAATACTTATGGATGCTTCCCCTAATTTAAAGTTTCCTCTGAATTCGTATTCGTCTTTCGATAACTTAAATTGGTTATAGATACTTCTGGATCCATAAATATGTATCTCATTAATAATACAATTTATTAATAGTTTCCTTCGATACAATCAAATTTTATAAGATTGTTTCTTCAAATATGGTTTGCATTTTATGCATTTGTATGCTACTTTTATGAAAACACTTCATGTGCTCTCATTTTTGTGCTTCAAATTAGTTTTGCGCATTGCAACTATACATCTTTCATGAATGTTAAAAATTTCATTACAACATTACTAGAAAGTAGGAAGTAATCTACTCATCTTGATGTATCAAGATTTTCATTACAGCAATACTTAGAAGAAATTTTTAATCTACACTTCATGTCTTTTTCATTCTTTATAACTACAAAAGTTATATATATTCTTCATAAATTTGTATACTTTAATAAGTATTTGCATATCGCAAGTATCACTTCAATGGATATTAAGAGTTTCATTACAGTGATACTTAAAAATAGGAAGTAATCTACTCATCATGAATTATATCAAAATTTTCATTACAACAATACTTAAAAGTATGTTTAAATTTACTCTCCTTGTTCTTTGCATTCTTTATAACAATGAAAGTTATTTATATTCTTCAAGAATTTGTATACTTTCATTATTTAATATGATTTTAAACCACATTTATACCTTCAGGGTATATTAAGCATTTCAAGTACTTTCGGTACTTTGCGGATTACATGTCCATATTTCTCTACTATTAAAGGATTCATGATGGTCAGTCATGTTTTCCCCTAATTCAAGATTCTTAATCTATTTATAAATATAAGCGCTTTATTATTTGCAAATTTATCATCGATGATTATTTCTTGTCAATTCTAGACATGATTTATTGAGATCTCTTTAATTATGTTTTAGGTACCTAACCCACTTCTAGGGTTATTTGAGAATCATGTCATGGATCTCTTTCAGAGCATCCTTAAGTGTTTCTTCAAGAACACTCACCTCCTTTATTTGGCATCTTTATTACTTACTCCAAAAATATTTTGAACTGACTTTTGAACCATATTTCAGATGTGGTTTACGAATTTTAATCCTTCAGGGATTCAAATCTATATTGGAGAAAGTCTACTAGGGATAATATTGATAATATTTTGCATTATTGTATATTTTAATAAATATTTAACACTGATGATCAAAATGAACTTGTATCCCTTTATCCCCCCCTTAATGTTGACAAACATTGTCACATTAAATAATAATCATCTTTGGACTTTCATTTTGATCCATTATTATATTGCTACTAGCAAATACATCATACATTTTAATAATAAGTCTGATTATTAGAGTTTGTTCTCATTCATTGATCTAAGCAATTAGAGGAATTTACTTATTGTGTAGATCATTTGAATACATACATGATTTCAGGTCATTCAACATTTATGTTGATTGAATTTTAAATCACTAAATAATATAAATTCATAATCACTAAATAATAGCTTATAACAAACTTCATGTTGTTAGCTAAATATTTACATATATGGATGTATACGTGCGTCCACGTATCACACATATATTATAAAATTTTCATATTTCTCATTTGAATTAGTGATTTTTAGAACAAACTATTACAAGGATCCAAACTATTAATTTTTATTTATAAATCAATGTCAATGCAAACCTGTCAAAACCGCATGGTTATGTTCAAAACATTTGGTTTGAAACCATATCGAACTTCTGGTTCGAACAAAATATACACAACTTCAAGTTGTTAAGTTTTATTCCTCAATTATATCTCAAATATCAGTTTTGAACACTAATTATGATTACTTATCAAGGAATAATTTTTAATTGCATATAGACATTTCTACACATCTCTATTGAGAGTTCCGTAAAAAAATTACAGCAAAAAATAATAATAGTATCTTCTGGATACTTAGCATGTTACAGATACAGATTTCCTCAGGACCGTATGTATAGCTCTCAAACTTTTAGTATCTAATCTAAACTAAATTAGGATCCTTTATAATCAAATTTCTATGCATTTATTTGGTTTAATAAAATTACCAAACATATAAGCAAATCTCTTCTAGAGATATGTTATCATTTCCTAATTTATTAGTCTCTTTTAGGGATATTTTATTATCACTACTTCTAGAGTGAATTTATCTCTTCTACAGATATATACATATGTACTATTGGAATGTCATATCAATGTACGATGTTTCTATTTGTAGAAATTACATAATTACTACCTTTACAATAACATAAAACATCCGTGTTGGAATTTTTTTGTTGTAACTATCTTTGAAATGACATATCAGACTTTAAATACAGTAACAAAATTAGATGCACCAAATGAAAGTAAGATGCGAAAGATAAAACCACTACTCGAGTGTAACATTGGTATACAATATCATTTTTTTCTCGATAAATTATCGTTATTACTCAAAAAAAATTATATCATTATTCCTTCGGGAAATATAGTATTTCCTTTTAGGGAATTGCAATGTAACAAAAATAAAATTTCTATAACAACTCTATGCTATATTTTGCAATATAAATATAAATCTCTAAAACATCTTTTCAAGAGATTAATATGCACACATACACATCCAATGATGTTTGAAATATCATATAACATAATATCTTCAGGATATTTGGTTCATTTAGGGTAAATGTTAAGATATAAGGTAAGGTATAACTCATTTAGAGATTTTTGTAATCTCTTGAATGCAGCATCATTTTCTCATATGATTATTTATTAATTTTCTTTAACTTCTTCAGGAAGTACAACCTTATCATTTTACATAATTTCAATAGAGCTTCGGGCTTCTAATTCATGAACTTCAAGTTCATTAATTTGTTATGAACTTCAGGTTCTTAATTTTGTGTAAACTTCTCACCTTTTTTTGCACCATATTGTTACAAAATAAAAGTCTATTCTTATTTCAAGACTTGTACATTTTGACAAAAAATATTGACAAGAATTCAAGCTTGTGAAGTTTATCAGAAAATCTTTTCATAATTCAAGACTTGGTCTTGGACTTTGAGTTATACAACTTCTGGTTGGAAAAAAAAATCTTTGCACAACTTCAGGTTGTTGTTCAAACTTATTTCTTTCATTATATCGAGCATTGTTTGCCAAAATGAACACATCATATAATAAACCATATGTCTATTCTTATTCCAAACATAAAAATATAACATCATTTAATTTACTGTAGCCAGTGCGTTTATGATGATATGGTAATTTAATTTATCACCATGACGACAACATTTAATGCATTTATGATTAAAAAAATGAATACAATTTACCATTATTGTGGCATGATTGAGGAAAAAAAATGACATGACTTGTACCATACAATAAAATAGAAACCTGATGAAACTTTGTTTCTTGTGTTGCTTAATTTCATTGATCAAATAGTGGACTAACCATTTTTTTTATATACTTCAATGAATGTCAAGTACCAAATAAAACAAGATGGTATGGTAATTATTAACATTAGCCGTATAATTCAAATCAAACGCTAGAAATGGAATATAATGTCCATAATATATGCACAGCTTTTATAAAGAATGAAGAATCAATTTAATAGAACTTTGTAAGCTGAACATAATGGAATACTCATCTAAATATGGTTAATTCCTAAACAAAAAAAATATAAAATCCTTCATAACAAAGAATATCAATAAAAATAATGAAAGATCAATGAGATCTAAAATCAATCATTATACCATATCAAGGCCGTGGTTCGAAAAGAAAAAGCAACAGTATATAAAATATAAAATGTTATAGATCTATAAAATTAGATCTATAATAGAATTAGATCAGAAAAATTGGATCATACTAAGATCAACATAATAACATCTACAAATAAAATCAATTTAATAAGTCAACAAATGAGATCTGAAAAATGAAGTCTACAAATTTAGATCTATACAAATAAATAATATTAGATTCACATAATTAGATCAACATTATAAGATATACAAAATGAGATCCAGGAAAAAGAAATGAGATCAAAACAAATGTTTACAAAACGAAATTTGATCTACGAAATAAAATTAGATCCCAAGAGAAAAGAAATAGATCTTAAATACATAAAGAAAATCTTAAAAATAAAACATTTTTATTATATATATATATATTATATATATATAATAAAATCTGAAAAATTAGATCTACAACAAAACGAGATCAAAAATATATGGACAAAAATAAAATAAAATAAAATATGCAAATCGATTCAGATCTGAATAGTTAGATCAATAATAAAATGAGATCTAAAAGAAATAAAATTAATAGAACGAGATCAGAAAGATTTGAGTAATCAGATCGGAAATGGCTTACTGCTTTGAAGATTTATAATCAGATCTGAAATTTTCCTTTTGTTTAGAGATCATGCTGATAACGTGTTATAGAATAAAGAAAATAGAAGCCATTGGAGAGAGAGACAAAAGGTATATTATTCACTTCTGAGAATTTGACATATATTTACATTACATAGCCTCCTTTATATAAAGGCTTCAGAGCAAAGGATTTAACATATTCCACGATATAGGACTAAACAAAAGAACATAAAAGCATATTCATTTTATGATTTACATATATTGTAACATTAAAGTCTTATTTAACCATTTAGTACAAGATGTTTCAAAGCCAAATATAAAGAAAATTATTCTTAATAATACTGCAAGTAATTACAAGTGCTTTGTAAATAATAAAGATTATGTTGTAGATTATAAACAAAATCCATTTGCAGTTTTTGAAAGTAACATCCATTTTGCAATTTTGATCACATAATCATTTATATTTATAAACCATTTGTAATTTACACTTTCATGCATTCCCCACATAAGCAAAAAAATATGCAAGACAGCGGAAATCTCACCAAGCATGAAAACATGCAACGCAAACCCATTCAAAAGCTCTCATAACCCAAGAAACTTGCAAACTATTATGCGTCTGTCTATATTATGTATAAAAATATGCACACAGGCTATGGTATATGCACAGACAAGCAAGATGCGCTCATGGAGAAAAGGAAAGATGGAGTTCAAAAAAATATGCTGGGAAACTAAAGCCTAAATTCATAAATGCACATAGAAAGAAGAAAGGAAAAACTAAAAATTTGCAGGCAAGAATGAAATGCCAGATTATACAAAGGTACGCATACGCTAAAGAAAAATATAGCACCACTGACACACATGCATACATCAATGCGAACAAGCAAGCAGGGAAGAAATGAGACGGAATAGCAATGCCCTTGGTCACCGATCAGCATCACAAAATAGTTTATGGAGAAATGAGGAAGATAAGCATAAGAATTTAAAAAAATTGAATCACAAAACAATGTCCATATACAAATAGCTTCATTCCAGGTCTACTAAAATTTATTGTGAATGTTGTTCTTAAAGTATTAAAAGGTAACATCATGTCAAAATATACATTTCTTCTTCTTTTCCCTTTTCCTATCCTAGTTGCCTTCAATTTATTTTGTCAAAATTAAGGTTAGAAATCATCTGAGATCAGGCTGCACTAAAAAACATAAAGAAAAATGTTTATTTCTCACTTTATAGTTTAAATGTTTGCTTTTATGTTTGAAAAGGGAACTTCTTTTTTCTCTGGCATCATGATAATGTTGTAATAATGGATAAAGTAAAAGTCTACACTTTCCTTGGTAAAAGAAATACTTTAAAAGCAAATATCGATACACCTTTATTAAAATACTTGTGGCATAAATTTGACTATACATGCATATCACTCAGTTTCACTTGCTGAAAAACTCCTGTAGACCATTATTATTTTTATTATTTGTTTATATATTTACTTCTTTTTTTACTAATGTACATAGTTAATCTACAAGTGTCTTATCTGAATGTCCATGTGATATCCAACAAAGCCCATATGATATGACAATTTAAGTGTCCAAACTAAATACCCAGTAGCCTCTAAGAAATTAATAACCAAAATTTAGTGCTATGTTACATTAGCTAACGCAACTAAATGTGAAGTAACCACCGAAAATTTATTAAAATGATAGCTAATACTTGCACTAAATACTAAGTAACGAATTTTTTTCTAATAAACCATGCTATTAGCTAATGTCTAAATTAAATACTAAGTTGTAATGACTAACATGTTATAAACCAAAACCGATCTCTTGTAGCTATTGGTTCGTCTAATAACAGTATCACTTTTAAAAAATTGTGGAACCTTGACCTGCTAGATTGTAATAGAGGAACAGCTTAAGAGTAAACAAAATGTACGGATTAGTGGTCTTAGCATGTATGGATTAGTGTTCTTAGCTCATATTAATTATATGAAAACAGAATGTGTGAATTAGTCTATGTGGTGGAAAGAAGTTGGATCCAAAGGGAATTTGGGACATAACAAGCTAACAGACCATGCATCAAGATGTAATTGAAGCATGCATGTACGATACCAAGTTTTTGAAAGTGGTTTTTCGATGTATGGTTTTCAGATGTAGTCTGCTATGTATTTGATGCATTGAAATTTTCAAGGCCCAGATTATCTTATGATAAAAAATGTGTAAGAATGAGAATTTCAAATAATAATGTGTCTATTTTAAATAAAAGTAGGAGTTTATTTGCCAATAATATAGTTTTTAGAATATTAATAATTAATAACTTTGACTTAAGGAAAAATAAAAGTGATTTAAAGCTAACTTCGTACCTTCATGATGAAGATTATGTGTGTCTTCAAGTGTGTAAATCTCTATGATAATCAATACCTCGAAAACCTGCATACATGAAATAAAAAATTGGTTATCAAACGTATTAATTACATTTGCCTAATTTAGACACAAACAATAATCATTGATCTTATGAGCAAGTAATGGAAAAACAAACAAGAATCACATACACATGCACTCAAAAAACAATTTCCATAATCAAAAAAAATATTGAGCTACTCAAGTATGCTTTCACAGTCCTCCCTAACATAACTAACATCTTTAACATCCATATCAGTTATGTCACAATCTTATGGAATATTGATAGCTTCATTTACCTAATCATTTGTCTCTAAATCATGAAAACGTCTTGATGGTGCTTTCATTACAGCGTACTAACTTGAAGAATCCTTTTCTCTTGAATAAGATACTTGTTTCGCTTGAGATGCAAGGATGTATGGATTTTTGACAATAATGCTTGATTTTGATGTAAATTGATAAGAGTGAAACCATCAACTTTTACTCACGACACTTAAAAAAAAGGAATATAAAACACATGATAATCTAATAAAATTATATCAGTCAATATTCCATAATAAGCGACCACATCAGCTACTTAAGAAATATCTTTTGCACTTTCTCTACGCATAGTAGTCGCATCATAAGTCACCCCGCTATTCTAAATTTCTCTCCCTACATCCTTTATATGAAATCGTTGTCCATTGATGATATATCCTTTGTAAGACAAAGCATCATTCTTTGAACCATATGCAATCCACTTCAGCATTTCATTGTGATCATTGGAGTTAATAGGCATCTATAAAAAGTTGGATTTACAATGGATATTTTAGAATAATATTCATAAGAAAATGAGAGTATATTTGAAAAAATTCATTTAACCTTTTTTTAATCCAATCAGTAAAAAAATATTTGTATGTGTTTCCCAAAGCAAGGCCGAGTGTCCCTCCATGCACTTGCTTGAATTTTGTAATTCCTCCAAATGCAAACTAGTATAAAATAAGGAATATTAAGTTATATTTACTAGTAGAAACACATCAAAATAATTGCAATATAATATGCATACTCTAAAAATGGTTCCACCACGATCATGTTCATTAATACAGCGAAATGAGCACTTTATTTCTCATTTGAGGATAATGTAACCGTCTTAGACATTGAAATTGGACGTCCTTTGAGTATTACATTGCTTTCGTAATCTTTATTTCGAGCCTTTATCTCCTCAACGTGTCCTGAATTTTTCAAAAATTCACTAAAAAATTTCATGCATTCGTCTGCAAGATAAGATTCAGCCATACATCCCTTGGGTCATGAGTAGTTTCTTATACAATCCTTAAGTGTTTTCATATATCGTTTAAAAGGATACATCCAGCGAAATTGAACCGGTCCAGAGACTAATGCTTCTCTACCAAGATGAATTGACAAATGCACCATTATGTCAAAAAAAGATGGTGCAAAATATTTTTCAAGCTCATATAGAATTTCTATAATCTCAACATTGATTTGTTGCAATTTCTCTCTGTTAAGGACATGTTAACATAATTTGTTGAAAAATAAACATAAGCAAATTATTGCTTTTCTTGTCTTCTTTGACAATAATCCCCTTATTGCAACAGGTAATAAGTGTTGCATTAAAACATGATAATCATGTGATTTCAAGCCACTAATTTCACAATTCTCTAGCGATATACGGTTTTTCAAATTTGAGCAGTAGCCGTCGGGTCCTTTGAAATCATACAGTCTTTTACAGAATATCATTTTCTCAAAATTTGACAACGTATAAGGAGCCGGCGGAAGATATGTTTTCTTCCCACGAGGTCGTGCATAAAGCACATGCCGAATTCCCCAATCCTTTAGATACTTTCTGGAGTTGGTTCCATCTCTTGATTTGTTATCATGCAACATTGTGCCAAATATGCTTTCGCCGATGTTATTTTCCACATGCGTTACATATAAATTATGTCGTAACGGAAGTTCCTATAAAAATCAATAGTGTAACCCATAATTATATTATATTTTAATTTTTAATTACTAAAAAATTAAAAAAATTACCACCAAATCAAAGAAAATCGTTCTCTTTTTCCACCTCGATAGCTCCAATTTTATAGGATCATTATCTACATCATATTAATCTTCTTTATCATGGACAATGTTCCTCTCCCTCTTTTTCAGCTTGATGGATTTTATCTTAACGGCCCTTTTCTTATTATTTTTCTTCATCCTTTTGTTCTTTTCTTTCTCTTTCCCAAAATTATTTGGAAAATCTTTTAACAGTACAGGAATATTTCTTCCAGTTTAAATTCTAGGTGCGTTACCTTTCTCCACGGTGTTATCAAACCAAGTCTTTAGTTTCCTCCGTGCACCAAACATAGGTAGATATATTCTGTGATCTATGTAGACATTCTTTCAACTATAATTCAACCAACGATGATGAGTATTAACACGACAGAATGGACAAACTTTTTCTCCCTTCACACAACATCCAGCAAGATTTCCATAGGCTGGAAAATCATCTACTGTCCACGGCAAGGTTGCTTTCTTTTTAAACAACATTTTACTAAATGCATTATCAACTCCATTACTCCACAAATAATGTAAGTCTTCAATCAAAGGCGCCGAATATACAACAATATCGTTCCCGGGCTGCTTCGGACTGGGAATAAGTAATGTTAACAAAATATTTTCCTTCTTCATACACAACATAGGTGAGAGGTTGTATGTCACAAGCATTACCGGCCAACAACTATATTTAGAACTTAACATAGAAAATGGATTGAATCCATATGTAACAAGACTAAGTTTAAGATTTCATGGATGGACTCGAAAAGATTTCCATCGCTCATCCACCATATTCTATGTTATAGAATCCACAGGATGACACATTTTTCCATCATTGCTTCTATTATTGAAATGTCATCTTAAATGTTCCACCATTTTCTGAGATCTAAACATTCTTTTATATCTTGGAATTATTGAAAAATGTTTCAACACTTTTACTGGAACACCTTTTATAATCTCTTGGTATCTTGATTTATTTTCCATCTTGAAGAACCACATTTTGGGAAAGTATTTAAATCTTTGTATTCTTTTCTAAAAAGGCAACAGTCATTCTCATAAGCATGTATTTCTTCAAAACCCATGTCAAATGCTTTAATAATTTTTTTTACTTATATAAAATCTTAGGAAGTGTGTTACCTTTCAGAAAAAACAATTGTTGCACATTTAGAAGCTTGTCAAACCCACTATTAGACAGAACGGCCTCACATTTAAGATTATACAATACAGTGATGACAGATAATTTTGTATGATTTGTACAGCTAGGATACAATGAGTTTCCGCATCTTCCAAATTTTTAAGTAACTCGTCCTCTTTTCTTTGAGAATCAATATCATCCTTATCATCAGCAATAAGTCCATGATTCATAAAATCTTCATCTTCATAGTGAATCATCTTGAATAGATCATACGTGTCAAACGAATTTGTTTTTTTATCTACATTTATTTGCTCACCGTGGCTATACCATCTGCTGCTCTTATATTTAGGACCATTCCTTTTATAATTAAATGCTCAACGATGATGTGGTCATCATGACGTCTAAGATTTCGAAAATCCATGCATGGGCACAAAATTTTCTCTACATTTCTCAGATATGTCTTTGCCACACGCACGAAATTCAAAGCTCCTTGTCGATACTCTACACTAGTCCTATGAAAAAAATTATAAACGTAAAAAAATTAAGTTTTAATATTAGCATATATGTGTTAATTCTCAAAATATGTTTTAAGTTGAGTATTATACAGTCACCTGTTTAAATACACCTAATCTTTTTTTCCATCGGTGATATAGGCAATCAAGTAATTTTTCAAGCTTTGATGTAGAATTTGCTATTCTGTTTTAATCAAACAAAATACTACATATTTCATAATTTGAATTTCTATTATCCAAACTAATTGCAAAAATAAAGTTTGATGTAAATTAAACCTACTGCAAAAGCAAGCCAAACTAGTAGGGACATCAAAATGAATAAAAGCTTTTATTTTTTTATATTTCCATCCAAACAGCATCTAATTCACATCTATAGCAAGTTATTTTTATATTCCTTAGACGACAAATCGGTATACACCTATAGCAAGTGGAAACATAAGAATTGCATAGAGGACTGGGTGTAATGCATGTACAAATTACTCATCAAATATACAAATCACCGATTTCGTTTTCAATAAGTTGATAAACATGTAGACTAGTTGAGTTCTTTCAGATTTAAAAATCAGCGATTATACTTATCAATTATTAACTGAGCTAAACTCTGTTTTATTAACTGAGCTTGCTCGGTTCTAAAAATTGAGCTAAGCCAAGTTTTTGTAACTAAGCTAAGATCGGTTTTATTAACATAGCTAACCTAAGCTCCTTATGATGGCAAATGATGTTTACATTAATAACGATGTTTATATTCATAAATAAACTATCTGTTTTTAGAAACTAATTAAATGGTAATTATAAATTGAAATATATTTTTACAAGAAACGAGTTACAGGTCTCTATTTTTGATGTTGTTATAAGAAAAGTCCCTGTATATATAAGTATGTAAATTTAATTCCCTATTTTTGGAAAATAGAAAACGCAAGGTGCTTTGCACTTTTCTGACAGAAAATGCAAGCTAACTTGCAACTTTTATCAGAAAAGCGCAAGTTAGTTTGCGCTTTTTTTTTTAAATTTTTGATATTTTCAAAAAAAAAATAATTTTTGAAAAGCGCAAGTTAACTTGCACTTTTATAAGAAAAGCGCAAGATAGTTTGCGCTTTCTGATTTACAAAAAACAGGGACTTAATTTTTATATAGTTAGACACCAAAAACCGATAACTTACATTCCCGAATAAAATGAACTAACCATCCCACTGACTTTAAAAAAGAATAAGTGTGCTATGACCAATATAACCATGATTTATAGTGTAAAAAATGCTAAAAGAAGAAACAAATGATACTAATAAAAGGTGAACTTGCAAAATACAACGACACCTAAAATAGATCTAGATTCTATCAAATACCTTGTTTACGGTTGTAGAAATAATTTGAACCCAGAATTTGATTTACATTCTATCAAATATTGTTAAGTTTATTTATAGCACCAAGGAAGTGAATACAGACGTTGTACCTCTTGAGTGTAAGAAGTTCGAACTTTTCTATTGAAATAGCTCACTGTCCTCTTCCTTAAGACCTAAAATCATAGTTGAACCCCTAAAATGTAAAATTAGAACTAGAAAGAAAGGGAATTTCTTAGCTACATCACTTACATGGAAGAAATCACTATTTAAGCCACTATCAGTAACCTAAAGTTGTGAATAATAATATACTAATAGGGATACGGCCCTAAAAATCAATCTCCTTCTTCTGATAAATGCATGAAGAATGTGTACTAAGACACTACCTGTAACCTAAAGTTGTGAATCAGCATGCACATGCATGTTATGTCTATAAATGTTCCTGCTACTTTTTTATATGCAATTATATTCTCTACATTTTATATTATTATACATGTCAATAATACTTCTGAAGGTCCACATTAATACTAGCTATAGTTGATTCTTATTCTTTGTCATTTATTTGCATACAACATCTCTGTCACTATAATTATGTAATGCAAGATAAATAGAAAAAAAGAAAAAACTTTTATACGGCTTTGGCAGCTTGCGTTATTAAAATATATAAGGTCTCTAAACTATACATGTAACTTGCATTTTATAAGATGTAAAAGAAGAGGTCGGTTTTTCATACATAAAGCTAAACAAATATTTACAGCAATCATATTTCAATTAATAACATATAAGTATTTTTTTACTTCTCTTCCATACATGATAATACGATATCCACAGATCACTTAACCTTAAAAAAAAATCAAACCATTGCTGCATAATTTTTTTGTCAATTCTTAGGAAAAAATCTTAAAATTCTAGGCCAATTGCCTCCTAATTTTCAATCAATCTTTTAAAACCCCATTACAAAATTAGTTATCCGAATTTCATTTTATCACAATCACAGCAAGATATGAGATTGTTAATAAACTAATCAATTTATCAAGTAATAAATCATTGCAGGTGAAATAAATTAAGACGGAAAAAGTTCAATATGAGGAGATCATCATGAGAAAAATAAATGTGAGATAATAAAGATGGAAGAACTTAAATCACATTTCACATCAGGAAAAATAATAAAGATTTACTTAACATTATAATATAATACATGTGTTTTTGAGTATTGATGAACAAAACAAGAACCAAAACATAATTTCAACTTTTCTAAATCTAGAATATCATATGAGATCTTTATGTTTACTCAATTGTTCTATTAATCAATTTATTAAATATGTAGCTTTTATCGTCGGTTTATTGACGAACAAAACAAGAACCAAAATAGTGATTACCTTGTTTTGTAGATTCAGGGCTCATGAAAAAAGGGGGGAGCAGATCTATGAAGTGGAGGGAAGACGAAGACGAAGCCGATTCAGTGAAGTAGAGGGGAGCGGTTCAACAAAGTTGCTAAAGGTGATGGAAGCTGAAGTGAATGATTGGAGTGAAATTTTGTTGAATTAGGGGAAAATGTAACATTGGAGGGAAAATGAGGCAGTGGGGGGAAACTGATGAAAAAACATGACGGTGTTTAACACAAGGCGGCAACCCTAAAATTATATGAGGGAAACTAAAAAAATTGGAAAAGGTAGTATTTGTTGCATTTACACTATAAACGCTACTAATAATTGCAACTAAAGGTAGGTTTTCTTATAATGACGCGTTTCCTTAGTTAGTGATTTGATAGTTTGATCAAAATTTTCGCTTACAGATCTTTTCAATAAAATCCAATTTCATTTTTCGCTTAAGTGGTATCTTTTAGTAACGATAAGATACACACGTTCTCTTCCTCAAAACTATACCACTTTAGGATATATAGAATTTGGTATTGGTCAAAATTCCAACATCATCCACATTCAACCGGTTAGTACGAAAACAAAGTTCTTAATTAAATAACAACATTTACTGTTAACTTCTATACTATGTGTAAATATTTTGATTTTAAGTTGATTACAATTGACAGTGATACCAACCTCATGAACCTAAGAAGACTAATTATCTATTAAGTAATGCTACACTTCCAATGCTTCATCTTAGACACAATTATAGTCGCTTGATGGATCGTCATGCCATGATTTAACTATAATCAAAGTGGAGTATCCACATTGAATCTCAACGGACTTCTCAAGATGAGAGAATTGTGTAATATCAACACTCCAAGTTTTCCTGTTTGACCTTGTTATTATTTACTAATATGAAATTTTTGGATGAGTCATTTCATAGTTAACCAATAAATATTAATACGCTGCCCCATGGTGCCTTCAACAACCATGAATAATATGTTACCCAACATTTGAAGAGCGTTAGTACTCTGTTCTCAATGGATCTATCGATGTCAATTCTTGAAACAACTTAAATAGAAATATTAAAAAAAAAATACCATCTTATTTTGTGATTAATTACTCATGGTTACAACTATTTGCTACTACAATCACATAACATTTTTTCTAAGGGTTTTCTTATTATATATTTTAAGTTAATTACTTAATTAATTATATCACAATATAACAATGTATATAAAGGAAAACAAATACCATTGCTATAAACAAGATTTACTACATAGTTAGATATATGTAATAAATTACATAATTGCCCCTAGGGCGTATCATTAACATTTTCATCGATCATGTTACGACTATAATTGGACACACATTGAACTACTTGAAGTGAAACATTACTCGAAATAGCATTCATATCCTTCATTGTAGGATGTTAGTACCATCATAATTGGTAGTTAACTTAAAGTCAAAATTTCTGACCATAGTAAACAATTAATTGATAAGTGTTACTGGACTGAATCAAGGACTTTAAATTGTTCTACGCAGTTAACTATGAATATTAGCAATACCATAAGTCAAAATACGGGTATTTTAGTGATATAGTGATGATGAAAAGAAAACATGTACAAAATATAATTATAAGGTGTAACTTAATAAAGATTAGAAACTGGATTTACCTACATGATCTATAAGCAACTAAACTTATGCTTGATACTGTACTCCAGCAAAGTTCATATAAGCTTCAATATTTAAATAGTTTTAATACTGACTAAGGACCAAGTTTACACCAATGGTTCAACACAACCATGTTAGTTAATATTCGAGTTTGACCAATTTAAAATTTATTTATAAACATTGTAAATCAATAATAAAACTAATATAAATATTACATTGAATTTTTGTAGCATTTTAATTATTTAGTTAAATCCTAAAATTAATTAAAACAATTTATAAAAGTTATATATTTATATAATTAAGGAATGAGATTAAATAAATTTATTAAATAATTAATTTAATTGTCAGTCAGCTTAAAGTTTGGAGTGGCATAACATTGGAGAGGAAGAGCAAGAGACATGGTTTATAGATATAAAGGAAACTGTGCTAGATATTTATGATCTAGATGCCTATAAATAGCTAACCTCTTCATAGTCTCCATACACTAAAAAGACCAACCTCCACTATTTGAAACTTGTGACGACTTGTAAATGGAGTTGCATCCCATAGTCAAGGAGAAAGGACTGGGTTACGTTGGGTATACTACATGAAGTGAAAAAATAATGTAAAAGAGGATCCATCTCCTTCTTTGTAGAAGGTTAGTAACACTGTAATTGGTTATTAACCTAAGGTCAAAATATCTTACCAGAATAAAACGATTAATCGATAAATGTTATCAGATTGAGCCAAGAAATTTAAATTGGTCTACGTAGTTAACTATGCGTATTAGCAGAGTTTTTACCGTAGACCAAAATGTTGATATCTTAGTGTTATAGTGATGACGAAAAGAAAACATGCATAAAATATCATTAGATGTAGTTTAATAAAGATTAGAAATTAGCTTTCACTTGAATGATCTATAAGCGACTAAACTTGTACCTGATACCGTGCTTTAGCAAAGTCCGTACAAGATTCAGTATTTTAATAGTTTTATCAATAAGACTGAGATCACATCGTATAGTCAATACAACCGTGTTGTTAGTTAATTTTCGAGTTCAACCAATTTAAAATTAATTTATAAATGTCATAGATTAATAATAAAATTAATATAATATTATATTGAATTTTTATTGCATTTGAATTATTTATTTGAAGCCTAAAAATTAATTAAAAACGATCCATAAAAGTTATATATTAATTTGATTAAGGAATGAGCATAAATAAATTAATTAAATAATCAATTTAATTGTTAATTAGGTCTGAAGTTTGAAAGCCTAGGCTATAAGGGGCGTAACATTGGAGAGGAGGGGCGGAGAAATAGTTTTTATATATGGAGAGAATAGTGTTAGATATTTAGGTTTAGATGGCTAGAAGTAGCTAACCCTTTTCCCGTCTCCATACATTGAAAATGACCTAACCTCCATTATCTAATATTGGCGATGCCTTATATACAAAGTTGCATCATGCGGTTAAGAAGAAAGGATTGGAAGTTCGGAGAAGGAAACATCTAACAAGCAAGATGTCAACAATTGGCAAGATCAAAAAAATATAAGACTTCTTTTCAAATAAATTCATAAATAAGTGTATGTTTACATGCACGTTATCCCAATTTTATATATTCGACCAAAACAATAAAATAATAAATTTATTTTTGAAACCATATATATATATGTATATAATAATAATAATAATAAGTAATATGTGTATATATACATTGTTTTAATTTGGATCTACTTATTTTTTTTCCATATTTCTTACAGCTCGGTTAAATAATTATATATGTATGTATCAATTGCTATCTAAATTAATTTGGTTTCGATATACATACGCATATAGATATATATACATACACACACACACGTATATTGCAGAATTATTGTAATAATATATTTAAAATTATGTTTTTTAAATTAAAAGAATATTTTATTTGATGTTTGCTTTTACTTTATTTTTTTTATTTTTGGACGAGTCAATTTAAATTAAAATCTATCCATTCAAACATATTTAAAATTCAAAGTAAAAATAAAATGTTTTATAATATATGTTTTTGTGTGATGCTTTGGCATTTAGTGTGTGTGTGTGTGTGTATATATATATTATATTTTAAACCCAAACATATAATTTAAATATATATTTATACATCATTTAATAAATTATATATATATATATATGGCTAGAATAATATTAATAAACTATTAATTCAAAACTACATTTATGTGTATACATTTTTATTCATAATATATTTGATATAACCATGTCAAAATGATCATTACCTTTACAATATGTGTGTTTGTGTGTAAATAATAAATCCCAATGGTTGATTGCACCCCCATGGCATCTTATACCCTAGGTTAGATTACTATACTTAACTAGTTATAATGTTTGTATTATGGATAGAAACATATTATAAAATTAAAATACCAAATTAAATTAAAATAAAATAAAATATTAAAATTTAATCATAATAAATAAACATAAAAGATTTATTACGTAAATCAATTAAAAATGCTAAACTCTTTTAGTAATCGGTACTAAATATGATTCGATACAAAATTATATTCATATAAACACAAAATAAGATTTGTATGGACTAATAAAAGAATTTTTTAATTTTTCCATTTTACCCCAGGCCAATGTACTTGATCCAACATACATAATATACATACATACCTATGTATACATGCACGCATGTATGGGCATGCACGCATATATATATATATATATATATATATATATATATGTATGTATGTATGTATGTATGTATGTATATGTATGTATGTGTGTGTGTGTATGTATGTGTGTGTGTGTATACGTGTGCGTGTCTGTATATATGAAAATTCTACTAAGACACAAGTTAGTGACATATTGAATCTCAACTATTAGATTGTCCCTTGACTTTAACCTCAAACATTATATCATCGATTGTGTTTAATGTCATGTCTAAATAGTTGGCGCGCGCGCGCGCGCACACACACACACATATATATAATTATCATCGCTTAATTGTCAATCGTTCTACAATATACATTTTCTTGCTGTTTTTATTTTTTCTTTCTAATAATTGAAATAATTTTTGGTTAAACATGTTATCATTATGTGTTCAATTGAAATAATGAAAAACTGTTTCTGTTGAATTTACGTGATTCAATTATTTTCCGAAGACAAGAAAATATTTAATTGGTTCATTCAGTCAATTAATTAGGCTATATATGGAAAGATAAAGAGGAAGAATACGTGTGATATCTTTTAGAGAAATAAAACTAATGAATTTCTTATCAACTATTAGTTAGATCTATTATATGAAGATAAACAAGTTTATGCATGGAGACTGATTAAAGTAATGAAAATTAATGGAAACATAGATTTTTTGTCATTTATGTGTATTAGAATCAAATCAAGTAACTTGGAAAAGTTGTCACATAATCTGGAAATTAATTTTCTTCATCTCTAATCATTTTCATTTTTATGCCTATTTAAATGAAGGAAGTTCATCTTCATGAATGTGAGAGAGCACCCATCATTATCCTCTTCTGTAGTAAAGCCTAATTTCTACAGTCAATCAATTAGGGGTTTTGAGCGTAAAACAGTCTTTCGATAAATTGATTATTCAATTTGTAATTATAGGTTAGTCTCTCCACTTTGCTACCTATAATTTTGTATTCTCTCTCTCTCTTTTGTACTCTCTTTCTTTAGTGAAATAAAGAATAGTTGTTGGGTTCATGGACGTGGGCAATCTGGCTGAACCACGTTAAATCTTTGTGTTCTCTGCTCTTATGTTTCCCTTTGTTTGGTGAATATTTTTCATTGAATTGGTGGTTAATAATTAATCGACAGGCTAGATTCTTCTTTTGATTGTTTCTGCGCTTTAGTATTCCGCTACAGGTTTGGAGTTAGTGCAAAATAATTAAAAGAATTTCACATCAGATTGATATCGGAGCTAGATATCTTGTTCTAGATTAGTTATCAATGGCTTATTCTTTTAGTAGTTATATGAAAATTATGGCATCACCAAGTATGTTAGAAAATGAGTTTTAGGAATATGGAAGGTGAAGACTAATGATGGTGTTCTTCAGCAACAACTTCATTCATCTAGAGGAAGAGATAAAAACCAGAAGCACCTTGGATGTAGAAAAGATATGCATAGGTCTCACTTCAAGGGTTCTAGAAGGGGTGCCTGCTATTATTGTAATAAGAATGTGCATTTCCTATGGGATTATCCAACTCTTGGAAAGAAGAGGGAGAAGAAGGAGAAATCTTCATTTTTGTCAACAGTTAGATCAGATGTAGATAGAAGTGATAGTAGTACATCATTATTTTCAACCAGTATTTCAACTTTAGAGCATAATAGTTGGACGATTGATTCTGGAGCCCCTTGTCATATGACACCAGATAGGAGCTATTTTGTCAGTTACAAGAAAATTAATGACAGAGCAGTTCATATGGGGAATGACACATCTTGTCATGTTGTGGGCATTGGAAGTGTGAGGTTTAGGTTGCATAATGGTGTTGTTAGGACTATCACAGATGTTAGACATGTTTCGATGCTGTGTAGAAGTTTGTTATCAGTTGGATCTTTAAGTAGACTTGGTATAAGGATAATAATAGATGGAGAGAATTTGAGAGTGGCGAAGGATTCCTCGGTAGTGATGAAAATGGTGCGAGTTAATGATATTTATGTGCTTTATGGATAGACGGTCTTAGAAGAGTTGGTAATTTCTACTGATTCTCGTATTCCGTATTCTACTCAGTTGTGACATCTTCGTTTAGGTCATGTTGACGAGTAGAGTCTTCAAGTATTAAAGAAGCGTGAGTTGATTGATAGTGTTTGTCAGTCGAAGCCTAGCTCTTGTGGAGATTGTTCTTTTGGAAAGAAGAAGCATGCCACATTTGATGTTGGAAGACCTAAAGCTACAGAGTTTCTAGAGTATGTTCATTCTTATGTGCGGGGACTCAGCCCAGTTGTATCTTTTGGTGGAGCCATTTACTTCGTCTTATTTGCGAATGATTTCTCACGTAAGGTCTGCATCTATTTCTTAAAGGCCAAAAATGAGATATTTGCCCGGTTTTGTAAGTGGAAGATCTTGATAGAAAAGCAGTCGAGGAAGCGTTTGAAGGTTCTCAAAGTTGAAAATAGTAGTGAATTTATGTCATAAGAATTCACTAACTATTGTGCGCCTAAGCATGTAATTAGAAAATTTTCTATTTTCGTTGAGTCACATTGTTATGGAGTGGCAGAGAGCATGCGTCGGATATTGTGGGAGAGAGCTATAAGCTTGATAACGACTGCTGGTCTAGAAGAGAGATTTTGGGCAGAAGCGATTTCTATGACATTATTTCTCATCAATCATACACCTTCAATTGTCATAGATACGAAGATTCCGGAAGAGATATGGAAAAGAGAGCCTGTTGATTATTCATTCCTTAAAGTGTTTGGTTGTTCAGCTTATTTACAAGATGAGAGACATGATGAGTTGAAGCATAGGGAAAGCAAGCACATTTTGTTAGGATATAGAGAAGGAGTGAAGATGTATAGGTTATGATGTAAAGCAACTAGGAGAATTGTGATCAGCGGGCATGTGATATTTGATGAGAGATCTTTGTTGAAGGTGGAGCCTCTATCAATTGATGACATTAGAAGGAAAGAAAATTGCCAAACACATTTGAACATCATATTTTTTCATTCGGAGAGATATTGGTATTTCCGATGATACCATGGTTGATGAGAAAATTACAGAGGTTCAAACTCTAGGTGGAGCTAACTTGCTGGAAAGGCCTTTTGTTTCAGTTGGTCCTATTTGTAAGCATATTTGTAGCGATAAATCATCATCTTAGGCTTTAAATGTTGTGGAGCTTGTTGGTGAGTTTGCTGATGTTGACTTAGGAAAGTCTAGAAAAATTCTTGTGGAGGAGATTGGAGTACGTAATGTTGAGTATGTCATCACTCAATTTGGAATGGAGAAGGTGAAGCGCGCTGTTAAATCTCCATTGGTCTCTCGAAGCTTAGTATCTAGATGTTCGTCTCCAATATCAGATTCGTTGAAGAATTTTGGTATTTTCTTATGTGAATTTTGTTTGTTGATGTGCATACCATCTTTCTTGTGCTTGCAAAAGATTTGGATGCTCTGTTTGGACAATATTGCCCAAACTAGTTCACATTGAACTTGTTGACGGAGACCCAACAATTTGTCGAGATGTGGTGATGTAGAGAGATTGTTATATTTGAATCAAGGTGGAGTGTTGAATTAGCGTGATTCAAATGTTTTCCAAAGAAGACAAGAAAATGATTAATTGATTCATTCAATCAATTAATTAGGCTATATATGGACAGATAAAGAGGAAGGATATGTGTGATATCTTTTAGAGAAAGGAAACTAATTAATTGCTAATCAATTAATTAGTCAGATATGTTATATGAAGATGATAAGTTTATACATGGAGATTGATTTAAGCAATGAAAATTTATGGAAACATAGATTTTTTGGTCATTTATGTGCATTCGAATCAAATCAAGTAACTTGGAAAGGTTGTTACATAATCTGGAAATTAATTTTCTTCATCTCCAAGCATCTTCATTTTCATGCCTATTTAAATGAAGGAAGTTCATCTTCATGAATGTGAGAGAGCATCCACCATTATCCTTTTCTTTAGTAAATCCTAATTTGTACAGTCAATCAATTACGGGTTTTGAGAATAAACAAGTCTTTGGACAAATTTATTATTTAGTTTGTAATTATAGGTTAGTCTCTCCACTTTGCTATCTATAATTTTGTAATCTCTCTTTTGTACTCTCTTTCTTTAGTGAAAAAGAATAGTTGTTGGGTCCGTGGACGTAGGCAATCTAGCCGAACCACGTTAAATCTTTTTGTTCTCCGCTCTCCTGCTTCTTTTGTTTGGTGATTATTTTTCATTGAATTGGTGGTTGATATTTAATCGGCATATTAGATCATTCTTTTGATTGTTTCTACGCTTTATTATTCCACGGCCATTTTGGAGTTAGTGTAAAGTAATTAAAAAAATTTGCACAACGGTTTCTTTTATCAAATTATACAGTAAATGATCGATTTCATCACCGTTGTGTAGTTGCACCTCTTAAAATATAAATAGAACACTGTAACCATTTCAAATACTCTTTCCTATCTTGTTTCCTGACAAAAAAAATTATCACGCATTTCTCTTTTACCAATTACCTTTTGCTTAAAAACGAGAAGAAAAGAAAAACATCATGTGGTAATTATTAGTGCCCTTTTTTCATTTTCAACTTCACTTTACCATGTCATATGTTTATTTGTTTGTGACAAATTCAATATTTGAATCAGATACTACCTAACATACATCAACCATACATTCAAAAAATCGATAGAACTACCCTTCGTCTTCTTCTTAATTACAATTGACCATCTATCAAGCTAAAATCTTAAAAATTGCAAAAAAAAATCAAATCATAACATTTTGATCGGTAACTTAAATTTTAGGGACATTTGACATACATGCTTAATAGGTTTAAAAGACACAAAGCATCCATCCGTTTTAATTATTAGTTTCCAATCCTTATTTTTAAACGCGACAAAAAGATTTTCCTAAATACCCTTTCGTCTTCTCCGAACAAAACCCAGAACCATTCAAGTTTTTTTCATTGATTAACATCTTAAAAATAAAACTCTAATCCTCTGAATTATAAATCAGAATTAGTTGCTACTTCAAAAATCGATGTAAGAATCGAGTTCGGAACCGAAGAAAGTTGAGATTCAGAAAATGAAAACAACACAAATCAAAAAATCGAAGGATATATGTTAAGAAATTTCGTCATTTCGATTTTTGTTCTATTTTAATAACTAAATTTGATAAAATTTGCAGATATTTGTTAGAAAAGCTCAAAAACATTTGCATACAAACAATATTATGCCTAATTTAATGCATCAAAAAAGTTACATGAATATTTAAACATATTTTCCCAACTCAATATATAATATTCTGAATTAATATAGATTTTTCTACAAATTGTCTAAAATAGTAGAAGTTTTATATAATTGCGCCCTTATATGCAATTATATGCAATAATTGCAGCCATGTATGCGACTATATTTAGTATTTGCAGACAAATCTACAATTTTTGCAAACCAACATCATAGTGCAATTTTTGCAGTCAAATATGCAAAACATTGAAATAAATGCATAAAACACTGTAAAAATATTGTTGACATTTACACTGAAGTATCTAATCATACAAATAAAAATGCAAAAAAAATTCCGCAAGTATCTTCTCATCTATACGCAAATATGTTGATTATTTATAGTTATATGCAATTTTATTGAAAAGTTGCAGACATATATGCAATTATTATACATATTTGCATACATCTGTGCAATTACTATCAACAATTGCATTTTTAAATGCATTTCACTTATGAAGTTATGAATTGCATCATTTTTAAATGCATGTCTAATATGCATCTTAAAATTACAACTGTTATATGCAAATTTTAATTGCATATGAAATATATAGTTGAACCATACAATTAAATGATGCAAATTTTTAAGTGCATTTCACTTACGCAGTTAAAATGTCATAATATTTTTACTATACTTGCAGGCATATATGCAATTATTATGAATAATTGCATACATGCTTGCAATTATTTATGAACAACTGCATTTTTAACTGCATTTCACTTATGCAGTTATAAATTGCACCATTTTTAACTGCGTATATGTTATGCAGATAAAAATGGCACTTGTTAAATGCAATTTTTAACTGCATATAACATATGCAGTTAAAACATATACTTGAATCATGCAAATTTTTAAGTGCATTTCACTTATGCAGTTAAAAATTCATATGATTCTTATTATACTTGCATACATATCTAATATAAAGTTATGAATTGTATTATTTTTAACTGCATATATCGTATGCAGTTAAAAATTACAGCTGATAAATGTGTTTTTTAACTGCATACTTGATATACAGTTAATAAATACAGCTGTTAAATGCAAATTTTAACTGCATTTTACATATGCAGTTAAAAACTAAAAAGATCAACTGTATTTTACATATGAAAGTTTTAAGTACATTTTACTTATGCAGTTATCAATACATATAAAATTCTACAATAATTTTCGATAACTGCTGAAAATACACATTTATTTAAATAATTAAAGATTTTGATTAGTACAACCATGAACGCAACTACTTCCAATAATTGCAGCAGAATCTGCAATTATTTTACTTAACTGCATACAACTCTACATTTACATACAAGATTAAAAATAAAAAAAATTTGAACAAAAAACATCATATTATTCGAATTACTTAATATAACTTATATTTGCTATGCATAATTATACAAAAAACATTGCTAAATTATCAAAAAAATTGCAAATAACAATAATACGAAGTCGATTTAATTTAAATTAATCAAGCGTTTACCTACAAGATTTTGAAGCCTTAATGAATCGCAAAAAAAATTGAATAATAGATCAAATTAAATCTGATTTCTCTACGAAGATTTCAAATCTTGATCGTCAATACAATCACACGAGAATAGTCGACATGAAATAAACAAGGCTAGTTAGGGAAATAAAATATTACAAAAAAATAGAGACCGGATTTACAAGTTTAAAACAAAAGGAATTTTGCACTATTAAATTGATTTTAGGGAAGTGGGCCTAATTTTCACTAATTTTTAAGCCAAGAAATCATAAATATCACTAATACAATTTTCACATTTAACCCTTTTGATTTTAATATTCTAACAGCCTTCTGAAAATTTAGAATCATTTTTATTGAAGTAGAACAAAGTAGAATTAATTTAAAAGACAAAAATTTGTATATTTTTAGCCTCAAGGACACGACCTCAATATTTTAACCACAAGGACAAATATTATCTTAAAAAATATTCATAAGGACAAACATTCTTTCAAAATTATTTATAAGGACAAATATTCTTTCAAAACTGCTACCGAACTAAAAACTGATACCTAAAAACTACTACCGATAACTATAAACTGATACCTAAAAACTGCTATCGATAACTAAAAACTGATACCTAAAGAAAGTTGTTTCGGACTAAAATCTTTAATAATAGTTGTAATATCTTTGGTGTATGAACTACCAAAAATCTCCCTCTACAAATATTATTAAATATTAATATCACTTAAAATAGGATTTAGATAAGTTTTCTTTACCAATTCAAAACGCCCCTTTATGGGTATTATCGAAATCGTAGTCTATTAAATAATAGTAAAGCAGAAGAATTTGAAGCTCTCTCATTAATTGTAGAAATTATCTCTATTCTCCTTAATTCTCTCAAAGTGGATATTTTATTTTAAAAATCTTCTAATTTACCACTTTACCATTATTTTAATAAACCTTTTACGCTATTTTACATTCGAATACTTACTTTTAAACAAATCTACAATTATTTACAAATTTTTCACGGTTCTATCCTAAATTTTACATTACAATCCACACATTTAAATTAATTACATCATCTAAAATTTAAACTAATTGATCAATTTAATCAACTAATATTTATTAATAAATCCTAAAAGATGAAATTTTTGATATGTATATTACATGCTCATCAACAAATTGGTAAAAAAAATCGTTTAGATGTAAATATATGTGTGTGTATATATATATATATAAATAATAAATCAGGAAAATAGGCACAAGGAAAAATTTATAAAAAAATTTAGTCTCAGGGACGGTAAGTTTGTTTTTAGTCTGAAGGACACTTTATAGTGTAAACAGAAAATGATAGCTACATCTATCATTCTGTGATTTACACTATAAAGTGTCCTTCAAACTAAAAAACAAACTTGTTGTCCCTAAGACTAAATTTTTTTACAACTTTTTCTCTGTGCCTAAAAACCCCTATATAAATCACATAACATAAATTATATACACTAAAGATAATAATAATTTTATTTTTATAATTTATTTACTAAATGAATTTATGTTACACTATAAAATTCTATTAACTTCAAATACCTAAATTTTTGATTTTTTTTACAATTATTTAGAAACTTTCTCAATTATCTTCTAATATTTTACATCCAGGTCCATATATTTAACTAACCATGTAATCTTAAATTTAAATTATTTAAATAAATATGATTAACTAATATTTATTAATCCATCAAATAAATCATAAAAATACAAGGATTTCAATATATACCATATTCATGAACATAAAAAAAATGATAAAATTATTTCTTCTTTATTCAGATATATAAAGATGTTTAAATCATATAACATAAATTGTATACATAAATAATAATAACTTTTTTTATTTCTAATTCATTTATCTCAAAAAAATTATCTTACACAACATAATATAATTTTATTTTTAACAACCTTCAAAAGATAATTTTTTTACAACATTACGATGTGAATGGAAAGATTACACTAATAAAAATTAGATTATATAAACATTTCCACTTTCAACGTGTTATTAAATCATATCCAACTCATAACTCAACTAAATACCACATAACATTATTTTGCAATTATCAAAGTCATAAGTATGACCCTTCTATAAGAACATGAAATCTATGGTTAACTTTAAGAATAAAATCGTTTAAAAATAAAAGCTCAATAACGAATAAAAGTTTACATGCCTGATTCAAAAAAAAATTTCACATATAGATAAGCTAACCATAAGATTTACAATTTTCTCGGTTACAAATTTATACAAAGTTCTTCCCAATTTTCTTTAACTTTTTTACATTTATCTTCTTATATTTAATTAGGTATGTTGATTATTAATTCAAGTTATTCAAATAATTCAATTATGTAAGATTCATTAATTCATTTATAAGTCCTTTAAAAAAGATGATAATTATATATATATATATATATATATATATATATATATATATATATACAACAATCATATTAACAAAATGGTGAAGTTACTTATTAACCGAGACATGTAAAAAAATATCTCATAGCATAAATTATCTGCATATATATATGGTATTTACAATTTTAATTATAATTTTTTTTTGAATTAGGATATTAATTTTTTCAAAAATGTGCAGTTAGCGAGTATTGAACCCTCAACCTTATATCCAAGCATTGAAAGTCATTTTAGTTTATGGTTAATATGTCATTATAAATTTATTATATATCTTGTATAATAAAAAATAATTTTAGCAATAGTTAAAATGTAAATACTTTTTTTAACAGCGTTACCGTGTGCAACGCACGGGTTACACACTAGTATCACTTAAAAATAGAATGTAACAAATATAATTTTTTCATAGTCTTTTTTTATTAATTATTAACAGAAATAGAAATTCAAACTAACAAAAAATTAAATTCATTCTTTATTAATTAATAATAGAAATAAAAATTAAAACTAACAAAAAAATTAGATGTTGTAATTTAGAAAGTAAAATTAAAACAAACTGCGTATCATTTCAACGCAAAAACACAGTTATATATTTGTGCAAATCATATTTATTTTTTACGACTTACGTATATACAATTTTTAAAAAAACAATTCATACGCGTTGTGTGTGTCATAATCACGCGCAAAGCACATGCCATACCACTCGTATTGAAGATATATCATTGAAGCTAAAATGACGAGAAATTTTATAGTTACCGTTGATTTATCGTAGAACAAATTTCACGGACAAAATAAGGATAGTACAACCTTTTGCTGCGTTTGATTCGATTTTGTTCCATGATTCTCTCCATTTTAATTGACCTGAGAAAAGCGGTGGCAAGTTCGGAACAAAAAAGCTGAGGCCCTGTTTGTTTTCATTTTTAGTTTTTGGTTTTTGGTTTTTGAAGTCCATTTTCAATTTTTCATTTTTGATGTTTTTAACATTTTAGAAAATGTATTTGGTTCTGCTGTTTTGAAAAACAGTTTTGAAACTAAAAATAAAAAATGAGATTCCAAAATAAAAATGATGATTTCAAACTTGTGTAGAATTTGGCTATAAAATATACGAGCGAATGAAATAATATCATTTCTAGCATGCCTTCACAGTTGAATGTTTCGGTTGATAAACACATAAACTTGCACACATGCACTAAAATAAGATTGCTACCCTCAAAAAATTTCTAACAATATTGAATCATGAAATTCAAATATGAAGAAAAAAGAGAGAGTTTATATGAGCACTAAAATGATGAAAGCCACATGTATACTCCTCAAGTATATGGTCTATAAATGAATAGTAATAGTATTTCTCTAAGATACAATAAAACAAACGCATTTCATATAATTAACACGTCGATTTCACTTGTACAAGAAAAAAAAAGGGTTTACATGAGTGCTTAAAAGATGAAAGCCACGTATATATACTCCTCAAGTATATGGCCTATAAATGAATAGCAATAGTGTTTCTCTACAATACAATAAAACAAAGGCAATTCTTACAATTAACATGCCAATTGCACTCGTACAAAAACATTTGAAGTAAGCTTCATAGTATTCCATTTCCCATGCAAAAGTGCAATGCTTGGAGTATCTTTTGATCCTGCCATGGATTAAACATAACAGTCTTTCTCCTACTCTCTAACATGCTTCTTGCATATGGCTTTTTCCATGAAAGACGATCAATATTGAAATTCAACTTTGTTGCTTTAGATTAGACTATATGTCATCTAAAAAAATAACTTTAACTAGATAACAAGAACAAAACTATTATCATTAGAAACACTATGACATCATTCAAAAGTTCTTTCCCATTTAGAACATCACAAAAATTAAGGAATACTTGTTTTTGCATTTGAAAATTTTGATGACATATAGAAGGATTCCATTCAATACATCAAGTAAGAACATCCTGTAAGCGTTGATTTTCTACAAGATTCTCTATTCATGTTACTCCTTTAGTTAGCAACAAAGTGATTAACCATTAACAAATCACTGAACACTTCATCACGGTAGTCCATAAATATAAAATCATCATCAGAATGAGTAAAATTGTATCAACATTAATGGAAAAGGCATAACAATCAAATATAAAGCTAGTTATAAACATTTATCTCGTGGTCACAGCAATATCAACCAATGCTACTTTGGGAGGAACTATGTATTCAGGTTGATATTCCTACACAAATTCAAATATATTACATAAATTCGAATATCTTGTGTTTAATTTAAACTGGCATGATTATGATAAGTGAAATACCTTGAGAAGAAGAAAAAACAGTTTTTTATTAACTTTTTTGCTTACCTATAAACAAATTTCACAAACTGAACTCCCCTTTTCATCACATCACCTCTGCACACAGTCTATGTGCAAACTGCAAAAAGCAAATAAATTTGAATAATAAGGCAAAAAGCAAATAAATTTGAATAATGAGGCAAAAGGCAAATAAATTTGAATAATAATGCATTATTTAATTTTTTTAATAACATCCAATAGAGTGACAGACATGTTAAATAAAGTCACTGAAATTATTTTATCAACTTTAGAAAATCCATTGATTATAAAATATTGGAAACCTCGTTTGAGTAGATAGTTTCCATGCCTCTGTACTGTAGTCATTGGTTCATCGTAAATGCTCGCTATCTAAGCACATCTAAAATGATGTCCAATTAACTATCAGGCTACATGTAGAGAAACAATAATGGAGTACAAAATTAATAATCTAAAATGCACTTAATCAATTTGGCATATAGGTACTTTTTTCAATTTGATGATGGACTTGAACAGCAATACTACTTTCAGTTTTCAAAATTTACTTTGTAATGGGGAAATGACTAGCATAGAAGAAAGAGTAACGATGTATGCATACCTGATTTCTTGCATGTGTAACATCCTCGTTTGAAACCCCCATAATAGAACCTATTTATCTCACCCATAATTACATATGCTACATCACCCACCCAATCTGGCTGTAACATCAAACTAGATTATATACATAAAATTTGGTTGCTCGCCTTCAAGCTCAGCTATAACAATAAGAGAATTGGTCATTATGGAGATTAGGCTTGGCAAGTAGATAATAGTATAGATACCAGGCATGTCCCAATAAATTTAACTTCAATGATTATAGAGTGATAGCAAGATCAATGTTAATTTGTATTTGCTTACACAGAAGAAGTCTAAAAATATAAAAAAAATGGTACCTTTAAATATATTTCATCTCCGTCTGCATTGAAGATACCTATCCATAACTTATTCAGTTCACGAGATTGTGCCAACATAGAAGCATTGCAATTTTGCATCAATACATGCACTAATATATGATCTTATTTTTGAGAGCAACATCCATATAAAAAATAACAGTGAAGACAATGCCTTGAGCAGTTACAATGCTTATAACTTCTTTATCACCAACAAATGACAAAGATTGTCTTATTCTTGATATCTGAGAACACTGCAACATATTATTTTAACTATTGCAGGCTTAAAAATGCAGATATACATTAATGTTACAAAAATGAAGCTCTAGTCACTTCAGTATTTTAGACTGTGACATAAGATAAAAATATTATATGGAAATTAGAGTACTTAGGTGTTTAGCTAGTTTTGGTGAATGTTTTTAACTGTTCTTGTATGTAGTTTGGTGTTACATTGTCTTGTTCTCTGTTTTTATACTACTTAATTAATTTGCGATAAGTAATTATGTTTGTAATGATGATTTCTTTTTGATAGACGGTTCGACAAGGTAATTATAGTAAGTAGAGATGTAAGCAAATGGCTCGACTTTAGGTAGCAACACAGCCAAGTAAAGCTATAGAATCTTTTTTTTTTGATCTATCAGTAACATCGTTAACCTATGCTTTTTTACAGATTTAAGTTTTATAATTGGGCATCGTTGAGCTCCTTAATTTGCTTGATTGCCACATTTACAATTCACTGAGCGTGATTTCAGATTTTGATGCATATGTAATGTATAACAAACCGTTGTGACAATGTTCTGAAGCCGATGAAGGGCTTTTAATAGTGAAAATCCATACACAACTCTGGTTCAATGTATATTCTGATATGGCTTTCAAAACAGTGTTGATAATCTGACTCTATTATTCTCATCTAATATTAATATCTAACAAATATCAAACCTGAAATTATTTCTCTGCCGATTCAATCTAACAAGCAAAACCCTAATTCACAAAAATAAATCAAAGAGATCATTCTTGCTTAACCCTAGATATTACTAGTTTAAAACAAACGAGATAACCGGGGAAAAAAATCGAAGTTACCTTGATTATGGGATAATACTTGAGGAAGAATCGCAGTTTCGCTCCAGACCTAATTTGAGATTTCGCGGCCGAAGAAGATAAACAGTGTTATGAACGCGTTTCGTTCGTGTTTGAGTTTTGGATTTGGAGGCTTTTCACATTGGGCTGAAAACGGTGGAAAACAAAAAAAAAATGGTTTTCGATTTTTTTTGTTAAGCCCATTTTCAAAATTGGCTATTTCCAAAAATGGCTTTTACAAAATAGTAAAGCAAACAAGTTTTCATTCTTTTATAAAATTAAAAGCTCTGAAAATGGGTAACCAAACAGACCCTAAGTTTGTTCAATTTCTATGTTAAGCAAAATTAGGTGCAAAATGAAATTTGCCTCGTCTCATTTTCATCTCCACTCAAAATCAGAAAACCTATTCAATCAAGTCTCAAAAGTACACATCAATGGCTGACAACCCTCCCCAAACCAAAACCCTAACCTTAACCACCCCGAATTCGAATCCTAATCCTAAACCCAAGCCAAAACGCTTCATAAAATCACAAATCCCTTTATCTCTACTCCAAAATCCATCACTCAACTCCTCGATCTCCCTCATCCCATCCAACTACTCCTTCGAGATACACAAAACCATCCACCGCGTCAACACGTCCAACTCCAAATTTGTCGCTCTACAATTTCCCGACGGCCTCCTCATGTACTCCCTCCTCATCGCTGATGTCATCCGATCCTACTCCGACACCCACGCTGACGTCATCATTCTCGCGGAACCCACTTACGGCGCCTGCTGTGTCGATGACCTTGCTGCAGTGGCAGTTGGCTGCGATTTGTTGGTGCACTACGGCCATTCTTGTTTGGTGCCCGTTACACAGTCAAAGATACCTGCTTTGTACGTCTTTGTGGAGATTCAGTTTGATGTAAGTCGTTTGGTATCCGCCATTGTTAAAAATTTTGATAGTTCTAGCTGTTTGGCTATAGCAGGAACTGTTCAGTTCTTAGCAGCTGTTCATGCTGCTAAGATCGAGTTAGGTAACTTAGGGTTTGATGTTATGGTACCTCAGTCGAAGCCCCTTTCAGCAGGTGAGGTTCTTGGGTGTACAGCACCCAGTGTTGGGAAGGGGAAAAAAGTTGATGCCTTGGTCTTTGTGGCGGATGGCAGGTTTCATTTGGAAGCATTTATGATAGCAAATCCAGGTGTGCCAGCATTTAGGTTTGACCCGTTCATCGGTAAATTAGTGTTGGAGGAGTATGATCACGCGGGAATGAAGAGCGTTAGGAAAAACATGATATTGAGAGCAAGGAAGGCAAAGACTTGGGGGGTTATTTTGGGTACGCTGGGTAGGCAAGGGAGTACAAGGGTATTGGATAGGATTTTGGAGAAAATGGATGACAATGAGCTGGATTACACGATTGTTTTGATGTCGGAGATATCTCCTACTAGGATAGAGTTGTTTGAGGATTCGGTTGATGCTTGGGTTCAAATTGCTTGTCCAAGGCTTTCAATTGACTGGGGAGAAGGGTTTAAGAGGCCGTTGTTGACTACATTTGAGTTTGATGTTTGTATGGGGTATATTAAGGGTTGGTGGGAGAGAGAGATAAGAAGTGCGGTGAAGGGAATGGATGGTGGTTGCGGGTCTTGTGATTGTAAAGAAGATTTGAATGGTGGGGATTATCCGATGGATTATTATGCTCAAGATGGAGGTGATTGGAATGGATCATATATGAAGAAGAAGGTTAATGCTACTGTTGCCAACGGAACAGTCTGTTGTAGTTTTAAAGGTAACAATGTTAAGGATTTGAACTGTAATTGTTTCAAATGATTATGCATTTTCCACTTAGCAGTTTGCCACTCATAGTGTTAGGCAGATATCTAGACTATAATTATCTAAGAAAAATATGCGTTGTTCGAATCTTCTCAGAAGCTAGGTAAACCACACCGATATTACGTCGGCCTTTTTCTCTCTCCTGTAGATTACATTTGAGGTGGGAGGAGTGGTATAACCATTTTGCATATAAGAATTTTATCCCCAAGTCCTTGTGAATATGAGCTCTGTCTTCCATATCATAGTTGAATAGCATGTCTTTTTTCTGTCTTAGTTTGATGGTGTGTGCTATTTATAGAGTAACTTGCATGCTGTTCGGTGGTACAATAAAGTGCTTTAAATTTTGTCCAACAAACAAATCATCATTCATGGCATTTTAGTTGCATGATCATTATTTGGTGCCAAAATTTCCATTGGAGCATTGCATTCTCGACATATTTCTGATTCTTCTTTGAACATTTCGCACACACTACTTAAATTGGGGGACCATGTTTATATAGAAAGTAAATTTGATTGATTGGTTTATTTTAGAATTTCGTATTAAGATGCGGTGTAGACATTTAAAACGGACATCAATTTTATTCGCATCAACTCTTATTTTTCACTCTAACTCCCTAATTGAAGCCTCATTTTTTATTATTCTCTTCTGTGTTCAATTTTGGTTTAGTTTCATTATTAATGACTTTAACTCAATTAGTATGTTTTTTTATGATGCTCAATTTCTTAGCTGATGGCATAATGGGATTTTATAGAAACAAATATATTTAGCAATACGTATCAAAATCATAAGCCAGCACTAAACCTGATCGGAGGGTGTACAAATCGAAAGTGATGATTACATTCAGTTTTCATTTTTGATACACCACCAGTATATGTTGGATCAAGAGTTTAAATTTTAGTTTTCGATCACGTCTTGTTTTGGAAATTCTACATACAATATCTCATATTGGTGAGATCTCGGACGAGATGGGCGTATATTGGGTGTACATCTCAGATTGAAAATTTGGATCTTATAGCTCATTGCTATCTTAGAGTAACTAAAGTGTATAAGATAAATAAGAATTGTAATATACTTGGATTTGGAAGATTTTATTCGATCACTATCTAGGTTTGAATCTCGTATCTTGATCACGTTTCATTTCTAACTTTTCACACAAGCTATCTCATACTGCAGAAGATTTCATACGAGATGAATGTATCTTGGATGTACATCCCAAATCGATATCTTGGATCTTGAAATACATTTCAGGAATATCTCGGAGTAACTCATGTCTTTGAAATTGATGTTTCAATGGTTTATTTAACAATTATAATTTTCAAGTAAAAATAAAAATTATAACATGCTTAATTTGCATAGAAAAAAGAATTGGAATTAATGTTTTGAAAAAGAATGGTAGCTTGATTTGTTAATGATTGAATAACATTCTTTTATTTGAAAAAAATAACAATTTTTTTGTATTGTGAATCATCAAGATAGAAAGTAAAATATATTGTAAATAGTAATTGGATTGAGTGGTTTCTTTTGAACCTATATTAAAATGAAAAAAAAATATTATTTAAAAGTGGAAAAAGATATAATTTTGGGGAGATCTCAGATTGAGATTTTGATCTATATTTCGGACGAGATGAGTTTTGAATGAGATTTGATGTCTCGTCTAAGTATTTAATTGAGATCCTAGGCGAGTTTAGGAGATTTAAAACCATTATTATCATTATCATTATCATTATTGCTACTCCTACCGCTACTATTGAAGAAGAGCATTAGTTTGATTAATTTGACAGTGAGCAATTTTCAAAGGAAAAAAAATGCTGCGTTTATATCAGTCCAATTCCTTCCTTTTAACCCTATAATAGATTAAAAAATTCCATTTGTCAAATTTACTCTCATTCTTCCTGAATGCAACAACATTCACTGATTTCCAATAGAAACCGCTATATAGCTTCAGGCGATTCCTTCATCTTCCTATTGTATTTGAATTATTCGGATGTCTTTGCTATTTGTAATTTGGATTTCATTCAAGTAAAAGAATTCAAGAGAAATAAGTCTGCAACAACGAATCCAACCTAAACCATGGTATTTAATTACTGTGAACGATTTAGGACAGATGCAACTCAGATACGAAAACAGAATATGGAAACCATTGAAATTAACCATCAAGTTAATTATAAATAATAATTCTATTCATTATAAATAATAATTCTTTTGAAGATTATTACTTGATTTGCCTGATTTTATAAGAGAGTTCGAATGAAATTGAAATTTGTGTGTGTCAAAAAAGAATTTCATCATTTTTTAATTGTTGTCTAAGATGTGAAAAGGTTTGAAGAAGAAAACAAAAAAACTTGACGGAGACGAAGGATAGACACTGAAGAAAGGGAGGGTCATCCATACAAACGGTTTATCATCATTAAATAATAATAATTGAAAGAATAATTTTGTTTAGACTCATAAAAATAAATAATAATAATATTATTATGAAAGAAAAACGTAATTAAGTGTGCACACAAGCCTTTATCATCAAGTCTAGGTGAATGCTATATTTTGTTATCACTGAAATTTTGAACCTTACAATATATTATTTAGAATTTGATTGACTTTTCGATCTAACTTGAGATGTGAATTTATTGTATATAAAGATTTGATACTTTACAAGTATTATCTTTATCATTTTCACCCTTTCAGGAAGTAGAGATAACCAGAGTTTGAAGGAAGTGCAACCTTGAAGATACTGAATGATTTACTCAGAATGCTAACTAGTATGACCATATGAGCATTGTCTTAGCTAACATCAGAAATATGTGCATCAGGTTCCTGATTTATGGTCTGTTATTTTACTAAATTTTTCCTAATTTAGTTTTCTATTTAACAGAATATATTCTTTGTTGCTAAATTTTCTCGTGTTCGTAGAATTGATTAGTAAATTATCAAAATTCACTAGGATTTAAGAAAGAAAAACCACAGGTTACCTTGGAAACTATGAGAAATAAACAAAGTGGATCTAAACCTTGGATTAAAAGAAAAATATTTCAATCCACTTAGACTGTTACCCTTTAAAATGTATTACTGCGTATTTTTTCAAAAGTTAATTATAAGCAATAGCATGGAACTTTGCCCAAACCAAACTTTTCCAGGCTGCTTGAATAATTTATTTCCAATTAAACACACATGCGCACGCATGCCCGCACCCACACTCACTCGCACACACAATGCTGGTTATGTGCATATTCTAATAAGATCTTCTAACACATTTACATTCATGCAACTGACAACTGTGTCTAATGCAGTTGATAAGCTGCCCATTAGTGATCTGTTTATGTAAGCAATCGGTTAGATCAACCGTAAGAATACGTAGCTATGAAACTTAATATAGGTCCATCCATCAGCTTGCTTTAGAAGGCAAAATTGAATTGCCTAGTTCAAATAGAGAACTGAGAACTGAATATATAGAAATTGAATCATTGAAAATTTGGACAGACATATTGTTTTCATAAATAAATATTTTGCCAAAAATCATAGTTTGGATATTATAAACTGTATCACACTCAACTTTTTGTATAAAAAGCAAAGTAAACTTGTGAGCCAAATAATCTTGCTTTCTTTCTGCAGTGCTGGAATCAAAATCTTCTCCACACTAAGCATTTTTGGATTAAGTATCATCATATACCACCATTTTACTAAAAATGATCTGAAAACCAAACGGTATTGTTTATACAATAAAATATAATGGACTATTATGATATACACTTAACACCAAGAAAATTCCTCTACTCTATTAACAAAATCGCTAATATACCTTGTATTTAAATAGTTTGAAAGGTCGGTTCTTTCAATAAAAATAAAAAGGTATGCTTTTGAAATAAAGGGTGGTTATTTTTGTTTAATGCTTAGAAATATAAATTTTGTGGTTTCTTGTTGGCGTATATTGAATATCAAGGGCATTCTAAAGAACCAGCACAATCATTCACATAATATATCTGTATGATACCAAATCTTGAATAAACCACATTATTTATTGAATGCTTCAACAAGCAACGGTAATTGATATAGCTTTTTTAAGTAAATTAAACATCAAGAGAACTTTTGGAATGTAGATCTAATCAGATTTAAATTAAATTCGATAAACATTACTGTCATTTTTTGACTAAATAAATAAATAAAGCAAAACATAAATACAAAATTAGTTATTTTTCACTAACATAAGAAGTAAAATTTTGCATTCTAGTTGGATATAAATAATTTTAACAGTGAACTCTATGTCGCTCATGAAACGCCTGAGGCGGTAGGAATGGAAGTGCTAAGAGAGAGAGGTGGAACCCAATGCACGAGGCTTCCGTTCAATAATGGACTTTGCGGAGATCGATAATGTACGCAGCCTTTCTTTCGCATTGCGAAAAGGCTGTTTTCGGACTCGAACCTGGTCGTCCAGATCATCGTATGTGCGACCTAATCGTTACGTTAAGACTCCACCTTCTAATGTGTCTGAAATACAAAGGATAGAAATGTACACATGTAGACAAAAAAGGAGGAAAATGTGGAATTCAACTGATCTCAATGTGCTTCATCTCCGTGCTTAACATTTTGACAAAAAAAATGGTTTGGATTTTCTAGTTTTCTCTCTCACATATTACATATTACGTGTATTTTCTTAATTTATGTAGCTAAGCTTTTCTTTGGACTCATTAATGGATGATGTGTCTCAGTGTCTGAATCATATCCACAAGAATTATTTGGTGACATCCTCGTGAAAGTCAACACTGCTGTTTTCTCATCATCCAATGCTTGTGTTGATTTTAGTCTGTAGCAAAGCCAAATGCAACTTAGGAGGTCAGTTGACCCTTCAGAAATTTAAAAACCCATTATAAGCCATTATGCTCGGCTTGGGATTATTTTTTCTCCATCGGTTTTGATCGGTTATGGACGTTTTTTTTTATCATGGGTTACAACTACCAACATTTTCAAGCTTCACAAAATGCCGGTTTTAGGTATTTTATGAACCGATTAAAAATAGTGTAGTGCAATTTTGATAGTTCCTTCCAAGCAACAAAAATGATGATTTTTAGTCATTTTTGATACTTCATTCCAGCGTTATCCTCTTAGAAACTATTGTTTTAAATGCTTTAAATAAATAAATAATAGAACGTTGATTACCTATTTTCTATTATGAGAAAATTCGATAAAGATATATTGTTATATCGACAATATAATAATGGTTCTTTTTACAAAGAAAACTAGAAAATTATTAATCTAATAACATTTTAAATTACATATTATAATTTCTCAGTCTTTATATTTTTATCTTTTACTAGAAATTGACACTATCTGTTTGATTTATTTATAGGATAAAATTGATTATTGATTTTTGTTACAACTTTTGAAAACTATATTTTAAATTTTGAAAAGGGTTTTTAGGCTCAAGAAACAAGTTAAAGAAAAATTTAGTTATAAGGACAAGAAATTTGCCTTTTAGGCTGAAGGACCTTTTCTAGTGTAAATCACAGAATGATGGTTGTGACTATCATTTTATATTTACACTTAAAAGTGTCATTCAGACTAACAAGCAAACTTGTTGTCGTTGAATCTAATTTTCTTTTGCAACTTATTCCCTGTGTCTGTTTTCCTGTTTTGAAAACTACCTTTTACAATTGATTTTTTTGGTGTAATATGCACACGCATCATTTCACAATTATAGATTCGCAACCTATGAAAATAAAACTCGTGTGGTATTATTTTACAAAACTGAATCAAATTTGTCGTTGATGGTGGTACAATCGAAGGTCCTTATAGATGAAGCAAAAGAACCCAAAATCAAAGCCTTAGATTGCAATAATTGGGCCTTTTTGGAATTACTTCCATCGTAGACCCTTATTCTAAATTCCTTTTGAATTTAATTTTCTCATTTGAATATATTCTTTCCATGATCCATTACCAAACTTCACTTGCAATGTTTAAACCTACCTCTTAAAACTTGAGGGCTCCATGTTGCTTGATCATGAACTTAAGCACTTGAAAACAAAAAAAGACAAAACTTCGCTTGACACGGTAAAAGTGTCCTTTCTACAACCATCATTCAAATACATTATCAAAATACCATGTGGGTTACAGATATACAGATATTACTTAATGGGCATAAAAAGCCTGATGGGTCGGGTTTGGATATTGGTTATGAAATACCATGTGGGTTTGGGCTGGGCTCGTGTTTGGGTTTTATGATACCCCGACCAAAACTCGCACGCTAACAGATCTTATTCCAAATACATTATCAAAATGTGATTTGATAGTTGTACCCGAAGGAATATAATTCGTTGACCGCAAATATGTCTTTAAGAGAGAGACTAATGCAGTTGGAATATAGTGAGCAACATTGATAACAACAAAATTGTAATTTTTAGTCAATGAAATTAACGTAACAGATTCATCATTTAATGTGCTCAAGCTGATTCAGATTTTACTCATAAATCTATCGCTTGGTATGACTTTGTGTTTTGGTATATATGTGTTGAAATGGAAAATTTTAAATAATGATTTAGAATTGACTACTTGTACATAACAAACAAAGTTTCTCGAAGTAGGTGAGAGCGATATTGAGTTTGTGAGTTTTTTAGATATTATCCAAGAAATGATACAAAAGTATCATTCTGTAAGCATCAAAATTGAATAAGTATTTTGATAGAAATATCGAATAGTTTGATTTTCAGTCAAAATGCAGAGGAAGCGTGTTCATAAAAAGAATATTAAAAGGTGTGTGTATATTTCTAAAATTATTAGTAAACAACATACTGCTAATTGCTAACAATGTACTTATGTTAAAATCTGCAATAGCTTGGTTGTTTAATATTCGATATCGGATTTGTAAATTATATTTTTTATTATAAGTATAAAGGATGTTGGGAATGTCTCAAACGATATGCGAAGACACCATATTATACTATTTAAAGTGAAGCATGTAAGATGGATTCCTTATGTATTGACATTATCATACATGTTGTGTTGTCTACAATTGTATCTTGGTTTTGTATCTAATGTATGAGGAAAATAACAAATCTAAATTAAGATCAATAAGTGGTAGCTTAGAGTGTTTTCAAGTATTTACAAAATACTAGAGAATTGGTTGCATAAACAATCAACTCCTTATGAAGGAGTGCTCGAACTCGAACTTCATAAGTGCTATCGAGTAATGTGTCAGTAAATTAATGTTCAAGCTTTAATTAAGAGGTTTTAAGTTGGAATTGATCCAAACAATAAGTAGCAGCTGATTCAACAAAAGGCTACTACGATATAAGAAGTATAAATAAATGCACAAATTTATAATTGAACTAAGGGTGATTCCAAATTTCGAGAATCCCAAGCCGTTGTTATATGAAAAATATATCGTGATACAGTTCGTAAAAGAACCTAGAGTTTATAAGAAGTCGAGCGATAAAATCCAAATAGTTCAACATGATAAAGGCAGTTTATCGACATTGTAGACAGTTGATTGACCGAGTAGATAATCAAAACAACATAGCATACCCATTCACCGAGGGACCGACATGATTGTTTTTAAGAAAACCAGTCGACGAAGTTGGAATAAGATTACATAATTGCTAAGTGCAAGTGGGAGTTTGATAGAGTTAGGGTATGCCCTAGGGTAATTATATAATTTGTTACATATATTTAATTTGACAACCAATCTTGTTCAAAATAAAAGGCGTTCTCTTTGTCTTATATACTTGATAAAGTGTGTTGTATTAGTTAGTTATTTAATTATATTTTATATAGAAAATTCACAAATGGTATGTTTTGTGATAATGGTTACAATGTTTTGTAACCATGAGTGATAAAACACAATAAAATAAACATACCATCTTAAATTTCCTAGTCAAATTATATCAAAACTGGATATCGATAAATAAATTGAGACTAAATTAAGTAACATTGTCTAAAGTTGTCGGACGGTGCATTACTCATAGCCATTAAGGGACCATGGGGTTACCTACTGATAGTTATTGGATAATTATAGAATGATTCATTCGATGGTTTTCTGTTGGTTAATATAACTAAGGTCAAATAGAAAATATCGGTGCAATAATTTTACACAATTCCATCGACTTGAAATACCGTCAAGCTTCAATATGGAAACTCCACTTTGATTATAGTTAAATCATGACAGGACTTTCATCGAACGGCTATAATTGGGTCGAGTGGAAGCATTGGAAGTGAAATACTATTCAAGAGAGAATTCATCTTCTCGATTATATAGGGTTAATATCATAGGTTCAACTCAATGCCAAAGTTTTTAGTCAGAGCAGTACGTTTGACAATAATTGTTATTATTGAACCAATAATTTTTATTTGCACTAAAAATGTTGAATGCGAAAAATGTTGGAATTTTGACCAAAACCAAATTTCATAAATCCTATTGTGATATACGTTTGACGAAGATAATTGGTGTAAATAATCATTACTACTACGTATCACTTATAATAAGTAAAATTGAATTTTACCAAAAAGATTTGTAAACGATAAATTCAACCGAAACATTATACTACTAGCTAAGGTGACGTGTGAATGTTAATACTCGAATTGTTCGATATTAATCACCGATTAATTTAACACCTTTGAGTCGCACATCCGTAACGATGAATGCTCTGAAAAACCGCACGATTTAATTAATTTGTTGAAAGTGTGCTATGTTGTGGATCATGCAATATGAATATTCAATAATGCAGAGAAAAATGTAGATTACTATATAATTATTAATGCGGAAAATAAATGCAGTAAAAAATAACACCGGAGATTTTTATACTGGTTCGGAGCACCGTACTACGTCTAATCTCAGACTCCTTTTGGAATTACACTACAAACAATATCACTCATTTAACCCTAAGGAACAGGTCTATACACCACCTGAACAGCCGAACACGATTTCTGCCTCAACAGCCAAATAGGTCTTTATGCCCGAGCAACCAAACAGGACTTCTACCAGATACAGAAAGCTTTGTTGACTGGTATGTTCTTGATAACACAGATATGTCTTGAAGTACACCCTTCCTATAATAAAATCCTCAAGAGTATTTTGTTTGTGTGATTGAAAGGAAGAAAACCACTTAGAATCAAAGAATGTATATATTAACTCAAAGATTCAAGCGATATAAAGTTTGTGAATGTTTTGAATTGCACAGAGTATAGAGCAAGAATAGATTAAGAGAGTAAAGAAAGAATCAGTGATTTTGAAAAGCATCAAAGCATATTTATATAGAGGATATAGGATGCAATCATTCGTGAAAGATCTCAATCAAAAGTTGCATCCGTTCCTCTTGAAATTGGATTGAACCCCCTTCATGAAAGAATGTGTCTTTTCAATAAAATAGCCATTATGTGTCATTCAGTCAACTGACTCAGAAGTGCCAGTCGATTGAATTTGAAAAACGTGCATTTCATAGTAATTATATGTGCACTAACACAGGTCAGTCGACTGGCTGACCTGAGTTAGTCGACTGACATGTGCTATGTTGCACAGATCACTTTAAAACATAATATTTTAAAGTAAAATCCTTTTGTGCGTGTGTGTGATTACTTGAGGAATGATTTTAACAATATTTTAACAGAACTAAGACTCGAAAATGAGATAAATATACATACCACATTCTGAATTGAAGTCTTGTCTTTGTTTGAAGTTCCATTCTCTTTTTGTCGCTATGTTCCATTGTCTTGTGATCTATGATCGTTAATGCTTGTTGATGTTCTTCGTCATGAATCAAAACCATGATTCAACATTTATAGTCGTTATAAATTAATCAAATTAATTAGTATTTATGAAATATTAGTTATTAAGTTTTATTTGGTTTGTTTGAATGTCATTAGTATTTAATAAACTGCATTTACAAAAGTTATATACGTACATATCGATTTACGATACCAATAAACATTTAAACTTGATTTAAATCAATTAGCTACTAAGTGCATTTGGAAATTTTGATGACTTATTGGGCATTTTCTTTGGCTGGCCATACATCTATAGAAAGGAGATTTTGTTTGATTTGATTGAAATTTAATGAGCAATAAAAGTGGAAGGATTTTAAGGGAGAAATTGGAACAGTTTCAATGTTTCTCTTAAAAACATAATCTCTTTCATTTTCGTTCATTATTCCAGTTACAAACAATTTAATTTTCCTCTCTCTCTATCGCTCTTCTATTCTAGCCAAAATAACGCCATCCATGGCTTAAGAAAAATTTCAAAATCGAATTTGCATTATTTATATAGTTTAAATCTGAAATGCAACAAATACATATTCACCTGATTTGTCCTGTCTATTTTATTATTGTTTGTAAATATGTGTTTTAAAAAATATTTTTGACTGAAACTTAAAATTTAATCAATGATATAATTCTTTTAATGATTACATATACACTACGAATAAACTGCGCATATTTTCTATTTGAAATCACTTTGGAAATTTCATGCATATGATTTGTGTTTACTGTTTTGAATACATCTTTTGCTTATTATATGTTTTGAAATTTGTTTAATTCTTTTATTAAATAACTATAACTGGACTTTTATGTAAAATGTCACCAATTCTTTGATTTCCTTTTAAATTAAAATTAGGCTTTATCTTGTTAGCTTAATTTTGAAAGCATGTATTAGATTTTATAAATTTAATACATGTACATATTATTTTAGGTTTGAAACATTGTTTGGTACATGTGTGTGCATATATGTATGTATGCACGCACAATTTTACTTAAGATTTGTAGAATGCTTGTGTGTAAAATCATAATACTGGTCTTAAATCCATCCTTATTTTGAAACTAGATTCAAAATTGTTATTTTTTTATTTCAAACTAATTTTAACATTTTCATATGTATGTGTATATATGTACGTAAGTTCTGTTATATATATATATATATATATATATATATATATATATATATATATATATATATATATATATATATTAAATAAAACTTTGGACAACAAAGGCACATATAAAAGAAATATTAACTATGCACACTTCTTATGTGTTGCACTTACATAATACATACCGTTAGTGTATTTAGATTTACTCACATTTCTTGCCGTGTTCGAACTGATCATTAAGGACATTTAATGAATCATTAATCTAATCAAAGAGAGAGAAATGAAAGGTTTCTCTATTCGATTAAAGCTATTTCTTACCTTAATTGATTGCACAAAGATTTCCTTCTCAAATTAACTTTAATGAGTAGCTGTTACACACATTGGTGTATTTGGTACGCTCATACATTTAACTTTATATCAAATTCAAACTCGTTTAAACTAATTAGATAAAATAAGGTTTTTATTCAAAACATATTTTATATTGGATATAAAATCTTTGTAGACTTCATAACATAGTAGGTTCAAATTGGAATTTTTTGAAATCTAACTATTTCACACACTTTCGACTGGCCCAGTCCGAATAGATCGTACCACTTGGATGATTGTTAGGTGTTGAGGTCGGAATGCGGCAGCCGAGCCTCACTATATTGCTTCGTTGGTGGGAGGTCCTAATTTGAATCTTAGCACTAAAGGGATTGGACGTTCCCATTGGTGACGCGCTGCCCAAGGCATTCTTGTATGGCTTCCGGTGAAAACTATTTAAAATATTCCTACCAAAAAGATTGTCATGCGATAGGCTGAGCGCAGTCGTTCGCTCATACGTAGGGCTATAAATTTTTTTACGATTGTCCGACAGCCGGCTCGGTTCGAGGTTTTGTAAGGCATCCATGTCGTACGATTCTCATTTAGAACAAGAATTAGGACAAGATAAAATGTAAGAAAATATGTTCGTTCAAAATTGTCCAATGTTTTTCTGTTGTCCGTCAGTTGTCTGGTTCGTATGAACAATTCCAAGCTTAATGCTTATCTGGTCTGTGTCCGCCCGAATCACTTATAGGACAAAGACTATGACACATCTTTGTCCGGTCTGGTTCGACTCATTTACACACATACTTATACGAGCCGAGTTCCCGCCAATCGTCGAGTGGCAGGGAGCCTGACACTTGGTGGGAGTGCATGCTTGCCTATGGGTTCTCCTAGGTGACAAGCAGTCATGTGCGTAGCGGCGAACGGGCCCTAACTCGAATCGGAGTGCGCGGGGCTCAAGGTTTCTCCAGGGTCACATGTCTCCGAGTACTTATAGGATTGCAGGGCCCAGCTCGACCAGGTATGCATGGCTGGCTTGAAATCTCTTGTATAATGGAGTGATAATCTTAAACAGGCCGCTGACGCCATCGTTCGTGATAACTTAGCAAATAGAAATTGTTAAAAGTAAACTTTTCCATGTGTTGCTTTAATGGAAGGTGGTCTTAGTTTGAACCTAAACGTTGAGTGGCTTTAAATTCTTCTTGAGTGATATGCAACAAACGGAGGCTGATTTGGCTTTTTCTTACATGGATATGCTACGAACATCAGACTTCATCGTCCTCCAAGGTAATAGTGCACGTCAAGACAATGGTATCTCATCATCTTTGGAAAATGAATGACATCATGAACGAGGGGTAGAGACTGTTGCAGATGCATACTCAATCGTTGATGCACCTTGATGCATAAAGGAGAGGTGTCTCATCCAGGTACTTAGGGTAGGGTCAGTCCCTATAGAATCTAATGCATGGCGATTCAACTTTGCTTTATAAACTAGAAGTTCATGATGAGGAAATGAATTCTCGACAATTCATCTTTGTGGATAGCCTATCGGTAAGAAGGTGCGTGGCTACTCGCATGGTCTTGGGCAATGAAGGACGGTGGACCCTTTGGATAGTCTAAGATTCCCTTATAAGGAAATGAATTCTTGACAATTCATCCTCGTGGATAGCCTATCGGTTTGGAGGGGAGCAAGGGCTCACAAGATCTTGGGCGATGAAGGACGACGACTGCCAAACAAGGTGATGAGTATATGAAAACTCATCCTCACTATATAGCCTAGGTATTCCCCGATAAGAAAATAAATTCTCAGTAATTCTTCTTTGTGGATAGCCTACTGGCCAGGAGGGGTGTGGTGGCTCGCATGGTCCTAGACGACAGCGAAGGGCGACAGTCCATGAGCATTTTGTTGCAAGGAAATAAATTCTTGGCAATTCATCCTCGTGGATAGCCTATAGGACAAGTGGGAAGCGATGTCTCACACCTTAATGCTCTCTTTACAAAAGACCGTGGGTTTGGGAACAAGCTTGAGAGAGTCATTGGCTGCTGATCTCAGATGCCCCCAGATATGCAGACGGGCATCCGGTCGCTCTTAAGAACCTTTAAGGGAGGAGATGGAGGAGGGATTCACTTCACAACCTGCAAGGGGGCTGCCTCAGATATTGTCACGAGTGTCAGGTCTTTGGGATTTTCCAAGGAGCGAGGAGGAGATCTAGATCACTGACAATGGCCATCTTACCTCCTAGGTCTAGTCATGAGGCTGATCGACCAGGGCATCTTATAGAGGCATGTTTGGCAAGTGGTAGGAGGCTGGTTCCCTATGCTAGGAGTCTTTACGGTGATCAGAGGGGAGAGTAGGGTCGTAATCGTAGTTTTCATACTTCATACTGTCAGTGGGATGCCAAATGAAAAAAATGCTTGCATGGGAGGCTACTAACAACAAGATCGGAGGTTCGGTCCTTCTTCTAACACCAAAATATTGACTATATTTTTCATCAACCTCAGAGTTGCACCACGTGAAGCAAAGATTGCTTACTAATCACCTTATTTAGGAGCTAAAATGAGCATTCGATGGGTACGTGGCACAAGATATAGAGTGGTGCGATAGAGCTGTCTAAGTCTACTGTGTATTCCTCTTATTATACGGCTCTCTTACAATTATATGGAATTACAAGATATACAATATAGAAAAGGAGGCTTGGGATGAAGGTTACTACTGATAGCGAAGGCTCGCCAAGCTTAGAGCTATGGACGATGAGCTGCTAGGAGAATCTACTACTTAATGCTAAGCTGGGGACGTGGGATCATAAGCGATTGATAGATCCTTCGGATAATCAACTCTTAGCAGATGGAGGATAACAACCGAATAGTCAACCCTTGGTGAGAGGTGACCCAACCATAGAATAGTCATTACCATGCATATTGTATTTATAATGGTTGAAACTGATGTTGGGATGGTTGAGATGACACCGTAAAACTAGTTGAAAAGGCATTGCATCATTGATCTGATTAATTAAGGACAACTGGCAAAGTGAAGGGAATCAATGGTAGAGGTCAATATCAATAGAAAAACCATGACTTGTCCTTCCTATTCGAGTAATGTTCATGCACAGTGACAATGTGCTGCACAACATGCTTTGTGTCAGGAAAGGACACACTTAGTTGTAATTCTTTGTCGGCCTTACTCATATGTTGATGTGGCAAGACGGACCAAGCAAGCCAGCCCTCTTCGTAGGCATGTCAACGGATACTTTCGGATGCGAATAGTGCCATATCCGCATCCGCATCCGAAATGATTTTCGGATATCGGATATCCGCATCTGCGGATACGGACGGATATCGGATAATTATCCTATCCGCTAATGATTGATAAATAGAGAAATATAAATATAAATTTTAAGTTTAACATAATTTTTTTCAATCCAATTGATTATAAAAGTGTTAAATATAAACAAATATGGTGATAATAAATAGTTTTGAGGAGTTAATAAGTATTAAGTGCATATAATATAAACTACTAACTTAAGAAAACAATAAATAAATATCTTTCATTATACTAAAATACATATAATTTATACTATAATCTTGACAAAGACCGGACGGATAATTTTCGGATGCATATGTCTTTGGACCCGCATCCTTTTTTTTGGATATCGGATATTATCCGGTTATCGGATACGAATGCGGACGGATTTTGGATTTTTTGGGTATCCATTGACAGCCCTACCTCTTCCAAGGATATGGAAAGAGGTGGAAAACCGCCTAAATGAGCGGGTCCAACCGAGCAGGTTTGGCTGCACTGCTCAGAATATACGGAGGACCAATTGTAAGGTTGCTTGTAGGGACTGCATTGGAACTGAGATGGCATGTCATGGCTATATAAATCAAGAGATGTGTTAATCGACGGACGGGCCAAGGGAGTGCTAGAGTAGACGGGTTGTTTGGGAGCTAGCTGGTTATGAGAGAGGGGCTGGATAATGAGGATCGGGCCGAGTAGTGAGGATGTCTTTCTTCGCTTGATAAGTTGTGTAACGACCAAGAATTTCTGTCAATTAAAATTTGTATATTTAATTGATTTTAAATATTAATAAGTGAAATTTATAAGTCGAATAATTTTATTTCGAATATCTGGATTTAATTGGATAATTAAATCAATAATTTAATATTGAAAATACAGAAATAATTGGAAATTGGGTTAAATATGATAAAAATTGATTTGTAAAATTTTATTTGATCATGTTGGAGTTAGAACGATGTTATAGAACTTCTAAAATTGAATTTAAAGTTAATTTGTGAAAATTGAATATTTTAATATTTAATTGACGACTAAAAATAGCCATTTTTCAAAAAGTCTCGGATTTCGAAGAAACCAGTTTCATCGGATCCGTAATGTGATATTATTGTAAGGTTTCAAATTTCGTGTCAATCGGATTTACCGTTTGTCCGGGGGAAGCTAAAACGCACAGAAATTTAGTTAACCGATTTAATTTTAAATCGATCGTTTATTGCCATAACTCACACAGATGATCGAATTAGCCTCTGAAACCTATTCCATTGTGTCCGGAACGCGGGATAAACCCTAGAAACGCCGACCAGCGCGCGAGATTTGGAGTTCGGAAAAATTGGAAATGAATAGTGTTTTTGGTAAAATTTCTATAAAAGGAGCCTTAGCCTTTCATTAGCTCAAACCCTAAACCCTATTGGTAGCCGCCGGCTATCATTCAATGGCCAGGAAAATTAGAAATTTCATTCCTCAGTATTTCTCAATCCATAAACAATTAGTAAAAGCTTCCAACTACAAAGTTATAGAGCTAAGTGAGATCTACAATTCCATACGGTGATGATCAAAAATGAAGCAACGAATCAACGACAATCGAAGCTTGAAGTAGTGCGTTTTTTCACGTTTTGCTTGGGATTGGGGCAGCCGAGTGGGGCCGGTTCTCTGGTGAAGGTGGAGTTCCACGTTGGCTTCGTGGTGGTGGTCGCCGATCGTGCCGAAGCTCGTCGTAGGTGGTGCGATATCTAACCCTGGTGAGCACGGCTATGGGTTTCAAGTCGCGTGTAATACCGGAAGAGAACGTGATGGAGGAAGATGGCAATTAGCGGCCCGGATCTCATCAGATGAAAATGCACGGCCAGATGATTATAGGTTATAAATTTAAAAAGAAAATGTAAATAAATTATATTATAAATCGTGTGATCTTTAAAATGTTGTAACTTGATCATACGAGGTCCGTTTTGGACGAAACCAGTTGCGTTGGAACCGTATGGACGAACACTACGTTATGGAGTTGGATTGGAATCGTTTAGAGTTAGTGAAAATTTCGAGTAAAATTAAATGCGCGTTTAATTTTATTCGAAATAAATCGCCGAAACGGAATTGAAATCAAGGTGAGAACTTCTCACTCAATCGAATAGTTTCGATTTAAATTTTAAATAGTTAGATTTAAAATTTCTTGGATGTATGTTTGAATGATGATTGTTATCTATTGATTGTTAAAATAGACATTATACGCCGTTAGTAAGCGGAGGTTATTTATTAAAAACATATACCGCGAATATTTCACAGTACAGTGAAATTGGTATTATTTATGTACTTGGAGTTGATTTCCCGCATTATATAGAGGATGAGACCCTATTGCGCCGTATAATAGCGGATAATATTTTATGAATCCTATATACCGCGATATTCCGTACTGAAACGGAATTGGTATTGTGCTAACATCTGTAGATGTAGGGAAACAGGTTGGAGGGATCCAACTGGATTCCTCAACTATATTGATTTATTTACAGATATTGTGATATTTGTTGATTATCATATCGATATATGATATTTGGATGTCGTGATTGACTATTTGGTGCTGCTGCATCATCGGATCCATTTTTGAAGTTTTAAAATAATGATTTTGGTTTTTAAAAGAATTTTTAAAGTGATTTTTGAAAGTATACGTTTTAAATTTTGAATTGTTAAAATAAATAAACATTATAATTTTATTTTATAAAAGTTATATTTTTTAGAAATTAGTACTTAAGTATGATTTTGGAGTTATATAAGTTTTAAATAACGTTTTGTAAATTATTAAAAGGATTGGTTTATTTAAATTGGGATTTTGAATTATTATAAACGGCTTATATAAAAGATTTATAAAATTGATATTTTATAAGTTAAAGATATTGGAATTATAAAACGAGCTTTTGTAAGTATTAAAATAAAGTTGTACCTAGTTTTATAAGTAAATAAGAATTTTAGATTTATAAATTAATGATGATATAAAAGGATGGATTTGTGAATAAATGGATTATAAGTAATTTACTTATAAGTTGGATTCGACATGTAAATGAAATATAAATAGAATTTGATATTAAGGGAGATATATAAATCGAAATAGTTATGAAATAGAAATGGAATTTATAAACGTTGTTTTATAAATCCGTAATCAAATAAATTTGATAAGTAAACATAGAAATTATTAAAGGAATTATATCCACGATTTTGGACTGTGGAAAATCCTTTAATTAAATAATGTGGAAGTGTCGAATTTGGTAAACGATGTATATCCACGATTTTGGACAGTGGATAATCTTTTGATAAAGGTGTAGAAATACTGAAATGGGTAAATAAAGTATATTCACGATTTTTGGACCTTGAATATATTATGAAATAAAATGGATATGTTTTGGGAAAGTGATGTTTTAAATAGAATTTAAGACGATTTAAAGATGTTTTAAAATGCATGAAGTATTGAACACATAGATTTCAACATTTATTGTTGAAATAGACGTTTTCGAGAAATAGAAGGAAATAGTGGACTATAACACTGTTGTTATAGTAAATGATTTCTGAAAGGAAATGTTTTATATAGTATTGGGATTTATATATCTATCTTAATTTCGAATCCCTATACTAGTGATTTTGGGTCGTCGTAACGATGTTTTACACAACATTCGTTTTGACTCAAATAAATGTGTTTAAGAGCACGTTTTCTTAAAGAATAAAATATATACTTAATTTCGATTTAAGTATATTGAATATTTTCCAAGTATTGAAAATAAATAGATTTGTGAATTACTTATTATTAAATAAGTATGGAAATGTTTTTTTTCCAATATGAAGTGAATGTTTTGAGATTTTATCTTTTAAAGATAAATTGAAAATGAATATTAGAAATCGATTTGGAAATCGTATATTCATAGAAATTTTGGAATTGTAAATTCACTATGGAATTTGTAAAAGAAAGGGAAATTTGTTTAAAAATAAACGTTGATTTATTTTTGTAGTGTGAGAATAAATTTACGGATTTGGAACGTAAATATAAAGTAAATCGGTAAAGATTTATTTAATGGGTTTAAATGAACCATTTTGAAATGAAAGTATTTCCGCGTAAGGAAAATGATTGAAATTTGTTTTCAAAAGTGGTAAAGGTGAAAAGTGATTTGAAAATTTGTTTTCAAATGGTTGAAGTGTGAAAATTATATATCTAGTAAAGATATTTTGGAAGATAGATAATTTGGAAAATTATTTGTAATTTGGTGATGTTGAGCATACCTATTGATAGTTAAATAATCCGACTATCAATATTTACCTTTAAATAAGTATTTGTTGTGATTTGCTTGAATTTGAATGTCACCCTTATTTTTAAAATAAGCGCTCACTATTCGGGTTAGCCGGGGAAGGACCTTGGGGTCGTATAACCCATTCCGAATATGTGATACGTCGTTATGGATTGCATTTGATGACCGGTGTTGAAGACCGGATATTTGTGAAGACGGAAGGATTACCGTCGAATGTTTCTGCATCGGCTGATCTCCGATATAGAAATTTATTACCCTTTGTGATGGGAAGTCCGGTCGTGATTAGTGAATATCCGGATTGCAAGGACTTCTTTGTAAGTGCCTTCGGTTCCGTTCGATCCTGAAACGGACTTGTATGGATGTGTGTCTGACGTTGCAGTTTGAGATGTAAAGCTGGTTTCTATCAAATATGTTGCCGTTGGTGGCGGAGAATTTATTCTCTTAGCTTAACACCCTTAGAGGTTATGTAGTTGATGGTTACTAATGATACATTCCCAAATTGGTAATGTGGCATACGAAGTGCTGTTGAGCATTTGATGATCAAAGCACAACTTTTGTATAAAGCGTGGCTTTGTGGACGAGACTTCGTCGGACTGCACACCCCGGAAATGGTCAAAACAGGAAGGATGCAGCAAGGTTATTAGGGGGTAGCGCCCCTTTAGTGTATGTCATTCCTTTTGGATAGAGGTGGTATCACGGTATGGAGCCCAGATACTTAACCTATGTTGTTGCTGCAAATTTATTGTTTTGTGGTTGTTGGAAATCGAGGATCCTCGGATATAGATCGGTTACGATCGGAGAATGACATATTCGTGTCAGTAGTTACCTAGTTTGAAAGGTAACCCGGCCTTGTGTTGGCAGACATCCGGTTAGGTTCTCGGGTCGTCTTTCTAGAGGCGTACCCATGTGGCAATGGGAAGTTCCTTGGCCTGACCATTTGTTGGAAAATCCAAAGAAACAATACGATCTTGTACGGTTTTAGTTGTAGAACCTATCATTCACTTATAGTGGTCACCACTGTTTGGATGGTAGCTATAGTAGGCATAAGTGCGGAATGCCTATGCTGGCTAAGATTTATATCTTTACTTTCAAAATGTTTTCTACACTATGCACTAGTAATAATATCAAATGTTTCTTTTTAATGCGTATCAAGCATCTTTGACTATCATAAGGAGAAATCTCCTCCGATTCTGCGTTTGCATTGTGTGTGTGCGCGGAAGGCCTTATGGTAGTCTCATTTTCTAAAAAATCATTGCGAATCTATTTGAAAATTATCCTGTACTTTGTTTTAAAGATAAACTGTTTTAGTTCTCACACCAGTCACATGACTGACTCGGAGTTTATTGTTTTCCTTCCTAAACTCTGGGTGTCTACCAATTTCCACACGGCAGTCAAGAGTCGGGTTTATTAGGATATTCTGGAATTCAGAAGTTGCTGGAGGCAAGCTGGATGGCATGGCGTATTCACTAGTATATAGTATTTCTTTTCCGCTGTTTGTTGTTGTTGTTGTACACTCTAATGATGTAATGTAATGTAATGTGATGTAATGTAATAACTGATGTAGTTCTTTGTTTAAAGATTATTCATTTATTTATTATATGTTGTTCCGCTGCGATTGTGAGATTCTGATATTGTTCTGTTGTTTCTTTCTGTTCTGTTCTATCTTTTTCTTTCTTCTTCTTCTATCTTTTTCTTCTTCTTTAACCATAACGGTACGGTTTTTCGGCATTCGATTGCTCGGCAGTTGATACAGTGGACATATTGATGTCGGTTTTCGAGCGTCGAAAAGTCGCGACGTTACATTTGGTATCAGAGCTTATGGCTAAGCGACAACCCTGCTCTGTTGGGAATTACTCATTAGAGATAGAGTCAGTAGTACTCTAGAATGAGTGTGAGTGTAATAATAGATACGAGTGCGTATTTGTTAGTGAATATGAAATTGTTTTATATTGTGTTTACTTAGCCGTTGAGCTGTTTATGGATTCTGGTCGGTGCGGGGTGTACAACCGTAATCGATAGGGGTTTCTAAACTCTTAAACGAGATAAATCAACATAGTATCATTTAAAATAGGGTGAATGAAATAATTTTACCTTGATTATATTTTATATAAAGGAATAATTTTTCAGAATTATTAAAGTGTATATGAATTGATTGTTTGGTTGTTGAATAAGTTAAATAAAAACAATATTGTAAAAGAATGAATTGTATAAGCAAATGAATTATAAGTATGAAGTTATAATTAAAATGATTTACGATTGTGAAATAATCTTATATATAAGAAGAGAAATTATATAAGTAAAAGATTTATAAATATGATTTACAATCTAAAAATAAAATTCCAGAGAAGTGTTTTGAAAGGATTTGATATTTTGGAAAATTGTTTTGGGGAGATGAAGGCTCTAAACTCTTTTCGGTCGCTGGAAAATAATTCCAATGATGATCGCGACACATTGGTGTTCATTTTCGGATTTCCAAAAGAGGGATTGCTGCCAGATTATTTTAAATGAAAGTTGTTTGGAAAAAATTGGATTTGGTTTTGGAAATTCAAAAGATAAATTGAAATGGTTTCAAAAATGGTTTTGAAAGATTGAAAAGACTCTGAAATCCTATTTAAAATATTTATAGGAATGATAAATGAGTTGATAACTTACAATTTGAATTTTGATAAAATAAATTTAACTTAAAGGATGGAGTTAAATTAAAGGAAGTATAAGTGAATCAATAAAACTCCAAGGGGTAATTGTTGAATATAAGTTGTATAACTTATAAAATGAGAAAATGTAAGTGAAACAAATTGTTAAAAAAGGTTAAACAATTTTGTTAAGCAAAATAAATTATGAATAAGTGATGAAAATTTGACTTTGGTAGAAGTTAAATAGAATTGGAATCTGAATTGGATTTATAAGTAGAAATATAAGTTAAGTTAAACAAATGATGTTTGAAATAGAATATAACTTAAGTGAAGTGGAATGAAGTTGATTTTGGTATAGAAGTAAATTAATAAGTGAATTAATGAAATGAAGTCATTAAGAATTTAAGCTTGAGTTATATAAATGAAATTCAACTTTATATTGTTAAAGGAATTAGCAGTTGAATTAATAAATGGAATATTAATCAATTGAATGTAAAATAAATTGATATGGGATAATGAATATAAGTGTTAATTCATTACAAGCTAATGAAGTTGAGAAGTTGAATAATTGAATGAAAATCAATTTAATATAAACCAATTGAAATTAAAAGTGTTGAACCAAATTGAATGTAAAATGAATAAATTCGATTATATTGGATATACATTGGTTGCTATTTGATTGTTAATTGATTGTGCATATTTCATTAAGTGTTAAATGAAATTGAATTAGCGAAATTGGAAGCTATGTAATTGAATTCAAATTGGAAGAAAATGAATTTGAATAGAATTGAATTTGATTTGGAAGTAAACTAATGTGAATGTAAATTAGTGAATATGAACTAATTGAAAAATGAATGAATGGATATTTATAAAATCCAATGTCAACGAATCAAATGTGATTAAATTGAAAACCAATTCATTGAATATTAATAAGATTATGAATGAGTATTGATTTGGTTATGGATTTGTTGGATGTTCATTGGATGATAGTTGTTTGATTGTTGCATTTGTTGATTGAATGCATTGCTACGTTGGCGCATGTAGTTGTTATGTTGCTATATGATGTATATTGATACTATTTTCATATATACATGTTACTCATGTTGTTTGTTGAGTGTTTAGTAGGTGCGGATTGCGCTTGCTTCGCATTTGGAGCTCGCTTTCGCGCTATATTAGCAGTATAAGCTCGCTAATAATATATAAGGTACATATCTCGGATTAAATATCGTACTTTTACACTTTTTCCCATGCGGGATGCCTCATCACTTGATGAGATGTATATTTGTGATATATATACTGTCATTTTTTTCGGATCGAGCCGCGCAAAGGAGACTTTGGCGAATTTTTCCGAAAATTTAAGGCGTTGGAATATTTTTGAGAAAATTGAGATTTTTTTTTTTGAAAACTAAGTTTGAATTTGGAAACTTAGTAAAGATTTTGTAAGTAGTTTAACTATGAATTTTGGAAAAGTTAAACACTTAAGAGATTTGAGAAAAAAAAATCTAATTTAAACGGTTTGTTTGGAAAATTAATGGATTCTAGAACTTTTTCCTACTTGATAATTTCGAGGACGAAATTCTTTTAAGGGGGAAGTATGTAACCACCCAGAATTTCTGTCAATTAATTTTTTTATATTTAATTGATTTTAAATATTAATAAGTGAAATTTATAAGTCGAATAATTTTATTTCGAATATCTGGATTTAATTGGATAATTAAATCAATAATTTAATATTGAAAATACAGAAATAATTGGAAATTGGGTTAAATATGATAAAAATTGATTTTAAAATTTTATTTGATCATGTTGGATTTAGAACGATGTTATAGAATTTTTAAAATTGAATTTAAAGTTAACTTGTGAAAATTGAATATTTTAATATTTAATTGACGACTAAAAATAGCCATTTTTCAAACAGTCTCGGATTTCGACGAAACCAGTTTAATCGGATCCGTAATGTGATATTATTGTAAGGTTTCAAATTTCGTATCAATCAGATTTACCGTTTGTCCGGGGGAAGCTAAAACGCACAGAAATTTAGTTAACCGAATTAATTTTAAATCGATCGTTTATTGTCATAATTCGCACAGATGATCGAATTAGCCTCCGAAACCTATTCTATTGTGTCCGGAACGCGGGATAAACTCTAGAAACGCCGGTCACCGCGCGAGATTTGGAGTTCGGAAAAATTGGAAATGAATAGTGTATTTGGTAAAATTTCTATAAAAGGAGCCTTAGCCTTTCATTAGCTCAAACCCTAAACCCTAATTGGTAGCCGCCGGCTATCATTCAATGGCCAGGAAAATTCGAAATTTCATCCCTCAAAATTTCTCAATCCATAAACAATTAGTAAAAACTTCCAACTACAAAGTTATAAAGCTAAGTGAGATCTACAATTCCATACGGTGATGATCAAAAATGAAGCAACGAATCAACGACAATCGAAGCTTGATGTAGTGCATTTTTTCACGTTTTTCTCGGGATTGGGGCAGCCGAGTGGGGCCGGTTCTCTGGTGAAGGTGGAGTTCGACGTTGGCTTCGTGGTGGTGGTGCCGATCGTGCCGAAGCTCGTCGTAGGAGGTGCGATATCTAACCCTAGTGAGCACAGCTATGGGTTTCAAGTCGCGTGTAATACTGGAAGAGAACGTGATGGAGGAAGATGACAATTAGCGGCCTGGATCTCATCAGATGAAAATGCACGGCCAGATGATTATAGGTTATAAATTTAAAAAGAAAATGTAAATAAATTATATTATAAATCGTGTGATCTTTAAAATGTTGTAACTTGATCATACGAGGTCCGTTTTGGACGAAACCAGTTGCGTTGGAACCGTATGGACGAACACTACGCTATGGAGTTGGATTGGAATCGTTTAGAGCTAGTGAAAATTTCGAGTAAAATTAAACGCGCGTTTAATTTTATTCGAAATAAATCGCTGAAACGGAATTGAAATCAAGGTAAGAACTTCTCACTCAATCGAATAGTTTTGATTTAAATTTTAAATAGTTAGATTTAAAATTTCTTGGATGTATGTTTGAATGATGATTGTTATCTATTGATTGTTAAAATAGACATTATACGCCGTTAGTAAGCGGATGTTATTTATTAAAAACATATACCGCGAATATTTCACAGTACAGCAAAATTGATATTATTTATGTACTTGGAGTTGATTTCCCGCATTATATAGCGGATGAGACCCTATTGCGCCGTATAATAGCGGATAATATTTTATGAATCCTATATACCGCGATATTCCGTACTGGAACGGAATTGGTATTGTGCTAACATTTGTGGATGCAGGAAAACAGGTTGGAGGGATCCAACTGGATTCCTCAACTATATTGATTTATTTACAGATATTGTGATATTTGTTGATTATCATATCGATATATGATATTTGGATGTCATGATTGACTATTTGGTGCTGGTGCATCATCGGATTCATTTTTGAAGTTTTAAAATAATGATTTTGGTTTTTAAAAGAATTTTTAAAGTGATTTTTGAAAGTATACGTTTTAAATTTTGAATTGTTAAAATAAATAAACATTATAATTTTATTTTATAAAAGTTATATTTTTTAGAAATTAGTACTTAAGTTTGATTTTGGAGTTATATAAGTTTTAAATAACGTTTTGTAAATTATTAAAAGGATTGGTTTATTTAAATTGGGATTTTGAATTATTATAAATGGCTTATATAAAAGATTTATAAAATTGATATTTTATAAGTTAAAGATATTGGAATTATAAAACGAGCTTCTGTAAGTATTAAAATAAAGTTGTACCTAGTTTTATAAGTAAATAAGAATTTTAGATTTATGAATTAATGATGATATAAAAGGATGGATTTGTGAATAAATGGATTATAAGTAATTTACTTATAAGTTGGATTCGACATGTAAATGAAATATAAATAGAATTTGATATTAAGGGAGATTTATAAATCAAAGTAGTTATGAAATAGAAATGGAATTTATAAACGTTGTTTTATAAATCCGTAATCAAACAAATTTGATAAGTAAACATAGAAATTATGAAAGGAAGTATATCCACGATTTTGGACTGTGGAAAATCCTTTAATTAAATAATGTGGAAGTGTCGAATTTGGTAAACGATGTATATCCACGATTTTGGACAGTGGATAATCTTTTGATAAAGGTGTAGAAATACTGAAATGGGTAAATAAAGTATGTTCACGATTTTTGGACCGCGAATATATTATGAAATAAAATGGATATGTTGATGTTTTAAATAGAATTTAAGACGATTTAAAGATGTTTTAAAATGCATGAAGTATCGAACACATAGATTTCAACATTTATTGTTGAAATAGACGTTTTCGAGAAACAGAATGAAATAGTGGACTATAACACTGTTGTTATAGTAAATGATTTCCGAAAGGAAATGTTTAACATAGTATTGGGATTTATGTATCTATCTTAATTTCGAATCCTTATACTAGTCATTTTGGGTCGTCGTAACGATGTTTTACACAGCATTCGTTTTGACTCAAATAAATGTGTTTAAGAGCACGTTTTCTTAAAGAATAAAATATATACTTAATTTCGATTTAAGTATATTGAATATTTTCCAAGTGTTGAAAATAAATAGATTTGTGAATTACTTATTATTAAATAAGTATGGAAATGTTTTTTTTCCAGTATGAAGTGAATGTTTTGAGATTTTATCTTTTAAAGATAAATTGAAAATGAATATTAGAAATCGATTTGGAAATCGTATATTCATAGATATTTTGGAATTGTAAATTCACTATGGAATTTGTAAAAGAAAGGGAAATTTGTTTAAAAATAAACGTTGATTTATTTTGAAGTGTGGGAATAAATTTACGGATTTGGAACGTAAATATAAAGTAAATCGGTAAAGATTTATTTAATGGGTTTATATGAACCATTTTGAAATGAAAGTATTTCTGCGTAAGGAAAATGATTGAAATTTGTTTTCAAAAGTGGTAAAGGTGAAAAGTGATTTGAAAATTTGTTTTCAAATGGTTGAAGTGTGAAAATTATATATCTAGTAAAGATATTTTGGAAGATAAATAATTTGGGAAATTATTTGGAATTTGGTGATGTTGAGCATACCTATTGATAGTTAAATAATCCGACTATCAATATTTACCTTTAAATAGGTATTTGTTGTGTTTGCTTGAATTTGAATGCCACTCTTATTTTTAAAATAAGCGCTCACTATTCGGGTTAACCGAGAAAGGACCTTGGGGTCGTATAACCCATTCCGAATATGTGATACGTCGTTATGGATTGCATTTGATGACCGATGTTGAAGACCGGATATTTGTGAAAACGGAAGGATTACCGTCGAATGTTTCTGCATCGGTTGATCTCCGGTATAGAAATTTATTACCCTTTGTGTGGGAAGTCCGGTCGTGATTAGTGAATATCCGGATTGCAAGGACTTCTTTGTAAGTGCCTTCGGTTCCGTTCGATCCTGGAACGGACTTGTATGGATGTGTGTCTGACGTTACAGTTTGAGATGTAAAGCAGGTTTCTATCAAATATGTTGCCGTTGGTGGCGGAGAATTTATTCTCTTAGCTTAACACCCTTAGAGGTTATGTAGTCGATGGTTACTAGTGATACATTCGCAAATTGGTAATGTGGCATACGAAGTGCTGTTGAGCATTTGATGATCAAAGCACAGCTTTTGTATAAAGCGTGGCTTTGTGGACGAGACTTCGCCGGACCTTACACCCCGGAAATGGTCAAAACAGGAAGGATGCAGCAAGGTTATTAGGGGGTAGCGCCCCTTTAGTGTATGTCATTCCTTCTGGATAGAGGTGGTATCATGGTATGGAGCCCAGATACTTAACCTATGTTGTTGCTGCAAATTTATTGCTTTGTGGTTATTGGAAATCGAGGATCCTCAGATATAGATCGGTTACGATCGGGGAATGACATATTCGTGTCAGTAGTTACCTAGTTTGAAAGGTAACCCGGCCTTGTGTTGGCAGAGATCCGGTTAGGTTCTCGGGTCGTCTTTCCAGAGGCGTATCCATGTGGGAATGAGAAGTTCCTTGGCCTGACCATTTGTTGGAAAATCCAAAGAAACAATACGAACTTATACGGTTTTAGTTGTAGAACCTATCATTCACTTATGGTGGTCACCACTGTTTGGATGGTAACTATAGTAGGCATAAGTGCGGAATGTCTATGCTGGCTAAGATTTATATCTTCACTTTCGAAATGTTTTCTACACTATGCACTAGTAATAATATCAAATGTTTCTTTTTAATGCGTATCAAGCATCTTTGACTATCATAAGGAGAAATCTCCTCCGATTCTGCGTTTGCATTGTGTGTGTGTACGGGAGGCCTTATGGTAGTCTCATTTTCTAAAAAAGCATTGCGAATCTATTTTAAAATTATCATGTACTTTGTTTTAAAGATAAACTGTTTTAGTTCTTACACCAGTCACATGACTGACTCGGAGTTTATTGTTTTTCTTCCTAAACTCTGGGTGCCCACCAATTTCCACACGGGCAGTCAAGAGTCAGGTTTATTAGGATATTCTGGAATTCAGGAGTTGCTGGAGGCAAGCTGGATGGCATGGCGTATTCACTAGTATATAGTATTTCTTTTCCGCTGTTTGTTGTTGTTGTACACTCTGATGATGTAATGTAATGTAATGTGATGTAATGTAATAAATGATATAGTTTTTTGTTTAAAGATTATTCATTTATTTATTATATGTTGTTCCGCTGCGATTGTGAGATTCTGTTATTGTTCTGTTGTTTCTTTCTGTTCTGTTCTATCTTTTTCTTTCTTCTTCTTCTATCTTTTTCTTCTTCTTTAACCATAACGGTACGGTTTTACTGCATTCGATTGCTCAGCAGTTGATACGGTGGACGTATTGATGTCGGTTTTCGAGCGTCGAAAAGTCGCGACGTTACAAGTTGGTTGTTGGCCATTACTTTGGGTGCACTAGTCAGCGGCCGACCTATAGTGTCACAGAAGGACGGGCAGACAGAGGTCCAACATGGACAACACCCGAGGGAGACTTGCTAGCATGTTTTTGATGGTCAAGCTGCTTGAAGCCTAGACTTAAGCAGATTAAGCTAAAAAACCTTTATTATTCTGTCTCCTTATTTAAGAAAATTTTGAGTATCAACGTCGATTTCCTATATATCTACATAGTGTGTTTAATTATAAAGGTGCAACTTTTAAAGGTGAATAAGAGTGTATTCTCAGTTGATTAGAGTTGCAGCTGCGATTCACAATAAATAGAGCCATGACATGTGTGTTATAACTTTGTGTATATGATGAGATATGGGAGATTGTAGATTGGCGAGTGGTGACATATAATCTATTATCACTTGATATTTACATCGTGATTTACTACTGTTCACTATTATACTCCCTGCTAGTTTCTAGCTTGACCTGGATGCGTTATTTGTTTAACAACTTTGGGTCGGATAGTGGTTGTTTTGACAGGATGTGTTACTGTGATTGTATATTTCTTTTAGGCTACAATTTGACGATGAACCATGTGACGATGATGGTTCTTAGTTCATCTTGTTTTGCCTGGTTAGCTTATGTGATATTGTATATGTGTTATTGTGATTCAATTGTATAATATGGCTAAGATATGTCATTCTTGTGTAGATATATATTTAAACCCATGATGCTGTATTCTACGAAGCATTAACATCTGATATACACACATACATATGAATATACATATGCGCATATATATATATATATATGTGTGTGTGTGTGTGAAAACTTTTATTCACTTCATTTGGTGACATTTTGGGGATAATACACACATAGAGAGATGTATGTATGTGCGCTATATTTGAATTATTCATTCTTGGAGAATACCCGTGTATGCTGCTATGTGCTGAGATGAAATACGTATTACCGAGCTGTATTATTATGTTGGAACATATATGTGTTGGCCCAGGGGATTGTACACAATGGAGCACTCCTATCGAGTTCTTCGCTACCTTTTTTCAAACAATAAACTCCCCTTGATAGCATGAGAACTGTGTCGGGTGTCATAACATGTAAAGATGTATAACAACTCATCCCCTTCCATTCTCCCTTTTATATGCAAACCCATGACATATATAATTTTAACAAGCGCAAACTACGAGAGTGGAAACTAGAGGATGAGCGAGAGGAGGTGCTCGAAAGAATAAAAGGTTCCAGTTTGATAAGAATTATTGAGCAGTCTGATTGATTGATGGATATGACATCAATATCATCATTTGTGGAGAGATAAAAACTGAAAACAATTCATTTTATATGTCGGTTGGAGAGATGACTATCACACTCCATGATATGCCATATATACTATGAATTTCAGTGGCGGGTGTCATGACATCGTACAAATGAGGAGTTAGGGAAGATAGTAAAGATCTTCTCCAGCCTTTAGAATAACAACTTGGTATAGATGAAGACATTGTCAAGGCATAGACAATGGGAACCTACGGCATGATATTGTATTTGTTGAAATAATAAATGAAGGGTAAAGTTGTTGTAAATGGTGGGGAGGAATTTGAAAGGTTTCTTGTGGTTATCTCTTATATAATGCTAGATGCTATCACTTTTCTGAAAAATCTAGTATGAAGATGTCAACATATTATTTGAATTAAGTACATAGGCAAGTAGAAGAGGTGAAAAAGAAGACTTATGAAGTGGTGATATTAGCATTTTTGGACAGAAAACTTGGACTTTCTTCTAAAATAAATTTGAAGCAAATAAGTAGATGTTTGTCTATGCTAGTGGTAAAAACAACTTTAATTTATAATTCACAAAATCTATGCCATAATAAATGTAGTTATGTATTTTTACATATTATATGATAACAACAACAGCCTTGAATGAATTTTTGTTTAAATTTTAAACTTTTTTTGCAATATTTTAGGTTTAGATATAAGATCGCTTTCAAATGATTCCAAATGCTACTCTCAATCCTTCAAACGATATATGTAAGTTGAAAAATACACAACTAAGTGGTGATCAAGCATATGCGCCAATAAGGCTAGGAAGCAATTGGATACGTTGATAGCGTGCGATGTAAGCTTATTTTATTTTTGTATACGAGCAATTGCATTTGTAAATGGACCAATATTTTGCAATATGGTGTTTATGTTATGTGGAACACTTACACGGGTATACATGATAGATACCTGTTGCAATAGGATTTTTTTATGCTTCAACGTCGTAGAGCCTTACTACCCGAATCTTGTGTTAAGATGGTTTGGTGTTAAGCAACCTATCCCAAAATCTCCAATGACTCCTTTAGCTTGTCATAGAGGTGCAAAGTATGATAAATACAAAGTTCAATATGGCATAGGTTATTGGATGGATCAAAATAGGGATGATCATGGTTAATCTACAAATTCAAGGTCTACTCCTATCGTTAGCCCGTGGGACTGTGAAGACAATTACTTGAGTTGGTACAAATATGTTTCTTATCTTATTGTGCGAAATCCTTGTGGACATTTATGATCAAATACAAAAGTGCAGTTGAATTAAAGGCAATTAGACTTGTAAGTTCACTAGCTTGAATCATTTAATTTTGTTTGTACTAGTTGTTTAATGGTTGAATGTTTTATTTGGTGGAAGCTATGAAAAGGGCTCCACTATTACTAAATGCAAATTTAGTCGGTGGTTCTGGAAAGGTAAAGGGGACCTGTGTTAAAGAAGCCAACTACCAAGTTGAGAGCAAAAGATTGAATGGGTTTTAATAAACAAGGCTTAGATTCTATGTTTATTTAACTTGTTTTAGGTTATACATTTACATGGATATTTTAGGTTTACTGTCATAATTGTGGGTGTATTGAACAATGGCTTTTGAATAGTGTTGTTTAAATGAATGGTGAAGCTATTTTGTGTGTTTACTTGGTTATGAAAGGTGTTGTACAAAATGTTTGCTATGATATATTTATTATGAAATTTTGTGTGTATTAATGGTTCAAAAATGTTAATAACCAAAATTTGGTTATGTGTTAATCTTCATTAGTCAAACTTTTTAAATCGTAAGTAATTTGTGCATAGCTATTATTTTTATATTAAAAAAAAGATTCAGTAATCCATTCGGGTCGGTGAACTGTGAAAATCTAGGATTGACACGGTTTTATGTTTCCTTTGAACCGGTATGCATCGAGTAATGGGAAATAGAGAGTATAGATTCTGGCCTTATTTTGAAAAACCGCCTATCTTTGAAAGCTTGAGGTTATGAATTACCGTACACTATGCAATGCGAAACAGAAAGTACAGAATTAGGGCCAGTTTTGCAAAACCGTCTAACTTTGGAAACTAATGGTTATGAACTACTGTTCGCATTATGATGTATGGAACAGAGATCATTCATCTTTGGCCGGTATTGCGTATCCATCTCAATTTGCACATTAACGTTTTTGACAAATCGTCTATACTGATGTCATCCTGTAGAGAACATCGACTGTAACAGCATATATAAAACCATTTGATTTCTAATTAAGTCAATCATGTCAAGCCGTTCATTCTGTAGGTGAACATTTTGTACAATTAGATATTTTTTGATTTGAAAATTTGAAAATATATTCAACGCAAAATTATTACTCTAGTCATTGGCTGAATTTTATTCATTAGTAAAAAATAAAAATTCAATTTGTTGGTATGAAAATCAAGAAATTGAATTTTCAAAAATATAAAAGTACATTCCTCATAGATACATCATTGGGTTCAAGCAGTCAAATTTAACTATAATGGCCTTACCACAGTTTAGATTCTTCTGTTAAATCTACTCCAATAATTTGAAACTTGTGAGATCAACGAATTTTCCTTTAGTGCCAATTTTATATAGTAATGGTTGTAAATGTTTATAAAAAGATAAACTTATCCAGGTTTTCTTATTTTGAGTAAAATAAAATTATCGTAGTTTTCATCTGTAGGACCTCATCGATATGGATTGAATGTCGGATATGAAAACTACCACCATGTTAAGAGCATTCGTTAAGTACCCAATTTCAGTCATTTCCATCCAATACCATTGAAGAACATTTTTTTCATATGTACTAAGTACCGCTTTTTTCTCAAACTAAATAATAATGAAGTGTTTACAACACATGCAACGTTCTGCCTTTTCGATCCTCGAAAGTTGATACTAATACATTCATGGTATTCACGTGCCGAACAATCAAGTGCCGAAAAGATGGATCATTGGGGAAAGAAAAGAAGGAACTAAACAACATAGAATCTCACAATGCAACAGAAAAATATATATTAATTAACATAAAAATTTACATAGTCATTTCCAAAATGATACATCAGAGTCATAATAGGAAAAGTTCTACTCTGGGATAGTTAGAATTGTTTTCCCAACTTAACTGATACAAAATACATATGATGCGGCGAAAATAAGATAAATAACTAGCTATCGATGAAGCCACCTGCTCTAAGCTCTTCTCTAAATGCATCCGTGGATACCTAAACTATTTGGTTTCTCATAAAAATTTGAGCACCCAAGAGTTTTAAGGAAAAAATATAACTCCGGGTCAGACCTGGATCTGGTGTGAGTAAAGCATAAGTCTAATTTTATAAAAACCTTTAAAACCAAAGGTATCTCGTAAGACCACGTCACACATAAACACGGATGAGTTTTTACCTTACGATAACCAAAACATTTCTATATAAAATCTAGTGATATTATAATAATGTCTATGGGTTTAAAATACCAATAATCAAGTAGTGTAATGTGTGTACAAGACAACAATAATAGGTTTATAATAAAAAATCGAAGGCACTTATCGGAGAATGAATTTCCAACAAATGGTAAGGTAAGGGACTACCTTCCATACAGTACACTTCTAGATAAAATGTATCATGAGCGGTAGTTACCTTTGCATCCCACATGACAAGACCGACCTACCCGTGACTAGATAGTACCGAATATGATCACCTCTGGTTGTGGTCAACAACCAAAAATGAGCCCCGAAGCATACATTGAGATATCGAATCTAGATATGTGATGATTATACCCTAATGGGAGTGACCCACATAGCCTTGTGGAAAATCCTATTTTAACGATTTTCAAGGTGTGATGCATGAGAGGCTATGCTCTTACTATTTCCTCATAGCAACCATCTTGGAATGCTAACACTGCCATCTAGGTAGAAACGTAATGCCAACAATCATCCATATAAGTTCGTTCTGGGTCTGAATGAAACCGAAGGTACTCCGCTGCTACATCCATTTTGGAATCACCCTCAAGATTAGTAGCAAATAGTCCTTGCACTTCAAAAGCTCTATCTTTGATTCAATAATCTTCAAGATGTCTTCAAATTGAAACATTTGAGTTGGATCGAAGTGGTTTTTGAATCATTTATAATTATCTGATATCGGTTTCCCTGAACCAACAGCTGATAATTTTTGGTCGACTCTTTGCCCGTTCTTTCACAAGTATGCAACAAGTATTCGAGTCCTTACCGTGAAACTCGCATATACAATCATATTTCCTAAGTCAAAACTGATCAAGATTTGATGGCCGATTATTTAAGCATCAAATGCAGAAACAAACAAAAATCTAGAGATTTAATTATCCATAGAAACCACCAAGCCTCAAAATAAATCTTCATTTATTAAATCTCTTTTCAAAACGTTTATCAAAACATTCATATACTTATCTCACTGTCATAAGATTATTCACAGAACATTTGTGAAAGATTTTTTATTTCAAAATCATATTAAAAGGATCAAAAAATATTATTTAAATTAGAGATAAGAATAACCCCCAAACACTATTCCTTCTGCGTTAAGCATGAAACAATGTTCATACCACTATAATTAAGAAGGCCGGTTAAGGGAAAACCGCATCTCAAATTCTTTATAATTTTCTTTAATAAATCCTTTTAATAAATCATTTTCATTTATGAAATCTCCTTTACTTAATTTCTGATCCATTATAAAACACTTTATAAATCTCCAAAACCATTTATAAAATTATTTTATAAATATCCAAACCATTTATAAAACTTCCTTTACCATCTTTTCATAACATTCCTTTAATAAATCTTAATCCATAGAGTCCCTTTGATATAACCAATTATTCAAGACACCTTTACTTAAACAAGATATTATTTTAATTAATTATTTTTAACAAAATAATGATTTAGACAATCGTTTAAAAAGTATTAAATTAATTTCGAATATTTTAAAAAAATAATTATTTAATTATCCTATAAATATCATATTTAAAATGGCAATAAATTTTAAACCATTTCAAAATGAATAAAATAAAATATCTTATTTCACGAAATTAGAAAGAGGCTTAGTGACCACAATGGCTTATTTGTAATTGGATTCAACTTTCCAAGTTATAACATGAGTATTTACAATAAAATTAGATACGTAGAAGGAATCAACAACCACCAATCAATAACATATAGGTGATGTCCAAGTTACTAAGTAGCCGATGGGATTTGTTCTGCTAACACATAGCCAAGTTAATATAATAACAGAATGTTGTTTGGTTTTGCTAATAGATGTCAAATATAACTTAATTAGCAGAGTGATGAATTATTATGCTAAACAAATGGCATTGGTTTTCATATACAATGAATTTACTTAAAGATGATCGACAAAGAAATCTCTTGGATTACAAAAAACATTCTTAAAAGGAAATTTAATTTAAACAAAATTGATTTTCAGAAATAAAACGGTTTAAAATCTCAGATCGTTTATTTACAAATTAAATAATATTTAAACTCTTTATTTAACAATAATTAAACCTTTAATTAACAATCAAACCATAATTAAATTTAAAATCAATAATTAAATAATAATTATCCTTTATATGAATAACTAATAATATTTAATCTTTAAATAAATATTTAAACCATAATTAATCTCTAATTAATAAATAAATATTAATTAAAACCTTCATTAATAATTAAATTAATCGTAATCAAGTCTTAATTAATACTACTTAATTAGTAATTAAGTAAACATTTAAACCCTTTTAAAATAATTAAATAATTAATAACCAATTTTTAATAATTAATTAAAATAATTAATTATCCTTAAATAATTAATTAAAATAATTATCTATCCTTAAATAGTTAATTAAATAATAATAAACCTTTTAATTATTTAACTAATTATAATTAACGAACTTAATTAATACTTAAGTACTAATTACCCAGTAAACTAATGATTAAGTGCTAATTGCCTTATTTAATTGGTTAATTAAATAATCAATAAATAACGAATAAATAAATAAGTATACTTGTTTTTAAATACTTATAATAAGTTTTGCAAACACTTTTCAAAACGATACGTAAGGTGAAAACAAATTTAAAATTTGCAAAAGATTTCATTTCACGAACTGCGTTTATAGCAACTAACGCTATACGATCCAAAATTTTCAAAACTTGTTTTATATATTAAATGACTTTGAAAAATATTATATTTTATATTTTACCTACTTTATAACTTTGAATAAAGGTTTTGGAAAACCAAAGTATAAGTAAAAACTCTATAATTTTTCTATAAAACCCTTAAGTGGAAACATATTTAAACCAAGGATTTCTATGTCGCACTATAACACAAATCAAGTGCTAAATTTACTTTTACCCTATCACATCATAAGAAAGGTCATAAACATTTACATGCCATAATCACCATACGTAAACGAAGATCACAACTTACAAATTAAGCTCGGTTTTGAACTTCCAAATTTCAAGACTATATAACATTCCATCCAAGCGCATAAATAAACGTTAAAGTCACCATCTTTCTTAACCAAACTGATAGAGTTAGGGGTATGCTTTAGGGGCAATTATGTAATTTGTTACATATATCTAACTCATTGATCAATCTTGTTCGAAATAAAGGTATTTTCTTTCTATTATATACTTGATATAATATGGTTATATTAATTACTCAATTTAATTAAAAGTATATTTAATAGAAAATTCATAAATGGTATATTTTGTGACAAAGTGTTGTAACTGTGAGTAATTTACCACAATGAACCAAATGTTAGTCAAGATGCATCGAGACTGTATATCGATGTATCCTTTGAGACTAGAGTACGTAACACTCTCCAAATATTGGATAGTGTATTACTCATGACTGTTAGAAGCACCAAGGGATTACGTACTAATAGTTATTGTATAACTATGAAATGACTCACTTGATAGTTTTCTATTGGTTAATATAACTAAGGTTAAGCAGAGAATATCGATGTAACTAATTTACACAGTTCTCTCGACTTGAGAATACTGTTGATCTTCAACGGAAGCTCCGCTTTGATCGTAGTTAAGTCGTGGCATGGCGTTCATCGAATGACTATAGTTGGGTCGAGTGGAAGCATTGGAAGTGAAATACTATTTAAGAGAGAATTTGTCTCCTCAATTATATGAGGTTAGTATCACGGTCAACTAAAGTTAACTCAAAGCTAAAGTCTCTAGCCAGAGCATTTCAGTTAATAATTGTAATGACCTACAAATCCGTACCCCTTTGAGTCGACACTATTCTCCATCAATCAACTCAAGATGAATGAAAATATGAACCATGAGGCTTAAAGAAGAAGAGGTAGAAGAAGAGAAAACAAATGACACAGAATCCTACCATCGCAGCGGAATAAAATATAATAGATAATAAATGATCTTTACACAAAAACAAATACATCTGTTTATACATTACATCATCATAGTATAGCATCAGAGTTCAATACAAACAACAATACAACTAAAGACGGTTATAATATCTCGTCCTTCCAAAAACTGAATACGAAGCGGAATATTTCATAAAGTACGGAAGTACGTAACACCATCCAGCTCCACAACATCCTTTCCTGTAATCTATAATACTCGGTCTGACCCGAGAATTATAGTTAAATAACACCCGAGTCAGTCGGGAATGCCAGCGTGAGAAAACCACACTCAAACTGATTATTAAAGTTTCAAAATCCTTTGAAATCAAAAGCATATCATAAGACCACGCCACAAATAAACATGTCAGGTTTTTACCTTACGATAGCCAAAACACTTTTTATTAAAATCCTCTAATATTATAATAGTGCCTATATACAAATACTTATTCAAATAGCCGAAATTGTTACATTTATTAAATTCTAGCCAATAGGTATACAAACAAAACCGTAAAGGCACATAGGGAGAATGGATTTTCAACTAATGACTAGGCACCGGGGTACCACCTGTCACAGTACCTGGTCTAGATTAGCGTACCGAGGATCCATCCTAAATCCCTTGCAACACAAGACCGGGACTACCCCTTACTGGATAATCCCGAGTAAAATTACCTCGCGGTTGGGATCAGCAACCGCACCACTAAGCCGAAAAAAGGGACATCTAGACAGGGATGACCTTACCCTAATGGGCGCTACCCACTTAGCCTTGCTGCATAACCCCTGATTTTCAGTCATTCTTGGTTGATGAGACTTGAGGCTAAGCGTTACCTTTTTAGAACACATCTCTTAGTATGCTCATCGCCCGCCTGACGATGTACTGAAAGCATTCATCGATACAAGTCCGTTTCGGGTTCGAACGGAACCGAAGGCACTACTCCTACTACATCCATTTTGGAATTACCCTCCGAATTAGTAGCGACTAGCCCTTGCATTTCCCTGCTCCATCTTCGAATCCAAACTCGTCTTCCTCATGAAAACGTACAAACCAAATCGAAGTGGTTTTTAGGAAATAAATCCTGATCTTGGTCTCTTCGAAACGATCAGCGCATTGGCCAATATTGATAGTCGGTTATTTAACTATCAATTAACATTCACAACATCCATCAAACATAAATAATTTTCCAAATTATTTATTAACCTCAAATAATCTTCGCAAGATATATTTTCACTTTCAAACCCTTTTGAAACCAGTTTTTCAAACCACACTCTTCTCATGGAATAAATTTCCAAATATTTATTTCCACTGAAAACACCATGCACAAAAACTTTAGATTTTTAAAATAATTTAAAACACTTTATAATAAAATATCCTTTAAAACATTTAAATTAAAAATTACTTTAATGCTTATTCGAAATATATACTTTAAGGATATTTAAAATAAAATTACTTTATACAATATAACACTGAACTTCTAACTTCTAAAACATAATACCAAGCCACATTAAATAATTACTGCTATAATAGATTAAAAGAAAATACTTACTTTAGAATTTAAGCATTTAGAAATAATAAGTTTTCTAAAACATGCTTTTTAAGACAACATTAAAGCTTTTAACTTATATTTTAAAATTTACTTTGAAAACGTACTTGGGTATCCAGGGAAATATACTTCTCTTCGCATCCTTTAAAAATAAATCACTATTTATTTTTAAACAAATTTTCTCATTCCTTTAATAAATTCCCATCGTGAATTTATTCTTTCAAATATCTACTGATATATTACTTCACTTTGGTAAACCCAGTTTATAAATCCCATAGTCTCATTTCCCTTTTTAAAATTCCAATTTTAAACACTTAAATCAATTTTTAAATTGATTTCCAAATTACTCCATTTTGATATAATTTCCTTTACTTACTCAATTTATTCAAAACCCATTAACTTTAGATTTTATTTCTTAATTATGTTTTAAAATCTTTTAACTGAAAATACCAATTTCAGATTTCCCAAATTCCTTCTTTATTCTTTCAAACAACTTTAAACCTTTAAATTTAAAATAAATTATTTATTCCTATAAATAATATCGCTTAAGTATTTAAAATTCATTATTACTCTGTTTATTCAAAATCCCCTTTTTCATACTCGGAACTTATTTATTAGAATTTTAAAATCACTTTTATTTTTTCCAATTTATTCTTAAATTTATTCAAATTCTCTATAATTATTTACTTAAAAATTCACTCTTTTATTTTCTTTTCAAAGATACAATTCTTTATATTTTGATAATTCAGTGTACTGAAATATATTCAAGCAAACCACAACATTCAATATTCCAATTATCATTAATATTCATCACAGAATATCAAATATTCATAACATAGAATATTAAACAATCTAAATAATTTTGAGGAATCCAGTTGGATCCCTCCAACCTGTTTCCCTGCATCCACAGATGTTAGCACAACATAAAATACCAATTCCACTTCGAGGTGAAATATCACGGTATATGGGATTAATATAATATCGTCCGCTATTATGTGGCGTATAGGGTCTCATCCGCTATATAATGCGGGAAATCAATCACTCCACTATATACTACTATATATAATGTAGCACATCAAATAGATTCAATCATTCAATCAATTATTTAAATTTAACCATTTAAATTTAAATAACAATCCAGAAGACTGAGATTAACTCACCTTTGCCCCTTAAATTTGCAAATTCACTTCATTCTCGATTTGATTCCACGATTATTGACCTTGTATAAATATTTATACAATTTTATTAATATTTTAATTGATCGAACAGTTAATTACTACTTACTTATTTAATTTAAACTAATAATTTGGTTTTAAACAAATAATTTAATTAACAAATTAATCTCCTAAACAAATTATTTGAAATAAACTAGTCAATGAAAATATGTATATTTATTTTCTTTGAAACTACACCTATAAAAATAATCTATATGGGTTAAAAATCTGATTTTTATATAACTTTCAACATTTTAAAATCCCTATTTTTTTCAAATCTTATATAAGCTTTTCTGCTTTACTGCATACCCATATATCTATCTATCTATATATTATTATTAAATTTCGAAATATGTAAACTGTGTATATATACTTTGCTGCAGTTTAATTAATTTTTTTATCTGTATATATATATATATAATTAAAAAATAATTTAAGTTCAAACCTTACTGTAAATTCAATATTGTGTTATATTTACTAAATCAAGATAAAACTATTTTACACCTTCCGTCAATATATTTTTCTTCTTCTGTAATATATATATATATATATATATATATATATATATATATATATATATTAGAAAAAAGGAATTATACCTTACTGGTGAACTTCATGGCCCAACCATCTGCATCGTTCCCCGGCATCAACTCCTCAACCCAGCCTCGACCACGCGAATTCGAGCAGGAGCTCGCGCTGCTCGCCACCAGAAGCCATGACGCGACCCCTATCGGCGAACGCGCCATTGATCGCCAAGCCATCGAACCCGTACTCGACTCAAATCCCGTTGAGTTCACCGCCCTCCTCCATACGCGCACTAGGGTTCGCTCTCCCTCTCGACTCCCTCTATAACTGGAGAATCATCCCCTCGTGATCGCTCAATTTTTTTTTATGCTGCAATTTTTTTTTTAAAGAGTGGGAGAATGAAAATTCGATTTCGTTTTCAAATTGAAGGATATAAGGGAAAGGATATGCGGTTACAAACTGGGATGGAATAGTGTGTTACATAAGGTAGGGCTTTGACTTTGAAATTACAAAATATTATTTATTTTAGAAAATATCTTGTTTTAGCAACTTAAAATTTTGATTTCCTATCGAGGTGTGAAACCTGACGTTTATAATGTTATACCCCTATTTCGAACGCAATGGAAAATATTTCGAGTCCAAATTCGATCGTATGGAGAAGATAGCTTTATGAACCCAGTTATTATATTAAATTTCGATTTAATTTTCAATGCGCTTACTTATCGTATGGCCAAACGATCACTCCAAACACTATGAAAATTGAAATTCGATAATAATACAATATTACGGATCCAATGAAACTGGTTTCATCGAATTCCGAGACTGTGCCTCGGAAGGCTATTTTTAAACGTCAATTTAAACGATATAGTTTGAAAACTTAATAAAACATTCCCAAATTTAATTTCAATATTTTTACTATCTTCAGTACTATCGATATAAATTTCACAAGCTTTTAAAATATTTTTAACAAGCTCGAAACTCAAGATTAAATATTTTTCTCAATTTTCCAATTATTGAATTGAATAATTATATTATTCAACAAATTGTTGCATCTACATTCTGAATAGATAAATCCAAGTTTTCCATGTTCAAAACCAATTTATAATTCAATTTCTATATTTAAAACCATTTAAATATTCTGAATTAAACATTGAAAAATCCGGGTCGTCACATTCCTCCCCCCTTAAAAGAATTTCGTCCCCGAAATTGCTAGTTAAGAAGAATGATCCAATACCCATTATAATTTTTCAAAATCAAACAATTTTATCAACTTGCCATAACATATCTTTTATTAAGGTCCCACTATTACTTCAACCAACTTCCCAAAACCTTCCATAGTTTCCAACAACATTATTTACTCCACTTATTCAAATTTAAATTTAAGTCCAAATGTAAATTATCAAAACTTTCTCAAAAAATTTCTAACTCTCTAAATTTCCAAAAAAATTCGCCAGCGTCCCCATTGCGCGGCTAGCTCGGTACAACTACAGAATGCTTCTATGGGCCCCCACATTTTAAAAGAAAACAAAAGCCAAGTGGCTAGACTAGAAAATCATCAAATTTCATACAGAAATTTAAATACATACCTTTGTCGAGCAAATTTCAATTTATTCTCTGAAATCAAAAATCCCAAATTCACTTTCCTAATCCTTTAGTTCCAACTAAACAATTGGTTTCAATTTCCATTTCCAAAATCCCTTATTTCAATTCCAATTTGAAATCGTTTTGTCGTTAACGAAAATTTTCTAACTTCCAAAATTTTCATAAAATTTTGGCAGTCTCCTTTAAACGGAGGAGCTTTTGCAATTTGACAAGAGATATATATATACACATACATCGACCAACACGGTCGGAAAAACAAAAACAGTTCATATTTCCTATTTTAATTACATAGGCATACCTTTAATTAGCATTTTTAAGCAAGCGGCTTATTATTTTAGCATTTCGCGCGATTAAGCCAAACGGCTTCCCGGTACCTGTATTTACTCAATTCAAACATGTAAGTACTAAATATATAAAATTTATTAATATTTCACTCACTTTTAATAGCTAAACACATGCATTTCATAAGCAACATGCACCAAACACTTTCCATGAGCAATTTATATGATTTCAAAACTAATTCAATTGCTTTCAACCAATTCATGTGCCATTTCATTCAATTTTAATGGTTTACAATTCAATTTCTTACATTCAATTTATTTTTATTCCAAACAAGCTCATATTCAATTCAATTGATTTCAAAATCTATTTTATTTCACTTCTATCAATTTATAGAATTCTATTAAATCTCGTTTTTGTCAAACGACAATTTATTTCTACGCAATTGGACTATATTCATGTGAATAAATAACTACTTAAGCTTATAACCACTTTAAATTGATTCTAACTCAATTTATATTTAATTCCTTCCATTATAATTCATTCACAACCATTTTATTTAGCTTGATACATTCCTTCCTTGTATACTACTACCCATTCCCAAATTAACTCAATCCAAGCTTTTATTTAATGGTCTACCCTTCCTACTCGAAGTCGAGCTTCTCATTATTCTTAGCCTAAGTTAATTTACTTCAATTTATTCCAACTTCAAACTTAAGTTCACTTCTATTTAATTTGATTCTCATCTAATCAAATTCCATTTAATTCAGTTAGCCCATCCATTTTATTTTAGTTCACCTTCTCAATTTATCAAAATAATATCCAAGCACTTGTATACTCGAATTGGATTTTATTTGTGACTTAAATCATTTCTATTACAATCCATTTCCATTTTATTTTTACATCTCCACTTATTTTAATTATTATCAGTCCAAGTCGAATTTTATTTATAATTCGAGTTTATTTCCAAACTCGTTATTAACTTACAATCCATTTTATTTGATCGAATTAAATTTTGTTAACATACTCTATCAAATAATTTATTTAGCTAATTAGCTTACTTCCAACTTTTAAATCAATATTCGATTTTATTACAAAAATCACTTCATTAAATTTTCTCGAGTTCAATTTTTTTTCATAATTCCAGTTTGGATTTTCTTTCATTTTCCAAAATTCCAAAACTTTTATTTTGGCTTATTTATTTCCTTTTTATATTTTTTATAAGCTACCCACTTATTAATATTCATACTTCTCCATCCATTTACAGTCAATCGCATTTTCACTTTACTTTTAACCGGGGACTATATTTTTATTTCAATGCTTTTCAATTCTTTTATAAGCTTCCAAAGCTTATTTATCCCAATTCAATACTTACTTAATTTACACTTATTTATTTAAGTAGAATTTTATTCCATTCAATATTATCTATAACTCAACTGAATTTATTTCAATTCAATTTTATTTAACTCAACTCCAGTTAAATCTAGCACCATACGATTCTTTTGAATTTTATTAAGCAAGTCCATTTAATGCCATCCTACACAATTCACTTTTATTTCATTTCAATTTTTTTCAACTTACTTCAAATCCAACTCATTATTATTAAATTTGCTTAAGTTAATTTAACTTTCAAGATTTAGTAATTATTTCTTCCAATCATCCATTAAATTTTCCCCAATTTAATTTCTCCAAATTAAATTTAATTAACTTCTTCACTTTAAATTTTTATTCCAAAATCCAATCCTCATATTCCTTATCAAAATTATTTACCATTTATAAGTTTATAACTCATCTGCTGATGATCTCTAAATTGACTAAATAAGGATTTCAAGATTTTAAACACTCGGCTTTTGGTTTTCAAATCATTTTGAAATTATCTCAAAATCACACTTCTCAAAATTTTAAACCGATCTTGGTTTTTATTCCCAACAAATTTCCTTTGAAATTTCAAAAAAAAAAACTAGTTCTTCTGAATAAATCAATTTGGTAGCAATCCGTCACTTAGAAACTCGAAAATGAAAATCGATGATGCTGCAGTCATCACCAAAGTTATTTTCCAACGACTGAAGTGAGTTCAATGCTATATCCCTTATCAAAATTTATTTGAAACAATTTCCTTTCACAAATACTTTTTAAAATAATAATGCTATTATTTGTCTTCAAAACACTTCGAAAAACACTTCCAAAATCTCCAAGGTTTTAAATTTCCAATCTTAATTTGAATCCAATTCTAACTGTAATCCATTTATATAATTTATGCTCATACAATTCTTTCATTTGATTATACAAGTCATTCCAATTTTTATAATCTTATTTGTTTAAAATATTATCATCCAAACGTCCAAGTTATATAACAATTTAAGAAAATATTTCCTTTATATCGAAATATATTTTGGGTAAAATTATTTCATTCACCCACCTTTAAAACAATACTGTGTCAATTTATCATGTCAGGTGTTTATAAACTCTTCTCGAACAGCTGCCAATTTACCCGATCTGAATTCATATTCCACTCAACCAATAAGTCAACACGATATTAAAACAATTTATATTCACTAACAAATACATGCTCATATCTATTAATACACTCAAACTCATTCTAGAGTACTACTGACTCTATCTCTAATGAGTAATTCCCACCAGAGCCAAGGTTCACGCTTAACCTTTTAGCTCTGATACCAAATGTAATGACCCACAAATCTGTACCCCTTTGATTCGACACTATTCTCCATCAATTAACTCAAGATGAACGGAAATACGAACCTTGAGGGTTAAAGAAGAAGAGGTAGAAGAAGAGAAAACAAAAGACACAGAATCTTACCATCGCAGCGGAATAAAATATAATGGATAATAAATGATCTTTACACAAAAACAAATACATCTGTTTATACATTACATCATCAGAGTACAACGTCAGAGTTCAATACAAAAAATAACACAACTCAGGACGGTTATAATATCTCGTGCTTCAAAAAACTGAATACACAACGGAATATTTCATACAAGTACGGAAGTACGGGTACGTAACGCCATCCAGCTCCACAGCATCCTTTCCTGTAATCTATAATACTCGGTCTGACCCGAGCATTATAGTTAAATAACACTGGAGTCATTCTGGAATACTAGCGTGAGGAAACCTCACTCAAATTGATTATTAAAGTTTCAAAGTCCTTTGAAATCAAAAGCATCTCGTAAGACCACGCCACAAATAAACATATCGGGTTTTTACCTTACGATAGCCAAAACACTTTTTTATCAAAATCCTCTGATATTATAATAGTGCCTATATACGAATACTTATTCAAATAGCCGAAATTGTTACATTTATTAAATTCCAGCTAATAGGTATACAAACAAAACCGTAAAGGCACGTAGGGAGAATGGATTTCCAACTAATGACTAGGCACTAGGGTATCACCTGTCACGGTACCTGGTCTAGATCAGCGTACCGAGGATCCACCCTAAATCCCCTGCAAAAGAAGACCGGGACTACTCCTTACTGGATAATCTCGAGTAAAATCACCCCGCGGTTGGGATCTGCAAATGCACCACTAAGCCGAAAAAAGGGACATCTAGACAGGGATGACCTCACCCTAATGGACGCTACCCACTAAGCCTTGCTGCATAACATCTGATTTTCAGTCATTCCTGTTTGATGAGGATTGAGGCTAAGCGTTACTTTTTTAGAGCACATCTCTTAGAATGCTCATCGCCCACCTGACGATGTTCTGAAAGCATTCATCCATACAAGTCTATTCCGGGTTCGAACGGAACCGAAGGCGCTACTCCTACTACATCCATTTTGGAATTACCCTCAGGATTAGTAGCGACCAGCCCTGCACTTCGCTGCTCCATCTTCGAATCCAAACTCGTCTTCCTCACGAAAATGTATAAACCGGATCGAAGTGGTTTTCAGGAAATAAATCCCGATCCCGGTTTCTTCGAAACGATTGGCGCATTGGCCAATATTGATAGTCGTTTATTTAACTATCAATTAAATTCACAACATCCATCAAACATAAATAATTTTTCAAATTATTTATTAACCTCAAAATATCTTCGCAAGATATATTTCCACTTTAAAACCCTTTTGAAACCAGTTTTTCAAACCACACTCTTCTCATGAAATAAATTTTCAAATATTTATTTCCACTGAAAACACCAAGCACAAAAACTTTAGATTTTTAAAATAATTTAGAACACTTTATTATGAAATATCCTCTAAAACATTTAAATTAAAAATTACTTTAATACTTATTCGAAATATATATTTTAAGAATATTTAAAATAAAATTACTTCATCCTTCGTCGCTTAATTCCTTTTATCAATGGCGACTGACTTTATCTTTCCCTGAATCCACTTCGTCACTTCTCCCTGCCCTCTTCGCCTGTCTGCTCCTCCTCACCTCCTATGCCCGCTTCTCCTCCTCGGCCCCCTCTAGTTTCGTTCCCCCTTTCTCCCTCGTCGACCAGGTCGGGTCGGGTCGCGTTTTCAAAGTCGTGCCTTCTACGCCTGTGCGTCCTCATCCATTCCTTCAATCTGTCACTGAATTTCCACTTCTGTATGCAAACATTGCTGTTATTGTTCGTCCTGTGGGTTCGATCTCTAGCGCGGGTGCGTCTTTGCCTGGTATGTGGCCCCTTCCTGTTGCGAGCGGGGTTGAAGTGAGTAATCTTGAGAAAATGAATTGTGAATTGGGGAAGCATGTGATGAGTGTTGCGATCGGTGCTCTGGCCGATGTTGGTTTGACTGGTCGTGAGTTGGGTAGTGTATCGGCTGTTAATCCAAGTTTTGGTCAATGCTCTTTTGGTGCTTGTGATAATGCCCCTGCGTGATTCGTTCCTTTAGTCAGTGTAGCTTGTTCTGGAGATTCATTCCCTTCTGCCTCTATTGGTTCCCCCATCGTTGTAGAGCATCCTGGTCCTTCTGCTCCATCGCTGGCAAGCTCCAAATCATGGTCATCTCTATTCACGTCCCTGCCCCGTAATACAGGTGATTACATCCCGATTGAATTTGATATGGTCGAGGAAAATGGAGTGATGATCCCTTCCCCAATTGTTCTGCAAGCCGGCGTGGATTTTTGGTCTGATTATTTGGTTGGTTTCTTTTTGAAACCTAATCATCGTTTTCTTAATGCGTCTTCGATTTGTCGAAGGGCTTGGAAGCTTCGTGGTAATTTGCATGTTAAGTTGATCGACTCCATGTATTACCTTAAATTTTCCTCTTTCGAGGATCGTCGGCATGTTCTTGAGGCTGAGCCGTCGTTTTTTGATGGAAGGCCTTTTATTGTTACTCCTTGGTCTCCAATAGTGGCGTGTGCTCGTGAAAAAGTTCTTTCTATCCCTGTTTGGGTTTACTTTTAAAAAATTCCCTCTTCTCTTCAGCCTCTTCTTGGGTTGAATTGGTTAGCATGTAACATAGGAAAATTGAAATGTTTTGACTCTAATACAGTTGCGCGTGAAAAAATGATGTATGCTAAGGCTCTTATTGAGATTTCCCCCTTTAAGTCTCTTCCTACTTCTATTCCAGTTCAGCTTGCTGTCGGGCATGTAGTGGAAGTCCGCGTTCGCTATGGTTGTGTTCCAGATATTTGTACCTCCTGTCACTTTTTTGGCCACATGGCTATCGCTTGCTTGCATTTTGTAGCCTCCGCGGCTGCTCCGAAGATCCCTTTGCCTCGCCCCCCGCGCAGGATTTGAGTTCCCAAGGTTTCTTCCCCTGCCTCTCAGATTGCCCCTTCCGTTACATTATCTGACCTGAGTCCGCCTCCATTGCCTTTTGCTAGGCCTGGCTCTTCTCCTGATTCTGTGGTCCCTTGTGATGCCTCTGCTATTCCTTTAGCTGCTCCAGACCCTGCCTCGCCGCTTTTGCCTGTTATTTGGGATGAGTCCGAGGGATGTTGGGTTGATCACAAATATGATATGAGATTTAACTCCGTGGATGATTCCTTCTTTATATTTGTTTCTGATGATCATCTGGACCTTAGATGCCTTCATTACAAACCGTCTGGTGATTCCTTAGTTCTCGATTTAACGGTTTGTATGCGAGTTCGAATTCTGTCATGCTAGCTGATTCTTCCTGGGATCGTTCGTTTATCTACTCATCTGATGCTGTAGGTTATGATCCTTGTCTTGCTATCCTTTTTTGTCCCTTTGGTGGTCTTTGTGGGAATGTCCCTTTGGCATCTTCTCAGGTGTCTGCGGAAGATGGAGATTCTTCCTCATCGGAAGAGTCCTAGTCTTAGTGATATTATAGTTACTGTGGCATCGCTGTCACTTACCTGTGTTGTATTTTACTTTCTTCTTAGTAGTTAAGGTGCTTTTACCTTACTCCTGTACTTCAAGTTTTATTAGATACGCAATAAATAGTGGACGGTCCACTACAAAACCGGCTGGCCTTGCCCAAAAAAAATTACTTTGTACAATATAAAACTGAATTTCTAACTTCTAAAACATAATACCAAGCCACCTTTATATAATTACTGCTATAATAGATTAAAAGGAAATACTTACTTTAGAATTTAAACATTTAGAAGTAATAAATTTTCTAAAACATGGTTTTTAAAGCAACATTAAAACTTTTAACTTATATTTAAAAATTTACTTTGAAAACGTACTTGGCTATCCAGGGAAATATACTTCTCTCCACATCCTTTAAAAATAAATCACTATTTATTTTTAAACAAATTTTCTCATTCCTTTAATAAATTCCCATCGTGAATTTATTCTTTCAAATATGTGCTGATATATTACTTCACTTTTATAAACCCAGTTTATAAATCCCATAGTCTCATTTCCCTTTTTCAAATTCCAATTTTAAACACTTAAATCAATTTTCAAATTGATTTTCAAATTACTCCATTTTGATATAATTTCCTTTACTTACTCAATTTATTCAAAACCCATTAACTTCATATTCTATTTCTTAATTATGTTTTAAAATCTTTTAACTGAAAATACCAATTTCAGATTTTCCAAATTCCTTCTTTATTCTTTCAAACAAATTTAAACCTTTAAATTTAAAATAAATTATTTATTCCTATAAATAATATCACTTAAGTATTTAAAATTCATTATTACTCTGTTTATTCAAAATCCCCTTTTTCATACTCGGAACTTATTTATTAGAATTTTAAAATCACTTTTATTTTTTTCCAATTGATTCTTAAATTTATTCAAATTCTCTATAATTATTTACTTAAAAATTCACTCTTTTATTTTCTTTTCAAAGATCCAATTCTTTATATTTTGATAACTCAGTGTACCGAAATATATTCAAGCAAACCACAGCATTCAATATTCCAATTATCAATAATATTCATCACAGAATATCAAATATTCATAATATATAATATTAAACAATCTAAATAATTTTGAGGAATCCAGTTGGATCCCTCCAACCTGTTTCCCTGCATCCACAGATGTTAGCACGACATAAAATACCAATTCCACTTCAAGGTGGAATATTGCGGTATATGGGATTAATATAATATCATCCGCTATTATGCGGCGGATAGGGTCTCATCCGCTATATAATGCGGGAAATCAATCGCTCCAATATATACTAAATACTACTATATATAATATAGCACATCAAATTGATTTAATCATTCAATTAATTATTCAAATTTAACCATTTAAATTTAAATAGCAATCCAGAAGAGTGAGATTAGCTCACCATTACCCCTTAAATTTGCAAATCCACTTCATTCTTGATTTGATTCCACGATTATTGACCTTGTATAAATATTTATACAATTTTTTTAATATTTGAATTGATCGAACAGTTAATTACTACTTATTTATTTAATTTAAACTAATAATTTGGTTTTAAACAAATAATTTAATTTAACAAATTAATCTCCTAAATAAATTATTTGAAATAAACTAGTCAATGAAAATATGTATATTTATTTTCTTTGAAACTACACCTATAAAAATAATCTATATGGGTTAAAGATCTGATTTTTATATAACTTTCAACATTTTAAAATCCATATTTTGTTCAAATCTTATATAAGCTTTTCTGCTTTACTGCATACCCATATATATATATATATATATATATATATATATATATATACACTATTAAAATTCAAAATATGTAAACTGTGTATATATATGCTTTGCTACAGTTTAATTAATTTTTTTATCTGTATATATATATATATATATATATATATATAATTAAAAACTAATATAAGTTCAAACGTTACTGTAAATTCAATATTGTGTTATATTTACTAAACCAAGACAGAACTATTTTACACCTTCAGTCAATATATATATATATATATATATATATATATATTATGTATATATGTATATAAATTGGAAAAAAGGAATTATACCTCACTGGTGAACTTCGCGACCCAACCATCTGCATCGTTCCCCGACATCAACTCCTTAACCCAGCCTCGGCCACGCAAATTCGAGTAGGAGCTCATGCTGCTCGCCACCAGAAGCCACGATGCGACCCCCATCGGCGAACGCACCATCGATCGCCACGCCATCGAACCCGTACTCGACTCAAATCCCTTTGCGATCGCTGCCCTCCTCCATACGTGTGCTATGGTTCGCTCTTCCTCTCGACTTCCCATGTAACTCGAGAATCGTCCCCTCGTGCTCGCTCAATTTTCTTTATGCTGCGGTTTTTTTTTTGAAGAGGGAGGAGAATGAAAATTCGATTTCGTTTTTGAATTGAAGGAGATAACGGAAAGGATATGCGGTTATAAATTAGGATGGAATGGTGTGTTACATAAGGTAGGGCTTTGACTTTGAAATTACAAAATATTATTTATTTCCCAAAATATCTTGTTTTAGCAACTTAAAATTTTGATTTCCTATCGAGGCGTGCAACCTAGTGTTTATAATGTTATACCCCTATTTCGAACGCAATGGAAAAGATTTCGAGTCCAAATTCGATCGTATGGATAAGATTGCTTTTTGAACCCAGTTATTATATTAAATTTCGATTTGATTTTCAGCGCGTTTACTTATCGTCCGACAAAACGATCACTCCAAACACTACAAAAATTGAAATCCGATAATAATACAATGTTACAAATTCAATGAAACTAGTTTCCTCGAATTCCGAGACTGTGCCTCGAAAGGCTATTTTTAAACATCAATTTAAACGATATATTTTCAAAACTTAACAAAACATTCCCAAATTCAATTTTCAACATTTTTACTATCTTCAGTACTATCGATATAAACTTTAGAAGCCTTTAAAATATTTTTAACAAGCTCGAAACTCAAGATTAAATATTTTACTCAATCTCCCAATTATTGAATTGAATAATTATATTATTCAACAAATTGTTGTATCTACATTCTGAATAGATAAATCAAAGTTTTTCATATTCAAAACCAATTTATAATTCAATTTCTATATTTAAAACCATTTAAATATTCTGAATTAAACATTGAAAAATCCGGGTCGTCACAATAATAATTGTTATTATTGAACCAAGGACATTGTGTTTGGACTATAAAGTTGAATGTGAATGATATTGGAATTTTGACCATTATCAAATTCCACAAATCCAAAGTGATATAATTTTGATGAAGAGAATTAGTATAAATAATTGTCACTATTAGGCACCGCTTATAACAACTAAAATTAGATTGTACCAATGGATGTGTAAGCGATAAATTCGGCCAAAATGTCACACCACCTGATAAGTGGCGTGTGAACGTTAATATTCGAATAGTTCGATATTAATCGCTTACTAAATTTACACAGTCGCACGACCGTAGTGATGAATTCTTTGAAAAACCATATGATTTAATTAATTTATAAAATATTGTACATTGATTAAATTAATTTACATTTGGGAAATATTAATTTTTTCTAATGTTTGGATATTTTTTTGTAATTATTTTAATGCATTTATAAAAGTTATGTTTGCACGCATTGATATACGATGTTGATGTAATTTAAAGATAATTGCATGAAATGATGTATGAAAATTTTATGTCATTTGATGACATGATTTTTTGAAATTTTATGTCATTTGATAGCATAATTTGTGGAAATTTTATGTGATTTGATGACATACGTGTAAAGAAAGGATTGCAGAGAGAGAAACAATCAAGATAATTAATTTGGGAAGTTTTAATTAAAGAATAATTTTTTTCCATGCTTTCAAATAAAGCATATTCTTTAATTCATCCTGTATGTACAATTCATTCTATCTCATTCAATCTGTTTCTTTTTCTCCTCCTAACTTTTCATGGCAGAAAATGAAAAAAGTTTCCAAAATTCTTTCAACTCTATATAAAAACATTAAAAAAATAAACAAAACAAAAGTGGTGCAACCATCTCTTGCAAGGATAGAATAAGGAGCTTGAAGATCTGAGGATATGTCTTCATTCAAGGTGTGACTTCTAAGCAACATCCTAAGGGGAGTCCATTTTCAAGATGTGCTTCAAGACTTCGGTTAATAAAGTATATTTTTCTTTAATCAATAATGATATTTGATGTAATGTTTGTTGAAAGAGTTATCATAATTTGTATGCATATATCATTGCCTCATTTAAGTTTAAAACTTTTTGTGTAGCTTGAATTGTTTATTGAATGAATCAATTGGTGTTTTATTTAATAAATCAAAACTAATATTTGTATATGTTTAAATATAATGTTTTGTTTTGGAACTATGTTGTATACATTCAATTTAAAGTCTAATTTTTAGATTAGAATTTTAGTATGTTCAATTTATCAATTGAGTTCTTACTTTGTTAAATTAAAATTAAAAATTGTATATTTTTGAATACAATGTTTTATTATAGATCTATATTATAAACATTCAATTCAAAGTATAAACCTTTAGATTTAAAATTTGTATGTTTATATTGTTTTGATTGGATTTTACTTTAACAATTAAGCTAAAATTTGTTTATGAATATTACAGTGTTTGATTGAGGATTCATGTTTTAATTCATATAAAACAAAATGTAATTTTAGATTTGAAAGTTCTTATGTATGTATTTTGTGTTTATATTGTTTTGAAAATTAAAAAAAGGAAGATGTTTTGGCAATAAATCTTAATTATAATTTCATCGCTATAGCCTCTATTTTGTATTGATTAGAGATATTTTATTGAATATTACATCAATACAATTAATGTTTTGACAATAAACCTACTTCTAAATTGATTGCTATAAATCTCTAAATTTTATTAAGTAGAAAGACTTGGTTTAATCTTATATACACACAATTAATTATATATATATATGTGTCTGCATATATAAAATTTATTACATGTATTTCATATTGTCAAAGTATGATTAGATTTCTTTCCAAAAAGAGGATACAAACTAAATGAGGCAACAATATATACGTACACTTATTTTCGACTGTTTGTTTCCTTATATTATGATGCCTATAAATTGTCATTTACATGTTGCATTAATTAAGTTTGCCAAATGGGAATTGATTCAACCATCATTGTTTTATTTATTTATTTCCCATTTTTTTCTTTACGTGATTAGCTATTCATTTAATTTTGTTTATATATCTACATCTTGCCATTAATTGATAGCACCTATCATATATATGCGCTTACAGAATTTACATTATAACATATTTATTTATACTTATATTCATGGCATACACATGTTGCTAATTAATGACATTCATATAATAAATCAATTTAATTAAAGAGAGAAATGAAAGGTTTCTCTCTATGTATGAATTTATGCCCCATCATTAATTGAATAAATTAAGAAGTAGGAAATAAAAAGTTTCATTCTCTAAATAAATTTATACCCTATCATTAGTTGAATAATTTAAGAGATAGGAAATGAAAAGTTTCATTCTCTAAATAAATTTAATAAGTTGTTGCTACAAACAAATATGAACATAAGAGTATATTTGATATACTTTAATTTACATACACATTAAATTAAAGCAAAACTTTATTTATAAAATTAAATAAAATATTGGTTTGATTTAAAAGAAACTTAGAAAAGTTCTAAGTATATTTAGACGTCATAGGCCTATTAAAGATCCAAAATGTATTTTTTTTTTGAAATTCACTCGTTTCTTACGCTACAGGCTGACCCATTTCCTTCAATGGTATCAGAGCGAGGTTGGTGAGGCATTCACCGGCAAATTGGATGTCTTAGGTTCGATCCCTACAACTAGCATGATAGGGGATTCTCACGTTGTGATCTGTGATGAAGCATTGTCTCTTGCCCCTACATGTCCTGTAATGGTTGTGTTAGTCGAGAAGTTGCATGTAAAACTCCCTTATGAGGTACCTGGTTGTGTTACCCTAAAGGAGTTGGGGCAAGAGCAACAATGGTATCAGAGCCTAACAACCCATGTGGTCTAAATTAGTCATTTTAGGGTTAACTAATTAAGTTTGCGCACTTAGAATGGTTTCTAGAAATGTGATGTCTAGGATTTGAATTGGGTAATCAAGTACCCTATCCTCCCTGGTTACCTGCCTGGCCTGAAAGGTGGAGTAAGCCCAAAGGTTGCCCCTAATAGAAAAGTCCCAATTTAATTGGGTTTGGGCTAAGTTTAAAAATAGTTTTGAAAATTAAGACAATATTTTAAATTTAAAGTTGAATTTAAAACAAAAACATGTTTATTATAAAAGATTATAATATAACATAAATTTTCAAAATGTTTGAAAATGCAATGAAAAGTTCAAAATGTTTGAAACGATGTTAATATATTAATTTCAAAATTTTTAATTATTAAAAAGATTAATAATATAAACTAATTAAATGAGTTAATTAATTAATACTTATATGCATGTATTGTATATGTTGATATATTTTATGTTATTTTAAAATGTTTAAGATAACATAAGCATACATGTATGTATATAAGATAAATTTTGGAAATTAATATAATTTATTTAAAATGTTTAATTAATAGTTAAAGGTCAGTTAATCAACTAAAAATATGCATATATAAGATATATATGTCTTACTATAAAGGTTATAATAGATATGTCCAATATAAAAGTTGTATTCGAATACTAATCTAAAACTAATAAAAAAGTTAATTAATTAAAATTAATTAAATAATATTTAATTAATAAAATGTTGTACATAAGATATTGTATAAGTTGATTAAAATATAAAAGTTACATAATAATGATACTTATATAGTATAAATTTATAAATTAAAGGTGGAACATTAAAGAAACCCAAATAGACTTAAGGAATAAATATATATGTAAATGTACGTATACTGCGATTTTCGATGTGTCTGACACTTGGATCACGAGGATATTTCATAAGATATACATTATTCCATAAGTCGATATCACTTAATTTAATGTATTGAAGATTATGAATCTTCAATATAATGTTGTCCTCAACCATACATACATACATACATATATACATACATATATATATATATATATATATATATATAAATTACTTGCATGCTCCTTAGTTGTTAAGAAAACTCAAGCTAAGGATGTTATATGTAGTATTATAATTATACTGAACAGATGAGGTAAGATAACTGTATGTATTTATTGAGTAAACTCAAAGTCGAAATGAGATTAGGACAGAAAAAACGGGTTAGGAGTTGTATGTGATACAACCGATAAGGAGTTATCCATTGTTTGTGGGGCTATGATTTTTTGAGCAAACTCATGTCTGAATATCCAGATAGAGGAGCCCTAACACCGGCTAAATTCGAAAGACTTCTATGTTTCATCTTAGGGTTTGGAGAAACATAAAAGACTAGTGGAAGCATTACTAGAAAAATGAAATGGTAACATTTAATATTTCTAATATTGTAAGGGCATATACTATATAATGTTATAATTATCTCCAATGACAAATTTGCGCATTTAATATGATTGATAAAATGTTTATCGATTAACATATACAAATGAACTGAACTGAAAATTGACAAATGAAAATATAATACCCATTGTTAAATTCATATTGCATGTTAACGTTTCAACACCCATGCAAGTGCCTAAATTTACAACGAATGAATACATTCGTGGTTTGGCCACTAACGCATTTATTTGGTCAAGACCATGTATTGCATTCTATGAGTTTCAAACTCTAAAAGAAATACATGACTATGCATATTTGATCCATGCATATAAATGTTATATGGTGAATGGTCAAAGTTTGTAATGTACAATATTTCGATGAAACTAGTTCATCCGAAAAACCAAATAAACCTTAGTGCGAGATCAAGTATTCAATTTGATTGATTACAAAAGAGATCGTATTGTGTTAATATAACACAAGACCAAAAACCACAAGATAGATCTGAGAACTCGATCGCTGAAATATCATTTTGTTCGGTTTATGTAAAGTGCAACATATTTAATGTCCTTAAATGTTAAGGATAATCGAATGTGCTTTTATAAAGAGTTTGTTTGGATATTGTAGTAAGGTTTTCTTTTGAATAGTTTGACCATTTAAAAAGAAAACAAATGTATAAGAATAAATGTAATTTAAGGTACGGTTGGGATGAAGAGAATGAATAGTCACTTTTGCTTCATAGAGGAACATTGGAAGTGTGAATTGTAACAATAATTGATACTTAATATTGGAATAAGAAGTATGATTTCTATTCTGAAATTTATTTTCATACAGAAAATTATTTTCTATGAGATTTATTTCTTTAAGCTCAAGATATTTGATCGACGAACTCTCCACTGCACATAGTTGAAGTGTATGAATTAAAAAAATTGTATTAATTTAATGATTGACCTCCGAATTTACGGTAATGGTGGAAATAGTGGGTGCTTGCCATATAGAACTTTTTAATTGCATCATATATGAAAATTGTTTACATAAAACTAAACATATATTATTTATGAAATAATGATTATTTTGGGTATCGACTGAAAAAATAGACATAGCTATATTTCAATATGAATGTTATGAATATTCTTTGTGAAATAAAACTATAATATGGTAATATTTTTGCAACAAAAGTGATGCGTTGGATAATACAAAAGTATATAATATTATTTATAGTTCTTTTGGAATTATAGACTAAGCCGTAGTTTTGAGAAATAATTTTATCGTATGATTTTGAAGCATATGATACTTGTTGATTATATCTCAAACAATAAAGGGCTGTGCACCTATTTAGTGGGAGTTTCATAAGAGTTGATGAACTCTTCGGATTGATATATATATATATAGATGTATGCAATCGTAATTCTATAAATATCAAAACGGTTTCACGTACTTCGTCATATTCACCGATGAGTTATCGTCGACATGGACATGTGCATTTGATACATATGTAGTATGTCTATGGTAAACTTATATAATATAGAACAGAAGTAAATAAAATAACATACGATAAAAGTGATTTGATTTGATCAAATGAGTGAGTATATTGGAAAATGTTTCGTACGTACCGAAAATGAATAAAGATCCAATCTCAAAATTACTCCTACATGTGATACATAATGATGCATCGATATGGAGTGATCGAACTTTGTTGGACAATGTACGATTAATTGCGAGTGAAGTTGAGTTAGTTTCTTTCAATAAGGTAATATACTTAAGGGTAGTACACAAGATTAATATTATTTCATCTGAATAACAGTTTGCAAAATTTTACAAGATAAGGGTTTATAAGAAACTTCAACATATCCTAGGCCAAGGAATTGGCAGGTTGTGCGAGTCGAAAGATTGCATGTGATAATTGTTCATAAGGGATCTTGTATGAATCTTTCCAAAAAGATTTTGAAAAGACCGTCATTGGATGACATATTTATGTTTCGAACATAACTTTTGTAAACTAAAACTAAATCATTTTTATAAATAAAGAAATTTATAAAACGTTTATAAATACTTATTCTATTACATTGAGAAACAATTGTTGTTTCATGATATACTAACTTCATTATGAAGAAATTTCTTTGAGGAATTATTGGTAGTAAAATGCAATTGGATATGATCCATAGATAGAACTATTATATGAGATAAAATGAAATTAACCAACATAAACGAACACATAGCATTAGAATGCCTAATAAATATTCTCGCACATCAAAGAGAAACTATGAGTTTCTTATTAATGTCGAAAATATATAATTCTCGATTGTTCAAACCATTAGGAGTGTTAACTCTATGATATGGTATGATGTGCAAATCAGAACGAATCCTAAGTACGCTATCAAAATATGATTTTGGTAGTCATAACCTAAGGGATGTGATCCATCGGCCGTGATTGTGTCTTTATGAGCAAGATTAATGCAGTTGGAATTAAATGAGCAATGTTAATAAGAATAATATCGCAATTTCAATTGTTGAAATTAGCGTAATAGATTCGATATTAAATGTGCTCAAGTTAATTTGGATTTACTCACAAAATTACCGCTTGATATGACTATATATTTGGCATGTATGTGTTAAAATAGAAAATTATAAATAATGATTTAGAGTAAACTGTTTACACATAATAACCGAAATATCTCGAAGTCAAAGGGAGTGATATTGCGTTTGCGACTCTGCGGATATGATCCAAGGAATGATAGAAAGTATCATTTTATAAGCAACAAAATTGAACAAATATTTTGATGGAAATATTTAGTAGTTTTATTTTCAATCAAAGTGCAGAGAAAACATGTGTTCATAAGAAAGAATGTTAAAAGGTACATTGGTATTTCTAAACTATAAGTAAACAATACGTTGTTGATTTTAACGATGTACTTGTGTTAAAATCAACCTTAGTTGTTTTAATACTCAACATTGGGTTAATAAATGATGTGTTCTATAGTAAGTATAAAGGATGTCAGGAATGTCCCAAATGATATGCAAGGACACCATATTAAAATGTTTAATACGTCATATGAAAGATTAATTCCTTTGCATTGGTGACAGGAATTATCATACATGTTATGCAGTCTACGATATCATGATTTGTTTATGTATTTAATAAAGAAAATATCAAATCCAAACTGATATCACTAAATGGTTGTTTGAAGTGTTTTCATGTACTTATGAAATACTAGAGAATAATTTACAGAAACAAAAACACCTTATGAAGGAGTGTTCAGACTCGAACTTCATAAGTGATATCGAGTATAATATGCAACAATAAATCAAATTAAGAATATTTAAGTTGGAAATGTTCCAAATGAAATACCATGACTAATTCAATGAAAAAAGAAAAGTACATCGCCTAGAACAACGCCACAATAAAGATAGTATGTAAAATTATAAATGTGAAAATTTATAACCGAGCTGATTTCAAATGTTGAAAATCTAATAACATTGTTATATGATAACAATGTCACGATATAATTTGTAACATAATTTATATCTCACTGGATGTCGAGATACATACTCTGAATTGTTTCACATGATAAAGCAGTTTATCATCGTCGAAGAGAGTTGATTGAAAGAGTAGATAATTAAAACTTAACAGCATAACCGTTGACGAAGGGACTGACCTAATTGGATTTGAGAAAACCAATTGGAAAAGTTGGAATACGATTCCATAATTGACCCCAAGTGCAAGTGGGCGACTGATAGAGTTAGGGGTATCTCCTATAGGAAATTATGTAATTTGTTACATATATCTAACTCGTTGATCAATCTTGTTTGAAATGAAGGTATTTTCTTTCTATTACATACTTGATATAATATGGTTATATTAATTAATTAATTTAATTAAAAGTATATTTAAAAGAAAATCCATAAATGGTATGTTTTGTGACAGTAGTTACAAAGTGTTGTAACCGTGAGTAATTTATCACTTTGAAACAAATGTACCATCTTAAATGTTCCTAGTCAAGATGCATCGAGACTGGATATCGATGTATCCATTGAGACTAGAGTATGTAATGCTTTTTAAATGTTGGGCAGTGTATTACTCATGATTTTTGGTGTCACCAAGGGGTTACGTACTGATAGTTAAAGGATAACTATGGAATGACTCACTCGATAGTCTTATGTTGGTTAATATAACTAGAATCAAGCAGAGAATATTGATGTGACTAATTTACATAGTTTTCTCGACTTGAGAATACTTTTGATCTTCAATGTGGAAGCTCCACTTTGATTATAGTTAAATCGTGGCACGACGTCCATCGAACAACTATAGTTAGGTCAACTGGAAGCATTGGAAGTGAAATACTATTCAAGAGAGGATTCATCTCCTTGGTTGCATTTCGGTTAGTAATAATTGTTATTATTGAACCAAGGACGTTGTGTTTGGGCTACAAAGCTGAAAGTGGATGATATTGGAATCTTGACCATTATCAAATTGCATAAATCGAAATGATATAGTTTTGACAAAGAGAATTTGTGTAAATAATTGTCACTATTAGATATCACTTATAATATGTAAATTTGGATTTTACCAAAAGACGTGTAAGGTACAAATTCGGCCAAAATACCACATCACCTGCTAAGTGACGTGTAAACGTTAATATTCGAATAGTTTGATATTAATCGCTGATTGAATTTTCACCTTTGAGTCTCACAACTGTAATGATGAATTCTTTGAAAAACCACATGATTCAATTAATTTATAAAATGTTGTAAATTGGTTAAATTAATTGATATTTGAGAAACATTAATTTTTACTTATTGGATGTTTGGAAGTTTTTTTGTAATTATTTTAGGGAATTTATAAAAGTTATATTTGCACACATTGATATACGATGTTAATGTAATTTAAAGATAATTTCGTAAAATGATTTGTGCAAATTCTATGTCATCTGATGACATGATTTATGGAAATTTTATGTCATTTGTTGATATAATTTATGGAAATTTTATGTCATGTGATGACATATGTGTAAAGAAAGGATTAGAGAGAGGAAAACAGTCAAGAGAATTAATTATGGAAGTTTTTACTAAAGATTAGGAAAAGTTTCATTCTTTCAAATAAAACATGTTCTCTCTTTCATTCTGTACGTACAATTCATTCTTTCTCGTTCAAACTGTTTTTTCTCTCCTCCTAACTTTTCATGGCAGAAAACAAAAAAATTCCAAAATTCTTTCTACCCCATATAAAAACATCAAAAAAAACAAAAGTGGTTCATCCATCTCTTGCAAGGATAGGATGAGGATCTTGAAGATCTGATGAGATATCATCATTCAAGGTGTGACTTCTAGGCAACATCCTAAGGGGTGTCCATTTTCAAGATGTGCTTCAAGACTTCGGGCAATAAGGTATGTTTTTCTTTAGTAGATAATGATATTCGATGTAATGTTTGTTGAAAGAGTTATCATAATTTGTATGCACATATCACTGCCTCATTTAAGTTCAAAATTGTTTGTGTACCTTGAATTGTTTGTTGAATGAATCAATCGGTGTTTTATTTAATAAATCAAAATTAATATTTATATATGTTTAAATATAATGTTTTGTTTTGGAACTTTGTTCTATACATTCAATTTAAAGTCTAATTTTTAGATCAGAGTTTTAGTATGTTCAATTTATCAATCGGGTTCTTATTTTGTTAAATTAAAATTAGAATTGGTATATGTTTGAATACAATGTTTTATTATAGATCTATATTATAAACATTCAATTCAAAGTATGATCCTTTAGATCTAAAATTTTGTATGTTGTTTTGATTGGATTTTACTTTAATAAATTAAGCTAAAATTTGTTTATGAATATTATAGTGTTTTATTGAAGATTCATGTTTTAATTCATATAAAACAAAGTGCAATTTTAGATTTAAAAGTTTACATATATGCATTTTGTGTTTATATTGTTTTGAAAAAAAAGGAAGATGTTTTGGCAATAAATCCAAATTTTAATTTCATTACTATAGTCTCTAATTTGTATTAATTAGAGATATTTATTGAATATTACATACATATAATTAATGTTTTGACAATAAACCTACTTCTAAATTGATTTCTATAAATCTCTAATTTTTATTAAGTAGAAAGACTTGATTTATTCTTATATACATGCAATTAATTTATATGTATATTTGCATATATAAAATTTATTACATGTATTTCATATTGTCAAATTATGATTAGATTTCTTACCAAATGGAGGAAACAATTTAAATGAGTCGGTAATATATGCACACATTTATTTTCCATTGTTTATTTCCTTACATTATGATGTCTATAACTTGTCATTTATACGCTGCATTCACTAAGTTTACGAAATGAGAAATTGATTCAATCATCATTGTTTCCCTTTATTTATTTCCCATTTTTTCCTTTATGTGATTAGCTATTCATTTAATTTTGTTTATATGTCTTTACCTTGTCATTAATTGATAGCACCTATCATATATATGCACTTACAGAATTTACACTATAACATATTTTGTTTATACTTATATTCATGTCATATACATGTTGCTAATTAATGACATACATATGATCAATTTAATTAAAGAGAGAGAGAGAAATGAAAGGTTTATCTCTCCGTATAATTTTATACCTCGTCATTAATTGAATAAATTAAGGAAAAATAAATAAATAGTTTCATTCTCTAAATAAATTTATGACCCGTCGTTAATTAAATAATTTAAGAGATAGGAAATGATAAGTTTTCTTCTTTAAATAAATTTAATTATTAACTGTTACACACAAATATGTACATAAGAGTATATTTGATATACAATAATTTACATACACATTAAATTAAAATAAAACTTTATTTATAAAACTAAATAAAATATTGATTTTATTTAAAAGAAACTTAGGAAAGTTCTAAGTATATTTAGACTTCATAGGCCCATTAAAGATCTAAAACGACAATTTTTTTGAAATTCATCCATTTCTTCCACTGCGGGATGGTCCAGTTCCTTCACAAAAGCATTATATTTAACAACCAAGACAACAAAAATATTAGTTATAAAAACTTAGTCAAACGAGCAAACTTTACTCACCAAAAAGTTGACCAAAACTAACTGGGTTACTAACTTTTTCTTATGACCAAGATCTTTACTTTTTCTTTACAAAAATGAGTTTTTGATGGCCTTATGGCCCAGAAGTGCTTCGACCATGATAAGATATGAGTCAGCCATTGCTTGAATGGCAATGATGAGGGCTTGTTTTGGAAATATGGAGTTGTAGAAGTGGAGGGATTTGCTTTAAACAAGGTTTTAGAATTTTAAAGTTCTAAAGTTAAGGTTTTTTTTTTAAAAAAAAAACTTTGGAATTTCTTTTGGAAGCCATGAGAGAGTTAAAGAAGAAGGTGGGTTTTGGAAAAGAATAAATAAAATGAAAATGAGAACGGAAAAATATAAGAATTTGCTTTTATATAAAGTGCATTAAACGAATCACCAAAACACCCCTAAGGTACATTACCCTCCACCAAAGCATGCCACATCCCCGAACATATCCCCTTCCTCCTAAAATTTCAAAAATTACGGCCCTTTCATCTCATTTTACCGCATCACCATGTTCCAACATGTTTAAACATGTTTTAGTACTAATGTACTTATGTTTAGTTATGATGCGACACTTACTTTTTTACTTAATTATATTTTAAAATTTACGTACCTAACTATAAATACATATATGGACAAATATACTTATACGCACGCACAAAGATATATATCCTAACTTATTTATAAATGTGTATATTTACACTAAAAAGTTCACAACGTTTCCGACAACTTTTAGTCGATGAAAAGTCAAAAATTCGAAAAACGAATTTTGGTCACATTTTCGATTTTTCTTCGAACTATATATTTTTGTAATTTTTTTTTAAAAACTATTGCATCATCATTGTTTACTATTTAAAATGGTTTCATTTTAATTATAAAACATATTATTTGAATATGTAAAATTAATTAAATATTCATGAGTCAAAGTGGTGAAATTTTAGGTCGTTACAATACATATCTCGATGTGTATCCAAATCTGATAGTATTGAATTTTTCACTTCCACAGAGTTGCTCATTTCATCTACCTGTTGACCATTGCCATGGAAACCACAATTACCGTTTGTCTCAACATCCTCAATTTTGACAATAAACGGATGAAGAAGCTTTGGGATATGATGAAGGAATTAGTTGGTGTAAGTAATACCGATCATTTGTAGTTTATCCACAACTTTCTTTATCGATTTGCTTGACTCAAGATCATTTTCAACCATATCATCTTTTCTTTTCCTATTTGAATTTATTTTTTGCAATGCTTGATTTAAATTTTTGTTGCGAATTAAGTTTCACTCATTCAAATTTATATGAATCACGTTTTGCTGACCACAACTTTCTCGTATGTGGTTTAGTTATTCTTGCTCCCTGGTGATCGACCTTTATAAAATCTTCTTCAATTGTAACAACATAACTCCTTTTATTTGTAGTTGCATTTTTGAAAGAAGCAAATGTACAAACCTACAAAAAAAAATGAAAAATGTTGCAAACGATTTTGTAAACCACATCGACCTTTGCATATTATGGTAATCCAAAACCATCTAGATCTGAAACCAAATTTCCCGTCAAAATTTTAATAATAACTGTATCTGCTATTTTTACAACCAAAAATACAAATTGAAATAAATATTATCTCAATAATAAATAAATACTACTATTTAACCTTGAAATTAATGAGACAACAACAAAAATAAATAACATGCATAGTAAGAATAGTAATAAGAAAAACTCTAAATTTATGATTTGTTCAAAAGCATTAAATTTGGTCTCATTTGTGCTATTAACATCAATATTCGTTCTCTTGGTTTTGCGTTACTGGATTAGGTTGGTCTTTTAAGTATTCCTACCGAAGATACTTCTAAACTAAGAGCATCTCCAATAGTTCGGAGTGTGAAAATTGGATTTTCCACACTCCGAAATGTTGAAGGCCTCATTTCTCCAATAGAAATGAGGTCAGGCGTCTGGTTGACAGGCGCCTGGTCATCAGGCGCCTGTTCAACAGGCGCCTGATCCCAACGCCTATATCAGGTGCAAACCCCCCATTTTCCTTCATTTTCTCCTCTTTCACCCTCTTTTCAGTTATTTTTTTAATTTTACTTTGCATCGAAATGCCGCCCCATCCCGTCAAAACTGGTAGACAGACCATTCGATATGTGACGGATGCCAATATCGAAGCTGCTCATGACCCTTCTGATGCCATTGTGACTCTAGACGATCTTCGATCCTTGCACGACTTGCTCCCTACTATTTCGCATCGACTTACTACAGCTACATCGACGCTACAAATATATGTTTATTTCTTTATTGCTTGATGAACAACCGTGTAATTGTATACGTATGATAATTTTTTGTTTATTTTAACATTAAATAATCATATATTTAGGTTCATCACGTAGCGATGCGAGGTAGTTGGTATAAATGTATGTCTAAGTGTTTTGATCAGTTACCACAATCGATTTTGGATAGCTACATGCGTCACCTTTTGGTGAATTTCTAGATTTACCTAGATTTGCACACGTATATCATTTCCTAGTAGAGGCCCTCACTGAGAGATGGTGGCCTATGACTCACACATTTCATTTCCTTGATTTTGAGCTAGGATCGACTCCTCTAGATTTTTATATGCTCATTGGCATAGAGGTTGGTCGACCGGACTGTCTCCCTGTTCCATTTGATAGTTCATTTGAGGAGTTCGAGTCATATTCAGCATATTTACCAGCTTTGGCCGATGAGGAGGTTAGAGGAGGAGCTGTTACTCTCACTTATCTACAGGGATATATAATAGAGTACATGGCCGTTGAGGATACGCACACTCCGATTATTTGTGTCTTCGTATTATACCTTTTTGGATCTACATTTTTTAGTAACAATAAGGGTACTATTAGGCTTGATTTTTTGGCTGGATTAGAAGATGTGGATGGACTATATATATATATATATATATATATATATATATATATATATATGATTACGGTACTGCTATTATTAGTTATTTGTACGTAGCATTGGATACTTATGCGCTTCGGCAGTCTAGACAGATGTGCGAATTTTGATACATTCTTCCATTTTGGTACTACGATTATACTGCCAATATGCACTCCCGACTTATTGTAGAGTGAACGCCACACCTTATATTTACTTTCCTAGATTGCGTCATTGGGGTCCTCCTATGCATTTGTCTCGTGTTGCACAAGGGGTGCACAATGAGCTGATGGAGGCTAGACAACAGATGGACTTGAGGCAGCGTGGTAACATTATCGTTCGCCCATGGGATCAGTACTTACAGTTCCTAGAGCCCGGTCCTGATCATCCACTTACTTTTCAGTTTTCCATGTCACGACGCAGGGTTTGCTTTCAGGTTCCTACATGTTCATTCATATGATATTTAGGAGAGCAGTGTTGGCTACAGTTGTATGGTATAGTTCACATTCCATCAGATCCGCTACCATGGGATGATATATATGATGATATTAGGGTTGGACCAGCTTGTATTCTTGTGCTGAGGGGTGCAGGATGGGTGGATGGTGAGCCTTTTACAGTTCCGGGAGACTTTGATTCATATTGGGCTCGAGTAGCCCCACGTGTTTATGGTTGCCTGATTATATTCGGAGTTTGAACTCCGATCATATTGGTCCGCATACTTCTTTTGGTAGAGTTCCACTACCGCCTGCCACCTTTGAGCCTACATCGTCCCAGTACACGCAGCCTCCTACTTTCGACCCTCCCCCCTCATTCATTTAGAGTATATGATGTACATGGTCAGGTGATAGAGTATCCCATGCCGTATCCTACAGATGACGCTATTGTGGGTGTACCATCCACGGGGTTGTATCAGCCTCATCAGGTTTGTACAAATTTTAAATTTTCTTTAAATTACTTGTCATTATATTCTTCATCTATGTATAATTTTACTTGTGCACATATCAGTTTTACCAGTACATGGATTATGATAGACAGATGATTGTTTCATTCGAGCGAATGACGCTCGATTATACACAGATGATGTATTAGAGTTACCAAACTGCGTCAAACAGCAGCAGACTCAGTATGATGCGCAGATACAGGGACTACAGACCCAGATTCAACAGCTTAAGGAGCAGCTCCATGCCGGACCTGAGCCTCACGACTTTGATGACGTCAACAATGACAGTGAGGACGATAGTGGAGATGATGAGGAGATTGATATCGGTTCTGATCATATAGACCGATGTGCTACATATAGATGTTTCATTTTATGTTATTATTTTTCATGCATTACGATAGTTGGTTGCATATTATGTTGGTGATGATGCTATTGTTATATGTGATCGTCTATATGTTATGGCATTGTGTCGATTATATTTTATATTGAGTATGGCATTGTGTTGATTATAATTTATGCTTGTTTATTATTAAGCGTATATGAAGTAAAAATATTAAAGTAACAAAAACAGTTGTGTTTGTTTGTCAAAAAGTTATGGATGTTTGACACATGGACTTTAATCTCATGCTTCATTTTTTTAATGCGGATTACGACCTCTTTATTTAAGATAAAGTGTTATATTCAAATGTCACAACATTTAAAAGTTCGGTAAATTCAATCAATGTCTAACATATATTTTTGACTACAGAATTGAAACTGCTAGTAAATTTTTTTATACAAATTGATCAAATGTGCGACGATGAGGAGATAATGGCAACTCAGTTTTGGGACACTATTGCTAAACTTTACAATAGCAATGTTGAGTGTACCAGTGGACGTGCTAATGTAGAGTTAAGGACTGCTTATGGGAACTTCTGCAATGCTTGTATGCGGTATAGTACGATTATCAATGAGGTTATATTTGAAAATTTGTTCGAACTAACCCGTTCCACATTTGAAGGTCATTACTTTCTCTAATATCACAGCACATTCGCTAAACGTGAGGCTTATATCATACATCAAAATTGGCTAGAACGATTTGGATATCCATATTTTGAGTGTATTATTGTTTCTGTGTATGCATATTTATTATTGTCTTGTTTGTGAGTAATTTCATGTTCTACTATACTGTCAAATCAAAATACAATGCTCATATTTAAACATTAATAATTGGTAGCATTCACACACTTTAATATATATACATAAGAGCTTTTCTTCTCAAACACACAATTCAGTTCTCCGCTCCTTCATTCTTCTATTCCTCATATCAATGCCTTCCTGGTCGTCATCTATTGACTCTGATTTCGGCTACGTTCCAACAGAAAGTGAACACACCGATGAAGATTGTAATATCAATTACCAAGACCAGTATTACGAGGACGTTGCTCGTAAATTCCCAAATCTTGACCAACTCACACTTCAAGAAGATGCTCAACCGCTGTATGAACGTACGATTGTCCAACCTCTACACGAACCGTTGGTTCATCAACAGTCACAAGAACATGAGGTTGATTAAGTACCAAATTTGCAACCTTCGGTTGATCAAGAGGTTGACTCTTACGTAGCATGTTACCACTGTAGTTATAAGGTTGAAGTTGTGGTTAGAGCTGATGGCGAAGATATTAGTCGTCGAATCCAGTTGTTTCCCTTTTGGCCTTAAGGGTGCAATTATGCAGAATGGGTTGATGAACGACTGTGCCCAAGGGCCATAACATATGCCAACGAGATGGAAAGAGAAATAAGACATCTCCGAAATGTCCTGCAAAACTTACAATTTGACATTAACCGGTGGTTTCTTAGTGTCATTTCTAAGTCCTAGTCAGGGTATTTTTGTTGGTTGTATTATTGTGGAGTGTATTATGTTGACTATATTTTTGTTTGTTTATGTATTATCGTTGACTGTATTAATGTTTGGGTATTTCAGTAACATTGTCTTATTTCTTTCTATATTATTGCCATAGAAATTTCTAACTGCACTATTGTTTGGTAGTGTCATAAAGTTGTTAAGAACATGGCTACAGTTGTATGATGGGATGAGATATTACATTAACAGTCAATAGTGTATGGAGGGGATGTGACACTGGACCAACAGGCAACAGTATGTAGATGGGACAAGATAATACACCAGTCAAATCTCCTTGTTGGCTTGTGAGAACGTGGCTATGGTGTTTAGATGGGACGGGACACTGCACCGACAGACAAAGGTGTGTAGATGGGACGGGACACTATAGACGTGACATAAATGGAATCTACTTTATAGATAGTGGTTGAATTAAATTAATGCTACCCGCCAACTAATCATGATTGGTTGTTTTGTTATAAAAGCCAGCATGTGATTTAAGCTATAAAAGGCTTGTTAGATGCTAGAAATATTATTGCTCATTCTTATTTCATACAATTTCAAAGATAACAAATGCCGCCGAAGATTATATTTTTTTTGATGATAGCGATGAGGAATTTGATGAAATGATGGAAGATCATTTTCGTCACGAAAAGGAACTAATAAGTATGGCTGCACTACAGGTTGGTTAATCGAGCGGGCAACATGGTGGATCAATTGTTGCACTAAGAATTTTTGCATATGCAGGACCGACAGACGTGCTTGATGAAAATTTGAAAGTGGCAGAAAGCACGGTATTAGAGTGTTTGGAGATTTCAGTCAAGCTATCATGGACATTTATGGTAATCAATACTAACGCAGACCGAACGAGGTGGATATAACAATGTTATTAAATATGCATGGTAGTAGAGGTTGGCCTGGAATGTTAGGCAGTATAGACTGCATGCACTGTGTAACAGCCCGCCATTTCGCACGCTTTAAGTCGACGATATTCACACACGTCAAACTTAAAACATACAAAAGGGCGGATTGTTATGGGGTAAATAAGAAAAGCAGAGAAGAAGAAACAAAACAGAATCTTGCAGCGGAACAATAAAATATAATAATCAATATACAGTTCATAAAACTGTTTTACAAAACATTTAATTTTTTCTATACAATAAATATCAGAGTTCACGTACCAAAGGATAATAACAATGCAGCGGAAAACAGTGTGTAGTGGAACAATATAATATATAATAATAATAATGAAATCTTCGTCTTCGTCCTCCAGAATAAAGTCTTCGATTCTTGGAATGCTCGGACTGACCCGAGCGAATTGAAAAGACAAAACACTCGAGTCAGAACTAAAAGATCTTATGTGAGTTAAATTAACAGCAATATATATGAGTGAAGTAACTTAAGAGATGCTCGGGATTCACATCTCCTAAGGATCCGTTAAACTATTTACTATGTAGTAATATTTCGCTATTACAATAATGTCTACAGTAAAATAAACTTACTTCTAAATAGCGCTAAGGGGTTATCCATATAGCACTTAACACAAATAATGCCAATAGTCTATACAGTGCCTGTATATCTCCTGATCGGGAGACTACGAGAAGACACTCCATAGGTACGACACAAATAGAAACTCATAGTAAAGGCTCGGTATGGTAGGTGACACGGCACAACTAGGCAATGCCAGGGTAGATATACTAATTACGCTTCTGGGTCGGTGGTAACGCGTAGCCGCAGCTACCGCCCACCTCGAGCTATACCCCCAAATCAATGAAATCAAAAGTGGCCACCGTGTAATCCAAAAGTCACAGTATAATATCGAAGGGATGTGTCCGATCAAGGGTGCTACCTCATTAACCCGTCGATTGCTCCTGTTTTAGCCACCTTATGCTAACTCACGGGAGTTGGGTCCACGTATTTACCTCAAAGGAACCGCCGCCACCATCCTACTTCATTCTGGAACCACCACTGCGTACACGGTTATTAAAGTGGTTTTCGGGGTTGGTAGAGAGTATGACAACTTTCGATTCCGGTCTCTTCAACAACCAAACGTTATTATAACACCGCGGTTTTTTCAAAATAGTTTATGCTTTTTTAAAAACCAGAATATAATATCCATTACAAAACTATATAAATACGATATCATTTCCTTTTAAAACCCAAATCTATATGATATCATTTAATTTCAAAATATTCATTTTTCCAAAATCACAACACTTTCCAATCTATATACCTTGAAACTCGTAGCTTTGAAAACATGATTTATAATACTTAAATGGATTAAATATTAAATTTTCCTTATATAATAAAATAGCTTCTAAATTTTCCCAAATAAATCCCAATACCAATTTGAACCTCCAAATAAACCATTTTAATTCCCATATATTTCAAAGCTTAAATATTCTATATTTCAAAACTTAAATTTTTATAATTCATATATTTCAATCTTTAAATATTCCACTATTTCAAAATGGACTCTTTGATAATTTCATATATATCAAATCCAATTCCTATTATTTAAATTTGAAATGTTTACTTAATGAAACAAATATTATTTAAGTAAAACCCTTAAACTTCAATAATAGGATATTCTTTTAATTAAATTGACTTGATAATATTCTTTTAAATCAATTTGATATTCATTTAGATCCTCTAATCAAAATCAAGTTATAAAATCATGCCATTTAAATCTCAATTTATTTACATTTCAAATCAAATTTTTCGAGGATAATTCTTAAATACTTTAATTCAAATCATATTCACATTTATCTTCAACATTAATTTTATTTGAGTTATTATAAATTCTATATACAATAGAATTTTAAATAGATACTTAACCATATTATATAAAGAAATCAAGTTTCATTATTTAGCTTATTTTATAATTCAAAACAAATTTATACATAGCAAACTTCAATAATAAAATAGCATTTATATAATATCTAAAATCAATATCGATATACCCATATATTTCTTTACAAAACCACAAAAATCAGTTCAAAATAATTTTATATATAGATCGCGGTGTCTGTATATAATTTTCTATCCTATGGTCAAGTGATACGGATATTTATCATTTCAATCCACAATTTAAAAATAGAAATTACGGTTATATATCATTTCAAACCGCAATCCCGAATGAAATAAGAATGCATAATAACTTGCAGTTTATAACAATATAAATAAACATCCATTCATCCAATATCAATCATCAAACACTTATTATCCCAAACATTATCCAGTCCAAACAATATCATTAATATATAACGGGTAATAAATAACACGTATTAACTAATAGTTATATTCAATAATAAATTAAATAACTGTTTAACTGGCGGTTTATATGCAATGAATAATTAATTAACAATTTAACTGGCAGTTTAAATGCAATGAATAAATTAAATAGCAATTTAATTTAAATAAATGAAATTAACTGAGATGATGATTAAAATATGCCAAACAACCATAAATAAATTTTAAATCACATCATATATCAATTTGACAAACATAAGAAATTTTAGAAGTTGTAAGTGGGTTAAAACACTCATCTTTCGAATTTAAATTCAATTTAAACTCAAAAATTTCACAGTCTTCAAAATTTTCCAAACTAGTGCCAAAACGTCCGGAATTTCAATACGATCCTAACAAAAGAAACCGCGCGTAAAACGGATATCGTAAGCGAAAGTTATATCAGTTAGATCATTTGAAAACAAATTAAATTTAAAACAAAAAAAATAAAACACTCACCAAGGACACGTCATCACCCATTGTAACTCACTCACGTGTTTCCAGTGAAACCTAGGGTCGCGTTCGAAGTTCCAGCCACCACTTGATTGACATCGCCACTCCACGCCTACACCGCACCACGCGTCACGTCACAAGACATCTGACATCACCGTGACGCCTCCCCTTGGTTCCCCCATGGTCGCGACGAACAATCACCACCACTCTTTCTCTCGATAAAGCACAGCCGCCTCCGCCTAATGCTAACCCTAATCCAATCTTAACGGATGATCAGACCATCAACCTACCACTTGAACGCTACAGATGCTCTGCGTGAGTCACCCTCTACCCAACAGTACCCGTGTCGTGACGACCATCGACGTTGATCGTCGCGCGATGAACGAACGAGAAGAAACCATCGATTTATGAACAAATGATGATTCGAATTGGAAAACGAATTTCAGTTTTGAGATGCGTATATGAGAGCTTCGCTATATATATTTTTTCAAATTTTTCTGAGGAGTTTAAATTTTAGCTTTGTATTTGATTTGGAATTGGATATAGAATTTGTTTGTCTGCCATTGAGGAGGAGAGAGTTGAGATATACGTACAGACAAATGAAAATGAGAGGAATTAGGGTTTATAACCGGATTTATATAGGTAGGTCAGAAATTAGAATGGACGGATAAGGTTGGATATACGCGCTAACTTCAAAGTGGCCTAAAAAGCCCGTTTCGACTCCGGAACGAAATTGGGTCAACTCATATATCAAAATAGATATGTTAAACGCGATGGAACAAGTTTCAAGTCCAAATTCCATCGTACAAAGAAGTTATGCTCAAATTAATATTTTTCACATTGATTTAAATTGATTTCAATTTTATAGATTTCAAGGCGTTTCGAGTCCGTACGATCAAACGACAAGTCTGATCGTTACGAAACTTGAAATCCTACAATAATTCACCGTTACGGATCCGATGAAACTAGTTTCGTCGAAATCTGAGTCAGTGGCCAAAATGGCTATTTTTCCATTAATTAAATAAATTAATAATTAATTAATTAAATCCAATTTTAAATTTCAATCTTAAAATTGACAAATTTTATCACTTTTATATTTCTCAATCAATTTCAATGTTTTAAACAAATTAAAAGTCAATTTAAAGTTGATTATCTTATCGATTTCAGTATTTTCCTCAGTTCCATTCAAATTCAGAAATTATAAATTTAATTTCCAAAATTTCTATTAAATTAAATTAACACATCATTATTCCATTCCTTATTGTCAAATAGATGGATTTAACATTGGATTCAAAGCTATGACATTAATATTCTCATATACCATCTTCTTTTCAATTAACATAAATTTTAATGTCCAATTCTGCTTATTTGCAATAAAACCCAATTATTTAATTTTTAAATTCCAATAAATCAATCAATTAAAATTTATTTCAATAAATAAACTTGTTTTAACTCCAAATCTTTTTTATCTAATCAATAATTATTCAATACACAAAGGTAACCTTTGTTTATCCTATTATACATTAGTAAGTTCAAATTTTCATCTTTCCTTCGTACTAACTACCCTATTTTCATTTTATTACATTTCTACCAGTATACACGCTAATTGCATTTTACATTCTAAATAATTCATTTACTTGGGTTCATACTTTCCATTATATCGATTACTATATTATGAATGAATTTACACTTCCAATTATTTCGTTATTACATTCACACCTTCCGTTATAAACTTCATTAAAACATTAAAGATTTCCTAATTTGATTTATAAGGCCAATTAAATATAACAATCGTTACCGTTAACTTTATAATACAATTAATTTTATTAATTTCACTAATTATTACGATTACTTGCGTAACACTGAATTCATCCAATTACCATTTATTATACTAATTCATTTATTTATACTACACCTATTACTAACATTCAAATAAATTAAACAATCTTTACATCAACCAATAGTCATATTATAAATAAAATTATCATTATTTCTGATTATTACTTTAATTTGCAGTAGCCAAACGTTAAATTTAGATTTATTTATTTCTTATGAAAAATTTCACGTTTCTATTTATTTATTACATAGATCACAAGTTTACATCCCTTTATACTATCTTATGAAAACAATATCCATTTCTAACACTTTATTGCATTTATTGGAATCAAATTTTCAAATTTACTAGATACAATAAATTATAACCTTATAGTTATTTTAATTAAATAGGATTGCGCTAAATTAATTATTTATTAACTTAGATTAACATAATTGCATTAATTTACATTCAGTTACAAATAAATCAATATATTATTTCACACATAAATACACCGATTGCATTTGTTTATACTATATTCCATTTAAAACTAAGTCATAACATATGAATTATTATATTAAATTGGAATGTTCATTCAAGTCCATAAATTATTAACTTGCAATAACGTACTTCATTAATTTACATCCAATTACTGTTAACCATGTTTTATTACATTAATTAACTCAATACTTACCTCAAATTTCACAAATTCAATTTATATCTAGGTATAAACATTTCACTACTTCATTTATTAGAATTTTATTTAAAATTACAAATAAATAGGTTTTAATTACCATTGCTATATTTTATTTTAGCGTTCATTTCAATATTAATTTATAAATTTTTAATTTCTACTAACTTTAATTACAAACATCTTATTTAATTAAGAAATTTATTTATCAAAATTTATGGGTCGTTACACTCTCCCCCACTCAAAACTTTTCGTTCCCGAAAACGAAAAGAAGGGATAAGAAGAATTAAGAAATCAACATATCTTATTCAAAATATTATCTTTATACACAATCAAATTTACAAAATTAATTACTTTAAATAAAATATACAAATTTATAACCTTAAACCTTTTTATACTCAAATTAATAAAGTTTGGAAAAACATTTTCAAATTTTTCTCTAAGTCCGAAATTTACGGAAAATTTCGGCAGAGTCTCCTTTGTACGGGGAGGCTCGGGAGAAAATATAATATCAATTTTAATAATATAAAACATATATTTTCCAAAATAATGTGTCCAAACACGGAAATAATAATAATATAATAGCGCTATAAAACCGTAATCTGAAACCGTACATATTCGTCGGGCAATTACGCTTAATTATGAAACCAAAAGCAGTAGCAATTGCTTCCATAACCTGTATCTCATTTATATAATCCAAAAGGTTAACAATTATATAAAATGAAATATTTAAGTTGTTTTAATCACAAACAATCAAATCAATACAACAACAACTAATTGCAACAAACTTCATACAACCGTCACATAGAATCAATATAAATCATTCATTCATTCATATCAAACAACAATAGTTGTTCGGTTTCAAACTTCAAATTGTACAGGATGAAAAATAAACTACTAAGCGCACCATTTACTCAACGGCCTCTGATAAAGCTAAATAGATTATTCATACATCCAACAAATTTTAAAGTATCCTTACCCAAACAACCATAAACCCAAACAAACAACAACAATTTCAAACAACAGATTTAGTTTATCCTTATTTATTCCATTCATACATTTGTTGTTTGATTTCTCTTTTTAATTCATATAATGGTTTATCTTTTTTATTTACATTTAATTTCCTACAGTTTCATTTTTCCATATAAAATGCAATTTCTTTTATTTGCATTACATTCATTTATTCAATACTTAATTTCACTTATTTACAGTATTCATTTTCCTATTTATTTTATTTAAAATAGCTTCAACCATTTACTTAAGTTTATTATCATTCATTTATCCTACTTAATTTCATTTAATTACTTTCATTATTTACTAAATTCCATTTATAATGCTTACCCTTCTATTTTAGTTAATAGTCTTTCAATTATACTTAAATTCATAACAATTACAACACCAAATTCTTCTTTATTAAAGAATTTCATTAATTACTTAAGTTTATAACTCTATAACATCAATTCGTATAAATAAAAGCAATTGATTGAACACTTTCATTTCATACTTTTACTTGTACAATTTCCATTACATTTCCTTTTAAACATTTCAACTTTTAATATTAGGTAAGTTATATATATGCTTTTAAAGAATGTAATTGAAAGTTATACAAGTTTTCTCATTTCTTTTAATAAATTTAACATTCAATAATTATTCTTTATTTCATAGGTTACAATTTCAAATTTCATTTACTACCATTTATAACCTAGCATTAAATCTCTTATTTCATTTAGGGTTTCAATTATTAGTCCGTTTCACTACATTAATTAAAACTATTCATTAATGGAAACTTAAGAATTAAATACCGAGTTTTATTCAAATTACTTTTAGATAAATATATACTTACAACTTATCTATATCCAATTATTTTTAAAACAATTTAAAATTTATATTTGTTTATCAATATAAATCTGTAGTAAAACTACTACAGTTGTCTTCCCACTTCGAAACTCGAAAATGAATATCGATGATGCGTGCACTCATCACCGAAATTATTTTCCAACGATAGAGAGGGGAGTACAAAATTTATTTCCTTTCAAAGTTTCTTTTAAGAAATTCTTTCAAATTATATTGAAATATTTATATCAGAAAATACTTCTAATACTATTATCACTATATTCCAAAATAACTTGAAAGGAATTTTTCAAAACCCCGGGACTTAAATTCCAAATTTCCAATTTTCATTTATTTCATTTTCCATCTCATTTCAACTATTATATATAAATTTTATTACCTAACAACCGATATAACATAACCAAATATAACCTTTATAAAAATTTACTTTATATATATAGAAAAATATAATAGGCAAAATTATTCCGTTCACCTATAGTAAAAGAATATTATGTCGGTCTGTCCTATTAAGTGTTTAGAAATCCCTATTGATGTCATAACGTCCCATGCATCAACCAGAATTCATAAATACAAAACGGAACAAATTAACACAATATTAAAACCTTTTTATAACATTAACAAATACGCTCTCTCATATATATACACTCAGCGACTCCCGGAGGGTATTAGTACCCTATTAATAAAGAGTTAGACCCCATAAAACTAAGGTTTATCGCTAAACCAAATCTCTGATACTAGATGTAACAGTCCGCCTTTTCGCACGCTTTAAATCGACGATAATCCACACACGTCAGACTTAAAACATACAAAAGGGCGGACTGTTATGAGGTAAATAAGAAAAGCAGAGAAGAAAAAACAAAATAGAATCTTGCAGCGGAACGATAAAATATAATAATTAATATACAGTTCATAAAACTGTTTTACAAAACATTTGATTTTTTTCTATACAATAAATATCAGAGTTCACATACCAAAGAATAATAACAATGCAGCGGAAAACAGTGTGTAGTGGAACAATATAATATATTATAATAATAATAATAATAATAATAATAATAATAATAATGAAATCTTCGTCTTCGTTCTCCAGATTAAAGTCTTCGGTTCCTGAAATGCTCGGACCGACCCGAGAGAATTGAAAAGACAAAACACTCGAGTTAGAACTAAAAGATCTTATGTGAGTTAAATTAACAGCAATAAATATGAGTGCAGCAACTTAAGAGATGCTCGGGATTCACATCTCCTAAGGATCCGTTAAACTATTTACTATGTAGTAATATTTCGCTATTATAATAATGTCTACAGTAAAATAAACTTACTTTTAAATAGCGTTGAAGGGTTATCCTTATAGCCCTTAACACAAATAATGCCAATAGTCTATACAGTGCCTGCATATCTCCTGATGGGAGACTACGAGAAGACACTCCATAGGTACGACACAAATAGATACTCGTGGTAAAGGCTCGGTATGGTAGGTAACACGGTACAACTAGGCAATGTCAGGGTAGATATACCAATTACGCTTCCGGGTCGGTGGTAACGCGTAGCCACATCTACCGTCCACCTCGAGCCACAACCCCAAATCAAAGAAATCAAAAGTGGCCACCAAATAATCCAAAAGTTAGAGTATAATATCGAAGGGATGTGTCCGATCAAAGGTGCTACCTCATTAACCCGTCGATCGCTCATGTTTTAGCCACCTTATGCCAACTCACGGGAGTTGGATCCACGTATTTACCTTAAAGGAACCGCCGCCACCATCCTACTTCATTCTGGAATCTACACCGCATACACCGTTGTTGAAGTGGTTTTCGGGGTTGGTAGAGAGTATGACAACTTCCGATCCCGGTCTCTTCAACAACCAAATGTTATTATAACACCGCGGTTTTTTCAAAATAGTTTATGCTTCTTTTAAAACCAAAATATAATATCCATTACAAAACCATATAAATGCGATATCATTTCCTTTTAAAACCCAAATCTATGTGATATCATTTAATTTCAAAATATATCCTTTTTCCAAAATCATAACACTTTCCAATATATATAACTTGAAACCCGTAGCTTTGAAAACATGACTTATAATACTCAAATGGTTTAAATATTAAATTTCTTTATATAATAAAATAGCTTCTAAATTTTCCCAAATAAATTCCCAATACCAATTTGAACCTCCAAATAAAACATTTTAATTCCCATATATTTCAAAGTTTAAATATTCTATACTTCAAAACTTAAATTTTTATAGTTCATATATTTCAATCTTTAAATATTCCACTATTTCAAAATGGATTCTTTGATAATTTCATATATATCAAATCCAATTCCTATTATTTAAATTTGAAATGTTTACTTAATGAAACAAATATTATTTAAGTAAAACCCTTAAACTTCAATAAAAGGATATTCTTTTAATTAAATTCACTTGATAATATTCTTTTAAATCAATTTGATATTCATTCAAATCCTCTAATCAAAATCAAGTTATAAAATCACACCATTTAAATCTCAATTTATTTAGATTTCAAATCAAATTTTTCGAGGACAATTCTTAAATACTATAATTCAAATCATATTCACATTTATCTTCAACCTTAATTTTATTTGAGTTATTATAAACTCAATATACAATAGAATTTTAAATAGATACTTAACCATAATATATAAAGAAATCAAACTTCATTATTAGCTTATTTTATAATTCAAAACAAATTTATACATAGCTAAATTCAATAATAAAATAGCATTTATATAATATCTAAAATCAATATCTATATACCCATATATTTCTTTACAAAACCACAGAAATCATTTCAAAATAATTTTATGTATAGACCGCGGTGTCTATATATAATTTTCTATCCTATGGTCAAGTGATACGGATATTTATCATTTCAATCCGAAATTTACAAATAAAAATTACGGTTATATATCATTTCAAACCGCAATCCCGAATGAAATAAGAATGCATAATAACTTGGAGTTTAGAACAATATAAATAAACATCCATTCATCCAATATCAATCATCAAACACTTATTATCCCAAACATCATCCAATCCAAACAATATCATTAATATATAACGGGTAATAAATAACAGTTATTAACTAACAATTATATTCAATGATAAATTAAATAACTGTTTAACTGCCAGTTTATATGAAATGAATAACTAATTAACAATTTAACTGGCAGTTTAAATACAATGAATAAATTAAATGGCGATTTAATTTAAATAAATGAAATTAACTGAGATGATGATTAAAATATGCCAAACAACCATAAATAAATTTAAATCACATCATATATCGATTTAACAAATATAAGAAAATTTAGAAGTTGTGAGTGGGTTAAAACACTCGCCTTTCGGATTTAGATTGAATTTAAATTCAATTTAAACTCAAAAATTTGACTGTCTCCAAATTTGTCCAAACTAGTGCTAAAATGTCCGAAATTTCAATACGATCCTAACAAAAGAAACCGCGCGTAAAACGGGCATCGTAAGCGAAAGTTATATCAGTTAGATCATTTGAAAACAAATTAAATTTAAAAAAAACACTCACCAAGGACATGTCATCACCCATTGTAACTCACTCACGTGTTTCCAGCGAACCCTAGGGTCGCGTTCGAAGTTCCAGCCGCCACCTAATTGACATTGCCACTCCACGCCTACACCGGACCACGCGTCACGCCACATGACATCTGACATCACCGCGACGCCTCCCCTTGGTTCCCCCGTGGTCGCAACGAACAATCACCACCACTCTTTCTCTCGATAAAGCACAGTTGCCTCCGCCTAATGCTAACCCTAATCCAATTTTAACGGACGATCAAACCATCAACCTACCACTTGAACGCTACAGATGCTCTGCGTGAGTCACCCTCTACCCAACAGTACCCGTGTCGTGACGATCCATCAACGTTGATCGTCGCACGATGAACGGACGAGAAGAAACCATCGATTTCTGAACAAATGATGATTCGAATTGGAAAACGAATTTCAGTTTTGAGATGTGTATATCGAGTGCTTCACTATATATTTTTTTTCAAATTTTTCCGAGGAGTATAAATTTTAGCTTTCGATTTGATTTGGAATTGAATCTAGAATTTGTTTGTTTGCCATTGAGGAGGAGAGAGTTGAGATATACGTACAGACAAATGAAAATGAGGGGAATTAGGGTTTATAACCTGGTTTATATAGGTAGGTCAGAAATTAGAATGGATAGATAAGGTTGGATATACGCGCTAACTCCAAAGTGGCCCAAAAAGTCCGTTTCGACTCCAGAACGAAATTGGATCAACCCATATATCAAAATAGTTATTTTAAAATATTTTAAGCACGATGGAACAAGTTTCAAGTCCAAATTCCATCGTATGAAGAAGTTATGCTCAAATCAATATTTTTCAAATTGATTTCAATTGATTTCAAGGCGTTTCGAGTCCGTACAATCAAACGACAAGTCCGATCGTTACGAAATTTAAAATCCTACAATAATTCACCGTTACGGATTCGATGAAACTGGTTTCGTCAAAATCCGAGTCAATGGCCAAAATGGCTATTTTTCCATTAATTAAATAAATTAATAATTAATTAATTAAATCCAAATTTAAATTTCAATCTTAAAATTGACAAATTTTATCACTTTTATATTTCTCAATCAATTTCAATGTTTTAAACAAATTAAAAGTCAATTTAAAGCTGATTATCTTATCGATTTCAGTATTTTTCTCAGTTCCATTCAAATTCAGAAATTATAAATTTAATTTCCAAAATTTCTATTAAATTAAATTAACAAATCATTATTCCATTCATTATTGTCAAATAGATGGATTTAACATTGGATTCAAAGCTATTACATTAATATTCTCATATACCATCTTCTTTTCAATTAACGTAAATTTTAATATCTAATTCTACTTATTTGCAATAAAACCCAATTATTTAATTTTTAAATTCCAATAAATCAATTAATTATAATTTATTTCAATAAATAAACTTGATTTAACTCCAAATCCTTTTTATCTAATCAATAATTATTCAATACACAAAGGTAACCTTTGTTTACCCTATTATACATTAGCAAGTTCAAATTTTCATCTTTCCTTCATACTAACTACCCTATTTTCATTTTATTATATTTCTACTAATATACACGCTAATTGCATTTTACATTCTAAATAAGTTCATTTACTTGGGTTCATATTTTCCATTATATCGATTACTATATTATGAATGAATTTACACTTTCAATTATTTCATTATTACATTCACACATTTCGTTATAAACTTCATTAAAACATTAAAGATTTCCTAATTTGATTTATAAGGCCAATTAAATATAACAATCGTTACCATTAACTTTATAATACAATTAATTTTATTAATTTCACTAATTATTACAATTACTTGCGTAGCATTGAATTCATCCAATTACCATTTATTATACTAATTCATTTATTTATACAACACCTGTTACTTACATTCGAATAAATTAATAAATCTGGATTTACAATCTTTACATCAACCGATATTCATATTATAAATAAAATTATCATTATTTCCGATTATTACTTTAATTTGCAGTAGCCAAACGTTAAATTTAGATTTATTTATTTCTTATGAAAAATTTCACGTTTCTATTTATTTATTACATAGATCACAAGTTTACATCCCTTTATACTATCTTATGAAAACAATATCCATTTTTAATACTTTATTGCATTTATTGGAATCAAATTTCCAAATTTACTAGATACAATAAATTATAACCTTACAGTTATTTCAATTAAATGGGATTGCGCTAAATTAATTATTTATTATCTTACATTAACATAATTGCATTAATTTACATTCAGTTACAAATAAATCAATATATTATTTCACACATAAATACACCGAATGCATTTGTTTATACTATATTCCATTTAAAACTAAGTCATAACATATGAATTATTATGTTAAATTGGAATGTTCATTCAAGTCCATAAATTATTAACTTGCAATAACGTACTTTATTAATTTACATCCAATTACTGTTAACCATGTTTTATTACATTAATCAACTCAATACTTACCTCAAATTTCACATATTCAATTTATATCCAGGTATAAACATTTCACTACTTCATTTATTAGAATTTTATTCAAAATTACAAATAAATAGGTTTTAATTACCACTTTTATATTTTATTCTAGCGTTCATTTCAATATTAATCTATAAATTTTTTATTTCTACTAAATTTAATTACAAACATCTTATTTAATTAACAAATTTATTTATCAAAATTTACGGATCGTTACACTTGGGAGTGGAAGAATCATCCAATGGCATATGCTGGCGTTTATCAAGGTATGTCTCGTAGGTTCAATATTATTCTTGAAGCCGTAGCGTCGTACGACTTATGGATATGACATGCATTTTTTAGAATGTCGGGTTCGAACAATGATCTTAACGTAGTCGAACAATCTACGTTGTTCAATGATTCAACAAACAGTAGATTAACTCCTTGTACCTTTACTTTAGGAGGTAACACGTATGATCATGAATATTATCTTGGTGATGGTATATCCTAAATGGAGTACCATTGTCAAGACAATTTCTAACCCACAAAACAATAAACAATCAAAGTTTGCAGCTATGCAAGAAGACCAGAGGAAGGACGTTGAAAGAGCATTTGGGGTTCTTCAATATAGATTTGTCATAGTCAGTAATCCATGCAGACTTTGGTCACCAGTTAAAATGATCAAAATAATATACACTTGTGTTATTTTACATAATATGATTATAAAGGATGAAAGAGACATGGAAGAAGATTACTTTTACGAGGGTGCTCCAACACCACCGCCTGTATGGCGCAACGATATGATTGGAAGCGCACTAGAACTCGAGTTTCATGTAGAAAGCCAAATGTCCTACCATAGTGTTCAACTGCATCGAAGACTGCAAAATGATCTCATAGATCATCTTTGGAACTTTTTTGGAAATCATCGAAACTATATTTTTGTTGTTACTTTTCCTACTGTTGTATATGTTGTTGTTACTTATTATTGTTGTTGTAATCTGTTTATGGTTAATTAACGTAATGTTGTTATAATCTTTTCTCAATGTAATGCAATTTCAATGAAAATATTTGTATTAATAATTGCTTGCATTTATAGTACAATACAACTAATGGTAATTCAAAGATACAAAGGTTGTAGAAAAACAGAAACAGTTAACGACCCTCTTCAAGTTTACGTCTCATAATTTCTCTCCTTTTATGCTCCGTATACTTCAGTTGTTCTGCAGACATGTGTGACGTATCCATGAACATTATCGCATCTTCATCTCTTTGTTGGTTCCCAACAAGAAGTTGATCCATTCTTGATAACTTTTCTTGATGTTGAATTGCTCGAGTTTTCATTGTCCGGTTAAATCTATCTTCAGATTCAAGTAGGAGTTTTTTAATTTCTACATCATCCGCTCCAGCAACCTGCTTCTTTTTGGCAGCTTTTGCTTCCTGTTGCCTAACAAAATGATCTTCGGTAAGGGTTAGGCCTTCCTCTGATCCTAAACCATAGATTCCTAGCGATTCCCTAAGACTAGAGCTTTCTCCAACTCTAAGAGTTTTACCACGACCAATGTTTGATTGGACTTGTTGAATGGTTTTCTGAAGCGATGATTTCCATCTAACATGCTCGACCAACATGTCATAATCATGCATGAACAAATAAAAATGTGATGCTTGTTTACTATCAGGTTTATAGATTTGTTTGAACAACTTGTTTGCGGCCATTCTCTATAATAAAAAAACACGTGTATAATTAGAGAACTATGATAAAAAATAGAATAGTGAAATTATATTAAATCTTATCAAATGCGTTTCATTTCCAAATCCACTAGGATCGTTTGCTTTAGCTTGAAAATTTGAGAATCAAATGTTTGCGTTTGACGATTGATTTTTCCATAACGACATTTGATTGAAGATAACGTTCTTTTCCGATCGATGTTCTTCTGATTGTAGCAATTAGTAATTTTGCTCCAAAAAGTCTCACCACTTTGAGCGGTCCTCAAATAGGATCGACTGAGAGTGCACAGTAAATGTAGCAAAGATCGTAGTCTTCCGCAGCGCTCCAACTTGCATTAGTTACCTCTCCTCCAATGGAAACCGTAACGTCTTGTAAGTCGTAGTCTTGAAAACTGGACCTTGCAGCATCGACATCGAAATCGGAATACATGTTCAATTGCAATAAGTGAGAGTAAAAAATAAGGATGGATAAAGGAAATTGGTTGTGAAGGATAGAAGATGAAGGGAGTTGTATTTGAAGATGAAATATGACCGTTGGAGAGAGCCATTGGAGGGGAATTAAAGACGTTTGCTAAACAAACGCCTAGAAACCCTATTCAACAGACGCCTCAACGGACATTTTGGTTTCTAGACGCTTGTCCAACAGAGTCCTGGTGTTATCCAACCTCTGCCTAGGGATGGCAATGAGGCGTGTCTAGTGTCCAAACTCGGTCGACCCGCCCCTGTTTGACCCGTCCAGACCCGCCCCATTGGGTCATTGGGGCGGGTAGACTCGTGACCCGTTCTTGAGTGCTCCGGGTCTAGAATCGGGTCGGGGCTCGGTTGACCCGCCCCAACCCGACCTGCACTACTAACATCTCATGAAACTGCTTTATTACTATAATGATTTATTAATCTTCTTAGATATAAATGATTCTAGCATGGATATTAAAATGTTCCAATAAATATTAATGTATATAAAAAATTAGAGTATTAAGTTGCGTCATTGATAATTATACAATAACATATGTATATATTTTCTGAATTGTTATTGTACACATCATTTTTACTAACTTTCCTTAAACACTTTGTTATTTGTATTTCATGTATTATTTGGTGATAACGAGTATAAACAAGTAAATACATGTAAGTTGGTACACAATTTTGAATCAATACATGAGACTCATCGGGTCTTGGAGCGGGTTAGGTCTACTCTGAACCGTACGAGTCCCGTGTACGGGGCAAAATTGCAGACCCGCACTGAGTCTACGGGGCTGGTCTGGGGCGAGGTCTAAAAAATTCGGAACGGGTACGGGGCACTAAAAACCCGCACCAACCCGCCCGGCTGCCATTCCTACCTCTGCCCCCACTTTCCATACACCAACTCGGAACTGTAGGTGAAGCTCTAACACCCTAAACTCAACCCTCCTGGTCCGTCCCTGCTTTTTTTTAGTTTTCCTTCGCTCCTTAAAAAATCGGCAGCAATGGCGTTACTCATGGACGGAGACGTTCCGCTCACCGAAAACGAGAAAGCAGATTTGGAAGCTATAGCCGCCATTAAAGAGTCTACCGCTGTAGAACTCAAAGTCGGTATTTTTTTGGGGGTTATTTTATCATTTTGTTTCCACAAACTACAAGCTTTAGTACTATGCCAATGAACCCAATTTATACTTTACTCTTTCAGCGGTTACGCAATAATATCATCTATTCATGGTTGGATATTTTGGGTTTGTAAAGTAGTGGTGGTTTAGGAAGGTTTTTGCGCATTTAACCCTAATTGTGAATTTTGTGTTATCAGGAAGAAGGCAACAAATATGTAAAGATGGGGAAAAAGCATTATAATAGTGCAGTAGATTGTTACACTAGGGCTATAAATCAAAAGGCTTTGAGTGATTCAGAGTCGTCGGTTTTGTTTGCGAATCGTGCTCATGTGAATTTGATGTTGGGAAATTATAGACGGGCACTGAATGATGCAGAGGAAGCAATTAAGCTATGCACAACTAACGTGAAGGTACGCTCCACTATGTTGATTGATTGTGTAAAAAAAAGCACTTTTCCAATAGAATGCTATCAAATAGCTATGGCTACATTGTCGTATTGCATAGTTGTATGAGATGATCTTGTCAACAAATTAATCAAAGTGTCATTTATGCCTAAAAATTTGATGCTAGCTGATTGGTTTCATATAAGGTTTGAGATTTCAACCAAACCACCCAAATTTTGATCGTTTTGGTTTCATATCGATATGGAACCACACTGAAACCCCAAAAAAAAATTGAACTTCAAATTTTACCCCCAATAAAAAGAATTAATATTAGTTTCTTGAATATTCATGATCTGGAATTTTAACTTAGGAAACTTACAAAATCACAAATATATTAATGTAACTAGAAAAAATTGAAAACGAAGTAATGAATTAACCTTTTTTTAGTGTTATAAGTAATCAATTATGTTGCTTATATCTTATTTTTCAGTTAAAGATGAATTATACATTTTATTTACTAAATAAAACAACTACATGTGTAATTCTATGAAAAATAAACAATGAAATCCGAAATCAAAATTCAAATTAGATCGTAATTCCGAAAATTACAGAAGTCCGAGATCTCGAACATTTTTATATCAAGTGTATAAATGTGAAATTGACAGCAATAAATGATCTATGAAGTAACCTCTTTTTTTCTTCAGTAGATTAGTTTCATTAGACCCTATAAGGAATTGAACAATTACCTTAACAGATGGAATTTTTGGCAACAGTTTTTACAATCTTTGAAGGTAGCCACTGGCCTACAATTATCTTACCACTAATTTTATGTTGCCTTTGCTCGTTCTTTCTTCTTCTTCTTCTTCTTCTTCTTCTTTTTTTTTTTCCTTTTCTTTTCCCTCACATCGCCTAACACCCTATATTTAGATATTTGTTGGTGGCTGAATTCCGCTCGTTGTCGCTTTTTGATGCCAATCTTGAGTAAAAAAATTATATCCACTGTACATACAATTAGGTGATCATCTTGGAGAAAACATATGTATGTTTTTCAGTTATATATCACAAAAAAGTTTTTAAGTTTCTTCTTTCCTTTTAAGTTGCTGTTTTTTTGGGAAGTTAGAATACGATTTCTAATTATTAGTTTTGCTTCTTTTTGAGAAAGTAAGGTTGCAATTGGTTTACCGTTGTTAATTTTGGGCTCGTCCATACAAAAATATGCACGACACATATATTGTGAAAAACGACCATTTCAGAAAACGAAGTTAACATATACAATAGAAAACAACTTTTTTATCTTTTGTGTTTTGAAAACTAATGGAAGCACGGAAAACAATTCATCCTTCCGTCAACCTTCCACCCTTGTCGTCCCCTCCATCTTCCTTCCATCCTCTTCGTCGTCCCTCCACTTTTCTTATATTTTATAATTAATGTTGAAAATCCAAAGCACAAAATAAACCAAAAGGGCCGAACGAAACTTAGGCCTCGTTTGATTTGTCTTTTTTAGTTTTGGATTTCCGTTTAAACAAAAATGCGCACTCTACATGTATTTTTGAAAGATAATCAATTTGAAAATTGAAGTTAACATACAAAATAGGAGACAAATTTATTTTGTTTTCCGTATTCCGGGAAATAGCAAAATCATGAAGAACAATTCATCCTCTTCTTCATCTCTCCATCGTTGTAATAGCTTAGAATTTTAATTTTTCTTATCCGCTTTCTTCATGTTTTTGTAATGCATGTTGAAAACGCTAAACACAAAATTCAAAATGAAACCAAACGGGCTCTTATTTTTCAAAAAAAACCGCATAAGCCAGCCAGTAAACATGCATACACAAGGAGTGATAGTTCCAGGTGGTTAAATTTTGATTCATCTTTCAGTTATTCTCGTATTTTTAAAAGCGTGAGTACGTGCCCTTTTTGGCAAAAATTGAATATGGCTTAGAAACAATGTTTTGTCGCGCAGTTCTGTAATACCCATCATAGCTATATGATTGGAAAAGGCTATTCATAACCTAGTATTCAAGTGATCTGAGCATCCACTTAGATTTGCTTGAAATTTTATAGCGTTCATAGATGCTCACAGTGAATGCAACACGGTCTCTTATGGAGCCTTCTACACGTTATAACTCATGAGTCTTATTGGGGTTCATCCAACATGAAATTTTGAAGTTGTTTGTATGTGCATAATAAAGGCTTGCTAATCTCCATAATCTGTATTCCCGATACCTTTTAAATTTCCATTTAAGTTTATCACATATACAAGTATCATATCAGGCATACTACAGAGCAGCAAAAGCTGCTTTTTCTTTGGAATTGTTAAATGAAGCAATTTGTTTCTGCCAAAGAGGTCTTGAACAACAACCTTCTAATGAAGAGATGAAGAAACTGTTGACACAAATTAATTCTCGTAAGAAAGAAGACGAAGATCACAAAAACCAGGTCATAGAAGCTATATCTGAAGCGAAGGTTAGTTGCATAGGGCCTTTTTTATATAGTGAAAATAGGTTAAGGATGTCTAGGAGATTCAGTCCAAGTTAGTTTTAAGGGTTTTAGTCTCTTAGTTATGCCACCTTATTTTAGTCTTTTTAACAATAGTGCTATTATGTAGAAATTTATTTCAGCAGTAGAAAGTAGAGGATTGAAGCTTGGAAAAGCAATGTACCAAGAACTTACGGGAGTAAGGAAACCAACGCTAGATAAGAGTAGTATTTTCCACTGGCCAGTTCTTCTTCTTTATGCAGAAGTTATGTCAAGTGATTTTATCGAGGATTTCTGTGAGATTGACATGTTTTCAGCTCATTTAGACATTATATCCTTCCTTCTTTTGCAGTATATTTATATGGATTTTACATGCTAATATTATTTAACATTTTTGAATGTGTCCTTAATATTCAAACATGTATTCAGAAAATTATCCACCATTGCCATGGGATAATGAGAACAATTACACCCGAGATGCTATTGAGTTGTACTATCAGGTTTGCTTCTGAGTCTTCACAACCGTTTTAATTTTTTTAGTAAATAGCAAACATCTTGATTAGAGAGAATGCAACTTGGTGGAGTAATTAAATTGTGAAAGTTTGCACTCATTTATGAGGATCTCGAGCTACCTGTTTAAATAGAAATTGAATGTGATATCCTTTGGTTTACTGATTGAAAGTCGGAGATACATTTAACCATTTATAGACAGCCTGGAGCAATATCAGAAAAATCCTTGGTTTTTGCTGAGTACTGTTTCATTTTGAAAGTCTAAACAATAACAACTAAAAGTAATTTACTTATTATATTACCATAAAAAATAAAACAGGACATGTAAAATTATGATTTGGTGGTTGAAAGTGGATATTCATCTACTTGGTCGGAATAAATGAAATAATAGGCATTTTTTCCCTTACTGATATTTGTCTACAGTCTAGTAGACAACCCTTTAGAACGATATCATGGCAATAATATTAATACATGTTGAAATTAGAAGTTAACTTCAAAAAGATGATTGATGTTATGTATAAATAGAAAAAATACTGCAAGGATTCACATTTTTGTAAGAACAGTTTACCATTGTTAAATCTTTGTCTACACATGATGATCTACTTACTTGATACTTTATAGCTTTTTTGTCTCGCAGAATTGAGTTTGCAGCTTAATTTTCTAAAACATAGGTAATTAATTTTACATGATTCATAACTTCATACACGTAGTGGCAATGTAAAATGTGCATGTAAAACAATATGGTTACTAAAATGAGACGATAATGACATAATTTACCGACAGTGTAACGACTTTATAAAATTTTGATATATTCACCGAACAGGCTAATGCTGGACGTGTCTTATCGAAGAAGAGGATTCTTCAGTATTTCCTAGAAGGTTCCGTCGCTTCAAATGCAGGAGTCTGTGATGAAGAGAATGATGAAGTAAAGAATGCATGTTCAATAGATTCATCAGGTGTGTTTCTTCATTTAGTTGCTGTTAACTTGTAATTTTTGATGTATCTTTTCTTTAAGTTGTCGATTTGATTTTTCATTATATTTTATATATTACCATTATAAAATGCAGTCAAATGGATTAAAGTAAACGAGAAGAAAACCCTTAATGATATATTGCGACAATCAGACTATATCATACCAGGGATTCCAGGTTCCCTTTCTGTTCTTTTATTTCAAACGATCATATGCACATTATTCAACTACTACAACTCAACTCAATTACAAGTTCTTGGCAACTTGCAGTTTTTTTCGTGGTCTCGACAAAATCCAGATTTTACAAAGAGTTTCGAGCTGGAAAATGGACACCGCCATAAGGGTCTTTGTTCTGCTTACATCGTATAACATTATATTAATATCAATATCTATGTATAAGCTGCAGTCCGAATTGAGTAATGTATAAATCATTAAAATATCATAATGTCAAGTGCTTATTTTGGTGCAACTCAGATGAAGGAATGAGCTTATTTTTCTGCATTTGGTAAGCAGGGAGAAAACAAAGGTAACAAACCAGAACTGTAAATTTTCCCAGCCTTTGAATTGCGCCAACTTAATTTAGACAAAGCTAAATACATCAAACCACCAAAATTTTCCACTGTCACTAGTCTGTATTGGGCTGTATTTTTCCTCTCTGCCTCTTATTTTACCCAACTCCTTTGCAATTTCCCTCACCCTACCACCCCTCCAAATTTGATCCATCAATGGAGGCGGTCAGGGGCGGGTCCCACCGCTTCACCCATCTCATATACCCATCGCCGCCTCCCCCTGTCCCGTCCCACCTCCTCGAGCTCACCATCATGTCTGCCCAAGACATCCACCCGGTCTCCCACCACATGCGCACGTACGCCTCTGCCTGGGTCGACCCCAAGCATAAACTCAAAACCCACGTCGACACCGTTGGTCTGGTGAACCCTAATTGGAACGACAAGTTTGTCTTCCGCGTTGACGAACCCTTCCTTCGCTCCGACACCTCCTCCTTCACCATCGACATATACGCGAAGGCTCGGTTCAGGAAGGACCGTCTCGTCGGTACCGCTCGAGTCATCCTCTCAACCCTAAAGCCGACAGCGACGACTCGATCCGTGGCCCTTCAAGTACGTCGACCCAAGTCGCTGCGTCCGCAGGGCATCATCAACGTTGGGGTGACGCTTCTGGACGAGTATCTTAACCTACGCAGCATGCCAGTGGACGCCGCTTTCGTCCTTAAGGATATGATGAACGTCGGTGCGAAAGGAAAGAGCCTCTCTCGCATAGTTTCGGCTATAGATGAGAATGACGATGAGGATAGCGACAGTCGCGAAGAGTGGAAGCTGGAAAGGAACAGATCGGTGGAAGTAGGACGGAAGGTGATGGAGCAGGAGGCAGAGGAGTTGGAGTTGAAACTGGAAAAATGGAGGATCGATCTGTCGCCCGATCATGATGCTTACAAAAACAAGAAAAAGGTGAAGAAATTGACCTCATGCTTTTGTGGTAGTGAAGTTAGGGAGTAAAGGATGGTGGATGAGAGAAGAAGAAAATGTTGCTTATGTATGATATCGTATCAATGTGTCATGGATCATTTACACAGTTGAATTGATGAGTTTTTTCTTTCGTGTGAATATTTGGTGGAGTGGTGACCGGTTCTTATAATGGAACACAATGTCGCCAAAGCATCAACGACTTCACATTGTGAAGCAATTTGTCTTTGGTTCGATTATATGTATTATTACTGAAGAAATTGTTTTTAATAGACTTCCAAGTCACCCAAATTTATCCATATTGACTATTTATTCGTCTATTAATAACATAGTGATAGCACGAATCAGTGTTTCATGTGGATTCTTAAAAATATCTTATTAAAGACGAGCGATTCTATTTTTCTCTTCTTCTTCACAGTTTATTTTACTTGATCTTTCTTATCTAACCACATAGCTTTTTTCTAAAGCCATGCAGTATGCACACCATTTTTTTTTCCGACCTCACGTGGAACTGCTAACCCGTATAAAAGTAGCTTATGTACTCGTCTCTTTCTATTCCTGCATTTTAAAGCTGATTTGTCACCTGTTAAATGTATTTCTCAACTTTCCCGTTGACGTAATTTTTCATTATTAATGTCATTGGTTTATTCTTCTTTTCCGTCAAAGCCATGGCCTTTATATTTTCATCCATTATTCTAAAATGAAAAATGTTATCGTATACCTAAGAACATGAACTTAACCAAAAATTTAGGCAGCGTTGGTTTAAAATGAGTTTTGTGTTTTGAATTTTCAATATTAGTTATAAAATATAAGAGCGGTGAGGTAGGACGGATAAGATGAAAGGAAGATGGAGCGGGTCACAGAGATGAGGGAGGAACGATAAAAGAATGAATCATTTCTTGTGCTTCCCTTATTTCTCGAAACATGAAAAATAAATAAAGTTGTTTTCTATGTATGTTAACTTTGTTTCTAAATTGATCGTTTTTCACAATATATATGAGTCTGCGCATTTTTGTATGGACGAAAACCCAAAACTAGAAATGGTAAACCAGACACCACCTTAGTTTCTAGTGGACGGACCACGTGTGATCAAACACTAATTGAAAAAGAAAATGTTTTAACCAAGCTACTATAGCACAATTAATCTTGTCATTGTCATGCACATTAACATAAATAATTTATCTAATTCTTTAGCATAGATAGCCATTCAAATTACATGCAATAACTCATCCTCATTTCTGTTCATTGTTTTAAATCGGATCGACGGGTTCCAATTTGAAAAATTACACCTCATAATTGTTATAACAGTGCATTCATATATCTTGAATTAATTCTAATAATGCTTCACATTGTTCTTTTTTTTTTTGAATTTTTGTATAATTATATGATTTGTTGAATTTGAGTTATTTAAATCAAAGTTCAAAGGAATTGGAAAAACATTTCGCTAACATATGTTTATTTTGTCCACATGGAAACAAGTTTTCGTTGATCTTTAGGACATAGTTTAAATAATTATAAAATATATTCAACATTTATGTTAATCTCATGTTAATTAAATAATGAAGTGAATATTATATTCAACGATAATTTTAACAAGAATTTTAAATTTGTTTTTTCTTCAACTGTTTTGCTGATCTATTCTAAATTCAACAACAAATTAAAAAATTGTTTTGTTGATTTTTTGAATTTAACAAAAAAGGTTAAAACTAATATTGATTTTTTATTATTTAATACCAAAAAGTAAATAGTTTTATGCTTTTTAAACAATATAATACCTAAAAGTAAATGCCCGATCGTCTGACTGTTACAATGGGTTTAATTGAGATCCAAATTTTAAGTATGAGAAATTTGGTTCTATTAATGATTCGAATGAAGCAATTCAAGTTATTTTACCACCTACCATCATGATTCTCTTCCGACCGTTCTGATTACTATGAGAAATGAGAAATGTGATGAGATTGAAATGGGAGATGGAACGCAATATTGAGTTTTGGGATGAAGCTATATATTTTTTCTTCATTTTTCTAGGTAAGGCAGCTGTTGGTAAGATTTTTCGTCTTACAAACACCAAAGTATTTCTTACGAAGTAATCGCGACGCTAAATACTTTCGTGATTATGAATCAACAAAATTAATTGACATAAACTTTGCCTTAAAGATGAATAATTATATTACTTTTATGCCTATAATATTGTAAGTGTGAAAGCTAAAATTATACATAACCAACTTAGTTATCCAAATTGATTTAATTAAATAGAATTCTTAATTTAATACAATTTCAAATAAATTCAAATTTATCTTCCCAACCTTAATTTATAAAAATCATTATAAAGTCTATTTTAAAATATAAATTTTAATAAATACTTAAACAGATTATTAAATTTATTTATATACTAAATCTATTTATATATTTTAAAATAGTAAAATTTTAAATATATTCTTAAAATTTATAATTTCAAAACTAAGTTATAAATTTAAAATTTTCAAAACATATAATTAGAAATCAAGAGTTTATCTACATATAAAATAACATTTATATATAATATTAAAAATCAATACTTATATAAAACCATATATGTCTTTTTAAACCTTGGAAGTCATTTCAAAATATATATAGACCAACGGTGTCTGTATATAATTTTCTTTCCTATGGTAAGTGATGCAGATATTTATCGTTTCAATGCGCAATTTAAATATATACGGGTATATATCATTTCAACCCGCAATTTCAAATTTAATTCAATGAAAATCGCTTGGGTTTATCATTTCAACCCATAACGATTTTCTCCTATTCTACAGATCGTTCGGATATGTATCATTTCAACGCATAGGGAATTTTACACTAACATGGAACTTGCAGAGTGATAACAGAAATGATAATAATATAACAGACATATATCATGAATATAAATAACCGGTAATGGTGTCAGATGTCACAGATGAAGATAATTTCATATATATATAACAATGTAAATAACTAACAACAGCATATTTCAATTTTCGTTTCAAGTGAAATCAAATTTAATATATATAAGAACGTTCATCGTGAGTGACTGCCCACCTTTCGAGGCTAGAGAGATTTAACAAAGAAATGAGCTACAAATTCTAAAGCAACGCTAGATGGACACGATTCGATGAAGAAAACAGACACGACGGACAAAGCTGATAATGGAGAATTGATGAGAACTAATCAAAATCAGTTTTGATATAAGTTGAAAATAGATACATTATTTTATATATATATATATATATATATATATATATTAGTATTTTAGTTTAAGACAAATATTAAAATAATATGAAAGTTCCAAAAATTATTCTTAAACTCAAGTATTAAGGATCAAAGATATATATTTTTATACTTAAAAATCATTACCAAAACAAGATCTTAAACGCATATTTTAAAATATCACATCTATATATAATATATATAAGTATTTTTAAAATTAAGAAAACATATTAGTTAATTAGGAAATTAATTTAAAAGGCTTTTAAATTTCTTTTAGGATAAATAAAAATAAACTAGGACAAGTGTTTAGTTCTAAATCATTTAGATAACAAGTGTTAAACATTTAAACTAAGCTTAAGACAAGTGTCTATGTTTTTTTTAATTTTCTTTTAAATTTAATAAAATTGAAATTTTGCCTATATAAACACCATCTCTCTTCACTTTCTTTTTCTTTAAATTTTATGATTCATTCCTAAGAAAAACAATGGCAGATCCAAATCTGAAATTCCTCAATTCAAACAATCCTCAAAACCAAAATTTGAAACCATTATTCAAGCTTAAAAATCTGAGAAATCCTCAAAAATCAGACCTGAAACTTCCTCAAATTCCAATCTGCAAAATTTTGTTCCCTGCAGTACTTTTTTCCCAAATCTGCTATCAACTCCTTAAATTCAAGCACCATCCAGAAATAAGTTGAAAACCTGTAACCCATTTTCCTAACTTGAAATCATATGCAGATCAAATCTACAAAATTTATTTTCCTGCAATCTTACTCTTCAAAACCCAAAATACCATAACCTGTAACCATTCTGTGACCAAATCTGCTATATGTTTGCAAAAGTTCAAAACAACTTTCAATCCAGTTCTGAAATTCCCATGTCTGCATCACCTTTCAAATGCATGCAAGTTTTTAAAGGGGCAAACCTGAAGCATATCTGTTGAAAGCAAAAAATTAAAGGGATGAAGCCTTTCTGTTTCAAAAGCTTCAAGTTCAAAGTATTTTGCAAGTTTCCAGCTAATCATCACCTCTGCACTTCATTTTAAAAGATGTGAGTAAGCAATTTACAAAAATTTAAGTAGTATATTTTATGTTGCATATGAGTTTGTGTTGATCTTTATTTTATATAAGTTGCCTCTGTTCTCTGTGTATATAAAAATGCAATGTGTTGTATGGCTTTGAATCTGTGCATGCTTGATCTTCTCTGTTTACTTTTTTTCCTTACTGCAAAATTTAGGAAATAGTTAGAACTACAAGCTATTCTATTTAAACAACTGATAAGCCTTAGATTTAAACAAGATAAGTTAGTTTAAGTATTAACTAAGAACTAAAAATAAAACTAAGTTCTGGTATTTGAAATTTTTCTGGAAAATAAAATGCAGTGACACTTAATCACCAATGATTGAAAATGAATGTTGAAATTTGATGAAATAAATTATGTAATCTGGATTGTCACTGGGAAATATGAATTTTGAAAAGAATCACAATTTTTTTAAAATTGAATTGAGTGTGAAATTGGGGGTTTTCTGGAAATTGGTTTTTGGTCTTAATCTGATGATCTTTGCATCTGGGGTGCTCGGGGTTCTTGATGGAGTTAGAGGTAGGATTGGGGAGTGTGGCAAAAATTGTTGAAGGGTTGTTAATCCATCATGGAGTTTGGATTTGCTCGAATTTTAAACCTAATTTTGGGTCTTGGTGTAATTTGAATCACTGCTCCTCTTATGGTGTTTCGAGTTGTATCAAATTCTGGGAAGAGGAAGCGCGGTGGGTCGGCAATCCATAGCCGGAGTTGTAGTGGTTATCGTTGATCGGAGATGAGAGATTAGGGGATTTCCTCGAGCTAATGAAATACAATAATGCTGCAAAATAGAGCACTGGAAATAGTAAATGATTACAGTGAATTTATGTGGTTCGAATGTTAATTAATCTTATGTCCATGAGTAAAATATCATTTTCTTCGTTTTATATTCTTAGTACAAACAAATCATGGCAGAGAGTACATAGTTTCTTGTTTTGTATGCCAAAAAGTAAAGAAAAAAAGGCCCCCTTCCTACTACAATGCATTTTCTATTTATAGTATAGAGATGTACATGAATTGCCAAAATCCTTCTTTCACTATTTTAGTTTTCACCTTTGGATCATGTTACATGTCGTCCATCCATTTTATTTATTTGGTATGCGTGGATTGCTAACGTGTCTTCGATGAGAAACCATAATTTGAGCAATTGAATTCTGAACATTGGCGAAAAACCCAAAATTATAGTGGAAACGTTTGAAATCGAGGCGAGAAACTCGATGCTTTGAATTGTTCGTGTAGCTTGGATTCTGCATAGCGCCATGCTTGTACTTCTGCTTCCACAGGTGGATGACATTGTTATGGGTCGTTGTCCTTCTTTTCAGGGAGAGCTCACGCCTTCATTGGCACTTTGGGATTTCACCTTGTTTCGTTGAATGGTTGTAAGGCCACATTGCCTTAGTTTTGCATTAATATTCATGAAGGTCTATCGCGCATTCCATTCTATAGTGTTGACATATTATGATGCGACAATAGTTGGAGTCGGGCTACATTGCTTGGCAAGAGAAATTGAGTTGCAACCTTTAGTGGTGGTTTCCCAATGTGATCCTGTTCTAATCTACTCTCGGTCATTGGAGGACCATGCTCCCTCCTTTGTCTTTGGGTCGGATCTAATGATCTTGGTGATGAAGTTGGGCCTCCTTGGTTTGCCTTTGTGGTGCGAGGCTTGGTTCCTGGTCACAAGGCAGTTTTATCCTTGTCCCATTGCCTGAGCTTTTAGGTTTGGGATCGGAGTTTGTAGGATTGCGACGCATCAACATATAAGATTGTGGCGCTATCCTATCACATCAAGGTGGCGCCTCCTCTCATTGTGTTCGATACTAAATTACAGCACAGACTTTATGGGTACTTTGATTCTTTGACTTTGCATCATAATGCCAAATTTGTATTTACCGAAGGGCGCAACCATGATGTTGTTTTTGGGGCCTCGACGCAGTATTGGTTGAGTTGTCATTATGTCCTTTTCGTAGCATGACTTATATGATGGGTGCAGTTCCCTTTACCCTGCCGCAGTTTCATATTAACTCAGTGCGACACCACTTGGGATTAGTTTTTGTTCGTTTTTTTCTTTTCAGCTCTTGCCGTTGTGAGGGGAGTTCTTCTAACTCAGCATTTGTATCGACCTTCCCTTGACTACGTTTGGAAAATATGGGTGTAACACTTGCTTCCAAGTTTGTAGCGATTGTAGATGAATGCAGACTACTTTTATTCTAATATTTTCCCACAACATATCTCTTCCTCTCTCTCTCTTCCTTCTTTATACTAGAAACTTAAAGTCTTTATAGTCATTTCACATTTAATGCATAAGCGAATGTGTCATCTCTCTTTTAACTAATCTTCTAAAAAGCTGTAGACTCTGTCTTTTCATCTCCTATGAAAAGTCGCTTTGATCCTTGCGCTTATCTTGCTTGCCATTAGTCAACTGATGTTTGGGGGATTTTTCCATCATTTCGATTGTGTGGTTGTGATTCTTGTCGAGATGAGTATATTTTTCACTTGTTCTTTTTCTTTTATGCCTCTTTTAAAAGGAAAGAGAGAAAGAAAAATAGAAATTCCTATCTGCTAATCAATTTTTCAAGCCTTGTTTCCTTTTCAAACCGAAGTAAGAATTTTTTTTTTGTATCCCCCTTTATTTTTTAGAAAATTTTCAACAATTAATCCTTTGACTTTGACATGGCCTCTTCTTTCTCTTCTCTCTTATCCTTACCCTTCAGGATTGCTTAGCTAAAAGATATTGAGGATATCTTGAACCATTTTGGGTTCGAAGGTTATGGGCTAGGGTTCCAGTGTCTTATTATTGCATTCACACCCCCAAATGGTTTATCTCCCTCATGCTTGAGCATATACCTTGCGAACTTTACTTCCTTTGAATTCAGTTCTTCATGAATGAATAACCGCCATTGATCTTGTTTCCATCCAACTTTCCCTCCTTTTTCTATTCTCTCGTAATTTCTACTTTCATCCTTTATAGGGAGAATGGTTCTCCTCCTACTTATGAGGAGCCCCCGTTTTATGTTTGATATAAACTAAATTCCTACAGGGGGTGATGCTGGATTTTATTATGCTCAAACTAAAAATCAATCCTAACATCTATTCCTGATAAGACACATTGATGGACCAATCAGCATTTCTTTATTTCGAACTCTGATAACTTTTCTTCTTCCTTCCGTCCGTACCCTAATCACTCCATTCTTTCTAATAATGTCATCTAGTCATTCGAATCCCATCAAAACTGTATTCTAGGTGTAGATGAAAAGGAGAGAAGAATGTAATTATATTTTACTAAACTGATGTTGGAAAAGCATGAATTTATGCACTTGAATCACAACTTCTCTTGTTCCATTTTTAAGTTTCCCTCGACCTAGGATAAACCTAAGGGTATAATTTGCTAAAAATAAATTAAAGGATTGTCACTTTATGCTTCTGACCTTCATGAGGACCTTTATTTTCCTCGGGACTTCTTTTATGTACAGGCGAAATAATTGGTGACCTTACTGATGTGTTTCTCGAGACCGAGAAAGCGACGAAGTCTAAGAAGTTTCGAAAGAGGGAGTGTGGTGGGGATTTCCAAGCCAACCTCTCAAGAAGCTTATTGTACCAACCCCCTTCCTTCTTCAGAGGTTCTCTGCTGTTTCATATTTCCAGTCTCTTCTCGGACCCTGCATTCGCTACTTGCCCTTGCCTAAAGGTGCTGTAAGTGACACTGAGAAATTGGGGCAAGTCACTGTGGATAACATTTCCAGCATTGCTTCTACCTCTCCTTACACTCTTGCTCTTCCATTTCCTGTGCTTACCTTTTCTAACCTAGCCACCTAACTAGACCAGACTTGGATTTACTTAACCCCTCCTTCCTTTTTTAATGACCGACCTTCCTTATCTGACGATTCTTTTTATTTCTTTTCATTTAAGCTGGGACCTTAGCGATTGAGGTTCGAAAGAAGGGGAGAAAGATCAGGTTGTTGTCATCGCCCATGAAGTCAAGCTCAAAGCAGACCTCGCTACAACAGCTTCCGATAAGATCAAGGTCGAATAAGAATTTAAAGCATATCATGCAAATACTGAGAGGGCGGCGAAGGCTGTAGAAGAGGCTTTAGCATTGAAGGGTCGTGAGATAGAAGAAATGGATCACGAACTAAAAGAGGAGGAGGGGCTAATGAAATCCAGGGAGAAGCTTTCTCAAATTGCCTACAAGATGGTTTATCTAGTATATGGCTCATCTCGATGCCAGTTCGATGTTGAGGTAGATCTTAGTTTTTTGAAGAATCTCAGTAGGGTTAACGATGTTCTCACTTACTGTCGGACCCAGTGGGCTAAGGAATTTGCTGTAGAGAATTTCTCCCCTTCCATTTCTTTGCAACCTAATGAGGATGCGACATCTAAGGAAGCTGAGGTCACTTTTACTTCCCGGGACGATGTAATTACTTAGCTTTTGCATGTGAATTTAAACTTTTTGGTATGTAATGAAATAGGATTTGTTACCTACCTTTATCATGGATTATTAGTTGCTGTTTTGTCTTATTACTGCCTTATGAATGACTGTTCTGTCTTCATTCCATTGTTTTTATAGTATCATAAAATAGTTATGTTTACTAAACTTTTGAAGGAAAGCATGGACAAACTCCAAACCATAGGTCATTTGTGTCTTAGTGCAGTTGGGATCGTAGGCATGAGAAAGAGTTAGATGAGTCATTTACGCAAATTGAAGAGGAAAATCTAAGGTTGCACTCTAAAATTGACCAAATTGTTCAAGAAAAGGAAGCATCTAGTTATTTTGTTCTACGTCGGTGGCAGTACACTTTAGAGAGCAGCTCTTTCCCACTTGAAAGCCCTTACTTGGTGTGGTTTAGGCATAAGTTGAGTAATTTGCGTAAAGATTGAGTGTTGCTTAATCCTCTCTTGTTTGAGGATTTTTTTTAGATCTGTTGTATAATAGTGTTCTTTATCAGATATGTATTCTTTGTGTTTAATTTAACTACGTGCACTTTGATTTCCTTTGTATTAAGTTTTAATCACTACCAACTAGGTTGGTCCTCATGAGCTTCCATCCAAGTTTACTGAGATTTTTGAATCCAACATACCCTTAGTCCCCATTCCTGGACGACATAAGCTTTCCCGAGTTTGAGGTTGTGGCTATGACTCCCTCTACGGCTATTCATCTGACACTTACCAATAAAAGGTTGAGAAAGACCTAAAGGAAGCTCTTTTAGAGCTTAAAGAGGCAAAAGATTCACTGAATCGTCAATATTGACATAATATTAAGCTAAGTAAGGATGTGGAGGCTGCTGAGTCAAAGTTGAACGAACTATTGCAATCCTGAAGGACGATGAATCACTTTATGGGATTGTTAATGAGGCAGAGATAACGAGATTGAATAAAATTATAGAGGATATGTCTACTCAAATTGCCCACCAAGTTGAAGAGAAGGAAGGTGCTGAAGTAGAAAAGTGGAAAAGGGGTCTAGTTCGAACACACCACCTGCTCCCCCAGCAGTTATAGACCCTTATTTGGCGGATGAATGGAAAATGAAAGTGGAACTTCATTTTTAGGGCAAAGTTAGAGAGATGGGAGCTCATTATAAGCAGCAAATGATGCAATTGGGGCCGAAGGCCCTTCCTCAGTCACGAAGGAAAGGATGGATGGAAAATGCCCTTAAATATTTTGGGGGTCTCTCCAGGAATACCAAGAAAACTAGGACTGAACTAATTGGTACTTTAGAAAATATGAGAAGAGAAGCTGTATTTAAGACCTATGAACTTGAGGATTCTTTGCGTGAAGCCCATGCTGCCCCCAGGGTAGTAGTGTCACCCGTAAGTATGCTTGGGCAGGACAAGACCGGTGCCCATATAGAGAACCTTAGGCAAGAGAACGTTAAGAGCAAGATGGGGTGGATTGCCTTGTAGCATGCCATGGATGTTTTTGACTATACCTTCCCCTCGCTTGATCTAAGCTTCCTTGTTAATACAACGAGTTTTGGAGTAACTATGGAGGATCTAACAGATCATTGGGTAGTTACCAATTACGATCCAAGAAAAATCATCCACATTGAAACTATCCTACCCCTGGCCAGCATAACCTATGTGATTTTGTAGTTAATGCAGTTTTGTGGTTTTAGAACTTAGGATACCTTTGTAAATTTATGCCGCTGAATAGTTTTTTGGTTGCATATGTATTGTGTAGATTAACTTTCCCTATAAAGCTCGTAAATTCATCGTGCGTATTTTACTTGATTGAAATTTTTCTTAATTTTGTTTGTGTGGGCTTGTTTGACTTTCTGCCCACGTCTTCTAATCGAGGTTCGAGGGAATTGACCTAGAGGAAAGTCTTAAGTTCACCCTCGCATGAGTTACTGAAATGGAAGGTTTGTTGAGAGATGCCGAAAATGCATATGGGGTATTATACAAAAATGAGATTAAGGTTCTGGAATGCAAAATCAAGGAGTTAAACAAGCAGGCTGTGAGGCAAATTAGTGCTAGAGACATCCCTGATGTGGCCTGGACTCCAGGTGCAGTTTCAAGACCTGGTGCAACTCCTACGCCCTCGTTAGGGGAAGTTCCTAATGTTTTTCTTAATTGGAAGAATGATTTTGTGATTATTATAAGGTCAAGTGTAGGACCCCCACCTCTATACTCATATTATCCAAGAGTGCTACAGAGTAATACTATAGGACAATGCAGGGGATAAGGCAATATGGGGTACATATGTGAATATTACCTTGGTTTAACACCAGTATGTATTAAAACATCAAATATTACACACTACGAAATTTACACAGTACCTAAACAAAGTAATAAACACATGTTCCACTAGGATAGAATAATATATAATACACAATAAATAGTAGTGATCGCAGAGTCAATCATAACGATATTATATTATGTACAATATGGAAATATATCCAATCTACATCACAATGATACACACACAAGAGACTATACAATACATGATTATAATATATAATGCTGAATATCTAGTCTTCTCTATGCCTAGAAAATACAAGCTGGTCTCATCGTCCCTGAACCTAATATGTCTTTGGCTGACCTGAGTATTATATAAATAATAAACGGGCCAGACTATATCTAAATCCAAGGCTAATAAACACATAGAACGTTGTGTATACTGGGTATAAATATAATAGTGTTATCTTAAACAATCTCAAATATCGTACACGTAAAACACCATACAACTCAGTATAAAGATGTCATCACCCATATAAAATCTCATCAAATATTTTCCAATCCAAACAATGTCAAATGAGTGAATCATCCACATCATCAAAGTCTATAAATCGTCAAATATGAGATGTCATCATGTTTATCTCTTAATCGCAAATAAAAATATCCACAAAATCAATTAAATAATCATCTATAAACCAAAATATAGTAATGGCGACACACCAAAGGAAAATATAATCGACAACACACTACTATGAAAGTATGATTGGCCACACATGCCTATAAAGAGTAATTGATGACACTCGCCTAAGATATATAATTTGCAACACATGCCAATAAATAGTAGTTGGCGACACAAGCCAAAGAAGGATACATGGATTTACTATATCCTTGACATAATCTCAAAAATGAATACAAATAGTATATGTCTATCTACCAAGCACACCACAACTAGACGAGAGATTGACAACACGCTTGCTTGCTCCAGGAGCCTCACATGTGTCCGTCTGACATCGCTCCTACAGTCATTAGTTACCTTCCCCTTGGTATCGTGATATTATCCGTCGCATGTCATAAATGCATTGTAGGACTACGCTCTACATCAATCACGACCCAACAAATTGCCCCTATAAGTAACTGAGTCTTGGCCTATGTAACATAAGGGAAAACACACACAGCTAAGGCACACAGCAATAAGGGTGTCATGGATCCGGGACATGACCACCGCGATCAGGCTGCCAAGGTGGATACTAGGAAATCTGGTTTAAATCCAAAACAAAATGGAAGTTGGACAGGATAGATAAACACATAGTATCTACACTTAATAGCTAACGTGTAGCTACTCAGAAATGCCAACACATGGCTCTGTATGTTTCTGCCACACATCTTGATAATATTACCGACATACAGCTATAAATATAGATGCCACATAGCTTGATAATATTGCCAACACCTAGCTATAAATACTGCTGCCACACAACTTGATAATATTGCCAACACATGGCTATATATGTGATTGCCGACACATGGCAATACACACGACTCCTGCAGCGAGTCTCCACAAATCCCCATCATGTGAGTGTCATCTACTTAAAATGAATAACTGAATAAATATCATACCGGCATCCCATACTAACGTGTGATACTCAAACGTTTATTTGCTGCCTATAAACTAGACTTAATCTACATAATATACTATATTACAACTCCAAAGAATAATCGGAGAAATATTACCGAATTCCTATAACTCCATTTATTCATATTTATCATCACACATAATTCAATATCACAAAATCAAACAGAAGAATGTCATCACCGTATCATATCAAATCACCAACCAAATCTAAATCAATGGTGAATCATTCGCCATATCAAAATCTATAGAGGAAATGAGAAATCAAAAGCCGTAGAAATCATACTTAAAATCCCAATTTTAATTCAAAAATGAAATAATAATAATATTCAACAGGATATTTCATTAAACAATTAAATCAAATATTCAAATATTTATATAAAACATTCAAAATAAATATAAAAATCAATTATCCTTTACATAAGTCTTTCCATAACTTTCTACAATTAATTATTACTTCATAATAAATATATAAACTTTAAAATAAATTATATTTATTTCAAACCATTGAATAGGATTCAAAATCTTCACCTTATACTATAACAGTTAGAGATAAAATATTTTCCATTTTCAAAACAAATTTTATATCCAAAATAAATTTCAAAAATTATTTTATTTTCCAACCAATTTATTTATTTAAAATATAACTCAGTTTAATTTTAAAATACTAAATTAATTTATTAAAGCTTTCAAAATATTTCTAAAACAAAAAATCAATTGAACGTCCAAAATATGAATTATGAAGCAAAATTCTCCAAATCAACAATCAAATCATCAATATAAATTTTATCGTATGGCTGAGTCGAATTCCATCGAATTTCGGCCTTTTACACAATATACACAATATAAATATATTACCGGCATTAAAATATAAACGGACATCATCTCATTTGTAGTTTTAATAATCCAACACACACAAAACCATTATTACACAATCAATCGAATATCCTGATCAAACAATGTATCCAAGCAATTCAATAAACATTCACAATCAATCAAATCCCAGATAAACATGTCAACAAAGAAATTCAACAAACATCAGGATTATAAGTGTATACATATATAACATATAATAATTTTCAGATATATTCGTGAGTTATAATATTCACTGAATTGTCAAGCGAAATCATTGACGTCGCTGCTCCCACTTCAACCAATAACCGCAATAGCCATCATGGACAACACCAGCCTCACCTTCGATACCACCTCCTTCACCAACATCAGACCCACATCGAAATTTAATAAAGTCACCGCCGGCCCGAAACAGTCTTACTTGTAAATTGCCAGAGTGTCATCGTCGTTTGTCATGCCCACATGCTCGTGCAACACCTGATCGCGACCACCATTAGTCGCTGCCATGTTTGCATGCACTTCTAGGTTGCCTTAGTCATCGATGTCACCATGACCTCCTCTCACCTCGCGTCAATCGTTGTCAGGCCAAGGCGCCCCGTGCGGTACGCATTTCCATTTTTTTAAATTTTCCTGAGTTTCGATTTTATTTTTTGATTTCAAGGAGATTAGGGCTTTTTGAAAATGAAAGGGGTGACGGGCCTGGATTGAAGATGGATGGAGTATTCTAGAAAACTAGAGAAATGATTGAGTTTAAATGGGCTTTGGGCCTTAATTTAATATATTTCCTTTTTAATTAATTTGTTTAGTTAATTTATTTTTCCATTCACTTTTTAATTAAATTCCAAATAAATTTCAGTTTGATTTAAATGAATTTATACTTATAAAAGTAGTTTATATTCAATTAAAATAATTTATTCAACTTTAATATATTACTCAAAAAAATAATTTATTAATTTAATTCAATTTAAATATTTTATTAAATTGGATTAAAATTATTATGAATTTATTTTAAAATATAAATGATCAAATGTCAAATTCAAACAATTTTATTTTAATTAAATTTACTTAATTTATACGACATATAAAACCGGGTTGTCATAGACTCTCCTTATGAAAATCGCGTCCTCGCAATTTCTTATGAGGATGCATCAAACAACCCATACCTTGACTTTCTTTGTATTCACAATCCTTTATCGAACTTAACTACTCAACTCTTTATGTGGCTCTTCCTCCAATTCTCGTATCGTATGCTACAACTTAAATAAATTCAAATAACGACTTTATATTCTCCGCATACGATAAATTTTGAAAAATATTCCGTGTCAGATTTTTTGGAAAATTTTAGCCGAGTCTTTTTGTATAGAGAGCATTCCGAAAAACCAACACAATATATCACACTATATATACACAACCCAACAGTTCCAAAACACAGGAAAACAACACAATATCATGAAATATATCGATATACCATAAAAACTTATCTTGTAATTAGAATTTAAGTGAGCTATTTCACTTTTACGCGAGTAAAGACGAGTAACATCGCTAATTAGAAATCCAAAAAAGCACCTTCAGTACTTATCTCTACTCAAGTTCTAATATTAGCTTCATATAAGGAAATACGGTAAGTATGCGCTCGTGGAATGAAAAGAAATTCAAATTTCACATTTAACCACTTTTCAATAAGTTTTTAAATGGAAAAACAACCAAATCAAGGTATAGTTTCTAAAAGTATATTATTATATAGCATGTTAGATTTTCAAAACTTGTATCAGATTCTGAAAATATAAATTACAACTCAAGTTATGGTGTAATTTCCAAAGATGTGTAGTGTAGATTTTACAATACACACAGATCCACCTATATAAATTGCAGTTGTGGCCATGAAAACATTAAAAAAAATTGAAACACTTGAAAATAAAAGCTGCAGCCTATACTTTTATCTTCCCGGAATGAGCAAAATCATTAAATTTGGATAAGATGTTTAGAAGTTATGATTAAATGAACACAATGCAAATGCATAGGCCAATTTTTTTTAAACGCAAGTGCACAATTAATCTTTTGATCGTGCTAGAGTTTCAGCCACACTATTTTTAGAACTATATATATATACACACAAAAAAGATAAATAATATAACTCTTAGTAACATTAATATTTATGCATAGATTCCCTTGTTTTAAATCTAATCACATGACTTTAAATTCTTTTCTTATGGCTTTGGAATTCTTTGGTAAACTGAAAATATGAATTTGTGGTTTAGTCTGTTTTGTATGTTTAAATATATTTTTTCTCATATATCGACATATATATTAGTGTAAAAAAAGAACGGTAAATGTCTTTCCTATCAAACTTCTCTTGTACACATGTTTAAGTTTGGTAACTATTGCAAGTTCAAATGAAACTCTCCATTGTTGTTATGCAAAGAACTAGGAATTAGGATTCATCCATGGTCTCTAAATATTTTGATGTTGTGTTATATACATACATCACATGGTACTTCGTCATGAATTTTACTCACAAGTTATATAGGCCTCAGCATTGGTGCGTTTCCAAAGACAACAGATATATTTACAGATATACAATTAGCTAATTAATGTAGAATTTGGTTTGTAATGATTGAACTGTTGCCTAATTATTCTGATAGTTTGTTTTTATAATTGAACTATTGCTATAGTGTTTGCCATAGAGTTTAAGCCCATAGTTCAAGCATAAGGAAAAACAATCAGAGCTAATAAAAGTGAGCATGATGATATTAGGTAGAAGATTTGAATTTCAGCAGTGTATAAAATTTGATTGTCATCCCAACTCTTTTATATTGAAACAACTTACAATTACTTTTAATTAAGTTTAATACTTTGACTAGAAACTGTGCAGAAGTTTACTATTCCATGGAGTGTAACTAATAACTATATATATATACATATATTCATATTCCTTTCTTATTTCTTCCCATAATTCATTTAGCTAAGTATTTATAAGGGTATTTATAAGACTTTAACAGTTTTATAATGCATCTTTTTTTTGAAACTACTCATTCTATACCATGGTAATGTTTTCTGATTTTTGATGATATAGTCTTTCAATTATATATATAAATCCATTTTTTTCCTCAACACAAAATTTATCTTCAACTCAAAGAATATCTATTTTACATTCATAACTAAATTACATTAGAAAATTCCTTTTAATACTATCATAAACAAATATTTATATTTATATACAATAATAAATAAATCAATTTCGCATTAAAATGGCCAACGATACGTTCCATAAATTTTAGTGATCTGTTTCGCCAATTGGCTGCAGCATTGACTTGCCTAGTCAACACTACCTCGTCAATGATCTAAACTTCACACTAATATCCACTAGCTACATACGTTGTTCAAAATATACTCAAATCAAGAAAAATAATATTTTTATTCTACAAATAATAAATTATTTTTCAAAATAATGTAAATTCTAAGTAAATTATTTGTTATATTATTCCAAAATATTGTGTCAGTTTTGCTTCGTTTAAGTGTTCAGGAATCTCTATCGGATACGAGTGCACCCGCACTGATCAGAATTATTAAAGCACTCGATGGACAAATTATCATGAAAATAAACTACTATAATAATTTCCAATCACTTTATAAAATCAAATTCATTTTTTTTACAAATCATTGCTTGTTTGAATATAAAACATTTATTTTGAAAAATCCATATACACATCTAATTCGTCAATCATCAACAACAATAAAAATTGTCACACATCATCCATAAATCAAACAAGCATCAATAGAACAATATACACAATTTCAAACAAGCAAAAAAACAAACACCTTTAGTTGAAAACTATCTATCAGTTCCCACTGCACAACTCTGATCACTACCGGATCACTTCATTCATATTCATGTCATACAGAGGTTTATTTACCATCATCAATTCCAACACTATTGGTCGGGCTAACGACTCCCTGCTTCGCTACCTCCCTCAACAGCTTCAACTTCGTATGAAAATACATACGTACAAAAAAGGTAGAGATGAGTAATATATATATATATATATATATATATAATAGGGAAAATAACAAGTATGTCCATAGATGATTACCCCAATAATCATCAAATACTCCTACTATCACTTAAGTATAAATAAAAATCTGCCACACATCCATGGAGGCAAGACTTTAAGTTCCATCTAAATCCAAGACTCTTGTCTCTTATAATTTGTGTTATTCTAAGCCTTGCTTTGGTACCAAATTGTAGCACCCCAACCTATATATGCATACTACCCAAGAATACTATAGAGTAATACTGTCAGATAATACAAAAAATAAGGCAATATGAGGTACACACGTGAATATTCCATTGGACTTACAATAGTACGTATTAAAACATCAAATATAACTCACCAATAAATACACACAGTGTCAACAAAAAGTAATAAATATGTGTGCCTCTAGGATAGAACAATACACAATATACAATAAATATCAAAGATCACAGAGTCAATCACAACCATAATATATAATATACAATATACAAAATATATCCAATCTACATCATAATGATATATACATAAGAGATTATACAATATAGGATTATGATCTATAATATTGAATATCTATTCTCCTTTGTGCCTAGAAAGTACAAGCCAATCTCATCATTTCTAAACCTGAAATGTCTCGGACTGACCCGAGTATTATATAAATAACAAATAGGTCAGACTATATCTAAATCTAAGGCTAATAAACATATAGAACTCTGTATATACTGAGCATAAATATAATAATGTTATCTCAAACAATCCTAAATATCATATATGTAAAACCCCATAAAACCCAATATAAAGATGAAATCATTCGTATAAAATTACATTAAATATTATCCAATCGAAACAGTATCAAATGGGTGAATCATCCTTATCTGTAATCATTATCAAAGTCCCATAAATCATCAAATATGAGAGGTCATCAAGTATATCTCTCAATCTCAAATAAAAATATCCATAAGATAAATTTAATAATCATCTATAAACCAAAATATAGTAATGGCGACACATAGAACGAAAATATAATTAGCGACACACGCCACTCGACTATCGCATATCCACCTCTATACCAAATTGTAGCACCTCTTCTTTGTACCTTTACTATCCAAGAGTACTACGGAATAATACTATCAGATAATACGGAGAATGAGGCTATATGTGGTACACACGTGAATATTCCCTTGGGTTAACACTGGTACATATTTAAACATGGAATATATAACTCACCTATACATACATAGTATCAGCACAAAGTAATAAACACATGTGCCTCCAAGATAGAAAATACATAATATATAGTGAATATCAGAGAACACAGATTCAAATCACAGCGGTAATATATAACACAATATCTACAAAGTATGTCTAATATATATCACATGAATATACATACATGAAATAATACGATACAAGATGATAACTGCAATATTGAATACTAGCCTCCTCTATGCCCAGAGCACAATCTGGTCTTACAGTCCCTGAACATGAAATGCCTCAGGCTGACCCGAGTATTATGCAAATGACATGGGTAAGATTATATCTGAATTTTAGAGGCCAAAAACTATATAAATATGGATTATACATAAAATAATTATGATGGCATATAAACAATAGTGTAATGAAAAAGCAACATTCACGAAACAAAGAATAAAGATGTCATCACCTATATATATTCTCATCAAATATAAAATCATGAAATAACATCTAATGAGTGAATCATTCGTATTCAAAATCGTCATCAAAATCTATAAATCATCAATAAGGGAGATATCACCAAGTATAGTTAGACCAAAATACAGTAGTGCCCAAATATATATCTCAGTATCACATTATAAAATATCAGCATCAAATCACCACAATCAATAAAACGTTTGGACTGGTCCATGACAATGTTCAAGTAAAATCAATAAGGAATAGGTTGTCTGTCTGGAAAGAATAGGCCATCTGCCTGAATAGTATAGGCCATCTCCTTAAAGAATATAGGCCGTCTGCCTAAAGTATATAGGCCATCTGCCTGAATAATATAGGCCGTCTGCCAACCAATTATATAAAGATTTTTTTTATAGGAATTGACTATACCCTACCACATACATTGGAACTAGATGGAAGAATGATATCATGTTTGCATGCTTTAAGAGCCTCACATGTGTCTGTTTGTCACTACTCCTACAGTCATCGATTACCTTCCCCTTGGTATCATGATAATATACACTGCATGTCATAAACACGCTGCAAGACTATGTTATACATAGATCATGACCCAACGTATTGCCTTTATAAGTAACTGATCGCTGGCTTAAGTGATATAGAGGAAAACACACATATCAAAGGCAAATAGCAATATGGATGTCACAAATCCAGGGTGCGACAGCCATGATCAGGCCGCCAGGGTGGATACTGGCCAATCTGGTTCAGTCCTGAAATAAAAAGGACGATGGACAAGATAGATAGACACATAATCTACACTCGATAGCTAACACATACCTCCCATGAATGTCGACACACAACTCTATATATTATGGCCACATAGCTTGTATTATTGCCGACATATGGCATTACACGTGACTCACCACAGCGAGTCTCATAAATCCCCATCTTGTGAGCGTCATCTACTTACAATGAATAACCGAATAAATATCACGATACTTCCCCATACCGCTATATGATACTCAAATGTTTATTCACTGCTTATAAATTCCACTCAATTTCCATAATATTCTTCATAACAAGTCTAAAGGATAACATGAGAAATATTACCAAATTCCTTATCCCAAATGGTATTATAGCTTCGTTTATTAAGATTTCTTATCACACCGAATTAAATCTCGCCAAATCAAATAGAAGGATGTCATCACCATATCATAGCAAAATCATAAAGCAAATCAATATCAACGGTGAGTTATTCATTATATCGAAATCAGTATAGTAAAATAAGCAATTAGAAAATGTAGAAATCATATATAAAAATTCCAATTTAATTCAGAAATGAAATAATAATAATAATAATAATAATAATAATAAAGATTAACAAAATCTTTCTTTGAACATTTAAATCAAATATTCAAATATATACGTATATATATGTGTGTGTGTATCATTCAAAATTCTTCAACTAATCAAATATAATTTGTGGAATGTTATCCGGCATTTTGACCCGACTATATCCGAACTAACTAGATAAGTTAGACTCAACTATCATCAAAGCCAGTAGCCCAGAGCGATGATTGTGAGGTCTAAAAATCAAGTGTATGCAATGATATGAAGCGATAATCAACCAAGACCAAGAGATAGACTCTTTAGAATATTCTAAATATGGATTAGTACCTCCCCCAAGCAGGAGATCGATGCATATCCTTTCCCCTAGGGGATCGGTACTTATCCTAAATTTTGTCCCAAACGAGGTGAGATAGATGTAAAGTGACAAAGAAGACCCCGCGAGGCTATATTTCAAATCTCAAATCGTTTGGAATTTCTATAATCAAGTTATGGGCAAATTACTTTACCTAAGAAAGGGATCGTGTAAAAGGGATTGTATCAAAGGGATCAGATCATATCCAACCCAACAATGCCACTCAATTGAAAAAGCTCGATATCTCAAAATCCAAAAGTCTAATACACTTAAAACTTTAGGAATAAAAAGAGGGGATCCTACGGAGTCTACCCTAGGATCACAACTCAAGATGAAGAAGTAAGAGGGATCGACCCTCTTCTCTTCACAGGGATCGGCCTAAATTAGACGACACAACACATTGCAACAAAGATCGATCAATAACTCAACATCTACAGATCCAATTGGCATGAAACTTGGAGGAAAAGTGTGTTTCGGTATGAAGAACCTCTCATATGGACCGCAACCCATAAATCCACCAAAATAGGGATTGTCTTTGATCCCTATTCCTTGGGATTTGGGCCATGCGATCCCTTTTGTGGGTCCTATGTATCTGGAGAATTTTCTGTTGAATTTTTAGGGAGATATTTCATAGTCTTCCCCTATAAATACAGATTTGATTGTTCATTTTCGGGACCTTTATGTTGCTTGTTGCTTTGTTCCATTTTGTAACTAAGGATTCTAATTTGATCCCTATTGTACTCATTTTGAAAAGTGATTAATAAAGCTATCTTTTCAAAGTGAATGTAAGCAAAAAAACGCCGAACCACTATAAATCATTGTGTCTATGTTATTTGCTTATTTTTTATTGCTTTATTGTTATATTCTCTCTATTTACATTTATTATTCTTCATTTGTTTCTCTACAAAATCTTTAATGGGTGTTTGTGCCAATTGTTGGTGCAAACATTTTGGTGCTTTCACCGAGAGACTTGGTTCTTAGCTTATCTAGATCCCTATTCTATTATTAGATTGCATAAGTCCAAGGAAAAGTTCTAGATTCATCTCCAAAAAACTTCCTATCCTACTCAGATTTGAAAAAAATCTAAAGGAAGCTAATAGCCATGGTTAGAGGAACTAAATCAACTTCTTGCAGAGGTGAAGGAAACGCTGATGCTGGTGTTCTTGTTTAGAGTTTTTCATGTGTTCATGTCCATTTGGAAGGGATCAGATTCACTCATGTATGCAATTTCTTGGGATCGAATACTAAAGTTCGCACTCAAGTTAGCGAAGCCAAAAAATAGTTAAGTCTTGCATAAGCAATGAGATCGTACTTGATCCCTACCCTATATAGTCAAGCCAACAAGTTTCAGAATCCAAATGCAACGATCGATCCCTTCCACTGATCTCTTATAACCAATCCCTCTCAAATCCAAAATGGCCAATCTCTCCATACTCCAAAATGATCGATCCCTCTATACTCCATCATGACTGGTCTCTCCATATTCCAAAATGATTGATCTCTCCATACTTCATCATGATCGATCCTTCCATATTCCATCATTACCGATCCCTCCTTCTTGAGGTCAAGAACCGATCCCTTCATGATTGATCCATCCATACCTGTCAATACAAATCACATGAATGAATGATCCCTCCTTCCCGGGGTCTAGAACCGTTCCCTCAACACTTATCAATATCGATCCCATGAACGACCGATCCATCCGTTCCATGTTCACTCCGAACCCTAAGCTCTTTATAACCGATCCCTCTGCCTATTCAATGACCGATCCTAAGCCAACAATGATTGGTTACAGAGGTCGAGGAGTAAATAAAAAAGTGAAGAAGGAAGGGATCAGTTAAGTTTTTTTAACAAAAAGCTCTAATTTTTTTGGCGCCATGCACCGAACCCATGCCCCAACGTAGTGCCTCTACATTCTAGATTCGAAACTCAACTTAAAGACGCTGCATTCTATCCGCTTTCCTTATGTTAATGACTGACCAGGGCATAGGAGATCAAGCAGCGGCTGCTTAATTGCAGCCTAGGAATGGACAAGGAACTGCTACTCAAACAGTACTCCCAAAGGCTGGAGAACCAAGGCGATATGACATGAACTAGGATCGAATACCGAGTCAAGCTCCTAGGACAGATTGTGACTACTCTCAACTGACCAGCTTCTAAACACCTGATTTGGCGGCTATGGTATGACGACCTATGTGGCGACCACCCAACGTCGCTTAATATGCCATCTTGAAGTATATCTATCCTTCACCAAATTCGTCACTTACTATTATTGAACCTCCATCATCGAGTCACGAGTGGTGGTCGTCAAAAACCATCATTAATTGTTGAAATGTTTGTCAACAAACTCCCCTTAAGGCTGGCCCAAAGTCGGACCCGATGCAATCATTTATATAACTCCACGCACTATTTGTCACCTACCCAGAACTTAAATTCAGCAACTTCAAGCAAACTATGGGCAGACTCAAAGCAAATAGCAAAATTTTTCGGGTCCGACTCCAAGTAAATTATTATCAATCCATCAATAACGGTCCATCTTGTTTTGGTCATAACTCGGTCATACATACTCCAATGACTTGAAACTTGGTGCGCAACCTCAAGAGGTTTTCCTTACTGCATTGTATGGATCACACCCCATTTGGATTAAATTTTAGGGATCATCACTGATGTATGACCCCATCCTAACCGATTCGCTATTTGATCGACGATCTCAACCATTAAATGTTGGACAATCATGCATACAACATTCGCAGGCAGTATAAGCAGCTGTAACTTGAAAACGAACCAGATCGATGACGATTGGAGAATCTCCCCCAGTCGAAACCTATTCATCGATGTCGTTTAATGTATAAAATATCCCAAGAGATCTAGTGTGCCGATCATGCTAGCGTATTCCATGAATATAGACCCCTGACAACATCTCGTGAATTACGAGTGGCATATGGATCTCGCCAGAGACAAAAATGGCATTGAGTACAGATGTTTTCCATATTCCTTGAAGGAATAATGATTACGCAGTTTACACAATTACCACATAGTTCCATCTCCTCATCCGATCAACCGAATTATTAGTTTGGCGAGCAATTCAAGATGCATGCGACTTACACCAAGGATGTGATCTCATTATCCAATTTGTTCCAAATGCCAAGCGAGCCGCTCAAAGACTTCCTATAGAGATTCAACGTCATCATCACTAAAATGAGCAATCCCGGTAAGAATATCATACCGATGGCATTGATAAGGGGAATCGACCCTAAGACAGACTTTGGCAACTGGTAAGCTAGAGAGCCTCCTACGACCTTAGATTGTTTCTATTATAAAGTGAACCAAAACCTAAGCAAGGAGGAGGTAGAGCAGACTAGGAGAAAGAATGATGCAGGCCCGTTATTTAAAGGAATTAAAAACGAGGGCATAATTAAGGCCTTAGATGAGGACTCATGTTATAGGAGACGACCCAGAATCTCAAAATTTGACTCATATACTCCTTTGAACGATTCAATCGATAACATCTACTTAGAGACTAATGGCTTAGAGCAGTGATGGAAACCAACCTCTAGAGAGTCCATCGAAACCCAGAAGAAATATGGTAAATATTATAAAGATACACATGGTCATAACACCGGCGATTACAGATACCTCTGAGATGTGATCCGAAAAGAAAAGTTTCAACAATATGTATAATTCCTGCAAAATGGTGCACATGGAATATCCGACCCCTATCAATAAAGAACTTTGATTATCAATTGGACCACCTACGGTCGACTTCCAACTGAGAAGCGCTGGGGCAAAGTGGAAAGGCGAGCATACGATGCTACTTCACTTATCAATAAGATTTATTTCAATTTCAATTATGTTGTGAACTACAGCCAACTTGAACTAAAGTACTTCTAAAAGATGCAGGTGGCAAAGTACTTGGAGTTGGACGCCAATGTCCTCCATGGACCATGATCGGACCTTTGGAGGATCATCAAGATGAGCGTGATTCAACTGCTCATCAGCTACCATATTCCCCTGACTTTGGGGCAAGGACTCGAAATGAAAAGTAGGAATGACTTGAAAATCCACTTCCTACTCTATGCTTCAACTATGACAGAACATCTATGCCTTGCTCATAGCCCGACAAGGTCAATCTTCAATACAAAGTGGACACGACTGACCGTCCACTCATCGACCTTCGCACTTGACTTGGAGACCAAAGAAAGGATTAGAGTGGATATGACCCAACCATCCACTCCCCCACTCCTACTTAAAGTTCACTTAAATATTTATGCCTCTCCCAAAGCCCGGTGAGAACAGGGTTCAAATAGAAGTGGATGCGATGTGACCATCCATACATTAACTCCTGCCCTGAATACAGAGGGTAGTTTGGGAGCTCGACTAAAAGTAGGCGTAACCGACTGTTTACTCATCAAACACCACCCTCGACATGAGGAGATGACTACAACGTGAAGTGGATGTGACTTGACCATACACCCAATAACTCTCTCCCTTAACTTGCCGGGAGGAGTATGAAGTAAATTGGATGAGACTTGACCGTCCAACCCAAGCATGGACCATGTATATGGTTCGACCATCCATTGGTTAATCACCAAGTGGACGTGAATCAACCATCCGCTCACCAACTTTTGTCTTCGACACTAGGCGCAGCACGAATTAACATGCCTTGACTATTTATTTGACAAATCTTACCTTGACCTGAAAGGTGGAGTATAAATCAAAAACGGGTATGGCCGATCACTATCATAAAACTCTGGTCCTCGAAGCATGGATCGGAGTGTAAAATAAAAGGATGGATGTGATTTGACCATCCATCGACCAACTCTATTCCTTGGAGCGTGGATCGGAGGATAAACTCAAAATGATGGACAAGGTTCGATTGTCCATCGACCGACTCTTGTCCCTAGAGCGTGGACTGGAGTACAAACACCAAATGGATGTGACTGGCTGCCCATCAGCAAACTATGGTCCTCGGTGCATGGATAAGAGTATAAGTAGAAAATGGACATGGTTCGACCATTCATCCATTACCTCTCCCTTATAAATCGATAGGCTGAGTATAGGACATAGAACATATGTGACTTAATCAATCACTAATCGACTCCTTCCTACGATTCAACATGAAGAATTCCAAGTAAGAGTGAACATAGACTTCTGCCCCTGACTTGGGTGTAGAAGAAATGACTAAGGAAAATGCGGTTCCACCATTTTTTGGAATAACTCTAAGTCCATAGAGTGTGGACTGGAGTATAAACACAAACTGGGTGCGATTCGATAACCCGCCAGCAATCTCCTATCCTTAGAGTGCGGATTTGAGTATAAACAAATAGATGAGTGCAGTTCGACCACTCACTATTCCATAAACTCCGACCTAGACTCGACGAGAGGAGTATAAACTCACCACGGATGGAATTCGACCATCCATGAACTAACTCCGCTAACCCAAGACAGGGTGCAGGAGTACAAACTACTAAACGCTACATACGATATCTCACTATAGCTCTGGCTTGGTGATCTTTATAACTTAAGGCAACTGCCACAAGGTGGCCTTAATACAAAACCAATCGAAACAACATCCGAAGTTATGGGTGATCGACTTTATCGTTCCCTCGGATCGACAAGCAATATTGATCCAAACTTTCTATATCGTGCCGATAGATCGACGGTCAATATTGATCCGCACTAACCATAAATGGATGTGACCTAAACATCCATCAAATAACTCTAGTCACCAGAGCATGGATAGGACAATAAGCCATAAATGAGTGTGACTTGACCATTCATTCTCCATCACCTTCCTTTAATCCATCGGGAGGAGTATAAATCCAGATGAGCATAACCCGACCGCCCTTGAGCTAATTCTATCCCTTAGTCAGACAAGAGAACATAAATCAAACTAGATGTCACTATCCAGCTCCAAATGAATGCGACACGACCGTTAATTTGCTAGCTCTGGCCTTGTTTCGACTAGAAGAGTTGTTCGAAACGGACATGACTTGACCGTCCATACACTGATCCTTACCTTTGGTTTGACAGGCGGAGCATCAGTTATAGATTGGATGTGACTTAACCATCCAATCCTTGGTCTTTTCCTAGAGTATGGTGGCATCCGCATCAAAAGTGAACGTGATTGACCATCCAATACTCAGCTCATGCCTGAAATATGACGAGGCATTAAAGTCTTCCCCTGGGAGTAAAAGCCAGAATACAATTCAAAATAGGCATGACTCATCCTTCCATCAACTATCTCGATCCTACGAATCGATGAGAAAGGGTGTAAAGCTAAAATAGTTGTGACATGCCCATCCACTTTTCGACATTTACCACTTACTTGGGAGGCACGAGCAAGACTCAATTTGAATGTGAACTGACCATTCATCGATCAACTCTAAGTCTTCGAAGCTTAGGTAGGAGTATAAACATGACAAGAGAGTCGACCACCTATGCAATACATTTATCAACCTGAAACTAGGGGTAGAAATGTAATCACCCAAAGAATGACGATGATAGCTCAATACTATGACTCATGTCTAGTGTTTGCAGTGACTCGAGGCTATTACCGAAAAGACGCTTAGAGATAGAATCATCAGATCAATGCCTAGGTTCATAAGTGACTGACTATCATTCCAACCTAAATGACAAGCAGTAGATCACGAGTATATTGAATAGAAAGCGCGTTACTCGAATACGCAAGCAGATCCAAACTCAAAGCAAGAGCCAGCTATGTAGTTGCCCGCAACATGAGGCTGAACCCTACTCGACATTTGATTCGACATGCTTCTAAGCCTAAACTTTAGCCATTATAGATAACCACTCAAAGCATCTAGAACACATCACGGTCGGACTCACGGCTCATGACGAGATCTGAAAGTTCAATTGGAGCGACCGTCATAACATGCCGTCCTAACCGGCTATCATGCCATTGACCATGCATTAGATATTTTCTCGATTATAGAGATCGACATCAAATCCAACGGTTGTTCTCCATGCCTACATACACTACCAAAGTGTTGAAGTTATAAGACTTGCTTATGCAAGAGGCTGGCACTAATCCCACCGTCTATGCTACTTTGCAAACCCAATTAAGACGTCCCTTATAGTTTAGTGCGATGCTGTGCAATAAAATTCAATACTATATCGCAGTTATGGCAAAACTCAGGAGTTTGAAAGAGTGACTATCATCGTTGATTGTTCCAACCGGATTTCATGTCGATGGTTGCGTGAAACAGTTATATTCAAATTCAGGGATCGACTATCGGCATATGAGAATCTGACGTTCATATTAAGGTTTATTCAGGGCACATGTTACAATCCATACGAGTACAGATATCCTAATCTATTCAAGTATGAAGTGGTAAACATTCGATTCAAGTCCATATGCTAGTTCAAGTATGCAATTCATATATGGCATATCCCATTGTTCAGTTTCAAGTTTAATGGTCAAGCATGTTCATGTCGAACCAAAAACTGCTTAAGTCTCATTAATGCAAGAAAACTGATCCCATTGCTTGGGAAAATCCACTTAAGCATTTTCAACTCACAACATAAGGCCAATATCATGCAACAACACCATAGTCGATTCTATGAAGATATAGATCCGAGAGATAAAGAAGAGAATCCCAAAGAATCCAAGGCCGCACCCGCCGAGCTAAGAATCGACATTATGGTCAGCCACGATGACCCATCACGGGTCCTGAAGATCGGATCATAGATCAATGCAATGGTAATGAAGGAATTAGCTGGCTTTCTTCGAGCGAATCTTTATTTGTTCTTTTGAACCCATTCTGACATGTGTGTGATCTTACCGACTATCATGAGCCATGCATTAAATATCGACCCGAGTCATGTCCTGGTGTAACAAAAGCGACACGGCATGGATCCAAAGTGATCTGCTATATGTAAAGAGGAGGTGGATAAAGTTAAAAAATGGGTTTATCCTGTAGGATCTAAATTAACCCTAGAGGGGGGGGGGGTGAATAGGGTTATAGCAAATTTTCTTAATTTAAACACAAAAATAAACTGCAGAAATAAATATACTGAAAAGTAAATCACACACAAGATTTACCCAGCTTCGGCAACCCCTGCCTACTGCTGCATTCCCAGATTTCTATTAGAATTAAAAAGTATCACGCTTACAAACACTCTAACAGAATTGCAAACCCTGCTACCGCCTATAGAGTTTTGCAAACTCGCAACCCCTGCTTACTGAACTAACTCTAAATAGACAATCAGACACAACCTAAAACCTAGGTGGTGATTTACCTAAACTCTTTGATTCGTAGAATAAAAAAAACAATAATTAAGAACAAAATATCCCTAAACTAATTAACATTATTAATATAAGTTTATTAACAATATTAATTAAAAAACAAAAAACCCCTTTTGTTTTTGAACACCGGCCCACTTCTTTATTTCACCCGATCCTCTTTTTATTTGTTTGTGAGAAACAATGGCGGCTTCGTTTCAGTTAGGGCATCGTTCCCTTTTGATCCAGTTAGGGCTTCGGCTCTTCGTTGCAATTAGGGCTTCGGTTCTTCGTTGCAATTAGGCCTCTGGTTTCTTCAATTGATTTGTGATTTGTTGCCCTAGCTTGCTTGCAGTTGCTCGATCGAGTTTTGATGCTTGTGAATTCGGTATGTGCTGTCTCCTTTTGCTTTTTTAATTTGATACTTGAACTCGATCGAATTGAAATGCCGATGATGATTAGGGTTTTAATAGGATTTGATTTCCTATTTTTGCGTTCGACTGATTATTTCAAAAAAATTGCTTTGGTCGTTCGATTATGTATTGATGCTTGAGATTTCTTTGACTTAATCAAATTCGTATGCACTTGATTCCTTGGTTGACACGGTAGAGAATTCTCGGCTTGAATTTGATTTTGTGATTTGAGATATTTGACTTTGTCAAATTTACACACTTGAATTTCTTGGTTTTGTGCCCTGATCATCACTGCACTGTTTTGATTTCTTGAATCATATCCACGGCTTCAATGTTTACAGTGTTCATCCCTGTTGCTTTCGACTTCACTGACTTCACTGAGTTCTGACTTGATACTTGTAACTTTCTGCACATATTTTGCTTCACTGTTGCATTCATTGTCATTCATTAACCTGGTTCTCTTTTATTTTCTTTGTTCGTGATGGCGGCCTTGACTTGTTGTTATGTATTTGCACTGCACTGGCCTACTGCCATACTTGTTCACTAGTGCATGTATCACTGTATGTAGCTCATTGAATTGTTGCTGCATTGAATTTCTTTGAGTTGCAGTTTAGAACAGTTGCTTTTAGTCTTGGCCATGTTGCATTCACTTGCATTTATATTGACACTGGTTTACTGTCTGCATTCACTACATTTTGTACATGCATTTGCCATTGAGTTGTTTTGTCTTCACTTGCATTGTTGTACACTTTTGGTCATTGTTGTAGTTGTATTATGTGATGTTGCCTCTTGTTGCTGTCATATACATTCATCAATGTTAGCATCTGCATTGCATAATTCATGTTGTAGCCTGGTCATTTGTGCACTGCCTTTGGTTCATGCTGTATTGTCTCTGTATATTTGTTATTCTTCTCTGTCCATTTGGCTGCACATGTGAACTTGTGTATTTGGTCTCGTCTCCATATAGTTGAAGCTTGCTGTGCATTGGTTCTCTGTAGTCTGCACTTGTATAGTTGGTTCCATATTCATGTATCTTGATGTTGTATACACTTTTTCATGCTGCTGTGATGCAGTTTCCTTCACTGTTGTATCATGATACTTGTTTGCCTGCAGACCATGTTGCATGTATGTTTGTTTGGTAGTTGCTTCAGTCACTTTGTTGTATACTTGGGCTTTGAACATTTTCAACCTGATGCATCTGGACTTGAGCATATTTGATGAAATTGTTGTCTGGTCTTTGCATTGTTGTGCATACTTGTTGTGTATTTCTGTGAATGCAGTCTTACCACTGTGTTGCTGTAGTCTATTGGGCTGCATTTGTGTATATTTGATTATTTTTGCAATCTGGTCTGGTGCACCTTGTTTCATGCTTGAGACTGTGTTTGCAATGTCTGGTCAGTGGTGCTTTGAGTTGAACCTATCTTGGGTTTGACCTTGTTTTTGATTTCTGTGCTTTTGTTTGATTTTTGCACACGAGTTGGCGAGGCAGTGCACACGTATACGAATGTACACGTGTGTACTGCAGCCACTTGTAATTACCTGTCCCTGATTAAAAAAAATATCGATATGCACAGATATTGCACAGTCAAAAATGATGACGAACAACCCAAATAACTGAGGCAAACAATGTTTTCAAAATCATCGTTTCTTTCAAATTTCAAAAATATTTCTCTTTCAATTTTACTGCGTTTAAAATATTTTTGCAGATTACTCAGATGCTGGATTCAAACCGGATTATAGTTGAAGACAAAAAATATTAGTGTGAGAGATATGTAGTAAGGTCGTGATGTAAATGTGATGTGATTGTAATCAAAAATGTACATGTATAGTGAGAGCATGAAATTGTACTATTTACAATTTGTAATAAATATTTGTTTGAATAAAAATTTCTGTTTGAATTCAAAATCTGTTTAACTTGTTCTGTTTGAATTCAAATTCGAATTCTGTGTAATTTAATTTTATTCAACAAATATTTATTTAAACTATGAAAAACAAAATAGTACATTACCAAATACATTTATATGAATGTATATATGTTTATTATCATCAAACAAAAATCATATAGCGCAAAGCGCATATTCAACAATCTCCCCCTTTTGATGATAACAAACATATATTTAAGATTTTTAATATATTAAATGTATTTGATAATTTCATTTGCTCCCCCTATTTGAATGCTCCCTCTCTACACAATGCTCCCCCTATATATATGCATAGAAATATATAAGAGAGCCTATATGCACAATGAAAATTATTTGACCTTTGCTTGATTTTATTCGACAAAAAATCTTAACTTTTCTCTCCCCCTTTTGTTATCAGCAAAAGAATAATAGTGTTATAAAATAGGGATGAAATGATCGACATGAATCAAACATTTAACTCAATTAAATATAAATATCAAATTTCAATAAAATTCAAACAAAAATCATAATTACCCTTGTCAAGCACATATTCCACTTTCAGAAGTAATGAAGATAGAATCATCAAAAATTCATATAGTTATGTCTATTTGTGGTATATTTATTTCTGGAAAGTTGAATATCTACTAACCATGCATAACCGTTAGGACTTTTAAATGAGATTAGTAGTATTCCAATTTAATTTTAAAAAAAATGAAATCAAGTATCTTCTAACCACGCATGACCGTGAGGACTTTTAAATGGGATTAGAATCAACTTGTCTATTAAATCAATTATTTTTAATATACGTTCCATACATGCATAACCGTGAGGACTTTTAAATGAGCATGGAAGCGCATAATCAAAAATCCAAGTAATTCACCCATGCATGACCGTGAGGACTTTTAAATGAGAGTGAATACTTTGGGTATTTATTTTTAATTGCTGAATATAATAAATTGAAGCACAAATAATTTCCTTCACTGATTTAAAGATATTGAAGAACAAATGATTTCCTTTGTAAACTACCACAAATTTACATACTAAATATGATCTTGATGAGTAATGTTTGATAGAAAGATGATAGAAATAGAAATGGTCATGGAATTATTACCCAACAAAAAGTTTTTATAACTCTTGTTATGAAATTCTAAAGAAATTTCCTAATTATATTTTCTCGAGTTTTAATATATGATAAATATCAACACTCATCACTTTTTCAATCACTATTCATCTTTTCGATAATCATTAGGGAGTTAGATTAGTTTTTAAAAAAAATTGTCATTTAGAATCAAATTCAAAAATCAAATTTTTTAAAAAAAAAACGATTAGTCAACCTCTATAATTCCCAAATCTAAACGTAATTTGGAAAATCTGTCTTCGGGAAGAGGTTTTGTGAAAATATCAGCAAGTTGAGTTTCTGTTGAAATATATTCAATGCAAATGTCTTCTTTAGCAATGTGATCTCGAAGAAAATGGTGTCTCACATCAATGTGTTTTGTGCGAGAGTGATGAACAGGATTATTTGACAAATCTATAGCACTCCTACTATCACATTTTAATGGGACTTGTTTATAGACTAAGCCAAAATCAGAAAGAGTTTGCATCATCCATAGAATTTGAGCACAACAACTTCCCAAAGCAATATATTCTGCTTCAGTGGTGGATAATGCAACACAATTCTGTTTCCGACTTGACCATGAGACTAATGAATGTCCTAGCATGAAACATGTCCCACTAGTGCTTTTTCTGTCAACTAATGAACCAGCATAATCAGCATCGGAATAACCTACTAAATCAAAATTTTCACAAGAGGGGTACCATAGTCCAAATTTGTGTGTGTGTGAAAGATATCTCAAAATTCGTTTAGTAGCTTTTAAATGAGATTCTTTGGGATTAGCTTGAAAACGTGCACACAAGCATACAGAAAACATAATATCAGGTCTAGAAGCAGTAAGATAGAGAAGTGAACCGATTATCCCTCGATATTTCTTTTGATCAATTGCAATTCCTTTCTCATCTTTGTCCAACTTTGTTGATGGGCTCATAGGAGTTCTCAATGGTTTGGAATTTTCGACTCCAAATTTCTTCAATAGCTCCAACACATATTTGGATTGTGAAATGAAGATACCATCGCTGCTTTGCTTAATTTGAAATCCAAGAAAGTATTTCAATTCACCAACCAAACTCATCTCAAATTTAGCCTGCATGACTTGTTCAAAATTCTCACACAAAAGCTCATTAGTAGCACCATAAATAATATCATCCACATAAATCTGAACAATCAAAAAATCATGTTCTTTATGTAATAGAAACAGAGTCGTGTCAGCACTTCCCTTTTTAAAACCATTTTCCAAAAGATATGTACAGAGGCAGTCATACCAAGCTCTTGGTGCTTGCTTAAGACCATATAATGCTTTTTCTAGCTTATACACATGATTTGGAAATTCATGATTTTCAAAACCGGGTGGTTGTTCAACAAAAACTTCTTCTTTTAAATCACCATTCAAAAAGGCACTTTTTACATCCATTTGTTTAAGTTTGAAACCCTTGTAACATGCAAAACTTAGCAAGATTCTAATGGCTTCTAACCTAGCAACTGGAGCAAATGTTTCATCAAAGTCTATGCCTTCTATTTGGTTATAACCTTTTGCAACCAACCTAGCCTTGTTTCTAATTACATTTCCTGATTCATCAAATTTATTTTTAAACACCCATTTAGTCCCTACAATTGGATAGTCATTAGGCCTAGGAACTAAATTCCAGACTTTGTTTCTCTCAAATTGATTAAGTTCATTTTGCATTGCTAAAAACCAATTTTCATCATTAAGAGCCATTTCAACAGAATCAGGTTCAATTTCAGAAATAAAACCACTATGACAACAAAACGCACATAAATTTTCATCAAATGAGGAACGAGTACGTATACCTTCCGTAGGATCACCAATAATTAATTCAGGAGGATGATTAGGTTTGAACTTTAATTTATCAGCATCAACAGTCCTCCTTTCAGTTTTCTTACTAAATGTCCCTTCTTCAGTGCCTTCAGGATCTACTCCATCGTCAACCATCCTTTCAGTCGTTTTTTCCAGATCAGATTCATCAAATTTCACATTGATTGACTCAACAATTGTCTTTGTTCGTTTGTTATATATCCTGTAAGCCTTACTCCTTGTTGAATAGCCCATGAAAATTCCATCATCAGCCTTTGATTCAAATTTTCCAAGTTGATCACCTGTGTTAAGAATGAAACAAGGACACCCAAATATACGAAAATAAGAAATGTTAGGTTTCCTTTCATGCCACAGTTCATAAGACGTTTTGCCAAGTATTGGTCTAATCATTACTCTATTCATTACATAGCACGAAGTATTCACTGCCTCTGCCCAAAAGATTAGAGGTAGCTTATACTCACTTAACATGGATCTAGCCAATTCCTGTAATGTACGATTTTTCCTTTCAACCACCCCATTTTGTTGAGGTGTTCGTGGAGCAGAAAATTCATGTTTTAAACCGTTTTCTTCACAAAAATTTTCAAATTCAAAATTTTCAAATTCGCCTCCATGATCACTTCTCAAGGTTTTAATTGTAACTCCTTTTTCATTTTGAACAAGTTTTGCAAATTTTGAAAAATATTCGAAAGATTCAGACTTTTTGGCTAAAAAGTAAACCCATGTAAATCTAGAATAATCGTCAACCAATACATAACAATAACGTTTTCCATTCAAGCTTGAAATTTCATTTGGTCCAAATAAATCCATGTGAACTAGTTCAAGGACCCTTGATGTGCTAACAATGTTTTTAGGACGAAATGATGATCGACTAAGCTTGCTCAAGGAACATGCTTTACACACTTTATCATTTTTAAATTTCTGATGTGGTAACCCTCTGACTAATTCTTTTGATTCGAGTTTTTCTAAGAGACTCATGCTAGCATGTCCAAGTCTCCTATGCCATAAATATGCCTCTTCGTCAGTGGCTACCAAACATCTAGAAAGTTTTAGATTATCAAATGAAAGTGAGTAAACATTCCCTTTTCTTTTGCCCATAAAAACAATGTTACTAGAAGATTTATCAATAATTTTGCAAGTATCACTATCAAAAATCACGTTCATACCTTTGTCACATAGTTGGCTAATAGAAATGAGATTGTGATGCAGATTTTCAACGTATAAAACATTAGTCAAAGAAAAAATACCGTTACCAACTTCACCTTTGCCAATAATCTTACACTTGCTATTGTCTCCCATGATCACATTTCCACCTTTAAAATTCTCTAAGCTAAGGAACTTCGATTTGTCACCTGTCATATGTCTAGAACAACCTGAATCTAGAAACCATTCTTGTTGTTCCTTAGCCCGCCAACAGACCTACATAAGAAGAGAGGAAGATGACCTAGAGAAACTCTTAGGTCCAATGTTATTAGTGATAGAAGCATTGTGAATAAACAATCCCTTTGGAATCCATACTTGTTTAGTCCTTTTATTTTTATTCCAATAAACATGAAATTTGTTTTTAGAATTCTTAGGAACCCAAACTTGTATAAATTTTGTGTTCTTGTTCCTATGACTATCATTTTCATCACGACATCTATATATTTCACATCTATCAAAGACATTCTTATATTTTGCATTATCATCAACTTGTGTTTTCCCAAAACCTAGTCCTTTCCCGTTGTTAGCAAAAATTTGATTTCCCAATAGCATGTTGAAAGATTTTTCGCCTCTTGAAAAGTTATTCAAAGATTTCTCAAGACTTTGGACTTTGGTTTTTAATGTTGAGTTTTCAATAACAAGTGAGGTGCATCGATTAATAAAATCCTTTCTCCTAGTGTCGATGGTTTCCTTAAGATTCAAGTTTTCACTTTCAAGACTTTCAAAGTTATTCCTCAGTTTTGATAATTCTGAATCTAAAATCTTACATTTTTTACATTCTAGGTTTTGAATATTTTCAATTTCAGTTTCTAACCTAGAATTTTCATGGACAAGTTCTCTCCTATCAGATTTTAGTTTTTCAATTTTCGATTCAAGAGTATCAATCATTTTAGTAAAATCACAACACATTGAAACAAGTTCTTTATAAGAATAGTTACTTACCTCACTAGATTCCTCTAAGCTTGCTTCTGAATCCGATTTTGACATAAGACACAAGTTAGCCTCCTCTGAGCTATTATTTGAAGCTTCCTCTCCTTCTTCATCATCCCAAGTTGCTGCAAAAGCCTTCTTTTTCTTTTTCTTTCCTTTGTTGTTTTTGAGAAGTGGACATTTTTGTTTGAAGTGGCCAGGCTTCTTGCAGTTATAGCATGTCAATTCATTATCGGAATCGTCAGAATTCTTTGACTTATTACCACTTATTTTCTTCTTTCGTGACTTGAATCTTGACCATTTTTTAAGATTATTGACAGCCATTGCAAGCTCTTCAATTGGATCTTCTTCTTCTTCATCGCTTTCTTCTTTGCTCTTTAAGGCAATCGTCTTCTTCTTTGGTTCGGAGTTATTGCGTTCTTCCTTTGCTTTTAGCTCAAGCTCATATGTCATCAAGTTTCCAATCAACTCCTCCATGCTTAGTTTGCTCAGATCTTTCGATTCTTGGATTGCCGTGACTTTTGCCTCAAAGTTCATTGGTAAAACTCGTAGTATCTTTCGCACAAGCTCTACCTCAGTGAATACCTTCCCAAGCGCTCTAGCATTGTATACCAAGGTTGAAAAACGTCCAAACATATCCTTTATGCTCTTGCCTTTGTCCATCACAAAGTTTTCGTATTCATTGCTGAACAGGGCTAGCCGAGACTCCTTGACTTGAGAAGTTCCTTCGTGTGTCACCTCCAAAGTATGCCATATTTCCTGTGCTGTTGTACAATGAGAAATTCTATTAAATTCATTTTTATCTAGAGCACATATCAAAGCATTCATGGCTTTAGCATTTGTCGTTTTCAATTTCTTATCGTTTGCATCCCACCTATCCTTAGGTTTAGGAATCTCAGTATCACCAACGATTATAGTAGGGGGTTTATAGCCAGTTTCAATAATATCCCAAACTTCATAATCAACAGAACTGAGATAGATACCCATCCTAACTTTCCAATAAGCATAATCGTTCCCGTTAAACATGGGTGGCCTAGCAATAGATTGCCCCTCAGAAAAAGCATTATTTTGTAGACTCATGACTCTAGAGTTAAAAATACCAGGCTCTGATACCACTTGTAGGATCTAAATTAACCCTAGAGGGGGGGGTGAATAGGGTTATAGCAAATTTTCTTAATTTAAACACAAAAATAAACTGCAGAAATAAATATACTGAAAAGTAAATCACACACAAGATTTACCCAGCTTCGGCAACCCCTGCCTACTGCTGCATTCCCAGATTTCTATTAGAATTAAACAGTATCACGCTTACAAACACTCTAACAGACTTGCAAACCCTGCTACCGCCTATAGAGTTTTGCAAACTCGCAATCCCTGCTTACTGAACTAACTCTAAATAGACAATCAGACACAACCTAAAACCTAGGTGGTGATTTACCTAAACTCTTTGATTCGTAGAATAAAAAAAACAATAATTAAGAACAAAATAGCCCTAAACTAATTAACATTATTAATATAAGTTTATTAACAATATTAATTAAAAAACAAAAAACCCCTTTTGTTTTTGAACACCGGCCCACTTCTTTATTTCACCCGATCCTCTTTTTATTTGTTCGTGAGAAACAATGGCGGCTTCGTTTCAGTTAGGGCTTCGTTCCCTTTTGATCCAGTTAGGGCTTCGGCTCTTCGTTGCAATTAGGGCTTCGGTTCTTCGTTGCAATTAGGCCTCTGGTTTCTTCAATTGATTTGTGATTTGTTGCCCTAGCTTGCTTGCAGTTGCTCGATCGAGTTTTGATGCTTGTGAATTCGGTATGTGCTGTCTCCTTTTGCTTTTTTAATTTGATACTTGAACTCGATCGAATTGAAATGCCGATGATGATTAGGGTTTTAATAGGATTTGATTTCCTATTTTTGCGTTCGACTGATTATTTCAAAAAAATTGCTTTGGTCGTTCGATTATGTATTGATGCTTGAGATTTCTTTGACTTAATCAAATTCGTATGCACTTGATTCCTTGGTTGACACGGTAGAGAATTCTCGGCTTGAATTTGATTTTGTGATTTGAGATATTTGACTTTGTCAAATTTACACACTTGAATTTCTTGGTTTTGTGCCCTGATCATCACTGCACTGTTTTGATTTCTTGAATCATATCCACGGCTTCAATGTTTACAGTGTTCATCCCTGTTGCTTTCGACTTCACTGACTTCACTGAGTTCTGACTTGATACTTGTAACTTTCTGCACATATTTTGCTTCACTGTTGCATTCATTGTCATTCATTAACCTGGTTCTCTTTTATTTTCTTTGTTCGTGATGGCGGCCTTGACTTGTTGTTATGTATTTGCACTGCACTGGCCTACTGCCATACTTGTTCACTAGTGCATGTATCACTGTATGTAGCTCATTGAATTGTTGCTGCATTGAATTTCTTTGAGTTGCAGTTTAGAACAGTTGCTTTTAGTCTTGGCCATGTTGCATTCACTTGCATTTATATTGACACTGGTTTACTGTCTGCATTCACTACATTTTGTACATGCATTTGCCATTGAGTTGTTTTGTCTTCACTTGCATTGTTGTACACTTTTGGTCATTGTTGTAGTTGTATTATGTGATGTTGCCTCTTGTTGCTGTCATATACATTCATCAATGTTAGCATCTGCATTGCATAATTCATGTTGTAGCCTGGTCATTTGTGCACTGCCTTTGGTTCATGCTGTATTGTCTCTGTATATTTGTTATTCTTCTCTGTCCATTTGGCTGCACATGTGAACTTGTGTATTTGGTCTCGTCTCCATATAGTTGAAGCTTGCTGTGCATTGGTTCTCTGTAGTCTGCACTTGTATAGTTGGTTCCATATTCATGTATCTTGATGTTGTATACACTTTTTCATGCTGCTGTGATGCAGTTTCCTTCACTGTTGTATCATGATACTTGTTTGCCTGCAGACCATGTTGCATGTATGTTTGTTTGGTAGTTGCTTCAGTCACTTTGTTGTATACTTGGGCTTTGAACATTTTCAACCTGATGCATCTGGACTTGAGCATATTTGATGAAATTGTTGTCTGGTCTTTGCATTGTTGTGCATACTTGTTGTGTATTTCTGTGAATGCAGTCTTACCACTGTGTTGCTGTAGTCTATTGGGCTGCATTTGTGTATATTTGATTATTTTTGCAATCTGGTCTGGTGCACCTTGTTTCATGCTTGAGACTGTGTTTGCAATGTCTGGTCAGTGGTGCTTTGAGTTGAACCTATCTTGGGTTTGACCTTGTTTTTGATTTCTGTGCTTTTGTTTGATTTTTGCACACGAGTTGGCGAGGCAGTGCACACGTATACGAATTTACACGTGTGTACTGCAGCCACTTGTAATTACCTGTCCCTGATAAAAAAAAATATCGATATGCACAGATATTGCACAGTCAAAAATGATGACGAACAACCCAAATAACTGAGGCAAACAATGTTTTCAAAATCATCGTTTCTTTCAAATTTCAAAAATATTTCTCTTTCAATTTTACTGCGTTTAAAATATTTTTGCAGATTACTCAGATGCTGGATTCAAACCGGATTATAGTTGAAGACAAAAAATATTAGTGTGAGAGATATGTAGTAAGGTCGTGATGTAACTGTGATGTGATTGTAATCAAAAATGTACATGTATAGTGAGAGCATGAAATTGTACTATTTACAATTTGTAATAAATATTTGTTTGAATAAAAATTTCTGTTTGAATTCAAAATCTGTTTAACTTGTTCTGTTTGAATTCAAATTCGAATTCTGTGTAATTTAATTTTATTCAACAAATATTTATTTAAACTATGAAAAATAAAATAGTACATTACCAAATACATTTATATGAATGTATATATGTTTATTATCATCAAACAAAAATCATATAGCGCAAAGCGCATATTCAACATATCCATGATGCCCTGTATTAGAAATAGGTAGTCAATCCAATTCTTGTGGGAAAAGCTAATGAAAAGTGGCAGACATGCGTCAACTACTCAGACCTGAAAAAGGAATGCCTGAAAGTTAGCTGTTCACTTTTGAGAATCGACCAGTAGGTAGATTCAACCGCTGGATATAAACTGCTTTCATTTGTGGATGCATACTCCGAATACAAGCAGATCCCGATGCACATCCATGACTAGGAGCACACCAGCTTCATTACCGATCTAGGGCCATGTTGTTATGTTATGACGTCGTTTGAACTAAATAATGTTGAAGCTACTTACCAGAGACTAGTTAACCGGATGTTCAAAGATCAGATCAGGCGATCAATGAAAGTATAAGTGGATGATATGCTTGTGAAGTAGTGGTAATCAAACTACCACATTGATGAATTAGTGGAGATATTCGATATTCTCCAAAATTATGGAATGAAACTTAATCCCTTGAAATGCTCTATCGGAGTTGCGTCAAGGATATTCTTGGGTTTTCGTAAAATTAAGGCAAATCTCGAGGAGATTCAAGCAATGCGAAACATCCAAGGGCCGAAGATGATAAAGCAGGTATAGAGCCTCAATGGGAAGGTCACCATCTTAAGAAGATTCATCTCTAGGGCCACGAACAAGTGTATTCCCTACTTCGATTTGATTAGGCGAGGGAAGAGGAACTTTAAATGGATGCAGTATTACATAGATGCATTTCAAGTTTCGGTAGATCACTTAAAGAGACTTCCCATCCTATCCAAGCCACCGGATCAAGGAAACTTATATGCATTTTTAGTGGTGTCGATACATGCCATAAGTGCTACACTGTTATGCAAAGAGAATTGGATACAGAGGTTAGTATATTATGTTAGCAAGCGATTGATAGGTACTGAGAGAAACTACTCAAATCTGGAAAAGCTCGCACACTGCTTGTTGATTGCATCATGAAAGCTTTGCCTTTGCCTCTAGGCTCACCCCATCTACATCTACACTGACCAGGTGTTATGATGGGTCCTACAGTGACCTAAGACATCAAGAAGTTTCTCAAATGGAGTATTAAGCTAAGCCAATTCGATATCACTTATCTCCCTCGGAGAACTATCCTGGGACAGGCATTAGCGGACTTTATACCTGAATTCGCTGCACCAGACAACTCTCCAAGGAGCAGTGGAGAACCAACCAATCGATGGAAAATGTATGCGGATGGAGCATCCAATGATTGATGTTCTGCTTTTGTAGTTGTGTTACTAACTCCTGAGGAACGATCGATGCGTTATGCCCTGAAACTCAACTTACGTGCAATAAATAACAAAGCAGAGTATGAAGCCTTGATCATCAGGCTTAAACTTACCAGAGAACTAGGAGTGAAAATTTTACAAATCTTTTGCGATTCCGGATTAGTAGTATGCCAAATTAAGGTTCCAAGAGCTACTGGTAGAATTCGAGTATCACACCATCTCATACACCCCTAGAGATCAAAATGAGAAAGTCGACTCACTGGCCAAGCTAGCCTGTTTCGAGGATGCACAACAAATGGGCTTGGTCCTGGTTGAAGCATTGAATGCTCCGAGCATCAACCAGATGGAGATTGATTAGGTTTTGGAGATTAGTCGTAAAGAGAGTCATGGATGGCTCCTGTCAAAGGTTATCCGCAATGAGGGATCCTTTTTGGATGGAGGAATGAAAAATGATATATTCTACATAAAGCTTCATGCTACATCATCCAAGAAGGAGTTATATACAGAACGGTTTTTTTCGTTCCTTTGCTTCGGTGTATCGCGTACGATGAAATAAATCGAGGCCTAAGGGAAGTTCATAAAGGAGAATGTGGCAATCACACTGGCAGGGAGGGGGCAAACCCTAGCAAAGAAAATACTCTGTTATAGGTGTTACTAGCCAACTATCAACCAAGATGCTGCACATTACGCTAAGCGATGTGACAAATGCCAGATGTCTGCAAAAATTTTGAGATCCATGCCGATGCAAATTACTCAAATGGTCAGTCCATAGCCATTTACCACTGAGAATATTGAAATCATCGGCTCCTTACCGATTTCTAAAGGTGGTGCAAAATATGCCATCGTAAAAGTTGATTATTTCACCAAATGGGATGAGACTAAACTTTAGCCACAATCACAACGAGAAAAGCAATAAAGTTGTTGTCTGAAACATCGTCTGTTGTTTTGGTACCCTCCAAACAATCGTAACTAATAGCAGGACCCAATTCAATAATGCTGAATTCAAAGACTTCTGCCGCCGACGTTATATTGAGAAAAGATTCGTGGCATTTTCTCACCCTCAAGCTAATAGACAAGTCAAACTTGTTAACAAGATTATAAAGTGCATTCTAAAGAAGCGTTTGAAAAAGGATAAAGGCAAATGGGTCGACGAACTCGCACCGGCACTATGGGCATACAGAACCACCCACAAGTCCGCGACTGGCCATACTCCATTCACCCTTGCTTATAGCTCCGAGGCTGTCGTCCCCATAACGCTTGATATTCCTTCTCATCAAGTGACTTTTTTTGAACCCTATATCATTATAAAAACATATAAACAAGGAATTGCATTCCAATTGCAATTAAGCTGTAAGTAATTGGCGACAACCCGCAAGTGTACAAACGCATCCAGGAGCCAATGGCAAAGACATGTACCTGAACTTGCATGTGTATATTCTAAATCTTCAATTTTTGAAATCGATAGAAATTGAATTCTAACCTAATGCTTTCAAAAATGAAACTGAATCGGATAACCAAAGTTTACTATCCCCGTAGAACCGGACATTGATAGCAGCTGGTGGAATACAATCCTGAATTTATACTATTGGAAATTGACCAAGCGTCATGACAATCAAAAAGAGATATGACATTTTGGTAAAATAATTCAACGGAAGGATAACGACTACTCGGAAAAATTCAATGGATTTCTTTCCAATGACTCTAACTTGCTTCGATTCAAAGCACGTCATATTCATCACAAGACGTACTTTGAAGGGCAAGTGTTATCCGACATTTTGACCTAGCTATATCCAAATTGACTCGATAAGTTATACAGGACTATCATCAAGGCTAGTAGCCTAGGGCAATAATTGTGAGGATCCAGAAATCAGTTATAGGCGATGATATGAAGCGACAATCAACCAAGACCAAGAGATACTCTCCAGAATATTCTAAGTATGGATAGTACCTCCCACGGGCAAGGGATTAATGCATATTCTTCCCTAAGGGGATAGGTATATATCCTCAAATTTTGTCCTAAACTGGGTGAGATCGATATAGAGCGACAAGGAAGGCCCCGCGAGGCTACATTTCAAATTTTAAGTCATTTGGAGTTTGTATGCTCAAATTGTAGGAAAATTACTTCACTTAAGAAAGGGATCATATAAAAGGGATAGTATAAAAGAGATCATATCAAAGAGATTGTATCAAAGGGATCAGATCGTATCGACCCCAACAATGCAACTCAACGAAAAATGGTCGATATCTCAAAATCCATAAGTTCAATACAATTGAAACTTTAGGAATAAGAAGAGGGAACCCTAGGGAGTCTACCCTAGGGATCACACCCCAGGATGAAGAAGTAAGAGGGATCGGCCTAAATCAGATGACACAACACATTGACATAATTAACAATCAATAACTCAACTTCTATGGACCCAATTGGCATGGAACTTGGAGAACAAGCGTATTTTGGCATAAAGGACCTTCTATATGGATCGAAGCCCCTAAATCCACCAAAATAGGGATCGGCATCGATCCTTATTCCTTAGCATTTGGGTTATGCGATCCCTAATGTGGGCCTCTATGTATCTAAAGAGTCTTTTGCCGAATTTTTAGGGAGATATTTTGTTCATATTCCCTTGTAAATACAAACTTGATTATCCATTTTTGGGACCTTTACGCTGCTTGTTGCTTTGTACTCTTATGTAACAAAGTATCCTAATTTGATTCCTATTGTTCTCATTTTGAAAACTGGTTAATAAGGCTACCTCTTCAAAGTGGATGCAGGTAAACAATGTCGAACCACTATAAATCGCCGTGTCTCTATTATTTGCTTATTTCTTATTACTTTATTGCTATATTCTCTCTGTTTATATTTATTATTCTTCATGTATTTCTCTAAAAAAAATCTCTGTTGGGTGTTTATGCCAATTTTTGGTGCAAATATAGAAATTACTGTATAATTTTATATGACTTAGCTCTATTTTGAAATAGTTTATAACTTCCAAAATAATTTTACTTTTAGTTTAATGCACTAAATATAATTCAAACCCATCATTATAAATTCAAAATATTTGTAACTCGACCTTTTAAATAATTTCAAACATTCAAATATAAATTAAGAAAGCGATTACATTAATAAGTAATAAAACTTCTTAAATCTATTTATATTTTGAAAACAATAACATCCTTTAAGATATATATTATATAATGAATAACACATTCACTTTACTTATATAATACCAAATAAAGATTTAAATATAAAATTTTACTTTTGAACTCTTACTTGTATATTTAAAAACATCCAAGGTCACTTTATAAACTGAATATCCGTTATATAAATCTTTCAATAATTTTCCATAATTAGTTACTACTGCAAAATAAATATATAAGCTTCCAAAATAAATTTCGTTTTATTTTAAAATATAGATTACTATTTAAAACTTTCGTTTAGACTCAATTCAATGATAACTAATATTAAAATCGCTATGTTAAAAATTCATTTTGTAACCTTTCCTAATTACCAAAATTTCTTTAAGTAAATTTATAATTTGCAAAATAGATTTTGTTTATTCCAAACTATAGAATATTATCCAAAATCATTGTTTTATATCCAAAATTATTGGTAATACTCTTTAAATATATCAATTAAATGCACTTTAGAAATCATTCATATTTTCTCGATAATATACAAATTTTCTAAGTAATGATTTGAAAACCACTCTTAGTTTTAAGATATGTATAAATATAATAGTTGATATATAAAGGATTTTATGATCCAAAGTATACTATATTTATAATTGAAAAATAGATCTCTAAAATACGAATAATAATAAGTAACCATAGTAAAAAATTATAAAATACTTTAAAAAAATGATTTTAAACCCTTAAACAAACTTCAAAGACTTTTTAAAATCATTTAACTAGGTAAAATGAATAAAACATCCGTGGAAAGCACACATATCAATATTCAAATATGTATAAGGTTCGATTCGCATACGGATATAATTTTGTTTGTAAATTGACACTTCCAACCAACACAATCAACCAATTTGACATTGTTAAGGGTATGCCCTAGGGCAATTATGTAATTTATTACGTATATCTATCTCGTTGACCAAACTTGTTCGAAATAAACGGTGTTTTATTTCTATTATGTACTTAATATGATGTGTTATAATAATTAACTAATTTAATTAAAAGTATATTTAATAGAAAATCCATAAATTAGTAGTTATAAAGTGTTGTAACTGTGAGTAATTTATCACAATGAAAACAAATATAACATTTTAAATGTTCCTAGTCAAGATGCATCGAGACTGGATATCGAAGTATCCATTAAGACGAGAGTACGTAATGCTCTCCAAATGTTGGGCAGTGTATTACTCATGAATGTCAGGAGCACATAGGGTTTATGTACAGAAAATTATTCGATAAATATGGAACGACTCACTTGATAGTTTTCTATTGGTTAATATAAGGTCAAACAGAAAATATCGATGTGACTAATTTACACAGTTCGCTCAACTTGAGAGTACTGTAAATCTTCAATATGAAAGCCCATTTTGATTATAGTCAAATCACGACATGGTATTCCATCGAGTGACTATAGTTGGATCAAGTGGAAGTATTGGAAGTGAAGCACTATTCAAGAGAGGATTGATCTCCTTGGTTTTATGGGGTTAGTACCTCGGTCGTCTCAAAGTCAAAGTCTTTGGTCAAAGCATTTCAGTTAATGGTAATTTTTATTATTGAACCAAGGACTTTGGGTTTGGACTATAGAGTTAAATGGAGTGTTGTAATTTTGACCATTACTAAATTCCATAAGTCCAAAGTGATACAGTTTTGTCGAAGAGAATTGGTGTAGATAATATCACAACTCGTAATGCTTATTAAACTAAAATTGGATTTTACCGAAACCGAGTAAACGTTAAATTTAGCCATAATGTAACATCACCTGCTAATCGATGTGTGAACATGCATATTTGAATAGTTCAATGTTAATCTCTGATCAAATTTACACCCAAGAGTCACACAACCGAAATAATGAATTCGCTTTAGACCAAACAATTTAATTAGTTTATAATTATTATAAATTAATTAATATCTATGAAATATTAATTATGAAATTTGAATATTGTAACGACCCATATTTTTCGATAATTAAAATATTAACTAAATAAGATTTTAGAATTTTATATTGAAAGAAAACTAAAATTTATGATGTTATAATGAGAGTAATAACTAGAATGTAATTTTAGTAATGTTAATATAAGGTAATTGCTAACTATTTTAATGTAATTTCAATTAATTGAAGTGACTGTAAAGTTATAATTGGTTATAAACTATAAATAAGGAAATACATTGAATGTTGAAATTATATGTAATCAATTAGAATTAGCTAATATTGAATATGAAATCAGTGATGTTGTTTAAATGCTGTTGATAACTATTTAATGTAATTTCAAATCAGATGAAATGGTAGGTTGACTTGGTTATAATTGTAAATAATGAAATAAATTAAATGATGTAAGTAATGGTGAACTTGTATGTAATTAATTGAAATATGTTAATATTGAATACAAAATTTTTTTGGGTAAGCAAATTATAACCCTTGGTTGTAATGAATAAGATAATGGGTATGAATTATCATTGCAAACAATTGTATCGACTATTTTATCATTAATTTATCCATTTGAATATTGAATGGGTAATTAATGGAATTAAGGCCATTGAATGTTGGGTTTAATGTTGGAAATGTATGTCAGTAATTGAAATAATTGTAAAGTTATTCGATGATAAATTGAAATAAGGAAATGAATTAAACGTTATGTAAAAGGGGAAAATTATATGAAATTAATGAAAAATTAATTATAATTAGGGTGTGTAAGTAGTCATAACATTTATTGTTGGTAATAAACTTATGAAAATGATTAAGTAAGAAAAGGTAACATTTGTCATTTATCATGTATTTATTTAATCCATTGTAATTAAATTGAAAATCAATTGCAATTAATCTAATTACTCATTGCAGTTAATATGAATTAAAATGATAATTATAGAAGATTGAGGTAATGAAATGGTAAACCAACGTTAAGTATATCCATAAGATGATAATTGATTGAATAACAAGATGAAAAGAAAAATAAATATATATTGGAATTTAAATTAATTAATGAAACTTGGAATCTTTCAATAAAAGGGAAATTAAATTTATTTTAAATTAGTGGCATTTAATAAAAGAAATGTACCTTTGTTAGGATTCGTTTTAAAGTGTAATTTTGAAATTAATTACAATTATGTCGATTTAGAATCTTTCAATTTAAAAGAGTTTAAAAAAGAAAAATTAATTTTAATTAATGGATTTATTGAAAGAAACATACATTATTGTTAAAGTAAAAAAGAATGCTTTAATGAAAATAAAGTGAACATTTTCATTTTGAAGGTAAAATAATTTTATAAAAAGAAGAAAAAATGAATTTTAAAACAATATTTTACAATCATTAAATATCAATTTGAGGCTGTATATAAGTGATTTTAACACTAATTTTGAAATTTAGATTAAACTAACTTTTTAGGTTTCATGATTGTGCTTTGAGAAAAACTTTATTTTGAAAAAAAAAGCTTAAATTTGAGTTTCGGATCATCTTTTATTTTGTGCAACATTACATTGGTTGTTGTATTCAAATTTATTTATTGTATGCTAATTTTGTTTAACCGGGTGTAAAAAAAAGTATATTGGTGTTAATTTATTTAATTGACTAGAACATGTAATTAATTAGATCCTAAGTGGTCCCTTTATTTCCTTATTATTCAATACACCTGCCATTATTTTCCACATATTGCTTTTATGCAATTCTCTGATGTAGTTGAAGCATGAATTCTCATCCTTTTTCATTCTCCCTTTTCGTTTATTTTATTACCCAAAGCATTTACTTTGATCATATAGCTTCATTTTATTTGTCCCTTCCTACCTATTTCGTTTGTTCCTTCCCTTTCTTCTTTTGTTTCATATAATATCTCATTCTTTCCCCTAGAACTTCATTATTTTTCAAACATCAGGGCCTTTATTAATTTCCTCAAAGTCTTAATGTCAACATAGCTTTATGCCTCCACTTAGTTACTTCAAATTCATTTTTCCTGAAGCTATGTCAAAAAAAAGTGTGAGCATCTATTTCTTCCTCAACCAAATCTGCACCTTTCCTCATCACCTTGCCTTCTTTTGCAAGAAGCTTTCAAAAAAAAGAACAATGAGAAGTAGCTTTCATGGTTTTGGCTTCTACTTCTTGCCTTCGTTTTGGGTACATCAAATTTGAAAATTTGAGTTATTAAAGTTTCTTATTTTAATAATTAAATGTGTACGTATTTTTTTAATATATCCTTTTAACCCGAATATTTTCCACATACAAGCTCCGATACATGCATAGTTTCTTCTGTTGGACTCGTGTTGGAATTCCCGACGACAAGAAATAGGTTTGGCTGAGTTTGGAGACTGTTGGAAAATGCGCCTTTGTTTGGATTTTTGCGTTCCAAATATCAAAGGTGAGTGTTTTGACCCACTCACGGATACTAAGTTATCTTATGTTTAGAACGCATAGATATATATATATATATATATATATTCATTAATTAATAAAATTGGTTTGAGTTGACATAAATTGCTAGTTAAACACTTGATAACAATAATCAATTGATTGTTGTGATTTATTGGTTGATTTGGATGTTGGATTGTGATGGATGTTATTGGTTGACATTTTGGATGATTGGATGTTTCTGTATATATCTCTGTTATCACTATGGATTAAAATGATAACCCATGCGGTTTCCGTTGATTTAGAAATTTTGATTTTAAATACTGGTTGAAATGACATATACCCATATAATTTCTTGAATTTGGATTATTTATTGGAACTGCATTATTTGAAAGGTTTACGTGTAAATTTAAACTTTGGATTTATTTTAATTAAAATGATTAAGGTTGGTATTTTGAATTATTTAAAATCTTTTAAATAATTATATCCACATTGTACACTTGATAGGAGATGAAAATCCTGTAACATCTCTGAAGCCATTACAATAATATTTATTTTCTACTTATTTTGATTTGACTTATATAAGATCTTTTAGTCCTGACTTGAGTGTTTTGCCTTTTCATTACGCTCGGGTCAGTTTGAGCTTTTCAGTATATTGAAGGCCATTTATTTCGGAGGATGAAGATGAGTCTGCTATTTATTATTAATTGTTCCACTACATCATGTGTTCCACTGCATTATTTATTTATTTATTTATTTCGACTGTAAGTATAACTCTGATTTGTATTGTAAAAGTGATCAAATGTCATTTGTAAAACAACTTCATGAACTGTTTATTTGATTATTATATTTTTGTCATTCCGCTGCGAGATTCTGTGTTTTGTTTTACCTTCTTTTCTATTATTTTCTTATTTATTCCATTAACAATCCTACCTTTTAAATGGTTTGAGCTGACGTGTGTGGTTTATTATCGATCAAACCATCTAAAAAGGTGGGTCATTACAAATATGATTTGAGCAGTAAAATTGTTGCATATATATTCATAATAGTAAAGAATATGTTGATCGATATGAGATATCGATAAAAAAATAAGTTAAATGTAGTTGTATATATTTATATTGGATTAGTAGGCTCACAACCCATGATGATTAGAGAAAAATGCAGCTGGTTTGGCTAGTGTTAGAGGCGGCTACAACATTGGATTAGGGTTTGGAGATGTATGGCTAAGATCTAGTAAGAAACTTATATAGTTTCCTTTCTTATCCTACCATTATAAATAATAATCTCAAAACCCTAATCACATTCTAATTCATTCTTTTGAGTTGTCGTCTCCTTCTTCTTTCATGGCTATAACTTTTATCTAAATTAATCCTAAAATCTCAAATCTAATTCAAGTTAAAACAAGAAGCTATTTGATTGTGAAAGATCATTGATTCTAGACTAGCAATCTGACGGATCAAGGAATTTAAGAGAAAGAAAATTCATTATTTCAATGTGGACTTTAGGGTTTCTGTTCTGGGTAATATTTATTTATATGCTGATCATATTATTATGATTTTAGATTTGTTAATTATGTAAACATATGTATATAATCAGGTTATTGTTATTCATTAGTTAGGTGAGATTATTGTATGTATTATAGTTGTCACAATGGAGATTGGGCACATGTATTAAATTTAAAGATCTAATTCATGATTTATGTTTGTAATCTGATATTAAATATTAAAATAAATTTTAGTTTAAAATTATATATGTTTGTACATATATATGTATTAATCTACGATTTAATATTCACATACAATTTAAATCAAGACATATGTTTTCATATTTAATTTATAATATTGATCTAAAAAATTTCAAACACTTTTCTATGTTTATTATGAATTATAGGTGCTCAAAATAATTTTTTATCGTATATATATTATTAATATTTAATGATTATTTAATATAATAAATCCGTATAAAATAATCCTTATTTCTAAAATTCAATTTTATATTTTTAAAATTAATTCATCATGTTAAGTGCCTTCGAAAAAGCATCAAAAAATTTCAAATTAATTTTATATATATTTAAAATTAATTTAATTCTGGCATATTATCAATGATGTAATTAAAAATATTATTTTAATTGAGAAAATTCTAGAAATTTTTTCTAAGCCCTAAAATTTGTTTTTAGATTTTCTAAAAATATAAAACTTGAATTATTTTCATGTATTTATTTTATGTTAATTTATTATGGTCGGAATTATTTAATTCATTATGATATATATATATATAAGATTAAAATCATTGTAACTTCAGATCTGATATGTTTTCTAACAAGTAAGTTATAAAAAATTAATTATTTATTATATATATCTATATACATATATCTTATTTTTATTTATGGTATAATATAATATTATTTAAATAAATAAATACTTTATGTAATATTTTAATGATAAAACACATTTTATACATACACATACACACATAGAATTTTATATATACACAAATAATCATTTGAAATTTATAACTATATGTTTATGCATATATTAGACAACATACAATACATACGAAATGAGCTAATATGTCTTTGTGATATAAATCTCAGCATCTACATACAAACATGTTATACCCTGCACGGATTACTATGTCACATACATAGATGTATGTATGTATGTATGTATGTATGTGTATTTATATAAGTAAAACCAAAATTAAATAAATCTTTAACTGCAATTTGTATATTTAAATAAAATATATGATTTTATTTAAACCAAATTTAGAAAAGTTCTAAATGAATTTAGACTGCATAGGCCCATTAAAGATCCAAAATGACAAAAATAAAATTAAATTTATCCATTTCTTTTGCTACGGGCTTCTCCATATCCTTCAGTGGTATCAAAACCCAATAGCCTGTGTGGTCTAAATTAGTCATGTTATGGCTAACTAATTAAGCTTGTCCACTTAATATGGTGCCTAGAAATGTAATATATAGGATTGGAATTGGGTAATCAAGTACTATATCCTACTCAGTTGCTAGCTTGGCATTAAAAGTGAACTAAGCTCAAAGATTGTCCCTAATAAAAAAATCAATTTGAATTGGGCATTGAGCAAATTTTCAAAATAGTTTTAAAAACTAAGACATGATTTTAAATTTAAAAGTTAAATTTAAAATTAAAAACATGCTTATTATAAAAGGTTATAATATGACATAAATTTTCAAAATGTTTAAATGGTAATGAAAATTTCAAAATGATTGAAACTATTTAAATATCAATTTCAAAATTTATTAATAAGATTAATAAATTAAATTAATTAAATGAGTTAATTAATTGATATTATATGCATGTATTATATGCAAATGTATATGCATGTTATAAGGAATAAATTGAGTTGCAGCCTTTTTAATAATACAATGGCGGCAGCATCATCATCATCGAACCCTAACCCTGCGAACTTGACCTGCTCATCGGATCTCCCTTCTCAGGAAGGAGAAGATGAAGATAATTGGCAAGAGGTCAGAAGAAAAGGTAAGCAGAAGATGGCGGCTAACCCTAACTCAACCCACATTCGTTCGACCTATACTAATGCGCTGATATCTCAGGTATTCTCGAAGGAAAAGATTAAAAGTTGGACAAAAGCCACATGTTGCAAGAAGAGCGTAGATAACAATCTCCGATTTTATGAAAAAACTGTAGATGATGAAGGAGAATTTGCGGAGATTGATGAGGATGACTTTGCAGAGGTCGTTAGTTTGTGGAAAAACTCTGTATACTTATATATAGGAGGGAAAAGGCAATATTATATTCATTTTAATGCATATATCAAAAGGGAATGGAAACTAGAAGTGGGATGGAACATATTTTGCAAGACAAAATGGTTACTATTTGGTTAAATTTGAACTGGAATCAGACTGTCAAAAAATTATTGAAAATGGACCATGGTTCATGGACAGTAAGTTACTTTTTATTAAAAGATGGGAAGCAAATTTAAGATTGGAGCGTGGTATGCTAGATTCGCACCATATATGGATCATATTAATGTATCTTAACTTAGCATCATGGAGCAGCAGAGGAATAGGCAAACTTGCTAGTCTTATAGGCAAACCAATAAAGATGGATGAGGATCCGAAACACCTGAGAAAACTTAGATTTGCAAGGGTCCTTGTAGAAATTACGGCAGATTCAAAATTACCTAATAAGCTACGCGCTAATGATAGTAATGGAAAAGAATACGAACAAGATAAGGAATATGAATTTATTCCTCTAAAATGTACAAAATGTCTATGTTTTGGACACAACAAATGCAATGTACAAGAAGTAACACACAAGAATCGAGGGTTAAAGAGAAGAACATGGAAGATCAAAGTGCAAGTGATCAGAGAAGCGATCTAGTTGAAGTGGGATGATCAAGCAATATACAGACAAGTCAAGATGAAATATCGGATCAATCAGATATATTATAAGGCCCACAAAAACCTACAGCTGTTAATATCAACATGGAACTAGTTGACAAACAAAATACACCTAACACTGATAGCACTTTCACCGATTCAGTATATCGTAGTACAGTTGATAGTCAAATACACTCTGATTATTCCCCAAGCTCTGAAATGGATTACCTTGAGATTGACCAAACAAAACCGCAACAGGAGAATTTGAACAATTCGCTCCAAGATAAGGCACAGAAACAGGAGCTTGATGAGATAGACCAGAATGAAAAGGAACCTGAATCATTGGAAGATATTAATTAAATGATCATAAACTTGGCTTCCAGTGATGTGGAGTTGAATGTTGATCCAAAAACAAGTACTTACACTAAACCAAATCAGGCGTATATAGAACAGTTCAATAAGAAAGCAAATAAGCATGATCCAAAGAACTTTGCTTCTAGAAACACGAGGAGTAATAAGGCACCACCCTCCCAATGACATTTGTTTGCTGGAATGTTAGAGGTCCTAATAGTGATGAAAGACAAATAGACCTCTTTAATTTAAGAAATAATATTAACCATCATTATTTGGTTTACTTGAAAATAAAATGAATAACGATAATATTGATAAGTTTTGTTTTACTTTGGAGGCAAATTGGAGTATATATCATAATAACTCTTCTACTTGCAAAGGATGGATCATAGTAGCTTAGTGTTATGAATTTTGGTCGTGCAAACTACTAAGCATAGATGATCAACAAATAACAATAAAAGCTACAAACACTGGAGGTTTGACAGTTCACATTACATTCATATATGCTAGTAACTTTGCATCAATTTGTTCAGGACTCTGGAAACATCTTATAAATATATCAAATCAAATAGACGGTCCTTGGTTCACTATGGGAGATTATAATGCAATGCTAAAGGCCGAAGATAAAGTTTGTGGTCTCACATTGAAGGCATCCCAGCTGAAGGAATTTAATCGTTGTGTCATCGCTTCTGGATTGACTGAGGTTTCCCACACTGGACTGAAATAGTACATGGAAAAGTGGAGAAGTTAAAAAGATTGCTTGTAAACTGGACAGAGTGCTTGTGAGTGCTGAGGCTATTAAATTGTTCCCTAACATGAAAGTAACTATTTTCCCTTCCTCTACTAGTGATCATTCCCCTCTCCTTATTGAACTCATTCAAGTCAACATAGAGAAGGGTAAGCCGTTCAGGTATGCCAATTTTTGGCCTTTATGTAAAGATTATTACATGGCAGGTGATTTTTCTACTTTAGATATCTTTGAAGGTAACAAATCATTTTGTCTTGATTATGATTCTTAAACACATTAAAATGAGACTAAAAGAATAGAACAAATGTAGAACTAAGAAAATAAACAAAATTACACAGCTTTAGGAAATCCTAGAAAAAACTCAATCTGCACTGGATAAAGACCCTACGAATAATGAGTTAAACAAAGAGTTCTTTGAAGTACAACATGAACTCAAAAATTTATTACAAATTCAAGCTATGGATTTGAAGCAAAAAAAGCTAAGGAAAAATGGTTGATTGAGGGAGATGAATGCTCAAAATTTTTCTGTACTAAAATGTCTCTTAAAAAAATTATAATAATCTTTACTGTCATTGACGAAAAAGGAGAACATGCTACAAATCTGAGTAAGTTGGAGGAGGAAGCAATAGCTTATTTCACTGACCTATTCAATGGAGATTATCCAATAGACTTGCCTGTTGTTAAACTAGAAGTTTGGTTACTAAAGGTGAAGTTATATGCTGACTAGGGATATTGAAAGCAGGAAAATTGAGGAAGCATTTAAATCCGTTCATCATGACTCTAGCCCAGGGCCAGATGGGTTGGGGGCTCATTTCTACGTATCCCATTAGCAAGACCTGAAAGAAAAATTGAGATTAGCTTATCAGGAAGCTCTCGACATTGGTAGAATAATAAAAGAAATGAACCACACATTCGTTTATCGTATACCAAAGAAAGATAAACCAGCACAAATCCAAGACTATAGGCCAATTTCATGCTGTAATGTCTCCTATAAAATTCTAAGTAAAATTATTTGCAATAGGATTAAACTCATTCTATCTGAATGCATAGGAGAATACCAAGGTACTTTTATTAAAGGGAGAAGTATATCTAAAAACTCTTTGTTAGCACATGAACTGGTCAGGAACTTTAAGTAGAAGGGATCTGATAAAATATTTTTAAAGGTTGATCTTCAGAAGGCTTATGACAGAATAAATAGAAGATTTATAATTCATATGTTGAGGTGTATGGGTTTTGCCTGGCAAAATATTCAATCTAATCAAAGAATGTATAAGTTCACCCACCTATTCAATATTAATCGATGGTGTACCTAAAGGGTTTATAAAGAATAATAGAGGTCAGAGACAAGGTGACCCCCTATCCCCTTACATAATTGCTGTTGCAATGGAATTTTTTACTCTGCAGATGGAAATTTACCCCCACAACAGCATAATACAGCCAATATATAAAATTCAACCTTAAGTAACACGTCTTCTGTATGCTAATGATCTTATTATTTGTTATAAAGCTAATTATACTGCTATTATGGGTTTAAAGAAATATTTCACAAACTTGAATAGTTTGTTGGACTGAAGGTTAATGAGGAGATGACTAAATGCTACTTTAATGATCACTGTAGAAACAAAGAGGCCTTTTGTTCACTCCTTAATTTTGAAGAGGGTCAGCTTCCTGTTAAAAATCTAGGTATGCCATTATTAACTAATATAATAACTGACAGGGAATTTGGAGTTCTAGTTACAAAAATAAGAAACAAGCTACAAAGATGGAGCTCAAAATTATTATCTTTTACTGGCAGAATTGAATTGGTCCACACTATTATTACATCAATGGCAAGATTTTGGCTACAAACATTTCAACTCCATACTGCATCAATTAGAAATATTGAGAGTGCTTGTGCTAATTTTATATGGAGAGGGGGAATCCACAAAGTCTCGTATCACACTCTATGAAAACCAAAAAATGAACTCAAGGATCTGGAAAAAGCTTATTTGCATATACAACTAAATTGGCTTGGAAAATTCTAAGTTAAAAAGGTCCTCGGGCTGAATGGATGAGAAGAAAATATCTAAAAGATAATTTCTGGATCCAAAAGGAGGATATAAATGCATCAGGTACATGGAAGAGAATTCTCAAGGCTAGAAGTGACCTTCAGAACCTGGTGTATAGAAAAATTACAATTGGAAAGAGAACAATTTGCTGGTTTGATCCCTGGTTGAATAATGAAAGTGTTATAAATAAACTAGGATGGGACTTCTTTACTGCTTATGGATGAAGGGACTTTATGTTGGATAAAATTATCCATGATAACTCATGGGTATCCCCTTCTGTTTCTCCAGCTAATCAGATAAAACGGGAAATAATAAACATTCCTCTAAATTCTACTACTACAGTGGCTGACTCTTGGACATGGAAACTAAATAAAAAAAGTTCACTCTGAAATTTGCTTGGGAACAACTCAGGGAAAGAGAAAACAAAATCGAATGTGCTCAAATAGTCTGGAATAGAGCTAGTACTCGTAAAATGTCTCAAACTACTTACAAAGCTCTCATCCACAGACTCCCTACTATGGATAGACTAAGAAAATAGGAGATAATACAGAATTCGACCTGTGTTCTTTGTAATGTAGAGGAAGAAAATCAAAAACATCTTTTCTTTTCCTGTGCATATACCAGAGCAATTTGGGAAAAATAAAAGATAATTCTTAATTATAACCTGCAAGATGAATATCTAGATGAAATTGTGATCTACCTGACTAGATGCTAGAAATCTAAAAGATTGATGGGAAAAGCTGCTTCCATTTTGCTGATCACTACTGTTTGGCATGTGTGGAAAGAGAGGAATAGGCAAAATTTTCAAAATAACACAAAAACAAGCATGCAGTCAGTGAAATGATTAAAAGAGATGTTCAAATAATAATGAAAAAGGTAGGAAGACGTGCTCTTACAGATTTATCAGTTGCTGAACAAGAGACATTGCAGAGGATGGGACTAAAAGTAGAAAATACTGAGATTTATTTGGAGAAGAAATGGAAACCTCCGTGGTAGCTTGAAGGAAGATGAAGTATTTTCTTTTACTTCTCTTTATTTTGCATTGTATGTTGAACTAGCGAACTGATAACTAAATGTAATGGGTCGGGCCGACCTTATTTGGGCTTATTAATAAAGCTTTTACCCAATTTAAAAAAATATGTATTATATATGTTGATATATGTTATGTTATTGTAAAGGTGTATAAAATGACGTAAGGTTACATGCATGTTTGTAAGATAAATTTTGAAATTAATATAATTTAATTAAATAAATTAAATTAAGTCAATTAATTAAAAGGTTAATTAATTAAATAATAAACACGTATATATGATATATGTGTTGTACTATAAAGGTTATAGTATGTAATAAATATGTAATATAAATGTTATATTAAGATGATATAAAATTAATTAAATAATATTTAATTAATGTAATATTATACATAAGACTATTATATAAGTAATATGAAATATAAAAGTTATATAATAATAAAACTTATATGATATGAACGTATAATTAGAAGTGGAACATTAAGAAACCCTAAATAGACCTAAGGAATGAATACATACATAAATGTACATATAATGTGATTTCCGATGTGTTTAACACTTGAATCGCAAGAGTATTTCATAAGAAATATATTATTCCATAAGTTGATATCACTCTATATAGTATGTTGAAGGTTATGTATCTTCAATATAACGTTGTCCTTTACATATATACATATTAATAAATTACTTACATACTCCTTAGTTATTAAGAAAACTCAAGCTAGGAATGTTACGTGTAGTATTATTGATATATTGAATAAACGAGGTATGATAACTTACGTATTTGTTGAGCAAACTCAAAGTACATATACTAAACTTAGGCCGTCGCGATGTGGTAGGTATGAGTAATCTCTTTCGGTTTGTTGAGAAAATTCAAGGTTGAAATGTAGTAACCCAGATTTTTGCACATCTGGTAACTGGATAATTAACTGGTTTATTCAATTGAACAGATAAAAATTTTGATAATAAAAGATATCTGGTTATGTAAGTGAATTTGAAAATATAATTAAATTGGATTTTAAATATCTGGATAAATATTTAATTAATAATCTCCTAACAAAATTATTTAAGCTTGACAATAAAAGTTTAATAATCTTCTTTTGTAATTATTTAATTAGGCAAATGTATCTTTTCAAAATGAAAAAAATAAAAATGATGAACAATTTTAATCGTAATATATAATATATAGGTATATATTGAATTGGAAGTTATGTTTTGAAATTAATATAATAATTTTTAAAATTTATTTAAAGTTGAGTTCCATATTTTAAACACTAAAATAGTGTATGTGTGTGTGTGTGTATATATATTTTACTTTAAAGAAAGATTTAGTAAAGGTGTATAGATATATTTCTTTGAAAGGTTATACTTGAAATAAATGTAGTTTGTAGAAATATAAAAATTGAAAACACACGTGTATAAATGTATTACATAGATTTAAGAAATAAATGCATAAGATATTAACAAAAATAAATTGAAATTATAATATAAATATATATAAACATTTTCTCATAAATTTTGCAAGTGTAAAATAAATAATATATATACAAAAAACAAGTGTTAATTAATAAGTAAGGATATTAACAAGTGTAAGGATTTTAAGATAATAAATGAACAAGTGTCATTTATTCCAATTTTTCTTTTTCTAAAATAATAGATAAAAGAAAATGAAACTATATAGTATCTCTACTCTCTTTTTCTCATCTCTTTATTTCATTTTTCAAAGAAAACCAAACCTGTACATAAACCAAAAAAAGTATAATTAAAACAGATCAAAGAAAACCAAATCAAAATCAAAACAGCAGTTCAAAAATATTTAACATGAAAATAAATTAAAGCAAGCTAAAGATAAGATTCAAGCTCAAGTGAATCAAACAAGCTGCAAATTCAATAATTTTAGATTCAACTAGAATCAGCAACAAATTAGAGTTCCAGAAAAAATAAGAAGAAAGAGAAGAAGTCATGTCTCTTTTCGAAAAGGTGAGTAAACTTGCATCTTAAAGCTTAATCTGTATATATATATATATATATATATATATATATATATATGATTGCATAAGATAATCCTGGAAATTATAATAAGTAGCATGTTTTGCATGTTTATTTAGAAATGATTGTATATATGAATATGAATATGGATCTACATGTCTTTGTATATAGTTATTACCACTGTTCTTAGTTACAGACAAAAACTAAATCAAAGAAATCGATACCTCCTTATATAAATACTTTTATGCTATGATCTTTGAAAGAAATTTGTTAGTAATTGTCAGATTTGATTTTTAAAAATAAGTTTCAAGTATACACATGAAGCAATTATGATAAAATTAAATTTACAGTGGTAAATCGATTTAAATCAAAAATCAAAGTAGACAAATCTCAAGTTTAAATTATATGATCTGAATCGATTTTGGAAATGATGATTTTTAGAAGTAAAAATCAAGATTTTTAAACATGTTTTGATTGAGTAATTTGGGGTTGAATGGGAATTGAGTCATCATTGATTTCTAGTGATGGGTGAACCTGGGGTGTTCGAGATCGTGCCTGGAGGTGGCTAGAAGGGAGGAGTTCACGGGAAAAATGGTTGGAAGGTTCATCGTTCATCGCGGCGGCGATGCAGGGGTATTGTAGGGTTTAATGTTCTAATTGGTTAGTCAATATTTTCGTGGCATTTGCAGTAGCGATGTAGCATCAAGTGTGACAGGTGCAGAGGGATTGGGGAAGTGGAGGTGCGGTGAGGTTCCAGGCTGAATACGAAGTCGCTGGTGGTCGGAATAGGTAGTGCGAGGCGAGGCTGAGTGTCATGGTTTAATGCCTGATGGTGTTGACTGACACGATTTCGATTTCGAGCTTGCTTTGGGTTTCAGGTGGTTGAGATCGAGGGTGGAGACGGTCAATGACTTGTCGATGGTGGTCGGAAAGGCCATAGCATCGTCGATGGACGGTGCATGTGCACGAGTCAATCTGTGCACCAGTGTTCGTTTTGGGGACGATTGGATTTGCCTCGGGATCGATCTGGGGAAAATTGAAGGATGGCTCAGGTTGTCTCGAATGTGTTTGAGGGAGTATTTTTAACCTTTGACAGTTTAAATATTTACAAGTTTTTTTTAACTGAAGCTTGGAAAAATAAGGAAGGAAACTCGGGTTTGATTTGAGAAATCTTGGGTTTTGTCTCGGGTAAGGATAAATTGTGACACAATGTTTTATAGGTAAAACATAATTAAGTTTTAATAATACACTTAATCATTCTTTGATAAATAAAGTATTTATTTAAGTGGTTGATTAATTAAGTTGAATTAATCATTTAACTTCGTAAGTTAATTCTTAAAGTTTACTTAATTAATAAGATATTAATTAAGATAAATGACTTGTCTTTTAATTGATTAAGTTTCGGATGATTAAGATTTACAATTAATAAAAAGTAATTAAAGAGTAATTAATTGTTGACAATTAAAGATTATTTAATAAGATTAATTAAGGGTTGATTGTTGTAATTAATTAATTATTAAGGGTCAAATTAATTAATAATTAACTAGTGTGATTAATTAATTAATTGAGGATTAATTAATTAATGAAATTATTAAGGTTAATTTATTAAAGTTAATTAATGGAGAATAATTAACCAATGGGGTAGTTACTTAATGAAAGTAATTATGGACAATTAATTTAGATAGAGAATTAAAGAATGATTAATTAAGATGAATGGATAATGTATGATTAATTAATTTATTTGTAAATAAATAAATGTTAAGTAAACAGGATTTAAAGGTAATCTAAGTGATTAAGGTTAATGATTAATTTAATTGGAAATTAATTAAATTAATTAGGAATTATATCTAAAAAATCTTGCTTATGAATCACTTTAATGATATTGGATAACTTGGGTTGTAAATGTCTCTGATATTGAGTTGTGATGTACTATGATATGATATGATGAATTGAACAGTAATAGTGTAGATTATCAATTGATAATTAATTTGCTGTGTGACTATGATACCTTGTATTATGGTTGATGTGTATCCACTTAAATGGGAATTTGAAATGACATTGAATTCGAAGAGACCATGTCGGGTATCATTAAATACCCGAAACCACTTTGATTAGTAATCTATAGTAATTCTTTATAGTCTGATTAGAAGTAAACGAGCTGGATTAAAATAAGTTAAGTAACATGGACATTTAATCCTGAGAACTGTTTTGTGTGATAATTGATTGACCTTAAGTAAGATTAGAACTCGTAGAAAAGTACGAGTTACCTTGGTAAATTACTTAAGTTATATAGCTTGGTATTTCATGTTTTATGGGTTTACTCACGCTGGCTTCCAGCCTGACCCGGGTATTACTTTGATGTAATGCTCGGGTCAGACCGTGTATTATAGATTTTCAGGAAAGGACATTCTGGAGCTCAGGAGACGAGCTAGATGGCAGGAACGTATGGGGTGTATTTCGCTGTGATATATTGTAGTTTGTCAAAGACATGTTGATTGTATCTGTCCAATGTTTGTACATGTTGTAACTTTGATGTATTAAAGTGTAATTTGACAAGTACAGTTTTCCTTTGTATAAACTGTTATTATCCGATATTATATTTCGATCCGCTGCGAATGTGAGAATCTGTGTTTTTGGTGTTTCCGTTTCTTCTTATTCTTCTATCTATTTTCTTATTTTCCTAACTATTTGGAATTTTCGAAATCGAATATTCCGAGTCGTTACACGAAATGAGATTTAGAAAAGGAACCATGGGTTTGGAATTGTATGTGACACAACCAATATGGACTTATCCATTGTCGTGGAGCTATGACTTATTGAACAAACTCAAGGTCGAAATTCCAAGATAAATGACTCCTAACACCCAATAGTGAAGTCGAAAGACTTCTATGTTTCAAATAGGGTTTGGTGAAACATAAAACACTAGTTGAAGCCTTATTAGAAAAATGAAATGATAACATTTAACCTTTCTAATATTGTAAGAACGTATGCTATATAATGTAATAATAATAATCTACATTGATAAATTTGTGCATTTAATAAGATTGATAAAATGTTTATCAATTAAGATATATAAATGAATTGAAGATTGGCAAATAGAAATATAACATATACTCGCCAGAAAAAGATCGTTGCATGTTAATGTTTCAACACCTATGCAAGTGCCTGATTTTACAACTACTACATACATTCATAGTTTGTCACTTATGCCTTAATTTGGTCGAGGCCATGTATTGCATTTTATGAGTTTCGAACTCTAAAAGCAGTACAAAACTATGGATATTTGATCCACATAAAATCGCATAAGAAAATCCAAATAAACCTTAATGTGAGATCGAGTATTTAATTTGATTGATTATAAAAGGATCGTATCGTGTAGAATGCAACACTAGACTGAAAATACAATATATATCTAATAACTCGATCACTGAAATGTCAGTTTCATCAGTTCAAATAAGTTGCATCATATTTGACATCCTTAAACGTTAAGGATGATCAAATGTATCTTTTTAAAGAGTTCTTTATGATATTGTAGTAAGGGGATTTTTGAATGATTCGATCATTTAGAAAGAATAACAAATGTACAAGAGTAGATATGACTTAAGGTACATGTTGGAATGAAGAGGGTGAATGGACGCTTCTGCTTCATAAAGAAACATCAAAAATAAGAATTGTAATAATATGATATGATTCCTAATATTGGAATAAGAAATGCAATTTCTATTCTGAAATGTAATTTCGTATAGAAAATTGTTTTCTATGAGATCTATTTTTTTGAGTTAAGGATAATTGATCAAAGAACTCTCTACAGTAAACTAGTTACAATATATGGAATAAAAAAACTATATTAAGTGAATGATGGACCTTTGAATTTGGTATGTTATTATAGTTATGACGGAAATAGTGGGAGCATATCATACAACACTTACTGATTGTATCAAATTACAAATATTGTTTTCATAAAACATACCGAACATTGTTTAATAATGACTATTTTTTTGTCGATGGAAAAATAGACACAGTTATTTTTCATTGTGAATATTATGAATACTCGTTATGAGGTAAAACTATAATGTGGTATTTTTTTCACAATAAAAATGATGAATTGAAAATACAGAAGTATCTAAAATTATTTACAATTATTTTAGAATTATAGACTTAGTCATAGTTTTGAGAAATAATTTTATTATATGATTATGACTCATATGACACTGGTAATTTATATCTCAAACAGTTAAAGAGTTATGCAATTAGTTTGAGCATCATAAGAGTTGATGAACTCTTCAGATTGGTACAATAGATGTATGCAATCGCAAGTCTATTAATACCAAAACAGTTCCACGTACTTCATCATATTCACTGATGAGTCATCACAGATATGGACATGTGTATTTGATACACATGTAGTATGTTTATGGCATAAAGTATAAAACTAAAGTAAATAAAATAACATGCGATGGAAATGATTCGATTTGATCAAATGGGTGAGTACATTGGAAAAAGTTCTGAACGTACCTAAAAGTGAATAAAGATTCGATCTCAAAGTCACTCCTCCATATGATACATAGTGATGCATCAATAAGGAGTAATCGAACTTTATTGGACAATTTACGTTTAATCATGAGTAAAGTTGAGTTAGTTTCTTTTTATAAGGCCATGTAATTAAGAGTAGTATACAAGGTTAATATTATTTCATCCAAATAATAGTTTACCAAATCATACAAGATCAGGGTTTATAAGAAACTCCAACATATCCTAGGCCAAGGAGTTGGTAGGTTGTGCAAGCCGAAAGATTGCACGTAATAATTATTTATGAGGGATCTTATATGAATCTTCCCAAAAGGATTTTGCAAAAGACTATCATTAGATGACATATTTTGTTTCGAATATGTATTTTGTAAACTAAAACCAAATCAGTTTTATATATAAAAAATTCATAAAATGTTATGAATACCTATTAAGTTGCGCTAAAAAACAATTTTTGTTTCAAGAAATACCAACTTCATCGTCAAGGAATTTCTTTGAGGAATTATTAGTAGTAAAATGAGATTGGATACAATCCCTAGATAGAACTGATTAGATAAGATGAAATGAAATTAACTACCCTAAACGAATATATCGCATTAGAATGCCTAATAAGTATTGTTGCGCACTGAAAAGAAACTATGTAACGACCCACCTTTTTGGACAATTTGAATCGACAATAAACCACACATGTCAACTCAAAACATTCAAAAGGGAGGATTGTTAATGGGGTAAATAAGAAAATAAGAGAAAAGGAAGAAGAAACAAACACAGAGTCTTGCAATGGAATGAAAAAAATATAATAATCAAATAAACAGTTCATGAAGCTGTTTATACAATTTTTTTGATTATATTCAATACAACATTTATCAGAGTTATACATTCATCAGAAATAAATAAAATAATGCAGCAGAATAATGCAGCAGACAACATAATGCAGGAATACTGGTAATAATGATATACCAAATCTTTGTCTTTGTCCTCCAGAGTAAATCTTCAATAAGATGAAAAACTCAGGACTGACCCAAGCGTAATGAAATGATAAAACACTCGAGTCAGGACTAAAATATCCTTAGGTAAGTCAAATCGATATTGCATATAACATGAGTGTGATGGCGTTGGAGATGTTTTCGAGATTTCACATCTCTTATCCAGTGTATAACATGCGTGCAATAACTCAAGAGATGTTACGGGGTTTTCATCTCTGAAGGATCCATCAAAATATTTGTATGTCATAGGATACGCTATATATATAATGTCTAGTCAGTAAAATAAGTATTTTTCTTAGCGTTAAGGCTTTACATTAATCCCCCTTAACGCGTTTTAAGCATTGTCGTACAATTTGCATATAAAACACCAGTTAAATGGTCGTTGGATAGGGATGCGCCGTGATGCGACAACATTAAACCAAAATCGTAGGGTCTCGTTTAGGGATAAAGGAATGACAAGGCACGTGAGGCAGTGCCTAAGGTATGATACTACCAGTTTACCCTTCTTGGCTGGTGGCAACGCATTATAGCCATGATCGTCCACCGTGTCCAACACTCCCATAATCTGGTGGGTGTGCATCAATCAATCACAATGTAAATGATGGTAATACGAAGAAGTGCATCCGCTCGGGGTAGCTAACCCACTTGGCCGGTACGACTCATGTTTTAGTCATTTCAAATTAGCACAAGTGCCAGGTTAATCCATCATCGTTCTCTTTCTTCAAATCTAGTAAACGATGCCAAATTCAACAACTTCGTTCTGGATGTTCACTCCACGTACACAGTTGTTAAAGTGGTTCTGGTATCGACAGAGTGTATGCCCATATCCGGTCCGGTCTCCTTAACAACTAAACATCGTTTTACACACCGGTTGGTTCTTTTATATTTCAAAAACAGTTCATACTTGACATCAAAATATCATATTTACTTTGAAATCAAATCAATTCTGAAATCATTATATTTACATATTCGCCTTAGTATCTCAATTTCGATTCTAAAATTGTTTCGGATTTCAACTTAGGCTATAACTTCAATTTAACACAGTTCATATTTAAATCCATGATTTAAAAATAAACATTCCACTCCTGACCAGTTTGAATTTTTGAAAAATAGTTCGAGTAGTTTAAAATAGTTAAAATAGTTAAAAATAGTTTAAATTGTTAAAATAGATAAAACTAGTTTAAATGGTTAAAATAGTTAAATAAAATGGTTTAAGTTTTTAAATGGTTTATATAGAAAAATAATTTGTATTTTTTAAAAGATAGCTTTAAAATAGTTTTATATTAAATAATTTATCTGAAAATTGTTTTAAAGTCAAACAAATTCAACTCTAACTTCCCAACTCAAATCAATTCCAATTTCCATTCAATCGATTCAATTTCGATTTCAATTCAAATCAATTTCAACTTCGGTTTCAAATTCATTTAATTCTACTTTCAAAACCAATTAAATCGATTTCAATTTCAATATATATTGATTTTGGGCTCGATCTCAAAATATGGATTCAAACCTTTAAATCAAATTATTCCTCAATATTCAGTTTAAAATTCCAGCCTTCAAATATTATTCAATACAGAGCTCAATTTTGAAATATCGTTTCTATATTATCTTTACTTAGTAATATTCAAGTTTGGATAAAAGTTCGATCTTTTAAAAACGAATTGATTTTCAAAAATTCAAATTATATTTGGATTATAACTTCAAAATCTTAACTTCGATTATTTAAACAATTTCGATTACCAAATTTAAATTTCAACATTCAGGGTTCAAGTTCAAAAATAATTTGATTTCTATAAATTTAATTTTTATTTCCTTTAAATCAAAACCATTCAAATAATTTCAAATCAAATTTTTTTACAATCATTTAATTTAACCAATCCGGTGTCCGTATATAATTTTCTATCCTATGCCCAAGTGATCAATTAATTCAATTTAATTTCAGGGATGAATATATACCATATCAATCCAAACCACAATGTCATAGGTATATATCATTCCAACCTATTTCTTAGTTTATTCGAAATAATTTAATGTGCTGTTTTATGTAGTATAAATAATATACAGAGCGATCATAGGATATACCAGAATAAATAAACAAACAAATCATCTAAAATATCAACCAATAGCATACATTGCAGTCAACCATCCAAACAGTCAATATAATTCACAACTACTTCATAGTTATTATTATCGGGTATTCTACTGGCAAGTAAATTCCAATTTTAGATTTAGTTATCAATTTTAATTTTTACAGTTAATTCAATGACAATTTATCAAACAACGATTAATAAATTTGCATCACTTCATAATTTCAAATTCAACTAGCACAAAAATATCTTAGCACGTTGTGAGCGTTATAAAACACTCACCTTGAGTTTTCAATTTTAAATCAAATCGAACGACGTTTGATTTGACCTAAAATTTTAACTAGCTCCAAACGACGTCAAGTCAGCTCCAGAATGTAGTGCTCGTCACCACGATCTCGTCGCTGCTAGTTTCGTCTGATTCCGACCTTGCATGGAGAAGATATACAATTTTAAAGTTTGAATATGAATTATACAGAGAAAAAAATTGTACCCAAAATCTGGGCCGTTCATTTGAAGAGGGAGATCAAGGCCTTGACCTAGTTCTTCCTCACGCGATAAAAGCTTTCAGGCTCGATCCCAATATGCACACGATCATTTGATCGTCGCCCCTTCTACCGATCGCCTGAGTCCATCACCTCTTCACCATGGCTGCACGTGATACTCCTCTTCCTAATGCTACAGGTGCGACCGCGCCTAGCGCCTCCTCCTCCTCGCGAAACGTGCTCGAACTCCCAGTGTTCAAGCCCAAATCGTCGCTGATCCACTGCTCCAATTTCGACCATAACCATTGGATTTAGAGATCTTGTCGAGCTCTACGATTTTCTAGTTGAGAGTTTCTTCTAGTTTCCTCTATTCCAAACACAATGGAACATGTTTCGCGGCCTAATTCGATCGTATGGTGAAGATAGCTTTTGGAATCGAATTAAAATATTAAATTTTCAATATTAATTTCAACGCGTTTATATCTCGAACGACCAAAGCTCCAAAAGCTACCAAAAGTAAAATGCGATAATAATACACTATTACGGATCCAATGGAACTAGTTTCGTCAAAATCCAAGACCGTGTCTCGGATCGCTATTTTAACATCTCGATTATAATACAAAATTTCAAATTTTAGCTATTCACTTTCAAATCCAATTTTTTTTAAATGTTAACAATCTTTATTGTTGTTTAAATAAAATTTACATCAACTTCTAACATCAATTTCAATCATATTAAATTCAAAATTCAATTATTTAAACAATTACAATATTAAATTTAAACAATTTTGATTATTTAATAAATCACTATCTTTTGAAATATAAGTTAATGAACTTGCAAGATTAAATCTTTAGAATGAATTCAAATTATAGAGCAACCATTACCATTTTACGGTCATTCAGTTCCCATTATTCAAATAATTTCCTAATATTGAATTTAAAAAAATAAATTAATTGTTCAATATCCAACAAATTTCAATATTGGATTTTAAATGAATTTAGTTATCAACAACATTTTATTTCTATCTAATTAGTTCACACTCATTATTCAACTTCAGTTACTGATCATGAACGCAACTAATACATATTACTTCATTTCAAAATAAGTGTATATTCGTCATAACCTTTCACGAATGGACATGACCGTTATTCTCCTATGTATACCAGTAGTTTTCAACGAATTTTCACTTAAGATTTCTTTGTTTTCTCTCCTCTTTCTCATTCATTCTTGTTTTCAAGCATTCTTAACAAAACTCTGCCAAAAGCCTATGTGAATTAACTCGATCGTCTCTTGTTTGATTCTCTGCCACTCTCTTTCAAAGATCTTAGTGCTATTCAGAATTATAAGATCATTTGTAATCAAAGATCAAAATATCGAAGTGTATCGAGTCTCTCTCTATCAAAGTTTTATTTGAAACGGTGCGATTGTCGCCCGTAAATCAATTGGATATGATTGTAGCATGTAAATCAATTAGGTGATCTTGTAGCCTGGTTAAATCAAGAGAGTTTGCCCTGGACTCGGAGAGAGGGTGTATCTCGTAGCCTTGAAATTGAAAATGTAATATTGACATTACATTTGAAAAAAAATCCACATAAGAAATTGTGTAGGCCTGGATGTAGGTAACTCCGAACCAGTGTAAAATTCTGGTGTGTTCTTTCCTTTACTGCTTTTATTTACTATTTGCATCCGTGTTTGGTTCTGTGACTGTCTCTGCGTTTCTGAATTACATCTATTTGGGTTTAATTTGAAAAGATTTCAAAATGATTCATAAAATTAATTAAACACTATTCACCCCACTCTAGTGTTAATTTTGCCTTAAGATCCATAATCTGCATTTCTTGCAGGCTTAACCTTTTTCCCATTATCATTTTTCTTATCATGGATATTAAAACAAACAACAGAGTAGTTTTAAACAATTTTATTGTTAGGATTAATGTTTACATTGTGTAATTCTCTGGCCAGTAATTACTCTCCTCTAACTGACCCTTCAACGGTGGTGTATAATTCTCTAGCTTGTAATTACTCTCATTTAACCGACCCTTCAGCGGTGATGTGAAATTTCACGAGCAGATCCTTTTGAAAGATAACTTCCCCTAAGCCAATTAGTGCAGATCCTTCTGAAAGATAACTATCCCCAAGCCAATTAATGCATATCCTTCTGAAAGACAACTTCCCCCAAGCCAATTAGTGTAGCTCCTTCTAAAAGATAACTGCACCTATGTTAATTAGTGCAGATCTACCTAAGAATGCATTATACGGCAATGAATGATTGATGACTAGGAAGCTATTGTAGAAAGACTTGTGAGGGATGCAATTCCGATAGTGACCCGATGGGAGTGGTTGCAGCATTGTTGAAGCCATAGATTAGCCCGGGGCTGGGCTTCAATACTTTTGTTGAACGCTTTATCTGGTTATATGCGGACTTGAAAATGACATTTACGGCACTTCTTGAATCCACGAAGACCTTTTCATGGTGCAAGTTGAGATCTGCACCATAATGACAAGTGGATCTTGGGGTGGGAAAATAACTCTAACGGCATCAACTATGGTGAAAATTATACCATGCGTAGGTTTCTATCTTATATTGAATAGGTTTCTTTATTCTACCATTGCTTCCTGCACATACCATTCATGTGCCTTTTTGCTCTTCCCGACGAACTGTGCCCCTTCATGACTAAGGCTATAAGATTGGATAGGTTTTCTTCTTCGTTTCTATTCGGATTCATGGTGAGGTTCTAGGTCCTTTCTTCATTTTCTCTTTTTGGAAGCTTCCTAGGTATCCTTTTTGAACCAACCTTTCTATCACATTTTTCAGGTATCTGTAGTTATTTGAATGGTGGTCGTTTGCTTTATGGAAGGGACAGTATGGTCCGCCTCGATTTTGCACTGCCTTTTTCCCCTTGTTTGGTACATTATAAGCAAGCTCCGTCCTGATTATTTCACATATCTGCCCAAGGATACGAGTGAGGAGGGTTTTTATTGTGAAGTTGAGCTCCTCTGTCTTTATGCAGGCGGATGATATCCATCTGCCCCCTTTTCTTGTCATAGCTAGGAGCAAAAGTTCTTTGAGATTGCACTGTAGATCCGGCCTCTTCCATCCTAATATAGTTGCTTGCTCTTTTATAGAAATCCTTTATGCTATGACATGGCTTTATGCTATTTTTATCCTATATAACAGTTCCCTTCTAATCCCAGCATGAGCCAGCATTAGCAGCGCTTCTTCAGTGGTTACCTCGATCCAGAGTGCCTCAAATTTGAAACATATAGTGAAGTTGTCTAGGCTTTCACTCTCACACTGATTTACACATGATATGGTGTTTACATCTGGGGAAGCATCTCTTCTTGAGATAAATTACCTTCAGAAGTCTGTGGATAGTTGTCACCAAGAGTGGACCTCTCCCGGTCCATACCTCCTGACCCATCTAGAGGATGAAATGACTAGATAAACTAGGAAGAGTTACATCAAGGCATCCTACCTACTTTTAAAATGTCTATATAATACTCAAAGGTGTAGATGTGGTCATCAGGATTGGTGGTTCCATCAAATTCGTCAATCGATGGGGATTTAAAGTTATCAAGGAAACCTGCTCCATGATGGTCTGACTGAACAGGGAAGAACTCTCTTCCCTTACTTTTTCCCTGGTACTTTACTAGAATAATTTTGCTAGATATTCTTCATGAGCTATCAACTGACGAATCTCATATTCCTTCAGATCCATTTGGGATGAATCGCTCTTGTAAAGTGATATGACGTCATCCTCATCTAGAGTAGATTAAGCCTGCTTCTTCAGTTGCGGCAGGTTAACAGTAGCAAGTTTTGACTTGATCTAGGGGGTAGCCCGGATCTTGCCATTGATTTTGGCATTCGTTTTTAGGCCAACTTCATCATTCTCGTTTATAAGAGTGTTGTCGTTATCACCCTCGAACAACATAGTCATCACAGTTGGTGAGTGAAGGCGGTAAGCTATGGATGGTTAAGAAGAGGTTGGCCAAAGGGTAGTATGTTGGGCTATAGTTTCTTCTAACCTCTCCATACATTATTTCATTTGGTTAGTGAAGGCTCGGAGTGTGGCCAAAATGGGATCTAAGGGGACCTCCATTGAAGCCTCCGCCTTAGTTAGGGCTTTTGAGGTTATGAGTGGCTTCTTCGAGATTTTTGAAGCCAAGTGTAGTGCAAGGGTAGTGGTGGAATCCATGGTATCGTAATGGTATTTGAAGAAAATATATGTAAAATTTTCCGAAGAGGGAAATCAGCCCTTGTTTAGCACCAAGAATATTGGTGAGATTTTTATCTCACAAACACCCAAGTATTTCTTATGAAGTAATTGCAAAGATGAATACTTCCGCTATTATAAAGCAACAAAATTAATTGATATTAACTTTACCTTAAAGAGGAATAATTATATTACTTTTATCCGTATAATATTGTAAAGTGTAGATGCTAAAAGTATATAGAATCAACTTAGTTATCCAGGAATTCAAGCTCATGGAATACAATTAAGCTGTAAAATAGGGTACTGAAAATAGTAAATGAACAAACATAATTTACATGGTTCGGATATTAAGGAATCCTACGTTCATGGATAAAATATCACTTTCTTATTTTTATATTCTTAGTACAAACAAATAATGGCAGAGAGTATAGAGTTTCTTGTTTTGTGTGCCAAAAATGTAAAGAAATAAAATGGTCCCTCCTTTTTGCTACAGGCCCTTTTCTATTTATAGTATAGAGATGCATGTGGATATCCAAAATCCTTCTTTCTATATTTTAGTTTCCACCTTTTGACCATGTCACATGTCATCCATCCCACTAATTTATTTGATGTGCAAGGGTTGCTGATATGTCTTCAGCGAGAAACCATAATTTGAGCGGTTGAATTCTGGACATTGGTGGGAAACCCAAAATTGTAGTGGGAACATTTGAAATTGAGGTGGAAAAACTCAATGCTTTCTGCATAGCACCATGCTTGTACGTTAGCCTCCACGGATGGATGGCATTATTATAGGGTGTTGCCCTTCATTCTAGGGAGAGCTCATTCCTTCATTGATACTTCGGGATTTCGCCTTGCTTTGTCGAACCATTGTGATGCCACATTGCCTTAGTTTTGCACAAACATTTGTGAAGATGTACTATTCCTTCCATTCTACGGTGTTAACATATCACTGTGAGGATAGTTAGAGTTGGGCTGCATTTCTTAGAAGGAGAGATCGATTTGCCATCCTTAGAGGTGGTTTCCCCATGTGATTCTATTCTGATCTGCTCTTGATCATTGGAGGACCATGCTCTTGCTTTTATCTTTGGGTCAAACCTAATGATCTTCGAGTTGAAGTTGGGTCTCCTTGGTTTTCGTTTGTGGTGCATGGTTTGGTTCCTGGTCATGGGGTAGGTTCTTTTTCCTTGTCCAATTCCCTGAACTTTTGGGTTTGGAGTCAGAGTTTGTAGGATTGCGACGTAGTCTTTACTAATTCGATATCGACATATAAGATTGCAACGCAGCACATCAAGGTAGTGGTGCTTCCTCGTTGTGTTTTGATATTAAATTGCAGCTTATGGGTACTATGATTCTTTGGCATAGCATCATAATGATGAATCTATATTTAGTGAGGGGCGTAGTTGTGCTTCTATTTTTGGGGTCTCGGTGTAGTATTGCTTGAGTTTTGTCATCGCATCCATTTCATAGTTTGACTTATATTATGGGTGCAGTTCCCTTTATCCTGCCGCAATTTTATATTATCTGAGTGCGGCATCACTTGGACTTATTTTTGTTCTCTTTCTCTCCTTTAATTCTTGTTGTTGCGAGGGGGATTCTTCTAGATCGATATTTGTACTGATCTTCCCTTGATTACGTTCAAAAAAATATGGGAGTACCAACAGCTGCCCACCTCATCTTTATACTAGTTACGTCCGTGCCTAAGGGCATCTTTTATAGTTAATTAGATTACCTAAATACCCCTTTAGAATTCTATTTATTTTTTGTGTTATAAGGATAAAATAAGTATTTGAAATTAATAATTAATTTTAACTTTTAGGCATAAATATCATATTTGACATACGTCCCTAGGGCATACATAAATAATACCTTTCTAAAATTAGTTATATGCTGTACTAATAAATTTAGCTTAATTAATGCCTTTTTTTGTATATATCGGGTAATTAGCTTAATCAATGCACTTTTAGTAAAATCAATTATGCACGATAACATGCTTGGTTAGAAAGATCATGCGATGTGGAAATGAAGCGTATACGGATATAATTACTAAATTATTTACGAAAAACAAGCATTTGATCAAATACATTAGGAGTTATGTACAGAAAGTTAGGGCTCATTTTGTTTGTAATTTTCAACGTTGGATTTTTTATGGTAAAATGCATTGGATTTTCAAAAATGATAGATCCAGAAAATGGTTTTAACGTATAAAACCGAAAACATTTTTTTGCGTCATTTCCGTTCCTATCTTTTTCCCCACACCACGTTTTTCATGTACTCTTACGCCCTCACTCTTTTCCACTCCGTCCTCCTGTTCTAAACTTTTTTTCAATACATATTAAAAACACAAAACTGAAAATTCTATTTTTAAACCGAATAGGCCCTTAGTGTTTATATGCATTTATACTACATTGCCAGCTTTTGGGCAAAGCCACTAGACCATGGGTTTAGGTACATTTCAAGGGCATCCAAAATAAATAAATAGATAAAGATGCACAAAATGATAGTAGGAACAACAAAAAATTAAGTGGAAAAAAAATGTTATAGATATAACTAATGCAGGTAAATAGGCACAAGGAAGAAGTTACAAAAAAATTTAGTCTTAGGGACAACAAGTTTATTTTTTAGTCTGAAGGACACTTTTTAGTGTAAACTGAAAATGATGGTTACAATTATCATTCTGTGATTTACACTAAAAAGTGTCCTTCAGCCTAAAAGCAAACTTCTTGTCCCTGAAACTAAATTTTTTTCAAATTTTTTCTTGAGCCTAAAAACCTCTAACTAATACTAAAAGAATCCACAAATTCTTATTTTCAATATCTTAATAAATTGAAAGAAACTGAAAAGAAAGATTACGGCATCATATCAATTTCAAAAATTGCAATTTTACCAAAGAAGTTGTACATTTTTATTTTAATCAAGTTAATTTAATGTTATGAAATTCTATTATAATTATATATTAATACTATTTGAAAGATAAATTTCAAGATAAAAAAGCTTATTTGCTTAAAAATTTACTACTTAATGTTTCAAACTCAAATTGATTACCAAAAATTAATTTTGATTTTGGTGTATAACTTGAATGATCGGTATAAAGATAGTTGTTTATTTTTATTACTCTATTTATTACTGATATCTAGTATAAATTACTGTGATGTTTTAATTTGTTTTAATCCAAGTAGCGCTTGCAGAAGGGCATAGACTCAAAATTAGATTTAGGTAACATGACTCCTGTAACCAGCCCTGATCATCAATTTACCCATGTTGTTTAGTTGTCACCATTACCTAAAAATGTTCAAAGTAATTTATCCTCGATTCTCTACTTTCTGCGCCAATTCATTTTATAAGTTTGTTAAGCGATCACCTTCATACACTTTAATTCACTTTATATTTAGAATTGTACTTGATATTTATATTTTACTATTTATGTAAAATTAAGGTATTAAAATGACGTTTTATTAGGTGCATAATTCAAGAAAGTGAGTTGTATAAAACCATTTCTAAAAATAGCGGTATACAAGTAAAATATTGGCTTACTTTAGCTAGCATGCATAAATTTTTATATTACGTAATTATATCAACTAATGAGACGTACCAGGTATAAAGGCGTCTCTTTATTTATTTTTCTTGGAAAACTTACGTTTAGTTTTCTATACTATAGACATGCTGTAAAGTTGTAGGAGTGATTGGCTAAGGAAGGACGCCAAAAGACATTGTAGAAAGTTGAAATGATGTGGTAGGAGTTGGGTAAAGAAGAGGGACTCCTACAAGGGATAAGCCATAAATATACAGGCATATGATTGTGTGTTTCTTCTTCTCTTTACCCAGTTTATATTTTTCAAAGAGTTGAGTGATTGTGTCTCGTACATAACCGTTCCGTTTTGTTGTTTCCTATTTCTCTGTCTCACGTTTCTTTTTATTTTTTATAGGAATGAGATGGGGGTGGCTTACCAGTTCGTTACTGCGATTAATTTGAGGGGTAAAACATCCATGTCATGTCAATTATTGTGGAACACTTCCATGTCATGGCAAACTTATATATATAAATACCTCACTTGGAGCCCCCGGAAATTCATTAAAATTTGGAAGGACACCAAAAGAGGTTTCATGAAGTTATACTGTAAAATATGGCTAAGGAAGTGATTGGTGTTGACCACTTTTTAGGTCGGTATCGATATGATTTCATGCCCTTTGGTTAACTCTATAGCTATGGTCAATCGCTGGTTGGGTAAAGCGATTGTCCTGGGGTTCATTTTGAAGAAGTAGTTGTGCAACTCCAAACAGCTTTATAAAACAGGATAAGTACTAGACATGTTGGAACCTCTTGATAACAACCTAATTTCCAAGGCAAAAGTGTACGGAACTTGAGGGATCAAAGCAAGAAGACAAAGTTATAGAAGATGACATGGTTTGCAGTTAACAAATCAGATCGGTATCAATCTGATATGGTCAGTACCAACCTCATCACGTTGGTACCGACCTGATTTACCTCTTAGGGGACCACGTCTTCCTCCAACTTTTTTGGATTTGTAGTTTGAACTTGTATTGCGTGATCCAACAACTTCTCTGGATGATTTCTTTGTAAGCAGCAAGCCTACACCTACTTTAAAAGGACTTTTGGGCATTCTATTTTTCATCTTCTTCCTCTACCTGAGTTTGTCATTTAGGAGGCTATCCTTTTATTATTCTTGGCTATTCTGAACCATAAATCTCTTATACTTGTGGCGAAAACCTTACATATTAGAATTATAGTGGATGTAGGACTTAGATTAGTCGAACCACTGTAAGCTTTGCGTGTTTTCAATTGTTTATTTGCTTATTATAGTTAGATCTATTTTCTATCATTCAGATAAGGGTGTCGTGCCACTTTTTGGCTCAACATTTTTTCTGCTTTCTTGAGAGCAAAGCTTCTCGAGGAGAGCTTCTCAGGCATGTATCTAGCTACCTACTGCATATTAGAGGGTCCATGAGTTAGATCCAAAATGTTTTCATCTTATATCTGAAGGAATTTCATATTGGAACTGGAGGCCCCTAGAAGATCTAGGAGAATTGGAGCAGTTGCTGGTGGAAAAGGCAAAGCTCCTACCATGATGAGGAGACTAACCAATTGATAATAGCGATGCTATGACCAGCTACCCATTAGGAGATGCTGAAAAGGGTGGAATTTGATAGGATGATCTCGGAGTCGAGCCAAAGGATGGTAGATAGCCAGAAGGCTCTTCTTGACAAGATGGATACCAACATACCTTGCTGACCCAACAATCTTAAAGGCCAAGGATGGGTAGGAGAGAAGCATCACCTTATGGTTCTGAAGAAGGAAATTCATTTGCTTCTGGTTAGAACAAAAGGGATGTGTTAATGAGAATTTTCCTCTTAGAAACACCAAGTATCATTTTGAATTAATTATGACGCTCAATGCTTACGTGATTAGGAATCATCAAAATCAAGTAATATTAAAGTTCCCTTTAAAGGAATTAATTATGCACTGTGATGCTTTCACAATTATGAGGGAAAATATTCAAAATCCAATAAAAGATCTCTATTTAATTCGTTAAGCAATACATTCCAATTTTAGCACTAAAAAAGGGAAAAGTAAAGTACTAAAAAGAGAATTTACATGCCTCGGATGTTAATGAATCCTATGTCTATGAAAAAAAGTTCTTTCTTCTCCTTTCATTCTTAGCACCGGTGAAAAAAGGCAATGAGTACAATTTTGATATCAGTGTCTAAAAACGAGTAGAATCAAGTTCTCCTCCTTCCAATATAGTGCCCTATTCATTTATAGTACACAGAGATTCATACGGATTACTAACGTCCATTCTCTACTCCTTTGGTTTCTACCTTTAGATTATGCCATATGTCGATCATCCGGCTTGTTTATTTACTGTACACGAATTGCCAACGCATTTTTTGGTGCGAAACCGAGATTTGAGTTGATGGATTTTGAGATTTGGCGGGAAGCTTGAAATTGAGGAAAATCAAATTTTGAATAGACAATGACTTAATGATTTTATAAATCAACAAGTCAATGAATTACACACATGCGTTGGTGAATCCCCAATGAGAAATTGCCCCCGTCTCGGAAAAACTGCATGGTTATAAGAACTCTAGGATGTTGCTATCGTGAATGGGCCATTGAGAAATACGCCTCCATAATTATGCAGAGTGACAACATTACACACATCCGAACTGCGTCAACACTCTTGATGATGTATTGCATTGTTCTATCCAAAATAAAAAACAAAGCACGGTGTTAAAGGAAATCGAGGCCAAGCTATATAGCTCAGTAAACAAGACTACGCCGGCATTTTGAAGAATGGTCATATCGTTTGAACCTATTCTATGCTTTTCTTGTCAATGGAGGATTGAGCCACTGCCTTCGTATTTAAGTTGTGTTTAAGAAATTTGAGAATGAAGTGATAGTTTCTTGGCTTTCTTTTGAGGAATATATCTTAGCTTATGGTTGTATAGCATTTTTACCAACATCGCCTCAACATTTGAGTCCTTGTATATGTAGGTAGTATCTTCTTTGAAACTGCGACACTGTTCTTTCACTTGAATGTCAAATCAGGATGTTGGCGCATCCTCATTGCTTCAATGTTAATATAAGAATGTGGCATAGCCTTACCACTTTAATGTTAGTTTAAGATTGCAGCACAATCCTATCACGTATAGTTTCTTTAAGGATTGTGCCACGATTCTATATCGCTAGTGCTGTTTTTGGGACTGCAACACAACCTCAACATCTTGTAGTTCCTAAAAATTATGCCACAGTTCCAACTTATTAAGGTTTACTTTTCGAACCGTGGCACAACCTTCTCATTTGGTACTTGAAGGCTATGATGTAGTTTTGCCCACTGAAGTAAGTGTTGGGATTTTAGATTGTCCCTATATTTTGTGGATATGTCAGGTTATTAGTGTAGTGTTATAGTATCGAAGCTATGCTTAATGGAATGTCGCGGTCCTTATGTTTGCCACTATTTTTAGACTTTGGCGCAGTGCTCTTTGAACTTTTCTCTTACTTCCTTTTCATAGTCCAACCTCTATTGTGGGAGTAGGCTCGATGCTTGCATCAATTTTCATTTGACAATGTTTAAAAAATATGGGTGTAACATCTGCCCCCTAAGTTTGCAGCGATTGTAGATTGGCATGGACTTGTCTCTACATCCACATTTTTCTATAACCCATCATTTCTTTTTTTCTCTCTCTCTCTCTTCTTTTCAAAAGGAGAAATCCCTTATTTTCGTTTCACATTCATTGCCAAAGTATACATGTCATTCCCTTATTAGCTGATCTTCTGAAAAAACTATAACTTCGGTTTTTTCGACTCCTAAGAAAACCCATATGGATCCTCGCATTAAACTTCCTTGTCATTAGTCTATTGACGTTTTGGGGATCTTCCATCATTCCAATTGTGTGATCGAGCTTCTAACAAGGTAAGTATATATATATATTTCCCTTCTTCTGTATTCCTTTACATGCTTTCGAAAACCATAGGTGCCAATTTCATCTTCTCCAAGAATCATTTCTTTTTCGAACAAAAGTAAGGGCATTATTTCCCTTGTAGTTTATTCTTTCTACATCTTAGTGGTATCAGATAACCCACCCAGTATTTTTGATATGAAAACTGCTTCCATCTCTCCCTTATCCCTGCCATCTAGAATAACCGAATTAGGGGAAATAAAGGGTATTCTGAATTATTTTTGGTTTGAGGGTTACATAGGTAGGGTACCTGAATCTCATGAATGTATCCATATGCCACCAAATGACTTTGTTACTATTACATTTGAGCATATTCGATGTGGGCTTTATCTTCTTTTTTCTTCATGAATGGCTGTCTACTATTGGTATTGTTTCCATTCAACTTGCTCCCATTTCTTATTCCATTTTGATCGCCACTTTCATTCTTTATGCGGAGAAGTGCTCTCCTCCTTCCTACGAGAAACTTTAGTTCTTATTCGATATTCATAAGAGTATTTATGTCGTTGATTTTAGGTTTTATTATGCCTAAGCAAAGAAGTCAGTTCTTATGTCTGTTCCTGAAAGACCCAGAGCTGAAATGATCAATACTGTTTCATTTCGAATTTAGATAACTTACCTTCTTCTTTCTAACAACATCCCAATCGTCCTATATTTTCCGATCAAGCCACTTGGTCATTCATGTCTCATAGGAAGGATATCCTAGGTTTGGGTGAAGGTGAGAGGAGAACAAAGTCATTTTTACCAAGTCAAACTGACATAAGTATGATTTTCTGCATACTAGCCATAACTTCTCTTGCTCTCTCTTTGAATTCTCCTCGGTTAGGGATGAATCTAGGTATAATTCGATAAGATGGATGGTGAAATTATATTTCCTAGTTTTTTTACAAAGATAATTACTAATCCCAACTTATTGTTACGCAAGTAAAATGGCTGGTGGTCTTTCTGATGCGTTTTAAGATGAGATCCATCAAGGAAATTAGAGACATCGAAGAAGAATAGAGAAGAGAATAGGAGAAAGGATGGAGCCGAATCCTCTAACCTCTTAAGAAACTTCATACACCTTTTTCTCCTTTTCTTTCTTCCTTGGACGTACTTCCCATCTCACCTCTCTAGTCCTTCTGAGACCTAAGCATTCTCTCCTTCCCCTTAATCGAGGGTATCGTCGCCGATCTTACTGGGAGGGTAAGGTGTGCTACTTTGGATGGTTTATCTCACATCACTTCTGCCCTACAATCTTATCTCATTGCTCTTCCATTTCCTGCACTCCCATTTTCCAAGCTTGCTATTGAGCTCGTAAGGACTTGGGCTTATGCAAGTGCCTTCTTTTCTTTCCTTACTTAATGATGATTAGTTTGCCAAATTCTTATCTTATTATGTCTACTTTACAACATATGGAGGCCGTAGGAACCGAGGCTCGGAAGATGGCTATTAATGATCAAGTCTTATCTACTGCTCCTATAGCTAAGCTTGAGGTAGACCTTGTTGTGGTAGCCTTTGAGAAGACAAAAGTGGATGACGAGCTTAGGGATCAATGGGAGAAAGCAAAAAGGATAGAGGGGGCGACGAAGGTAGCAAAGGAGGCCTTGAAGTTGAAGGGTCAAGAGTTGGAAGGGAAAGATATAACATTAGGGAAGAAGGAGAAGGAGTTGGAGGAGTCTAAGGACAGGCTCAAGTAGATTACTAATAAGGTGCTTTTCAAGATGTACGCCGCGGTCAAATGCAATTTTTTTGCTAATCTCTTAGTTGATACTACTATTGAGGATGACCTAAGCTTCTTGGGGGACTCCACGAGAATAGAAGATTCCCCTGCCTATTGCAAGGTCGAGTGGGCTAAGGAGATGGCCAAGGATAATGCTTCCCCTTTGCCTCCCAAGACACCTCGCTGCAATAGGATAATGAGAATGCACTATCTAAGGGGGCTGAGGTTGCCTCTACTTCCCAAGTACATGTAATCAAATGACCATTTGTAAATAATTTCAATATTTTTTTTGTTTTCCAAACCTTCGGTATGTAATAAAATGAATTTGTTTTCCAATTTGGTTGCGATCAATTTCTTTAAAATTTTCTATTGTCTTCTTACTACACTACGAACGACCTGTTATTTTCATTCCTTTGTTCTTTTTAGTCTTCTAAAGAAGTAATTTTTACTAAACTCCTAAGGGAAAGCATGGAAAAACTTCAAACATAAACCATAGATCATCTTGGTCTTAGTGCAACAACAATTTATAAGCGAAGAAAGATTTATATGAGTCATTTACGCAATTCAAAGAAGAAACCAAAGGATTGATTTTAAAAATTGACCAAGTAGTTCAAGAAAAGGAGGCATTTAGTGACTTCGTACCGCATTGTTAGCGCAATACCCTAGAGAGCGGTTCCTTTCCCCTTAACAGTCCTATTTGAAATGGTTTAAGGTTAGGCTTAGAAATGTAGACAATGAGTGAGCACTATGTATTATTATTATTTATATGTGAATTTGCTGCACTCTTCATATAAATCTGGTCTTATGTAATCTTTCTAAACTTGACTCTATGTAATTTGAGTTTTATTGAAATAAATTCTTATTACTCTCAACTTGGTCGATTTCCTTCTTTCTTGTGTGTATCCCTCTAAGTCTATCGAAGAGTTCAAATCCAATGTACCTTCGGTTCTCATTATCTATGGTCTGGATGTCTCAGACGTACTTGAATTTGAGGTCATTGCTACTGTTTCTACTATGACCTTAGAGGAATAAAACCTCTAACTAGCACTTACCTATGAAAGGCTCGAAAGTGATTTAAAGAATGCTCTTTCAAACTTTGAAAAATCGATGGATGCGTATAAGCACCAACATCAATATAATATCAATCTACACAATGATCTTGAGGCTACTAATTCAAAGGTGGTCGAACAACAACAAACGCTGAATGAAGGTGAAGTGCTTTATAGGATAGTCTATGAAGAGGGGATTAAGGGATTGAGTAAAAACATAGATAACTTGTCTCTTTGAGCTGATTAACAGTATGAAGAGATGGGGGATGTTAAAGAAGGAGAGGGGCTCAAGGAGCTTAACACGGGTGCATCACTTGCTTCTCCTGTAGGCATGGACGCCGTGTTGGCGAATTAGTGAAAGAGAAAATTGGAACCACATTATAAAGGTAAACTTAAAGAGTTGGAAGCCCACTATAAGAAGTTGTTAGGGCGATCAGAGTCAAAGGTGCTCCCTTGTTCACAGAGGAAGGGGTAGAAAGCGAATGCTCTTAATATTTTGGTGATTTTTCAAGGGACTTAAAAAGGACTAGGGTTGAATAAATAAAGTGTTTGAATAGACGAGGGAGACAATTATGCTCAAGATTTATGAACTCGAAGATCGATTGCAAGAAGTTTAGGTTGCCTTCAATGTTGCAGCAATACCTGTTGACATGCCAGGGTAGGGTCAAATTGCTGATCTTGAAGGGAAGCTTAGAATGGAGAATTTCAAATGTAAGATGAGGTAAATTTCTTTACAAAGAGCTACATATGTTTTTAATTATTTTTACTCTATGCTTGATCTGATTTTCTCTATAGTAAAGAAGGCTTTGTGGTGACCATGGAGCATTTGATGGACCTATGAGTAGGTGAAAACTACGACCCTAGGTAGACTTTTCGTATTAGAACGAATCAACTTTTGACTAACAACTCTTAGACCCGATACTTCATAGTTGTAGCAATATTTTGAACTTATAGTTTAGAACACTTTTGTAGGACTATATTGTAGAAAACATTTCTTTTTGTTATGTAAATATTTATAAGGATACCGTGCAAATTAAATTATCTTGTAAATGAGTGTAAGTACCTTGTGACCATTAGCTTATTTGTACTTTTTTTAATTTTGTTAGTCTGGATTTTCTTGATTTCTAGCTTTGCATCCATCTTTTGTTCGTGTACTCGGCATGGTCGACCCTACAGTTTGGGAGCAGATTATCTTTTGGTTGTGAAGTCAGATCATGTATTTACAACCTTTTAAATTCATGCGCATGGATTTTTATACTAGTTTAGGCCATCTAATATCATTACATCCAGTTATTATTTGGCTAAAAAGCAGAGTCATGTATGATACAACTCCTTGTTATTTGCTATGTTTGTAATGTTAACACAGAAGATTTTTATATTGGATCAGCCGTCCAATATCCCTACATGCAATTCATTATATTACTACTTTTCACAATAATTACAACATTTGTTATTTTTCTATATAAATAACATTGCTTATACAAAGTAAGACCCAAGATGCTCAGAATTCCAAGTTCTTGGAACTAGAGTTCCATCGAGTCTTGAGAATGGGTAAGCCCAATTAGCTAAGACTTCTGCTAAAACCATAAGACCTTCCTAATTTGGGCACATAACTCCATCCGTTGGGTATTTAGTGTTAGCCACTACCCTTCACAGCACTAGGTCTCCCTTGCTAAAGTTTCTCTTCTTGGGCCCAACGTTGTAATTCTTTTCCAACCTTTGTCAGTGTACGATGGATCTGACTACCACCTTATCTCTTCTCTGTTAAATGAGATCGAGGATAACTTCATTTAACCCCTTGTATTGTTCTGCCCATATGATATTCTTCTATGTGATGGAATCTTTGTTTCTACTAGGAGAATTGTTTTATAACCATAGGTTAAGGGGAAAGGTATGTGGCTAGTCATAGATCTTCTATAAGCCCGTAACTAAAGATAACTCCTCCGTCCATTTTCCTTTAGCCTTTTGTAACCTTTCTTAAATAGTTGCTTAATGGTTTTGTTTTTGCTTCAACTTGCCCGTTTGCCTATGGATGTGCGATAGAGGAGATTTTATTATTCCATTCCTTTCACAAAGCTCCATAAACTCCTTACTTTCAAATTGGATTTCGTTATTGGAAATTATTTTATGGGGGATCCAAACCTAGTAATTATGTTCCTTACGACAAAAGTGACTATATTCTTTGTAGTGATTGTAGCTAAGGGTTCTGCTTCTACATACTTGGTGAAGTAGTCTAATGTCACCATGGTGTACTTTGCCCCTCCCTTGGGCAGAGGAAGTGGTCCTATCAAATCTATGCCCTATATGTTGAATGGCCACGGACTGGCTAACAAGATAAGCTCATGGAAAGTTAATCTTGGGATACCCAAAAACCTTTGACATCTATCACATTTTATCATGTATTCTTGCACATCTTAAAGTGCGATGAGCTAGTAGCAGTTGTGTGTTAGCACCTTCTTTGCTAACTAGGCCCTTCCAGAGTAGTCTCCGCATTGCCCTTTATGTATTTTTCCCAAGATATGTATTCCTTCTTCTTTGGAAACGCATCTAAGATAAGAGGTAGAGTACCCTCTCTTGTATAATATGCCATTGAAGAAGGAAAAATATGGAGCTTGATGGCTCATTTTACGAGCTCATTCTTGTTTGGAGGTAGGACTCCTCTTATCAAAAATTGTTTGATTGGGATCATCCATCATTCTTCCTCTGTTTGTTGAGGGATAGTTGTAATGGATACTGCTCTTGATTTTCAGTTGTTTCTTGATTTTGAGTTTCTCTAACCGCAGTTTATTGTGCTCTAGTCAAGACCAGTATTTGGTTGGCCTCGGTAATTCTTGGTTCATCTTGATGTCCAATTAGGATAGCTTTCATTTCTTGTGCTACTTTAGTACTAGCAGGTTTAACTAACGAGTCGACAGAAGAATTTTTCTCATTTGGAATTTTCTTTATATCAAATTGGTCAAACTAAGCTAGCAACCATTTGGACAGTTCTGCATAATTTGCTAAAGTCGACTCTTCCATTTGGTAATTCCCCTGTACTTGATTTACAACTAATAAGGTATCACCATGAATTTTAATATGAGTTAGTTTTATTACCTGAGTCATCCTTAAGCCTACAAGGAGAGCCTTATATCTTGCAACATTGTTGGTAGCTTTGAACCAAAGCTACACTGCCTTATACAATTTTTGATCGTCTAGGGTGATCAGTACATATCCAATCCATGCCCCTTGTTCATTTGATGCCCCATCCATGAATAATTGTCAAAACAGTTGAGTGAGCGTGTCCTCATACTTTGGCTTGTGGGCAGTGTGTATTCCATAATGAAATATGCTAGTGCATGTCCTTTTATTACTTTTCTAGGGCAATACGAGATATCATATTGGCTAAGTTCCATTGCCCATTTTTATAAGAAATTTGACATCTCTGGCTTCTTTAGTATTTGCTACAGCGGTTTGTCTGTAAGAACTTTGATAGGATGTTCTTGAAAGTAGGGCTATAGTTTCCTTACTGTGAGAAGCAAGTTATAGGCTAGCATTTCAATGACTTAGTAGTTGAGCTCTACCTAGGACATGCATTTTCTTATGAAGTATATAGGCCTCTGGGTCCTTACATCTTCTCAAACCACTATAGCACTAATAGCTTTATCGGCTATAGCTAAACGTACATATTGGTCCCCACCTGTTACAGGTTTTGTAAGATAGGAGTACTGACCAGATGGTCCTTCAAATTCTAGATTGAAATTTTATACTCCTCGATCCATTCAAAATTCCATACGTTTTACACTTTTTAAAGAATGATACACATTTGTCGGTTGCTTTGGAAATGAATCCGCTTAGAGCGGCTATTGTACCGTTTAGGCTATGATATCTTTCCGCCTTTCTAGGACTCTCGTCCTCTTTATGGAACCAATCTTCTTTGTGTTTGTTTGAGGGTGCTTACAATGCCCCTAGAAAATTTCCTAATTGAACGGCAAAAGTACACTTCAAGAGATTGAAGTTCATTCATATTGTCTTAGGGCTACAAAATTTCTTCCAAATCAGGCACATGACTCAGTGCTTCTTTCGACTTAACTAGCATGCATCCATATGCACCCTTAAAATTTTCTAGTTTGACCTGACAACATCATTTAACTAACCTTTATTAGGTTTCTCTAGTGTTTTTAACTCTGAACGACATGAATTTGTAGCAGTATAGGCCTTTGTCCATCACAAAATAGGTATGCTTCTTATTTGGCTCAAACATAGCTATCTGGTTGTAACCTGGATATGCATCTATGAATGTTAGCAGTTCATGACCACTAGTTGATCCATCAATTAATCAATCCTAGGTAGAGGAAAGATATCCATTGGGCAGGCTTTATTGAGGTTGGTGTAATCTACACATGTTCTCCATTTTCCATTGGAGTTTTTCACAAGAATAACTTTAGTGATCCACTTTAGGAAATAAACTTCCATAATGAACTTATTTGCCTTTAGCTTCTTAACTTCTTCATACAGAGCATTATATCTTTCTTAATCTAGAGTCCTGCACTTCTATTTGATTGGATGAGCATCAGGATCAATGTCAAGTGCATGGCAGATGATAGCTTGATATATTACTACCATATCTGAATGTGTCCAAGCGGTATATGCCGATCTTTTGAGCAAATCTATTAATTTCATTCTAATTTCTATGCTATGGTTTTTTCCTATCTTAAGAACTTTTAAAGGATCTTTTGAATCTATCCGTACATCCTCGAGATCATCCAATGACCTTAATCTCTCCTTATTTCCCCCAATCTGGGATCTATTTCGCTTTCTTCTTTTTTAGGTTGGGATGTGTTGGCGAAAGAGTGTTTCCGAGTTTATTTGGAAAAATACCATGCATAAATTAATTTATACTTATTGGTGCCGATCTTGTGCGTATACTCCCTCTTTTACCTTCTTATTGAAGCCGTGGTCATAGAATGACCTGTTTAGCATCATCCTTAGCACTTAGTACCAATGAGGTTCTTAGGACTGGCTTGCTTTTTTCCGTCATCATTATCATAATTACTAGAGGACATAACACAATAATTTTGAACAATTTGATTGCTAGCACTGAGGTTTACATTATATAACTCTCTAGCCAACAATTGTTCCCTTCTAATTGATCCTATTCCAACAGGGGTATGGAACTTCATAAGAAAATTCTTTTGAGAAACTACTGCCCCCATGTCAACTAGTGCAGCCCTTTCCAAAAATACATTATATGGAGATGGTTGATAAATGATCAGGAAGCTCGCATAAAATGATTTGTGAAGAGGAGCAGTACCAATGGTGACAAATGACGTATTGATCAAATATGAATAGTCGTAGTATTGTTGAAACCATAAACTGATTTGGGGCTTGGTTTAGTATTTATGTTGGAAGCTTCATCTTGTTAAATATAAATTTGAAAATGGTGTTAATAGAGCTCCCATAATCTACAAATATTTTCTTCATGGTGCATTTTGAGATCTTCATCGTAAATACCAATAGGTCTTGATGTGGAAAAACCACCCTAACGACATCAGCAGCAGTGAATACTATGTCCTGAGAAAGCTTTTGCTTTATACGGAATACGGTTCTTTGTTCCACTTCAGCCTCTTATACATAGTACTCTTGTGCAATTTTTTATTTTTCCAATGAAGTACGGTCGTCCATGGATTGAGACTATAAGATTGGAGGGGTTTCTTCCTAAACCATCATTCAGATCTAGAGAGAGATTCCCAGTCCTCTCACCATTGTTTTCCTTTTGATAGTTGCCTAAGTATCCCTTTTAAATCTATCTCTTTGTTTCATTCCTCAAGTGTCGGAACTTATCAATATGGTCAAATTGGCCTGATGAAGCAGCAATATGCTCCTGCTTCTTCTCTTTCTTCAGGAAGTTGTAAGCCAATTTAGTTAGGGTCATCTCATATATCTGACCATGTATGTGGGTGAGGGGAGTCTTTGCTGCAAAGTTAAATTCTCTTTTTCGCTTTACAGGTGGATGGTATCCTTTTGACCTCTTTTTTCATTATTGGGAAAAGAAGTTCTCTCAGGTGAAGGTGTAGCCACTGGCTTTTTCATAGGAAGCTTTCATATTATGGCATAACTTTATGTCGTTCTTATCATATATAGTTGTGTTTTTCTGCTCCCAACATGCGCTGCCATCAACAGTGGTTCTTCACAAGTCATCCTAGTTTGAAGCATCTCAGATTTGATGCATTTTATAAAGTAGCATAAGCTTTCATTTTCACCCTTCTTCACATAGGAAATGGTATTCACATCTGGGGAAGCCTTTCTCCTAGAGTTGAACTGTCTTAAGAAATAAACAGTTAACTGTGGCTCGGAACAAACCTCCCCTAGCCTATATTTCCTGAACCATATAGAAGCTGCCTAGCTAGGTTTACTAGGAAGACTTACATCTATTTATCCTCTCCACATTTAGAATGTCCATCTAGTATTCAAAAGTGCAAATATGGTCGTCTAGGTTAGTAGTCCCATCAAATTTATCGATTGATTAGGCTTCGAAGTTATCCGGGAAGTCTGTCACTATGATACTTTCACTAAACGGGAAGAAACTTCTTCCCTTATTTCCACTCTATTATTTTGCCGGCAAAGTCTCGCCAGCTACTCTCCATAGTTTTTCAGCTGACGGATCCGACCCTCCTTAGGGTCTATTTAGTGAGCCATCCTTGTAGAGGGAAGTGACATCATCATCATTGGGTGTAGTTCGTGTTTTCTTTTTCAACAATAATGGGTTTATGTTCTCAGGCTTTGATTTGATTTGCGGATTAACTTGAATCCTTACTTTGAGTTTAGTGTTTGTTTGTTTTAGGCCAGCATCAACGTTCCCGTTTCTGAGATATCGTTGCCATTCACACGCTGCATAGTCAGTGCAGTTAGTGAATGATGACATTGAGTTATGGAAGGCTGAAGGGAGATTGGTTTAAAAGCAAGGCTTTTAAGCCATGGATCTTTCTATTCCATTCATTCATTTAATTAATTTATTTGTGAAAACCTATTGTGCAGCAAGGACGGGATTCGAAGGGAGCTCTACAGAAGCACCGCCTCAGTTTGGGTCATGGAGATGAGAAGTTGCTTTTTTGGTATTTTTGAGGTCAAATGAAGTTGTTCTTGGTTGGAGGAGTGTTGGAATTGATCGGATTCATGGTGTAATAGTGATGTCCATAGAAAATATATGTAAACTTTATTGGAGAGGAAAATAAGCCCTCCTTCTAGTGCTAAAAATATTAATGAGATTTTTTGTTTTAGAAACATCAAAGTATTGTTTTGAAGTAATCACGCCGCTGAATGCTTACGTGATTAAGAATCAACAAAATTAAGTAATAATAAAGTTGTCTTTAAAGAAAGTAATTATGCACTGTAATGTTTTCACAATTATAAGGGAAAATATTCAATATCCAATGATAGATATCAATCCAATTATTTGAGCAGTACATTGCAATTTTAGCACTAAAAATAGGAAAACTAAAGTACTGAAAGCAATAAGTGACACAGAGAATTTATGTATTTTGGGTGTTGGTGAATCCTACGTCCACGGAGAAAATGTCTGTATCTTCTCCTTTCATTCTTTGTACAGGTGAAAAAATGGCAGAGGGTACAATTTTGATTTCAAAGTCCAAAAAAGAGTAAAGTGAAATTCCCTCGTTTTCGCTACAATGCCCTATTCTTTTATAGTACACATAGATTCACACAGATTGCTAATGTCCATCTTCCGCTCCTTTTATTCTAGCTTTTGGATCATGTCATGTTTCCATCATCCATCATGTTTATTTACTGTACGTAGATTGCTAACGTGGTTTCCGGCAGGAAACTATGGTTTGAGTTGATGAATTTTGAGCTTTGGAGGGAAGCTTGAATGGTGGGAAAACCAAATTTTGAATAAACTATGACCTGATAATTTCATAAAGCAACAAGCTAATGAATTGCACGCATGTGTAGGCGAAACTGCAATAAGAAACTACCCCTATCTTAAAAAATGCATAATGTAAGCACTCTAGAATTTTGTTGTCTCTGCATTGGCCATTGAGAACTATGCCTCCATAATTATACTAGAAAACAATATTACATGGCATCCAAACTGCTTCGACACTCTTGAAGCTTTACTACATTGTTCCATCCAAAATAAAACAAACTATAGTGTTAGAGGTAACTAAGGCCAACCCGCATGGTTCAATAAATAAGACTGCATCGCTATTTTGAAGGATAGTCATATCATTTGAAGCTATTCTAAGCTGTTCGACTGCGCCATTACCTTTGTATTTAAGTAGGGTTGAAGGAATTTGAGAATGAAATCATAGTTTCTTAGTTTTCTTTTGAGGAAATTATCTTAACTTATGGTTGTAGGGTAGTTTTACCCACATTGCCTCATCCTTTGAATCCTTTTATTTATAGGCAGTATCTTCTTTTGAATTGTGGTGCTGTTCTTTCACTTCAACATCAAATCAGAGTGGCAGCACATCCTTATTACTTCAATGTTAATGTAAGATTGCAGCGCAACCCTACCACTTTAATGTTAGTTTAAGATTGTGACATATCCCTCTCTTATATAATTGCTTTAAGGGTTGTGCCATAGTTGTATATCATTAGTATTGCTTTTGAGACCGTAGCACAAACTCTACATGTTGTTGTTACCTAAAGATTGTATCGTAGTTCCAACTTATTAAGGTTTACTTTTGGAATCATAGTACAACCTTCGCATTTAGTACTTAAAGGCTGTGCCATAGTATTTTCCATTGTAGTAAGTGTTGAGGTTGTAGATTAGTCCTTATATCTTATGGCTATCTTAGGTTACCGTCCCATGTTACAGCGCCGAAGCTATGCTTAAGGGAAAGGCGCATATAACAACCTGCCCTTCGTGATACCCAAAATTTTGTGCCTTACATCGTCGCATGACTTCCAAATACCACAAAAGACAGATCGTCGGGGTAAATTAGAACAAAGCACTAAACCAAGACCTCAATAAGATCTCATAATGGAATGATAACATATAATATACTGAATATACATGAACCAAATAAAATAACAATACATAAGAGTGTACTAGCGGAAGCAACTGACAAATAAATATTAGCACATAATAGTCAAAATACATCAACTCCAAAAGCATAGAGTTATGAATAAATATCTAGTATAACAATCTCGTTTATAAATAGCAGGTCTGTCATGTACAATTAAAATAACAAGTATATATATCTCAAAACATGGATGCCACGCCTCCAAAATGCTCCAGTTGTGCACTCTGCTAGCGTATTTGGAAAAGCACCTAACTCTCGAACTACTCAATTGAGTACTCGAGAGTTTTCATGACATAAGCAGACAAAGGCAAAACGTGGGTTAGACACAAAGTCTGGTGTGAGGAGAACTATCCTTAAATATTGTATATTAAAACTATACACAAATATATAGAAATAATAAACTCACAATTGCCCTTTCTATAAACATGGTTCGGGTGTAATCCGGACTTCCTATAAACAAGTATAGTAAACTCATCTCAAAAGTAGAGGATCATAACATAAACTTCTCTTCTTCTATAACAACAAGTTAGCATAATATCTTCCATTGCACTACCCTAGGCCAAAAACTACTAATAATATAGTACGAACATACCACGATCAAACCGTGATCCCAAAATAATGATCAATTCTACTAAGTTCGACAAGATACGCCCCAATTCATATGGCCATTACAGCTAAGACCAAATAGGTATGCCACAGTGCGTATGGTCACTACTGCTAAGACCGAATAGGTGCGCCATAATGCATAAGGTCACTGCTACCAAGACTGAATAAGTAATGCCACAATGCATATGGTCGCTACTACTAAGACCAAATATTCAAAAGATTATGAACGTAAGACCCAAAAACGTCCAAGCAATCACAACCTGATAAAGCTATTCATGGTCCTTCTAAGACTATGTCGACTATTTTGTGGCCATCAACAACACTCTAGGTACACTACAACAAGGTCGATACCTGGATAGGTTGCCAATGTCCATACTTTAGGTAAGTTACATAAGCCCATACCCATCGTGTCATAATAAGTCAGTACCAAACAAATCGTATATTACTCTAGGTCGAAATCTTAGAGTAAGGAAGGAATCGCCATGCATGGCTTTAGTCACCAAGGCCTAAGAGACCCATCGGATAACTCTAAAAAAAACCCATACTAACCCAAATTGCATTACAAAGGCAACATATGACCTCAATGTCATAATACTCTTCTAGTATACCCTCCCGGTCAACCTCATAATCTATGGTTTTGGAATACGTAATGGGATGGATCCCATGTAGGCCCCGAAACCAATGTACTCTAAAACATACCAAAATTTTACAAGTTGCAGACCTTAAAAAAGGTTCAAATCTCACCTTAATCCGACTTCGTATGCGAAAGTTACCGCGTTTTGAAGTTGCACAACACACAGAAGGTTAGTCGACTAAAGGATTCCTTTCAATCGGCTGAACCAGCATAGAGATGACTTATTTCCTCTCGACTAGTCGACTGGATGGACCAAGTCAGTCGACTGAACTGACAAGTTCCATGCCATGAGCCTGGACAGGGAGTGGGTTCCCCGAACGATCGCCAATTCACGCGTTGTTTCCTTTAACACTTCACCCGATGAGTCGCCTTGCAACTAGAGCGTGCTTCCATCCCGTCGGACATCATCGGGGTTCATTTGTTAATGTTTTGAAAGTGGTTTTTTAAGTCTATGAAAACTGGTTTCGATACCAAAATCCTTTTTTTGCATGAGTAGAGTTCTACGGCAATTATAGCAACCCGACTTCCTCTAACACGCCAAAAGACATACCCGGCCTCCTCGCTGTGTGCGTAGCCTATATATGTGTCAATACACTCATTCCTGAATTCTTATGCACACAATTTCATGAAAAACAAAACAAAATACAAATCTCATTTCGAACTGTATCGGGATGATTGCTCGGCCCGGTATAACTTAACTTAACTTAACGCATGCAATAGTCGATATGGATATGTGAAATGCCCGCAACAGACTTATAATCAATTATATTTCTATATAATCAAGCAATTACATATCTATATAAATAGACAGCAACATAACAACTCTAACTACAATACTATCTTTTTTTTAATTGTCGCTTAGGTCCAATGCATGTATACGTATACCCGCTCGTGCACATATACATATATGTATATTCAAATAAGTAATTCAAGTATTACTTAAATCAAAACTTACTTTTATTTACTAAATATTTTCGATAAAAGTGAAACCTCTCCTTATATCATTTTACAAAATATCATACTTGCTTATCAATCACTTTATAGAATATATACTAGTTTGTAAATCGGTTTAGCCCTTTAAAGTACTTATTTTGCCTCATTGAAAATCAAGTATTCATTTTTATACTATTTTATAAAATCTCATATCTTTTTACAAAATATATTCTTCATTTATAAAATCATGAACCATTTTATAAATACTAATTAAACTTCATTAGTCAATCACTTTAATAATAAGTGTAGAGTTCACAAACCAATTAAATTTGCTTACTAACATTTTTCAAATCAATCCAAATGGATTAATTAATATTTTCTAATGAAGTGCACATCATTGCACTACTTAATTAATCCCAAATCAGACAATAACATCACAATAAATCACCCAATTAGCCCAAATTAAATCTAAGCCTTACTAACTATTTTCAAAACATAGTATTAAGGTCTTAAACAATTAACTAGCTAAGGAAAACATGTTTATAACATGAATACAAGTCTAAACCCTAACATAGAAATCTCCAAACCATTCCATAATACTTCATTATTATAAATGAATGAATTAATAAAGTATAATACTCAAATTAAATAGGAGAATCATCCCACTCACCTTAATTAAACCCAAACTAAGCTCTAATTACCAAACTCATCTCCATACTCTCTTGAAATCCAAAAAAATGTTTCAAAACTCCAAATCAATCCAATTCCTTTACGGGTACTGTAGAGAATTTTTAGAGAGAATTTATGGTGATTTTTATTTGATTTTAGGAAATTTATTTCGTCGGTTTAGGGCTTGGTTATTAGAAGGTAATTAAGAGGTGATTAGACAAGACAACGGCAAGGAGGAAGAAGAACTAACATGGCGTAAGATTGAATGAGAGGAATTAGTCACTTATAGGCTAGCAAATTGGCATAGCTCAAATCCTCTCCATCCGACACTATTCATCCTCGAAAATTATCGACTCCAAACATAGGCAAGTTTATACACATTTTACTCACGTCAAAAAAGTGAACTCAACCACAGGTGTATCATGTCCTAATTCACTCATTTGTAAAAATCAAGTATAAGAGGCGTTCCATCGCTAGACGATTAAATATTTAAATTAATCATTTAAATATTCGATCGTTAGAATGGCATCATAGCACGATCCTTATGTTTTGCCACTTTTTTAGCCTTTGATGCAGTACTATCTGGACTTTGCTCTCGCTTTCTTTTCATGGTCCAAATTTTGTTAAGGGATTGGTTCTTTCGACTTGGTGTTTGCATCACTTTTCTTTTGCCAACGTTTGGAAAATATAGGTGCAACACTTGCCCCTTAATTCTTTGCCAATTGTAGATTAGTTTGGGTTTGTCTCTACATATATATTTTTCTGTAACCTGTCATTTCTTATTTTTCTCTCTTCTTTTCAAAAAAGAGAAAGTCCTTATTGCCAATTCACATTTAGTGCCCAAGTACATGTATTATTCCCTTATTGGCTGATCTTCCAAAAAAGTTATAACTTTAGCCTTTTCTACTTCTAAGAAAATATAAATGGATCCTAACGTTAGTCCTCCTTGTCATTAATCAGTTGACATTGTGGGGCTCTTCCATCATTCCATCTGTGTGGCTGAGATCCACATCGAAATAAGTATATATTTTTCCCCTTCTTCTTCATTCCTTTACATGCCTTCGAAAACCATAGCTGCTAATTTCATCTTCTTTAAAAAATGTTTCTTTTCCAAACAAAAGTAAGGAAATTCTTTCTCTTGTAGTTTCTTTTTTCTATATCTTATCGATAGTTGATAACCAACCTAGTATTTTTTGATATGAAAAGTGCTTCCATATCTCACATATTCCTGCCATCCAGAATAACCAAATTAGGGGAAGCAGAGGGTAATATGGATCATTTTGGGTTTTAGGGTTACATAGGTAGGGTACTGGAATCCCGTAAACGTATCTGTATGCTCCCAAAATGGCTTTATTTCTATTACTTTCGAGGATATTCAGTGTAGGCTTTATCTTCCTTATTCTTTGCAAATGGTTGTCTATCTTTGGTATTTTGCCTATTCAACTTGGTCTCATTTATTATTCCATTTTGACCACCCATTTCATTATTTATTGAAGAGTTGATACGAAAAATAACTATAGCGGTATGTTAGAGAATCATAAGATGGAGGACAAAATGTTAGACCCTGAAGGTCGAACGTCCAAAGGAACTAGCCTAGACCAGTGGAGAGGGGCTAGGAGGCTAGATGGGAGGATTGTTATTAACACCATAACTGGAGGGCATCATCTAGTGGAGAAAAGTTTGAATGAGATGGAGCGGGATGCAAGTTCTTTGAAGCATGAGAGCTTCTTTGCCATTGAGAACGTAGTTCTAGCCATGCAGAAAAGGTTGGTAATTGATGATATCGTCTTTTATAATACGAATTCTATTGGGGTTGAAGTGCCAATCTTTGATATCATATTTATAAGGGTCAATATAGGCCCAACTATATTGCACCAAGTTTTAATGGATAATGGAAGCTCGATAAATATTCCATTCAAAATGACTTTTGATCAGATAAGAATAAGCTCCAAGGACATAGCTTTGTAAATCCAGGATTTAAGGATTTACCAATGAGACAAAGCAACCCAGTAGGGCTATTGACTTGTCCATGGAATTAGGAGATGGGGACTGTAAGATTATTGAAGTTCCAACATATAATGCCTTTTTTGGGCCGACCAGATCTTATTGACTTCAGAGTAGAACTAGCTCCTTGGTGCATAATGATGAGGTTCCTTATGGAAAATGGGACTGGATTGATCCAAATGACTGGAGCATTGGTTGGGAATGCAATGTTGCTAAGCTAAGAGAAGCAAAGCAACTGGAGAAAAGGAAAGGAGAAGAGAGGGCTCTCTACATCAAGAACATAGATGCATAACAATTATTTCCATAGCATTAGCTCAGGACCATAGAAAATTCTTCAATTTTATGGATCATATAAAGCGGTCAGTGAAAGTGCTAGCAGCACAAGCTGATCTTACGATGGACAATCAGATCGAAATGGACGATCCTACTCGGGTCCCTAAGATCGAATCTCAACCCAATGCCAGATTGAGGAAGGAATTAATTGGTTTTCTTCAAGTAAATCTAGATGTATTTGCTTGGACACATTGGATATATGTAGGATACCATTGGAGATAGTGTGTTATACACTGAATGTGACTTGATATATTCACTTATAAAACAGAAGAGGCGTGGCTTGTGTTCGGAGTGATCTGCTGCATTAAAGCTAAAAGCAAATAGCTTTATCTACGATGCATTATACCTTGAATGGGTATCGAACCCTTTGTTGGTTAAGAAATCAAATGGGAAGTGGCAAACATGCATTTATTACTCAAACCTGAACAAAGCATGTCGAAGGATAGCTTTCCATTACTGTAGTTGACCAGTAGGTAAACAAGACTACTATTCACTAGTTACTTTCTTTCATGGATGCTTACTCTAGCTATAGACAGATACCGATGCATGTTATGAATCAGGAGCATACAAGTTTTATACAAGATTGGTGACCGTACTACCTTCAAGTAATGCCGTTCGGTTTAAAGAATGTAGGAACTACTTATCAAAGATTATTGAATTATATGTTTAAGGATCTAATCGAAGGATGCTAGAAGTATATAGATGACATGCTCATGAAGTCATAACTATCAACGAACTACATGGATGATCTTTTTAAAATGCTTGGTGTGCTACGAAAATACGAGATGAATCTAAATCCATTAAAAATTTCCTTTAGTGTTTCATCTGGTAAGTACTTAAGATTTATTGTGAATTCAATGGGCATTGATGCTAATCTAGAGCAGATTAATGCCTTGAAGCATGTGACTACCCAACTGTGGCAAGGAAGATGCAAAGCTTGAACCGGAACATAGTTGTGCTGAGTCAGTTCATTTTAATGGCAACAAACAATTGTATACCATTCTTCGATGTCTTCAAAAAGGAAAAAGAAAATTTTATCTGGACAAAGGAATGCCAGAGACACCTTTGAGGAATTACTGAGGCATATGGAAACACCACTGATCATATCCAAATGTTTGAATGGAGAAGATTTGTTTACCTACATGGTGTTGTCGGCTCACGCACTAAATGCAGCATTGGTATGTAAGGAGGCAAGGATTCAAAGGCCGGTATATTACATCAGCACTCGATTTATCAAATCTGAAAAGAACTATCCAAATTTGGAAAAGCTTTCTTATTGTTTGTTTATTGCATCAAGAAAGTTATGCCATACTTATAGGCTCATCCAATAAAGGTACCAACTGATGGCCTATAAATAAAGTACTGCATTGACCTGAGGCTTCGAGAAGGTTATTGAAATGGAATATCAAACTGAGCCAGTACAACATCACTTACCATCAAAGGTGGGCGATAAGAGGACAATCATTGATAGAGTTCATCACTGAATTTAACGTTCACGGTGGAGAAGGCGAAGATTATTTGTTCATGCTTTCTTAATGGAAATTATTCATAGGCTGAGCTTTGAAAGAAAGTAATTATAAGGCATGAATGGTACTCACAACTCTAAAAGGACGACCGATTTTCTACTTGTTGAAGTTAGAGTTTCTTATGACAAACAATGAGGTTGTGTATGAAGAGTTGATAGCGGGACTAAAGATAACAAAGGAATTAGGGTGCGAAGGCTCCATATATTCTGTGATTTTTAGTTGGTGGTATGTCAGGTAAAAAGGAATTTTAGACTAAGGGTGCGATACTAGCCCCTTACTTGATGAAGACACTAGAACTGCTGAATGATATAGAGCATTACACGATTATGCACATTCTCGGAGAGGAGAATATGAAAGCTGATTCATGGGCAAGCTGGCTAGTTCTGGAGATGCACAGTTGATGCAATTGGTTCCAGTGGAGGTTTTATCGGCTTTGAGTATCGACTGGATCTTAGAGGCCAAAGAGGAGGAGTCATGGATGACTTCAATCAAGGATTATTTGCTTAAGGGAGCTCCCCAGAGAGGAAAGAATGAATGGTGAAAACTCCTTCGTAAAGTGTCACAATTCATAATGCAAGGAGTACTATATAGGAGAGGTTTCTCAACCCCTTGATTTGGTGTGTAATCAAGGATGAGGCTAAAAAAATGCTCGTGGAAATCTACAAGGGTAGCCGTGGTGATCTCACCCAAGGAGAGGGGATGCGACCGTTAGCAAAGAAGATACTTTGTTATGGATGCTTCTGGCCAATAATAAACCGTGATGCAGTTGATTACACTGGGCAATGCGATCAATGCCAAAGGTTTGCGATAATTCTAAGAGCCCCGTCCACAGAGCTTACGCAATGGTTAGGCCATGGCCATTTGCAGTTTGGCAATAGATATAATCGATGTGCTACCAATGTCGAAAGGAGGAGCTAAGTATGCTATTATTATGGTGGATTACTTAACAACGTAGGCTGAAGCAAAACTACTTGCCACGATCACAACAAGTAAAGCGACCAGCTTTATGAAGAAGAATATAAAGTATGGATTTGGAGTACCCTAGAAAATAATAATTGATAATGGAACTCAGTTCGAAAGTATCGAGTTATAGAATTTCTGAAACCGGCACAAGATCAAGAAAAGATTTTTAGCAGTAGCGCACTTATAGGCGAATGGACGATTGGAGGTGGTGAATAAAATCATCAAGCCCATCTTGAATGAGTAGTTAACTAAAGCCAAGGCGACTGGGTCGGCGAGTCTCCACTTGCATTATGGGCTTATAGGATGACCCACAAGTCCACGTCCAGGCATAGTCCATTCCCTCTGGCCTTTGAAGGTGTAGCCATGATTCCGATAGAGCGAGATGCCCTTTCTCACCAAAAAAGGCACTATGACCCCAAGGTCAATGAGAAACTCTTACTTGAGTCCCTTGACTTGATTGATAAAAAAACTAGAAGAGGCTGAATTAAAGGTAGCTGTTCACCAGAGAAGGGAAGCATGATGTTTTAATACTAAGGTCTGAAGTTGTACCTTCAAAGTATGGGCCATGCTTTGAAATAAGTTCTCTCGGTATGGAGGCATTTGGACCAAATTGGGAAGTTCCTTATATGATCGTACAAAAGTTCGAAGATGAAACTTTCAAGCTAGCTACTATCGATGGAATAATGATACCGCAGGCGTGGAATAATGACATGTTGCAAAGCTGTTTCACTTAGAATTTATTTCGTTTATTTTTTGCAAATCATCCACTCTAGTGAATTGGAGGCAACTAATACGATAGGACTTTCCACTTTTTTTACTTATAAATAAAGTTGGTTTGTTGAACCAATGGAACTATATTTTTATAGGCGATATTTTATGTTGCATGACCAGTAGTAGTACAATCAAGTACCCGAAGATAGGTATCAACCAACTCCTTTGATCCAAGATCAGGATAAAGGAGTGTAATTATAGGGGTTGGTTGGATGATCAACTCTTGTCTCTCCAGTATTAACTAATGCCTAGGGATAGGCGAATTCAACGAGGGATGTCCAGAATAGAGTAATTAAAGCGCCACTTTTCGGAGATAGAAACTAATGCACAGTTGAAATTTTGATGACCATACTTGCAAGCTGGTAAGACATGCTCGGGGGAGGATAAGTGAAAAAGGTCAAAGGATACTCTCAGCCAAAACACAGAGATTGGTGACATTGAAAGTGAATGCCCAAAATCAAGCATCTGTGGCACTGATTCTCAGAGATAGGAGTTGGAGTATAACCGGGTTTATCACAACTATGTTTGTGGCCCTACAAGATGTGCTCGGCCGAGGATAAGTGAGGATGGTTGATGAATTCTCTTGATCAACGCCCAAAAATAGGTGAGATCAAGAATGGTGGTCCGAAGATATACGTCCTGGATACTAATTCTTGGAGATAGGAACCAGTGTATAATTAGATTCTCCACCTAGCGCTAAGTGAAAAAGACTAAGGAATAGATTAGATTAACACCTAGAGCTAAGTGAGTTCAAAGTATGGAGTCCAGAGAAAAACATTCTAAATGTTGTTTCCTAAAAATAGGAAATTGTGGGAAGTCAAGCGTTCCTTTGATTATGACCTTGTTCGTGACTGGACGAAACGCGGTCATAGATGAACAAAATCAGTTATAGAGATGGCTAAATGAATTATAAGTCTTGTCTGTTCGAAATAAAAATATTTTTGCAGTGATAAATAGCACTATAAAATTAAATATAACCGAGAAATGGTAAAAATTACTAATATGTATAGAGCTACAGTAAGTAACATAATCGCATAGACATGGACATGTATAATATGGATTAACTACAGCACTAGCAGTTATATTATATATATATAGGAATTGTATATAGGCAGGTATAATATGTAGAAATGTTAAAATGTAAATGGAACAAAGATTGAAACATAAAAACAATCTTTCATTACATTTATTTTTATACACATTAGCCACGGGGTCGCTCCCGCACAAATGCGGCTTATGTACAAAGAGAAAACAAAAGGATACCCGAAAGAGACTAATGGCAACTATCTCAACATCACAAGCTAAGTAGAAAGCCTACTTCTTCTTCCCTTCCCTACCGTCACCCTTAGGATCGTCCTTCACTAGGTGCTTCTTCGAAACCTTAGGCCTTACTTTTCTAGGTTTTCCTATCTCAGAAGTGCTTCCCTCAAAGTGTATGGTCTCTTCTTCGTTGGTGATGTCGATGGGATCTTTAGCTTATTGATGATAGGGTCAGAGGATTCGAGGAGCCTCCAGTGTCGCTACCCTTTAGAAACTTGATTTTGAGGGATGGAATCATTGGAGTATGGTCTGGTTGTCTTGGGCCAACAGGTTCTTTCGTCCCAGGTTCTATCCTAACTTTTACCTTTGAAGGGTTAATGTTCCATCTCTCTATCAAATATGATCAGTTGGGCCCATAGTGCCAGTGATAGTGGTTGGGTCCAGGCCAATCAAAAGCAGGTGAAATAAGTAGATTTCAAAATCATTCCTATTTGGATCTATTGACTTATGTAGTCTAAAAGATTATTATATCCAATCTAATGAGATTTTAAATACAATCTAATTTTATTTAACGTGTTTAAAAGGAGTTTTAATTTAAATATGAATTTAAATATATAATAATAAATATATCAAATACGTTCATGTGTCGATAATGCAAGCATAACATCTAAGTATTGTACATAGTTAAGGTGTATGTATATTGGTTTTGGGATTTATACCGCAAAGAACATAATTTCTCTTTACATATGCCTTTGTTTTCCATAGTTTATTTTGAAATTATATAAAATAACAATATATGCACACATATATTTATATAATTTACTTATATATATACATATATATGTTATAAAGTTATTTAAACTAATCAAAAGTTTACGTATATTCTAAATGACAATCAATCGTGTTAAAGTAAGCAATTGATAGGGAGATGAAAAGGTGAAGGTGTTATCTCTATTCATGTACTTATCTTTAATGCTATTACAAAACAAATTGAACACACAAACACATATATGTATGCATATAAGAATAATTACAAACTATGCTTTAAATTAAAATAAGGCATACACACATATACATATGCATAGTTATATGTACAAACTTTGTATATTATTTTAAAACAAAAGTAACAAATTTAAAATCGACTTTAACGTAAGAGGGATTTAAATGGTTTATTGTAACATCCCCTATTTGGTGGCCCAAAACTAGCGGCTATGATGTTGCAGTCATCCATAGTTATTAATCCTTGACGACCAAATATGGTAATGTTAGATGCATTGATATAACAAAAACACAAGAATATGGAAAAAAATTAAACTTTAAACAAGTTCCACATTTCAAAACATTTCAAATTCATTACATAATCTCAGTATGAGAACCACGTTCGCAGAAAATATATTTATTACAACATATGCCAAGAGCAACGTATGAAGATGCCCCTTGGATGATCAGAGTATATATAGGCAATCAAACATCTTTGTCTTTACAAAAAAAAACACACCAGAAACAAAATAAAAGAGAACTCTAGATAGCTACCGTAACTCTCCGATGTCTTACAGGAAATATAATTAAAAGGAAATTAAAAGTGCATTTGATATAGTGGTATAGGCGCATGTTGGCTTCCTTAGTGACCGGGGATCAAGTCCTGTTGTCGCTCAAAATCTGGAGCGATGTTTTTATAGCTTGTTTGTTTCCAGTGATTTTCCAACGTATTTCAGCATTGTTTCTGACATGTGGCGGTTTCCCATTCGCTCTAGTGATGTAATAGGATGAGGTGGCTAAATTTTATTGGTAGATTGATGTGTATGAGCTAGAATGGATAATCATTAAGTGTATGAAAGAACCAGATTTAATCTAAAATAATCTAATGGGTTATGTTCACTCAAACAATCTATAAATAAACCATTTAACCTAAACCTAATCTCTTATTCAGCTATTGTCATAATTCTACAGTAAAATTAGTGTGTATTATTCTTCCTCCTTTTCTCTACTAAATATACAAATCTCCACCAAATTAAATTATCCATATATATTCAAGAAATTTAGGGAATTTAGAAGAATCAATGGGAGAAAGATTAAAGAAAAACTTTTTTCAAATTTATGCAAGCTCAAGTGCCAGCTAATGTGGGTACTAATATGAAATAGAAAAATAATGTAGTTCAATTTCAGTTCTTTTCTGGCACGTTAATATGAATTAATTTCTGTTATTAATTGAGAATAGATGTAAATTATTGCAACTTCTTCTTCTTCTTCCACTTCTCAAATCTAATTCATGTTTGGTTTAAAATATGGGACATATAAATTTTCTATTCTCATTTTATGGCATAGATAAGATTGAAATTTATGTAAATTATTATATCTTCTTCTTCTTCTTCCACTTTTCAATTCTAATTCATGTTTGGGTTGAAATTTGGAACAAACAAATTACTATTCGTATTTCATGGCGTAAATATGATTGGTTTAATTAAATTGAATTAGAATTATTATTCAATTTCTAATGGTAGAGTAGGTTAGTTGAGTAAATTCAGAATATGTTACTTGAATAAACTTATTGTTTTGATTGATATAATTACATAATTTTGAATATGGTTTTGGAACAAAATTGGGAAGTCTAATTAGCATAATTGTTCGTTTCATATGTGGCCTAAAAAATGTAAAAGTGGAATTTTGTGTAACTAAATGGTTTGTGGCTATTGGATAAAATTTTGTACAGATTAAATCTCTAAAAGGAGAAAAAAATTAGGATGGAAAAAAATGTAAATTAAATGGATCCTAAAGGCTAGTGTAAACCAGTGTAAATCTGTAACAAAATGGCATAAAATTACAGACAAACCATATGGACTGAACCGACATGAAATTGAAATACCATTTATGTAAGAAAATGGGAAATTGTGAAATAACCAAGTCGGATGTAAAAATGGCCTAAAGCAGACAAATCAAAATAAACAGTATGTAAGTTGTAACGGCAAAATTAATTATTCTGGAAGCGATTTGGCCGGCAGACCTTGTAAAGGTTTGGATATGTGTTTCATGCAATTAAGACCAAAATATAGTTTTGGCTATACAGACTAGTAGCGGGAATGTAGGTTCACAAGGATATTTGTTTCGTTTCATAGGTTGCTAGTACGTAGGATAGACAACATCCACAATCGTAGGCTTTTTTAGGCAGATTGACGCGGACGGAACAAGACAACATAGGCATCTTTAGACAAATCGTTGGAGGATTTTGCATATAGCCGACACAGCTGCGACACTCTTTTGGAGGACCGACACTTTGGATAGGGACATGTCCACACTAGTGATCGAGGAGACAAGAGGATAGGAGTCCAGTTTGGCGCAGTCTAAGCACAACTTTAGGGTCCTGCGAGTTTGTTTGAGTCGGTGCCGGTCAGACCTAAAAGGTATTTAGTCACAGTGCACGGTTGAAGAGCATGACTTTCATGCTATAGCACGTGGATAGGTAAGGACAGCAGGTACGATAGGCCGTTTGACATTTATTACTACTACACGGTTGACTTCCCTAGAGTGACCATGGACTTTGGCTTCTAGGAACTGTATTTAAGAAGGATTCACTGCATTGTATTATTCACCCTCTACGATATTTTGGGAGGACCTGAAATTAAATTATTTTATTATTTATGCTTCATTTTATTTCTCATTCAACGGACTTTTCTTCTGACTCATTGCTATTTTTCCTATTTTCCCCAAATCATAGGAGGACAGGTCTAGGTTGTAATTCTTTGCAGCTGGGAGGGTCATTGGAGCAGTGTTTATCTTCAGCTTTTGTTTCTTTTGTTTCATGTACTTCGTTTCTCTTTTCCATACTTTATTCCATATATGGAAATGTATATTGTGAACTTTGTTATGTTTTATGTTTTATTGGAGACTACTTGGTATTTTCGGTTTCATAAATAAATTTGGTATAATGTTATTTTTAACGAAGCTATTTTGCTATTAATTTATAATTAGTGAATGTTTTCTTCCACTGTTATGCTTTAATCATTTTATATTATTGCCTTAGTCTCTATGCTATGTTATGGATTTTATTTCACCCAACCACCCGTGTTCCTAGTCATGTCCGGTTTTTGGGGTGCCTAGAGGTGCGGAGTGTCACAATTGGTATCAGAGCTAAGATTTCAGTAATCCTACAAAATATTTTAAAAATATAAAGGTTTTCGAATAATTTTTAAAGGATATTCCAAATAATACTTTTAAAAGTATATGTATATATTTTGGAAAAAAACAAATTTTAGAAATGGGTCCCTCATATCTCTTCCTCCTTATCTATTGAACTATTTGTGGAGTACCTAATCCCATCTTTTTAATATCCATAGATAGAAATGTCTGAACCGTAAGATATCCTCGAAGTTCCAAGCCTTAATATGCCTACTTGGTTCAGACGTTATTTGCAGGCTACTGCATGAGTAAAGCCACCGGCTAGGGATGCTGCTTCGATGGAAGGGGCTCTAGCTCGTCCGCCAAGATTTCTCGATTTTTCCAAGTTATGCAGGGACTACACCAGCTTTTGAGGTAGGCCGTTTTTTGGCACCAATTCATATAATGAGGCGAGAGCTTGGATCCGTAGTTGTGAGCAGATATTTGGACTTATGGGATTGGAGGATTTGGCTCGGAGGCAGTTGGCTTCATGGCCGTCGCAGGGAGAGACTCTTTGTTGATGGGAGATTATGGAGGCTAAGGCTGATAATTTGACTTGGGTGGATTTTTATACTAGGTTCGAGAGCAAATTCTTATCGCAGGCAGAAGAGGGAATGCAGCTAGAGAAATTTATACAGCTCACGCAAGGGGATATGACAGTTAAGGAATATGTTAATCAATTCAATTAGCTTGCCAAATTTGGACTAGACCTGATCAATACTCCTCATAAGAAGGAGCTGAAGTTTGCTAAGTTTTGAGTCAGCCACTACAGAGTTTGGTGGTGAGCCACATTCTGATAGGAGCCACTTTTGAAGGATTGGTAGAGATGGCTTTACTTGCTGATACTGAGAAGAAAGGACTGGAAGTGCAATACTTGTGAGAAACTAGGTCATCTTTCTAAGGATTGTAGAGGGGCAGGAGAGCGACCGAGACTGAGGTGCTATCTTTGCGATCAAATGGGGCATATCAAGAAGCATTGTTCATCGAAGCCCAAGGATAGTTCACAAATACCTTCACAGCCCGCTCAGGCTTATGCTTTAGAGGCATCTCTTAAGAGAAGGTGATCATCGAAGGCGTGTTATTTATCTATGATTTTACTATTCGTACACTATTTGTTTCTAGAGCTTCGCACTCTTTTATATCTAGTGCTCTGGTAGAGGGTTTTGGTCTTGATGCTTGCTTAATGACCGACCCAGTAGTAGTACCAAATCCCATAGGAGGACCAGCCTATTTTTCCATGTTATGTCGGGATTTGAAATTGTTTATTTTAAGGGTTTAGTTTGATTGTAGTGCCTTTTTATTAGGCTTTTTCGAGTTCGGGTTGATTCTTGTATGGATTGGCTATCCACGTATGGTGCTGTTCTTGATTGTGATAAGAGGGTAGTGAGGTTAGGCACTTGTAGTGGACGTACCTTGGAGGTATCTTGTGATCCTAGAGGATCAGTCATATTAAGCTACCTTTATTCTCTTGACTAGTCACCCGATAGTTTGAGTTTGGTACATGTTGTTAGTGAATTTCCAGATGTGTTCGAGGAGCTTGCTAGCCTTCCACCTCAAAGAGAGATTGAGTTCAAGATTTCTCTTATCGATGATGCAAAACTGGTTTCTTTACCGATAAGCCATATGGTTCCTAAGGAACGTCGTGAGTTGGGCAAGAAGATTAGAGTGCTTTTGGAGAAGGGCTTCATTTGTAGGAGCATTTCTAAGCGGGGTGCACCATCGTCTTTGCCACTAAGGTGGATGGCTCTTTCAGACTTTGCATGGATTATAGGGAGCTTAAAAAGCTGACGAAGAAGAATCGTTATCCTCTTTCCCGTATAGACAATATCTTCGACTGGCTAATTGGAGCCAAGATATTTTCGCAGCTCAATTTGGCCATAGGATTTCATCAGTTGCGTGTGGCAGAGGATAGCATCGAGAAGACTATATTTAGGACTTCGTAGAGGTTATTTGCGTGGTTAGTCATGTCATTTGGGCTAACCAATGCTCTGGCATATTTTGTGGACCCGACGAGTCAGGTATTTTGTGAATCGTTGAACAAATTTGTGGTGGTGTTCGTTGATGACATTTTTGTTTATTCGTGGAGCAAGGAGGAGCATATTGTTTCCTGAGAGGAAGTGCTTAGGACCCTACGAGCACATAAGTTGAAGGCGAAGTTCTTTGAGTGCCACTTTTGGAGGGATGAGGTTCACTTTTTGGGACACATCATTTCAGAGGATGGATTTGCAGTAGATCTAACGAAAGTGGCAGCAGTACAGGATTGGCAGACCCCTAAGAATGCCATGGACATAAGGAGTTTCCTTGGTCTTGCAGGCTACCATAGAAATTTCATTAAGGACCTCACTAGGATATCAGCTCCATTTACCTGCTTTACCAAGAAGAATTCAGCTTTTGTTTGGGATGCCAAGTGTAAGGATGCCTTTGGCCAATTGAAGGAAGCTTTGACTACCATGCCTGTATTGGTTACCAGATGGAACCAAGCCTTTCTTAGTTTATACGGATGCTTGTGGTACGGGGCAAGGGGTGATACTGATGCAAGAGGGTAGGGTAGTGTGCTATGCGAGTTAAAAGTTGAAGACGCTTGAAAAGAACTACCCAACGCATGATCTTAAGTTGGAAGCTATAGTTTTTGCTCTCAAGTCTTGGAGGCACTTTCTCTTAGGAGAAAGATTTGAGCTTTTCATGGATCATAGTCTTTGAAGTATCTATTCTCTCGAAAAGACTTGAGTTTAAGTCAGCAAAGATGGATGGAGTAGACGCAAAGTGGTTTTAAGTCATCTTTTTTTGGAATGGAAGAATTTGAAGTACATTGCTACCTATGATTTTAAACCTTTATCGGAATTAGCTCCGAGATTGTTGGCAGCCCTCGACAACCAACCTACTTTGATAGAGCAAATTGGAGTAAGGCTAGATGAGGACAAAGAGTTCAAGGATATTTTAGATAAGCTTGGTAAAGGAGAGTCATCACCACATCTTAGGTGTTATACCATGGGCACTAGGGGATGGCTTAGAAGGGATGGTAGACTTTGTGTTTTCCACGGTGAGGATTTAACAGATGCCATGTTGGCCTATTCACATCATTCTAGGATGACAGTGCACCCCGGTGGTGATAAGATGTAACGAGATATGAAGAGGGTATTATATTGGCCCAAAATGAAGAAGAGGGTGGCGGAGTATGTATCGAAGTGTATCACTTTCCAAAGGGTAAAGGCGGAACAGAAGAAGCCCGGGGGACTATTGCACCCATTCGGTATTCCATTATGGAAATGGGAGTGCATCTCTATGGACTTCGTGGATGGAATACCGAGATCATAGCGAGGGAATACGAGCATTTGGATCATTGTGGATAGACTGACGAAGAGCGCTCATTTTATACCTATTAAGTGTAGGATGGCAGTTTCTTTGGTGACTCTTTATGTAAGGGAGATAGTTAGGCTTCATGGAGTTCCCGCCTGCATTGTGAGCAATAGAGATCCATTATTCACCAGCAAGTTTTGGAGGAGTCTTTAGCAAGCCTTGGGAACATAATTGAATCTTAGCATGGCATATCACCCTCAGACAGATGGACAGACTGAGAGGGTAAATAGGTTTTTGGAATATTTTCTCATATTGTGCATCATTGACTTCAGAGGCTCTTGGGAAGGCCACCTACCTTTGGTGGAGTTTGCATATAATAATAGTTATCAAGCAAGCATTAGGATGACATCGTTCAAGGCCCTGCATGGCAGACCATGTAGATTACTAGCCTATTGGTGGGATACCACCGATAGGATCTTTCTTGGACCAGACTTGGTGAGGGAAACTTTCGAGAAGGTGGATTTGATTTGCAAGAGGTTGAAGACTGCACAATATAGAAAAAAGTCAATTGCCGATGGAAGACATTCAGATTTGGAGTTTAAGGTTGGAGATATGGTTTTTGTCAAGATTTCTCCTCTAAGAAACGTTGTGAGATTTGGCTCGATGGGTAAGTTGGCATCGAGATTTGTAGGACCCTTCCCTATTACCACATGGATTGGAATGGTGGCATACATAGTTGATCTTCCAAATAAGTCGGTATGAGTTCATGATATTTTTCATGTTTCACATCTGTGGAAGTGTCTACATGATTCTATAGTAGTAGCAGAACCTGATCAGCTAAGGGAAGTAGAGGTAGAGCGCGAATCACTTGTGCGTCGTACGCCCATCCGTATATTGGAACATGACATTAAGAGATTACGCAACAAGGAAGTTCATCTAGTGAAGGTTCAGTAGGGTGATGCCCCCAAGGAGTGCACATCGGAATCAAAGGAGAAAATTCAAACTTCTTATCCTTTTCTATTTGAAGGCACACTTTAAATATCCTGTCTTTGATCTTTGATCTTTCCTTAGTTGGGGTCTTTTCATAATCTTTAGGTAAAACCTATGGATGGTAGTTTGGTTGTAAACATGTCATTAGGGCATTTTATGTTTTATGGATGAAAATGATTGCAAGTGGATGCCAATGTTTGCAAATGGATGCGTTGCATGCACTAGATAGATATTTATTAGGATAATCGACCAACTAGGTAAACACATCTGCATATGTGTGCCTGTTATCTATTGCATTTGCACATGGTTAGGGTGTGTGTGTATCTATGTGTGTGTGTGTACAAATGGATGTTGCATATGGATGGTGCATTTGGGTGAATGATTGAAACATACATACAGAATTATCAATTATACTAGGGTAGTTGCATACATTTGGTTGCATGGCATAAGCATACTTGCATCACAGGAGGTCAACTGAATCAGTAGACTGATTACCTTTTCGCATTAGGTAAGTTCATATGCATTTCACTTTGCATAAATCATAAAGTGCATTAGTTAAAAAAAGGACAATGGTAGAAATGGGTGATGGTTGAGTAGATGGATGCAATTCTTGGATGCTGGTTGTTAATTACATTCTTCTGTCTTTGGTGGTTTCGGGGACGAAATCCTTTAAGAATGGAAGAATTAAAAAAAGAAAATAAAAGCGCATTTGTTACAGTGGTAAAGACGCATGTTGACTTCTTTAGTGACCAGGGATCAAGTCACGTTGTCACCGAAAATCTGGAGCGAAGTTGTAACAACCCAAAAATTAAGCTATAATAATTAATTAACAAATTAATTAAATAATAAAATAAATTTGTGAAATTATCAAAATCGAGCCCACGGGAGTTGCACCATTATGTCCGTGGTAATTTTCTGGTCAATTTTCATATATAGATTGCTAAAATCTGAGCTAGAACGAAGAAGTTACGAAAGAAAGAAGAAATCAGAAGAAAAAAAGAAATATATATTGGGCTAGGTCGACCCTATGGTTGACCCCCCATTCCCCAGCAGCTAGGTCGATGTAACACATATAAGAGTCGACATTAAGGTCAAACCGCCTTAGTTATTTGGACGAAATTTCATACAGATCTAACTGTGATGTGTTTTGTTATTTTTACTACATCTCGTGCGTCTGCACTTCCATCTGACGGTTTCCATTGAACCTTTGACGTGGTTGCACTATATTTAATATAGGAATCCAATGGTTTGAGATCCTTAAGTAACCCTATAAATAGACCCCTAGGCATGGCTGTTTTTTCATTCAGAATTTCTCCTATTTGGGTTCGTTGCCAGAGGCTGCACCCTGGAAATAAAATATTTGGAAGGAGAGAATCTTTCTGAAAAAAATATTTACGCTCTGGGAGAGGATCAAGGAAGACCAAGGGCAAGAGCTGAGGACCACAAGTAAGTGTTTAAGTATTTATTTTAGATTTTCAAGTAATTAAAAATAATAGGGTTCTCAATAGTTGTAGTTTTTCTGCAATTTTGAAACCGCATTTAAATTAGTTGTTTACAGTTAATTTTTAAACTTCTTTTTAGTCTATTTTATTCAGCTATTTTTATTTAGCTATTTTATTCATTTATTTACAGTTATTTATTATTGTTTATAGTTATTTCTATTTTATTAACATCTGTTTTACATTTGAATTCAACCTGCAAATGTTAGTTTCTTTTTGTTCCTTTTTACGCAAACAAAATAGTAAAAAGAGAATAATTTTCTATTATGGACTAGAATACAAGAATACTAAATTTAGAGAAATTGGATATAAAATAAGAACAACTGTAATAAAGAGAATATAGACTTAAATTGGTAAATTTAAGACATTTGCAAACATAGTTATAATATGTAATTATAACTAATAAAGAGAAACTATAAGAAATAACAGAAGAAGCTTATTTTTAAACATAGACCTTGGGTTAAGCTAATAAAAAAATTATAACACATATGTTATAATTAGAAATAATAGAAAAGATTTATTTTAGAACTTATAATTAAGTTAATAAGCAAGTATAGCAGAGATAACAAAGAAGGCTTATTTTATGACCTAGAATAAGTTAATAAGAAAATAGAGAAGAAATAACAGAAGAGGCTTATTTTAAAGACTTACACTAAGTCAATAAGCAAAGGTAGAAGTAGGACTCGTAATGGGAGCATTCTCCTTCAGTCGGGAAATGATGGTCTCATAATAGATTAGGTGGGGCTGGGACACGCTTATGCTGAAGTAATGGTAAATAAGAGGTCAATAGATAGAAGCTCAAATCAGGGGATTTGGGCAAGGGGCGCAACTAGATTTTTTCTGCTAGGACCCGTACCGGTAGTATTTCCCATATCATATTAGGATTGATGGTGTAACAACAGATCAGGTGAGGCCGGACATGCTTATGCTGAGATAATGGTAAATAAGAGGTCAAAAGGTGGAGCAACCGATAGTGCGAGTCGACGGTGGACGAGCATGCGGCCTCGGTGCAGGGATATAAGTCGCTATTGAGTTCTAATAAGAGGTCAAAAGGTGGAGCAACAGATAGTGCGAGCCGACGGTGGCCGAGCATGCGGACTCGCTGCGGTGATATAAGTCGATATTGAGTTCCATAGCGCTAAACATGCATCTTTTACTGTGGGACCCATATGATGGGACTAGCTCACAGTGGCATAACAGAGATGGAAGGCCAATTAAAGGGTAGAATTAGGACTTCAGCCTAATTAAAGTAGGATTAGGATTTCAGCCTAATCATATCGGTTATCTAAGACAAGTGCAAACAATCGAAATAAGAAAGCAAGCAGTTAAACTGTATTTTCTTCCAGCTTAATCTTTTCCTTTATTTCCTTTAATACTAGAACTATTGATAAGCCTATTATATTTACCTAGCTTAAAAATACTAGTAGTTACTTCAACTCACCGGACTTATAGTCTGACTCGCTCATCTACTTTCCTCTTTTTCCCCTATAGGTTAGCAGAGGCAATGACAGTTGATTTTTAGTTTTCTTGGAAGGATATTCTTGGAGATTCTTCATGTATTCTTCTTTTTCAATTTTCTTTTCATTTGACATTTGGGATGTACTGGTACTTGTTGAGAGGGATGATTTTATGTACTCTGATATCACGATTGAAATGGTATTTTTCATAAGACATGTGTATTTGATATTTTGAGACATATTTTGGTTATGACTTATTTATGAGGTTCTTAATTTTTAATAATTTGTTGTTTCCACTGTTTTATTTATTTGTCTTGTGAATCTTAGTCTCTGTAAATTTTTAGCTATACCTACAACGCACCCCATCTTTTAGTGTACTCTTTTGAGTATACTATAGGGTGTAGGTGTTTCACTTTGTTTCAGAGCCTAAGGTTACAAGAAGTCTAAAAATTCGTTTTAAAAGAAAAGTATTTTTGAAAAGTAACAAATTTTCAAAATATCTTTTAGAAAGAAACTCTTATTACAGAAATAGTTTTTCAAAAGATTTTTTATAAAAATTCCCTCAAATTCCAATTCAACCTTCTTTCAATTCCTAGCCTAAGTTCTCTTTTTCTTTGCATAGCATGGCAGATGCTCTTAATCTTCCCGAGGATGTCCAAGTCCCAGGCTAGTTTCGTAGATACCACCAAGCTATGACACGAGGTGTAAGGGAAAGCGCCCAATCCAACACCAATGGATGAAGATCCCATTAATCCACCCATAGCAGCCAATTTCTCTAAGCTATACAAGGACTTTGCTAATCTAAGAGGCAAGAAATTTTCTAGTACAAAGGATTTCATGGAGGCACGAGCTTGGTTGAGAAGTACAGAGAGGATACTTGGGCTGTTAGGATTGGAGGACCAGCAGAGAGTTTTGCTTGCATCTTGGCAGCTGAAAGGAGTGGCTTCTTGTTGGTGGAAGATTGTTGAGTTGGAAGGTAGAAACGTTGCTTGGAATGGGTTTCGTGAATGATTTGAGAGGAAATTTTTGTCACAAGCAGAAGAAAGTACACAGCTAGAGAGGTTCTTTAGTTTGAAGCAAGGAAGTCTTTCGTTAAAGTAGAATATCAATCAATTTAATGAGTTGCCGCTGTTTGGGATGGATCTAGTGAATACACTGCACAAGAAGGCCATAAAGTTTGCTAAAGGATTGATTCAGCCCCTCCAAAGGTTGTTATTGACGCATGTACCGATGGAAGCTACATATGAGTCACTGGTGGGGATGGTCCTCATGTCTAATGTAGCTAAGGAAGAAGAGTCTAAGGAGGTTCCTAAGTCGAATAATTCTAAGAAGAAGTGGTGGAAGGATAAGGATAAGAAGAAAGGAGGAGGACCTCAAAAGCATATCAAGAAAGGAGAGAAGTGCAATAGTTGTGGATGGGTTGGTCATTACGAAAAAGTCTGCAAGAAGGAGAAAATGAAGGAAAAGTGTTATAATTGTGGATAGCCCGGTCATCTTGGTAGATTTTGCCCTTAGAAGATAGGACAGAGAGTGAGCTTACCTACAACACAGATTCAGTCTTAGGATGCAACACCTTCTAACAGTGGATTAGAAAGAGGTAGGAAAGTCACCATGGAAGGTTTGATCTCTATTTCTAATTTTCCCATTCGGGCGCTTTTTGATTCTGGAGCATTACACTCTTTCACTTCTAGTTCTTTGATTGATTTTTGTACTTAGATATCTCCTTAGTAGTAGACCCCATGGTTGTTTCAAACCCCATAAGAGGATCGCCACATTTATCTATGATTTGTAGGGGTTTGAAAATTTTCATATTAGGTTTCATATTAGGCATAGATTTTGATTGTGACACCTATGTATTAGGATTTTCGGGGTATGGGATGACTTTGGGGATGGATTGGTTATCCACTTATGGTGCGATATTAGACTGCGAGAGGAGAGTAGTTAGACTAGAGACATGCAGCGGTAGGACTCTTAAGAATTCTTGCGACCCATAGGGGTCAGTCATGTTGAGCTTCCTTTATTCTCTCGATTCATCACCAGTAAAGTTAGATTCAGTTCCAATCGTTAGAGATTTTCTAGATGTCTTCAAGGAGATTAGGGGATTACCTCCTAAGAGAGAGATTGATTTTAGGATCTATCTTAATGACAATGCTAAGCCGGTGGAATTTCTCGTGAGACATATGGCTTCTAGGGAGAGGAAGAAGTTGAGTAAGCAGATTTGTGAGCTATTGGAGAAAGGCTTCATCAGACGGAGCATATCTGAGTGGAGAGCGCCAGTCGTCTTCGCTATAGAGCCGGATGGTTCCCTTCGACTTTGCGTAGACTACAGAGAGTTGAATAAGCTCACTAAGGAGAACCGTTACCCACTTCCTAGGATAGATGATCTTTTCGATCAGTTGGTTGGCTCTTCAGTCATCCTGATTTAGCCACTGTATTTCATCAGCTTAGGGCCACTGACGATAGCATTGATCAGACAACATTTAGGACACCCGACGGATTCTTTGAGTGGTTGGTTATGCCATTTGGGCTAACCAATGCCCCAGCATACTTTGTAGATTTTATGAGCCACGTTTTTCGAGATGTCCTAAATAAGTTCGTAGTAGTATTCATGGACGACATATTGGTGTTTTCCAAGAGTATAGAAGAGCATGCTCTTCATCTTGAGGTGGTTCTTCGCACACACATGTTATAAACTTAGACCTTGGGTTAAGTTAATAAGAAAAATCACAAATGTTATAATTAGAGATACAAAAAAGACTTATTATCGAACTTATAATTAAGTAAATAAGCAAGTATAGCAGAGATAACAGAAGAGGCTTATTTTAAGACTTAGAATAAGTTAATAAGAAAACAGAGTAGAATTAACAGAAGAGGCTTATTTTAAAGACTTACACTAACTTAATAAGCAAAGATAGAAGTAAGACCCGTACCGGTAGCATTCCCTTTTAGTCAGGAACTGATGGTCCCATAATAGATTATGTGGGACTGGGACACGCTTAAGCCGAAGTAATTGTAAATAAAAGGTCAATAGGTAGAAGCTCAAATCAGGGGATTTGAGCAAGGGGCGCAACTAGATTTTATTTGTTAGGACTCGTACCGACAGCATTTCCCTTATCAGACTAGGACTAATGGTCTAACAACAGATCAGGTGAGGCTGGACATGCTTATGCTGAAGTAATGGTAAATAAGAGGTCAAAAGGTGGAGCAACAAATAGTGTGAGCCGATGGTGGCCAAGCATGCAGCCTCGGCGCAGGGATATAAGTCGCTACTGAGTTCCAATAAGAGGTCAAAAGGTGGAGCAACAGATAGTGTGAGCCAACGGTGGCCAAGCCTGCAGCCTCGGTATAGGGATATAAGTCGCTATTGAGTTCCAAAGCTCTAAACAGGTGTCTTTTGCTGTGGGACCCATAGGATGGGACTAGCTCACAGTGGCACTACAGAAACAGAAAGCCGATCAAAGGGTAGAACTAGAACTTCAGCCTAACTAAAGTATGATTAGGATTTCAGCCTAATCAAAGCAATTATCTAACACAAGTGCAAACAATCGAAATAATCAAAACAAACAGTTAAACAGTATTTTCATACAGCTTTATTTTTTTTCCTTTATTTGTTTTTTACTAGAACTATTGAGAAGGCTATTATCTTTACCTTGCTTAAAATTACTAGCAGTTATTTCCACTCACCAAGCTTATTATAGTCTGACTCACTCCTCTATTTTCTCCATTTCCCCCTAGGTCAGCAGAGGCAACAGTAGATTTTCAGCTTTCTTAGAGAGATATTCTTGGAGATTCTTCATGTATTCTTCTTTTTTAATTTTCTTTTCATTTGACTTTTGGGATGTACTGGTACTTGTTGAGAGGGCTGATTTTATGTACTCTGATATCGTGACTAAGATGGTATTTTTCATAAGACATATGTATTTCATATTTTGAGACATATTTTTATTATGACTTATTTATGAGGTTTTTAATTTTTAATAAGTTACTGTTTCCGCTGTTTTATTTATTTGTCTTATGAATCTTAGTCTCTGTAAAGGTTTAGCTATACCTACAATGCACCACATATTTTAGTGTGCCCTTTTGGGTATACTAAGGGGTGTATGTGTTTTTGAGGTCTTTTTAGCTGGTTTGTTTCCAGCAATTTTCCTACGTATTTCAGCGTTGTTTTTGACATGTGGCGGCTTTCCACTCGCTCCAGTGATGTAATCGGATGAGATGGCTAAATTTTATTGGTTGAGTGATGTATATAGGCTAGAATGGATAACCATAAAATGTATGAAAGAACCAGATTTAATCTAAAATAATCTATTGGATTATATTCACTCAAACAATATATAAATAATGTTAGGAAATCAATTCTATGGTTTCGATGATAACAACTATACAATGGAAATCGAATATACATATATATCTATATTTACAGGTAGTTGATAAAGTAACATCACCAAAGAGACAAAAATAACACTCAAAAGAAGTATCAAAAGACTTCAAGTCGATAGAAGTGGAAGAGGGATGACACAGACACAGATAAAGCAACATGCACACATTCAGACGTCTGGGTACACTAGCCAAACGTCTGATTGATTCCTCTGGTTTAAAACTTAAAAAGAATCAGACGTCTGGTTAATACACTCAGATGTCTGAAAAGCATCCGGATATAAAAAATATATGAAGACAGACGTCTGGTTAATAAACACAGATGTCTGAAATATAAACAAATATTTAAAATATATGAAGACCTGACGTATGAAATATTTTTCAAACGTTTGATTTGAACTCGGCTATGTAAATCTAAAGAACAACTGTCACATCTGAAAGGACACGTTCGCTTCTCTTCACTGCAACTCTTCATCACCATGAGAAGCAACCTTAGAGCACTTACTAACAGATGCAATTACGCAAAGGATCTCTCCACCACTATAAATAGAATCAGGAATTCAAGAGAAGTTTTACACCTTACTTACTTACGCTCTTAACTCTTACACACTGATTTATACCTGATCTCTAAGCAATCAAAATACCTATAATTGACTCTTTTATATATATATTGGAAGCAACTGTACTTAATAGTCAACATCCGTGTTATAGAACACATTCTTGACAAAGAAACTCTGCTATTGTAAACCTGTTCCTCCGGGTCAAGTGAGGGTGAGTTGAAAGGAAATTCCAAAGAGGAGCTTCGGGACTGGACGTAGGACTGGAGGTCCGAACCAGTGTAAAATCCTGGTGTGATTATTTTAATTTACTTTGCTACTATCATCTATCAAGTTATATTATATAGTTAGTTGCATATACTTGCATATACATCCTATACGATCCACTGATATAGATTTTCAAATAAACCATCTAACCTAAACCTAATCTCTTATTCAGCCGTCGTCATAATTCTACAGTAAAATTAGTGTGTATGATTCTTCCTTCTTTTCTCTACTAAATAAACAAACCTCTACCAAATTAAATTATATATATATATTCCAGCAATTTTGGGAATTTAGAAAAATCAAAGGGAGAAAGATTAAAGGAAAGCTTTTTTAAATTTATGCAAGCTCAAGTATCAGGTGAGTGGAAATTAATATGAAATAGAAAAATAAAATAGTTCAATTTTAGTTCTTTTTTGGCATGTTATTATGAACTAATTTCTGTTATTAATTGAGAATAGATGTAAATTATTGCAACTTTTCTTCTTCCATTTCTCAAATTTAATTCATGTTTGGTTTAAAATATGGGACATATAAATTGTCTATTTAATTTTTACGGCATAAATAAGATTGACATTTATGTAAATTATTGTATCTTCTTCTTCTTCCACTTCTCTATTTTAATTCATGTTTGGGTTGAAATTTGAAACAAACAAATTGTTATTCATGTTTCATGGCGTAAATAAGATTGGTTTAATTAAATTAAACTAGAATTGTTATTCAATTTCTAATGGCAGAACATGTTAGTTGAATAAATTCAAAATACGTTACTTGAATAAAATTATGGTTTTGATTGATATAATTACATAGTTTTGAATATGGTTTTGGAACAAAATTAAGAAGTCTATTTGGCATATTTTGTTTCATATGTGGCCTAAAAATATAACAGTGGAATTTTGTGTAACCAAATGGTTTATGGCTATTGGATAAAAAAATTGCATAGATTAAATCTCTAAAAGGAGAATGTAAATTAGGGTGGAAAAAATGTAAATTAAATGGACCCTAAAGGCTAGTGTAAATCTGTAACATGACATAAAAATTACAAACAAACCATACTAAACGGACGTGAAATTGAAATACCATTTATGTAAGAATAAGAGAAATTATGAAATAACCAAATCGGATGTAAAAATGGCCTAAAGAAGATTAATGGAAATAAACAGTATTTAAACTGTAACGGTAAAATTAATTAATCTGAAAGTGATTTGGTAGGTAGACCTTGTAAAGGTATGGATAAGTGTTTCATGCGGTTAAGACCAAAATATAGTTTTTGGTATACGTACTAGGAGCAGGCAAGTAGGTTCGCAAGGTGTTTGTTACCTTTCATAGGTTGCTAGTAAATAGGATAGATAACATCTGTAATCATTGGCTTCTTCAGATAGATCGACGCGGACGGAACATGACAAGTATGCTCCAACGTAGGCTTCTTTAGGTAGTTCGTTGGAGGATTTTATGCAGCCGATCCAACTGCGGGCGTTCTTTCGGAGGACCATAACTTTGGATAAGGGAAAGTCCACGTGGGTGATCGAGGAGACAAAAGGATAAGATTCCTGTTTGGCAGTGCCGGAGTGCAACTTTGGGGTCCTGCTAGGTTTTTTGAGTCGGCGCCGGTCAGACTAAGAGGCATTTAGTCATAGTGCATGGTGAAGAGCATGACTTTCACGCCATAGTACGTGGATAGGTAAGGAAAGTAGATCCGACAGGCCGATTGAAGTTTATTATTACTGCATGGTCGACTTCCCTAGAGTGACCACGGACTTTGGCTTCTTAGGAACTGTATCTAAGAAGGATTCACTGGGTTTTGTTTTTCACCCTCTGCGATATCCAGGAGGACCTGGAATTAAACTGTTTTATTCTTTCTGCTTCATTTATTTCTCATTCACTAGACATATGTTTGATCCATTCTTATTTTTTCCAATCACAGGAAGACATGTCTAGGTTGTAATTCTTTGCAGCTTGGAGCGTCATTGGAGCAGTTGATATCTTCAGCTTTTGTTTCATGTACTTCTTTTCTCTTTTCCATGCTTTACTCTATATAAGGGGACCTATATTGTGAACTTTGTTATGTTTTATGTTTTGGTGGAGACTACTTGATACTTTTGATTTCAGAAATAAATTCGGGATATGTTGTTTTTAATGAAGTTGTCGTGCTATTAAATTATAATTAGTGAAAGTTTTCTTCTGCTATAATATTTTAATCATTTTATGATGTTACCTTAGTCTCTGTGCTATGTTATGGATTTTTATTTCACCCAACCATTCATGTTTCTAGTCTTGTCCAAATTTCAAGGTGCCAGAGGTGTTGGGTGCAACAGCGATCTTGCCTCCTACACGTCTTTGGAAGCTTATTCATCTAAGAGGTACCTAAAAAGATCAATTCTCAAACTACTCAAAATCAATTGCGTACCCGATAGTTTAAGGGAAAACATAAACTTCGAGTTAGACATTAAGCCTGGTATTAATAATAATCTACCATCTTAAACCATTTAGATATCTAGTGAGATTACTCCGCTTAGCGGAACGAATTTTCCCCTCACTAGTATCCAAAAACCATTATAAAACCATATACTGTGCTCCTGCATCCACAATGGTTAAAAACATCTGAAAATAATATGATGATACGCAAAAAAAAGTAAATCAATTCTGAATTACCCATCCCCATTCATTTTGACTATCTATCTCAGTCATAGTTTCTAAGGTTACTTTTATCCTATTAGTTTTCATAGGCATACTAATAACCTGTTTAATGATTAAGGTCTCTTTATCCAGTTACGTAGTTTTCATAGGACCACTAAGAACCTATTGATCTCTACTAATATCTTTACTATTTCATGGGTTCTCCCTGAGCCTATTGGTAACTCCAGTATCTTTCCTTTTATCCTGGTTTTCATAGGTTGATTAGGAACCTATTGATATCTATCAATATCTTAATCTGAATATAGTTTTCATGGGCTAACTACAAACCTATTGACCCCTGCTAATATCAAATCATAGTTTTCACGGGCTAGCTATGAACCTGCCTTCCTAACATCTTCCTTTATACATAGTTTTCATGGGCTTACTATGAACCTATTGGCTTCTGCCAATATCTTTAATTAAATTAATTTAAATTCACTACTGGGTCAACCTAGCATGTTATTCTGCTCTTTCCCAAATTCATTACAATGTGAATATTTATATATATAAGCAAACATAATAACATAACAATACCACTCTTATTGGTTTAACATCCATGAAATCATTTAAATTAAAACTTGTTTAATCCCTTTAACTCATTAATCAAGGAAAATTTCTTCAAAATTCCATTTCAAAACACTTTATTTATGCCATAGTTTTCTTTTAAAATGAGATTGGGTTATAAGTTTTGAAAAACTAAGGCTTTCAAACCTTCAAAACTTTGCTTTCGACTGCACTGGATAACCTCTTTCGAAAACGTATAAATCTTTTTTTAAAACATTAGGCCCCTGCCTTTCGAAGTACTTTAAAACCTCTTTTTTGAAACCTTTCGAATGTAATAAATTATTGTTTAATAACTCTTAGAAGCATGGCTTTGAAACCATTGAAAGTACCCCTTTCGAAACTTTTGGTAGTATCCCTTCTGAAACCATTGAAAGCCTCTCTTTCGAAACCGTTGGGTTTATATTTAAAAATATCATTTGGGTCAAAATGAATATAAATGAAAATATCTCTTTCAAAACCATTCTTTATCATATAAAAGCATTGGGGAAAACTTGATGGCGTTGGCACCGTCCTCTCGAAAGCATAAATCATTTGGGTGAAACACTTGAAGGTTGGCTTCAAAACTCCTTTCGAAACCATTGCCTTCGAAACCATTAACCCTCTTTCAAAATCATTTAGGAAGTGGATTAGCATACTTTAAAACAAGGATAACCCCTCAAAAGCATTGTGGCTTTAACATACTCGGAAGGCAAAAGAACAGCGGTTAGGTTTCAACTAAGTCGGAACCACTACTTTCAAAAGCATCATTTTATAAATAAAGGAATTCATTCGAAAGTCTATAATTTTAAAACAAAAAAGGAAGCTCCTTCAATAGCTATTATAAAACCCCATTCAAAAGCATATATTTCGATTCCTTTAAAAGCTTTAATTAAATAAGGCAAGCGCTTTTTCATTTGAAAGTAAACTAAGGTTTTGACCCCGTCAGAAGCTATGCTTTCGACACTATGCCTTCCGCCTTCCTCCAATCTATTACGTACCATCTAAGTGATACCTTATGTATTGGTTTTAAATTTGTAGGGTTTCGACTTGATTGAAGGCAGAAGCTATGGGTTGAAAGGTACTTCTAATAGAGGCGAAACCCACTTTTCTAGGTGAATCTTATTTGATGCAAATTAAAGCAATCACTTTCTAACTAACCTGCCCAAATGTAAACATGTGACTGGTTCTTCAACTTTTCAAATCTTATACCAAAATAACTACCTCTTAATTTCATATCTAAACCAAGGTTAATTTAGCAAATAAGCCCTTACATTAAGCAAAACAATTAAATCACTTAAGTCCTCCTTTCAAAATAATTTAATTCTCATAGTAATTCACATAGAAAAAATCCTCAAAAATCATAGAAATTCACTTTTAATATGTTATCTAACATCAATAAATTTTAGACCCAAATTCCCAATATAATTTCTGAAATAAATTTCTAAACCCAATTAATAATATATTCACTTTAAAATTCATAATAATCTTTACATGGCTTGGAATATTATCAAAATTAAAACCCAACTCTAAAATCATGTTTTACACAACATATATTTTTCCATGTCATTCAAACATAAATTTCAATCGGTTTTCCCTAAAATCGCATACATCCTTATTTAAACCATTTTTCTTAAATCAAATAAATCATAATTCAAGCATATCATCATCCAAATCATCGTAAAAAAGAATTTAATCTTAAATTTGAAAATATATGCTCATAAAACAAAATAGAGATGCTATAAATTATTATTTCACCTTGATTAGGATAAAGAGATTGGATTGAGATTGAAATTGAGATTTATTCCCCTTGATTTAATCCTTAGCTTGATTTGAATTTTCTCTTCTTTTTCTTCCTAGTAATGGTCGGCTCCACTTCTTATGTTCGCATTTTATTTTTGTGAAAATGAGAAATGAAACATGGAAATCAGGAATGAAAATATATAAGGGTTATGGTAACACGGTGCGGCTATTTCCCATTATGCCCTTGTGTAATTTAATTAGCTTGCAAACCATTCTTAAGCCCATCTACTTAATTAAGCATGGACTCTAAGTATTTATTAAAATCTCAATCCCCTTATCACTTAATATTTACATTATTCTATTTAATTTATCTAATTAAATCTCCTGAATAATGTTATAAAAAATAAAAGGTGTTACAGGCTCCCCTCCTTAAATAATTTCGTCCTCGAAATTCAGCAAGGACTAAATATTGAACATAGAAACCATCTGTAACAATTCCTAACAATCATACTAGTCTAGCTAACTAGCAATTTTATATATAAATATAATATAGACATACCCTTAAAGCAGATCGGGATAAGTATCTCGAATCATGTCTTCTGTCTCCCAAGTACAATCCTTTTCGTTATCACTCCGCTGAACTTTCACCAACTTGACTGTCTTGTTCCTCAATCTTTTCTCATCTCTCGCTACAACCAGAAGCAGTTGTCTAACAAAAGTCAAATTAGGCTCTACCATCAAATCTTCCAACCCTGTTAGAGGAATAGTAGTCCCTGGATCATGCATATACTTGCAAAGATGAGACACATGAAATATATTATAGACACCCTTCATCAGTGATACTTTAATGAAAACCTTATCTCCAACTAAGAACTCTAGGCCTATACGTCTTTTATCTGCGTAACTCTTCTGTCTGGATTGAGTTTCCTTCATCCTTACTCGGATCACCCAATCTTCCCCGGCGCCTCCTTAACAAATCTAGACATAAGACTAATCTTACTTCAGTCTCCGACAACGTGCTGGAGATTTGCTTGGCTTCCATACAGTGGTTCAAAAGTCTTCATTCCTACACTAGTATGATAACTATTATTAGGATAACTCACCAAATGTAGATGATCCTCCCAAGATCCATCAAAGTCCAATATACAAGCTCTCAATAAATCCCCGAGTACGTTGTTGACTCTCTCTATATGTCATCCGTCTGAGGATGATATGCAGTACTCATCCTGAGCTTAGTGCCTAATACATCCTGTAGACTCTTCCAGAATTCTCTAGTAAACAAACAATCTCTGTCGCTGACGATACTACTAGGAATCCCATTTAGTCTAACTATGTTCTTCATGAATAGCTTAGCTAAAACAATTGTTGTCTTCATTGACATAACTGGAATAAAATGGCACTCTTGGTCAACTTGTCCACTATGACCCATATATTTTCATTTCCTCTATTTGAACTTGGCATTCCGTCTATAAAATCCATGGATATCGAATCTTATTCTAAACTGGAATCTCAGAAGGCTGAAGCCACCTATTCGACTTCTAATGTTCAGCTTTCACTTGTTAATAGTTTGCACACTGCCTAACCCACAAGCCAGCATCCCTCTTCATACCTTCCCAATAGAAGCTCCTCTTCATATCTTGATAGATCTTGGTCCCTCCATGATGAATTGTAAACTTGGATCGATGACATTCTCCAAGAACTTCTTTCCTCAAGTCCTCAATATTCGAAACACATAACCGTATCTTCTTTCTCAATCATCATCTTTGGTTAATACTAAAATGCTTTGGATCATCGATCTCTGTTCCAACCTCAAGCCTTCTAATCCTCTCGGGCAATACTGGATCCTCCTTTTGCTTAGAAGCTATTCTTTCGGTCATCACTGGTCGAACTTCTAAACAAGGCAACATGGTGGTACTCTGATTAGAATTAGCAACCGATCTTTACTGCATACTACAAGTAGCCAAAAATTCTAAATCCTTTCATTCTGCCAACATAGCTAAAACCGTATTCCGATGTCTTCTGCTAAAAGCATCCTCTACTTTGTTACCTTTCCCTGGAGTATACTTCATACCGAAATCATAAGCAGCCAAAAACTCCGACTGCCTCTGCTATCTCATATTCAATTCCTTTTGAGAGAATAAGCACGTTAAGGATTTATGATCTGTGTATAGCTCAATTCTCTCTCCTATAGATAATGCCTCTAGATCTTCAATGCGAAGATCACAGCAGCCAACTCCAAATCATGAGTATGATATCTCACTTCAGGCGGTCTGAGCCGTCGTGACGCATGGGCAATCACTTTACCCTTTTATATCAACACATGCCCTAATCTAGTTCCATATGCATTGTTATACATCACCAACCCTTGGTTTCCGTTTGGAACTACTAACACATGTGCATTGGTCAACAAATACTTTAACTTAAGGAATGCTTCCTCACATTTGTCAGACCAAACAAACTTCACATTCTTCCTGGTTAGCTTAGTCAAAAGCACTACTATCTGCTAAAAAGCCTTAATGAATCTCTGGTAATAGCAAGCAAGTCCAAGAAAACTTCTAATCTCAATCACCATCTCTGGTCTCTTCCAATTATTAATGCTTTGATCTTATCTGGATCGACCGACAACCCTTCCTTTGAAGCCACGTGACCAAGAAAGTTAACCTCTTTCTTCTAAAAATGACACTTAGAAAACTTCGCCTTCAGCTGATGCTGGCTCAGCATTTCCAGCACCACTCTAAGATGAATCTCATGCTCTCTTTCATCTTTCGAGTACAATAAAATGTCATCTCTAAACACCAGCAATAACCTATCCAAGTACTCTCAGAAAAATCTGTTCATCGGATCCACGAAGAAAGCAGGTGCATTCGTTAACCTGAATGGCATTACTAACCACTTATAAGAAACATGCCTAGTTTGAAATGCTGTCAAAGGAATATTGTCCTCTACCACTCTTGATTGATGGAAACTTGTCGCCAAATCCAACTGGGAAAACACTCTGGTTCCATACAATCGATCAAATAGTTCATTAATTCTCGGCAAAGGATACTTATTCTTGATTTTGCTTTCGTTCAACTTACGATATTCGATACATATCCTCAACAACACATCTGGCTTCTTTACGAATACCGCGGCCACTCCCTAAGGTGAACTGTGTGGTCTAATAAAATTTCTTCCTTGTAGATCCACTAGCCACGCCTTCAATTCCTTCACCTCGGACGGCGTCATTCTACTAGGTGGTCTACTTACAGATTCAGCTCCTAGCATAAGATCTATCCGAAACTCAACAGCTCGTTTCGATAGTAGTCCTATGACCATCTCAAAGACATTTGCAAGCTCGCTTGCTACTCGAACCTGACTTAGCACTTCTCCCACTTCCATAGCACTTAATAAAGCACAACTACTCCGGTCAGAATTCTCTACTGAGAATATGATTCGGTTATGACTATCCGGGTGTCTCCATGATATCTCCCCTCCTGGCAAAATGTCCTAGACTCATACTTGCTCAACCAATCCATACCCAAAACAATTTCGAGATCTACGAAATCAATAACATACAGACTGCATGCAAACTTATGACCTAACAAATCAAGTCCTAATTGGTCACATCTCATCTCCAAAGTTTCATGCCCTCCTATTGGAATCGCAACCTTTAAGGAAGTAATAAGGTATGTGGGTTCTAAGCATAACCAATCAACTGAACACTGGGATATAAATGACTGTGATGCAGCGGTATCAAATAGTTTCTTAACTGGTATACTATAAATCAAAAACGTATCTTCCATCGCAGCCTTTCCTTTTTCAGCTACAGTTGGCCTAGCTGGTAATGGTCTAATAGCAAAAACCTTTCTCTTGTCCGCCCTAACCTGTTCTTGAACACTGATTCTTGTAATACCCAACTTGGTCACAGTTGAAGCACTTTACATTCTTCTTATCTGTAGCCCTCTTCCCCTTGCCTGACCAGCACTCATTTTCATAACAACCCTTCTTGTCACACTTGTAGCAAACTAAATCAGCCTTTGCAGCATCTCCCTTTTGAGCTTCCTTCTTCTTAAAGAACTTCCTCTTCTTTTCCTGAGAACCCTAGGTTTCAACTAGCTTCTCTCTAACATAAACAACAAGCATCTCCTCATGACGGATTGCCATCTACACAACTACATTACAAGGATCATGGATATGTGTCGGGGTTGCCCTAGCAAGCTCAGATCTCAGTCCCAGAATGAACCTCTCATTTCTGTCGGGGTTGCCCTAGCAAGCTAAGATCTCAGTCCCAGAATGAACCTCTCATTTCTCCCGATGTCAGTGTCTATGGTAGCATGTCAATATCGGGACAGCTCATCAAACTTAGTAGCATACTCGATTATCGATATCTCTCCCTGCGCTAGATCCATAAACTTTCTCAGCAGTGCTGACTTAGCAACTTCAGATAAACATCTCTGTTCAAATCTTCCTCTAAAATCTGCCCAGGTCAACTCTTCCTCTGGAACCCCGGTAGTAAAACTATTCCACTAATGAAGTGCTACCCCTTGTAACTGCCTAGAGGCCAGCCTCCTCTTCTGTGTATCATCCAAACCCATCTCAGCAAAGATTCCCTCGCAATGTAATAGCCAATCCTCAACTTCTATGGCATCCTCCATTCCCATAAATGGTTTCCCACCACAACTGGTGTAATCTCTGCTAAGCTTAGCGTAATATTATCAACTGAAGCCACATGATTAGCTCCTCCAACATTAGCAGCAACTCCTGCTTACATCATATTGACGAAGAACTGATACATCGTCCCATATCTACTGGTGGATTTCCAGCACCCACATTGGCATCATCATTTTGGTTAGCATTAGCATGTCGACCTAGGTTCCTCTTGGTAGGTCAAACATTTCCATTGGTTGTGGTGCTTCCTTCACCGAGATTTCCTCTTCTGTTCCTTGCTTCCATATCTTCTTTCTCGTAAATATACATACGCAGCTTAGTAAGATACAGAAGAACGGTCTAAGAGAGAGGGGACTACGTACTCATATATATCTATATATCAAACACAAGTACGTTACTATAGTGTTATCCCAAACCCCGATCTTATTTTCTGATTTATTGGATTATGTTTGAAAATCTTTTAGGTTTAAATTTCTTTTAAGGTTCATAAACCTATGCTCTGATACCAACTTGTAACATCCCCTACTTGGAGACCCAAAACTAATTGTTACGGATACTGCAGTCATCCATAGTTATTAATCCTCAATGACCAAATACGTTAATGTGAAATGCATTAATATAACAGAAATACAAGAATATGAAAAAAAATAAACTTGAAACAAGTTCCAAATTCCAAAACATTTCAAATTCGTTACATAATCTCAGTACAAGAACCACGTTTAGAGAAAATATATTTATTACAACTTACGCCAAGAGCGACATATAAAGATGCCCCTTGGACGATCAGAGTATATATATATGCGATTAAACATCTTTGCCTTTATTAACAACACGGTGGAATCAAAATAAAAGAGAACTCTAGATAGCTATCATGCCTTATGCACGTCTTCTAAAGATTATTCGTCTAAGAGGTACCTGAAAACCTCAACTCTCAAACTTCTCAAAATCAATTGAGTACCCGAGAGCTTAAGAGTAAAACATAAACTTTGAGTCAGACATAAAGCCTGGTATGAATAATAATCTACCATCTCAAACCATTCAGATATCTAGTGAGACCACGTCGCTTAGCGGAACGGGTTTTCCCTTCCTTTATAAAACCATATACTGGCTCCTGCATCCACAATGGTTAAAACATCTCAAAATAATATGATGATATGCAAAACAAGTAAATCAATTTTGGATTACCCATCCCCATTCATTTTGACTATCTGTGTCAATTATAGTTTCTAGGATTACTATTAACCTATTAGTTTTCATGGGCTTACTAATAACCTGTTTAATGATTAAGTAACACCCTGTCCAGTTCCATAGTTGTCAAAGGACTGCTACAAACCTATTGGCCCCTACCAATATCTTCATTGTTTCATGGGTTTTCCTTGAACCTATTGGTAACCCTAATATCTTTCCTCCTATCCTAGTTTTCATGGGTTGGCTGGGAAGCTATTGACATCTGTCAATATCTTAATCCAGATATAGTTTTCATGGGCTAACTATAAACCTATTGGCCCATGCCAATATCAAATCATAATTTTCATGGGCTAACTATGACCTATCTTCCTAACATCTTCCTTTATACACATGGGCTTACTATAAACTTATTAGATTCTGGCAATATCTTTAATTAATTTGATTTATATTCACTATTGAGTCAACCTAGCTGGTTATTCTGCCATTTCCTAAATTACCGCTATGGGTTTATTACAATGTGAATATCTATATATATTTGAAGAAGAAAACATAATAACATAAGAATACCACTCTTGTGGGTTTAATATCCCTGAAATGGTTAATCCCTTTAACCCATTAATCAAGGAAAACTTCTTCAAAACTCCATTTCAAAACACTTTAGTTATGCCATGGTTTTCTTTTAAAATGAGATTGCGCTATTAGTTTTGAAAAATTAAGGCTTTCGAAAACTTTAAAACTATGCTTTCGACCCCACTGATAACCTCTTTGAAAGCATATAAATCTCTTTTTAAAACATTAGGCCCTCGCCTTTCGAAACCCTTTATAACCTCTTCTTCGAAATCATTCGAATGTAATAAAGTATTACTTATTAGTTCTTAGAAACATAGTTTCGAAACCATTGAAAGTACCCCTTACGAAACCTTTGGAAGCATCCCTTCTGAAACCATTGAAAGCCCCTTTTTCAAAACCATTGGGTTTATATTTAAAAATATCATTTAGGTCAAAGTGAATATAAACGAAAGTATCTCTTCAAAACCATTCTTTATCTTATGAAAGTATTGGGGAAAACTTGATGGTACGGCACCATCCTTTTGAAAGCATAAATCATTTGGGTGAAAGACTTGAAGGTTGGCTTCGAAACCCCTTTCGAACCCATTGCCTTTGAAACCACTAACCCCCTTTAGAAAGCATTTAGGAAGTGGCTTAGTATAATTTAAAACAAAGACAACCCCTCAAAAGCATTGATGACTTTAACACACTCTAAAGGAAAAAGAACAGCGATTGGGTTTCGACTAAGTCAGAACCACTACTTTCGAAAGCATCATTTTAATAATAAAGGAACCCATTCGAAAGCCTATATTTTTAAAACATAAAATGGCCACCCCTTCGAAAGCTATTATAAAACCCCTTCCAAAAGCATATGTTTCGACTTCTTCGAAAGCTTTAATAAGATAAGATAGGCATTTTTTCATTTGAAAATAAAACTAAGGTTACGACCCCATCAGAAGCTATGCTTTCGGCACTATGCCTTCCGCCTTCCTCCAATCCACTATGTACCATCTAAGTGATACCTTATGTATTGCTTTCAGCTTTGTAGGGTTTTGACTTGATAGAAGGCGAAAGCTATAGGTCAAAAGGTACTTCTAATAGAGGAAAAACCCACTTTTCCGCGTAAATCTGATTTAATGCGAATTAAAGCAATCACTTTCAAACAAACCTGCCCACGTGTAAACATGTGACTGGTTGCCTTAACTTTTCAAATCCTTTACCAAAATTACTACCACTTAATTTACCAAGGTTAATTTAGCAAATAAGCCACTCCATTAAGCAAAACAATTAAATCGTTTAGGTCCTTCTTTAAAACTAATTTAATTCTCATAGTGATCCACTTAGGAAAATCACAGAAATTCACTTTTAATATGGTATCTAATGTATATAAATTTCAGACCCAAATTCTCAATATAATTTTTGAAATAAATTTCTAAACGCACTTATCATATTTTCCTTTGAAAATTCATAATAATATTTCCATAGCTTGGGAAACTATCAAAATTAAAACCCAACTCCAAAATAATGTTCTACATGACATATAATTTTGGGTACGTATGCATACATCCCTGATGAGTTTGCAAATATACAAAGCATCCCTTTACTTTTTTAATAAGTTTCCGGCACATGTTTTTAAAATTCGAACATCTAAAAGACAAAAAACCCTCCCGTTGTAGTTTCTCTCTCCATTACATCATTCCTATGAAAATGAAATCAGTAAACAAAATAGAATCATAATCTAATGAATAAACTGAAATCATGGAGACTATAAGACTGATTTAGAAGGAAAACGAAACCCAATAATCATTTTAATTAATCAAGAAAAATCTAAAATCAAATAATGGAAAGTATAATCAATTACAACATCAAAATCAAGCAATAAAATTATAACAACAAAAGAAAATAGTAATTTGTAAGAAAACGAATTCATTCTTCACAAAATTAAAAAAAATATAATATATCGGCAACAATTTTAAATATTTGCCGCTAAAATTGCACAAATTTATAATATTTGTAGTTTTTTCTACAAATATTCGCAATATTTGCAATTTTAGTTGCAAATAGATAGAAAATTTACAGTGAAAAATTTGATTACTTGATAAAAACACACTTACAGCTCTAACATATATTATTACACGTTTTACTGCAAAAATTGCACATATTTGCAGTATTGTAAGCAAAAATTCACAATATTTGCTGATTTTTCTACAATTATTCAGAATAATTGCAGCAATATCCGCAAGTCATAATAATGGCAGAAGAAAGTAAAAATTATGAACACTTGCTAAAAAAACTCTTGCAGCTTCAACATATATTATTATTTTTTTGGAAAAATACTGAACATATTTGAAGTATCATAAACAAATATCTCAAATTTTGTAGATTATTCTGCAATTATTAAGAATAATTGCAGCCATGACTGCAATTATTCACAATATGTGCAGAAAAAAGTAAAAATATTCATAATATTTGCATTAGATTTTTAATGCAAAAATTGACAATATTTGAAGTTCTTTATGTAAGTATTCTCAATATTTGCATATTTTCTGCAAATATTAAGAATACTTGCAGAAAAATTGCAAATATTGGAATATTTATAGATTTTTATGCATGTATTCTCAATAATTACAGTTTTAATGCAATATTTGCAAGTATTCTCGATAAATGCAATTTTTATGCACGTATTCTTCATTATGAAGATAAAATTCATCTTTCTAATGCTATAATATATGTTGGAGTTGTAAATATTATGAATATTTTCTGAATTTGAAATTAATAATTGTAGAGAAAAATTGCTACAGAATTGCATATTTATATGCAAAAATTGCCAATATTTGCTGACTTTTTTGCAATTATTCCAAAGATCTGCACCAATATCTGCATAAAAATTGCAGATGTTCAGCAGTTATTCCATATAAGTGCATACTTTTATGCAATTACATCGATTAGTTACAGAAAACTATGCAATTATTCCAAGTAATCACAGAGAAGTGCAATTGTACCACATAACTGTAGACTTTTCTGCAACAATTGCATATAGTTATTGAATTATATGCAATCATACTATATAATACAGACATTTCTGCATTTATTACATATAATTGTAGACATTTCTGTAATTATTGCATATAATTGCTGCAATCATACCATATAATTGCAGAAAATTTTAAAATGATAAATGAAATTAATAGATATTCACAATGCCACTCAGTAGAAAGAAAATAAAATTTGTAATTTATTGGTGAAAACGGTTTATAAATCCGTCATTTCTACAAAAAGTTATTGCGTTTCAAAGATTGATAATTAATGTAGTGCAAATTTTAATTATGGACATGAGAATAACATCCACATATGAAGAATCAACTTGCTGCAATGGAGGAGAGGGGTATTATAAGGAGGAAAATTATAGAATTTGAAAATAGGGATGTAATTTATATCTTTTTTTAAGAGGATGTTTTGTGTATTAAGTTTGATTCTAGGGATGTGTCCCTTTTGTTCACTATAATTTTTCCATGGCATTCAAACATCAATTACAATCGATTTTCTCGAAAACCTCATACATCCCTATTTAAGCCATTTTGTTTAAATCGAACAAATCATAATTTAAGCATATCATCATCCAAATCATCATAAAAACGAATTTAATCTTAAATTCGAAAGCATGTGCTCATAAAACAAAATAGGGATGGTATAAATTATTATTTACCCTGATTAGGATAAGGAGATTGGATTGAGATTGAGATTTATTCCCCTTACTTTAAGCCTTAGCTTGATTTGAATTTTCTCTTCTTTTTATTCTTAGTAATGGCCGGCTCCTCTTCTTATGTTTGCATTTTATTTCTTTGAAAATGAGAAATGAACATGAATGACATAAGGAACGAAGACATATAAGGGTTATGGTAATAGGGTGCGGTTATTTCCCATTATGCCCTTGTGTAATTTAATTAGCTTACAAACCATTCTTAAGCCCATTTAATTAATTAAGCACGACCTCTAAGTATTTATTAAAATCTCAGTCCCTTTATCACTTAATATTTATAGTATTCTATTTCACTTATCTAATTAAATCTCCTGATTAATGTTATCAAAAATTAGGGGTGTTACATTATGTTTTTCGCATAAAAGTCCAGTTATGTTTTTTTCTTTGTTTAATTGATACAACTTTTAAACAATTTTCAATAATATCTAAAAATTATATTTAAAACAAAAAACATGTGAAACATGCATTCAATCTCCAAAGTAGTTTTAAATAATTTACAAATATAGTTAATTTATACTTGTGTGTATAATGAGGTACAAAATACATCAATTATTTAAAATTAGTTTCCAATCCAAAATTATTTGATCGTTTTCCTTTTTTGTTAAATAATAATTTCTTACTCAATAATGAAATTAGATTTGGACAATTTAGGCATATCAATTCATTGTAAAATGAATTAGATCTAATTATACATATAGTATGAGCGCATGATGAAAAAGTTGTTGTAAATATAAGATCTAATTTGTCAAGATGAACATACAATCAACTAACATATATCATATCTAAACTCTGCATCAATATAATAAATAAAATATTGAGATTAGATGTCACATGTGTAGGATTTAAACTACATTAACATGGTGAATATATAATAAAATAAAATTAGAATTACCTAAATATGAAGCATAAGATTTGCACGTTGAAGTTGAATGAAGAATAAAACTTCAATTTGATTGAATAAACTTCTACATTTTGCATGGATCTAGAGGCAAACACCACCTTTAATGCTATTGATTTTTATTTGATTTTTCTTATGGAATTTTTTATCATGGAGTCTACTAAGGGAGAAGAGGACAACAAGAGAAAGAAAAAAATTTATCAGGAAAACGATGATGGATTAAATAATATGTTTAAAAATAATGATGAAACCTTTCAACTCTCTCCTTTCAAAACTTTCCTATTTAATTTTTAATTAAATCTCATCAAAGCCTCTCCCTCCTCTTCATATTTTCAGCAAAAGAAATAGAATTAATGAAAAAGGACAAAAATCATTTCATAAATGATATTTAAGCGAGTAATAAAGAGGACTAAAGAATGGACATTTAATTCCTTCTTTTAATTGCTTCTTTGGTTGTTTAAATCGCATTTGAAACCTCTCCTCCTTATCATCATGCATGTGGACCTTAAACAATTCCCAAAACCAATTAGAAACTAATTTACTTAAACCTATCTTAAATATTTTATCGACACCGTATATCAATATGCATGTTTATTAATTTTATGTATGTACTTTACTAAATGCTAATGGTATTCAAATAAATAGAAATCTTAATAACTAATTTTTCATAAATATTAATTTACAATAATTTAAATCGTGTGGTTTATTCAGTGTATTCATCATTATGGTCATGCGACTTAAGAGTGTAAATTCAATTAGCATTTAATATGGAACAATTCGAAAATTAACATTTACACGTCACCTTAGCCAGTGATGTGACATTTTGGCTGGATTTGTCACTTGCGCATCTTTTAGGTAAAATCAAATTTTACTTATTATAAGTGATACCTGATGATTATCTACATTTGTTTTCTTTGTCGAAACTATGTCACTTTGGAATTATGGAATTCGGTAATAACCAAAATTCCAATATTGTCCATATTCAACTCTATAATCCAAACAAAAAGTCCTTGGTTTAATAATAATAATTATTGCTAACCAAACTACCCCAACCATAGTTTTGAATTTGAGTTGATTTCGATTAGCCGTGATACTAACGCTAGATAACCGAGGAGACGAATCCTCTCTCGAATTGTGTTTCACTTCTAATACTTCCACTCGATCCAAGTATAGTAGTTCAGTAGATGTCATGCCATAATTTAACTATAATTAATGTGGAGCTTTAATATTGAAGATCAGTAGTATTCTCAAATCAAGATAACTATACAAATCAGTCGTTTCAATATTTTCTTTTTGAACTTAGTTATACTAACCCACAGAAAACTATCAGGTGAGTCATTCCATATTTATCCAATACTATTAGTGTGTAACTCCTTGGTTACCCCAACATCTATGAGTAATACACTGCCTAACATTTGGAGGGCATTACATACTATAGTTTTAATAGATGCATCAATGTCCATTCACAATACATCTTGATTAGGAATATTTAAAATGACGTGCTTATGTTATTGTGATATAATACTCATGGTCAACTATTTGTAACTGCTATCACAAGCACATCATTTATGGACTTTCTGACATATAACTTAAATAAATAATTATTTATTTATTACATTTCATAACAAGTATATAATCGAAAGGAAATAACTTTTATTACAAACAAGATTGGTTATCGAGTTAGATTTATGTAAAAAATTATACAATTGCCTCTAAAGCGTATCTCTAACTTTAAAGCATATCTCTAAAGATATAGAACTACGACGCAATCCTTAAAATAACAACACTCGATAAGGATGCACCACAATCTTAACTAAAGATTAAAGAAGATGGGTTATGAAGCAAACTTATAATAACATAAGAAACTATGTGGATGCGCCTCCATCCTGATTTGACATTAAAATGATAGAACAAGGCCATAATTTCAAAGAAGATACCACTTATAGATGTAAAGGTTTAAAGGATGAAGCAATGGGAAAAACTGTTTTACGACCAAAAGCCAAGAGACGGTTTCCCAAAGCAAGCCAGGAAGATATGATTTCACGCTTAAGATCCCAAAACATGGCTTAAACACAAGGGAAGTGGCACAGTCCTTTATTGACAAAGACAGTTCAAGATGGGTTCAAGTTATATGGCTTTCCTTTGAAATAGCTATGCAATCTTATTCACCGAGCCATATAGCTCAGCCTCTAATTACCGCCAACATAATGCTTTGTCTCTATTTTCGGTAAACAGTGTAGTACCAATTCAAGAGCGACAACATTTTCCAGATGAAATATACTATTGTTACCCAGCGTAATCATGGGGGAATAATTCTCAATGGCATATTCACAATAGAAAAGTCTAGGAATGCTTATAACCATGCACTTTTCCTGAAATAGGGGCAGTTTCTCATCATAGTTTCCCTTGTACATGTGTGCAGTCCATTGTTTTTTACCTCATGGAATCATTAGGTCACATAGGTCATGAACTATTAAAATTTGGGATTTTTCACTGTAATTTCAAGCATCCGCCTAAATCCAAAATTCATCAATTCAAATCACGGTTTCCCACTGAAGATCATGTTGGCAATCCATGTACAACAAATGAGAAAGATAGATGATCGACACATGACATCATCCATGGGTGGAAATAAAAGGAGCGGAAGAACGACATTTGCAATCCCGTGAATCTCTGTGTACTATAAATAAATGGGGTATTCTACAGAAGAGTTGTTTTCACGTAGAATTTACTCTATATCAAATTATTTGAACTGTTCTAGTAATCTTTTAGACAATTGCACGTATTTAGCTACAGTTGCTTCTTCATTTGGTAATTGCTCTGAACTTGGTACACAACTAATTGGGAATCATTATGAATTTTAACATGGGTTACCTTCATTACTTGAGCCATCCTTAAGCTTTGAAGGAGAGCTTCATATTCTGCAACATTATTAGTAGTTTTGAACCCAAGTTTCATTTCCCTATATAATTTCTGCCCATTTAGGGTGGTCGGTACATATCTAATTCCTGCTTCCTACTCATTTGATTCTCTATCCAAAAATAATTGTCAAAACTATATAATGGGCACCTCTAGCTCGGATTGTGGTTTAGTAGGCAGTGTGCATTCCACAATGAAGTCCTCAGTGGTTGTCCTTTGATTGATTTTCTAGGGAAATGGGAGATATCATACTCGTCGAATTCCGTTGCCCATTTTAGTAAGCAACCCAATGTATCCAGCTTCTGTAGTATTTGCTTTAACGGTTTGTCTGTGGGGACTTTGATGGCATGTACTTGAAAATATGGCCATAGTTCCCTTGTTGTGAGAAGCGGGATATAAGCTGGCTTTTCTATGGTTAAGTATTTGAGCTTCGCTCCCGACAGGCGTTTTCTCATGAAGTATATAGGCATTTATGTCCCTTCATCTTTTCCAACCATTACAGCACTAATAACTTTATCTGTGTCAGCTAAATACACATTTAAGTCCTCACTTTTATTGGTTTCGATAGGATAGGGATGCCGATCAAATTGTCCTCAAATTCTAGAACATGCTTTTACATTTCTCAATCCATGTGAAATTCCATCCCCTTTTCACTTGGTCGAAGAATGATATACACTTATCTGTTTCTTTGACCCTTCTATTTAGACTCATTACATCTTTTGATTTTTCTAGGACTCCCATTTTCCTTATAACCTCAATCTATTCTGGATTTGCTTCGATGCCATGGGCGTACCTTATAAACTTTTCTGACTGGATACCAAAAGTACACTTCAAAGGGTTCAACTTCATGTTATACTTCTTTAAGATTGCAAAGGTCTCTTCCAAGTCATATGCATGATTTGGTGCTACTTTTTACTTAATAAGCATATCATTTACATACACCTCTATATTTTTCAACCCGCCTAATAACATCATGTTAAGTAACATTTGGCAGGTTTCCCCAGTGTTTTCAGTCCAAACGACATATTTTGGTAGCAGTATAAACCCTTGTCTGTCATAAAGCTAGTATGTTCATGGTCAAACATAGTTATTTGGTTGTATCCTAAGTATGTGTACATAATGGTGAGCAGTTCATGGCCGCTAGTTGCATCCACCAACCAATCGATTCTTAATAGAGGAAAATTATCCTTTAGGCAGGCCTTGTTATAGTTGATATAGCCTGCACATGTTCTCCACTTTCCATTAGACTTCTTTACAAGAAAAGGACTTGCAATCCACTTTGGGTAATATACTTCTCCAATGAACCCATTCTCCTTCATTTCTTAACCTCTTCATGTAAAGCATTATATCTTTCCTAATCTAAGGTTCCGTGCTTCTTCTTAATTGGGTGAGCATCGGGATCGGTATTGAGTGCATGGCAGATGATAGTTGGGTCTATCCCTACCATATCTGAGTGCATCGACATCTACTGATATTTTGAGAATGTCTAATAACTTGGCCTTGATTTTTGCACTAAGGTTTTTCCCTATTTTGAGAATCTTTAAAGGATCTATGGGGTCTATCTGTACATCTTCAAGATCATCCAACTTCTTTAATTCTCTTTTTGTTTCCCCTAATCTTGGATACGTTTCGCTTTTTTCTTATTCGGACTAGGATGTAGTGGAGAAAATCTTTCCCTGGCTTTCCTTAGAGAAATACGGTGCGTAAATTGAATTATATTCATTAATGTTGATCATGTGCATGTATTCTCTCGTTTTCCCATTTACTGATGTTGTGGCGTAGATTAACATGTTTCAGCATCGGCCTTGGTACCGATGTAGTTCTTAAAACTGGCTCACTTTCCTTTTATAATCATTATTACAATTATATGAGGAGACTACATAATAATTTTATTGCTAAAACCAAGGTTTACATTATATAATTCCCTAACTAATTATTATTCCCCTCTAATCGATCCTTTCCCAACGAAGGTATGAAACTTCATAAGGAAATTCTTATGTGAAATTACGACCCCCAGGTCAACTAGTGTAGGTCTTTCCAAAAATGCATTGTACTGGGACAGTTGACCAATGATAAGGAAGGTGGCATAAAATGATTTGTGAAGAGGGGTGGTTCCAACAGTGATGGGTAGACTTGGTAATCCAATAGGGACGATGACAGTACTGTTAAATCTGTAATTTGGTCCAGGGTTCGACTTTGGTATTTCTACTGGAAGCTTTATCTTGTCAAATGCAGATTTGAAGATGACATTGATAGATCTTCCAGAATCCATAAAGACTTTCTTCATGGTGTAGTTTGAGATCTGTACTGTAACTATCAAAAGGTCCTCATGTAGGAGGACCACTCCAGCAGCATCAACAGATGTGAAAACTTTATCCTGAGCAGGCTTATGTTTTATATGGAATATGACCCTTTGCTTCATGGTGACCACCTACACATATCACTGCGGTGCCTTCTTACTTTTCCCAACAATATGTGGCCTTCTATGAATTGAGGCTATAAGATTGGAGGGATTTCCTTCTGTTCCCCCATTCGGATCTAGAGAGGGATTCCCTTTTCTCTCACCACTATTCTCCTTCTGATAGCTGCCAAAATATCCTTTCTGAATCAGCCATTCGATTCATTTGTCAAATGTCGATAGTTATTAGTATGGTGCCCGTTGGCTCTGTGGAAGCGACAATTGCCCCTCCTCCATTTTGTTTTGGCTTCTTCCCATTGTTTGGGTCGTTGTAGGCCAGCTTAGTTCGAGTCATCTCATATATTTGACCCGTTTTGTGGGTGAGGGGAGTCTTTGATGTGAAGTTAAACTTCCTCTACCGTTTTACTGGTGGATGGTATCCCTCTACCTCTATTTTCTTTTCGTTATAGGGTGTAGAAGCTCTCTTAGATGAATGTGGTTCTGCAACACTAGCCTGTTCCATTCTGATGTAGCCATTGGTGCTTTCATAGAAGGCCTACATATAGTAACACGGCTTTCTACTATTGTTGTCCCACATAGCAATGTTTCTCATAATCCCAACATGTGCTACCATCAATAGCGCTTCTTCACAAGTCAACCCAATCCTGAGCGCCTCAGTTTTAAAGCGTTTGATAAGTTATGTAGGATCTCATTCTTGCACTACTTTACACGAGAAATGGTGTTCACATCTGATGAGGCTTCTCTTTTCGAATTTGAACTGTCTCAAGAAATATGAAGCTAAATGCGATCGAGAACGGACCTCTCCGGGACCATACCTTTTAAACCACCTTGAACATGCTCATGCCAGATATTGTAACAACCCAAAAGTTAAGCTATAATAATTAATTAACGAATTAAATTATAAAATAAGTTTGTGAAATTATCAGAATCGAGCTACAGGAGTTGCACCATTTATGTCCTGGTGATTTTCTAGTTAATTTCCATATACATTTTGTCAAAATCCGAGTTAATATGAAGGAGACACGAAATAAACAAGAAAATAGAAACTAAAAGAAAAAAAATAAGAGCCTAAGTTGGCCCATATATGGGCTAGGTTGACCTATAGGTCAACCCAGACATGGGTAAGGTCGACCTTAGGGTCAACCCCCAACATATGTAGTTCGACCCTCTTAATTCTTTGACGGTGTTTCAACCAGCTAGCTTCGAACACGTCATTTTGCAACTTTTCTTCAATCCTGTGCGTTCGTGCTTCCATTCGATGGTTCTCAGTGAGCCTATGATGTGGTTGCACCATATTTAATCTTCAAATCCAACGGTCTAAGACCCTAAATTACACTATATATAACACCCTAGCCTAGCCGTTTTTCTCATTCAAATTTTCTCCTATTTGGGTCCATTGCCAAAGGTCGGACTCAAAATAGAAAAAAAATTCTAGGAAGGAAATCTTTTTGATAAAAATATTCTACGCTCTAGAAGTGGATCAAGGAAGACCAACGTATAGAGCTAAGGAACACAGGTGAGTGTTTAGTAATTATTTTAGATTTTTAAGTAATTTAAAATAATAGAGCTCTTAATAGTTGTAGTTTTCTGTAAATTTAAGTTTTTTCAGTCTATTTTATTCAGCTATTTTTATTTAGCTATTTTGTTCAGTTATTTACAGTTATCTACAGTTATTTACATTTATTTACATCTATTTTACGTTAGAATTCAGCCTGTAAATGTTAGTTTCTTTTTAGTCCTTTTTACGTGAATAAAATAATAAAAAGAGAATAATTTGCAACTATGGACACTAAGTTTATAGAAATTAGATGTAAATACGACGGACTGTAATAAAAAGAAGATGAACTGAAATAGGAAAATTTGAGACATTTGCAGCTATGTTTATAACTAAAAAAATATAAAAGAGAAGAGTAACAATTATAACAGGTTATAATTAAGCAGAAAGAACAAAACGACTTATTTTAAAACTTTGACTAAGTTAATAAGCAAATTATAACATAGGTTATAATTAGAGATAACAGAAAAGGCTTATTTTAAAGACTTAGATTAAGTTAATAAGCAAATAAGAGCAGAAACAACAAAAGAGACTTATTTTAAGAACTTACCTAAGTTGATAAGCAAAACATAGAAGTAAGGTCTGTACCAAAAGAATTCCCTTTTAGACTTGGACTGATGGTCTCATAACAGATTAGGTGAGGCTAGGCAGGACCCTTTCAGACTAGGATTGATGGTCTCATAATAGTTAGGTTAGGCTGGGACACAAGGTAAATAAGTGTCTAATAGATAGAAGCTCAAATCAAGTGATTTGGGTTAGGTGTGCAGCCAGATTTTGTTCGTTAGGACCCATACCAATAGCATTACCTTTCAGACTAGTACTGATGGTCTCACAAAAACATTTAGGTGAGGCTTGATAGGATCCTTCCAAGCTAGGACTGATGGTCTCACAATAGATTTGGTGACGTTGGGCATGCTTATGCTGATAGGGTGAGTAAGAGGTCACAAGAGGGAAGCGACGGTGAGCGTGCACCAACGGTGATTGAGCATGCGACATCGATTAGGATTAGAATTCTCTACTGCGTTCCAAGCGCTAAACATGTGTCTTTTGCTATGGGACCCACATGACGGGACTAGCTCACAGTGGCACAACAGATATAGAAGGCCGATCAACAGGTAGAATTAGGATCAGCCTAATTAAAATAGGATTAGGATTTCAGTCTAATCAAAGCAGCAATCTATGACAAGTACAAACAATCATAATCAAAGCAAACAGTTAAACGGTATTTTATCTCGAATTTATCTTTCCTTTACTTCCTTTTATACTAGAACTATTGCTAAGACTATTATCTTTATCTTGTTTAAAAATACTAGTAGTTACATTCACTCATCAGATTTTTAGTCCGAATCACACCTCTATTTGCCAGTTTCCCCCATAGGCTAGCAGAGGCAAGGACAGTAGACTTGGATTTCTTGGAGAACCATTTGCACAGCTTTCTCATTCTTTATGTATTCTTCTTCTTTTGGGTTTTCTTTTCATTTGGCTTTTTATGTACTGGTAATTGTGAGAGGGATAATTGTTTTTATTGTAGTCTGATGATGTGACCGAGATTGTATTTTTCACGAGATATGTGTATTTGGTTTTTAAAACATATTTTGTTTTTGAAATGAAGTTTAATTTTAAACATCTAGTTATTATTTAAATATTTCCATTGTTTTTATTTATTTATCTTATGGGTCTTAGTCTCTGTGATGTTTTAGCTATAGCTATAACGCACCATATTCTTTAGTGTGCCTTTTTGGGTATACTAAGGGGTTGGGGTGTTTCACTTGGTATCAACCTCAGGTTATAGGATTCCTAAAAAATTGTTTTAAAAAGTAAAGTATTTTTCAAAGGTAGCATGTTTTAAAAGTATTTTTCAGAAAGAAACTCTTAGGAATAGTTTTCAGGTATAAAAGTTTTTATAAGAAAAAATCCCCACAAAGTCCAGTTCAACCTTCTTTCGATCCTAAATTTTCTTTTCTTTGCATAGTATGGCTGACTGGTTCCATAGAGCTACAATACCCGAGGTGCAAGGCAATCACCCAATACAGCACCAACAGGTGGAGATCCCATTAATCCACGTACAGCAGCTAATTTTTCTAAGTTATGCAAGGACTTCGCTAATCTAGGAGGCAAGACATTTTCCGGCACAGAGGATTTTGTGGAGGCATGAGCTTGGTTGTGGGATACAGAGCAGATATTTGGGCTGTTAGGATTGGAGAACTGCCAGATAGTCCAGATTGCATCTTGGCAGCTGAACTGAGAGGTTAAGAAGGTCCCTAAATCAGAAAAATCTAAGAAGCAATAGTGGATGAATAAGAAGGATAAATATAGGAGGAAAGAAAGAGGACCTTAAAAGCGGATCAGGAAAGGCAGGAAATGTCATAGTTGTGGTTTGGTGGGGCATTTTACAGAGGACTGTAAGAAGGGATTGATGAAGGGGAGGTGTTACAATTATGGGCAACCTGGACACCTTAGTAAAGCTTGTCCTCAAAGGACGGGGCAGAGAGCAAGTGCACCTACAGCGCAAGTGCGGGCTTTGGGTGTAGCACCTTCTAGTAGTGGACCGGATAGAGGTAGGAAAGTCTCTGTAGAAAGTTTGATCTCTATTTCAGATTTTCCTATTCGGACGCTTTTTAACTCTGGAGCATCTCATTCTTTCATTTCTAGTTCCTTGGTTGATTGCTTGCACTTAGATATTTTTCTAATAGTAGAACTTATAGCTGTTTCAAACCCCATAGGAGGATCGGCACATTTATCCATGATTTTTAGGGGTTTGAAATTTTTTATAATAGGCGTAAAGTTTGATTGTGACACCTATGTACTAGGATTTACGAGATATGGGATGATTTTAGGGATGTATTGGCTATCTACTTATGGAGCAATATTGGACTGCGAGAGGAGAGTCGTCAGACTAGAGACATGCAGCAGTAGGAATCTCGAGATTTCTTGCAACCCACAGGGGTCAGTCATGTTGAGCTTTATTTATTCCCTTAATTCATCACTGGGAGAGTTAGATTATGTTCCTATTGCTAGAAATTTCCCAGATATTTTTGAGGAGGTTAGGTAACTATCCCCTAAGAGTGAGATTGACTTTAGAATCTAACTGAATGACAATGCTAAGCCAGTGGCATTGACCGTGAGACATATGGCTCCTAAGGACAAGAAGGAGTTATGTAAGTAGATCGGTGAGATATTGGAGAAAGGCTTCATTAGATGAAGCATATCTGAGTAGGGAGCGCCAGTCGTCTTCGCTATAAAGGAGGATGGTTCCCTTCGACTTTGTGTGGATATAGAGAGTTGAATAAGCTCACAAAGAAGGACCATTACCCACTTTCTAGGATAGACGATTTTTTCGATCAGTTGGTTGGCTCTTCAGTATTTTCTCAACTAGATTTAGCTACTGGATTTCATCAGCTTAGCATCGTTGACGATAGCATAGATAAGGCAACACTTAGGACACCCGATGGATTATTTGAGTGGTTGGTTATGCCGTTTGGGCTGGCCAACACCCCAGCTTATTTCGTAGATTAGATGAGCCATGTTTTTCGAGATGTCCTAAATAAGTTACTAGTAGTATTCGTGGACGACATTTTGGTGTTTTCCAAGAGTATGAAAGAGCATGTTATTCATCTAGAAGAGGTTCTTCGTATACTTCGTGTTCATCAGTTAGGGGCAAAGTTCTCGAAGTGTCACTTTTGGCATAAGGAAGTGCGTTTCTTAGGGCATGTAGTCTCAAGAGAGGGTCTAGCGGTGGTTCCAACTAAAGTAGTAGAAGTATAAGATTGGAAGGTCCCATCGAAGTTTGAAGTTTCCTAGGTTTGGTTGGAATTATAGGATGTTTATCAGAGACTTTGCTAAGATTTCAGCACCGCTTACTCGCCTCACTTAGAAGAATGCGACATTCGTGTAGGACATAGATTGTGAGGATTCCTTCATGATGCTAAAGTGGGCCCTTAATGGTGCACCAGTGTTAGTTTTACCCAATGGAGCTAAGCCTTTTACAGTATACACTGATGCATGTGGGACGGGTCTTAGGGCAGTATTGATGCAAGAAGGAAGGGTAGTATGTTATGGAAGTATACAGTTGAGGACTCATGAGAAGAACCATCCTACCCATGAATTGGAGTTAGCTACTATTTTTTTTGCGCTCAAGTCTTGGAGACATTACTTACTAGGAGAGAGGGTCGAGCTTTTCACTGACCATAATCATTGAAGTACATGTTCTTATAAAAGGATTTAAACTTGAGGCAGCAGCGTCAGATGGAGTTTTTAGCATCGTATGACTTTCAGATAGCCTATACCCCTCATAAAGGGAACATGATTGCAGATGCGTTAAGTAGAAAGAGCGCAACCCTTAGTCCAATGTTCGTGGAGTGGAAGAGCCTAGAATTTATCTCTACCTTTGATTTTAAGCCCTCTACGGACATTACCCCTGGATTATTGGCCGCACTTGAGGTTAAGTCTATCCTCATAGATCAGATTGGCTCAAGGCAGTGAGAGGATTCAGAGCTTATGGATATTCTAGAGAGAATTAGTAGAGGAGAAGTCTCTAGACATCTCCAATACTATTACATTGATAGTAGAGGGTGGCTAAGGAGAGATGGAAGACTTTGTGTCCCCTACACTAGTGATTTGATGAGAGCTGTTCTAGAGGAAGCACACCATTCCCTAATGACTATTCATCCAGGTGGTGATAAGATGTACAGGAACATAAAGAGAATGTTTTATCGGAGAGTCATGAAGAAGGATGTAGCAGAGTTTATAGCTAAGTGTCTAGTTTGCCAAAGAGTCAAGGCAAAGCCGCAGAAGCCTGATGGATTGGTTTAACCATTGGATGTATCCGAGTGGAAGTGGGATAGTGTTTCGATGGACTTCATAGATGTTTTACCTCGATCTAGGAAGGGGAAGACAAACATTTGGATGATTGTAGATCGTTTGACTAAGATCGCCCCACTTCATTCCGGTTAAAAATAAGAGGACAACACCTTATTTGGCATCCTTATATGTTCGTGAGATAGTCCGACTTCATGGAGTTCCCTCTAGCATAGTGAGCGATAGAGACCATACCTTTACTAGCGAGTTTTGAAGAAGTTTGCAAAAGGCTTTAGGAACATAACTTAGATTGAGTACGGCCTATCACCCTTAGATGGATGGCCAAATGGAGAGTTCTTGAGGATCTGTTGAGTATGTGCATTCTTGATTTTAGAGGAACTTGGGAGGAGCATCTTACTTTAGTGGAATTTTCTTATAATAATAGTTTTCAAGCTAGCATTGGGAAGACACTATTTGAAGCTCTTTATGGAATACCTTGCAAGTCACCTTTGTGTTGGTTGGAGTCTACATAGAGATTGCTACTTGGTCCCGACATGGTTAGAGAGACTTCGAAAAAGATTGATTTGATTAGAAGGAGAATGGAGACGTCCTAAGATAGGAAAAAATCCTATGCAGATAAGTGGAGAAGGGATATTGAGTTTGAGGTAGGAGACTTGTTTTTCATTAAGGTATCTCCGCTAAGAAAGGTAGTAAGATTCAGATCAAGTGGGAAACTTGCTCCCAAATTCGTAGGACGATTCCCCATTGTGGAAAGGGTAGGGAAGATGGCATATCGGTTAAACCTACCAATAAGGGTCGCAGGATTTCATGATGTTTTTCATGTTTCGCACTTGAGAAAGTGCTTACATGATTCAACAGAAGTAGTGGAACCTAGTCAACTCAAAGAAGTTAAAGTGGAGAAAGGAGCAGCAGTTCGTTGCATTCCTACCAAGATCGTTGGGCGTAATATCAAGAAGCTTAGGAATAAGAAAGTCCCTTTGGCTAAGGTGCAGTGAGGAGATAGTATTAAAGACGCTACATGGGAGGCTGAACAGAAAATACATATCTCTTATCTGCTTCTTTTCGATGGTACATCAGTCGTATTGTAGAAGCTTAGGAATAAGATAGTATTGTATAACTATTAGTTGACATTAGGGAATTTGCTTTCATTTGGATACATGGAACGGGCATGATTGCCTAAAAAGAAGGTCGACTGAATCAGTAGACCACCTAATATTTTGAATTAGTTAGGGACATGGACACTACACTATTTTCGTGTGTGTGTGTGTATATATATATATATATCATGAATTGCATTGGAAAACTTAAAAACAATGGATGTAATGGAGGTGGTTGCGTATATGGTTGTAGAATTTGGATGAAAATATTTATTTCATTCTTCTGTCCTTAGAGATTTCAGGGACGAAACCCTTTAAGGAGGGGAGAATGTAACAAACCAAAATTTAAGCTATAATAATTAATTAACGAATTACATAATAAAATAAGTTTATGAACTTATCAAAATCAAGCTATGGGAGTTGTAACATTATGTCCATGGTAATTTTCTAATCAATTTCCATATATATTTTGTCAAAGTCCAAGTTAAAATGAAGGAGATACGAAACAAACAAGAAAACATAAATTAAAAGAAGAAAATAATAATAAACAAGGGCCTAGGTCGACTCATATATGGGCTAGGTCGACCTATAGGTCGACCCAGACATGGATAAGATTGACCTTAGGATTGACCCCCATGTATATATGTCGACCCGCTTAATTCTTTGACGATGTCTCATCCAACTAGCTTGGAGCACGTCATTTTGCAACTTTTCTTCAATCCTGATCGTTCGTGCTTCCATTCGACGATTTTCAGTGAGCCTATGACATGGTTGCACCAGATTTAATCTTCAAATCCAATGGTCTGAGATCCCTAAACTACGCTATAAATAAGACCCTAGGCCTAGCTATTTTTCTCATTTAGATTTTCTCCTATTTGGGCTCATTGCCAAAGGCTGGACCATGAATAGAAATTTTTTCTAAGGAGGAAATATTTTTGATAAAAATATTCTACACTCTAGAAGTTGATCAAGGAAGACCAAGGAATAGAGTTAAAGAGCACAGGTGGGTGTTTAGTAATTATTTTATTTTTTTAAGAAATTTAAAATAATAGGGTCCTCGATAGTTGTAGCTTTCTACAATTTTGAGAAATTTTTTATATAAGTTATTTGCATCTAAATTTTTAAAGTTCTTTTCAGTCTATCTTAATCATCTATTTTTATTTAGCTATTTTATTCAGTTATTTACAGTTATTTACATTTATTTTACGTTAGAATTCAGCCTATAAATATTAGCTTTTTTTATTCGTTTTTAAGCGAGTAAAATAATAAAAGAGAATAATTCACAAATATGGATTAAATAAAATTAAACACTAAATTTACAGACACTAGATGTAAAATAAGAAAGATTGTAATAAAAAGAAGATGGACTGAAATAGGCAAATTTACGACAATTGCAAGCATGTTTATAACTAATGGTTATAAAAAACAAGACAAAACAGTAGAGTAACAATTATAACGTAAGTTATAATTGAGAAAAAAGAATAGAAAGGCTTATTTTAAAACTTTGACTAAGTTAATAAGCAAATTATAACATAGGTTATAATTAGAGATAACAGAAAAGGCTTATTTTAATGACTTAGATTAAGTTAATAAGCAAATAGAGCAGAAATAACAAAAGAGGCTTATTTTAAGAACTTACACTAAGTTGATAGCAAAACATAGAAGTAGGGCTCGTATCAAAAGCATACCCTTTCAGACTAGGACTGATGGTCTCACAATATCTTAGGTGAGGCTGGGCAGGACCCTTTCAAACTAAGATGATGGTCTTACAATAGTTAGGTGAGGCTGGGACACAAGATAAATAAGTGGCTAATAGATAGAAGCTCAAATCAGGGGATTTGGGTGAGGGGCGCAACTAGATTTTCTTTGTTAGGACCCGTACCAATAGCATTCCCTTTCAGACTAATACTGATAGTCTCACAAAAAGACTTAGGTGAGGTGAGGCAGGACACTTTCAGGTTAGGGTTGATGGTCTCACAATAGATTAGGTGACGCTGGGCACGCTTATGCTAACAGGGTGAGTATGGGGTCACAAGAGGGGGGCGACAGTGAGTGTGTACCAATGGTGACCGATCATGCGACATCGATTAGGGTTGTAATTCGCTACTGCATTCCAAGCGCTAAACATATGTCTTTTTCTGTAGGACCCACGGGATGGGACTAGCTCATAGTGGCACAACAGAGATAGAAGGCCGATCAACGATTAGAATTAGGATTTCAGCCTAATCAAAGCAGCAATCTAAGACAAGTGCAAACAATCACAATCAAAGCAAACAGTTAAACAGTATTTTATCTCGGTTCATCTTTCCTTTACTTCCTTTTATACTAGAACTATCGCTAAAACTATTATCTTTATCATGCTTAATAATACTAATAGTTACTTTTACTCACCAGACTTTTAGTCAGACCCACTCTTCTATTTCCCCTTTTCCCCCATACCCCAGCAGAGGCAAGGACAGTAGACTTGGATTTCTTGGAGACCCATTTGCAGAGCTTTCTCATTCTTCGTGTATTCTTCTTTTTTTCAGTTTTCCTTTCATTTGGATTTTGATGTACCGGTATTATGAGAGGGATGATTGTTTTTATTGTACTCTGATGATGTGACTGAGATTGTATTTTTCAAGAGACATATGTATTTGGTTTTTAAGATTTTCTATTTTGAAATGAAGTTTAATTTTAAATGTCTAGTTATTATTTAAATTTTTTCACTGTTTTTATTTATTGTTCTTGTGAGTCTTAGTGTCTATGATGTTTTAGTTATATCTATAACGAACCATATCCATTTGTGTGCCTTTTTGGTATACTAAGGGGTGTAGGGTGTTTCAGATATACTAGAAAGAGCTTATACCTAGACATTCTCCTTATCTTTAAGATATCCATGTAATACTCGAAAGTACAAAGATGATCATCTAGATTTATGGTCCCATCAAATTTATCAATCGATGGGGCTTTGAAATTATTGAGGAAGTCTTCAATAATGCTTTCGCTGAAAGGGGAAGAACCTTCTTCCCTTCGTTCTTCTCTTTTATTCTATCTACAAAGCTTTACCAATTGTTTTACACAAGCTTTTAATTAGCGGATCTCATCCACTTTGGGGTCTATTTGTGATGAGCCATCTCTGCAGAATGAAGTGACTTCATCATTGTCGGGTGTAGTCTATGCCTGCTTTTTTAGCACTAACAGATTGATGTTTATGGGGTTTGATTTGATTTGCGGTTTGGTTTGAAATTTTTATTTGAACTTGGCATCTGATTGTCTTTGGCCAGCCTAACCGTTCTCAATCCTAAGAATGTCGTTGTCACTCACTCGATGCATAGTTAGTGCAATCAGTGAATGATGGTGGTGAATTGCATAAGGTTGAGGGGAGAATAGTTTGAAAATAGGACATTGGGCCATAGAAATTGCAATCCTATCCATTTATTCGTTTATTTAATTTGTGAAAGCCTGAAGTGTAATTAGGATTTGATCTGAGGGAGGCTATGTAGAAATTCTTACCTCAACTGGATTATAGAGATGAGGAGTTGCCCATTGGTATTTTCGAGGTAAGGTGGAGTTATTCTTGGTTGGGGAAGTATTGGAATCGATGGGATTCATGATGTTATAGTGGTATCTAAGGGAAATGTAAGTAAGTTTGCTGGAGAGAGAAAGTGGTATTCCTTCTAGCACCAAAAAATATTTATAAGATTTTCCGTCTCAAAAATACCTAAGTATTTTTGAAGTAATCACATTGATGAATGCTTACGTAAATAGGAATCGGTGGAATTAAGTAATGCAAAAATTGCTTTTAGAGGAAATTATTATGTGCACTAATGATTAACTATGACGAAAATATTTTAAATCATATAACTAGTCCGTATCTATTTCGTTAAGCAAGATAGTACTAAAAATAGAAAAAGTTGAATCAAGTACTAAAAGCAATAAAAATGACATAGAGAATTTATGTCTTTTGGATGTTAATGAATCCTAAATCCATGGAAAAATGTCACTTTCTTCCTTTTGTTCTTAATACGTACAAAAAATGGCAGGAGTACAGTTATTGGTTTCAGTGTTTCTAAAAAGATTGAAGACTCAAATTCCTCCCCATTTTTGCAGCAGTCCAGTATTGTCCATATTCAACTTTATAATTTAGTTCAATAATAATAATTATTATTAACCTAAATGCTCTGGCCAGAGACTTTGACTTTGAGTCGACTTCAGTTGACCATGATACCGATTTCATATGACTAATGTAACAACCCACCCTGAAATTGGCCTAAATCCCAACCTAGAGAAACCCATCAAAACTTAGACCCATTTCAAAGCCTTTGTTGATTGGTAAAACAAATAACATAGATCTATTTATCTACTTTCAAAGCTCATAGCGGAAGGATAAAATATAATAACATAAACAGTACCCGTTTTATTCAAAATTCCAAATGTCATAAAACCATAACACCATGTCAATAATAACCGTTACATAACAAAGATACAACATGTTCGAAATACGTTTTTATCTGTAAATGGGTACATAATAACATAAATAGATAAATAGATTACTATTATAAGCTCATCTTATCATCATTTCCATTTGGATCATTTCCTGCCATAACCTATGTTGTAATGAGGAGGGAGTCATAACAACATATGTCTGGTGCATAAAAATCTCGAGCATTACTATCTTAGTACTTGGGCAATATAACCTAAATAGGAATATGTCTTATGCATTCTTCCTACATCATAAGTCTTTCCAAATATAAGATCAAAGGAATTTCTAAATGAACAGGCTGTCTAAATATAAGCCCATAACTAATTTGATATCGACCGATAACCCATATCTATCGTCCATAATGTCCTATCAATGTAAAAGATAGTACCCTGGTCATCTAATACCTTTTAATGCGAACTAGGCAGACTTTGATCATTTAATACCTTATTTGAGGCAGTCCCTGTCATTTAATACATATCACAAGGCAGACTCCATATTAGTAGCTATCTAGTTGATATTGCATGGAATTAGTTTAGCCACTTAATACTTCCAATTGAAGCAGGCCTTTTCATGAGATATCCTCTACCGTTCCTAATCCATAATCCTGACCATTTGCCACTTCCTACATAGAGCAGTGGAAGGCCCTCGCATGCCACTTCATACCTTCAATCCTCGAAAAAGTCCTTTGTATTATGAACCATACCCCACGATGACATCTCATATTATTCTGATTATCCATAGGTACTAGTAGATAGATTAGCGGAGAAAATTTACCCGACAGAATATAGGACTTATAACAAGCGCCTTTTCGATCCCCGAACGTCGACACTATATACATCCATAATATTCGCGTACCAAGCACCCAAGTGCTGAAAAGATAGAAAGTTGGGGTAAAATAAAAGAAATAGAAACTTAACGAAGAACACAATATCAGAATCTCTCATGTGGAAGGATAATATATAATATCCCAAATGTGTAATACAAAGAGTTACTCCAACAAATATGAATCTCGGAGTTACAAATGATTATGTACTACAATCAGCCTGGACCATTATAAATGTTCGTCCTCACAATGTTGAATGCATACATAATAATGAACAAAAATGAAAATAGGTAGAAAGATAGATAGATGGAAGCATCCAGCCCGTCTCTATAAGCTTGGAACATCCACCCTATGACCTACTTTATTCAATCTACTCGAAAGAGTACACGATCAGTTTTAGGAAAAGAAACACCACATGTCAAAAATAAGTCTAATGCAAGAAACTCAGAAATGCGTATAAACATATAATGGTGCCTCCGAGACCAATCGAATCATTAGATTGGTTTTCCTTGAAAGGACCCAACTCAATTGATATTTACATCAGGTGACATTACAGATAATGTCTAAGATGTGTAATATAAATAAGAAAATACCCATGTTGCTTGCATCTCACAAACAAAAATATTGAGTAAATTTTAAACAGCTAAGGTACGTTCGTATATGGATTTTTCATCGAGACTACCCCAGTAATACAATCGAGACCAGTTCCTATGACAAATGCCAGAAAATACCTTCCGATCGTCGTATATCTCTACATGAAATTTACTATAAGATAAACACAAGCAGCCCATGCCCTAATACATGAACCAAGTATCAACAACTCCCATTAGAAACATCTATAAACATACTCTAGATAATTGGAGTTGATTACCCCTTATTAGGATAGACTAAACCTAGGATACTCTATCTTTAGTCAATTTTCGATGTCGAGGCTACATTCGGCATATTTCCCATGATTCTTCTCACCTGAACAGAGTCCACTTCAGCGACATCTTCCAAAACTGGACGGTATAATAGTTTTGGAGTGGTATTCAGCAAGTAAAACACTTACCAATTCCGGACTCTTCAAAACTAGTCAATAAATTTTCAGTTAACTTTATTCCAGTTCTTTTAGAAGTAACCGAAAGCTAAAGGCATTTTGTACTAATGCTGCTCTCCGGGGTTCTCATTGGCATATATCTATGAAGCCTTTTGTATACTTCCTAACTTAAGCTTGGTCAAGACCGGTAGTCAACTAATTGACTATCGAGTCTTAACCGCTTGTTTATAATAATCAAGGTTTGTATACTTAACAGGTTTTCGATTTTCCAGCTTAACTGTTCCTCGGCCAAGAGAGAAGCCAGTTGCTTAAAGATCTATTGCTTTGTCCCTATTTGAATATCAATCTTGACTATCGCAAATAGAGAAGCCTACCGCGTTCGGCTTTTAGTGTTAAGCATTGTAATACTAACATTCCATAAATAATGAGACTAAGGTCATTACATAAGTGTTACTTTTTATTCCTTCTTCTAAAATAATATTATTTTGAATTTACTTGTATAAATAAGTTAGAAACTCTTTTAAAATGATATAAATATGTGTAATAGTTTTATTTAATAAGGAATCTAGAATTAGAATAAGTTAAGAAAGGAAACTCTTCTAAAATGATATAAATATGTGTAATAGTTTTATTTTAACAAAAGAGTTATAAATAGTTTTATAAACTTATAGATAAATAAAATACCTTTAAATTATTATAAATAAAATATAAATAGTTATAGGAATTATCATCATAAAAATAGTTACTTAATGTCGATTTTGAAAACCTTTACTATTTTAACAAAATAAACAAGTTTTGTTTAAGTAAAATAAGAATAATCTTTACTTAAAATTTTCAAAATAATCATTTAAAAATGTATTTAAACTTCAAACTTATTTTAAATACTAGTCTATCTTTTATAAAACTCCCTTGAAAAGATTTATAAAATATCCAAAGTAATAACATTTTAAACTTCACAAAAGAACTTGTTTTTCCAAAGTGCATCCATAGCGACTATCGCTATACGTATCATAACTCTACTAACATTGTTTTATAAATAAAATAGCTTTAAAACTTCACTTCTTACTGTCTTTTACGCTTCTGTAAGTATAGAAACCATTTTATTTGAAAATAAAAAATTATGGAGCTTAAAATGTGAGATAAAAGAAAGGGATTTCACAACACGTTTATAGCAATTATCGCTATACGAACAATTCCATATCCAGTGCAATATTTAGTGTCATCAATTATATAAACATATTTGATTCCAAAATTCAATTCATATCACAAAAAAGTACGTAATAACATATATACTAAATAACATAAATTAAATGTTGAATGTCCAATTTCATGCACTTTATTTAATACACAATTCCCTTTAAAGGCACAATGCGTAAGCAAATCACATGCTATTTAAAGCACATATTTTAGTGTTATATCTTTAAGGAGTTAAGCTATATTAACAAGCAAAATTACCAAGTTTTGGTTTAACAAAGTGTCAAGTTTATGATTTTATTTAATAAGTGAGATAACTCACTTTTCAATCAATATATGCAACTCCGTTCAACCTCTTCCTAACAACACCACATTAACTCCTTCCTTCGACACACAAGCACATGAACAAGAGAAGAGGGGGACAAGAAGTGCACACCAAGCTCCTACCACACTAGATTGGGTACGGCCTTAGAGTATTTGGAGAGGATGGCTCCAAATTCTTTTGTTTTGAGGTGATGGAATGATGTTATAAGTTATATTATAATGATGGATTTAGTTTGGAGGAGTCTGAACTAGTTTAGAGTTGTTTTGATTTAAGAACTTTGAGAAGACAAAGGAGTGCAAGAACTTGGAATTTTGAGTTTGTGAATTTGTAAGAATGAAGAGAGCTCTTGCTTCCTATTTATAAGCTTAGGAATTAGTGGTAGCAGAACACTAATACCCTCCTAGGACAGCCATGAAGTTACATGCATCAATGCCTCTTACACACCATGCTTTCCCTAAAGCACTCCACCTTTTCCACCTTAAATCAAAGGACCTCTAGTCCTTTTTCAAAAAAGCTTCCAGCTTAATTTATTTCCTTTAGTCGTAAGAATGTTGAAGCACTTGTTAATGTTTTCATGTCTTTGTTACATAAGCCTAAAAATCTTGGACAACTTTTATTGAACAAAAAGTTGATTTTTAACGAAACGTTTTTTGGTCACATATTCAATATTTACCCAAAAAATATATTTTTGTAAATATATTTCAATAATAAAGTATTTAACAAGGTTATAAAATCATTTTTTCAACACTTCACCTTTTTCCAAAAGTTGTAATTTTCGAAGATGATGTGTTCGAATTTTCTGGTCATCACATTCTCCCACCTTAGGATATTACATCCTAGAAATCCAAATAAGAATAACATAAAGAGAATAAAAGAGAGGGTGTATATAGAGAACTCAAACTACATATAAACAAAAGATACACGCTAAGTGACTCCACCACATGCGATGAGTGTACAACAAAGGTAAGATACAACAGAATCTACTGACTAAGAAATTACTCAGAATTGGAGGCTCTAATACTCTCCTTTATCTTCCAAGTGCAATCTCGATCATTCTCACTCCACTATACCTTGACCAGTTCCACGACGTTATCCCTTAATCTCTTTGTATCACGATCAACAATACTAATAGGCTGTCTCACGATGGTCAAGTCAGGCTCAACCTTCAAATCCTCATGTTGCGATGGCTCGATAATCAAAGCAGGATCTTGTGCGTACTTTCGTAGATGAGATAGAAAAACATCATGTACACCTGATAAACTAGCTAGTAACTCAACCCAATACGCTAGAGTGCCTACTTTTTCAAGTATCGAAAAAGGTCTAATAAAACGTGGTGCTAACTTTCCTTCCTTACCAATGAATTATACCTCTCATCGGAAAAAAATTGATAAACACAAAGTCCCCAACTATGAACACCAATTCTCGATGCCTCACATTAGCATAGCTCTTCTTCCTACTCTGAGCTACCTTCAAGTACTTCTTAATCTCAGCTACCTTATCGTAGCCTCACGAACCATTTCTGGCCCAAGCACTAAGCGATCTCCCGGTTCTACCCAACACGAAGGAGACTTGCAAGGCCTTCATATAATGCCTCAAAAGGTGCCATCCCAATCTTTGCCTAAAACTACTGTTATAAGAAAACTCAACAAGCGGCAAGTGATCCTCCTATGATCCTTTAAAGTCAAGAATGCAAGCTTAAGTAAATTCTCCAAAACTTGATTCACCCTCTAAGTCTATCCATCTGTCTAAGGATGATAAGCTATGCTTAAACTAACTTTGTACCAAGCGCTTCATGCAAACCCTTCTAAAACTGACTTGTGAAGATTGGATCTTGATCACCCATAATACTACGTGGAATTCATAAAGCGTAACAACTTCTCTAACATACAGCTGAGCTAAACTATATGTCGTCCTTATTACCTTAACTTGTAAAAAGTGTGCATTCTTGGTTAATCTATCCACAATAACCCAAATGCCTTCAATACCTCTCCTCGATCTAGGCAAGCCATCAATAAAATCCATAAAATTATGCTCCCACTTCCACTTTGACTTTCTCTAGTGGATGAAGAAAACTGCCCATCTTCTAATGATTACCCTTCACCTGCTGGCAATTAGCACACCTGCTTACAAAGATAGAAACGTCTCTCTCTGTACCTTCCCACTAGAAAGTACATCTTATATCCTGATACATCTTAGTGACCCCTGGATTTATCGTCCATCTAGAATGATGACTCTTCGTAAGAATCTCCTGTCTGATGTCGTCAACATCTGGTGCACACAACAAGCCGTTCATCCTTAAAATTCCATGGTTGTCTATATTCAATCTTGGGTACCTCCCTGAGCAACATTCTCGCTAACAACTTTTGCTATTTGAGCGAGACGAACATCCTTCTATAGATGATCCTCTATACAACCGATAAGAGCTGAAAAAACCTCCATTCTAGCCACAATAGCACACTTCCTACTGAACGCATCGACTACAACATTAGCCTTTCCCATGTGTATGAAATCTTAAGATCATATGCAACAATAAACTCCAACTAACGTTGCTACCTCAAGTTCAAGTCCTTCTGAGTGAAAACATACTTCAAAGATTTATGGTCCGAATAAAGCTCAAACTTCTCACCCAACAGATGATGCCTCCATATCTTTAACGCAAAGACAACTGCTAATAGTTTTAAGTCATGCGTCACATACCTCGACTCATGCAGCTTCAGTTGTCTATTAGCATAAGCGACAACCTTCCCATGCTACATCAACACAGCACCTAATCCTATCCCACAAGCATCAGTGTAAGCAATAAGACCTCCATCTCCATCTTGAATGTTAGAATGTGATTATTGATTAACTTCTTCTTTAAGTCTCTAAATGCAATCTAGCATTTTTCCATCTAAACAAATTTGACATCTTTTTTTGTCAAATTCGTAAGTGGTGAAGCAAACTGGGGGAAAGCCTGAATGAACCTCCTATAGTAACCAGCCAAATCTAAGAAGCTTTAATTCTTTGTTATGATTTCAAGTTTCTTCTAATCCTAGACAGCTGTAACCTTTGTCGGATCAACAAAAATACCATCTCCAGAAACTACATGCCCCAAGAACCTAACCTTCGACCGCCAGAAACGACATTTTGAGAACTTAGCCTTAATAACATATTCTCTTAATGTCTCCAGTACAATTCTCAAATGTCGAGAATGCTCATTCCCTGTCTTGGAATAAACTAGAATATCACTAATAAAAACAAGCATGAATTTGTTTAAGACAAGACAAATGACATGATTCATCAATACAATGAAATAAGATGGAGCATTGGTTAGACTGAATGGCATAACCAACCACTCATAAAATTGATTAGAATGAAAAGCCGTCAAGGGCACACTTTCCTCTGCCACCCTTAACTAATGAAAACAAGTAGCAAGGTCAAGCATAGTGAATACACAAGCTCCATGAAGCTGAACAAAAAAGTCATCGATTCTGGGCAAATGATCACTATTTCAAATAGTCTGCTTATTGAGCTTGTGGTAATCAATACAAAGTCCTAGGGAACAATCTTCCTTAGTGGCTAGTACGACGGGCACCCCCCAATTCTAATGGGTAGGTCAAATCGGACCTTTCCGTAACAAGTCATAAATCCAATTGGCTAACTCCAACTTCTCCTTCAGACATAACCTACGAACATGCAATACAATAGGCTTAGCGCTAGGAATCAAATCAATATGAAACTTGATTTCATAATAGGAGGTTAAACCAGTCCTTGAATACATCACAAAATTCTTGAACGACAGATATTGACTTTAAGGCTCCATCTGCCACATCGGGATTGTGACAACCCACCCTTTCGACCCTTGAAAATCAACAATAATATATCATTGGTATTAATGTGCCATAAAACCATTGTCGAAAGGACGAATAGTGAAGGGTGAAAAGAGAATATAGATAAAACAGAATCTTGCAAGAATGGAATAACATATTTATTTTTTCAATATTAATTATCTTTATAGTGGAAATTTTAAATACATTTCAGAGTCTATCCTGCAAATTAGCTGGACAGTTATAAATCTCTGTCCTTATAAATGCTGGATATAATCAGTAAACTAATGCAGCGAAAATGGAAATGGAGAACTATCTATAGGAACATCTTTAGATCCAAGTTCAAGCTCCATCACAATGCTCCAAGTTAAACCTGACCATTTGACCGCTTGGAAAAATAGGCACCTAGAGTTTAACGAAAAAAAATAAACTTTGGGTCAGACATGGGACTGATGTGAGAAACTCAAAATACGGGTATTTAAAAACAAATGGTAACTCACAAGACCACATTGCACAAAAACATGAAACATGCTTTTACCTTATGATAATCAAAATCTTTATATACAAAATCTGGTAATATTATTTATAATGACATTCTTTTGAGAATAATTTTCAGGTAAATATACATAATCTTAGCCGAAATTGTTACATTATTGAATTCCAGCAACTGGGCTCTATAACCAAGTTTGAATGCATTTATCAGAGAATGGATTACATATAATGGCAACGTAAGGAACTACCTTCCATATAATACATCTCTAGAGGAAATTACCAAGGATCAACACCTTTGAAACCTCTGCACCTGGCAAGACCAGCGTACCCGCAGACCCATTTAGTGGCGGATAGGGCCGGATATGACATCACTTGGTCATTCCCGACTTATCTGAGAGATCTCATAGCACACACAACATATATGATATATAGAGAGTAATATAGAAAGCTGATGACCATACCCTAATGGTTACGAACCACATAGCCTTACTACTTGACCTGTTTAAGCCATTTTCGGATGATGATGCCCGAGGTAACGATTACCTTTCACATAGCACATTCCATTTTGAATGAAACAATATCAATTCCATCACACACCATTGATTTCCATAAATAACAAACTCTAAGCTCGTACGTCTTAGAGGAGGGTGTTAAGTGTAAGAGAATTACTTCTTGCACCACTAAACAGATGTACGTTTGTAAAAGTCAATATACGTGTATGTTAGAAATACAACGTCGGACATTCGTCCAAACAATTTGTTCAGGGATAGGACAAACCAAGAGTAATCTCCTACTATATCCTGTCGAGAATCACCCCTAGGATTAATAGCGAACAGTCGTTGCATCGAAGATCAAATGATGATACTACTGCTACATATATGTAATATCGGAAATCTCTCCCAAGGGTTAGTGACAAGCAACCCTATATTCCATCTTCTCATTTACTATCATTCCATGTCTTCAGTTCAAATGCATATATTGGTTCGAAGTGATTTTTGAATAGGAATCACTCAAATCCGATCCTGATTCCTTTGAACCAATCATCTATAAAAGATGTTAAGTTTGAGGGTGATTATCATTTCATTTACCAATATCTTTTATCGAACAAAATATCTCTTTTAGAGATATAAATCTTTAAATCATATTCTTTTCCAGTATGTACAGAATCATTAAACCTCTCTTTGACTTTCAAAATACCAAATCAAAATCATCTCCCATAAATAACATTACAAAACCTTATTGAGTAAAAATGGTCGATATAAATTATACTACTGCTGAACATCAAATTCCATTTTCAACCTTTACTATCTGTCGAATAATTGTGAAATCACCTTTTAAATTCACATAGATAGTACAGATTCCATCCTTAGAATTTAATACCAAGTATATGAAAATTATTTCTATACAATCCAAGTTGTATTAAATTTAAAAAAATTAAATCCTTTATACTTGCCTCGTTTTCGGCATTTCGACCTTATCTATCCCTTGCCCAAGAAAAAGGCCAAATGAGCCAAGGCACTGATTGTTGCTTACAATCTCATTAGTTTATGCACCTCACATCAAGATCTCACGAATAGAAAATCCCAGTCTACTCATCAACTTTTAGAGCCAAGATTAAATCGCTTAATTATAACAGCTTTTCCTTAAATCACTTATTTAAACTCTTTAAAATAAATTATTATACCTTCAAATTGTCTTTAAAATAATTAATTATTCATTTGAAAACATTTATAAAATATTTGGGAAATAATACTTAATTTTATAGCCATATTTCAAAATTTATCAAAAGTGCTGCAAAAAGTGCTGCAAATAGTGTTTTAAAAGCTTATTTGATCAAAAACAACTTTTCGATCATTTATAAATCAATTTTTATAACACAAATCTCTTCTAGACATTTTAATATATTTATGAATTTATTTCATATTTTTAAATAAAAAAGTATCCATTTTACGGAATTTATCTCTTTAGTTTCCGAATAGCCAAAACACGATTATTTAAAAACTTAATTTGCTCATATTTCAAAATCTACTAAACAAAATCTCGATCTTTTCATTTTTTCTGAAAACTATGATTATGAGAGTTTGAAAAATTCTTATTCCAAAGAAATCCAACTTTAATTCCATCGTATAAATGGATTTAAACTATTACGACATCAAATTGCAAACTGCCGTTACGCGGCGCACCTATTTTAACTCAATTATCATATCCTTTCCAAACTTTGTCGAAACACTTTTAAATGTTTATAGAACATTTCTAAATCATTTTAACCATTTTAAATAGGTTTAATAATCTCATATACACCATTTCATTTTTTAAAAGAAAAGTGATATTCGCGTGTATTAAATGTGAAGTGTTTACACATCCAAACAAACATATGGTCATATCCAAACATTGGTTCAAAATAATCACAACCAAGCGTAGAGAAACATATATATCATCCAAAATATCATAATATATATAGAGTTTCCCACTTGAATTCATTTCTAACTTTACGAAAATTCGCTATAGCTTTGCTACGATCGCACTGGAGCCTATGGAATTGATCCTTGGACCTTTGGAAAGGCTTGGCCTATGCTTGCTAGTGGAGATGGGTTTGGCTTTAGGTGGTGGATGGTGTGGAAGTGGGTTTAAAGAGGGAGAAGGACTGGATTTGGCTTTGGTTTTATGGTGTTTAACAATATATATTTACTATATAAATTTAGTTACTTTTTGAAATAATTTTCTTCATTAATTTGTTATGGTAGGAAGCCATTAAAGTGGTGAAGAGAAGTGAAGAAAGCTAAGCAATTTATGAGCAAATGAAATAAAGATGAATGGTGGTATTTATAGGCAAAGAAGTGAATAAAAATTTCATGATATTTATGTGCACACACATCACCATTTCATCATCACCATACCATCCTCCTCCTCATCATTTTAGCCGACTGCCCTCCCTCCTCTATATGTGTGCCTATATGCTTTTACGTTGGGTATAAGAGGTTGACTTTGGGTTGCTTAAGGATGAAGTTTAGGAAAATATTTTAGATCTTTTGTTATATATATATATATATATATATATATATGATACCAAGTTGTGATGCCCCACCCTGAGACCCACATTAACATAGAGTATTATTAGGTAATACTGTCTGCTAATGTAGGGAATAGGGCTGGATAAGAGCGACCATCTATAGCCTTGTCTTAAATATCTGTTGAATACGTCGACAAATGCCATTTTTTCTATCTCAAGTGGATTGACATATCCAATAAATACTTAATACAAAGCCATAGATGGCTATAGGATCTATGGAACAAAATACAACAACTCAAATGCAAAACAAACCACAAAACAACAGGTAATTCCGTATACACATACATGTACAGATACATCACAGAGTATACAAAATGATACACCACATATGTGGTATGACGACCACAATACAAACACGAGTCAAAAGAATATACATATCAGAGTAGCAAACCAAAAAGGACTACACAAAAAGCTATAACAAAAAGAGCTACCAGAATAGAGTCCATGCAGAAGTAGAATAGGCTATGTCTAAATTTACCTAACCTAAAACACCTCGGTCTAACCCGAGTATAAAATACATGGGTTAGTCTGGCTAAACAAATCAGTTAACAAAGATAAGTAATAATATGAGCATAAGGATAATGTGATAATATTCTCGAGTAAGAAGGAATAACTAAAGTGTATGATTACATCAAGTGATAAGATGGTATCATTACACAAACATAAAATCTCAAAAGAGATTAAAAAAATAATCCATAAAACGCTAAAAGTAGTTAGCCTCATATCATGGACATTCATAAAACATCAAATATGGTTCAGGAGAAAATCTAAACCCACCATCTTGGCAAACCCAAAATATGCATAAAGAGTCCCATCTCAAACACTTTTGAGATGGTTTCTTTGACTATTTTTCCCAGTGTATTGCTCCTTTCCAGAATTGGTCCTTTAAACCATTCGATATATCTTATATAATCTATATATATGTTCATATATGTTATATGTATGTATATGTGCGCATGTGACATGTATGTGCATGTATATGTATGTGCACATGTACACCTCACATGATTCATAACGTTGCACAATTTTTCTACCACTACAAGAAATTTTATTTTTTGTGGCGCTTAAAAAACGCTACAAAAACTTTTGGTGGCGTTTTGATAAACGCCGCGAGAAAACATGCGACTAAAAATCCATGATTTTTTGTTGCATTTATTTTAACGCCGCTATAAATGTATTTTTGGCAGCGTTTTTCAAACGCCACCATAAATCTTTTTGTAGCGTTTAAAACACGCCACCAAGAGATTTTTTGGCGCTATTAATAGAATTTCCAACTCTACCCCTGTTTTATGGTTGCGTTTACTCAACGCCACTATATATATTTCGGTAGCGTTTTCGAAACGCTACTAAAAATTGTTTATTATTTTACACCATTTTTTCATGCTATTATTCCCTGTTAATGGTCTATTTTGATTCTATTATATCAATCAACAATCACTCACATAATCATCATATTCAAATAAGTTAAAAAACACATTAACCATATAATCAAATAAAATATCCATAACCATTCCAATACAATAGTTTTTCGACAAAATGACATAACTCACATACAATAACCATTTGTATACAAATTTACACATCGGGTACTGATAAATGTTATATCTAACTAGTGCTAACAAAACGTTTGGTTACCCATAATTCTTTGTTGCATAAACAAGTGAAAGCTAGCATCATCAAGTCCAAATTTGCTCTCTTCAAAAGTATGATGCCTACACAAGTGAAAGCACAACAGATAGTCAAACAATTACGTTAACTCGTAGGACTTCAAATATGAGATCAAACACCTACAACATTATACAAGTATATCCTACTATAAATGATGTCATATAAATTATCAAAGTTATAAAACAAATGAAATAAAGTCCTTTCTTGAGCTTAAATAGTAGGAATCAATTTCGCACACTTACGAACCCTCTTTTGATAGAATGGTGAATCCAACAACCTGAGCAAGAAAAAAATGACAATGTAAGCACATAAATTCATAATAATTTTGTAAATTGTAATTTAATGCATAATATGTAAAGCAATTAGTTAACAGTAAAACAATTAGTTAACAGTTTAGTTGAAGGTACTAAAATTTTAAGTTTTAAATTTAATTTAATTTAAAGTTCTAAGTTAATTTAAAAAATTAAAGTTAATTTAAAGTTTAAAATTATAGTTAAGTTCAAATTAGAGTTAATTTAAAGTAAAATTAAAGTTAATTTAAAGTTTTAAGTTTAAACTTTTAAAAGTTAATTTAATTTTGAATTTAATTTTTAAAAGTTAATTTATTTTATATGTTTTAAGTTTTAAATAAATTAAATTATAAGCTATGATTTTTAAGTATTAAAAGTTAATTTAAAAGTTTTAAAAGTTTTAAAAATTCTTTTCATTTCAAATTGCATTTATAGTTTTACAGTTGCATTTACATTACCATTTTTTTGTTTACAAATTACAAAAAAAAATCTACAATTGTTTGTTCTGCCTCCCTCACCATTGTGTCGACAGTTCTGATATCCCCTTGATCGCATATCATCACCTTGCTCAACCAACATCTTCCACTACCACCATACATACATCTTCCCTGCTTCATCAACTACCACGGAAACTAGCACTGCTCAACTATATTGCACAGACAAACACCTTCCACCCGCTATTGTTCCCTACATGTTCAGCAACATTGCCACAGTTTTCACTCCACAACAACTACTTCCCTCCCATTCAAATCACCTCCATAACCAACCACATTGACCATCAGACATATACAACCTCTCCATTCATAAACTCTGCCATTTTCAACATAAACTACATCCATCATGTACATAGTCGCCTTCTCACAAATAACATCCTTCACCATTCAAGCATCACTGCAGGAATCAAACTGCAGCACACTGTTCTTGCCTCATACCTGAACAATATTGCTTCACTCCTACAAATCCCCCGCCACCTTAGTTACTCGCTTCAACATTGCCTCCCTCTATTTTACTCACAACAATACCCACATATGCCTGACTGTGCACCACAACTTCTCTGTTCACACCCACATCACATCACTACACTACAACCCGTAACCACAAACTTCATAACAGTCCCTAAACACTGCCATTGCTTCTTCCACTTCAGTCCCCTCTAACAAACAGTTGCAACCAAAAACTCTCCACAATTGTTCACCACTGCTCTACTACAGCCAGCCCATTCCAAACCACAGCATAAAACAGTTGCTCCCTGACCTCCTCCACCAGAAACTGTTCCATATTCATTACAACTACATTCACCACCGCTTTACAAAACTGCAATCAAACAACCCTTCAACTATATGCTGTCTCAAATTCCAGACAATCAGGCATCCCCCTACAACAACTGATCAACTTTCCTCAAAACAAGACTGCCATACCCAAAACTACACCATATCACTGCAGCTTCATTCACTCCACAACCCTAACACTCCTCCTTCAAACTGACCAACTACCACTGCTCCTTCCAACTACGACTGCCACCACACAAAATCCATAAGTCTCCCATCAAACCCCAAAATCAACCTCACAGAACAGCTGTGCATATTCCTCCTTCCTCTACCATGAACATGAGACAAAGACACCTTTTCCAAAATTAAGTTCACACACACATGAACATATATATATATACATACTTACATACAGACGTGTGTACACACACAACACACATACACAACTATGAATTTGATTTATAGGGTTACCTCTGTTTTATTCAATAGACATGAAGGGAAGCAATTGCAGACATGAACACCACAAAAGTGACAGCAATTATTCAATAGAAACAAGTGTATACACACCAGAGCAACAGGACCACACTCTTAAATACATATAAATGGATGTATGCATATGTTACCGACATACGAGTCCCAGTAAGACAATGGATTAACAGAGTATGTTATAACAAACTAGCTGAACTATGATATCCAAAATCAAAACAGTGCATTAAAATGAAAACAAGGGAGGAGTACTTGAATGCAACTCTCTCCACTATATATACCTAAAAAAATATAAACTCTCATGTGTTTGGGACTGTGTGTGTAAGGGTGTAGATTTAGATATAGGCTGTGTTAGTGAGTGCATTGAAGCGTGGGTATGCATATGTCTAGTCTGCACAGATATTTTTCAAATATTACCTTGCAATTAGGGTGTAGATTTGGATATATGCGCTATGTTGTCCTCTTAAAAAACATGTTATAAACAAGCTATATGCAAATATTATCCAAATATTACCGTGCCAGTGTCGCCAACTACACAAATTTCTTGTTCATTTTTACTGCCTTCCGCAAACATGCACAGATCAAGCATTCCTCGTGAACCATTATCAAACTCAACAATCACATATGCGTTGTCGATTATGTCAGGCACCTGATTCATACTTTCCATCAGTGAGAATCAAGTACTGCAAAATGCTTGAATGCAAGAGTAATGAATTTTAGCTTTCATATCATGAAATCTTTTAATTTTGCATAATGTTTCCACCAGAAGAGATGTTGCAAAATGTTTGATTTCAATAATCTATTTGACAAGTCGAAAAATGTAATTTTAACCTTTCCGTTGTAAATTTCATCCTTATGATTAACATCAATTGCTCTAGAAGCCATCACGCGTACAGGATTTGCTGATAAAATTTTAACAGCATTAAAAATTGTTTACACCATCATCTAAGTCAATTTTGTATTAATGTTGGAGATGTGGCAAAAAACATTTGATAAAAATACTTATAGTTCTAGCAAGAGTATAAGCGACAACAAGGGGAGGAGATGTAAGATAAGATACTCGTCAAAGAATGCACACGATCTACCATAAGGCAATAAAGAACATCGGTATATGTAAGACAAATCAAGTAGCAAACTGGTCTACAACTTACTCCGTGTTACAGCGTTATGGACATAGTGAAACATTGAGCATCAAATTATTAGTTCATGCACTGTATTAATAAAAACACTATCAAAATTAGGTGATTAATAAAATCACTAGGCTTTTGTTATGCTAAGATTAGAGCTTACAATTAGCCAGCAATAATATGATAAAATATTTTATGTAAGGAGTGTTCCATTTTATTTTATTTTTTGAATATTTGAATTGATAAGTAACTGAATGCGTTCTTGAAAAATCATATACAGAAAACAAAGAAGATCTCTCTTAGTAAATTGTTGAGTATTCGAAAAATCAAGCTGAAAAACTTGCATTTGATACAATGACAAATCCTTAATGGATTATTTGTGTGTTATGATTAAAAGAAGAGTATGCTTCTCATCAATGAAATGTATACCGCAACTTGTAATTATTTCCTGGAGTTAGACAATAACAATATACCCATCCGTGTTTGGTAAATCCTTCAATAGGACAATCAAACTGAAGTATGCCAATAAAAGTTATAATTAATTCCAATCGTGTTTTTACAGAATAAAATCTAAAATCAAACATAAAACTTTATCAAACTGCAATCAGCCAGGTTGCAAAAAATTAATATTTCGTCAAACCCAAACAACAAACCAGTTTCATCAACTGATAAACTAAATCAAAATGAAAATACAAAAAAAGTTCATCAATAAAAGTACTAATTTTTTCAAAATTCGAATTACCTGCTGTGTAGCACGGAGAGATGGAGATTAGAGAGAGATGTAGATGTCGGACTAATCCACATAAGCAATTTTTCCTCGATGAAATTTTGAATCCACCTAATTTGCAATGTACTGATAAAAAATATTTGACACAATAAACTAAAAGCAAGAAAAAGGCAGACATACACCTGAAATTCGCAACTTCATCTATTCGAAATCTCAAACTCAAACTCGCCTTCGTCCCTTACAGCAGCTCCTCCTCGAATTGATCCACTACCGCTCCACTTGAAATCACCTTCACCACCTCCGCATTCATTCCACAATCACCTAAATCCAATTCGAAGTCTGGATTGGGGGTTTTGATTTTGGTAATTGGGATTTTGATTCGGGAAACTTGGAATTCTGCTTTTAAAATCGCGTTTGCTTTATTTTAGTTCTGTTGCAGTTTTTGAATTAGGAAAATTAGGGCTTGGGGAGTAAATTGGAAGAGACGAATAATTTTTTTTAAGTGGAGTGGTTTGAGAAGAAGAAAACGTGGTAAAGGAAATTTGAGCGGCCACAAAAAACTTTAGCAAAAAATTCCACGAATTACTGGCGGGAGAATTAGCCACGTTTCTTTGTTTATTTTTATATTGTAAAATTACCAACAGTTGCACAAAATTTAAAACCCACCAATTAATGCAACTAAAAATAGTTTTTCTTGTAGTGTACGTTGAATCGTTACGGAATTCGATTTCGATTTTCGGTCATATTTTCACTTCTTATTTAATATATATATATATATATATATATATATATATATATATATATCAGTAAACAAAGTTTGATAATTATATTCTGCCATTATATAATAATTAAAGGGATTATTTAATAATTAAAATAAATATTAAATCATTTAAACTCAAAAATCATTTATTCCAAAATATGGATATCATTAATAATGTCATAAATACATTTTATTTCCAAAAATAAACTAAATAATTTTATTACATATTCTCACTCATATATATAAATGAGTATATGCATCCAGCCCCATGCATGACTTTGGATGGCCAAAGAGTTGTTTATCGAAAATGATTTTCGGTCATTTTATTGATATTTTCCAAAGTGTATATTTTTTTAAATATTTATTAAAAATAAGATTACCAGTATTATTTATTATTCAAAACATCATAATCTATGTTTTAAAAAGCTTATATTTGAATTTAAAAATAAATATAATTTATCAAATTGATAATTTGCGTACTTCCCCCCTTAAAAGAATTTCATCCTTGAAATTACAATGCAAACTCATAAGTGTTTTCCCAATATATTTATTTTTAAATTTACACTTGTAAGATGTATATAGATCATTCGTACGCAATGGTTGTTTCAATTTCTTATTTGAATACACAACTTTACTTCCGAACTAGTATTGATCTTTAGATTCTCTAGTGCGGTTTCTGATCAAGCTTTATGCAGAATATTAGTTTTCCTTGTATAGCTCTCAACTATGATAGAAAACCTATGTATCCAACCACAAACCCTTACCAATGTTCGCCATCAAGAATCAAGTAATAATTCTTTTTTTGGTCTAGTGTAAACACCTCAAAGTTCCACACTCGAATCTTAGATCAAAATCATGCGACGAAATGATTTACGTACCTCATACGTACTTATTAACCTTCCTAAAAAATTTATGAAAACATTTCATAAAACTTTTATTTCAAACATTTTTATAAAGATGTTTCTTCGTATATAATTACATTAAAAATATTTATTCACCAAAAATTTTAATCTTCTTTCCAAAGAAACTATTTCAATTTTAATACTTAGGAAATACCTCTATATACTTAAATCTATTAAAATATCTAAGGAAAGCTTCATGTTTTTTCCAAAACATATTTTATTGGATCAAAACGAATGTTGTGTAAAACATCGTTACGACAACCTAAAAACAATAGTATAGGGATCTGATTAATTATACTTAATATTAATTTTCGATGCCAAACTTAAATTATTTATTAGTTAACAATAAAGCCAATCAAGTTGGGGTATCATTACCTCTCGGACCTTGAATGGATGACATTCTCAACTTAAAAATGGATATAAGTTACCCACCCCTAATCTTTATGTCAGATATACGATATGAATAAATCATGTATAATATATAAATTGTCCCCTTTCAGAAATCAGTTACTATAACAATAGTGTTATAGTACATGCCTTTCTCACTTCTCCAAAAACATTTATTACAAGAAGGAAAGTTGAAATATGTGTTTTCACTACTTAGTACATTTTAAATCACTTTTTAAGTTCATCGATCTTCATTTAAAAATATCACTTTCAAAATATTCCTTTAAAAGATTATTTTAACTTTTCAAATGTGAATGTATTTTCTCTATAAAATACATACTTAATCTCAACACAAATTATTCCATATTTATACAACTATGTTTATAAATTTCTTTTCTATTTTATAAAACTTCTTCTTATAAAATCCCTTTATTTATAAAATTCCATATATAACTCTAAGCTTTTATAATTCTCATTTATTTATAAAAACCCATTTATAAATTTATTTACAAAAGCTCAATTACAAATTCATCTTTAATTTTGTAAACACCGTTTATAAATCAATTACTTTATTTATAAAATATCACATTTATAAATTTTTCTCATAATATACATACGTACATGTATGTATGTATGTATTTATGTATGTATGTATATATCACTTTATATAAAATAATTAATTACTTTTTATTAGATGGCTTTTCTCCAATTTCTTCAAACTTTGCCAAAAAATTTCAAAACACTAGGATTTAAATTCTCTAAATTCTTTTTATAAAACATATCTTCCAAATTCATCTTTTACAAAATCATTTCATTTTTCTTATGAAACACGCTTTTATACAACATGCTCATTTATTATCTTATAAATTCATTAATCTTAACCCAATATTGTTATTAAACACATTATAGTCAAATCCTAAAACTCAATTTAGAAGGTGTTTGTATTTAAGCTTTTAAATCAAATAACTAATCACTATATAAATAACTATATCATTTGAAAGATATTTCTTTACATTTAAATATAATCCTTGGTAAAATTATTTCATTTACCATTCTTTTTCAAAACAAAGTCATGTTTATGTAGAATTAACAAATACGCGCTCATATGTAATACTCTCGACTCATTCTAAGGTGCCACTTACCATATACCTAATAAGCTACTCATCCTATGATATTACTAACCCTATCTCTGACGAGTCTTACCCCTATCAGGCTTAGTGTTCATCCAACCTAAGCTCTGATACCAAATGTGGTGACCCACCATTTCGATCCTCAGAAATCGACAAAAATACATCCTCAGTTTTCACGTGTCGCATAATCAAGTGCCGAAAGGATGGACAGTAAAGAGTAAAAAGAAAATAAAGACAGAATAGAATCTTACACAAATAGAATATCATATATTATTTTAATATATATGATCTTTATAGCGGAAATTATAAATACATTTCAGAGTCTACCATAAATCAGCCTAGACAGTTATAAATCTCCATCCTTATAAATGTCAAATAAAATCAGTAAACTAATGCAGCGGAAATGGAAATGGAGAACTATCTACAGGAACATCTTCAGCCCCAGGCTTCAAGCCCCATCACAATTCTCCAAGTTAAATCTGACTACCTGGCTACCTGAAAAAATAAGGCATCCAGAGTTTAAGGAAAAAGAAAATAACTTCGAGTCAGTCATGGGACTGATGTGAGAAACTCAAAATCAGATATTTGAAAACAAAGGTTATCTCATAAGACCACGTCGCACATAAACATGGAATGAGTTTTTACCTTATGATAACCAAAATATTTACTAACCAAAATATGGTAATATTATCTTTAATTACATTCTTTTGGAAACAACTTTCAAGTAAATATATATAATCTTAGTCGAAATTGTTACATTATTAAATTCCAACATACTAGGCTTTACAGTCAAGTCTGAAGGCACTTATTGGAGAATGGATTCCAAATAATGGCAAGGTAAGGGACTACCTTCGTACAGTACATCTCTAGAAGGATAAACTAAGGATCAACACCTTTGAAACCTCTGCACCAAGCATGGTCGGCCTGCCTGCAGACCTATCTGGTAGTGGATAGAATTAAATGTGACATAACCTCGATTGTTCCTAGTCTATCTGAGCACTCTCATAGCATACAAAACATAACTGATATATAGAGGGTAATCTAGAAAGGTGATGACCATATCTTAATAGTTGCGAGCCACATAGCCATATGGCATGTCCTGTCTAAGCAATTTCTGGGTGATGAGGCTCAAGATAATGATTACCTTTAACATAGCACATTCCACTTTGAATGCCACATTGCCAATTCCATCAGCCACATTGCCAATTCCATCATACGCTATTGATTTCCACAAATGTACAACCTCTAAGCTCGTATATCTCATGAAAGGTGTAAAGTGTTAGAGAGTTACTTCCTATACCACCAAAAATTGTACATTTATAAAAATCAATGTATGTATATGTTAGAAATAGTATGCCAGACGTTCGTCCATACAAGTTGTCCTGGGATAGAACAATCTAAAGGAACACTCCTATTGCATGCTATTAGGAATCACCCCTAGGAATATTAGCGAGCAGCCCTTGCAATGAAGATCAAATGAAGATACTATTGCCACATATATGTGATATAGGAAATCTCCCCCCCCCCCCGAGGGTTAGTGACATGCAACCCAACATTCCATCTTCTCATTTATTATCATTCCATATCTTTAGTTCAAATGCTTATATTGGTTCGAAATGATTTTCGAATAGGAATCACTCAAATCCGATCATGGATCCTTCGAATCAATCATCGATAAAAGATGTTAAGTTTGAGGGTGATTATCATTTCATTTATCAATATCTTTTATCGAATAAAATATCTCTTTTAAAGATATAAATTTTTAAATCATATTCTTTTCCAGTATATACGAAAACATTAAACCACTGTTTAAATTTGGAAGTACCAAATCAAAATCATCTCTCATACATCACATTGCAAAACTTTATTGAGTAAAAATGGTCGATGGAAATTATACTAATTCTACTCAACATCAAATTCCGTATTCAACCTTTATTATCCATCGAATAATGGTGATATCACCTTTTAAATTCATATAGATAGTACAGATTCCCTTCTTGGAAATACTGAGTATAATAAGATTATTTCTATACAATTCAAGTTGTTTTAAATTTAGAAAAAAAATCTTTTATGCTTGCCTCATTTCCGACATTTTGATCTTATCTATCCCTCAACTAGGAAAGAGGCTAGGTAAGCCAGAGCACTAGTTGCTCCTGAATATCTACTTAGTTTAAGCATCTCACATCTAGATCTCACGAATAGAAAAATTCAGTCTACTCATCGTCTTTTAGAGCCAAGGTTAAATCACTTAATTATAACTATTTTTCTTAAAATTATTTGTTTAGACTCTTTAAAATAAATTATTAAACCTCCACATTATCTTTAAAATACTTAATTATTTATCTGAAAACATTTACAAAAGATTTAGGAAAGAATACTTAAGTTTAAAGCAATATTTCAAAGTTATTAAAAGTGCTGCAAAAAGCGGTGTGAATAGTGTTTTAAAAGCTTATTTAATCAAAACGATTTTTCAATTGTTTAAAAATCCATTTTTATAACTCAAATATTTTTTATAAAGTTTCAATATATTTATAGAGTTTATACCATATTTTAAAGAAAAAATATCTATTTTAAAGAATTTATCGCTTTGGTTTCCGAACTGCCAAAACGGGATTATTTTGAAAACTTGATTTGCTAATATTTAAAAATCTACTGAATGAAATATTAATCCTTTTCTTTTGCTTGAAAAATATGATTATAAGAGTTCGAAAAATTCTTATTCCAAAGAATTTCGACTCGAATTCGACCATATAAATGGATTTAAACTATTATGATGCAAAATCGTGGAATGTCCTTACACGGCGCGCCTATTTTAACTCAATCTTCGTATCCTTTTCAAAATTTATAGAATACTTTTAAATGTTTATAAAACATTTCTAAACCATTTTAAAGAGGTTTAACAATCTCATATACACCATTTCATCTTTAAAAGGAAAGTGATTTCATTTGTGATATCCGACGTGTATTAACATGAATTGTTTACACATCCAAACAAACATATTGTCATATCTAAACATGGTTCACAATCATCACAACCAAGCATAGCCAATCATATATATCATCCAAAATATTATATATACATATATATAGAGAGAGAGAGTTTCTCACTTGAATTCAGTTCTAACTTTGCAAAAATTCGTTATAACTTTGCTATGATCGCACTGGAGCCTATGGAAACAAGCCTTAGACCTTTGGGAAGGATCGTCCTATGCTAGCTAGTGGAGATGGCTCAGCCTTGGGTGTTGGCTGGCGTGGTCATGGGTATATAGGGCGAGAAGGAATGGGTTTGTCTTTGGTTTTGGGTGTTTTATAATATACATATACTATATAAATTTAATTACATTTTTCCATAATTTTCTTCATTAATTTCCTAAGAAAGGAAGCCATTAAAATGGAGAGGAGAAGTGAAGAAAGCTTAGGAATTTATGAGAAAATAAAGTGAAAATGGATGGTGATATTTATTGGAAAAGAAGTGAATAAAAATATCATGATATTTATGTGCACACACATCACCATTTCATCACCACCACACCCTTGTAATCCTCACAATTTCTATCGAGTACCCTCCCCCAACGTGTGTACCCATATGCTGGTACTTTGGGCGTAAGAGGTTGCTTTTGGGATGCTTAAGGATGAAGTTTAGGAAAATATATATATGATTGCATGTGACATGTATGTGCACATATAAATGTGAATTTGTATACCTCAAATGATTCGTAACATTGCACAACTTTTCTACGTTGAATCGTTACAAAGTCCGATTTCGATTTCCGACCATATTTTCACTTCTTAGTTAATATATATATATATATTTGGAAATAAAGTTTAATAACAATATGTATACCATTAGATAATATTAAAAAGGACTTATTTAATAATTAAAATAATTATTAAATTATTTAAACTCAATTTAAATTCAAAAATCATTTGTTCCAAAATAGGGATATCATTGATGATGTCACAAATACATTTTATTTCCAAAAATAAAATAAATAATTTTATTACATATTATCACTCATATATATAAATGAGTATATGTACCTAGCTCTGTGCATGACTTTGGATGGCAAAGATCCGTTTATCGATAAAACGATTTTCGATCGTTTTATCGATATTTTACAAAGTGTACATTTTTGTAAATATTTATTCAAAATAAGACTACCAATATTTTTTATTGTTCAAAACATCACAATCTATGTTTTAAAAAGCTTATATTTGAATATTTAAAATTAAATATAATTTATCAAATTGGTAAATTTGTGGGTCTTTACAGAGAGAACATATAAAACTACTCAAATGGGAACCAAGCTCTTTACAAGATAATGTATCAACCTCCATCCCCTTCTTCAGCACCACAATCCTTCTCTCACAATCCAAAATGGCATGACAATGAGAAAACTAATCCATCCCCAACGGAACATCAAAACTGCAAAAACAAAGAATGAATATATTGCATAGGAAGAATCGATCGAAACAAACAAATTTAAACTCCTTCACATACCATACAAAGATTTGTTAAACCAGGGTTTGATATACGAATTGAATCACGAACCATAATTGGTTCTAACCAAGTTTATTAACAAAATTATAAGAGATAATGCTATGAGAAGAACCTATATCAAACAAGACATGAATAGGAATGCCAGAAATAGATAGGGTACCTTCCAGAACCCATTTCCCCTTAGGTGCTGTTGAAGTAGAAGGTGTTGCGGTAATATCAAAGGCCCTAGGCCACTACTCTATTTTGAGTATAGGGAAATCCCTAGCAAAATGACCAACCTGATGGCAACTATAACACTCTTGTGGTGCAAACTGAGGTACCTTCCTTACTGGTTCCATAACCATTGGTCCCCCTCTACTGGACCCACACAGGCTACCATAATGCCCTAACTTCCTACATTGTTGCACATAACCTTAGCTCTCTTCTTCTGAAACTTGCACTTTTTATCCATAGTTGCTGTAGAAATAATAGGCTTTATTGCAAAGACAATAGGTTTAGGTGCCAAGCTCTCAAATATGAAGCTTATATTCCCCAAATGAACTGATGAGATGATTAGTCATATCCTTCTTTAACTTGGGATGCATACCAGCTATAAACATCTCATTCTTTTTCAAAGGCGTGTCTAGCATACCAGGCCTAAAACGAGAGGTTGTTAAACTTATTCTCATACTTTGCTACAGTAATAGTACCTTGCTTCAAATCCAAGAAGATCCTAAACAATAATGTCTTCCCTACCTCTGGTACAAATTTCCTCTCGAATTCCTCCATAAACTGGGCCTAAGAGAAGTCATTCTCCTAGACATTCATAGTAATGGAACACCACCAATCCATGGCAGTACCAAAAAGATGACGAGAAGCCAAGCTATGCTTCGTAGTATCACCAAACTTCAAGTCCCTAAAGATCCTCTCAAACAACCTCAACCAGATCTGAACCTCCATAATCGATTCAGCCTTATTGAACCTTTGCCCACCAAGCCTCTCAAAATCTTGATAGAGTGAAGCAAAATTCATTGGGGGATAAACTTGCACCACTTCCTCTATGACATTCTCCTAAGGTTCAACTACAGGAGCAGCATTCCTTGAGGCTCGAGTTCTACCTTTAGTGATGGTACTAGCTCTACCACCACGACCTCAACCACCTCTAGCACTTGCAGCATGAGTATTCATAGTTTGTTACCAGAATTTATAGCAAAACATCTTTAGAATACTTCAAGATAGAGTTATTCAAGGAAAGATTACTAAGTAAGGAAATACTAAGAGAGGATAAGATGAGATCATTAGAAAAATATTATTTCAAAAAAGGATTTGTTTTAAAGAAATAATTTCTAAGATAAAGAGATATCTAAAAGTTAAATTTTTTGTAATAAAAATACGCTCTCATATATATATATATACACATATATATATAATACTCTCGACTCATTCTAGGATGTCACTTGTCCTATCTCTAATGAGCCATACCCAACCAAAGCCAATGTGTTTGCTCAACCTCGCTCTGATATCACAATGTAACTATTGCCTTTTCGATCCCCGAAAGTTAGGGTAAACTAAAAGGAACATAAAACAGAAAGAAGAATACAATATCAAAATATCACATGTGGAACTGTAATATATAATATCCTAAAAGTGTAGTATAAAGAGTTACTCTAACATATATGAATCTTGGAGTTACAAAATGACTAAGACTACAATCAGCCTGGACAGTTGTAATTGCCTACCCTCATAATGATGATTACATAATAATAGTGTATGAAAATGAAAATGGGTAGATAGATAGATAGGTGGAAGCATCCAGCTCGTCTCCATAAGCTTGAAACATCCAACCCTAAGTCATGCTTTACTCAATCTACTCAAAAGAATACACTAGTAGTTTTGGGAAAAGAAACACCACATGTCACACGTAAGTCTGGTATGAGAAACACAATAATGTGTATAAATATATAACAGTACTTCCCAAACAACCGAATCACTGGATTGGTTTACCCTCAAAAGGACCCAATTCAATTGATATTTACATTAGGTGATGTTATAGATAATGTCTAAACGAAAATAGCTATGTTGCTTGCATCTCACAACATAACTATATAAGAGTACATTTTAAAACTGCCAAGGTACGTTCGTATATGGATTTTCCATGGAGAACTCCCTAGTTATACTACCAAGACCAATCCCTATGACAATGGCCATAAAATACCTTTCAAGCAATGTATATCTCTAAATAAATATCTCATAAGGTAAACGCAACTAGCCCCATGCCCTAACACGTAAACCAAGTATCAACAACTCTCTCTAGCAACATCTATAAGCATACTCTAGATAAATGAAGTTGATGTACCTTTTATTTAGGTTGGCTAAACACAGGATTGTGCATCCTACTCTGTCTTTAGTCATTTTTTTCAAATGTCAAGCCTATGTTCGGCATCTTTCCCACGAGTCTTCTCACTCGAGCAGAGTCCATTTCAACGATCTATTTCAAAACTAAACCATGCAATAGTTTTGGAGTGGTATTCGATAAGTAAAACACTAACCTATATCGGACTCGTTAAAACTAATCGATGAATTTTTGTTAACTTAATTTCAGTTTTTTTAGAGGTAACCGAAAGCTAGAGGCGTTTCATACCAATGCTCCTCCCCGAGGGTTCTCATTAGTATAAATGCACAAAGGCTTTCGTATACTTTCTAAATTAAGGTTAGTCAAGGTGGTAGTCGAGTAATCAACTATCGGGTCTTAAACGCTTGTTTATAGAAATCAAGGTTCGTATACTTAACATGTTTCCAATCTTCTAGATTAACTATTCCTTGGCTAAGAGAGAAGGCGATAGGTTAGAAATCTATTGCTCTACCCCTACTCAAACATCAATCCTGACTATCACAAATAGAGAAGCCTGCCTTATTAGGCTTTTAGTGTTAAATATAATAATACTAACATTCCATAAACAATCAAACTAAAGACATTACATAAGTGTTACTTTTTTATCCTTCTTATAAAACAATAATCTTTTGAAATTACTTGTATAAATAATTTATAAACTCTTTTACATGATATAAGTATGTATAAAAGTTTTATTCAATAGGGAATATAAAATTAGAATAAGTTAAGAAAGAAAAATGTATAATAGTTCTTATTTTAATAAAGGAGTTAAAAATAGTTTCATAGACTTATATATAAATAAAATACCTTTAATTTACTTATAAATAAGATATAAATAATTATAGGGATTATCATCTTAAAATAGTTACTTAATATCGATTTTGAAGACCTTTACTATTTTTACAAAATAAACACGTTTTGTTTAAATCAAATAAGAAAACCTTTACTTTGAATCTTAAAAATAATCATTTAAAATATATTTAAACTTCAAACTTCTTTTAAAATACTTATAAATCTTCTATAAAACTCCCTCTGAATGATTTCATAAAATATCCAAAATAATAACCTTTTAAACTTCACAAAAAACTTGATTTCCAAAGTGGATCCATAGTGGCTATACTATACGGACCATAACTCTACTAACTTTTTTTTATAAATAAAATAGCTTTTAAACTTGACTTCTTACCATCTTTTATGCTTCTATAAGTATAGAAAATGTTTTATTTGAAAATAAATAAATTATGGAGCTTAAAAAGTGAGATAAAAGAAAGGGATTTCAAAGTGTGTTTATAACGATTACCGCTATACGGACAATTCCATATCCAATTCAATAATTTGTGTTGTTAGCGCAAAAATTGGTCACTAACACCCATAGAAATATTGCGTAGAGGGATTAATGAAGAAAGTAAATTAAAACAGAGAAAAGTATGTAAATTTCAATGCAGAAAACAAGAACACCAGATTTATAGTGGTTCGGCGTAATTGCCCACGTCCACTTTGAAGTTGATTTCTATTGCTTTCCTTGATAGTTGATTACAAATACAATCTATTTCCAATTACTTGAATACAATTACAAAGTAAAAGATTAAGTCTAGAGTGAGTGTTGAATGCGGCAGAGTTTCCCCAGTGTTCTCCTAAAAACCGATCTATTTCACTATGCCCCTGCCTCACTATTTATGGACGAAGGTGGGTTGGACTTCCCTGATGGCCATGGCAGCTGAATACCTCGGCCCAAATGGAGTAGGCTCTGTGTTTCGACCCTAATACGCCGTACGACCAAATGCCAAACCACCACCTTCATGCCGAACGAAGTGAGGTGCCGAACGACCTCGGGATGACGAACAAACCATTTGTGTCGAGCGCTCCCTGGATGCCAAACGGTAAGCGAATGCCGAACAAGATTTAGGCCGAACAGAGTGATGTGTCGAGCAAGGTCTGGATGCCGAGCAATATGGGATGCCGGGCGATTATTCCATGCCAAACGTCCCTTAATGCCGAATACTATTGCATGCCGAACGCTCTTAGTATGCCGAACGCCCTTAGTATGCCGAACGTTCTTTGTATGCCGAACGCTTCTAGATGTCGAGCACTCCTTCATGCCTAGCGCTCCTTCATGCCGAGCGCTCCTTCATGCCGAGCGTTCCTTTATGCCAAGCATTCTTCTGATGTCGAACGCTTCTAGATGTCGAGCGTTTAGAATGCGAAACGGTATGTAAATTGCCGAGCAGTGTGCTAATGCCGAGTACTAAGTTGCATGGTCAAATCTCCAGGAAACACTTGCCCCCCAAAGTGTATCGTGTGGCCGAATGTGATGCGCTTTGAATCATGAGTCCACTGCCTTTGCTTCAAGACGTGACTCAGTTTCCTCGATGGTGACTTCTCTTGATCTCTGGTTGAGGTGGTGTGTGCCGAACGATACAGTCGAAGCCGAACGCTCTATGTGTGCCGAACGATACCTTTTTTGACCGGTTCCACCGGTCATTGCCTCTTCAACTTCTCCTTCTTCCATATAAAGGCCGGCCTTATCCTCCTTCTTCTCTTTTCACTTTTTACCTCTGCTACCTTGTACTTGCAGATCTCGCATGTTAACAGCCTCCAAAGATCTAACGATCCCTCCCAATCCATTCGGCATCCCCCCACGTCTCGGTCTACTAACAAGGTATCCATCCTTCTATTTAACTCCTTTTCCTAATTAAAAAACTTTAATGAGAGGCTCAAGTTTGTAAACTAGAGCATTAGAACCGAAGCCGAAAGGTGTTGCGTGGGTGAAGGACTCGAACTGTGATTAGGATGTTATTTAGGGCTAGATGATGTGGAAGAAAGGAGAAATGTTCGGGGATGAGCACATGATGGAGTTGTTGAGAGATGTATCATGGTTCGGCATGGTTCCCTCGTGCCGAACGAGATGGGAGGAAAAAAGAATAGAGAAGGAGTAGGAAGTGGCTTGGATGCCGGATAGCATGGTCTGGTATGACTCGCCGAACGATCCATCCTTGTTGTTCGACACGGATGGAGGAAGAGAAGAAAGAATGAAACCGTTGTTAAGAATGGAGTGCCGAGCGTTGGGGCTTGGCGTAATTCTGGTTCGGCATGACCCACCACATGCCAGCAGTGGAACGGGAGGATAGGATAGGAGTACGAATTAGATAGGATGCCGAACGTTATTTCGACCGAACAAAACTTAGGCCGGTCGATACTCAGGTCGAATGATAGTTTGGCCGAACGATAGCTAGATGACAGTTAAGTCGAACAACATTTAGACTGAACAATCATGAATGTCGAACCATATCTCAGCCGAACAATACTTAGGCCGAACAATCACATATGCCGAACCATACTTTAGCCGAACAATCATATATGTCGAACCATAGTTTAGCCGAACAGGACTTAGGCCGAACACTCATTTACTTTGCCTAATCATATAACAAAACAAGGACAAGGACTCCAGCATACTGGCATATCAAACTGATACGAACTGATAACTTCCCAGTTTCAATAGTCACAAGCCTGAACTCAAATTGACATAAATGGATAATTTCTTCTAACATTTGGCGCCGACTTTCGAGTCCGAAATTGTAAACACCATAAGGCAGGCTATTGGAGACGGTCAGCGTTGACGGTCTTCGTAGGCGACGATTCGAAGCTCAACTTTATATTATTAACTCCATGACTTTCAATGTTTTAGCTCTTACACACGAATGATCACACTAGTTCACGCATCACATGGGGGGAATACTTGTGTCGTTAATTTTGACGTCGATTGTTTTTCAAGTATAGTTCAATTAGGTACTCTGCAAGATTCAATTTCCATCAAAGATGTCTAAGAAATCTAGCTCCGCCGCAATCTTAGATAGACCCGAGCCGTCTTCTAAACAAGGGGTCGCAGATACTTCTAACCTGTCGACTACCCCCGCTCATTACTTAGCTTTCGATACCCTGGAGGAATCAATTTTCTTGGACAACCCGGTCGATTCACAAGCTTCAAAGGTCAATGAAGTTGCGCTCCGTCGAATATGCTCTATTCATTGAATCCCTTTCGAGGACGTGTTGGTTCCATCGGGGCACGATCGCCCACACCAGCCCCAGTTGGATATACAGCCTGTAATAAGCTTATGTGCTGGGTCGGTAGTGTGCCACCGTTTAACTTATTTCTTCGGGATGTGCTGCAATACATCGACATTGCCCTGTCACAACTGCACCCGAACGGCCATGCGTTCATCTACGGGACCTACATCCTTTTCATGACCGTCCTCTCTAGGCTTCCAACTCCGGGCGACATTAGATATATATATATATATATATATATGTATATATGTATGTATGATCAAGAAGCGGGGAGATTGCCCCTCTTACATGTTTCTCAAGCTATATCGCAAATGCCAAATCTTAACTGGGGCATGGAGCAAATTTGCCATGTGCAAATAGGAATGGTTCTATGTGCGTTGCCCTCCCGGTTTCGCGAGGAGATGGGTGGAAGGAAGTAAGTCTTTTTTTCGGTTTGATATTCATACTTGGGAAAAGTCATGCCTTTTCTAATTCTTTTTTCATCTTCTCAAGTATCAATGCACGCCCTAACGGTCGCGGGTATTCTGAAGCCGTCGAAGCCATCAGAGCTCTTCCTGCCGAGGAACGGGACATCCGAACTCACATTTCAAATGAGTCACTATCGAGGTTCGGACTGTTACCAGAAGGTCGCCGGATAAGCCTTCCTGGGGGTATCTCCATACCCAGGCCCACATCCTGTAAAGGGAAAAAAATTAGCCGAGTCATCGGCACGTCATACTCTTGACGCACTAGAAGAGGGGGGAACTCAAGGGAATGAAACACCCGAAGCGCAAGGTGAGAACTTGGGTCCCACTCAGGATCCGATAGTCGAAGTGCGCGACATCGAAAGGTCATCTTCCCCCTCAAAGAGGAAAAAGGGATTGACGTACAAGATTAGGAAGGAGAAGGTTGGCGGAACTTTAAAAGTTACGCTCATTCCAACGGAGACAGAGGCTTCTTCACAGCACATAGAAAGTTCTTTAAAGGGCCTATCGAACCTCTCCATTCCCGATGATCTGCTCAATTACGACTTTGACGATCCGGAGGCATTTAAGCTTCATTCGTCCGTCAGAGGCGATGCGGGCGCTCTAGCCCAAAGTCAGGGAGAAACAACTCACATTAGTAAAGCAACTGGTCCGTCGGGGGGAAACACTAGGACACGAACAAACACATGCACTTCAATTTGCACTTAGATCTTCGTCGTCACGCTACTCTTTGCTAATTCGTTGTTGTTTAAATTCTATGCAGGTGACATGGGTCGTTCACACGGATTCGATTGCCTTCGCGGTTCGTCTATCTTTTATCAACCTAGATGGGACTCGGGTTCCGGAAGATGTTGAGACAGGGATGATGATGGCGATAGAGATTATCATTCCCGGGACTCGTCATCCCGGAAGAAAACTTACTATCAGCCGAAATACCACCAGGATACCTCTTCTCACCCGCAGCAAAGCATAGATAAGCGCGGCCATAAGGAGTCGCAATCTGATGTCCCTCGGGACCAACACTCCGACTCCTCTTCCACTCGACAGTCCCGAGATCCTCACAGAAGGGCTGAACTTTCAAAGCCGTCTCCTTCTGCTTCTGCAATAGATCCAACCGTGTCGTAAGGCTGGCCGAGCTTAAAGATAAATTTCCAAAAATCTGCTTTGATGGTCTGAAATTCCTCCCGTCGATTCATCCTATTCCCGGACATGTCAAGTAGAGCGCCATCATCTATACCAATGATGTCTATGTTCAACATGACGCATTTGTTCATTTGGCTAAAAAACTTTCTGAAGACTCCATGGAGCGTCAACATGAGATCGACCGCCTGAAGCTTGAGGCCATCCACGACAAAGATATCATTAAGGCTCAGCACGAAGAGATTGTGACTTATAGATCTCAGCTTAAGGCTGCCCGGCAGAGTGCTCAAGATACTGCCGAAGCCGTGATTCGTCTGGAATCGACACATAAAAAAAAGATCGACGTGGCAATACAACGCTGCGGGGCCTTAGGACTAGAGAAGGACTCGGTCCAAAAAGAGAGGGACACATTCGGCCTCCGAGTCAAGGAACTTGAGGAGCAGCTCCGTAGAGAGAAAGAAGAGAAAACGGCTGCCCAAGAAGAGTCACAATGATACTGTGACGAAATCGTTGCTACTCGACTCTTAATAGAAAAACTTGAGGCCGAGCTTTCCAAAGTTGAGGTGATAAGGAGTGAAGCCCGTGAAGAGGGCAAGAAGATAGCGTCTGCGGACATTGACTCCCATCTTGAGGCGGCTAGAGAAGAAGGTAGGAAGAGGTCAAGAGCATGGTTGACCCGCTAATCGCTGAATTCAATGCCCGCGTCCTCATGCATCGAGACTTGACTTTTCTGGGCGAGGGCTATGTTGAATCTCTAGCCGAGGCATGGGAGGCCTTGATAGAAATCAGGAAGGCCGAGCACAGTACTGAAGAGATTGATAAGGGGGCCTTGATAAAAGAATTCCTCAAGGGAAATGAGCCTTCGGACTTGTATGCGGCTAAAGCTACTTATGGCAAAGGCTCTCCCTCAAAGAAAGGGAAAGAAGTTATTACCGGTTCATCCGAGGTCGTGCCTCCAGCTCATGTGCCTACTCAATCGGCCAATCGGCCGATACTCGATCCATTTGAGCAGCATATTGGTTATAATCCGAAGGACCCCAGCCTTGGCGTCCATATTCTGTCTCCCATTCCAAAGGGTGAGACCCCCTTGACGGCTAAGAGTCTGCCGGAACCTGGTAGATAACCCTTCACTTTAAGATTTCAAAAGTCGTCGTTCTTTATGAAGGACTATTGTATTCTAATGCTTGTTTTTCATGATTTTGTACAGGCCATTCTGATCCTAGGCCCACTCCAAGGAGAGATGCCGCCGAGGAGGTGGAGGGAAAGATAAGTGAGGCCACTCATGCAGGAGAGGCTCCCGGGCTAGATGCTCAGGTGATTGGAGCGCTGGATGAAGACAAATCTGAGATTTCTTCTCCCGTCGATGGGAGTTATGAAGTAGAAATTATAAACGCCTCCGAACACACATCTGAGCTGAGTATGAAGGAGTGGCTTGAGAAGGAGAAGGGAAAAACAGCCAAGATCAAGGTCGAGCCTCGAGTTGTGGATCTGGACGACCCTTTGAATAATCCGTTGAAGGTCATCCTTCCTGGCGGGTCCAAGCCCATGGAGGTTCCCCGTACTTCTTCAGTTGCTACCCCTCCATCAAAGAAAAGCACCAAGGGTAAACGCTCAGGAGAGGAGCCATCCAAGAAGACGACGGAGGTGAAGAAGTCGAAGAAGCACAAGAAGTGATCACTACTCTCGTTCAACAAGAGTTAGTTTAAGTTATGTAATTATTTTCATCTACTTCTGTAGTCTTTGGGAATAGATTGTCGACTCCGAAATTTGGAGGGCTTGTAGTAGGAACTTATTTTGAATAAAGCTTAGTTCCTTTTTCTGTCTTTCAAAAGGCTCTTGTCGTTTAATTTTTGTGTGATTGTGATTTAAATCCAAGCTGTTGTGAATAACATGGACTTCTCGGTTCACCTTCATATCGCTCGGAGATTCTTTGAGAGTAGTTCACGCTTCCTTCCGTGCTTCAAGCACTTAGAATATTTCTTAGCCCGCACATCTGGGACATAGAGTACTCCAGTCCGTGCTCTGGGGGCTTGGAGATTTGAGATGTTTATACTCGAGTCTGCACTCCGGGGACTTAGAGTACTCTAGTTTGCAATCTGGAGACTTGGAGAATCGAGTCGTTTATACTCGAGTCCGCGCTCCGGGGACTTAGAGTACTCCAGTCCGCCCTCTAGGGACTTGAAGATTTGAATCGTTTATATACTCCAGTCTGCACTCCGGGGACTTGGAGATTTAAATCGTTCATACTCGAGTCCATGCTCCGGGGACTTAGAGTACTCCAGTCCGCACTCCAGGGACTTTGAGATTTGAATCATTATACTCGAGTCCGCGCTCCAGGGACTTAGAGTACTCCAGTCCGCACTCTAGGGACTTGGAGATTTGAATCGTTTATACTCGAGTCCGCGCTCCGAGGACTTAGAGTACTCCAGTCCGCACTCTGGGGACTTGGATATTTGAGTCATTTATACTCGAGTCCGCGCTCCGGGGACCTAGAGTACTCCAGTCTGCACTCTGGGGACTTAGAGATTTGACTCGTTTATACTCGAGTCCGCGCTCCAGGGACTTAGAGTACTCCAGTCCGCACTATGGGGACTTGGAGATTTGAATCGTTTATACTCGAGTCCACGCTCCGGGGACTTAGAGTACTCCAGTCCGCACTCCGGGGACTTGGAGATTTAAATCGTTTATACTCGAGTCCGCTCTCCGGGGACTTAGAGTACTCCAGTCCGCACTCCAGGGACTTGGAGATTTGAATCGTTTATACTCGAGTATGCGCTCCGGGGACTTAGAGTACTCCAGTCTGCACTCTGGGGACTTGGAGATTTGAATCGTTTATACTCGAGTCCGCGCTCTGGGGACTTAGAGTACTCCAGTCTGCACTCTAGGGACTTGGTGATTTGAGTCGTTTATACTCGAGTCTGTGCTCCAGGGACTTAGAGTACTCCAGTCCGCACTCTGGGGACTTGGGGATTGGGTCGTTTATACTCGAGTCCGCGCTCCGGGGACTTAGAGTACTCCAGTCCGCACTCTAGAGACTTGGAGATTTGAGTCATTTAAACTCGAGTCCGTGCTCTGGGGACTTAGAGTACTCCAGTCCGCACTCTGGAGACTTGGAGATTTGAGTCGTTTATACTCGAGTCCGCGCTCCGGGGACTTAGAGTACTCCAGTCCGCACTCTGGAGACTTGGAGATTTGAGTCGTTTATACTCGAGTCCATGCTCCGGGGACTTAGAGTACTCCAGTCCGCACTATGGGGACTTGGAGATTTGATTCGTTTATACTCGAGTCCGCGCTCCGGGGACTTAGAGTACTACAGTCCACACTCTGGGGACTTGGAGATTTGAATCGTTTATACTTGAGTCCGCGCTCCGGGGACTTAGAGTACTCCAGTCCGCACTCTGGGGACTTGGAGATTTGAATCGTTTATACTCGAGTCCGCGCTTCGGGGACTTAGAGTACTCCAGTCCACACTCTGGGGACTTGGAGATTTGAATCGTTTATACTCGAGTCCGCGCTCCGGGGACTTAGAGTACTCTAGTCCGCACTCTGGGGACTCGGAGATTTGAGTCGTTTGCACGTGTTCGTACGTCAGCCAGAATAATATAACTTCATTTGCCTGTCACAGGATCATCATACGCAGAAACATTGGTAATTCATGAAAAAGATGGCTTCAAGCCTTTATTAATGAAAGCAAACTAAATTGTCATACTACATGCCAAGAACTAGAAACAAAAGCGTACTGGAAATAAATGCAACTAATACATGAAAGAAATAGACTAAGTATAATAATGCCGCAAGTGCTCGCGGTTCCATGCTCGGGGGAGTGTCGCACCGTCGATGGTCGCTAGCTTGAAAGTTCATTCTCCAAGCTTCCGTTCGATGACATATGTACCTTCCTATGCAGGGTTCATATGAGATGGGATCGGAAAAACTCGTTTCAAAACGAGGTCTCCCATGCCAAAAATTCTCGGTCGGACTTTTTCATTATAATATTTAGCGACTCTATGTTTGTATGCGGCCGCTCTCAAATTGGCTTCTTCGCGTTTTTCATCGATGAAGTCCAACGATTCCAATAAAAGGTTCTGGTTCGACTCGGGGTCGTAATAGGTTACCCGATGTGATGGAACTTCAAGCTCCACGGGTATGACAGCTTCCGTGCCATATGCCAATGCGAATGGAGTGTGGCCAGTCGCGGTCTTGTGGGTGGTCCTATAGTCCCAGAGCGCCGTTGGAAGTTTATCCACCCACTTGCCTCTAGCCTTTTCCAGACGCTTTCTCAATATGGACTTGATTATCTTGTTTACGGCTTCTACTTGTCCGTTGGCTTTCGGGTGAGCAACCGCTGCAAACTTCTTCTCAATGCCATATTTCTAACAAAATTCTTTAATCTCCTTGCTTTCGAATTGAGTCCCATTGTCTGTAATGATGGTCCGTGGAAGGCCAAAACGGCATATGATATTTCGTACAACGAAATTAATAACCTTCTTGGTGGTTATTGTGGCCAGAGGCTCTATTTCTGCCCATTTGGTAAAGTAGTCGACCGCAACTATTGCATACTTCGCTCCACCTTTGGCTATGGGTAATGAACCAGCTAGGTCGATCCCCCATATTGCAAATAGCTAGGGACTAACCATTTGCGTGAATTCCGTCGGCGGAGCTCTCGGGATTTTTGCATATATCTGGCATTTGTCACATCTTCTCACATAGTCTACAGCATCTCGATTCACAGTTGGCCAGTAATATCCATAACGGAGGACTTTCTTTGCTAATATCTGCCCCCCAGTGTGGTCACTGCACTCTCCCTCATGGACTTCCTTTAATATTTGTTTTATCTCGTCGTGGGCCACGCACCGGAGTAAGGGGGTCGAGAATCCCCTCTGATGCATCACCCCATTTTGAATTATATATCGTGAAGCCTTATGAAGGACTTGTCTTTCGCTCCTTTCTTGGGTAAGATCTCGAATAGCAATCCCATCCACGATTCCTTCTCGATTTCAGTTTCGAACGTGAAATCTATCTCCATCATATCTATACTCGGAGCATGGAGGATCTCAATAGGAAACAATCTCATCTGTTGCGCATCACAAGTGCTTGCGAATTTTGCCAATGAATCGGCTGCTCTATTTTGCTCGCGCGGGACATGTGAAATATCATAATACTCGAGATTCGCTAGCAGCTCCTGAACCCGGGCCAAATATGGGGCAAGTCTCTACCCCTTGCTTGGTAGTCTCCTCGCACTTGGTACACCACCAGCCGCGAGTCGCTAAAGATTTCAACTGATTTTACTCCTAGTTCTTTGATAAGCCTTAAGCCGGCAATCAACGCTTCATACTCAGCTTCATTATTCATTGCTGTGAATTCGAGTTTCAAAGCGTAGAAAACTGATCGGTTCTCAAGAGTTACAAGAACTATGCCAACCCCCGAACAACGGTCGTTAGACGCCCCATCGGTGTACATCTTCCATCGAACGGGCGGTATGACATTGTGGTCGTTTGATTCATCAGGCATAGTAAATTCAACAATGAAGTCAGCTAGTGCTTGTCCTTGTATGGCCCTTCGCCGCAAGTAGGTAATATCGAACTGACTTAACTCAATATTCCATTTTAACATCCTTCCGGAAGTTTGCGGTCGTTGGAGTACCTGCCGCAAAGGTTGATCAGTATAAACACTGATTGAGTGTGCCTGAAAATACGGACGAAGCTTGCGTGATGCAATCACCAAGCAATAGGCTAATTTTTCAATCTTTGGATAATTTCTTTCTGCCCCCGTCAAGCGTTTACTAACATAATAAACTGGCTTTTGAACCCGGTCTTCCTCACGAACCAAGGCTGTATTGATAGCGTGCTGGGATAGAGCCAAGTATATGTACAATATTTCGTGGTCTATTGGTTTCGACGATACCGGAGGACTTTCTAAGTGCCACACAAGAGCTCGGAATGCTTCCTCATAGTCGGACGTCCATTCGAAATTCCTCTTTTCTTTCTTTATGACATCGAAGAACGGAATACACTTGTCTGTGGCCCTGGATATGAATCGGCTCAGCGCGGCCACCTTTCCATTCAAGCTTTGCACCTGTTTTATAGTTCTGGGAACTTGTATATCTCGGATAGCCTGAATCTTCTCCGGGTTAGCCTCGATTCCCTGTGCATTCACAATGAAACCCAGAAACTTTCCTAACGCTACGCCGAATGAACACTTCAAAGGATTGATCTTCATTCCATAATGCCTGAATATGTCAAACATTCCTGCTAAGTCTCGAATGTGGTCGCTTGACTGCCGTGACTTCACGAGCATGTCATCCACGTAGACTTCCATCGTTCTACCAATCTGATCTTTGAACATCCGATTCACTAGACACTGATAAGTTGCTCTCGCGTTCTTCAATCCAAAGGGCATCACTACATAGCAATACAACCCAACGTTTGTGACAAAACTGGTGTGTTCTTGGTCTGGGAGGTGCATCAGGATTTGATTATATCTAGAGTATGCATCCATAAATGATAGTAACTCATGCCCGGCAGTTGAATCGACTAGCTGGTCAATCCTAGGCAACGGGAAACTATCCTTTGGGCATGCTTTGTTTAAATCAGAATAATCAACACAAGTTCTCTATTTTCCATTCGCTTTCTTCACTAGCATCGGGTTAGATACCCATTCAGGATAGAGGGCATCGCAGACGAACCCATTGGCTTTGAGTTTGTCCACCTCCTCTTTGAGAGCTGCAGACCTCTCCGGATCCATACCTCTCCTTTTCTGTTTAACGGGAACGTACTTTGGGTCTATGTTCAACATATAACTCGCAATTGTTGGAGAAATCCCACACATATCAGAGTGTGTCCAACTGAAAACATCAAGATTTGCTCGGAGGAAGTCAGTGAGGTTCTCGGCAACCAGGGGTCGAGTTATGATCTAATTTTAAGAATTCGTGACGGGTCATCCCGGTTGACTGGGATGTCAATTGTTAGTTCAGCTAGTGCTGAATTTCTTTCCCTGGGTCCCCCATTATCATCTCTCGGATCTATGTCTTTATAGATCCGGGAATGTTGCCCGAGCCAGGGCTCGGGCGCTACTTGTCAATCATCAGATTTTTGGATGCGGACGGAGCTGTCCGCGTCCTTTCCTTTCTCTCGACGCCGAGCCTCTCTCAGCTCAGCCACATAGCATGCATAACCGATTGCCTGATCGCCGTTTACCACTCCAACACCCCCGTCTGATGGAAATTTTAATGTCAGACACCAAGGGACCAATGCTGCCCTAAATGCTACCAGGGCTGGACGTCTTATAAATACGTTATATGAAGAGTCAACATCCAACAATATGAATGGTAGGATTCACACCCTCCTACGCTCGCCTTGCCCCAGTTCAACTGGTAACTCCACATATCCCACTGCATCCGTTGTTGCACCATTAAAGCCATAGATCCTGGCTTTAGACGGTTTCAAATTCTTGGTCTCTAGCTTCATTGAAGGTTATGCCTTCTTGAAGATGATATTAACGGAACTTCCGCAATCAATTAGGATTCCGCGTTGTGAGAGGCCGATCTAGTTCGTGGTCTTCCCATGGTAGAGTTGTTGGTTGTAACTCTGAATAGAATCAACAGATGCCTTGGGAATGATCTTGGATCTCCTTTGGGGGATTTATGCAATCCAGTAGCTACAAAGCAGATCCTAACAGCCTGAGAATTCGATTCTCAGTGAAAGCACCAAAATGTTAGTGCCAAAATTGGTCACTAACACCTTTAGAAAGATTGCATAGAGGGATTAATGAAGAAAGTAAATTAAAACAGAGAAAAGTATGTAAATTTCAATGTAGAAAACTAGAATACCAGATTTATAGTGGTTCGGCGTAATTGCCTACGTCCACTTTGAAGTTGATTTCTATTGCTTTCCTTGATAGTTGATTGCAAATACAATTTGTTTCCAATTACTTGAATAAAATTACAAAGTAAAAGATTAAGTCTAGAGTGGGTGTTGAATGCAGCAGAGTTTCACAAGTGTTCTCCCAAAAACCGATCTCTTTCACTGTGCCCCTGCCTCGCTATTTATAGACGAAGGTGGGTTAGACTTCCCTGGTGGGCCTGGCAGCTAAATACCTCGGCCCAAATAGAGTAGGCTACGTGTGCCGACCCTAATACGCCGAACGACCAAATGCCGAACCACCGCCTTCATGCCGAACGAAGTGAGGTGCCGAATGACCTCGGGATGCCAAACAAACCATTTGTGCCAAGCGCTCCCTAGATGTCGAATGGTAAGCGAATGCCGAACGAGATTTAGGCCGAACAGAGTGATGTGCTGAGAAAGGTCTGGATGCCGAGCAGTATGGGATGTCGGGCGATTCTGCCATGCCGAAGGTCCCTTAATGCCGAATACTCTTGCATGCCGAACGCTCTTGGTATGCCGAACGCCCTTGGTATGTCGAACGTTATTTGTTTGTCGAACGCTTCTAGATGCCGATCGCTCCTTCATGCCGAGTGCTCCTTCATGCCGAGCGTTCCTTTATGTCGAGCGTTCTTCTGAAGCCGAATGCTTTTAGATGCCGAGCGTTTAGAATGTCGAACGGTATGTAAATTGCCAAGCAGTGCGTTAATGTCAAGTACTAAGTTGCCTGGTCAAATCTCTAGGAAACATGTGTCAGTCAATTATATAAATGTATGATTCCTATATTCAATTCATGACAAAAAGAAGTATGTAATAGCATATGTACTAAACAACATATCCAAATTAAATGTTCAAATCTCCAATTCCATGTTCTAAATTTAACAACAGAATTTAAAGCCTTTCAAGGCATAATACTTAAACAAATCATATGCTTTTTAAAGCATATAATTAAGGGTTATTACTTTAAATAGTTAGGCATATTATCAAGTTGTAACAAGAAAAATTGTTAAGTTTTGGTTTAAACCAAGTGTTAAATTCATAATTTTATTTAATGAGTGAGATAACTAATTTTTCAACTAATAAATGCTAATTCCCTTCAACCTCTTCCTAACAACATCACAATAGCTTCCTTCCTTTAACACACGGGCACACGAATAAGCACGAACAAGAGAAGAGGGAGACAAGAAGTGCATGGCCAAGCTCCTACCACCCTAGGTTGGGTACATGTAACACCCTAAATCATAATTAACATTATTCAAGAGAGATTTAATTAATATGTAGTTAGATAAGGGAATTGAGATTTGATAAACAATAAGGTCGTACCCTAACTAAATATATTGATAAGATTGTACTTTAAAATATAAATAAAATATATGAGAGGGAAATTTGGGAAATAGATTTATCCTTTTTATCTTAATCCTCTCCCCTTCATGTTATTCTCGCTTTTCATAAACTAAAAACAATTAAAGAATGAAGAGGAAATCCAACCATAACCTAGAGAGGATGAAATCAAGTGATTTAAGGAAAAAGAGAAGCTAAGGAAACCTAATCAACATTCAAATCTCAACTCCATTATCAAATCAAGGTGAACAACAATGAAACCATCTTATTTTTGCTTTTAAATTTGGTTATGGATAATACCCAAATGGTTGATATTTGTTTTGCCAAGATATGGTTGTTTAATCATTGTTTGGATAGAATAATGGTTATTGGAATTTCTATGAAATTGTTTAAATGGGTTTTAAGGGTAAAATGTAAAATTTTAATCTCTAATTGCTTTGATTTTTGGATATGTTATAACATTATTTTGGAGATGGGTTTTTAATTTCATAATTATTTAAGTTATATGGATTATTTTATGAATTTCCTAAAGAGGACATAGCTTAATTGTAGGTTTTAATTATTTAAAATAATTTCCTAAGGATTTGAAATTAAATTGTCTTATCCAATAGAAATTGGATGAGAAATAATATTTAGTGAAAAGTTTTAGCTTAAAGTAGTAATAAAATAATTTTCATAAGAATTACGACAATGCTATGCCATCATATAGTTGTCGAGATTAAAGATAAGGTATTTAAAAGAAATTTAAGTTTTGTCCATGACCTTGGATAGAGGTTGACGTTAATTTAATAATGCTTGTGTTATGTTTTATTTATTAAAGGTGAAGAGCCTTATGCTTCTACTTTGACGTAGTCAATGGGGATACCAATGCCATTTTAAATTATGAGCTTTGACGCCATCCTTAGAGACACCAATGTAGATGAATCTCAACATCGATCTACTTTCAACTATTTAATAACGGAAAACCATATGAATTATGATTTTGGTTTTTTAAAACTTTGGGGATACCAAGTATAATTTAATGAGTTCAACATAGATAACTTAGGGCTTCCAACGTATGTCACTTTGAAATGTTGTAACTTTAAGGAAGGATGGCCTAATTGGGGACAACAATAGACATATGTTAATCATGTGGATAACATGAATAAGAATAGAATCATTTGGGTAACATGGTTTAAGACTGAAAAATGTAGGTAACATGAATGAATGATGGGTTCATAGTCATCCAAGGAAAATTATGAGATATGAAATGGATAGTCCACGTCATGCTGGAGCTGTGCAGTTCATGCCCCGCTATCACCCGGCTATAACCCTGCAATATCTCATAGCGGATTTCCACTGCTATGATTTTTCCATATGGTCCCAAATATAGTCTTTCCGCTTTAAGCCTTGCTGTTTCCGCTATATCCCGTTACTCCTACTACATTCCGCTATTTTCGCTATATCTTCTTTAAAAGAAATAAATTGAAAAATGACATTTATACATTATAAAACTTCTGAAATTACTTTATTTAATTAAGTTTTCAATATATTTTCATAAATGAAAGTACACTAATATTCTACTAAATTCAATTATGTTATATAACAGTTTTACGGTTATTTACCGTATATTTGCACATTTTTTATTAAAAATTATTATGTATTGATTATAATTCAATTGAATGTTAAATTTTCATTTAATTACCATTTATGTATTTGTAAAAACATTAATTATGAGTTTTACATGCTATTTTAGAGTCATTCCCTATATCCCGCTATATCCTCGCTGTATCCACGCTATGACTTTTTGCATCTCCGCTGCATTGAATCTGTTGAGCGCTTTAACTGCATGGTGCTGGAGATGGATAGACTTTATGGGGATAATGAAGGGTTCATATTCATCCTGGGAAAACTATGGAATATGTGACGGATAGTCCACATCATTTTAAGTTAAATAGAATATGTGTGATGGATAGTCCACATAATTTTGAATAATTGAACCATATGTGATGGGTAGTCAATGCGATAGGGGATGTATAATCCAAGTAATGATTACATGTGAGATAGATAGTCTACATAATTCCGAACGTGTTTAAATGTAAGATGGGTAGTCCACATAATTATAAGATGGATAGTTAGTTTAAATTATGATGAGTAGTCATTTGAAATTAAGATGGGTAATCTAATGAATTGGGATGGGTAATCCATTATGTGTTGCACGATTATAAATGTTATCTTCTATGTTCTAACCATTGTGGTTGCAGGAGCTCTGTATATGGTTGTTATGTTTTGGTTAAGATACTAGTGAGGAAAAACCTATTCCGCTCAGCAACATGGTCTCACTAGATATATATTTGGTTCGAGATGGTAGGATATTATTCACACCAGACTATTGTCTAACTTGAAGTTTTTGTTTTTTCCCTTTAAACTCTAAAGTACTCAGTTGAGTAGGTTAGGAGTAGGGGCTTTCAGGTTCTAGTTAGAGGAACGAGCTTCCGGAGACGTGCATGAGGCAATCTAGCTATTAGGAACTTTATCTATTTCCACCGCGTAATTTGGTTTTGTCTATTTAGATGTAATGGCAAAGTTGTATAATTGCTATATATTTGACTCTGATCAACCAAGGGGGCATCTTTATATGTTGCTCTTGGAGTATTTTGTACAGTTGCATTATTTTTGAACATGGGTTTGTGAATGGGATTTTGTAATGAATACTAAATGTTATTTGTGAAAATAAATGTGAAAATTTGTTGTTAAATTGTGTTTGAAAATTTTTCGTATTCATGCGCTTCTGATTATTGATATGATTAACACATGCGCATTTTGTCATCGAGAATTAATAACTATGGATGCCTACAGCATCCATAACTATAGATGGCTCCAAATTCTTTTATTCTGAGGTGATAGAATAATGTTATAAGCTATATTAGGATGATAGCTTGAGTTTGGGGGAGTTCGAACTAATTTAGAGTTGTTTCAATTTAAGAACTTTAAGAAGAGAAAGGAGTGCAAGAACTAGGAACTTTGAGTTTGAGAATTTATAAGAATGAAGAGAGCCCTTGGCTCCTATTTATAAGCTTAGGAATTAATCGAAAAAACCACTAATGCCCTCCAAGGTCAACCATAAAGTTACATGCATCCATGCCTCTTACACGCCATGTTTTTCCTAAATCGCTCCAACTTTTCCTACTTCAATCAAAGGTCCTCTAATCCTTCTTTCTAGAAACTTTTAGCTCAATTAATTTCCATCAGTAATAAGAAGGTTTAAGCACGGTTAATGTTTTCATGTGTTTATCATAAATCAAAAGATCTTGGACAACTTCTATTAAACAAAAAGTTGATTTTTAATGAAACATTTTTTGGTCACATTTTCAATATTTACTCAAAGAACATATTTTTGTAAACATATTTCAAAAAGAAGTTTTCTATCATTTGTTATTAATTAAAAAGTATGTAACATAGTTATAAAATCATATTTTCAATACTTAACCATTTTCCAAAAGTTGAGATATTAGAAGATAAAGTGTTTGAATTTTCTGGTTTGTTACAGGACTAACCTCATGTCATCTATTTATTTTAGACGATGTCTTACATCCGCCCCAAAGTCACACTACAGATTAGCCGAGCAAACTTTTGTGTGTTTTAGACTGATCTCGCATCCATATAAATTAGTCATAATTTATAACACTCTCTAGATATATATTATCACACATATCACCGAATCCACTATTTAGGCCTTATAAGAAATCTTTCTTATTTCTCCTTTACAATTAATTACTTTCTTAAAGGGAATTTAATAACAATTACTAGCCTATTAATTATGCAATTAACTAATATATATGTATGTATGTATGTATGTATGTATGTATGTACCCGCCTAGCAATTTCTAAGCATGCAGAGATTACGACCTAAACTAGTGTTTAAATATCAACTCTTTCAAAATTATACAAGTCTCATTTACGTATTATCAACATACCATAAATCTAACATCCAAAATCCAACTAACAGACTTGTTTATAAATAGAATTCGGACTTAGCCTATTTATGCTAAAATAGTAGGATAAACAAATAATAATAGAAACTTACAATTTCAATTATTTTTGCACTCTATTCAACTTCTTTTTACATAAAATTAGACAAGGGAATTCCTATTCAAATTGCGAAAATAAGTTGTGCGAACTATGAATAAAGATTTGTTTGCACACCATTTCCTAATCAAAACACTTAATCGAATTCAAAGAAAAAGAATAAGAAGTGGAATAGAAGGTAAAACATTAAAATTATAAATCTACACAATTCCCATTATTTCAAAATATATAAAACAATTAAGATTCTAGCCTAAGAATTAACATTTCACGTTGGAGGAATTTTGGTGATTTTTAATATTCTTTTTTCATAAATCGAAACTCCCCAAAGCATACTTCAAATCCAAATTGCACTAATCAACTACTAAAATAGAAAGACTAAGATTTCCGCTCACTGTAGGTCCTTAGCTCTTCCAATTTTTGGATTTGTCTTGCCTTCAGTAACCTCTTTCAGATCTCCCTTTTTAGATATATACAACAAGTGTGTGTTAGATTTAGAATTAAGGAATGGGAGCAGAATAAAATTAGAAAATAAAGTAATAAAATACTGGAATTTGTTGCCTGAAACCCTAAAGAATTATTTTCTAAATCTGATGAGAGAGACTAATGGAGCTTCGCTAGACTTCTAAAGTAATTTGTGAATAAAAGTGAGGGGGTTGGACTCCTATGTATAGTGTTATGCGCTAGAATCGTCGAAATTAAGTCAGTTTAAAATTATAAAATCTAGAACATTCATTGCTGCAAAACCCTGGTTGCCACTATTATTCATCGGTCGACCGTTGTTGCCTACTAGTCGACTGGTTCTGTTGTTTTATATTTGTTTTTTCCTTAATTGCAATTTCACATTATCATTAGTTTTAACATTTCCTTAATCCCCAAGTCTAAGTATTGTTAACTTTCATATTTAATAATTATTTATTTATTTGAATATAAATTCCACTTAAATTATTTTAAGCCGAAGACGTCCATAACTTTTTCGTTTGAGCCCCTTTACAGAACATTATATATTGAAATTGATCAGAATTTCACCACGAATGCGGCGATATAACTTCGTTGGTCAAATTGTAATTTTGAAAATTTCATTTTTATCTTATCTTGTCTAATTAATTAATTTATTTTATTTATTTCTTGTTAATTTTTACAAGGTGTTACATTCTCCCCCCTTAAAAGGATTTTGTCCCCGAAATCTTTCCAATGGGCGAACAACGTTATGCACAATAAACATCCATGTTATACAATCAAGTTAACTATACAACCATCTACTCAACCAAAAGTACAATGTGATTATTTGTGCGGACATACTATAGGTGAGCTCAATCCTAGCGTGAATGCAAGTGCCATGACATATAGGCATGTACGCAAACATCCTAAACGTGCAAAATGTTTTCTATATGTGTACAAAAGTGATAGTAAAAGTGTAGCAACCATATCCTGCCATCCAATTTAGCAACCACGATGCAACCAAAACCTAATTTTGGAGAGAAAAGTTTGCCGGTGAAAAGTTTAGGATGTGAAGTCCTAACGCTTTCGGTTTGATTTTCCCTCCATTGTACTTGAACCGGCCTAATTTCTTTGTTGCAGAGTTTTCTAGTTTCTTACCCACAATGCTTGTGATGGAAAGGGAAGTTATTAGATCCGTCTTAATATCCCCCAATTGATCAGCTCTACCACAATAGCTATGTTGTAAAGGCATTTCCTTAAGCATGAAATGTGAAAAATGTCATGGGTTGCTCCATGTAGTAAGCAAGTTTTCCTTTTCATTATAAAATTGGGAAAGGCCCAACAAATCTTTGGTGCCAATTTTTCTGACTTTTCAAATCTCACGACCTTTCTAAAAGAGGAAACTTTGATAAACGGAAGATCCCCTCCTTTAAACTCTAACACTTTTCTTCGCTTGTCTGCATAGGATTTCTGATGATCTTGTGCGGCCTCCATTCATTGCCAAATCAATTCTGTCTTCTTCGTTTGGCACGTTAAACACCTAGTGGAAAATTATGCCACCTTCTTCTTCATCCATGTCCAATAGAAAATTCTCTTTATATCGCTATTCATCTTATCTCCTCCGAGGTGAAAAGTCATCCTTGAATAGTGTCTTTCCATAAGCTAAATTTTATTTTTCTCAAATTTCTAAATATTTTGGAAATAAAGCATCTTTTATTCCTAGTTACGAACTTAATTTCCTTACTAACTTTTAGTCTTACCTACAGTTTATCGCTAGTTAATGTTCTTATGAAATTTCCTTATTTACGTTTTTTCAACATGTATATATTTATCTAGTGGTCAAATCCCATTCATAAAATCAACACAGCGATAAAATAAGAACATATCTTTTATCATATCATATGCTTTTCTAATAATGTTAGGAAGACAACTATTGATAACAATCCCAAAAACTCAATAATTTTTTTATAGGAATTTGTCATTAATCATTAAACATTGTAAATAATGCCGGGGCCCTAATACTTTGTACTAAATTAAGATGAACATTCTTAGTATTTCATTACACTTAATTCTCCATCTTCCTTAATTTTCCTTCTTGGTTTCTAATAAATATAGTCCATTCAATACTTCAGTTAATATACCTGTAATAATTGACCATTATTGTAAAAATTGGACAATCTCTAATAAATCCTCATTTAATCCCTCTAATTTTTTACATGTTTCAAAATCCCTCTGTTACACAGATTCAATTCTTCCATAAATGCCATATTAATTTTTTAATCAGTCCCCATTTAATTCCTTTTATTAATTACAAATCTATTGCCCATTAAAATTGAACTTAATGTCCATAAATCCTAGTCCGTTAATTGCTAACTAATATGGATATAGTTATAAATTACGCTATTTATGTATTTCTATTTTATATGTTAAGCACGGTTATACGTGTGTCTATATATTAATTTCTAAACTAGAACATTCCTTCAACATTTTAATTTATCAAAGCTATCCTTCTAAAATGGATTACCGTTATAATTTTTCATAAACCAACCAAATTGAGGTTTTTGTTTTGCTTGAAACTGCAAAGAATTATTTCTTTTCATTTTAATGAAATAGATAGTGTAAACTATGGAAAAGAATATCCATATCTTATAAATCTCTTTCCTTTTTGGTATATCCCTTGTTAATTCAAACAACACATTTTTATGCGTATTTTGGAGTTGGATAATTTATGGAATTTACACGAAATTATTATTGAATCAAAAGTTCAAAATTTTCTTAATTTCATAAAGGAGCAAAATAATTTTCCTTCTAAAAAACTTTATACAACATACAAAATAATCTTCGATAAATTGTTATCATACGAAAAAACATATTACATTAAATTCAATTCAGTAGTTATTACTCCATGAAACTATGGTATATACTTATGAAAGGTTCATTTACTACCATATTAAGGATGTATTATTATTGTGTTCCAAATTTAGCTTCTTTTAATCTATTACAAAGATTATAACTTCAATAGCATCTCAAAATACTAGATTTTCCTTTATTGGATGGTCATTATTTCAATGCTATTTTTGCTTATAAGACAATTATTTTAGTTGACTTCAAACTGCAATCTATTCACACGCATGCCAAATTTATAATTTCAAGTTGTTGTATTATCCTAAAAATACATCAGCATTTATTGCTTTATTACTCGAAATGTATTATTACTTAACTGAATACTTTCTATAGCTTTATCTAAGTCTTATTTAAACTCTTATAATCTTTTGCAATCCATTCCTTATCAATCTCAATTTATTTCTCTTTTCTTACCATTTTAAATTCAATGGTATTTTATTCCTATTCAAATAAATTCTAAATAGAAAAATGTATATATAAAATTCTTGTCCTCACATAATTTTTTTTCCTTATAACATTCACAAAATCATCCCAACACATTTATTAATTACCATCATTTAATTTAATCCAATTGGTAAAATTTTATTTTCAAAAACATCTTCTATAACTTCAAAACATTTAACAGTGGAATAGATAAGAATAATTTCTATCCTTTTATTTCTAATTAGATTACTGGTCCTATTTCTATCCAAATCTCCTAACATTGCCTCTATTTGTATTCCTCCTAACTAATCGATTTCAACTTCAGGTGCTATTCTCCGTATTTTCCTTATATGGAAATGTTCCTCTTGTCCTAGTTATTCTTATCCTTCTATTCTCTATCCTTGATTTAATTAAGTTTTTTTTCTCTATTTATTTGTCTTTTTAGAAAGAAATAAAAAAAGAACTTTCAAATTTATGAAAGTAGAAGAAAAATCATCAAGTCCAACCTACATTTATTAAATACGAAGAGTCCCTTTCTTCAAATATCAAAAAAAAATTGACTAGACCAATTTTGAACTAGTATTTCAAAAATAAAATAAAAATCTTTTTTATCAAAAAACTTTTAATCGGAAACTTTAGACTTTAAGTTAGGAGTTTCCCAAACTTCTTTACTTTTTCAAACCAACAACATCCTAATAAATCCTTTCAAAACATTTCAAGGAATTTTCCAGAAATCTTTTATCAAGTTCTTTTCAATGAGGTTAGATTTAGAAATTGACTTTAACAGTCCTTTCTTTTGAATTACTTTCTTTCCTACTCATCTTTATAAAAAAATCAGTTATTTCTTTGTGATTATTATTGTACACCTTCTTATGGAAACATGCTCCACTACATCTTGCTTCATTCCTTACCTTCGGTTGTTTATAACATACAGATTCTTATCTCCCATCTATATTTATTTATTAGGCTAGGCCTACTAACCTTCATCTGTATAATTAAGGCTATATAATTTACCTTAGTGATAATTATACTGTCTTATAAAATTTAATTACTATCTAACATATTTACTTGTTATTTCTGTAAACATCAATTGTGCGTAACAAATGACTATTATTCTTACAGACAACTTTTAGAGGCATTTATTTACTAATTTTAATTATTTTTTCCTATTATGCCTTTCTTATCTCTCCATAATTACCCTAACAATCTCTTTAATTGATCCATTTATATCCTTATTAAAAATTTTAACTCCCTACTTATACACACTTATCGCCTTATTAACTTTGGAGTTACAATCTTTTCTTTCTACGTTTCCTAAGATAGTATTATATGTTGAACTAAAGATTTGTTATATGTTTTTGCATATTTTTAATATATATTTATATACGATAGAATTTTTGAAATTTTTTTTCAAAACAATAAGTGTGCCTGATCTCATACATATACCTATGCCCGTTGATTGAGTAATATAAGCTTTGATACCAAATGTAACAACCCGCCCCGAAATAGGCCTAAAACCTGACCCGGAAAAGGCCTATGAAACTTAGACCCATTCCAAAGATGGATGTTCGTTGGTAAAAAGAATAATATAGAGCTATTTATCTACTCATTCAAAACCCATAGCGAAAGGATAAAATATAATCACATAAACAGTATCAATTTTATTTGAAATTCCCATAAAACCATAACACCATGCCAATAATAACCGTTACTTATCAAAGATATAACATGTCAAAATACATTGTTATATTTAAGGGTACACTAAAAAATAACATAAATAAATAAATAGACTACTGCCACGAGCTCCTCTCATCGTCATCTCCATCTAGATCATCGTTTCCTTCCTTAACCTGTATTGTAATGAGGAGTGAGTCAGAACAACATAAGTTTGGTGAATAAAAATCCTAATCCTTACCATGTTAGTACTTGGGCAGTATAATCTAAATAGGAATATGCCTTACGCATTCTTCCTACATTATAGGTCTTTCTAACTATAAGCTCAAAGGCTTTTCCAAATAAAAAGGCATTCCAATATAAGCCCATAATCAATTTGCTATCAACCTGATAACCTATATCTATTATCCATAGTGTCCTATCAATGTAAAAGATATTACCCAAGTCAATCAATACCTATTAATGGGAATTAGGCATATTCTAACCATTCAATACCTTATTTGAGGCAGTCCCCATCATTTAATACATATCCCAAGGCAGACTCCTCACTAATAACTATCTACCAGACACTGTATAGAATTTATTTAGCCTCCTAATACTTCCTATTAAAGCGGGACCTTTCTCAAGATATTCTCTACCATGCCTAACCATAATCCCGACCATTTGCTACTTCCTACACAGAGAAGCGGCATACCCTCACGCAGCCATTTAATACCTTTAACCCCTGAAGCAGGTATTTTGTATTATAACTCATAACCTACAGTGACGTCTCACGTTAGTCCGACTATTCATAGGTACCGATAGCCAGATTAGCTGGGCAGATTTATCCTCCAGAATTTGAGACTAACCTCAAGTCATCTATTATTATTTATTATAGAAGATATCTCACATTAACCCCAAAATCGCCCTACCAGTAGCCTGATTATCTGAGTAGACTTCTACGTACTTTTGACTGATCTTGCATCCCTATAACTTATTCATAATTTATAACACTCTCTCTATGTTGTTATCGCACATCTCACCAAATCCATTATTTAGGCCTTATAAGAATTCTTTCTTATTTCACCTCTACAATTAATAATTATCTAAAGAGGGATTTAGTAACGACTAATAGTCTATTAACTACATAATTAATACATTATAATTATACATCATTTACGTTAATATATATAAGTACGCGCCTAGCAATTTATAAGATGCAGAGATTACGTCCTAAACTAGCATTTACATGTCAACTCTTTCAAAATTATACAAGCCCATTTCTGTATTATCAACATACCATAAATCCCATATCCAAAAATCCAATCAACAGACTTGTATATAATAACATTCAAACTTAATCTAGTTATACTAAAAACAATGGGATATACAATAATAATAGAAACTTATAATATCAATTATTTTTATGCTATATTCAACTTCTTTTTACATAAAATGAGTTAAGGAAATTTCTATTCAAACTATGGAAATAAGTGGTGCAAACTAAGAATAAGAATTCGAACCTTACACACCATTTCGTAATCAAAACACTTAATCAAATTCGAAGAAAAAGAATAAGAAGTGGAATAGAAGGTAAAACACTAAGATTAAAAATCTACACAATTCCAGTTGTTTTAATATATAAAACAATTGAGATTCCAACCGAAGAATTGACATTTCGCTTTGAAAGAGTTTTGGGGATTTTTATTATGATGTTTTCATAAACCGAAACTTTCCAAGGCATATTTCAAATCCAAACTACACTAATCAACAACTAAAATAGAAAGACTAAGATTTTCACTCATTGTAGGTTCTTTGCTCTTCCTGTTTTTGGATTTGTCACGCCTTAAGTAACCTCTTCCAGATCTATGCTTTTAGATATATACAACAAGATTTGTGTGTGTGTATTAGATTTAAAAATTAAGGGAATGGAGGAGAATAGAATAAAAAAATAAAGTAATAAACTTCCATAATTCGTTACTAGAAACCCTAAGGAACTTTTTCCTAAATCTGAAGAGAGAGACTGATAGAGCTTCCCTGGACTCCTAGAACAATTTATGAATAAAATTGATGGGGCAAGACTCTTATTTATAATGGTTGAAATGTGCCAGAATCGTCGGGTTTAAGTAGGCTTAGAATTATAAAATTCGAAAACATTCATTGCTATAAAACCTTAGCAGACACCGTTATATCGGTCGACCACCACTACCCACTGGTCAACGGTTCTGTTTTTTGGAAAGGATCCATGCTGCTATTTTATATTTATTTTTTCCCTTATTGCAATTTAACATTACCATTAATTTTAATGTTTACTTAATCCCCAAGTCAAATTATTGTTAACTTTCAAATTTAAAAATTATTTAATTATTTGAATTTGAATTCTATTTAAATTATTTTAAATCTGAAAACCTCAAACGTTCGTAACTTTTCATTTGAGCTTCTTTTTTGTAATATTATGTATGGAAATTGATTAGAATTTCACCGAGAATGCAAGGACATAACTTCCTTATTTAAATTCCGACTCTTGCAAAATCTTCATTTTTAATCTTATCTTATTTAATTAATTTATCTATTCTATTTATTTCTTATTAATTTTTATGGAGTGTTACATTCTCCCCCTTAAATGGATTTCATCCCAAAATCTTTTTAGAGGGCGAACATCGTAACACACAATAAACATCCATGTTATACAATCAAGTTATCTGCACAATCATCTACTCGATCAAAAGTGCAATGTGATCATGTGTTCAGAAATACTATAAGCGAGCTCAATCCTAGCATACATGCAAGTGTCGTGACCTATATATATGTATGCAAACATCCAAAACATGCAAAAGATGTTCTATATAATTGCAAGAGTGATAATAAAAGTGTAGCAACCATATCCTACCATCTAATCTAACAACCTCGATGCAACCAACCTAATTTTGGGGAGAAAAGTTTGTCATTGAAAATCTTAGGATGAGAATTCCTCATGCTTTCATCGGATTTTCCCTCCATTGTACTCAAATAAGCCTAATTTTTTTATTGTGGATTTTCCTACTTCCATGCTCCACATTGTGGTGGCATGGAATGTCATTGGCTCCCTCTTAATATCCTCCAATTGATCAGCTTTACCACAATGGCTATGCTATGAAGGCATTTCCTTTAGCATGAAATGTGAAAAACATCACAGCCTTTTGCCAACTTATCCAGTAGCTCCATGTGGTAAGCAAGTTTTCCTATTCTTTATAAATTAGGAAAGGCTCAACAAATCTTTGGTGCCAGCTTTTCCAACTTTCCAAATCTCACGACCTTTCCAAGAAGGGAAACTTTGATAAACGCCAAATCCTCTCCTTTAAACTCCAACTCTTTTCTTCGCTTGTCTACATAGGATTTATGTCGACCATATATGGCCTTCATTCACTGCCTAATTAATTCTATCTTTTTAGTTTTGTTACATCAAACACCTAGTAGTAAATTCTTCCACCTTCTACTTCATCCCAATCCAATAAAAAATTCTCTTTATATCGCTATTCATCTTATCTATTCCGAGGTGAATAATCTTCCTTGAATGGTGTCATTTCGAAAGCTAAATTTTGTTTTTCCTAAAATCCTAATTTTTTTTGGATTAAAGCATCCTTTGTTCCTATTGCTAGCCTAGTTTCCTAATTACCTTCCAGACTTACCTACAGTTTATTGCTGGTTAAGCGTTCTTATGAAATTTCCATATTTACGTTGTTTTTCAATATGTATATATTTATCTAGTGGTCTAGTCCCATTTATAAAATCAACACAGTGATAAAACAAGAACATATCTTATACCATATCAAATGATTTTCCAATAACATAAGGGAGACAACTAGGGATAACAATTCCAAAAACTTTAAAAGGAAATTTTGTTGGGAAGTTGTCATTTACCATTAACTGGAATGTTGGGGCCCTAATACTCCTTACTAAATCAAGATGAACATTCTTAGTGTTACTACTACAATTCTCATCGAAGCGGTTTGATGTGTCACGACTTCGTAAGCCATCACTATTGTCGAAGTGATAGCGTCGACATTAATAATTGCTTCTAAGTCACATCGTATGCCATAGTTATTGTCGAAGAAATGAAACCTGTAGGATCGATTTCACCCTAGAGGGGGGTGAATAGGGTGATACTATCAATTATAAAAATTAATTGCATAAGCTTATAAAATTATTTCAACACAGATCACAGAATAATAGCAACAGATAATAACAGAATAATAAATGCAGAAATAGAACGACACGGAATTTACCCAGCTTCGGCAAAACCCTGCCTACGTGCTGCCCCTAAGCTTTCTACTAGAAATTAAGTAGTCACATGCTTACACATGTAAACTCACGATACTCGCTACTAACTAACCTAACTCTACGCTCAAAACCCTGCCACAACTCAGCCACTGAGTTGCAAATTCTCAAACTACGTCACGTAGTTTGTCCCCTAGTCACACGACTAGAAATTTCAACGGTTTAAAATTGAAAATACAATTAAAACACAATTTAAAAAACAAAATAAACCCTAATTGTAATTAAGAGCCTTTTATAATTATAAAGCCCAATATTAAAAATAAAGTCTGGCCCCCTTTTTCTTCTTTTATAATTTTTGGCCCGGTCCTTTTATGTTTGAGATAATGTCGGCTCTATCGTTCCTCTTCCTTCAAAAATTAGGGCTTTCGATATTTCGAAGTCGCCGCTCAAATGTTAGTCGATTTCAGTAGATATTGCTCTCTTTCTTTAAAAACCGACTCTCTATCTCTGATTTGCCTTCGGCTACTTCAATTCGTCGAGGATGCATTGTTGTAAAAGTGGTACGTGATATTCGTTTTATATTTTGCTTATACTCGACTTTTGATTCGAGTTACTTATTGATTCTATGCTCTGTTACTCGAATACCTAAATTGCCGATGATGTTTCTATTTATATAGGATTTGAATCCCTAGATTTTCGTTCGTCTGATTTTTTCAACATTGTGGCTTCGGCCATTTGATTTCGTATTGATGATTGTGATGATTTCTGACATTTTCAAATCGTATATTTTTGGCTTGGTTAACACGGCTTCGATTTGGAATTTTCTCGTTTCTTTACCACTACGTCTCTGACTTGTTCAATGTTGACTTCGGCACTGATTTATTGATTGCCACGGCTGTGAGTTCTTTGGTTGTAACTGGACTTGTTGCCTTATTGATAAAACACGGCTTTGATTTGCAGTTGACTTCGGTCACTTGATTTTGCGTACGGCCATCACCATTGTTTTTGATATTGTCTCTACTGTAGCATGGTCGTGGTTTTGAAGTCTCTATCATTTTTGATTTTGTTCTTTGTTTTCTGTGACTCCGGTCAGTAGCTTACGGTTTGTTCATGTGATTCCATGGTATTGTTGCAGACCACTTGATCACTTGTGTACATATGCTTGAGTCAGATTCCTGGTCTGGTCTATGTAGTATTAAGTTCGATTATCCTGTAGCATATTTTGAGCCTGATGCTTGTGTACATGAGTCTGCATTGTCACATATTGTGTGCTGTTTGGTTCTGGCCATATCTTTGGTGCTTTGAGTTACTGCAGCTTCTTTATTCCATACATATGAATTTCGATCATGTGAAACTGTGACTATTTTGTTGAACCTCATGCTCCAATCTATCCCAGATATAATTTGGTCGTGCCTTGTCTGGTTCACATGTGCACTTGGGCTTGTTTGTTCATTGACACTGTACTGGTGCAATTTTGATGTTTATCTTTGTTTCTTTTTCACTGTGGCATTTGTTAGTTCATTTGGTTTTGTACCGATATTGCTTGGATATTGAACTGCTTCGTGTATTTGTAGTTTGCATCTTGGGTTGTACTGTCTTGAGCTCGAGTATTTGTTGATATGAACTGTCCTGCTGAGAACATGCATTTGGAATTTGTCTTGCATTGGCTTCCTTGTGCATTTTTACATAAGTTTGTCCATGAATCAAACTTGTCTGAAGCATGGCAATGACCGCCTGGGTTGTTGCTCTAGAATTTGCATGGTGCATATGTTTGATTCTGAAGTTGCCATGTATGTGATGCATGTTTTGTTGACTTTGTTTGCTACCAGATTGACATGTATATACATGTTGTCATTGCCGTTGTGCACTGTTTGATTGTACTTGAATTTTATGCTCGACGGTTTTATGATGTTTTGTAGCGCACCTGAGTTGAATCCAGTTTGTAGCCCGGATTTGACCTTGTGCTGAAAGTTGTGACATTATTTTATTGCACTTGAGTTGAATCCGGTATATTGGATTTGACCTATGCTCACTTGTCCCTGTAAATCAATCAAGTGTATATTTCGGTGTGCACGATCTTGTGGCATATACAGTGATACACTGTGTATGTCACAAGTTGTTCGTGTACGATGGATTCAAAATTAAATGATGACGAACAACCCAAATAATTGAGGCAAATATTATTTTCAAAATCATATTTTGTTTTATACTGCAAAAATATTTCCTTTTCATTTTTACCGCGTCAATATTTTTTTGCAGATTGCTCAGATGCTGGATTCAATTTGGAGTGAAGTTGAAGATAAAATACGAGTTGAGTGAATGAGTGATATGTAGTGAGGTCAACTGTAAATGTGAAATTGTGATGTAATCAAAGTTGAACTGTAATTGAAATTGAATATATTGAGAGCTTGAACTTTGCACTATTCAAAGATTGTAATAAATATTTGTTTGAATAAAAATTCTGCTTGAATTCAAATTCTGTATTATTTATTTTTATTCAGCAAACATTATTTAATCTATGGAAAATAAAATAGTACATTAACAAATACATTTACACGAATATATATATGTTTATTATCGTCAAAAAAATCATATAATCGCATATTCAACAAACCATTAAGGCAATTATGGATGGGTGTCAAAGAGATAGGATACTGCGCTGCATCAATAAAGGAGTATATATAATGCCCCATATGATCAAGTAAGCGAAGAGATCGATTGCAACCCACATCGTAAGTCATCAATGAATGCCGAAGTGACCATAGCGCATTTCATTGATGCTAAGTTCTATAGATGCCTTTCATGACAAGGAACCACACTTCATTTACAATGTCATCACTTTGAAAACTTGCCACCCTCAATATACTAGATGTGCCACTCACTTATCATGATCGAAGCAAGCTTACCGACAATAACCTTGAAGGTCATCAACAAGGTATTAAGATGACATTGCACCTCACAAGTGCGTCAAGAGTAATTATTTACGAAATGTCAAAGGAACACAAACTATGTTGCACTTCATTGGTGATCACATCTCACATCATCCTTAAACAAACACATCGAAGATGTCGCATATCCGAGCAAAGCAGTGTTAATAAAGGACACCATCAATACCCATGAAGTCATCAGAGACACCTATGGTATATTAGAAAGGCCACCTTGAACAAATCTTCACTATATAAATGCCGCAGTGTTGTCTTCGACTAACAACTCTGTGGGTCATCGAAATCATTGCCAATGCTTTCGCTGAAGTCCATACTGAAGGATGCTGAAGAAGTTAAAGGCACATGACTCCTACAAATATGGACTAGGGGTGCCATTTTGGAGGATGAATTCTCTCATCTCGTTTCTTGATTTTTTAATTTCGTAAACCCTAAATTGATTTGAGGATTTATAGAGCCTATTATACTATTGAAATCTTATACACATAAGGATTGGGAAATTTAACAAGTACATATCATAGCATATTGATTCAATTCAAACATGTGAATTGAATGATCTTTTGACTTTGCATATTGAAAGTTTGGACTTGTGACTTGCATAGCATACCTAAGTTAGAACTTATTCTAGCATTGCATATTTGACTTCAAATTTGTTCTAGCATAACAGATCGAACTGGTACTTGCATAGTGTATTTGACTTCAAACTTGAACCTTAATAGCATATTTGATTTCGACTTCAAACTTCTATAAGCTCATATAACTTCAACTTTAATGACCACACTAAGGAATACTATAGGAACTCGCTTTGACTTAATGAATTTAACTAGCCTCAACAGAGTCTCTCTTTGAATTTACAGTGTTTTACTACAATTTTGTGTTAGCGAATTTATTCGTTAATATTTTTTCACTGGAAGGAGGGCTCGAACTCCGACTTCGTTAAAATCCCAAGTGGAGTTACCTCATCCTACATTGAACCACCCTAGTTTGCATATTTAGGGCTTAAAGAACTTACCCAACCAAGCATATCCCATTCCAAGCCAACCTACTGTTAGTCTGAACACAATGTCAATCAATCGTGTTAAGATATCCGAACAAGGATCCTTTAAGCCTAGAACAACTAGGCCTACCTATCCAATCACTAGTGGTTTCTGACTTCACAAAAAACAAATGTTAAGTATTAGGGTATTGCAAATCATGGAAATAAAAGAAGACGAACAATGTCTTATAACCCAAATAAATGGAGCTTGAATCTATTTCAATCTAGGTCCATCCCCAATTTTTTCTTTGGGAAGGCAATGCAAGAGAGATAATGTTTTCTAAAGAATAAGAAAAGAGATTCAACATTAAGCCAGAGGGACTATTTTCGAAAAAGAAATGTCAAAGGATTTCGAACGATTTACTAAAAAGTTGAAAAGTACTCTTGGCCACTCTCAAGGACAAATGAAATTCGAGATCCTTTGAAAAGAAAGCTTTCCATGGAAGCTAAGGAGCTTACAGGGAGCAACAAAAGAGCTAATCATCAACTAATAGGGCTAATCTCTAAATCATGATTTCCGAAGAATTGTATACTCGGTACCACTATTGAAAACAACTACTTCTTTGACTAAATATGAGCTCGACTATTGGCCATCACAAAATAGGAGGCCCAAGTTCAAACGAAATCATGGAGGATCATATTGTCATTATCATCTTTCAAACGGCCATAATACCAATCAATAAAGAAGTTTAGAAAGGATGATCATTAATTTCCTAGCACCAAGAAAGCTCAACGAGTTTGTAAAGAGATGTTAAACAAGTTTTACAATAATACAAGGAGTTTCAAATAAGAATATCTACATGGTTAAGGAGTAGGATTCTCCTAGGATAAAGAGTTCAGCCATCAAAGGCCCATGACCATAACAGGTCCTTGGCCATCAACGCCCTAAGCCTTCAGTCTCGTCATTAAAGGCCTCACTGAAACACCTCCTAGAGGGAGGTCGAAGTAAGCCTTTAGTGCCAACATCAAATGCCTCACTAAAGCATGGAAAAGCTTCAATCCTTGCTTATGTAGCCTGGTTGAAGCGCCTCATAGAGGAAGGTTGGAGTAAGCCTTCAGTTCCATCATCAAAGGCCTCACTAAAGCACCAGGAAAGCCTTTAGTGCCATTATCAAAGGCCTCACTTAAGCACCTCCTAGAAGGAGGATGGAGTAAACCTTTGGTTCCAATCATCAAAAGCCTCATTAAAGCACCGAAATCTTCAAATGGAAGATCAATAAAAATCAGAGCAAAGTAGACCTCCATGTCAATTAATCTTCTAAAGGAAGATCTATTAAAATCTAAGCCAAGTAGCATTTGTTAAATAAAATACATTAGAGTAAAGTCCATCAAATATAAGCTATTTATGCTCTCTAATAAACGCAACGTTCAATTGCCAAATAAAAGTTTCTAGTCTTCAATTATTATTGCTAGATATGGATTTCTAGTCTTCTTCTATTATTGTCAGATCTGAATTTTTGGTCGTATTGTATTTTCGGATATGGATTTCTTGTCTTCTTTAATTTTTGTTAGATACGAATTTCTGGTCTTCTTCTATTACTTCCAGATACAGATTTCTTGGCTTCTTCTGTTGCCAGATATGGGTTTCAAGTGTTCTTCTTCTTCTTCTATTATTTTCAGTATTCTATTATTATTACCTGATATTAATTTCCAGCCTTCTGTTATTATTGCCAGATTTGGGTTACCGGTTTTCTTCTGTTATTATCAAATATAAATTCCCAAACTTTTTCTATCAGATATATTTTCAGTTTTTTTTATTAACTGTTGAATAGATTTCTAGGTCTCTTATGAGAAAGAATATTCTACTATGAAAATTTGAATTATCTTAATAATCAGAATATTGATCCAAGCATCAAAAGTTCGCAGTATGAAAGCAAGATAATCATACAATTCGATCCAAAGCCGCATACATTACTTTTGAGATAACTTTCATTCTAATACAGGTTCATTTATAACTAATATATATTATGTACAAAGTTGTGGGTACAAAATTCAGACAAAAAAGAAAATCTATTTAAGGGTAGATCATTACTGAAGCTTAAGGCTTCTGTTGACTTTTCCAAGTCCTTGGCAAATAAAGGATCGGTAATGTGGCAAATGGCCACATCCAAAATTTCTTTAAGTTTCTTTTCTTTCTTTTGAATGATATTTGCATCGTTGATCGAAGTAATCTAAGTTTTTAAAGAGCATTAGGGAGTCTTGTTGGCGCCTTGCAAAGCACGAACCATACTCTTTAACTCTTCAATCTTCTTTTTAAGATTATATTTCTCACACTCGAGTTTTTGGACTTTACTTTTCGTATTCACTAATGAGTTGAGATACCTTCTCATCCCATTTCTTGCTAAAGTGCCAGATACATTCAAATTTAACATTTTTACCGCCACCTTGAGATTATTTCATCACTAAGGCCTGGCGGAGGGTTAACTAAATTTGGGAATTCTCGGCTTGTCAAAAATCGAGATCTAGTCTTTCTACCAAGAGTAGGGGTAGGAAGGCCAAATTCCCCTTCACTCGCGATGAGCTTTAACGATTGGCAATAACTTTGGCTCTTTATTAGATCTACTTCAAGAGCACTTATTCTTTGGTGTAGTTTCGTTATCTCAACGTCAGCGTTGATTGAAAAACTGGATCCTTGAACCGTATCGGTTTTCTTTTTCAATGTTTGAAGCTCATTTTCTTTTTCTTTAAGCTATTCCTCTATGCGAGCAGTCATTTCTTTATAGGTCGTAAATGTTGATTTCAATATGAAGTAGTTCCTAGCTACTTCTACGTCCCAAGATTATCCGTGAGTCACAAAATTGAGTCGTTTTGGGATAATCGTTTCTCTTCTACATAAGCAAGCAACCTATCTTTAATCTCAATAAATCGTGAAGCATTTAGAGAATCAAATGTACATGCTAACTGAGTCTTCTATTAAGAATAAGGAATACAAGAATTAATATATGAGAAACAAACTTTTCTGGTGCTAATATGCAGAGTTCTCAAGTAATACAAAAATTAAGGTTTCACCGCAATTCTATTTCATAAAACATTTAATTAACATTCAAAGTTTTGAGACTACGCTTTTAGCTTTTTCAAACGACTTAGCACACAACATAAGTATAAAATCGAAGGAAGCCTTAATTCCTTTTAGGGTATAAACAGGATGGAACGGATGATAATCCCATTCTCCAAATGAAGGGCTATCATGGCCACATATTATTTTGGTGTGGTAAGATTGGATTTCATTAAGCAACTTATCCTTTTCATCACCTAGGAAGTCAAAGTGGAAACGAGGGTAACAAATGTAGACTTCTTATAAATCTCTAAGGAAATAATGTCTTACCAATTGCGATGTTTTGAGGATCAAAGAATTTTCCTTAAAATGTATTCTCAGCTTGACAAATTTACTGAAGAGATCCCTAGAGACTGGACTGCTTGAAAGGTATTTATTATGTACAACACATTGAAATTAGACTAAGGATAAGAAAACTGAACCAATAAAATCCGTAAGCAGAAAAAGTTACATATTACAGATTTTCAAATTCTTACAAGATCGATTTTTATAGATTTAAGAAATAAACCTCTTATCATTGTACTTGAGTTTTTTAAGGGGAAGAGAGCTAGAAGAAGGTTCCAACACACTCTAGGGTAGGGATCGGACCTATGCTCGTCCAAATATCGACAATGAAAGCTTCTAAGCAAACCTCTACGGTTATCACCTAAGTATGAGAAATTGACAAATTTGCCCCTGCAATAAGCTTTGTATATAAACTCCACAAGGGCATTCCTGTCATCAATTAGTATCCAAAAGAGGGTTATTAGTTCGTAATTCTCTGTCATGAATATTTCCTGGTGATGATGGGCTTTCTTCATTTGAGGAGCGACTTCTCTTTCTTTGAAATATCATAACTTTCACGCACTCTATAACGTCCCCTTACTTGGAGACATAAAACTAATGACTACGGATGTTGTAATTATTCTTAGTTATTAATCCTCGACGACTAAATACGGCAATGGATACATTGATAAAAAGAAACAGATGAATATGGAAAAAAATTAAAATATCAAACAATTTCCATATTCCATTTCAAACATTTCAAATTCATTACATAATCTCACAATCATTAACCACGTTTAGAGAAAATATACTTATTACAACATATGCCTAGAGAGACATATGAAGATGTCTCTTTGGATGATCAGAGTATATATATAGGCAATTTAACAACTTTGCCTTTAGATCAACACAGCGGAATCAAAATAAAAGAGAATCTAGATAGCTATCATGCCTCCCGCACATCTTCGGAAGCTTATTCATCTAAAGAGGTACCTGGAAACCTCAACTTTCAAACTACTCAAAATCAATTGAGTATCCGAGAGTTTAAGAGGAAAACATAAACGTCGAGTCGGACAGAAAGCCTGGTATGAATAATAATATACCTACTCAAACAATTTAGGTATATAGTGAGACTACGCCACTTAGCGGAACAGGTTTTCCCCTCATTAGTATACTAAAACCTTTATAAAATCATATATTGTGCTCCTGCATTCACATTGGTTAAAATAATTCAAACAATATGATATGATGATATGCAGAACAAGTGAATCAATTCTGGATTACCCATCCCCATTCATCTTGACTACATGTCTCAGTTATAGTTTCTAGGGTTACTATTAACCTAATAATTTTCATGGGATGACTAATAACCAGTTAAATGTTTAAGGACTCCCTATCCAGTTACATAGTTTTCATAGGATCACTAAAAACCTATTGGTCCCTGCCAATATCTTTACTATTTCATGGGTTCTTCCTGAACCTATTGCTAACTCCAATATCTTTCTTTTATCCTATTTTTTATGGGTTAACTAGGAACCTGTTGACATCTGCCAATATCTTAATCTGGATACAGTTTTCATCGGTTCAATGTAAACTTATTGGCCCTATCAAATCATAGTTTTCATGGGCTAACTATGAATCTATCTTTCTGACATCTTCATTTGTACATAGTTTTCATGGGCTTACTATGAATCTATTGGCCCCTGCCAATATCTTTTTCTATACACAGTTTTCATGGACTTACTGAGAATCCATTGGCCCCTACCAATATCTTTAATTAATTAATTTATATTCATTATTGGTTCAACCTAGCTGGTTATTCTGCCCTTCTCCAAATTACTGTTATGGGTTTATTACAATGTGAAAATATATATTTCGAAGAAGAAAACATAGTAACAAAACAATACCACTCGTGTGGGTTTAATATCCTCGAAATTATTTTCATATAAAAAATGGTTAATCCCTTTAACCTAATATTATATCAAGGAAAACTTCTACTTAGAACCATTTCAAAACTTCTTTACTTAGCCATAGGTTTTTCCTTTAAAATGGGATTGGTTTTTTTTTGAAATACTAAGGCTATTGAAACCTTCAAAACTTTACTTTCAACTTCACCGGATAAACTCCTTCGAAAGCATGTGAATATCTTTTCAAAACTTTGGGCCCCTGCCTTTTGAACACTTTAAAACCTCTCTTTCGAAACCTTTCGAATGTAATAAAGTATTATTTATTAACTTTTAGAAGCATAGCTTTAAATCCATTGAAAGTACCCTTTTCAAAATCTTTGGAAGTGCCCTTTTCTAAATGAAAGTATCTCATTTGAAACCATTCTTTATCACATAAAAGTATGTGGGAAAACTTGATGGCATCGACACCATTCCTTTTGCAAGCTTCAATTCATTTAAGCAAAACACTGAAGGATTGCATTGCAACCCTCGTCTGTTTGGAATGATGACTATTATCTCCAACTGCAAACTCTAGGTCTTTATGCCTCTTATTTGTGTAACTCTTCTATCTGGAATGAGCTTCCTCATTCTTTCTCGGATCAACTCAATCTTCTCTAATGCCTCTCTTACCAAACTTGGACCTAAGGCTAATCTATCTCCAGCCTCCAACCAATATGCTGGTGATTTGCATGGCCTTCTATACAGATTTAAAAGGTGTCATTCCTGTACTAGTCTGATAACTATTATTATAGGAAAACTCAACCAAATGTAGGTGATCTTCCTAAGAGCCACCAAAATCCAATGCACAAGCTTTCAACAAATCCTCGAGTACCTTATTGACTCTCTCTCTGTTTGCCCATCCGTCCGATGGTGATATGCAGTACTTATCTTGAGCTTGGTACCTAATACATCATGTAGACTCTTCCAGAATTCACTAGTGAAAAAATTATCTCTGTCACTGTCTATGCTACCAGGAACTCCATGTAGTCTAGCTATGTTCTTCATTAACAACTTCTCCAAAACAGGTGTTGTCCTGGTTGACTTGACTGTAATGAAATGGGCACTCTTGGTCAACCTGTCCAATATGACCCGTATACTTTCATTTCTCCTATTTGACCTTGGCAACCCATCTATAAAATCCATGGATATCGAATCATAGTTCTAAACTTGAATCTCTAAAGGTGGAAGCGACCTTCTCGGCTTCTGATGCTTATCTTTCACTTGTTGATAGTTTGCACACTGCCCAACCCACAAGCCAACATCCATCTTCATACCTTCCCAGTAGAAGCTCCTCTTCATATCTTAATACATCTTGGTCCCTCTAGGGTGAATCGTAAACTTGGATCGATGACATTCTCCAAGAACTTCTTTCCTCTCCCCTTAGAGATAATGCCTCTAAACTTGGATCGATGATATTCACCTTCTTCTGAGAGAAAATGTATCTTAAAGACTTATGATCTATGTATAGCTCAAACCTCTCCCCTAAGAGATAATGCCTCCAAATCTTCATTACGAAGATCACCGCAGCCAACTCCAAATCATGAGTATGATATCTCACTTCATGAAGTCTAAGCTATCGTGAAGCGTAGGAAATCACTTTATCCTTTTGCATAAACATAGCTCCCAGTCCAGTTCCACATGCATCGGTATACACCACCAACCCTTGGTTTCCATCTGGAACTACTAACACAGGTGCATTGGAAACGAATGATTTAATTTAAGGAATGCTTCCTCACATTTATCAGACTGGACAAACTTCACCTCCTTTTTAGTTAGCTTAGTCAAAGGCGCTGCTATCCTCAATGAATATTCGGTAATTGATAGCAAGTCCAAGAAAAATTCTAATCTCAGTCACCGTCTCTGGTCTCTTCCAATTATTAACAGCTTCAATCTTATCTGGATCGACTGAAAGCCCCTTCTCTGAAACCATGTGACCAAGAAACTTAGCCTCTTTCTTCCGAAAATGACATTTGGAGAACTTAGCTTTTAGCTGATGCTGCCTCGGCGTCTCAAGTGCAATTCTAAGACGATCTTCATGCTCTCTTTCACCTTTAAAGTATACCAAAATAACATCCATAAACACCAACATGAATTTGTCTAAATACTCTCGGAAGACTACATTTATTAAATCCATGAAGAAAGCAGGTGCATTCGTTAACCTAAACGACATTACTAACCATTCATACGAACCATACCTAGTCCGGAATGTTGTCAAAGGAATACTGTCCTCTTCCACCCTTAACTAATGGAAACTTGTCGCCAAATCCAACTAGGAAAACACTGTGGCTCCACAGAATAGATCAAAGAGATCATTTATTCTCGACAAAGGATACTTATTCTTGATCGTCCTTTTGTTCAGTTTACGATAATTGATGTACATCCTCAACGACCCTTTTGGTTTCTTCATGAATACCGCGGCCGCTTCCCAAGGCGAACTGATTGGTCTAATAAAATTCCTTCCTTCTAGATCCACTAGCTGCACCTTCAATTCCTTCATCTTAGCAGGTGTCATCCTGTTATGTGGTCTACTCACAGGTTCAGCCCATAGCATAAGATCTATCCTAAAATCAACAACTCGTCTCGATAGTAGTCCTGCAACTGGCTCAAAAACATATGCAAACTCTCTTGCTACTCGAACCCGACTTAACTTTCTCCTACTTTTATTGCACTTAACAAAGCATAACTACTCCGGTCAGAATTCTCCACTGAGAATATGATTCGGTTATGATTATCAGCGTGTCATAGTGACATCTCCCTATCCTGGCAAAATATCATAACATCTTACTCTCTCAACCAATCCATTTCCAAAATGATTCTGAAATCTACGATATCGAAAACATACAAACTATATGCAAATTTTTGACCTAACAAATCAAGTTCCAACTGGTCACATCTCATCCTCAGAGTTGCATACCCTCCTACTGGATTCGCAATCTTTAAGGAAGTAATAAGGTATTGGGTTCTAAGCATAACCTATCAACTAAACACTGGGATATAAATGAATGTGATGCACCAGTATCAAATAGTATCCTAACCGGTATACTCTGAATCAAAAACGTACCTTCCATCGCAGTCTTTCCTTTTTCAACTGCAGCTGGCTTAGCAGATGATGTTCCAATGGAAAAAACCCTTCCTTTGTCCACGCTAATCGTTTCTTATAATGCCCAACATGGTCACAGTTGAAGCACTTCACATTCTTCTTATCTGCAGTATTCTTTCCCTTGCCTAACCGACACTCATTTGCATAATGACCCTTCTTGTCACACTTGTAGCAAACTAGATCAGCCTTTTCCATCTTGGCAGCATCTTCCTTCCAGGCTCCCTTGTTCTACAAGAAATTCCTCTTCTTTTCTTAAGAATCCTAGGTTTCAACTATCTTCTCTCTAACACAAACAGCAAGCATCTCCTTATGGTGATTTCCATCTCCACAATCACATTACAAGGATCACGGATATGTGTTAGGGTCGCCCTAGAAAGCTCAGGTCTCGATCCACGAATGAACATCTCATTCCTTCTGATGTTAGTGTCTATAGTAGCATGTCCATATCGAGATAGCTCATCAAACTTAGTAGCATACTCGGTTACCGACATCTCTCCTTGTACCAAATCCATAAATTTCCTCAACAATGCTGGCTTAGAAACTTCAGATAAAAACCTCTGTTCACATCTTGCTCTAAAATCTACCCAAGTCAACTCCTCCTCTGGAACCCTGACAATAACATTATTCTACCAATGAAGTAATGACCCATGAAAGTGCCTAGAGGCCAACTTTCTCTTCTGCGCATCATCTAAACCTAGATCTGCCAAGATTCTATCACAATGCAACAGCCAATCCTCAACCTCAATAGCATTCTCCGTTCGTACAAACGACTTTCCACATAGACTGGTGTAATCTCTGCTCAGTTGAGCATAATTATTCCCAACTGGTATCACAGGATTAGCTCCTCCAACATTTCCAGCAACTCCTGCTTACATCATATTGACGAAGAACTGATACATCGCCCCTATAACTACTGCTGGATTTCCAGCACCCACGTTGGCATTAGCATTTTGGTTAGCATTAGCCCGTCGATCTTGGTTCCTCCTGGTATTAGGTCGAGCATTTCCATTGGTTATGGTGCTTCCTCCACCTAGATTTTCTCTTCTAAACCCCAATCATATTTATGATTCATTGGATTATGTTTCGAAAAGCTTTTAGGTTTAACTTTTCATTTAAGTTTTCATACATTTATGCTCTGATACCAATTTGTAACGTCCCCCTAATTAGAGACCCAAAATTAACGGCTACGGATGTTGCAGTCATTTATAATTATTAATCCTCGGCGACCAAATACAACAATGTTAGACACATTGATGCATAGAAACACATGAATATGGAAAAAAATTAAATATCAAACAAGTTCCACATTCCATTTCAAAAAAATTCAAATTCGTTACATAATCTCACAATCGTTAACCATGTTAAGAAAAAATATACATATTACAGCATATGCCAAGAGCGATATGTGAAGATGTCCAATTGGATGACCAGAATATATATATATATATATATATAGGCGTTTTAACAACTTTGCCTTTACATCAACACAGCGGAATCAAAATAAAAAAGAACTCTAGATAGCTATCGTGCCTCCTGCACGTCTCCGAAAGCTTATACATCTAAAGAGGTACCTGAAAACCTCAACTCTCAAACTACTCAAAATCAACTGAGTACCCGAGAGTTTAAGGGGAAAACATAAACTTCGAGTCAGACATAAAGCCTGGTATGAATAATAATATACCATCTCAAACTATTTAAATATCTAGTGAGACTACGCCACCTAGCAGAACGGATTTTCCCCTTACTAGTATCCTAAAACCTTTATAAAACCATATATTATGCTCCTGCATCCACAATGATTAAAACAATTCAAAACAAATATGATACGATGATATGTAAAACAAGTGAATCAATTATGGATTATCCATCCTCATTCATCTTGACTATATGTCTCGGTTATAGTTTCCAGGGTTACTATTAACCTAATATTTTTCATGGCCTGACCAATAACCGGTTAAATGTTTAAGGACTCCATATCCAGTTACATAGTTTTCATGGGATCATGAAGAACTTATTGGTCCCTGCCAATATCTTTACTGTTTCATGGGTTTTCCCTACACCTATTGCTAACTCCAATATCTTGCTTTTATCCTAGTTTTCATGGGTTAACTAGGAACCTATTGACATCTGTCAATATCTTAATTCAGATATAGTTTTCATGGATTCATTATAAACCTATTGGCCCCTGCCAATATCAAATTATAGTTTTCATGGGCTAACTATGAACCCGTCTTTCTGACATCTTCATTTGTACATAGTTTTCATGGGCTTACTATAAACCTATTGGCCCCTGCCAATATTTTCAATTAAATAATTTATATTCACTACTGGATCAACCTAGCTGGTTATTCCGCCCTTCCCCAAATTATCGTTATGGGCTCATTACAGTGTGAATATATATATTTTTAAAGAAGCAAATATAATAACAAAACAATACCACTCATGTGGGTTTAATATCCTTGAAATTATTTTCATATAAAACATGGCCTTTAACCTCATATTATATAAAGGAAATCTTTTTCTTAAAACCATTTCAAAACTTCTTTACTTAGCCATGGGTTTTTCCTTTAAAATGATATTGAGTTATTTGTTTTTAAAAAATAAGGCTGTCGAAACCTTTAAAACTTTGTTTTCGACTTCATTGGATAACCTCCTTCGAAAGCATATAAATCTCTTTTCAACACATTGGGCCCCTGCCTTCCGAAAACTTTAAAACCTCTCTTTGAAAACCTTTCGATGTAATAAGTATTACTTATTAACTTTTAGAAGCATAGCTTCAAAACCATTGAAAGTGCCCGTTTCGAAATGTTTGGAAGTGTCCCTTCTGAAACCATGGAAAGTCCTTTTTCGAAACTACTGGGTTTATATTTAAAAATATCTTTTGGGTCAAAGTGAATCTAAATAAAAGTATCTCTTTCGAAATCATTCTTTATCACATAAAAGTATCGAGGAAAACTTGTTGGCGTCGACACCATCCCTTTCGAAAGCTTCAAATCATTTAAGCAAAACACTGAAAGATGACATCGAAATCCCCTTTCGAAGCCATTGCCTTTGAAATCCTTGGACCCTTTCGAAAGCATTTAGGAAGTGGCTTAGAACATATTTAAAACAAAACTGCCCTTCGAAGGCATTGATTACTTTAATATACTCAAAAGGCAAAAGAACGGCAGTAGGACTTCGACTAGGTCGGAACCCCTACTTTGGAAAGCATTATTTTTATAAGTAAACAGACCCATTCAAAAGCTTATTCTTTAAAACATAAGATGACAACCCCTTCGAATGCCTTTATGAAACTTTTTTCGGAAATATATGCTTCGACTCCTTCGAAAACTTTAATAAAACAAAGGCAGGCGCTTCACTTTTTAAAACAAACAAAGGTATCGACCCTATCGGAAGCAATGCTTTCGACACCATGCCTTCCGTATTTTTCCAATCCACTTCGTACCATCTAAGTGATACGTTGTGTATTGGTTTTGGCCTGGGTTGGTTTCGACTGAGATGGAGTGGAAGCATTAGAGTTGAAAGATGCTTCTAAATAGAGGCGGATCACACTTTTCTGAGTAAACCCGATTTAATACCAATTAAAGCAAATTCTTTCTAACTAATTGCCATATGTAAACATATGATTGGTTGCCTTAACTTTTCAAGTTCTTTACCAAAATAATTGCGGCTTAATTCGAATCTAAACCAAGGTTAATTTAGCAAACAAGCCCTTCCAATAAGCAAAACCAATATTGCAAATAAGTCGTTCTTCTAAAATAATTTAATTTCCATAACGAATCACTTTGGAAAAATCCCCAAAAATTATAGAAATTCACTTCATCATGCTATCTAACATATCAAAATTTTAGACCCAAATTCTCAACATAATTTCTAAAATAAATTTTTAAATCGAATTAACCATATTTTTCTTTGAAAATACATAATAGTCTTTCCATAGCTTGGAAAATTATCAAAATTAAAACCCAACTCTGAAATCATGTTTTACACAACAGAAATTTTTTCCATGGCATTCGAAATCAAATATAATGATTTTACTCTTAAAATAGTGAAAAATCGCATTTAGACAATCTTGTTTAAATCTAAGAAATTATGATCCAAGCATATCATCATCCAAATCATCATAAAAATGAATTTAATTTTAAATCTAAAAACATATGATCATAAAACAAAATAGAGATGGTATAAATTATTATTCACCTTGATTATGATAAGGAGATTGGATTGAGATTTATTCCCCTTCTTTAATTCCTTAGCTTGATTTGGATTCCTCTTTTCTTCCCTTGTTAATGGTTGACTCCTCTATTCTTATGTTTTTATTTTGTACTCAAAATGACGTGAATAGGAAAATGAAACTTACGAGGAATGAGAGTATATATAAGGGTAAGGTTATGTGCGGCTATTTTCTGATATACCCTTATCTAAGTTAATTAACTTATAACCATTCTTAAGCCCATGTAATTTATTAAGCGTAGCCTTAATTTTATCCAAATCTCAATCACCTTATCATTTAACATTTACATTATTCTATTTAATTTATCTAATTAAATATCCTAAATAATGTGATCAAAAATTAAGGGTGTTACACACTCTTAGTAAGCTTCTTGTACTTCTCAAACAATTCATTGTATTCTTTCAGTTGTTTGTCCAATTCTATATTTAGACGATCTATATCCATTTGTTTCTTTTCAAGCATCACGTCATAGCAATATTTTGGTTTTTTCCTTAACTAAAACAACTAATGTATTAACTAAAAGTTACTTAATAGCTTGAGACGGTTGGATAAAGAGATCCATGCCAAAGAAAGAGGAACTGAAGATAGTGATATCTTTCCTTTGTCTTTGGACTGATGGCCTTGTAAAGTGTTGGGATTATTAGGGAAATCCTTCTTTGAAAGGACTTGCATGTTGGTAATTTCTATATCTTGAACAGCTGAGTCTAAGTTAGTGTCGCTAGATCCATCCCTTTCATCTGATTGACCAGAAAGAGCCATTCCGTACCTCCCCCATAATCATCGTTGGTGTCATCAAGATCATCGCCTTGATCATTTGTGATCATCATCATCATTATTATTATCTTTGTCGTCGTCGTCCATTTCTTCATCAAGATTTGGCTCTTCATGAGTGGGAGCGTCGTCAAATGATAACCACTTTTTAGCATCGATTTTCTCCTCGGCAGGGAGTTCTTCCTCAAGAGACTTTTTGTCCTTTTTTCATCCTGAGACTGAGCTTTCTCTTGCAATTTTCATTCAAGGCTGGAAGAGGTGGAAAGTCCAAGTCTACGCATTTCTAATGTTGTTGGCATATGCTACGTACAAAGCATCTTCGTATCACTTCTCATTAATTTTGGGAAGAGAAACATCGAGAAAGGAAATGACCTTTTTCTTAGCATCGTTGATAATGTTGTTTGAATAATCTAGGATGTTAAACTTCTTTGTTGTTGGTCTTCTAGCAATTTATTCTTCTTGATTAGCTCAATGTTTTCCTTGACGGGCTTAGTGTTTTCCTTGGTCATCCTCTTTAGATCTGCTTTAAGTCCATTGCACAACTCGAGGTCGGCTTCCAAGTTTTTCACTTTTCCTTCTAACTGCTGCCTGGCTTTCTTTTCTTCCTCAAGGGAGGAAGCAAGCTTGTCTTTTTCAAGGGTCACCTCATCTCTCTCCATGGTAATGTCAATCATACTATTTTGAGATGAGATCTTTTCTTTGAGCTCAACCACCTCATTAGATGACCCTTAAGAGACATCTCAGAGAAGAAACATGTGCTTTCCCACTTATAATACATAACTTTTCTAAGTTAAAACAAAATCTATAAAGTTAAAGTTAATCAAATGAACACAGAAAAATGTATTGATAAAAGTTGTTTGAGGATCAGGAAAAGTGGTCATCAAAATAAATAGGAGGTTATGATGATCCAAGAGAGGTGATTAAGGAAGACTAAATGGCTAATTTGCCAAGTTCCTTAAAATTCATTGGTGAAGTTCGATTTTGAGTCCTCGAAGGAAGAGGATCGTCCAAAGAGAGAATCAGAGTAAGTTCAGCCACATGCGACTGATAGACATTGGGGAAGTAGGAAATGTAATATTAAGAAGGGGTTTAAGAGTTTGAACCTCCTTGGGAATCTTAGTTTGAGTCTCTTTAGGCATTCCCAGAGCTTTGTCCAAATGTGTTGCTCTGGGACTTGGATCGATATTTACATAACAGCATCATTATCGCTTTATTCTACATCTAATTCTTCAATAGCTTGAGCAATCGAGTCTTTAAGGGAGGCAGGTTTTATTGATTAAGTTGGGGCTAAAACAACATCTTTGCTCTTTCTCTTTTTAGGAGCACTACCCTTAACCAATTTTTCCTTAGGAGCCATAACAAGGGAAAACAAGCCTAAATTGAAAGGAAAAGATAGAACTAGTAACCATAGGAATTTTTTTAGGGCTATATTAAAACTTACAAGCAATATCAGGTTGAACTGGAGAGTTAGAAGTGAATAGTTTTGATTTACCCTTCACCGGCAAACTTTTTTCACGAGAATTGAATTTAACCACCGGTGGCTCTCCCAATAACTTGTGGTGATCAACGATGATAGAATATTGAAGGAGCTTCAATAGGGTTAGGAGTGTGAGCCTATTTCTTCTACTCTTTGCTATTTGGATTAGAGAGTTACAGTTTTTTAGTCATCAGAGTTTAAATTTTTAGGGGTAGAATTTGAAGAAAAAACACCCATTAGCAAAGAAAAATAAACCAATATGGATAAGTAGGGAGAAGAAATTTACTAGCAATAAAGAATGTTCCTTTGTTATTGGAGAAACATTTATAAAAAAATGAGTTTCCCATGTCCTCGCTTTGTTAACACATTCAAAAATCAAGCTTTTTGGATGAGGATGAATTAGATGCAGTTGATGGTCTGGTTGTTTTCCCACTTAGTAGGGCCAACTGTGTGATGAAGAATTTTGGGACCAAGAGATGAGAGCGCAGTCTCTTGAGCAAAAACCTATAAACAAGTCAAGTATGTATAGGAATTTAATAAGTAATGGATTGGTACAATATCTAGATGTTTCAAATACCTTAAGGGATATCCGCGGAACGGAAGGTAGTCAGAGCGCTAAATATGAATGGTAGAAAAGGCAATATCCCTCCGGCCGGTTGTAAATGTTGTCTAAAGAACCCGTATGGTTGGCTTCAACCTCGGTGATATCAAATTATCTAAGAATGGAATCCACCTCAACCTAGGTGGTAATGTATGATGGATTCGTGATAACGTCTCCCATTTTGCTAGCCGAAGGAGAAGGTTTGGACTCTTTGTCAGTCTTCTTAATGGATTTCTTACTGGGTAGTTTACTCTCTATTTTCTCGCCAGGTGATATTACTCCACATTTAAGAAATAATCATAATCATATTGTCTAAAATATTTATTACATGCAAATTTAAAAGTTTGGTTGATTGGGTAAACCATTTATTCTTTGAGTGACAAAGTATGTAACAGACACAAGATAATAATCCTTAAATGTCACATGTTGAATTTTTTTAAGAACTTAAGTTTCAATTCTGATAGGAGAATTTCATAAAGGGTGATTATATAGAAATTAAAGGAATATAGATATACAGCATCGATGAGTTCATGTTGGTAGTGTTATAAAACTTAAGTTATAGGACATTAACAAATCCCATAACCATAACTAACGCCAAAATAGTAGGGTCACTGACATTGATAGATAATGGCGATGTGAATTGGAAACACGATAATTAATTAAACAATTTTATGACATGATGAAAACAATGGTGTCAAGAGTGTCGATGTCATATAAGGCTCCACTTGCAATGTTAAAAGTGATTATGAAAAAGTAAAGAAAAATAGAAAGGTTATGGCCATTAAACTATTCTTGAAGACAAACGTCAAAAGAGTATGGTCAATAAGAATATTAATAAGAATGTCAACGAGGTAAACGGAACGCTTATAGTCGATAACTTCTAGGTTGTCAACTAAGGGTAGCCATACTTTAACTTAGTCGATGAGATGCAAAATGACTTTAGCATTATTGACCTTAATTAATTGATAAAGAGTGTTATTAACTATCGCAAAACTAGTGCCGAACCAGTTAGCATTGTGGTTGATCAACCCAGATGCCTACTTTTCTTTCTACGACTTCAAGTTTCTTGAGACAATTCTATAACTTCGAGTTACTTACAATCCTATCTATAATATTAGTTAACAATAATATCTATGAATTTGAGTGGGTCGATAAGCTTCATTCTAATTACTTAAAATATGAAAAAAATTTAGCTAGCAAGATAATAATACAACATAAGGTTCTATTAACTAAGAAAGGCAAGACATCATCGAGACAATGTTAATATGATGAAAGCCAATGTCGAGGTCACCTTTATTGTTAATGAACTTAGAGCATACCAATTTTCATACTAGTGTTAAATAGTATTAAAACCTATCAACGATTTAAAAAAACCTTCTGTTATTGACTAAGTCAACATTAAGCCTCTAGGCAACCTCTTGAGCATCGATACCAGCACGACCAATAGTAATAGGATCGAGTTTGATATGTTACCCATTTTGAAATAGGAAATCCCCAAATCATTATATCAAGATCGTTAAGTGGTTAATCCAACATTAGAGGAGATTAATAACCATAATCGATATCGAAGTTTGGATAATTAGAGTTAAACGATCGGATTCGATTCCCAATTCTAAAACTAATGAAATCTGGAGTAAACACTAGTCATGATTTTAACATAAAATTCATGCAGACTATTGTAGGAATTGATTAAATGAAAGCTATACCCAGGTGTAGGAAATCATTACTAAAGGACTTGAGTTTGCAGCTAAGTTTGGAAAGCTTGATTCTTGTTTATGTTTTTAAATTGTAAGTGAAAAAAGAAAGAAAGATGGTATATTTATAGAAAAAATTAAGCAAATTAGAGTCGTTGAATTAGATTGAAATTAACGATTAGGACAAGTGTGAGAAGTCCAAAAGGCAGGAAATAGATGACTTTGACACCATTGACTTGAAAAGTCAATAGCTGCTCTACACCGAGGGAGGAAAATGTTACTACTATAACTCTCATCGAAGAGGTTTGATGTGCCATAACTTTGTAAGCCATTGCTATTGTCGAAGTGACAGTGCCGATATTAGTAATTGCTTCTCAGCCACATCGCGTGCCATAGTTATTGTCAAAGATATGAAAACATTAAGGCGCTTATGCATCAGTGTTGAAGAGATATGATACTATGCTGCATCAATAAAGGAGTATATATAATGTCACATATGACCAAGTAGGCGAAGAGGTTAATTGCAACCCACTAAGCCATCAATGAGTGCCGAAGTGACATAGCGAATTTAATTGATGCTAAGTTCTATAGACGTCGCCTTTCATGACAAGGAGCCACACTCCATTCACGACGTCATCACTTCGAAGACATGTCACCCTTAATGTACTAGATGTGCCACTCACTTATCATGATCAAAGTAGACTGACCGACAATAACCTTAAAGGTCATCAATACGGCATTAAGATGACACCATACCTCACAAGTACATTAAGAGTATTGATTTACAAAGATGTCAAAGGAACACAAAGCTATGCCACACTTCATTAGTGATCACATCGCACATCATCCTTGAACAAGCACAACAAAGACGTCATGTATTCGAGCAAAGCGGTGTTGATGAAGGACACCATCAATACCCACGAAGTTATCAAGGACACCGATAATATATTGGAAAGGGCCACCTTGAACCAATGCTTTACTATATCAATAAGGCAGTGTTATTGTAGCAACCCTAGTTTGAGATGTACCTGAAATTAAATTAAAATAAATCTAAATTTATTTTTTAATAAAGAATTGGTATTTCAATTCTAGAATTTAATTAAATTGGAGACCTTCTATGTTATAGGAAATGAATGAAATATTTTAAATGCTTAAAATAAATAATTTAGAAATTTATGTTGAAAACAAAACATTTAGTTGGGTTAAAACTTTTATTTTAAATAAAAAATTATTTTGGAGTTAGATAGATTTTTAATTGAAAAATATTTGTTGAGGTAAATACATTTACATGAAGCAGTTTAGTGTTTGAGATATGGTTTAATTTTGAAGACAAATTCTTGTTAAACGCAAGCCTTCATTGGTTTGTAATCAAGAGCAAATAAATAACTAAGTTTATTTTTGGATTTATTTAGCTGTAAGGCCCAAAGGCCAAATAAAATAAAATGAGGATTGGGAAAATATGCTATGTAAGTTATACTATACATTGAGAATCCTTATCTCATTTTCTCAAGTTCCAGTAAAACCAAACAAAACCTAGTTCTTCCCATCTCTAAATCTAGCCAAGCCCTAATTCAAGCAATTTTAATCTCAAAAAATTCCTATTAAATCTGCAACAAATAGAGTAAGCTTCTCCACAACATTCTCTACGCTTTGACCATGGTTGGAGGTTATAATTAGTTGATTTGCTAAAGGGAAAAGTGAAATCAAGGCAGAAAATGCAGGTCAGCATAAAAATCATAACTAATTGTAAAAAAACCATAAAAATATGAAATTTGGATATGTTGTCCATAATACATATATCTACCTTCTGTAAATATTTCGTAGGAAAATATTAGTTTTGCTATGTTAAATTACTGTTGCACTGAGGATGAAAATATAGAAAATTACAGTGATTTGGTGCTTGCAATTTTGGGTTTTTGATTCAAGGTGAGATTTCTATCTCACACAACTATATTTAAAAATAAAAGTATCTCCCTTTGCATGATTTGATTGGCTTATGAATTTCTTATGAATTGAGTAAAATTTTAGTAGTGATTGGATGAATTATTGAAATAAATTGGATGCTATGAGTTCAATTTGTTTGATGGATAATTTGGTTTAATTGTGTGTTTAAATATAGAATTTTAATCGATGATTAATTATAAAATAGCATGTATGTTAAAAACTATCAAAGCGCATTTAATTTTAATAGTAAGATTTTATAATGGTTGTACATTTTTTGTTGGACCAAAGTTGTTGGGAAGTAACTTGAATCTCTAAGAAATTTTATATTATTGAATGATATTTTATAGAGCGACGTTGGCTCTAAAAGATTCATTTTTGATGGATTTATTGTCTGAATTGTTAAAATGTTTAAAATATTTTCAAGATAAGATATTATCTGTTTTTGTCCTTATTGAAAATTTAATTTATTAGTTAAATTATACTATTTAAGATTTTCAGTAGCTATCGACTATTTTGAGTCAAAATTCTTCTAAATGTAATTTAAAGAAATATATCTATTTATAGAAATAAAGCTTTGTTTAAAATGAATTTAACTAAGATTTTCAAGTTTACAAATAGTTTATGGTTTTAAAGTTTTATGAAGTAATGTTATATTTGTATATTTGAAATAAAGTGAATTATCAATTATTAAAATATTATTTTGATTCAAAGACCTAATAAACGAATTTTATTTTTAAAACTTAAACTTTGTAACTCTTTTCTTTTTATATATATATGAGTTATTGGATTTTGAAAGTGATAAATATAAAAGTAAACTATAGATAAAGCAATTTAGAAGTCATTCCTATATGATAAATTTTATTATTTACTTTCAAACTGTAACCTATTATCAACCTTTATTTTTTGGCCTTTGGCTATGTGTATATACCATATTGATATTTCTTTGGTGACTTCAAAACCATTACTTTCGAGCAATTAATACTTTTATTCATATTCTACTGAATTTTGTGCTTTTCAATGAAACAAGGAATTTTAATAAACAATTGAATTGTCGGATCGGTATGGGACTTTTTGTACAATTCATTAGTTTATTACTATAATTTGGTAAATAGAGTTTGAGTGAAAATTACTAGCTTTTAGTAAATATTTGAATATACTTTCTGGTATGGGATAGTTAGCTAAATACTTGTAATTACTAGAATGACAGTAATTAACACTTAGAGTTGTATTTTGGGTTTCAGACCGATAGAACCCCGAAATAAGATAACTCATTTTTCATCGATCTAAGAATCAATACATTTTTAAATTTGGGTACGTAGATCTCTTTTGGAAGATCTGTTATGGCGTAAATACGGCTGTCTCTTTCGAATGGCAGATTTTTACATGCATCGTAGTCTATAGATGCTACAATCTATCAGTTTGTTTTGTTTTATACAGTTAGACTTTGTTTACCTCTTTTTGTAGGTAAATTTACATAAGACAAATTAGGTACACAGCAGCTCTTTTCTTTGAGTGGTGTTTCTAATCTGCATTCTCTTTAGGTAGGCTTCCTTTCTATGTAGCGGCTCTCATTCAGTAGATTGCGTGTCGTTGTATTAAACTGGTAGATGACTACCATTATTATTTCATTATTCATGATTATTTCTTCAAAGATTTTTAGTACGGATATTTTGTATCCTTTATGGCTCTTAGGAATATTGAATTGGTTATCACCATATTTTGAGACGATAGTCTATGGAGACTTGATATATGTTTATGAAACGGTGATTTGTTAGATATGCCTTATTTGAGTATTTTATTTGGGCATATTTTATTTATGACTTATGTGGTTATTATTAAGTAATAATTGTGATATCTGTATCTATTGATTAGATATGCCTTTTATGGATTTTTGGGTTTTTAGGCATATTTTAAGATGACTTATTTTAGAGTTTAGTCATTTATGGATCTATAAAGAGGTGAATATAATTAATATGCCTTATTACAATTGTATATTTGGCATATTTTATCGTGGCTTATTATTTTAAGTCATATAATTATGATATTAGTATCTTACTTTTTTTATTTAGATATAGTCTGACCCGTTTATTAATTTTAATAATACTCGGGTCAGGCTAAGACATTACAAGTACAGAGACTTATTGACTCTTGGATTTTGGGTTAGCTTTGAATAGACTATTTTGACTGACGGTTTTAGTTTACTTCATCATTATTTATATTGACATTTAGTAGTTATGTCATGTATATTATTCAGTACTCATTTTGTACCTGATATAGAGTATGAGATATGATGTATATTAGAGTGAATAGCATAGACATTTTGTAGACTCAAATCTTATTATGAAATATGTTGTATATTTGTCTGATGTAATCTATGACTCTTATTCTAATTTATCTATATTATATACTATTTTGAATATTTTAATTGGTGTGTTTATTACTTTGTATTAATACTGCACAGGTCAAATTTTCAGTTTAGATCCTCAAAAAGGTAATTAAGACGTGTCAGTGTTAGTATAAAGATATATTCACAATCAATCGCCCTTAATCAGCCGTATTCTCCGGATTAGTAGGCGATTACTTATTGAATGGATCAACTATTAGGGATATAATTTACAAGGAGTTGCGTTCTAAACCTAGTGACCTAGAGTCCCATCCCTTGGGTGTGTGGGAGTTAGTTATTTAATTAACTATAAGGGATAGGAATGTAAAATTATTATTGGGAATAATCATCGAGACGTATTTGAATTTTTTTTATTTTTTAAATTTCTATATAAAGTATTATTATGAAAATGATATTAAAATTTGGAGCTCACTTTTGTTAAAGAGTGATATTTTTCGATAGCATAAATTAGACCTTAGATGGCATATAAATTTAATGGTTTTGTTCTGGCCCGTTAATGATCAGAGTGAGCAACGGAAGCTGATTGACAGTCTTCTACTAAGCACATCAATTAGTTTACTCTTATATATAATATGATAGAATGATTGATTATTGTTTGGTTTTTTTAAAGTTATTAATAACAACTTAAAATTTATATTAAGTAGGAATTAACAATTGAGAGTTTGAGACCTGCTCGATATTAATAATAAGACCTTGCGGTGTCTATGGTGATGTAGCTACCGCAATGAATATTGGAAATCTTTTCTTTTATAGAAATGGGATGATAATTCATATGCATGATTAATTAAATACTAAGACGGAACTAAAATTTGTTGATTGCTTAATATATGCATGGACGAATGGGTGTATAATTTAACTACTATTAATTAATTGTTAAATGGAAAATAAAGATTTATTGGAAGTAGTTAATAACATCAACCACCTAAATTAAATTAAAATCTCTTTGATTGAAGAAATCTTTGGAAATATATCTTGTGTTAAATTGCCCGTTGAGTGCTTTAAGAATTCAAAGCGAGGAATTTGGCCAACGATATCGATAGGAATTTCCTAAATACTATGATGAGACAATTGGACACAGTACTTTGAGTTATAAGAAATATAATTTGAAGTGAGTTAAATATTGCTTTAAAGTGGAATGAACATTTTGGAAATGTATATATACACATATGTGATAAATTTGGAAAAATATCTTAAAGATAGATAATATTTTAAGAAGTGTTATAGGTTGTTTAATTATTAAAAAGGGTCATTTTATGAATTTTAATAATAATATAAAGTGATTTGAGATGAGATTAAGTACTACTTAAAAAGATAGAAAATATTTTGGAAAATGGTTTTGTAAATATTTCGAGAAGAAATTTCTATCTAGTATGAAGATAGCCTTTTATGTATTATACAATTTCGATAGTTGAAATAACTATGATGAAAACAACAAGAATACTTATAAGTAATGAATTTTTTTAGATTGCAAATGCACCCATCGAGTATTAGAAATAGCAAAGGTCGGTGGCGAGGCGGTGTTGATTGCATGGTCAACATTGCAGTCCATTGATAAAGCAATCTGCTACAAATGAACGGCAAGTTAATGCCTTTATATTGATTCTATATGTAAATTTGCGTATGTTCATTTCAAAGGAATATGCTAAAATGAATTATGTGTGATGCTTTTTATGGGTTATGCATAGCATACGGTGATTTATATAAAAAATTAAAAGTGATATTTTTAAATTATAATTTGAGGAAAGTTGAAATAAAACCACAAATTATTTATATATTTGATAAGTTATTTGATTAAGAAATGCTTCTTGTAAGTATGGTTTTATATATTTAAATTTAAGAGGTTTGGCATTTTACAATTCTTGAATTTTAAAGGTGAAAATTTAAAATTTAAAATAGTAAAAGTTGAGCAATAATAAGTTTGTCATGGTTCCTTAATTAAATAGAAGTATCACTTTATTAAGAAATGAAAATTTTGAATTGGAACTTTCGGATTATGAAGGGTTATCTTATTGTTGATTTTTTTTTATTTTACCTTGTTCCTAAATCAAGATACAAAAGAAATTAAATATCTTGATCACTTTAGGGTTTTGGTATTTTAAAATGTAAAAGACATTTGTGTTACAAAGAATGTAAAGTAACCGTGGGAAAAAAATTTAGAAATTTTAAAGCAAGAAAATAATTGAAGCAAATGCAATTTTGTATTTCAATGATTTGGATTAAAAGAAATTTATTTATAGGAAAAAGGTATGATAAATGTACCTCGAGAATTAATTAAAATACAAGGAATTCATTTAGTTTGGTAATTGTCTTTTTATTAAAAGGTTGAATTGTATAGTTTAAACCTTTCAAAGAAAAGTTAGTTATAGGATTAAATTAATTTTTACTCAATGTATATATAAAGGTTATAAAATAAGAATAATATCATTATCATTGTTTTGAACTTTGTTCAAAATTCGAAACTATTTGGTTGGAAAAAAAGGCATTTGATTTAAATAAATTACCTCCTAAAAAGGTTTTTTTTTCGTTTGAAAATTTTAAGATGCAAGCAAATCAAGTTGCCTAAGTACATCTTAGAAATGTAATCAAGAATATTTTGAAGTATGATACAAGTATGAAAATTTTAATTTGCAACTCTTGACTTTTGGGAAAAATAGATTTGATTATCCCAAAGAATTGCTTAAAGTATTTTTTAAAAGCATATTGTTTGGTATAATATTTTGATTGAAACGAGAGTTTTCTTTTATGACCTAGTTCATGAAATTTTGTTTTTAGAGTGTGCTGTAGTAAAACAGCAATAACTTACACTTAATAAACCCGTTTGGGGTAAATCTTTTTGGATTAGAAAATAGATTCAATGAGTAATAGTTTATATTTTGGTCACTCTTTGGTATTTGATAGTTAACTTGACCTAAAATAGATTTGAAAGTTTGGTTACAATTCTGTCTTTTAATTTCCTAAATTTAAACCTGAAAATTATTTTGGCCATAATTTTTGAACCGTTTGTCCAAATTTGAAGATCTTTTTTTTGAAAGAAAGCTGAAAATATTTTCTACAGCTTTAATGTTATGGGTTTCATAAATTCTGAAGTTTAAATGACGTAAAATGGGTTTGAACGTATAGTCATGGCTTTGTCTTTATAGTGATGTCCCGATTTTAAATACCAACTGTTTTGGTCATAACTTTCAAACCGTCGATCCGATTTTAATGATCGTGCACTTATTTTAAAGCTAAAATAATGAGAAACAAGTTTTATTTTTACGATCTTTGCACAATTTTTAAGTTTGCTCATCTAAAACTGTTGTTCTGATAAGAGGACCTGCATATTTTTAACATTTCCTTAGTTGTTTACTTTCAATAATCCTCACATAACTTGAGTTTTGATCTGTATTTCTGCAATTCGAAAGGTTCGTTGGAAAAATAACGTGTTGTGATGAAACAATTCACTTTTTATTGTCCTTAGCTAATTTTGTGTTTTTGACTATGCAGAATTTGTTGAGATGTGGCTAAATATTTGCACATCATGTTATTTTGAAGTTAAGTGAATTCACACGTGTTCTATTTCTTTCCTTATATGCGACTAATATTTATTATGAGTTAAGAATAGGTGTTCTAGAGACTATTTGGACTTATGCATGATAGTAGCTCGCTTGCTTGCATAAAATATAATAAATTATTTTGGAATGCAAAAAACAAGGTATGTTTTTACTTAAAAAGAGGCATATGTTGTTGGTTATATGCCTATGGAAAATTTTGATGTAAATTGTTCCGACCATGTTTTGGTCGATGCATATATATTTTATCACATTGTAGTTGTTCAAAAAGCTCTCCGTACAAAGGAGACTCTGCTGAATTTTTTTGGAAATTTCGATACTTAAAATAGTTTTCGTGTGATTTTATTGTATGCAAAAACTAGAAAGTATTTGACTAAATAAATGAGTAGTATAGATTTTCGTATGAGTTTGTGTAAAACTCATAGCCTAAAATTTACAACCAGTGGGCAAAGAAATAATTTATGTTTCTCAAATTCATCGATTAAAGGGTCTAATAAGTGGTTAACTACTCTATTTTTACCTAATTATTTAATTCAAATCCCGATATATGCTAAAACAAAATGGTAATGTAGAGTTGGAGTTTGATATAGACAATTTTGTTATGTGATTGGTTTAATTAATATATTGCTATTGGTAACATATATATGTCTATTATAGATTGCTCTCTAAAGGAGAATTGTGGGGATGCAATTTTTTTAAAGGGGGGAGTTTCTAGCAACCCTAGTTTGAGATGTACCTGAAATTAAATTAAAATAAATTTAAATTTGATTTTTAATAAAGATTTTGGTATTTCAATTCTTTTTAATTCTAGAATTTAGTTAAATTGGAGACCTTCTATGTTGTAGGAAATGAATGAAATATTTTAAATGCTTAAATTAAAGAATTTAGAAATTTATGTTGAAAACAAAAAATTTAGTTAGGTTAAATCTTTTATTTTAAATAAAAGATTTGATAGATTTTTAATTGAAAAATCTTTGTTGAGGTTTAAATACATTTACATAAAGCAATTTAGTGCTTGAGCTATGGTTTAATTTTAAAGACAAAAGTCTTGTTGAATGCAAGCCTTCATTGGTTTGTAATTAAGAGCAAATAAATAACTAAGTTTTTTCGGACTGATTTAGTTGTAAGGCCCAAAGCCCAAATAAAATAAATGAGGATTGGGAAAATATGCTACATAAGTTATACTATACGTTGAGAATCCTTATCTCATTTTCTCATGTTCCAGTAAACCAAAAAAACCTAGTTCTTCCCATCTCTAAACCTACCCAAGCCCTAATTCAAGCAATTTTAATCTTAAAAATTCCTATTAAATCTTAAATAAATAAAGTAAGCTTCTCTACAATATTCTCCTTCTGTTAGACCCAAAATGCTTGAGTTTTTGCCATGGTTGGAGGTCATAGTTAGTTGATTTGCTAAAGGGAAAAGTGAAATCAGGGCAGAAAACGCATGTTGGTTTAAAAATCATAACTAATTGTAAAAAAATCATAAAAATTTGAAATTTGGTTGTTTTTCCGTAACTCATATATCTGCCTTCTATAAAAATTTCGTAGGAAAATATTGAGTTTTGCTATGTTAAATCACTACTGCACTGAGGACGAAAATACAGGAAATTACTTTGATGCTTGTAATTTTGGGGTTTTTGATTCAAGGTGAGATTTCTATCTCAAATAACTATATTTAAAAATAAAATTATCGCTCTTTGTGTGATTTTCTTGGCTTATGAATTAGATATGAATTGCATAAAATTTTAGTAGCTCTTGGATGAATTATTGAAATAAATTGCATGTATGAGTTCAATTTGTTTGATGGATAAATTGGTTGAATTGTGTGTTTAAATATAGAATTTTAATCGATGATTAATTATGAAATATCATGTATAATGAAAACTATCAAAGTGCATTTAATTTTTGTAGCAAGATTTTATGATAGTTGTACATTATTTGTAGGACCGAAGTTGTCGGAAAGCAACTCAGATCACTAAGAAACTTTATATTATGGAATGATATTTTATTGAGCGATGTTGGCTCTAAAAGATTCATTTTTGATCAATTTATTCTTTGAATTGTTTAAATGTTTTAAAAGATTTTAAAAATAATATATCATCTATTTTGATCCTTATTGAAAATTTAATTTATAGAATATAGTTAAATTATACTATTTCAGATTTTCAGTAACAATTGACTATTTTGAGTCAATTTTTTTTTATATTAGTGCGAACCCGTGCTTCACACATGGGCCGTAGCTATATTTATTTGTGTAATTGTTGTTGAACCTTTGTGTTATTGTAGGATTATCGATGATTAAATTGGCTATTTCTCACTTCTTGACAAATGCTTAAGATATTGTCCAAAAAGTGATTTTTTTCATTTTTAGCAATTGTTTTAGTAGAAATGTCAAATTATGTTCTAGTCAATGCAATAAAATAAACGCATCAATTTTTATGCTCATGAAAGTGGAATGAAGGCAAAGATATAATCATGCATGTTGTTTACAAAGATCCTTCAAATAAATCAAGTAAATAAACCAATGAATCAAGTTATAGTATTAAGTCCCATATGAAGAAAATTATTTTTTATGGTACTATTTTTTAATCCAATGTAAATATTTTGTTTATAAAATTCTATTTTAGTTGCATGGATATAAATATCTAATTTCATTATTTATCTGTAAAAAAGGTTAATATTAGGTTGATGATTGCTAACTAAAATGGAATGAAAGATACAAAAATTTGGATCATGGACAACAATGTAATGCATTACACTATAATATATTACACATAATGAGCAACCTTTTTGGACAACTAAACTTCGTTCTTCATTAAAAAATCATATAATCGAAGTACATATCATTGTAAACCAATATCTATCCATATAGCAATTAATACGTTATTAATATAATGAAGCCCATATAGTCTAATGTGTTATTACAACAAAGCTACAACTTTTCGATATGTAAGATATTTGTCAATGTTAAATATTAAAATTCATAAAAATAGACACAATACTTAATGAAGATACGTTTATATTTTCTGAACATATACTAATTGATGTCAGTGAGTTTCAATTTCAAGTTCTATGAATCAAACAATCAAAATATTAATCACCATCCATTACCGCTATTATTTAATAAAATTATCGTTCTATTAGCACATCACAATAAGTTTAACCCCTCATTCGTAATACAATAAAGAGTTCAAAGTTAAAGAAGGGAAAGTAAGCTTTAATGTTGAATGAGATTACCTATACCAGAAGTTGTATGTTTGGGAAATAGGACACCGAGAGAGATAAATGCAACTTTTGACATAAGTATCACTATTAGCATTCAATATGGTTATTAGCCATGTCATAAGGTACATTGCATTCAATACAATCAAATCATTAGCTTAACCTCATAAATTAATATGATTTAGCAATATCATTTTAGAGCATGTACCAAAAACTTATAAACTAATTTTTGAGGCAGCACTATCTTATATTTGATGGTGTCTGTAGTCTGTTTATATACTGCTAAGGATAAACTTTGTCAATACTAAAACATTTGGAACTTCTTCAATCCAATGATGTTAAAATTAATATAATGTTTTCAAACCCATTTTTTCATCAGTTAGCTTAACCTACCTGTAACACTGAAGATATTTATGATCAAACAAAAGTTTGTTGCAACCTGATACAACATTCACTAATTTAAAACTTAATCGTTTGAAGAAATGGTTGAAGATTAGTATTAATAAAATCAAATTTTATTATACTAAGATCATTAATCATGGAAAAAGTTTCAAAGCCTCCATTCAAAATTTTTGTGGGTTCAACTTTTGCTATGCAAAAAAGTAGAATTAGATTGCTCGCTTTCTAAAGATTAGTTTGTCTATTTTCATAAGAAGGTAGTGCATATGGTCTCACCAAATATTTAGTTAAGGTACTTTGCACTAATATTAATATACAAATTTATTTCTCCTGGTATGTTGGTAAATGTCAAACCATTGAATTCAAGAGTTTGGATAAAGTACAAAACGTAAAATCAATTTGCTAAGAGTGCTTAAATGTTAATTTCAACTAACCTAAGTTTGTAATTGTAACTAAAAAAAGATAGATTTAACGATAAAGAGAACCAAAAGAATTATATTATCACCTACAATTATATAAATTTAGAGATTAATGATCTAGTTTCCTAGAATTAGTGTAAATGGAGTAGAATGAAGTTTAACCAACAACCACATTGTAAAAGGTATTATTTATGTACCTCTATGTATTTAAAGGGTTCCAAATTATTTATTCTATATTGACAACACCATTTCGTTCACAATTTGTCAATTGATTTGCACCAAGTTATATGCCATTGAATCATATGCAATTCAATAATTGCCTAATTCCAAAAAATTTAACCATTGCTAAAAATATAAATAAATGAAAGGGATGCATCACATGCGTACTAAAATGTCGGTATAAATAAAACATGCCATATAAATGGAGATTTCATATGAAAATTTAGTTTGTAAAATACAGTGAATATTAATATTTTTATTGAAGATTAATATACAATTTTTGAAAATAATATAATCTTAATTTCAAGTCCTAAGTGGCCATGTCGTTAGTTTCAAGAATATAATAAAACTACGGATTTAATATTAAATGAATTATAAGTTTATGTATTGTAAATACTATATCCCAATAAAGTTAAAATTACTGGAAGGTTATATACTAAATGAGTATAAAAATTCCAATCCATTCATATTTGCATGACAATATTCGATGGTGCATATCCAATAGATATTGTACCTGCTTCATTTATGCTTGCCTCGGACGATAACACACTTTCGTGATATTCATTACTCCAATCACTCTATATATAAATCAAAGCAAACATGTTTTCAACTTTCAAGTTATAGTAGTTTAAGATAAACCCTCATTTGATGCCATATACGATCATTGCTCAAGGACATGTTAAATATAAGCATAATGCATGAAAATAGGTAAAAGAAATCTATCTCTACAAATTAACTACCTTACATTCATTATCCACTGCCACATCATTATTAGTTTTGAATGCTATAACAATAAATTAAGTTGCATATATCTTTGTAGGAATTTATTTATTGTCATTTATATACTTTTTAGCGGAGAATTTGAAAACTGAACCTCTCGTGAAATAAGAGTACTTAAAAAAAATGATAAAAAAAAACTATAGAGAATATGATTGTTGGATCATGACTTCATTTACAATAGTAAAATAATAGAAACCAAAGCAATTAGTTTATATATGATACTATGATTTAATCTGGTCTGATCAAATTTTATATCAAGACAGCTAGATGACATGAGGACATCGAAGTAATCAAAAAATAAAAATTCAAAAATATAAATTTTGCATTAAAATAGTAAAATAATTAATTTCATCGTTTTTTAATAAATCATGCACAAATTTATCATTAAATTTTATGTAATGATTTATTACGTCTTTGAGTTTGTAAATTGATGAAACAAATATAGTACTAATAGTTTATACCAATATGATAATGAAATATTCGTATGGTTAGCTATTAATTTACGTAATCAATTAAAATAATTATAGTAAGTGGAATATGATGGTGGTCACCTTTACATTATTATGGAGTAATTACAATTAGTTTAAATTTAGGAAAAAGTGATGCATAGAAATTACGATTCTTCACTCTACAAATTAATAAAACATATATGGTGTTAATAGTTAATGTCACTATAATATTTGATTTCGTATATGGTTAGCTTTCATATAATATAATCATTGAAAAAATTATTGTTAATTCAATATGATGGTGGTATATGTTATATGAGTATGGAATAATAATATTTCATATGAATATAGTCATATTTGTATAAAGATGCAGTTTCCATAACAATGCTTCTATGTAGTTATAATTGTCATACAATTTCATAGAAGGCTATTTATTGAAAAACATCTTGTAATAATATTTATTGAAAGAACCAACATATTTTTAATAGTTTATAGCAAAGCTAACATACTAACACATATTTAACATATATAAATTATTCAAAAAAGAAGAAATAATTCATATTAATTATCAATAAATCACCAAGCCTTTCTAATAATACATCTAGATGTTATTACCACTAGTTTGATCGCATCAGGAGCAATCATAACATAATTGCAACTTTAAGTGGTGCTAATAACCTTTAGAAAATGATATTGTTTAGTAATCTTTAAAATTGGTTTAAAAAAATAAAATGGGCATTTAATGAATGCATTGATGATTGCAAGTTAATAGCAGGGAAGTAAATTGAACACAAATGATCTGATAGCTATGTCCATTACAAATAGTATTCCGTTATGTGTTCAATATAATAATACATTTATCAATAGCTAATACTAAAACAGACAGAAATCATTTAGTGACACTGTCTGCTTATGTTATTTAACAAATAATGTTTCATTGTGTTACTTAATGAAATAACATTTATTATCGGTTTCTTGAACGCCTAATATCTTTTTATGAAAAAATAACAACAATGAACTCAACTAATAATGGGCGAACCTAGTATCTCTATATAAACTACAACCAAACTAAATAGTAGCTTGAAAGTGACACTAATGCAAATATAGTAACATTTATTTCTACCCGTTGAAGCTTGTTTTAGGAGAAGTGTTATTCATGGTTATTTTATTTTCATTACTGTAGGACGTAGCTAATATGTTAAAACTTTAGAGTCTCGTATCAGGATAAAGCACCGGTTATTTTAGAACATATCTATTATGCATTTTTCTAGTTGTATATACATGACTGGACTCCTGCTCATTACTATAGGACTTATTATAGAATTATTTCCTAAATATAATTACACAAATTCTCCTAATGGTAAACATGAGAGTTTACAGCAAAATAGAGATGAGAATGACAATCAAGTGCTTCCACAAAAGATGGTTTTAGTTTTAAGTTATCATGTATTATGTCCTAGTTTTCTTTTTTTTTCCCTGCAATACAATAGCTTGTTTATTGAATTTAATAAAGTAATGGTTAAAATTTAAGATAGTAAAAAAAAAATCTATATAAATAAACATTTCTAATCGGGTAAATTATATTATATGATACATAAAGGACTCATGAAACTAAAAATAAAAAAAATAGCCTAAGATAAATCATAAACGTAGTATTTACATATAAAATTTTACCTCATCATTAGCTTATTATCCTTTCTATGCATGTACAGAATTACAGATTGACCTGAAACAAATCGTCATCGTGATATTCTAAATCAAAAGAGTTTTGCATCCTTCCTATGACTCTTTTAAAGAAGTGGAAAAAAATTATAAACCATAGCCAACATAAACTACGAAGGTTATTATATTCACCCAAAAAAGTTGGAATAAAAACAGAAAACCAAGAAAAAATTGGTATAGTAAAGGAAAAAGGCTCAACCTAATAGTAGCAAGTATATACGCCAAAAAGCATGCAAATAACAAAGAATGGAATAATTACGTTAAATTCCAAAGCTGCAAGATGAATACTGAAATTAAATATACAAAAATATAATTATTTTATGAGAAAATAAAATGGTGTTGAAGAAACTTACTCAATTTCCCATCCCAGTTTGGCTAAAAAGAGAAACATCCTTATATGGATATATGGTTACTAAGGTAGTTAATACTTTAAAAATCACAAAACTTGATTAATCAATTTTCTTCTTATTATCTATATAGAGTATAGGTTATAACGAATATATAAATCTCTAACAATTATGTATCAGTAGTAAACATGGATTACTTCTTCCCATTCTCCTACCGATACACTTGAGTTGAACCAAGCTTTCGATTGATGTCTAATAATACATTTATAAAAACAGAGTGAAATATCATTACATTGTCAAATATTATGCATCATTTTATTATCGTCCAACTAACAGAGAGAGCATAAATAAATACAGGACTGTTAAGACACCCCAAGTACAATATTGGTAGTGTGCACTCTTTTTTTGAAAATGCATTCATTGGATTATAACAGTTAAAAAAATGCATAAATGATAATTTTGAATAAAACAAAAAAACAATATTATAAAAATTGCTAATGGACAGTCCTTCTATTTATAAAATATGACAGATGATATAGTGCAAGGAAGAACATGGAAATTCATAGTAACATGCTAGAAAACTTTGTCATATCCATCAAATTTAAATCAATTTTAATATGATCTATCAAACATAAGATAAAAATTAGTTTTAAGATGTCAGATGCTGAAATAAAATTAACCGATAATATTCTTAGTCATAATTATATACTAAAATAAATGCAATGTAAATAAGTTGTCTTTAATAGTTTTAATAATATATGGCTTAATAAAAGAAACCTTTAACTTTGACATGTAATTATGACTTCAAAGTACATTAATAAAATTTATAATTATGGGGAAATTGTTACTGCTTTCCTTCAATGTTTCTTACAGTTGTTTTATTTCGCTACACAGCTCTGTATATTCATTTTAATTTCAGATTTAGAAGCTCGTAGTTGTAAAGATCTTATTGTTATTCGAATATGTTTAAATATTAGTTGGCAATGAACAATTCCATTCTGTACGATAAAAAAGTCTACTTTTACTTCAGCTACACTCGCCTTACTTGATATAGCAGCAGTCACACAATAAGTGCCTAGAAAGGTTATTTGTGTGGGTATAAATACATATTAATTTTGAATAATTAAAGCTATCTTAAAATGGTATAGTCAAGAACTTGAAGGTAAATAGTGTTACTCGAAACAAAATTCATATTTTTCTTAACGTCTCGTATTATAATGTCTTATAGTTATAGTGCGTATCCATAATATCACTTGGTGGCACTTGTTCAAATAATTTTGTTCATTTGGACGTTTAATGTATTTAACCAAAAAAAACATAATTCACGCATTTGGACGAACAAAATTGCTATATTTTTATTGTTAAATCAGCAAATCACAAAAGAAAGCACTCGAAAACACGATGTCTTACAAATTCTTTTTTCTTAAGCAAACGTAAACCTTTATGTCTATTCTTACAATACTTATATTAGTTATAACTTCAGAAATTCCACAATTGTTATTCAACATAATTATATGAAGATGGCTACTTTTTTGTTTATTCATTACATTGAGTTATCTCTTATAATCACAGTAAGGAGACATTCAAACAAACCTTACTCGCTATGTAGCGGCTGAGCTCAAAATGCACTTTGTTATAGGTTTTCCATTTTATTGTTAAGGTTTTCCATTTTTTTGAAATTATAATTGAAAATAAATTCAACGAAAATGTCCCAAATCATTCTCTTTGTCTTCCATTTAACCATAGGAATAAAATATTAGTAATCTATGTAGTTACTTGTAGAAAAAACAATGAAATAACCTTAATTAGAGCAACATCAAATCATCTAACAGATCTGACTGTTCCAGCCAAATCTCAAATCATCATGTTCTAAATATTAAACAAATCCAAATTATCATCAAATCCTGAATATGAATAACATAATAATTAAAAGAATAGTAAGGAAGGATAACGATACCTGAAATATAGACGAAGAAAACCGATGAATCAACTATATTTGTTCCGAAGATTAAGAAGGTAAAGCAAACAATGAAGACATAAGCAAATCAAACAAGTCAAGAAGTTAAATCATGTTTGAAAATTGAAAAAAACATATCCAAAGAATTGAAAATTACCTAAATAATTAGGAGATTGAGGGAGAAACACACAAACAGGAAAATTAAGGTGGAATTTTTCATACTAACAAAGAAGGAGAGAAGCAAGCATTGATTTCCACATCGGTCGATATTCATCTTCATTATTTTGTGAGTCAAGGTTTTGTGAGATAGGCAGGAAGTAACATACGTTTTGTTAATTAAACATAAGTAGGTTTGGGCACAAATAGAAAGAATAAAAAAAATAAAACACGTGACTGTTCATTTCATAAAATACTTAAGGGGCTTGGGGGCTCTTGAAATCTAACTCAGTAATAACAGTATAGTATAAATGTTATTTAAAGAAATATATCTATTTATAGAAATAAAGCTTTTTTAAAAATGAATTTAACTAAGATTTTCAAGTTTACAAATAGTTTATGGTTTTAAGGTGTTTATGAAGTAATATTATATACACAATATATCTATATAGATTTGAAATAAAGTGAATTATCAATTATTAAAATATTGTTTTGATTCAAAGACCTAATAAAAGAATTTTATTTTTAAAACTTAAACTTTATAACTCTTTTCTTTTTACATATACCAGTTATTGGATTTTAAAAGTGATAAATGTGAAAGTAAACTATAGATAAAGCAATTTAGAATTCATTCTATATGATAAAATTTTATTATTTACTTTCAAACTATAACCTATTATCGACCTTTATTGTTTGGCCTTTGCCTATATGTATATACCATATTGATATTTCTTTGTTGACTTCAAAACCATTACTTTCGAGCAATTAATGCTTTCATTTATATTCTATTGTATTTCATGCTTTTCTATGAATCAAGAAATTTTAATAAACAATTGAATTATCGGATTGATATGGGACTTTTCGTACAATTCTTTAGTTTATTACCATAATTTGGTAAATAGAGTTTGAGTGAAAATTACTAGATTTTAGTAAATACTTGAATTTACTTTCTGGTATGGGACAGTTAACTAAATTCTTGTAATTACTGAAGTGACAGTAATTAACACTTAGAGTTATATTATCTTAGGGTGTTCGGATTTCAGACCGATAGATCCCCGTGCGAAGATAACTCATTTTTTATCGATTTGAGAATCGATACATCTTTAGATTTGGTAAGTAGATCTCTTTTGGAAGATCTGCTATGGTGTAAATACGGCTCTCTTTCGAAAGGCAGATTTTTGCATGCATCGTAGTCTATAGATACTACAATCTATCAGTTTATTTTGTTTTGTACAGTTAGACTATGTTTACCTCTTTTGGTAGACAAATTTGCATAAGACAGATTAGGTACATGGCTGCTCTTTTCTTTGAGCGGTGTTCATAATCTGCAATCCCTTTTGGTAGGCTTCCAATCTATATAGCGGGTCTCTTTCAGTAGATTGCATGTCGCTATATTAAATGATAGATAACTACCTTTATTATTTCACTATTGATGATTATTTCTTTAGATACTTTTAATATGGATATTTTGTATCCTTATGGCTGTGAGGAATTTTGAATTGGTTATCACCATATTTTAAGATGATAGTCTATTGAGACTTGATATATATATATATATATATATATATATATATATATATGAAATGGTGATATGTTAGATATGCTTTATTTGAGTATTTGATTTGGGCATATTTATTTATGACTTATATGGTTATTGTTAAGTCAGAATTGTGATATCTGTATCTATTGGTTTAATACGCCTTTTATGGATTTTTAGGTTTTTGGCATATTTTGAGATGACTTATTTTAGAGTTTAGTCATTTATGGATTTATAAATAGGTGAATTTAATTATATACCTTATTATGATTATTTATTCGACATAGTTTATTATGGCTTATTATTTTAAGTCATATAACTATGATATTAATATCTTACTTTTTTTTATTTAGATATAGTCTGAACCGTTTACTATTTTTAATAATGCTTAAGTCAGGTCGAGACTTTACAGTTATAGGGACTCAATGACTCTTAGATTTTGGGTTAGCTTTAGAATATACTATTTTGACAGTTTTAGTTTACTTTATGATTATGCATATTGTCATTTAGTAGTTATGTCATGTATATTATTCGGCAGTCATTTTGAATCTAATACAGAGTATGAGATATGATGTATATTAGTGTAAATCTAGTATTGACATTTTGTGGATCCACGTCTTATTATGAAATATATTGTATATTAGTCCACTGTAATCTATGACTCTGATTCTGATTTGTCTATATTATATACTGTTTTGATTATTTTAATCGGTGTGTTTGTTACTTTGTATTAATACTGCACACATCAAATTTTCAGTTCAGATCCTCAAAAAGGTAAATAAGACGTGTCAGTGGTATAAAGATATATTCAAATTTGATCGCCCTTAACCAACCGTATTCTGCGGATTAGCAAACGACATTACTTATAATGTTCTTTGCTGAACAGAGCATAGTGGTGGGGTCGTTACAGCTATCTTTGAGTAACAACTCTGTGGGTCACCGAAGTCATTGCCAATGCTGCCACCGAAGTCCATACCGAAGGATGCTAAAGATGTTCAAGCCACCCAACCCCTATAAATATGGACCTAGGGGTGCCATTTTAGGAACGAATTCTCCTATCTCATTTCTTACTTTTTTTCAATTTGCAAACCATAAATTGTTTTAGGGATTTATAGAGCCTATGGTAATATCGAAACCTTTTACGCATAAAGATTTGAAATTTAAACAAGTATATAGCACAACATATTGATTCAATTCAAACTTGTGAGTTGAATGATCTTTTGACTTCGCATATTGCCTGTTTGGACTTGTGACTTCCATAGCATATCTGACTTCGAACTTGTTCTAGCATAACATACTTGACTTCGAACTTGTTCTAACATAACATGCCATACTTCAAACTGGTATTTACATAGCCTATTTGACTTCGAACTTGAACCTTAATAGCATATTTGACTTCTACTTCTAACTTGCACAAGCTCACATGACTTCGACTTCAAACTTGGCATGTCATTCCATTTAGTTCTTCATCTTCCTTGATTTTTCTTCTTGGTTTGTAATAAACACGGTCTATTTATTACTTCAGTTAATATACCATTAACAATTGATCATTATTATCTAAATTGGACCAACTCTAATAAATCCTCATTTAATCCATTTAATCTTTTTATCATTTCAAAATCTCTCTCTTATAAAGATTCAATTCTTCCATGAATGTCATATTAAATTCTCTAATCATTCCCTATTTAATTACTTTCATTAATTGCAAATTTGTTGTCCATTAATGTCCATAGATCCTAATCCGTTAAATATTAACTAATATGTATATAATCGTAAATTACGTTACTTATATATTTCTATTATTATACGTTAAGCATGGTTATACCTGTGTCTATATATTAATTTTTTAAAAATTCCTTTCACATTTTACTTTATCAAAGCCATCATTCTAAAAGGATTATTGTTATAATTTTTCCATAAATTAATGAAAGTGAGATGTTTCTTTTGAAACTACAGGAAATTATTTCTTTTTTTAATGAAATAGATAGTGTAAACTATGTAAAAGAATATCCATACCTTAAACATCTCTTTCCTTTTTGGTATATCTTGTATATACTTTGGAGTTGGATAATTTATGGAATTTATGTGGAACTGGCTCCAAATAAATTAAAAAACAGAAATTCACATTCCAAGTCAGCTAGGGCAACCTAACTTACAACTTGAAATAAATCTAGAATATCTTTATAGCTCAACTAATATTTTATAATTAAATATATTTAGGACTGGTTCAAATTTTCAAATCAGGTTGCACATACTATTCCTATTTTATTCATATCTTAAAATCTTTATGTTGCCTTACCTAGTTGGTGAATCCTATATGCTCCGTATAAAATTTTGTTTAGTCCTTACCTTTTTTAAAACTAAAATTTCACAAGTATAAAGTACCATATCCGAAACTTTTATCTTTTAAAAAAAAATGGAAACCATTTTTATCAATTTTCAAAAATTGCGCAGTTCCTAAAAGGAGCCATGAAATATTCCTTTTTCCAACCAACTTTTTCTTTTTAAGGACTTTCTACAATAGAGATTTATTTCTTTAAAAATTGACTTTTGATTCAAAACATTTACAACTCAATTATTAAACCAAAATATTATTAAATCGAAAATTCAAAAATTGTTTACTTTATAAAGGTGCAAAATAATTTCCCTTCTTACGAACTTTCTACAACATATAAAATAATTCTCTATAAATTATTTGCATATGAATAAACTTATTCCATTAAATTCAAAATCAACACTTATCGCTCCATGAAATTATAGTCTATACTTATGAAAAGTTCATTTACTACCATATTAAGGATATATTATTATTATTTTTTCAAATTTAGCTTCTTTTAAATCTATTACAAAAATTATAACTTCAATAGCATCTTAAAATAACAGATTTTTATTATTTCAAAGATATTTCTACTTACAAAACAATTATTTTAGTAGACTTCAAATCGCAGTATATTCAGATGTGTGCCAAATTTTAAATTTCAAGTTGTTATATTATTCCAAAAATACATCAATATTTATTGCTTTATTTCTCAAAATGTAATGTTACTTAACTAAATAATTTTTATAACTTAGGTTTAAGTCATATTTAAATTCTTATAATCTTTCACAACCCATTCCTTATCAATCCCAATTTATTTCTCTTTTATTACCATTTTAAATTCACTAGTATCTCATTCTTATTCAAACCAATTCTAAATAGGAAAATGTATATATAAAATTCTTGTCCTCATTTTCCTTTTAACATTCATAAAAATTATCCCAACTCATTTATAAGTTATCATCATTTAATTCCATCCAATTGTTAAAATTTGTTTTAAAAATATCTTAAATAACTTTAAACAATGGAAAGTGGAATCGACAATGATAACTTCTATTATATCAATTTCTAATTAGATTATTGGTCATTTCTATCCAAGTCTCTCAACATTGCCTCTGTTTGTATTCCTCTTAACTAACCGACTTCTACTTCTGATGTTATTCTTTGTATTTTCCTTATATGGAAATGTTCCTCCAGTCCTAGTTTTTCTTACCCTTATATTCTCTATTCCTTAATTTAATTAAGTTCCATTTCTATTCCTTTTGGAAAGAACTAAAAAATGAACTTCCATATTTATGAAAATAAAAGAAAAATCATCAAGTACAACCTACATTTATTAAAAACGAAGAATCCCTTTCTCCAAAAATCGAAAATTTTATGACTTGACTGACTTTAAACTAGTATTTCAAAAATGAAGAAAAAAAATCCTTTTTATCAAAAAAAAATTAACCGGAAACTTTTGACTTTAAATTAGGAGTTTTTCCAAACTTCCTTACTTTTTAAAACAACTTCCCAATAATTCCTTTCAAAACATTTCAAGGAATTTTTCAAAAATCTTTTATCAAGTTCTTTCCCATGGGGTTAGATTTAGAAATCGACTTCAATTGTCCTTTCTTTTGAACTTTCTTTCTTTCCTACTCAATCTTTACAAAAACCTGGTTATCTCTTTGTGATGACTATCGCACACCTTCTTATGAAAACTTGCTCCACTACATCTTGCTTCATTTCTCACCTCTATTTTGTTACTTGAAACCATAAAGAACTTTTTTTGAATCTTAAGATAGAGACTGGCAGAGCATCGCTAGACTTCTAAAATAATTTGTGAATAAAATAAGGGGGTTGGGCTTCCATTTACAGTGGTTGAAATGCACCAGAACCATAGGATTTAAATCATTTTAAAATTATAAAATCCGGAACGTTCATTGCTGCAAAACCCTAGCTGCCGCCATTATTCACTGGTCGACCGCCACTATCCATCGGTTCGGTCAATCGATCCTAAGAGAGCAGTCGACTGGTTCTGTTGTTTTGGGAAAGATCTGTGCCATTGTTTTATATTTATTTTCTTCCTTAATTAGCATTTAACATTACCATTAATTTTAACATTTACTTAACCCCCAAGTCTAATTACTGTTAACTTTCAAATTTCAAATTTAAGAATTATTTAATTACTTGAATTTGAATTCTATGGAAATTATTTTAAATCTAAAATTTTCAAACGTCCATAATTTTTTTCGTTTGAGCTCCATTTTCAAGGCATTATATATGTAAATTGATTAGAATTTTGCCAAGAATGCGACGACATAACTCCCGTGGTCAAATTCCGACTTTTGAAATATTTCCATTTTAAGATTTATCGTATTTAATTAATTTATCTATTTTATTAATTTTTACAGGGTGTTACAATCGAGGAAATGAATCATCTTTTGAATAGTATTTCACTTCTAATGTTTTACTCAACCCAACTATAGCCTTTCAATGGATGTCGTGCCACTATTTAACTATAATCAAAGCGGAGCTTCCATATTAAGATCAATAGTATTCTCAAATCGAGAGAAGTGTGTAAATTAGTCGCATCGATATTTTCAATTTGACCTTGGTTGTATTAATCAACAGAAAACTATCGAATGAGTATTTCCATAGTTATCCAATAACTATTAGTACGTAACCCCTTGGTGCCTCTAGTAGCCATGAATAATACATTTGGAAAGCGTTGCATACTCCAGTCTTAACGGATGTATCAATATCTAGTCTCGATACGTGCTTTAGTCCCAGCATTGCAACTACTATCAAAAAATGTACCATGTATAAATTTTCTATTAAACATACTTTTAATTAAATTCATTAATTAATATAACACATTAGATCAAGTATATATTAAAAGGAAAATATCTTTTATTTGGAATAAAATTGGTTATCGAATTAGATATATGTAACAAATTACATAATTGTCCATAGAACACACCCTAACTCTATCAATTTTGACTTTGTGTGGACTTCAATTGACCATAATACTAATCTTATATAATCGAGGAGACGGATCCTCTCTTGAATGGTGTTTCACTTACAGTACTTCCATTCGACCCATTTATAGTCGTTCAATGGACATGGCACCGTGATTTAACTATAATCAAAGCAGAATTTTTATATTGAAGATCAATAGTATTTTCAAGTCAAGAGAACCGTGTAATTTAATCATTTTGATAATTTTTATCCGACCTTAGTTATATTAACTAGCATAAAATTATAAGTGAGTCATTCCATAATTATCCAATAAATATCAGTATGTAACCCCTTGGTGCCACCGACAGACATGAGCAATACACTGCCCAACATTTGGAGAGCGTTACATACTCTGATATCAATGGATGTATCAATGTCATTTCTGATACATCTCGACAAGGAGTATTTAAAACGATGTAGTTATCGTATTATGATATAATACTCATGGTTACAACTATTTGTAATTGTTATCACAAATACATCATTTATGAACTTTTTGACATATATACTTAAAATAACTAACTAATTATTTATTACATGTTATAACAGACATATAAAAGAAAGAAAACACATTTTATTCTGAATAAGATTGGTTATCGAGTTAGATTTATGTAATAAATTGCATAACCAGCCTTAGGGTTCTCTCCAAAATACACAATTTATAGTAAACTCGAGTTACAGTCGAATATATCTTGGTTTTCTCAATGGCTTATATGAAATAGAAGATGAAGAAGAACTATCTTCTTTCTAATTGAAGATGAACTACTATTTATAGACGAGATTCAACATGAATTTTGCCAATCCTACTTTAAACGAGTCATTTTTTCTAGTTTCGAACTTCCAGCATGAAGAATATGCCGTCACACGTTTCTCAAGGCAAACAAACAGTCGATGCCGACATGTTTTTTTGTGTCAAAACTTTATTTTCTCTTCGTAGCTTGGGTCTCAAGCATCCAAAGTAGGCAAATGAAGATTCAAAATCATATCGGTATCAATCAAATCATGTTGACACAGATATGTTTTTGTTATCCAAAACTTAATTAAATTTTGTGCAATTCTTCTTTTGATGGTTCTCAAATCACGCCGGTACGAAACACGCCGGTACCAAACATGTCGGGTGTTCATCTTTCAGAGTTGCAACTCTTTGATTTCTTTAATGTTGACATGTTTCAAGCTTGTTGACTCCATTCTTCTTTTTGCGGTCAAAGTTTGTCTGATCATCAGTTGGAAGACTCCGCTAAATTTGCTGAAAATAGCCGTTTGTCTTAATGCTTGGATGACAATTTGGTCTGTGGAGATAACAACACCGACCCAATGTTAGTGCTTTCTGTCGACGTCTTCCTCCCTGAAGCTTAGGGTTTTTAAAATATCTGAAAATAGAAGAGGAAAATAAATCAATTTGCCTTTAAAGCCTACATTTTTCAATTCAGGTTTGCTGCTGCTGCTTCTTCCTTTTTTCTATTTTCTTTTTTCTTTTTTATTTTTTTATTCTTTTTTGCTGAATCGAAATCGCGATTCAGTATTTGTCTCCGATATTTTAGTTCTGAAATAGGATCGTACATTTTACATGGGTTGCGATCCAATTTAACTCTTGGATCGGGAAGGCTGCAATTCCTTCCAAATCGCGCTTTGGAACATACGATCTCGCGATTTTTGCAATCACTGATGCGATAACCAAATGCATCTATTGGTATTTTTCAGTTAATAATTTTATGTGGACGTAGTCTTAACTTTTCTGATAAGGAAGCAGGGCTTGTGTTAAATATTCAAATATGCCTCCACCTCCAAAGGCAGTAGCTGCCTTAGAAGCCATGAAAGCCATTGGGTTTCACAGTAAAGAAGTAGGGCCTGTGTTGAAGAAACTGCTTAAAGTGTATGATAATACTTGGGAGTTAATTGAAGCAGATGGCTATCAAGTTTTACTTGACAACATACTTGAAGAGCGGGAGTTGAAGGTAAAAATTCATTCATACTCTTAGCTTCTAATTAGAATTAAAAGCTGCCTCTTTTATTTAGTATCTTTTGACAGTAGTTGATAGTTATCTAAACTAGGCCTAGTTAGTTAGTTACTGATTTTTTCCTCTGAACATATGCAAGCAGGCTAATCGGGATGTACAGAAAGATACTGTGGTTAGTAACGATCAAGACCAGAACAGTAGGAAAAGACTAAAAAAGCTTGGTGAGGCAAGCTCTTCTCAGCCAATGCTTTGTCCCGAGGGTCCTAGCGAGTACTCAATGAAGTCTTCAAAAGATATGAATGTTTCTCCTGAAATGAATTCTAATGAAAGAAAAACCGAACCAATGTCATCAGTATCTGCAGGTAGTAAAAGAAAAACTAGAGAGACCACTTTGCCAGACCCTTCCCATAGAATTCAAAATGGGAGGCAAAATTCTGTTTCGAGGGAAGGTGATTTTATAACCAAAATAGAAGTCGGTGAACCAAGTGCTGGTATGGAACCTGAAGATGCATTTGAATGCCCAGTCCCCCTTGCAATAATTCACCCAATCGAAGATCTTAACCCAGTTAACTCAGAGTCTGTACATAAAAAAAGGAAAAACAGAGAACCCACTTCTGCACAGGCTTCCCATGTCTTTGCAAATGCAACACGAGAGTCAATATCAAGGGAAGGAGGTTTTAAAACTAAAATAAAAACATGTGAATCAAGAGTTGAAATAAATGCCAAAGAGGATTCGTCAGAATTTCCAATTCCGCTTGCAGTGATTAACTCGCCTAAAGATCGTAATCCTGCTAGAAGTAGAGGTATGTGCAATACTGTATGCAACTTTTCTTCTTCTTCCTGGTTAGGTGTAGTGATACGAGGCTGAAATCATGTACCGACCTACATATTTATACTCACAATGTGGTTAACGCTTTTCTCATTGGTTAAGATAAACTGGTGTAGCTTTAGGCTATTGAAGATTGTTTTTTGAATCTCTGTTTTTCTCTCTATATCCACAAGTTATATCATGCACCGTGCCAATAACTGTGTTGTAAAAAAAGGTATATTTGGGGTAAATAAAATTGGCAAGATTTAGGTAGATAATATTTGTTTCTTGAATAAATAATTGCCAAGTTTCCACCTAGAATCGCCAGTTATATACAGCGAAGTTGGACTACAAAGTACAAACCCAACTATAAATGATATGGAAGATGGACTTTGAGAGAAAATTGAGTTAATTATCGTCTATCAAAATATATAGTGTAACCATATTAACATGATATAATTATGTATTTTATTTTGCTGAATGGTTCTTGAATTATAGACGCCTTAACAGCATATAAAATGTGTCTTCTCTGTATAGCTACCACTCCCTTTGTTACAGTTGCCTTTTTTTTTTTGGGTGAAAACCCAGGAGAACCCGGCAGGCCGTTAAACTCCTGAGGAGGGTATAGTAAAGCTGTCTGCTGTTCCAAGCCCCATACCCCCTGATAAATTTATATAGGATAGGAAAGTGCATGGTAGGAATCGAATCTGAGTCTTTTCACCAGACCCCAAGCCTCATTTCCACTGCGCCGCAGTTGGACTTTTTTACAGTTGCCATGCAATTGATGTTTTAGCTTAAAATTGTTTCACTGTTTAGTTGTCATCTTAGAATTTTATGAACAAAGATTTTTGGATCTCTTGCATCTGAAGTATATCAACTTGCACTTTTCTTTTACTTGTTTTGATAAAAAGTTGCATATATTGCATAAGTTGAGTGCCATGTAAATAAATATATCAAATAACAAGGGTGGCTTTTAAAGTAAAGTTATGCCTCAAAATTTTCATTCCACTAACAGTAAAAGTTAAAATCTGAGAACGTAACAATAATTTTTTCATAGCTATCAAAGATTCATTTTCACCATCTGAACATGTGAGTCATGATTTTTGTTAGTAGTTTACAGATCTCTATTAATAATCAGAGTACTTGGGTGAAAGTTTTCGGCCAGAAGTTTCAAACCTACTATCTTTACGAGTGTAAGGGCATGCGCATCATGCGTGGAATTCTTTTCTACAAATGTGCGATATTAAGATATACTTTAAAATTTAAAGATAAATTTGATTGACTCAGTATAGTATGTGAAAAGTTAACATTTTAATTAAGATCATTTTGCATTTTAAATAAGGCATAAACAATTTTAGGTATAAAATCGATCGACTCAGTTTTAATGCACATAAATTTGCATTTCAATTAAGGCAGAGGAAAATTAATTAAATTAATTTAAACTTTAATTGTGATATAATTGATTGGCTCAATTTCAGTGGATGGAAAACTTGCATTTTAACTAAGTTAGCAGTTTTAGTTAAATGAGTGATTGAAGTAATAGAGTACAAAATTTTGAATTTTAATTAAGGTGGTAGTATATTTAGACGCATTGAGATGTAATTTGAATTTAAATGGTATTTTGGGAAATTTATGTCTACACGAAAAAAGTGTGACACTAAATATATTACAACTATTATTAAAAATAAAGATAAGTGAAAACTAGTTCTTACATGTCTAATGAGATAATGACAGGGCCGTTTTTGTTATCTTAAAAACTCAATAATTTATGTAACATTAGGTGCACACACACAGATATATGTATACATACACACACATACATACACATACACGCACACATATATATGTATGTGTGTGTATGTATGTATATAGCGTGTCTATGTTTACTGTTTCTTCAAACATTTGCTTTACTACTACTAATAAGTAGAAATCAGAAACTGTTAATGTCTTTTTACAGCAACCAAGATTTGTTTCACTGCCTAAACATATGGTTTATGTTCTTTTCCGCAACATTTATTTTGCATATATGAAAAAGTCAGCATTAAACAAGTGAATATTTAACTATGTGTAATATTGCTACATGATATATACTGTAAATAGAAAGTTTAATTTGAGCATGTTTTTACAAAATTGTAAGTGCCCATAGGGAAATTGATACCGCAGCTACCAGTACTAAAAAATATCAAATTAAATCTTTACTCAATCCTTCTTTCACCTCCATATTGAAGGATTTTTAAATAACTTGAATATTTCTTTTCACTGAATTCATTGTTCAATTTTATTTTTTCGCTCAACGTCTGTCAATCCACTGAACTAACTTGAATTATTTATGATACTTGATGTTCAACATTTGTTATTCATACCTGAAGTAGGTTATATTAAAGTGTTAATGGTGTGGAATTTATTTGCAACAATTGAATTGAATTGCAAGGTTGTGTTTGCATTAAAAATTGCATGGTAGTAGAATAATAATTATTAGTTAATAATAATGACTCATAATTGTAGCTGCTGGTTTAAGGGTAGCCACCAATCTGATTGCCTTGCTTTTTTGTAGCTGATCAGCGCCATCAAACTCAAGACAATTCTTCTGTCGTTGAATCTGTTGCAATTCCAAGTGCGGCTCACGTGGAAAATAATGGAAACACAATAGTAGGCTCTTCAAGTAATGAAAATGGAAAACTAATTGAAATCATAAAACCTCCCCATGATTTAAGCGACATAACAAAAGGTGAAGAAAGATATAGAGTCTCTATAGTAAATGAGGTCAGCAATGAGAGATACCCTTCATCTTTTCGCTACATACCTCAAAATATGGTTTATAATAATGCACATGTTAACATCTCAGTTTCTAAAATTGGAGAAGATGATCGTTGTGCTAATTGTTTTGGTGATTGTCTTTCCGTTGAAATTCCATGTGCATGTGCACATAAAACCGGCGGTGAGTTTGCTTATACATCAGATGGGTTGGTCAAGGAGGTATTTATAGATGAATTCATTTCTATAAATCAAGAGCCACATAAACATCGTGCCTATTGCCAAGATTGCCCTTTAGAAAGGTGCAGGAATGACGAGGGAATTCTAGGCAAGTGCAAAGGACATCTTATTAGAAAATTTATAAAAGAATGCTGGGTTAAATGTGGATGTAGTATGCAGTGCAAAAACCGTATTGTTCAGCGTGGTATCACATCCAGTTTACAGGTGAGACTTTTTGAATAGCTTGAACTTTTTTCTTTCCATGTTAGCTTTTCACAAATCTTTTGGTTATTTCCGGACCTGAATTGGGATTTGTATTGTCGTGATAAATGTCAGAAAACTGCCATTAGCTTCAATAGTCATAATTTTGCAGTAGTATATTATCTTGAGTTCATCGAGTAATATTTGAAAAAATATCCTGAGTCAAGTTTAATAAAAAGTAATATACTGTTAGATGCACAAAAATGTTGTTAAATATTATGAGCAGACTTTAACTGTAAAGGCTGCAGACTCTTACGTTATTGCATTGGTGGTGACATAAGAGATATAGTTGAATTACAGATGTTATGTGGTATAGGTATTTTTTACGCCTGAAGGGAAGGGTTGGGGTCTTCGTACACTCGATTGTTTTCCAAAAGGTGCATTTGTCTGCGAATACGTCGGGGAGATTCTGACAGTCAAAGAACTACACAATAGAAAAGAATCGAACTTTGACGATGGTAGAACCACAATTCCTGTTCTTCTAGACAATGATTGGGGATCTACAGAAATGATAGAAGATGAAGATGCTCTATGTCTGGATGCAGCATTTTATGGGAATGTTGCAAGATTTGTTAATCACAGGTATTGTCCTTGCAAACTAATCAATACCGTCATAGTAAAGTTTATCGAAGTTAGTTTGTGCATCACATGTATTTTGAAAGCATATGATTGCACCAGTCTTATTGAACTCGGTTGTTATCATATTTCACGCCGTAACCATACCATAATTTTAAGTTCCAAAGCATTCTAGTTTGGCTTTAAGCATATGGGCCAAATGCTATTGAATCTTACAGCTTTTGACTGTCATTTATACCTGCATCTCTTTCCATTTTGGATTTAGGTTAATTTATTAGATCCAAGAGATTTAACCGGCCTTACTCTCTTCTGACTGCTGGTATGTTTAATAGATGCAGTGATGCAAATTTGGTTGCAATTCCAGTTGAAGTGGAGACTCCTGACCACCACTACTATCATGTATGCTTCTCTATTTGTTATATGTTACGGGAATTTTATGTGTAAAAGTACGCTTCTTTTAAGTATTTCATGATATACTTCTCTGTCTCAAAAAACAGGTGGCTTTTTTCTCAGCCCGAGAAATAAAGCAGTTTGAGGAACTCACTTGGGTAAGAACTTTTATCTTCTTGCATACTTTCTAGTACATGTGTTAAATAAGCTACTCAGTTATAGTACATCGCCTGATAAATCAGCAGTTATGTTTATCTGCAAAGCATGTATTTTGTTAGTGTACTGATTCAGGATTTTTTTTTTTTATCTATAATTGTCAGTATAGCCCATTAACTTGGATATATTTCTTCTGCCATTCAATGTTCTAGGCAATCGTCACGATCACAGTTGTAGTGCACTGTTCTCATGTATCTATCTTACATTTAGAAACAAGTTCCAGATGAAAAGATTAAAACTATGAATTCTTTATAGCTTCTTTGAACAAATTAACTTTTTATTGCTAAATTTAGTGAAATTATGACTACAGTTAAATTGTAAAGAGTGCGCATGAATGGTAAATTAGAGACAATTACAAATACAAACTCAATGTTCCCTGCAAACTATCGAACCTATTCATATAAATTGTCTTGTCATGTTTTCTTATTATGCAAATAATTGTAAACATCATCGTAGCAGTAGTCTCATCTTAGCAGTAGTCTCAATGAATTGGGTTCGTACGACCATATAGGCATGAATAGACAATCATGACGTATCGTATGGTTAATCACTAGACCTTCATACATATATTAAGATGATATTGAAAGCACAAGAGATCCTTGGAAAAAGGACATTTGAGTCGGAGGTGAAGCAAGATGATATATGTGAATAAATATTGTCGATGCCACGGAGTCAGAGGATCAGTCTTACACCTTTTGAACCTTTTACCAGTGATTGTGGTATAGGGTCTATGGCATAATTTTCAATATGTATCCATGGACACAATTCTTGAAAAAGCTTCGTATCTCCATCATGTGCAATTTGCAGTTACCTACTAGATTAAGGGTTTGTTTGCCACGATCGCCAGCAATCACATTTGCCTTTTAATCGCATAAGACCCTTTTAATTTTTTAGTTCAAATTTTCTATTCTATCGCAGTTACGCTTTTTTACTTTAGCTGAAGAAGTTGAGCACATGTATGTGCACGCCTGCGTATGTTGATGTACTAGTGTAATTAATAACAATATGTTTGATAACTAAAAATTTCAATAATATTTATAAAACGATAAACATTCATCCATTTATTAAAATAAAATAAAAAAGTAGAAGCAAAATACCATAACTTAAATTGTCCAACTACATGCATTTGGAAGTACTAGAACATTCTCCCTAGTTTCGTATAATCAAATTTCTAATTGTATCCATCTACGTCATAAGTTTTTGTACATCAATTTTGAATATTTTGCTTTATTGGACCGCGTTATAATTTTTAAAGCTTCATGTATCTCAAATTTGTTTAATCGTTGAAGATGATCATAAGCGTCCTCAGTTGGTGGACCATTAGAAGCTTGATTGTTATCTAAATTATGTGGATTCGTATGAGATGTTTCATATTTCTTTTATGCGTCACGTCATTAAACTCAGTTTAGCTACTCACCCCTTTTGTTACATGGATGTCTTTTACGACCATTTCTGTTAGCACCAGACTAGAACTTTTGTTGCACGATTGTGGGTCGATAGATGTTTCTTCTTGTTCATGATCTGTAGGCATTAGCATTCAAGTCTTGGGTTGTTGTAGTGTAGCTACTTGTTTGAAAGGACTACAGAATAGTAGAATCTTTTGAAGCCTCAAATTGTATCAAATGGAGTGTGCTTAGCTGAAGGAGTTCGAAATTGTTGGCTCTGTTGCAACATAGCCTTGAAATAATGTTCCCTTCAAATGGAACTTTTCAGTTGGAGCATGTTGAGCCTTCTTTCAGATTACTTTGAATAAATAAACAAATTAAACTTCAATGTCAATTTTGAAATAAAAATATTTTCAAAATCTGAGAATATACCTTCACATGAGCGCTTCACTATTTCCCATTGGTAGATGCAATTGCCCTAATGTTACCACTATCAACATCGATTTCATTGCGGGGTTCATCCCATTTTATCTATCCTCCGCGAAACTATCATATTTAATAACAAACTAGTGGCATTTCAATTGAATTACTGTTGACAATGGTCTCCATAATTTTGTTGTATTAATTCATTGTTGTCTTATTATTGTCTTATTATTTACTTTCTTTTTATTATTTTTGTATGAGTCGACGCAACATTGTAGACAACTATTGTATTTTCTGTTGTTCAATCAATGAAACTGTAGTGTGTGCCTTTTATTTGAAAGATTGTTTTTTTTAACCTTTTAATTCATTATTGTCTTATGAATTGCTTTCTTTTTATTATTTTTGTATGAGTCGACGCAACATTGTAGACAACTATTGTATTTTCTGTTGTTCAATCAATGAAACTGTAGCGTGTGCCTTTTATTTGAAAGATTGTTTTTTTAACCTTTTTATCGATTTTTGAAATGAGAAAGAGTTTTGCTTGAAGTAACAAATGTAAGGGGTGGAATTTTTTGAGGAAAAATAGACGTTAAAGTGTAGTTAATGACATATGATGGCATTCAGCGCTTGCTGCATCAACACCAACATTGGGTCAATGTGTTCAAATAACATGATTTTTTTTCTTTCAGTTGTGCTGAGTGCCAAGTTGGTGCCTATGGCATTCAGAAAATGAAGAAAATTGACAAGCTGATGTCCAACGCTGTGAAAATGCAGAAAATTGATAGTGAAACACGTATATATCATACTTAAGTTCAATATAATTACATATAGCGGTTTTACTAAAGAGAATCCATTTTTTGATAAGTGGGTCAAATATAATTAAGTATGCAGAATTATTACCTGAAATGCCAAAAAAAGTGTTACACCTTATGGTCTCTTTTTAAATGATAACCAGAGTAGATGCCCTAATTGTGCATGCTATTATTTACTTCAGGATTATGGAATCAATTTTGATGTCGGTGATCAGCTAATCAAGCCATTTAAATGTCGGTGTGGTAGCAAATTATGCAGGGACAAGAGGCGATCAAGTATGTATTTTTATCTGCTAATTAGTATGGAAAATGATAGCATGTGCCTAGAAGACACCTTAAAGGTTTTTTTTTTGAATTAATAGATAAATTTCAGTTGCAAGGTCAAGTTTGCATTTCCACACCTTCAAAAAATTTTGTCTTCTTGTGCGATAAATTTTATCTTTCTGCTTATAAATGAAAATTTAACATGTGTCCACCGTGTCACGCAAACCAGTTAGTATTTACTAATGTGGCATGGTTTAAAAGTTGGATAACTGCCCAATGTTCTTCCAAATATGGAAAGAATATCGTATATTTGTATTATTTTTTTGCCTAGGTATTACATAGCTAGCAATTTGCATGTATAAGCGTTGATCTGAAAGAGCTAGCAAGTTACAATGTTTGAATGTATTCATTTTGCAGGATCTAGATCGAAAGCTTTGGTGCAAATGTGAAGCAAGGGGCAGTAGAAGAATCGATGTGGGAAAACTTGGCACAGTCTTCGTTGTAAATTGACATGCTACCAAAGAACTTACTAAACAGGGGCTTCACGAAAATAATGTGGCTCTTTTGATGTTTCTAGGGTGGGGTTATATGAAGTATTGTGCGTTTTGGGACGTTGCTATATGTTTTGTAGCACCCAACAATTTCCGTCTGTTGCAATGATTCAGAAACACCTTTGAAAACATTGTTACAAGCATTACTGTAGTACAAATCATTTTTTATGTTTCAGTAGAGGAGTTTTATTAAAAGCGATGGGTGCGTCGTTTTGCAAATTTTTATGTTTGTTGGCTTGTCCCTACGCTACGGTTGGAAACTGAAAAAGGTCTATACATAAGCACATGCATCACGCCTTTGCTGGCAATTTGATACAGCCGTAAGATGTATTCTTGCCAATTAAAGAGGAAGAAGACAAATATGACGTTCTTGTTACTTTCGGTTACATGTTTTCAATCCAAAACGGCCCTCCTCTCCTTTACTACATGTTGACGAAACATTATTTATTGCTGAGGTTTTTAGCACTGAAGAGTGAAGAGATAAAAGATGGCGGATAAAACCGATAATTGAATTTCCTCGAGGGGAACGATGTTGGAATGGCACCTTTGAAACGGTTACCAAGCGAATGTGAATAAAAAGATTTGGATTGCAATAAACGAAATATAATTGCTTACAAATACAGTTTATTTAAGGGTCAAAAAATGCTTACAAATACAGTTTATTTAAGGGTCAAAAAATAAAATAAAATAAACACGTAATCATAATTAGTTGATATCAAACAATTAATTGAGCAAGAAGAAAAGGTATAATTTTGCTACAGATGCTAAGACTCGGCTGTGCTGGGCTGTTTCATCATGCAGTTACCGATTATTTGATTACTAACTGATTACTCTTTTTAAACTATATCGTTATAACAATACAATTGGTACAATAACTACAAAGCTATCATTTTCATTGGTATAAAGTTGATAATATTTATTCTAAACCGATCCAATTATAATTTTTAGTTTATTATTTTATAACATTTTCCAAAAAGATGTAAGATCTTAAGCATTTCACATTAATTTTTTCGGTGTTATGCAAGCTATAGACTTGAACCTATCATTCACTTTTATTATAATATGCGTTTTGTTTTGCGTCAAAAATAAATGGAAACGTCTCTCGTGCACACATGTGTGTCTTAGAGCAACTCGTGCTAAATAGATAAAACCGAAAATCTCATAAAAACAAAAATAAACAGAGAGATAATTCAAATAAAGAAGAAAAAAATTTAGAAAATGCAGAAATAAAAAAGAGACAAGATTTTTTTAGTGGTTCAACTGTTAGCAAAGCTTACATCCACTTGCTTTACTGCAATCTTCTTCATTTTTCCGATACACACACAATGATTTTAGAGAAAATATTTCTATATCAAGTAGATAAAAGTATTTGTAAAACCTTTTGACTTCGATGGCTTCTTCAAGTTTATAGAGATGAGTCGAGATCTAGAGAGAAGTCATTCCTTCATCAAATGACTATGTATTTATAAACCTTGAAGCATGTTGTAAAGTTGAAAATATGTATTTGCTTCCATATTTATGATCGAAGAACTAAACTTTGACTGCTAAGGCGTGAAATTGTCTTATTTAAACGATTCGAGAGTGTAGTGGTCAATCTGAGTTTGGTAAAACTTCATCATTTGTCATTTCAAGCATTATTGAATATCATCTTCAACTGAACCCTGAGAGAAGCCTCATTAGACATTGTGTGAGTTTTCAAAATTTCATTTGATTTTTTTCAATGCACAATTTGGGTATAACACTTGTCCATAAAAGTTCGTTTTATTGTTCGTTTTATGTCAATAAAACGAACTTTTTAGGACATCTATATATCTCTGGTAATCTTGAGGCATACGATTGGAGTTATTTATCTAAATTACAACTTATTTTTAAATTGCACCCCTTCCAATACCACCGCATAGTGCGAAACATGCTACAATGATAAAATGAAGTTCTTGAGCTCTTATATTACTTCGAACATGACTGCATAATATGAAATGTGCTATAGTGTTGAGACGAAGTTCTTGATTATTGCTAGGTCATTACTGCAAAGCGTGATTCATCATGCTACAGAACTGTGAAACGACTACAACATATGGTGATTACAATAGAAGGTTGTTACTATATAGGGCGACTCATCATGCTGTAGTGACACTTTGATTTTGCATAAGGTAACTACCTTGCTACAAAAACTAGAAAAAGGTCTACAACATACAATAGGTGGTCATCACCGCGTAGGGTGACTCACTATGCTATATAGATGCATTGTTTTTGCATAGAGAGAGACTCGCCCATTCTACAAAAAGAGGGAAATGCACTGTTGCATAGTGCGAAACATGCTATAATAGCAATCGATTGCCTTTCTGCTTGTCCTTAGTTCCATCAAAAGACAAGCGAAATATGTTTAGATTGCTTTCAATACGAAGGTGAAGAGCCAGTATTGATAATAAAATTTCTAGGTTATTACTCTATTTCAGTCTTAGTTCCTTTAGGGAGTGGTAATAACATAGTTCTATGTCCAATCTTGAAGTTCATTCATGTTGAGTGGGATTAGAATGAAAGTTCTCATGTGATTCATGTAACACCCCGTAAAATGAATTATAAATAAATAAAGTAAAGTGAATTAAATATAATAAGGATTTGATACAGAAATTTTATAAAATTAGAATTTGACCACGAAACTTATTCTGTTGTGTTCGTGGTGAAATTCTGATCTGCTTTCATATATAATATGTTGAAAATGTAGCTCAAACAAAAAAGTTATGAGCATTTGGTGTTCTTTGATATAAATTAATTTAGTTTGAATTCAAATTCAAATGAGAAATCAAATTTAGAATTTAAATTTCAAAAATTAGCTTGGGGATTATGTAAACGATTAATTAAGGCTTAACATTAAAAAGTTAATTAGGGAATAAAATAATACGGCAACAGAAACAAAAATAAACGCCCTTAAATAAAAGAGCGGTCGACCTGAATATGTCAATCGGTCGATCGTAGTGGTCGAACGGTCGCTTAAGGGTAGTCGACCTCTTGCAAACGGCAGTTGCCAGTGGCAGCTAGGGTTTTACATTATGTTGTATTCGGTTCTGCGCTCTATATTTACCTGTTTCCTACCTACTTTCATCCTACAATTTTAGTCCGTTTCAACTTCTATAAATAGAACCCTATCTCTCCACTTTTATTCATATTATTTTAGAGAATAGGATGAAACTCTGCCATTGCTATCTCTCTAATAAGATTCAGGATCTCCGTAGAAAATTCAGGTAAGGATTCAATCTATTTCCTATTTGTTTCTTCTTCCTCCAATCTATTCTTATCCTATTCTTCTCCAATTATTATGAATCTAATGAATATATATACTTCTTCCATATTATGTGTGTATATATCAAAAGAGAGAGATTCTGGAATTGATCGGAAGGTTACAAATGCATTTGAGTAAAGCTAATGCTAATTCGTGAGTGAAAACTTCAGTATTTCTTTTCAGCAATTGTTTAGTGTATTTCTTTTCGGATTTAAATATGCCATAGGGATTTTGGGATTTCGAAAATAGGATAGGAAAATTCCCTCAAAATTCCTTTTTATTTTGAAATGTCAATTCTATGTTGAGATCCTCGATTATTTATATTAATTTGATGGAATTTGTTTCATTAATGCGATTTTTGATAATATCATAGTCTATTCAACTTCTTCTTCTTTGGGTCAAATTGTGATTCTTCAATAAATTAAAGGTTTTAATTATGAATTCTATTCGTAGTTTACATCACTTATTCATATCTATTTCTTTGTAACAAGAGAAGTTGAATAGAATATGGGGTTTAGATTGCAATTCTTATTGTTTAAGATATTCCATTAAATTGGTATAATAAATTGAATCTCTATTTTATTTACAAGTCTGTTATTGCAGTTTTGATTATGAATATTTATTCCCTGTTTTGGATATTAGAATTCAATAAAATCTTGGAAAATTGGAGAAAAGAGACTTGTAATAATAACTGGTTAGAGAATTGGCATTTAACGTTAGTTTAGATCGTAAAATCTGTGCGTTTAGAACTTATTAAACATGAATATTTATTTATTTATATTTATGTAATTAAGGTATAACTATTGCATATATGGCGTAGTTAATTAGACATTTATTTACATTTATTTTCACGCATTACGAAGGTAATTGATTTTGAGGCAAAAATAAGAGGATACTCTTATATAGCCTAACTATTAATTTAAGGCGTAATAAGGAAAATTCCTTTTAAGGCCTTATTTATGAAATGGTGAGATGGGGTGTGTTTGTGTGTCTATAGAGTAACTAATTTATGGCTAGTCATAGGAATGCGAGGTCAATAGAGTTACATGACGGAAGTCCGCCCATTACGTTGAGGCCACAAGCAGTTGTGCACACTTTTATTGATGTAGGATATCCTTATGATAAATGTTTGTAATGACGTGAGGTTAACTCCAAATTATGTAGGGAAATCCGTCCAGCTAATCTGGCTATCAGTTCCTACGAATAGCGGACACATGTGCGACATCATTATGGGTATGGGGCATAAAACGAAGGGCCTACTTCGGGGTTTGAGGTATTAAGTGGCTGAATCCGCCTTTTTCTCCAGATGAAGTATTAAATATCCAAGAGGTTACGTTAGGTGGTATCTCTACAAAGTTCCTCTTCTAGAATCAGGTCTTAGATGACACGGTCTGCCTATTTTCATTTGGAAGTATTAAGTGGTCTATGAGATTTCATATGATGTCAGCTAGATAATACATTGAGGAGCATGCTTCTAGAAATAGGCCTTAAATGATGGGATCTGCCTAATTTCCACTAGGAAGTATTAAGTGGTTGGACCCACCTTCCTTCCTTATAAAGAGGTATTAAATAATTTTAATAGTTTTATGTTCGTAGACATATTCTTATTTTGAAATATACTGCCCTAAGTACTGAAAATGTAAGACTCGAGGTTTTTATTCATCGGACACTTGTTGTTTAGATTTCCTCCTCATTACAACACAGGTTAATGACGAAGTGATGGCAATGACGATGCTTAAAGATGGAGAAGCTTGGCAAGCGGTAGTATTTATTATTATTTGCTTTCACGTGTACCCATGGATTTAAACAATTACTGTAACATATATTATATTACGGCTATTATGGATTTTGTGTTATGATATTTTTTTGGTTTTGAAATAAATGGGTACACTTTACTATTATATTTTGTCTCATCCGTTGTGAGTTCTGAAAGTTTAGTTATGGATTTGCAATGTTGTTTCTTTTTACTACCAACAACTTGCCTTAGAATAGGTCTAAGTTTCGATGGGCCTTTTCTGTATTGAAATTCAGGTCTGTTCCGGGATGGGTTGTTACATTTGGTATCATAGGTCTAGGTTACCTGGTCAACGGGGAAAAACTATACGTTTGAGAGACATATTTTCCATTTTATACAAGGTTTTTCAAAAGGATTTTTCAAAAGAATTCTTACTGCACACACACACCCCCCTATGCCCCATCTTCTTGAACATATGCACATATCCTAGGAAAACTTTTCTTTTCTTTCAGCATGTAAATACTATCTCAGGAAATCATCACTAAAGGTTTAACCTACAGATTAGGGGTGGGCATAAACCGCACCGCTATATCGAAACCGTCCAAATCGGACCGCTAAAACGGTGCGGAAACCCGTACTGAATCTTTTAATCAATGCAAATAACCTAAACCGGACCGACCCACATCAATATGGTTCGGTTGCGGTTGGGATGATTAAGCCGACCATATTAAACCGAACCGAACCGAATAATTACACTAGTAATCTTATGATAGAAATATAAGCAGCTCCAATCTTATTTTATATTCTAGCGATGTATATTTTATTTTTAACTTGTATTAATAATAATCGTTGTTATAAAGGAAGAAGTTATCATTTTAGTATGATATTTTTCATCTCATGTTTTGGATAAATACTAATTATATTCTTATTCTAGTTCTTTTATTAATGATTATGTGTTGGTTAACGTTGATGATTGTTAATCTACTGAAAAAATCTCACTTATAACTAAATGTCAAATTGAAATATTCAATTAAGAACCAATCTTTCATTTCTGTATGACATTGTATGTTTTAACCTTTAAGTATTAAAGTTTCACACAGTTGCCTTTGTAAATTGATTGTTGATGGAAGTAATTCTCTTATTTCATATTTAATATGGGTTCAAACCAAAGCAGACCAAAACCGAACCGTATTACATTAAACCAAACCGAACCATTTAAATGGTTAGTATAGTGGTTTTTATTTTTAATTAACTGCTCAATATGGTGTGGAAGCGGTTTGGGCTTAAAACCGCACCAAACCGACCCGCGCCCACTCTTACTACAGATAGTTGATATAGCTGATAATCAATCTTCTTCTGAGCAAGGGAACCCTATCCGTGGATGACCACCCATCCATGAAATGCCCGAATGGTTTAAACAATATCTTAAGTCCGTCAGGCAGATTCCTATTCCTCTAGTTGCACCAGTAGCACCCACTATCCCGCCGCTGATGCAGCACCTCGTTCTGCCGACTTTCCTGATTTATTAAGGACTTTCTCAATATGGGAGGGAAGACATACTCTGAAATTGAAGGATATTTTAAAGCTAAAGTATGGTTTGGTAACTGTAAGAAGATATTTAGAGAGCTTGGTTGGGATGATCAGTTAAGAAGAAGAATGGAAGCTTGGCACCTTAGGGAAGAAGCTTTAAATTGGTGGAACTTTATGACTGATGAGCACCCGGGCAGGATATTCTCTTGGGATGAATTCAAGTACCGATTCGAGATGAGATTCATATATAGAGCAGAGGTTAGCTTGCAATTGAAAAAGTTCATTCAGCTGAGACAAGGAGATTCTACCCTTAAGGAGTATATAGCAAATTCAGGATGAGCCTAATAGACACACCTATGAAAAAGGCCATGAACTTCGTGAAGGGCTTAAATTCCACATTAAAAGAAATTTTGTTGACCTAAGTACTTATGGAGGCCACGTATGAGATGTTGGTAGAAACATCGATGCTACACGTGGTCAATGAGGAAGATAAAAGAGATAAAGAGAAGTCTGCACATACCCAAAAGCAAGGAGAGCCTAAGAAGGGAGCTTTTGGGTCAACAAGAAGTTAAATGGGTAGTTTAAGAAGGAAGTAAAGGCATGTAAGAGATGTCAAAGGAGGGGCCACGAAGCTAAAGAATGTAGGGTGAGTCTGATGAAGGAAGCCTTTAAAGGAAAGTGCTTAAACTGCCATGAGGAAGAACATCACAAGAATCAATGTCCCAAGATGGCTAAGGAAGAACCAAGTGGACAAGCCTATGCTATTGAAGCTGTCCCTATTGCCAGTAAACCACCAAAAGACCAAGAAAAAGCAGCCCTAGAAGATATAACTCTTATTTTTTAGGTTACTATTCGTACCCTATTTGATTTGGGGGCATCACATTCCTTTATAGCTAGGGATGTAGTAAATTCCTTAAACCTTAAAACCCAAATGGTCAACAACATAATAGTGGTTTCCAATCCCACTGTGGGTTTGACCCATCTTTCTCTTAATTGCAAAGACCTAATGCTAGACATATGCAACATTGATTTCATATGTACTGCGTATGTTCTAAATTTCGAAGGGTATGGACTTATCTTGGATATAGATTGGTTGTCATATTATGGAGTCATTCTTGGCTTTAATAAAAGTGTAGTACAATTAAGGAGTCGTGGAAGTCGTGACCTAGGAGTTCTTTGTACACCAATAGCTTTAGTTGAGTTAAGCCATTTATACTCACTAAATCTATATGTTGATTAAGAGCCGCTATTTGTACCCGTAGTTTGCAAATTTGATGCTTCGAGGAGGTCTAGGTTCTCTCACCCCACAGGGAGATTGAGTTCCAAATTGCTTTGGAAGAGGACGCAAGACCCGTCGCTCTGCATTTGAGACATATTGCCCCCAAAGGAAGAACAAAGTTAGATAAGCAAACCTCAGAGCTATTGAAGAAAGGATTCATCCGTACGAGTACTTCTAAGTGGGGAGCCCCTGTTGTCTTTGCTACTAACGCAGATGGTCCTTTAAGACTTTACGTCGATTATAGAGAGTTGAACAAGTTGACAAGGAAAAATAGGTACCCTCTATCTAGAATAAATGGCTTGTTTAACCAACTTGTTGGAGCTAAAGTCTTTTCTCAATTGGACTTAGCAACATGATTCCATCAGTTGAGGATTGTAGAGGAAAGCAAGTCAAAGACTGCATTCCGTACACCAGATGGACTCTATGAGTGGGAAATTCCCTTTGAACCGACAAATGTCCTAGCATACTTTGTGGATTTGATGAGTATAATATTTAGAGGGCAACTTAATAAATTTGTTGTAGTATTTGTCGACGATACCTTGATTTTCTCCAAAGACAAGGAGCATGAGGACCACCTTAGGGAGGTATTGGAGATCTTGAGGAGAAACCAACTTATAGCCAAGTTTTCTAAATGCCACTTTTGGAAAAATGAAGTTTGGTTCCTTAGGCATATTGTTTCGGAAAAAGGATTAGTGGTGGACCCTACTAAAGTGGAAGCTGTCCAAGGATGGAAGGTTCCTACTCATGCATCATAGGTTAGAATTATTCTAAGGTTGTCAGGCTACTATAGGAAGTTCATCAAAAGCTTTGCACAAATAGCAGCCTCTTTAACCCGATTGAATAAGAAGAATCTAGTCTTTGTTTGGGATGGTAAGTGCACCAAGGCATTTGAGAAGCTTAAGGAGTCATTGGCTAATGCACCCGTGCTTACTATTGCAGATGGAACCAAGCAGTTTACGGTTTTCATGAATACATATGGCACAAGATTTGGAGCAGTTCTTATGCAAAAAGGAAAGGTAGTTGCCTATGCTAGTAGACAATTGAAAGATCATGAGAAGAGTTATCCAGTGCATGATATAGAATTGGCAGTAAAGATGTGGATGCATTATCTCTTAGGGAAAAGGTTTGAGCTATTCACTGCTCATAAATCAATCAAGCACCTAATTTTTCAAAAAGATTTGAGTAGGCAGTAGAGGTGGACGATATATATAGCATCCTTCGACTTTGGTATTCAATATACCTCTGGAAAAGGAAATGTAGTCGCTGATGCCCTTAGTAGGAGACACGCTATCCTAGGAGCTATATATCAGTGGAGACAGTTTGAGTTTCTCTCAAATTTTATCCTCCAATCATCAACAATTCCCATCCATTGTTTTCTGTCAGTAATGGAGGTTAGACCAGCCTTGATGGATCGTGTAGGGTACGAGCAAGTAAAAGACAAGGAGTTAGTAGAGATTTTGAAAAAATTAATAAAAGGAGAGCATTTTCCCCATGCCAGGAGGTACTCAATTATTGAGAAGGGATATTTGAGAAGAGATGGACGTCTTTGCATCCCAACGATTGATGACTTGATGAGAGATGTGCTTATGGAGTGTCACCACTCAAGGATGATCATTCATCCCGAAGGAGATAAGATGTACAAGGACATGAAGAGAATTCCTTTTGGAATGGAATGAAGATGAGCGTAGCTGAGTTTGTTGGTAAATGTTTGACATGGTAAAATATAAAATCGGCGTAAGGGAATCTTGGTGGATTATTACTACCTTTGGAAGTTCCAACTTGGAAGTGGGAGCATATTTCGATGGATTTTGTAGAAGGATTGCCTAAAAGTCAGAAGGGCAATGAGGCTATTTGGGTTGCTGTAGACAAACTCACCAAGAGTGCTTATTTTGTTTCGATTAGGAGAAATAGGACTAACGCCTCTCTTGTCCATATTTACATTAAAGAGGTAGTTCGTCTATGTGGAATTCCTATAAGCATAGTCAGTGATAAAGACCCCTTGTTCACTAGCGAGTTTTGGAGGAGCCTACAGACAACTTTAGGAACTTCTTTGAACCTTAGCACGGCGTATCGCCAACAAACCAATGGACAAACAGAGAGGGTGAATAAAATTTTGGAACACTTTTTGAGCTTGTGTCTTGGATTTTAGAGGACTTTGGGAGTAGCATCTACCTTTGGTTGAGTTTGTGTATAATAATAGCTATCAAACTACGATTGGTATGACCCTTTTTGAAGCACTTTATGGGTGGCCATGAAAATCGCCTAGTTGTTAGTGGGAAACCACCGACAAAGTGTTGCTTGGACCCAATTTGATCCACGATACCATGAAAAAAGTAGATTTGATCAGGTAGAGGTGAAGGTAGCATAAGACTGCCAGAAATCTTATGCGGATAAAAGAAGGAAATAACTTGAATTTGAGGTTGGGGATACGGTATTCGTTAAATTCCCCTCTCTTAGAAAAGTTGTTAGATTTGGTAAGTCTGAAAGTTGGCGCCTAGATTTATTGGGCAATTTAAAGAATATAAGATTGGCTAATCGTGTGGAGCTTCCTGAGAAGTTGGCAGGAGTCCACAATGTTTTTCACATTTTTCACCTTAGGTAATACCTTCATGACACCGCTAGCAGGGTACAGCCTGATCGGTTGGGGGATTTTAGGATGGAGCCGACAGTGCCTCATGCCACTGCATGCATTATGGAGCAAGGCACAAGGAGACTCCTCAATATAATAAATAAGTTGGTCCGAGTACAATGTGGGGACAATCCGATGGAAAGCACATGGGAGACTGAGGAGAAGACGAAGAACACTCACCCAGAGCTTTTCACCAGTAATTTTTCTCTTCAAAATTAGGATTATGGTTACATCGCGATTGCTAGATTGGATGGTAGAAGATGGTTATTACACTTTTTCACAAACACTTTACACTTATATGGAAAATTTTATGCATGTTTATGATATTTGCATACATACTTACATGACATGATTACACACTCATGCTAGGATTGAATTCATTTTAGCATGTCCGCGGTACATAATTACATTGTGTGGAGAACGTGGTCGTATAACATGAATGTTCCACGATTTACGTTGTTCGCCCCTTGGAAGATTTCGGGACGAAATCATTTTTAAAGGGGGAAAAATATAACACTCCGTAAAATAAACCATAAATAAATAAAGTAAATTGAATTAAATATGATAGCGATTGGATATGGAAATTTATAAAAGTTGGAATCTGACTACGAAAGTTATTCCGTTGTGTTTGTGGAGGAATTCTGATCTGTTTTCATATATAAGACGCTGAAAACGGAGCTCGAACAAAGAAGTTATGAGCGTTTGGAATTCTCAGATTTAAATTAATTTAGTTTAAATTCAAATTCAAATGAGAAACCAAATTTAGGATTTAAATTTCAAAAATTAGCTTAAGGGCTAAGCAAACGACTAATTAAGGCTTAACATTAAAAAGTTAATTAGGGAATAAAATAATACGACAACGGAAACAAAAATAAACGCTCCTGAGTAAAAGAGCGATCGACCTGAATAGGTCAAGCAGTCGACCGATCGTCCAAGGGCGGTCGACCTCTTAGCAACGGCGGTTGCCAGTGGCGGCTAGCGTTTTACGTTATGTTCTATTCGTTAATGTGCTCTAGATTTACCCATTTTCTACCTACTTCCATCTTACGGTTCTGATGCATTTCAACTCCTATATATAGAACCCTATCCTCCCCACTTTTATTCATATTATTTTGGAGAATACGATAAAATCTGCCATTTTGTCTCTCTAATAAGATTCATAAACCCCGTAGAGAATTCTGGTAAGAATTCAAGCTATTTTCTATTTATTTCTTCCTCCTCCAATCTATTCTTATCCTATTCTTCTCCAATTATTCTGAATCTAATAAATATGTACCTCTTCCCTATTGTGTGTGTATATATCAAAAGAGAGTGATTCTGAAAGATGTCAGAAGGCTACAAATCCAGTTGAGTAAAGCTAAGACTAATCTGTGAGTGCAAACCTTAATATTTCTTTTCAGTAATTGTTTAGTGTATTTCCTTTTGAATTTGAATATGCCTTAGGATTTTGGTATTTTGAAAGTATGATAGATAAAATCCTCCAAAATTTCTTTTGATTTCAGAATGTCAATTCTATGCCGAGAGATTTAGATTGCAATTCTTATTGTTTATGATATTTCATTGAATCGGTGTAATACATTGAGTTTCTATTTTATTTGCAAGTCTTTTATTGCAGTTTTATTACGAATATTCATTCTCTGTTTTGGACATTAGAATTTAATGAAATCTTGGAAAATTGAAGAAAAAGGACCTGTAATAATAATTTCTTAGGGAATTGACATTTAAAGGCTAGTTTAAAGCGTTTATTGAGCACAGATATTTATTTATTTATTTTTCTACATAATTAATGCATAACTATTGCATATATGGTGTACTTAATTAGGCATTTATTTACATTTATTTTCACCCATTATGAAGTAATTGATTTTGAGGCGAAAATAAGAGGAAAATCTTATACGGCCTAATTATTAATTTAAGGCGTAATAAGGAAGATACCTTTTAAGGCCTTATTTATGAAATAGTGAGAAGATAGAGAGAGTGTGTGTGTGTGTGTTTGTGTGTATAGAGTAATTAATTATGGCTAAGTCATAGGGATGCGAGATCAATATAGTCACATGAAATAAGTCTGCCCTTTAACGTTGAGGCCACCGGTAATTGTGCACATTTTATTGATGAGAAATATCCTTATGATAAATATTTGTAATGATGCGAGGTTAGTCCCAAATTCTGTATGGGAAATCTACCCAACTAATCTGGCTACCAGTTCCTACGAATAACGGACTAATGTAAGACGTCATTATGGGTATGGACCATAAGATGAAGGGCCTACTTCGGGTTTTGAGATACTAAGTGGTTGGAACCTCCTTTTTTCCCAGATGAAGTATTAAATGGTCAAGGGGTTACGTTAGGTGGGTGGTATCTCTACAGGGGCCCGCTTTTGGAATTAGGCCTTAAATGACAGGATCTGCCTACTTCCACTTGGAAGTATTAAATGGCCTATGAGATTCTATATGATGTCTGCTAGATAGTACCATTGATAAACACGCTTCCGGAAATAGGCCTTAAATGATGGGGTTTGCCTATTTTCCACTGGGAAGTATTAAGTGGCTTGGGTACCGTCTCTTATATTATTAGCTATTTATGACATATGATTGAGATATGGGATCTACTTCTAGAATAGAAGGTATGAAGTGGTCAGTCCCACCTCCTTTCCTTATAAAGAAGCATTAAATGATTTTAATGGTTTTATGTTCATATAGTATTCTTATTTTGAAATATACCGCCCAAGTACTTAAAAGGTAAGACTCGAGGTTTTTATTCACCAAACACTTGTTGTTCTGACTTTCCCCTCATTACAACACATGTTAAGGACGTAGTGATGGAAATGACGATGCTTAAAGATGGAGAAGCTTGGTAAGCGGCAATATTTATTATTATTTGCTTTCATGTGTACCCATAGATTTAAACAATTGTTGTAACAGATATTATATTACAGTTTTTATAGGATTTTGTTATGATATGTTTTTGGTTTTGAAATAATGGGTACACTTTACTATTATATTTTGTCCCATCCGTTGTGAGTTCTGAAAGTTTAGTTATGGCTTTGCAATGTTGTTTCTTTTTACTACCAGCAGCTTGCCTCAGAATGGATCAAAATTTCGATAAGCCTTTTCTGAGTCGAAATTTATGCCCGTTCCAGGGTGGGTTGTTACAATTCAGATGTCAATACTAGCATTAATTCATAATGTAAGCTAAAAACATTTAGAATTGTTTAATTACATCTAAACAAGAGATAAAACAAAGTTTACAGAGTTCATCAATGTAACGACCCGCAAATCCGTACCCCTTGAGTCAATACTATTCTACAACAATCAACTCAAGTTGCACAGAAATACGAACCATTTGGGTTTAAGAAGAAGAGGTAGAAGAGGAGAAAACAAAATCAACATCAGAATCTAACCATCGCAGCGGGATAAACTATAATAGGTAGTAAATATTCTTTACTCAAAATCAAATATATCTGTTTACATATATTACATCATCAGAGTACATCAGTCACAGCTCACATCAATAACATACAATGAATATACAACAACTCAAACAGCGGAATATATATATAACAAGTACGACTATACGTATCGTCATCCAGCTCGTCTCCCGAGCTCCACAGCATCATATCCTGTATCCTATAATACTCGGTCTGACCCGAGCATTACAGTTAAATAACACTCGAGTCAGTCTGGATTACCAGCGTGAGAAAATCACACCCAATTGATTATTAAAGTTTCAAAAATCCTTTGAAAACAAAAGCATCTCGTAAGACCTCGCCACAAATAAACATGTCGGGTTTTTACCTTACGATAGCTAAAACAATTTTTATAGAAATCCTTTGATATTATAATAGGGTCTATATACAAATACTTATAAAATAGCCGAAATTGTTACATCTATTAAATTCCAGCTACTAGCCACAAAAGTGGGTAATACAAACAAAACTCGTACAAGGCTCGTAGGGAAAATGGATTTCCAACAATGACTAGGCACTGGGGTACCACCTGTCACAGTACGGGGCCTAGATTACCGTACCGAGGATTACTCCCTTCATCCCCTGCAACACAAGGCCGGAACCATTCCTTACTGAATAGTCCCGAACAAGATAAACCCCGTGGTTGGCGCGACCAACCACCCACTAAGCCGAAATATATAAGGGACATTCTAGACAGGGGAAATATCTTGTCCTGCTTGGGTATGACCCACCTAACCTTGCTGCATATCCCCTGATTTTCAGTCATTCCCATTTGATGAGGCTTGAGGCTAAGCGTTACCTTTTAGAACGTTTTCACTTAGAATACCCATCGTCCATCTGACGATGTTTCGCAAGCATTCGTCCATACAAGTCCGTCCCGGGTTCGAACGGAACCGAAGGCATTACTCCTACTACATCCACTTTGGAAATATCCTCAGGATTAGTAGCGACTAGCCCTTGCACTTCACTGCTCCATCTTCGAATCCAAAATCGTTTACACGAAACGTACAAACCGGATCGAAGTGGTTTTCGAGAAATAAATCTCGATCCCGGTCTCTTCGAAACGATCAACGCATTTGGCCAATATTGATAGTCGGTTATTTAACTATCAATTAATATTCACAAACAACCATCAACCAATAAATAATTTCAAACTATTTATTTATCTCAAAGTATCCTCAAAGATATGTTTCTATTTTCAATCCTTTGAAAACAGTTTCAAAACCAACTTCCTTTCAGAATAAACTTTCCCAAATATTTTATATCTTCTCTGAAGTCACCAAGCACAAAACTAGATTTTTAAAATAATTTAAAACACTTCACTTTGAAATATATATATATATATACACACACACACACACACACTTTAAAACATTTAAGTTAAAACTACTTAAATAATTTTATTAAAAATACATATTATATGAGAAAATAAGGTTACTTTATAAAATATAAAACCAGGTTTTTACTTTTGAAAACAAAATACTAAGTCACTCTTTAAATAATTACTACTATAATAGATTTGAGAAAATACTTCATTTAGAATTTAAATATTAGCCAAAACTTGCTTTTTACAACAACTTTAAAACCTTTAAATTTATTTAAAAATTTACTTAAAAAAAATGTACTTGATTATCCAGAGAAAACCCAACTTAAATCAATTTCCCTAATTGATTTCCAATTTATTCCCTTTTTATTCAGCATCTATTAATTTCAGATTTCCTTTCCTGATTATGATTTAAAAATATTTGACTAAAAATTCCAATTTTAGATATCTCAATTACTTCCTTATTCTTTTAAATAAATTTAAACTTTGAATTTTATATAATTCTTTATTTCTTTAATTGATAACTTAAGTTTACAATTTATCAATTTCATTTTATTCAAAATTCCATTTCTCTTCATACTCGAAGTTATTTAGTATTATTTTCATATTACTTCCATTTCTTTTCAATTCATTCTTAATTTATTCAAACTTTCTATAATTATTTCGCTTACAGATTTACTTCTTTTTAATTTCTTTCAACAATCCAATTCATATAATTTGGTAATTCATTATACCTAAATATCCAATCAACCATAACATTCAGTATACCAATAAAACCCATCATGAGATATCAAATAATCACAACAGAGAATATGGAATAATTTAAATAAATGTGAGGGGTCCAGTTGGATCCCTCCAACCTGTTTTCCCTGCATCCACAAATGTTAGCACCATATAATATGCCAGTTCCAAAATATCATACTATATCACATCAGTCAATTCAGCCATTCAAACAATTATTTAAATTTAATCATTTAAATTTAAACTGAGTGAGATTAACTCACCTTTGATTTTAATTATGCAATCCTCTCCAGACCGGTCCATTTCTTCACAGTACTTGACCTTGTATAATAATTTTACAATTTATTAAATTATTTAATTGGCTAAAAATTTACTCAACTGTTCATTTTCTTTTTAATAAAATTCAATCAACTAATGATTTAGTTTTAACCTTGCACAATATGACTTGTTAACATCTACGATATCCCATAAACAAATTAAATTAACTAGCAATTAAATTTTCATTTTGATGAATTTAGTTAACCAAAAATTTACTAACTAATAATTCGTTTTAATCTAATTTTTTCCTTTTAAATAATCCTTCGTATCTAGCATAAAGTTTAATTAAGTTTATCAAATAAAGTTATCTCCATACAATATTGTTTCAAAAATAGATCGGTAGATTTAAAATGGATAAATCTATTCTTTTGAACTATATATTTATAAAAAAATAATCTATATAGGTTAAAAATCAAATTTTATGTATACTTCTCAATATTTAAAATCTCTGTATCTTCCCAAACCTTGAACAAATATATATTTATTTTATTTTGATAACAATCTGGAATCCATATAGGTTAAGATATTTTTTTTCCTCTTTGCTTATATTTATATTTTTAAAACTCCTGAAATTAAATTCAAATCCAGCATCAAATTTTAAACTGGAATGCAAATTGAAATTAAATGAGTTGTAATTTATACCTCACATACCAGTATATTTATTCATACTTGTATATATATATATGTCACATATTGGGAATTTCTTTTCTAAGATATTTTTATGAGAATAAACATACAGATATCAATCAATAAAGATAAATACCTCAGCTAAGCCAACGTCAACTCGATCCCTATGCTCGCGACCGGCCTCTCGCGCTCGAACTCAAGCTCGCACTTCGAGTTGCCGCCAGTTCCTCCATCGCGACCCCAAAATCGAACAAGCGGTCGCCCTAGCCGATCGCCCAACCCACTTCGCTGCCTCGCATCAAAGTCGCCAGTAGTCGCGACCTGTCGCTCGCGAATTCCAATTCGCACGCCTCTCGATTTCCCTTCGTCACTCGGCCTGGATCGCGATACGCGAATCACGAGATTCGTCTTCGAGCTGAATTGATTTGATTTCTAAGCGGCAGCCCCCTTTTTTCTCTCTCCTTTTTTTTTTAAATCGAGTACGCGGATTGAAGAAGCACGTTGCGGCCATAGGTCTTAGATTTAAAATAGAAGGAAGAAGGAAGGGGATCGATACTTAAATGAAAAGAGGGGAAAGATCATTCGGCCATTTTAATTTCTTTAGAACGAAATTATAAAGTGAAGAATGAAGAAGCTCGGCTTAGAAATAAAAGGGAAAGGAAGCGTATAGAAGAAGATTTGACTGTAGAGGAAGGTTGGACTTTAGATATGATTTTTCTTATAAAATATTTCATTTCAATTAATATCAATTAAATTTCAGCGCGTTTATATCTCGTCTGCTCACACAACAACTCCAATTGCTACGAAATTTGAAACCGGATAATAATTCCATATTGCGGACCCAATGGAACTGGTTTCATCGAATTCCGAGACTGTGCCTCGGAAGGCTATTTTTAAATTCAAGTTAAACGATATTAAATTTCAAAACTGAACTAACCACTGCTAATTTTAAATTTGCAACTTCTATTATTTCCTGTAGTATCAATATAAATTTTACAAGCCTTCAAATTATTTTTAACAGGCTTAAAATTCTATATTCAACATTCCATCCAATTTAAATTATTTAAATTCAATAATTAAATTATCAAATGAATTGTGATATTCGTAATTCAAGTTGAAACTATTATCTTGAATATTTAAAATCAATTAAATATTCCACTTTTAAATGCTCGAAAATTCCGGGTCGTCACATTCCTTCCCCCTTAAAAGAATTTCGTCCCCGAAATTATTAACTAGGAAGAATGGCCCAACCCGTTACTTTTCCAAAACCAAACAGTTTCTAACAACTTACCAACTATCGTTTATAAGAGATCCACTATCATTCTTATTAACTTCCAAGCCTTTCTCTAGTTCCAAACCATACCATTTTTTTAACCATTCAAGTTTCAATTTAAAACCAAATTTTGAATTATCAAAATTTTCTCAAATATTTTTCTAACTCCCTAAATTTCTGAAAAATTTCGCCAGCGTCTCCTTTGCGCGGCTAGCTCGGTACTACTACAAAAATGGCTCTACGGCCTCCCAAATCCAAAAAGAAAACAAAAAGGCCAAGTGGCTCAATCCAAATCCAAATCCCAATCAAATTTCATACCAAATTTAAACACATACCTTTTTGTCGAGCATTTCAAATTTATCTCTTGAAATCAAGAACCAATTCTCTTTTCCCTTTTATAATACCTGCATAACCTGCTTAGCACTAATATCCAATCTCAACACGACTTTCTTACAAAATGCCAATATCTATTCACTCAAAAGTTGACTTAGATTATATTTGCAATATTCAATTTCCAATTAAGAATTCACTATTCCTTATACTTAAGTTTAGTATAAGCATTTTATATGCTTTTTATATTCATCTTCATCTTACCACATTAGTTTATATCCATTCTTATTCAAATTATTTCTTTCATTTCCATACTAATTCAATTTATTTTCAACTTGAAACATTTGAATTTTATTTTTCATTTATTACTAATTCATGTCATTACTCTAGTTAGTTTCATTTACTAATTAATTTCAATTTCTAGTTTGAAATCGTTTTACTGTTAACTAAATTTTCCAAAAATCTTCAAAAATTTTCTAACTCCCAAAATTTCTGAAATTTTTTGGCAGAGTCCCCTTTGTACGGAGGAGCTTTTGCAATTTTACAAAAGAGATAAATATATAAACATCGACCCACACGGTCGGAAAAACAAAAAAACAGTTCATATTTCCTATTTTAATCGCGTAGGCGTACCTTATTTAGCATTTTAAGCAAGCGGCTTATTATTTTTAGCAAATAGCACAACCAAATCCAGCCACACAGCTTCCAGGTACCTGTACTTACTCAGTTTAAACTTGTAAGTGCCAAATATAAGAAGTTTAACATATTTCACTTACTTGCAATAGTTACGACATATGAATTCTAAAAGAAATTCACACTAAACATTTTCCTGTAAGCAACTTATACAGTTTTCATACTAAACTAACTATTTCAATTAATTTATAAACCATTTTCGTTCAATTTGAATGGTTTTCAATCCACTCGTATCCAACTTCACCAATTTGAATGGTTTAAAACTCAACCATTTACTTTTAATTTATTTTTAAGCAATTGAACTCATATTTAATCCAATTGATCTCAAGAATCAATTTATTTTATTCCTATCCATCCAAGGTATTTTAATAACTTCTATTTACATTCAATAACAATTTATTCTTTGCAATTTGACGAGATTTATGTGAATAAATAAGCGCTTACGTTTTATAATCAATTTAAATTGACTCCAACTCAACTTACACTTAATTCAATTCCATTTCGGATTTATTCACAATCCATATATTCTCAGTTTCATTGCATTTCAATTTTATTAACCAAACTAGTCCATTCAAAACCATTAACAACCTAAGTTCCATCTCCATTACCAATTGATTCCCTTTTTATTTTAATTCATTTACAACCATTTGTTTAGCTCGACCCATTCCATTTAAATTTCATTTACCATCCATTTATTTGCATTTCATTCCATATTAGTTTATTCCAAACTATTTTATTTAGCTCGAAGACACTCCAAGCTATTTCATTTTATAACCATCTTATAATTTACTTAAGTTATTTATTTCTTCAACTATTACACCCAATAACTTAAGTTTATTCTATTCAACCGACTTCTATTAACTTTAAACTTAAGTTAATTTACTTCAATTCACTCTTATTTCATAACTTAAGTTCATTCTCATTTTTAATTTATTCATACTCGAATTGGGTTTATTTTCATCCCCAATCATTTTTATTTTAATCCAATTCCATACAATTCAAGCTTTATTTCCAAACTTTATTACCCATTCACAATCTTTGATTTGATTTTCCTTCGATCAAATCCTAACCATTTCACTATTTTATTCAATTGGTTTATTCTTTTATCAATTGTAAATTTTAATTTACATCAACAATTCATTGTTGAACTTATTAATAATAAGGCAATTCAATTTAGGCTTGAATTGGATTTGTTTATATTCCACACCATATCCAATTTAATCCAATTCATTTTTTTTATTCAACAACATTTCCAATTTATAATCTCATTCTTGATTTCCTTAGGTTAAATCTTATGTTATATTCCAAGTTTAGATTTTTACATTCATTTGTTTGAGTAGAATTTTATTCCATTCAATATTACCTATACTCGACTAAATTTTATTTCAATCCAATTTAATTCAATTTCAATTTCAATTTTATATAACTTATTTCAGGTTAAATTCAAATATATTTTCTCACTTTCATTCACTTAAGTTAAATTTTAACCCCGGATTAAAATTTTCCAATTTCTTTTTATTAGTATCAATTTCACTTTATAAGTACAATAGTCGATCCATTTATTCATTCACCAATTCATTATTCAATCAATGAATTTTATTTCCAAACATTAATTATTTTTAGTCCATCTTGACTAATTTCTCATTCAACCTAACTTCACCAATTCAATTTTAAATTCCAGTGCTCAGTTCCACTTTACTTTTACAAATTTGAATAAACTTGTCCTCCCACAATTTACTTCCCTGTAAATTTACTTTGTACAAGATTTAATTACATTCCATTCACAATTCTTTTTAATTCAGTCCATTGTATTGGTTTACTATCTTATTTTGATTCCTACTTCTTTTAATACATCTCTTTCAAGTTGAATTTTATTTCAACTAATTCCAAATTTGCAAGTTATCAAACTAATTATATGCCATCAACATTCTTAGTTAAGATTCCGGGGTTTAAGCAGTCTTTTAACATTTCCAACTTCCCTTTGAAATCACAAATATCCAAAATTCCTTGCATTTCTAAAATAAAATTCACCCTTTTGCAAACAATTCCAATTCAAAACAATTTGGTAGCAATTTCACTTCTGGAAACTCGAAAATGAACATCGATGATGCTGCAGTCATCACCGAAGTTATTTTCTAGCGACCAAAAGAGTTCATTGCTTTTATTCTCTTTCTAATATCCATCCAGTATTTTTAAATTCCAGATCTCTTTAGATTTTAAATCCGATTCAAAAATATTTCTCAAAATATATTATCCTCCCAACTTTTGAGAATCATTATCCAATTCAAAGAAACTTAAATCTCCAAATTCCAAACCCTTTAGATTTAAATTCAAACTTTTCTTTGGAATTTAATCTTACTTTAATAATTTATTACACTTTAATTTACATTTACAAATTCATTTGATATGAATTGTTTTCTTAGTTTTTAATTATGAATTCAATTTCCTAATCCTGTTATGAATCACATTCATAAACTTCATCTATTAGCAATGATAATAATTTAATATTATCACTCCTATCATCCAAACATCCATGTATAGCTATAATAATTAAGAAAATCATTTTCTTTTATATACATAAAATAAATTTGGGTAAAATTATTTCATTTACCCTAGTTAAAATAATACTGTGCCGGTTTATCTTGTTCAAGAGTTTAGAAATCCTTATCGACAACATGGCGTCCCATATATCGACCAGAATTCATAAACACTCAACCGATAAATCAACACAATATAAAAACAATTTTATATTCACTAACAAATACGCACTCATAGACTCTCAAACTCATTTTAGAGTACTACGGACTCTATTCAATGAGTAATTCCCACCAGAGCCAAGGTTATCACCAACCTAAGCTCTGATACCAAGTGTAACGACCCGCAAATCCGTACCCCTTGAGTCAGTACTATTCTACAACAATCAACTCAAGTTGCACAGAAATACGAACCATTTGGGTTTAAGAAGAAGAGGTAGAAGAGGAGAAAACAAAATCAACATCAGAATCTAACCATCGCAGCGGGATAAACTATAATAGGTAGTAAATATTCTTTACTCAAAATCAAATATATCTGTTTACATATGTTACATCATCAGAGTACATCAGTCACAGCTCACATCAATAACATACAATGAATATACAACAACTCAAACAGCGGAATATATATATAACAAGTACGACTATACGTATCGTCATCCAGCTCGTCTCCTGAGCTCCACAGCATCATATCCTGTATCCTATAATACTCGGTCTGACCTGAGCATTACAGTTAAATAACACTCGAGTCAGTCTGGATTACCAGCGTGAGAAAATCACACCCAATTGATTATTAAAGTTTCAAAAATCCTTTGAAAACAAAAGCATCTCGTAAGACCTCGCCACAAATAAACATGTCGGGTTTTTACCTTACGATAGCTAAAACAATTTTTATAGAAATCCTTTGATATTATAATAGGGTCTATATACAAATACTTATAAAATAGCCGAAATTGTTACATCTATTAAATTCCAGCTACTAGCCATAAAAGTGGGTAATACAAACAAAACTCGTACAAGGCTCGTAGGGAAAATGAATTTCCAACAATGACTAGGCACTGGGGTACCACCTGTCACAGTACGGGGCCTAGGTCACCGTACCGAGGATTACTCCCTTCATCCCCTGCAACACAAGGCCGGAACCATTCCTTACTGAACAGTCCCGAACAAGATAAACCCCTGGTTGGCGCGACCAACCACCCACTAAGCCGAAATATATAAGGGGCATTCTAGACAGGGGAAATATCTTGTCCTGCTTGGGTATGACCCACCTAACCTTGCTGCATATCCCCTGATTTTCAGTCATTCCCATTTGATGAGGCTTGAGGCTAAGCGTTACCTTTTAGAACGTTTTCACTTAGAATGCCCATCGTCCACCTGACGATGTTTCGCAAGCATTCGTCCATACAAGTCCGTCCCGGGTTCGAACGGAACCGAAGGCACTACTCCTACTACATCCATTTTGGAAATATCCTCAGGATTAGTAGCGACTAGCCCTTGCACTTCACTGCTCCATCTTCGAATCCAAAATCGTTTACACGAAACGTACAAACCGGAACGAAGTGGTTTTCGAGAAATAAATCTCGATCCCGGTCTCTTCGAAACGATCAACGCATTTGGCCAATATTGATAGTTGGTTATTTAACTATCAATTAATATTCACAAACAACCATCAACCAATAAATAATTTCAAACTATTTATTTATCTCAAAGTATCCTCAAAGATATGTTTCTATTTTCAATCCTTTGAAAACAGTTTCAAAACCAACTTCCTTTCAGAATAAACTTTCCCAAATATTTTATATCTTCTCTGAAGTCACCAAGCACAAAACTAGATTTTTAAAATAATTTAAAACACTTCACTTTGAAATATATATATATATATATATATACACTTTAAAACATTTAAGTTAAAACTACTTAAATAATTTTATTAAAAATACATATTATATGAGAAAATAAGGTTTCTTTATAAAATATAAAACCAGGTTTTTATTTTTGAAAACAAAATACTAAGTCACTCTTTAAATAATTACTACTATAATAGATTTGAGAAAATACTTCTTTTAGAATTTAAATATTAGCCAAAATTTCTTTTTACAACAACTTTAAAACCTTTAAATTTATTTAAAAATTTACTTAAAAAAAATGTACTTGATTATCCAGAGAAAATCCCAACTTAAATCAATTTCCCTAATTGATTTCCAATTTATTCCCTTTTTATTCAGAATCTATTAATTTCAGATTTCCTTTCCTGATTATGATTTAAAAATATTTGACTAAAAATTCCAATTTTAGATATCTCAATTACTTCCTTATTCTTTTAAATAAATTTAAACTTTGAATTTTATATAATTCTTTATTTCTTTAATTGATAACTTAAGTTTACAATTTATCAATTTCATTTTATTCAAAATTCCATTTCTCTTCATACTCGAAGTTATTTAGTATTATTTTCATATTACTTCCATTTCTTTTCAATTCATTCTTAATTTATTCAAACTTTCTATAATTATTTCGCTTACAGATTTACTTCTTTTTAATTTCTTTCAACAATCCAATTCATATAATTTGGTAATTCATTATACCTAAATATCCAATCAACCATAACATTCAATATACCAATATAACCCATCATGAGATATCAAATAATCACAACGGAGAATATGGAATAATTTAAATAAATGTGAGGGGTCCAGTTGGATCCCTCCGACCTATTTTCCCTGCATCCACAAATGTTAGCACCATATAATATGCCAATTCCAAAATATCATACTATATCACATCAGTCAATTCAGCCATTCAAACAATTATTTAAATTTAATCATTTAAATTTAAACTGAGTGAGATTAACTCACCTTTGATTTTAATTATGCAATCCTCTCCAGATCGGTCCATTTCTTCACAGTACTTGACCTTGTATAATAATTTTACAATTTATTAAATTATTTAATCGGCTAAAAATTTACTCAACTATTCATTTTCTTTTTAATAAAATTCAATCAACTAATGATTTAGTTTTAACCTTGCACAATATGACTTATTAACATCTACGATATCCCATAAACAAATTAAATTAACTAGCAATTAAATTTTCAATTTGATGAATTTAGTTAACCAAAAATTTACTAACTAATAATTCGTTTTAATCTAATTTTTTCCTTTTAAATAATCCTTCGTATCTAGCATAAAGTTTAATTAAGTTTATCAAATAAAGTTATCTCCATACAATATTGTTTCAAAAATAGATCAGTAGATTTAAAATGGATAAATCTATTCTTTTGAACTATATATTTATAAAATAATAATCTATATAGGTTAAAAATCAAATTTTATATATACTTCTCAATATTTAAAATCTCTGTATCTTCCCAAACCTTGAACAAATATATATTTATTTTATTTTGATAACAATCTGGAATCCATATAGGTTAAGATATTTTTTTTCCTCTGTGCTTATATTTATATTTTTAAAACTCCTGAAATTAAATTCAAATCCAGCATCAAATTTTAAACTGGAATGCAAATTGAAATTAAATGAGTTGTAATTTATACCTCACACACCAGTATATTTATTCATACTTGTATATATATATGTCACATATTGGGAATTTCTTTTCTAAGATATTTTTACGAGAATAAACATACAGATATCAATCAATAAAGATAAATACCTCAGCTAAGCCAACGTCAACTCGATCCCTATGCTCGCGACCGGCCTCTCGCGCTCGAACTCAAGCTCGCACTTCGAGTTGCCGCCAGTTCCTCCATTGCGACCCCAAAATCGAACTAGCGGCCGCCCTAGCCGATTGCGCAACCCACTTCGCTGCCTCGCATCAAAGTCGCCAGTAGTCGCGACCTGTCGCTCACGAATTCCAATTCGCACGTCTCTCGATTTCCCTTCGTCACTCGGCCTGGATCGCGATACGCGAATCACGAGATTCGTCTTCGAGCTGAATTGATTTGATTTCTAAGCGGCTGCCCCCTTTTTTCTCTCTCCTTTTTTTTTAAAAAAATCGAGTACGCGGATTGAAGAAGCACGTTGCGGCCATAGGTCTTAGATTTAAAATAGAAGGAAGAAGGAAGGGGATCGATACTTAAATGAAAAGAGGGGAAAGATCATTCAGCCATTTTAATTTCTTTAGAACAAAATTATAAAGTGAAGAATGAAGAAGCTCGGCTTAGAAATAAAAGGGAAAGGAAGCGTATAGAAGAAGATTTGAATGTAGAGGAAGGTTGGACTTTAGATATGATTTTTCTTATAAAATATTTCATTTCAATTAATATCCATTAAATTTCAGCGCATTTATATCTCGTGTGCTCACACAACAACTCCAATTGCAACGAAATTTGAAACCCAATAATAATTCCATATTACGGACCCAATGGAACTGGTTTCGTCGAATTCCGAGACTGTGCCTCGGAAGGCTATTTTTAAATTCAAGTTAAACGATATTAAATTTCAAAACTGAACAAACCACTGCTAATTTCAAATTTGCAACTTCTATTATTTCCTGTATTATCAATATAAATTTTACAAGCCTTCAAATTATTTTTAATAGGCTTAAAATTCTAGATTCGACATTCCATCCAATTTAAATTATTTAAATTCAATAATTAAATTATCAAATGAATTGTGATATTCGTAATTCAAGTTGAAACTATTATCTTGAATATTTAAAATCAATTAAATATTCCACTTTTAAATGCTCGAAAATTCCGGGTCGTCACAATCAAACTCGTGGAATTGAAAATGCTAAGGACACAAAGTTAATAGTCTAATTTGAGTATAATATGTCGTATTACTAAGTAATGTGCTATAACTAACTTATATAATAAAATGATTGGAGCTATAGTACTAAATCTAGCAATATGTAACATAATATAAATATAAACCAAAATAAACTAAAAAAGCATGTTGGGATTTTTATAATAGGTCAAATCCCATTTTACATCCAGTACCAGAGCTCTCACCAACTCAAAACTCTCTTGCTTTGCCTGAAGGAATGTGGCAACCCACTATTTTTGACCTTCCATTTTAACATAACTCAAGATGTGTAAACCCAAAAAGTTGAAAAGACGTGTCACTAGTGATTGATAATAAGAGACAAAATAAATAAATAAATTCTATCGATCTCTTTGTGAACTTATAATAGAAGATAATAACATATAATATAACCAAGTATCACATTATTTCAAACCAATGTTCAAAATCTAAACATAGGTTATATAAAAATCCAAGCTTAAACCAAACTAAACGTAGACATATACAAATCAGTATCAATGTTTGATGATTATTTGTATACAAAATTATATACACTAGTAACGTCATCGTCGTCTGCACCTTCAAATGTTATTGGATACAACATGACAAATCCATCAACATAGTGATGAAACAAAAAGCAAAAAACATTACAAGGTTAGACTATAGTCTCGTGTGTATTGCATATCTACTTTACCACATACTCTAATCACTTTCGAATATTACTAAGATAACCACGGTAAATGTCATACCTTAGTCCTATTCAACCCGCAACTAACAAGTTAGTCAAATTACACAAAAAATATGACTATCCCGTGAAACAGGGTCATAATCCAGTATAGTTACAATGGTCAACGATATAGTTTAATCCATATACAAGGCCAAGCTTACCCTATTGCATTAGCAAGTGGCTAAATCAGCAAATGGACACGGTTCCAATACGGCTTATGGACTTATTTCCATATTACAATATGCACCTCGGGAAATACTTGGATAACAAACGTTCGTGCCACCATGATAATTAATAGATGTCACAACAATCAATAGTCAAACAATTCTAGCAATAGAAATTAACTATCCATACACACACACACAAAGATGTGTGCATGTGTGTGTATACAGCCGGACATTGCATTCAATCATGCAGGAAGAATCACATCAAAACATAGTTGAGATGTTATCTTAGAACCCCTCGAAAAGCCCCGCATCGGTAGAGTAAGTCCTACACAAACTAGCCATGTTGGGTCAAGTCAAACCTAACCCAATAGGTCACCATTTGTCGATCGATGGCTCCACCATCGGTCGATCGATGGTGGATGGATTGACATAAGTAACGCTCCTGTCAAATTTCCAAAAACTGTATTTTTTTCCTGAGTTTTTGTTTGCATTTTTCTTCCTTGTTTTCTAATCCTTTTTTTCCTCTAATTTTGGTATGATCCTCTGCCATGTTTCTTTTAATTTTATCAAAGAGTTTGAATCAAAATCTTTTTAAAATTGCTTAGAAAGTCAAAGTCAAAGTCAAAACTAGTTTTCAGAAATTGATAATATCACTTTTCATCTTATATACTTTGTAACAACCCTAGATTTTTTTCATATATTTTAATATTTGACTTTATTTTATTTTGAAATTATTTTAAACTTATTTTATTTCAAACATTTCATTTTTAAATATAAGTGTTGATTATTGTGTGAATATAATTTCAAATCGGTATAAATTGGATATTTTACTGAAAGATGAATTTCTGTTCAAACTGGTCAAACCTTGAATTTTAAATTTTAAATTTAATTATTTAAATTCTTAAATTTTATCTTTTATTATGAAAATAGATTTAATAACTTGAATACTGCTTTTTGTTTCGTTAAAAACGGATTTAAATTGTGAAATTACGTACATTTCAATTTTGAGTATAATTTGTTTTATTTTGCAATTTTGTCTATTTTAAATTATATAAATCATATTTTCTTTGTTATATTTTATTCTAATATTTTTTAATATGTTATTTTATGTATATTTTTACTTTTAATATTTTTAAAGTGATAATAAAATTTTTCCAAAATTTACTGTATTTATTTCCTATTTTTAAAGGCTGTTTTCTATTTTTCTGCTATTTTCTTCATTTAAATTATATTTAATTAAAATTTATATATTTATTTTGTGAATGTATTTTTATTTTATATTATTATCTTTGTTATAAATATTTTTACAAGTCCATATAAATTTTCCAAAGTTCATTCTGTTTATTTTTCATATTTTCAAGACTAGTTGCAATTTTTGCTGTTTTTATTAATTAAATTATATATAATTAATATTTATTTGTTTATTTACTAAATTTTCGTATTTTTTATCTGAATTTATATATATATTTCAGTTATTTAAATTAAAAAGAAATGGTTGGATATTTGAAAGGTTTTAAACTCTTGAAATTCCAAAGTCCTTTTACCTCCCGACCTTTCATTTTCTCAACCTCCATTCTTTATTATTTTGGCCGTGCATTACCACCATCTTTCCAGCTGACTTCTCTTTTGTTTTTCATGTAAATCAGTTCTCATTCCTCAAGGAAAAAGTCACGGCCATTGTTGTCCAAATTTTTTTTTTTGGTAAAGGTTCTTTTCTTCTTGTTTTTTTGTGCTTTTCTAAGTGATTTTGTATATTGTTCTCAATTTCGTGGCTCCACTCCTCCTCAACCAGATCTAGGCCAACCTCCACCACCTTGTTTTCTAATCAACCACCCCGTAGTACCCCACCATGGCCAGGCCGAGCCAGCTAGACAAGCATCACAACCAAAAATCCAATAATACATCACATACATACAAGTCTAGACCTAGAATAGTCATCACCACCTTCTACCACCATTTACCGCCACTACCACCACCACCACCAACTCTGACCTGACCTCCACCCTCTTCCACATCATCCACCACCACCAGCACCCACTAGCCGAGCCCCTGAGCCTCTGGCCGAACCAAGTTGTGGCCTAAAAGTGATGATACTTTCCCTTGTATAGCCTTGTACACTTAGATCCATGAACCCACTTTCAAACACAACCTAGACCGACCCATATGGACCCAAACCAGACCCAATCCCCTGTGTTAGCTGAGCCAAACACATTCCTAACTGAAGTACCTGAGGTTGAGAACAAGTGCAATTCAAATGGATATGGTTTTGGGTGTTGTTTCTAATGTTATTGATGTTAAAGTGTGTTCTAACTTATATATATATATATATATATATATATATATATATATATATTGTATTGTTTTGTTTAAATGTTTCAAGGGGTATAGCTTTGACTCTCCACTCTCAAAATTGTAGTAGTGTTGTCGTGCCTTCGTAGTGTCAGTATTGTTGCTTTGGTAGCGATCTCCAGCTTTGAAAATGTGAGTAAATCTCACCAGACTAATATGTACTTATATAGTGATAAACTGACATCACCTGAATCTGTAAATGCATATCATCCTGTTATAACTGCTATATTATATTCATACGATGTTCACACCTATATTTACACCCGTTATACCATATGTTACTGTCATTTCATGCTATTATGTTATTTTCATCAGTTTATCACACTGCAAGTTCCCTGTAGACTAGAATCACTATGGGTTGAAATGATACATACCCGAACAGACTTTAGAATAGGGAAAAGTCGTTATGGGCTGAAATGATAGGCCTGAGCGGTTTTCGTTTCATTCATTTTACTTTGGATTGTGGGTTTGAAATGATAGAGCCTGGGTTTTCTTTGTAAATTGCGGATTGAAATAATCTATATCCATATCACTTGACATAGGCTAGAAAACTATATACAGACCCGTGGTTTATATAATATTTTTCTGAAATGTTTTAAAAATATTTTAAATGTAAAAGTATAATATTCCGAATTAAAATGAATTTAAATGATTTTTATGAGATTATAATGATTTTTGAATAAGCTAAAATGTTGAATAAATGAATGTTTAAGTTAAATCTTGAAATATAACTTAAATGGAAAATTTTGAAATTTTGTTTACAAAGTAAAATTTTAATTAAGTAAAATAAATGGTAATAAGTTATATTCTTGGAAATTTTAAATCTAATTGTTAGTTTGAAAATTTAATTAAAGTAATTAAATTTAATACTTGAATTTAAATAAAGAATTGAAATTTAATGTTTGAATTTAATATGTAAATTATTATTAAATATTGACTTTTGAATAGAAATTTAACTTTATAAAATCATGAATATACGGGCATTATAAATGATTGTTTTAAAGTATAAATTATGATTTTTAGTTAAAAATGATTTATATTAAAATATAATTGTTTGTGAAACTGTATTGAAAACCTTGAATTTTAATTAATAGCATTTTGCTATTATTTCTAAGGTAAAGAATATTACAACAATTGTAAATGTTGTAGTTGATATAAATGAACCAAATGGATAAATTTTAATAAAGGGATATTATAGTACTTTGTAAGTGTTATAATTGTGGAATTTAACTAAGGTTTTATTTGAACTAATGTAACCCTATTACAGTATTTTTTAATGCTGTCTTTTGTTAAATTGAACTGTTTTGAAAGTAAATTTCTGTAGCATTTTCCAAATGCTGCAAAAGGTGAATTTTCATTGTTTTGATAAGTTTAAGTAAATAAATGGACTTTGGAAGATTTAAATTTTGAAATTATAATAACTTCAGTTTATTGATTTAAAATGAAGTAATTTGTTTGAAATATAAACCATTTTGAAATGTGCATTAAAATGGTATTTTAAATAAAATAAATGTAGTATTGAAAAGATATGATATTATGACATTTTTGAAATGGATTTTTGAATGATATTGAATTTTTTAAATGATAATTGATTTCAAAATATAAATTACTATTTTGAAATTTTAACCACGGATATATTTAAATATTTGGTTTAACTGATCCTTAGAGGATCGGCGGTCCCAAGCATCCTTTAAGTTATTATGCATTACTGCTACAGTTCACTTGAGTTGGTTTACACTATATAAGTATATATTGTCCTGACTCGAGTGTTTTGTGTTTTACTTTACGCTCGGGTCAGCCTGAGTATTTACATCTTATCTTTGGATTTCTTTCTGGAGCTAGGAATCGCTGGAGATTCCGCTTGTCTAGTTATCTATTCCTTTTCAGTTCCAGTTGTTCTATTTCAGCTCTGGTATTTTTAAACTTCTATGTATTGGAGATTTCTATTGTATATGTTTTCAGACTGATATTATGTATTATGTTTTGAGAGTTTGTTATAGTAGCTTCATGAACTACTATGGTATTTTAATTTCCGCTGCGAGTTATTCTGATATTTCTGTGTCTGTGATTGTGTTTCATTTGCTCCAAATTTATTTACAATGCGGTATTTTGAGCAATTCAAGTCCGACACGTGCGGATGCGAATGGCTGAAAATATCGGGTTGTTACATACTTAAAAATACTTCTATAACTTACTATAACTTCAAAATAAATTTATAATATGAACTGAAATACCATTTATTACTTTATAAACATTTTTTTATAATTTTTATATACATTTTATCTGTATATTTCTATATAATTCATTCCTTGTTCAAAAACATTATTTTTTAGTATGTTGCCAAATATTGCATGTTAAATAAAATTGAATTTATTTAAATTCATGCTTATTTACTGAAATGTATGAACTTACCTTTCAAACCATTTTATAATATTGTACTATGATTTATCATAGTATGTACCTTCCATTGTACATACATATAAATATTCATACATACATATGAACATGAACATACATATACATATACATATACATATACATATACATATACATATACATATACATATATGAAGTGTTTTTATTCAACCCACTTGTTCATTTATATCTATATACACATAATATACGTATATAAACTATATTAATTTCAAAGTTAAATCTCTGATTATCATAATCTATTATAATAAACTTTAGTTTCATTTAATTCATATATTCTAATATGTATTTGATTTATAGTATTCCAATATTCATTCCCATATTCACTAGTATTGTTCACTAGTTCACTAATCATTCACAAACTAAAATTTCATTGAATTTTAATTTCAAATCACTATTTATTCCATATTATATCACTATTAATATTTATCCAAATTAGTAATTATCAAATTTAAACCAAATAAACCCTAGGCCATAATTATCACAAAATTTGCGATAGTATATAGTTATATGTTAGAGGAGATGAAGACTAATAACCAAGATCCAAAATGCTCTAAATTTCTCGTTATTTGAAAGTAATATCCTCTCCAAATTTGCATATCGAAAATTCTAAATGGTATTACAGCAAAGCCCTTGACTTGTCCTTCAATCTAGTTGTTGATTCATAGCATTCCATGAAGGTATGAGAGAAAATTTTGATTTTGATTAGAATAGGATTTTATGAGCCTAGAGTGAGAAAAGAAGATGATACATAGAGAAAAATGAAATTCAGATTCTATGATCGGACATCTATTATGAGTAGAGGTAAGTGTCTATTCACTTTTGAACAGGCTTAGCCCGTCCAAAATTCAAAATTTTGAAATATGAAACTCGCGATATTTCTCACATCCGATCTCTAATACAGATAAACAAATATAAGACATGCATCAGAAAATGAGACGATTTTAATGACACTGATGTCATTTTCAATTTCAAACATCTGAAAAATGATGATTTTTCCTCAAAGTCAAAATATTTGATTCTATATATATATATATAATTATCGAAAAGTACGGGTTATTACATTCTCATTCACTTAAAAAGATTTTTTGCCCTAAAGTTACTAATGTAGTATCCAAATCAAACATTCATACAAATCATTCAATCACAATCATATCAAGGCACATATAGTATATAAATGGATATACTAACATGCGTGATAATGGCATATGATTACTCAGCTAATGTGTAACGCCCCACCTCTATGCTCACAATAACAAAGAGTATTAAAGGAAATACTGTCTGTTATTATGAAGAATAAGGCTGGATAGGAGCGGCCATCTGTAGTTAGGCTTTACACTAGTATTGGTTACCTCGACAGGAGTATTATATATTTTTAATTTTTCATCTCATATTTATTTACTCCCATCGACATACCCAATTCCAGTATAAAACGAACTACGATGGTTCATAATAGTTTAGGACAATAGATATAATAATAACACAGATAATATAAATGCGGAACACAGATAAAACAAAAGTCTCATATATATAATAACTGATGTCAGTTGCAATACATGTGCTACAGTACATATGATACAACTACAACTGTCGACTCTGGAAGTTACATATACAAGTACATTATCGTGAATAATATACATGAATATACAACATCCTATACAATGACAACATCTACTCCAAAACATGAAAAGACTTCATAGCTCTAGCAGCAATCCAAAGTAAGATATCTACAACCTGTAAATAACTCGGTCTGACCCGAGTATTAAATTCAAGAGAAAATAATACACGGGTCAGTCTAATTCAAACTCAGTTATTAGTGCACAGAAGCAATAATAATTAAATATGAATAGACGACAGTCACAATAAATTCCGTCTATCCAATCCTTTTAATAAAGAAATCGGATAACGGTAAATATAACACTTAACAGTGTTAAACAACAAATCAACAGAATAGTGTCATCAATAAAGATAAATGAAAAGAATATCAATGAAGATAATTTAGAAAACATCAGAATTGTCTAAACGACAATTAACACAGAATCATCAATTTAAACCAAATCAATTCAAACAATTGAAATGTCACTTAAAAACATTAAAACTGATTGGCTGCAGTACACGCACGCATGAACTGCCTCGCCAATACTGCATATGAAATACGCAAAAGATCAATGGATCAGAAGCAAAAGTAATATCAATTACAATCACTACTGTGTGGCTGCTGTACACGCATGCGTGCACTGCCTCGCCACTATAGTGATGAAATACATAAGAGCTCAGTGCATCAAAATGCAATACAAGGTCAAATCCAAGCTACAAGCTGGATTCAACACAGGTGTATTCAAATAAAAATGGCCGATACAAAAATCAAGCCTCGACCACATTTCAAATCATCTAACAGAGAACAAAACTGCACAAATGAATTTGCAGCAAGGGGATGGCAACATGCAGGCCATAATTTCGCAATTCAAAGATGTGCACAACTCTACTAGAAGTGCACCTGACGTATACAACTGCCGAACCCAAAGAAGCAAACACAGATGGGATTAGAACCAAACAGGAGAACAATCTTACTGCATTAATGAGGCATGAATTCATGGAGCAAAGGCATCAGTAAACCCTACATGGCTGGAGATTACAAACTTAAATAGAAAATGCACATGAACGTGATGGCACAGTCCAAGGCAACAGAAACAACTCAATTGCAACTATGTCATACATGATGCAGTGACAATTTACATGAATTAAGATGCAAGACCAAACAGGCAAATCCAACACAAATGAACACCAGCTTCAGACCAATATATACATGAACCAGCCATGATATGGAAGCAAGACCTATTCAGGTTAAACAAGAAAAACTACACATGCGAATGAAACAGGTCTGCAACAAATGAAGCGTATGCAGCAACATTTCATATGCAACAACATGCAGTATGCTGTGATACAAGCAAACAAAGGTATAACCTCAAAATGAAGAGATAGTGAAGATAACAAGTGTGCAAAACATTTACACACAAAAAATAAGGAACACTACAGGCATACCGAAGATCAAAGTATGCAAGTAACCACCAACAAAACATGAACCATGAATGAACATCGTGTGCAACAAGGCACAAAGTTATCTGAATCAAGGGCATAATGAAGCCAGTGAAAACAGATCATATAGGAACTCAAAAATGACCAACCTATATGCAAACACAAATTTACACAGAGGGGTTGTGAATCAACATCAAAGTCAGGTTTAACGCACTATGACTATATAACGAACCAGCATAAGCAAGTGAATGCAATGGTCGACCAAAAACACAGTGCCATCTCAATGAAACGGCAATAACGAAATGGCAGTAACAAAATATATGAAACTGCTCCAAAGATATGACAACATATATGCTACAGATTTGAAACTCACACTACATGACTTTAGTTCAATAAAACAATAAGCCACACGTCCATATACATACATATGGAGATAGTCTACAGATCAGAGGTGAAGGAGCACGAAATCAGATCTCACAAGGCAGAATACACAGAGGAACAACAAGATTTCAAATGCAACCAAGTGCGAGGGTAAAAAGGAAACACACACTAATATATACATATGAACACATACGTATACAAATAGTGGCAGTCCAAAATATTTACATAAATCACATACGCAATTCAAATGATTAAAGTCACAGGAATCGAAATCGTGGTGGTCACGAACGAACTCAATATTGTCAAACCAAAGTCGAATAGTGATGACCATGAAAACGGGCAGCTCAAACCAATAAAGCCAAAATAATATGCAGTTCAAAATTCAAGTCAGAGAAAATCACGGTCATTCGAATATAATCAATCGAACAACTTTAAATTATCAGACAAGTATGCTACAGAGGTAACATGAATGACCAGAGCCAACTACAACGGAAGTGAACACTGTCAAATAAGGTGAAAGTCGAAGTTACACAAGTAACTGTCGAAATCACAATGAAATTAACCTTGTCAAAGCAAGTTAGAATTAACCTCAAACAATTCAAAACATCGAAGCCGAGGCCAGCAAATCATACCAAATTAACAAAGTCAGATAAAACATCAACATCGTACAAAATCAAACATCTGAAGTATAACACCTAAGAATGAATCAGATGTGAGCAATTTGAAATTACTCACCGATGTCGACGAATTTAGATGAAACTGATCACACCAACAATCGAGCGAAGCCAGCGCTTGAACTTGATCGAAATCTGGGTAGCGTCGCACACACAGCAAACAGGATGAAGCGGCGACCAGTCCACCCGAAGCCCCACTTCGATCTCGCGAAAATATTGTGGCCACCATTTTCGCTTCTTTGTTTTATTTAGGTTTAGGGTTGAGCACGAATGAAAATGAGAAAAATGAATAAGGGGAAACGGGTATACTCGAAACCATATGGCATCAAAAGTAAATAGGCCAAGTTATTTTAAAGCTCACATAATTTCTTAATTGAATTATAAAAGAATTTCATCTCGATTCGAAACGTCCAATAGTAATTAGCCATTTTCTATCAGCACTAATCGTTCAATGACGAAAATTAAATAATGAGAAATCCCAGGTTGTTACAGACTCCCCTCCTTATAAAAATTGCGTCCCCGCAATTTTCATAATTAAGATCGTCAATAACAATTACTTTTCTAACATAAACTGGTTAAGCTAGAAAAATAAAAGTCGAGAATATAAACACCAAAGAAATCTTTTAATTTCATAAAAGAAATTCACCAATTTCTCAACAAAATCTAATTATCTAGTAGATAAACAGAAAACAACAAAACTGAATAAGTGCAATTATCAATAATATTCAATTATCAGCTAGATAATTAAAATACAGAAAATCACAAAACAACAATATCTAATTATCGATATGATAATTAGAAAACAACAAAATCTAATTATCAACAGAGATAGAAAACAACAATTCAATATAATTAACATAATCTAGAATCAATTAGAGACTAGAAAATCTTAAAATCAGCCAAATCAACAATTACCTAATTATCAAGACGATAATCATAAATCTCAGATCAACAATTATTCAATTATCAAAAACGATAATTAATTTCAAATCAACAAATATTTAATTATCTCAAGCGATAATCAAATTTCAAATCAACAAATATTTGATTATCACGAGTGATAATCAAATCTCAAATCAACAATTCAACAAATCAACAATCAAAAAATATCTAATTACCACAAACGATAATCAGAAACAAGTATTCGATTATCAAAAGCGATAATCAAAATCAACAAATATCTAATTATCACAAGCGATAATTAGAAACAACAAATATTCGATTATCAAAAGCGATAATCAAAATCAACAAATATCTTATTACCACAAGCGATAATTAGAAACAACAAGCATTCGATCAAAAACGATAATCAAAATCAACAAATATCTAATTATCACAAGCGATAATTAGAAACAACAAATATTCGATTATCAAAAGCGATAATCAAAATCAACAAATATCTTATTATCACAAGCGATAATTAGAAACAACAAATATTCGATTATCAAAAGCGATAATCAAATCAACTAATCAACAATTATTCGATTATCAAAAACGATAATCAAATCAACAAATATCCGATTATCAAAAACGATAATCAGAACTCATATCAACAAATATCCAATTACCTGCAGATAATTGGAAACAACAAATATCTAGAAATCAATTAAGATAATCTAGAAAATCAACATAAAAGGTTGGATCGATCCCATCAGATGGCGAGTTTTAGCTACGCCGCACGTGCATCAACATATGGCCGAAGCCTACCAAGTACCCAACATAATTTTGGCGCCCAATATATGACCCGAAGGTCCAACAAATGACCCGAAGGTCCGGTACTGGTATTGACCCGAAGGCCCAACATATGACCCGAAGGTCCAACATATGACCCGAAGGTCCAACATATATTCAATTAACGAGTCCGGAATTAACCGAAATAGCAAACGCACATGTCCCATAACCACATGTTTTACTAAATCATTTGATTCTCTTCATCGTTTCCTTGAACGTATAAAATCATCAAAATCATCAAACAACAAATGTTTCAATTAACGAGTCCGGAATTAACCGAAATAGCAAACGCTCATGTCCCATACCACGAGTTGTACTAAATCGTTTGATTCACTTCATCGTTTCCTTGAAAGTGCAAAATGGTGTATTCAAAAATAACATTTCGCATTCTCAAACGGACAAGTCCGGAATTAAGCGAATCAGTAAAAGAAAGGGGTCATAGTCCTCGATTTTTCTGAAACGTTTAAATCGCTTCCTCATTCTTTTGAAAGCGCAAAATGCAAAACTTCTGAAAACAATTTCATTTATTTCATAAAAGTACTAATCTATATTCTCAAACGAATAAGTCCGGAATTAAGTGAATCAGTAAAAGAAAGGGTTCATAGTCCTCGATTTTGCTGAATCAATTAAATCTCTTTCTCATTCTTTTGAAAACGTAAACTGAAAATTTTTGAAAACAATTTTTATTTTAAAACGCTTTTTATAATCACGTGATTAAATAAGCAACATAAGTAGCACTTCAACAAAGAAATGGTACTTCTCAAAACAGCATAAAACTAATCTCAAAATCAGCATTGCGGGATAACCGCTTGAAAATCCACTTTAAAATTTGACGGTTACTGAAGTCAAAGCGACAGTAAATTTTAAACGTCAAAATCTCATCAAAATAATTCGCATCAAAATAAAATACCAGTGAATTTTCATTCATTCAAAAATGTCAACAAAACACCGCGCTTCAAAATATAGCATTGGTGTAAAATTCCCGTATAATAATAACGGCAACAAAATACGTTTCATAACCAAGCATCGGTTCAACGTAAAATTAGTGCAGTAACGTGCAACTCAAATTTGCACGTACACTACAAAATGAAAAAAGAAATCATTCAATTATATCTTCAATGAAGATATTTTAAATCAGCAAAAATCTAATCAACATGTGATTAGCATCAAAGGAAACCAGCAAAAATTTCAACAAAACCACATAGCTGCAATCGCTTCGAATCCTCAAATCGGATTCGAAATTTTTTAAAGAAAACAAAATAAACACAGTTATGTAAACAACAAATGAAATTTATTTCAGTTTCATATTTTGATTTTTAAATCAAAATAATTATCATCTGCATTCAGCGAAGCAGTCACACTGCTTTCGCTGCGCACTCTGATAAACAAAGCACAAATCAATCAATCATCAAAACTCAAATCAACCTTTATTTTTAAATAAAGCTATTTAAAAATTTCATCAAAATTTCAAAACTTTAGTTTTGACTCAAAGCACATATAAAACATCGACTAATAGTTGTAACACATGTTCCATGTAAGTTATGTTTTATATTATGTCCATAAACCCCAAGCTCTGATACCAACTGTAACGCCCCACCTCTATGCTCACAATAACAAAGAGTATTAAAGGAAATACTGTCTGTTATTATGAAGAATAAGGCTGGATAGGAGCGGCCATCCGTAGTTAGGCCTTACACTAGTATTGGTTACCTCGACAGGAGTATTATATATTTTTAATTTTTCATCTCATATTTATTTACTCCCATCGACATACCCAATTCCAGTATAAAACGAACTACGATGGTTCATAATAGTTTAGGACAATAGATATAATAATAACACATATAATATAAATGCGGAACACAGATAAAACAAAAGTCTCATATATATAATAACTGATGTCAGTTGCAATACATGTGCTACAGTACATATGATACAACTACAACTGTCGACTCTGGAAGTTACATATACAAGTACATTATCGTGAATAATATACATGAATATACAACATCCTATACAATGACAACATCTACTCCAAAACATGAAAAGACTTCATAGCTCTAGAAGCAATCCAAAGTAAGATATCTACAACCTGTAAATAACTCGGTCTGACCCGAGTATTAAATTCAAGAGAAAATAATACACGGGTCAGTCTAATTCAAACTCAGTTATTAGTGCACAGAAGCAATAATAATTAAATATGAATAGACGACAGTCACAATAAATTCCGTCTATCCAATCCTTTTAATAAAGAAATCGGATAACGGTAAATATAACACTTAACAGTGTTAAACAACAAATCAACAGAATAGTGTCATCAATAAAGATAAATGAAAAGAATATCAATGAAGATAATTTAGAAAACATCAGAATTGTCTAAACGACAATTAACACAGAATCATCAATTTAAACCAAATCAATTCAAACAATTGAAATGTCACTTAAAAACATTAAAACTGATTGGCTGCAGTACACGCACGCATGAACTGCCTCGCCAATACTGCATATGAAATACGCAAAAGATCAATGGATCAGAAGCAAAAGTAATATCAATTACAAACACTACTGTGTGGCTGCTGTACACGCACGCGTGCACTGCCTCGCCACTATAGTGATGAAATACATAAGAGCTCAGTGCATCAAAATGCAATACAAGGTCAAATCCAAGCTACAAGCTGGATTCAACACAGGTGTATTCAAATAAAAATGGCCGATACAAAAATCAAGCCTCGACCACATTTCAAATCATCTAATAGAGAACAAAACTGCACAAATGAATTTGCAGCAAGGGGATGGCAACATGCAGGCCATAATTTCGCAATTCAAAGATGTGCACAACTCTACTAGAAGTGCACCTGACGTATACAACTGCCGAACCCAAAGAAGCAAACACGGATGGGATTAGAACCAAACAGGAGAACAATCTTACTGCATTAATGAGGCATGAATTCATGGAGCAAAGGCATCAGTAAACCCTACATGGCTGGAGATTACAAACTTAAATAGAAAATGCACATGAACGTGATGGCACAGTCCAAGGCAACAGAAACAACTCAATTGCAACTATTTCATACATGATGCAGTGACAATTTACATGAATCAAGATGCAAGACCAAACAGGCAAATCCAACACAAATGAACACCAGCTTCAGACCAATATATACATGAACCAGCCATGATATGGAAGCAAGACCTATTCAGGTTAAACAAGAAAAACTACACATGCGAATGAAACAGGTCTGCAACAAATGAAGCGTATGCAGCAACATTTCATATGCAACAACATGCAGTATGCTGTGATACAAGCAAACAAAGGTATAACCTCAAAATGAAGAGATAGTGAAGATAACAAGTGTGCAAAACATTTACACACAAAAACCAAGGAACACTACAGGCATACCGAAGATCAAAGTATGCAAGTAACCACCAACAAAACATGAACCATGAATGAACATCGTGTGCAACAAGGCACAAAGTTATCTGAATCAAAGGCATAATGAAGCCAGTGAAAACAGATCATATAGGAACTCAAAAATGACCAACCTATATGCAAACACAAATTTACACAGAGGGGTTGTGAATCAACATCAAAGTCAGGTTTAACGCACTATGACTATATAACGAACCAGCATAAGCAAGTGAATGCAATGGTCGACCAAAAACACAGTGCCATCTCAATGAAACGGCAATAACGAAATGGCAGTAACAAAATATATGAAATTGCTCCAAAGAGATGACAACATATATGCTACAGATTTGAAACTCACACTACATGACTTTAGTTCAATAAAACAATAAGCCACACGTCCATATACATACATATGGAGATAGTCTACAGACCAGAGGTGAAGGAGCACGAAATCAGATCTCACAAGGAAGAATACACAGAGGAACAACAAGATTTCAAATGCAACCAAGTGCGAGGGTAAAAAGGAAACACACACTAATATATACATATGAACACATACGTATACAAATAGTGGCAGTCCAAAATATTTACATAAATCACATACGCAATTCAAATGATTAAAGTCACAGGAATCGAAATCGTGGTGGTCACGAACGAACTCAATATTGTCAAACCAAAGTCGAACAGTGATGACCATGAAAACGGGCAGCTCAAACCAATAAAGCCAAAATAATATGCAGTTCAAAATTCAAGTCAGAGAAAATCACGGTCATTCGAATATAATCAATCGAACAACTTTAAATTATCAGACAAGTATGCTACAGAGGTAACATGAATGACCAGAGCCAACTACAAAGGAAGTGAACACTGTCAAATAAGGTGAAAGTCGAAGTTACACAAGTAACTGTCGAAATCACAATGAAATTAACCTTGTCAAAGCAAGTTAGAATTAACCTCAAACAATTCAAAACATCGAAGCCGAGGCCAGCAAATCATACCAAATTAACAAAGTCAGATAAAACATCAACATCGTACAAAATCAAACATCTGAAGTATAACACCTAAGAATGAATCAGATGTGAGCAATTTGAAATTACTCACCGATGTCGACGAATTTAAACGAAACTGATCATACCAGCAATCGAGCGAAGCCAGCGCTTGAACTTGATCGAAATCTAGGTAGCCTCGCACACACAACAATCAGGATGAAGCGGCGACCAGTCCACCTGAAGCCCCACTTCGATCTCGCGAAAATATTATGGCCTCCATTTTCGCTTCTTTGTTTTATTTAGGTTTAGGGTTGAGCACGAATGAAAATGAGAAAAATGAATAAGGGGAAACGGGTATACTCGAAACCATATGGCATCAAAAGTAAATGGGCCACGTTATTTTAAAGCTCACATAATTTCTTAATTGAATTATAAAAGAATTTCATCTCGATTCGAAACGTCCAATAATAATTAGCCATTTGCTATCAGCACTAATCGTTCAATGACGAAAATTAAATAATGAGAAATCCCAGGTTGTTACATAATGCAAGAATGTAATATGGTAGTCGGCCTCCTGAACTAGTCAGCTTCTTTAATGTTTGCAATATAAATGGCATATAGGCATGATGCAATTCAACCTTAGTACATTAGTGTAGACAAAACTATATGAATGCAACTGTTTACATCATACCATATGTTAGGGTTTCAATCTCTAACAGTCTATACTAATCTAAGTCAACCACAAAGCAACCAGATCCTAAGCATTCAAAATCTAACATCCAAACCTAGATTATAAGAAAAACGAAATAGGCTTAAGAAACATACTAGCAAGGAGATTAGGATGAGAAGTCCTCATCTTCTATTTAGGCTCCTTTGTTCTCTCTGACGAGTCGTTCCCCTAGTACACTCTCACCAACTTCACTACTTTGTTTCTAATCCGCCGTACTTTCATTCGATGATACAGGATAAACTAGGCTCAAGTTCTAATGCCACATTCTCTAACTGATTTGGCTAAATAATAGTGGCTAAGTCATATACACTTTCTCGCAAATATGATGCATGAAATACATTATGTACTCCTATCATCTTTTATAGGAGTTCCACTTTATAAGCTATATTTCCAGTTCATTCCAATATCGGGAAGGGTCCAACAAATCTCGGTGCTAGTTATTTCGAATTTCCAAATGTCATTACTCTCTTCAACGGTGAAACCTTTACAAACACCAAATCTCCAATATGAACTCCACTTAAATCCTTCTCTTATTGGCGTATGATTTTTGCCAATCCTATGAGATATTCATCTATTTTCTTATCAATTCCACCTTATTCTAAGTGCCTCTTGTCATCTCGGGTCCAAGAATTACCTTATTTATCAATTCCCACTAACAAGAAGATGACTTGCACTACCTTCCGTACAATGCTTTATACAGTACCATACAAATACTAGCTTGGTAGCTATTATTATAGAAAAATTCAACCAATGGTATGTGATCCTCCCAAGCTTCTATAAAGCCAAGTATACATGCCTTGAGTAGATCCTCCAATACCCTATTCACCCTTTCTATCTGTCCATCCGTCTAATGATAATATGCCATACTCAAGTTCAGTTTTGTTCGCAAAGCATCCTATAAACTCCACAACTCGCTCGTGAAGAGTGTGTCCCGATCAATGACTATACTAATCAAAATCCATGTTGCCGAATTATTTCCTTAATATACAATGTCTCCAAATTTACTATGGTCCTTATGCTTCTCAGAGGAATGAAATATGCATTCTTGGTTAGTCGATCCACTACTATCCAAATGCTCTCATTATCCTTCAGCTCCGAGGTAATCCATCGATGAAGTCACCTCTAATGGGAGTAATATCTCACTTGGCTTATTTTTTCAGCTTTTACTCTTTAGCATGTCAAACATTTAGCCACAAACTCTACTACATGCCTCTTAATTTCCGACCAATAGAATGTCCTCTTCATGTCCAGTTACATCTTATCGCCATCAGGATGAATGGTCATCCTAGAACGGTGACACTCTCCTATGACTTCCTCTATAAAATCCTTGATGTGGGCTACAAATAGCCTACCATCACGCTTTAGGTATCCTTTCTGATCTTTGGAGTGACGGTCCAAATGGCTCAATCGTTAACTCTGCTCCAACTGATCCAAAATTCCAACTAATGCCGCATCTTTCTTTTAACTAAGTCCAGTTCTACCTATCAATGTGGGTGTATCCTCCATTGTTGCTAATAAACCTAGTGTATATCTGGACGAAGGTCATTAGTCAAAAAGAAAAATACTCAAAACTCTTCCATTTCAATAACTTATAATTCATCGTGACATATATGCTTTCTATTCAATGCATCAGTAACCACATTCCCCTTTATTTATTCGAGTATAAACATTCCCAAAGTCATAAGACGAAAGAAACTCCATCCATCCTTGCTACCTCATATTCAAGGCCTTATGCAAAAATGGGTATTTGAGGGATGTTTGATTCGTGAACAACTCAAATCTTTCTTATAACAAATAGTTACTCCAAGATTTAAGCACAAATATTATGGCAGCTAACTCAAGGTTACATGTCGGGTAATTCTTCTCATGTACCTTGAGCTGTCAGCTAGCATATGCTACCACCTTTTCTTCTTGCATTAAGATAACATCAAAACTGATTCTGCAAGCATCAATGTAGACGGTAAATGGTTTGGTACCATCGGGGTGGGTTAAGATAGATGTGCTAGTCAATAACTCCTTCAACTTAATGAACGCCTCCTCACAACCGGGTTACAAGCAAACAGTTAGTAAGCTTAATTAGGAACACCGAGATCTTTGCAGAATCCTCAATAAACTTCCTATAGAATCAAGCCCATCCCGAGAAGCTATGAACCTCCAAAGCATTCTTCGTAGTGCCTTCCAGTCCTTCATTACTTCCGCTTTTCCTTGGTTTACAGCTAATCCTTCTCTAGATACATTATGTCTAAGGAATTTGACTCATTCTTTCAAAAGTTTCATTTTGATAAATTTTCTCTCGACTACTTCCCTCTCAAAACTAGTAAAACCTCCTCCGGATGATGTATATGCTCTTCTTTACTTTCGAAAGATACTAAGATATTATCCAAAAACGCCATTGCAAATTTATTCAGTTGCTCCTAAAAACTCTACTCATCGAATCAAGAAATATGCAAGAACATTAGTCAAGCCAAATGACATGACTACCCACTCAAATAGTCCATCGAGAGTTCTACATGCGATCTTCGATATGTTATCCTCTACTACCATAATTTGATGGAATCCGATAATCAAATCAAGTTCATATAGTCCGTTTCAAAATATGCTTTCATACTCATTACATAATCACATTCACAATTCCACGTTGAGAGAAAGTATAACTATTGCAAAATACCCCAAGAGTTTCATATGAAGACGCCCCTTTGGTTAATCGAAGTCTACTACTACTACTTGACAGTTAGAATCTTCTACCATTCCATACATACAAACAAACAGACACAACGAAAATATGTAAAGTTCCTAATAGCTAGATTGCCTCCTGCACATCTCTGGAAGTTTATTCGTCTAACCGAAACCTGAAAACCCTTACTCCTGACCTACTTAAATGAGTACCCAAGAGTTTAAGGGTTTGGATCAGACAACAGTCTGTTGTGAATATTAACCTATCATCTCAAACCAAATAGATATCTAATGGGACCAGGCCATTGAGTATTTTCTCCTTACTAGTATCTTAACTAAAATATTTCAACCATAAACTATGCTTCTGCATCCACAATTGTTATGACATAATAATATATCAATATGAAAACATGCAATATACACCTAATTACCCTTCCCAAGTTATTATACTACCCATTTGAATTTTTCATTGACTATCTGTCTTATAATTAAGTGGATTACCCATCTCACATATATTAATTCTTTGGATTACCCATCCCCTAACATGTTGACTACCCATCATACATGGTTTCATTAACAAAATTATATGGATTATCCATTTCACATGTAACTAGTACTTGGATTACCCATCTTTTACCATATGAACTACCATCACACATGGTTTAGCTATTTAAATATGTGGACTATCCATCACATATATTCCATTCATTTAAAATGATGTGGACTATCCATCACACATCCCATAGTTATCCTAGAACCCTTCATTAACCTCATGGAGACTGTCCATCTCTGTCATGATGTGGACTATCCATCTCACATTTCATAGTTTCCCTAGGATAACTATGAACTTATCATTTAACAATTTAACTCATGTTGCCCACAAGTTTAACATACGTCTATTGGTGTCCCTAATTAGGTTATCTCCCCTTAAAGTTTTAACATCTCGAAGTGACATACATTGGTATCCCCAAATGATCTACGTCGAACTTATTAAAAATATACATGGTATCCTCAAGGTTTAAAGTCAAAATTATAAGACATATGGTTGCCTCTTTCAAATAGTTAATATAAATCAATGTCAACGTCAATAACAATGCCGACAAAGAGGCTTAAGGCTCTCCGCCTAATAAGATAGCATACAACACATATGGTGTTAAGACATTGTTGACCTCCATCCAAGGTCGAAGATAAAACTTAAAGTCTTTTAAGTATAAAATTTCATGTTGAAAATGATGTTGTCGACTTACATGTCCTATATGTTACCCATTTACTTAAAACAAACTATTTTTACCCAAAAACAAGGCGACAAGGCCTAACCAGCCTCCATCGGGACCATTGAAGAAACGCCGTATCGATGAAATGCAGCGTCGTTGCCAAACTAATATAATTTAAAACCTTGTCGACTTTGATGAATAGCGGCAACAAGACCAACGACATCATTATAAAACCTTTCATTTAGCATACTACGGCTACTATGCCGCTATGTAAGGTCGAAGTCAAACAAGCGGCCTCACCGCCTTATCATAGTTGCTATCAAAGATGATCAACATAGTGGGAAGCGGCGTTGTATAATACTATGGTAATGACACATGCAGCACTGAAAGGCAGCAAAGAGATGCAACAATGATATGCAACACTATGACAAGCGATGTCATGAATGCTTAGCGACACTGTTGGTATGCGGCGTTAATGCCGCATGTATGGTCCAACACATCCCATACTTATAATACTAAGTATCTCATGTGTTGTTCCATTTCGTTGCGACACTTCATTGTCGATGCCGAACTTCATGGGGATGTCGCACATCGGTGGCATCATAGTAAATTTTATAGAAAATGTATTATTACTACTAAAGGCAGTTACTTTTCATCAAATCCAATTTCTTGTCCAAATTCTAGTGGGTATCGAAATACTTTGAAAAAAATTTCTCTAAAAACTACCGCATCCAAGTTTAAAGTTCCAAAATCATTTGTCAACCCAATTGCTTAATGGCCTTTGTTAATTATTAGCTTAAGTGCATCTGTAGCAAAATAAAACCTGGGAAAATCCCAAAAAATCATAGAAATTCAAAAATATTAGTTTCTTTACCATATAAAACTTTCGAGGCTAAAAACTATATTTAATTATATTTAAGAATTAAAACCCGAAATTAACCTAATTTGCACTTTAGAAAATTCATAAAATATTTATTTTTACTTGAAAAAATATGAAATTAAAAACCCACCTTCAAATAAATGTTTTACTCAACATGCTAGAAAATCAAAGCTGTTAGAGATTAAAAACATAAGTTTTACCCTTAAACCCACTTGAATAATTTCATAAAAAATCACTATTCTATCCAAACAATGATTAAACAACCATATCTTGGTAAAAAAATAAATAATAATTCAGGTATTATCCATTATTGAATATAAACATAAGTAAAAGAGATGGTTAATGTATTATTCATCTTAAAATGATAATGAGGAGGAGTGGGTTTAAGGAGTGAAAGTTGAATATACCTATTTTGCCCCTCTTATATATTCTCTTATTGTTAAGCTTTTAAAACAATCTTATTACTTGATTCATTAAGGCATGACCTAATTGATAATCAAATCTCATCCCCTTGTTCCACTACATTATTCTATTTAATCTATCCAATTAAATTTTTTGAATAATGTTAAACTAAAATTAAGGGTGTAATGGGCTCCCCCTTAAAAAATTACGTTCTCTAAATTCAGTAAGGACTACAAAATAAGCACATTAAACACGCAAACAATGCTAGAATATTCTACCAGCTACTAAGTCTATATACAACAAATATAGAACATATCATCATAATAGCTCAGGATAAGTATCCCTAATCCTGTCCTTTGTTTCCAAGTACAGTCTTTCTCATTGTCACTCCATCAGACTTTCACCAATTTGAACATCTTGTTTCCTAACTTCTTCTCATCTATGTCCATAATCGAAATGGTTGTCTCACAAAATTCAGATCCGGTTCTACCACAAAGTCTTCTAGTGCAGACGGAGTAATAGTAGTCTTTCTATCATGCACATATTTCCTAAGATGAGAAACATGAAACACATTATGGACACCTGCCAAAGTACTCGGTAACTCAACTCGGTATGCGAGCTTTCCGATCCTCTCTATTATAGTGAACTAACTAACATATCTCAGTGCATGTTTCCCCGACTTTCCAAATCGTACCATACCCTTCATTGCTGATACCTTAATGAAAAGACAATCTCCAACTGAGAACTCTAGATCTTTGTGCCTTTTATCTGCATAACTTTTCTGCCTAGACCGAGCTTCTCTCATCCTTTCTCGGATTAACTCAATCTTCACTATGGCTTCTCTTACCATATCCGGACCAAGGACCAATCTGTCTTCAGTCTCTGACCAACATACCAGTGATTTGCATGGTCTTCCATACGAAGCTTCGAAAGGCACCATTCCTATACTAGTCTAATAACTGTTATTGTAATAAAACTCAACCAAATGCAAATGGTCTTCCCACAACCCCCCAAAGTCTAGTACACAAGTCCTCAGTAAATCTTTAAGTAACTATTGAGTCACTCTGTCTGTCCATCTATCTATGAGTGATAAGTGGTACTCATTTTAGGCTTGGTACCTAATACCACATATAGACTCTTCCATAATTCATTAGTGAATAAAACATCTGTGCCACTGACTACATTTTTAGGAATCTCATGCAGTTTAACAATATTCTTCATAAACAACTTAGCCGATACAGGCGCTGTCCTAGTCGACTTAATGGGAATAAAGTGTGCAGTCTTGGCCATTCTATCCACTATGACCCATATACCTTCATTTCTCCTATTTGATCTTGGCAACCCATCAATAAAATCCATGGATATAGAATCCCATTTCCAAACTGATATATCTAAAGGCTAAAGCAACCACTTGGCTTCTGATGTTCGATTTTTACTTATTGGCAATTCAAACACTGCTTTACCCACAAGCCTACATCGGCAATTCAAACACTGCTTTACCCACAAGCCTACATCCCATTTCATACCTTCCTGGAAAAATCTTCTCTTCATATCCTAATACACATTAGTTCCCCCAGGATGATAGTAAATATCGATCGATGACGCTCAACTTCCTTTCTTAGGTCACCAACATCTAGAACACATAACTGTTCCTTTTTCCTTAACCATCCCCTTAGGTCAAGACTAAAATCTTTCAAATAATCGATCTCGGTTCTACTTTCCGACCTTGTAGTCTTTTCGACAAACAATGGATCATTTCTCTGCTCAGAAGCAATCCTCTCGATCAGTACTGGTCGAACTTCCAAGCAAGACAACATGGCAGTACTCGACTAGAATTAGCAATCGATGTTAAATGCACACTACAAGTAGTCAATGCCTCTAAATCCTTTTATTCATCAAACACAGCTAACAACATATGCTGTTGTTTCTTACTAATTGCATCTGCCACTTTCTTTCCTTTCCCTGGCATATACTCAATACTAAAATCATAAGCAGTTAAAATTCCAGCCACATCTGTTGTCTCATATCAACTCTTTCCTAGAGAATAAATACCTCAAATACCTATGATCCATATACAAATCAAATCGTTCTCCTAAGATGTATATCTCCACACTTTCAATGTAAAAATTATCGCTGTCAACTCCAAATCATGAGTCGGATATCTAACTTTATGTAGTATTAGCTGCCGGCAAGCATAGGCAATCACTTCACCTCTCTACATCAATATAGCTCATAATCTTTTCAACATGCATCTGCATTAACCACCAAATCCTGGTTCCCATCTGGGACAACTAATATTGGCGCATGGGTCATAAATTGCTTTAATTTAAGGAATGATTCCTCACATTTATCGGACCAAACAACATTCATATCCTTCTTGGTCAGTTTAGTTCAATGGCACTACTATCCGCGAGAAATCCTTGATAAACCTTTGATAATAGTCAGCTAGTCTAAGAAAACTCCCTATCATGATCACCATTGCGGGTCTCTTCCAACTATTTACAGACTCGATCTTGGTTGGATCCATGGACAACCCTTTCTCTGAAACTACATGACAAAGAAATTTTATCTTTCTTTTCCAGAAATGACACTTGGAAAACTTCGTTTTTAGTTGATGCTGCATCGACCTCTCAAGCACCATTTTAAGATGAATCTCATGATCTCTTTCATCCTTATAATATATATAATGTCATAAATGAATACCAATATGAACCTATACAAGTACTCTTAGAAAATCTGGTTCATCGGATATACAAAGAAAGCAGGCGCATTAGTTAATCTGAATGGCATCACTAACCACTCGTATGAACCATATCTCGTTCGAAACATCGTTAAAGGAATACTGTCCTCTATTATCTTCACTTGATCTACAAAAAAAGCAGGCGCATTAGTTAATCCGAACAGTTCCTTTGCAAACACCACGGCCACTCCTCAATCCAAACTGCGTAGTCTAATAAAATTGTTTCCTTCTAAGTCTACTAGCTGCACATTTAACTCCTTCCTCTCAGTAGGTGTCATCTTGCTAGGTGGTCTACTTACGGGTTTGGTTCTAGGTATAAGATCTATTCAAGACTCAATAGCTTGTTTCGGTGGTAGTCCTATAACCGGCTCAAAAACATCTACAAAATCCCTTCTAACCAAAACCTAATTCACTTCGTCTTCCACTTTCGTTACTCCCAACAAAGTAAAAATATCCCCACTCAAGTTATCTACTGAGTAGATAATTCGATCACTGCTAATAGAGTGTCTAACTGATATTTTCGTACCTGATAAAATATCCTAACATCATATTTGCTCAGCCAACCCATACCCAAATAGTCCTAAAACCCATAAAATCAAATACATACAAACTGCAAGTAAAGTATAACCTAGCGATTCAAACTCTAAATGGTCACATCTTATCCCTAGAGTTGCGTACCTCCTATTGGATTAACTATCCTTAAGTAAGTAACAAGGTATGATTGTTCTAAACATAACTTATCTACCAAACACTGAGATATAAACGGATGCGATGCACCAATATCAAAAAGTACCCCAACTGGTATGCTATTAATCAAAAGCGTACCTTCCATCATAGACTTTTCCTTCTCAGCTGTAGTTGGCCTTGATGTAGATGGTTCCAAAGCAGACGTCTTTCCTTTATTAGCCTTGGCCGCTTCTGGACATTTGTTCTTATGATGCCCCCACGTTGTTGTAGTTAAAGCACTTCACATTCTGCTTGCCCACAACTATCTTGCCATCACCTGATTGACACTCATTTGCATAGTACCCCTTATTACCATACTTATAAAAAATTATATCTGCCTACCCTTTCCTAGCAGCTTCACACTTCCGAGCCCCTATCCCTTAAAGAACTTCCTCTTCTTATTCCGAGAACTCTGGGTTCTAATCGGCTTCTCCTTTCTGAAAGTAGAAAGCATCTCCTCAATCTTGATTGCCATCTCCACTACTACCTTTGATGGATCCTGGAGACATGACATGATCGCCCTAGCAATCTCCGATCTTAACCTCCAGATAAACTTCTCATTCTTCTTGATAACAGTGTCAATATTGGCATACCCATATATGGATAACTCATCAAACTTAGCAGAGTATTCCAATACTGACATTTCCCCTTGCTCCAACTCCATGAACTTCCTAAGTAGTGCTGATTTGGCTACTTCAGACAATAATCTTTTCTCAAATATCCTTCGAAATTCCGCCCAAGTCAATACCTTCTCTGGTACCCCTACAACCGTTCCACCAGAACAAAGCAGCTCCTTGTAACTATCTCAAAGCCAACCTCCTTTTCTGCTCATCATTCAAGCCCAAATCATCAAAAATTATTTCACAATGTAACAGCCAGTTCTCCAGTTCAATTGTATCCTCGGTCCTCAAAAAAGGCTTTCCATCTAGATTGGTGTAATCTTGACTTAGCTTAGCATGGTTATTACCAGCTGACATTGCGACTGGCTCCTCCCGCATTAGCATCATTTCCTCTAACTACTCCTATAGCTGCTCCAGCTTGCATCGAATTGAAAAAGAACTGATACATAGTCCTCATATCACTGGTGATAGTATTAAGGGTATGCCCTAAGAGAAATTTTGTAATTTATTAACTCCGAAATCAATTCTTGTTCAAAATAAAGGTGTTTCTTATTTCTATTATATATTTGTTATAATGTGTTATAAATAATTAAATGTTTAATTAAAAATATATTTAACAAAAAATCCATAAATGACGTGTTTGTGATAGTAATTACAATTAGCTGTAATCATGAGTATGGGATCACATTGTTACAAAACAAATCATTTTAAATATTCCTAGTCAAGACGCATCGACACTGGACATCGATGTATCCTTTGAGACTAGAGTACGTAATGCTCTCTAAATGTCGGGAAGTGTTTTATTACTCATGACTACTGGGAGGCACCTAGAGGTTATGTATTGATTGTTATTAGATATCTATAAAACAACTCAATCGGTAGTTTTCTGTTGGTTAATATAACTAAGGTCAAACAAAAAATATCGATGTGACTAATTTACATAGTTCTTTCGACTTGAGAGTAACACCAACCTTCAATATGAAAAAATCTGCTTTAATTATAGTCAAATCAGGGAACGACATCCATCATGTGATTATAGTTGGGTCGAGTGGAAGTATTGGATGGAATACACTATTCAAGAGAGCATTCGTCACTTGAGTTATATGAGGTTAGTATCATGGTCAACTCAAGTCAACCCAAAGTCAAAATCACTGGCCAGAATAGTACGGTTAATAATAATAATTATTATTGAACCAAAGATTTTGTGTTTGGACTATAGAGTTGAATATGGGCAATATTGGAATTTTGACCATTACCAAATTCTATAAATCCAAAGTGATACAATTTTGACGAAGAGAATTGGTGTATATAAATGTCACTAACAGGTAATGCTTATTAAATTAAATAAGATTTTATTGAAAATGAATAAGCGATAAATTTGGCCATAATGTCACACCACTTGCTAAGTGACGTGTGAACGTTAACATTCGAATAGTTCAGCATTAATTGCTAACCAAATTTACACCCAAGAGTTACACAACTGAAATGATGAATTCCTTTAAAACCTAATGACTTAATTAGTTTATAATTGTTATAAATAAGTTAAATTAACTAATATTTATGAAATATTAGTTATAAAATTTGAATATGGTTTGAAAAATAATTTTTTTATGTACTTATAATAGTTATAAATGTACCAATCGATAAGGGATTAAATTAGATTTAATTGTATAGCATCTTGGCTTAGGCTTAAATGGGTTTAAAGCCCATCACTAGGGCTGAAAATTTCAATTTTGACAAGTTATTAGAGGTGGCTAAAACATAGGATTAGAACTAGAGATGGATGGATAAGATTAAGAGAGAATATGTAACGAGATTCTCCTAATATCTCTCTTATACATGGCTATATATATATATATATATATATATATATATATATATATATGGATCTCTAAACCCTTAATAAAAAACAGCTTTTAGCTGCCATAATTATCAACTTTTTAGGCCGAAATGAATCCCCATATCTGTTCTAATAATCTAAAATCAATTCAAGTTAAGTAAAAGCACTATTTGATAGAAAAGGTCGACGATTCCAGACTTGCAATCCGATGGATCGAGCATAACTAGAGAGGGGAATTAATCAATTCAAGTAGACTCAAAGGCATCGTCAATTGGTATTTTATTTATATATTATAGTAATCATATCATATTTTATGATTTAATATTGATTAATCCCAAATCTGTATATATATTAATGTTGTATATCTAGTTAGGTGAGATTTTCGTAGGTATATGTAGTTGTCACAAATTATTTTGGTTATGTGCATGGTTATATTATCACGTGTTATAATTTATGTATAAACAAATCTAATTTTCTATAAAAATTAAATTTTGTCATGATTTATTATTTAATGTATCTTTATATATTAATTTAAATATAGACTAATTAATATTTTAAACATATGATTACATATATGTACATTTATTATGTATAAACAACTTAGAATTTTTCCTTACACCTATTTATACATAATATGAATTATCAAATTCTAAAATAATTTTTTGTATATATAAATAATTTTAAATTATCTTTTATTGATTATTTGAGTTGTATATCTAAAATAATTATTACCCTAAAAATTCGATTTTTTTTAAAATTACTGCATCTAGGCAGTAACTCATGAAATTTTTTTCAAAATTTTTTGTTAATTTTTAATATTTTTAATAATGAAATTACTTTGGTTGAAAATTTATTTTATTTATTAAAAATAATATTTTATTTCAAAAAATCATGAAAAAGAATTTAAACCTGTATTTTATGGTCCTAAATTTTTCTAAATTTTAAAATTTGCTTTTTAATATTTATTACTAATATTTTTAATTATTATGATCAGAATTATTTATTATATATATATAATAATGATAAAATTATTATTTTATGTTTGTTATGCTAATTTCGATCAGGAAATAATTTAAAAAAATATATTTATATCTTAAGTATTTGAATGTAATTAATTATTCATATATATACATTTATTTAACCTTAACCTTATATATATAATTTTAACTATTATACAAATATGTATGTATAATTTTATATGCTTAATTATGTATATATATTTATACAATTAAATTATATATATATATATTTAATTTTGAGACTTTTAGTTGTTACATATATTTTAAATATATGTATATGTATTTATATAAATATACTTTGCATTATAGATTTATGTACATATTAAGACAACATACAATACATACGAAATGAGCTAATATGTCCGTTATGATGTAAATCCCAACATCTATATACCGGCATGTTATGCCCATCACGGATTATTATGTTACACATGCACACACATATGTAGATGTATATAATAGATGTATATATATATATATAAACTAAATCATTCAAATTAACTTTACATTAAAGAATACTTAAATTTAAATAAAGTACATGATTTTATTTATAACAAATTTAGAATTGTTCTAAAAATTAGACTTCATAGGTCCAATAAAGATCTAATAGAATAAAAAATTGAAATACACTCACCACTACCGCTGTGGGCTGACCTAGTTTCAATAATGGTATCGGAGCCCAGTTGCCTATGCGGTCTAAATTAGTCATGTTATGGCTAACTTATTAAGCTTGCCCACTCAATACAGTGTCTAGAAAGGTAATGTTTAGGATTGAAATTGGGTAATCAAGTACCCTGTCCTACCTGATTACCGGCCTGGCCTGAAAGCTGAGGTGAGTCCAAAGGTAGCCCCTAATAGAAAAGGCCCAACTTAATTTAGGCTTTAGGCTAATTTTCAAAATTGTCTTGAAAAATAAAGTAAGAGATTTTAATTTAATTGTTAAAGTTAAAATAAAATATATGTGTATTTCAATAGTTATAATGTAACATATTTTTCAAAATGTTTGAAAAAGAAAATAACATAATTTTCAAAAATTATAAATTTGATTAATAAGTTAATTAATAAAATGTATGTACATGTAATAAATATATTATGATATTTTAAAACGTTTAAGATATCATAATTATGCATGCATACATATGAATAATGATTTTTGAAATCAAGATAATTTAATTAAACGGTTAATTAATTGAAATTATAATTACACATGTATATGGTATATGTGTTTTACTATAAAGGTTATAGTACATAATAAATATAAATGTTATATCAATATAAAATTAATTAAAATATTAATGAACTAAAATTAATTAAATATGATTTAATTAATATAATATTACACACAAGACTATTATATAAGTAATGTGAAATATAAATACTATATAAATAAAACTTATATAATATGAATGTATAAAACCCAATAGACTTAAGAAATAAACATATATGTCATCGTACGTATAACGTGATTTCTGATGTGTTTGACACTTGAATCACGAGGGTAGTTCATGGGAATTACATTATTTTGTAAGTCGATATCACTCAATTTAATGTTGTCCTCTACCATATATATGTTAATAAATTATTTGCATACTCCTTAGTTGTTGAGCAAACTCAGGCTAAAGATGTTATGTGTAGTATTATTAATATATTGAGTAGATGAGGTAAGATAACTATATGTATTTGTTGAGCAAACTCATGGTACATATACTATACTTAGGCCATCACGATATGGTAAGTACGAGTGAACAATTTCATTTCGATTTGTTGAGCAAACTCAAGGCCAATATGAAATTAGGAAAAGGTTCCAAGGGTTAGGAGTTGTATGTGATACAATCGATAATAGGTTATCCATTGTTCGTGGAGCTATGACTTGTTAAGCAAACTCAAGGTCAAAATTCCAAGATGAACAAGTCCTAACACCTACTAGTGAAGTCATAAGGCTTCTATTTTTTGACTTAGGGTTCGGTGAAACATAAAAGACAGTGGGAGCTTATTTTTAAATGAAACATAGTGTTTACTCTTGCTAATATTATAGGAATATCTATTATGTTTTTTTCCTATTAATCTACCATTTAAACTTGCAGAAAATGTCAACTCTAAAACTGTTTTCTAAAAGTGACAAACTCACCAGACCTAACTATACCGACTGGCTAAGAGCAATTAAAACAGCATTGACTTACGAGTGCCTTTGGACTTCTATTACATGTGAACCCAAAACACAAACCGCTGATGGTGTAGACCCTGAAGAACGACTTGCTTATTTAAAGTGGCAATCTGACTTAGAGATCGCCCAAGTTCTCGTGTTGTCTACGTTAGACAAATCGTTGCAAAGGCAACACGAGAACATGTCTGTCCATGAGATTTTTAATAGTCTCAAAGCACTTTTTGGTGAACAGTCCTGTTCTGCAAGGTACGAGCTTTCAAAAAAAATATTTAACACCAAAATGACCAAGGGACAACAAATGGACAATTATGTTCTAATGATGAAAGGCTATATTGATAGACTTGCAAAATTAGACATAGAGATAAGCAACGAAATGCAAGAAAACTTGGTCCTTGGTTCTTTCACTCCTCATTATGAACGTTCATACCGAATTACAATATAAACCAATTAAATGTGAATCTTGTGGAGCTCCTCAATATGTTGAGGTCAACCGAGTCAACATCTAAAGAACAAGGTGCCATACTTGCTGTTATGGGAAATGCATCATCTTCGAAAGGTTCGAAGAACCGAAAAAGAGATAGTAAGGAAAGAAAAGTAAGAAGACCGATGACAAGGGTGAATGTCACCATTGCCACAAGAAAGGTCACTGGAAGAGAAACTATCCCGACCACTTGAAGATTGTCAAGGAAAGGAAGCAGAATTGTTCTGCAGCTCCATCAACTACATTTATGATTCAAAAATGTTTTGTAATCAATAAAATGTCAAAGGTTTTAGATACTAGATCTGGTACTCATATACAGGGGCTTAAGAACTGGCATCGCATGGCAAAAGGAGAAGTGAAGCTCCAATTTGCTGATGGATCTATAGTAGATGCAACGGCAGTAAGAGACTATCATTTAGATTTGCCAAGTGGATTAGTATTAGTATTAAATAATTCTATTATGTAAAAGACATTATTTATGGAATCATCTCTCTTTCTAGATTGTCTAAGACTAGATATATTTTTCATTGTGCAAATAATGTTATGAACATTAGTTTGGATGGCAATAAAGTTTGCAAATGTCTCCTTCAAAATGGCATTTATGTAATTAATACTAATTATGTATGTTCTGTGAATGAAGTTTCTAATAAATTAAATAACAATTATCTTTGGCATTGTAGACTTAGTCATATTAGTGGGAAACGACTACACAAATTGAAAACCGATGTTTTTCTACCGTCAGTTAATTCTGAATCATTTGAAACTTGTGAGGCGTGTCTTAAAGGTAAAATGATCAAGCACCCCTTCAGTGGGAGCAATGAAAGTTAATATACTCTTAGGGTTAGTACATAGTGATGTATGTGGCCTGATGCCTATATTAACCAAAGATAATAGTTTTTACTTTGTTACTTTCACTGATAATTTCTCAAGTCTAGGATATGTAAATCTGATGAAGAACAAATCTGACATTTATGAGAAATTTGTTGAGTACGAAAAGGTAGTAGAAAATCAAATGAGCCGTAAAATTAAAATTCTTCGATCAGATCGAGGAGATGAGTATGTTGGACAGGATTTCCAACGATACTTAAAAGATAATAGGATTATCTCTTAGGTTTCTACACCCTATACTCTGCAAGACAATGGTGTGTCAGAGCGAAGGAATCGAACCCTATTAAATATGGTCCGTTTCATGATGAGTAAGGCTGAGCTACCTCTGCCCTATTGGGGATATACGCTAGAAAATGCAGCACATATGTTAAACTTGTTACCCACTAAATCTATGCCCAAAACACCATATGAGATGTGGTGTGGTAAGAAACCCCAACTCAAATATTTGAAAGTATGGGGTTGTCCGGCATACATTAAGAACGTTGCTCCAAATCAACTAGAGGCAAGATCTGTACTATGTAAGTTTATTAGATATCCCAAAAACTCGATGAGATATATATTTTACAATACCGAGGAGCAAAAGGTCATTGTTCCTCGATACGCTGTCTTTTTAGAAAAGGAACTTTTATTAAAAGAAATTAACGGTGAATTTGTAGACTTGGATGACATCCGATAAATTAACACTGAAGCCAAAACAATGGGAGAAACAAGGTTACCCATATACGAAAACACGCAACCTATTAGAAGGTCTAGCAGGGAATCCTATGCACCAGAGAGATATTATGGTTTTCTCGTGGATGGCAAAAAGGAGGACTGTGTCTTATATGGTGACATTCCTCTATCTTTCCAATAAGCACTGCAAAGTAAAGACTCTTCACTCTTGCTTGAAGCTATGATATTCGAGATGGACTCCATGTGCGAAAACAAAGTTTGGACTCTATCGAACGTACCTGAAGGGATAAAACCCATCGGATGCAAATGTATTTTTAAGAAAAATCTAAATGCGGATGGAGAAGTGGAGACTTATAAGGCAAGGCTAGTTGCAAAAGGATTTCGTCAAATTCAAGGTGTTGATTATGACGAGACCTTTTCGCTCGTAGCCATGCTTAAATCTATTCGGATTATGTTAGCCATTCCTGCATTCTACGACTATGAAATATGGAAAATGGATGTAAAAGCAGCTTGTCTAAAGGGTGATTTAGAAGAAATCGTTTATATGTCATAGCCAGAGGGTTTTGTAGTCAGTGGGAGTGAAAGCAGAACTTGAAAGTTGTTAAAGTCTATTTATGGACTTAAACAAGCTTTAAGGAGTTGGAAGAAGTGTTTTGATAAAGTAATCAAACTGTTTGATTTTTATCAGAACATAGAGGAAGCATACATATACATAAAGGAACATGGAAATGCTATCGTATTCTTAGTACTCTATGTTGATGATCTATTATTGATTGGCAATGACACTTCATTATTGCAATCAGTGAATGCTTGGATTTCCAAAAACTTCCCCATGAAGGATTTGGGAGAAGCAGCCTATATACTTGTATAAAAATCTATAGAGATAGGTCTAAGAGGCTGTTGGGATTGTCCCAATACTTTTACATAGAGACTATACTAAAACGGTTTAGTCTAGAGAATTCCAAGCATGGAAGTGTTCCAAAGCAATCTGAAATTGTCCTTTCTAAAAAGGATGCTCCTCATACCGATGATGAGAAAGAGCGTATGAAGAGGATTCCCTATGCTTCAACCATAGGATCCATAATGTATGTTATGTTATGTACTAGATTGGATGTAGCATACACATTAAGATGTGTAAGCCGATACCAATCTAATTCCGGAGGAAAACATTAGACGACCATAAAATGTGTACTTGTGTATTTGAGAAATACTAAGGACCTATTCCTCATTTTTGGGAATGAAGATCTCCTTATGAAGGGGTATATAGATTCGAGCTTTCAAAGTGATATAGATGATAGTAAATCATTATTCGGCTATGTCTTTACACTAAATGGTGGAGCTGTTAGCTGGAAAAGTTCCAAGCAAGAAACAGTTGTTGATTCCACGATGGAGGTCGAGTATATCGCCCTAAATGTAGCAGCAAAAGAGGCAGTATGGATGCACAAGTTTTTGAGTGAGCTCGGAGTGATTCCCGATACTGAGAATCTAATGACATTTTTTATGACAACAATGCAACAATACAGGTAACAAAGAAACGAAGAGCAAATAAGAAGTCACGACATATTCTTTGAAAGTTCCACCTGATTAGAGAATTCGTTGAGAAGAAAGAAGTTGTGATTCAGAGGGTAGATACCAAGGGCAACATAGCAGATCCATTCATTAAAGGTCTAATTCGGCTAGTTCTCGAGTAACTGTTTGAGAGGATGGGATTGAGATTCCATAATTGGCCCCAAGTGCAAGTGGAAGATTAATAGTGTTAGAGGTATCCCTAGGGGCAATTATGTAATTTATTAACTCCAAAATCAATTCTTGTTCGAAATAAAGGTTTTTCTTCTTTCTCTTATATATTTGTTATAATGTGTTATAAATAATTAAATGCTTAATCAAAAATATATTTAACAGAAAATCCATAAATGATGTGTTTGTGATAGTAATTACAATTAATTGTAATCATGAGTATTGGATCACATTGTTACAAAACACATCATTTTAAATGTTCCTAGTCAAGATGCATCGACACTGGATATCGGTGTATCCATTGAGACTAGAGTACGTAATGCTCTCCAAAATGTTGGGCAGTGTATTACTCATGACTACTGGAGGGCACCTAGAGGTCATGTACTAATAGTTATTTGATAGCTATAAAACAACTCACTTGGTAGTTTTCTGTTGGTTAATATAACTAAGGTGAAACAGAATATCGATGTGACTAATTTACACAATTCTTTCGATTTGAGAATATCGTCAACCTTCAATATGAAAAACTCTGCTTTGATTATAGTCAAATCATGGAATGACATCCATCAAGTGATTATAGTTGGGTCGAGTGGAAGTATTGGAAAGAAGAAACTATTCAAGAGAGGATTCGTCACTTCAGTTATATGAGGTTAGTGTCATGGTCAACTCAAGTCAACCCAAAGTCAAAAATCTTCGATGAAAGTAGTACGGTTGATAATAATTGTTATTATTGAACCAAGGATTTTGTGTTTGGACTATAGAGTTGAATATGGACAATATTGGAATTTTGACCATTACCAAATTCCATAAATCCAAAGTGATACAGTTTTGACGAAGATAATTGGTGTATATAAATGCCACTAACGGGTAACATTTACTAAATTAAATAAGACTTTATTAAAAATGAATAAGCGCTAAATTTGGCCATAATGTCACATAACTTGCTAAGTGACGTGTGAATGTTAACATTCAAATAGTTCGGTGTTAATTGCTAACCAAATTTACACCAAGAGTTACACAACTGAAATGATGAATTTCCTTAAGACCGAATGATTTAATTAGTTTATAATTTTATGAATAAATTAAATTAATTAATATTTATTAAATATTAGTTATAAAATTTGAATATGGTTTGAGAAATAAAAATTGTTATATATTTATAATAGTTATAAATGTACCAATCGATATAAGACATCGATAAGCAATTAAATTATATTTAATTGCATAATATTTTGGCTTGGGCTTCAGTGGGTTTAAAACCCATCATTAGGGCTACAAATTTCGGTTTTGACGAGTTATTGGAGGAGGATAAAACTTAGGATAGACCTAGAGATGGATGGCTAAGATTAAGAGAGAATAGGTAATGAGATTGTCCTAATATCTCTTTTGTACAAGGCTATATATATGGATCTCTAAACACTTAATCAAAAATAACTTTTGCCTGCCATAATTATCAAGTTTACTGACCGAAATTAATCCCCATATCCGTTCTAAGAATCACAAATCAGTTCAAGTTAAGTAAAATCACTATTTCATAGAAAAGGTCGATAATTTCAGACTTGCAATTTGATGGATCAAGCATAACTAGAGAAGGGAATTCAATGATTCAAGCGGACTCAAAGGCATCATCGATTGGTCTTTTATTTACATATTATAGTAATCATATCATAATTTAAGATTTAATATTGATTAATCCCCAATCTGCATACATATTAATGTTGTATATCTAGTTAAGTGAGATTTTCGTACGTATATGTAGTTGTCACAAATTAGTTTGGTTATGTGCATAATTATATTATTATGTATTATAATTTATTTATAAAGAATATAATTTTCTGTTAAAATTAAATTTTTTTCATTATTAATTATTTTATACATATTTATATATTAATTTAAATATAGACTAATGTATATTTTAAACATATAATTACATATATGTATATTTATAATATATAAATAGCTTATAATTTTTCGGTACACCTATTTATACATAATATGAATTATCAAATTCAAAAATAATTTTTTGTATATATATAAATAATTTTAAATTATCTTTTATTGATTATTTGAATTGTTTATTATATCTAGAATAAATATTGCACTGAAAATTCGATTTTATGTTTTTTAAAATTACTTCATCTAAAAATTTGAAGAATTTTTTGTCAATTTATAATATTTTTAATAAATGAATTACTTCGGTTAAACATTTCTTTTATTTATTAAAAATAATATTTTATTTTAAAAAATAATGAAAAAAATTTGAACCTATATTTTATGATCCTAAGTTTTCTTAAATTTTATAATTTGATTTTTTAGTATTTATTACTAATATTTTTTATTATTATGATCAAAACTATATATATATAAAATGATAAAATTATAAAATTATCATTTTATGTTTGTTATGCTAATTTCGATCTGGAAATATTTTTATAATATATATATATATACATACATTTTAAGCATTTGAATGTAATTAATTGTTCATATATACATTTTATTTAATCTTATATATATGTATATATATAATTTTATTTATTATATATATATGTTTGTGTAATTTTATATGTTTAATTATGTTACATCCCGCCTTTTAGTATGCTTCAAATCAACGATAAACCACACACGTCAGACTCAAACCATACAGAAGGACGGATTGTTATGGGGTAAAAAAGCAGGGAAAGAAGAAGAACGAAACAGAATCTTGCAGCGGAACATAAAATATAATAATCAAATAACAGTTCATGAAGCTGTTTTATAAAACATTTGATTATACTTATACAACACAGATCAGAGTTACACATACCAGAGAATAATGAATAATGCAGCGGAATACATGATGCAGTGAAATATAATAAATAAGAATAATATAATCTTCGTCTTCATCCTTCAGTAATAGGGTCTTCAAATCCTGAAATGCTCAGGCTGACCCGAGCGAATTGAAAAGACAAAACACTCGAGTCAGAACTAAAAGATCTTATGTAAGTTAAATCAACAGTAAAATATGAGTAAAACGGCGTCAGAGATGTTTATGGATTTGACATCTCCTATCAAGTGTCTAACGTGAGTGCAGTAACTTAAGAGATGCTCGGGATTCACATCTCCTAAGGATTCGTTAAACTATTTACTATATAGTAATATTTTGCTTTTATAATAGTGTCTAATAGTAAAATAAACTTACTTTTAAATAGCGTTAAGGGGTTACCCTTATACCTTAACACATAGTAGTACCAATAGTCTATATAGTACCGTAATACCTCCTGATCGGGAGGCTACCAGAGGATACTTCATAGGTACGACACAAATCAAACTCGTACAAAGCGCGCTAGGGTAGGTGACACTGCACATGAGGCAATGCCAGTGAAGATATACCAATTACGCATCTGGGCTGGTGGTAACGCGTAGCATCTGCTACCGCCCAACTCGAGCCATACTCCTAAAATCAAAAATCAAAAGTGGTCACCGAATCAATTCAAAAGTCGGAGTATAATATCGAAGGAGTGTGTCTGATAAGAGGGGCTACATCCTTGGCCTGAGACTCGCTCCTGTTTTAGCTACCTTATGCCAACTCACGAGAGTCGGGTCCACGTATATACCTTAATAGAACGTCGCCATCATCCTACTTCATTCTAGAATCTCCACCACGTACACGGTTGTTAAAGTGGTTTTCGGAGTTGGCAGAGAGTATGACAACTTCCGATCCTGGTCTCTTTAAAAACCAAACGTTATTATGACACCGCGGTCATTTTCAAAATAGTTTATGCTTTAAAACCAAATATCATTGCCTTTTCAAAAACCAAATCAATACGATATAATTTTATTTTAAATATAACCTTTCTAAAACCATAACACTTTCAAAATTATACTATTTTGGAACTAAACGCTTGAAATATGACCTTTCAAAACATAATACTTTGAATTTCATAGCTTCTAAACCATACTTCCACCACTTAAATGGTTTGGATATTCAAATAGTATATAAAATAAAATAGTTTGAATTTAAAATTACTTTATAAAGTAAAATAATTTCCTCGACTTCACAATTTTATTCACTTTAAATTAAATCTCAATTCATAACTTTCAAATCACTTTCAGTTTTCAATAAACCATTTCAATTTATATCGATTTCAAATATAGATTCAAACCTACAAATAACCATTTCAATAGATTTCAAAGCTTTCAATATTCAACACTTCAAAACTAAATTTGTTAACTATATATATATATATCAAATTCAGTTTACTATTATTTAGTTTTGAAATATTTACTTAGTAATTCCAATATCATTCAAATAAACTCCAATTTCAACTAACTGAATATTTCCCTCGCTTTATTCAAACTTGATATATTCATTTATATAACCTTAAACAAAAATCAAGTTAAAAATCATGTTCTTTAAAATCTCAAATCAATGAGTCCCAAATCGATTTTTATTAAATAAAATTCTCAATTAAATACAATTTCAAACCAGTTTCCTATTTATCTTGCAACCTTAATTTATTGAAATCATTATAAATTCTATATTAAAATATAATTTAAATAAATACTTAACCATATTATATTTTAAATAAAATCAAACTTTATTATTAAACTTATTTATATCAACCACTTTATACATAGCTCAAGTCAAGAATTTGACTATATATATATAAAATAGCATTTATGTAATATCTAAAATCAATATTACATAAGACCATGTATTTCTCTCCAAAAACCATAGAAATCAATTTCAATTTTTTTAATATATATAGGCCATGGTTTCTGTATATAATTTTCTATCCTATGGTCAAGTGATATAGATATTTGTCATTTCAATCCGTAATTAAAAACATAAATACGGTTATATATCATTTCAAACCGCAATCTCGAAAAATAAAAATCCATAACAACTTGTAGTTTATAACAATATAAAAACAACATCCATTCATCCAATATCGATCATCAAACATTTATCACAATCATCATCCTATTAAATCAATAACATTAATATAGAACAGGTAATAAATAACAGGTATTTACTGGCAGTTTATATTCAATAATAAATTAAATAACAATTTAATTCAATAAATTCAATTTAACTGAGATGATGATTAAAAATATGCCAAACAACCATAAATAAATTTCAAATCACATCATAAAACAATTTAACAAACATAAGAAATTTTAGAAGTTGTAAGCGGGTTAAAACACTCACCTTTCGAATTTAAATTGAATTTAAATCCAATTTAAACCAAAAATTCAAATAGTCTCAGAATTTGTCCAAACCAGCGTTAAAATATCTGGAATTTCGATACGATCCCATAGGAACAAATCACGTGCAAATCGGACCTCGTATGAGAAAGTTTTTCAAGTTAGAAGATTATACAATTTGAGTTTGAAGATAAAAAAAAGATACACGTCAGCCCCCTTACCATCTCTCTCTCATTCCACAATAAATACACCATGCGCCCATCCACCTTTGACCACGTCGCATGTCTGCCACCGGCCACAGGGAAGCCTTGCACCACCTCCCTTCAGATCGCCCTTCGATCCCCTACAACCCAACACCACGCGTCCCCCCCTCAAGGCATCACCACCGCCCCCGTTATAGGGTTTCGTGGAACCCTAATCTACCGATTCCAGGTGCCACGTCGCACAATACAACCTTCGGTCACCATCAAACGACTCCCCACAACAATCCCCACCAAACCCATAAACAATTTCGCCGATTGGTCTCGAAATCAAAACCCCCCAATTTGGCCGTAGGGTTCCACGATTTCATAGTTTGAACGCGATTTGCCAATGATTGAAGCACAATTATGAAAAACGAACACCAGACGTTGATTCTTATCGTCAAGAACTTTGACTCTATAATTTTTTTGAATTTTTTTGAGGATATTTGATTTTTGAAGTTGAATTTTTAATTTGAATTGAACTGAGGAGTTTTAGGGTTTTCAGCCATTGGCAAGAGGAGCAACAGAAATTTCTGTACGTACAGAAATGAGGAATAGAAAGGCTGCTAGGATTTATAATGATATATATATATATATATATATATATATATATATATATATATATATATAGGCAGAACAAAATAGAATTGAATGTGCATGATTGGTTTGGACCTTGAAAGATAAATGGCCCGAAAAGCCCATTCTGGCTCCGGAACAAAATTGGGTCAACCATATATCAAAATAGATGTTTTTGAATATTTTAAACTCGATGGAACAGGTTTCAAGTCCTATTTCCATCGTATGAAGAAGTTATGCTAAAAACAAGCTATTTCAAAATGATTTCAATTAAATTGATTTCGAGGCGTTTTGAGCCTGTACGATCGAACGACAAATCTGATCGCTACGAAACTTGAAATCCTACAAAAATTCACCGTTACGGATCCGATGAAATTGGTTCCGTCGAAATCCGAGTCCGTGGCCAAAATGGCTATTTTTCTATTAATTAAATAAATTAATAATTAATTGATTAAATCACTTTTCAATTCAAATTAAATAATTTACAAATTCTATCATTCTGGATTACTTGGTAAATTTAGAATCCCTTAAACATTTCCATGTTAATTTATTATTGGATATTCCACCAATTTCAATGTTTACATTTTAATTTCCATCAATTCAGTAATTACAAATTTAAATTCCCAACAATCCAAATTAATTGAACTTTTGTCCTATTATTCAATCCGTTATTATCAAATGGATGAAATTAACATTGGTTCATGATTTATTATATAATATTCTCAATTTTCAACTTAACTTCCATTAACGTACTATTTAAATATTTAATTCCATTTAAATCATAATTAATTTCCAATTAAATTAAATGGACCACATAAATAGGTGACTTATAAGAGCTGTCACTATTCAGTTTCAAGTTTCAATTTTATTTATAAGTTTATTACTTACAACCAATGTTGCCATTAGTTTTATTAAACAAGTTTCTTTCAATTACTATTAATCACAGTATTATTTCCTTGGTTAATTCAATATTTACTTTTATTTTCTTTTATTAAATTTATAACCCAGCATACATTCACCTTATATTCAACTAATTGGAATTCCATTCAAGCTGTAAATAATTAACTATAAATAACATTGTTGCGTTTCACTTTAGTTATTTTTCGTTAAATAAATTACAAAATTTTTATATCTTCTAATATTTATCCACAATTTCTGATTAAATTAACATTTTTAAATTATCGAAAGTTATAGGTCATTACACTATCCCCCACTCAAAACTTTTCTTCCCCGAAAAGGAAAGAAGGGAAAAGAAAGAACAGAGTAAATAATACATCTTATTCAAAAATGCTAATTTTATAAACAAATAAATTTACAAAATTAATTTATTTGAATAAATATACCAATTTATAACCATCAAATTTTTTATAATTAAATTAATAAAGTTTGGAAAACATCTTTCAAAATTTTCTAGGTCCAAAATTTACGGAAAATTTCGACAGAGTCTCCTTTGTACGGGAAGACTCAGGAGAAATTATAATATAAAATATAACAATATATAACCTATATTTCCAAATAATATATCCCAACATGGGAAAAATAATATAATAGCGCTATAAAACCGTAATCCGAAAACGTACCTATTTGACGGGCAATTAACGCTTCATTATGAAACCAAAAGCAGTAGCAATTGCTTCCATAACCTGCATTTCACTTACAAAATCTAAAAGAGTTAATAATTATATAGAATAAAATATTAATTTTGTTTCATCCACTAGCAAACAAATCAATGTCAAACAACAACAATCACTTGCAACCCCAGTATGCAATCATCATACAGAATCAACACAATTCAATTATCCATCCATATCAAACAAAACAAATAGTTGTTCGGGTTCAAAAACCTTAAATTGTACAGAATGAAAAATAAACTACTAAGTGCACCATTTACTCAACAGTCTCAGATGAAACTAAATAGATTATTCATGCATCCAGACAAATTTGAAGTATCCTTGCCCAAACAACCATAAACCAAAACAAACAACAATTTCAAACAGCAGACCAAGTTCATTCTTATTAATTTCATTTCATAATAATTGTTGTTTGATTTCCTTTTCATTCATATAATGATTTATCTTTTTAATTTACCTTTATTTCTTACAAACTTTTATTTCCATTCACTCATTCAGTGTTCATTTCATTTAATACTTACAATTATTCATTTTCATTTATTTAGGTCATGTCAGTTTCTTTTTATTGCATTACATCTATTCATTTATCAATTTCATTTATTTTTATTTATTTATAGTGCTTACCTTTCTATTATATTTAATTATAGTGGCATTTCAATTACAACTTAAGTTTATGACTCTATAACATCAATTCTTATTAATAAAAGCAATTTATTGAACACTTTCATTACGTACTTTTACTTGTACAATTTCCATTACATTTTTTTTATTAAACATTACAACTTTTAATATTTGGTAAGTTATATATATGCTTTAAGAATGTATTTGAAAGTTACACAAGTTTATTTTATTTCTTTTAATTAACTTAATGTTCAATACTGATATCCTTTGTTTCATAGGTCATAATTTCAAATTTCTTTTAATCCCATTTATAACCTAACATTAAATCTCTTATTTCATTTAGAGGTTTCAATTATTAGTTGAATTTCATTTCACTACACTAATTAAAACTACTAATTAACGGAAACTTAAGAACTAAATACCGGGTTAAATTTCAAATCATTTCAAAATAATAGATAGATGTATACACTTACAATTTATATATCCAATTATATTTAAAACCATTTGAAATTTATATTTGTTCTCAAAATAAATCTGCAGTAAAACTACTACAGTGGCCTTCCCACCTTGAAACTCGAAAATGAATGTCGATGATGTGTGCACTCATCACCGAAATTATTTTCCAATGAAAGAGAGGGGAGTACAGAACTTATTTCTTTCCAAAATTTCTTTCAAAGGATTTAAATTGAAAGAAATTTAAAAATCCCGAAATTTAAGTTCTAAAATTTCCAAATTTTATTTATTTTATTTTCTTCAAATTTTGTTTCCAGTCAATATTTATAAATTTCACTACCAAACAACCAATATATTACAACCAAATATAACCTATATAAAAATTTATTTTATATATAGAAAATATAATAGGCAAAATTATTTCATTCACGTATATTCAAAACAAATATTGTGTCGATCTGTCCTATTAAGTGTTTAGAAATCACTATTGATGTCATAGCGTCCTATGCACCAACCAGAATTTGTAAATAAAAAAGGAACAAATTAACACAATATCAAAACCTTTTTATAACACTAACAAGTACGCTCTCTCATACACACACACACACACTCAGCGACTCATCATAGGGTATTACTATCCTATTCGTAAAGAGTTAGACCCACTAAGCTAAGGTTTATCGCTAAACCAAAGCTCTGATACCATATGTAACATCCCGCTTTTTGTACTCTTTAAATCGACGATAAACCACACACGTCAGAATCAAACCATACAAAAGGGCGGATTGTTATGGGGTAAATAAGAAAAAGCAGGGAAAGAAGAAGAACAAAAAAGAATCTTGCAACGAAACGAAAAATATAATAATCAAATAACCGTTCATGAAGCTGTTTTATAAAACATATGATTATACTTATACAACACAGATTAGAGTTACACATACCAGAGAATAATACATAATGCAGCGGAAAACATGATGCACTGAAATATAATAAATAATAATAATACAATCTTCTTCTTCGTCCTCCAGTAATAGGGTCTGCAAATCCTGAAATGCTCAGGCTGACCCGAGCGAATTGAAAAGAAAAAACACTCGAGTCAAACTTAAAATATTTTATGTAAGTTAAATCAACGGTAAAATATGAGTAAAACGGCGTTAGAGATATTTACGGTATTTGACAGCTCCTATCTAGTGTCAAACGTGAGTGCAGTAACTTAAGAAATGCTCGGAATTCACATCTTCTAAGGATCTGTTAAACTATTTACTATGTAGTAATATTTTGCTATTATAATAGTGTCTAACAGCAAAATAAACTTACTTTTAAATAGCGTTAAGTGGTTACACATATAGCCCTTAACACGTAATAGTGCCAATAAACTATACAGTACCATAATACCTCCTGATCGGGAGGCTATCAGAGGATACCCCATAGGTATGACACAAATCAAACTCGTACAAGGCGCGCTAGGGTAGGTGACACGGCACACTAGGCAATGCCAGGGTAGATATACCAATTACGCATCCGGGCTGGTGGTAACGCGTAGCAGCTACTACCGCCCACCTCGAGCCACACCCCCAAAATCAAAAATCAAAATTGGCCACCGAATCAATCCAAAAGTCAGAGTATAACATCGAACGAGTGTGTCCGATAAGAGGGGCTACCTCATTGTCCCGAGAATCGCTCCTGTTTTAGCCACCTTATGCCAACTCATGGGAGTCGGGTCTACGTATATACCTTAATAGAACATCACCACTATCCTACTTCATTCTGAAACCTCCACCGCATACACGATTGTTAAAGTGGTTTTCGGAGTTGGCAGAGAGTATGACAACTTCCAATCCCGGTCTCTTTAACAACCAAACGTTATTATAACGCCGTGGTTATTTTCAAAATAGTTTATGCTTTAAAACCAAATATCATTGCCTTTTCAAAAACCAAATCAATACGATATCATTTTATTTCAAATATATCCTATCTAAAACCATAAAAGTTTCAAAATTATAATATTCCGAAACCAATTGCTTGAAATATAATCTTTCAAAAAACATAATACTTTGAATTTCATAGCTTCTAAACCATAACTTCCACCACTTAAATGGTTTGGATATTCAAATAGTATATAAAATAAAATAGTTTGAATTTAAAATTACTTTATAAAGTAAAATAATTTCCTCGACTTCACAACTTTATTCACTCTAAATTAAATCTCAATTCATAGCTTTCAACTCAATTTCAGTTTTCAATAAGCCATTTCAATTTATATCGATTTCAAATATAGATTCGAACCTCCAAATAAACCATTTTAATAGATTTCAAAGCTTTCAATATTCAACACTTCGAAACTAAATTAGTTAACCCTATATATATGTATATATCAAATTCAGTTTACTATTATTTAGTTTTGAAATATTTACTTAACGATTCCAATATCATTCAAATAAACTCCAATTTCAAATAACTGAATATTTCCCTCACTTTATTCAAACTTGATATATTCATTTATGTAACCTTAAACAAAAATCAATTTAAAAATCATATTCTTTAAAATCTCAAATTTAATGAGTCCCAAATCGATTTTTATTAAATAAAATTCTCAATTAAATACAATTTCAAACCAATTTCCAATTTATATTGCAACCTTAATTTATTGAAATCATTATAAATTCTATATTAAAATATAATTTAAATAAATACTTAACCATATTATATTTTAAATAAAATCAAAATTTATTATTAAACTTATTTATATCAACCAATTTATACATAGCTCAAGTCAAGAATTTGACTATATATATAAAATATCATTTATGTAAAATCTAAAATCAATATTTATATAAAACCATGTATTTCTTTCCAAAAACCATAGAAATCAATTCCAAATATATATATATATATATATATACACCACGGTGTCTGTATATAATTTTCTATCCTATGGTCAAGTGATATGGATATTTATCATTTAAATCCGTAATTAAAAACATAAATACGGTTATATATCATTTCAAACCGCAATCCCAAAAAATAAAAATCCATAACAACTTGCAGTTTATAACAATATAAAATACAACATCCATTCATCCAATATTGATTATTAAACATTTATCACAATCATCATCCAATTCAATCTATAACATTAATATAGAGCAGGTAATAAATAACAGGTATTTATTGGCAATTTATATTCAATAATAAATTAAATAACAATTTAATTCAATAAATTCAATTTAACCGAGATTATGATTAAAAATATGCCAAACAACCATAAATAAATTTCAAATCACATCATAAATCAATTTAACAAAACTTAAGAAATTTTAGAAGTTGTGAGTGGGTTAAAACACTTACCTTTAGAATTTAAATTGAAATTTAATCCAAATTAAACCCAAAATTCAAACAGTCTTAGAATTTTTCCAAACCAGCGTTAATATTTCCAGAATTTCGATACGATCCCATTGGAACAAATCGCGTGCAAACCGGACCTCGTATGAGAAAGTTTTTCAAGTTAGAAGATTATACAATTTGAGTTTGAAGATAAATAAAAATAAAATAAAATAAAACGATACACGTCAACCCCCTTACCGTCTCTCTCTCTCATTCGACAGCAGATACACCACGCTCCCATCCACCTTTGACCACCTCGCACGTCTGCCACCGGCTACAGGGAAACCTCGCACCATCTCCCTCCAGATCGCATTTCGATCCCATACAACCCAACACCACGCGCCCCCCTCAAGGCATCACCACCGCCGCCGTTATAGGGTGTCACCGAACCCGAATCGGCCGATTCTAGGTGCCACGTTGCAAAATACAATCTTCGGTCACCATCAAATGACTTCCCACGACAATCTCCACCAAACCCATAAACCAATTTCGCCGATTGGTCTCGAAATCAAAAACCCCCAATTTGGCCTTAGGGTTCCGCGATTTCATAGTTTGACCGCGATTTGCCAATGATTGAAGCACAATTATGAGAAACGAATACTAGATGCTGATTCGTATCGTCGAGAACTTTGACTCTATAATTTTTTTGAGGACATTTGATTTTTGAAGTTGAATTTTGCATTGGAATTGAATTGAGGAGTTTTAGGGTTTTCAGCCATTGGCAAGTGGAGCAACAGAAATTTCTATACGTGCAGAAATGAGAAATAGAAAGGCCGCTAGGGTTTATAATGATATATATATATATGCAGAAAAAAATAGGATTGAATGGGCACGATTGGTTTGGACCGTTGAAAGATAAATGGCCCGAAAAGCCCGTTCTGGCTTCGAAACGAAATTGGGTCAACCCATATATCAAAATAAATGTTTTTGAATATTTTAAACTCGATGGAACAGGTTTCAAGTCTTATCTCCGTCGTATAAAGAAGTTATGCTAAAAACAAGCTATTTCAAATTGATTTCGAGGCGTTTCGAGCCTACACGATCAAACGAAAAATCCGATTGTTACGAAACTTTAAATCCTATAAAAAATTCACCGTTACGGATTCGATGAAACTGGTTTCGTTGAAATCCGAGTCCGTGGCCAAAATGGCTATTTTCCTATTAATTAAATAAATTAATAATTAATTGATTAAATCACTTTTCAATTCAAATTAAATTATTTACAAATTTTATCATTATGGATTACTTGGTAAATTTAGAATCCCTTAAACATTTACTGGTTAATTTATTATTGGATATTCCACCAATTTCAACGTTTGCATTTCAATTTCCATCAATTCAGAAGTTACAAATTTAAATTCCCAATAATCCAATTTAATTGAACTTTCATCCTATTATTCAATCTACTATTATCAAATGGATGAAATTAACATTGTTCATGATTTATTATATAATATTCTCAGATTTTAACTTAATTTCCATTAACGTACTATTTAAATATTTAATTTCATTTAAATCATAATTAATTTCCAATTAAATTAAATGGACCACATAAATAGGTAACTTATAAGAATTGACACTATTCAGTTTCAATTTTATTTATATGTTTATTACTTACAACCAATGTTGCCATTAGTTTTATTAAACAAGTGTCTTTCAGTTACTATTAATCACAGTATTATTTCCTTGGTTAATTCAATATTTACTTTTATTTTCTTTTATTAAATTTATAACCAAGCATACATTCACCTTATATTCAACTAATTGGAATTCCATTCAAGCTGTAAATAATTAACTATAAATAACATTGTTGCATTTCACTTTAGTTATTATTTCGTTAAATAAATTACAATTTTTTTTATATCTTCCAATATTTATTCACAATTACGCATCCGGGCTGGTGGTAACGCGTAGCAGCTACTACCGCCCACCTCGAGCCACACCCCCAATGTAACGACCCGTAAAATTCGATGTTTTTAAAATGAGTTAATTAATTGGGGTTTCTAATTTAATTTAGAAAGTAATACAAGTCTTAAAATTTATATTGGAGTGAATGTATAAAATTAGATGAAGCAATTAATTAAAGGTTAACAATTTAATATTTATATGGCAATAAATTGAAATAACGTAAATCGGCATACTTGGTTATAAGTATAATTTGTTAATTAAATTGATTTGTGGAATTAATACTGGAAGAAATAAATTGGAAATAGTATTAATGAAATAATAACTAAATTTATTTGCAACTATATAAATGGAAGTAAATTTTATTAAGTGGAGGTCAATATTGAATAAATTAATTAAAATAAAATCTAAATGCATGTTTGGATAGAATCAATAATTGATGGATTTAATGGTAAGTAATTAGAATTTAATTCTATAAAATTTGGAAACGGAATGTAATGTAAAGTAATAAGGTTAGTGCAATACCCATTATTGAATGGAAAGTAATGGGACTAATATAAATGTATCCTAGGTTATAAATCAATTTGAAGGAAACAAACATATCGAATTGATTGATGAATAAATATACATTGAATAGTAATAACTAGGGAAGTAATACGTTATAAATTAAATATGACCTAAACTTAAGTGTAAGTAAAAGGTTAAAATTGAATCTAATTCGATTAATTTGAAACTTACTGAAATAAATTGGATTCAATTTATAGAAAGGGATTATTTTAAGAAATTGAAAGAAACACTACAACTGGTGAATGAAACTACTTTAAATTGAGATGGGAATCGGTTTAAAGTATTATAAATTAATAAGTAAATCAAGATGATAAATTTGATGAATTATAGGATTTGAATTTTCAATGGTGAGTAAATTTATTTAATTTATAATAGTTGGATTTATTGCCAATAAAGGAAATGAAATATTTAATTATTACGTTAAATTAAAAATTAAGTTGAAAATGGGAAGTATTTATGTGATAATTTTAAATCCAATGGTAAACCCTTCTATTGAAATTATGAATGGAATAATTATGGGTAAATTCAATTTAATGGAAATTTTGGAAATTTATCTATAATTTTGAATTTTATGAAATTGAAGATTTATATTGATTAATCTTTAAATAAATTGACTTTTAAAATTTGTTAAATCATTGTAAATGTTTGAAAATTTTAAAGTGATAAAGATTGCAAAGTTCAGAATTTTTAACGCGAAATTTGATTTAATTAATTTATTTTAAATTTATTTAATTACTATAAAATAGTCATTTTAGTCACGGACTCGGATTTCAACGAAACTAGTTTCATCGGATCCGTAACAGTGAATTATTGTAGGGTTTCAAGTTTCGTAGCGATCGGACTTGTCGTTTGATCGTACGAACGCGAAACGCCTTGAAGTCGATTTAATTGAAATCAATTTGAAATCAATTTGAAAATATTGATTTCAGCATAACTTCTACATACGATGGAATTTGGACTTGAAACTTTTTCCATCACGTTCAGAATATTTTAAAACACTTATTTGAATATATAGGTTTACCCAATTTCGTTCCGGGGTCAGAACGGGCTTTTTGGGCCAATTATCGTTTAGCACGTTTGTTTATCGATCCATCTACTCTATTTCTAACCTACCTATATAAACCCATTTATAAACCCTAGCCTCCATCTATTCTCATTTGTTTGTGCGTTCATTTCCTCAACTCTTTCTCTTCCTCAATGGATGCAAACCTTAGATCCAAACACAATTGCAAATCAAATCAAAAGCTAAAAATTTAAAGGCATCAAAAAAATCTCAAAAAAATATATGTTGATGCTCTCGACGAGCGGAATTTAATGGTGTAATTCGTTTTTCGATTCGAGTTGTTGTTTCTTTGGAATTAAGGGAATCATTTTCGGCCATTCATCATCGTGTTGATCAACTTCTTCCGATCGACAAATCGTTGGTACCATGGCGTAGAGGGGACCGAATGCTGCTCATCGGAGTTATTGATTTGTCGAATCGACGACTGGATCGAGCTAAAGAATTCGACTAGGGTTTCTTTTCGCGTCGGCGGCTGCTGCGTCTTTCGATTGGGGCTTCTGGGTTTTGAGCGTGGGTGGTAGGTGGATGGCGTGGAGGCGTAGGAGAGGCCGGTGAGTGGATCTAGGTTGGTCGCGCATGGTCGAAGTGGCGGCCACATTTGGTTTCGGGTCGTTGCATTCACGGGTGCCAGAAAGGAGCGTAACGTGTTGTTGGCTTGAGAGGATCTGCAGGTGGTGACGTGGAAGATTATTTGGTGAGGATGAGTTTTGTTATTTATTTATTTATTATAATTTTCAAATTTCAAATCATTTTATCGCTATATCTTTCACGTACGTGATCCAAATCACACGCTGTTTTCTCTGCTAGGTTTGTATTGGAATTCCGGACTTGATGACGCTGGTTTGGATGAATTTGGAGACTGTCAAAATTTTGGGTTTAAATCGGATTTAAATTCGATTTAAATTCAAAAGGTGAGTGTTTTATCCCACTCACAACTTCTAAGTTTTCTTATGTTTGTTAAATTGATTTAAGATACGAGTAGAAATTTATTTATGACTGTTTTGCATATTTTTTCATCATCTCGGTTAAATCGCATTTGTTTAATTTAATTGTTAATTAATTTTATTTTAGAATATAAATTGACAGTTAAAATTTATTTATTTTGCATATAAACTGCTAGTTAAACAGTTATTTATTTATTAATTTATTATTGAATATAATCTGTTCGTTGATACCTGTTATATTTTATATGCTCTATATTGATCTTTGTTTAAATTGATGATGATTGCAATAAATTGGTTGATGATTGATATTGGGTGAATGGATGATGTGTTCTATATTGTATAAACTGCAAGTCATTATGCATTCTTATCTTATCGGGATTACGGTTTGAAATGATATATAACCGTAATTTTTATTTTAAATTACGGATTGAAATGATAAATATCTGTATCACTTGACCATAGGGTAGAAAATTTTATACAGGCACCGCGGTTTATATATATAAAAATATTTTTGAAATGATTCTTATGGTTTTGTAAAGAAATATACGGGTTGTATAAATATTGATTTTTGATGTTATAAAAACAGCAAATCTATTTTGGTTTTAACTATATATAAATATGCTTTGAATATAAAGTAAGCCCGATAATTAAGTTGAATATCTTATATATATGATTTAATGAATATTGATATTTCACAAATATTACTTTATTATATAGATAAATGCTTGAAATTAAGCTATGTATAAATTTAGGTTAAAGGATAAAAAGAAGTTTAAGAATAAAAGTTAAATTTTATAATTCGATTAAGTATGTATTTAAACTTATTGTTAGGGTTAAAATGTCTTAATTAAAATAAATGTTGGAAGATAAATATGAATTTACTTTGAATTAAAGTATTTAAGAATTATCCTCGAATAAAATTTATTTAAAATTCAAATGTACTTGGGATTGTAAAGGGTATGATCTTTATAACTTGATTTTGGTTTGGAGGGCTTAAATGAATATCAAGTCGACTTAAATGAATATATCAAGTTAAATTAATTTAAAGAACATCCAGTTTGTTTGAAGTTAAAGGTTTTACCTAAAATTTATTGGATTTATTAAGTGAACTTTTCAAATCTAAATAATAGTAATTGAATTTGATATATATGAAATTATCAAAGAATTAGTTTGAAATGGTTAAAGCTTTGAAATATATGAATTGAAATGGTTTATTTGGAATTTATTGTGAAATTAAAGAAGCTATATTTTTTTTATAAAGCAAAAAAAAGTTTTAACCATTAAGTATAAAAATTTATGTTTCAAAGCTATAGATTTCAAGGTATATAGATTTGGGAAGTACTACGATTTCTTGAAAAGGATATATTTGAAATAAAAAGGGATATCATATTGATTTGGGTTTTTAAAATAGAAATGATGTCGTATTTATGGTTTTTGAAAGAGATATTATATTCTGGTTTTAAAGTATAAATTATTTTGAAATAACCGCGGTGTTATAATAACGTTTGGTTGTTAAAGAGACCGGGATCGGAAGTTGTCATACTCTCTGCCAACTCCGAAAACCACTTTAACAACCGTGTACGCGATGGAGATTCCAAAATGAAGTAGGTTAGTGGCGGCGTTTCCTGTAAGGTAAATACGTGGACCCAACTCCCGTGAGTTGGCATAAGGTGGCTAAAATAAGAGCGATTGACGGGTTAATAAGGTAGCACCTTTGATCGGACACATCCCTTCGATATTATACTTTGACTTTTGGATTAATTCGGTGGCCACTTTTGATTTTATTTGAGGGTGTGGCTCGAGGTAGGCGGTAGCTGCGCGCTTCACGTTACCACCGACCCGGAAGCGTAATTGGTATATCTACCTTGGCATTGCCTAGTTGTGCCGTGTCACCTAGCCTATCGCGCCTTGTACGAGTTTGAATTTCTCCCGTAGCCCGTGTTGTATCCTCTGGTGGCTTCCCGATCAGGAGGGACTATGATATTGGATGGACTACTGGGACTATTATTATTTTAAGGGGAAGATTGGGTAACTCTTTAACGCTATTTAAAAGTAAGTTTATTTTATAAATAGACACTATTGTAATTGCGTAATATACTACATAGTAAATAGTTTAACGAATCCTTAGGAGATGTAAATCCCGAGCATCTCTTGAGTTACTGCACTCATATTTATTTCAGTTGATTTAACTTACATAAGATCTTTTAGTTCTGACTCGAGTGTTTTTGTCTTTTCAAATTCGCTCGGGTCAGTCCGAGCGTTTCAAGATCGAAGACTTTAGATCTGGAGGACGAAGACGGAGATTTCTACTACTATTATTAATTATATTCCACTACACTATTTAATTCCGCTGCATTGATTATGATTGGTATGTGAACTCTGATATTTATTGTATAAAGAAGAATCAAATGTTTGTAAACAGTTTATGAACTGTACATTTATTATTATATTTTATCCTTCCGCTGTGAGATTCTATTTTGTTTTTCTTTCCCTGTTTTTTCTTATTTACCGCATAACAATCCGCCCTTCCGTATGGTTTGAATTGGCACGTGTGTCGATTTAAGTCGTGGGAAAAGGTGGGAAGTTATACCCAAAATCAAAAATCAAAATTGGCCACCGAATCAATCCAAAAGTCAGAGTATAATATCGAACGAGTGTGTCCGATAAGAGGGGCTACCTCCTTGTCCCGAGAATCGCTCCTGTTTTAGCCACCTTATGCCAACTCATGGGAGTCGGGTCCACGTATATACCTTATAGAACATCACCACCATCCTACTTCATTCTGAAATCTCCACCGCTTACACAGTTGTTAAAGTGGTTTTCCGAGTTGGCAGAGAGTATGACAACTTTCGATCCCGGTCTTTTAACAACCAAACGTTATTATAACATCGCGGTTATTTTCAAAATAGTTTATGCTTTAAAACCAAATATCATTGCCTTTTCAAAAACCAAATCAATACGATATCATTTTATTTCAAATATATCCTTTCTAAAACCATAACACTTTCAAAATTATAATATTCCGAAACCAAATGCTTGAAATATAATCTTTCAAAAAACATAATACTTTGAATTTCATAGCTTCTAAACCATAACTTCCACCACTTAAATGGTTTGGATATTCAAATAGTATATAAAATAAAATAGTTTGAATTTAAAATTACTTTATAAAGTAAAATAATTTCCCCGACTTCACAACTTTATTCACTTTAAATTAAATCTCAATTCATAACTTTCAACTCATTTTCAGTTTTCAATAAGCCATTTCAATTTATATCGATTTCAAATATAGATTTGAACCTCCAAATAAACCATTTCAATAGATTTCAAAGCTTTCACTATTCAACACTTCAAAACTAAATTTGTTAATTCTATATATATGTATATATCAAATTCAGTTTACTATTATTTAGTTTTGAAATATTTACTTAACAATTCCAATATCATTCAAATAAACTCCAATTTCAAATAACTGAATATTTCAATCGCTTTATTCAAACTTGATATATTCATTTATATAACCTTAAACAAAAATCAAGTTAAAAATCATATTCTTTAAAATCTCAAATTCAATGAGTCCCAAATCGATTTTTATTAAATAAAATTCTCAATTAAATACAATTTCAAACCAATTTCCAATTTATCTTGCAACCTTAATTTATTGAAATCATTATAAATTCTATATTAAAATATAATTTAAATAAATACTTAACCATATTATATTTTAAATAAAATCAAACTTTATTATTAAACTTATTTATATCAACCAATTTATACATAGCTCAAGTCAAGAATTTGACTATATATATACAATATCATTTATGTAAAATCTAAAATCAATATTTATATGAAACCATGTATTTCTTTCCAAAAACCATAGAAATCAATTTCATATTTATTTATATATATAGACCACGTTGTCTGTATATAATTTTCTATCCTATGGTCAAGTGATACGGATATTTATCATTTAAATCCGTAATTAAAAACATAAATACGGTTATATATCATTTCAATCCGCAATCCCAGAAAATAAAAATCCATAACAACTTGCAGTTTATAACAATATAAAATACAACATCCATTCATCCAATATCGATCATTAAACATTTATAACAATCATCATCCAATTCAATCTATAACATTAATATAGAACAGGTAATAAATAACAGGTATCTACTGGCAGTTTATATTCAATAACAAATTAAATAACAATTTAATTCAATAAATTCAATTTAACTGAGATTATGATTAAAAATATGCCAAACAGCCATAATAAATTTCAAATCACATCATAAATCAATTTAACAAAACTTAAGAAATTTTAGAAGTTGTGAGTGGGATAAAACACTTACCTTTCGAATTTAAATTGAATTTAAATCCAATTTAAACCCAAAATTCAAACAGTCTCAGAATTTTTCCAAACCAGCGTTAAAAAATCCAGAATTTCGATACGATCCCATCGGAAAAAATCGTGTGCAAATCGGACCTCGCATGAGAAAGTTTTTCAAGTTAGAAGATTATACAATTTGAGTTTGAAGATAAATAAAAATAAAATAAAATAAAACGATACACGTCAGCCCCCTTACCGTCTCTCTCTCATTCGACAACAGATACACCACGCGCCCATCCACCTTTGACCACCTCGCATGTCTACCACCGGCCACAGGGAAGCCTCACACCACCTCCCTCCAGATCGCAGTTCGATCCCATACAACCCAGCACCACGCGCCCCCCCTCAAGGCATCACCACCGCCGCCGTTATAGGGCATCGCCGAACCCGAATCGGACGATTCCAGGCGCCACGTTGCAAAATACAATCTTCGGTCACCATCAAACGACTACCCATGACAATCTCCACCAAACCCATAAACCAATTTCGCCGATTGGTCTCGAAATCAAAAAACCCCCAATTTGGCCCTAGGGTTCCGCGATTTCATAGTTTGACCGTGATTTTCCAATGATTGAAGCACAATTACGAAAAACGAACACCAGATGCTGATTCGTATCGTCAAGAACTTTGACTCTATACTTTTTTTGAATTTTTTTGAGGAGATTTGATTTTTGAAGTTGAATTTTGAATTGGAATTGAATTGAGGAGTTTTAGGGTTTTCAGTCATTGGAAAGTGGAGCAACAGAAATTTCTATACGTACAGAAATGAGAAATAGAAAGGCTGCTAGGGTTTATAATGATATATATATATATATATATATATATATATAGGCAGAAAAAAATGGGATTGAATGGGCACGATTGGTGTGGACCGTTGAAAGATAAATGGCCCGAAAAGCCCGTTCTGACTTCGAAACGAAATTGGGTCAACTATCAAAATAGATGTTTTTGAATATTTTAGACTCGATGGAACAGGTTTTAAGTCTTATTTCCGTCGTATGAAGAAGTTATGCTAAAAACAAGGTATTTCAAATTGATTTCGAGGCGTTTCGAGCCTTCACGATCAAACGACAAATCCGATCGTTACGAAACTTGAAATCCTACAAAAATTCACCGTTACGGATTCGATGAAACTTGAACTTTCATCCTATTATTCAATCTATTATTATCAAATGGATGAAATTAACATTGTTCATGATTTATTATGTAATATTCTCAGATTTCAACTTAATTTCCATTAACGTACTATTTAAATATTTAATTTCATTTAAATCATAATTAATTTCCAATTAAATTAAATGGACCACATAAATAGGTAACTTATAAGAATTGACACTATTTAGTTTCAATTTTATTTATAAGTTTATTACTTACAACCAATGTTGCCATTAGTTTTATTAAACAAGTTTCTTTCGGTTACTATTAATCACAGTATTGTTGAGTCAAAGCTTCTATGAAGATTTTGATTGCTGACAACAATATAACGGCAATCGACAAATCAAGACCTACATATGGTACTCTAGATTATAGGTTGATTATTTGATGTTGTAATAGTGATAAACTTGTTAAAATCTATCCTCAAATAATCATGCATTTCAAATATAGTCGATATATATACATTTAAACATCATTGCACATTCACTGTGAAAATTTACACAGACCGGTCGACCGGTTGAAAATGGGGCGGTCGACCGTTTCTGGTAAAGTTGCACAGTAAACGTGCACACATGCACATAACGACTATATATTTAAAATCCTGTCTACCGGTCATTTTTTGACCTGTCGACCGTTTTTAAACAGAAAGCAAGTTTTCCAAAAAGACACTCCTCTTCTCCAAAAGTTGCATCTCCTACCTTTCACCAATAATCACAACTCTTGATGACAACTGTTTCACCAAGAGTTACAACTATTTCTTCTTATATATACTCATCTAAATCGTTGATTCAAACATGAATTTTATGATTATTATATGCTTTCTCTGATCTTACTTTCTAACATTCTTGCATTCTAAAAGAACTCATTTAATTAATAGCTTATTGAATCATTGAAACTATTTTATACCTTTTGATTCAATAAGCAATATACCTTCTTTAATCTTCACAAAACATCATTCATATTCTTTGAGGATAAGATTATAGGAAGGGTGTACTACTAGTGACAAATCCGTGTTTTCAAGAACACAAGTTGTCAACAACAATTGTATTTGTTTTTGTTGAAGTCCTCGTGTTGTAAGAGGCAAGTGTTGAAGTCCTCAGTGTATTAGAGGCGTGAAATCCCGTTCGGCTGTTCGGGTATTGTAAACCTGTTCCTCCGGGTGAAGCGAGGTAGTTAATAGTGAAAATCCAGATAAGAGTCTGGGACTGGACGTAGGACGGTGCTCCGAACCAGTATAAAAATCTCTGGTGTGATTTTTCTATTTTCTATTTACAATGCTATTATCATCTATTTCCGCATTTGTATTGTAATCCATATTACACGATCCGTGTATACTATATTAGCACATATAATTGTATACACACCGCACTTTCAAGTATTATTTCCTTGGTTAATTCAATATTTTATTTTATTATATTTATAACCAAGCATACATTCACCTTATATTCAACTAATTGGAATTCCATTCAAGCTGTAAATAATTAACTATAAATAACATTGTTGCATTTCACTTTAGTTATTATTTCGTTAAATAAATTACAAAAATTTTATATCTCCAATATTTATTCACAATTTATGATTAAATTAACATTTTTAAATTATCGAAAGTTACGGGTCGTTACAAATTTTGTATATATATTTATACAAATGTTTTAAATTATATATACATATACATATATTTAATTTTGAGACTTTTAGTTATAAAATATATTTTAAATATATGAATACGTATTTATATAAATATACTTTGCTTTATAGATTTATGCACATATTTAGACAACATAAAATACATACGAAATGAGTTAATGTGTCTGTTTCGAAGTAAATTCCAACACCTATATACGGGTATGTTATACCCTTCATGGATTATTATGTTACACATGCACACACATATGTATATGTATATGATACATACACACACACATACATATATATATATATTAAATCATTCAAATTAACTTTACATTACAAAATACTTAAATTTAAATAAAATACATGATTTTATTTAAAACAAATTTAGAATTGTTCTAAATGAATTAGATTTCATAGGCCCAACAAAGATCCAATAGGAAAAAAAATTGAAATACACCCACCACTATCGTTGCGGCTGGCCAAGTTCCAACAACTGGTGGGATCGAAAAACCTACATTGGCATTTGCATTTTGATTATCTTTTACCTGTCGACCCAAATTCCTTCTGGTGTTGGGTTTAGCATTTCCATTGGTTGTGGTGCTTCCTCCACCTAGATTCACTCTTCCTTTCCTGCTTCCATTTCTTTCTTTCTCGTAATCTGCATATGAGCCTTAGTTAGATACAGAAGAATGATCTAAAAAGGAAGAGAGAATAGAGATAGAACACATGCTTATATATAGCAAATACAAGTACGTTACTATAGTGTTATCCCATCCCTTGATTTTATTCCCTGATCCACTAGGATTATGTTTTCAAAAATCTTTTAATGTTTTAAGTTTTACATAAATTGGCTATGATACCAACTTGTAACATCTCCCCATTGAGGCCGAAAACTAAGTGTTGCTGATGCTGTAGTCGTCCATAGTATTACTTTTCAGTGATAAAATGCAGCTATGTTAACCAAATTAATAATCATAAGCACATGAATATGAAAAAAATTCAAACACAATTCAGGAATAACTTTTACATTCCATTTCAAAATATGATTTCATATTCATTACATAATCTCATTCGCAATTCCACATTCAGAGAAAATATAACTATTACAAAATACTTCAAAAGCGATATATTAAGATGCCCTCTTGGTTTGTCAGAGTTTACTACTATTACTTAGAAGTTAGAATCTTTTATCATTACATACGTTCAAATAGACAAACACAGTGGAAATCCATAAAGCTCCTAATAGCTAGATTGTCTCATGCACATTTTCGGAAGCTTATTCGTCTAATTGAAACATGGAAACCCTTACTCCCGACCTACTCAAATTAGTACCCGAGATTTTTAGGGGAAAAACGGGCCAGACAACAGTCTAGTGTGAATAATGACCTACCATCTCGAACCAAATAGATATATGGTGAGACCATGCCATTGAGCGGAACGGGTTTTCCCCTCAGTGGTATTTTAACTAATATATCTAAACCATATACTGTGCTCCAACATCCACAATGGTTATAACATAATAATATACTGATATGAAAACATGCAATATACTTGATTACCCATTCCAAGTAAGTAGACTACCCATCTAAATTTTTCATTGACTATCCATCTTATACTTAAGTGCACTACCCATCTCACATATATTAATTATTTGGATTACCTATCTCCAACCATGTTGTATACCCATCACAAATGGTTTCATTAACCAAATTATATGGATTATACATCTCACATGTAATTATTACTTGGATTACCCTTCCCTTACTATATGGACTACCTATCACACATGGTTTAGCTATTTAAATTATGTGGACTGCCCACTATACATCTTCCATTCATTTAAAATGATATGGACTATCCAATACACATTCTATAGTTTTTCTAGGATAACTATGAACCCCTCATTAACCTCGTAAAGACTACCTATCTCCTGTATGATGTGGACTATCCATCTCACATCCCGTAGTTTTCTTAGGAAAACCATGAACCCATCATTTATTGATATAACTCATGTTACCCATATGTTAAACCCATGTCTATTGGTGTCCCAAATTAGTTTATCTACCCTTAACGTTTTAACATCTCGAAGTGACATACTTTAGTATCCCCAAATGATCTATGTCGAACTTATTAAAAATATACATGGGTATCCCCAAGGTTTAAATTCAAAATCATAAAACATATGGCTCGCTGCCATTAAATAGTTTAATATAGATCAACGTCGACGTCAATAATAATGTCGATAAAGAGGCTTAAGGCACTTCGCCTTTAATAAGATAACACACAACACACATGGAGTTAAGGCATTATTTATCTATCCAAGGTCGAATACAAAACTTAGACTCTTTTAGGTATAAAAATTTCATGTCGAAAATGATGTTGTCGACTGATATATCCTATAGGTTACCCACCTACTTGAAACTAACTTCGTTTAATCCAAAAACAGGGCGACAAGGCCTAACGAGCCTTCGTCTGCGCCATTGAAGAAACACGATGTCACAGTCTGGATTTTCAACCTTCAAAAATCGACATCAATATGTCCACTGTATTATGTCGAACAATCGAATGCCGGAAATACCAGATCTTTACGGAAAGAAGAAAGAGGTAGAAGAAGAAAATAGAAATAACGACACAGAATCTATCAATCGCAGCGGAACAACATATAATAGACAACAACATATTTTTATACAGAAAGAACTATGAATGTTTTATATCATCAGAGTACAACCCAACCAATAGCACAATACTGGACAGTTATAATAATTTGTCCTTACAAAAGCTGAATATACAACATACCATACACAACGGAATATAAATCAGATACATGATATACGTCTTCATCATCCAGCTTTTCTCTTGAGCTCCACAGTATCCTATCCTATATCTGTAATACTCGGTCTGACCCGAGCATTATAATAAAATAACATCCGAATCAGTCTGGAAAACCAGCGTGAGAAAACACTCTCAATTTGAATGATTAAAAATCAATAATCCTTTGAAAATCAAAGGTATCTTATAAGACCATGCCATAAAAAAACATGATGGGCTTTTACCTTAAGATAACCAAAACATTTCATATCCAAATCCTCTGATATTATAATAGTGTCTAAGGACAAATACTTATTCAAATAGCTGAAATTGTTACATTAATTAAATTCTAGCAATACTAGGCTCTACAATCAAAACCGTAAAAGCACGTATTGGAGAATGGATTCCAATTGAATGACTAGGAAATGGGGTACCACCTGTCACAGTACACGTCTAGAATAGCATATCGAGGAACATTTCGGAATCCCCTGCTACACAAGACTGGACTACCCACTACACCACAAAGCTGTTTTAGCCACACCCCTATCCGCCTTATTTGATACGGCTCAAAGCCGTATCAAATTTGATACGGGTAAAAGTCGTATCTAAATGTTTAGATACCGTTTTTAGCCGTATAAAATTTGATACGGCTTTGAGCCGTATCAAATTCGTTCCTTCCCTCGTTTTTTTCGTTCCTTCCCTCTTTTTTTTCGTTCTCCCCCAAATTCATTCCTTCCCTCGTTTTTTTTCGTTCTCCCCCAAATTCTTCCCCTAACTTACGACCACGCCTCAATTGAAGTTAATTACCGAAATTACCATTTTTTCGTCAAATCTTCAGCGACTAATTCCGGCTATTCTCTCGTTCTTTCTCCTTAAATCGCGTTTTAAAATAACAAGTTTCTTCAGCTCAAACTTCTATCAGCCGCCTTTCTTTTTCCTTCACGTAATCGGTGCTTTCAGGTATTCTGATGTTGTTTATTTTCCTTTCCATGTGTTAGTATTTTTTTTATTTATTATTTATTTCTACTATTACGAGCATCACCATGTATTGCATAATAGCTTCAACATCAAAATTTGTTATTGAGTACATGAATTTATCTTCTTCGTTTTTTTGCCTTCTTTCCTAAATTTTGGTGTGATCATTTAATGTCCGATGTAGATATTATGAATAAGATTTTGTTTTTTGCAGTAAAATTGTGCATAATCTTGTGTATGTAAATCTTTGCAGTAAATTATCGTGTTAAATTATTATTTTTTGATCCAATAATGATTGTTCAATAAGCAAAGGTTTTACAAAATTTGGAGTCTTGCTTCCTTGATTCCTAAGAGCCCTCCTTATTTTATTTGAACAATGCCAGTAGGTGTATTTAAGGCTCCCCAAAATAAATAAATACATACAAAAGTGCGGTCCGTTGCATCGTGTTATTTTTTTTCTTTTTCTACCTTTAAATTGTGTAACCATGAGTATGATTTTATATGAGTAGGCACGAAAGTACAGCAGCCATGCATATGAGTTAGTGTGAGTATAGGTTGCGTGAGTTATGTTATTTTTAGTGTGAGTGTTGCCCTTGCAAGAGTAGCTTGTGTCCTTGTATTTATTTGCTGTTGCTAAGTGTTTAAACTATATTTTTATATTATAAATCTTGGGAATATACATATCTAATTGAAATTGACCATTTGCAAGTGTGTAGTGTGTGTCATTTATATATTACAAGTTCAATGTCTTACCTGCAAATTCCAGAATTTCTTTCCATTTAAGTACTGATGCATCTCCTTAAGTTTGTTATTCTTATCGTGATGTATATGAGGATTTCAGCTGGGTTAGTGTAGTGTTGTTTATATAGTACATAAGTATTAACTTGTTAAAAGCTAATGCATGGGTGAGTATTCAATGAATCATTTTGTATACCATTCAGTTCAGTCCATTGCTATAAACAGCAGCACTTAAAGATACTGCATTGGAATATAGGTGTTTAGTTAGACATGTCATACACTGTACATAAGGGGTGTGCTTTTGTTTGCTTTGTTCTGTTATTTGAGCCATTTTTTTATGGTTACATGATTTTATAAATAGAGTTTTCAATCCCTTAGTCTAATGTAAATATAACACGCATATATTTATAAAATTGATTTTTAACAAAAGTTATGAAGTCTAGGGTAAGTATAACATCCTAAATATATAGCTTTCTTGACTTTGTTTTTTAATCACTATGAATCCAAGGGTTGAAACAGACATAAGTATTTCTACGATTAGCTATGTTTTTGTTATTAAACATTTGTTGCATGATCTGGTCTTGAGAATGAGCTTCTACGTAAATGAGGCATTAAGGTCTCCATTAATTATCTAAAAGAATTTTCTGTTACAAAATCTGTTTTTCTTCCATTTCGAACATAAACTGCCTTGTTGTGGAAAATACCATACCAACTTTAATGCATAAGCTTCTTTTGAGTCTGTAGATTTCATAATCAAAGTCCACCCTCTTGTTTAGGTTTTAAGTCATTGTCCTAACTGATTTTGTATTGCTTACCCACTATGAGAACTGAGCACACAAACTTTCAATTTTGTTTATAACATTACGAGGCATTTCACAAATTTTCATCTTTGACCTTAATTTTATTTAGCATATATTGATGAATATTGAATGATATATAATAAAAGTCGATACGAAAAATTGCTTGTCTGTTGAGACTGGTATCGCTCAAATCCAATTGAACTCACCAATAAATGTAATTCCAATCAAATTAAATAAAGTAAGTAAGTAAATAAATTGTGGGTATCATCAAATAATGAAGGATTGTATTTGATCTTTTTATTAGACACTCAGAAGGATTGTTGCCTGCAATATTTGGATCGTGATTTACATGCAAAAACATGGAAGATATTGGAATGCTTTCCAATGAATCCTGAATGCTTTTTACTCAGTCTAGTCATTTTAAACTATTTTTATTTCAGCTTTTTACTTTTGTTATTGCCATGAATTGATGGTTGATGAGAACGCTTTTATTGGCTAAACAACAAATTTTACAATGATGTTGATTTCGTTTTTATTTCAGGACAACCGAGTTGATATATCCGTAGATTATTTGTTGCATTCGTAAGTATTTGTTACATCTCTGTTGTAATTTGTTATATTCTTTTAAGACATCTGAGTCTTGCATGTGTATGGCTACTGTTTTTGCATTTATGCAACAAAACACAGTATAAACGCCACATCACAATTCAACAAGCATTTGCTTAGTTTGATAAAACTGAACACTTTTACAAACTGAGCATTGCTCTCAGTTTTTATAAACTGGGTTTATTTGTGGATTGTTTTTTTTTTTTTTTGTAATCTGTGATACAATTACAAATCAATAATGGTTATTTAACCGTGTTTACAGGCAATAAAATTCCATGCATGGTTTTTTGGCAGTTGTTTCCTCCTTTAGTGTTCGTGTGTTTTCTCCTAATAATAAAAAGGTTGAAATCTCATTCTCTTCATATCGAATGATAAGAAAAATTGTCTAACAACATTTAAGGATCTGAACCATGACTTTTTTGTTATGTATTTTTTTAGTCGATTTTCTTAGCATTTATATATTCTTGTTTAAGTACAAACTTGGATCGTCCTTACTTCGGTGATTAGTTATATAAAAACAATGTACATAGGGTAATGAAGTATACTTTCTTGAGTCGTTCTCTCTGTTCGTAAATGGGGAATCCCTCAACTTTTCCCCTGGAAACAAAGTAGAAATTTTAATTCTTTTATGTCAAACATAAAGATTAACACTACAAGAAACACTACATCAACTGTAGAATTGAACTCTAACCTGTAAAGTGAGCTAGTCAATATAGCATTCATTTTTGTATACACTCCATATATATCGTAGTTTTTAAAGTCATAAGTTTCTGGAGGTGGGTTTTGGTCCAAAGCGTGGTTCATTTTGTGCTTCAGAGATACTAAGTAAGGTGTACGAGGGATGTCTAAGGTTACATTGTTGATAGCGAAACGAATGTGGCCATTGACTACGTTGACTGAACCTAGTAGGAGGATTGTACGGTCAGATTTTGTTGGAGGAGGATGGATGTGAACTTGTTCAAAGTCTCTGCTCCATCAGCTATCTGCGAAACCTCCCAATTCTCTCATAGTATCTCAGAGTCTTAGGACCCCCATGTTGTACTGTTTGAGCATAAATCAGCTTCTATACAAGAGAAGTTTTCTTAACCACCTAGAAATGCATTTATTTTAACAAACACAACAACAACAAGTTAAAGCCTTTAGTCCCAAAAGGCTTTAACTTATTTTAGAAAATACAACAACATACCCCTTGGATGCAAAGTTATGCGTAGAAGAGAAAGAAGTGAAGTGCTGTCGAAATTAAAGCATTTAGTCCCAAAATGGCTTTAATTTGTTTTAGACAGAAGTGAGGTGTTGTATACAAATTTTGATTGCATGATTAATTAAGATAATGTTAGACAGAAATAACTTACCAAAACAAAATTCGTTGGTTTTCGTTTATATTTAAGTTGATTACATCGCAAATATATTATATTTACGTCTAGTGTTCTAATATATATGATATGGGAGGGCAATATGTCTTTCAGTATAGACAAAAAGTGGATAAATGAATCCGATCAAAGATCTACATACTATATAGACGGGGTGAAGAAGTTTATTAGTTTTTTTGATGAAAACGGTGGTAAGAAAGGAGTGTATTTATTCCTTTGCACTCGGTGCAAAAATATGAAGATGATCAAATTCGATGACATTCATTTTCATTTGCTTAGATGGGGTTTTATCCGATCATATACCGTATGGTATTTTCATGGGAAAAAAGGGCAGAGAAGGAAAAACAACAACCAGTTAGTCATGCCACAAGTACCAACGAATCTGAACATATTATGATGGAAGATCTAGTCAATGATGCAGATAGATTTCATCATTTTCAACCTGAAAATCCGTTGTCTGATCATGCTAATATTGGAGAGCCGTCTATGGTTGATGGCAATTGGCAGGCCAATGAAAGTAAGAAGTATAATCACTTTTTGGTAGCGCAAAAGAGCCACTGTATCCTTCATGTTCAAAAGGGTTGACGAAGCTGTATGCCATTGTGAAACTGAATAGCTTGAAGACCCAATACGGGTTTTCAGATAATGGTGTGACTGCACTCCTCGAACTAATAAAGGAGTTACTTCCCAAAGGTAACACGCTGCCGACAAAGTACTCCGACGTGAAGAAGTTAATTAAGCAAGTTGGGATGAATTACAAAACTTATGATGCATGCATCAATGATTGCATATTATACTGGAAAGATGATGCGAATAGAGTTTCGTGTATAAATTGCAACGAACCAAGATATATGACATCATTCAACGAAGAAAGAAAAGGCATCAAAGTACCTCGAAAGACATTAAGACATTTTCCTTTAATTTCTAGATTGAAGAGATTGTATACTGTACCATGGATAGCAGATGCGATGACCTGGCATGGTCATGCCAAGTCTGATCCAACCATAATGCGTCATCCATGTGACACTTCTCAATGGAAAGCCGCGGATTATTTTGACTAAACGTTTGCTGTCGAGCCACGAAATGTCACACTTGGAATAGCAACAGATGGTTTCTGTCCACATGCTTCTCTATCTAACCCGTACAGTTGTTGGCCAGTAATTGTAGTACCATATAATCTTCCTCCGTCTATGTGCATGAAACAAGAGTTTTCAATGTTAACACTGTTGATTTCTGGGCCAAAACAACCAGGGAAGGATATTGATGTTTATTTACAGCCGTTGATAGACGAGTTAAAGAAGTTATGGGAAGGAGTCGTTACGTATGATTCATTAAATAAATCCGAATTCACAATGAGAGCTAGGGTGTTGTGGGCAATCCATGATCACCCTGCTCTTGGGACTTTATCGGGATGTACAACTCATGGTTATTTTTCATGTCCGGTGTGTGGGGAAAACACTTGTTCTTATCATCTTCCTGAAAGTAAGAGATGTGTTACATGGGACATCGAATGTTTCTTCCTAAAGAACAAAATTTTCGATACGACAAGACAAATTTCAACAACGAACAAGAACTTCATCGTCCTAAACGGACATTGACTGGTTTTGAAGTTGAAAAGAAAGTAGCGAATATCAAAATGAAAGTTGGTAAACACAAAGAAGAAATTAGTCGAAAACGGAAAAAGTCAATTAATGAAGAAGTTGACAATGTTTCTGCATGGTACAGGAGGTCTATCTTTTTTGATTTACCATATTGGAAAGCAAATATGATTCGCCATAATATTGATGTTATGCATGCGGAGAAAAATGTCACAGAGCATCTCATCAGCACCATTATGGACCATAAAGATAAGTCAAAAAATGGCATCAATGCACGCAAGGATTTGAAAATCATGGGATAAAACAAAAGTTGTGGGTGATGGAAGATCCTGAAACAAATAAAATAATCATACCAAAGGCAACTTTCACTTTGAGCAAAGAAGAAAAGATACGGTTTTGCACCATTTTGAAAAACCTGAAAGTGCCCAACAAATTCTCTTCAAACTTTCACAACTATGTGAACATCAATCCTCTCGAACTAAGAAATATGAAGTCACATGATTACCACGTCATAATGCAACATTTGCTTCCGGTATTGCTTCAACATTCTTATCCACAACATAAGGATCTGCAAAATGCTATTCATCGTATTAGTCTATTCTTTAACATTTTGTGCTCAAAGGTGATCAATAGGGAACACCTTATAAAAGCAAAGGCTAGTTTGGTAGAAGCAATGTGTGTTTTTGAAAAACATTTTCCACCTGCATTTTTTGATATCAGTATCCATCTTATGGTTCATTTAGCCGATGAAGCATTAATTTGTGGTCTCGTCAGATATAGATGGATGTATCCCTTTGAACGGTAAATAACTAATTTCAGTTATGTACATTATTATTCGATAGAAATAGCTATTATGTACAATATATAATTGATCACATTCACAGGTTGATGAAAACATATAAAGGATATGTGCGCAACAAAAGATACATTGAAGGTTGTATTGCAGAAGGATATATCGTACAAGAAGCTAGCCTTTACTGCATGGAATATTGCCAAACGGAGGTGATGACAATCATAAACATACCCACGAAACGTTTTTAGACGAGGACGATGAGTTTGCTGGTGAGATACCTTAGATAATGGTAAAGATATAACGTTAACCCAAGTGCAGTTTGAACAAGTGCGTAGATGGGTCCTTAAAAAGTATGATGGATTGGATGAATGGAAGAAGTAAGTTCACACCTTTGTTTTGAATTTCCATTTTTTAATTCAATTTATGTATTCGTTTTGATATGTGTTTTCCATAGGAGGTATAACTCCTATGCGAAAAGTACTAGATTTCAATCACGAGGCAGGGGTACAACTGTCGAAGTCGTTCAAAGTTTAACTCTATGGTTACGCAACGAGGTATTACAGCATCTTAAGTATTTCACTTGTTTATAAGTTGGCAATACACCTTCGTGGCCATGTTTTGTTTTACTTATTGTATTTTATGTAGTTGTTGAAGTGCATCGATGTTAATCCAACTCTCTGGCGGCTAGTGCATGGGCCGAAGTTCACGGCACTTAGTTATACTAAGTACCAAGTGAATGGTTTTTTATTTTCCACGAAAATGTACGAAAATCGTATGGTAACACAAGATAGCGATGTATGCATGAAAGCAATTACAAAATTTAAAGCGAGTGGTAAAGATAAAAATTATAAGGAAGCAGAAACAACGTATTACAGAGTCATTCAGCAGATACTTGAGTTGGATTACACTGACTTCAAACAAACAGTTTTTTATTGTGATTGGGTAAAGGTCGAGGATAAGATCAATGGTTGCAAAATAGATCCTGTTTCAAACTTGATCATGGTTAATTTAGGGAAATTGAAGAGCAAAGATAGCGTGAATGATGAGCCATTTATTCTTGTATCAGAATCGAGTCAAGTGTTCTACTCAACAGATTTAAAAAATAACGGTTGGTCTGTGGTTTTGCATACACCAAAACGGTTGACTACAAATGTGGATGACATTGAGTTTCCTACCGTCTATCAATCAGCTTTTGAAGACAATGAAAAATTAGAAGACCTTACCAAAACCATTTGTTAACTGATGAATTGTTAAATGCTTCATTTCTCGTTGTAATTTCTAGTCCTTGGGGTAGTAGGAGTGTGAGATATCATTGTTAAATATTTCACTATAACAAAATTGAAGTTTGCTTATGTTTGGATTATCAATTAATATTTTTCAGCATTACTAATGACCTGTTTGGATTGAAGTTTGCTTATGTTTGGATTATCTCATATTAAGTGAATATGAGAGCTTAATGAAAGCACTTATTGGAAAACAAACATGACAGCATCCACTTATGACCTGTTTAACTTGTCGAAATTGTTTCTTGCACTTGTTTGTGTGTATTTGCATTTGTGTTTTTATATTTGGCATTTGCAATTAAAATAAAAGAGAGAAAAGCATCCACAATTTCATAAAATTTCTTATTTCACTTTATTTTATTTTACATCTGCATTTATATTTGATCAATAAAAACTAATAAGAGCTGATTTATTTTTTTGCTAGACTTATCTCAACATTTATTTGCACAGCTAGCAAGTAGGATGTAGAAAGGGATTTGCACTGTTACAACAGACTGTAAATAAATGTTTCCCAACTTCTACTTTAGACTGTTACAAATCAATAATGGTTATTTAACCGTGTGCAGGAAACTGTGTCACAAAATCCAGCATCATCACATTCATCATGTTCAGAAGAACAAATAGTTGATCAAAACTTACATGGTATTCCAGTCTCAGAAAACGCTGGAAAAATCGCCACTATGCTGGGAAAACTAGTAAGAGCTCATGTGCCGATATCATACATAAGTTGGAGCAAAGTACCCGGTACATATAAGGACAATGTTTGGAACCAATTGGTGGTAAGTCTGATAGAATTGATTAACTTGCTTAGGTCGGCAGTTGGCTCTATTATTTGATAGAATTTCTTCTTTAGTTTTCTTTTTATTAAGTCTGCTTGAATCCAGTTTACAAATGAACGGTGATGATCTTAAGTCTTAACATGTATTACATATAGACAGTTCCATACTGTTCTGTTTATGTATTTAACTTTTTGCAGAAAATGTATGCGCTCGAACCGCCTTCAAAGGAATTTTTTTTAAAAAGAATGTCCGAGGCGTTTAGGAGACAAAAAAAAATTGAGAGCAAGTTTTTATGACACTTTCGACAATGACGAAGAACGAATGAAAAATTGTCCACCTACAATTGCTCAAGAAGATTGGAACGAGTTCATAAAAAATAAAGCAACGCCTGAAGCGAGCGGAATAAGGGTGTTAGCCAAAAAAAATAGATCATTGCTCAGTTATGCTCACCATGCAGGCCGTAAAAGTCACGCTAGAGTAGAACACGAAATGGTAAGTTATATTCATTTTTTTTAAAAAATGGTATAAATCACAACTAACATATTTTATATATTGCAGATCGTTGCAAATCCATCTGCAAATATCAACCGTCGTCATGTATGGGAGAAGACACACACGAAAAAAGATGGTAGCATTTCAGATGCCAATTCTTCGTACTTCGTAAGTTAAAATTTCAGTTATGTGTGTACCATCTTTACACAAGTACAATTTCAGGTATATATAGGAATAAGCATAGGAATATCTACAGTCTGGTATATATTCATACAAGTACAATTTCAGTTCTGTGTGTACATGAATTAACAGTCTTGTATTCATTAACATAAGCATTAACATAAGTATAACCTTATATTAATACACACAGCAATAACAGCATACGCATATATGCATATAGACACATACACTCTAGGGTCATTTATAACTGAGTCATTTCACCTCAGATGGCCAGCAACAGTTTTGGAACTTAAGTTTTCAAAACATGTATACATACATATATTTTCATTATTCATATACGTATTATGCAATCTCAGGATCAAATTGTGAAATTAAAGGAAAAGATCACCGATAGTGATGAAGAAAAATTGACAGTGGATGAAGATATCGTATCACAAGTGATGGGAAATGATACAAGGGGTAGGAGCCACGGAGTTGGGACCGTCATACCAAAGACTAATATTAAGGCTTCTGCTATTGCACATAAACGATTGAAACATGTTTGTGGAGACAATGCTGAGTTGAAAATGAGGATGGAAAGTTTGGAGGGTATGGTGGGAAGTTTGGAGAGTACAGTGGGAAATTTGTCTGGGCAAATGGAGCTTCTGATCAACATGGTGGGAAACATAGAACAAGGAGAACGCAACACACAACTCAATGCTTCTAAATTCGTTATTTCTCAATCCCAGGATACAACCAATGTGGCGAACAATCAAAAATGTGAAATCCTCAACTCTGATCTAGACATAATAGCAACAGGTATTTATTAGTTTCTTTTTATTTTTACTTGTTTTCGATACAGTTATTTTGTTGGATAGATCTAGACAATAAATTTTATTGCAATAGGTACTGTATGTCGAGATTCTACATCGTCCAAAATCCATGGGAAATCTGTACCATCCACACATGAAAAATTGGTTTTGGACAATATACTGCTACCAGATGAGAGAACCAACAAAATAAATCATTAATTTGCAGAGACCTTTGTTGATGTTGGAGTGGGTGGGTATGTGTGCCATCCGAAGATTATGATTCGATATCTTTAGCAGGTATGATTCGAATTATTTGTTGTTTGATTTTAGTGTGTTTATTTTGGGTGTTAATTTGCATTTTAAAAAAAAAGTTGTGTGTATGTTTGTTATGTGATTTGATTTGTGCGCTTATTATTTTTTGCATTTGCCTTTGCATTTCTATTTAAAAGAAAAAATAGTACATGCAATTTCTTTCGAAAAGAAATTGTATTCCATTTCAATTTCTTTTGCAATTTTTGCATTTTCAATATCTTGTTACAATTTTATTTTCTTTTATAATTCTACATTTACAAACACTGTTGCCTCACTACTGCAACCTTAACCTCCTTCACTATGCGTATCACTTACTTCTACCTATACATCAACTCTCCTCGAACCATTATAACTCCAACAAACTTCTTGCTGCATACGGACTTCACTAAACACTTCTCTGAACACTTTATAGTAGTAGCCATTCCATCATCACCAATTCATGCAGTAGTTACACCTTCCCTCTAACATACAAGAAATGTGGGATGGTGGTTGTGAAAGGCAGTTTTGAATGTGAATGTAAGTTTTGAATGTGAATGTACGTAATGGCAGATAGTTGTAGTGATATTAGTGGTTAATGTAAGTTGTGAATGTGAAGCAGGGGTTGAAGGGGATGGAATATATTGCAAATGTAACAGTAGTTGTAGTTGACTAGTAGCTAAGCAGTTGCTGTCGACATGAAGTCTGGTGGCAGTATGGTTGTATAACAGTGAGGGTATGTATGTTCGGATGGTGAGGCAGAGGGTAAGTACGAAGTATGTTCAGGGGCACTTGCTGTTGATATAGCAGTATGGTTGATAGGAAGCTGTTGTTGATATAAAGTATGGTGGTAGTATGGCCATGTAGTAAGCAAGGTTGTATAGAACTGTGGTGGCAGAGATATGTAATGTACGAAGTATGTGTAGTTGTTGTATTGATCAGTGAGGTAGATGGATGGTGTGTAGGTAAGGGAAATGTTGTGAGTTGGTTCAGGTAGTGTGTATATGGAAATGAGGTGATGGTTATAGGAGGAACTGGCGGCAGTTGAAGCTCGAATTGTTAAGGTTGACACGGTTGTGTAGGATGTTTGTTTGAAGATGGTGGGGTATCTGCTGTTCAGGTAGGCAAGAATGTGATGGTCAGGTATGAGGTGTGGTTATTTGGTGATGTACTCAGGCAATAAAAACAGATGTTGTGTAGCAGATGAATATGATGCAGATGTACTCGAGCCAAAAACTTGCTGTAGATGGTGATGCAGATGTTGTAGATGAATTCAGGATATCAGTGTGCAGAAGGCCGGATGCAAAGCAATGTGTAGTTTGTGATCAGCAGTTTTGGTAGAAATGATAAAGGAGGAGCAAGGCAGGTAGATGTATGATGGAAAAGAAAGTGATGTTGCAGAGTGTTTGGTTATGGGGGATTGTGCAGTTTTATGATGAATGTTGAGGATGTGGGAAGGTTATATGGTCAGTGTGAGGCAGTTGTATTGCTCTGTGATGTTGTATGGGATGGTGAATGTGGATGTTGTATGGAATGATGAAGACAATAGTTGCAGAAGTATCTGAAGTATGATGATGTAGCAAAGGTATTGCAGTTGTTTTTGTTTGGTTCAGAGGAATGGCAATGAGAAGGATGACAGCAGTATGAAGGATGGTATGTGATTATATGGTTATGGAATAGGTCGAAGGGAAGGAGGCTGGCAGATGGGTATTTTCAGGTGATAGTCATTGATGGTGATGCACAGTTAAGTGGGCAGTGGGTTATGTAAAAAAATGGTGATTGTCTGTGGATAAAGATGGTAGAGAAGTGATGTATGCAGAGGATGTCACGACAGTGATATATATGGAGGTTGATAGGAATAATTGAATGTTGTGAGCGGATATCCGCAATGAGAGGTTGTTCGTGCATTTCTGTAATTCTGTGGGAAGTCGTATTCATGCCTCTGGTGTTATCAATAATATATAATTGTTTTCGATTTGGGTTCAAGATTAGTTAGGTTGTTTGCAAGTGTTTGTAGGAGCCGTCTTGAGTAGGAGAGATTTGAGAAAGTGCCGAAGTGGCGTTGGTTATTTTACTAGTGCCTTTAATACTTGTGTCCCATTATCTTTTATTTTAAGGGTTATCTTGTTTTAACAGATAATTAGATACTTTTGTCTGAGTTGTTTTGTTTGGTAATGCTGTATGGGTGTTTTTGACTGATATCCGGTTGTACTCCTACACCTATTTGGCTCACTAACAACTTTTGTAATTCTCTACCAGTAAATAAAGTACTCTTGTTTAAGAAAAAAATCTCACTTGCAAATATCAGTATATTCAATTTTATATCTTTAGTTACAAATATTGTTTTAACATGTTTTGTATTTTCATACATACAAACAAAAATAAGCACAATACATGTAAAATAATTGTTAAATAAAATTGATTAGGACTTAACATAATACTTGATGCAATCCATGACATTCTTCTATCTTCATGCATAAAAACTCATAAAGTATGCACTTATTCAATGTGACATGTCAGACATTAGGTCAACATTAAATAAATCTTAAAAGTACATAATTGCTTCATGAGTAAGACTTTCTGATGCTGAGTGAAGTTTGCCATTAGAATCAAGAATGTATTTTCCTCTATATTAGCTTTGGGAATTGACACATTGTTGTGGAATTTTTTTGTATTTTTGTCACTCTGTGTCAACCACTTAAGTTTATTTGAATTTTAAATAGCTATTTTCCTCATTAGAGTGGATAGATGATCAATTTTTTGCATAATCTGAAGCAATATTATCGTCTAGGGGATTTTTCAATAACTGTTCATGAAGACCATTTGCTTCTAATTTGATCGATCACACGATGCTTGACTAGAACCCTTCGTTTTTTGCCAGGCTCTTATTGCTAGTTTAGTTGCTTTAAGTTTGCTCAGAAACATAAAAATTGGATTTCCATGAACATTTGTACTTACAGATTGTTGTATAATTTCATTATAATCCTGAATGTTTTTTTACTCAGTCTAGTCATTTTAAACTATTTTTAGTCAGTGTACTAGCAGTTTGTTTATTTTGTAACTGTAAACATGATGATTAAGGTTGTAGCACTAGAAGATTGTGGTTTATTTGAATATAGGCGGCGGATGTAATAAGGTTGTAGCTTAGGTCTCGTTATTACATCACTCTAATTTCGAGCATTAAAATAACCTTCTGCTGGATAGAAACTTAAAATTCTTGATTCTTTCACTATTTACATCTTCCACTATCATTTGATCATAATCTGGAATTGATGAATCTGCCTTAACATGTTCATTAGCAGGTGTAAGGATAGTTTCTAAAGGTTGAACTTTTGATTCGGAATCTCCAGATGCTACTGCCGTTGAGGTTGATGGTATATTCTTTGAATTCAGACAGTCAAAACAGTTAGCAAGTGAATGGTAGATGTAGTATTGTACTTATGTAGTATGGTATATTCTGTTGTTGGGTATCTGTTCATGGGTAGTTGTATTATCCGCATGTTTATGGGAAAACATGGACTTCGCATCAAACTGTTTGGCTTTACTTGTATTTCATCATTCAAACTCATTTCTTCATTCTGTACTATCTGTTTTGGTTGCCATGTATTTGTAGTGATAATTGTACAATGTTCTACATCATGTCCATATAGTTTGCATGCTGAAAAATATTTCAGTTTATATTTATACTCTAGCAATACATAATCCATATTGTTATCAGACCTTTGAATATGCACTTTGTCTAGATAATTGTAAGATGCATCCATATTGTTATCAAACCTTTGAAAGATGTAATATCTACCTAGCAAATTAGATATGGCCCATGTCCGTATCTAATTCACTAATTAGATACGGCCCATGGCCGTATCTAATGAATAAACACGCTTTCATTTGATACGGCTTACGGCCGTGCCTAATGGCATTAGATACGGCCCTAAGCACTGCCTAATTCGTCTTTCAGGTGTAGTGACCCCTTAAATTGGATAACCCAAATAAGATTACCGCACGGTTGGGATCAGAAACCGCCACACAGCCGATTAAAAGGGACTCTAGATAGGGGTAACCTTGCACTACTTGGGTGCAACCCACTTAGCCTTGCTGCATCTCCCCTGATTTTCAGTCATTCTTGGTTGATGAGGCTCGAGGCTAAGCATTACTTTTTTAGAAATATTCACTTAGAATGTTCATTTTCCTCCAATGACAATATACCGATAGCTTACATCCATACAAGTCCGTTTCCGGTCCGTACGGAACCAAGGCACTACTACTACATCCATTTGGAATCACCCTCAAGATTAGTAGCGATTAGCCCTTGCACTTCACTACTCCATCTTCGACTCCAAGCTCTTGTCTTCATTTCGAAAACGTACTCGTTGGATCAAAGTGGATTTTGGATCACAAATCCGATCCCGGTCTCTTCGAAACAACGTTCGATATCTCCCGGTAAACTCAACCCCGGTTCTTTAGGAAATAAAAAGACGAAAATAAGATCGGAGATCATTTCCCAACCGTTAGTGGACGGATTTCTTAAAAATGTCCTAGAATAACGAACGAGTTTATACGTATAGTATAGTACCTCGAATGGTAACTGTACCATATAAACTCTGTGCTTCTTCTAGATATTCCCAAAGTTATATTTGGATCTCGATTTTGATAGTCGATTATTTAACCATAAAATAAATAATCAATTCATCCAAAACTTCATTTTCACTGAAGGGAAAACACCAAATCTTATTTAAATTTAATTTTAAATAAATTAAATCTCTTTATCCAATAATATACACTTAGCTTATCGAATTCGGCATATTAACAAATTATCTTTTCCTTGCAAAATATTTAAAAGCCCTTTTAAATAATATGGAAAGTACTACCGTGGTACCAAACCATGGGTCACTGTTCAATGGTTGCGTCTCTATCCTAGAGAAATCCAAGTCTTAACTGCAGGCACTCACTGCTTCCGATTTCGCCATGCGAGTATACCGATACTTCTTGAAGACTCTATTTAATAGTTTTCAAAATAGTACTTACGAAAATTCTATACATATTTTCCAAGTTAATTTTAGACAAAACTACTTTTTAAAATAAAAGCTATTATATAAAATATAAATATTTGATAATTATTCTTCAAAATAAAAATGTTGATTAAACCTTTAGTAATAATTAACTACTACAACTAACTTAATTAATAAATACTTTAAAAAAATTGAACAAATTAAATAATAGATTTTCTGAAAACATTCTTATAAACATCTTTAAATTTTCTAATTAATACTTTAAAATCTTTTCCTTTTTAAAATAACTTAACTTCTCAGAAAAATACATTTTTAACTCCAATATAGCCATTCTAATCACTTATAAATCCTCCTCGATTTATCTCCAGCTTAATTTACGTTCCAATCCCGTAGATTTCCTTTCTCACATTTCTAAAAATAAAACCACTTTTATTTTTAAAATGATTTATCCATCTCCTTATAAATTCCTACTGTGAACTTATAATTTCAAATTATCCATTAATAATTACTTTATTTTATTAAAATCTTCGCTTGTAAATTCCATAGTCCCATTTTCCCCTTTTAATCCCTTTTTCACACACTTAACTGGTTTTCAAATCGACTTTTGAATTAAATTCCATTTTAAATTTTATTTCTTGACTTGCCCAAATTTATTCTAGAACCCCTAACTTCCAGTTCACTCCCTTTTTTTGATTTAAAATCTTATTTAATTATGGAACATCAATTTCATACTTTATTTCAAAAATTTCCCCTTTTATTTTTCCCAAACCATCGAATCTTAAATTTAAAATACATTCTTTTATACCTAAAACAATATCGCTTATGTTCTTATTTCCAAAAACGCTTTGGCTCACATTTACTCAAAAACCTCTATTTTTCCCATATTTGGAATTTATTAAATAAAATTTCAAAATTAGAATATTTATTTTTTTCTAAATTCATTCTTTAATTTATTCAACTTCACATTTTCTTTTTTATTTTCCTTTAAAAATCCAATTCTTATATTTTTGATATTTTAAAATTCCAAAAATACATTCAGCAATACCATAGCATTCAATAAATTTAATTTTTCGACATAACCTATCACAACTAAAACAAATAAATCATATCACTGAATATGTAAATAATTTCACACTTTGAGGAATCCCGTTGGATCCCTCCAACCTATTTCCCCTGCATCCACAGATGTTAGCATAATATAAAATACCAATCCCACTTTGTGGGGGATATCGCGGTATATAAGGTCATTCGGTATTACGCGAAGCGCATAGGGTCTCATTCACTGTATAATGCGGGGATATCAATCACTCCAATATATATATACACACACATTACTATATATAATATCACATCCAGACCGATAATAATATCAATTCTATTAATCAATCAACAATTTATTTTAACTATTTAAAATTGATTACGGTAATCCAAAATTGAGTGAGATTAACTCACCTTGATTTTAGTCGTTTTCGCGTTCCGTTTTCAATTGAATCCGGACGCATTTTAAATTGTTTGAATTTTTAGAAGCTCCAAACTCGTCCAAACTGATTCCTACGTGTCGATGATGAGGTCACGATCCCAACGCAACTCAAATCGTCCGAATCGGACCTCGTATGTGAGAGTTTTATATTTTTATAAGTTTAAATGTAATTTATGCAAACAAATTTTCTTTTTTAAAAAAAAAATACACAAAGCCCATGCCATAAACAAAACTCGGCCCAGACAACTCTTCTTCTCCCAAACGCCTGCTGCTTCTCACATTCGTGCATGCGTGCACATCCCCCTGACATGGTACCTCCCTCCTCCACCACCCAACGATATGACTTCGCGATTCTCCAACAAACCCCCAATCTTCACACTCTCTAAGATCAACCCACCCAAACAAAAACGACCCTCGAGCATCTCGTGCACAGTTTCCCCCTCCTTTAAAATTGCGACCACCATCATATAGCTTCACGCTATCAAATTCTTTCCTAAGCTACCCCTTTGCATCGCGAACCCGAATAACATCTCTAATTCTCAATTAAATGACCCAAAATTCAATAATCCTAAACCTTAGTCTAGGCTAAGCGCTAAACAACAGGTCGAGCCAACAAAACCGAAGCCGCACTCAACTAAACACCCGCTAGATCGAAGCAAAGAGAGAAATAGGAATTTTAAAATTAGTTTGGAATCTTTTTTAAAAACTGAAGTGGGATTCGAATTGAATTGAAGAAAAGAAGGGTAAAAAACTCGGTCTTTCATTTCTTGCTTCACATTGTACAGTGGCATGCAGATTTAAAACAAGAGGGAAGACACTATGCATTTTTGAATCGTTTAATGTGTTTAATGGCTAATCTATAGTGATTGAATGAAAGATGAAAAATGTTGATGGTAATACAGATTTGAATGGTTGAAACATATATATATATATATATATATATATATATATATATGAATTTAAATCATCTCGAAACCATTTCTTAAAATCTTGACCACCTATTGAGGCATGCCGCTAGGCGTTCATAATGTTATATTTCTATTCCGAATGCAATGGAAAAGGTTTTGAGTCCTAATTCGATCGTACAGAGAAGATAGCTTTTTGGATCCAGTTATTATATTGAATTTTCGATATAGATTTCAGCGCATTTACAAACCGTATGACCATAAAATAACTCCAAACGTTCTGAAATTTGAAATCCGATAATAATACGCTATTACGGATCCAATGGATTTGGTTTCATCGAATTCCAAGACTATACCTCAAAGGGCTATTTTTAAATATCAATTTAAACGATATATTTTCAAAACCGAACAAATTACCTATAAATTCAATTTTTAAAGCTTTTATTTTCTTTAATATTATCAAAATATATTTTATAAGCCTTTAAAATATTTTTAACAAGCTTAAAACTCTAGGTTCAAAAATTTTCCCAATTTCCAATTATTTAATTTAATAATTAATTTATCCAATAATTAGTTATATTTTAAATTCAAGTTAAAAATTAACTTTTAAATATTTAAATCAATTAAATATTCCAATTTCAAATATCCAAAATTTTGGTTCGTTACATTCCTTCCCCCTTATAAGAATTTTGTCCTCAAAATTACTAGTTAAGAAGAATGACCCAAAAGCCGTTAATTATTTTCCCAAAACCACACGGTTTCAACAACTTCCCAAAAATAATCTTTTTATTAAAGACACACCATCACTCTGACTAACTTCCCAAACCCATCTATATATCACACTGATATTATTTCCCCAATTATTCCAATTAAATTTTAAAACCAAATTTTAAATTATCAAAAATTTTGCGAAATGTTTCTAACTCCTTAAATTTTCGAAAATTTTCGCCAGCGTCTCCTTTGTGCGGCTAGATCAGAACAACTACGAAACTGCCGCTATGGGCCTAAATCGTCAAAAGAAAACAAAACTAAGTGGCTCAATCTTTAAAACCCTTAAATTTCACAATTTAAATACAAACCTTTTGTCGGGCAATCAAATTTTACTTCTGAAATCGAAGGTATCAATTTATCTTTTTCTCTTAAATACCTGCATCTTACTTACCAATCATACCTAATCATTCAATTCAAAATCATTTTATTCAATTTCTTTTCAAAGTTTTCAAGATTTACTTTACTAAAGCCCGTACGACGTACATATATCATCCGTACACAATATCAAATCTGATCGCTCCCTTGGTCACACAATCTCACTTTCAAAAAGTATCGTTCGCACGACTCTCTAGTGCGGACTCAGATCTGGTTCCTTGATCAGAAACCATCATTCTCCTTGCATTGCCATATACTATGATAGATAACTCCAGAATCAATCAAAAATCCATTTCCAAGGTTCGCCATCGAAATTCGAGTGAAAAATCCCAACTTGGATCGATATAACTATCTCGAAATTCTGTGCTCGAATCTGGATCGAAATGCTATGCGACTAAGATAACAAACGTACAACTTACGTATAAATTCCCACTTGATTATTATTTATATCGATTTCTTTCTATTCACATTTACTTACATTTACATCCAGTTATTCTCAATTGTCCTTTCACTCAACTTTTATTAAATCTTCATTCAAATATTCAAATATTAACTTAGTATATTTCTAATACCATATTTACTTAAGAATTTTACCATCAACTTCTTAAGTTTAATATAAATATTTTATACAACTCCTTATATTTATTTCCACTTCATCACTTGGCTTATATCTGTGTTTACTCAAATTGAATTTCAATTTCATTTGAATTCAATTTACCTTCCATTTACTAGTTTATTTTCCAACTTTTATTTTATTTAGCCCCACTCGAACTAATTCCTCAATTTCACTTTATTTAACACAATTCAAATTAAATTCCAATATTCAGTTTCAATTCCATTACTTACAAATTTAAATTAATTTGTTCATTTACAAATTTATTTCAAATTAATAAATTCTATTTCAAAAACTTATTCCATTTAGCCTACTTAGGCCAAATTATCAAAATTCACTTTGTTTTTAAACCTTAAATTAAGTTTTAATTCCATTTCAATAATCACATTTCAAAATTTTATAAGTTTCAACTTATTTATATCTAATAAACATTTTAAATAAGATTCCAGAGTTTTTTAAAAATTACTCAATATTTCAAAATCACCTTTGAAATCAACTATATCCAAAATCCCTTGGTATATCAAACTGTCCCTTTGAATTTTAAAACCATACCCAATTTTTGCAAAAAATTCCAATTCGCAACATTCAGGTAGCAATTCCTCTCTTGGAAACTCGAAAATGAACACTGATGATGCCGCGATCATCATTAGAATTATTTTCCAGTGACCGAAGTGAGTAGAGTGCTTTTACTTCTTTTAAAAACATTTTAAATATTTTAAATTCCAAATCTCACCAGATTTCATATCCAATTCAAAAATATTTCCAATAATATTTCTGTTGTTTCCCATGACTTGAAAAAAACTTCAAAACCCACGAGAATTAAATTTCCAATTTTTTTCCAGTTTTAAATCCTTTTATACCTATATTTAAATATTCCTTTGGAATTTCATTCCAAAATATAAATCACATTTATAAACTCATATTTACAAATTTCGAATTATTGTTCTTAACTTTTGGTTATAATTTCAACTTTTATTCAATTACCACAACACATCAACGATAATAGTTTAATATTATCATTTCCTAATAACCAAACAAACTGTATCTAATTATAATAATTTACGAAAATTATTCCTTTTATATATAAAAATAATTTGGGTATAATTATTTTATTTACCCCATTTTAAAACAATACCGTGTCGAATTATTCCGTTATAGTGCTTAGAGATCCCTATCAAAAACGTTAGTTACTCGTATTGACAAGAATCCATAAGCCATTCAACAAATCAATCAACGCAATATAAAACAATTTTATATTCACTAACAAATATGCGCTCATATCTATTAATACACTCAAACTCATTGTAGAGTGCCACCGACCCTATCTCTAATGAATACTCCCCACTAGAGCCAAGGTTCTCGCTTGACCTTCAGCTCTGATACCAAGTGTCATAGTCCGAATTTTCGACCTTCGAAAATCGACATCAATACGTCCACTGTATTACATGCCGAACAATCGAATATCAGAAATACTAGATCGTTAGGGAAAGAAGAAAGAGGTAGAAGAATAAAATAGAAATAACAACACAGAATCTCACAATCGCAGCAGAACAACATATAATAGATAACAACAGATCTTTATACAAAAAGAACAATGAATGTTTTATATCATAAGAGTACAACACAACCAATAGCACAATACTGGACAGTCATAATAACTTGTCCTCACAAGAGCTGAATATACATCATACCATACATAGCGGAATATAAATAGGATATGTGATATACGTCTTCATCATCTAGCTTGTCTCCTGATCTCCACAACATCCTATCCTATATCTATAATACTCGGTCTGACCCGAGCATTATAATAAAATAACACTCGAGTCAGTCTGGAAAACCAGCGCGAGTAAACACTCTCAATTTGAATTATTAAAGTTTAAAAATCCTTTGAAAATCAAAGGTATCTTGTAAAACCATGCTAAAAATAAATACGACGGGTAAAACGTACAATAACCAAAACATTTCATATCAAAATCCTTGGATGTTGTAATAGTTTCTAAGTACAAATATTTATTCAAACAGCTAAAATTGTTAAATTAATTAAATTCCAGTAATACTAGGCTCTAAATCAAAACCGTAAAGGCATGTATTGGAGAATGGGTTCCAACGGAATGACTAGGCACTGGGGTACCACCCGTCAGAGTACACGTAAAGAACAACATACTGAAGACCACTCCGGGATCTCCTGCTACACAAGACCGGACTACCTCTTAAACTGGATAGCCCGAATAAGATTACCCTGCTGTTGGGATCAACAACCGTCACACAGTCGAATAAAAGGGACTCTAGATTGGGGTAACCTTACACTACTTAGGTGCGACCCACTTAGCCTTGCTGCATCTCTCCTTATTTTCAGTCATTCCTGGTTGATGAGGCTCGAGGCATTAACTATTTAGAAATATTCACTTAGAATGTTGATTGTCCTCCAATGACAATGTACTGATAGCATTCATCCATACAAGCCTGTTCCAGTCCGAACGGAATCGAAGGCACTACTCCTACTACATCCATTTGGAATCACCCTCAGGATTTGCAGCAATTAGCCCTTGCACTTTACTTCTCCATCTTCAACTCCAAGCTCTTATCTTCATTTTGAAATTTTATTCGTTGGATAAAAGTGGTTTTCGAATCACAAATCCGATCCGGGTCTCCTCGAAACAATGTTCGATATCTCTTGGTAAACTCAACACCGGTTCTTTAAGAAATAAACAGATGAAAATAAGATCGAAAATCACCTTCTAACCATTAGTGGGTGGGTTTCCTTAAAAACATCCTGGAAGAACGAACAAGTTTATACGTACAGTACAGCACCTCGAACAGTAACTATACCATATAAATTCCGTGCTTCTTCTAGATATTTCCAAAGTTATATTTAGGTCCAGATTTTATAGTCCTTTATTTAACTATCAAATAAACAATCAATTCAGCTAAAACTTCATTTTCACTGAAGGGAAGACACCAAGTCTTATTTAACTTTAGTTTTAAATAAATTAAACCTCTTTATTCAAAAATATACACCTATCTTATCGAATTCGACATATTAACAGATTATCTTTTCCTTGCAAAATATTTAAAAGCCCTTTTAAATAATATGGAAAGCACCACTGCGGTATCAAACCATGGGTCACAGTTCAATGATTATATCTCTATCTTATAGAAATCCAAGTCTAAACTACAGGCACTCACTGCCTTCGATTTCGCCATGCGAGTATACCAATACTTCCCGAAGACTCTTTTTAATAATTTTCAAAATAATACTTACGAAATTTCTATACAGATTTTCCAAGTTAATTTTAGACAAAATTACTTTTTAAAATAAAAGTTATTATATAAAATATAAATATTTGATAATTATTCTTTAAAATAAAAATGCTTAATTAACCTTTAATAATAATTAACTACTATAACTAACTTAATTAATAAATACTTCAAAAAAAATCGAACAAATTAATAATAGATTTTTTTGAAAACATTCTTACAAACACCTTTAAATTTTCTAATTAATACTTTAAAATATTTTCCTTTTTAAAATAACTTAACTTCTTAGAAAAATACATTTTTAACTCCAATATAGCCAGTCTAATCATTTATAAATCCTCCTTGATTTATCTACAGCTTAATTTACGTTCCAATCCCGTAGATTTCCTTTCTCACATTTCTAAAAATAAAACCGCTATTTATTTTTAAAACAATTTATCCATCTCCTTATAAGTTCCTACAGTGAATTTATAATTTCAAATTATCCATTGATAATTACTTCACTTTATTAAAACTCTTCGTTTATAAATTCCATAGTCCCATTTTCCCCTTTTAATCACTGTTTCACACATTTAATTGATTTTCAAATCGATTTCTGAATTAAATTCCATTTTAAATTCTATTTCTTGATTTGCCTGTATTTATTCCAAAACCCCCTAATTTCAGATTCACTTCTTTTTCTGATTTAAAATCTTATTTAAATCTGAAACATCAATTTCATACTTTATTTCAAAAATTTCCCTTTTATTTTCTCCAAACTATCAAATCTTAAATTTAAAATACATTCTTTTATGCGCAAAATAATATCGCTTAAATTCTTATTTTTAAAAACAGTTTGATTCACATTTACTTAAAAATCTCTTTTTTTCCATATTCGAATTTTATCAAAATAGAATTTTAAAATCAAACTATTTACTTTTTCTAAATTCATTCTTTAATTAGTTCAACTTCATTACAAATATTTTACTTAAAAATTTTTTTCCTATAAAAATCCAATTCTTATATTTTGATATTTTAAAATGCCAAAAATACATTCAGCAATATCATAGCATTCAATAAATTTAATTTTCCAACATAACCTATCACAGCTAAAACAAAAAAATCATGTCACTAAATATGTAAATAATTTCACATTTTGAGGAATCCTGTTGGATTCCTCCAACCTGTTTCCCCTACATCTATAGATGTTAGCACGATATAAAATACCAATCTCACTTCGAGGGGAATATCACGGTATATAAGGCCATCCGCTATTATGCGGGGTGCATAGGGTCTCATCCGCTGTATAATGTGGGGATATCAAACACTCCAACTTATATATGCTACTATATATAATATCACATCCAGACTGATAATAATTATCAGTTTTATCAATCAGTCAACAATTTATTTTAACTATTTAAAATTGATTACGGTAATCCAAAATTGAGTGAGACTAACTCACCTTGATTTCAGTTGCTTTCGCGTACCCTTTTTAATTGAATCCGAATGCGTTTTAAATTATCTGAATTTTTAAAAGCTTCAAACTCGTCCAAACTGATTCCTACGTGTAGATGACGAGGTCACGATACCAATGCAACTCGAATCGTCCGAATAGGACCTCGTATGTGATAGTTATACATTTTTATAAGTTTTAATGTAATTTATGCAAACAACCTTTCTTTCGTCTTGTTTTTTAAAAAAACATAGAGCCTATACCATAAACAAAACCCAACCTAGACAACTTTTCTTCCCCTAAAGCCTGCTGCTCCTCAAATTCGTGCCCATCCCCCTGACATGGCACCTCCCTCCTCCACCACCCAATGATACTGCTTCGCGATTCTCCCACAAACCCCCAATCTTCACACTCTCTGAGACCAACCCACCCAAATGACCTTTGAACACAAAAGACCCTCGAGAATCTCATGCACAGTTTCTCCCTCCTTTAAAAATGCAACCACCATCGTATAGCCGCACACCACTAAATTCTTCCCCAAGCTGCCCCTTCGCATCACGAACCTGAATAACCTCTATAACGCTCAATTCAATGACCCAAAATTCAATAATCCTAAACCCTAGTCTAGGTTAAGCACTAAACAGCAGGTCGAGCAAACAAAACCAGAGCTGCACTCAACTAAACACCCGCCGGATCGGAGCAAAGAGAGGAATAGGAATTTTAAAATTAATTTGGAATTTTTTTTAAACTGAAGTGGGATTCGAATTGAAATGAAGAAAAGAAGGGGAAAAAGCTCGGTCTTTCATTTCTTGCTTTACACTGTACAGTGGCGTGCAGATTTAAAAAAAAGAAGGAAGATACTATGCGTGTTTGAATTGATTAATGTGTTTAAATGGCTAATCTACAGTGATTGAAAGAAGGATGAAAAAGGTTGATGGGAATACAGATTTGAAAGGTTGAAACATATAATGTTATACCCCTATTTCGAACGCAATGGAAAAGGGTTCGAGTCATAATTCGATCGTATGGAGAAGATAACTTTTTGGACCCGGTTATTATATTGAATTTTTATTATAGATTTCAGTGCGTTTACAAACCGTATGATCACACGATAACTCCAAATGTTTCGAAATTTGAAATTCGATAATAATACACTATTACAGATCCAATGAAACTGGTTTCGTCGAACTCCAAGACTGTGCCTCGGAGGGCTATTTTTAAATATCAATTTAAACGATATATTTTCAAAACTGAACAAATCACCTATAAATTCAATTTTTAAAGCTTTTATTATCTTCGATATTATCAATATAAATTTTATAAGCCTTTAAAATATTCTTAACAAGCTTAAAACTCCAGATTCAAAATTTTGCCCAATTTCCGATTATTTAATTCAATAATTAAATTGTCCAATAAATAGTTATATTTGAAATTCAACTTAAAACTTAAGTTTTAAATATTTAAAATCAAATTTCAATTTTAAATATCCAAAATTTCGGGTCGTTACACGCGACATCGATGCTATGTGGCATCGTTACAAAACTAACATAGTTTAAAACCTTGCCGACTTTGGTGAATAGATACAACAAGAAGCAGCGTCATTTTAAAACCTTTTACTTAGCATAATTCGGCTATTATGCCACTAGTTTTATAAGGTCGAAGTTAAACAAGTGGTGTCACTGCCTTATTACAGTTATTATCGAAAATGATCAACATAGCGGGGTGAGGCTTTGTACAAAACTGTGCTTATAACACATGAGACATTAAAAGGCGACAAAGAGATCCGATGATGATATGCGACACTATGACAAGTGATGTCACTAATGCTTGGCGACACTATTTGTATGCAACGTTGTTGCCTCATGCAAGGCCCTACGCATCACATACTTATAATACTAAGTATCCTATGCGTTATTCCATGTCGTTGCCGCACTTCATTGTTAACGCCAAATTTCGTGGGGCTGCCGCGCATTAGTGACATCATAGTAAATTTTATAAAAACTATACTATTACTACTAAAGGTAATTAGTTTTCACCAGATCCAATCTCTTGTCCAATTTCTATTGGATATCAAAATACTTTGCAAAAAAATTTCTCTGAAAACTACCACACCCAAGTGTAAAGTTCCAAAATCATTTGTCAACCCAATCGCTTAATGAACTTTGTCAATTATTAACTTAAGTGCTTCTCTAGAAATTAAATCAATAATAATTCGAAATCAATTGGGAAAAATCCCTAAAAATCATAGAAATTCAAAAATATTATTTTCTTTACCATATAATTTTGATGCCAAAAATTATATTTAATTATTTTCAACAATTAAAACCTGAAATTAACCCAATTTCCATCTTAGAAAATTTATAAATATTTATTTTAACTTGAAAAATTATGAAATTAAAAATCCATCGCCAAAAATCATGTTTTACTTAACATACCAGAAAATCAAAGCTATTGGAGATTAAAAACTTAGGTTTTACCGTTAAAACCCACTTAAATATTTTTTTTTATAAATCTCATAAATCACTATTCTATCAATACAATGATTAAAAAATCATATCTTTGGTAAAAAAAATAATTCGGTTATTATCTATAACCAAGTATAAACATAAGTAGAAGAGATGGTTCATGTATTATTCACCTTAAAATTGATGTTAGAATTGAGATTTGATTAGTTCTTTAGTTTCTCTAAACTTTGATTGAATCCCCCATTGATTTCATGGTCCACCTTAGCTAGTGTATTGCCAGCCTTTACTTCTTATCTTTGGCTGTTTTGATGTTCGAAAAAATGATAACGAGAATGATAATGAGGGAGAGAGAGTTGTGAAAGTTGGATCTACCTATTTTTCCCTCTCATATATTTTCTTATATCTTTAGCTTTTAAAACAATCTTATTACATGATTCATTAAGGCACGACCTAATTGATAATCAAATCTCATCCCCATGTCCCACTACATTATTCTAGTTAATCTATCCGATTAAATTTTCTAAACAATGTTAAACTGAAATTAGAGGTGTTACACCCTGCCATTGACAATCCTAGGACCCCATCAATTTAATCACCGAAGAAGAAACTACACCTATGAGGGAAGTACTCCAGAGAAGGGAAAGGATAAGGTTAGAAAGGGTTCAAAGAAGTGTCAAGCGAAGGATGATACCTAAAGCAACAAGCAGGTAAGAAAATATAGACAACTACCCCCACCTTTTATTGGACAGTTTCTTTTGGTCCATTGGTGTACTTCGTTTTTCTTTTGCATATAGGCCGGCATTGTGTGGAAGCCCCCCCTGCAACTATTGTATAAAAAGTTAGTGTAAATAAAAGAATATTTTTTTGCACAATCCTTGTCGTATTTACATTTCTATACAATTTTTTTACCTACCTATGTACCTATCAGTGTATATGCAATGCCATTACTTACTATAGCTCTGTACATATAAGAAAATTTCTACAATTGCTTGGTCACATTTTATTATAAAGCTTTGTCTATCATTGCCAAAGTATTTCTTTCTTGGGTAAACAAAAATTGTTATTCATTCAGCTAATTATGTGGCCAGCCTTGTTTATTCTGGGTCGTGTTATGTTCGACCTTAAATAAGGTTATTATTGAAGAAGCATTTAGGTTCGCATCGTTTATTGTCTCTTGGAAACAACATTTTGGGTGTCTATCTTTGGACACCAGACTTCGATCTTACCTATCTGTGGAAGTTGAATGAATTTCTTCTTTGACCTTCATTACCTATCATCGATCGAGATTTTTTTTATCGGCCCATAAGTATGGCCATGGTTATAGATATATCAATCATTCATCGACCCCTATCTCCGAGGATCGATATTTTTGATGCTTAACACTAAGCATTTATTTTCGACCTCAGTCTATCTTCTAGTATTGATCGAAATCACACATCGACTATCAACATTATCTTTTGAGTGGGCATGTCAAACCGGGCCGTAAACATAATCGTAAAAGCTGCAATTGTACATTAGTTACTATCTTTGAAAACCAATGCTTGGTTGCCTAACTTTGGGCTGGAATTAGTCAAGGATCTGAGGGATAATAGTGAATTGTCCGATTCACCCCAGTGTGATTATACTCCCCTAACCCAATTATGGGTTATCGGTAACTATCTTTAGGTACCTAACTCCACCGCTAATCACCTAGCATAAAGTTTAGCTTACAATAAAATGGTTCCATCCAAAAACAAACTTTATTTTAGACCAAGGAAATGGAAAGTCCTATCTTATTACATTGCCCCAGTTCATCAGGGTGGCTTATATGCAGAAAATAATATAAATCTAAGTGAAATAGCATCGTAAGCAAGATTTTAAATCTTGGATTTCGGTCACGTCTCATCTCGAAGAATTTAGAGAGCTTATTTCGTATCGGATGAGATCTCGAACGAGATGAGTGCATCTCGGTCGTTCATATCGGATTTACATCTCCATACTTAAAACTTATTTCGTAGCTATCTCGAAGTATATATCATATCGAAAATTAGTTTTCATACATCAAAATTTATAAATAATAGCCACTACCTAAACTATGCATTTACTTTGAATATACCACATGCTTATCGTTGGTAATTTAGAATCGAAAGAACTCACTTATGTTAATGAAAATAAATAATCAGGATTTATGAATAATGTTCGATGTAATATCATATGTGATAGAATATATATCGAACAAACCATCACAAAGCAAGTTACATCATATATTATTAGGTAGAAAAATGACTATATGTAAAAATAAACAAATGAACAAATATTCAGACAATATGTTAAAAAAACATATGTCTACGACAATGATATTCGACTAAATCAAGACCAAGTTTTCCACAAGTTATAATTTAGATTTAAATTACAAAAGCTTCTAACCAAGTAGAAGGTAAACTTATACTTTACTTAAAAAAGCTTCTAAATAAGTGAAATCAAAGTTATATCGTAGTTACAAAAGCTTCTAAATAAGTGGTAGCTAAAGTAATATTTTAGCTACAAAAGCTTCTATACAAGTTGAAGTTAAAGTTTATTCATTTTCAGACTCTAAATCATATGTTGAGGTAGTATCTCCATCCAATATATCTGCATCATCCACTTCGACCAGTATCCCTTTTCCCTTTCTATGAGATTTTTTAGCTTTTTTTATTTGCTCTTTTAGACCTTGTATACATCTCACTGCCCATAGCTTTAGTGACATCGGCCCATGAAAGAGCATCACCTGGAAATACTACTTCATCCCCATCATCGTCCGGTAATATGTCATCATGGTTCAATCTTTTAAAATTACCGATCCACTCATCTACCATTCCTTCATTATAGGTAGGCGCCAAGATAGCATCTCCTGTACCAAACTTTGATTTGAGTTGTGAGTTAAATTTGACAAAAATTAAATATCTTAGTTTATCTGTGCATAGTCGATTTCTCTTTTTAGAATGAATCTGCAATCATTTAGGGAATTAGACAAAGCATCATATATAAAGAAGACACAAGCTTGTCTAAAATAAAACTGTTACTCTAATAAGTATCAAATTACATGTGAACCTGCAATCTGTGCTTTTCAGAATAAACTTGGAATCTATGCTTTTATTTAATGCCAAAGCCTAAAACAATAAGCAACATTATGGTCATTTAAAAAATAGTAATCAAACTTTATTGTTTTATTTATTGTCATTAACTACTTGGGGCATGTCCAAAAATAACAGTAATAAAACACAAATGAATTTGTATTCTTCAAATTTCTTGTTTATTGTCAATAACTTCCTATTTACTGTCTAGGTAGCCAATACTCTTTATTACATGAAAAAAGTAACAGTAGCCATGAATATGTGCACTTTTATTCTTCTTAGCCTAAATTAGCTTTTCTTATACTGCCCAAATTATAATAGGTGCATATCAAGCAAAAGTAGCTATAATAGGTGCATATCAAGCAACAACATTAAAAAATAATATTGGTTATTTACTATAATCAAAGTACAACAGTAGCTATTGACTAAGTATTAACAACCAAAATATATTGCTCTCCAAATTCTTATATGTATTTATTAAATAATAACATCTATTAATAGTAATACTATTTATGTCATCAGTTTTTTGTTTACTGTCAACAACTTTCTACTTATTGTCAAGCCAATCCTCTTTTTTATATGAAAAAAACAACGGTAGCCATGAATATGTGCATTTCTATTCTTATACTGCCAAAATTAACTTCTTTTTATATTGCCTAAATTATAATACATGCATATCAAGTAACAATAGTTATTAACAATATTATTTCATCAATTTCTAATTGTTGTCATTAACTTCTTATTTATTGACAACTCTATACTCTTTGCAATATGAAACCGAAAGATAATGGTGAATATTAATTATTTTGTACAGCCATATTCATTAGCAAAAATTAACAGCATTATAAAATAATAGTGGTTATTTACTATAATCAAAATATAACAGTAGCTATTGACTAAGTATTAACAAGGTCTAAAACATGTTTGTAAGTGAGTATATGATACCATTTCAAATGTGCTCTTGCATCCTGATGAACTAGTAGTTAAAGTTAAAACTCAAACAACCATTTTCTTCAAATCCAGTGTTAATCCACCATGCAGTTTCCACCAACTAGCTAAAAAAATAAAAGCAAGATACGTTTAAAATCATTCCAGCAATAGAAGGTAAAAGCGCTTTGAAAAACAAAAGTTAGTTTAAGAAAGTGTGTTATACCAGGATTGAAAGAAGTACTTTTTCTTTGTCGTATAACAGGCTCGGTACCAAAAGTCCCTTCTTGATTTTGATAAACACCTAACCCTTTAGTGATATTGTCTTGAGTGATATGGTTGTTCTTGTACATCTTGAAAAGACAAGAAGAGAATCCATCCATGAATTCTTGTTTATCCTCAATTTGTTCTCTTTTACTATAATAATATAAGGGATTCAAAAAGTATCCTGTCAAATGCAAATCATTTTTTAGTTTATTACTCCATATTTTGTCAATTATAGCCCAAATTGCTTAATATTTTTTTCTTTGAAATTAAGTGCTTCCGCGATCTCTTTTTTTGCATTATCCACATCGCCATACAACCATCCCATTGAAGGTATGTCACCTTCTGCTTGTCGGAGTACTTTCACTAATGGTTCAAAAACTCTAACTGCAATCTCAACTTGATCCTAAAATATGGAGCTACCAATGATCCTTGTAGTCTGTAATTTTATAATTAATTCGAATAGTTCAATTTTACAATTTACAACCAGTGGTTACAAATCTTGCTATAACTTTAATGCTTATCTAAATTACAAGTCTAATTAGAACATAAATCAATTTACTACCAAAACATAACTCAAGAGTGCATATATATATATATATATATATATATATATATATATATATATAAGCTATACCATTACCTGTTTGTGCTATATTGATTCAGCTTGAGGCAATAAACTCCATTCTCTAGCATGACCATTTTCCTCAAATCTCTTTTCTTCTCAAATAGACTTTGCAAAGAAAGAAATGATGTTGTAAACCTTGTAAGTCCAGGCCTTATTAACTCACTTTGATTTGTGCATTTCCTCATATAGTCAATAATTATTATGCCCATAAATGTATACAGTTACACACCTTGCATTTACAATTGCACTCCTAATAGGTTTAATTGATCCAATGTCTTTCAACATAAGATTTATAGTATGTGCTGCGCAACTTGTCCAAAATATTCTTGGATATTCTAAAGATAATAATTTAGCAGCCGCCATGTTATTAGATGCATTGTCAGTTACATTTGAACAACGTTATCTTCACCCAATTCTTTGACATCATCTATGATAAAATCACAAATATATCTAGCATTGTGAATATCCGCTGAAGCATTCTTGGACTTCATAAAAATAGTTTTTGAATTGCAATTGACCACCAAATTCATGATGTTTCTTCCTTCACGATCTATCCAAGCATCCGTCATTAGGCTACAACCTTGAATTCTACAAGTTTCTTTAAATGACCTTAAACTTTCCTCCATTTTATCCTTTTCAAGTGGAAGAAATTTTTCATTAATCTCATGCATTGATGGTGGTTTTAAATTAACACCATATAAACCAATTTCTTGCACCATTTCTTTAAATGAAGTTAAATTAACAACATTAAAATCTATACCCGCTTCAAAAAGAAACCTAGCAATATAAAGCTTCATCTCTCTCTCTTTTTCAATACGTTAAAATCTGATTGAACCATACCTTTTTCTGCTTCATTAGGAGAAGGATATACAAATATGTCCATAGGTCCTTTAGCGTTTGAGCTACTACCTCTAGAAATATCAAAGTATTGATGCTCATCTCTACTTTCATGAATTACAATTGATATGTTGTTAATGACAGCTTGTCGTGTGGCATCTTTTGTATCTTTCTTGTCTTTATTGAGTTTACTGAGTCTTTTGCCTTTTGCTTAATCTCCGCTGAAATTTTTAAACATGGCTCACAATCGCCTTGTATGCCAGCAAGATGTTGCTCTAATCGGGTAATTCCTCTTAAGCTCTTTGCCGCAAAAGAGGCATTTGGAACGCTTTCCACCATTAATCTTTGTTCCATGCACCCAAAAAGTATCACCTCTTGTTACAATACTTGTTTCTGCTGCAATAGGAGCATTTGATGCTCCTGATGATGAGATCATTCTAAAATTTACATCAATTACATAAATATTTTTGATAGCATTAGTTTATTGATACATTATCATTCCTATTTTATAGAAGTCAAGAAGCATATATCAATAGTCTAATGCAAGAATCTACAATGTTTACTAATATGTATGAAACTTAATGAAGTCTAGAAAGAAAACTTTTAGTTTATAATCCAAATACATTAGCAGAAAGGAGAAATGCACGCTTACTAAATTTGTTTAGAGGAAGATGCTTTAGTACTATTATTGCATATACATCTAAACAAGAATATTATGTTCCAAATTATAACTATGTACTAAAAATGTAAAGTTGACAATGTCATGTCCACCTTTGATGGTTTATATTGTTGAATGGACAATCATAATTTCCTAATTTCAAGTGCAAAATCTACAATTAAATGTAAAATATTCTAGAAATAAATTCTTTTGAACTGTTAGTAAACAAAAGCACATTAACAAACTAACAAGAAGTAAAAACTAGCATACATAGTACAAATGAGTTTCAAACATGCTTTGACATTGAAAGAAAAGCACAAGCATAAATCAGTTCAATTAAACCCAAAATTAAATCGACAAAAATGATTATGGTTAGGAAAAAAATAAACTAGATGAAGCATAAGAAAAAGAAGAAGAATAACCGATCCGAATTTTATCCAAATTAGAAACTTTGATGGAAATCAAAATGCGAATTGCTTACCAAAATCAACATAGCTTTTATATCCCCTTATGTTTTTTGTAGCCAAAAAACAAGAAAGGGGAAATGAATGGCATAGATATGAGAAAAGGGATAATAAAGTGTAACCAGAAAGGCTGGGTTAAGCCATGGGCCAACCCAATAGAAAAAGGTTAATTTATTTAAAATTCTAAACTCGGCCGATATCTCATAGTTAAAGCTCGGTCGAGATGTCAAGCGAGATATTAAAATATCGGCCGAGATACGTGTCAAACGAGATTATACCGAAATAACTTGTTTCGAATCGCTTAGGCTTGAAAACGAGATCTCGTCCGAGATGAGCGATATTTAAAACCGTGATCGTAAGTATTCATTGTTCCACGCTCATGGAATTATGATCGCATTAAAGTCGATAACCTGAAAATTCCATCTCCAAGATTTTGTTTAATCGCATAGGGACCTACCCAATTTGGACAAAATGGCCCCATACTAGGAAGGACTCATTTCAAAACGAGATCCCCTACCTCAAAGGTATGGTTCTTGACCTTGGCGTTGAAATATCGTGCTACTCTTTTTGGTGAGAAACCACCCTTAGTCGGCCTCTAGGGACTCAAGCAAGAGTTCCTCATTCATCTTGAGATCACAATATTTTCTTTGGTGTGAAAGGATTTCTGGTTCTTTCGAAATCATGGTCTCAACTCCGTACGCCAAAGCGAATGGAGTATAGTCAGTCGTGGGCTTATGGGTCGTTCTATAAGCCTATAGTGCTAGTGGTAACTCATCAACCTAGTTTCTTTTGTCAATTTTTTTCTTTTAGGATGGATTCGATGATCTTATTCACCGCCTTCACTTGTACATTTACTTGTGAGTTTACTACTGCCGAGAAGCTTTTCGTAATTTGGTATCGGTTATAGGAGTGTTCAAACTCAGTACTCTCGAATTAAGTTGCATTATCAATATTGATTTTCTATAAAACTCTATATCTGCATATGATGTTCTTCACCACAAAGTTGATCACTTTATTCGCTGTGATCGTTGCTAGTGAATTTACTCCGTCCCACTTTATGAAGCAGACAACAGCTAAATAGCATACTTAGCTCTACCTTTATTATTAGTGGCACATCGATTATATCAATTCCTCAAATTGCAAAAGACCACATGCTAACTAATTGCATAAGCTTTATGGATAGGGCTCTCGGTGTTTTCGTGAATCTTTGGGACCCGAAACATCGTCTAATATAATCAAATGCATCTTCGATGATCGTGGGCCAGAAGTATATAGCGAATTATCTTCTTCACTAAAGTATGCCACATAGTGTGATCACCACAACTTCCTTCGTGTACATTCGAAAGGATTTTCTTTGCTTTATCATTAGTGACATAACACAACATGAGGGTTAAGAAACCTCTAATATATAGCACTTCTTCTTGCATTATGAATCACGGTACTTTACGAATGAGTTTTCCTTGTAGCAAATAGTCGCTAATTGAAGTCATCCATGACTTCTTTTCTTCCTCATCCTTCAAGATCCAATCGACATCCATCTGGTCAATGCTCAGAGTCCCCACTGGAATAAGTCCCATAAGCTATGCATCCCTAGAGTTTGCCAGTTTGTTTAGTGAATCAGTTTGCATATTCTCTTCTTTGGGTTCGTGCATGATTATATAATGTTTGATATCGTTTAATAGTTCCACTATCTTTGTCAGGTAAGGGGAAAGTCCACTCCATTAGCTTGAACCTCTTTCTTGACTTGGTGGACCACCAGTTATGAGTCATTGAATATATCCAGTCTTTTGGTCCCCTGTTTTTTGCTGTCTTAAGCCCCATAATCAATGCCTCATATTCGGCTTCATTTTTTATTGCTGGAAACTCTAGCTTTAATTTATGGCATATTATTTTTCTTTCCAAGGTCACTAAAATCACTCTTGGCCTAGAACTTCATTCATTGGAAGCCCCATCTACACATAACTTCCATTGGGAAACTCAGACCATATCTTCTTCCTCATCTCCATCCCAAACAGTAAGTTCAGTGATGAAATCGGCTAACACCTGCCCTTGTATTGCCTTTTTATCTTATATCTTATTAGCTCAACTAGATGTTCCACTTCCATAATCCCCCTAACTTCTTGGGTTGATGTAGTACTTTCTTTAGTGGCCAATCAATAAGCACTTTTATTGGAGAAGCCTAGAAGTATGGCCGTAGTTTCCTCGAAGTATTCAAAAAGCAATATGCTAGCTTTTCCATCTTTTGTAGTTCATTTTTCTGCTTTAGTAAATCACTTATTGATATAGTATACGGGCCTTTGGACCTTTGGACCTTTGATTCCTCACGTACCAAGGCTGCACTTAGTGTGTAAGTAGATTCGTCAAGTAAATGAACAAACCCTCTCCTTCAAATGTCTTCGACAAGATTGGTAATCTCCTAATATGCTCTAACAATTTCAAGAAAGCTTACCGGCATTCGTTGGTCTACAAAAATTTCCCTTTTTTCCTTTATGAGGATATCAAAGAATGGTATACGCTTATCCGTTTCTTTTAAAGTAAATTGACTAAGTGCAACAACTTTCCCATTCAAGTTTGCATTTCCCTCCTTATTTTTGGGGGCAATGACATCTTTCAATGCTTGAATCAGCTCTGGAATAACTTTGATGCCCCTTGAATTCACGACCAAAATTGGAATTTTTCCCAATGCGACTTTGAAAGTACAGTTCATTGGATTAAGCTTCATTCCATGCTTTTGAAGCACATCAAACATCTCTGCAAGGTCATTGTAACACCCATTAATAGAAAATTAAATTAAGAAATATTAATTAATTAATTAATAATAATGCTAAAAATGGAAATTTAGCAAACTTCGGAATTTGGCCACAAAACATGCATAATTGCATTCGTGGTGATTTCTATGTAATTTTCATATATAGAGCTGTGCGATCGGAGTTCAAACGAAGAAGTTATTGACGTTTGAAAATTTCAGATCAAAATTAATTCAAAATGATTTAAAGTAATAATTATTTAAATCAAGGTCAAAATAAAAGATAAATATAAGACTTAATGTCTAAGTAATGATTAATGTTAAAACAAAAAATATGTAATAAATATATAAACATTAACATAATACACGTCCAGGACCACAACTGGTCGACCACCCATTGGGACCGGTCGACCATTAATAGTCGATCACCTATGGAGGACCGGTCTACCTGTTGTGAACTTTCAAATAGGGTTTCAATTGGCCTGGATGGCCCAAATTTAAAATTATTAAAATATTCTCTATCCAATAGTTTCAAGGCATCCAAACTACTATAACAACAGGCTATCCCCTCCATTCTTTTCATACAAATCTTAAGTCATGAACGACATTCTACTATTCTCTTTCTCTATAATAAAACTTCTCAAACTTCAACTTCAAAATAAATACATACTTCCTAGGATTAAAGGTAGATTTAAATAAATCTAGCAAAACATAAAGGTTATTATATATATATATATATATATATGTATATATGTATATATCTTCTTCCCTAATCTATAATTTTTGAATCTAATATGCAAAAAAAAATTATTGTACAATAAAAAGGAGATAACTTATAGAAAGCGAAAGGCTATGGTATAAAGTAAATCCAAGCTGGTTCATTGGGAACTATCCGTGAGTGGGAATCTTGACTTTCAATTGATAGGATTGTTCAGTTTGATATCTAGATTTGTATTATGCTTTGGAAGATTTTGCAAGCAATAAATATCAACTTAAACCCTAAAATCCCATTTAATATATGAATTTGTGAATTAGTTGGAATCTTCATTGCTTTACTTTAATGTAGTAGAATTTAATTCATGAATATTTATAGTATAAATAATTCATATTCTATTTGATTTCACTTTTCTATTTGTGATTGTAATGGCAAAGAATTTCAAACAAGAAAGTAGAAAGAGATGTGTAAAGTAGGGAAAAAGAGATTCTTCTTCTGTTATCCGTAGTTTTCACCACCTATTTAATAGTTAAGAATAAGTGTGATTTCTTTTTCATTGCAGCACCATTCATTTAAAAGCTTGAATGGACTACAAAATATTTATATTATAAACTAGCTTCTCGGAAAGGGAGGAATGGTTCTACTATTTTAACATAAAATATATCATATGCTTTGGATTCCTTTTTTATGTATACAAGTCTATTTTATGTATCCAATTTATTGATAATGTTGGTTATAGTGTAATTGATGTAATGAATTGACTTGTATAATTATTGCAGTTGTTAATATTAATAATATAGCACCCCAAATAAGAAATGGACAAACTACCTAAATAAGCACAAAATGAACTAGGAATAAATATAACAATAACATATTCCTTTAAATCCTGAAACTAATAATTATAATTATAAATTAGCAACTTTCATAATTAACCATTAAAAATTAGTCTAATAAAAAGAGTTAGGACAATTATAGAATTTAATCCATAAATAAAGGCGAAATATGGAGTTTCCCTTATTTGGCCTTTAATGCGTAAATATGGGTAAAGTGTATTTTGTATGTGTGTATTATACATATATATTGGTATAGTTGTGTAATGTTGGAGAGTGGAAATATGGCTAAATTATAGAGATGCGAGGTCAATTAAAAGCACATAAAAGTCCACTCAGTTAATCTAGTAACTAACAGGATGACTTTGGAACTGATGTGACACATTGCCAATAATAAGTATCCAAGGTGGATGCGAGGTTAGTCCTGATTTTGTAGGGTAGGCTTGTCTATCTAATCTAGCTACCAACACCTACGAATAGTCAAACTAATACGAGACATCAAGGTTTGAGTTACGGGTCATAGAACGGATATCCCAAAATGGGTTTGCTTCGGGGTTATAGGCATTAAATGGCTATGTTAGGCCACCCCTCCCTATTTAAGAAGTATTAAATGGTCGAGATTATCTCATAGGTGTGTATTAGATGGTTGGAATTATTGTTTATATGTGTTAGAGGAAATCTCTTAGGAGAGATCCACTTCGAGGTTGAGGTACTAGATGGTTATGTTAGGGTTTGTCTCTTCCATATCTAAGAAGTACTAAGAAGAGATTTCGTATGATGTCGGTTAAGGAGTACCAAGAGGGGTTCAACTGGGGTTAGGTATTAAATGGCTGGGCAGCCTGGCTATTTCCCAATTCAAGTATGCTGAATAGCCTAGGTAATTCCTTTCTTAGCTTTGTTAGGATATGATTGGATAGGAGAAGGGTTGTTGAACTTAATAAATATACTTTGTAGTCGCGTGCACCTGCTTTTATAGTCACAAAGTAGGACTTGTAGGGCCGCTAGCCCATAACTGAAGATATACATAGACAAATGCCCATAATTGGAGATATACATAGAGAAATGCCGATAGTTGGAAGTATACATGGAGAAATATAACAAATCTGTAAGACATAACACTTATCCGAATACATACTACCCATATACTACTATTGTAAAACTTGAATTGTTCTGCCCCCCTCCTCGTTACAACATATAGGTTAGATTTGACGACGTAAGTGGGGGAGAAGACGATGAAGACTTGGTGGCAGTATTAGTTATCTATTTATGTGTTGACGTTCCTTACAAACAATATATTTAGCTTGTTTATGTGATTTGATACATTTTATTTCTTAGACATGGCTATCATGAAATGGGTGCTTATTTTATTATTATATTTTATCTCTTTCTCTATGATATTCTGAAAGTATAAATAGTTAACTTTGTGAATTGTTTATTTATACTAATTAAGAGCTAGCTTCGAAATAGATCTAAGGTTCGATGAGATTTTATTGGTTGAAAATTAGGTCCACTTCGGAGAAGATTCTTACAGTCATTCATGTGACTCATCAATCGTTGTGATTTCACCAACATTCATCCACATAAGCCCCCATTGTCCATCCAATTTGATCTTCGAACATCTTATTCACCAATCAGTAGGTAGCTTCTACGTTTTTTAAACCGAACGTCATCACTCAATAGCAATACAAGTCTAAATCGATGATGAAATTCATATGCTTCTGATCTGGAATGTGCATTGATATTTGATTGTAGCTGAAATACTCGTCCATGAAGGATAACAATTCATGTCCGACCGTTAAGTCCACAAGTTGGTCTATCGTCGACAGTGGGAAGCTATCTTTTGGGCACACTTTATACAAATATGAATAGCCAATGCATATAAACCATTTTCCAGTTGGCTTCTTAACCAACGCGGGGTTTGATACCCATTTAGGATACAAGACGTCATGGATAAAACCATTTGCCTTCAGCTTATTCCCTTCTTCTTTTAGTGTAGCTAATCGCTTCAGACCTAGGCTGAATCCCTTCTGCTTCACAAGAAGGCATCTTGGGTCAATGCATGACATGTTATCTTTACAGATATTACAACATATCGGGAATATGCCCATGCAAAAACATTCAAATATTTTCAAAGAAATCCTACCAACTTCTTTCTCATTTTATGTCGAGCTGTAATCCGACTTGAGACCATAGTATGATCATTCTTATCTATCGGGATGTTGATCATTACTCCGTTTTTTTAACCCTCGCATTCTTCGGCTCTTTTCACAGTCCATAGGCTTGTAGAGACTTCTATGGGATCCAAGTCAAGGATTGACCGGTAGTTGCTATGCATCTGCAGTCATGATGTAGAGAACCTTCTCTGCACCTTTCCCGTCGCTTGCATCTCTGAGCTTAGTAACATAACTTGAATCATTTGGGGTTATAACTTGAATAAACAAATAAATGGATTGGTGAGACTGAGAGGGGATATACCTTGCGGTAAAAAGTTGAGAAAAGAATAACTTTAGTTGTTTAGGGTTATGCCTTACAGTAACAAGATGTTACAAAATTAGTGATAGCTCTAGAAGTATTGTTACCAAAATCTGAAAATGATCATAGGTTGAGTATTGTGTTTGCCAAAACCCTAAGCCCAAGATAGTTTGGCGTATATTCTTATTGAGATATGTTATGTATGGATGAGTTAACATACTTTGTTGTGTTTTATGACTTATAATAGTCTTATATTTATTGTGTAACTGAGGCTAGCTATGGGGGAAAACCTTGTTCTATGCTTTAGCAGTGTAATCCCACTTGCGGAGGACTAATGATGGGAAATGATAATATTCATATTAGAATTATGTATGACCAATGTGTTTATTGTTTTTTCCCTATAAACTCATAAATACTCGTTTTATAGGCTGAGTTGATATAATTCCACATTTAAGTTGTTAGCTAAAGGTAGGACTTTTTCATAATGAACTCTATTTCTTGGTCTTGTATTCCTTGCTATAGGGGATTTGTATTGTTTGTGTTGTTGCTAGAGCATTGGAAGTCATATTTTCTGTTGCAATTTGTTGTTCATTAGCATTAGAAGAGTTCTCTTTATTTTTTTGATGTGCATCACTTTGTGTTCTATTGTACATTTTTTTGTCTAAGTGTAATGGACTGTTGTTGTCTATGTGTATAAATTGGGACTGTGGGACATTTAGTGGACCTGGCTAGACTATATCTAAGTTGTTTTGCTATGAGCTTTGTGCATTTGTCTAAATTATTGGGTTACCATTTACTGCATTGTTGTCGACCTACATCATATTTTCCTATATATTTACTTCTTTGTTTTTTTACATCCACATTTTTTCCATATTGCAATACTTTTCAAGGTGACCAAAGTAGTCGTAGTTATTACATATGCTACATTTCCACTCATACACTACATTCCTCCATATTAAATTATCGTTCTTATCCAAAACTGGGACTTGATTAGGAAATGCAAAATTTGATTTGATTAATATTAAAACCCTTGCACATTATTTTCTTATCATACCTTGTGTAACTCGATCCGTCTTGATTGGAGTTCCAATCATAGATGCAATCCTGCCAATCCCTTCATTTGTCCAATAATCAATGTCTACCCTAAGGAAACAAACCCAGATTGGAATGGACAGTAAGAGTTCTTTCGGTAACTTCAGCTTGGACACCATTTTTCATCATTACCGGTCTTCTATCGTAGAAGTATGGACCAATAGCGAAAATCTTTTCAAAATCTTCTAGTTTCTCAAATTCGACACATAGAAACGGTTAACTTTTGAATAAATTTGGAATTCAGCATCAGGATAATTTGATTTAGGACTCATGACATAGAAAGCTATCAAATTATTCCATTTCAGGCTTGCATCATTTACTAGTTTTTTATTGTTTCGCATAGTTCATATTTTCAAAATCAAGCGGCTACTAGAATTGGACTTGAGAATGTACCTTATTCTTATTTTCAATGAATATATCATGCCATACTTTCGAAGTCTTATGAGTTTCATTGTTAGGATTAATATAGTTGTACAAATTATTAGGGGCTTGTTGTGTTGTCGTAGCTAGACTTAGGAACTTGCCTAATGTTGTAACCACGAAGAGGCCATATAAATTGATAGCTAGGGTCCACGTCGATTTATGTATTTAGGATTTCCCTTTTGGTCTGGCTTGCATGAATGTCTGAATTCAACCGTAACAAAGTCATCGTTAGGTTTATTGGGAAGGTTTCTATAGAAGGTTTCGACGTCAAAAGGAGGGAGAAGTCTGAGGCTAGGAGAGGAATGTGTGCCGTAGCTACCATTAGAACTAAGGTTTTGGGAATTTATATCATAAAAATATATGCAGATCCTAGAAATGGTATGATTGCTAGGTGTGTGTGCATGCACACACATGCACACACTTCCTCGGTAAAGAGTGCTACCTACAAATCTGGTTTCTCCTATGGAATTCACCTTAATTGAATCCCGGTCACCGCCAACTGGTTTTCACCCTAACTGCTTTTAGATCAAATTGATTCTTTTTGCAATGTTACAGTACCCTAAATTCGAATATTCATGCTTCTATATGGATACAAGCTTAATTATAAAATACAAAATTTCTCTCCCATCGATATTTGAACTCTCTACATTGAGTAATTTTTATTTATGATATATGAATATTCTTAATAAGAGGGTACAATATTTGATTTTATTATGGTAATGGAATTTCATTTTTGATTTTGTATAAAGACAAAATTTGAATTTTGTGAATGAAAAATGATGGTGTACAATATGCTGTAATAAACTTAAAAGTAAGACCAGATTTCTAACTCTTGATTGATAAAGACTTTTGATCCACTTTAAACATAATATGACATTTGATAAAAAATCCCAAATCATATGATGTTGTGTGTGCATGCATGCATGCATACATACATACATGTATACATGTATGTATGTGTGTCTATATATATATATATATATATATATATATTACTTATCATAAGTGGAACGTAAATCATGCTAGGATAGTCTAAGGTGAAATGTTTTGAAGTTTAATTGGTCAAACTGCAATAATCATGTTAATTATATTGCAATCTTATAAAGAAATGAAGAAGAATATATTGATATAAAAGTTTAGAATTTGGAAATATAATTAAAAAAATGAATAAAAAATTTTGTTTGTTGCACATTGTGTCTTTGCATATGACTTTCAAAATCCCTCGTTGCTAAGCACACCAAATACCACTTTGCTTAACTTTGGAAAATGCATATTCTATAATAAAAAATCTTATGGTAAAATGTACCACATTGCGAAGAAATGCAACGGAACCTCGGTTCCCACTGAATTGGCCTTTGAATTAAATCTTAGGCTATAAACCAGATCTAATATTTAATGGAAATTTATAAAATATTTTTTCTTAGGTTGAAATATGCTTTTATTGTTGGTTGAAGCTTTTACGATTTTACTAATTCATGGACAAGTGCGGCTGAAACTCTACTCTGGATCGAATTAGTTTTGTGACCGGCGATATTTTGGTTCAACTGCCGGTTTATTTTTATTTTTATTTTTTTGGTACATTATAACTTCTTCTTCTTTTAACTAAAGACTAGTATAAATAATCACCAAAAGCTGTCAACATGCCTGACAGGTAACCAACAAAAGAAGAAAAAACAAACCCGCCGAAGCCAGAAAATTACAAAAAACAGAAGACCAAAATAACAGTGATAGCTGGCAATGACTACCTACGGGGAGAGATGCTAAGCAAAGTGGACGAAAACCAGAAAAGACAGACGATAAAGAGATCGGCGACAGAGAGATCCGGAATATCCTCCGTCCGAAATCCAATATAAGTGGAGGTAAAGAAGTCCCCGGTCCAAACCTATAAATCCAGATCCTGAAAATCAAAAGCCACAAAATCAGAGAAAAAAGGGGGGGGAAGGGTGGATGGCGAAATCAACGGAGACCGGAAAGCTAGCACCACCTAGCTCGGAAGCCGACATCATCCAATTCCCGCTCTAGGGGTCGACTGAGAGCAGTAAATAGAAAGCAGGTCCACAAGGCGTCCAGAACGGGAACTAACTGATCCCTTGAAAGGTCTACCACGAAAAGCTAAAAAAACATCATTTCTAACCCGACGAATAACGGAAGATGGATCCATGGGAGATTCCTCAAAAATTGCCTTATTCCGCGCACACCAGAGGTGCCAGCAGATCAGACAAGGAATCAAGCGAAAGACGACAGAGCGAAGAGATTTACCAGAGATTCCGTTCCACCAGGTTCTCTGTAAATCACCCGGCGATCTGTTGCTACCTCGGATGCCAATAAGATTACCGAAGTAATTCCAACAGGATCTGGCCGTAAAACCAGAGAAGAGCAAATGATCCAGAGATTCCGATTCCCCGACGCCGCAGCATCTACAGCGGGAAACATAAGGAATGCCAATCCGCTGAAGGTTCTCATCAATTGGTAACCCCTTATGCAAGGTTCGCCACATGAACAAAGACACTTTAGGAGGGATTCTAGCGTCCCAGATGTAAGAGAAAAGAGGGAGAACTGGAGTAGGGTTACGACCAGAACTCCAGGCTTTCAAGATAGAAAACGAACCACCATCCCAACCGGATAGGCCGCCATGAGAATCGGAGAAAGATTTGACCGATTGCATGTGCTTCCACGTCTCACTAGCGAAAGATGGAGATCCGGAAAAGCCAGAGGCGGCCAGCCTTTGATACTTGGCATGCAGGAACTTTGCCCATAAGGAATCGTTAGACCCAAACCTGTACCACAACTTACAAGAAAAGGCCAAGCAAATGTCCTTGGGGTTTCGCAGACCAAGCCCGCCCTCGTTCTTGGGACGGCACACCACGTCCCAAGATACCCAGTGATGACGGTGGTTGTCAACCTTTGACCCCCAGAAGAAGGACGAGGCCAAAGATTGGAAAGACCTGAAGAAAGAAGCGGTAGGGGACATCGCAGCGAAGACATGAGTACCCAGTGAGCCTAATACCGACTTGATAAGTACCAATCTTCCCGCTTGAGAAAGAAGAGGCGTTCCAATGAGTAATCTTTCCCCTAACTTTGTCCGTTAGAGGATCGAAGAGGGTGTTTAGTTTCCTACCTCTGTAGAGAACGATACCCAAGTAAGGAAGAGGAAGGAAAGCAGCCCTGAAGCCGGTAAACGACTGGACTCAGGAAACCCTGGAAGGAACCATGTCCTTCGCATGAACGAAGCAACTCTTCGAAGAGTTAACTAGTTGGCCCGAGCACCGCTCGTACTGATGAATGAAGCGAATCAACCGACGAACAGAGGACCGATTTCCGTTGGAGAAAATGACAATGTCGTCTGCAAAGGATAAAGAGGAAACGAGCGGGCACCCTGTCGGAAGGCCAAATCGGTGAACCTGGCCGAAAATCGTTAAGGTGTGGATCCCTCTAATGAAAGCCTCAGCCGCAATAATGAAAAGAGATGGAGATAGAGGATCACCTTGTCGGAGACCTCTACCCGATCTGAAAAAACCATTGGCCGACCCGTTAATGAGAACGGAGAACCAACAGTTAGAGATAAGCATCCAAACCAAATCAATAAGAGTTTCAGGAAACCCAAAGGCACGCAGAACTTTAATGACGAAAAACCAGGATATACGATCATAGGCTTTTGCCATATCTAGTTTGAGAACTACATTAGATCCTCTGACCTTCCGGTCAATCTGCGAAATCAGTTCCTGGGCTAACAGGATGTTATCCGTGATCAAACGGCCTTTAACAAAACCCGCTTGGGAAGAGGAGATGATGCGATCAAGGAACGGAGCCAAACGAATGGCCAACACCTTAGAAATCACTTTGTTGGAGAAATTACACAAGCTGATCGGACGAAATTCCGCGCATGACAGAGGTTATCACACTTCGGAATTAGAACCAAGTTGGTGGATGACCAACTAATTGGAAGAATGCTGCCGGAAAAGAATTGTTGGATAGCCAGGCAAAAGTTCGGCTGAATGATAGGCCAAACACTCCGATAGAAAGAACCGTTGAAACCATCCGGACCACTGGCACTGTCCTTGCTTAGAGCAAAGACACAGGCACGGATTTCTTCCGGTGTAGGGGGAGCAACTAAAGCGTCACTCCCCTCAGGAGAGACCAGACGGAGAATGAAGGAGAGGATATCCAGAACAGGATCTGACACAGAAGGGGAACCCGTAAAGGATTGGAAATGAGACAAAATGATCTCCTTGACTTCAGCCGGGGACGAAGCCACAGAGAGATCCGGCCTTAAAATTTCGCGTATGGAAAGAAAGTTGGCTTTCTTGCGAATGGAAGAATGGAAATATTTTGAATTCGAATCCCCTTCGACCACCCATTTGACCCTCGCCTTTTGGCGAAGATAGGAGTTTTCGATACGGAGTTCCGAAGAGAAAACCAGCTGAGCAGAGGCCCATTTCTCCTAGTTATCGGCAGTCGGGTTCTCGTCGAACAAAGATTCGGCAAGGATGAGGGACTCCTCCGCCGCCCGAACACGATCGAAAATGTTTTTGAAAACAAGGGAATTCCAGCTCTTAAGGCTAGCCTTATGACGTCTCAGCTTTTGGGAGAAACCCCCATAGGAGAAGCAGAAATAGGAGAGGACCACGAGTCCTCCACTACCTGAAGAAAAGAATGATGGGAACACCACATACTCAGGAAGCGAAAAGATGAAGGCCCCGATTGAGAGCGCGGAGAACAGCGCAAAACCAACGGGGCATGATCAGAACAGGACCGATGAAGATGAGAAGTTGAGAAGGAAAAGGGGAGATTTAGCCATTCGGGAGAACCAAAAATTCGGTCTAACGGGGATAGGATCCGGTTCGGTCCCTCCTGGTTGTTAGACCAGGTATAAGCAGATCCCACGAAAGGGATTTCAGATAAACCGGAGCTCACAATGAACGAATTGAAGTCAGAAACCGAGGAGCGATTGATGGTCACCCCCCCTAGTTTTTCAGCCTGACTAGCGACAACATTGAAATCACCACCCACAACAGAGCAAGAGAACCCCATCTCAGCTAGATAAAGAATATCATCCCAAAGGGATAATCTTTCCATCCTATCGCACTTGGCGTATACCGCCGAGAAAAGAAAAGGTTGAGGGAAGTGAGAAGCAGAACACACCACAGAGATAAGCTGGGCCGAGTCAAAAACAGGGTGAACTACACAATCTTTGGACCAAAGGATCCAAATCTTACCCGAAACATTGGACATGGCATCGCCAAACCCAAGTGACAGGACAACCTTGGTAACTTCTCCAGGACCCACAAAAGGTTCTAAAAGAGCTACCAAGCAAACAGAATGTTTCCGGACAACGCGCTTCAACCTAGCGCAAGAGGCCTCGTTGCCAATACCATGAATATTCCAGAAGAGGAGGTTCGACATGAACGCCGAGATAACAGAGGAGCAGGAGACAAGCAAAGAGAACCAGATCAAGCAACACTCAGATAAGATACAAGGAGGAAAAAACAGACCGATCTGTCTGCTCAGTCGCCGCTATAGAGCGAGTACGGATGGTGCGAGGAATGACGTGCAGACCTCTCGATCTGCGACGAGAAGGTCTATGAGCAAGCGAAGCCGATAGCCGAGGAACGGACTCCGCAGAAACTCCAATCGGCTCCAGCGAACCCACCATGGTAGAAGAAGAACTGGCAGGAGCCGAGTTCTTAGAAAGGCGAGCAAGGCGATCATTAATGATCGCAATCTCCTCTTCGCTAAGCATCGGAATGGAAATCGATAAAGAGCAAGAAGAAGAGGGAAGGGAACAAAGAGAAGAACAACAAGCAGACGAAGAGACAGAGAACGCCGCGACACACGGAAAGAAACGGAAGGATCAACGTATCTTTTCCATCACACTTCATCTTTTGTGAAAAAATGATTTAGGCCGGATTGAATTTTGCAGATATGTTACCTTTATTAGGAAGATCATTTATCTAAATTTTTTATTCTTTAAAAATTGCAAATCAATATGAATTAAACAAAAAAATTATTTTACCATCGATTTGAAATAACAATTTGAAGGTGAAAGAAATTTCATAATAATTTAATTTTTTGAACAGAAGATCTTGTTAAAAAACATAACATATTTATAAAATTTTACTTGTATTTGATCTAGAATTTTTTTTCTAACATAAAAAATGAAGAGCGGGTTGAGTGGGGGATTTACGCTAAGAGATGTTGATCCTTCACCTATATGAATTATATTATCTATATACAGATTTTGATAAAAATCATAGACTATCGTATGCTTTTTAGTATATATTAAAAAAAATAATGCATGATAGCGACACCTAGGTCATAAAGTACAGACCGACTATTAATTTTTGGCTTCAGTGCATCTCCTTCCATCGTTTATCTTCTTCTCTTCTTTATTTTTGTTAAGCAAAATGAAAGCTATCTTGACGCTACTCCTAGTTTTCTTTCATGCAACAAATGCGGCTGGGAAGTGCAAATTCCCTGCAATCTTCAATTTTGGAGACTCAAATTCCGACACTGGAGGATTTTGGGCTGCTTTCCCAGCCCAGAAAGATCCATTTGGGATGACCTTTTTCAACAAGCCATCCGGTCGCGCTTCTGATGGAAGGCTGGTCATCGACTTCTTCGGTAATATGCATCAGTTTTATCAATTTCAGCATTCATATAAATGAATTATAAGTTGGTTGTATACATGTTGCCTTCTAACAAGTTTCATAGTATGCAGTTTTACTAGCTATAGATAAACAAAATTAATTTTGCATGCAGCTCAAGCGCTAGGAATGCCGTTTCTTAGCCCATATCTGAAATCTATTGGTTCGAATTATAGCCATGGTGCAAATTTTGCAACCTTGGCTTCTACCGTTCTGTTGCCGAATACCTCATTATTTGTTACAGGAATAAGTCCCTTTTCTCTGGCTATTCAGCTTAATCAAATGAAGAACATCCTCCAGAATAATAACCAAATGTGTAATATTTCTTTACCTTTCAGCTCTTTTTTATGATCAGAACCCACTTCTTTTAAAAAGATACAAAAGTTGGAGTAAGGGATATGGTTTCTTTTTGTTAAAGTCCCTTTTGAAATTTCTTTAACAGGCAATCATTAGTAACTGACAAGCAAATCTTGCAGCTAAAGGTGATATGACTCAATCACTCTACATCTTAGACATTGGCCAGAATGATTTTACAAGCAACCTCGCAACGCTTGGAACTGAAGTTGTACTGAAGCAATACATGCCTCAAGTCGCTTCTCAGATTTCCTGGACTATAAAAGTATCTAAAAACTCATCAAATTATATAGAGTGGCAGTCTACAATTTACACCGCTTAATGCTCAATCCTAACAAATCTTCTTCCTTCATAAAATAACAGGAGCTGTATGATATGGGAGCAAGAACATTTATGGTGATGAACCTCGGACCTATCGGGTGCTATCCAGCATTCATTATCCAACTTCCTCACAACAGTTCTGATATCGACAGTTATGGTTGCTTGATTTCATACAACAAAGCAGTGGTCGCTTACAACAAAATGTTAAAAGACAGTCTTGATCGAGTTAGACATCAAATAACTGCATCAGATGCTTCTGCTTATGTTGTATATGTAGACACTCATTCCATCAAACTTGATCTCCATCAACACCCTAAAAATCATGGTCAGTTTTATTGGTCTTGTACAAATTCAGTAGTCGAATGGTGTCTTGGTTCTCAACCAGAATCCAGTTTTTCTAATACTAGGTTGAATAATGTACACACATCATATGTGTGTTTCAGGTATGATATATGGGACTAAAGCATGCTGCGGATATGGTGGTGGGGAAAACCACTACAGTCCTCAGCTGTATTGTGGCAACAGCAAGGTCATAAATGGTGTGCTTATGTCGGCGGTTGCTTGTTCTGATCCGCAGAACTATGTGAGTTGGGATGGAATTCATGCAACTGAAGCTGCAAACAAGCTTGTGGCCATGTCTATATTGAATGAGACTCATTTCCATCCTCCATTTCCTCTTTCTACATTGTGCGATTTGAACCCAGTTCATTCATAATTTATTGAATTTCTGTCGAAGATTGAGGACAAGACAAGGTTAGCTTGAGAAACTATAACATGTTACAACAAGGCTAGTGTCTTTTGAGACTTTGGTAGGCATTTGCTTCTTTGTATGTTAATGCTGTCGTTGTATATCTGCATGTGAACTGGATGAATAACTGTTTTTCTAATGTACTGTTCAATATGTTAATGTTTTTCATATATACTCCGGTACTCCCATTTTCAAAACACACACACACATCGAATTGTACAAATTTTACAGATGACCACTGATCCGAATTGTATGACATTTAGCTTTTGAGTTGAGAATCCCCCCTTCTTCCACTGCTCATTCTTTTTAAGTATATTTTCTTCAATATAAATCTATTTAATATAAATGTTGTTTTAAATAATATATTATAGTAACTTATATAAAGAGTATATATATAATAAACTTGAAAATAATATCAATGACTCTTCAAATGGTCCCCAACAAACTATATAACAATCCTCTACAAAATAATTTAAGCATACGATCTTCTCCTATGCATTGACATGGCAGTGAGAGGATGGTTTGTAAAAGAATTCCAGTGCCGTGCCGATGTCAGACATTGTGTAATTACTATGTCTTGTGTACCTAGTATTTTCCTATACTATTTACGCCTACAATTTATCCACGCGTTCACTACATCATGTTCGCCCGTTTTCAAAATGAAATAATACAAATGTTCATGACACATTACCAACGTAAGCTTGGTGATACTTTTGCAGAATTCTTCTACATTTACCTCTTCAACCTTACCAATAGCGCAAAACATGCAATATTATCAATGTATATCATCACAAACTATTATATGATCCCTAGACCACGATAAAAAGTAAACAGAAATAATCAAATAAGATATATACATGTTCATATCATAACCATATATGTTCGAATAATACATAAATATGTCTCAGTAACACGAAAATATATAAATGTGTAACATCAAGTCCATACCACTCGCTCATCGTGCGAAGGTCCATTTTTGTTCGCAAGATGTTGCTGCTGCTGCGTACGTGTCTGTCTTGTACCTCCAACGAGATCGTTAAGGACATGGTTTGCTTCATCATGAGAGACCTATTGCCATTAGTTCGTTATTGGACTATGTTGGAATTCCTTAAGAAACTGAATGAATGGAAATATACAAAGTTGCACATCACCTAATTGTTGATAGTTATATTGGTTTATATATGCCTTTCTCATGAGGAGGTTGGGGGCCTAGAACTTCCAAATGTATGCTTCGTTGTGAGGAGGGATATCATGTATCTCCACCACACGCGCGCGCCGCCGTCCGTCCGACCGAATCGGGCTCGGGTTTGGGTCTAATGTGATACTCGTATTTTTACTGCAAACTGGACCGGGCTTTCTGACGGATGCAGACGCGGGTTGAATAGGTGCGACCCGACTGAAGAGGCGCGGGCGAAACAGTACCAGGCGGTACGAGCGGGTGCGACCAATTAACGAACAGCAGCGACCAAAAGGCAACGGGTGCGATCCGTCAAGCGGACGCGACTGTTTGAAGGGATGCGGATGAAATTATAAATAGGAGAGAATGCTGATCACATTCTTATCCGATTCCAATCTAATTTCTTCTGCTTCCTACTGCTCAATATTCCATACATATCACGGAGTTGACATACTCATTACAATCTCGTGCAGATTACGTCTGTTGTATCTTGGGAGAATTTTCAAATAAAATTCTTAAAGAAATCGTTACGACGAGCCTCACACACAATCCGCTATCCGTTATTCTGGTTATACTATTTATTCAAAATAGTATAACGCAGCTGTTGTAATTTATTTACAACATTCATATTGTTATAATAATTACTACAGAATTCCAATGTGGTGAAAATCTGAGTTATAAATTTGTGCGACGAGTTTATAGTTGATTATTCTCTGTTTTGGTATACTAGACGTATAACAGACTATTCAAGCTTCATCTTTGTTGTTGCATGTATTTCATATTTAGTATCATATGCATTTGACATAATATTCAAATCAATGTCAAAGACTTTACCGAGGACTTACCGCAAATTGAGATAACTCATTAACCCACCGATAATTTTCAGAACCATCGCCTGGATTGATCATGTGCATCCGTTTGTATATCTCCATAAATATTGGCACTGATCAGCCTAACTCCGCAACCTAAAGAAAATAACTTTAAATTATCATGCGATTTTCATGCAATCTTATTATCATTAAATAAATTACAGAACTACCAAATTATTTCTGTATTATGCACTACAAAATACACACTGTTTAGCGACGGCTAAAAGCCATTGGCGGCCGTCGCTAGCCGTCGCTAATTGCCGTTGTAATTACCTCGTTGCAACTAAAGAAAGCGGCCTTAGCGACGGCTCCGTTGCTCATTTGCAACGGCTCGTAACGGCTAATTGTCCACGTGGAAGCAACCGTTGGGTTGTTGGTTTCCCGGGTTGTCGCTGCAAACCGTTGCAATTCGTTGCAATTTAGCCGTCGCTTATTTTGACCAAATGGCCGCCGCTAGCCGTTGCAAACCTGGAAAAAATTTCCAGCCAAATTGCAGCACCTACAACCCTTAATCAATCCAAATAATATAATTTCATCATTTCACACATATAATATCATTCCATCGTACCATATAATCAATATCGACACAACCAAATCATCAAATATTGCATATTCTAACATATATTTACAAAATCATATAAGAAAATCAACATAACCAAATACGAAAATCCACCAAACCGAACCACATTGTTCAAATATCAATCACAACAACCAAAATATCAAACCCACCAAAACACTAAGTATCAATCACAACATCCATATATACACACATCATAATATGTACACAAATATATATAAATCATACCCATGTCCAAATCAAACCATCTAAGCATCATCATCACCTGCACCTCCTTCCCCGGGTATTGACCCATGCTCTATCTGCGTCGCCAACTGACTCTTCCGCCAATCATTGAGCTCATCCAACTGAGTTTGCATCCGAGCAATCTCTTTATCATCTATGGATCTCTTATATGACCTTTGAAAATTAAGAGCCTGTGAAATAATTCAAGCGAATAAGAAGTTCATGGCATACAATAACAATACGATAACTCAAGTTATTGCTAATAAACTCAAGTGAATAAGAAGTTCATGGCATACAGGTTTCTACTGTGTAAATGTTGAGTACAAACCATATTGCCGAAACTGTAACGCCTGTTTCGACTTGCCAGTTCAATGATTGAATCTCATATCCGATTACACTCATCAACCATAAGCGACTCCCGTCCACTCGCTTGTATCGCTCGTGCATACTCTGCGTTATATCTTTCCTACAATTACGAACAGATATTTGACACAATTGCTATACAATTTACTTATTTACTGTGAAATAAACGACTATGAAATATTTTCATTACAGAAATAAACATATTTACTATTACAAAAGCCGCCTTGTCGTCCGACCAATCATATGAAACATTCCCATCCTCATCCGTATGCTCCACTACATGTGTGACTCTGAAAACCTCAGCCGTTGTGGGCTCCCTACCATACTTTGCCCACTGAATATATACAAGAATATGTTATATTGATAATTTGCATGAGTACATACAAGAATACATTATATACAAGAACAGAATATATGGTAAAGAGAAACTAGTAAATATATACATGCATAATATAAATATTGGTTAATTTATTTACCAATTCCCTCCTATGTTGTTGGAAGGATTTCGAGCCACCACGATGTAAAGCGGGATTTTTGTTCCGATTAGCCTTGTTTCTTTCCGATAATTCCTATTAATTTATACAAACTATTAAGTAAAATAATTCAAAACATTTAAATGTAAAAATATAGTAACAATATAACTTACTCTGAATGCTTCAGATTCCCTATATTGTTGGATCCAACCCAAACATCATCCCCCATCCAACTTGGCTTTTTCCCTGAACTCTTAGCCCGCGACAGAGTCTCTCTGTAATTTTTCCGCATCTTTTTATTCCAATGATTTACAAAAACATCCATATCATGCGGATCCACACGTACAGCTGCCTGCATATTGAATTATCATACGTGTTATGTAAAAGAGATTGTATAATTAAAAAACAATCAGCAAAACAGAATACGTAAAACTGATATCATAAGGCATGATGGCATATTGTTTTTGGTTTCATACAAGGCATAATTATATATTACAAAATTGTATTTATCATAACATCAGCCCATATTGCTTTTTTATATGTGTAGGAATGTTATCCCATTGAGGCCAACACCCGGACATCCTACTCTTATATGCCTCCTTCGATACTTGCAAAATGAAATCGGACGGCTTCACCTTGAACCCTCTGTAGAAATGCTGATGTATATATTAAATATATTTCATATAATATAATTCAAATAAGTTTGATACATACCCAACACTTTTCGAAACTATCTCCTCAACTCGACGGAGATCTGGCTCAGAGGTACTCGGACCTGCTCCAAGTGAAGGTGACCAAGATATACAACGTCTATCACGTCGTCTATCAGACATAACTGACAAACATATATACAATATCACATAATCGTTAATCAATATCATCAATCAATATCATAAGCATCACATAATCATCAATCAATATCACATAACATAAGCATCACATAATCATCAATCAATATCACATAATCGTTAATCATCACATAATTATTAATCAAGCGATAATCATCACATAAACATACCCTGCACATAATCATCGACAAAAGCGTACATGAAAAGAATATAGTCATCATTATTATTACATAGCTCAGAATATTGCATAACATAGTCATTATTTTTAATACATAGCTCACATTTAACAACAAGCGATGTCATCTATGATCAGTCTTCGCCATATTCTGATTCAGACTCGATCTCGTACTCTATATCATTTTCTTCAGTACTTACAAATGCATCTATTAAAACATTCGATTCATCAGTCAACGACACTACATCAATGTCATCGGTTATCACTATTTCAGTATTTGGCTCGAGATCCGCTTGATATGCTGCTTCATCTGGAATATTATTTCCATCAAACGTATATCTTGCCTTCGTTTTAAAAACTGCCCACCAGTCTTCTTTATCTTTTTTTAAGGACGGATATGGAGCAAAATAAACTTGTAAAGCTTGCTTAGCTAATACAAAAAGATCATACTTATAGTAATGCAACGTATGCCTTATTTCAATTAGCTTATAATCTTTGTGCACGTTAATTCCAGAGCTAGGAACATTGCTAAACCAGTTGCATTTGAATAAAAAATCTTTCTCTGCAGGTTGTATATAATATGTCAACTCTAAAACTTGTGCTAAGACGTCGTAAAAATCTTTTATATGCTCCTATGGATCATCACTTCCTTTGACAAATACACCACTGTTATATGTTAATTTTTCAGCCCCGTAATCTTTGGTGTTGAATTTAAATCCATTGACGAAGAATATTGGTTAAGTCTTGACATTTCATTTTGGTATGATAGCAAGATGTCGTAATCCTTCGTCAACAACACAGTTTTCGGTATCATGAACGTAGTCTGAAAACCATCCAGCAAATTGTTTACTAAGATCGTCAGATGGATGTTGTGATTCGTATATGCTGCAAATATGTATTATATTCCTTTATAATTAATATATACATGTATAATTGAATTATATATGAATTCATAATTACCTGACAAATGGTGCAACTTCAGCACAATTTAAAAGAACATTTGTGTGTGCCACATGGTAATCTCTATCATCTAACCATATTTTCAACATTTTCCAGCAGGTCTTCCATGTTGTCTAAAAATAGATAACATTGTTTGAGAAGAATCTTACCGAATAGTGTCTTCATTACGGGGAACACTTACAAACGATAAGTTCACATCGTTACTGAAGTAATGTGAGAGAGAAAATGAAGCTTCTTCTTCAAGGTACGATTTGCAAATCGAACCTTCTACTCGTGCTTTTTGTCTAATTTTTTTCTTCAAATGATTCAAGTACCTAAAACAAAATTAATTAAATTCATATCGTGGTATAAAAACCGAAATTAATTAAATTACCTCTCAAATGGATACATCCATCCATATTGCACAGGACCACGAAGGAGTGCTTCAGATGGAAGATGAACAGGTAAATGCTCCATTACATTAAAAAAAACCAGGCGGAAATATTTTCTCCAGTTTGCATACAAGTACAGGGATTTCTGCTTGAAGTTTACGTATACGATCTACCTTTAACGTCGTAGAAGAAAGCTGTTTATAAAACATACTCAATTCTGTTATAACACTCCATATTTTTGTAGGCAGTAGTTCTTTGAAAATCAGGGAAAAAAAATACTCCATCATAATGTGGCAATCGTGACTTTTCATCCCACTCAATTTGCTGTTTTTAAAGTCAACAATTTACGGAGGTTAGAAAAAATCCCATCAGGACATCTAAGTCCTTCCACTCACTTTAGAACGAGTTTTACTTGCTTATTTTCTAGCTCATAGCATGCTTGGGTTTCTTATTATCATCGTATAATTGAAGTTCGGGCCGCTTACAAAAGTGTAATATATCACGTCTTGAATTCGCATCGTCCTTGGTTTTCCCCTTCACATTCAAAATTGTATTAAACACGTTGTCAAACACGTTTTTTTAGTTGCGCATGACATCAACGTTATGTCGGGTAGGAGATTTTTCCAGTATGGTAAATCCCAGAATATACTTTGCTTGCACCAGTTATGAATGTCTGATTTACCTGGAATCTCAACTTGTACCCCAGTTTCATGTATCTTTAGGTAGTCTTTTACAATTTCATATACCTCTTCACTTGTCCAAATCTTAGGTGGTAGCATACTCTCTACTCTGTTAGCTTTAAAGTTCTTTTTATCCGTTCTATTTATGATTGATATGTAGAAAACACCGATGACAGTCAAACCAAGAAATTTTCTTTCCATACTTTAATGAAAATGCTCGTGTTTCATCCATACAATAAGGACAAGCTAGACGCCCAGATGTGCTCCAACTAAAAGCATGTCATACGTTGGAAAATCACTAATAGTCCATAATAAAGAAGCAAACATACGAAAATTCCTTTTTCTCTAAATGTCGTACGTTTCAACTCCTTCATGCCACAGTGTTTTCAACTCGTCGATTAGTGGTTGTAGATAAACATCAATTCCTTGAGTCGGATCATCGGGACCGGGAACGACAATCGTTAGAAACATATACGGAGTTTTCATACACATCCATGGAGGTAAATTATAAGGAGTAATAATAATAGGCCATGATGAATATTTACTACCAAACTGAGAAAATGGCGAAAATCCATCCGTACATAAGCCTAGCCTAACATTACGGCTCTCTGCCGCAAATTCAGGATAAGTCTTATCGAAATCTTTCCATGCTTCTCCATCAGATGGATGTATCAAAGTTCCTTCTTTTGGTGTTCTCACAGCTTGCCATCGCATATGACATGCTGTAGCAGAAGATGCATATAACCGTTGAAGTCTGGAAGTGATGGGTAAATAATGCATCCTCTTATATGGAACTTCTTTTCCTTTCTTTTTTCTTGGTTTGTATCTTTCCTCGTTACATATTCTGCATTTAGTAAGATGAGCGTCTTCTTTCCAATACAGCATGCAACCTTTTACACATGTATCTATCTTCTGGTACGACAATCCAAAAGCAGACATAAGTTTTTTTACTTTATAATGACTATCACACATCAAATTATTATGTGGCATGTATCGTTTTGCAATTTGTACAACTACTGTAAATGCAGCTTCTGTAAGATTAAATTTCGATCTCATAGTGATGTATTCAGCGGTTACAGATAATTCGGTTCCGCTTGCACATCTATCCCACAATGGCCTCTTAGCAGAATCCAATAAATCATATAAAAAATTAGCTTCCGCGGTCGGCTCTTCGTCAACATTTTCGTTCCCATCATCACCTTGGTCAAAGGTAGGAAATATTGATCTTGCAGCATCTTGCACCATGCTTTCTATAGGATTGGTCATAGTATTATCGTCCTCTAACACTACAAGATTAGGTGTAGGTTGAACAAGTTCTCCATGACTATCCCATAAGTAATAATTCGGCACAAAACCAAATTTGTACAAATGTACTTCTACTACATCTGGTTTCCAATGCTTCAAATGTTTGCACTTACTACACGGATAACGAATGTCTACGTTGTTTCAATTATTAGATTGAGAAAATCTAATAAATACGTGTATACCGTTACAGAAACGTTCTTTTATTGATCCTTTCATACCTTTTCGAGGTTCATACATCCAACTACGATCGACAAAATAATCGAACATATTTCCTGATTTGAAAAATGTAGGTTAAAAGATTGAATAAAACACTTCATATTAAAGTCTTGTAAAAATTCATATATAACCCTTTACTATTTTAACAAATTCAAATAAATACTGCATTAAAATTTTCAATTCTTAAGTTTATTATTTTTTACTTTGACGGCCGATTATCCTACTTCCCATTACAAACACAATAACGTAATCATATTTTATAAATCATTTCAGGTTAAACGATTCTACAAAATTTCGGCAGCACTTCCCTTTTTTCCCTGTATCGTACACAAACGCGTGTACACAGAGAAAAAAGAAAGTGCCATCGAAATTTTCTGAACCGTTTAAACTGAGATGATTTATAAAAAATGATTACTTTATTGTGTTTGTAACTTGTCTAAATACTAGGACAAATCCAACAAATGTTGTATCAGATGAATATAGACGTCTGTTTAGTGGGAAGACGAATATCCATATAACGATCATATACAACACTTGTCAGACGGGGCCAAAAATTCTCTAAGGGGTTCATATAAATAAAGAAAAATTAAAAAAATATTAATATTGAAGTGTTAGTGGTCTGTAGTGAAATAATGATCTTAAATTTTTTTAGTAATGTGGCCAAATAGAATTCGTTTAATTATGAATCAAAATCCATGAGAACTATCACTAACTCGGAAAATATGCCTTATCTGACAAATGGGAACTATGAGTTACGATTTTAACAACTACAAAAACTATTTTATAAAATAGATTTAATGTTATTTTATAAACTACAAAACTACAACTACAAAAAGTACAAAAACTATTTTATGAACTATTTAATTATTATATTCATTTCTTCATTTTTTACAAAATCAATTTTACAAGAATATTTATTGTTGTTATTTTCATTTCTTAATTTTCTACAAAAATTGATTTTAATATAATATTTGTTGTTGTTATGCTTATTTCAAAATTATATAATTCATTTAACCATTTAAATATTTTATTTAATACATTTGAAATTTCGAAACGTATTTTAAAATTCAGCTAACAATTTAATTTTTTTTTATTGATTTTCTAAACGAAAATTAGATGTTAGCCCTTGTAATAAACTATAATAATTTAGTTTTATACTAACAACTAATATTTAGAATGCACACACGCTAATTAAATAAAAAATATTACTTCTGTTTAACTGTACCAATCTAGCAGCATATTAATCAACAATTGTACGCTAATGTTTGCGCAAACTATAATATACATTATTCTAATTAACTATAACAAATATTCGCGTAAACTTAATTATATATCCACATCAATCGGTAATCTACACTAATTTTTGGATTATAAATAAACTCTAATTTTTAATTACGAACTAAACAATCAAACCACTAATTAATATCACCAACTCAACAAATACAATATTATTGTTAACTACTACATAATAACAAACCCATAATTAACTAATTTGCCGAATTAGGGTTCTTAACATATCTCTAAATCAATCAATACGCTACTTTGAACAACTATTAACGCGAACTCGTCAATTTCTATCACATATAATCAACCAATTTTCAAAATTAGGGTTTTGATCAAACCTAGATTAAGCTGAAATTATAAGCAATAGCATAACTTAGAGTTTTGGAGCGTTGTGGCTTTTTGCGACGGGAAGATCGGCAGCTCGCGTCGGGGGGAGGCGGCTGGGGCGTCGGTGGTGGAGGAGGGGAGATGAAGTTATTTTGGGGGAAGATGAATTGTGTTTTGGTTCTCTAGTTGCCTGTATATACGCATAAAGCGACGGCTAGCGACGGCCGCCTTTTTTAGCCGTCGCTGGTACCGATCGCTAAACGAAGCCTGTTTCGTAGTGATGCGATCAATCTATAGCCATGGGTATATGACATGGGATTTGTTTGGCGATGCTTTTAGTTTCCTTTTGAATGTTGTACTAGCACAACCGCTACCTAAAATGATATTAACCAAATTAAAATAATTCTGTGGCAAGGTGTGCTGATTTGAATTATCTACATAAAAATCAATTTTTTTTTTAAAAATAGTAACTATTAATCAATGTGCTAATCAATCCTTCAACTATTAATCAACTAATATTAACTAATTCAACTATTCAACAACTAATATTAACTAACTCAAGTCTCAACATTCAACTATTAGTCACCTAATACTAAAATTAACCATTATGTTTTAAAAAAAAAGGAAACATATACCATTAGAGAGAACAATTTTATTCATTCAGAGATTAGTAATACAATTTCATTACATTAGCACGTTTATATAAAGGCCTAGAAGCTTGGGAAAGAACTAATCCTACGATGTGGGACTAAATACAAAATAGTATATAACATATTCACTATTTATATTTACATATATTATAACACTCCCCCTTGAATATGCGTCTTTAAAATCTTGAATCCTCTGATAACTTGAAATTGTCCCTTTTGTAACGTGTATGATGATTGCTCCCCCTCATTGTTATTTTGCTTGCATTTATTCGTTCAGTCGATCTAGATATTGTCCATTGCCTCATTAAAAACCTTTGTTAGAAAAATCCAGTGGGAAAAAACCTTAAACGAGGAAAAAAATGCAACTTGTAAAATCATATTAAATATGATATCTTTTCTAAAGGGTTTGATACTTCGGGATCAAAACAATGCCCCATTAAAACCTTACTAAGAAAAACCCAATGGAAAAAATCTCAGTGAAGGAAAAAGAGTACAATGACATATTTTATTTTCTTATTTCTTTAAATGAAGCTTGATACTTCTGGATTAAACTAATGCCTCGTTAAAACCTTACTAAGAAAAACCCTAAGGGAAAAATCTTAGTTAAGGATAAAAATACAATTTAACTTAAATAACATATTTGAGATGTTATTTCTTGAAAAGACGTTTGATTCTTCTAGATCAAAATAATGCCAAGTTAAAACCTTCGTAAGCAAAACCCAGTGGGAAAAATCTTAAATGAGGAAAAAGAGTACGTTATAACTTATTTTCAAATATTATTGGAGAGTTAATACTTCTGAATCAAGATAATGCCTCATTAAAACCTTACTAAGAAAAACCCAGTGGGAAAAAATCTTAGTTAAGGAAAAAGAATGCATTATAACATATTTATGGATGCTCCTCCAGATTTAAAAGTTTTCTCTGAATTCATATTCGTCTTTCGATAACTCAAATTGGTTATAGATACTTCTAGATCCATAAATATGTATCTCATTAATAATACAATTTATTAATAGTTTCCTTCGACACAATCAAAATTTTCAAGATTGTTTCTTCCAAATATGATTTGCATTTTATGTATTTTGTTTGCTACCTTTATGAAAAATACATCATGTGCTTTCATTTTTGTGCTTCAAATCAATTTTACATATTGCAACTATATCTTTGATGAATATTAAAAGTTTTATTCCAACGATACTTAAAAGCAGAAAGTAATCTAGTCATCTTGAAGTGCATCAAGATTTTCATTATAGAAATACTTAGAAGAAGTTTGTAATCTACATTCCATTTTTTTCATTCTTTATAATCATCAAAGTTATTTAAATTCTTCAGGAACTTATATATTTTAATAAGTTTTGCATATCGCAACTAACACTTAAATGGATGTTAAGAGTTTCAATACAACAATACTTAAAAATAAGAAGTAATCTACTCATCATGAATTATACCCAGATTTTCATTACAACAATGATTAAAAGTAGGTTGTAATCTACACTCCTTGTTCTTTGCCTTCTTTATAACCATGAAAGTATTTATATTCTTCAGGAATTTGTGTACTTTCATTAATATGATTTAAACCATATTTATACCTTCGGGGTATATTAAGCATTTCAAGCACTTTCCTACTTTGCAAACTACATGTCCATATTTCTCTATTAATAAAGGATTCATGATGGCCAGTCATGTTTTCCCCTAATTCAAGATATTTAATCTTTTTATAAACATAAGTGCTTTATTATTTATAAATTTATCATCGATGATTATTTCTTGTCAGTTTTAGACATGATTTATTGAGATCTCTTTAATTATCATGTTTTAGGTACCTAAACCACTTCTAGGGTAATTTGACAATCATGTCATTAATCTATTCAAGAGCACCTTTAAGTGTTTCTTCAAGAACACTCATCTCTTTTATTTGGCATCTTTATTACTTACTCCAAAAGTATTTCAAACTGACTTTTGTACCATATTTCAGATGTGGTTTACACATTTTGATCCATCAGAGATTCAAATCTATATTGGAGAAAGTCTACTAGGGATATTATTGATAATTTATTCAAGTTACTTAATATTTTGCATCATTGTATATTTTAACAAATATTTAACATTGACAATCAAAATGAGCTTGTATCCCTTTATCCTCCCCCTCAATGTTGACAAACATTCAATGTTGACAAACATTGTCATATTAAATAATAATCATCTTTTGACTCTCATTTTGATCCATTATGATATTTCTACTAGTAAATACACCATACATATTAATAATAGGAGGATATTTTTTTATTTATTTTTATTATTAGTTGATAAGATGCATTCAATTGATATTGCTTATTAGAGTTTGTTTTCATTCATTGATCTAGTCAATTGGAGAAATTTCCTTATTGTATAGATCATTTGAATACATACATGACTTCAGGTAATTCAACATTTATGTTTATTTAAACCATTAATTATATCTATACTATTAAGATGAGCTCATAACAAACTTCGGGTTGTTGGCTAAATATTTACATATATGGATATATACGTGCGTCCACGTATTATATCTATATTATAAATTTTCTTTTTATTTATGGATCAATGTCACTGTGAATCCTTCAAGATCGCATGATAATTTTCAAAAAAATTGGTTTGGAATCATATTGAACTTCTGGTTCAAATAAATTGTGTACACAACTTCAAGTCGGTAAATTTTATTCCTTGATTATATCTCTAATATTACTTTTGAACATTAATTATGATTTATTTTATTATTAGAGAATATATACTTAGTTATAATTATATATAAACATCTCTTCTAGAGAGTTCAATAAAATAGATATATTTACAACATAAATAAGAGTATCTTCTGGACCCTTGAAATGTTATAAAAATAAGAAATTATATTGGTTGCACATACCGGTTTGTTCAAGATCGTATTTATATAGCTTTAGCGAAAATTATGATACGACATATAGATTACCTCTTCAGGAGCATATCTAAAGATATTTCTTCAAGAATACTTGTGCATATAACATTTGATTCATCATAAGTTTTGAAAAGTTAAAGGTTGCATATCACTATATGCTTCTAAATTTGTCTAATGGAGCTACGGGTCCATGACAATAGACGATTGAATTTTAGGTAATTTATTATCACATTACTTTTTGAAGTGTTATCTCATATTTGACAATATTCTATAGGCAATTCTTTTATAGTGCTATATGATGATATAATATCATTTCTGGGGATATTTTATAAACACCACTTCTAGAGTGGTACATATCACTTCTAAAAATACTTTATATGCACTGTTTTTGGGATGTCATCGATACTCAATATCTTTTTCTACATAATTGACATGATTCTACAACATCTCTTCTAGGATGTATGGATTTTACAATATAAAAATCATAAAACATCTCTTTAAGAGTATGTCATATGGGTTATCTCTTCTGGAGAATATCAAAATGTACTTCTTCAAATATATAGTTTGGCAAACACACCCAAAAATTATCAAAACTTGGGTTTTACCAACTTCAACCCGATTTACTAAAGTAAAATAAAACAAAATCCACATAGCAGACTTCAAGCTGCTACTAGTTGATCAATTCGACCATATCATTTGTTATTGCACTTAAATTTTCAACATTAATGAAGTTTTCATCAATACCTTTGAAGAAATGATATAACTTCATGTTAGTATTACCAGACAATCCTTTCACATAATTTCAGTTTAGAAGTAATTCTAAATATAAAGGAATTGTATTTCCTAACAGATTTAAAGTCATGAAACTTCAGGTTCAACCACTCTTGTCTAGTGCTTGGAAGTGTGACCATCTTCTAGTGGTCATAACACTTCTTCAGGGAGTAGCATAAGTAAAGGTGATCTTTTTAATTATATGTTTTATTTAGGATTGCCGTGGATATGACACCTTAAAAATATAAGAGCCTTTGTTTTATCCTGTTGGGACATATTATTATTATTTTTAATGGAATTTTCTAAGCAATGAGATTGTAATTGAATGCCAACATCTAATATCTATGACAAAACATTATCTTCTAATATATCCAAAGCTTTAAATTCAAGCTTGGCTGTGTTCATCATATTACCAACTATAAGTGGAAATAAAAATGCATAAGCATCAAAATATTGTTCATGGGTATATAATCAATGCATTTCATAAAATAAGAATCCATATCTAATAGCAGTTATAGTGAAAGAAAGAAAAACATTACTGAAAAATAGTGAAAGACAACCAAATATAATCTATAAAAGCGACTATAATTTCTTATTTACATCCTTTTGATAGCTCTAGATCCAATGTCATTTATTCATTCATTAATTTCCTTGAAAATGCAAAATTACCCTTGAAAATATGGAAAGGCCTTTATATGGATTGATTGGTGGAGAAATGATGAATTATAATCAAAAATTATGCTGACTTTATCATATTTATTTTTATAATAAAGGCAGATTTAAGAATATGATAGGTAGTATTAAATACAATTTACAAATTCATAACAACTACAATAGTGAGAGATAGAAATATATACCATGTATATACGTTATGATCCTTGTCTACAATAAAAGATATAAAAGAAGAATAAATATATGAAGCATTCAAACACATCTTTGTTGGACCATTCTCATTAATTTTATTTATTGATTTATTAATTGCTACCGATTAATATATGAATTAATATATGCGCTATTTACATATTGTAAGTACAGAGAGAGAAAATTTGTACATCACATGTTAACATTCATTTTATGAAGAATCCAAAATACTTACTTGATGAGCCAAAGGAAAGAAACTTGATCTATTACATATTTTACCTTTTGAAAGGCATGATTGGATGAATGGAAGAAGGAAAAAATTAAGAAATAAACTTCCTGTTAGAACACCTTATTTCTATTAAAAAGAAAGAGAGCGGGAGAGTAGATATATTTCTATCTATTTATTTGGTTTTATAAAAGCACCAAATATATCAACAAATCTCTTCTAGAGATATTTTATCATTACTAAATATATAAATCTCTTTTAGAGATTTTTTTATATTATTATTATCACCACTTCTGGAGTGAACAAATTTCTATACATTTATTTGGTTTAGTAGTTAATACTATTGGCAAATCTTTTTAGAACTTCAGGTTCCAATTTTACTTTAAAATAAAGTCTTTGTTTAGTACTTTAGATCCTAAATGGTACAACTTGATTTTCATTATCAGACTTCAGGTTTGATTGCAAACATGGTTAGAATTTACCATAATCTGAATTAGCTTTTCTAATAATTCAACGCTTCACGTCTCAAATTTATAGAGTTTTGATATATAATCCCCTTTTTAGGAATACAAACTTATATGCATAAATTTTATTTGAGAACTTCAGGTCTCTAATATTAAATAAACACAATGAAACAAGAAGACTCTTTATAATTATATTCGAACATGAGAATCATAATACTATTTGTCTTCAAGGAAATAGTATTTACTATATTTATAATGTTATTAAGCATATTGTTTTTATGTTGTGTCTTCTGGACATATCAACATCTTCTTCTGGAATTGCTCGCTTATTTTCTTCAAGGCCTTATTTCAGCTTATGAAAGCTTTAATCTTATACCTTCGCACAAATGAACTTCAGGTTCCTATTCTTTCATATAAACTTAATACGATCTTTTAGATACGTATTATCCTTCTATTTGTTTCTCTAAGAAACAATAAAATATTTCTTCTGGAAATATAAATCATGTAGCAAAATCATTTCTATAGTCCTCATTCAAACCGAAATTCAAACAAAAAAGTTTCAAAATGAAACCGTTTTTTTACCAAACAATGGAATGAGATCTAAAAGTTTAGATCTACGATAAAATGAGATCTAAATTGATAAGATTAATAGAGCAAGATCTATGAGGTAATATGTGATGTCCCGGAAATTTAAGCAATACTTATTTAATAATTTCATTAATAATTATTTTAAAATGTGAAATATTGATTTAATAATTTAATTCAAACAGGAATTTTCTTTTGAAGATTAATAATCTTTAATTTGTCAAATGATATTATTTTCAAAATTTATAATAATGATAGTTTAATTTAAAAATCTTATTGTTTTCAAATGTTAAAAATATTTAAGTAATAAAATTATTTTTCTAAGCTGACTTAAAGATATTTATTTATAATGTATATATGTGGATACATTGTAAATAGGAATTTTGATTTTAATTTAAATTTTATAAAGAATATTTTTCAATTTATTTTATATATAAGATGTATAATTTATGAATTGATTAAATTGATTTAAAATCAGTATTGAAAACTATTCAAAAGTTTGTTTTAAAAGTCTATCTTATATTTTCATAGACATATAAGTAAATATTTATTTTGTTTGTTTAAAAATAAAATAGTTTAAAATTGTATATTATAATAAAAGTTTATTTTGTTTTATTTTAAGAATTGTTTTTCTTTTGAAATAAGATTTAGTTTATTTATATTAAAGTATATTATTTTGATTTGAAAACTTTTGAATAAAATTGAATTTAACATTTCTTTTCTTTTTAAAATTTTCTCTTTTGAAAAGTTTAGCTTTAAAAATATTATTTTGAAAACATTCAAATAAAAATTTAAATAGTGTAATTATATAAAGAAGGTTTATATGTAAGCATGTAAAAACTCAATGCAATTAAACATTTAAAACATGATAAATTAAATAAGAAATGAATTTAAAAACCTTTATAAAATTTAGAAATTTCTTTTTATTATTAAAATGAATATGTGTTAAACACTTAACACACAGAAAGACACTTGTAAATCATTTGTTTTACTTAAGTAACAAGTGGCAATGTAGTTTATTTTTGAAAATAATTAATATAGATAAGTAAAATTAGCAATGCATTTTTGTTCAAACCATCTTTTTCAAATAAGAAACTAAAAATTAGATTTTAGATGAAATCTGCAAAACCCATTTCTTGTTCAAAATCAAAACCCAAATTCAATCTAAAATCCGCAAAACCCAGATTTTTAACTTGAAAACAGTAGAATCAACATCACCCAACAAACACTGTTTTTAAATCTACTTCAGCAAAACAGATTCAGATCTGTTTCAAGAAAAGGAAAATGCAGTTTAATATTCAACTTCAAAATCAAGAAAAGCAACTTCAACAGCATTTCAAAGCCCAGATTTCTGCATGCATTTCAAATCAAGTTACTGGAAAAATGAAATTTGCATCTAGATTGTTCTCTGCATCTTCAATTAAGGTGAGTAAATTTTTGTTTTAAAAACAGTTTCTTCCTTTAAAAATCAAGCTAAACAAGGTTTCTAGAACTCAATTTTTAATTCCAAGTGTTTTACAAATAAGAAAAATCAAAACTGTGTAAATAAAAAAAAATCAAACTGCTGTTGATAAAAAGGAAAAAAAATGCTCTGTCTTCTCAAAACTGTGGGTAACTTCCTTTTAAAATGCTTAAGTATATTTCTATATGGCTGCCTGATTTATGCCTGAAGATAATCATGTGTTTGTGTTTATTTATTTTTGAAATTGGTGTATATGAGAAATATGATATCTGCATATTGTTAAAAACCTGTAGGCACCTCTGTTTGATTTTTCTAGTTCAAGTTTGATTTTTATATTTCCTTATCTCTTGATCTAGGCTTTGTTAAGATCTAAGTTGCAAATGAAATGTGATTGTTATATCATAAATGTTAATTTAAAATTATAGTTAATTAAAATAACTTAGTATTGTTCTGGAAAAAAAACAAAACATGGTGAAATCTTAAATTAAGTCAATTGTAATTTTTCATGATTTATAAATTCAGGATTATAAGTCAAATATCTAAACTAAAACATGATTTTTAAGACTAAAATTACAATTTTTAGGTTGGGATTTAATGTGTGGTTCTGTGTTGAACAAAATTGGGTTATTGTCGATTCTTGGGCGATCAAGTGGACTGGGATGTTCGAGGTTCCTTGTGGTGATGGAGGAGTGATCAGAGGGGCGAGGAAAAATAATGAAAGGCGGTGCAGTTGGACGTGGTGGCAACGGCGACGCATTCTTTTGTGTTAACCTAGTTTGGGGATGGTCGGATATTTGTTGCTTTTTGATTGCTATGGAGCATCGAGTGATATAGAACTTTGGGAATTGGAAGAGGAGACATAGGCGAAGGGATGGTCGGTGTCGTAGGTGATAAGATGGTCGAAGGTGAGTTTGCGCGGTGATGACAAGATTGGGGTTTTTATTGCTGTGTCTGGTTCCAGGTTTCTGGGTTAACTCGATTTTGATTCGAGCTGCTGTAGGGAGTTTGGCGATCGTGATCATGCTTGGGGGTTTGTCGGTGACGTGGTGGAGTTGGTCAGGGTGGCTGAAGGTCGCCGAAGTGCCGGTGCATATGCACCATGCACATTTGTTTCTGGTGAACTTTTTGCTTGGTTGGTGCAAACAGATGACTCGAGTACTACTCGAGTGAATAGGTTGTTAATTCGGAGCAAGGGGCTTGAGAACTCGAAGTAAAATTTTGAGTTCTCGGATAGGTGATTAGTTTCAGGTTGTAAAACCTGAAATCTGAAGTTTTTAAATTTTAAAATGGAATTCAAATTTTTGAGCAGAATTTCAATAGGAGTTTTCAAAATGCAAAGTTTAAAATCTGAATTCAGATGAACTTTTAAATTCACAGTTTAAATTGAGAATATAAATTTTAAGCAAGATTTGAATTAAGTTTAAAATCAAGTTTAATTTTCAGGTTACTTTGAATCCAGTTTAAATTTTAACAGTTTTGTGAATTTTAAAATGTTGATCAAATTCAAATGTTTTAAAGTAGATTTTAAAAAATGAATTCGATTTCAAATAAATGTTTAAACTTGAAAGATTTCTTTAATATTTGATAAAAATTATGAAATGTTTAACTTGAAATTTGAGAAGTTTAAATAATCAATTTATTTTAAAGACTTGATTTCTTTAATAAATTTAAGTAAATTTGGATTTAAAATTTGCTTACATAAGTAATGAATATTTTCACTTTTATTTTGAAGTTATATTTTATTTAAATTTGGATAATGTTTAAATAGTTAAACATTTTGAAATCTTAAAGTTTAAAATGGAATTTGAATTTAATTTAGAGATGTATTATTTAAAATGAAGTTTGAATGTTAATGAAATCATTAATAATTAAATAAATTATCTTAGGATAATTAAGATGATAAAAGAATTTAATTAAGAATTTACTTATTTTTTTGAATTAATTTAATTAGAAATGGTTAATAATGATTAATACAAGATAATTTTCTTAAGGAAGTAATTTAAGGAAATATTATTAATTAATTAACTAAGGGTAACTAAGTAATTAATTAATATGATAAATTTTGATAATTAATTAGATTAATTAATTTAAGGTAATTAGTTTTAAATTGTTAAGTATAATTACTTGATAAAAGAAATTAAAGGATTAACTACTTATTGTAATTAATTTTGATAATGTTATTTGTTAAGTTAATTAATTTAGTTTATTAATTTAAGTAAATCATTTGATGGTTTAATAAGTGTAATTATTTAATGTAATTAATGGAGCAGGATTACTTAGAGAAGTAAGATGTGATAATTATTAGAATGTAATTAATAGAAATGATTTTTAATTAAGTAATTTTGGTAATTACTTTTGTAATTAATCAAGGGATTAATTAATGGAGATAATTAATTGTGAAGATAATTAATTTGTTAATGAGAAATTAAGGGCAGTTAATTACTGGTTTAACATTAATCAAAGGTAATTAATAATTGTATTTTAATTTTAGATTAATTACTAAATGTAATTAATTTTAAATAAAGTTATTAATTTAAATTAGAGGTCATTAATTAATATAATTAAAGATGCAATTAAGGATTGTTTAATTAAGTAATAATTAATTATTAAGTGATTAATTAATGTAATTAATAAAGGATAAATGTAATTAATTATAGTTAATTTATAATTGAAGTAATTAAATGATAATTACTTATGATTAAGGTTAATTAATTTTGTAAAATTAATTAAAGACTAATTACTTATTGTAATTAGTAAATGATTAATCAAAAGTGTTTAATCAAGTTGAATACTCAGAGAATGATTAATTAACTAGGTTGATTAAAAATTGGATATTAAGCAGGATTTATAGATGGGATAATTAATTTAATTTATTTTAAATTAATTAGAGATAGAAGTAATTAATTTAATTCATTTTAATTAGTTATATATGATGGTTAATAAATCTCTGCTTATGGATGATATTGATTGGATGATTGTGATCTCAGTAATGAGATAAGTAGTATCTGTATGATATGGATGCATGGTTAAAGTATGATGGTTTGTGATGATTATCTGTTTGTGATGATGATACGGATTATCTGTTTATGATGAGAATGTGATTATCTATTGTGATATGTAGTTTATCCATATGTGTGAAATAGATAATAATGAAGTGAGTTAATTGTTTTAAAACCCTTAAGTACAACTTGGACATTAAGATGGCGTTTGGAATTCGGTGAGACCGGGATCGGATTTCCATATGTGGATATCCGAAATCCACATCGATTCCAATTAAACGTTAGTTCGTTAATCCAAGTGGAGCAAGTGAAGACTCGAGGTGTAAGAAATATACGTCAGTATAACTCTGTGGGTGATTCCGTAATGATTTTGACGGAATAGTACTTATAGGTTCGAGATGGTGATTTAGAGTGCAAGGGCTATGGTCATTGACTCTGAGGGTGATTCCAAAATGAGTGCAACGAGATAGTGCCTTCGGTTTCGTTCGAACCCGGAACGAACTTGTATGGATTGAATGCTTTCAGAACATCGTCAGGTGGACGATGAGCATTCTAAGATTGATATGTCCTATAAAGGTAATCGTAGCCTCAAGCCTCATCAACCGGGAATGGCTAAAACAGGGGAGGTGCAGCAAGGCTTCGTGGGTAGCCCCCACTGGAGAGAGAGATTTACCCCTGTCTAGATGTCCCTTTTTATTTCAGCTGTGTGGGGCGATTGCTAGCTAGAATCGTCGAGGTGGTATTGTTCGGAACTGTTCAGTAAGGAATGGTTCCGGCCTTGTGTTGTAGGGGAGTGGGAGTACTCCTCGGTACGGTGATCTAGGCCACGTACTGTGACGTGCGGTACCCCAGTAGCCCTGCATTGATGGAATCCAAAATCCAATAAGTGCCTGTACAGTTTTGATTGTGCCCAACTATGTTGGAACGTGAGATGTAAGCATTCCAGCTATTTCTGTATTTTATTTTGAAAACTCCAGAAACAATTATAATATCATTGGATTTCCTATCAAATGTTTTAGTTAGCGTAAGGTAAAAACTTTTCCATGTTTATGTGTGGGAAGTCTTACGTGATACCTTTTGTTTTCAAAGGATTTTCTAAAGTTAAGCAAATTTTAACCCCGTTTACTCACACCAGACCCCTGTCTGACCCGAGTGTTTATTTTCTGTTTTATTAAACTCTTGGGTACTCATATTTCGTATGAGTAGTCAAGTGTTCAGGATTGCTTTGACGAATTTCTGGAGAAGATATGGAAAAGGAGGCTTCAACGTGTAGATATATAGTGAATCCGCTGTGTTTGAGTTGTATTTGTTTTCTCTGATGTACCTGAATTGTAATTGCTAGATAGGAGTTTATAACTGTCTAGTTTGTGTTGTATTAACTGTAAACTCTGATGTATATGATACTATGTAAAGTTTTATGTGATATAATATAATTTATTCGTTCCGCTGTAAGATTCTGATGTTGTCTGTTTCTTTCTTTTCTCTTTTCTATCCCTTTCTTTCTTCTTAATGATGCGCCTTTCTATGGAATGAAAGGCAGGTCGTTACATTGTGGTATCAGAGCACTAGGTTGAGCGAATACCTATGCTTTAGAGTAGTGTCTATCTTGAGAGAGCGTATTTGTAATTTTGAATATATATATTTATTTCTACCTATTAGATTGGGTTACCTGTTCAGGTTTTCCAATATAAGTAATAAAGGTAGATAGGGTAGTGGTGTGTGTAACACGACTACCAATAGTTGGAGTCCGAGTGTTTGAGGTTTGAAGTGAATTTGCTAGGGTAGTTTTGGGCATCTTGAGTAGTTCTGCAGTTTGGTGTGAAGGATTTCACTGATCTCTGAAGGAAATCTTTTCAAGATTCGGAGTTTATCTTTGGATTGCAAGCTTGGTTGCACTCGTGTGAGTGGATTTTCTTGAGTTTGGGTCAGTTGGGAGTACTGAAGCCAGAGATAGTACCTTGGCAATTTTTGGAAGGAAATTCTGTCTGTATTTGAGTTGAGATTCAGTTTGACAGAGTGTTTTGTGCTTGGTTTGAAGTCGAGTTTCCTGAGGGATATTTGTCTATCTGGAAGGCTCTATTGTGGAAGAGGCTAGTGTAGCTTTGGGATTCGATGAGCATTTAGATAAGATGTCATTGGCAGCAGTAGCAGCAGTGAGTGGCATGTTTCTTCGTTGGTTCAGAAGTCTCTGTGATTCTTCTGTCAGTGGTTCGGGCAGATGGTGAAGCTTGTCCATTTCTTCTGGAAGCTCAGTTGGATGTGAAGTTTGTGGTTGAAGGTGGACCACTAGTTCTTCTTTTGGATAGAAGGCCTTAGCTGTTTTGATTTTTGAAGAGAGAACGTTTTCTTGGGATCTGAACTAAGTGGAATCGCAAAAGTGACTTGCGATGGTTCGGAATTTCTCTGAGTAATCTTTTTTTGGATTAAAGCATCTTTTGAGGATGTTTGAGTTATCAAAGTGGTTTGGTATTTCTCTGGATATCTTCGAAGGAGTTAAGGTTTGCATCTGCACTGAGAGTTTGAGTTCTGTTTTGACTTGGTTCTTAGAGCTTTACCAATGATTCAGCATAATAGGCGGTTCTTTGAGAGGAGATGTGTTTCAGCTGGCAGGATTCATCGGATCTAGTTTTCTGGTTGAATTTTTGCTGTGGTGTTTGTGACCAAATCGGATAGGTCACTGAGATTTTATGGAATTTGATGAACAGTGTTTCCGGGATAAGTTGATCAAGTTTGTACTTGTGTTCATCAACAGCATTCTCAAATCAGAGTTATGCAGCGGAAGCATAGTGGCAGCTATTCCAGAATTGAGGCAACGCTTGATTCTTTGGGAATTTGAGTTTTGTCTTGGATCAGAGAATTTCTACAGGAAATATATTTTGGAGTCTTCTGATGTTGTGTAGTAGAGTTTGTGGGGTGGATTTTGATGGATTTTGGAGAACCATTTTGTTGAGTAGGATCTGGAGATCATTTATTTCTTTGTCTAGATTTGTTCTGTGTAGCATCTGCGAAGATTGGATTGATCTAGAAGGTTGAAGGCAGTTCAGGATCGTCAGGAGAGATTTGTGGATAAGAGTATTGGATTTTTCTGTATTCTCTTAAGGATTAAGAGTTTGGTCTACAGGATTGAATTGCCAGTTTGGATGGCTGGAATTTGTTATGTATTTCACGTATCTCTAAGGGAATACGTGTATGGTTTATCACTGGTTTTAGAATCAGTAGTTCTGGGAGATTTGGAATTTGATCAGGACTTGTCTGTAGTCCAATATCCAGTTTAGATTTGTAGATCAAGATATATAGGAGCTCTAGATCTGTGTGGTGTAGCTAGTTTATATTCTGTAAAGCGAGTGTCCCGGTGTTTGTACCTGGGAAACTCTTGGGAATCCTATCTAGAATTTTTTTTGGATAATTAGAATTGTTTGTTTGAATTGGTTGCTATGGTCACTAGTATTTGATTGATAGCATATGTTTGCTATTTTTAATTTAAATCTGTATAGGATTATTAAATTACCTTTGCTTTTAAATTTCGGGGACGAAATTCTTTTAAGGGGGGAGGAATGTGATGTCCCGGAAATTTAAGCAATACTTATTTAATAATTTTATTAATAATTATTTTAAAATGTGAAATATTGATTTAATAATTTAATTCAAACAGGAATTTTCTTTTGAAGATTAATAATCATTTAATTTTTCAAATGATAATCTATTCAAAATTTATAATAATGATAGTTTAATTTAAAAATCTTATTGTTTTCAAATGCTAAAAATATTTAAGTAATAAAATTATTTTTCTAAGCTGATTTAAAGATATTTATTTATAATGTATATATGTGTATACATTGTAAATAGGAATTTTGATTTTAATTTAAATTTCATAAAGAATATTTTCCAATTTATTTTATATATAAGATGTATAATTTATGAATTGATTAAATTGATTTAAAATCAGTATTGAAAACTTTTCAAAAGTTTGTTTTAAAAGTCTATCTTATATTTTCATAGAAATATAAGTAAATATTTATTTTGTTTGTTTAAAATTAAAATAGTTTAAAATTGTATATTATAATAAAAGTTTATTTTGTTTTATTTTAAGAATTGTTTTTCTTTTGAAATAAGATTTAGTTTATTTATATTAAAGTATAGTATTTTGATTTGAAAACTTTTGAATAAATTGAATTTAACATTTCTTTTCTTTTTAAAATTTTCTCTTTTGAAAAGTTTAGCTTTAAAAATATTATTTTGAAAACATTCAAATAAACATTTAAATTGTGTAATTATATAAAGAAGGTTTATACGTAAGCATGTAAAAACTAAATGTAATTAAACATTTAAAACTTGATAAATTAAGTAAGAAATGAATTTAAAAACCTTTATAAAATTTAGAAATTTCTTTTTATTATTAAAATGAATATGTGTCAAACACTTAACACATAGAAAGACACTTGTAAATGATTTGTTTTACTTAAGTAATAAGTGGCAATGTAGTTTATTTTTGAAAATAATTAATATAGATAAGTAAAATTAGCAATGCATTTTTGTTCAAACCATCTTTTTCAAACAAGAAACTAAAATTCAGATTTTAGATGAATCTCCAAAACCCATTTCTTGTTCAAAATCAAAACCCAAATTCAATCTAAAATCTGCAAACCAGATCTGCAAAACCCAGATTTTCAACTTGAAAACAGTAGAATCAACATCACCCAGCAAACACTGTTTTTAAATCTACTTCAGCAAAATAGATTCTAATCTGTTTCAAGAAAAGGAAAATGAAGTTTAATATTCAACTTCAAAATCAAGAAAAGCAACTTCAACAGCATTTCAAAGCCCAGATTTCTGCATGCATTTCAAATCAAGTTACTGGAAAAATGAAATTTGCATCTAGATTGTTCTCTGCATCTTCAATTAAGGTGAGTAAATTTCTGTTTTAAAAATAGTTTCTTCCTTTAAAAATCAAGCTAAACAAGGTTTCCAGAACTCAAGTTTTAATTCCAAGTGTTTTACAAATAAGAAAAATCAAAACTGTGTAAATAAAAAAAACCAAACTTCTGTTGATAAAAAGGAAAAAAAATGCTCTGTCTTCTCGAAACTGTGAGTAACTTCCTTTTAAAATGCTTAAGTATATTTCTATATGGCTGCCTGATTTATGCCTGAAGATAATCATGTGTTTGTGTTTATTTATTTTTGAAATTGGTGTTATGAGAAATATGATATTTGCATATTGTTAAAAACTTGTAGGCACCTCTGTTTGAATTTTCTAGTTCAAGTTTGATTTTCATATTGTTAAAAACTTGTAGGCATATTGTTAAGATCTAAGTTGCAAATGAAATGTGATTGTTATATCATAAATGTTAATTTAAAATTATAGTTAATTAAAATAACTTAGTATTGTTCTGGAAAAAAACAAAACATGGTGAAATCTTAAATTAAGTCAATTGTAATTTGTCATGATTTATAAATTTAGGATTATAAATCAAATATCTAAACTAAAACATGATTTTTAAGACTAAAATTACAATTTTTAGGTTGGGGTTTAATGTGTGGTTCTGTGTTGAACAAAATTGGGTTATTGTCGATTCTTGGGCGATCAATGGGACTGGGATGTTCGGGGTTCCTTGTGGTGATGGAGGAGTGATCAGAGGGGCGAGGAAAAATAGTGGAAGGCGGTGCAGTTGGACGTGATGGCAACGGCGACACATTCTTTTGTGCTAACCTAGTTTGGGGGTGGTCGGTTATTTGTTGCTTTTTGATTGCTATGGAGCATCGAGTGATATAGAACTTTGGGAATTGGAAGAGGAGACACAGGCGAAGGGATGGCCGGTGTCGTAGGTGACAAGATGGTCGGAGGTGAGTTTGCGCGGTGATGACAGGATTGGGGTTTTTATTGCTGTGTCGGGTTCCAGGTTTCTGGGTTAACTCGATTTTGATTCGAGCTGCTGTGGGGAGTTTGGTGATCGTGATCATGCTTGGGGGTTTGTCGGTGACGTGGTGGAGTTGGTCAGGGTGGCTGAAGGTCGCCGAAGTGCTGGTGCATATGCACCGTGCACATTTGTTTCTGGTGAACTTTTTGCTTGGTTGGTGCAGGCAGATGACTCGAGTACTACTCGGGTGGAATAGGTTGTTAACTCGGAGCAAGGGGCTTGAGAACTCAAAGTAAAATTTTGAGTTCTCGGGTAGGTGATTGGTTTCAGGGTGTAAAACCTGAAATCTGTAGTTTTTAAATTTTAAAATGGAATTTAAATTTTTGAGCAGAATTTCAATAGTAGTTTTCAAAATGCAAAGTTTAAAATCTGAATTCAATTGAACTTTTAAATTCAAAGTTTAAATTGAAAATATTTAAATTTTAAGCAAGATTTGAATTAAGTTTAAGATCAAGTTTAATTTTCAGGTTACTTTGAATCCAGTTTAAATTTTAACAATTTTGTGAATTTTAAATTTTTGATCAAATTCAAATGTTTTAAAGTAGATTTAAAAAAATGAATTCGATTTCAAATAAATGTTTAAACTTGAAAGATTTCTTTAATATTTGATAAAAATTATGAAATGTTTAACCTGAAATTTGAGAAGTTTAAATAATCAATTTATTTTAAAGACTTGTTTTCTTTAATAAATTTAAGTAAATTTGGATTTAAAATTTGCTTACATAAGTAATGAATATTTTCACTTTTATTTTAAAGATATAATTTATTTAAATTTGGATAATGTTTAAATAGTTAAGCATTTTGAAATCTTAAAGTTTAAAATGGAATTTGAATTTAATTTAGAGATGTATTATTTAAAATACATTTTGAATGTTAATGAAATCATTAATAATTAAATAAATTATCTTAGGACGATTAAGATAATAAAAGAATTTAATTAAGAATTTACTTTTTTTTTGAATTAATTTAATTAGAAATGATTAATGATGATTAATCCAAGATAACTTTCTTAAGGAAGTACTTTAAGGAAATATTATCAATTAATAATGATAATTAACTAAGGTAATTAAGTAATTAATTAATATGATAAATATTGATAATTAATTAGATTAATTAATTTAAGGTAATTGGTTTTAAATTGTTAAGTATAATTACTTGATAAAAGAAATTAAAGGATTAATTACTTATTGTAATTAATTTTGATAATGTGATTTGTTAAGTTAATTAATTTAGTTTATTAATTTAAGTAAATCATTTGATGGTTTAATAAGTGTAATTACTTAATGTAATTAATGGAGCAGGATTACTTAGAGAAGTAATATGTGATAATTATTGGAATGTAATTAATAGAAATGATTTTTAATTAAGTAATTTTGGTAATTACTTTTGTAATTAATCAAGGGATTAATTAATGGAGATAATTAATTGTGAAGATAATTAATTTGTTAATGAGAAATTAAGGGCAGTTAATTACTGGTTTAATATTAACCAAAGGTGATTAATAATTGTATTTTAATTTTAGATTAATTACTAAATGTAATTAATTTTAAATAAAGTTATTAATTTAAATTAGAGGTCATTAATTAATATAATTAATGATGCAATTAAGGATTGTTTAATTAAGTAATAATTAATTATTAAGTGATTAATTAATGTAATTAATAAAGGATAAATGTAATTAATTATAGTTAATTTATAATTGAAGTAATTAAATGATAATTACTTATGATTAAGGTTAATTAATTTTGTAAAATTAATTAAAGACTAATTACTTATTGTAATTAGTAAATGATTAATCAAAGGTGTTTAATCAAGTTGAATACTCAGAGAATGATTAATTAACTAGGTTGATTAAAAATTGGATATTAAGCAGGATTTATAGATGGGATAATTAATTTAATTTATTTTAAATTAATTAGAGATAGAAGTAATTAATTTAATTCATTTTAATTAATTATAGATGGTGGTTAATAAATCTTTTCTTATGGATGATATTGATTGGATGATTGTGATCTCAGTAATGAGATAAGTAGTATCTGTATAATATGGATGCATGGTTAAAGTATGATGGTTTGTGATGATTATCTGGTTGTGATGATTATCTGTTTGTGATGATGATACCGATTATCTGTTTATGATGAGAATGTGATTATCTATTGTGATATGTAGTTTATCTATCTGTGTAAAATAGATAATAATGAAGTGAGTTAATTGTTTTAAAACCCTTAAGTACAACTTGGACATTAAGATGGCGTTTGGATTTCGGTAAGACCGGGATCAGATTTCCATATGTGGATATCTGAAAACCACATCGATTCCAATTAAACGTTAGGTCGTTAATCCAAGTGGAGCAAGTGAAGACTCGAGGTGTAAGAACTATACGTCAGTATAACTCTGTGGGTGATTCCGTAATGAGTTTGACGGAATAGTACTTATAGGTTCGAGAAGGTGATTTAGAGTGCAAGGGCTATGGTCGTTGACTCTGAGGGTGATTCCAAAATGAGTGCAACGAGATAGTGCCTTCGGTTTCGTTCGAACCCGGAACGAACTTGTATGGATTGAATGCTTTCAGAACATCGTCAGGTGGACGATGAGCATTCTAAGATTGATATGTCCTATAAAGGTAATCATAGCCTCAAGCCTCATCAACCGGGAATGGCTAAAACAGGGGAGATGCAACAAGGCTTCGTGGGTAGCCCCTACTGGAGAGCGATATTTACCCCTGTCTTGATGTCCTTTTTTATTTCGGTTGTGTGGTAGAATCGCCGGGGTGGTCTTCTTCGGAACTATTCAGTAAGGAATGGTTCGGGCCTTGTGTTGCAGGGGAGCGGGCGTACTCCTCGGTACGGTGATCTAGGCCACGTACTGTGATGGGCGGTACCCTAGTAGCCCTGCAATTGATGGAATCCAAAATCCAATAGGTGCCTGTACGGTTTTGATTGTGCCCAACTATGTTGGAACGTGAGATGTAAGCATTCCAGCTATTTCTGTATTTTATTTTGAAAACCCTAGACACTATTATAATATCACTGGATTTCCTATCAAATGTTTTGGTTAGCGTAAGGTAAAAACTTTTCCATGTTTATGTGTGGGAAGTCTTACGTGATACCTTTTGTTTTCAAAGGATTTTCTAAAGTTAAGCAAATTTTAACCCCGTTTACTCACACCAGACCCCTGTCTGACCCAAGTGTTTATTTTCTGTTTTATTAAACTCTTGGGTACTCATATATCGTATGAGTAGTCAAGTGTTCAGGATTGCTTTGACGAATTTCTGGAGAAGATATGGCGCAGGAGGCTTCAACGTGTAGATATATAGTTATTCCGCTGTGTTTGAGTTGTATCTATTTTCTCTGATGTACTTGAATTGTAATTCCTAGACAGGAGTTTATATCTAGTTTGTGTTGTATTAACTGTAAACTCTGATGTATATGATACTATGTAAATTTTTATGTGATATAATATAATTTATTCGTTCCGTTGTGAGATTCTGATGTTGTCTGTTTCTTTCTTTTCTTTCTTTTCTCTTTTCTATCCCTTTCTTTCTTCTTAATGATGCGCCTTTCTATGGAATGAAAGGCGGGTCGTTACATGATATATATGTATGTATGTATGTATGTATGTATGTATGTATATGTACGTATATAATGAAATCTGAAACATTAGATCTATGATAGATAAGATCTAAAAAGAAAATTACATTTTAGTCTATGGAACAACTTTAGTCTCAGATCAAATTTAAAATTATCACAAAAAATGGATATACATGAATGACAATTAAATAGAGATCCAATGATTAAAATCTATATACCTAAAGAAAATATCATATGAATATGATAGTAAAATCTACAAGAGATTTGAAAAATTAGAATTAAAAGAAATAAGATCTACAACAAAACAAGATTTGAAATACATGGACAAAAAATAAGATGTACAAATATAATCAGATCCGAACAATTAGATCAATGATATAATGAGATCTAAAAGAAAAAAATTAATAGAATGAGATTTAAAAGATTTGATAAATTAGATCAGAAAGATAGCTTACCTTTAGAAGATTTATAAGAGCTTCGCGTTGATAACGTGTTATAGAATAAAGAAAGCAGAAACCATTAGATAGAACAATTTTATTCATTCAGAGATTAGTAATCCATTTTCATTACATTAACACCTTTATATAAAGACCTAGGAGCTTGGGATAGAACTAATCCTACGATGTGGGACTAAATACAAAATAGTATATAGCATATTCACTATTTATATTTACATATATTATAACACATTAACTAATTATTATTTTTATTACTGTTATTAATCAAACTAAAATTAAATAAATTTAATTATATTATTTCAATTAACTAAACTAAATTGAAATTAATTAAATCAAAATTATCAACATTACCTTACTTACTTATTGAAACTATTAATATTGATATTAATAGTACCTACTAATCAAATATATAAATGGTGGCTCAATCTCAGTCTCAACGAAGAATCCTTAATTCTATATCTAAACCATCAGATAGTGTTGGAAATTGGCAGGTATGAACAATAAAGAGAAAGTGGTTGGATTTTGTCGTGGATGAAGCCACTACCTTTAAAGAAAAATTCGGATGGCTATCATGCAATTGATAATTGTCATCCACTCCTCACGGTTAACATAATGACCATTCAAATTTGTGCATTAAAGACTGAAGGATTTGGAGATTTATATAATTCACTACCTATGAGTTTTATATATATTTGAAAGATATATTTTATTTTAGATGAAACTATAGAGAGGAAAGATGAAAAAGATAATTTTTGCTTACTGTGATTTGTATTCCGCTTTTTAAGAGGACAAAATGACTCAGAACGAAAATAAACATAAAAAATATTCTCCCTCAAGCCTATCGATTACAATAAATAAACATTCCATAAATAAAAAGGTCACTAATAAAGAATGCAAAAGATTAAGGAATGAAAATACTTTGGTTTTTATTATAGTTATCCAACAACCCCCCTTCTCTCTATAACTGAAACAAAAATCAAAGAAAATGCATGAAAATAACCTGGACAAGAAGAAACTTTCATATGCAAGTACCAATGTCTTTAAATTGTATTGATACATAAAGAAGTGAGCTCAAAACTTAATATAAGTAGTAGAATTCTTCTTGAACTACAAAGATTTAGATTGAAATCTTACAACACGTCCTACTTTTAATTTCTACAAACTCCACCATAAATTTGTGATTTTAATGGTCATGCGCCTACCTTGAAACTCATGAGTGCTCAAGTCACTCATAGAAGGCGGCACACCTTCACACCTAAGTAGGTGAGTCCATCAAGTGCTCTACTCTATCACCACTACTTATGGCTAGGGACATATTAAAAGACAAAAGCTCAACCTCATAAAACAAATAAACATGATTCATCAAGCGTGTCTCAAAAGTACCATCAATATTAGCTATGAATTGTATATGAGTAATAAGGAATTGCCTCAAATAAATTAATGAAATTCACCAAATGCATCTCAAAAGCACCACCAATGCTGGTTATGGATTTAAAAAGAGCAAATAGACTTAAACTAAGATAAATTGGTATACCATCAAGTGCATCCCAAAAACACCATCAAAAACTAGCTATTGAATATAAATAAAGCAAAAAAGCTCAAACTCATAACATATAGTAGAATCCATCAAGTGTATCTCAGAAAGACTACCAAAAACTAGTTATAGATCATATAAAACAAAGAAGCTCAAACTCGTATTGAATGGAAAAATCCATCAAGTGCATCTCCAAGGCATAAACAAAAAACGGTAATGCATTATAAAAGCAATTAAGCTTAAACTCATATGAAATAGTAGAATCCACCAAGTGCATCTTAAAAGCACCACCAAAAACTTACTATGGATTATATAAAAGTAAAGAAGCTCGAATTTATATCAAATGGCAGTATCCATCAAGCGCATCTCAAAAGCACCATCAAAAAATGATTACGGATTATATAAAAGCAAAGAAGCTTAAAATTATGCCAATAGAAAAATCCATCCAGTGTGTCTCAAAAGCATCGACAAAGCACTTCTCAAAGGCACTAACAAAAATTGATTATGGATTATTTAAAAACAAAGTAACTCAAACTCGTATCAAATAGAAGAATTCATCAAGTACGTCTCAAAAGCACCACTAAAAATTGATTATGAATTGTATAAGATAAAAGAAGCTTAAAATCGTATCAAATAGAAAAATTCATCAAGTGCGTCTTAAAAACATCATCAAAAATTTATTATGGATTATATAGATGCAAGGAAGCGTATAAATCATATCAAATAGCAAAAATCATTAAGTGCAATTTAAAAGCAACGCTAAAAAATGGTTATGGATTATATAAAAGCAACCAAACTCATAGAAACAAAAATAGAAAGGGAAAGAGTAATCATGTTGTGCTATTTGATCACTAATGGGTACTCATCGTGTTTTTCCCTACGCTAGGCTCGGGACCTATTCCTCTTGAAGATTTAAAGACTAATTTTCCTTGAAAATAGTTTAAAAAAGGATCCATCAAGTTCTCTTTATTAATATTCATTTTGATGAGTTCAATCCTTCATCAATTTCTTAATTATTTTAGGTCTGAGACAGATGTGTATTCTCTTTTCATTATACATTCTTATAGAACTTCCAATGTGTTAAGAATATATCTTCTCATAGCATAATTAATGATATTTTTAATAATTCAAGAGAAATACATCGCTTCCTTCAATTTTAACATATTTACTATGTTCGTTATTCTTCTTAAAGTGTCCATTAGGATCTTAAAGAGATTACACATGCTTTATATCGAAATAATCAAACAAGTTCATGTTTTTCTTTCTTAGTATGGTCAAAATAATTTATGAGAAAACTATTTTTAAATTGTCTTATTTTTTTGGCTAATTTCACAATTAACTTTTCTATGCCATTCATATCGATTTGAAATTTTCAATCTCTTTTGCCGCATTCGAGTTTATGACAAAAAATTGCACATATTCGATATAAAGAAATAAATCTATATGTAACGCTTTGAATCATAATGAATACATATTCATTGTACTTATGTAAATTCTTGGCAGGTTCTTCTCCTTCAAGTTTTAAAGAAAAAAGAAGAAGCCCAACGGTGCAACCAGGCCCGACTCAAAGGCAAAGCAAGCGAGACCTTCAACTAGGGAACACCGTCGGAGACGGCAAAAGGAGCAACAAAATGTTCAAGATGCTTTTATACAAATTGAATTACTTGTGTAGTAGGGAAGCATATTTTAGAAAGAACTTGTAGTGCAGCGGTTCAAGTCCTTACTTCTGCCCTTAATGGCCTAGTTCAATTCCTAGCATAAGTTGTTTACCTTTTACCTTTTTCTATTCTGTTTTTTCTAAGATTTCATCTATGCAACCGATATGCTAGGGATGACACTGGGTGCAACATTCCCCTACACCACCGCCCCACATTGTTAGAAATTTCAAGCTTGGGAAACTCTTCCATGGTTCATAAGGAGTTTTATCTGTTCTTTTATGGGAAACTAGGCTGACCATATAACAAACCAAAGAAATAGATTCCAAAGCAACAAACTTTCCTTAGGCTCATAATTAGACCAAAATAACAATTTTCTATGTATTCAGAAATCATATTAACATGACCGTCTACAAGTAAGAAATATTATTTTGAAATACTTTATGCTATACTTAATCAAACTAATTCCCTTTAAACTGTATATATTCTTCATAAATATACCTCTTCTTACTTTCAGTATCCATCGTTTTATTTTGTTTCAAAGACAAACTAATCTCGTACCTTTCTACTATAAATGTACACATTGTACCAACATTATAATGTAATGCGTAAGTCATTTAGTTATTTCTCCACTTTCAACAAATTTATCCATGTCCACAAATTCATTCATGTTTTAATTGCATGTCAAACACACATATGTATAACAAACTTGGATGAGTTTAATATTAAAATAGTAATCGAATTATGGGATATACTCATGCCTTTGAGATGGTAACATTCTTTCTTCTTTCGAATGAAAATTTTCATAACCAATATAAGAATTAAATATTCATAATTTCTTCATTCTCTTAATTGACTTAGCATGAAATCTTGATATATTTAACATATCTTCTCCATTATAAAACTTTATGCAAAAACAGCCCCTTAAGTTTAACATAAAATTCATAATAAATATTTTCCAAAAAACGCTTGTAATATTATAAAAATCCATAATTTTTATATTTAAAATCATTAGATTTATGTTCTTATCATAATAAATCCAACTCTATAAATCAATAAACATAAAGTCCTCGTTAGTTGATTTCATTTATTTTATAATAATTTGTAAATCAAATTTCGCTTCATTCAAGCACTAAATAAAACATTATTTATTTCCATAAATAAGTCATAAATCAATTATGTAATTTAACAATTCAAATCCCATGCTTTTAATGCTCATAAAATTCTTAGTAAAAAAAATTAAAGCAAATCAATATTTTTATCATTCTTATATGTTAATTACTCATTCGCACATTTGCAAGTAAAGCCCAACTTATAGGTTGACTCCATATAATAAACATATGATTGTCTATTTATTTTCAACACTTAAATTTACATTAAAAATAATTTGTATAAATTCATTTGTAAGTCTATCCATTTGGATACTTAATTATATTTTTATTAACAAAAAATCAATAATGAATGCTCAAGCAAATGAATAAATTGACAATATTATATTTACATATATTTATGATCTATAAATGCCATTTTCACTCTTAGAAATTGAAGGGCAAAATTTATATTTTCTATCAAGAGTTTCATTAGCTCATAATTACAAAGATTTCGTACTATTAATTTTTCATTAGATGCTTACATTTCAACATTGATCTACGTTGGAATGTTTCCTTTATAGATGAAAAGCGCTTAGTTTAGACAAATTTGAATTCAAAAAACATATAATTTTACCTCTGTCTTGAGTCAAATCATATGGTAAATTCACACCAATCCAGATATGTAGCAATTAACTATAAGTTATGTCACACTTAATAATAAAATATACCGATTTGAATTTTATTCTACATCGTATCCAATTCATTATTATATTCTAATAATGAATGGGGTTTTGACCCTCAAAAATCGATGTATTACTCGTCGAGCATTCAACTGCCGGAATGACCAATGGCTAGGGGAAAGAAAGAGGATAGAAGATAGAAGAAACCAAAAAAAATCATTGAGTCTCACATCGTAATGGAATAACATATATTAATAAACATAATACTTTACAGAGTCATTTCAAAAATGATACATCAGAGTCATACTAAAACAATTCTAAGCTTAGACAGTTATAACAGTCTGTCCCTATCTAATTGATACAAGACACATATAATATAGCGGAAAATAAGATAATAACTAGCTATCGATAAAGCCTCCTACTCCAAGCTCCTCCAAGATGCATCTGGGGAAAACTGAACTACTTGGCTGCCCATAAAAATTTAAGCACCCAAGAGTTTTAGAAAAATGAAATAAAACACCGGATCAGGCATGGGTCTGGTGTGAGTAAACTCAAACAACTGAATTATTACTTTTAAAACACCTTTAAAATCAAGGATATCTTTTACTCAAACAACTAAATTATTACTTTTAAAACACCTTTAAAATCAAGGGTATATTGTAAGACCACACCGCATATAAACATGGATGGGTTTTTACCTTAAATTAGCCAAAATATTTTTCTATAGAAAATCCATTAATATTATAATAGTGTCTAGAGTGCAAATACTTATTAACCATAGCGGAAATGGTTACATTAATTAAACTCCAGCATACTAGACTACAATCAAAACCATAAAGGCACATATTGGAGATTGGATTCTATATTATGACAAGGTAAGGAACTACTTTTCGATGGTACATCTCTAAATAAAATGCATGGGGTCTGACAAGAACACTTTGTACTCATGCCACACATGATTGGTCTACCACTAGACTAGTAGTACCGAATATGATCACCCAAGTGTGGGCCCGAAGAATCCATGAGTAGATAGTAATCAATTTAGATTTGGAATGACCATACCCTTACAGAAATGACCTACATGGCTCTGCTGCATACCCGAGTTTTTTCATTTCTCGATTGATTAGGCTTGAGGCTACGGTTACCTTTTTATATAGTAGGCCATCTTAGAATGCTAATACTACCTTCCAGGCAGCAATGTAGTGCCAGTATTCATGCATACAAGTTGTCCAGAATAAGGACAAACTGAAGGCACTACCTCTACTACATTCATTTTAGAATAATCCTCAGGATCGTCAGTTCCATGCTCTTCAAGACGTATTCATTTTGAAAGCTTGAGTTGGATCGAAGTGGTTTTTGGATAACGTATATGATCCCAACCTCTTCGAAACAACTTTTGATATTTCTATTAAACTCAACATCGGTTCTTTAAAAAATAGGTAGACAAAAGATAAGAGAGGAGTTCACCTTCTAACCATTTGTGGATGGATTTCCCTATCATCTATCCTAGAAAAACGAAATAAGATTTATACGCATGGTACAACATCATTGGAGATGACTGTGCCATATAAATCATGTGTTTCTTCTAGATATTTTCGAAGTTACACTTTGGTCAAGATTTGATAGCCGGTTATTTAACTATAAAAGAAACAATCGTTCAACATTGATTTGATTCCATATGGAATCCACTAAGCTTTATTAATTAATCTTTAATTAATAAAATCACTTTATAAAACTTGATCAAAAGCTCTTTACACAACACTATTCCCATAACCCCTTACTTCCCTTTTATACTTGGAAACATTTATACTTATCTTAGCGGTATAAGTATATTATCGAAACATTTGAAAAATTCCCTCTTTTCGAATTCCTTTTGAAAACATTACTTGCTATAAACCAATCCTCTTATCCTTTATAACATTTCCCTTTTTAAAAGCTCACTTCATTATTCAAATAACTAATAAATTTCCAAAGTCAATTTATAAAACACTTTTATAAGTCTACAAGTCGATTTACAAAACCTCTTTATAAACCTCTAAAATCATTTATAAAACTTTCCTCATTTAAAACTCCTGGGATAAATCTTCTTTAAGAAAAATTCTTTACAAAATATCTTTTATAGCTCATCCTTTTTAAGTTGCTTTAAGTAAACCTTTTTACTTAGTAAAACCCATTTATAACAAGTTATTATTTATAAATCCCTTTATAAAAATAATAATATAACTTCAAAATTATTTATAAACTTTAAACCAAATTGATTAAAGAATTGAAGTTAATTCGAAACCATACTTTATAAATTAAAAAAAGCTTGACAATCTCATTGGTACTTATTTATGTTACCATTTAGTTTCAATTTAATTCCAAGTCACTTATCAATTATTTGCATAGGCCAACATACATGTAAATAAAATCCATTATCAAATCAGGAAATAACATGTCAATACAACTCAACTAGTATAAACTTGTCCAAACAACAAAATAGCAGGATGGTGATTTGTCTTGCTAAATAGATGTCCAAAGCAATTCAGTCAATTTATAGCAAAACGAGAATTTATTCTGCTTAAATACATGTCCACGTAAACAACAATAATATTATAGCAGAAGAAGGATTTATTCTACTAGCATATATCCAAAGAATCAAACTATTTACATCACAACTCATTCATAGTTATATGGTTCCTTAATGGTGTCGACACTTAAATCTCTTGTATTCAAAATCATCTTTGAAAAGAAGTTCCCTTTTAAAACAATTTGATTCTTGGAAAAAAGGACTAAAACTTAAACTCCGTTTTAAAATGATTAGTTACCAGTTAAACTCTTATTAAATCATAATCAATTTTAATTAAATTTGAACTTAATTTAATTATAAATCAATAAATAATTAAACCCTTAATAAATAATTTACTCATAAATTGAACCCTTAACCGTTCCTTTAATAATTATTAAATAATAATTTAAAACCTTTATCAATAATTAAGTATTAATTAATCTTAATTTATTAATTAAATAATATTTTAATTAAACTTAAATAATAAATTAAACATTTAATAAATAATATTTACAAATTAAAACCTTAATAAATTTATAATTAAAAATAATTAATCAGTTGATTAATTAAATAAATAATTTATTAACCCAATAATTAATTAATATTTTATTAAAATTAATCTTATCTTTAAAAGATAATTAATTAGAAACTAAACTTCATTAAACAAAACAATAAACCTTGTTTAATACCTAATTAATTATTAATTATTAAAAACCTAATTAATTAATAATTAATTATTAAATCTTTAATTAACTTTTTAAAACTTTATTATTAGGTTTATAAAACATTTACAAAACAATTTCAAGTATGAAAACTTAAATTTGAAAATTTTGGATTTTTGTCGTAATTGCCTCCCTAGCGACTATCGTTATGGATGTCGTTTCTTGGTAATGTTTCCTACTTTACTTTGAACTCATCATCTTTTAAAACTTACTAACTTTTTTAAAACATAAAGTAAAAGTTTTGTTAACTAAAACAAAATGTTAAAACTTGAAAATACATTTTGATTCCAAAACATATTTACATAATTTACACATAAGAGTTTCAAGTCGTCATTACCAACAAAAGTCCAAACTTCCTCAGCATTTACATCAAATATCCAAGTCTACACCTAACTACGACATCCAAAATCATATCAAACCCTAAATATATGCATGGTTTAACTTTAAACCATTTAGAACAATTTTAGACTTCGAATTCAAGTCTAATACCATACCACATGCAAACATTCATAAGCATATTCAAATCAATATCATATATACCCAACAAGCAACTTATTTATTAATCAAGCAACAAAAATCATAAAGCTACAAACACTTAAAAGAAGAGCTTTACTTGCCAATTTTTTTTCACAACTCTTTTGAAAACTTGAAATACTTTAGAACTTGCAAAGCTTGGAAAACCACAAAATCAACTTGAAAATGGATCATCTTCTCCTTAATTTTTGACCATGTTACTCTCATAATTTAAAATGTGGTCAAAAGAAAATTTCTTGAAAATTATTTCCTCTATCATTTAAAAAAAAAGAATCACTCAATTTGTATTAGTTTGTGAGAGATATGGTCAATAGAAGGAGTAGTATTTTCGGGCTTGAAAATACGGGTCTGAAAATAGATCTAAAAGAAATGCATTTTTGACACAGCTGAGATCAAAATTTGAAGAAGTGATACGAGGAGACATTGTAACCACTAGAATTTTACATGGTTTTAAAAAATAATTTCTTGATTTGGATCGGACATGAGGAAAATATGATAGGAAGAAGGGGAGGAAAAAAATGAAGGAATGGAGGGCTATTTATAAACAAGAGAAAAAGAAAATTACCAATCTACCCTTGTCCTTCTACCCTCCATATCGTTTTGCCAGCTCAACACCCACTGCCATACATGCCACTTCTGCCTACCTCCTTGTCACCCCCACACATCATGTCAAAGAAAGCATGTATAAGCATGTTTAGGTACTAAGTTGTTAATATGTCACATCATGTCTCTTAATGCATACTTTAGTATGTACATGTATATACTTAAGTATATATACCTTTTTATATACCATTATACACTAACTTATTTACATTTTGAAAGTGTATAAACTTATCCTAGAGTTCACAACGTTTTCGATGAATTTTAGCTGACGAAAAGTCGAAAATTTAGAAAACGAATTCCGGTCACATTTTCTGTTTTTCTTTGAAATAAATATCTTTGTAAACCAAATTTGAAAATGATTTCACCATCATTAATTATTATTTAAAAGAGTTTTATTTTCATTATAAAACCTATAAATTGAATATTTAAAATTAGTTAAATATTCGCAAATCAAAGTAGTGAAATTACGGGTCGTTACATTCTTCCCCCTAAAAGAATTTCATCCCCAATTACACCTCAACCTAACCCAGAAAACACTTAACGCTATACACCAGTTCGTATGATATACATAGATCATTCTTATACAAAAATATGATTCGATCACTACTCGAATATATAACTTCACTTCCAAACTAGTATCTCCCTCTTGATTTTCTAGTGCAAACTCTAGTTAAGCTCCTTGATTTGGAACCTCTGTTCTCCTTACATAGCTGTAACCATGATAGAAAACACTGGTCCTATACTATAAATCCTCATCAAGTGGTCACCATCAAAAATCGAGTAATAGGTCCTTGTTTGGAATGATATGAATCATCTCAAAATGAGTACTCGAATCTCAGATCAAAACAATATGGAAGGAGAAATGATCTACGTCCAATCTACGCACTTGTTAAATTGGTTCTCACTAATACCAACTCTATTCCCACTAAATTATTTATAAAAATATTTTGTAAACAAAACATAGGTTCAACTTGGATATTACTCGACCACGTCATAAGAGTATATACCCCTATTTGATCCAACTATTCCATGTTGCACTTATTTCCCTAAGAAAACTCAAGATCCAAATACCCGAGTTTTATTTCAAAAACTTTTTGAAATATAATTCTTAGAAAATTTACATATAGCTCGAGTAACTCAAAATGATACTAGCAAACTGGGTATTACCAAATAGTATCATACACTTCCTTACTAGGAATGGTAATATTTAAGAGAAATATTTATCATCCAAACACATCTCTTCCATAATTTAAAGTTATTTTCAAGCCACTCGAACTAGTTAACTTAAAACTACTTCTTTTATTTCAAAATCCCATTTTTGAAACAATATTTTACATATTTCCAACAAAACATTTATTACCAACTTACTTTAGGTTCGTTCAGGTTAAACTTGTTTCGATTGTACAATGATAAAGAAAATAATTTACTAAGTCACCTTAATGTTCGCCTAGGTAAACATTTGATCATCACTTAGAAGATTATTCTGACCGTCACAAAAAATTCAAGATACATTCCCTCCTAACCAATCCAAAGAAAATACTTCTTAAATTTTCATCCCTAAAATTTTATTCTTGAACCAAAATTTATTTCAAATAATACTATTAAAACCTTGAAAACCATTTTTCAGAAGTCCAGAGATTTTGGTCCTCAAGTTCAACTTAAATTCTTTTTAATTAAAAAATACCAAGTTATAAATTTATTTTATGATATCAACTTTTATAAAACTAATTTTTCAAATATTTATTTCAAAATATTCTTAACTTTTTATAAACATCTTTTATTAAATCAAATTTAACCTGACATTATTAATCGAACGCCTTATAGTCAAATTGTAAAACTTAATTCACAAGATGTTCGCTTCAATGTTTTCCCTATTTCTATTTACCCAACCAAAATCTTAAAAAGAAAAGCTACCTATACACACTAACAATAGTCAATGCTCAAATTGGATGAGCATGACAAAGCAAACCATAATTAATAATAATAAAATATTATTATCTCCTAACAACAATACCTCAAAATACTATACTGTACTATTTTTGAAAATCATTCTTTATATATAAAATATATTTTGGATAAAATTATTTCATTTACCCAATTTCAAAGCAATACTATGCCATTCGTCTTATTTAAGTGTTTAGGAATCCTTATCGACAACGTTGATTAGGCGCGTCGACCAGAATTCATAAGCCACTCAACAGATCAAACAAACAATATAAAATATTTTATATCACTAATAAATACGTGCTCTTATATATAATACACTCATACTCATTCTAGGGTCTCACTTACTCGATCTCAAATGAGTTTACCCCACTAAAGGTTCTCGCTTAACCTTACGCTCAGATACCACAACGTAACGAACGTGGTTTTCAACCCTCAGAAATCAGCACTAATACATCCACTATGTTGCATGTCGAGCATTAGGTCGATTGATATAAGAAACAAAAAACAATCATAGAATCTCACAACGCAACGGAATAACATATATTAATCAATATAATACTTTACAAAGTCATTTCAAAAATGATACATTAGAGTCATGCTAATATAATTCTACCCTTAGATAGTTATAACAGACTTCCCTACCTAACTGATACAAGATACATATAATATAGTAAAAAATAAGATAATAACTAGCTATCGAGTGAAGCCTCCTGCTCCAAGCTCCCCCAAGATGCATATGGGGAAAACCTGAACCACTTGGCTATTTATAAAAATTTGAGCACCTAATAGTTTAAAGAAAAGGAAATAAAACTTTAGGTCAAACATGGATAAAAAACCGAATTATTTCTTTTAAAACACATTTAAAATCAAGGGAATCTCGTAAGACCATGCCGCACATAAACACGGACGGGTTTCTACCTTATGATAACCAAAATATTTTCTATAGAAAATCCATTGATATTATAATAGTGTCTATAGTACAAACACTTATTAATCATATCCTAAATTGTTATATTAATTAAATTCCAGCATACTAGGTTCTACAATCAAAACTGTAAAGGCATGTATTGGTGATTGGATTCTATATTATGATAAGGTAAGTAACTACCTTCTAATGGTACATCACTAGATAAAATACATAGGGTTCAGATAAGAACACGTTATGCTCCTATCATATAGGACAGGCCTACCACTTGACTAGTGGTACCGAATATGATCACCCCACTTTGGCCTCGAAGCATACATGAGCAGATAGTAATCGATGTAGATTTGGAATGACCTTACCCTGATAGGGGCGACCCATATAGCCTGGCTGCATGCCCGATTTTGTCTTTTTCTGATTAATGAGGCTTGAGGCCATGATTACCTTTTTATATAGCAAACCATCTTAGAATACTAACACTGCCTTTTAGGCAGCAATGCAGTGCCAGCCTTCACCCATACAAGTTCTCCATGATAAGGACAAACCGCATGCGCTACTTATACTACATCCATTATGAAATAATCCTCAAGATTAATAGCAAGCAGCCCTTGCACTTCAATGGCTCCGTCTTCGGTTCCATTCTCTTTAAGATGTCTTCATTTCAAAATGCTTGAGTTGGATCAAAGTAGTTTTCAGATAACATATCCGATCCTGGTTACTTTGAAACAACATTCAATAATTTCTGGTAAACTCAACCCTGGTTCTTTAGAAAATAAGCAAACAAAAGATAAGGGCGGAGTTCACCCACTAACCATTTATGGATGGATTTCCTTATCATCTATCCTATAAGAATGAAATGAGATTTATACACATAGTACAGCATCATTGAAGATGACTGTGCCATATAACTCATGTGTTTCTCCTAGATATTTCCAAAGTTACGTTTTGGTCCAGATTTGATAGTCAGTTATTTAACTATCAAATAAACAATCATTCAACATTGATTTAATTCCACATGGGATCCATAAGCTTTATTAATTAATCTTTACTTAATAATATCACTTTATAAAACTTGATCAAAAGATCTTTACACACTATTCCTAAAATCTCTTACTTCCCTTTCATACTTGGGAAACATTTATACTTATCTTAGCGGTATAAGTATATTATTAACATTTGGAAAATTCTCTCTTTTCAAATTCCTTTTGAAAACATTACTTATTATAAACCAAATCTCTTATCCTTTATAACAATTCCCTTATTAAAAGCTCACTTCATGATTCAAATAACTTATAAATTTCCAAAGTCAATTTATAAAACATTTTTATAAGTCTACAAGTCTATTTATAAAACCTCTTTACAAACCTCTAAAAATAATTTATAAAACATTTCTCATTTAAAACTCCTTGGATAAATCTTCTTTAAGAAAAATCCTTTACTAAATATCTTTTACTACTCATCCTTTTAAATCGCTTTAAATAAACCTTTTTACTTAGTGAAACCCATTTATAACAAGTTGTTATTTATAAATCCCTTTATGAAATAATAATATATCTTTAAAATCATTTATAAACTTTAAACCTAAATTTATTAACGAATTGAAGTTAATTCAAAACCATACTTTACAAATTCAAATAGAGCTTAGCAATCCCATTGGTACATATTTAAGTTACCATTTAGTTTCAATTTAATTCCAAGTCACTTATCAATTACTTACATAGGCCAACATACATGTAAATCAAATCCATTATCAAATCAGGAAATAACATATCAATACAACTCAACTAGCATATACATGTCCAAACAACATAATAGCAAGATGGCGATTTTTCCTGCTAAATAGATGTCCAAAACAATTCAATCAATTTATAGCAGATTGGGAACTTAGTTTGCTAAAACACATGCTCATACAAACAAAATTACATTATAATAGAATGGTGATTTATTTTTCTAACACATGTCCACACAATCAAACTATTCACATCACAATAGTTATATGGTTCCTTAAAGGTGTCGATACTTGAATCCATTGTATTCAAAATCATCTTTGAAAAGAAGTTCCCATTTAAAATAATTTGATTCTTGGAAAACAAGGATTAAAAACTTAAACTCCATTTTAAAATGATTAGATACAAGTTAAACTCTTATTAAATCATAATTATTCTCTATCAAATTTCAACTTGATTAATTATAAAATAATAAATAAAGAAACCCTTAATAAATAATTTACTCATAAATTAAACCCTTTAATCCTTTATTAATTATTAAATAATAATTTAAAACCTTTATTAATAATTAACTATTAATTAATCTTGATTATTTAATTACATAATATTATAATTAAACTTAAATAATAAATTAAACCTTTAATAAATAATTAATTATAAATTAAAACCTTAATATTTTTATAATTAAAAATAATTAAATGCTTGATTAAATAAATAAATAACCCTTTAATTAATTAATGATTTATTAAAATTAATCTTATCTTTAAAATATAATTAATTAGAAACTAAACTTTACTGATTAAAGTTAATAAACTGTGTTTAGTACTTTATTAATTATTAAAAACCTAATTAATTATTAAATCCTTAACCAAAATTTTAAAATATTATTATTAGGATTATAAAACATTTACAAAACAATTTCAAGTACGAAAATTTTAATTTGAAAAATTCGGATATTTATGGAAACTGCCTCCATAGCGACTATTGCTATGGATACATTGTCTTGGAAATGTTTTCTACTTTACTTTGAACTCATCATCTTTGAAAACTTGCTAACTTTTTGAAAACATAAAATAAAAAAAAAATTAAACTAAAACAACACTTGATAACGCTTTTTGATTCCAAAACATATTTACATAGTTTACACATAAGTTCAAGTCGTTATTACCAACAAAAGTCCAAACTTCCTTAGCATTTACATCAAATATCCAAGCATACACCTAATCACAATATCCAAAATCATATCATGCCCTAAACATAAGCATGATCTAATTTTAAACCATTTACATCAACTTTAGACTTGTAAATGTGTTAGTAAATTTTATTTAAATAATTTGATGAGGATAAAAATATTTAAACACTTGTTTATATATATATATATAAGTAATATTATATATATGTAAAATATTAGTAATTTGTATATACATTTACATAATTATGTATTATTTAAAGAATATTAAAATAATATTTATTACATGATATATATTAAAAGATTTTTTAATATATATTTATTTATATGGAAAGATATTTATAATATATAAATTTATATATATAATATGTATCAATTAATAAAATTAAAAAAATCACTTCCAGATCATATATACAATATAACAAAATTAGGTATGTCCATACCTAATTTCCAGGCTCAAGTACGCCAACATCATCGTGATCCTTAAGTTTGTTGGTGTTTGTAAACCAAGGATTTCAAGCCAATCAGTTTGCAAAATACGATGTTCAAGCTAACTACAAAGGTGCTTGCTAATCGCTTGAAACCCTTAATGGACTTTCTGATAAGCCCTAGGAAATCGACCTTTACCCTTGGCAGATCCCTTATTGACAACACGACTATAATTCAGGAGGAAATCTCATATTGCCACTCGGGCCATATTAATTATGCCTTTGTGAAGTTACATTTCTCTAAATATTTCGATGCAATATCATGGCATTTCGTTCTCAATGTCCTAAAATCGAGGGGCTTCCCTCCCAAGTTTTTAATATGAATTCATAATCTGCTTTCAAATCCTCCTCTTTAGTCCATGTCAATGAGAGGCGTGGAAACATTTTTCTCTCCCACTTGGGGCATTAGGCAAGGCGACCCGTTATCCCCCTTGCTCTTCAATATCATCGTTAACACCATTTCCCATATAATTAACCTGGCTTCCACCTCGGGTTTGCTAGAATGCCCTGGTAACTTGTTTTTTCATCCTAGGCTTAGCTCTTTCTATTTTGTTGATGACAATATCCTCATCTCTACACCTTCCTCAAACACCGTTATTTCTCTGAAGCTCTTCCTCTACTGTTTTGAATTGGCATCTGGGATAAAGATTAACTTCAGCAAAAGTGCAGTCTTTAATTCTGATTCCTCCCGTCCTACTGTCCCTGAGGTTGTTATAACCCTGAACTGCCCCCATCTAGTCCTACCCAATTTCCTACCTTGGCTTATCATTGAGGACATCTAGGCCTAAGCATGAAGATTGGCCCTCTGTCTTGGAGAAGATTTCCTCCAAGCTAGATAGGTGGAAGGGCTCCTCTCTTTCTTAAGTTGGGAGAATCATGCTTCTTAACTTAGTTCTCAATATTATCCTGACATACTAACTCTTTTTCTACGAAACTCCAAATTGGGTAATCCAAAAAGTTGATTTTATTCGTCGGGCCTACCTTTGGAGGGGTTCCCCCTCTATGTCGCCTACCAACTGTCTAGTAGCTTGGGAAAAATATGTAGGCCGAAGAAATTAGGGGACTGGGAGTCATAAACCTCTCCCACTTCGACAAGGCCCTTCTAGGCAAATAGGGATGGGCCTTGCTCTTGGCTGCTCAAAGCCCTGGCCAACATGAGTTTCTTCACGGTATTACGGTAGGACCTTTAACCTATTTGACTACTCCTCACCTCCTCCTTTTACCTCTGCAGTTTGGAAGGACATTATATCTTACTGCCGTGAAGTTTCACATCAAAACATCAGTTAAAGTTGGAAATGGTGAGCGTGCTTCTTTCTGGGGTGATCCATGGCTAGAGAAAGTTCCCCTTGGATCTCTATTTCCTTAATTGTTCGACCTGGCATCCTTCAAAGAAACCTCTATGAAGAAGGCTTTTCAAAATAGAGAATGCAACATTGAATTTAACAACATCCTCACTGGGCAAACTTTTCTTTAGTTTTTGCTTCGCTTCAGCTTACTAAGTATGTCTTCCTAAACTTGCAAGAGGGCACTTTCAGTTGGGATAGCTCTAATTTTACCACTTATAAGGTGAAATCTCAATATTGCTTCTATAATTCCTCTGGTATGTACATAAATTTCAATCACCTTTGGAAATTTAAAGCTCCTCCTAAGTATAATGTACATATGTGGTAATAATGCTAGATAAACTAAACACGGCTGCTAATCTTACCCAAAAGCATCTTGGCTCGACTCAATGCTATTTCATATGCTTGTTGTGCATGGATACATGCACACATATATTTTCTCCTGTGACTTTTCTTACTAGGTTTGGTCAACTTGTGCTGCCAACTTGAACATCAACTTCATAAACTCTGAAAATAGCTGGGCCGAGCTAAGGGATTCTTGCGACCAGACCTCATCTAAAGCCTTGATGTTCCATGCTTTTGCCTAGGCTATCCAGGTGGAAAGAAATTTGTGATGCTTCAATTCAAAATCTAATAGTTTTCTTTCTGTCGCTAATAAACTATTGTATTTAATTCATTATAGACAGGCACTCCAGTGAGCGCTCTTTGCTTCTTCCTCCTACTCGTGGACGTGTAGGAATCAGCTGGGAGCAACATTGCGTAGGGCTAATCCATTGGGCTAGTTCGTAGATCATGATGCTTCTTGCTATACATACATTATTTGTATCATAGTTGTATGGGATGTTTATATTTTCAAAACATATATTTAAATTCTGAATTTTAGGAAACCAACATGATATTTTGATATTTAGAAAAAAAAACTTCCATAATTTTTCTCAGTCAAAGTTTATTTTTTAATAATTAATTAATTTTGGCCATATAATATAATGATTAGCATGATACGATGATATAAATAATAAAAGGCATACGATTATAATTAGATGACATATTATATATATGTGTGCGTGTATTAATAAAATAATAATTTCATATGCAAAATATTTGGTTGGGGATATCTGATTTATATGTGAAGAAAATTATTTTTTTGATTAAATACATATAACCAATTTAGTATGTTGCAACATCAATGCATATAAGAATCATCACCTAATTAACAATATAATATATATGTATGTATATGTATGTATAATAAAATAATATTACAAGATTATAAGCAATATGATACAGTAAAGATAAATCAGAAACTAATGCCTTGAAATACACCCAATAATGATGAACTCTCTCTCCTTTGAAAGCTTTTTGATTCAGCAAATTGCTAATCCTTGAATCGTAGACCTTTGACTATCAGATAGTATTTGTTTTGAATTGATTTAAGTTATATTTGCTTAAACTCCTAGGGGATGCAATAGGCCAGGTATAGAAGAAATAGTGGTAGCCCAAGTATCTTTAAATAATTAAGGTTAGAGACCTTTTATAGTGGATGAACGAGAGAAAGATATGGATCGTATCTCATACCAATTCTCACCAAATCTGAGCCGTCTATTTACATCCCCTCTAGCCTATATTTAGCCACCCCTATAGCATTTATAACAACCAAATTATTACCATATCATCATGGCCTGATATCCCATTTAAGCTCCAATAATTATTATTAATTAAATCTAATTTAATAGCTTATCGATATCATATGTTGATCGATATATTTATACCTATTATAAATATATTTAACAATATTTATCCCTCAAATCATATTCAAAATTTTATACAATTATAAACTAATTAAATCGTTTGGTCTAAAGAGAATTCATCATTCCAGTTGTGTGATTGGCATGGTGTAAATTTGGTTAGCGATTACTATTGAACTATTCGAATGTTAATGTTCACACGTCATTTAGAAGGTGATGTGATATTTTGGCCAAATTTATCACTTACTTAGTTTCAATAAAATCCAATTTTACTTTATTAAGCATTAACAGGTTAGGACATTTATTTACACCAATTCTCTTTGTTAAAACTATATCACTTTAGACTTATGGAATTTGGTAATGGTCAAAATTCCAGTATCGTCCATATTCAGCTCTATAATCCAAATACAAAATCCTTAGTTCAATAATAACAATTATTATTAACCAAAATGCTCTGGCTAGAAATTTTGACATTGAGTTGACAGTGATACTAACCCTATATAGCTAAGAAGACGAATCCTCTCTTGAATAGTGTTTCACATCTAATACTTCCACTCAACCCAACTATAGACACTCGATGAACGCCATGCCATGGTTTGACTCTAATCAAAGCAGAGCTTTCATATTGAAGATCCATAGTATTCTTAAGTCAAGAGAACTATGTAAATCAGTCACATCGATATTTTATGTTGAACCTATATTAACCAACAGAAAATTATCGAGTGAGTCGTTCCATGGTTATCTAATAACTATCAGTACATAACTCCTATGTACCCCCAGCAGTCTTGAGTGACACACTGCCCAACATTTGGAGAGTGTTACATACTCTAGTCTCAACGAATACATCGATATCCAGTCTCGATGCATCTTTACAAAGAACATTTAAAATGGTATGTTTTTTCCATTGTGTCAAATTACTCACAGTTACAACACTTTCTAACTACTGTAACTACCAATTATGGATTTTCTATTAAATATACATTTAATTGAATTAATTAATCAATAAAACACATTATATAATGTGTATAATGGAAAGCAAACACCTTTACTTCGAACAAGATTGGTCAACGAGTTGGATTTTTGCAACAAATTACATAATTGCCCTTAGGGCATACCTTAACTCTATTAATCTTCCACTTGCAATTGGGGCTAATTATGAATTCTTATTCTAACCTTTCAAATCGGTTTTCTCAAAACCAATCGAGTCAGTTCCTCAGTGAATGTGTATGCTATTATGCTTTAATCATCTATCTGTCAATTAACTCACTCCGAAGCTGATAAACTACATTTACCATATGGAACAACTCGGAGTATGTTGCTTGACTTCCAATTTGGGCCAAGTTATATTAGAACTATATTGTGACATTGTTATCATATAACAATGTTATGGGATTCTCAACATTTGGGATCATCCTCAGCTTAGTTATAAATTTGTGCATTTATATTTATATACATTGCTTTTTATTGTGGTATTATTAAAGATGATGTACTTAACCTTTATCATTGAATCAACCACAGCCTTTCATCTGGAACATTTCCAACTTATAGATTATGAACTTGAATTTATTATTGACATATTATACTCAATATCGCTTATGAAGTTTGAGTCCAAATACTCCTCCATAAGAAGTTTGTTGTTTTTGTAAACCATTCTCTAGTATTTTATAAGCAGATTACTTTAAATCGTTATTTAGAATTTTCAGTTTCAATACGTACGTATCAAAACATAAAGTCATACTATTGTGATAATTTTATGAGTAAAATCTGAACTTACTTGAGCACGTAGAATGGTGAATCTATTACATTGATTTAAAAGATTGAAATTCGAGTAATATTCTAATAAATGTGGCTCACTATATTCCAACCGCATTTATTTTTCTCTTAAAGGCACCTGGTAAGAAAAAATCCTAAATCATATTTTGATAATGTACTTGGAATCTATTTCGGATTTGCACATCATACCATATTGTAGAGTTAACATTCTTAATGGTTTAATTAAACAACCAAGGAGTATTTATTTTTGTCGTTCATAGGAAACTCACAGTGTCTCTTTAATTTACAAAAACACTCATCGGACGTTCTAATGTATTTGTAATCATTTTGGTTTGGTCAATTTCATTTCGTACCTTGTAATCTATTTTATCTATTAATCATATCCAATTCCATTTTGCTACCAACAATTTCTCAAAGAAATTCCTTCACTATAACGTTGATATTTATTGAAACGACAATTATTTCTCAATGCAATGGAACGGATATTCATAAACAGGTTATCGATTGCCTTATATATAGAACTGATTTGATTTTAGTTTATAATACTTATGTTCGCAACATAAATTAGTTATCCAATGACTATCGTACCTAAACTTCTTTTGGCTAATTCATATAAAGATTAGTTACATATAATTATTACATGTAGTCTTTTGATTCACACAACCCGCCAACTCTTTGGTTTAGAAAATGATGTTTTTTTCTTATAAATGCATATCTTGTATGATTTTGTAAACCATTATTTGGATGATTGTAATTTTAAATTTGTGTACTACGCATAAGTACACACCTTATAGTAAGAATTTAACATAACTTCACTCATTTTTAATCATGATTTGTCCAACAAAGTTCAACTACTCCCTATCAATACATCATTATGTATTGTTGGGAGGAGTGACCTTTTGAGACGGAATCTTTACTCATATTAGGTACATATGAAACTCCTTCCAATATATTCACCTATTCGATCATATCGAATTAGTTTTATTGCATGTTACATTGTTACTTCCATTTTATATTCTATGAGCTTATCTCACACTTATACATACGTACCAAATACACATGTCCATGTTTGTGATGACTCATTGGTGAATATGAAGAAGTACGTTGAAATATTTTATTATTCATAGACTTAGTATTGCATACATCTATATATGTCAATCCAAAGAGTTCATCAACTTCTATGACGCTCCCACTAAATGGTGCATTGGCCTTGAATATTTGAAAATTAATTAACTAATACTATATGATTCATAATCATATAATAAAAATTATTTCTAAAAACTACAGCTTAATCTATAATTCTAAAATAATTATAAACAATTTTAGATACTTTAATATTTTCAATGCTCACTTCTGTTGTGAAAAAAACATCGCATTTCAGTTTTATTTCATAACAAAATATTCATAATATTCACACTGACATATAACTATGCTTGTTTTTAAGTCGACACTGAAAAATAGTCATCATAAATAATGTTAGGTATGTTCTACAAAAACAATTTCCGTAATTTGATGAAATCAAAGATTGCTACATGGCATGCTCCTACTAATTCTGCCATTACTATAATACTGTACTAAATTCGAAGGCCTACCATTCACTTAATATAGATTATTTCATAAACTGCAACTAGTATAAAAAGTAGAGAGTTCTTTGATCAAATATCTTGAACTCATAGAAATAAATCTCATAGAAAACAATTTTCTATATGAAAATACATTTTGGACTAGAAATCGTATTCCTTATTCCAATGTTATGCAACAATTATTATTAATACAATTCCTGTTTCCAATGTTACTTTATGAAGCGGAAGCTATTATTCGCTCTCTTTATCCAACTGTACCTTAAATTACATCTACTTTTTTACATTCGTTTTACTTTCTAAATGGTCGAACCAAAGAAAACCCCTTACTACAAAGTCATAATGAACTTATTACATAGATTCATTTTATCATACTTAACATTTGAGGACATCAAATATGTTGAACTTTACGTAAACTGTAACGATCCAGAATTTGACCATTCTTAAAAATGACATTTAAGATGATTTTTAATATAAAATATGTAAGGTTATATGATTTAATAAATATTAGATAGGATTTGAAAAGAGAAGTATACATAAAAATAGTAACATTTTCCTATATCGACAAAAGGGACAAAATCCTGATTTTAGAAAAATAAGTTTCAATGTTTAAATAAATTATTTTAACTAATTTATGAGTGTTTATATTTTTAAACAGCAATATAAAAATTTATTTTCAAATTTGGTTTACATAAATAAATAGTTTAGCTAAAACGTCAAAATGTGACCGCATTTTGTCAAATATCAACGTTTTGTCGATTAAAAGTTGTTGCAACGTTCTCGCACCTTTATTTGCATGTTTTAACATATATATTACATATTTTAAATAATAATAAAATTACTTTACTAAACATGATTAGAAAATTCTATAATATAATTAAGAAAAGTAAGTAAGAAATTAACAAAAGTAAAAAAGTAAATATCACATCAAATCACATCAAAATCAAACCAAATCTTCTCTTTAACCATTTTTCCATCTAAATACATTTGCTTGGCTCTTAAGTGACTATATCATAAAGTAGGAAGTGATAAGTGATGGTAAGTATTTAAAAAGTAAGTTTACTTTAAGTTTAAGTAAGGTTATTTTGGTAATTTGGTAAATGGATATTTTAATAATTTGCCACTTTTTTCCTTTAAATAGCCATATATACCTCTTCCATTCTTACACAAACCATTCTCTTCTATTCTTCTTTTTCCTTACTAACTTTTCAAAACCATATCAAACAACGTCAAAAGTCCACCAAACTTTGCCAAAGACCTTAGAATATCACTAGAACATAGTTTAGAATCTAAAAAGTTGAAGAATGATGGAGGATGGTGGAGAACCTATTGTGGCTGAGCCTTATGGATGTTTGGAGGTGGTGTCTGAGCACTTTGAAGCATGGTGGAAGAGTTTATGTGATGGTTTGGCGAAGTTAAGATGATTTAGTGAAGTGTTGTTGCATACGAATATTCGTACAAAGAATTGGTTAAGCTAAAGGTGAGTACTCAATGTTTATCTAAAGTGAAATCATCCTTATAACTATTTTAATATGTCCATTAAACCCCTTGAATAAATTATTTGAACGTTTGATAACTTGGATGCAAAATAGGTTGATTATAAGATTGTTTATATGTTTAATAACTTGTTTGATAAATGATAAGAGAAATGATTAGAAATTAACCATAGTTAATATAATAAGAATTTAAATCCATATAAATATGTGTATGGAAATTATTTAGCCTCTTAATAATTTCAAAATATCTAAAAAGATTGAAAACGATATTATAATAATATAATATTATAATACGAAATAAGATGAAAAATGAGTTTGAAATGATGAATTTTTTTTAAATAAGTTAAAATAGTTCAAATATGGTTTAAAATAAATTTGAAGTGTTTCGGACAAGTTCCGAAGCAATTCAAAAAATTGGTCAAAATCGAGCTCGTCGCGCAGCGGCAGTTCGCAAATTCCAGTCCGTAACTTCAAATTAATGTAGAGAATGATTTGTAAGTCGATTTCTTTGAAATAAAAACTCTTTGGTCCACAATGATGATAGTTTCCAACGAAGAAAGAAAATCAAGATTTCACTCAGTAGATTTTGAAATATGTCCAAAATAATTTTCTAAAAACGTCACGATTTTGCAGTTCGGAATCCAAAAGGAATTTTTTATAAATGATATTTTTAAAATAATTAAAAAATATGAAATGAATTTTAATTTTTTTTTAAATGTTTTAAGAGAGATTTAAGTTGAAAAGATGGATTTCTAAATGATATAAAGGCCATTTTGAAGAATATGGCTTTTAAAACACTTTTCGCAACGATTTTCACGGCAGTTTTAAATAACTTTTGGAATATAGTTTTAAACTTAATCATCCTTTCATAAATCTTTTATGTATGATTTTAAAAGAATAATTAAGTAATTTAAAGATGATTTGAAAGTTTTAATAAGAGTTTGAATAAATGGTTAAGAAGAACTGTTGATACCACTTAAACAAAAGTGAAAAATATTGAATGTAATAACAAACTGAGTATGCGGAAATGACTAGTACATTTGTCCCATCTGTAAGATCTGGAAGATAAAACAAGTCATTTAACTAAGGTTAGGAATGGAGCAACCAGTGCCCTGAACTTACCTGGTCTATATTTTCTCTTCTTAGGCGAGGGATGGAACAGTTCGAAAGAAAAGCCCAGATGCTCTAAAAGATCATATCTAAGTTTTTTCCCAAGATAAAAGAAAACAAATTCTTTGAATGTTAATTGACCACTTAACATCTTTTTATTGATGATTAGTAAGAAGGAACCGGGATCAGATTTGGGTGATTTCTATCCAAAGAACCGAGATCGGATTTGGGTGATTCCTATCCGAAAACTCCTTCAAACTAATTTTAGAAATAAAATATATTGAAGACAAAGATCTTTATGATGTAGGATTACTTGCCACTAGTCCATGGATGTGAAATTTACCATATCTAAGTTAGCAGTGGTGCTCAGTTATGAAAATCTTTGATTTGCAAGAATATGATTTGAAGTTAAAAAAGAAATCTTTGATTAAGATATAATAAGTAATTTGGGAATATTTTCCCTTAGTTAAAAATTCTTACTTAAATATAAGAAATCTTTGATTAAGATTTAATAAATGATTTGTTTCCTAAGTAAAAGAGAAAATGATTGGAATTATCTCAAGATCTAAAGAGGTATAATAAACCAAATGATTTAATAAATGAAGCTTAATGATTCAATATACTCTTGAAAAGAAAATGGAATAAATTGAAAATAATATATCTAAGAAAGATATTCGATTTAGAAAAAATGAAGTAATTGATCGATGATTGATATTCACATATGAACTTAACATCTTTTAAAGCGATGATTGGCTTCAAAGGAACCTGGGTCGGATTTGGGTGATTCCTATCTGAAAAACACTTCGAACAAATTTGCGTTTGAAGTAAAATGTTTTTGAAGACAAATGTTTTTGAAGATGGAGATCTTCGTGATGTATGGCGGTTTGCCACTAGTACCTCGAGGTGAAAATTACCATATCATATGGTGGACGCAGTGCTCTGTTGTGAAAATCTCTGATGCGAGAGCTTTTCGCAACTAATGGAGTAAAAGAACACCTTTAGTTTGTCCGTTCCTAGACAACTTGTATTGATGAATGTCCGACATTGCATTTTAAATTGCATTGAGTGATCTCTACAAAACTTGTATCTACAAGGTGGCGGAGAAGGCAACTTCTCTTAGCTTAACACCTTTCTCCAAGACATACGAGCTCAGAGGTTCATATGATTATGGAATGGCAATGTGGCATTCAAATAAGAAAGAAGATGTGTTGTGTGAAAGGTAATTGTTTACCTCACGCCTCATCACCCAGAAATGACAGAAACAGGGTATAAGCAGCAGGGATAAGTGGGTTGCTCCCTTTAGGAGATGCCATCACCCTTCTAGATTACTCTACACATGTCTAAGTATGTGGTGAATGTATGATTCGGGATCCCGTTAAAGGTCAGTAACGACCAGGGTGATGACATATTCAGTACTATACAGGAAGGGTAGGCCGGTTCTGTGTTGGTTTAGGCGCCGAGTATCTCGACCCTAGGTGCATCCCTCTAGAGGTATACTTTCGGAAGGTAGTCCCTTACCTTGTCATTTGCATGGAATTCAGTCTCCAATAAATGCCTTCAGACTTGATTATAGAATCTGGTATGCTGGAATTTAATAATGTAACAATTTTGGCTAAGATTAATAAGATTATTTGCAAATATTTTCAAAGAATGCCATTAGAAATAATATTAAATGTTTTGACATAAAATTGTTTTAGTTATCATAAGGGGAAATCCGTCCATATTTATGTGTGGGTGTGGTCTTATGAGATACCCTTTCTTTTCAAAAGGATTTTATTTTAAGGCTGATACATGACACTGTTGTTTAATATTTGAGTATTCTCACATTGGTACGAAGATAGAATGGCCTGTACTTTGATGAAGACACTAAGAAAGACTAAAGGAAGAGCTTAAGAAAACATAGAATCCAAAAAGGGTCAAGTCCTTAACTCAGCCCGAGTCAACCCCTTTCACTCAGTACCGACTCTAAATGCCATGGCATGAAATCTTCGTACTTTTGCCAAGTGTTCCCCTAGTCTTCCAATACATATTCATGAAGTTTTGTAGAGTTCCAAAGGGTCTACCATCAAGAATGAAGATGCGATGGTCCAAACGGCAGGATAATCCAAGTCATGGAAGAACGATAATCAAAACTCATCAACAATCTACCATGTTACATGAAGGACATCTAAACTAACAAAGGAGTAGAATAAAAAAGTTTCAACCAAATATTAGCTAAGGGTTAAACTCAGCACTGAGTTAAGGCCTTAACTCGATACCGGGTTTAGCTATTAACTCGGGCCGTCTTAGTACTTTTTGTGTTATCTTGACTAGTCTCAAGACTTTCCTGGTAGCGGGCTTTTGATCCAATATGACTTCTACTAATACAAATACAAACCATGGAACAACCAAGAAAGGATCTGGATTCTGGTATCATTACGTGGGATCTCCATCTATTCTTCAATTCCTTCGTCTACATCATAGTCACCAAGCAAGCTACTCTAGGAAATTCTAGGACTTAGAATCAGTCCAACCCCTATACTTGTGACTAATTCTTTCTCAATAATCTTGTAATCTCATTCAAGCTAGATCAAACAAATAATCAAAGTTATAAAGCGGACGTAGGCTTAATTAACAGCCGAAGAACTATAAAGTCTCTGTGTCTCACTTACTTTTCTACTATTATCTATTATATTTGCTCTGTTCTAACAAGGCTGTTGCTTTCACATCATACTCTAAAGTGTTGATCCATTTTTTGGGTTTTCACCTATAGCCTTCACAAAAGCCAAATTATTACCATGTCATCATGGGCTAATATCCTATTTAAGCCCAAATACATATTATTAGTTAAATCCAATTTAATTGCTTATCAATATCACATATAAATCGATATATTTATAGCTATTATAAGTATATTTAATAATATTTATTTCTCAAATCATATTCAAAATTTTAACTGGTTTATATTCTTAGATTTTTATTAATTTAATTAATCTATAACAATTATAAACTAATTAAATCATTTGGTCTAAGGAGAATTCATCACGGTTCTATGACTCATAGGTGTAAATTTGATTAGCGATTAACATCGAACTATTCGAATATTAATGTTCACACGTCACTTAACAAGTGGTATGACATTTTGGCCAAATTTATCGCTTACTTAGTTTCGGTAAAATCTAATTTTACTTTATTAAGCATTACCCTGTTGTGATATTTATTTACACGAATTCTCTTCATCAAAACTATATCACTTTGGACTTATGGAATTTGGTAATGGTCAAAATTCCAGTATCATCCATATTCAACTCTATAGTTTAAACACAAAGTCCTTGGTTCAATAATAACAATTATTATTGACCAAAATGCTATGGCTAGAGACTTTGACTTTGATTTTACTTCAGTTAAATGTGATACTAACTCCATATAACCAAGGAGATGAATCCTCTCTTAAATAATGCGTCACTTCCAAAACATCCACTCGACCCAACTGTATATACTCAATGGATGTCGTGTTATGATTTGACTATATTCAAAGTGGAGCTTTAATATTGAAGATTCACAGTATTCTCAAGTTGAGAGAACTATGCAAATCGGTCACATTGATATTTTCTATTTGACCCTGGTTGTATTAACCAACAGAAAACTATCGAGTGGGTTGTTCCATAGTTGTCCAGTAACTATCGGCACCTAACCCCTAGATGCCCCCTGTAGTCATATGTAATAACCGGTCCAACATTTGGAGAGCATTACATACTTAATGGATACATTGATACACAATCTCCATGCATCTTGACTAGGAATAGTTAAAGTGGTATATTTGTTTTCATTGTGATAAATTACTCACGGTTATAAACTTTGTAACTACTATCACAAAAAGTACCATTTATAGATTTTATATTAAATATATTTTTAATTAAATTAATCAGTTAATATAACACATTATACCGAGTATGTAATAGAAAGAAAATACCTTTATTTCCAGCAAGATAGATGATGATTTAGATATATGTAACAAATTGTACCTATAGGGCATAACCCTAACTCCATCATAGTGTTCAAAATGAAACATGTTATATATCAAAGTTGTAGTTCTTAATGACATGAATCCATAAGTGTTTTTCGCTCGTCGATTGGATGTACGGATTGATCGAAAAACACGTCCGAATTTTAAAAAACACGGACCGTTTGTTCCGATCTAATGATGAAATAACAACCGTACGACGTTCGGGGGTATAACTGTGCAGGGGAGGTCAAGTAGAAGCTCACGGTGGCATTTGATCATTTGATATAAATTCACCATGTCCAAAATTTTCCTAGAGATGTCAAGCGATGGTGGCATTACAAAATACCGATTAGGGTGATTGGAGCATGGTGGTTGGGTGCAACGTGGTATTGGGAATCCTCTAGCAGTGTCGGATTAGGTGCTAGGTGGATGTAGCGATAATGGCAAGGTGAAAACCATGACAGTTGATGGGTTTTTTTGATGTCGGGGAAGATCGTTCCTTAAAGCATACTAGAGGGAAAGCAAGCAATAATATATTAAAATAAATATATTTAATAATAACGATATTTCTCTTGAACTTTAAATGTTTATAACTCTCGCATACGATATCTATTTCATGCATGGTTCATGGCATTGTGATCCTGGCGAGACGAGTAATGCTTTGGTACATTGTTTTCTATGTTTTGGGATACTTTAAAAAAGTGTCCTAGTTAGGTTGGTATGTTATGCATTGTTTGACTAACGATTACAATGGTAGGCGTTACGGTATTTTTTAAGAGGAAATGAGTTATTGGGTATAACCGGTGACGTCTAGTGATGGCGGTTATGGGTATAGGCATGACGATACATTTTTTAAAGGAAATGAGTACTTCGGTGTAACCGTCGACGTCTAACGATAGCATTGAGATGTAGTTATTAAAGGAACTGAGTTCTCGATGCGTACTTTGATGAAGATAGGCATGGTACACTTTTCAAAGGAAACGAGTTCTTCGGTATAACCGATGACCTTGAACGATGACAATTTTGATAGCGTATGAGTTTTGATACACTTTACAGAGGAAATGAATTCTTCATTATGTCAAGTGACGCCTAGCGATAACAGGTTCACACGGGTAGTTCTCGATAATGAATCGCAAACGGTTTCAACAATGACAAGTTAGGGTTCTATCCTAACCTTATAGTGACATCTTTAGTTTTAGATTCTTAAGATGCGAGTATGATCCTCGAGAGGGGTACATTCGACACCGTATTAGGGTATTGGTTAATATTTCGGCAGATCCTTAGCATACAATGTCACCTTATCATTATATTATGTTAATTGGGTTGTTGGGATCATGTGGCACTGGCTAAGGTATGGTTTCCGTGTATAAGTTTTATTTTACTAGCTTATTAATATTATGCACTTATATGATGTGTATCACTCACCAGACATATGTATGACCCCCTCTATTCCATTCTCCTTTTGCTTTCTCTGACAGGAAGATAGAGAGGACCAGTAGTGATTCTAGAGATGTAGTGGTACGATGGAGATATGCATCTACTCATAAGCTATCTATTACTTATTTAATATATTTCCTAGACATTCTGACTATTTATCTGTTTTCAGAATTTAGAGATATTTTGTAACTAGATACTATCGTTATAGTTGTTTTATTTATCTAATATTATGGTTTTTATTTTTGATATTATATTTGGATCCTTCTGCTGTGAGTTTCAAAAAGTGTAGATATTTTTGTGGATAACTCTATAATCTATTTTATATACCGAAACGATCAGCCGTCAATGACATCCCCAATGCTAGTTTCATATTTAGACGTGGATTGGGATATCATAGATGGTGGCTTGTTACATTTAGTATCGGAGCTTAGATTAAGCGATTCCAACTATAATAGGAAGTCTTAAGAGAGTGTACTTGTATATTTATGGATATATATGTGTGTGTGTATAATATAGCACAAAGCACACCATATTTATTACATTCTTATTTATTGTTATCAAGGAATGGTTGCTAAAAAAATTCTTTTTGCAAATAGTAGGGATGAGTAACTAGACTATAGAGGGCTCTGAGTATGTGTATCCATAGGTACTTGGCGCGAACATACCCATATGGTTCTGTAGGTTTATTCAAGCCACTGGCCAAGCCTATGTTGACCTAGGTACTCCTGTATCCTATACACTTGCACTGGTTCTCGATCACCCACCCTTTGATGGCTTTCCAAAGCCGCAAAAATATTTCACTAGTATGGGTGGTAGGTCTTTATGGGAATTGGGTCTTTCGCAGATATAAAGGCGTGGCTTCACACATGTGAGCGTATCCTTGAAGTTTTGGTCCTTGGGGACGCCACAAGTCAACAACTTACTACATGGCACCTACGTGGAGAAGCCTTGAAATGGTGGAAGGTGGTAGCGGCTGAAATAAATAAGGAGTACATCACTTGGAAAATTTCAAGAAAATGTTTTAGGCTAAGTTTTTCTCGTAGGCAGAGGTGGGAGTTGGATTGAGAGGTTCATTCATCTATAGCAGGGTAGCATGATTGTGAAGGATATGTAAATCAATTCAATGAACTAGTAAAATATGGAATGGAGCTAATCAATACACCAGTGAAGAAAGGCAAGAGGTATGCAAACGGTTTGAATCAACCACTAAAGTATCTAGCACCGAGTCACATTTTGATGGGTCCATTTACGAGAAATTAGTAGAAATGGCATTGCTTAATACGGTCATAAAAGAAGATACCAAGGAGGAGCCTAAAAAGGAGGGTGGACAAGCAATTTAGAAGGGGAATCAAAAGAATCAAAGTGGAAAAGATTGGCATGGAAAATAGAAGAAGCATGCAATCATTTGCATACATTGCAAATTAAGGGGTTACATTACTAAGGATTGCAAAGTGAACTTTGCAAAAGTATGGTGCTACAATTGCAACCGGTTGGGAAAGAGAGCATGCCTGACCTTAAGGAAAGGAGGATCGGGTGCTACAAGCAGTCACATTGTAAAGGCCTATGCACTAGAAGAAGTTCCTACTGTTAGCGCATCAGCAGCAGAAGGAAGTGGAAACATAGTTTCTACGTCCACTATGGAAGATGTGTTACTTATCTCCAATTTTACTGTTCATACTTTATTTGACACTGGAGCATCATACTCTTGAATTTCTAGAAATATGGTTGATAAGTTAGAATTAGAGACTCGCATTGTGCCTAACCCAATGATGGTGTCGAATCCCCTTGGGGGATCGATCCACTTATTTATGGTTTGTCAAGACTTAAAATTATTAATTTATGGTGTGGAATTCATATTTAATGCCTTTGTGCTTGGGTTTTTGGGGTATAAACTGATACTGGAGATGGATTGGATGTGTGCTATGGGGAAGTACTAGATTGTGACAGGAGGGTAATTTGTACAAGGAGTGACAAAAGGTGTAACCTTGATGTTTATTGTGATCCTAATGGATTGATGATGTTAAGTTACCTATATTCATTGGATTAGTCGCAAGATGAGTTAGCATCTATCCCTATCCTACAAAGATTTCTGGATGTGTTCATAGAGATTGTTAGTCTTCCTCAAAATAGAATTTTTATGGTGATTTTGGTTGAAGGATCGAAGACAATTATGTTGCCTAGGATAATGATGCTTAGAGAAAGGAAAGAGTTGGACACACAAGTTTCTGAACTCTTAGAGAAGGGGTTTATATGGAGGAACATGTTTGAGTGGGAAGTACTAGTTGTGTTCACCACTAAGACAGATAGGTCTTAGCAGTTGCATTTTGACCGCTGTGAGTTAAATAAGTTGACAAGGAAGAATAAATATCCATTACCATGCATTGACGATTTATTTGATCAATTATTTCAGGCTATGATATTTTCATAGTCGGATCTTGCTATAATCTTTCATCGGTTGAGGTTAGCGAAGCAGAAAATGCTGAAAACTTCCTTTCGCGCACCAAAGGATTCTTATGAGTGGTCAGTGAACCCTTTGTACTAACCAATGCTCTAGCCTATTTCGTGGATCTTATGAGCTGTGTTTTTCGGAAGCATTTGAATCGATTTATAATGGGCATGAGTGACGTCCTCGTTTATTCCAAGACCAAGGAGGAGAATAGAGCGCATTTGGAAGAGATGCTCGATACCATGAGAAAGCATCAACTAAAGGAAAATTTCTCCAAGTGCCATTTTTGGAGAAAAAAAGTATGTTTTCTTGGACATGTCATGTCAGAGCATAGATTAGTAGTTAATCCAAGCAAAGTGGCCATGGTATAAGATTGGAAGGTGCTGAAAAATGCCCCTGAAGTTAGAAGCATCGTTAATTTGGCGGGTTTTTATTGCAAGTTCATGAAGGACTTTATAAAGGTTTTTGCACCTTTTGCACGCCTTACTAAGAAAAATATTTTTTTTCTTGGGATGCGAAGTGTGAACATGCATTCGTACACATGAAGGAACTTTTAACGATTGCACCTATTTTAATTATTCCCAATGATATAAAGCCTTTTATAGTATATGCTAATGCTTGTGGTACGGGGCTAGGAATTGTTCTTATGCAAGAAGAAAGAGTTGTGGAATACATCGGTAGACTATTGAAGGTCCATGAGAGGAATTATCAAATTCACATTCTTGAGTAAGTAGTTATCTCGCGTTGAAGGCATGGAGACATTATTTGTTGGGTGAAAGGGTCAATTGTTTTGTGGATCAAAAGTCAGTCAAATATTTATTCTTGTAGAAAGACCTATATCTGAGATAGCAAAGGTGGATGGATTTTTTAGCCTCATATGATTTTTGGTATTTTGTATACGTTAAGAAAAGGCAATGTGGTGGCAGATACCTTAAGTAAGAGGCTTGCTATGTTGGGCTCGATGTTTACAGAGTGGAAGCGGTTGGAGTACATTGTAAGTTTTGATTTTCGACCTCTGGTTGCCAGGTTCATTGGAAATACTAGAAGTTTGGCCATCGTTTTATTGAACATGTTAGGTATGGGCAAAAGGAAGGTGCGAAGTTGGTTAATTTCTTTCGACAGTTAGAGGGAAGTGAGCAATATACTCATTTGGACCGTTATTCCACCAACGAACCCAAGGTAGGCTTAGGCACGATGGAGGGTTATGCATGCCAGTAGTTAGTGAAGTAATATATGAGGTACTTAGTGAATGCCACCATTCTAAGATGACTATTCATCCAGGTGATGACAAAATATACCTGATATGAAAAAGGTTTTCTAATTGGCCAAAGATGAAGAGGAAGATGGCGGAATATGTTGTTAGGTGCTTAACTTGTCAAAGGGTGAAGGCGGAGCAAAGGAAGCCTAGTGGATTCTTGCTTCCATCGGATATTCCATAGTGGAAGTGGGATTACATTTCTATGGACTTCATTAATGGGCTACCTAGGAGTAGGAGGGAAGATGAAAGCATTTGGGCTACGTTAGAACGCTTAACCAAATGCACCCATTTCATTCCGGTGAAGAGTACGAGGACCGTTGGCTACATTAAATGTTAAGGAGATTATTTGCTTGCATGAGTTACCTTCTAGCACCGCTAGTGATCGAGACCCACTTTTTATGAGTGAATTTGGAGAAGTCTTTAAGATAGGATTATAATTGGACCGGACATGATTAGGGATACCACAAAGAAAGTAGAACTAACCGGTAAAAGAATGAAGGGTGTATTGTGTAGGCAAAAGTCATATGTGGATAAGAGACAAACGAATTTTGAATTCGCAGTAGGTTACATGCTATTTGTGAAGGTTCTTCATTAAGACATGTTATGCATTTTGGTAGTATAAGGATGTTAGCGCTATGATTCGTTGGACCTTTTTCAATTTTGGGGAGAGTAGGGAAGTTAGCCTATAGAGTTGATCTTCCCAAAAAGTTGGCGAACATTCATAATGTGTTCCATGTATAACATCTGCAGAAACGTATTCATTATACAGTGGTAGTAGTGGGTCAAATTAGCTAGAAAAAGTGGAGGTAGAGTCAAAACTGATGGCATTCCATGGGCCTATTCGTATTTTGGAACAAGTTTAAAGCAACTTAAGAATAAGATAGTGAAGTAATTAAGAGTTTAGTGGGGAAACGACCAGGCCAAGAGTACTTAGGGGCCTAAAGAGAGAATCCAAGCTTCCCATCCTAAACTCTATTTCAGCATATTTCCTTTCTAATTGATCGTTTTAGTTTAAATTTTTTAGGGATGGTTGCTAGATTTTTCGCTGTGTTTGATTCATTTGTTTGGTTTGATTTATGCTAGTCTAGTGTGTGTGTGTGGATCTTACCTTGTATGTGATGGTTCGTATAACAACATGCTTATGACTACTTGTTATTTTAAGTACATACATATAGAAACTCATGCATAAGTTAGAACTTGCATCCATAAATTACTGTCATGATGATTGCATGTATATAGAAGGATCTGATTTAATTATGTCTTGCATTTTTTTCGTTGTCACCACCATATCATACCATCATGTATGCTATGCTTATGTGTGACATTTGTACATTGTTTGTGACTTTTTTAATTCCTTTTGATGTTTTGTATTTCCCGTATATTATACATGTGTATATGGCTAACAAGGATGTATGCTATAGATGTACAAATATGTATGTATGTTTGGATGTTTACGAGTTCATTCTGCATCCTTTGAATTTTGAGGATGAAATTATTTTAAGAGGGGAGAATGTAACACCTCGTAATTTCCAGAAATTAAATAATTAATTCAAAAGGAGCAAAAATCGTAATTTTACATAAGCGGCAAGATAGTAAATTTTTATAGGAGCTAGAATTAGGCCTTAGGACCTATTCCATTGCATATGGAGTGTAGTTTATAATCGGAAAACATATGTAACTTGCTGATTTTGGTTAAATAGGCTAGAATTAGAAGAAGTCAAACTTAGTGTCATTTTCGTAATATGTTAATTTCAAGATGTTAACCTAAACAAGAGTTATTATGGCCTACAAAAAAGAAAGAAAAGTATTATTCTCTAATCATACTTTTGTCAAAATATTATGTCACTAGTCTTCTTCTTCATCATCTAACATTTTAATAAAATCGACATAATACCAAAAAAGATCAAAAAGGAATAATAGAACAATATAAAGCAAACAACTTTAAAGCAAACCATGGCGAATCGAGGGGGAAACACTTCAGGCCAGCAAGGAAGAAAGAGGGTTCAAAGAAAACAAGAGAGAAGGCACGGCTAATCGGTGAGTGGGATTGTTTATATATGTGTGTGTGTATTGATAAGTCATAGTAAATCTCCTCTATTGTAACGACCCAGAATTTTAAACAATTTAAATTGAGAATATTTAATTTATTTTAAATATTTGAATGATGGTTTGGATTGAATTTTCAATATAACTTTGAATATAGCGATTAAATTATAGAATTTAATCTATTGAAAGTTGAATAAAAATTTGATTCTTCAATTTTAAGCTGAATAAAAATATTTCAAAGGCTTGTAAAATTCATATTGATAATATTGAAGATTTTAGAAGCTTCAAAATTGAAATTGAAAGTGAATTGTTCAGTTTTGAAATTTAATCGTTTGAATCGATATTTAAAAATAGCCGTCCGAGGCACAGTCTCGGAATTCGACGAAACCAGTTCCATTGGGTCCGTAATATTGAATTATTTTCGGATTTCAAATTTCGTATTTTTCGGAGTTGTTATGCGAGCACACGGTGAGTAAACGCGTTGAAATTTTCAACGAATTCAATTTAAATTTAATTTTAAATTTAGTCAACATCAGCACTCTTTTGCCTCAAATCAAAACGCTGTAGAGGTAAGGTAGGCACGTTAATACCAACGACTCTTCCTCTGCAAAATCACGTCGTCCCTTATTTTATATGCCGAGCCTTTCTTCTTCAAAACGCGAGCAACACAGAAATTTTCTTTTATGGCCGAAGATTTTTTTTATTTTATTGCGTCTCGCTCCCTCCCTTCTCTCCATTCTCAACGAAACCATCTTCTTCAACAATGCCGAATCCCTCTCTGTAAAAATCAAAAAAAAAAAAAAAAAAATTGAAATCGAGCATGGGAGGAGAGGAGCGGCTCGAAGGCGACGACTAGGGCACGCGGCGTGTGGATGCTCGCGCGAGGCACAGGCAATTGGACGAGGTCGAGCGGCGTTCTGGGGATGCGTGCAGATTGGGGGATGGCGACGGCGGCTAGGGCTGTTGTTGTGGGGGTGCGCGATTCAATGGATGAAGGAGCTCGAGCTCGCGACGACGTCGCGTGGTCTCTGGATTGGGGCAGCGGCAATTCGAACGGCGAGCGTGGCGATTGGGGTTGTGCGCGCGCGTGAGGCGGCGACGCGTAGGGGAAGGAGTCGGTTGCGGTGGCGACGTCAATTTGGAGAGCTCGAAGTCGAGCAAGCAGGGAGGCGCGTGGATGGGTTCTGGAGCACGACGCGACCGATGGAGGCGATGGTGAAGCGGCGGTGGCGACGAGAAGCTCGAGTACGAGCTGTTGATTTTCACAGTGAGGTAATTTTAGATTTTTAATTCAATTTAAATATTTAAGCAGTTTCATTTATAAACTTACAGTAAATAAATAAAAAAAAAGAGTTTAAACCTATACGAGTTATTTTTACAGGTAGATATATGTGTATTTGGGAAAAATAAAATAAAATAAATAAATAGCTTCAAATAGGTTTATTAAATGATAATTGATTTTCTCGATTTTTAAAAAAAAAAAAATTATTTATAACAAATTTAATAGTTAAAACCAAAATGGGTTAGTCGATTAATTTATAAAAAGGGAATTTAGTTCAATTGGAAATTTCTAGTTAAAATTATTTTAAAAGTAAAATAATTAGTTGAAATAAATTTATTAAAGAAGAAAATTAGTTTAAATAAATTTATTAAACGAGAAATTGGTTTAAACGAAACTATTAGTTAATTTAACTATTAAAAATGAAATCGCCGATGAATCGAAATTATCTAATGAAAATTTAATTTATTCGATTGATTCGAATATTAATAAATTGTGTAAATATTTATACAAGGTATAAATGAAGAAATCAAGTTGAATTGGAAGTGGATGGCAAACGGGAATAAAGGTGAGAACTTCTCACTCAAAAGGAATTTTTTGTTTATTTAAATTTTAAATAGTTAGATTTAAAATTTGTTTGACTGTGTTGATTGAATGATTGAATGATGATTGTTATATATATAAATATTGGATGTGAATAGACCCTATACGCCGTTAGTAAGCGGAGGTTATTTATTACACACATATACCGCGATATTCCACCTCGAAGTGGAATTGGTATTATATTATATATATAGCAATATATATATATTGGCATATGTATATATTGCAGTTGATTGATTTCCCGCATTTCTTTTTAGCGGATGAGACCCTATGCGCCGTTAGTAAGCGGATATATATTTATAAAATCCCATATACCGCGATATTCCATCTTGAAACAGAATGGTATTGTGCTAATGTCTGTGGATGCAGGAAAACAGGTTGGAGGGATCCAACTGGATTCCTCACAAATATTTATTGATTTTAAATATTGTGATGTTTGATTGTTTATCATATCGATATATGATATTGGAAAAATCGTGATTGACTATTTGATGTGTTGCATCATCGGATCCAATTTTTGAAATTTAAAAACAACAATTTTTATTTCTAAAAGGATTTTTGGAAATATACGTTTATTAAATATTTTTGGAATTGATCCATTAAAATAAATAAACGTTATAATTTTTAATGTTATAAAAAATTTTATTTTTGAGAAATATAGTTAAAAGTTGATTTTTGAAAATATGGGATTGATGATTTTATAAAATAGTTTAAACTGGGATTTCTGAAATTATTATAAGAAGATCAAAAAAAAAAAAAAATAGGATTTATAAAATTTCTATTTTATAAATCAGAATGATGAAACTATGAAAGAGTTTAAAGATGTTTAAAGTAATAATATAAATTGATTTATATTAAAAGATTTATAAATTGATATTTATAAATTTAGAATATCTTGAATTATGAAACGAGCTTTTATCAGTGATAGAATAATTTGTAAATGAATTCCAAAAAGAAATGAAATCTATAGGATTATAACGGTAAAGTTATAAATGGAAATTTGAATATTTTATAAATCAAAATGGTGAATTTATAAAAGAGTTTAAGGGTGTTTAAAGTGATAATATAAATTGTTCTATATTAAAAAGATTTATAAATTAATATTTATAAATTAAAAACATTAGAATTTGTAAAACGAACTTTTCTAAGTGTTAAAATAAATTGAAAATGAATTTCATAAATAGAAATGGAATTATAGAATTATAACGGTGAAGTTATAAATAGAATTTTATAAGCAGTAGGTTTATAAAATTTATAAAGTTATTAAAGGAATGATTTGGTTAAATAAATGAATCTTATAAGTTATAAGATTTATAATTTGGGAAGTTTAAAAGAACGATTTTGTAAAATAATCGTTTTATAAGTATTTAACTTATAATATGAACGTTTAGTTTATAATTTAGTTATAAACTGGAATAGGTTAATAAAGGAATTTATAAAAAGGAAGTTTTTATAAATAAATAGAAATGGAATTTATGAACGTTGTTTTATAAATTCGCAAACGACTTATTTTGATAAGTTAATTGTTATAACTTATAAATAGAGTTATATTCACATTTTCGACTGTGAATAATCCTTTGAAATAAAATGCATAGGATTTATGAAATTTGTTAACATAGTATATTCACGTTTTTGAAGAGTGAATAACATGTTAAAGAAAATGTTTTAGAATGTGATATTTTAAACAGAATTAAAACGATCTAACGATGTTTTAAAGGTGTTGAGATTCGAAACCATAGATTTCAACGTTTATTGTTGAAATAGACGTTTTCGAGAAATTAAAGGAAATGGTGGACTATAACACTGTTGTTATAGTAAATGATTTCCGAAAGGAAATGTTTTGAATAGTATTGGGATTTATATATCTATTTTAATTTCGAATCCCTATACCAGTGATTTTGGGTTGTTGTAACGATGTTTTACGCAACATTCGTTTTGGCCCAAATAAATATGTTAAGTGAATGATTTCCTTAAAGAATGAAATATATACTTAATTCGATTTAAGTATATTGAATATTTTCTAAGGTTGAAAATAAAAAGATTTGTGAATTACTTATGAATAAATAAGTATGGAAATGTTTTCCAATATGAAGTGAATATTTAGAATTTACCTTTTTGAAGATAAATTGAAATGGATTATTGAAATCGTATATGCATGAATATTTTGGGATATAAATTCACTAAGGAATTTAAAGAAGAAAGTGAAATTTGTTTAAAAATAAATATTGATTTATTTTTGAAGTTGAAATTATATATCTTGTAAAGATATTTTGGAAAATAAATAATTTGGAAAATTATTTGGATTCTGGTGATGTTGGCATATCCATTGATAGTTCAATAACCGACTATCGATATTTACCTTTAAATAGGTATTTGTTGTGATTTTGTTTGAAATTGAATGCCACACTTATTTTTAAAAATAAGCGCTCACTATTCGGGTTAACCGGGAAAGGACCATGGGGTCGTATAACCCATTCCGAATATGTGATACGTCGTGATAAATTGCATTCGAAGATCGGTGTTGAAGACCGGATATTTTCGAAAGCGAAAGGATTTCTTGTTGATTGTCTCTGCACTGGCTGATCCCCGGTATAGAGATCTCCATAAGTGATGGGAAATCCGAACGTAATTAGAAATTATTCGGATTGCAAGGACTTCTTTGTAAGTGCCTTCGGTTCTGTTCGAGCCCGGAACAGACTTGTATGGATTGTATGTCTGACATTACAATTTGAGATATAAAGCCGATTTCTTTCAAATATATTTCTGTTGGTGGCGGAGAATTTATTCTTTGCTTAACACCCTTCTTTGAGACGTATGTGCTCAAAGGTTATATAGTTGAAGTTATCAGCGATATATTCCCAGTTTGGTAATGTGACATGCTGAGTGATGCTGAAATGATCATTGTGTTGATTATTTGTGATAGGATCATTTATTTGATCGTCTATCCTGGTGATCATTGTGTTGATCATTTGTTGACCCAAAGCATGGCTTTTGTATAAAGTATGTTTTTGTGGACGTGAATTCGTCGAGCCTCACATCCCGGAAATGGTCAAAACAGGAAAGAAGCAGCAAGGTTATGAGGGGTAGCACCCTTTAGGATGTGTCCATTTCCTTCTGGAAAAGGGTGGTATCATGGTATGGAGCCCAGATACTTACTCATGTTGAAAACACTTTATGATTGTGTGAATTGATTTCGAGCGCTCGGTGAAAAGGTCCCAAAGGACCGGGAGATGGCATATTCGGTCAGTTGTTACTCAGTTAGGAGTAACCCGGCCTTGTGTTGGTAGAGATCCGGTTTGGTTCTCGGGGATGTCCATCCAGAGGCATTCTCATGTGGCAATGGGAAGTTCCTTGGCCTGACCATTCGTTGGAAATCCAAAGAAACAATACGATCTTGTACGGTTTTAGTTGTAGAACCTGCCATCTAATATGGTAGCTATTAGTAGGCATAATATAATGGTACCTATGCTGGCTAAGATTTATATCTTTATTTTCGAAATAATTTTTTCTACACTATGCACTAATAATAATATCAAAATTGATTTGATTTTTGCGTAGTAAGCATCTTTGACTAACATAAGAAGAAATCTCCTCCAAGTCTGCGTTTGCATTGTGTGTGTGGTGGGAGGTCTTATGGTAGTTACATTTTCAAAAGCATTTCGAATTGATTTTTAAAATATTCTTCTATTTTGATTTTAAAGAAAATAAACTGTTTTTAGTTCTCGCACCAGTCACATGACTGACTCGGAGTTTATTGTTTTCCTTCCTAAACTCTGGGTGCCCACCAATTTCCACACGGGCAGTCAAGAGTTAGGTTTATCAGGAAATTCTGGATATTCAGGAGTTGCTGGAGGCAAGCTGGATGGCGTAGCATATTACTAGTATAGTATTTCTTTTCCGCTGTTTAGAATTGTTTGTTGTTGTACACTCTGATGATTTGATGTAATGTAATATAATGTGATGTAATAACTGATATAGTTCTTTATTTAAAGATTATTCATTTATTATTATATGTTGTTCCGCTGCGAATTGTGAGATTCTGTTGTTTCTTTCTGTTCTGTTTTCTTTCTCTCTTTTTCTACCTCTTTCTTGTTTTTCTAAAACCATAGTGGTTCGGTTTTTCGGCAACGAAAAATCGCTTCCGTTACATTTGGTATCAGAGCTGTTGGTTAAGCGACAACCAGGGTTCTGTTGGGTATTACTCGTTATAGATAGAGTCAGTAGTACTCTAGAATGAGTTTGAGAGTAATAATAGATATGAGCGCGTATTTGTTAGTGAATACAAAAATTGTTTTTGAATCGGGTAAATAAAGTAATTTTGCCCAAAACTATTTTTTTTTTGTAAATAACTTTCTATGAATTATTATAGTATATGGTTGCATGATTGTTAGAAAGAGATACTATTGAATTATTATCATTAGTATATGGAATTAAATAAAATGGATTGAATTCAAGTAAACTAACTTGATAAATTATTAATTCATAGACTAATGAATTGGAATTTGAACTGGTTAAATTAAAGTTTAGTCGAGAGCTAAATTTGAAGATAAATTTGAATTCGTATATAAATTCAAGTAAGTAGAAGAAATAAATTGAAATTTCCTTTGTTAGTAATTAAGTAAATTCGAGATGAATTGAATATGGAAATTTATAAAAGAAAGTTGTATTTAGAATTAGTAAATGAAAGTTAATCGATAGAATTCAATATTTAGAATTGAGAATTTAATTCAAATAAATTTAAATTGTGAATTGAATTCAAATAGAACTGAAATTGTGAATTGAATTGAAATGTAAAAATTTGATGAAAATAGGTATGTAACTTCAATGGTGAAGTAAAAACGTATAAGAAGCATATGTTGAAAATTTTGTAATGGAATTGGCAAAATGGTTTGAATGTTGGATTTGGATGCTACTACTAGCAGGTTATACAGGTATATAAAGTAATGGAAATTTTGATATCAATGATAAAAATTGAATTGCTCGACAAAAAGGTACGTATTTCAATTTCAGTATGAGATTTGATGACTTTCTTCTCTAGCCACTTGGCTTTTCTCTTTTCTTTTTGATTCTGAGGGGCCGTGGTGCCATTTTGTAGTCGTACCGAGCTAGCCGCGCAAAGGAAACGCTGGCGAAATTTTTCGAAAATTTAGAGTGTTAGAAAATTTTTGAGAAAATTTGAAAGTTTGAAATTTGAATTTGAATTTAAACTTGAATTGTTAAGGAAAACAATATTGGTTTGAAACCTATAATTGAAGTTGAAAAGCTAGTTGAAAAGATAGTGAATCTCTAGTAAAAAAATTTAGGCTAGTGAGTTGATAAAACTATTTGGATTGTGAAAAATAATAGACGGGATAAGGGCATTCTTCTTAACTTGTAATTTCGGGACGAAATTCTTTTAAGGAGGGAAGATTGTAACGACCCAAAATTTTAAACAATTTAAATTGAGAATATTTAATTTATTTTAAATATTTGAATGATGGTTTGGATTGAATTTTCAATATAACTTTGAATATAGCGATTAAATTATAGAATTTAATCTATTGAAAGTTGAATAAAAATTTGATTCTTCAATTTTAAGCTGAATAAAAATATTTCAAAGGCTTGTAAAATTCATATTGATAATATTGAAGATTTTAGAAGCTTCAAAATTGAAATTGAAAGTGAATTGTTCAGTTTTGAAATTTAATCGTTTGAATCGATATTTAAAAATAGCCGTCCGAGGCACAGTCTCGGAATTCGACGAAACCAGTTCCATTGGGTCCGTAATATTGAATTATTTTCGGATTTCAAATTTCGTATTTTTCGGAGTTGTTATGCGAGCACACGGTGAGTAAACGCGTTGAAATTTTCAACGAATTCAATTTAAATTTAATTTTAAATTTAGTCAACATCAGCGCTCTTTTGCCTCAAATCAAAACGCTGTAGAGGTAAGGTAGGCACGTTAATACCAACGACTCTTCCTCTGCAAAATCACGTCGTCCCTTATTTTATATGCCGAGCCTTTCTTCTTCAAAACGCGAGCAACACAGAAATTTTCTTTTATGGCCGAAGATTTTTTTTATTTTATTGCGTCTCGCTCCCTCCCTTCTCTCCATTCTCAACGAAACCATCTTCTTCAACAATGCTGAATCCCTCTCTGTAAAAATCAAAAAAAAAAAGAAAAAAAAATTGAAATCGAGCATGGGAGGAGAGGAGCGGCTCGAAGGCGACGACTAGGGCACGCGGCGTGTGGATGCTCGCGCGAGGCACAGGCAATTGGACGAGGTCGAGCGGCGTTCTGGGGATGCGTGCAGATTGGGGGATGGCGACGGCGGCTAGGGCTGTTGTTGTGGGGGTGCGCGATTCAATGGATGAAGGAGCTCGAGCTCGCGACGACGTCGCGTGGTCTCTGGATTGGGGCAGCGGCAATTCGAACGGCGAGCGTGGCGATTGGGGTTGTGCGCGCGCGTGAGGCGGCGACGCGTAGGGGAAGGAGTCGGTTGCGGTGGCGACGTCAATTTGGAGAGCTCGAAGTCGAGCAAGCAGGGAGGCGCGTGGATGGGTTCTGGAGCACGACGCGACCGATGGAGGCGATGGTGAAGCGGCGGTGGCGACGAGAAGCTCGAGTACGAGCTGTTGATTTTCACAGTGAGGTAATTTTAGATTTTTAATTCAATTTAAATATTTAAGCAGTTTCATTTATAAACTTACAGTAAATAAAAAAAAAAAAGAGTTTAAACCTATACGAGTTATTTTTACAGGTAGATATATGTGTATTTGGGAAAAATAAAATAAAATAAATAAATAGCTTCAAATAGGTTTATTAAATGATAATTGATTTTCTCGATTTAAAAAAAAAAAAAAAAAATTATTTATAACAAATTTAATAGTTAAAACCAAAATGGGTTAGTCGATTAATTTATAAAAAGGGAATTTAGTTCAATTGGAAATTTCTAGTTAAAATTATTTTAAAAGTAAAATAATTAGTTGAAATAAATTTATTAAAGAAGAAAATTAGTTTAAATAAATTTATTAAACGAGAAATTGGTTTAAACGAAACTATTAGTTAATTTAACTATTAAAAATGAAATCGCCGATGAATCGAAATTATCTAATGAAAATTTAATTTATTCGATTGATTCGAATATTAATAAATTGTGTAAATATTTATACAAGGTATAAATGAAGAAATCAAGTTGAATTGGAAGTGGATGGCAAACGGGAATAAAGGTGAGAACTTCTCACTCAAAAGGAATTTTTTGTTTATTTAAATTTTAAATAGTTAGATTTAAAATTTGTTTGACTGTGTTGATTGAATGATTGAATGATGATTGTTATATATATAAATATTGGATGTGAATAGACCCTATACGCCGTTAGTAAGCGGAGGTTATTTATTACACACATATACCGCGATATTCCACCTCGAAGTGGAATTGGTATTATATTATATATATAGCAATATATATATATTGGCATATGTATATATTGCAGTTGATTGATTTCCCGCATTTCTTTTTAGTGGATGAGACCCTATGCGCCGTTAGTAAGCGGATATATATTTATAAAATCCCATATACCGCGATATTCCGTCTTGAAACGGAATGGTATTGTGCTAATGTCTGTGGATGCAGGAAAACAGGTTGGAGGGATCCAACTGGATTCCTCACAAATATTTATTGATTTTAAATATTGTGATGTTTGATTGTTTATCATATCGATATATGATATTGGAAAAATCGTGATTGACTATTTGATGTGTTGCATCATCGGATCCAATTTTTGAAATTTAAAAACAACAATTTTTATTTCTAAAAGGATTTTTGGAAATATACGTTTATTAAATATTTTTGGAATTGATCCATTAAAATAAATAAACGTTATAATTTTTAATGTTATAAAAAATTTTATTTTTGAGAAATATAGTTAAAAGTTGATTTTTGAAAATATGGGATTGATGATTTTATAAAATAGTTTAAACTGGGATTTCTGAAATTATTATAAGAAGATCAAAAAAAAAAAAAGGATTTATAAAATTTCTATTTTATAAATCAGAATGATGAAACTATGAAAGAGTTTAAAGATGTTTAAAGTAATAATATAAATTGATTTATATTAAAAGATTTATAAATTGATATTTATAAATTTAGAATATCTTGAATTATGAAACGAGCTTTTATCAGTGATAGAATAATTTGTAAATGAATTCCAAAAAGAAATGAAATCTATAGGATTATAACGGTAAAGTTATAAATGGAAATTTGAATATTTTATAAATCAAAATGGTGAATTTATAAAAGAGTTTAAGGGTGTTTAAAGTGATAATATAAATTGTTCTATATTAAAATATTTATAAATTAATATTTATAAATTAAAAACATTAGAATTTGTAAAACGAACTTTTCTAAGTGTTAAAATAAATTGAAAATGAATTTCATAAATAGAAATGGAATTATAGAATTATAACGGTGAAGTTATAAATAGAATTTTATAAGCAGTAGGTTTATAAAATTTATAAAGTTATTAAAGGAATGATTTGGTTAAATAAATGAATCTTATAAGTTATAAGATTTATAATTTGGGAAGTTTAAAAGAACGATTTTGTAAAATAATCGTTTTATAAGTATTTAACTTATAATATGAACGTTTAGTTTATAATTTAGTTATAAACTGGAATAGGTTAATAAAGGAATTTATAAAAAGGAAGTTTTTATAAATAAATAGAAATGGAATTTATGAACGTTGTTTTATAAATTCGCAAACGACTTATTTTGATAAGTTAATTGTTATAACTTATAAATAGAGTTATATTCACATTTTCGACTGTGAATAATCCTTTGAAATAAAATGCATAGGATTTATGAAATTTGTTAACATAGTATATTCACGTTTTTGAAGAGTGAATAACATGTTAAAGAAAATGTTTTAGAATGTGATATTTTAAACAGAATTAAAACGATCTAACGATGTTTTAAAGGTGTTGAGATTCGAAACCATAGATTTCAACGTTTATTGTTGAAATAGACGTTTTCGAGAAATTAAAGGAAATGGTGGACTATAACACTGTTGTTATAGTAAATGATTTCCGAAAGGAAATGTTTTGAATAGTATTGGGATTTATATATCTATTTTAATTTCGAATCCCTATACTAGTGATTTTGGGTTGTTGTAACGATGTTTTACGCAACATTCGTTTTGGCCCAAATAAATATGTTAAGTGAATGATTTCCTTAAAGAATGAAATATATACTTAATTCGATTTAAGTATATTGAATATTTTCTAAGGTTGAAAATAAAAAGATTTGTGAATTACTTATGAATAAATAAGTATGGAAATGTTTTCCAATATGAAGTGAATATTTAGAATTTACCTTTTTGAAGATAAATTGAAATGGACTATTGAAATCGTATATGCATGAATATTTTGGGATATAAATTCACTAAGGAATTTAAAGAAGAAAGTGAAATTTGTTTAAAAATAAATATTGATTTATTTTTGAAGTTGAAATTATATATCTTGTAAAGATATTTTGGAAAATAAATAATTTGGAAAATTATTTGGATTCTGGTGATGTTGGCATATCCATTGATAGTTCAATAACCGACTATCGATATTTACCTTTAAATAGGTATTTGTTGTGAATTTGTTTGAAATTGAATGCCACACTTATTTTTAAAAATAAGCGCTCACTATTCGGGTTAACCGGGAAAGGACCATGGGGTCGTATAACCCATTCCGAATATGTGATACGTCGTGATAAATTGCATTCGAAGATCGGTGTTGAAGACCGGATATTTTCGAAAGCGAAAGGATTTCTTGTTGATTGTCTCTGCACTGGCTCATCCCCGGTATAGAGATCTCCATAAGTGATGGGAAATCCGAACGTAATTAGAAATTATTCGGATTGCAAGGACTTCTTTGTAAGTGCCTTCGGTTCTGTTCGAGCCCGGAACAGACTTGTATGGATTGTATGTCTGACATTACAATTTGAGATATAAAGCCGATTTCTTTCAAATATATTTCTGTTGGTGGCGGAGAATTTATTCTTTGCTTAACACCCTTCTTTGAGACGTATGTGCTCAAAGGTTATATAGTTGAAGTTATCAGCGATATATTCCCAGTTTGGTAATGTGACATGCTGAGTGATGCTGAAATGATCATTGTGTTGATTATTTGTGATAGGATCATTTATTTGATCGTCTATCCTGGTGATCATTGTGTTGATCATTTGTTGACCCAAAGCATGGCTTTTGTATAAAGTATGTTTTTGTGGACGTGAATTCGTCGAGCCTCACATCCCGGAAATGGTCAAAACAGGAAAGAAGCAGCAAGGTTATGAGGGGTAGCACCCTTTAGGATGTGTCCATTTCCTTCTGGAAAAGGGTGGTATCATGGTATGGAGCCCAGATACTTACTCATGTTGAAAACACTTTATGATTGTGTGAATTGATTTCGAGCGCTCGGTGAAAAGGTCCCAAAGGACCGGGAGATGGCATATTCGGTCAGTTGTTACTCAGTTAGGAGTAACCCGGCCTTGTGTTGGTAGAGATCCGGTTTGGTTCTCGGGGATGTCCATCCAGAGGCATTCTCATGTGGCAATGGGAAGTTCCTTGGCCTGACCATTCGTTGGAAATCCAAAGAAACAATACGATCTTGTACGGTTTTAGTTGTAGAACCTGCCATCTAATATGGTAGCTATTAGTAGGCATAATATAATGGTACCTATGCTGGCTAAGATTTATATCTTTATTTTCGAAATAATTTTTTCTACACTATGCACTAATAATAATATCAAAATTGATTTGATTTTTGCGTAGTAAGCATCTTTGACTAACATAAGAAGAAATCTCCTCCAAGTCTGCGTTTGCATTGTGTGTGTGGTGGGAGGTCTTATGGTAGTTACATTTTCAAAAGCATTTCGAATTGATTTTTAAAATATTCTTCTATTTTGATTTTAAAGAAAATAAACTGTTTTTAGTTCTCGCACCAGTCACATGACTGACTCGGAGTTTATTGTTTTCCTTCCTAAACTCTGGGTGCCCACCAATTTCCACACGGGCAGTCAAGAGTTAGGTTTATCAGGAAATTCTGGATATTCAGGAGTTGCTGGAGGCAAGCTGGATGGCGTAGCATATTACTAGTATAGTATTTCTTTTCCGCTGTTTAGAATTGTTTGTTGTTGTACACTCTGATGATTTGATGTAATGTAATATAATGTGATGTAATAACTGATATAGTTCTTTATTTAAAGATTATTCATTTATTATTATATGTTGTTCCGCTGCGAATTGTGAGATTCTGTTGTTTCTTTCTGTTCTGTTTTCTTTCTCTCTTTTTCTACCTCTTTCTTGTTTTTCTAAAACCATAGTGGTTCGGTTTTTCGGCAACGAAAAATCGCTTCCGTTACATCTTATATTTGTAAGTAAAAATATATGCGATGAAACTGATAGTCAAATTTTTTATGTACGCCTGAGTAAAATCTAATATACTGTGGCTAGATGGTTAAGAAGCAGATTTTTGTCGACTATGATTTTCGAAAGTTAATCTTTTCCTAATTAAAAAATGCAAAATATATAAATGTTCAAAATCAAACATATTATATATAAAAGTTGTAGTGTTCGTTCGTCGATTGGTTGTACGGATTGATCATAAAATGCATTGGAAATTTGGAAAATGTGGACCGTTCATTTCGATCCAATGGTGAAACAACAGCCATACGACGATCGGAAGGTGTATATATATAGAGGAGGCTAGTAGAGCCTAACGATATCGTTTGATCATCTGAGAGATCAATTCATGGCAGCTAAAATTTACCTGGAGATATCGAGCGGTGGTGACATTTCCTATGGCGGTTGGGATGGTTGGAGCACATGGTTAGGTCTATCATTTTGGTTGATGGGTTTTGTTCAATGTCGAGGAAGATCGCTCCTCGTAGCAGACACGAGGGAAAGGCAAGTGATAATAGTACTAAAATAAATATATTTAATGATTACAATATTTCCCCTGAACTTCAAACGTTTATAGCTTTCGCATATACAATATCTATTTCATGCACGGTTTGAGGCATTGCGATCGTAGAGAGATGAAAAATGCTTTGGTATGTTGTTTGCGACGTTTTAAGATACTTCAGAAAAGTGTCCTAGTTGGGTAGGCTTGTTACGCACTGTTCGGCTGATGGCTACGAGGGTAGGCATTACGTACCTTTCTCAGAGGAAATGAGTTCTTTGGTGTAAAGGGTGACGCCCAGCGTGGCGATTACGAGTATAGGCACATCAGTACATTTTTAGGAAGAAATTATTTCTTTGGTGTAACCATCGACGTCTATCGATACCGTCACAGTGCATGTTTCAAAGGTAATGAGTTCTCGGTACACAATTTGATGATAATGGGTATGGTACACTTTTCAAAGGAAATGAGTTATTTGGTGTGACCCGGTGACCTCTAACGACATCAATATCGATAGCGTAGGCATTTCAGTACACTTTTTTATATAGGAAATGAGTCCTTCGGTGTGTCCAATGATGCCTAGCATTAACAGGTTTAGACATATATTTTTTAATAGTGAATCGCACATGGTTTTATTGACGATAAGTTAGAGTTCTACCCAAACCTTGTTGTGACGCCTTTAGTTTTGGATTCTTGAGACGTGAATATGATCCTCAAGAGGGGTACGTTCGACGTCGTATTAGGGTATCGATTAGTATTATAGTAGATCCTTAACATACAATATTAACCTATCATTATATCGTGTTAGTTGACTTGTTTGGTGTAGGTGACACTAGAAAAGGTATGTTTTTTGGGTATGAGTGTTGTTTTACTAGCTTATTAATATTATACACTTATATGATGCGTATCACTCACCAAATAAATGTCTAACTCCCTTTATTCCTTTCTCCTTTTGTTTACTCTGATGGTAGGTAGAGAGGACCGGCAGTTATTCTAGACGTAGTTATATGATGGAGAAGTACATCTACTTATTAACTATTTACTACTTATTTGATGTATTTCCCGGACATTCAGACTATTTATCTATTTTCGGCATTTGGAGATATTTTGTAACTAGAGGCTATCAGTTACAGTTGTTTTATTTATCTAGGATTATGGTATTTTATTTTTGGTATCATATTTAGTTCCTTCCCTATGGGTTTCAGAAAGTATAGATATTTTTATAAATAGCTTTATCATCTATTTTATATTTTAACAAAACGATCAGTCATCAATGGCATCCACAATGTCAGTGTCACGTTTAGACATGGATCGAGACACATAAATGTCAGATTACTATAGGTGAAACGAGTCGTTAATGAAATTCTACTCGTTGGAATGTCGAATGACTTATAAAAGGGCATGAATTTGCATCAAACAATATTATGTGAAACTTCACAGTAATATGAAGATAGGAGAAAGAAAGGTGAAAAAGAAAAAGGTGGGGAGAATTTCCGCTAACAGAAATTTCCCGTCCAGGTTTAGGTTCAACCTTTTTGGGCATTCAAAGGACTGAATTAAAGAATTCAAACCTATGAATTTCAGGAAATTATCCCATGGTATTCCTACATATTACTGAACTTTCCAAACGTATGTAAATTTGGGTTCAACTATTTAAAATATAGTTCAAATGTCTAAACACTATATCCTTACATTTGAACTGCGGTTTGAGGGTAGTTGGGTTTTGAGTTTTAGAAATTGATATTACAAGGATTTGGGTTTGTTTCGGAACCAGCATGACGCTTATAAGGTCTGAAGTGACTATGAGCAAGGTGATGAGTTCCAGGATGATAATCTTGTCTTAAAAAACAAAAGGTTAATGATAGAAGAGGCAAAGACTAGGACGATGGTTCGAGACATGGTTCGATTCATATGGTGGTTTATAGAGTCGTCAAGTGGCTTTAAGACATAAAGACTATGTATTGCAATATACTGTTCCATATCATATAGTTTATATGGAGTAAGTTTGTTTTCCTTAGCCATGACTTTAGTATTTGATGTTTATAGACCATTTGTAGAATGAAGCATAGTTGTTTTGGTTGTGTGCATTACGCGATGCCAATTCAGAAATAGAAGACATTCTATCTTGGTAGTAGAGGCGATAAACTTCGGCAAACTTTGTAGTAAAAAGTGGTCGACTTTGAGTTACTTGTCCTATGTCCTCTAGTTAAATAAAGAGTAGTGCTTAGTGTTGGTACTAGCCCGTATGGCAGCGAGTGAAATGAGTAAATTTAAATTCCTATTTGGATCTTAATGAGCCAATGTAATTTATTAATAACATTAGATCCAATCAATTTATAAAAATAAAACCATATTTTTATTTAAAATATTTTGTACTTATTTAATAATCATATCAATTAAATTAATATAATGATAATTTTTGAATATATCATATATATTCATAACATGAGGTGTTAAGATAAACGTATATGAGTATGTATACAACTATACATATATACACACACATATAAAACTGGGATTTATATTATTGTAAAGATATATGTTATACTTGCGTACACATATGATGAATTCATATGCATATCAAGAATATAAATTCCAAAGCATATATGCTTATTTAAATATAATATAACATATGTACACGGTTTATATACACATATTAGTGGTACTATGAATATATAGTTTAGATATATATGTTAGTAATGTATGTATATATTTCCATATAAACTAAGGATATGAAAATATTATTAAGGAAAAGTTAATATAATAAGTTCCAAATCTATCTCTTTGATTGAGTAGACACTAAATAAAATATAGAGAAAATGGAAAGGCTTTCCACCTTCCTCTATTAAAAATCTTAATTAATTCTAGACCTAGGTCATAAAAGGTAATCAACATATTACATATCCAATGGTATTTATTTTATACATGTGTTTCATTTTGGTTTATATGTACAAATAAATGTTATACATACATACATATGCACACATACAAACAAATATACATACAATATGTATATTTGGACATATAATTATAAATCAGTTATGTGTGTGTATAGTTATGTATATAGTTAATAATCCAAATAATTAAATTTTTTTCATATTTATCTATTTGACTAAGCCAGCACAAAAAATCATGGTTTAAAATCAAAACAACAAAGCGTCAACTTTAAATACACATAACTATACATGTTCGACTACAACAAAATAAATGATTATATATATATATTAAAAATGATTGATTTATATATGACCAAAAGAAGCGGGTCAAATTTCATTATTTGTTTGTTTGAATTCTATTCGCAAATAGCGAATACAATAATATAATTTTAACAATAGACAATGGCAATTATATCATATGTTACATACATCAATTAGGGCCAAGTATGAGTATATATGAATGTATGAAAATATAAATATTCATTTGCAAACCAGCCTATCATGACACCTTATTCGTGAATTGACCCCTAAACTCCTTAAAATCACTACCCAATCTTGCTAGAATCGAATGAACCACCTTAATTTAAATTTGTTTGATGTTGCTTAGGGAAAAATTAGTTTGGCAATGATGGGAATGAGGAGGGTAGAGGTGTTATGAAGTGAAGGAAACCTATTTCCATTCTTCCTTTAAAAAATTGCATCTTTGATAATTAAATCCATATCAATATCTATACTATTTCTTTCCATGCTATGGCTGGCTATGCTTGTGTCCTATATGGACTAAAAATTCTCAAAACCTATTTAGGCAATTATACATATTTAAGGCCTATTTAAGTAATCGAAATTGTATGTCAATGCACTCATATATAACTTTTACATACATATACAAATAATAACTAATAGATCGTAGAACAATTCAACGAGCCAACCCACTGTTAACCCAAAAAATGGATCAACACCCTAGATCAAGTGTGAAAACACCAATGCAGATAATTAGTAGCACAAATCTCAGATAAACAATAAATAAACAGCGGAACTAAGAAAAGAGACATAGGATTTTTATAATGGTTCGGCTGACTCTGGCCTACATCCACTTTAATCAATCTTTATCATGATTATACTAGTTGAATCTCTCTAGATATCAACTAGTTAGTTCCTAGATCTAAATTACAATGAGTTAAAATAAGTCATAAGTACAGGGTTGATTGGAGAATCACAGTAACCCCTTTGACGACTGTTATGAGGAAGAAGAAAGTTGAAGAAGTGAAGAAATTCCAATAGTGTAATGGGAGCTCTCTTTCTAGAAAAGATTCATCTCTAGTTGTAGGTAGGTGAGTATTTATAGAGGTTAGAGAGCTACTGGGCTAGGCCTTCTTGCCGGATGTTTGCAAATCACTGTAGGAAGATACACTGCAAAAAGCATCACAAACGAGCTAACTTGATGGATCGCTGGCGATCCATATATTTTGGGTCGATGGAGACCCAACTACTTGGGATGCTTCCCTTTCCCTCTATCTCAAAGTTCATGGCGACCTGACAAAACAGTATGGATCGCTAGCGATCCATAGTACATTGATAGCGATCCATAGTATATGGATTGCTAGTGATCCATGCACTTAGCTAATTTTTGGACTTTATCTTCTGGGGTGCATTTGATGCTTCCTGTTGGTGTCCTTTAAGTAATTTCATAGCATGTTGTCTTTTTTTGATGATGGTATGCTTACTGGTTGCATTAGACTGCTGATTGAACTAGATGAATGTTTGTCTCTCGATTTAACTAACTCGGAATCCCATCAAACTTAGCCATTGTCCTTTAGAATACCCATTAGATCGTGATGCATGTGAATTCATGAATCCATGAGCCTAGATGATGGATCACTAGCAATCTATAGATGATGGATCGCTAGCGATCCATCACCTTTGCGTATTTTCGCTTTCTATTTCTTCGTTTTCTCTTGGTTGTTGTTCTAGTCTTTTTGGTTGGCTCTTGGACCATTCTGACTCGACCAAGCTGTTTCAACTTCCTTTGAATTCTATTAGGTTAAAAATCCAATTAATACCCACTTACAATAGCACTTCCAAAATTAAATGCATAAATATTAAATATTTCCTAAATGTTAATAAATTAATTTAATTCATAACTCTTTTCAAATTGATCAAATCATGTGGTATTTGGTAGGATTCACAAATATGGTTATGGGAGTCAGAGATGTTAATTCGAAAATCAACTAATATTGAATGAAAAAATAATTCAAATATTAATGTCCACACACACTTTAGCCAGTGGTGCGATAGTTACAGATCTTTTCGGTAAAATAATATTTTATATTACCCTGAGAAGTGCTAATAATGACAATAATTTACACACATTCCCTTTGTTGACACTTTATTACTCTATGATATATGGAGTTTGGTACTGGTCAAACTCTAATATTATCCACATTCAGCTCAATCGGTCCATAAACGAAGTCCTTGGTTCAATGATAACATTTATTATTATCTGTTCTACTCTGGCTAGAGATTTTGAATTTGAATCGACTACATTTGACCTTGGTACTAACCTTATATGACCGAGGAGATAGATTCTCTATTGAATAATTCTACACTCCAAATGCTTCAACTAAGACACAAGCATAGTCGTTCGATGGATGTCATTCCATGATTTAACTATAATCAAAACGGAGTATCCACATTGAAATTACATGGCATTCTTAAGTCAAGGGACCTCTGTAACATCGTCACACCGAGATTTCCTATTAGACCTATTTGTCTTCGACTAATGGGAACTCTCAGATGAGTCATTATTCCATAGTTATCTAATAACTACGCGTACGTAACCCCTGTTGTCCCCAGCAGTCATGTGCACTACCCAACATTTGGAGAGCACTATACACTCTGGTCTTAACAGATGAATCAATATCATTTCTCAAAACATCTAGACCATGAATATCTAAAACAATTTTTTTTATTGTGATTAATTACTCAGGATTGCAAGTATTTGCAACTAAAATCACAAAATGTTTTTTAAGCATTTTCTTATTAATATACCTTAAATTATTTATTTAATTAATTATATTACAATATAACAAAGTATACAATAGAAATCAAACGCCTTTATTACAAACTATATTAACTCAAGAGTTAGATATATATGTAACAAATTACATTCATAATCTCCCACTTGCACTTGGTATCATGGAGTACTAAACTCATTCCTCTGATTAATTTTCTTAGAATAATCGAGCCGATCCTATAGTGAATGTCAGCCAACATCTCCCAAATGTTGATAAACTGCCTTTATCACATGTTATACCAATTTTGATCCAAAATCCATAAACCATTCTAAAGATAAATTAACTAATAAATATTCTATACTCATAGTCAAGCTAAAGATTGGTCAAAATGTCCAAGACTCACATTACATTTTGTTCATATACAATAGCATAAAATTAGAGTTCATATGCAATATTCTTTATCCAAGGGTTGATATGTAAAATGTACAAGTTATTTCCTTCTCCGCGATTTGAAGTGTCAAAAATAGGGTATGTATGAAATTTTTATATCTATCGATCCTTTTATTCAAAATTTCATGTCATCTTCGGTCAATAAAGTAGCCATCAAGCTCCCAAGCGAGCTTACAAATGTCAAATCTCACAAAATGGTTTATATTGAGAAAGAGAAAGGATGAGAGCCCATTCTCATATGGTGGTAGGTCCATATTTATAGTAACTAGAGAGTGACGCAACTTGCTTATAAAGCTCAATTGGAGTTGGCATATATTGATGTCTTAGCAAGGTAGATAGTCTTGATGGTGCCATATGTCATAACTCAGGGTTTGAGTAATTCACATGGATTGTTATCTTGGCCATGAAATTGGCAAAGGTGGCATAGTTGCATAGGGATTCTTTAAAGCTCTAAACATAAAAAATTTCTTATATTACTGCATTAACTCTTCATATAATTGATTTGTCTCCATCGTTTTGTGATGGATACCATTCATATCTACTTCCCTCCTGCACTCTTGAACCGATTTGCTTGATGAGAAATCACTAATGTACTTTGATATGTTAATCTCTTGGCCATCTTTGTTGTCTCTGTTCCTTTAATAGTTTTTCCAACTTTAATAGCATTTCTGCTTATATTTTTTAGGGTTTCTTTATATCATCGATAACTCTTTGCATCAGCAATAGCTCTTTTGTATCATCGATAACATTTTTGTATTGACGATAACTTTCCTATCTGATATCTCTTTGACATGTGATAAATTTTTAAAATGTAATGGCCCCTTATGTGATAGCTTTTTGACATGCGATAGCTTTCTAACATGCATTGGTTCCATGACATGTGATAGCTCTCTAACACGTAGTAGCATATTAACATGCGATAACTTTTTGGTATGCGATAGCCTTTTGATATGCAATAACTTATTAACATGCAAAAGCTTAATTCCTAGGCACTCGATGGCTTAACTCTTTGGCACTATATAGTTTAATTCTTTGACACTCAATAACTTTCATCTTTGGCACTCAATAACTTCTATTTTTGACACTCAATGACTTTCGTCTTTGACACTTGATAGCTTTCGTCTTTTAAAGATTTAGGTATAACATTTCCCCCCTAAAGAGTTTTCTTATGCTTTAGCTTATGGAAATTCTTGCATTCTCCATAGATCTCTTATTATCAATTTTTACTCCATGCTTATTTTTTCCATCATCCAGATTATCCCTAGCATTTTGACTTTTCTTAACTCACATTTTTTTAAGCCTATCCTAGAAAAATGGAAGTTGTTCATTGAAATACTTCCTATTGAAACCTTTTAAAGGAAATAGAGTTAAAATTTCTTATAGCTTTATTAAATTTTTTGCCTATTGGGAATACTTTTATAAATGTAGATGTTCATTTAAACTTTCAAAAACTACTTTCCATTCTTGCTGAAATATTAAATATTTATAGCTTTATGGAAAACCATTAGTTGAGATACTCTTTAGAATATAAGAATTTGTCATATGTTTATTTAAAAATCATCCCACCGAAATTATCTTTTGAAAATATAGAAATTTTTGGAAGCTCTTCAAAAATCATTATGAAAATGGCCTTCGAAATGTGGAGACTTATAGTTCTTCTAAAATTAGTTTTTCCAACATTGATTTTTCCAAATGGACAAGCTTGTTTGCTTCCGAAAATTGTTTAATTGAAAATGACTTTGAGGTATAAAAGCCTCTGAAAGTTCTTTGAAAATATATTTTGAAATTTTTGAAATATGAAATATCTTTTGAAGCTTTTCTGATATAAGAATTCTTACTTAAAGAAAGGGGTATTAGCCCTATGAGATAGTTCTCCATGCTCAATTATTCCTTGATTGGCAGCTTTGGTTTTTCTGATTATTGGGTTGTTGTATATTCGAAGGAACTGGGCCAGCCCACAACGGAAGAAATGGATGAATTTCGAAAAAAAATTACCATTTTGGATCTTTAATGGACTTACGAAGCCTAAATTTCATTTAGAACATTTTTAAATTTGGTCTAAGTAAAATCTTGTATTCTATTTTAAATAGTTAAAGGGAAGTTTAAATAAATTTAATTTCAAAGGTATAGTGTATCAAATACAACTAACGTTTATTTATAAGTTTTAATGTATAGGGAATGAAATCTTTCATTTCTTTCTCTAAAACAAGAATTAATTAAGAGCATTAATTGTATTAAATGGAGAGAGAAGCCTTGAACTTTCTCTCTTTAATTTGAATTGATTGATTCATTAAATGTTATTATTAATAATTTATTCAGGGCAATATTTATTACTACGTCCATATGTATTCTACCTATACAGTTTACAGTTTGAGATTTATTTAATCTTATTTATGTTATACAAGTATATATACATATGTATGTATGTACGTACGTGTGTGTGTGTGGTGTGTGCGCATATGTAATATCATAATCTGTGGAGGTATAACGTGCCCGTATATACATGTTGGGATTTACATTGCAACAAATTCATTAGCTCATTTTATGTGTACTATAATTGTTCCAATTTTGTGCTTGTATAACAAGTCAAAACAAAACACTAATATGTGTGTGTATAATTTATTGAATAAAATAATTTATGCCACAACAAATTAACGTTAAACAATTATATAATAATAATACAAGTTTTTAAAATTTTAGAAAATCTGGATACACAATTTGGCCTTAAGATTAATTTATGGAATTTTTACAATTAAAATAATTTTATTATTAAATAATTGGTAATAGACCGTAATCAAATTAATTCTTAAAAATAGGAAATCGGGTTAAAAAATTATAATTTTTTTATTGAAGGTATTTGAGAGTGGGCTTAGGAAAAATTTCTAAACTTTTATCAACTGAAATTACATTTTTAATTAAATAATGAATTGCATTTCAAAAATAAAATGACTAAGAAAATTAATAAATTAAGTTATTAAAATTTGAAACTTTTTTCAAATGTTCTAAATATGCATTTAAGCCTTAAGAAAAATTTCTAGAATCTTTTCAATTGAAATTATATTTTTAATTAAATAATTGATTGCGGGCCAAAAGTAAATTAATTTTTAAAAATAATAAATTATGTTGAATAAATATGAAAATTTTATTTTCATCCTATTACATGGTGCAAAAAATAAAAAAAATAAAAAATTGAAATTTTGAACCATTAATTATTTTATTCATAATAAACAATTCATAAAATCATTAAATAATACTAAAATATGTATATACATATTTAATAAAATATTTTTATATTTTATGATTCATAATAGGTACAAATCATTATAATAAACTTTTAATATTAAATATATATGATATATAAACATATATACAATTATACATATTCATAATTTGCATATCTATACACATCTGATATATATATATATATATATATATATATATATAAATCAAAATTAAAACCTTTTTTTAGAAAATCAATTCAATAAGAAATCAATAAACAAAATATTATAATAAGTATATAACCAATCTAGTTGTAACAAACACATGTACCCATAAAAATTTCACCCAATCTAAACAATAAACGGATCTGAATACAAAAGGAGGATTTGGATGTAAATTAACTTTTATATAATGAAGTTAAAATCAAAACAATTATAACAAGAAAAAGTGCACCTCCTAATAAACCCTTTGAATCCACGTTGTACGATGATTTCTCTTCTAAAAACAATTCACAATTTATCGGGTTGCTAATCCGGGATCGGAGACCTTCTACTTCAAATTAGTATTTTTTCCATAATTTTAGGGATGATTTTAGAGGAAAGTTGCTGCCATTAAAAGTAGGAAGAGGAAGAAGAAAACGACGGCTCAAAAATGAATTAGACTTTAATTAGGGTTGAGATTGGCTTTTATATGGATAAGACAAGAGAGCAAACAGTGATCTCAACCACACATCTCAAAACCTAATCGCACATGCTGCGGCCACCCCCTATTTTTCTCCAAATCAACACCTATCCTCTCCCAATCTCATGGGTTATGTGCCCATTTACCCCAAATTAAATATGTATAATCGTATTTAACATATTTTGTTATTGATATTTCGTATCGATCAATATATTCACAACTTTTATAAATATATGCAATAATTGTATTTCTCAAATCAGATTCAAAATCCATAATTAATATATCATAAATATTAATTTTTTTTAATTAACTTATAACAATTATAAACTAATTAAATTATTTGACCTAAAGAGGATTCATCATTTCGGTTGTGTGGCTTTTGTGTAAATTTGGTCAGTGATTATCGTCGAACTATTCGGACGTTGACGTTCACACTTCACTTAGCAGGTGGTGTAATATTAAGACTAAATTTATCGCTTACTCATTTTCAAAAAAAATTATTTTAATTTAATAAGCGTTACCCAGTTGTGACAATTATTTGCACTAATTCTCTTCGTCAAAACTATATCACTTTGGACTTGTTGAATTTGGTAATGGACAAAATTCCAACATCATCCACATTCAACTCTATAATCAAACACAAAGCCTTAGTTCATTATTAACAATTATTATCAACCGAACTACTCTGGCCAGAGATTTTGACTTTGGGTTGACTTGAGTTGACCGTGATATTAACCCCATATAACTGAGAAGACGAATTCTCTCTTAAATAGTACTTCACTTCCAATACTTCCACTCGACTCAACATACTCAATGGACCCTATGCCATGATTTGACTATAATCAAAGCAGAGCTTTCATATTAAAGATTCACAGTATTCTCAAGTCGAAAGAACTATGTAAATCAATCACATCGATATTTTCTATTTGACCTTAGTTATATTAACCAACAGAAAACTACCGAGTGAGTTGTTCCATAGTTATCCAATAATTATTAGTACGTAACCCTAGGTGCTCCCAGTAGTCATGAGTAATACACTGCCCAACATTTGGGAATGTTATGTACTCTAGTCTCAACGGAGACATCAATATCCATTCTTGATGCATCTCGACTAGGAACATTTAAAAATGATATATTTGTTTCATTGTGATAAATTACTCACGACTACAACACTTTGTAACTACTATCATAAAACAACCATTTATGGATTTTCTATTAAATATACTTTTAATTAAATTAATTAATATAACCACATTATATCAAGTATGTAATAGAAAGAAAACACCTTTATTTCGAACAAGATTGGTCAACAAGTTAGATATATATAACAAACTACATAATTTCTCCCTAGGGCATACCCTTAACTCTATCAATAAACGAATAATGTTCGAACTATAGTCGTTGTTCCCTTGGGGTTTTAGCAATCTAATTATGGTTAATAGGTTAGCTCATTTTATCTTAAACATATATCCATTTGGCTTACTGCTAAGAGTTTGTTGAGTTTTCATTGATCAGTGGTCATTTATATCCTTTTAGATGATTTATCTTACTTTGAGCATATATCCATTTGGCTTGCTGTTGAGAGTTTCATGGGTTTTCGCTGATCATTGGTCATCTATATCCTTTTGGATGAATGTCTTACTACGAGCATATATCCATTTAGCTTATCATTAAGAGTTCCATCGGATTTCTTCGATTGTTGATTGTTTATACGTTTTTGGATGATATTCTTGCCCAATCTAAAGGACATTTAAGGTCTATTTGGTTATGCCTCGAGTTTAGATGCACGATGATTTGCGAACCTGAGGGCTTTTTTTGCTTGACTTATGCATTAAGTGCCATTTAAGGACTTTCTTCCAACTCAACTGTTGGGCGCCTAAGACACTAGGTCTAAGACTTTAATATTATCCGGTATAAGGTAGGCCTTTGCTTAAAGAATCTTTACCCACTACATCGGATTGAAAGCTATATTAAGCATAGTACGACTTAGACCTGGGGTGATCCCACAATTATACTTGGCAAGGTAAACGAGTTGATTTTTAAGGAGGCTTTTCTCAACATGGCTCTCAATTGGTAAACTGAATAAAATTTTCATAAATCGAATATTTGAACATGATCCATTTCCAACATGGTTTTTAGTGAAATCGACAAATTAGAAATAAAGTTTTTTTTTGGAAATTGAACTTATTAAAACTTTCCTTAGTAGGATTTTTGCTTTACAAAATGAGGAGTTTCTTTTGGAAAATCAAATTTTTGAAAAGCTCCATTTTTAATGTTGTTTTCAATAAATCAAGAAGATTTTTTTAAAGATCGGGTTTTCTTCTATAAACCATTTGGTTTAGTATCAAGCTATTGAATTGAAAATATCTATATGAAAATTGTAATTTTTGTGAAAGATCTCTTCTCAGCATCGCTACAAAGAAAGGTCTTTGGGAAATCTCATAACAGAAAATTAAAACTCAAATAAGATGCTTTTTTGTCATGATTCATGAACCGGTGGCTTTTTAATCACAGTAGATCTCTTTGTCTTTAGCATTTGTAAAGTCGATGAACATTTGAAAGTTCTACAAACTGTTTATGGAATACATATATACCCCTTTTGTAAATGAAAATAATTAGTAAGAATTTTAGAAAATCATAAGGATGCTTCATCGAAATATTTTTGGGGTTAAAACATTTAAATCAAGATATCATTATTTACGTGAAAATGGCAACTTTTGAGATTTCACAAACCATTACTAGGACAAATATACTGATACTCTTTTCATAAATATCTGATAATAATTCTATTGTACTTCAAAAACCCTTTCCATTGTTTCCTTGGATTAATATTTTAAATGAAGATATCATTATTAGGATGGAATTGGTATATGTTACCACTTTGAAACCATAAAGTTCTATCCCCTTTTAGTTTATATAAATGTCTAGTAATATTTTGGATTTTCCTTAATGAAAAGACACGTCTTCTTTGTGAATCTGAGAAGTCATGATTCATAAACTAATAACCTCTCAAAAGAGGGATTAGCTTTCTATTAAGGACTCCTCCTTTCAGAGGATAAATAATAGATTAAAGGGAATACATATTTTCTAAATTAAATTTTTGAAAATTTTAAGAGTTCGAACGCTGAGCTCTTCCATGAAATTTTTTTAAGGTGGGGAGCCATAATAAAGTCTCGCTTAGGTAATCTTATAGGCTACTGGAAGAGACACACTTTAATAGCAGGAGCTTTATCATCCAAATAAAGGAGACTAGAAAACCATAAAATAAAGAACCCATCATCATCACATAATAGAGAATTCAAATCCAGGTCTTAAGATAGGAGATCGAGGCTTTATTTCTGGTAAAAAAGTTCATCCCTCGTCGTGGTTAGAGAAATTATAAAATGGAGCTTTTGCTAGTGAATTAATTCAATAAGGAGGTTATTTCCACCCTCATTTGGTAAAGAGAGCCAACTCATTATTGATTTTTGCTTTGAGAATAAGATCCATAGCCCTAAATGTCTCTTCCTTTTTCCTTTTCCAAGAATTCACTTCGATATTAGGAGTTTATTTGATAATAATAATAATAATAAAGAAAATTGAAAATAACCCATTCAAAGAAGAAATCCTCCACCGTTTAATAGGGAATTTGAACCCAAGTTCTACGACAAAAGATTGAGATTTTATTTAATTCAATAGTTCGAAGGATGATATTCTGAGCTTCACTATTAGGCAGCAATTGTTCTCAATAAGAAAACCCAAAAATTCATAATTTTACGCCTTTGATGATAAGGTTTATAGCTTCGAATAATAAATAGTCCTTGCTTTTGGCTGCAAAGTAACTCAAATCCCCAATTAGCGAATCATGGATTTTTATTACAAATGATCATATATATTCTTAATTCATGATATAAAACGAATCAAAATCAAAATTCGACAGCAAGATAAATCTGCAACAAAAGGTGTGTAGTTTATAACTCTAGGAATTACGTATATTTTATAAGTCCATTATTCTAACACCACCTTATGTTGAAGACATTTTATTATGATATCATTATACGTTTTTATTTATTACAACAAATTTCGTTCATTCATTAATATATATTCATTTACAAAATTTATCTTACTCCTTGCTTTATTTTTTATTTAGTTTCACGTTTAATTCTATTTAATTTTTAAATCTCCAAATTTTCGAATTCGATTTTCAAACTTTAATTAGCAATTTCTCTCGCATACAGATAAATATGAGCAAATGGCCTTCGTCGTTGTTCATATTTTTCAAAGAGCGTCCCGATGATGTTAACTTCATCAAAAGTTATCCCTACTTGGATTTTCATAAATAAATATTGCCTATCATGGCCATTTGTTTACAAGTTCTAATCTGCAACTCTGTTCCTCAAATTGGCTATATGTACTTGTGCATCTCAATGCTTGCAGTTGATCGATGGTGGTCAATCCTAGAAATTTATCATCGCTTGCTAGAATTTGAGTTGAAAGTTTGAAATTTGGTTGCGTTCTTTGATTTTTTTTCCAGAAACATCGTCGTCCTAGAAATTGTCATATTTCATGTGCTCGGTAGAGGGGAAGTTGAGATTCAATTGGTGGTGTTCGTTCACTTTTTAAGGTAGTGGTTGCTGTGAATTTGACCTTCGATCATCTACTCCTTTGCTAACCAAAACTTTAATGGGTTTCAATTTTTTACGGTTGTGGTCGCTCATTTTTTAGTTCTTTCATTTGTTAATTTCCTAGAATCTAACTTGGTCCATATTAGTGGAAATTGCTTGTATTGGAGAGTTTTGTCGATGATGAACTTTGACTTTTTTTAAAGCTGTCGAACTAGAAAACTATCTATGTCTGTTGTCTCCTCTATTGAGTCCTTACCATTATTACTTTTCCCATGAGCTTAGGACCGACATGCTATATTCGATATCACTCATGAAGTTCAAATGTGAGCATTCCATTACAAGGAGTTCGTTGTTTCATAAAAAATTACCTAGTATTTCATAAATACTCGATGATGCTATTAACTGTCATTTAGTGATCTTAATTTCAATTTGGTACTCGCTTAATGCACCAATTACATAAGAGAATTACAAGATAGTAGACGACATGACATATAGGATAATTCCTATTGCCGATGTAGAGTAATCCATCTCATATGATCTACATTAAACATATTAATATGGTGCACGCAAATAACGTTAGGGATAATCCCAACGTCCTTTTATATTGGCTATAAAAGATGTTATTTTCAAATCCAATATAGATGGTTAAACAGCTAACTTAAAACTAATTTTAACATGGTTACATCGTTAATAATTAGTAGTATGTTGTTTACCCGTAGTTTAGAAATACCTTAGTACTTTATATTATTCTTTCTTATAGGTACACGCTTCCTCTGCATTTTGATTGAAATCAAAATATTTGATATCTCTTTTAGATACCTATTCATCTCTGATGCTTATCAGACGTCGTTGTTGTATCTTCTATTAGATCACATCCAAAACATACAAACTATGTTTATGCTCCCACCAACTTTGAGATAATTTTGGTTATTATGTGCAAAGAGCCACTTCCAAATCATCATTAAGATTTTCTGTTTCAACATAGATGTACGAAAACTCAAAGTCATATAGGGTGATAATTTTACGAGTAGAATCTGAATTAACTCAAGCACATTAATTGGCGAACATGTCATGCTAATTTGAACAATTGAAATTTATATGGTTATTCTCATCATTGTTGCTTACTTTATTCCAACCACATAGGTATTCATTTCAAAGACACGCCTACAGCCAATGGATTATATCTCTTTGGGTAAAACTATCAAAATCATATTTTAATAGTGTTCTTGGAATCCATTTTAGATTCAAAGCATCATGTCATATGGTAGAGTCTATACTCTTCATGGCTTATTGATACCGAGGAAATTATTGTTACTAACGATTCATTTTCTTGACATTTATAAGAGACTCATAGTTTAATGTATGAAAATTCTTACTGGACATTCTACCGAGTTATGCTCATTTTATGCTTCACTAATTTTATTTCATCTTATGTAATCAATTTCCATATTAAAGTCTTTGGATCTTATCTAAGCTCATTGTACTTCCTCTAGTTTATATTATTATTCAATCCTGAACTCCTTTGGGGTAGTCCATAGGAGTTCCCATATGAGAAAAACTTACATGTAGCCCTCAACTCGCACAATGCATTATTTCTTGAAATAATAATTATTTCTCATTGCAATAGAATAGACATTTAAAAACACTTTATAAACTTTATTTATATTTACATAGAACTGATTCATTTTTGAGTTTGTAGAACTTATATTCAAACATAATTTAAACAACCACATATCTTAAACTATTTAAGATTAGGATTTCTTATCAACTCAAATCTTAAACAATCTTGTAAACTAAAATTTAAATGAAATTAAATTTAACATATGTACTTACTCCTAAGTACATATCCTTATGGAAGGATGTTAGCTCAAATACACTCATCATTAATCTTATTTTATCTAGCAATGTTTGATTACTATTTATCGATACATTATACGTACCATAGGGAGGAGTGACTTTGAAAATGAACTTATTCATTTTAGGTACCTGTGGAACCTTTTCCTTATATACCCACATATTCGATCAAATTAAATTGATTTACTTTCTTTGCATGTTTTATTTTCTACTTCTAGTATATATTCTATGAGCTATCATACGCAAATTAGTTGTATACCGAATACACATATTTATATTTATGATAATTCATCGATGAATTTAACGAATTAAGTGGATCCGTTTTGGTAACGTTGACCTTAGATTACACAAATATATATATATATATATATTATGTGTGTATACATGCATGTATGTGTATGTATGTATGTGTGTTTGTACATGGTGCTCCTACATCGGAGTCCATCCAATATTTTGTAAGAAGAATTTGAGAAATTCTCTAAAAGGCGGAATGGTTCTACACAAGAACATGTACTTATTGCATGCGATGTAGCCTCGAGGTGGGTTGTGTGCTCATTGATCAATTGTTGGTAATAGAAAATTTGTAACAAATCAATTTTCAACCCTCGAAAATCGACATAAATACAGTCACTATATTATATGCCGAGAAATCGTATACCGAAAAACCGATTGGTTAGGGGAAAAGAAAGAAGGAAGAAGACATAAAAATTGAACGACATAGAATCTCACAGCGGAAACGAATAATCTATAATATAGCATGAATCTTACACAAAATAAAACTGTAATTATTATATATATAGACATCAATCAGAGTATACTAACCTATTCAGTCCGGACAGTTATAACACCTGTCCTTACAATTGCCGATAAACACAACTAACATGCAATGGAAAATATATCATCTACGAGAATACGACTCTGAGCCTCCAGCTCCTCTCCTGAAACTTCACTCCTTCCAGCTAAACATGGAAATATGCTCGGTCTGATCCGAGCATATAGAAAAAACCATGCCCGGGTCAGTCTGGTAAAACCAATGTGAGAATTTAAATCACAAGGAATTTTATTCGTTATAACTTTCAAAATCCTTTTAAAATCAAAAGTATCCCGTAAGACCACACCACATATAAACACGATGGATTTTTTCCTTATGGTAACAAAAACACTTATTTTGTAGAAAATCCAGTGATATTATAATAGTGTCTAAGTACAAACACTTATTCAAACAGCTAAAATTGTTACATTACTTAAATTCCAGCATACTAGGCTCTACAACCAAAACCGTAAAGGCATGTATTGGAGAATGGATTCTATATGAATAACTAGGAACGAGGGTACCACCTGTCATAGTACACGTCTAAAATATGTACAAACGACCATGTCGGAATCCCCTGCAACACAAGACCAGGCTACCCCTAACCTGGATAGACCGAATATGTTATTACCCCGGGTGTTCCCACCCTTTCTGAGCTCCTTCTATGTGTCATAGTAATAATACCCGAGGGTATCTAGAAAGGTGATAAACATACCCTAATTGGGGGCGACCCACTTAGCCTTGCTGCATCCCCTTGATTTTAAGTTATTCCTGGTTGATGAGGCTAGAGGCTACGATTAATCTTTAAAGGAATTTTCACTTAGACCACTCATTGTCCTCCAATGACAGTGTATTGATAGCATTCATCCATAAAAGTCCGTTCTAGGTCTAAATGAAACTGAAGGCACTATTCCTACTACATCCCTTTTGGAATCATCCTCGGGATTAGTAGTGATTAGCCTTTGCACTTTACTGCTCCATCTTCGACTCTATGCTCTTGTTTTAACTTCAAAAACATACTCATTGGATCGAAGTGGTTTTCGGATAACTTATCTAATACCGGTCTCTTCGAAATAACATTCGATATTTTCGGTAAACTCAACCCCGATTCTTTAGGAAATAAACAAATGAAAGTAAGATCGAAGATTCACCTCCTAACTGTTAGTGGATGGATTGCCTTATCATCGTCCTATGAAATGAATTTATACGTACAGTATAGCACCTTCCAACGGTAACTGTACCATATAATTCCCATGTTTCTCCTAGATATTTCCAAAGTTATGTTTTGGGTCCAGATTTGATAGTCGGTTATTTAACTATCAATAAAAAATCAGTCAATCAAAGGTTTCATTTCCGCCAAAATCACTAAGCCATATTTAATTAAATTTCAATAAATTAAATTACTAAATCAAAATAGTATATACTTTTCTCACTGGATAAGTATATTCATAAACCATTCGTTTCAAAAGTATTTGAAACCCTTTTAAATATATGGAAAGTACTCTCCGGTATCAGCCATGTATTCGTGGCTCGATGATTACCTCTCTATCCCAGAGAAATTCAAGCTTAACTGTAGGCAATCTCTGCCTCCGATTACACCCTAAAAGCATACCGTTACTTTCCTAAAAGAACTTTATTTAATAATTATCTTCAAATAATATTTATAAAGTTTATATATAACTTTATAGTTAAATTAGAAAAATATTCTTTTACAAATCTCAACTATTTGTAAACTCCACTTTTAGATCATCAAACCATTTATAGCCCTCTTTTTCCTAAAATCATTCCAAACCAAACTTCTTTTATACTATCCAAATCATTTATAACTCTTTCAATTTCCAAGTTCTCTCTCCAATTTATACTACTTCTTTTATAAATTCATTTTATATAACATCACATTAAACTAAACTTTACTTAATTAAGTGACTTTGATAACAATCGTTTACTTAGAACACTCTTAAACAACTGAGTTATTACGTTTATCCTTCTTTGTTTTAGTTAACTATAAACCTTATTCAAATAATAGCTTTAAAATATTTTTAATAAAATAATTAACTAGCCCCATTAAATAACTTAAATAAAATATAATTTAAAACATTTTAAATAATAATTACCTAATTTTAAAATAATAATTAAATATTCATAAATAACTTTTAAAGAATAATATTAGTAAAATAATTACTTAGAACCATTACTAAAATAATTATCAATTATCTTTTTTTAAACAAATAATTATTATCTTTCATACCCTTCTTAATAAATAACAATTATTCTTCAAAAAAAACTTTGATTTAAAGATTAACTTTGGAAAAAGGCTTAGCCACTCAATGGGATTTAATCGAGTCAACATTAATTCCATTAACTGTACAAGTTATGATCCAAGTATTTACAAAACATTATATACGTAAATTAAATTTACAATTAACAAGTAATTGTTAATACAATACTTATCCAATACTAGCCGATTAGAATGTAATTAAGTGTCAACGCTAATGTAATAGCAGAATGGGATTTATTTCTGTTAAATAAATGCCCAGATTAACTTATCCAATTAATAATAGTAGAATGGTGATTTATTCTTCTAAATAGGATCCAATTAATTTAATTAGCGGAACGGTGTTTTATTCTGTGAATAAATGTCCAATTCACTTAATTCAATCCAATTTATCTTAACAGTATATATTATTTGGCCAAATAAACATGAATAATTAACGTATATTAATTTAAACGACGTTATTACTTAATATAACGTGATTTAAATTCTGTCCATATTAATATGTCATAAATCTATATCTGTCCCAAAGTTGTCAATAAATTATACGACAACATTCTACTCGACAATATGAGCCTTTTGCAAAAATCCGTGTGCCAAACGGATATCATATGGACAAGTTATGCAATTCATAACCATCAACATATATATATATATATAAAGAAACCCAATTTAGATCCTCAACCAAACACGTTTGGGCCAAGCCCACAACAATAAGACCGCATCCAAGTGCATTCCCATCCATCTTTTAAACTTTGTTCCTCCTCTCCTCTTTCTTTTTTTTCCACCAAAGCTTCTGGAACCCATCGGTGCACCACTGCCGTGCACGTGCATGCGTGATTCCAACCACCATCTCACATATCGTAGCCACCAATGTGCTCGCCCGCATCTCCTCATCCTTAAGCACTCATCCCCTCGGCCTCCGCCCCCTTCAAACAAAATGCAACCATCAAATCTTGACGTCGACAAAGAAAAGGTCGTGACACAAATCTTGACCGAGCTCACCAAAATAAGCAGAAACACGTGCCTCGCCTCGCCGAACAACCCCGTACTCTCCAAAACTCCAATCGACGACCATAACTTGAGGAAACCTAAAGCCTAACCAATGATGAATGACATTGGACATCATGAAATCCCACCGAAGTGAAACTAAAAATACCGCTCTCTTTCCTGACTCCAACGACAATAACGACGACCTCCAATTCGAAGCAAACCAAGTGAAAATAATTTTTGAAGTTTATGAAACAAAACTTCCCCTTTCCAGATTATTTGCGATTTCCCGATCGATGTTCAATGGAATTGGATGCCTTCAATTTCTAAAAATAGTATAGATCAAGGTGACCACTTTCCGTCTTGGAAGATTTTGCTAAAACTCGAAGATTTGAGAGCTTTTGGTTTTGTAATGGAGGATGACATATACGTATGAATATATTTTTGAGAATAAAAGAAAAATAAACAAAAAAAATGACTCGAAGCAGGCATTGAAATGATACGTGGACGACTGGGTGAAAATGATGCCTAGTTGCATGTCTTCATATACAAGTGCTAGGCTTATAAATGCAAATCGCCAGGGGACAATAACTAGGCTTGATTTGATTTTACAAGTGAGGTGATATTTTATAAGTTGATATGATTTTATAGGTGGATTTGATCTTATGTGCGTGATTTGATGTTTTGTATGCTTGACTTGATTTATTGCTATCATGATGTTCCTTTGTATACACACACACACACACACACACACACACATATATAGATTTACAAGTAAATTAATTTGTCCATATATGTATTTACATACTTACCTATTTACATACACACGTACATATATGGATATATACCTACATATATACTTTATCATAAGTTTGAAAGTTGCCATCAAAATTCTTTACATGTATATATATTTACATATACTCTATTTTTTTGAACCATATACACTTATAAATATACTTATGCTTATATATACTTTTGCCATAATCATTTCTATTTTCAAGGATCATTTTTATTCATGTAATATTAATTTGAATTTGTTTTCAATATATTCATATATTTATTCTGTTGTTATATATATATATATATATATATATATTGTAACGACCCGTTAAATTAATAATATTAAATGAATTGAATTAATATAATTTCTAATCTAATTGAGAATAAATGTAGAAATTTGGTATAGTAGTTGTAATTTAGTGTAACAATAAAATTTTATGACAATAGATTTGGATAATGTAGATTGTCACAATTTGATTTAAAGTTAAATATAAGAAACTGATATAAGGGTTGAATTAGTGAATATCAATAAGAAGATTAAGTAGAATGGAATTCATTTAATATAAAATAAATAGTGGAAGACTTACATTGGATTGTAAAATGGATAGTAACTAAATAAAAGGTGACCGCTGAATAAATCAATGCAATAAGTGTTGATAAGGAAATTCAATGAATGTTGTCAATAATAAATGGACTTAAGATAGTAATAAAATTTGTTTTGCCTATGTAAATTTTATGTATTGATAAGCCATAATTAAATTTGAAATTTGGTAGTAAATAGGGGATAAGTTGACTAAGGAAATTAGTAATTTAATAAATGAATGCATAGTAAGTAAGTGGAAATGTATGCATAAAAATATTTTCATATATGGGATAATTACAAAAGTTTACCCATTTATCTAATGTATATAATTGAATCTAAATTTAGGGCAACATTTTGTTAGTGATGGTATAAGTGAATTTGAATAAAAGGGTAAAAATTATGTAGGTTTAACATGTATTGAGTATATAGCTAAGAAGGGCATTCGATGTAAATGAATCTAAATTAATGTGTCTAGTCAATAAAGGAGAACTTTAAGGGAATAAATATAAATGAATGTATTTGGGGAATGGAGTCCTTTTATATATTGAATAGTATAACGTTGTTATTAAGAATGAACGTTACTTTAGTAATTATTAATATGGTAACGGAAGAGTGTATAAATTTTATAGTAACGTAAAAACGTATTGTAAGATAATAATTAAGTGTAGACTTATAAAATATATTTATGACAACAAATTTTGTAAGTTATTTATTCTATTAGTTGTTAAGTTTTATTTATGTGTAAGTTAACAATATTACAATTCAATTGAATACAGTAATTTATGCAAACAAAGGATGAACATTTGGAAGTATTACTGTAGTGAGATATATATATAAGAAACGGTAACTTTGTAGTTGGGGAATAATTGATTTATTTGTGAGTTGTAATCAAATAGAGTCAAATTTAATTGAATTTATTGCAATTTATGGGATTAATTGCAGTAACCTTTGAAGATTTATTCACTAAAATAATTGACGATGGAAATTATATGTAAATTTGCTTTTAGTTAATTTAAAATATCCAGAGGGCTAGAAATGACACAAATCTACTAGTTTAGAAATTTACAATAAAAAGTGGTAAGTAATTTTTCTAAATATTTAGATAGTAGGAAGATGTAGATTTAGATGGAATTTATTATTTAACTATTTCATAAGTTGAGATCTAAGTTTAGAATTGAGATTTTAATGTATAGATATTGAGCCAAGGTTAGTTTCATTAAATTGACATCAATAACCTTGAATATAAATTGAAACTTATTTAAGGTATTAATTACAATGGATAGAGATTTTGGGTAATATTGTAAATGATATGTAAGTAATGCAAATGTATGTCAATAGTAAGGGATTAGGATGAATTAAAAATTTGTAACATAGGAATTACCTGCCTATTTGTTAATAAAAATTTGAATGGTTAGTAAGTGATAATAGAATAAGTGTACATTAGTGGAATTGAGGTAACGTTGGTTTTAATGTTGAGAAAATAAATGGGTATAGTAAAGTTTAAGTGGAATTGTAAGTATGTATAGGGGAATGAATTATTGCAGGGAAATATTTGGTAACCATTGCAATAAATGTAAATTAGTGTGCATTAATATGAAATTTAGTAATAGGTGTGAATAACTTAAATTTCTTCATAGGATAAAGAATGATGGAAATAACGTTTATTTAATATATCGGGATTTAATTGATCATAAAAGGTTGATTGCAAATCAAATGAAAAATGCTTAAATGGGAATTAAGTTATTTATTCATTTGGATTTAAAGCATGATTGAAATTATTGGAAACTGAATAAAACGTTTTATGTTGATTGAAATTTAAGTTGGAAGTAATTAAGATAAATAAAATATGTATAATATGGAATTCAAATGTACATAGAAATGTTGATTTTAGTATGTAAACGTAAATCTATTGAGAATGGATAGAAATTTAATCTGTAATTTTTACAGTAATTTAGAAATTTAGTGAAATTGGAAATTTATCTATGTATTTGGAAATTTATGGAATTGTGAATATATATATGGAAATTTAAATGAAGCATCTAATTAGACATGTGTGAATACGCTTAAAATGCAATGTAAATGTTGAGAAATAAATAATTTAATCCGTAACGTGTATAATTAATATCCTTTTGGGACCACTTCTGTTTGCACGTTAAAATTCGTGCACACCTATCCTTTTGCGATCTATCTATAAATATGCTGTGATAAACCCTAGCCTCCTTTCTATTGTCAAATTGGCTGTACGTTCATTTTTCTTCATCTCTTTCTCTTCCTCAATGGTTACAAAACCTAATCTATCTACAATTCAAATTTTCTAATAAAATTCAAACTCTCCACAAAAATTCCAGAAAATTTTATGATAAAGTTCTCGAGACACGTAATCTGCTGGTACAATTCGTTTTCTGTTTTGGATATTCGTTTGACCAGAAAAAATTCGACGATGTGCTGTAGCTTTTAGCTGACGTGGCCATTGAAGTTAAGTGGGTTTTGTTTTATTTTATTTTATTTTATTTTTATTTTTGTTTTCAAATCGTTTAAAATGAATATCTTTTTCATACGTTCTCCGATTCACGCGAAATTTCTTTTGTTAGGATCGTAATTAAATTCCAGATCTGTTGACGCTGGTTTGGACAGATTTGGAGACCGTCAAATTTTGGGTTTAAATTGAATTTAAATTCGATTTAAATTCAAAAGGTGAGTGTTTTAACCCACTCACAACTTCTAAAAGTTTTTATGTTTGTTAAATTTATTTTAGATATGAGTAGAAATTTATTTATGACTGTTTGGCATGTTTTATTCATCATATCTGTTAAATCGCATTTATTTAATATAACTGTTCATTTAATTTTATTACTGCATATAGATTTACAGTTATAGTTATTTATTTGCATATAAACTGTTAGTTTAATAGTTGTTAAATTTATTTTTGAATATAACTGCCAGTTATTACCTGTCATATATTATCGAATATATATTGATATTGATTTAGTATTGGATGATGATTGTGATTTGGATGATGAATGATGATGGATGAATGGATGTTTTATTTTATATCATTTAACTGCAAGTTACCATGCATTTTTCGTTTCAATCGGGATTGTGGTTTGAAATGATATACAACCGCAAAATTTTATTTTAAATTGCGGATTGAAATGATAAATATCTGTATCACTTGACCATAGGATAGAAAATTATATACAGGCACCGCGGTATATATATAACTATTTAAATGTGATTTCTATGGTTTGGATGGAATACAGTTTATAATAATCTTAAATTTTATATTGTATAAATATTTTTCTTCCATATATATATACATATGAAGTTGAAAATTTTGAAATTAAAAGGTGTATAAAAATCTTTATTTAAAAATGGAAGAAAATTAAGAAAATGGAGTTTAATAATTTATATCATATGTTTAAATGTTAAATTTGGAAATTTTAAGATATGATATTTATAATTGGATTTTTCCCAAAATAAATTGAAATGAATATTCTAGTATAATTTGAATTGGGAAAAATATATATATATTATTACTAGAAATTGAATTCTTATTATTTATGGATTTTATATGAATATTCAAGACTAATTAATAGAACAATTGATTTGTTGAAAGCATAAAATCCAACTTTAGTTTGAAATATTGATACTCAAAATGGATATACGTATATATAAATAAATTGAAGTGGTTTTGGAACTTGAGAGAGATAATATAAATTTTGGTTTAGACTTTAATAAAGAAATGTATTTGTAAAGCCATGAGAACTATTTTCTTTATAAAGTAACATTTAAGTTAAACCATTTAATTCATATACCGTTGAATGTCCAAACCATTCAAGTTTTTAGAAGTTATGGTTTTAAATTATGATTTTCAAAATATTATGCTTTGAAAATATTTGATTTTCAGACGTTATGAAGTTAAAGCATTATGATTTTGGAAAAGAATTATATTTGGGATAAGTGATAAAATATGGTTTTGGGTTTTGAAATGATATCGTATTCATGGTTATGAAATGGAATGTTTATTCTGATTTTTAAAGTGTAACCTATTTTTAAATGACCGCGGTGTTATAATAACGATGGGTTGGCAAAGAGACCGGGATCGGATATGGACATACTCTCTGTCGATACCGAAAACCACTTTGACTAACCGTGTACGCGGTGGAGATTCCAGAATGAAGTAGGTTGGTGGAGACGATTCCTGTAAGGTAAATACGTGGACCCGACTCCCGTGAGTTGGCATAAGGTGGCTAAAACAGGAGCGATCGACGGGTTAATGAGGTCATTCCTCTGATCGGACACTCCTCTTAGATATTATACTTTGACTTTGGATTGATTCAGTGGCCACTTCTATTTTTGATTTTGGGGGAGTTTGTTCGAGGTGGGCGGTAGCTGCGGCTACGCGTTTCCATCGGCCCGGAAGCGTAATTGGTATATCTACCCTGGCATTGCCTAGTTGTGCCGTGTCACCTACCATACCGAGCCTTGTACGAGTTTGGATTTCTCCCGTAGCCCGTGTGGTATCCTCTGGTGGCTTCCCGATCAGGAGGGACTATGATATTGGATGGACTACTGGGACTATTACGTGTTAAGGGGAATATTGGGTCACTCCTTAACGCTATTAAAAAGTATGTTTATTTTACTATTAGACACTATTATAATAGCGCGATATACTACATAGTAAATAGTTTAACGGATCCTTAGGAGATGTAAATCCCGAGCATCTCTTGAGTTACTGTACTCATATTTAATTCTGTTAATTTAACTCACATAAGATCTTTTAGTCTGACTCGAGTGTTTTTGTCTTTTCAAATTCGCTCGGGTCAGTCTGAGCGTTTCAGGATCGAAGATTTTAGCTTTGGAGGACGAAGACGAAGAATCCGTATTATATTATTTATAGTATTGCACCACACTCTAAATTTCCGCTGCATTGATTGTATTGGTATGTGTAACTCTGATATTCATTGTATAAGTAAAATAAATATTTTGTAAACAGTTATCATGAACTGTATATTGATTATTATATCTTATCCTTCCGCTGTGAGATTCTATTTTGCTTTATTTCTTCTCTGTTTTTCTTATTTACCCCATAACAATCCGCCCTTGCGTATGCTTTGAATTGGCACGTGTGTCGGTTTAAAGTGTGCGAAAAGGCGGGATGTTACATATATATATAAGAAATCCAGATTAAATCAATTTCTATTTTATAAACAACATCTGGAAATTTAAAATATTATCTTGCTTTTAAAATGATATATAATTACTAATTTTTATTTAATTAGGATTTACTCTGATTAAAGTACCGTATTATTGAATATTAAAAATTAATAAATATTCAAAACTCAAGACCACAAAAAATTTGTGTCGTAACACTCTTTCCTCCTTAAAATAATTTCGTCCTCGAAATTTCCAGTATATAAACACTCAATATTTTTCATATGCCCACATGATGCCCATAGATCATACATCTATAGAATCTGATTTGATCATTACATCAATACACGACTTCACTTCCAAGTCAGTATCGTTTACCTAATTTACTAGTGTGGACCTTGATCAGGCTCCTTGATTAGGAACCTCTGCTCTCCTTGCATAGTTGTAGCTATGATAGAAACCCTAGTTCCATATCAAGAACCCTCATCAAATGATAGAAACCCTTAGTTCCATATCAAGAACCCTCATCAAATGTTCGCCGTCAAAAATCGAGCAATAAGTCTTTATTCGGAACGTGTGAAACATCTCAAAGCCCTGTGCTCGAATATTAGATCAAATTATATGGAAAGAAGAAACGATCTATGTCCAGCTCACACACTTATTCAATTGGTTATCCCTAATACCATTTATATTACCTCTAATTTATAGAGGCATAGCTTCACTTATAAAATCCTCTATCATCCTCTAAGTGTATACAAAACCATAATTCAAAGTCTTATTTTGATTCTCTTAAGAATTTTTAAAAACCCTTGTTTTATACAAAACACTTTTTGAAACGATATTATAAAATCCACTGAAAAATATCCTGAATAACCATAAAAATATACCAAGGAACTGGATGCTACCAAACAGTGTCATATATTCCCTTACTAGAAGGATAATACTCCAGAGAGAAGTTTACCATCCGAATGCGTCTCTTACCCATTTTAGTTATTTTCGTGCAGCTTGAACTAGTAAACTTAAAATTACTTCTTCCTTACTAACCCATTTTGAAACAATATCTTAAATATATTTCTAGCAAAATATTCAAATGAAGTATCCAATTCCAATTTGCTTTGGATTCGTTCGAGTTCAAACTCGCCCCAATCGTACAATGATAATGAGAATAATTTAATAAGTGCATAATACTGTTCGCCTAAGCAAACATCTGATCGTCACTTAGAAGATTATTGTGATCACTACAAAAAGAATCGAGACTTATTTCCCAACTCATCCAAAAAAATACCCATTTTTCCCCAAAATCCATTTCCAAGGGATTTATACTTAGATATAATCTAAGCAAGCTTTTTCCAAAAGATTTATACACCAAAAACCCTTTAAGCTCCAAAGCTAACTCAAATTATTATTCCCTTCCTCCAAAATCATTTTAAATAATAATATACATTTTTTTACTTTATAGTTAGTCTAACCATACCATTAAAACTGAATCAAAAATTGTTCTATCTAAATAATTTTATAGCAAGGTCCTAATAGTAACAATTTTCCATTAAGAATCTCGAAAATATTCTTCAATACTATTATTAACCCTTTAAACCTTAAAAACCATTTTGCCAAAAGCACTAGGACGTAAATTCCTTTTATTTATTATGCACATTATAATGAATCAAATTTATAAGTCATTTCCATTTAAAGGAAACCATTTCCACATATTTATTTTTTGCAAAAATATTATAGCTTTCTTAGTAAAATCATTTTTTTCAAGTATCATTCCAGAAATATTTAAGTTTTCCCTTTTTAATAACTTTTTTTATTATACCCAATTTGATACAACCAACTTTTATATTCAACCATTTTCAAATATTATTTCAAAATATCCCAATTTTTCTCTTAATAATATTTACTTAAACCCAATCAAGCTTTATATTTGTAAATATTCATTCCAAAATATTTGGATTCTCTTTTTATATAAATGCCCTTAGAAATCAAATTTCTGGCTAAACATTATTAACAAACGCCTTACGTTCAAATTGTGAAACTTAATTCACAAGATATTCGTTTTAGTGCTCCCAAAGTTTCTATTACACGGTCTAGATTTCCAAAGGAAGATTCAACATAGATTTATGGATAATAGTCAATGCTCAGAAATGAACGAGCATGACCGTTCAAATCCTAGATGATAGTGATGTAATACTATCAACCCTAAAAACCAAGCACAACCAAGGATAACTATGGAAAATTTCTTTTATATACAAAATATATTTTAAGGTAAAATTATTCCATTTACCTATTTAAAACAATATTGTATCAATTGGTCTTGCCTGAGTGTTTACGAAATTCCTATCGATAACATTGGCCGAACGCACCAACCAGAATTCTTAAGCCACTCAACAGAACAAACAACATAATAAAGAACAATTTTACATCACTAACAAATACGCGCCCTTATACACACACACTCTCTCTCTCTCTCTTGCTCAAACTCATTCTAGGGTGTCACTTACCCTATCTCCAATGAGTTACTCATTCTAGGGAATCGCTAACCCTGTTTATAATGAGTTCTACCCCAACAAAGTCAAAGTTTTCGCTTAACCTTTAGCTCTGATACCAACTGTAATGAACCGGATTTTCGACCCTTGAAAATCGACACAAATACATTCACTATATTATATGCCGAGAAATCGAATACCGAAAACCCAATTGGTTAGGGGAAAAGAAAGAGGAAAGAAGACAAAAAATTTGAACAACATAGAATCTCACAGCGGAAACGAATAATCTATAATATAGCATGAATCTTACACAAAATAGAACTGTAATTAACATGTATACACACACACACACACACACATCAATCAGAGTATACTAGCATATTCAGCCCGGACAGTTATAACACATGTCCTTACAATTGCTGATAAACACAACTAACATGCAATGGAAAAAAAATATCATCTGCGAGAATACGACTCTGAGCCTCCAGCCTTCTTCTGAAGCTTCACTCCTTCTAGCTAAACCTGAAAATATGCTCGGTCTGATCCGAGCATATAGGAAAAACCATATCCAGGTCAGTCTGGTAAAACCAACATGAGAATTTAAATCACAAGGAATTTTATTTGTTATAACTTTCAAAATCCTTTTGAAATCAAAAGTATCCCGTAGACTGCGCCACACATAAACACGACGGATTTTTCCCTTACGGTAACAAAAACACTTTTTTTATAGAAAATCCAGTGATATTATAATAGTGTCTAAGTACAAATACTTATTCAAACAGCTAAAATTGTTTCATTAATTAAATTCCAGCATATTAGGCTCTACAACCAAAACCATAAAGACACGTATTGGAGAATGGATTCCATACGAATAACTAGGCACTGAGGTACCACCTATCACAGTACACGTCTAAAACATGTACCGAGGATCACGTCTGAATCCCCTGCAACACAAGACCGGGCTACTCCTAACCTGGATAGACTGAATATGTTATCACCCTAGGTGTTCCAACCCTTTTCGAGCTCTTTCCATGTATCATAGTAATAATATCTGAGGGTATTTAGAAAGGTGATAAACGTACCTTAATTAGGTGCGACCCACTTAGCCTTGCTGCATCCCCCTGACTTTAAGTCATTCCCGGTTGATGAGGCTAGAGGCAACGATTTCCTTTTAAAGGAATTTTCACTTAGAATGCTCATTGTCCTCCAATGACAATGTACTGATAGCATTCATCCATACAAGTCCGTTTTGGGTCTGAACGAAATTGAAGACGCTATTCCTACTACATCCCTTTTGGAATCATCCTCAGGATTAGTAGTGATTAGCCCTTGCACTTTACTGCTCCATCTTCAACTCTATGCTCTTGTTTTAACTTCGAAAATGTACTCGTTGGATCGAAGTGGTTTTCGGATAACTTATCTGATCCCGGTCTCTTCGAACTAACATTTTATATTTTTGGTAAACTCAACCCCAATTCTTTAGGAAATAAATAGATGAAAGTAAGATCGAAGAATCAACTCCTAACCGTTAGTGATGGATTCTCTTATCATTGTTCTAGAAGAACTCAATGAATTTATACTTACAGTATAACATCTTTCGACGATAACTGTACCATATAATTCCCGTGTTTCTCCTAGATATTTCCAAAGTTATGTTTTAGGTCCATATTTGATAGTCGGATATTTAACTATCAATAAACAATCATTCAATCAAAGGTTTCATTTCCATTGAAATCGCTAAGCCATATTTAATTTAATTTCAGTAAATTAAATTACTAAATCAAAACAGTATATACTTATCTCACCGAATAAGTATCACAAACCATTCATTTCAAAAGTATTTGAAACCCTTTTAAATATATGGAAAGTACTCTCTGGTATCAACCATGGATTCGTAGCTCGATGGTTACCTCTCTATCCCAGAGAAATTCAAACTTAATCATAGGCAATCTCTGCCTCCGATTACGCCCTAAAAGCATACCGTTACTTTCCAAAAAAACTTTATATAATAATATCTTAAAATAATACTTATAAAGTTTCTATACAATTTTACAGTTAAATTATAAAAATAATCTTTTAAAAATCTCAACTATTTGTAAACTCCACTTTCAGATCGTCAAACCATTTATAGCTCTCTTTTTCCTAAAATCATTCCAAACTAGACTTCTTTTACACTATCCAAATCATTTATAACTCTTTCAATTTCCAAGTTCTCTTTCCAATTTATACAATTTCTTTTATAAATTCTTTTTATATAACATCACTTTTATATAAACTTTACTTAATTAAGCGACTTCGATAACAATCGTTTACTTAGAACACTCTCAAACAACCAAGTTATTACATTTAACCTTCTTCATTTTAGTTAAATTTAAACCTTATTCGAACAATAACTGTAAAATATTTTTAATAAAATAATTAACTAACCCTATTAAATAACTTAAATAAAATATGATTTAAAACATTTTAAATAAATAATTACCTAACTTTAAAACAATAATTAAATATTCTTAAATAACTTTTAGAGAATAATATTAATAAAATAATTATCATAAAACCATTACTAAAACAATTATCAATTATCTTTTTTTAAATAAATAATTATTATCTTAATACCCTTGTTAATAAATAACAATTATTCTTCAAAAAAAACTTTGATTTAAAAATCAACTTTGGAAAAAGGCTTAGCCACTCAATGGGATTTAATCGAGTCAACATTAATTCATTAACTATCCAATTTATAATCCAGGTATTCACATAACATCATATATGTAAATTAAATTTACAATTAACAAGCAATGTTAATACAACACTTATCCAATACTAGACAATTGGAATGTAATTAAGTGCCCATACTAATGTAATAGTAGAATGGGGTTTATTTCTGCTAAATAAATGCCCATATTAACTTATCCAAATAATAATAGTAGAATGGTGATTTATTCTACTAAATAGCGTCCAATTAATTTAATTAGCGGAACAGTGTTTTATACAAGTGCTAGGCTCATAAATGCAAATCACCATTAAAGGGGGCAATGACTAGGCTTGATTTGATTTTATAAGTGAGGTGATATCTTATAAGTTGATTTGAATTTATAAGCGGATTTGATCTTGTGTGTGTGATTTAATGTTTTGTATGCTTGACTTAATTTGTTGTTATCATGATATATATATATATATATATATATATATAAACACACATATATATATATATATTCATGTAAACTAATTTGTCCATATATGTATTTACACACTTACATATTTACATACACACGTATATATATGGATATATACCTACGTATATACTTTATCATAAGTTTGAAAGTTGCCATTCAAATTCTGTACATGTATATATATTTAGATGTACTCTATTTTCTTAACCATATACACCTATAAATATACTTATACTTGTATATATTTTTTCCATAATCATTTCTATTTTCAAGGATCATTTTTATTCATGTAATATTAATTTGAATTTGTTTTCAATTTATTCATATATTTATTCTGTTGTTATACATACATATATTAGAAATTCAAATTAAATCAATTTCTATTTTATAAACAAAATCTAGAAATTTAAATATTATTTTGGTTTTAAAACGATATATTATTACTAATTGTTATTTAATTGGATTTATTCTGATTAAAGTACCGTATTATTGAATATTCAAAATAAATATTCAAAACTCAAGACGACAAAACTTCCGGGTCGTTACAAAAATGCTCTCTGGAATCCTATGTTATTGGAAAATGAAATGAAGTTACTCCGCAGTTAGCAAAGATGGAGTTTGGTTCAGAGGATTATCAAAGACCCTTAGGGCACGTCACTCGTCTAGTGAGGGAGGCTAATCGTGAGGCTGAGCCAAAGAATAACTTGCATTTTTCGATCCAGTTATTATATAATGTATTGGTCCAAAAGAGTAGACGTGAAGTCTTAAGCGATAGAAGAACCAACCTTAAGAGCAGTAGAACTATAGATGCTAACTTTAAGGCGAGTATATTGTCGAATCATTCTAAACTAAAAAGCTTGATAGCGAACTTGGTTGGGTATGTTTTACTTTAAATTTTGCCTTAATTAAAACCCATGTAACACATGTGTAGGATCTAATGGAAATCGGCATGTTTTGGCCAATTGGATTCTAGACATCGACCAAGATAGTGAGGAGTGTCAATCTGTATAGTGTGCATCCTATGTCCATAGTATAGTGTATGGAACACTCTATGTAGATTTCCCGCTCAGCTGACAAACGAGCTCCGTTGCACCATGGAATTGTGTGTCGAATCTTACCTATTATTGTAGAGTGAACGATAACAAAACCGTTGTCCAGAGTAATACAGAGCTTTCTTTGCAGGAACATAAGATTATGGTGTGTAACTTGAAGTATCGACTTAAATATTCAATTTGGATGTCGTAGTGCATTCATTGCGACCATTCTTTAGAGTTTCCTCATTGAAGTATGATTATTGATTCATATTCGACCAAGATTCGATGAAGTTGTCTGTAGATCTTTTATGTGTAGAGATTTGGCATCATTGCAAATCAAGGACCGACTATAGGAAAAACTGAAGTATGAACTATAAAAACACAAGGCAAATACCAAGTCTTGGAGGACATGAAAAAATTGATATGAAACCATTAGCTGTCGATGTTGGCCATGAATGTAACCCAAGATTTTCCCAAGGTCACCTAGGCTTTGACTTTGCTATGCAAATTGAGGTGTTGGCAAAGAGTCAACCAAGAAACAAAGATTGCAATCAATCCCATTGTTCGTAACATAATGACGACGATTACAAGTGCCTGAAGGCGGTATCTAAAACACCATCCTATGGCGGCACCAAAGGTAACCCACCTTTGAGTATTGGATCCAAATCTGAAATGGTAGAGTTTGGGATGAAAAGCTCGATGTTGAAATTGTTGTAGTTTCTAATTAAATTGATGATGATGATGTAGGCGGTGGAAAGCTACGACGGTGACTAAGTGGGGAGGTCAAGGAGCTTAGGTGGTGGTTGAGAACTGGGATTTGCAAAGGAAGACGAGTATAAGGCTAGCAAATGAAAATCAAGTAAGGGGGAAGTTTGCTAAGTCCCCAATATAAATACGTTTACGTACCGCTAAAAAATCATGTTGGTAGTGACAAATTTTGATCGGTACCAATAAAATGATTCGGTTACTGATTAAAAAAATCAAGTATGTATGTGTGTGTGTGCGCACTTTCTATGTGTATATTGTGTTATAACTTTTAAAATAAAACATTTCAATTATTTTTATGTGTATATACTGTGTGTATATATATGTGTGTGTATATGTATGTATTAAATTATATTTTTATATATTTATACATATAAGTATCATATTTAATATATATAAATATTTTTACAAAATTATGATGGACGAGTTTAAAAAATTATTTTATGGTCACTTAGGATATATATGTATATATTTATACTATACCTTTAATATTATATATATGTTATACCACACTAGACATCATGTTGTCATAGGTTAAAGTGGTGAACTCTCCTGTGAACCACAATCAGGTAAACCACAATCAATATATATATGTATGTATGTATTGTTTTGATGTCCATATTATGAATATGAATATTAAGACATTTTAATAAAATTAATCAATTAATTATAAATAGAATTTAATAGAAAATAAATATTTTAACTAATAAAATAAGTTTTGAATTTTAAAAGCATCTTTTATTAATCAAAATACTAAATTTGATTTGATAATAATAATTATTTATTTACACAAAAACAAATAAAAGATCTAGTGCAAATTAATAAAATGATTTTGTTTAAATTCATCCTTTTACTTACATGACAGGTGCACCTGACAAAATGACATCTTAATGGTGGTACCGACGTATAAATGGCATTATTACCCAAGCGTAGCCTTGATTCATTCATTTTTGGTGTATTTTCCTATCCTTCCAAGTGTAGAACATGGAATCGGTGAACTTATGACTCAGTCACCCATGTTGTGACTCTAATTCCTCCATAAGATGTTTCCTGTTCTCGAATAATGTAATGGGGGCATTGGTACAAAAATAGCATAATAACCCACTTAGTAAACATGATTCTTTCAAATATATAGACATGGGTGTGTCAGAAGACCTCAATCACCTCTGTAGAAAGAGGCGTCACCCTAAGAAAAGTGACATGACTGTACTATTCCATTGACAAAAGCACCATCGTGAAACAACAACTCCTAGTGCCTTACCAATCTTTTGATGAAAATATGCTAATGTACGGCCTGCCAACTAACATGCATTTGAACCACTCCACCTACATGACATTCGAGTTGACCACATTTGGACTGCTATTTGTACTAAAATTGGACATAACACTCTTCGGACGTATTTAAAGAGATTAGAATGAAGAATATAAATGTAAAAAGAAGCTAATCTAACAAACATGCCATAATAGACAAAAAGAAATGCAAGCACACAGGAATTTATAGTGGTTCGGTGTTGTAGCCTACGTCCACTTTGGAAAATTTGTTGTTTTATTGATGTCTACTAATTGATTACAACAGAGAATACTCAAGCACTCGTGTTACAATGGGTTTTCGACAGAGTAACGGCATAACGGAGTCAAAAGTCACTTTTCTGAAGGTATAGGGTTGCTATTTATAGGCATAGTCTGAAAATATCTAACATAGATCATGGAATACAACTTTGCCTATGTGGGTAGGCTCACTTGATCGATCTGAGGTCATTTGCGATCGGTCCCTGATCGATCCCTACTCCATTCTTATCGATCAAGATTAGCTCATTTTGGGCTGAGATCGATCGAGGACATTGTTGAGATGGTAAGTAAGCTCCTATGAAAATTTGGAGGTGTTTGGACTTTTAGATTTTGAGTTATGATCGATCCAAGTTTGTATTTGCAGTTGGCTGTCGAATTCGTATCGATCCATGTTCGAATCAATCACTTCAATGCTTATGCATGTCGATCGGTCGTGCTATGATGACATGGAGCGGCAATTACGTGAAGATCCACTTTTAGTGCCGAGCGAATGTTTCCTCTGATTGACCAAGCCATTTCGTATCGAGCTAACTAAATCCTTTTGTATCGATCCTCGGATGTCATTTCGTATGGATGTCTGCCGCTAGATTCATATCTATAACTGTAGGCCGCTTCATATCAATAGGGAATGGTGGCATTCGTATCGATCTGTTACGAGCTCTTCATATCGAGTATTTAGTGGAAAGCTTCGTATCGACCATTGGCCGATCGATACGAACTGTGTGATTGGGAGGATCGATACGAAGAGGGTTTAGAGACAATTAGACGAAATCTGATCATAGGTAGCATTTGATGGATACGAGGGACATGGATGGATATGAAGGATAACTAAAGTCAATCGATACGAATTAACTCTTCCTTTATGGATGGATAGGAAATCGTACGGATATGAATGCGGTTGGTTTTCTTGATCTCGATTGATCCATATCTTGAGAAAACGAACTTCGATTGACCTGAAATTTGAAACGTTGGCTTTCATAGCTTTGCTTGTCATATCGTATCAATTGTATCTTGATCCGGACTCGGACCAAATTTTCTGGTATCCAAAGTGAACCTGTGTATAACCAATCTCCGAGTCGAATTGTCTTTGGTTTCCAGTCAGGTTCTCGATATCACGGCCTTGTCAAAAGATGGGATAACATTTTCCTCCCAAAGTACATCTTGTATGAACATGACATGCTTTGAAAAAATTGCACCCTTTATTCCGTAAAAATTTTATCTGACTCGCTGAATAGTTATTGCCATTTCATCAAGAGATGTAACCTTTGATTGATTTCCTGTAATACAAAGGTTGAATTGTTGGCTGCCAATAATCATGCAGTGTTTTATTGTAACTAAGTTTTAAGTGCTAGCAATTTGTTGTTCACTATTTTGATTGTCATCAGGTGAGCATTCAATTCCTGTCAATTTTGAAAATTGAATGATAGTTCGTCATACACGAACGTATGTTAACTTGACTCCTGTCCACGTTCATAGGTCATTGTCAAATATTTTAGTTTTCATTTTGATCGAGTTTCATATCGATCCTCTCCTGGATTGATGTGAAATTCGAGTTGTAACCACGTTTGATGGTTATTTTAAGTCCTTCCTTCATATCGATCCTCTCCTGAATCAATTTAGGAAGTTAGGATGTATGCTTCGTATCGATGGTTATCGATACGAAGTAGTTGACTTTTTCAGATGATTCGTATCGATGGATATGAGCCCTTGCAGTTTTTGAATGGACCGATACGAAATCGGAATTTCATATCGATGGAAAACAAATGGTCTAAAAGGGCTTGGCAACGGCGTTCATATCGATGACACATAAGAACGATAACAGATGGATACAAAATGTTGTTCTTCAGACTGTTTTGGATTGATGGATACGAAGAAGCTACTTCGTGTCGATGATGTGGGAGACCGCTTCAGGTTGGTTTGCACGGTGACCTTCGTATCGATCTGGCTTCAACCGTTTCGAACGGTCCATGCTACTGGGAGACGAATCGTTTCTTCCCCTTGGTTTTGCACCCATATAAATTCATTTTGGACTTAGCCAAGTTTTCATCCGCCTTCGTTTCTCCACACTGCTTTCGTATCGATCAAAAGATTAAGAAAGAAGAAACTGCCTTTGCCTTCAAACCATTCAAACCTTTTAATCTCTCGAACTAACTACTTAAACTAGGTAATTAGTTGAAATAATTCATCTCAAAATGATGAGACCTGAGTTCTTATGCCACTTTGTTCATAACCATGACCGATTCTGATGATTTTGAGGCCGGAGTTAGTTCGGAGCAAGGTTGAGGGAGGAGAGAACAACACTCAGGACATTTGGAGAAGAAGAAGAAGTGATGATGGATATGAAAGAATCGGTGGAAGGATCCTTGGCTTTGACCTCGTATCGATGAAGGATATAAGGAACACCTTTCGTTGATCAGGGATAGGGAATTCGGGTCAATCTGGAACCAATGGGTGGAAGAGGGAACTTTTTATCAGTATGGAGTAGTGGAAATTCATATCGATATAAAGTGATCGATACAAAGTATTGGTAGTGTGATCGATACGAAGTTGAGGAGCGGACGATCGATATGATTTCTTTGTAGGCGATCGATACGAAAGTGAGAGTCTCCTATCGATATGAAGCTTGCTTTTCTTCAATCAATACAAATTGGGCTTTCGGTGATCGACCCAAGTTCAAACTTTTACGGACACTTTTCACACTCGAACATATGACTCCGACGAGCTTCTGCCTTGCATAACTGGACTTAACTGTTGCACTGTATATTTTACTGCCCTTTGAAGCTCGTCGATGGAACTGTAACTTGGCAAATTTGATGAATTCTAACTTAGATCATTCTCCAAAATTTTAGGTTGTGATGGTCAGCGATGACAATCACTTCGGTTGAATCTCTAAGTCTTGTCGTTTGAACATCTCTTAAATTCTATAGAATTTTTAAGTGTTAAGTAGAACTGCACTACACAACACATTCACGCACTTTACATCGGGGGAAACACAGGTTTATTTCCATATAATGATAATTTTTACTAAGTTCAATAGCTGTGGTACTTGGAAGTTCTGAGTCGCAGGATGTCTAGAGTCCGTCTCTTCCCGTAATCGAAGTGGCAGCCATTGCAGCTGAAGTAATTAGCCCTGCTCCAGATCAGTTGCCGAGAGCAGTATTTATGATGAACCCGCGGGATTTTGTCTACTCTAATATCTCTGAATACATGTTAGGTAGGATTTTCCTAAGGCGGGTTGCCGCTGAATGATGTCTTATTACCAGGGCCGAAAGATAGAGCTAACAACCCCCCATAGGGATACACGGCTTACAATAGATTCATGTGTGTAGCCAAGACGCTTCCTCCCTTCAATCAGTTCATCAAGAAGTGTTGCTTTACTCGAGGATTGCTCCATCCTAGTTTACCCAAATGGGTACGCTTTGCACAATGGTCTATTTTTTATCTTTATGGAGCACCTCTTTCGACCTCCGCATGTAGAAGAGATCAGATATTTGTTCAACATAAAAAGTCATGGGAATAACCCTTCTTTCACTTTTTGGAAGAGGTTAAAATTGCCAGATAGTGGTCGGATCTTAGAACAAGCTTAGCTATTTAAAAACCAAGTGGTTCTTTGTTCGGTGTCCATCGGGATTCGCCACATGATGGCTAGTCAGACGTAAGTGCTCCAACCTTTTTGTCGATTAACTGGATAATACTAATTGATGTGGAGTCTAACACTTTTTTTCTTATATAGCTTTGTTTTCGCGACCCGAAGGGGCTCAGTTTAAATAATAATAAGGGTTCTTTAAGCGGTGCCAGCCGCGCATAAAGAAATCGACGAAGTCCTCATATATGAAAATTTGATTGTCGTGGGGCTGATAGATAGAGATCAGAGCATAGGACTAGTAGGAGTTCTTAGGACGGCTCCGGCGAGGCAAATAAGAAGGAGAGCTCTCAGAATTGTTACAACCAAACAAGGCGACGACGAGAGCTCGCCAACTAGAGACTAACCCGTGGTTGTGCCTTCGTAAGACCCTCAAGCATTGGGAAAAAGAAAAGGCAAGACTGTTTTCCGCAAATCTCTAAGGTGCAAAACCGTCGTGGTGTCTCTGCCATCTACTAGTCAGGAGATTGCTCCTCCGCAAATGGAGAGCTTGTTGGAAGGATTGGAGGATGTCTCAATCCTAGATGATCTGACTACACTTCAAGACTTCAGGTTGGAAACCGAGGTAGGCTGGAGTGCGTTAGATGTAGGGGAGTCGACTCCTGCAAGTGGAGTCGCCACAATCGGTTGGTTGGAGATTTGCACATGCGCACACACACGGCACCGCAAAACTTATCATCATATGTTTTTGGTTTCAGAGGACAACAAATTCCAATTTTCTTTTAATTTCATATACACAATGGTGAGGCAAGGCTCGATGCTTGATAGTCTCTACTTTGCGCGTTGTTCTTCTAATTCTTACTCTAAGTCTCACAGGCGTGAGTCAGAAAGAGACTGACCGATGACATTCCAGTCAAGAGCACGAGCACCGGGAAAGGGGTAAGGAAAGGGATTATAGGCGCCGCTCACGATCACGCTTTCAACCACCCAGAATTCCTTCCAAACCTACTGGCTCTGGTAGACATCCTTTTGAAACTTCTCGTCAAGTACCACCTCCTCAAATTTCAAGGCCCATAAGAAACTCAAAAAACTGAGGTTGAAACCTCCGTTACTACTGAACAAGTCACTATAGAACCCACCGAGGAAGGAGCGATTAGAATCGCTAAGTTGAAGAAGGATTTCCTAATTATCTGCTTCGACGGCTTCATATTTCCTCCACACTTAAAGCGAATTCCTAATGAGGCAGAACAGACAATACATGACTACATACATGATGTTTATAGTCAGTATCAAGAATGGATGAAGACTATAGAGAAAGTTTCAGTGGTAGCCTTTGAGCGGGCGAAGACAATTGAGAAACTAGAAACTGATCTCGCTTAGAAGGACCGCATAATTCAGGTGCTCAACAATGAGGATGAATCTTCGAGAAATTCGAAAATGGAGGCTAATAAGAGGGCCGATGAGGCAACCTAGAGGATGGACAAGATGAGACAAATACATTTAGCCTTGGTCAAGGAAATGGGACATCGGACCACTACTGTCATGGTAGAGAGAGACGCGGCACTCAAAGAGCTTAAGGAGCTAAAAGCCAAATTTGCTGAAGTCGCCAAGGAAAAAGACAACGCTAATAGAGTTACCCAAGAGGCGTGTGAGCAGGCCGTGGTACTCAGGGATGAGCAGGATGCGGCCAAGCTAAAGGTACAAGAAACCGATGCCAAAATTGAGATTGAGGTTAGAGCGGCAGATGCTAGGTTGGAAGATGATATTGAAGACCTCCTGGTCACTTATAATGTAAATGTCTTGGAACATTGCAACCTAGGCTGGCTCGATGATTACCCGCTACATATGTACAATGCCTAATGCTTCTTCGTAGAGGATGAGAAAGCGGACCGCAACACTGCATCTATTAACAACTTTGAGCTAGAGAACATGATATTAACCGAAGATGAGAGAAAAGTTCTTCACGATGCCATTATCACTTTTTAAAAGGAGAAACTAGCCGCTAAATACTCGGACATTGGAGAGGGGTCTGAAATTGAGCGCCATAAAGGAAACTCTAAAATGTCTACAGCGACTCAGCCCGAGCTTACTTCTATAATTAACCTTCCAGCTACCCGGATAGGCCGCATATTTCCCCAGTCCATGAACATGTTTCTAAAGGCGCGTCGGCTCGACATGCGAGTTAATCTAAGGAAGGTACTTCGAACACTTCTTATATTCATCCAAAGGCTGGAGCATTTCCAGACGATGTCACTGATATCTTTTCTTATCTTTATTCAGGCGTATGTTCTGCACCAGGTGATCCTCCTACAACCCAAGAATTGCACCATGAGCAGGAGGCTCTTATGATGGAGGTAACGACCACAACAGTTGCCACATCAACCGGGAAGGTGGACAAAAGCAGCTTCATTCTTGATGAGCAAATGATGGAAGAACTCCTCGGCCACCAAAGCGACCCAATCATTGACCTGCCTTTCAACATAGGTGAAAATGTATTTATGGCTAGCTCATTAGGCCTTACTAGCAGCATTCCAGTGGACGCTCAAAGCAGTTCGGAAGAAGGAGATAATGGCGGAAATTAACATTGAAATGGAGAGAGCTAAGCAGGCTAGCGGCATGGGAGGTGGCATGGCGGGCCCTGGTCCGGTCCCTATGCTTATCTTCTCTCCAGGTGGCACGATCATTGATACCCGCATGCCTCCTCTATCTTCCAACATTGAAAGTGTCACTGTTCCTCTAGCTCCGCATATCGAGAGCATTCTGATCCCTGTGAGTTTGGAGGAAGAGACCACTATAATTCCCCCGGCCGAAGACCAACCAGCAAAAGGAGGCCGGGGAGGCAAAGGCTCAAAAAGACAGCCGAGTAGTAGTTCCAGTGGATCAACACCCAAGAAAAAGAAAAAGAAGAAGAAGAAGCCGAAGGAGTGGACATGTCTTTTTGTTTCCTTTTTTGGTAGATAGGTAGGAATTTCCTTTTGCTTTCCGTAAGCCATGTATAAATGTGGGTTCGTCCCCTGCCTATAGGAATTCTTGAAATAATTTTTGTACTTACCTTTCTCTTTTGAAGAATAGTTGAAATGAGATTCCATTTTGTTTTTAGCATAACTCTGTGCCTATTCACTTAAGCATTTCCGCACTCGTATTTCCATTCAATGTACTCGTGAGGCTTTTAGTTTTTGAGTTGAACTTGAGTTCCGTCGTTAAGTCCCAAAGTCATGGCTTCGGGTCATAACCAAACATCGAGTCGAATTTCGATGTTACACTGTCTTGGTAAGTGGCTGGCACTTGAGTTACGCCCCCAGTCTCGAGGAAATTTGAAGTAGTCGGTTCGCGGACACTTTTTGTTGACCTTTATTTAACTAAATCAGAATGAAGTTAAAGTGAGATAAATTTGAGTGGTCAATCACACTCGTTCATCAATAAGTACTTACATCCGCACTCTGGGGATTGATCTTGAGTGCTGGCGGTCGGTTATGCCTGCTCGTCATTTAGATTCACGTTTATGCTCCGGGGACAAAGGATAATTCACGGGTGGTCGGTCGCACCCGTTTAGTACATGGAGTCATATCCACGCTCCAAGGACAAGAGTTGTTTTATGGGCGATTATTCACGCCCGTTTAATGTTTTATACTCCAGTTCGCGTTTCGTGAATCTGGAGTTTATTGATAGATGGTCAGTCACTCCCATTTAGTGTTTAGAATTAGATTTGCACTCTGGAGATTTAAGTTGTTTTATAGGCGGTTAGTCACACCCGTTTAATGTTTATACTCCGGTGCAAGCTTTTCGAATTGGAGTTAGTTAATGTTTATACTCCAGTTTGCAGTCCGAGAATCTAGAGTTGGTTGATGGATGGTCAGTCACACCCATTTTGGTGTTTGTACTCCAGTCCACGCTCTCGGGACTAGAGTGAGTCGGTGGGTGGTCAGTCTCACCTGATTGCGGTTATACTCTAATTTGTGCTCTAGGAATATGGAGTCGGTCGACAGATGGTCAGTCACATCTATTTAGGCATTTGGATCCTATTTGCACTCTGGGAACAAGGAGTTGATCAAGGTTGCGGACGGTCATTTCACATCTACCTTGACTTGGAAATCGAAGTTGTGGATGGACGGATCCATCCTCATTGAGTTTTGGATTCGAATTTTGTACTCCAACTCGCACTTCGGGAGCTGGAGTTCATTGGAGGATTGTCATGTATCAATCCTTTTGGCTTTAGCCTAGTTGCATACACCCAAGTTCAGGGTTTCACTTAGCAAGTGATCGATCGGATCACAGTCACTCCCTATTTGAATAAGTCCCACCATAAGATGGAACTTAGCTCTTTGTGTATCGTGATGGTTGCATGAAGCATTTTAAGAATCGCCACTTTGGCTTGACAAGTTTGCATTTTATTGCTGAAATAAGAAAGTACTGCGAAGTCAGTTGCTTTATTACAAGTTCAAATTTCGAAATGCATAAACAAATTTCAAAGGAAAAGCAGACTAAATGAATAAATAAAGCCTATCATGTGTAATAGCGATGGAGACTCTTGCTGTTCCATGCTCTTGGTAAAATGAGACCATCAACAGTTGATAGTTTGAATGTGTCGTCTCCAAGTCTCCGCTCGATTACAAACAGTCCTTTCCATGTTGGTTTCATATGCGAAGGGACCAGATAGATTCTCTTAAGTACGAGATCACCAAGTTCAAAGGTCGTTCTGGGTTGGACCTTAGCATTGTATAATCGGGCGACTCGACTTCGGTGTTCGGCTGGCCTCAAATCAGCCTCTTCATGCTTCTCATCCAATAAATCCAGAGATTTAGCAAGTAAAATGGCTGTCATCTTTGGATCATAATAGGTCACACGATGAGAAGGTACTTCCAACTCAACTGGAATAACGACTTCAGAGCCGTAGGAAAGTGAAAATGGAGTGTGGTCGGTCGTAGACTTATGGGTAGTTCGATATGCTCATAGGGCCATGGGAAGTTCATCGACCCATCTGCCTCCAGCCTTCTTCGGTCGTTTCTTCAAGATGGACTGAATAACTTTGTTAACAGCTTCAACATGTTCATTTGCTTCAGGGTGAGAAACAGTTGAGAATTTCATCTGGATGTGGAAACGTTGACAGAAATTCTTGAACTTGGCACTATCGAATTAGGCTCTATTGTCAGTGATAATTGTTTATGGGAGGCCAAAACGGAAGATGATGGTACTTACAACAAAGTTGATTACTTTTTTCGTTGTGATAGTAGCGAGGGGCTTGGATTTCGCCCATTTAGTAAAGTAGCCAATCGCAAGATGATGTACTTTGAACCCCCTTTGGCCAAAGGCAATGACCATATATATCAATGGCCCATGTGGCAAATGGCCATGGACTGACCATCTGTGCGATTTCGCCAGGCGGGGCTCTTGGGATCCTGGCATGCTTCTGGCATCTATCGCATCTCTTGGCATAAGGATAACGCGTCTTTGTTCACGGTCGGCCAGTAATATCCATATCTCAATATCTTTTTGGAAAGGGCTTGCCCCTTAGTGTGATTACCACATTCTCCCTCGTGCATGTCATGTAACACTCGCATGATTTCATAATGGGCGATACAAAAAAGTAAAGGAACTGAATACCCCCTTCTGTATAGGACTCCGTTCTGGATAATGAATCGCAAAGCCTTTCGGAGAATCTGGCTTCTCTCACTCCTTCGTTCAAGCAGAGTTTCGTTCTCAAGATAAGTCCTGAGCGAAGTCATCCATGACTCCTTCTCGGGTGATGCTTCGTGTACCCAGTGCATCTCTAACTGATCGATACTCGGAGTGGTAAGTGTCTCAATGGGAATGAGTCACATTTGTTGCGCTTCGCCAGTGCCGGCCAACTTCGCTAGATAATTGGCCTTCTGATTTTGCTTTCAAAGTATGCAGTAGATGGCATAGTAGTCGAACAGATTCAAAACTTCCTGAACTCGAGCAAGATAAGTAGCCAAGCTCTGGTCTCTAGTTTGGTATTCTCCCCGAACCTGACATGCGACCAATTGTGAATACAGTAGATCTCCACAACAATAATTCCCAAATCTCTGGGAAGTCTGAGTCCCACGAGTAAAGCTTTATACTCTGCCTCATTGTTAGTTGCACGGAAGTCAAACTTTAAGGCATAGCATATGGAACGACCTTATGGAGTTTCAAGTACTACTCCGGCGACTAAGCGACGGTCATTTGATGCACCATCAGTATATAGCTTCCATATGTGTTTTCGAGATTCACTAGCTTTGGGAAAGTCCTTTGGAATGGTGAATTCAACCATGAAGTCCACCAAAGCTTGTCCTTGAATGGTTCGAATTGGTGTATAAGTGATATCAAACTGACTCAACTCGATATTCCACTTGAGCAACCTACCAGATGTCTCAGGTCGTGTAAGGACCTGTCGTAACTGCTGGTCGGTGTAGACTGTGATCGGGTGAGCTTGGAAATATGGTCGGAGCTTTCTTGAGGTAAAGACGAGATAATATGCCAGCTTTTTCAACTTTTGAAAGTTTCTTTCCGCCCTAGTCAATCGCTTACTGATGTAATAGACCGGTCGCTGGATCCAGTCCTCTTCCCGAATCAATGCAACATTGATCGCATTCGTTGAAACTGCCAAATAGATATACAATCTTTCATAATCAGCTGGCTTTGACAAAATGGGTGGCGTCGCTAGGTATTGAACCAATGCTTGGAATGCGCCTTCACACTCCATCATCCATTCGAAATTGCGCTTTCCTTTCCTGATCAGGTCGAAGAAGGGAATGCACTTATCTGTGGATTTGGAGATGAATCTACTCAAGGCTGCCACCTTCCCGTTGAGGCTATGCACTTGATTTATGATTCTAGGAGTCTTGAGATTTCGAATCGCCCAGATTTTCTCAGTTTGGCTTCAATTCCTCGAGCATTGATAATGAATCCAAGGAATTTTTCGAATGTGATGCCAAAGTGACATTTCAATGGGTTGAGCTTCATTCTGTATTGTTAGAGGATGTTGAACGTTGTTTCTAAGTCTTTGACATGATTAATGGACACTCGTGACTTTAAAAGCATATCGTCCACGTACACCTTCGTGGTTTTCTCGATCTGGTTAGCGAACATTCGGTTCACAAGCCTTTGGTAAGTTGTCCCAGCGTCCTTAAGTCCGAACGACGTCACTTTATAGCAATAGAGTCCTAGATCGGTAACAAAGATGGTATGCTCCTGATCAGGTAGGTGCATCGATATTTGATTGTAGTTGGAATATGCGTCCATGAAAGATAAGAGTTCATGTTCGGCTGTTGAATATACAAGTTGATCAATTCTGGGAAGTGAAAAATTGTCTTTAAGGTAGGCTTTATTCAGATCTGAGTGGTCCACACAAGTTCCCAATTTTCATTGCATTTCCTGATAAGCACTGGGTTGGATACCTACAACGACCCGCTATTTTGGACCATTCGAATCGACAATAAAACCAGACATGTCCGACTTGAATAGTTCAAAATACCGAATTGTTAATTTTTCTATTTATTCAATTTATTACAAGAAAATCTTTTTGAAATATAGATTTACATAAACACTTAACCATATTATGTGTATTATATCAATTCTAATTTAAATCAAATATTACTACTAAGTCTATATATAAAATTTCCAACTTAAGAATCAATATTTATTTAACCATATATTTCTTTCCAAAATCATAGAAAATATTTCAAAATATTTATATATGGACCAGCGGTGTCTATATATATTTTCTATCATATGGTCAAGTGCTACGGATATTTATCATTTCAATTCATCCACTAAATATATACGGGTGGATATCATTTCAACCCGTATTCCCAAATTCAATTAAATGAAAATTGTTTGGGTTTATCATTTCAACCCATAACGATTTTCTCCTATCCTAAAGTCCGTTCGGGTATGTATCATTTCAACCCATAGTGAATACTATACTAACAGGGCACTTGCAGAGTGATAACAGATATGATAATAATATAACAACATGCATATATCATCAATAACAGTATAATATAAACAGTAGGATATGGTGTCATATACCACAAGTGAACAGTTATAGATAATAGCATAAATATAACAATTTAAATAACTACAGCAGCATACTTCATTTTTTGTTTCAATTGAAATTAAATTTAATAAATATAAGAACGTTAATCGTGAGTGATTGCTCACCTTTCGAGGATAAAGAGAATAGACAATGAAGTTTAGTTACGAATTCTAAAGCAACGCTAGATAGACACGATTCGACGAAGAAAACAGGCACGACGAATAAAGCTGATAAATGGAAGAGAAAAAAAATCGAATTCAAATTAGAACAAGATCGATGAAGATGAATGATATAAGTGAACTTACAATTATATATATAATTATATATTACTATTTACATATATAAAACATATTCTAAATTTAATATACATACATTTCAAATCATTGTTTTTAAACCAAACACATATAATAAAAAATCAAACATATATGCAATATATATGTTGAAATAATACTTATTAAAATAAAAACTTATATATAATGTATGTTCATTGCAACATATCAACTGCTGTGTATATAACTTTTAAACTTTATCTTATAAAATATAAAATGTATAAACTTTTATAACTTAATAAACTTTATATTATATATATACTATATACACTTAAAACCTGCGCATGTGATACTTATATTTAAATAATAATATAACCATCGCTATATACACCGCTTAGACATGCTTAAAATTTACTTTCAAAACCGTTATAAGTACCATATACTTACCGACCAAATGTATAAACTCGAATGCTTAGAGATATATATGGCTTTCGTTCTTTTTCTCACTCACTGATTTTGCTGTTTCTAGTACATTGCATTAAGAAAGAGTAATATATAACAAAACCAACAAAACCCCGAAAAGATTCAAAAAAAAAGTATATATATTTTTTAAATCACCTTATATTATTTCATTTAATAACATGATACGAAAAACTTCACTTAAATCAAATTCACGTTTAAAATATTATATATATTAAAAAAACAAAATACTAAGCTTAAACAAATTAGATCAAAAAGCATCTTTACATACAGCAGCCGAAAAAGGAAAATTTTATTTTATAAACTAATATAACAGCATATATACATATATACACAAATACATTTATATATATAAAAGAATAACTTTGACATATATATATATATAAACCATATAATAGACGCTGCAAAATTTGTATAATATATTATTAAACTGGAAACAAGGAAACCCAAGATAATATAACCCATGTGACAAATTCACTGATAATATATATATATATATGCTAACGGACAGAAGTACGATACCTGATATATGCGAACGTACGCAAGCTAGTGGTGACGAGTGTCTGATGGGTGATGGCGATAGGGTATGCGGTTATGGCCTTGAAGAGGCGCTGTAACAACTTGGGAAAGAAAGAAAATAGGCTTCATGGAGGAAGAGAAAGCAACAGTATGTATAAACCCAAAGTTATAAAGGCAGAGGAAAAACGCTTTGCACAATTTAAGGCGGGCTTTAAATTTTTAATAAATACAAAACTTATCTAAGTTTATACGTTTATGACTTTCCAGCTGTAGTGTATACATATAATGAACGGTCATAATGAAAGAAGTGGAAACAGGGAGCGTAGGAAAGGAAATGTTAGAAAAATAAAATTTTCACCCTTAAATTCCGGTGATTAATAAGGTAACGTACCTCTTTAATGAAATGTACAGCAACGGTCACAAGCTAAAATTTAGCTAAAAGTTTAAAGAAATGAGGGGAAGATGGGTTTTTAAATTAATCACTTCCCAGAATTAATATGTCAATGAAAAAAGGAAAGGAGATGAATCAGGGAAACGTATTATAACTTATATATAACTATTAAACGGATAGATGGAAGAAAAGGTGAGCAGGTGAGTAAAAGCGGAAACTAATTTATAAGCAAAATGGAATGTGAGTTGTTGCCTGGGAAGAAAATGGAACAGTTTAAAAATGAAAGGCAATGGACTGCTGAAATTAAATGAGTATAAAACGTGTAAAAGTTATATACTGAAACGGCTATAAAGTTCAATTATTATTATTATAAAACGGGGAATAACGAAAGGCAAGGACGATGATTTCAAAGTTTATTAATGGCTAGGAATGGGGAAGTCTATCTGTGAATTGGAAAAATTATTAAGCAATTGAAATTTTAACGGTATAAAAAGTAACAGCTACACACTATTTTAGAAACAATCAAAGCAATTAATAGCTTGATTGGACAGCGAGAATAAATATGGAAGGACACGTTATAAAGGCAAAATGAACCTTTTGAAAATAAAAGAAATGATAGCAAATAAAACAGTTGTGCCTTGAATTTCTCAAAATAAATTATTTTATGAACATCAATTATTACTAACTTAAATTGAATAGAATCACACCCTAAAATATACTTCTTTGAGTTTTGATGAAAATTTATCATTTGCCACATTTAACTATACGTAATCTAAATGTAAAATTTTATTTCAAAATATTATTATTTAAAATTTCTCAAAAATCAAATTAAATACGCTAAATAAAACCATTAAAAATTTACAAAATTTTATGGGTCGTTACACTCTCCCCAACTCAAAACTTTTCGTCCCCGAAAAGGAAAAAGGTAGGAGAATAGAAACAACCAGAAAGATAAATAGATTGAAAGACAAGGATAAACAATTAATTTAAGACCATATAAATTTTTCTAGAAATATTCATTTGAAAACTTCATTTGCAGTTCAATTATCTTTAATACTTTAAAACTTTTCCAAACATATTTGTAAAATTTCCTGCTTCCCTGGTTAGCACCTTTATAAATATATATGAAAACTATTTGGAACAGTTATTCATATCCTTGGTTATATTTTCAAGGAAGTTATTTGACAACATTAAATTCATAGTTTATAAATTTACTAATTTATCTTAAGACACTTTCAACATTATAGATAAATTAATACTCATTTCTTAAATATGTTATATTAAATTAATAACTTCTGAAATGTTAATGACACTAATGATTTACTATTAAACCATGTAGTATATAAATAAAAAATATTTTAAAGATTATATTCAAAAAGGAAAGGAGGGTAGATTCGGAAAAACGGAATATAGGTGAATAAATAAAGCTGAGCAAATAAGGTAGGTTCAAAGGGATAGTATCGGGCTCGAAAAATTAAATCAAACCATAAAATTTTAATCTGAAATATTAATACAAAATTTCTTTGTTGGAAATACCTTTATAATAAAATACTTTTATATCGAAACGAAGTTTTCCTTTCAAAAAATACTTTTATAACTCGATGTTTCAACAAGTTTATCCTCATTCTTGCAGACTCTGACCATGCGTTGATCAGGCGCAAAGATAGAATTCTTCAAATACTTAGTAGACATGTTTCAACACCCAGTGAAAATACTTGAAAAACCTTAAAAAACAGATATGGAAAGTACAATCCAAACAAAACAATCAAACCAAAACCTTTATCCAACCATGGTTCGCAGATACACAATGGTTACGCCTGGATCCCCCCAAGAAACAATCCGTATCCGTAAGCTTTCTCAGCCCTGCGAGTTACGCCATGATGACTAGTAGGATGCAGGATACACAATGGTTACACCTGGGTCCCCCAGGAAACAATCCGTACCCCTAGGCCATCTCAGCTAGGTAATTTCGCTACTAATGCGACCTACACAGATTACATGATACACAATGGTTACGTCTGGATCCCCCAGGAAACAATCTGTACCCCTAGGCCAGACTCAGCCAGGCAGTTGCGCTATGTAGTCGCGAGAGAAAAAAAACCATGGGTTACGCCACGGTGGGAACACTCGAGTATCACATCCAGAAAACCAAAAATCAGAGAGAATAATATTGATAAAATGAATCCACAATGTGGCCACAAAGCGAATATCAAGCAGAAGGCACTTTCCATATCTTTACTTCGGAAAAATATATATCATATAGTACCTTTCCAAATACTTTTAAATAACATACTTATATAAAGTCCATTATATATAGGATTCCTTTTCCAAATCGAATAATTTTCAAATCAATAGTATATCGAATCATACTTATATAGACTTCGATTATAAAAAAATTCACTTTTCAAATTGAGTATCTTTCAAATCAATAGACTTCAAATCAACTTCATACTTATACAAATCCATTTTATATAAGTTCGACCACTCCCGAATCAAGTATTTAGTAAATCAAGATTCTCAAAAATTTTCTCGTTTCAATATCATATATGATTTCACCAAATTTTCTTCCAAATTAAATATATTCAGTTTCAAAGTTTCTTAAACAATAGGTTTAGAAAATAATCCAAATTTCCAAATCAGCAAAATTTAGGTCAAACAAATTCATTTCCAAAATCACCATATAAGTACTGGTTTTAATTCCAATCTAGTTTCAAAACCAAATATTCTTCCCAAAATCAATTATACTCAAAATGGTTTCTAAATTTATAATTATCCCTTTAAAACCTTTAAACTATTTATTTCTATATAAAAAATCCAGTTTTCCTTTTTCAAATTATTTATTTAACAAAAGTTTCAAATTTACTTAGGTCGTACTCTTCATACTTTAAGCATACAAAACTAAACTTATATTCTTTATCAAATATTTTATACTCTTCGAAATTTCTTAGTTTTAAAACTTTAAACCTTGATTTAGAAGTCCTCGAACCTTCAAAATAGTCGGTGAAATCAAATTTCAAATCCAAGAGTTGGAAATCAGCAACAAATCAGTAAATCAAAAAAAAAATTAAAAATAGAGTTATACTAAATCGAATCGAAAACTCGAGACTTGAACACCGACTTACTTTAAATTATTTCAAATATATATATACCTATATCTTTCGAATATCAAATCATACTTCGAAATTTGAAATCAAAAATTTGTTTCACAATAGTCACTCGCATAACAAAGTATTAAAGTGGCCTCTCCCCACTCTGAAACTCGAAAATCAATGTCGATGATGCGTGCACTCATCACCGAAATTATTTTCCAGCGACATAATTGAGTTCTGGACTTATATTTTCTTGAAAACTTCTTTGAATTTTTTTTCGAAATCCTTGGAACTCATTTGAAGTCATTTGAAACATTTCTTATTCAAAAAATACTTTCAAATCTTATTATTATATATTTCAAAATCTTAAACCAATTTTCAAAAATACCGTAGTCCAATCTCTCGAATTTCAAATTCAAAACCTTTCAGTTATAAATCATTTTATATAAATCAATTTTCTTATAATATTTTCAAATTTTCAAATCTTTTCGAAACTTCAAATTCTCGTTTTTTTAAAGGTATATAATCCTTATCGAAAACATTTTCTCTTTTATATATAGAATAAAATCATAGTTACCCAAATAAAAATTTCGTCATATAAAATAATTTTAAAATACAAACAAAACTCGATTTTCAAAGGATTTCAAGAATGGATTTTAAAACAAAGATAGAGATTTAATTTAGGGGAACTCTAATCAATAGAATCCTGATTCGAAGATAGACTCGATCGAAGATGAGATAATTAAATTACAAAATAGAAGATGGATATACTTCTGTAAATCGCGGGCGACCTTTACCGGTCAACCGTGATTCCAAAATTAGATCGGTGCAGAATTAGGAGGCAATTCGACATTCGATCGCTAGAGATGTAATTCGGAATAACAAGAGATAGTAGCATCTAAACCGAGGGATACATAAATCTCCGATGAATCAATGCCAATTGTAAAGGAGTTTCAGCCCCATTACAAATCATTCAGTGGAGTCAATGGATACTCCAGAATCAAAAGAATATAAATAGAGAGAGACAAGAATGAATTATTGAACCACAGGGATCATTTCGAAGTTCAAAGGAAATCGAGTCAAAAGGAAGAGATTCAACTCGAACGAAAGTGATTCTGTAAATAAATTTTCCATATATGCTAAGTTTTTCCTAGAGCCAAAGCTCTGATACCAATTGTAACGACCCGCTATTTTGGACCATTCGAATCGACAATAAAACCATACATGTCTAACTTGAATAGTTCAAAATGCCGAATTGTGAATTTAAATTTGGCAAACTTAACATATACAGTAAATAAATCAATCACAGAATCACAGATACATAGTAGTACAATAATACGCAGCGGAATAAATGAATAGTAGTTCATGAAGCTACTATATAACAAAGTTAGAAATAAAATACATCAGAATATCCCAGATATAGTGAAGTCTCAAATGCAACAGATGACTTCTCTTATCAACTGGAAGTGCTGAAAGCTAAGTGATAGTTCGATCTCCAGGCGAAGCTCCAAACTCCAAACTCCAAAGGTGAGTCTCAATGTTGTATCACTCAGTCTGACCCGAGTGTAAAGCAAAACATAAAACACTCGAGTCAGGATTAACATTCTTATATCAATAAATCCAACTCAAGTGAAATATCAACTGAAATAAAATTAACTTAGAGGATGTTTAGGATAACCATCCTCTAAGGATCCCTGGAACTATCTATAGGGTAGAAATATACACTATGTCACCGTGGTCATCTCAATTTTATTTATTATTCAAAAACAAAATATCATTTCACTTCAAATATATTTGTTTTCAAATTTGATCACTTTCACAGTTATGATTCAAATCTACTCTAAAATTCAAATCTAGTCAAATCTCAATTTATCAATTTAAAAATTCAACTCAATTCCTAAACAACCACTTCAATTTTACCGATCTCAAAATTCGGATTTGTAATCACAAAATACCCCTTTATATTTCAATATATTTCAAACTTTAAGTATTCAACGTTTCAAACTAAATTTTATTCAATTTAGTTTTCTAAATAATAATTTCAAATTTTAGTTCAACCTAAATTCTCATTTTTATTCAATTTAGTTTCTAAATAACAATTCAGCTATATTGATTTCAAGTACAGATCTGAATCTCAAAATAACCCATTTAAATTCCAATATAGTTCAAAGCTTTAATATTTAAATGTTCAATTTAACAGTTTCATAAAGATCTCGATTAACCTCATTATTATTTAGTCTTGAAATGCTCCCTCATTTGATTCAATATCATTTAAGTAATCTTAAATTACATTTTACTCAATATTTTATTTTAATTCATTTAAACGTGAAATATTCATTAAATCGCTTAAATCAAAAATCCAGTTATAAAAATCATACCTATAGATTTCCCATTTAATAATTTCAAATCGATTTAAATGAATAAATCCTTATTTAAATACCATTCTTAATAAATCCAAATTTATCTCCCAATCTTAATTATTCAATTTATTACAAGAAAATCTTTTTGAAATATAGATTTACATAAATGCTTAACCACATTATGTGTATTATATCAATTCTAATTTAAATCAAATATTACTACTATGTCTATATATAAAATTTTCAATTTAAGAATCAATATTTATTTAACCATATATTTCTTTCCAAAATCATAGAAATTATTTCAAAATATTTATATATGGACCAGTGATGTCTGTATATATTTTCTATCATATGGTCAAGTGGTACAGATATTTATCATTTCAATCCGTCCACTAAATATATACAGGTGGATATCATTCCAACCGTAATCCCAAATTCAATTAAATGAAAATCGCTTGGGTTTATCATTTCAACCCATAACGATTTTCTCCTATCCTAAAGTCCGTTTGGATATGTATCATTTCAACCCATAGTGAATACTATACTAACAGGGCACTTGCGGAGTGATAACAGATTTGATAATAATATAACAACATGCATATATCATCAATAACAGTATAATATAAACAATAGGATATGGTGTCATATACCACAAGTGAACAGTTATAGATAATAGCATAAATATAACAATCTAAATAACTACAACAGCATACTTCAATTGTTGTTTCAATTGAAAAAAATTAATAAATATAAGAACGTTAATCATGAGTGATTGCTCACCTTTCGAGGCTAAAAAGAATAGACAATGAAGTTTAGTTACGAATCCCAAAGCAACGCCAGATAGACACGATTCGACGAAGAAAACAGGCACGACGAACAAAGCTGATAAATGAAAGAGAAAAAAAATCGAATTCAAATTAGAACAAGATCGATGAAGATGAATGATATAAGTGAACTTACAATTATATATATAATTATATATAACTATTTACATATATAAAACATATTCTAAATTTAATATATATACATTTCAAATCATTGTTTTTAAACCAAACATATATAAAAAAATCAAACATATATGCAATATATATGTTGAAATAATACTTATTAAAATAAAAACTTATATATAATGTATGTTCATTGCAACATATCAACTACCGCGTATATAACTTTTAAACTTTATCTTATAAAATATAAACTGTGTAAACTTTTATAACTTAATAAACTTTATATTATAAATATACTATATAAACTTAAAATCTACGCATGTGATACTTATATTTAAATAATAATATAACCATTACGACATAAACCGCTTAGACATGCTTAAAATTTGCTTTCAAAACCGTTATAAATACCATATACTTACCGACCAAATGTATAAACTCGAATGCTTATATATATATATATATATATATATATATATATGGTTTTCATTCTTTTTCTCACTCACCTATTTTTCTATTTCTACTACATTGCATTAAGAAAGAGTAATATATAACAAAACCAACAAAACCCCGAAAAGATTCAAAAAAAAAGTATATACATTTTTTAAATCACCTTATATTATTTCATTTAATAACATGGTACGAAAAGCTTTACTTAAATCAAATTCACGTTTAAAATATTATATATATAAAAAAAAACAAAATACCAAGCTTAAACAAATTAGATCAGAAAGCATCTTTACATATTGCAGCCGAAAAAGGAAAATTTTATTTTATAAACTAATATAACAGCATATATACATACATACACAAATACATTTATATATATATATAAGAATAACTTTGACATATATATATATATATATATAAACCATATAATAGACGCTGCAAAATTTGTATAATATATTATTAAACTGGAAACAGGGAAACCCAAGATAATATAACCCATGTAACAAATTCACTGATAATATATATATATATATATATATATATATATATATATATATATATGCAAACGGACAGAAGTACTATACCTAATATATGCGAACATACGCAAGCTAGTGGTGACGAGTGTCTGATGGGTGATGGCGATAGGGGTATGCGGTTATGGCCTTGAAGAGGCGTTGTAACAACTTGGGAAAGAAAGAAAATAGGCTTTAGGGAGGAAGAGGAAGCAACAGTAGGTATAAACCCAAAGTTATAAAGGCAGAGGAAAAACGCTTTGCAGCTGTAGTGTATATATATAATGAACGGTCATAATGAAAGAAGTGGAAACAGGGAGCGTAGGAAAGGAAAGGTTAAAAAAATAAATTTTTCACCCTTAAATTCCGAGGATTAATAAGGTAACGTACCTCTTTAATGAAATGTACAGCAATGGTCATAAGCTAAAATTTAGCTGAAAGTTTAAAGAAATGAGGGGAAGATGGGTTTTTAAATTAATCACTTCCCAGAATTAATATGTCAATGAAAAAAGGAAAGGAGATGAATCAGGGAAACGTATTATAACTTATATATAACTGTTAAACGGATAGATGGAAGAAAAGGTGAGCAAGTGAGTAAAGGTGGAAACTGATTTATAAGCGAAATGGAATGTGAGCTGTTGCCTGGGAAGAAAATGGAACAGTTTAAAAATTAAAGGCTGTTGAATATGTACTTATATGATTTTTGCTTGATGATAATAAACATATATATATATTCGTGTAAATGTATTTGTTAATGTACTATTTTATTTTTCACAGATTAAATAAATATTTGCCGAATAAAATTAAATAACATAGAATTTGAATTCAAACAGAAATTTTATTCAAACAAATATTTATTACAATTTTGAATAGTACAAATTCAAGCTCTCAATATACATATACAATTTTGATTCTAATTACATCACAATCTAATTTACATAAATTCCTCACTACATATCACTCACACTCGTAGTTCATCTTCAACTTCATTCCAGTAAGAATCCAGCATCTGAGCAATCTGTAAAAATATTCACTAACGCGGTAAAATTGAAAAAGAAATATTTTTGCAATATAAAATAAAATGTGAATTTTTGAAAAATAATATTTGCCTCAGTTATTTGGGTTGTTCGTCATCATTTAAATTTGAATTCATCATATACGAACAGCTTGTGACATACACAGTGTATCACTGTATATGCCACAAGGCCGTGCACATCGAAATATACACTTGATTGATTTACAGGGACAGGTGAGCACAGGTCAAACCCAAATGAAAAGCCGGGTTCAACTCAAATGCAATATACATAAAAACACAACACGCGCACAAGGTCAAACCCGAGCTATTAGCTGGATTCAACACAGGGCAGTTGTACAGGCTACGACTTCAAGCATGCAAGCAAGATGGTGATCAATATGAAGTACAGTGAAGTACAAAACAAGTGCATCACAAACCAACAAAGGAAAAACCAGGCAAGATCAAATGCCATCGAGCAAGCAAGACCAAAGAATGATCAGACCATCAATACACAAAGAGGCACATTAAACTACAAATGAACTTGCAACTGAAACTGTAGCTCAAAGTAAAACCAAAGTGTCAGTGACCACTCAAACCAGTTCAAACATGAAACAAGACCAACTACAGACCAAATGCCAGGTCGAACATCTACAACAGCAATATATGCAACAAAACCCCAGACTCATGAACCAGGCTCGATCAGTGACACAATGAAGTCAAAGACATAAGCAAGCCAACAACTATCAAAGTTCAATACAACAAGGAAAGAATGAAGACAATATCACTGACTCAAATGGACAGATCAAATGATCACTGTATACATGTACTCGAGGCAATATGCACAAGTGAAGAACCAAATGCATTAGACTACATGAACACTATAGGCCGAGAACCAGACCAGGTAGTACAAGTATCAAGACCAGTGACATGATAACAGAAACCAAGGCTATGATATGCAACACTCAGAAATCAATACAATAATGAACCAGAGTCTACAAATCAAACTGCAGCAGGTCGAATAAACACTGCAAGTTCAAATCGAAGCAGTAAATACACAGCAGTGTGCAACTCGAGCTTCAGAAGAATCAAGTGACACAACAATGCTCAAAGACTCGGCAATCAAATGACACAGTGTACATATATAAGCATTGAACCAAAGAAATGATACAAAGTGCAAAAAAATCAGAGAATGAAAAGAAATGATACAGCATGCAACTGAAAACAAATGGAAGTCTCAAATTCAAATAACAAACTGGAACCAGACCAACATAAACTAGACTTGCAACAGGCAACAGTGAATGATCAGCTACGACTCAAACACAATCTCAATGAATACAGTGAAGAATAAAAGTCGAAGCCGACCAGAATTCATTTTAACAAAGAACAGTCGAAGTCATGGAGGTGCAGTCAATACACAATGATGAACAAAGCCACAAGATAACCAGTAACCAGAGGCAAATAGTCAAAGACCATAATCAAGCAAACAACATGTACAGGTCAGTGAACAAAGTCAAGCCAAATCGAGATGAACAATGTAAGTATGGAAGTCGTTGAAGCATACCGAAGTCACAGTGAAATCGCCACAGTCATGTCAATGAACAAGTCAACCAGAACAGTCACGAAATCAAGTTACAAACAGAGCCATCAGAAATTCACAATGCCGAAGCAGTACAACGAGAAATTCATGAAACCAAAAAAAAATGACCGAAATCAAAGTATGAACAAGTCAAATTCGAAATCGTGGTTGCCAAGATAATTGACCGAGTTAAACATCAAAGCCTTGGGAAGCAAGTATCATAATATACGAATTTGAAAAAGTCAGTGAAATCTCAAGCATCAAAACAATATCAAATGGCCGAAACTAAAACGTTGAAGAAATCAGACGAACGCAATTCTAGGAATTCAAATCCTATATAAACCATTCATCATCGGCAATTTCAATCGATCGGTGTTCAATCGAGCATAACTGAAAAGCATAAAGGAAAATCACATACCAAATTAAAGTCGAACTCCAAAAGCAGCCGAAAGCATTAAGACGAACAAATCATCACTTAATTGACAACCAGATTGATCAAACAATCAGCAGCTTCATCACGAAACCCTAGTTTGGATCGAAGAGAACGAAGCCCTAAATTTGCAAAGAGGAACGGCCGCCATTTTTCACAAAAAGGAACAGAGCAACTAAAAGTGGATCAGGTCGAATTACAAAAGGGGCCGGCTTATTTTTTCTTAAGAGCTTTCTTTTTATAAAATAAAGGGCTTTTATTTTAAATTAGGGTTATTTTATTTTAAATTGTTTTTAATTTTTAATTTATTTTTAAACCGTTTAAATTTCTAGTCGTGTGACTAGGGGACAAACTATGTGGCGTAGTTTGAGAATTCGCAACTCAGTGGCTGAGTTATGGCAGGGTTTTGAGCGTAAAGTTAGGTTTAGTCGATAGCGGGTGTCGCGAGTTTATGTGTGTAAGCATCTGACTATCTAATTTCTAGTAGAAACCTTGGGAGCAGCACGTAGGCAGGGTTCTGCCGAAGCTGGGTAAATTCTGTGTCGTTTTATTTCTGCATTTTATTATTCTGCAATTTTTTTCTGTGCTGCTATTATTCTGCTGTGAATTGTGAATTGAATATTTTATAAGCTTTCGCAATAAATTTTTATAATTAACAGTATCACCCTATTCACCCCCCCTCCCTCTAGGGTGAAATCGACCCTACAAGTGGTATCAGAGCTAGGAATAGAAGTCAACTTTTGTTTTAAAAAAATTCGTTTTTCGAAAACCAATTTTTATTTTAAAATTTTGAATTTGTAAAATGGCTTCTTTTAATAATACTTTTATTGAGGGTCGTTCCAATATTATTCCTTCTAGTTTCGATGGAACAGATTTTTTGAATTGGAAATTGAAAATGGAATTTTATTTAAAATCTGTTAATATTAAATGTTGGGATATTATTGAAAATGGGTGTGATATAACCGATAAGAAAATTGTCTCGATTAATGCTGTTGCTATGCATATATTATATTCTCATATTAATCAAGATAATTTTAATTTCATTTCTCATTGTGAAAATGCACAGGAAATCTGGAATACTTTCGATGCAATATATGGTGCAAAAGTCAACAGCAATGAGAAATCCTCCACAACCGACTCAGTTAAAGAAATGTGCTTAATAGGATTTGTAAAAAGCAGTTGTGATAAGGATGATGATGATGGAGCAGCTGAGCTGGCGTTAATAATGAAGAAATTCAAAAGGTGGAACCACAAATATGGAAATCCAGCTCTAAATCAAAAATTAAAAAGCAGAATAATCAAAGCACTAGACAACTCGAAAGAACAAGGGATCATTTGTAACAAACCCTGTGATATCAAGCCCAATTATCCCTGATTTCAACGCGATTTTGAAAAGAAATCAAAACTGAGAAATGCTACAGCCACGTGGAATACAAGTGACGAAGATAATCAAAATTCTAGCAGTGAGAGTGAGAAAGCAGATATGTGCCTTCATGGAAATATAACTGATAGCGACGATGACGAGCCAAGCGAGGTATCAAAACTTACTCACTCTGAATTACTTATTTATTTCCATGAAGTAAATGGCTGTTTTGAACGACTTAGGGATAAGTATGCCAAACTTGAATCAGAAAAAGATACTTTGATAGAATTAAATGAACAACTTGACCAATTAGTTAAAACCTATCAAAGTAGAATCCCTAAGTGTGATAAGTGCCCAACATTCGAAGAAGAAATTAAAAAATCAGAAGTTAATATAAAATCACTTGAAAATGAAATTCTGATTTTAAAAGAAAGTGAAAATACTAGGAGAGAGAATTCTATTAAAAAGCGCACACAATTGTTAAATGAAAATGAATCTCTCAAAACACAAGTCCAACAATTGTCAACGACTTTAGATAAATTTTCAAAAAGTGAAAAATCGTTGAATATACTATTAGGTAAGCAAACTGTTAATACAGTTAGACAAGGACTAGGATATAATCAATCGAAAATTGTCGAAGACAATATTAATCAAGTTAATTCTATGTGCACAATTTGTAGAAAATATGGACACAATCACAATAATTGTTGGTATAGACCCAAACATGTGAAAACTATACCGATTTGGGTTCCAAAAGGCACAAATATAAAATCTCTCAAAGTTAAACAAATTTGGGTGCCGAAGGGAATAATTATAAATAGTTTTGGGTCTCCACAAAATTATTTTTCTAAATTTTCTTCCACTAACAACCATGGACCTATAAAAACAAATAGGTCACATAAATCTTTTCTCGTGTAGGTGTGGTGGCAGGCTAAGGAACAACAACAGTGTTCTCTGGATTTTTGGCTGTTCTAGAAACACAACGGGCGACAAAGCAAAGTTCCTTAGCGTAGGGGCCATGCTAATCTTCTCTGTATCGTTCCAATTTTAGCGTTGAGGCGTATCAGTAATGAAATCACTAGTTTGATGGAATCTGTTTCCTTTTGAAATTTTAATGGCGCCTGATCGTTCTTCTTCCTCATTCTCTCTTGATTCCGCCTCTTTTCCTCCTCTTTCATCTTCTCATTCCTCTGATTCCTCCTCTACCTTCTCATCTTATGTTTCTTCCTCTTCTACTGTTATCAAATCTGTCAATCCCATATCTTCTACTTCCTCTATTCCCATTGCTTCTGGTTCTTTGAAATCGAATTGGTCTTCACTTTTCAAATCCCTTCCTAAGAATGCTGGATCTTATAATCCGATTCACTTTGATATTCCTCGTAACAAGCCACCCACTGAGCTTCCAGATCTTGTTAGGGATGAAGGTATTAAGTATTGGAATGATCATCTTGTGGGGTTCTTTTTGGATGGTACTCTCTCATTTTTAACCGTTGTTAATTTCTTGAAGAGATACTGGAAACTCAAAGGTGAAGTAGATTTTAAATCGGATGGTTTTAATTTCTATTTCAAGTTTTCTAATCAGGAGGATAGGGATCTTGTTCTTGATTCGGATCCTTTATTCATTAGAGGTAGAATGTTCATAATTACAAAATGGGATCCATCATTTGGTTTATCGCAAGCTCAGATTAAGAAAGTTCCTATTTGGATTCATTTTCATAAGATACCCACCATACTATGGACTTTAGTTGGTATAAATTGGCTTGCTTGTCATATTGGTAGATTGATTTGTTTTGATAGTAGTACAGAGAAATTACAAAGATTCAAGTATGCTAAAGCATTAGTTGAGATTTCTCCTGATTGTGATTTACCTGACTCTATTCATGTTCCTCAATTGGGAAGTAATTGTCCAGATGTTCAACTGTCTTATGACTGGAAACCTAGCATCTGTACTCACTGTAAAATTTTTGGTCATAATACTATTTCCTGTGAATTTGTGAATAAGCAATGTGTGGGGGGTGATACTGGTGAAACTGTTGGAAAAATAAATCAGGTGGTAGGAGTGAATGTAAATATTAATAAAGGTGGCAATAGGGATGATAGTGCAATTAATCATAATTGGAGAATTATTAATAAAAGAAGCAAAGGGGTTTGGAAACAGAAGCAATCGGTGTTAAAGGAGAATATTATTTCTAATGTTAATTCTATCAATGAGTTAGATGTAGCAAAGGAAATTGGAGCTGTTGTACATCATGGTAATAGTTCAAGTATCCCTGAAAATCAAAATTCCTTTGCAGTCTTAAATGACTCCTCTCTTGCAACCCATAATGATAGTATCAATGAAGTTCACACTCTTATCATTAACTCTGTTGATTCTGGTCCTAATGTACTTTCACATATTAATCATACTTCATCTGATATTGTTTCTGTTCCCTCAACATCATGTTTAGTTTCTGGAAATTTTTCATCTTCATCAACATCTTTTGTAGCTTCTTCTACTCTTCCCAATTCAATTGCATCTACTTCTACTTTTTGTTCCTCTCAATTTAGCACAAAATCACCCATTTCTAATTTTACTTCCCCTTATTTGCATCTGTCCCCACCAAATCATATTGAATTACCTCCTCCATCTGTTTCTGATGAGCTTTCTGAAGATACTACAAAGTCTGGTAATAAAATAGTTGTAAATTCTGATGATCTCAATAATGGTAAAAATTTTAAGCCTCATGAAGTTTTACCTTTATCATCATCAAAAAATAATAATCATCATAGACATACTAGGAAAAATCCATCACCTTTGTTACCACCACTTCCTATTAAATGATGAATATTGCTTTTTGGAATATTAGAGGGGCTAATTTATTAGCTAAGCAAGTTGAGATTAAGAATCTTATTTTTGAGGAAAACATTCATTTAATGTGTATATCTGAAACAAAACTTGATATACAAGCTACTATCAAAGCTAAGAATGTGATTGCTCCAACCTGGTTGTATGATGATAATTTTCTTCAAGCTAATTATGGAAGATTGCTTACTATTTGGAATCCTAACTTTTTCAAACTTTCTAGGTTAAATGCATCTGATCAATTCATTCACTATCTTTGTTTGCATTTGCCATCTAATGCTTCTTTTCATCTTACAACTGTCTATGCTCATAATTCCTTATCTCTTAGGCAGGTCTTTCTTGATTTCCTTCCATCGCTAAAATCAACTTCTATTCCTTGGATAATTGGTGGTGACTTTAATTGCATGTATGAAAGTAATCAGAAAAGTGGGGGCTGTCCTTTAACTCTTAAAGATATTTCTCCTTTGAATAGTGCTCTAATTCAATCTAACCTTTTCTCTGCTAAGCATTTTGGTCATGATTTTACTTGGTCTAATTGTAATAGAAGTGGTAAATCTACATTATGTAAGCTTGATCATATTTTCTTAAACATTCCTTTTCTACATCTCTGGCCTAAATCTTATTATCAAATTTTGCATCCCTCTCTTTCTGATCATTGCCCTTTAGTATTTCATTGTGGAACAGATGACATTCGTGGTAGAACACATTCTTTTAAATTTTTTAATTTTTGGACTAAACAAGATGAATACTTTACTATTTTGTATCAGGTGTGGAATATGCAATATGGAAGTGATCCTCTTACCAATATTATTTTCAAAATGAAGGCACTTAAATTTCATCTTAAGAAGTGGTCTGCTATCAACTTTGGTAAGGCTTCTTTGCTATCCACTCAGATTAGAAATGAGCTTCATATTATTCAAGCTATGCTCAATGATAGGCCCTTTGATACATCATTAATTCTTTCTGAACTAAAATTAAAAAATTCCTTGGAACAAACTATTCAAAAGGAAGTTTCTTCACTCAAGCAAAAGATTCATTTGAGAATGGAAAGAGAGGCTGATAGGAATACTAAGTACTACCACAATTTTCTAAAGGTCAAGAGGAATCATGAATATATCTTTCAGATCAAGGATATGCTTGGTAACATGGTTAATACCTTTGATGGGATAAATGAGGCTTTTGTGCAGTATTTTAAATCTATTTTAGCACCTTCCAATTTATTCACTCCTGATATAAAGTCTCTTTTTAACATCAACCTCCCTACCATTACTACCAATCAATCAAATGAGTTAATTAATGCCATTTCTGAGAATGAAATTGAATCTGCAGTTTTCAGTTTAGACAGTAATAGTTGTGGTGGACCGGATGGATTTAATGCTCATTATGTTCAGAAGAGTTGGAAAATAATTGGATCAGATGTTGTTAAGGCCATCCAATATTTTTTCCTTCATAATAAACTCCCTGATTGTCTTGCTGCAACAGCAATCTCTTTGATTCCTAAAATTAAAAATCCATCTTCAGTTGCTGATTTTAGACCAATTTCTTGTTGCAATATTATTTACAAAATTATTTCAAAAATTTTGACAAATAGATTGCAAACAGTTTTACCTTCTATCATTTCAAATAATCAAGCAGCTTATATTCCTGGTAGATCAATAAGTGATAATGTTCTCTTGACACAAGAATTGTTGTATGGTTATGAGAGAGCTAATATTTCTCCAAGGTGTATGCTTAAACTTGATATTAAAAAAGCATTTGACTCTATTGCATGGCCATCTATTTTAGCTATAATGTCTAGAATGAACTTTCCAAAACCTTTCTTAGCCTGGATCTACACATGTATTTCTTCACCAAGGTTTTCTATTTCTAGAGAAGGTGGTTTGTATGGTTATTTTAAGGGCAAACAAGGTGTAAGACAAGGTGACCCAATTTCTGCTTATTTGTTCATTATTGTTATGGAGCTTTTGAATTCCATTCTGAAGGATCTTGTTGATAAAAAAAAGTTGCAGCTTCATCCCAAATGTAAAAATCCTATTATCACTCATCTTTTGTTTGCTGATGACCTTATTATCTTTACTAAGCCCACTTCCATCAATATTCGAAGTATCACATCATCTCTGGAATTTTTCTATTCTATTACTGGCTTGAGAATAAATTTTCAGAAATCTAATATCTTGGTTGCTGGTCTAAATACAATTCAAAGGAAAGAAATCATTGAATTCTCTGGCTTACAAGAATTGCCTAAGAATTCTTATTATCTGGGTTTACCTATCTTGAGTTCCAGAATCACTAAACATAATTGCTTACCTCTTTTTGAAAAGATAATTGAAAGACTTAGAATTTGGCCTATTGATAAGCTTTCCCAAGCTGGTAGGCTTACAATTGTTCAATTTATTGCTGTTGCTATGACTAATTATTGGACAAGGCATTATATACTTCCTGTCAAGGTGATCAACATGATATCTGGTGCTCTCAATAAATTTCTTTGGCATGGTGATCCTTTCTCAAGGAAACTCATCCCAATTTCTTTTTTAAAGCTGTTTGATCCAAAAAAATATGGTGGTCTTGGTATAACAAATATATTTCTTTGGAATAAGGCAGCAATGTCAGTATACTTCAATAAAATCTTTCAATCTGATGGAAATTTATGGTCACAATGGGTAAATCAAAATTTAATTGGTAAAAAGAATTTTTGGACAATGCATATTCCTCAGAACTGCAGCTGGAGTTGGAGAAGCATTCTTAAGCTTAGGCAGACATTCATACCACTGTTGCAATGTAATTATTCTTTAATTAAAGGTCTTTCTTTCTGGCATTCTCCTTGGGCTAGTAAAGGTCTGATATTAAGTTCTGTTGTGGACTATAATCTCAAATGCAACTCTGGTATACCTGATTCAGCTATAGTTGATGATTTTATTCAGGGTGATACAATTGTTCTTCCTTATTCTAGTTCTGTTCAACTCAGGAAACTTTGGAATATTATTTCAAATAATTCCATCATTAATAATGGAAATGTTCTGATTTGGTCTGATAAAGGAAAGCAACATTCAATTAAACTTGTATACAAATCTCTCTGTGGTAACAGTTTGTATTTTCCTTGGCATTCAAGAATCTGGAATACTGGTGGAAGTGCTAAAGAAAATCTACTTTTATGGAAGGTGATGGCAAATGCTCTGAATACTAAGGATAAACTATGTAGATTGGGTTTAATATCAGATGATATTTGTGTTCTTTGTAGATCAGAACAAGAAACAAATACTCATTTGTTCTTTCAATGTACATTTGTATATCAGATTTGGTTTAGACTTCTATCAAATGGTGGTTTCTATAAACCATCACAAGTCAGTGCTATTGAGTGGTTCAATGTGTTTAAGGCTACGAGATGGAAGACTAGAATGACTAATCTACTCCTAAAGTTGCTTAAGAAATTGGTGTATGCTGTGTGGACAGAAAGGAACAATAGAGTGTTTGGTATTGATGTTAAAAACTCCTCTCAACTCTATAATTCCATTCATGGTAGCATTCTTAGAGATTTGCAATCTGTTTGTAACTAAAGTGCAACTACTGCTTGTTTGATGCTTGGATTTTTAATAGCATGATGCCTGAATTTGCAAGTGAAGTATGATAATTCTGTTATCATGGCTTGGAGTGGATGATTGGTTAGAAGAAAGCATGATGATATGTTGATGACTGTATTATGGTTCATTTGTAGTAACAGTTAGTTGTCAATTTTTCTTTTCAGTAAAGTGTATTTGTATTGTGATTATATTTAGTTTAGTCTGTTGTCAAAAATGTACTGCAATTGCTTGTAATTTTCTGTTTTGTTGGTGTGTGTTGTAATTTGATTAAGTCAATAAAATGAGCTTATTGCTCTTTGCTTTTCAAAAAAAGTTCCTTAGCGTAGTATAAAGGTGACAGAATCACAATGGGAAACCACGAAAAATTATCGTAAAGGTAAAACAGGTAAAGTTATATTTTTTGAACGATATATTAAATGTGATAATCTACACCATATTCTGAATTAAATCAGCCAATAATGTGATGATGAAAAGATGATGATTCTGACTTATTCAAAATAGTTGGCCAATTATATTCTTATGCCAAAAACACTATAAAAATCTCTAGATTCTTTGAATTACTTCATGTATATAAGTTCCGATTAAAAATAGTGTTTTGTTGGATTATAATACATTTGTTTATAATACGGCTAACTCTATATTCACGGTTATTGATTGTTTACACGGCTTCGATTCAAATTCAAGAGAATGTCATTTAAATTGCTGTTAAAATTGAGTTTGAAATTTTTGATGCACACTTCATGGTTTGGTCGATCAAATCTAATTAATGATGTTTTTGAGTGAAAGAGAAATTCTGATGCAGATTACACTGGTAATCTAGTTGATAGAAAAATTACTAGTTGAACGTGATTTTTGAGACATTTAGTAACCGCATCGTTTTTCAAAGAAAATATCTGCATATTTTTCATTTCAAACAATTTTCAAATAGCAGAAAATTTTCTTATAAAACCCCCTCGAGAAAATCAGTTTTGACCATATTTTCAGATTAGTCATTTTGAAAATTTGATTTCATAATTATTTTTGAATTTGATTTTAAATGACTATTTTGACTAATCTGACTCCCTAATAATTATCGAAAAGATAAATAGTGATTGAAAAAGTGATGAGTGTTGATATTTATTATATATTATGACTCGAGACGGTATAATTAGTAAATTTCTTTAGAAATTTAAACAAGAGCTATAAAACTTTTTGTTGGTAAAATTACATGACCATCTCTATCTCTATCATATTTCTAACGACCATCACTCATCAAAATTCTATGTAGTTTGTCGATATGTGGTGCTTTAAACAGGAATCGTTCATTTTTCATTTTTACATTTTTTAAAAAAAAATAAAAATAATAATAAAATAATAATAATAATAAATAAATACCAAAGTAATCACTCTCATTTAAAAGTCCTCACGGTTATGCATGGGTGAATTACTTGGAATTTGTTATGTGCTTCCATGCTCATTTAAAAGTCCTCACGGTTATGCATGTATGGAACGTATATCAAAAGTTGATTTTTAAAATAAACAAGTTGATTCTAATCCCATTTAAAAGTCCTCACGGTTATGCGTGGTTAGAAGATACTTGAATTTATTTTTTAAAAATAAAATTGGAATACTACCAATCTCATTTAAAAGTCCTAACGGTTATGCGTGGTTAGTAGATATTCAAATTCCTGATATAAATATACCACAAATAGACACAACTGTATGGTTTTATATGATGACATCATTCCCATCATTCTAAAAGTGGAATATGCGCCTAACAAAATATTTATGATTTTTGTTTGATTTTTTATTGAAATTTAATATTTATATTCAATTGAGTTTTAATGTTGGATTAATATCGATCACTTTATCTCTATTTTATCTAACACTATTATTCTTTTGCTGATAACAAAAGGGGGAGAGAAAAGTTAAGAGTCAAATAAAATCAAGCAAAGGTTAAATAATTTTCTATTCGCATCTAGGCTCATTTGCATATTTTTATCTGTATGCATATATGTAGGGGGAGCTTTGTGTAGAGAGGAAGTATTTAAATAGGAGGAGCAATTAGGATATATCTATGATCAAATACATTTAACATATTCAAAATCTTAAATATATGTTTGTTATCATCAAAAGTGGGAGATTGTTGAATATGTGCTTATATGATTTTTGTTTGATGATAATAAACATATATATATATATATATATATATATATATATATTCGTGTACTATTTTATTTTTTCACAGATTAAATAAATATTTGCTGAATAAAATTAAATAACATAGAACTTGAATTCAAACAAAAATTTTATTCAAACAAATATTTATTACAATTTTGAATAGTACAAATTCAAGCTCTCACTATACATATACAATTTTGATTCTAATTACATCACAATCTAATTTACATAAATTCCTCACTGCATATCACTCACACTCGTAGTTTATCTTCAACTTCATTCCAGTAAGAATCCAGCATCTGAGCAATCTGCAAAAATATTCACTAACGCGATAAAATTGAAAAAGAAATATTTTTGCAATATAAAATAAAATGTGAATTTTTGAAAATAATATTTGCCTCGGTTATTTGGGTTGTCCGTATTCATTTAAATTTGAATTCATCATACACGAACAGCTTGTGACATACACAGTGTATCACTGTATATGCCACAAGGCCGCGCACATCGAAATATACACTTGATTGATTTACAAGGACAGGTGAGCATAGGTCAAATCCAAATAAAAAGCCGGGTTCAACTCAAATACAATATAAATAAAATCACAACACACGCACAAGGTCAAACCCGAGCTATTAGCTGGATTCAACACAGGGCAGTTGTACAGGCTACGACTTCAAGCATGCAAGCAAGATGGTGATCAATATGAAGTACAGTGAAGTACAAAACAAGTGCATCACAAACCAACAAAGGAAAAACCAGGCAAGATCAAATGCCATCGAGAAAGCAAGACCAAAGAATGATCAGACCATCAATACACAAAGAGGCACATTAAACTACAAATGCACTTGCAACTGAAACTGTAGCTCAAAGTAAAACCAAAGTGTCAGTGACCACTCAACCCAGTTCAAACATGAAACAAGACCAACTACAGACCAAATGCCAGGTCGAACATCTACAACAGCAATATATGCAACAAAACCCCAGACTCATGAACCAGGCTCGATCAGTGACACCAATGAAGTCAAAGACATAAGAAAGCCAACAACTATCAATGTTCAATACAACAAGGCCAGAATGAAGACAATATCACTGACTCAAATGGACAGATCAAATGATCACTATATACATGTACTCGAGGCAATATGCACAAGTGAAGAACCAAATGCATTAGACTACATGAACACTATAGGCCGAGAACCAGACCAGGTAGTACAAGTATCAAGACCAGTGACATGATAACAGAAACCAAGGCTATGATATGCAACACTCAGAAATCAATACAACAATGAACCAGAGTCTACAAATCAAACTGCAGCAGGTCGAATAAACACTGCAAGTTCAAATCGAAGCAGTAAATACACAGCAGTGTGCAAATCGAGCTTCAGAAGAATCAAGTGACACAACAATGCTCAAAGACTCGGCAATCAAATGACATATTGTACATATATAAGCATTGAACCAAAGAAATGATACAAAGTGCAAAAAAATCAGAGAATGAAAAGAAATGATACAGCATGCAACTGAAAACAAATGGAAGTCTCAAATTCAAATAACAAACTGGAACCAGACCAACATAAACTAGACTTGCAACAGGCAACAGTGAATGATCAGCTATGACTCAAACACAATCTCAATGAATACAGTGAAGAATAAAAGTCGAAGCCGACCAGAATTCAGTTTAACAAAGAACAGTCGAAGTCATGGAGCTGCAGTCAATACACAATGATGAACAAAGCCACAAGATAACCAGTCACCAAAGTAACCAGAGGCAAATAGTCAGAGACCATAATCAAGCAAACAACATGTACAGGTCAGTGAACAAAGTCAAGCCAAGTCGAGATGAACAATGTAAGTATGGAAGTCGTGGAAGCATACCGAAGTCACAGTGAAATCGCCACAGTCATGTCAATGAACAAGTCAACCAGAACAGCCACGAAATCAAGTTACAAACAGAGCCATCAGAAATTCACAAGGCCGAAGCAGTATAACGAGAAATTCATGAAACCAAAAAAATGACCGAAATCAAAGTATGAACAAGTCAAATTCAAAATCGTGGTTACCAAGATAATTGACCGAGTTAAACATCAAAGTCATGGGAAGCAAGTATCATAATATACGAATTTGAAAAAGTCAGTGAAATCTCAAGCATCAAAACAATATCAAATGGCCGAAACTAAAACGTTGAAGAAATCAGACGAACGCAATTCTAGGAATTCAAATCCTATATAAACCATTCATCATCGGCAATTTCAATCGATCGGAGTTCAATCGAGCATAACTGAAAAGCATAAAGGAAAATCACATACCAAATTAAAGTCGAACTCCAGAAGCAGTCGAAAGCATTAAGAAGAACAAATCATCACTCAATTGACAACTAGATTGATCAAACAATCGGTAGCTTCATCACGAAACCCTAGTTTGGATCGAAGAGAACGAAGCCCTAAATTTGCAAAGAGGAACGGCCGCCATTTTTCACAAAAATGAACAAAGCAACTAAAAGTGGATCGGGTCGAATTACAAAAGGGGCTGACTTATTTTTTCTTAAGAGCTTTCTTTTTATAAAATAAAGGGCTTTTATTTTAAATTAGGGTTATTTTATTTTAAATTGTTTTTGATTTGTAATTTATTTTTAAACCGTTTAAATTTCTAGTCGTGTGACTAGGGGACAAACTACATGGTGTAGTTTGAGAATTCGCAACTCAGTGGTTGAGTTGTGGTAGGGTTTTGAGCGTAGAGTTAGGTTTAGTCGATAGCGGGTGTCGCGAGTTTATGTGTTTAAGCGTCTGACTATCTAATTTCTAGTAGAAATCTTGGGGGCAGCACGTAGGCAGGGTTTTGCCGAAGCTGGGTAAATTCTGTGTCGTTCTATTTCTGCATTTTATCATTCTGCTATTTTTTTCTGTGCTGCTATTATTCTGCTGTGAACCGTGAATTGAATATTTTATAAGCTTCCGCAATAAATTTTTATAATTAATAGTATCATCCTATTCACCCCCCTCTAGGGTGAAATCGATCCTACAAAGGCAATGGACTGCTAAATTAAATGAGTATAAAACGTGTAAAAGTTATATACTGAAACGGCTATAAATTTCAATTTTTATTATAAAACGGGGAATAACGAAAGGCAAGGACGATGATTTCAAAGTTTATTAATGGCTAGGAATGGGGAAGTCTATCTGTGAATTGGAAAAATTATTAAGCAATTGAAATTTTAATGGTAGAAAAAGTAACAGCTACACGCTGTTTTAGAAACAATCAAAGCAATTAATAGCTTGATTGGACAACAAGAATAAATATGGAAGGACGCGTTATAAAGGCAAAATGAACCGTTTGAAAATAAAAGAAATGATGGCTAATAAAACAGCTGTGCCTTGAATTTCCCAAAATAAATTATTTTATGAACATCAATTATTACTGACTTAAATTGAACAGAATCACACCCTAAAATATACTTCCTTCATTTTTGATGAAAATTTATCATTTGCCACATTTAACTATAAGTAATCCAAATGTAAAATTTTATTTCAAAATATTATTATTTAAAATTTCTCAAAAATCAAATTAAATACGCTAAATAAAACCATTAAAAATTTACAAAATTTTACGGGTCGTTACAATACCCACTTCGGGTATAATGCATCTCGAATAAACCCATTCAACTTGAGTTTATCTACCTCTTCCTTTAGGACGGCATATCTCTCTAGATCCATATTGCGCCTTTTCTGTTTGACAGGGACATGCCATGGGTCAATATTCAATGTGTGGTTCGCGATGTCTAGCGAGATCCTACACATATCAGAGTGAGTCTAGGCAAATACGTCGAGGTTTGCCCGGAGAAATTCAATCAGTTCCTCTCTCATCTGGTGGCTAAGTTGAGATCCGACCTTTATCATTCTAGAATCATCATTATCATCGATCGGAACATTAATCGTTCACATTGCCGGGGAAATCTGACGGTCTTTGACTTTCTCTTCATTACCACTATCTCGTGGATCAAGATCTTTTAGGAACTGGTTGTGATGCCTAGGCCTTGACCCAGGCGTTAACTGTTAGTTCTCAAAAAAAAATGGACGTAGAGAGATTCCTCTACATCCTTGCCCTTCTCTTTATGATGCGCCTCCTACAGCTTAGCAACATAACATGCACGTCCATCTGCTTGATCTCCTTGAACAACTCCAACCATGTTATTTGTGGGGAACTTAAGAGTCAAACACTATGGGGAAATAGCTACCCTGGATTCAGCGAGGGCCGGTTGGGCCAAGAAAGCATTATACAGAGAATTAGTGTCTAATACAACAAACTGAAGCATCTGGACTCTCCGACGATCTTCGATTCCCAACTCGGCTGGCAACCCCACCATCCTAGTGGGTATCGTTGCACTTCCATTCTAGCCATGTATGCGAGATTAACACGGCTTTAGGTCCTTCGCCTCCATTCTCATCTGGTCATAAGCCCATTTAAAAAATATATTCACGGAGCTTCCACTATCTACCAAGATCCTCTTCAACCAAACAGGATCTATTTGAGCTGATATGATTAGTGGATCGATAATGGGGGCTTTGACTCTATTAGCATCTCTGTTTTAGAAAACGATGTTGTCTGTCATCGTTTTCTATTGTTTCGCCGGATCCCCATCATTAATATTACTACAACACTCGAAGTATGCATGCCTAATCAAACTAGCATATGACTCCATTTCCTTCCAGCTTCGATCAGCTTGATGAGGACCGCCACTAACTATATTTATTACCAACCTCCCGCCAGTACTGGCGGGTTCCTTGGTCTAGCATGGTTTTGACATTGATTCGAGTTTGATGGGCTCTTGATTCGAGTTTGATGGGCTCGCACCTCCAGCCTGCGGCACCTACACAAATTGTTCCAACTTCCTTTCTCTGATTAACTTCTCAATGATGTCTTGTAAATGACGACACTCATTAGTATTGTGGGCATAGCAATCGTGGAATCTACAGAACTTTCCGGTTTGTATCTGCTTCTCAGATGATTGTTTCGTAGCAGGCTTTTTATACTGGCCAATATTACAAGTTTGTAAATAAACATTCTTCAGGTATGTATTCAAAGGGGTATATCGGTCAAAAATGGGAGCTCTGATCTCGGTCCACGATTTTGATCTCGCTTCTTACCCTGATCTCCATTGCCTTTCTACTGACTTTGCTTGTTTTGTATATTCAATTGCACTTTACCAGAGTTCTCACCGCTTTGTTTCATAGCAACGTTACTTTGAATGCCTTCACCACTGAGCCCACATCGTCCTGCTTCCTACATCGTTTAGCATCTTCTCTCCTTAAAAACTGGGTCACTTTGGCATAGAAACGATCCAACGACACAGGGGGTTTCCAAGCCAACCAATTGCCAAACTCGAAATCGGGATCGATTCCTTTAGTTAGTGCCATTAAGATAAAATTGTCATTTGGGTTGCTGACCTCGGCACAGGCAGCATGAAACCTTTTCAAGTAATGCCTGCGTGTCTCTCCTGGAGCTTGGGTAACGCTGGACAAGGTGTTGACATCCTTTGTCCTTGAAACATGCATACGGAATTGTTCGACAAACTTCATTGCCAACTGATCGAAATTGGAAATAGATCTAGGTGGTAAACGAGTAAACCACATTGTTGCAATACCTCCCAAAGAAATAGGGGAACTCCTGTACTTAACCGCATCGTTAGTTCGAGTGGGGTTTATGAGCCATTCGTACTTTAAATAGGATCCGAACTTCCTTCATATACGGGCAAAGTGGGCATCCTAAATCGACGAGGTGGCCCAGCATAAAGAATGTCATCAGTAAATGGTGTATGACTTTGGGAGATTCCCTGGTCATCATTAGTAAGGCATTGACTTTCACGGATCATTTGGTGGATCACGATTGGAATGTCAAGCATTTGGACATTCAAGTCCAAGGCGTGGTCGGGTCCCACGCTGTGAGGATGGTTTGGGTATGGTCGACGGTCTGATCTTCACCTCCTTGGCTCCGGGTCTTTAGGAACATAGGGTTCTGGAGCATGAACATGTTGATGAAGGGTCGGATCTACTATGTTTTGAATCTCAACATCCAAGTCTACAGCGGTATCAGCTGCGTGGCTATCGATGGTGTGAAGGAAGTGCCCTTCCTCGGGAGGAGGGTCTAGTTTGGTGCCCCGTAAAAGGACCAGCCCCGGCTTGTATGAGGTTCTGAGCATGTTGATGCCCAGAGGCTTGCGCATAGTTCCCATCCAACTGTTAGCGTGTAGGTCTATGATTGTAATCAGAGGAAGCTGAGCTTTTGGTGGATGAATAGGAAGCACGATCCCTTTCGGATCTACTTCATCTTTCCTCATTCGGTCAGTTCACGAGCTCCGTGTTGTCACAGATCTGCTGGGTGAGCTATTGACGGCTCTAGGTTACTTCTTGCATCAGAATCTGGAATTCCTCCCTAGTCACATGGCCTTGTGGATCTGGAGCTTCGACGGATGCTTGACCCATTGTGTTCAACTATGTGGGATTATGTTTATCCCTTCCTTCTAGATCTGCAGCAGTTGAAGTGGTTCAAGTGGTAACCATGATAAGTGATGTTTCTCTTACCTAGATTTGGTGGAATCTGGGTAGAATGGAAGGAACTACTAGATATTAGATCTGGATCTCCTCCTTAGATTTCAGCAATCAAATAACAGCAGTAGATCCAATAAGCAGGAGAAAAACTGGGTTTTCTTAGTTAAAGCACCAAAATGTTTGTACCAAAATTGGGCACAACACTCTTCGGACGTATTTGAAGAGATTAGAATAAAGAAAAATGTAAAAAGAGGCTAATCTGACAAACACGCCAAAACAGACAAACAGAAATGCAAGAACACGAGAATTTATAGTGGTTTGGCATTGTAGACTACGTCCACTTTGGAATATTTGTTGTTTTATTGATGTATGCTAACTGATTACAACAGAGAATAATCAAGCACTCGAGTTACAGTGGGTTTCTGACAGAGTAATGACGTAATGGAGTCAAATGTCCCTTTTCTGAAGGCATAAGACTGCTATTTATAGGCGTAGTCTGAAAATATCTGACTTAGATCTTAGAGTACCCCTTCTCCCATGTGGGTGGACCCACTTGATCGATCCGAGGTCATTTGGGATCGATCCTTAATCAATCCCTACTCCATTCGTATCAATCAAGATTAGCTCTTTTTGGGCTGAGATCGATCAATGACATTGTTGAGGAGGTAAGTAAGCTCATGTGAAAATTTAGTGACATTTGACTTGTAGATTTTGAGTTATGATCCATCCAAGTTCGTATTTGCAGTTGGCTGCGGAATTCTTATTGATCCATTTTCGAATCGACCACTTCGTATCGATGCTTGTGCATGCCCATCGGTCGCGCTCTGATGACGTTGAGTGACAATCATGTGAAGATCCACTTTTAGTGTGGAGTGGATGTTTCCTATGGTTAACAAGCCATTTCATATCGATCTAACATAATTCCTTCCGTGTCGATCCTTGGATGTCATTTCGTATCAATGTCTACTGCTGGATTCGTATCGATGATTGTGGGCTGCTACGTATCGATATGGAATGGTGGCATTCGTATCGATTGTAGCTCGATCCGGACTTAGACCAAATTTGTTGGTATCCATAGTGAACCTGTGTATAACCGATCTCCGAGTCGAATTGTCTTTGGTTTCCAGTCAAGTTCTTGGTATCACAACCTTGCCAAAAGGCGGGATAACGACTGCAAACTGTAATCAGCGGCTCTAAAGTAACTTGGCATCCGAAATATCAATCCTAGCCATTCATAGCACGATCTTCAGACTATAAATAGAAGAACCAATACATTTATACAAGGATCGAATTTTAGATGAAAATATTTCCATTTCTCTTTACACATATGAATAAAAACTATTAATAGCAATAATAGAAGAAGCTACAGTGAAGTAGATCTTTTTAATATCAAACCATTCTATATTTTTGTTTTGTAGTTTATTGTGTCATATTTTACTCATATTTACTCATCATTTTACGTTTTTAACAACTTTTTTATTGAGTAACCTTCATAAGAGACTTTAATTTAACATTAATTCGAGATTGACTAGAAATTCAATCAACGGCATCAACTCTCGGCCTTTCAATTTCTCTAAATCTAAGACTTACGTCCTTTACTTCTTTAATACCACCTTATTTTCAACGTTCAGGTATCAAAATCTTCTTTTCCATTAGATTAAGTGAATGCGTAATTGTTATAACTTATACGTTCACCCTTTGAAGAACTATTGGTGTTACCAAATCAATAAGTAAAACAATGTCACTCTAGTCCCAGTTTGGTGTGTAATGTCATGGAAAACCAATTCTAATCTACGGGTTAACTGCCAATAAATCAAGGAAGAATTATTCAAACAACCATTCACCATACCTCAACAATTGAAACACAAGCATAATGTGCTTCAGCCCACTGACCCACGTCCACGAATCGAGCAACTCTTCTTTATTTCTCTAATAAACAGGAAATCGTGAGAGAAGATTGTAGTCAAATATAAGAGATTATGGTTATAAATATGAAGTTATTCAACAATAACTCTAATACACCTAAGAATGTAGAGTAAACGCATCAATAAACGAACCCATAAAAATTATTTGTAACTTCGAACTCCAACTTTATTTTTGAATATTGCAGGCTTGAGGATCAGTTGAATGGAAGAACTAGAGCCTTCACACACACGCACACACATGCACGTACATATATGTATGTATGTATGTACGTATGTGTATGTGTGTATGTGTATGTATTTCCTCCACACACATATACACATATGTGTGTGTATTTATATATGTATGTATGTATGTATCTACACACACACATACATAAGATAAAGACAACTAAATAGGTATAAAGGAATTTTGTTACTAGTAATTCATACCTTAGTTGCATCGATTCATACCATTTTAATGTAATTAACGAATGAAATTAACCTTTCAACACATATTTAAGTTGCACAAATTCAACTATTGATTTATTTTATACATTTATACTTAAATAAACTCGGCCAAAGCATACCCATAAATTGCCAACTCATATCAAAATGGTAGGTCTATGCTTTTATTTTGGCAAAGCTAGCCGATTTTTGTAATGTTCCATCCACCTTTTTTACTCAACTAAATCAATTCAAAGTACATGAGTAGAGCTTAATTGTTATAACTACTTACAAGTACACTATTAACCCTCCTTAACAAAGGAGGAGTCATTATCCTCATCACTTGAATCAGCACCAACGAAGTGTACAACCTGGATAAAAGCATCCCAAGGTATGGAACATAGCCAATAGAAATGCTTGAGTATATAAAACTTCTACTCATGTGACATCGTCTAAGATCTTTTGATTCAAAGCCCTATGCTCACTATAAGATGATAGTAGAAGAGAGTCGTCGGTGACATGGTAACATAAAATTCTTTTCTCTTATTCCTTTTCCATCAAAAATATATAGTAAATTCCAAAGGATGGGATGAAACGTATATCATAGGTAATGAGCACATAGGCATGCTTTCTAGAGTACCAAAAAAACTATTGGCTAGGAGGATCGTGAGAAGAAGGCATATTGACCTTGATAGTGGGAGTGGCTTTAGGAATTGGCTCGTATGAAGAAGAGGGTGATTGGACAAGTGTGTCCGAGGTAGGGTTGACATGGATATGATTAACGGAGAGTGAAGGGGATTCAAAGGCTTGGAGACCTACTGCCTAACAAGATGACAAGGAAGCAGAGTTTTGGGTAGAGGAGGCATATATGGTGGCAGGTCTATTCTTTATTTATGTTACTTACAATTTTATGAATTTTAACCATTCAATAAGCCATTTGTACTTTTTTCATTATTGCTTATTTTTTATATGATGTTCTTTTTATTTTGTATTATTTAAAATACTTGATAAACAATGTAGCTTCTGCTCATAGTATTTTTATCATGTACTATCAGTTGAACATCTTCAAATAGAAAGTCTATACATGAATTTTTTATAGATAATTTCATTATTTAAAACTATATTTAATTGGTAGAAAAATAGGGAGAATGTTAACTATTTTCCTAGCCAAACTCGGAATAACACTAACACATTATAAAGAGAAAAGGTTACTTAGTAGTTGGTAATCACTAGACTTTAAATGTAAAACAAGGAGTTACATACGCAACTAAAGGGTAACTAACACAAGATGTAGAGTAGTTTGACAAAGATGCCTACGTACACTTTGAAGTTCTCTTACTTTATATTTCTTTTACAATTAGGGGAATTATAAGAAAATAATAAAAAAACTGGAAGGACTCAAGACCAATAAAGACGTGTAATCTTACGAGCCTTCGATATCAAGAGTAATGAATTGTATGGAGTATTCAGAATCATTATATGTTCCAACCAGAGCTTTAACAAATCCTTTGAAGTTGCAAAGCAGGTGTCATTTATAGTAACCAAAGAGGAAGGTGGATAGTTGAGACGCGCTGTGAGAAAAGGCAAGAATCGGGCTCGACCGTTGATCTAATTGCGGAGGTGGATGATCAATAGCTTTAAAGCAGGTTAGAAGATAGGAAGTGGATGAGAAAGCACTCATCGCCTCTCTATATAAGGCGTGGACTTATATTAAATGCATTAAACATGTATTTAATGTTGACGGTAAGCCTCATCAGATTAGCCGTCTGACTATGGTGCTTTGAATGGATGAACGGATAGATTTTTCTTTAATTTGAGTACCCATATGGTCTAATTGGCCGGCCTGGTTGGCCGGCTGGATGTCAGCAATACAGAAGAGGTTTGGGATTTAGCTAAGGACCGTATAGGGAGGGCCGGAAATGAACCAAGCCCATGGCGTCCAAGAGGGAGGCCGGGCTTAGATAGGGGTTGGATGTTAGCTGATGTCGAGCCAGGAGAATTATAGTTATCTTTAGTTATTGTTGGATGTCAAATGTAACGGAGCCAAGAAGGACTGATCCTGATCCTGATCCAGTCCTAGTCTAGTTCATGTGATGATTGCTTGAAGAGGTCGGGCTTTACTATGATGCCTTATTGGGTTGAAGGACTAGTTTGATACCATGGGTTGGGGCCATCCCTTGAGTGGGTAACCAATGATCGGTTAGGCTAGCTTTGATTGGGCTAGATTACCTTCAATTGTGATTGCTAGTTGCTTGCGAAAAATATGAGCAACATTCTGCCCCATAATCTGTATCTTTTCAAATGATGGCTCTGTAGTGCATTTAATGTGCCTACTATATGGCTTCGTGCAATTGGTTACGACGGTTAGATTTTCTAAATGTGGTAGGTAGGAAGACTGCTTTTGGACGTGGTTCAAACGATGGTTACATTCATTACCCCATATATGATGGAGATTTAAGGATGATTCAAATCCCACGGTGAAGATTTAAGTGGGTTGTTTATAAAATCCTCTCATTGCCTCCCTTTATATTCCTTATGAAAACTTCGAATGTCGTTAGAGAAACTTAGGCATTTTAAACCTTGAGTTCTTTCGGATCTTTGCATCAGAAAAGTAACTATGCCTCCACCTTTACCTCCGGTACGGTGAATATTGTGGTAGGGTAGGGGTTGAGGCGTTTAGCCATTTTTTTCTTCTACTTATTTATTTATTTATTTTCAAACCTCCTCCTTTTCTTTATGAAAGCATTTCCATGGTGGCGAATGACATAGGATTATACCGCATGGGTTTTCTTCGAATAATTGCTAGGAAACCACTTTTTTCTAGGTTCTTTTAACGTCAATCAACCATTCTATCTTACCAGTGATGGTTGTATGATGATGAAGGACTTTGAATGGGCCTCTAAGCGAACATGCATTCCTTGTATGTAATATTTCTTTTAATAAGGGGTCGTGGACTGAATATCAGTCTTAGGTGGGAAATAGAATGATAGCCTGTATGAGTATTCTATATGGGTTATTCCTTGGGGATTTAACGGGCTTTTGATCATGGCACTTATATAATTTAGTCGTTTGCATTTTAGGTGGTTGCTTCTACCTCCACTTCTACCGGTCAGTCACCCTTCATAGCGGCTCAACCCTTAGGGATTCAGTATTAAGACCACACTACTTTGACTTGGTCGAATTGTTGGCTAGCCATGGTATATTGTAACGACCTGCCTTTTTGGATGTTTTAAGAAGACACATATGCCAGACTCAAACCATTCAAAAGGGCAGATTGTTATGGGGTAAATAAGAAAACGAGAAAGAAATAAAACAAATACAGAATCTCACAGCGGAATGGCAAAATATAATAATCAAATAACATTTCATGAAGTTGTTTTATAAATACATTTTTATTATTCTTTACAACACAAACATCAGAGTTACATAAGCAGGAATAAAAAAATAAAAAGATGTAGCGGAACAACATGATGCCGTGGAATACATATCATAAATAGTAACAGTACAAATCCTCATCTTCGTCCTTCATAAATAAGGTCTTCTACCCTAGAATGCTCAAACTAACCCGAGCGAATTGAAAAGACAAAACACTCGAGTCATAATTGAAAGATCTTATGTAAGTTAAATCAACGGTAAATATGAGTGTAACGATGTCAAAGATGTGGGTTTGACATCTCTTACCCAGCGTCTAACGTGGGTGCAGTAACTTAAGAGATATTTGGGATTTCTATCTCCTAAAGACCCGTTAAACTATCTACTATGTAGTACAATACACTATTATAATATGTCTACAGTAAAGTAAAAGTATTAAAATAGCCTTAAGACGTTATCCATATCCCCCTTAACACATTTTAATATATTCTCATAGTCTATACAGTATCGTAATTCCTCCGTAAACTGGAGGGCTATCAGAGGGCACTCCATAGGTATGTACAAAACAAACCCGTAAAAGGCGCTCTAGGTTATGTGAACACGTCACTCAAGGCAATGTCGGGATAGATTTACCAATTGTAGAACCGAGCTAGTAGTAACACATAGCAGCTACTATCGCCCACCTAGGAACACACTCCCAAATCAAAAAAATCAAGGAGTGGCCACCAAACCATCACAAATTCATAATAGGTATCGAAAAAGCATGTCCGATTAGAGGAATGACCTCACTTGGCCCAGGTATAACTCATGTTGTAGTCACATCTAAGCTGACTCACGGGAGTTAGGGTCACAACATACTTTATTACAGAAATCATTCGCCAAACCATCCTACTTCATTTCTGGAATCTACACCACGTACGCGGTTGTTAAAGTGGTTTTCGGTATTGGCAGAGAGTATGACAATATCTGATTCCGGTCTCTTAATAACCAAACGCTTATTTCACACCAGACGGTTCTTTTACATTTCAAAAGTAAATTTACAATTGATATCAAAATATCATATTCGATTTCAAATCATATCTCTTTCGAAATAATATTCACTTTCAAAACCATATTCACCTTCAAAATCATAATTACTTCAAAATAATATTCACTTTCAAATCATATTCACTTTGAAATCATATTCACTTTGAAATCTTCGATAAGTTATGTTAATTAATTTTTCATTACAAAATCATCTTATTCACTCAAATACGTCATTTCAAAAAAGTATCGATTCCGAATTCCAATTTAGGTTGTATCATCATTAACAATTTAAATATAAACACTTCAACTTTGCACAGTCTGAAACTTTAGAAAATAGTTTAGGTAATTATAAATGGGTTTTAGTTTAAAATAGTTTTAAGTAAATTTGAAATAGTTTAAATAGATTTAAATTTGATTTAATTAGTTTAAAAATTATTTTAATAGATTAAATATAGACTAATTAGGTTCAGATTGTATTAAGTAGATTTTAAATAAATTAAATAAATTTAAAATAGATTAAATAGATTTAAATTATATTAAATGGGTTTAAAATAGATTAAATAAGTTTAATTAGCTTAAAATAGGTAAAATAGGTTAACTTGGATTAAACAGGTTGTAATAGATTAATACAAATTAAAATAGTTTAAATTGATTAAAATAATAAATTTAACTAAAATAGTTTAAATTATTTTAATTAGATTTCAAAGTTATATCCAAACCTTTTCAGTAACTCAGTTCCAATCAATTCATTTATATTTGACAGTTCAACCTGAAATTTGAAATTTAAATCCTTTGAACAATTTATTAAATCAATTCCCATTCAGCATTAACACTTGGATTATCGAAAATTCTTCAGTTTATATAAATCAATTTCTTTTTCAAAATACTATTTAACTCAATTCAAAATTTCAAAGGTTCAAAAATCATTTAATTTAACCAATACGATGTCCGTATATAATTTTGTACCCTAGGGTCAAGTGATACGGATATTTGCCATTTCAATCCGCAATTTAAAATTTTACGGTTATATATCATTTTAAACCGCAATCTCAAATTAAATAAAAATCCATAAAATCGCTCGAGTCTACCATTTGAAACCATGACGATTTTTCCCTAATGTATAGATCATTCGGGTATGCATCATTTCAACCCATAGGGAACTTGCAGTGTTATAACAATATAAATACAACATCCAGTCATCCGCTAACAGCAAATCAAACATACATCACAATCATCATCCAAATCAATCAATAAAATCAATAGACAACTGATAATCAATACAGGTATTAAATTGACAATTTAAAATTCAATATTAAATTAAATGAAGATTAATTGCAAAAAAAGTCGAATTTAACCGAATGACAATTTAACATACCAAACAGCATTTAGTAAACTTCTAATCACATCATCAATTTTATTTAATTAACATAAGATAATTTAGTAATTGTGAGTGGGTTAAAACACCCATCTTCGATTTAAAATCTAATTCAGGCCAAAAAATTCTTACAGTTTTAAAATTCATCCAAACAAGCGTCAAAATGTCCAGAATTTTAATACGATCATATCAGATCAAACCGCGCGTAAATCCGACCTCGTATGTAGAAGTTATGCTAGTTAGAACAAGTTCGAAATTAATTTAAATAAAAACAAAAGAGAGTAACCCAACCTTGCCACGTCACCATCTAACTCGTTTGAACCCTAATCTGCAATGTAACGCACATGAACAGAAGTCCAAGCCGCCATGAGGGACCATGAATCACCACCACTAGCACGTCAATCTCCGATCAGATCTGAGGCCGTCGCCCGCTCCACACCTCCGGCCGCCTGCACAAAGGCCACCCGCGACCCCCTCGGGTTGGCCGAGCGCAACAGCCGCCTTCCCCTTATTCCACCATTCACCATGAATTGGCGCACCTAGGAAACGAGCTAACTGTATAGATGCGCTCGTCTTGACTACCTCTTCGTGCCAATACCCCCTGATCGCAGCAAGGATGAAGATCCGCCATTGAAATCGAATCCTTGGATGGACGGCCGAGAATAAATTGCCCAATTCCGGCCACACAAAAACCTAAATCGAAAAAAAAACTGCAGATTTGACTTGCGCTCTTCGAGAGCTCCAAGTCGATATATAATCCGATATATTTAGAGGATTTTAAAATTTTGATTTGATTTTGATTTGCAATTGAATTTGAAATTTGTTTGGTTTATCTGCCATTGAAAAGAGGAGATGAGAAAGAAATGTACGTACATACAATAGAAAATAAAAAGGTTGTTAGGGTTTATAACAAGCTATTTACAGGCAAAGCTAAAAACAGAAAGAATGGACCAGATTGATTTACACGTTAAACGATAAATGACCCGAAAAGCCCGTTCTATCTCCGGAACGAAAGTAGGTCATCCTATATATCGAGACAGATGTTTTCAATAGTTTTAACTCAATGGAACAGGTTTCAATTTCTAATTCCATCGTATGAAGAAGTTAGCATAGAATAAGCTTATTTCAAATTGATCTAAATTAAATTAATTTCTTGGTATTTCGAGTCCGCATGATCAAACGACAAGTTCGATTGCTACGAAACTTGAAATCCGACAATAATTCACCATTAAGGATTCGATGAAACTGGTTTTCTCAAAATCCGAGTGAGTGGCCAAAATGGATATTTTCATGTTAATTAAATAAATTAATATTAAATTAAATTTATCACTTTTTAATTCCAAAATTTTAAAATTTCTATCACTTTAGATTACTCGGTAATTTATAATCCTTAAAACAAATTTCTATATCAATTCAATATTCAATATTGCACAAATTCCAGTATTTGATTTCACTTTCAATAAATTCAGTAATTATAAATTAAATTTCCCATAAATCCATTAATTTGACTTTTAAATCTTGTCATTCAATCAATTTTTACCCTAAGGATATAATTAACACTAGTTTATCTATTACTACAAAAATATTTTACAATGTCATCTTAATTTCCATTAGCGTAGTATTTAATTACATTTAATCGCAATAGATCCATTTATTATAGCTTAAATTCCAATAAATTGATCAAATTTGATTTCAATTCTTTTTATTCAATCAGTCATCATATTATAAATAAAATTCACATTGGTTACCTCTTATTGAATTAGTATTCTACAATTATCTATTTAAGCTATATTAACTGCACTAATTTAGTAAACTAAATGCAATTGATTTCCAAATTTAAATTTAGGAGATTAAATAAATAGGCAACATATAATAATTTTCACTATTTACCTTTAGTCATATTTTATTATTATCCATAGCAATTGTTATAATTACTACTACGATATTTATTTTATTCGATTACAATTTATTTCACATTATTACATAAATAAATCAACATTTAAGTTATCAATTTATCTTTTAGCCCAATTATCAATTAATACACATATTATTAAAAAGAAATTCAATCTATAACCAATTATAACTTTTTAATCATTTCAATAATTAGAATTTACATTTAAAGCACTTATCAACTACCTTAATTTAATAGTATTACACTTTTATTCTAGTTGTATTCTTATTATTTATCACAAATTTTTAATTCTTTCGCATTAAATCCAAAACTTTATCAAATTAACAAATTTTAATTAGCGAAAATTATGGATCATTACACTCTTCCCACTCAAAACTTTTCGTCCTCGAAAGGGCAAAGAAGGAATTAAGTAATCAATATATCTTATTCAAAGTATTAATTTATAAACAATTAATTTACATAATTAAAAAATTTACATAAAATATATCAATTTATAAACAATTAAATCCTCTTATATTCAAGTTAAGAAAAGTTTGGAAAACATTTTAGAAATTTTTTTCTAAGTCCAAAATTCACGGAAAATTTCGGTAGAGTCTCCTTTGTATGGAGAGGTCTGGGAGAAATAATAATATCAATAATAACAATACATTTCATTTTTTTCAAAATAATATGTCTCAAACAACGGGAAAAACAATATAATATCGCTATAAAACCATAATCCGAGCGCGTACCTATTTGTCGGGCAAACAACGCTTATTTTATGAAACCAAAAGTAGTAGCTATTACTTCCATAACCCGTGTTTCACTTATAAGGTCCAAAGGAGTTAATAATTATATAAGATAAATATTATATTGCTTCAATTTATAACAAACAGATCAACTCAACATAACAATATTCACTTGCAAACAACATACAACAAGCTCTTGCAATAGACCCATACAACCATCACATGCAATCAAAATAATCAATCGTCCATCCATAGCGACCAAAACAAATGGTTTTTTCGAGTTTAGACACCTTTAATCGTATAGAACAACAAATAACTACTAAGTATATCATCTACTCAGCAGTCTTGGATAATCTCAATAGATTATTCATACATCCAAACGATTTGAAGTATCCTTTCCCAAACAACTCATATGCCAAACAGACATAAAATTCCAAATATTATCCAAGTTTACTTTTTACATATATCTTTTCATATCATTTATTGTTTGTCTATTTTCATTCTACAGTGACTATGTTCTTTAATTTACATTTATTTTTCACAAAATTCAATTTTCCTTCATTCATCTAATACTTTCTTCTAATGATTCCCATTCATTACTTACAAAATCCATTTTCCTTTATTCATATAGTGAAAATTTCTTTCATTACTTTACATTCATTTCCTGTATAAGTTATTTCTATTAAGTTATTTTTAATAATCCATGATTTCAATATTTAAGTATTACATACATTTTGTTGCAGTTTAGTTTACATTTATATACTTGATTTCCATTAGATATTAATATCCATTGGTGCACAAGTTCATACTTAAGTTTTTTACTTTTTAATTTACATTCATTTCTTTACATAATGTCATTGAATATAAAAATCCATTTTCTAAATCATTTCAACCTTTCTGAAGCTATAATCATTTACTCAATACAATACTCACTTTATTATTTACTTTGATTATGAATATCTTCAAACATTAACTTAAGTTTATAATCATTTATTTACAATACTCACTTTTCTATTACATTTAATTAGCAGCATTTCAATTACAACTAAAGTTTATAACAAACATAATATCAAATTCTTATTTATAAAGTAACTCCATTTCTGAACCTTTTCAACGTTTCTGAAGTCATAGTCATTCAATTTATATATAGTACTCACTTTAATTAAAATGACTTCAATATTAATTCAAGTTTATAATTATTTTCTTACAGTATTCACCTTTCTATTTCATTTGATTAGTAATATTTCAACTATTAACTTTAGTTTATAACAATTTATAACATTAGATTCTTATTTATAAAAGTAAGTCTATGGAGCACTTTCATTTTCTGAAGTTTTACTTGTATAATATTCTATCACACATATCCTTTTTAACATTTCAACTTTTAATAATTTGGTAAGCTATATATATATATATATATATATATATATATATATATGTCTTTAAGAATGCAATAGAAAGTTACACAAGTTATTATATATTTAGCTAACAAAATGTTCAATAGTTGCCATTTTTATTTTCATTTCCTTTTATTTACAGTTTTCAAGTTTTTAGTTTATTATCTATTTCATTAATCATTTTAACATCAAATTTATTATTTTCATTTAGAAGTTTCCGATTGTTAATATAGTCAAGATTCCATTCATTACCATACTTCCAATTTCAAATTTTCGAAAATTTAAGAACTAAGCAACTGGGTTTCATTTCAATTATTTTAAAATAATAATATATACAAATCATCCTTTTATATATCAAATCATATTTGGAATTCAAACTAAGATTAATTTATCAAAACAGTTGTACAGTAAAATTACTAAAACTGTCTTCCCACTTTGAAACTCAAAAATGAACGTCGATGATGCGTGCACTCATCACCGAAATTATTTTCTAACGACGGAGAAGGAAGCATAAACTTATTCATTCCAAAATTCCTTTGAAAACATTTCTTTCAAATCATCTTGAAATATTTACATCAGAAACACTTCTAAATAATATTAATATTGTATTCCAAAATCTTTTGAAAGAAAATTTCAAAAATCTCGAAACTTAAGTTCTCAAATTCCAATTTATATCCATTTTATTTGTAAATCTTATTTTTCCATCACTATTTATAAAATTTCACTGCCTAACAAACAAACATATAACAACCAACTATATCATTTGTAAAATTTTATTATTTTATATACAAAATATATACTAGGTAAAATTATTTCATTTACCTATATTTCAAAATAATATTGTGTCGGCCTGCCCTATTAAATGTTTAAAAATCCCTATCGATGTCATAGCGTCCTTTGCACTAACCTGAATTTATGAATACAAAATGGAACAAATTAACACAATATAAAAATATTTTATAACACAAACAAATATGCTCTCTCAAATATGTACACTTAGCAACTCATTCAATGGTATTACTACCCTATTTTATGTGAGTCAGACCCCACAAAGCTAAGGTCATCGATACCAACTGTAACGAACTGCCTTTTTGGACGTTTTAAGTAGACACACATACCAGACTCAAACCATTCAAATGGGCAGATTGTTATGGGGTAAATAAGAAAAAGGGAAAGAAATAAAACAAATACAGAATCTCATAGCTAAATGACAAAATATAATAATCAAATAACAGTTTATGAAGCTGTTTTATAAATACATTTTGATTATTCTCCACAACACAAGCATCAGAGTTACATAAAGAGGAATAAAAAATATAAAAGATGCAGCGAAACAACATGATGCCGTGGAATACATATCATAAATAACAATAGTACAAATCTTCGTCTTCGTCCTCCAAAAATAAGGTCTTCTACCCTGGAATGCTCAGACTGACCTGAGCGAATTGAAAAGACAGAACACTCGAGTCAGAACTAAAAGATGTTATGTAAGTTAAATCAATGGTAAATATGAGTGTAACGGCGTCAGAGATGTTCACGAGGTTTGACATTTCTTATCCAGTGTCTAATGTGGGTGCAGTAACTTAAGAGATATTCGGGATTTCTATCTCCTAAGGATCCGTTAAACTATCTACTATGTAGTACAATACACTATTATAATATGTCTATAGTAAAAAGTACTAAAATAGCGTTAAGGCATTACCCATACCACCCTTAACATATTTTTATATATTCTCATAGTCTATACAGTACCGTAATTCCTCCATAAACTGGAGGGCTATCGTAGAGCACTCTATAGGCATGGTACAAAACAAACTCGTAGAAGGCGCTCTTGGACATGTGAACACGGCACTCGAGGCAATGCCTGGGTAGATTTACCAATTGCAGAACCGAGCTGGTGGTAACACATAGCAGCTACTACCGTCCACCTTGGAACACACTTCCAAATCAAAAAATCAAGGGGTGGCCACCAAATCATCACAAAGTCATAATATGGTATCGAAGAAGCATGTTCGATCGGAGGAATGACCTCACTTGGCCTAGGTATAGCTCCTGTTTTAGTCATATCTAAGATGACTCACGGGAGTCAAGGTCACGTCATACCTATACAGAAATTGTTCGCCAAACCATCCTACTTCATTTCTGGAATCTCCACCATGTACACAGTTGTTAAAGTGGTTTTCGGTATTGGCAGAGAGTGTGGCAATATATGATCCTGGTCTCTTTAACAACCAAACGCTTATTTCACACCGGATGGTTCTTTTACATTTCAAAAGTAAATTTACAATTAATATCAAAATATCATATTCGATTTCAAATCATATCTCTTTCGAAATCATATTCACTTTCAAAACCGTATTCACTTTCAAAATCATATTCACTTCCAATTCATATTCACTTTTAAATCATATTCACTTTGAAATCATATTCACTTTGAAATCATATTCACTTTGAAATTTTCGATAAGTTATGTTAATTAATACTTCATTGCAAAATCATCTTATTCACTCAAATACGTCATTTCACAAAAAGTATCAATTCCAAATTCCAATTTAGGTTATATCATCATTAAGGATTTAAATATAAATATAAATACTTTAACTTTACACAGTTTGAAACTTTAGAAAATAGTTTAGGTAATTATGAATGGGTATTATAGTTTAAAATAGTTTTAATTAAAATTAAAATAGTTTAAATAGATTTAATTAGAAAGTTCGTTTTTTCTTTCAAAAATGGGGGCCCCTCCTTTTTTTAATTCCTCTTCCCGCTGACCCGTCCAATCCTTCTTCATCCCTTCAGCCTTGTCCTTCTTCTCCCATTCCTGTACCTCCCTCTGCAACTTCCCTACTTCCTCTACCAAACCATGCTCCATCAAACCTCCCTTGTGTCAGTGTACCCCAAGTCTCTGCTCTTCTTGCTGAAGCTTCTCCTAAGCCTTTAGCTCCTCTTCTCTCTTCTCCTTCTTTGCTTTCACAATCCCAATCCCACCCCCACTCCTTCTTGGAACTCTCTTTTCAAAGCTAAACCTAATAATGCTGGTACGTTTGTGCCTCGTGACATTCAACTTCAGTACTATGGTGATGCTATTGTACATCCTACTGAAGTAGTCAAGGCAGGAAACACTATGTGGCAAGACTATCTTGTTGGTTTTTTCCTAGACAACCCTCTTCCATACTCTACTGTATTGTATTACCTCAAGCGAGCTTGGAAACTAAGTGGATCTATTACTGTCAAATCTGATGGTTTTCTGTTCTTGTTCAAATTCACTAATGATGAAGATAGGAAAAGAATATCTGAATCTGATCCAGTAGTGATGAGGAATAGGCTATTTATAGTGAAGCCTTGGGATGAAAATATAGGCAATAGTTGTAACGACCCTAGATTTTTATTTAATTTAAATTGATAATTAAATGAAATTTTGAATAAAGATTTATTTAATTAATTATAAATGGAAGCGAGTTTCCTCGATTCAAATAGAAAGTATATAAAGTCATATGGATTTGAATATTTGTATATATGTGAAAATATATGTATATATAGAGAAATATAAAACAATAATTTTTAAAGTAAAATTTATGATAAATATTTAAAAAAAAAAATAGAAGTAAAATAAATATTTGAGTTATAAATAGAGATAAATTAGGCAAGTTAAAAAGTCATTTCAGAAAATAAAATTGGTTATGTAAACTATAAAATGTAAAATATACACATGAAACAAATTAGTTAAAAATTTAAACAATATATTGACAATAGAAATTTATGTTCATATACAAGCAAAACATTAGTAAAAAAATAAAATAATATATGTATGTACTTTGGGAAACTATGATTGTAAATATAAATAAATCTTATAAAAATGTGCATAAGTTTGAAATAATTTTAAGTAAATTAAGTATGTAAATAAGATTATGAAACAAAGCAAAGGCAATAAAATAAATGGCTGAAACAAGCAAGAAAATAAATATAAAAGTAAAACACATTTAACAAATTCTAACAACAAATTAAATATAGGACTACATCCAAATAAAAAAGCAAAGTATACAAAATAATAAAATAACACAAGTGTGAACACTTAAATAAGAAACAAAAGAAAGCTATCATTATCATCTTCAAACATGCTACAGCTGAGACAAAGCAAATATATATTTTTGTATGTACACTTGCAAATTAAACCAAACCAACAAGATAAAATTTAAAGTTAAAAAGAAAAGAAACAAATAAAATACAACACAAAACTGTACATACATAACAGTACATTAGCTAAACCTATTATTGTAAACAGGTAAGTATATGCAGGCAAGAAAATGCAGGCTGAAATAAACAAAGCTAAAGTAATAATACATCTCAACCATACTTACATAAAAAAAAAAATAGTATTACTTTGTACAAATAACATCACCAACTCAAGCATGGGTTTAGCAACAGAAAAAGAAGGATAAAGATGCTGAGTAAAAAAAAAAGAAATATTGTACTTGCCCATACCTAATACCCTGTACAAAAACAACATACCCTGTCAACTTTTCCTATATATCCACTTCACCTCAGTTCGTTCATCAACCTGAGAAGATCAAGTTAAAAATAAGAACAAAGAAAATAAAAACCAAAGCAAGAAGATTTAGGATCAAAAGCAATACCATTTCCAGTTTTAAAAAGTGCAGGCTGTTTTCAAATTTAAATATGCTCTGTTCTTCTTCTCAGACAGGTGAGTAACTTAAATTTTAAAAAAAATACTTAAGTATATATGTTGCTTAATTATTGTCTGAGATGTGTATATATATTTATGCATTCCTGTGTATGTATGTTGATGTTTAAATATATATATGTCTGCCTGTACAAATTTAATTACCTCTGTTCTTGTTTTCTTCCAGACCAGATTTGCAAACAAATTCTCATTCTTAGATTTAATAACTGATAGAATTTAAAATATAAACAAAAGTTGTTGTTTGATTATAAACTAAGTTTTTAAATTCTATTTAAGATAAAGCAACTTGTAAATCCCTCTAGAAATCAAAACATCTGAGCAAATCTTTAAACAAGTCAAAATTCAAACATTTTATTTTACGATTTCAGGCATGTAAACTGAATTCATACATTATAATATGAATTTTAAAGCTGAAAGTATAATTTTTAGTGTTAGGATTTAAGAGAAGTTCGACTTTGTATTCTAAACATTATTTGGGAAAATTCCGGCGTCGGGGTGAACTGGGGTAGTCGAGGATGGTCGAGAAGGTGGAGGAGCTTACCACGGTGGCAGGAAAAATATAGGGATGGTGAATAGATCACGGTGGTGGCGTCGGCAATTGGTTGAAGTCTGTAGCCCTAATTTTGTTGGGGTCGAAGAATTCGATTCGTTCGTCACTATCACTTGATCGAGTGATGCGTGGTTGGGGGTGATGGAAGAGGGAGTGACGGCGAAGAGATGACCGGAGTTTCGTGATCACTGGTGGCCGAGGCGGCGAGAATGGGATGTTGCCAGGTTTTGAGGCAATGTCGATTTCGATGTTGCCAGGTTTTCCTTTTCGAGCTCGCCTTCGATTTTGAATGGCGAAGTGGATCTTGGTTTTTTTGTAAACGAGATCGGGTTGGGGGGAGATCAATGACTTGCTCGACGTCGAGTTGGTGGCTTGGAGCGGTCAATGGGGTTGTACACGTGCACGCGGTGCATGTTGAAGTGTGGAGAGGCTGTAAGTGTTTGAGAAGAAGAGGAAGAGTTTGAGTTTTCCTCTCGGGGAAATTGCGTGACGCACTCGGAGTAGCACTCGAGTGATACCCGGGAAGATCTCGGGTATTGTGTTGATGGGTTTATGCCAACAGAATTTTGAGATTAATAAAGTTAAACAAGTTTAAATATCTTAAATCTGAAGGGAATTTGATTTCAAAGCCTTTTAAATTTCTTTCATGTCAAAAGCATTAGTTTAACTTGTAAATTTGAAGGTCTTAAAAGTTAGTTTTATAATTTATTTAAAGATAAATTAATACCCACCTTAAAACTTGAAAATTAAAAATGAAATTCAAGAGTAAATTTGAAAATATATAGTATTAAACATATCTGTAAGTGAAAAATTTAACCATCAATAAGAATGAGTTTGCTTGAAAGTTAATGAAAAACTTAAAGATTTAAAGTTTATTAATTTTTGAGTAATTAGAATGGAATAATTAATGTTTTGTATTTATTGAATTAGTAAACAGAAGTTTAAATTTATAAATTAAAGTTTGAGTTAATTAATTAAGAGATAGCTAATGTGTAATTAAGAATCATAGATTCAAGTAGATAATTTATGATTAGAAATTTATTAGTTGTAGTTAAGAGCTAATTAAGTTGCAATTAACACCTAATTAAATAATTAAGATTTATCAACGGATTATTAATGATTAATCAATTTTTATAAATAATGGTTAAAGTTAATTAATCAAGTGATTAAGATGTAATTACATTTAATATAATTAAATGTTGATTTATTTATAAAGGTAATTGATCACTTAAAGATAATTATTTAATGAAATTAACTGAGGTTAAATGATTGTGTAATTAACTTAAAGATAATCTAATTAATTTATTAATTAAGAAAAATTAATTAAAATGTTTGATTAATTAATTTATATCAAATTATTTGTAATTAACTTATCATAATTGGATAAGTAATTCATAAGTAATTAATGTACTTGGAAATAAATTGTATTGATTAGAATTAAACGATAAATTAATCCTGTTTATAAATGATTATTAGATACTTGACCTTACTTATGAATGATTGTATTGTATAAAATACCTTGAATTGATTATCCTATCTGTTATATGATGCTTTATGATTATCCTGATTTGTGTTGTGATCTGTGATGTAATTTACTATCTGTGATATATAAATATATCTGTGATCTGTGAATGGAGATAAGCGTTATAATTTATATCGCTTATCAGATATATTGTTGTGTTTGATATGTGATGATTGAATGATGTTGCACTACTGTGTATAAACCCTGGACCACACCATACACACACAAATATGGATTTCACGAGGAAATCGGTTAAGTCACAGATTTTTGAAATAGTTTAAAATTTGAGTTTTTAAATTCAAATATTTTGGAATTGGAATTGGAATAGAAGTGAAAAGCTTTTGAAATGGAATTTCAAAGATGAAAATTTATTTTGAATAACTGGATTAAGTGTTGGAATTTAAATACTTTAATTTAAATTTGAATTCAATAATCAAATTGAATTCTGAAATTTGAAACTAGGGATTAATGATATTATACTAGTCATTATGAGTTAAATCATTTTTAAAGTATTATTTTTGGGAATTTGAATTTAACCCAAGGATTTCAACTCGTATAAATGAATCGGATTTCCAAAATGAAAACTGTTGTTTTCAAATGATAAACACTTTTAGATAAGAACTGAGATTCCAGTTAATTAGGGGAATTTCAAGATTGAATAGAGAGATGATTTTCCTAAGTTATGAATGAATTCTTTTTGAAAGCTATGAATTAAATCTGTTTATTTTTAACAGATTTAAATTGATGATTTGTTTAAATCAAATTGAAATGAAATTGTTTCGAAGGCTATAAGTTAAATCTTTGATTTAAAAATTTAACGAGTTAATCAAATTGAAATGAAAATTGATTTGGAAAATTTGTGAATGAATCTTTTGTTTAAAAGATTAAAATGTGAAAATTGTTTAAACCGTTAAAGGTTGTGAAAATGAATCTTTTTGTTTAAAGATTGAAAATGGTAATTTGTTAAGCCATTTGAAGAAAAGTTTTGAATTATTAAGTTGTGACTTAATTGAAATCCCATTATCCATTTGTTTTTGAAATATCGTGCTCACTATTCGGTTTAGCCGGGAAAGGACCTTTGTGTCGTATAACCCATTCCGAATAAGTGATTCGACGTTATGGATAGCATTTAAAGACTGGTGTTGAAGACCGGGTATTTGCGAGAGTGATAGGATGACCTATCGATTGTCTCTGCACTAGGTAGCTCCTGGTATAGAGATTCCCTAAGTGATGGGAAATCCGATTGTGATTGTGAATATCCGGATTGCAAGGACTTCTTTGGAAGTGCCTTCGGTTCTGTTCGAGCCCGGAACAGACTTGTATGGATTGTATGTCTGACATTACAAGTTGAGATATAAAGCAGATTTCTTTCAAATATATTTCTGTTGGTGGCGGAGAATTTATTCTTTTAGCTTAACACCCTTCTCTGAGACGTACGAGCTCAGAGGTTATATAGTTGAAGGTTATCAGTGATATATTCCCAATTTGGTAATGTGACATACTGAGTGTTGCTGTGAAATGATCATTGTGTTGATTATTTGTGATAGGATCATTTGTTTGATCGTCTATCTTGGTGATCATTTCTATGATCATTTGTTGACCCAAAGCATGGCTTTTGTATAAAGTATGTTTTTGTGGACGAGACTTCGTCGAGCCTCACACCCCGGAAATGGTCAAAACAGGAAAGATGCGGCAAGGTTATGAGGGGTAGCTCCCTTTAGGGTATGTGCATTTCCTTCTGGACAGAGGTGGTATCATGGTATGGAGCCCAGATATTTAACCTATGTGGTTACTGCGAATTTATTACTTTGTGGTTGTTGGTTATCGGGATCCCGTGAGAAAGGTCGTTTACGATCGGGGAATGGCGTGCTCGTGTCAGTAGTTACCCAGTTAGGGGTAACCCGGCCTTGTGTTAGCAGAGATCCGGTTTGGTTCTCGGGGACGTCCTTCCAGAGGCATTCTCATGTGGCAATGGGAAGTTCCTTGGCCTGATCATTCGTTGGAGATCCAAAGAAACAATACGAGACTTGTACGGTTTTAGTTGTAGAACCTGCCATTTAAAATGGTAGCTATAGTAGGCATAATATAATGGTACCTATGCTGGCTAAGATTTATATTCTACTTTCGAAATGATTTGTTCTACACTATGCACTAGTAATAATATCAAATGTTTCTTTTTAATGCGTATCAAGCATCTTTGACTATCATAAGGAGAAATCTCCTCCGATTCTGCGTTTGCATTGTGTGTGTGTGCGGGAGGCCTTATGGTAGTCTCATTTTTAAAAAAAGCATTGCGAATTGACTTTGAAAATCTTTTGTTGAATGTTTTAAAAGATAAACTGTTTTTTTGTTGCTCACACCAGTCTCACGACTGATCCGGAGTTTATTGTTTCTTTCCTAAACTCTGGGTGCTCATTATTTTCTACACGAGCAGTCTAGAGTTGGGTTTTTCAGATAGTCAGGTTTAGTAGATTATCTGGAGTTAGTTCAGTCTTTGGATCACACCAGTCTTGCTTAGCTTGGTGCATCGTTATTGGGGGTTCGAGCTATTGCTGGATTGATTCTTGAAGATGGAGTTGCAGTTCTCGGAGTTCTCTTTTGAAGACTATCTTAGAGTTATTGTTCCGCTGCTAGATGTTGTCATCTATTTTCTTTTCCGCTGCTATTTTATTGTATCATATCTCTGATGTATATTGATATCTATTGGATCATCTGTTGTATCAGATATTGTATCAAAGCTGTATATCAATGTATTATTCTTTTATTCCGCTGTGTTATTTACTTAATGTTGTTATAAGCTCCGGCGAATCGGATTTGAACGGTCGAATCTATGGCATTCGAATACGATATGAAGTATGGATGTCGATTTTCGAGCGGGCAAAATTCGAAATGTTACAATAGTTGTAGTAGTATCAAAGCTATTCCAGTTTGGATTAAACTATCTAATATTCCATTGTATGCTTGGTCTCCATTGGGTATTAATTGGTTAGCAACTAAGGTTGGAAAACTTCTTTGTATGGATGCATCAACTGAAAGTATCTCTTTTGCCAAATGTTTAGTTGAAGTATATCCAAACAATGAATTACCTGAAAACTTTTCAGTAATGTTGCTTGATGGATCTGAACAGGTTGTGAAAGTTGGATACTTGTGGAAATTAGAAATTTGCACAATATGTAAGGAGTTTGGGCATTTGGTTAATAACTGCAGGAAAGTTGAATGTGAAGGAAAAGTTGACCAATGTGTTAGTAATGAGCAGCAGAAAACTGGTGATGAGAATAAGAACAAGATGAAGAAGGGGAAAAGCATTGATAAGCAAGACAAAGTGAAGCAAGTATGGCAAAAAGTGAATAAGAATAAGAATAAGGGGAACAAAAGATTTATAAGCGAAGAATTGAAAGACACTGCTTTGAAGATGCAAAGTGCAAAGGAAAAAATTGTGCATGATGGAAAAGAGAAAAATATTATTGAGCTTGATGATGTGCATATTACACCCAGTGATGAACAAGCATGTTCTGTTACCACGCATAACAAGTTCAAGTTGCTGCTATCTGTAGAGAATGAGCAAGGCTTATTGGAAACACTTGATGAAGAGGAAGGGGAAATAACTAATGAAGAGAATTGTGAAGTACAATATTATGATAATACCATAAATATCAATTCTACTATTGATGGCAAAGTAACTGTAAATAAAGATCTGTCTTCAATTACTGATGTCCAGAATAAGCCAACAAAGGTATCTACCAATAGTTGCACCAGAAATGAAGCTGGTATTGAAACATCTGAAGTGCATGCACAATCTGATACTCTTATAACTGATTTTGACATAGGATGGTGCAAAACTTTTGAGTTACAAGTTACTCAATTAATTACCTCCATGCATAAATCATCTGTTGATGTACAACCTCCTGTCCCACCTCATTATAACTTTTCTATTGAGTTGCCTGGTTGGCCTTCTTGCATCCCCTTACCACAACCTCAAACAGTTCCTCCTCTTGACCCATCTACTTCCCTCTCAAACTTTCAGCCATCCTCCCCTCAGTCTCAGTCACGTAGGAAAATTGAAACTAGATCTCTTTCTGCTAAGAGAAGAAATAGCACTACCTTTCCTCAATAAATATATTATGTTTAAAAAAATTACATCTAGGAATCTTAGAGGAGCCCATAGTAATTTGAAACTTGATCAGGTTAAAAGTATTATCTCTGAGTACAATATTTGTCTCTTTGGTCTGCTTGAAACTAAGCTTAATCTGACTTTATCCATTAAAGCTGTTTCATACATCAACCCAAATTGGTCCTTTCATCATAACCTTGATACTGCTTCTTATGGTAGAATTCTCGTTATCTATGATCCTGATGTGTTGTCTCTTACTCTTCTCCTATCTTCTAGACAGTATATCCACTTTCATGTTCATGAAACCCAATCTCAATCCTCCTTTTACATTACTTTTGTATATGCTGACAACTCTGTCATTTCCAGGAATTCTTTTTTCAACTCCTTGCCTCCTTTAAGACAATCTTCTCACCCCTGGATTGTTTTGGGTGATTTTAACTCCTGCTATGACTATAATGACAAATTTGGTTGAATTCCTCTTATTCCTGGAGATCTAGATCCTATCAACCTTGCTATTTTTGAATCTGACTTGATCTTGGTTAACAAGTCAGGAGCAAAGTATTCTTGGAATAACAGAAGTCGTAGTGGTGTTCGTACCTACACAACTATTGATCATGCTTTCTGTAATTTCCAAGCTATCAACCATTGGCCTTCCCTATATGTTTTCCTTCCTCAACCCATAATGTCTGATCACTCCCCTTTAATTTTAACTCTTGGTCACCATTTTAGAAAGGAAAAGAGAAGTTTTAAATTTTTAATGCTTGGGTTAAACATGAACACTTTCTTGTTTTAGTTTCTCAAGTCAACTCTGAATTTTCTTGTTATGGTAATCCAATGTATAAGTTTTGCAGGAAGTTAAAAAGAATCAAACAGGAGATCATAATGTAGGCTTCTACCACTTTTGTACTGGTTCCCTACTGTCAACTACACTAAAGGAACAGCTGAAGATACAACAAGACTATATGGTGGAGCATCCTCTGGATGTTCATGCTGCCGCAGAAGAAGGCAAACTATTCAAGGAGGTCAACAATGCCCTGTACATGGAAGCTAGCATGAAGAAGCAACAACTGCATAAAAGATGGATAGATGAAAGAGACAAAAACACTAAGTTCTATCATGCATCATTAAAAGTTAAGCATGCCAGAGATAACATTTTTAGTATTTTTGATGAACATGGAACTCTATTTTCCACTGCAGATTCTGTTGATAAGGCATTTATAGATTACTTCTCTAATCTGCTTAGTAACACTAATGGTTTCATTCCTGATCTTGACCAAATTTCAACACTTGTTCTGCCTAGCATATCTATACAGCAAGCTGCTTCCCTTATTAGGCCTGTTACTGATGAGGAAATAAAATCAACTCTCTTCTCCATGAATCAGCTTTCTTCTGGTGGGCCTGATGGTCTTAATGTGACCTTATTTATCTCTACTTGGAGTGTGTTAGGTGGTGATTTCTGTAAAGCTATTCACAATTTCTTTGACAAATGCAAGTTACTTGGGGAAGTCAATTGCATTAATATTGCTCTTATCCCCAAACTCAATCCTCCTACAAGTGTCTCCTCTTTCAGGCCTATTTCATGCTGTAATGTAGTTTACAAATGTATCTCTAAAATTCTTGCATCTCGTCTTGTCAGTGTTCTGCCCACTATTGTCTCCTGTAATCAAGCTGCCTTTATTCCTACTAGGAGTATTCTTGGTATTGTTCTTCTTGCTCAGGAATTATTAAAAGGTTATGGTAGAAGTAAGGTGCCTTCGGCTGCTGCTCTTAAAATTGATATATCCAAGGCTTATGATTCTACTCGCTGGGCCTCTATTGTTAGGATAATGGCTGTGATGGGATTTCCCAAATTTTTTGTATCTTGGATTTATGTGTGCATTTCCACACCTTCATTCTCTGTTGTTTTGAATGGCAGACCTGTGGGTTATTTCAGAAGTAGTAAAGGCATACGTCAAGGTGATCCGATATCATCTTATTTATTTTTGTTGGTTATGAAAGTATTTACTGTTATTCTACGAACAAGATACACTCAGAAGATAATTAAGTTCCACCCAAAGTGCTCTCAACATCATATAACTTATATTATGTTTGCTGAAGATGTTATGTTGTTTACCAAACTTGAGTTACCATCCTTAAATGGATTAATTGAGGCAATGAAGTCTTTCTACTGTATGACTGGTCTTTCAATTAATCAAGCTAAATCTTCTATGTTAGTTGCTGGTATTAGTGAGGTACAAGCTGCTGCATTACATCAACACATTGGTTTCTCTTGTATGGACACTGACATGAGGTATCTTGGTCTTCCGTTAATTTTAAAAAGAATTTCAAAAGCTGACTGTTTACCACTTTTCAACAAAATTACTTCTGTTATGTCTGCTTGGGCTAATAGGCACTTGTCCCAGAGTGGTGGATTAGTGTTGATTAAATCTGTTGTTTTTTCCTCTCTTGTCTATTGGGCACGTACGATGATTCTTCCTGTCAAACTTTTGAATCTTGTTAGATCTGCCTTGAATAGATTTTTTTGGACTGGTAGTATACACAATAGGAAGCTGATGCCTTGTTCTTTTTCCAAATTTGAAACTCCCTTGAGACTTGGTGGGCTTGGAGTTATTGATGTCAGGAAGTGGAATATTGCAGCAATTAGTAAACATTTTGATGACCTCATCAACAAGAGAGGCAGTTTATGGGTTAACTGGACATGGCATCACAACATAAAGAATAATAATTTTTGGTGTATGGACATTCCTCATAATTGCAGTTGGAATTGGAGAAACATGTTGAAGCTGAGAGAAGTCTACCTACCTATGATTCAATATCCTGTTAATGCAAACTCAGATGTTAGCTTCTGGCATGAACCATGGGTTAGCAAAGGGTAGATTTTGTCCAAGGTTTGTGATTATTCTCAGATGTTGCAGTCAGGAATTCACAAAGATGCAAAGGCAAATGAATTTATTCATGAAGGGAATATAGTGATGCCATATAATACCAATTAGTTGATAAGGCAGCCGTGGTGTCAGATACAACTGAATTACTTGCCTGCAAAATTAGACTCTGTTGTTTGGGATATGAAGTCTCACTCTGTTAAAGGTGTTTACAATCTTGTAACTGCTAATGTTCCATTGCCTTCTTCCAAATGGTTCTCTGTTATATGGACAAGTGACTCAGTACCAAAAGATAACTTGATGTTGTGGAAAGTTATAAATCAAGCTTTACTTACAAGAAGTGTCTTGAACAAGTATGGTTTGGCCTGTTCATCACAGTGCATGTTCTGTGATCTGCATGAAGAAACTTCTGAGCATATTTTTTTGATTGTCCTGCTCTTCACTTCATGTTAGATAGAATTAGTTCAATTACTGGGATTAACTTAACATCCATTAACTCTAGAATTGACTGGAATATTATTTATAAATCAACTAGGTGGAGGAATGATGGAGGCAGGGTTCTAGTAGTTTGCTTGAAAATTTACATGAGTGTGATTTGGAGAGAAAGGAATGCTATAGTTTTTGAAAACCAAAGAAAGAATGTTGAAGTGTTGTGGAATGAAGTTAAGTATGGAATTTTCTGGCCTTTGAAGAACAGTAAAAGAGCATACCCACATGACTTGCTTCTTGGTTGGGCTTGACTCTTGTTGTTTTTCCTTTGTTATTTTCCTTGTTCTTTTTTTTCCTTCAATTATGTACCTTTTATTATGTTGCAATAAAACTGTTAGGGGCCCAGTTGACCCCGTTGGCTTTGCCAAAAAAAATTTGATTTAATTAGTTTAAAAATGATTTAATAGATTAATTAGATTCTGATTTTATTAAGTAGATTTTAATAAATTAAATAAATTAAAATAGATTAAATAGATTCAAATCATATTAAATGCGTTGCAAATTGATTAAATAAATTTAATTAGTTTAAAATAAGTAAAATAGGTTAACTTGGATTAAATAGGTTGTAATAGATTAATATAAATTAAGATAGTTTAAATTGATTAAAGTAGTTTATTTAATTAAAATAGTTTAATTAGATTTCAAAGTTGTATCCAAACCTTTTTAGAAACTCAATTCCAATCAATTCATTTATATTTGACAATTCAACTTGAAATTTCAAATTTAAATCCTTCGAACAGTTTATTAAATCAATTCCCTTTCAGCATTAGCACTTAGATTATCGAAAATTCTTTAGTTTATATAAATCAATTTCATTTTCAAAATACTATTTAACTCAATCTAAAATTTCAAAGGTTCAAAAATCATTTAATTTAACCAATCCGGTGTCTGTATATAATTTTCTACCCTAAGGTCAAGTTGTAAGAATATTTATCATTTCAATTTAAAATTTTACGGTTATATATCATTTCAAACCGCAATTCTCAATTAAATAAAAATCCATAAAATCGCTCGAGTCTACCATTTCAACCCATGATGATTTTTTCTAATATATAGATCATTCGGATATGTATTATATCAACCTATAGGGAACTTGCAGTGTTATAACAATATAAAATACAACATCCAGTCATCCAATATCAACAAATCAAACATACATCACAATCATCATCCAAATCAATCAATAAACATCAATAGATAACTAATAATCAATACAGGTATTAAATTGACAATCAAAATGCTCGTTCGTTCTATATTTTAATCCAACCTAAGGCATAAATCATTATACCTTAATGGTCAAACCTACCCAATCTCGGAGAGTCGTTAAACTCAAGCTCTGATACCAAATATGATGACCTGCTATTTTTAAGATATAAAATCAATTAAAAACGATACCAAAGTACGCTTACAACTAATTTTAGATAACAAAAGCAGTGGACCATGGGTAAATAAAAGTTAAATAAATTCTAAAACAATAAATAAAAAAGGAATCCTTACAACTGAATTTAAACATCAGCATATATATACATACACACATGCACAAAATCTCATATCAATAATTAAAGATTACTTAAATAGAATACACCAATTAATTTATACACTTTTTACATCAATTATTATTAACTCAAAAATGATATAACCATAAAACAAAAGAATATAACAAATCTACTATCTGCGATGTAGCTTTCACACACCTTTACTTTCGCTCTTTCGCTTCTACATATGACTCACACTGTAAAAAGATTCAACTATGTTTGAATTGCGTCCAACTCTATGCACTTTAACTATAGGCTCAATAGCTATTGAATAGGAAAAGACTGCCTATGTACCCTTTTTGGTGGATCAAGCCTACGTAGTTCTATTTCCTGCTCTTCTCTTACATCCAAATATTTGTCAGTGCATTGCAACTATAGCATACAACCATTGCAATCATCACAAATCAATGCAATCAATGCAAATATTGCAACCATCGTAACTAATGTAACATTGTAACCAATGCAAATAATAAAAGTAGAAAATAGTATTCATACTCATCCACCTCGACAAACCATCATATGGGGTAGTAATAATAATAATATTAATGAACAACCATCAATTATCAATGATATTAAATGATATACTTACATACATACTAGTCATCCATTTTAGTAACGTGTCACCAATGTAAGTATAAATCATCGAAGGTGTATTAATCTCCCCGTAACATGATACAAATCAATCATCAAGTGCATACTAATCCAATCAATATTAGTAACACAACATCCATCATCAAATGACTATAGTTGACTGCCCATCAACTAATACTAATATCGGTACAATATCGCACACTCATCAAAAAGCAATACCATCATCTGACATCAAAATATATGTGATAATTACAACTAACAACCAATCATACATTCAACAAAAGTCAAAATAATACAATTACAGTCATTGTTCGTTAAATTACTTTATTATTGCTTATTGCAAATCCACCTTTATTTAAACAATAATAATTCTTCCAAAACAGTAATACACTTCAAAATATTTGATTGTAACCTTATTACTTCAAATCTCTTCAAATATTGTATTTTTCTCAATTCACAAAAAACATATTATTATTTATAAAACCTCATTTTATTAAATAATAACAATAATAAACTTCCCAATATGGGTTTTAAAAATATATTCTACATTACTATTTACGAATTTCCCTATATATCAATAAATAACAACCTTATTAAATATATCCCATTAATCTTGTTCTATTCCATTAAGACACTATTATCTACAGGTACCAAGGATGTTGAAAATGTAAACTCCCAGCCTTTTATGTGTTGGAGAGATCATTTCTTATTTTGTGTTGAAGCTATTTATAAAGCGCAAGTTAAAACAGGTGAAATACACGGATCCAAGTAATGCTTGGAATGTAGGTATCATACATCTGAACTGAATTCTTTTTTGTTAAAGAATCTCTTTTTAGTTGCTCTGGAACAATTTGGAGATTCACTTTTAATTGAGTATTTGTTTCCTTCTTTTCATGCTAGGATTGGAAATATTGTATTTTACATATCCATACGATTCAGTCCTTGAGTTTTCGAAATAGTGTAATGTAAAAAGAAGTGCGTCAAATCATTGCTATTTGACTCGGACCTGTTCTGAAAAAGTCGAGGTATTTCGACTTGTTTGTTGACATGGCAAAGTAGCTTCGTCGATGTTACCTACCAAATAAAAGGCCTGCTCGGGAAGACTGTCTAATTCCCCATAAAGGATCAATCGAAACCCCTTAATTGTTTCAACGAGACCGACATATTTTCCAATGATAAACAATAGCTCCCCCCTAAACACAACTTACAACTTTCATCGTACTGTGCTCTCCAAAGAGCAACTCTTCTCAAAATCTCAAAAGGTACCGAGTTGGAATCCCATAACACTTCTCTTTTTGTCCAAATCACTTCCTTTTTTCTTTGTGAGTATCGGGAATACTCCAATTCATAGGTCCGAGATCCACATCTATGAATTGAAAGGTCTGAATGATTTCGCTCCGCTTAACCCTATCCTCTTCTAGGGGTATGCTAGTGATAGGTTCTATAGGAACTGGACGATCCTGTTTAGTCAAAAACCTAGCGGCAAACTCCTATGTTCCTTTAATTATGGTATTTCTGAACAATTCGAATTTGATTTATCGTTGGATGAATTGTATTGTTGATATTGATCCCAAAAAAGAAACGGTGGGTGCAGCTAGTCCGTGAATAGCTAACCATCACACTATAAAATTAGATAGGTTTGTAAACTGGAATTAATTCTAACTCGCACATGATAAAAAAAGTAAAAGGTCTCTATAAGAAAATAATCCTATTTGACCACTGTACATTGCTAACATAAGGAAATAGAACAATCGCGAATTTCGAGTAACAAGCCGAATTTCATAAAAATTGAGTTAGTAAAGGCAAGGCTTGCAAAACGATTAATAAAGAATTGATACAGTTGGATTGAGCAATCGATTTCTCAATTTAGTAAATACATTGATATAGTTGGATTGAGCAATGGATTACTCAATTTAGTAAATACAAACTATATATTATAAATTCTAGTTCATAATTCTATCCAAAACATAATACAACTTATAAAAAAATATAAAATTACTATGCAAATTAATATTAATAATGTATTTAATAAATAAATAGAATAAGAGAAGGTAGAACCAATAAAGATTTCCTTTTCGATTCATCTCTGGAGTTAAATACCTCATTCAAATATATTTTTTGATCCAAGGCATAAAAGGCTGGGAGTTTGCATTTTCATCATCCTTGTTAAAAGCAAGCCCACAATGTAGACATTGGTAAACTGCTCTACCATAGTTTTTTGTAGATAATCCCAATTTTGGTTTGAACTAAAATCAAACTTTTGGGAGGAACATTCACACTATGTAGAATACCTCGACAGGGTGCAAATATCTAAATTTCGCCCTTGTAGACACTTTTTCGGACCCATTGCCAATACTAAGTAGCAGCCAAAAGGCCCCCCGTAAAGGATCGACTGAAACCCCCTAATTGTTTTGGCGAGACCAACATATTTCCTTGGAGAACCCACAAAGGACATTAGATGGACTGGATTTGATGGACCAGTCATTCGAAAATTAGGATTCATTTCTTGTCTCAAATATTCACTTGTAGCATACCACATCTCAATGGATTGATGCAATTTTTCTATATGAGCCTCTTCAAAAAGGACTTATTGCTATTGATGCGATGATCCCTATAAGTCGTGGCCAGCGAGAATTAATTATTGAGGACAGACAGATCAACAAAACAGCAGTAAAAAATCATGTTTATTATTTATTTATCCACTTATCACCTTATTACACAAATTTACTCACCTAATTTCAATTTATTATTTTCCAATTTAAACAACAATTAATTATAATTAAATACCTAGAATACGACAATCAATAATAATTATCCAATTAAGGCACAACACATATAAGATAGCGACAATTATCAAACAATTACAACATATACCAACAATTATAATTTTATTAAGAATTCAATTAATTAAACTAAATAAATCATGCCAACGTGTTTTTCCAACACTCTCCAAACTCAGCAAAAGCAAAATCATATTGTCCGAAATTTCGGTATGAGTTCAACAGAAGAAACCACACGTAAATCAGGGTTTGTATGCGAGAGATATAGAACTTAGAAGTTAGTGTGGAATTTTTGTATATTGATAATTGAAATAAAGCATGCATAATATCTTCTTCTTCCCCAAATTACAACGTCGTTGTTCAACCGATCATGCCACCACTTGGATCGGCTAATTCTCCCCTCCCTTGCCAAATAGGAGCACCCCGCCACCTCCATTCGATCGACGCTGACTACCTCTACCTATTCGACAAACCATCAGCATTCGACTCCTGTTCACAAGTCCTATGACACCCCTCAACCAATTTCATGAATTGTTGCTAGAATCAGATTTACCTAAGTTAAAAACTAAGGTTTCGCCATTTAAGATTTTGATCATTATTTGCCGTCAATCTAAGTATAGTTTTCAAGAACGAACACTTATCGTCCACTCCATTTGTCGATGGCTTTGCAACGATAAATAATTCAATTATTTTAAACAACTTAAATTTCAATCACTTTTTAATTAATTTTGCTAATCATAATTAGAGTATTAGTGTTAATTTCGAAATTAAGGAAGAAAACCAAAAAAATAAAGGCGATGGCTAGGGTTTCATAGCCTCACTTATATAGTTATTAGGTTGGGTTATGAGCAGTGTATCTAGTTTGACCTAAAACAACTACATATGGTGTTTAAACGCTATAACGCTTCTAATTTGCAAATCATAACTCCGAACATATTAAAACCACATATCAAACTGATCATCTTAGATAGACCTTTGCAACAGTTATACCTAAGATGCCTAGATCACCCTTTCATTAAAAATTCACTTTTAATTAATTTGTTATTTTGTAATATTGAATTTACTGGCCATTACAACCTTCATGAATAGCCGCACAGTAGGTGGGGAGCATGGCTCGCTACGCACCTTGCGGTAGAGGTTAGCAGTCTCCAACAAGGAAACAAATGCATGATAATTCATCCTCATGAATAACCATTTGAGTGCTAGACGGTGGGCTCTTGGAATCCTCGGTGTATTCGTAGAAATAAAGAGTTACTCATCCCTATAGATGATAGAGTTAAGGGGATGCCCTAGGGCAAATTTATAATTTGTTACATATATCTAACTCAATAATCAATCTTGTTCGAAATAAAATGAGTTTTGTTTCTATTATATACTCGATATAATGTGTTATGTTAATTAATTAATTTAATCAAAAGTATGTCGAATAGAAAATCCATAAACGATGTGTTTTGTGATATTTGTTACAGAGTATTGTAACTGTGAGTAATTTATCACAGTGAAAACAAATATACCACCTTAAATATTCATAGTCAAGGCGCATCGAGGCTGGATATTGATGAATTCATTGAGACTAGAGTGTGTAACACACTCCAAATGTCGGGCAATGTATTACTCATGACTATTGGAGGCACCTAGGGGTTACGTACTGATACTTATTGGACAACTATAAAACGACTCACTTGATGGATTTCCATTGGTTACTATAACGAAGGTCAGACAGAAAATATCGATATGACTAATTTACACAGTTCTCTCGACTTGAAAATACTATCGATCTTCAATATGAAAGCTCCGCTTTGATTATAGTCAAATCATGACACATCATCCGTCGAGTGACTATAGTTGGATCTAGTGGAAGTATTGAAAATGAAGCACTATTCAAGAACGGGTTCGACTCCTCAATTATGTAGTGTTAGTCTCAAGATCAACTCAAGTCAACTCAAAGTCAAAGTTCCTAGCTAGAGTAGTTTGGTTAATAATAATTGTTATTATCAAACCAACGACGGTGTGTTGGGATTATAAAGTTGAATATGAACGATATTAGAATTTTGACGATTATCGAATTTCATAAATTCAAAGTGATATGGTTTTAATGAAGAGAATTGGTGTAAATAAAAGACATAACAAGGTAACGCTTGATAAAGTAAAATTGGATTTTACCGAAAACCAAGTAAGTGGTAAATTTGACCAAAATGTTGCGCCGCCTGCTAAGTGACGTATGAACGTTAATACATGACTTGTTTGATATTAATCGCTGACCAAATTTACACTTGACGAGTCACACAACTGAAACAATGAATTCTCCTTTGATCAAACGATTTAATTAACTCATAATTGTTATAAATTAAGTACATTAATTAATATTTATGGAATATTAATTTTAAAATATGATTATGATTTGTTGAGCAAATATTATTAGATATATTTATAATAGTTACAAATATATCAATCGATATATGATATCCATAAGTAATTAAATTAGATTTAATTGCATAACATTTTATTGGGCTTAAATGGGTTTAAGGCTCATCGTAGGGTTTGATATTTTCGACAGCAAACAAAGGTATAGGCGGCTCAAACCAGGGTAAAAATGGCTTGATTTTGGATGGCTCGGATTAATGAAGAATTAGTATGAGATGAGATACATACTTCTCTTCTTTCTATCCACTATATAAGCTAGGGGTGAGCGTTCGATCAGATCTGTAAGTTTTGAGCTAAAAAATGTCAAACCGAATTGAAACCCAAAAAAACAAAACCGAACCGAACTGAATTAATTTCGGTTAATTCGGTCGGTAATCGATTTAACCGAACTAAGAAAGCAAGTAAGAGAATTTATTATATATTATCATTCAAACAATTGATTTAGTCAATGGAAAACATATACGTATGTTTATATAAACTATTTTGAGTGTTTATTTTAAGTTTATAAGAGAAATTAACCTATTTTTAATAGATAAGGTTTTGTTAATACTAAACCAATTGCTAAGAGTATTACAATGCCATGAATTTGGATAATATAATAAAAGCTCGGTTAATTCGGTTAAACCGATAACCAATATAAAATTATTTTACAAACTGAATTCAAACCGACATAATTTCAAAACCGAACCGAACTGACCGAAATAAACCGGTTTGGTCGGTTAATTCGGTTCTAACCGCATATTGCTCACCCTTATTATAAGCAACTCTAACCTAATTGGATTTAAATCTTTTTGGTACCTCCTCCTCCGTTCTTGTCGGTCGAAGCTATCTATTGAATTAAAAACAGTTTCAAGAGGTATCCTTTTTTTAGGTGTACTTAAAGGCATTGAGATTAAAGTATGTTTTTAATCAAAATGTAGTTATTAATTCTCAATTGTAATGTTGTATTATGTATGTATATATTAATTATTAGTTAGGCGACGATTCTAATACGCAATAATGAAGCCAGAAAGTTGTTTGATTGCATGCATGCATGTATATATGTATATAAACTAAAAAATATTTTTTTTTATCAAATACGCAACAAGTTGGTACGGTTCTAAATAAAAAAAATTATAATTTTTACATTTTATTAAATTAATATACAGTGTGAACTAATGCATATTTCATTAGACTATTTTGATACGTCTAGTTTGGGTTTCATTCCTATATCTTTATTGGTTTTGGAATGTAGGGAGAAATGGAACGCTCTTCAAAAAAGATGGGCAGGGTACATTCAGATCGTCTTGACGCGATCCAGCCTGATCCATCTTAGGAGGCTTACATCAAGACTATCACCCTAAATAAAATTCCCCATCATACGCAGCCACAGATTTCTTTCAGGGTCCAATCCGAGCTTAACCAATCCGGTGTCCGTACATAATTTTATACCCTAGGGTCAAGTGATACGAATATTTATCACTTCAATTTAAAATTTTACAGTTATATATAATTTCAAACCGCAATTCCGAATTAAATAAAAATCCATAAAATCGCTCGAGTCTACCATTTCAATCCATGCTGATTTTTCTCTAATCTATAGATCATTCAGGTATGTATTATATCAACCTATAGGGAACTTGCAGTGTTATAACAATATAAAATACAACATCCAGTCATCCGATATCGGAAATCAAACATACATCACAATCATCATCTAAATCAATCAATAAACATCAATAGATAACTAATAATCAATACAGGTATTAAATTGACAATCAAAATGCTCGTTCGTTCTATATTTTAATCCAACCTAAGGCATAAATCATTATACCTTAATGGTCAAACCTACCCAATCTCGGAGAGTCGTTAAACTCAAGCTCTGATACCAAATATGATGACCTGCTATTTTTAAAATATAAAATCAATTAAAAACGATACCAAAGTACGCTTACAACTAATTTTAGATATCAAAAGCAGTGGACCATGGGTAAATAAAAGTTAAATAAATTCTAAAACAATAAATAAAAAAGGAATCCTTACAACTGAATTTAAACATCAGCATATATATACATATACACATGCACAAAATCTCATATCAATAATTAAAGATTACTCAAATAGAATACACCAATTAATTTATACACTTTTTACATCAATTATTAACAACTCGTAAACGATATAACCATAAAACAAAAGAATATACCAAATCTACTATCTATGATGTAGCTTTCACACACCTTTACTTTCGCTCTTTCGCTTCTACATATGACTCACACTGTAAAAAAGATTTCAACTATGTTTGAATTGCGTCCAACTCTATGCACTTCAGCTATTGGCTCAATAGCTATTGAATATGAAAAGACTGCCTATGTACCCTTTTTGGTGGATCAAGCCTACGTAGTTCTATTTCCTGCTCTTCTCTTACATCCAAATATTTGTCAGTGCATTGCAACCATAGCATACAACTATTGCAATCATCACAAATCCATGCAATCAATGCAAATATTGCAACCATCGTAGCTAATGTAACATTGTAACCAATGCAAATAATAAAAGCAGAAAATAGTATTCATACTCATCCACCTCGACAAATCATCATATGGGGTAGTAATAATAATAATATTAATGCACAACCATCAATTATCAATGATATTAAATGTCAATCCCAATCATCTAACAAAAACATACTTACATACATACTAGTCATCCATTTTAGTAACGTATCACCAGTGTAAGTATAAATCATCAAAGGTGTATTAATCTCCCCATAACATGATACAAATCAATCATCAAGTGCATACTAATCCAATCAATATTGGTAACACAACATCCATCATCAAATGACCATAGTTAACTACCCATCAACTAATACTAATAACGGTAAAATATCGCACACTCATCAAAATGCGATATTTTCATCTAACATCAAAATATATGTGATAATTACAACTAACAACCAATCATACATTCAACAACCGTCAAAATAATACAATTACAGTCTTTATTCGCTAAATTACTTTATTATTGCTTAATGCAAATCCACCTTTATTTAAACAATAATAATTCTTCCAAAACAGTAATACACTTCAAAATATTTGATTGTAGTCTTATTACTTCAAATCTCTTCAAATATTGTATTTTTATCAATTCACAAAAAACATATTATTATTTATAAAACCTCATTTTATTAAATAATAACAATAATAAACTTCCCAATCTGAGTTTAAAATATATATTCTACATTAGTATTTACGAATTTCCCTATATATTAATAAATAACAACCTTATTAAATATATCCCATTAATCTTGTTCTATTTCATTAAGACACCATTATCTACAGGTACCAAGGATGTTGAAAATGTAAACTCCCGGCCTTTTATGCGTTGGAGAGATCATTTCTTATTTTGTGCTGAAGTTATCTATAAAGCGCAAGTTAAAACAGGTGAAATACACGGATCCAAGTTATGCTTGGAATGTAGGTATCCTACATCTGAACTGAATTCTTTTTTATTAAAGAATCTCTTTTTAGTTGCTCTGGAACAATTTGGAGATTCACTTTTAATTGAGTATCTGTTTCCCTCTTTTCCTGCTAGGATTGAAAATCTTGTATTTTACATATCCATACGATTGGGTCCTTGAGTTTCCGAAATAGTGTAATGTAAAAAGAAGTCCGCCAAATCATTGCTATTTGACTCGGACCTGTTCTGAAAAAGTCGAGGTATTTCGACTTGTTTGTTGACACGGCAAAGTAGCTTCGTCGATGTTACCTACCAAATAAAAGGCATGCTCGGGAAGACTGTCTAATTCCCCAGAAAGGATCAATCGAAACCCCCTAATTGTTTCAGCGAGACCGACATATTTTCCAATGATAAACAATAACCCCTCCAAACACAGCTTACAACTTTCATCGTACTGTGCTCTCCAAAGAGCAACTCTTCTCAAAATCTCAGAAGGTACTCTGTTGGAATCCCATGACACTTCTTTTTTTGTCCAAATCACTCCCTTTTTCTTTGTGAGTATCGAGAATACCCCAATTCATAGGTCCAAGATCCACATCTATGAATTGAAAGGTCTGAATGATTTCGCTCCGATTAGCCCTATCCCCTTCCAGGGGTATTTTAGTGATAGGTTCTATAGGAACTGGACGATCCTGTTTAGTCAAAAACCTAGCGGCAAACTCCTATGTTCATTTAATTATGGTTTTTCCGAACAATTCGAATTTGATTTATCGTTGGATGAATTGCATTGCTGGTATTGATCCCAAAAAAGAAACGGTAGGTGCAGCTAGTCCGTGAATAGCTAACCATCGCACTGTAAAATTAGACAGGTTTGTAAACAGGAATTAATTCTAACTCGCACATGATAAAAAAAAGTAAAAGATCTCTAGAAGAAAATAATCCTATTTGACCATTGTACGTTGCTAACATAAGGAAATAGAACAATCGCGAATTTCGAGTAATAAGCCGAGTTTCATAAAAATTGAGTTAGTAAAGGCAAGTCTTTGCAAAACGATTAATAAAGAATTGATACAGTTGGATTGAGCAATCGATTACTCAATTTAGTAAATACAAACTATATATTATAAATTCTAGTTCATAATTCTATCCATAACATAATATAACTAATAAAAAATATATAATTAATATGCAAATTAATATTAATAATGTATTTAATAAATAAATAGAATAAGAGGAGGTAGAACCAATAAAGATTTCTTTTTCGATTCATCTCTGGAGTTGAATATCTCATTCAAGAATTTTTTTTGATCCAAGGCATAAAAGGCTGGGAGTTCGCATTTTCATCATCCTTGTTAAAAGCAAGCCCACAACTTAGGCATTTGTAAACTGATCTACCATAGTTTTTTGCAGATAATCCCAATTTTGGTTTGAACTAAAATCAAACTTTTGGGAGGAACATTCACACTATGTAGAATATCTTGACATGGTACAAATATCTAAATTTCGCCCTTGTAGATACTTTTTCAGACCCATTGCCAATACTAAGTAGTAGCCGAAAGGCCTGCTCGTGAAGACTGTCTGATTCCCCGTAAAGGATCGACTAAAACCCCCTAATTGTTTCGGCGAGACAACATATTTCCCTGGAGAACCCGAAAAGGACATTAGATGGCCTAGATTAGATGGACTAGTCATTCGAAAATTAGGATTCATTTCTTGTCTCAAATATTCACTTGTAGCATATCACATCTCAATGGATTGACGTAATTTTCCTATATGAGCCTCTTCAAAAAGGACTTACTGCTATTGATGCGATGATCCCTATAGGACGTGGCCAGCGAGAATTAATTATTGGGGAATGACAGATCGACAAAACAACAGTAAAAAATCATATTTATTATTTATTTATCCAATTATCACCTTATTACACAAATTTACTCACCGAATTTCAATTTATTATTTTCCAATTTAAACAACAATTAATTATAATTAAATATCTAGAATACGACAATCAATAATAATTATCCAATTAAGGCACAACACATATAAGATATCGACAATTATCAAACAATTACAACATATACCAACAATTATAATTCATTAATAAATATTTATTTGATAATTAAGAATTCAATTAATTAAATTAAATAAATCATACCAACGTGCTTTTTCCAACTGTCTCCAAACTCAGCAAAAGCAAAATCATATTGTCCGAAATTTCGGTATGAGTTCAACAGAAGAAACCACACGTAAATCAGGGTTTGTATGCGAGAGATATAGAACTTAGAAGTTACAGTGGAATTTTTGTATATTAATAATTGAAATAAGGCATGCATAATATCTTCTTCTTCCCCAAATTACAACGTCGTTGTTCAACCGATGATGCCACCACTTGGATCGGCTAATTCTCCTATCCCTTGCCAAATAGGAGCACCCCGCCACCTCCATTCGATCGACGCTGACTACCTCTACTTATTCGACAAACCATCAGCATTCGACTCCTGTTCACAAGTCCTATGACACCCCTCAACCAATTTCATGAATTGTTGCTAGAATCAGATTTGCCTAAATTGACAACTAAGGTTTCGCCATTTAAGATTTTGATCGTTATTTGCCGTCAATCTAAGCATAGTTTTCAAGAACGAACACTTATCGTCGTCTCCATTTGTCGATGGCTTTGCAACGATAAATAATTCGATTATTTTAAATAACTTAAATTTCAATCACTTTTAATTAATTTTGCTAATCATAATTAGAGTATTAGTGTTAATTTCGAAATTAGGGAAGAAAACCAGAAAAATAAAGGTGATGGCTAGGGTTTCATAACCTCACTTATATAGTTATTAGGTTGGGTTATGAGCAGTGTATCTAGTTTGACCTAAAACAACTACATATGGTGTTTAAACACTATAACGCTTCTAATTTGCAAATCGTAACTCCGAACATATTAAAACCACATATCAAACTGATCATCTTAGATAGACCTTTGCAACAGTAATAACTAAGATGCCTAGATCACCCTTTCATTAAAAATTCACTTTTAATTAATTTGTTATTTTGTAATATTGAATTTACTGGCCATTACAACCTTCATGAATAGCCGCACAGTAGGTGGGTAGCATGGCTCGCTACGCACCTTGCGATAGAGGTTAGCAGTCTCCAACAAGGAAACAAATGCATGATAATTCATCCTCGTGAATAACCATTTGAGTGCTAGACAATGGGCTTTTGGAATCCTCAGTGTATTCGTAGAAATAAAGAGTTACTCAGCCCTATAGATGATAGAGTTAGGGGGATGTCCTAGAGGCAAAATTATAATTTGTTACATATATCTAACTCAATAATCAATCTTGTTCGAAATAAAATGAGTTTTCTTTCTATTATATACTCGATATAATGTGTTATGTTAATTAATTAATTTAATCAAAAGTATGTCGAATAGAAAATCTATAAACGATGTGTTTTGTGATATTTGTTACAGAGTATTGTAACCGTGAGTAATTTATCACAATGAAAACAAATATACCACCTTAAATATTCATAGTCAAGGCGCTTCGAGGCTGGATATTGATGGATTCATTGAGACTAGAGTATGTAGCACACTTCAAATGTCGGGTAATGTATTACTCATGACTATTGGAGGCACCTAGGGGTTACGTACCGATACTTATTGGACAACTACAGAACGACTCACTTGATGGATTTCTATTGGTTACCATAACGAAGGTTAGACAGAAAATATCGATGTGACTAATTTACACAGTTCTCCCGACTTGAAAATACTATCAATCTTCAACATGAAAGCTCCGCTTTGATTATAGTCAAATCATGACACATCGTCCGTCGAGTGGCTATAGTTGGATCTAGTGGAAGTATTGAAAATGAAGCACTATTCAAGAAAGGGTTCGTCTCCTCAATTATGTAGGGTTAGTCTCAAGATCAACTCAAGTCAACTCAAAGTCAAAATTCCTAGCTAGAGTAGTTTGGTTAATAATAATTGTTATTATCGAACCAACGACGTTGTGTTCGGATTATAAAGTTGAGTATGAACGATATTAGAATTTTGACGATTACTGAATTTCATAAATTCAAAGTGATATAGTTTTAATGAAGAGAATTGGTGTAAATAAAAGTCACAACAAGGTAACGCTTGATAAAGTAAAATTGGATTTTACCGAAAATCAAGTGGTATATTTGACCAAAATGTTGCGCCGCCTGCTAAGTGACGTATGAACGTTAATACATGAATTGTTTGATATTAATCGCTGACCAAATTTACACTTGACGAGCCACACAACTGAAACAATGAATTCTCCTTTGATCAAACGATTTAATTAACTTATAATTGTTATAAATTAAGTAAATTAATTAATATTTATGGAATATTAATTGTAAAATATGATTATGATTTGATGAGCAAATATTATTAGATATATTTATAATAGTTACAAATATATCAATCGATATATGATATCCATAAGTAATTCAATTAGATTTAATTGCATAACATTTTATTTGGGATTAAATGGGTTTAAGGCTCATCGTAGGGATTGATATTTTCGACAGCAAACAAAGGTATAGGCGGCTCAAACCAGGGTAAAAATGGCTTGATTTTGGATTGCTCAGATTAATGAAGAATTAGTATGAGATGAGATACATACTTCTCTTCTTTCTATCCACTATATAAGCTAGGGGTGAGCGTTCGATCAGTTCGGTAAGTTTTGAGCTAAAAAATGTCAAACCGAATTGAAACTCAAAAAAACAAAACCGAACCGAACCGAATTAATTTCGGTTAATTCGGTCGGTAATCGATTTAACCGAACTAAGAAAGCAAGTAAGAGAATTTATTATATATTATTATTCAAACAATTGATTTAGTCAATGGAAAACATATACGTATGTTTATATAAACTATTTTGAGCGTTTATTTTAAGTTTATGAGAGAAATTAACCTATTTTTAATAGATAAGGTTTTTTTAATACTAAACCAATTGCTAAGAGTATTACGGTGCCATGAATTTGGATGATATGATAAAAGCTCGGTTAATTCGTTTAAACCGATAACCAAAATAAAATTATTTTACAAACATATTCAAACCGATATAATTTCAAAACCAAATCGACTGAAATGAACCGGTTTGGTCGGTTAATTCGGTTCTAACCGAATATTGCTCCCCCTTATTATAAGCAACTCTAACCTAATTGGATTTAGATCTTTTTGGTACCTCCTTCTCCGTTCTTGTTGGTCGAAGCTATCTGTTGAATTAAAACAGTTTCAAGAGGTATCCTTTTTAGGCGTACTTAAAGGCATTGAAATTAAAGTATGTTTTTAATAAAATGTAGTTATTAATTCTCAATTTTAATGTTGTATTATGCATGTATATATTAATTATTAGTTAGGCGACGATTCTAATAATGAAGCTACAAAAGTTGTTTGATTGCATGCATGCATGTATATGTGTATATAAACTAAAAGATATTTTTTTTATCAAATACGCATAAAGTTGGTACAGTTCTAAATAAAAAAAATACATATAATTTTTACATTTTATTAAATTAATATACATTTTATTAAATTAATATACATCGTGAACTAATGCATATTTCATTAGACTATTTTGATACGTCTAGTTTCGGTTTCATTCCTATATCTTTATAGGCATTGGAATGTAAGGAGAAATGGAACGCTCTTCAAAATAGACGGGCAGGGTACATTCAGATCGTCTTGACGCGATCCGGCCTGATCCATCTTAGGAGGCTCATATCAGGACCATCACCCTAAATAAAATTCCCCATCATACGCAACCACAGATTTCTTTCAGGGCAAAAATAAACGCCGCCTCCTCGCCCTCGAGTAACAAATTAAACCCTAATTTCATCATCCCAAATCAATTTCAATCTCTATGGATTCAGATCAAGGAAAACTATTCATAGGCGGGATCTCATGGGAAACCGACGAAGATAAAATGAAGCAGTATTTTAGTAATTATGGCGAAGTTCTTCAAACTGTAATTATGCGAGACAAGCTTACTGGTAAACCGAGAGGTTTCGGATTTGTTGTTTTTGCGGATCCTTCAGTTCTTGAAACTGTTCTCAATGATAAGCATACGATTGATGGAAGAACGGTAAAAAAGATTGTCTTTTGTTTTGATTCTTCTAATCTAGATATTGAGATTTTGATTTTTCTAGGTTTTGATATAAAGTTAATGGTTGATTTTGCAAGGTTTTTGATATTCAGTGTAGCAAAAGGATTTAAGATCTAGATTAGATGTTTGTTGCTGTAAATCCTTTACTGACGAGTTTCGTATTGCTAATTTGAGGATTGGGTTTCTTGTTTGGGTAGTGATAGCACCAATCTGCTCTGCTCTTTTTGTATATTTACCTCATCTATATTGCATATTGCAGCTCAATTATCTTTAGCTTTTTTGGTTGCCTTTTTTTCTTAATGTTTGACTATGCCTTTTCTTTTATGGCATCAATATAGTTTACATGTTTTAGATTCCATATTACATTATTTCTTTTGCACGCCTGCTAAGATTGTTATATCACAATTCTTTCAGCTTTATAGTCCCATAGTATTTCGCAGTAAGTTCATTCTGATGCTGTCTCTTGACATGGAATGTATGCCTAGTCAAATTAGCTTAGCATTACAGTAAACTAAACATAAATAAACATGAGGTAAAGAACGGTACAGGACATTAGTTTTTTATTTTTTGGATTGTTTTGATTTTAGTGTTTAATTTTTGCAAGCTTATATTGTATGTCTTATATATTATTGCTGTACGGACTACTATGATAGAGCGTCTCTTGTGTGCTATGTATGTAGTCTATATTGGTATGTGTACTTATTTGTGCATAATTTAGCATATCTTGCATACCCAATTAATTCTGTGTTATATTTATGCAGGTAGAAGCCAAAAGGGCTATGTCAAGAGAAGAACAACAGACCACCAATCGATTTGGAAATTCCTTTTCCAACCGAATGGGTGGAGGCGGTGGAAACACAAGAACTAAGAAAATATTTGTGGGAGGTTTACCTCCAAATTTGTCGGAAGAAGAATTCCGTAGCTATTTCCAAACCTATGGAAACGTGACTGATGTAGTTGTGATGTTCGACCAGACCACTCAACGACCTCGTGGGTTTGGATTCATCTCCTTTGATGAGGAAGAAGCCGTCGAACGTGTGCTCCACAAGACCTTCCATGAACTGAACGGTAAGAACGTTGAGGTCAAAAGGGCTCTACCAAAAGATGCCAATTCCAACAATGCTTCTGGTGGCCGTTCTGGTGGCAGTGGCTCCTACCAGTCTTATGGTGGTGGACCTGGTGCAAACTCTGGGTCCTACGAAGGCAGTCAAAATAAGTATATGCAGTCACAAACAGCTGCTGGCGGCTATCCTTCTTATGGGTCTTCAGGTTATGGTGCTCCTAGTTATGGGTATGGTGCAGGTAATACAGGCTCAGGTTATGGTGGTTATGGCATGGGTGGATATGGTGGGCCGCCTGCACCATATACTAATCCTAATGCTGCATCTGGTGGTTATGGTAGTGGTGGCGCTCAAGGTGGTCGGAGCCCCTGGAGCAATCAGGCTCCTACTGGATATGGATCTGCTGGCTATAGTGCAAATGCAGGTTATGGGTCAGCCCCTATGGGTGGACCTGCAGGAGCAGCAGGCAGTCAATCACAGAATACTGCTGCAGGATATGGAAACATGGGCTATGGTTATGGTGGTGGCTATGGTGGAGGTGATGGGTATGGCCGTGGTGGAGCTCCAAATAGCAATCCAGCTGGCAATGCAGATCAAGGAGCAGTTCAGGGATACATGAGTGGTGGTGGATACGGTGATGCAAATGGGAGTGCTGGTTATTCCAATTCATGGAGATCAGATCCATCTCAAGCAGGCTATGGAGCTAGCTATGGTGGTGGATATGGTGGACCTCAACCTCGCCAGCCTCAGCACCAGTGAGATCTGAACATCAACATAATATGCATGGTTGGGTTGCCTGAATCTTTAGTAGTTTCTCATATTAGTAGTAATATAAAGTAGCAGCTATTTGCCCTACTTAGTGTGCTTTAAAGTAGCTTGCATGCCTGGCTGTTACCATGTTTTCCTTAATTCCTAAGTTTGTTTTTCATAATTTGGCCTCTAGATGTAATGCTAGAGTAGTGTATCTTTAAAACATTGTACTTCAATTGTGTTGTTTGGTGAACTTAGTGTTGTGTCCAATATTATGATGTTTCTGGCATTTAGTTTCATATTATGATTCGAATAATTGTTTCATTTATCTTTGTTTTGTCACAAGACAACAACAAAGATATATGTATAGTAGCTCTGCATACATGCTAATCGAGGGCTATATAGTGGGAAGCTTTTGCAAGATTTGTAAGAGTAGATAAGTAGATGATTTTGAAGATTGCTTGAAAAGGAAGTAAGGGTTCTCATTCTGATTTTGCACGTACTGGTAGTAAGAAAGCGACCTCTAATTATTTAACTGGCGATGTCACTAGCTTTTAATGAGCAGTAGCTTCTCTGACCGTATACTGCAGTATTTTTTGTGGTTAATATAGGAGTATGAAGGCTGGTAATGAGAAAGATGTAGCAAGATTTCAGTAGCTTGTCTTTTAATGGTAGACCTTTCTGCTATATAATCAGTAGACAGTAGCTATGTTATGACTAAAGATATAGAAAGTAATGAAGATTTCCTGCAGTAGAGGTTGGAATTACCATTTGAGTAGGCAACTTGGCATAGATGTAGAGTAAATTTATGTCAACACTGGAATAATTTCTTCTTTCTGTGTATTTCCTTTTTTGTACAGGAGATGGTGCTCTCTATTTCGTTGATTGCTCAAGTTGGTCGAATTCTTGATAAAACATTAAGATGGTAATCACAATGAGATTTTGGCCTTAATATTGAGTCTTCTTCAAGATACAAATCTCCGAACCCATGAGATAATGTTGCTCTGTTTCAAGAAAAGAAATGAAAGCTATAATGTCAGCTCTTCTGGTATGTGAAGTAAGAGTAGACTTTTGACAACATCATAGTATAGCCTTATAACAAGTATAGGTTTAGAGAAAATTAGATTTTAAGTTGTCCAGATAGTTGATGGTTGATGATTAATTAGTAGCACCCTATATTTTATGACCGTACTGTCCTAATGTGTAGCAGGCGTGTTTTAGTCGTAGTGGGAGTGGTATACATAATTCATCTTGACTTGATATTTGAGATTATGGAGACATTTATTGTTACAGGTGCAGTTACCGACCTATGCTGCATCCGTTTTCATTAATTTCACCTAAGGCAACTAGCGACACAAGGTTCACAACATTCATCTAATCATGTCTATTCTTTCTTGAATGAGTTCTTTTTCTGTGTAAAAATATCTACTTTCAGCCTGATGATTATTATAGTTCTGTAATACTTTTGATGTCACAGTTTTTGGCTTCAAGGTTTGGTGTTAAATGTAAATTTATCATAATGCCCCTATGCCAATAGATAAAGAGGTTATGAGTTTAAATCTCACGTTTGATAGAAATGTTCTATTTTTATTTTTTATTTTTTATGAGGTTTCATTTTCAAATCTTTTAATAAAAATGCTTCTTTATTTAAACATTGTAGTTTATCACAACTCTTGCAAAAGTTCCCTTTTTCCTTCCATATCTTACAATTTACTTATTTTATATTTTTTAATGCCATGTGATTTTTTTAAAATATACATTTTCACAACCTTTATGTTGAAAGGTATGTGTATTTCATATTTTACTTACTCAAATATCTCTCTTCACGAACAGTAATTATCTTATTAAAACTATTCATAGTTGATCTTTATTCTTAGCTTTTAGTTTTCAGTATAAAATTTTAGAATTCCAATATTATGCAACTTTATCGTTTTATAAAAATTGGAAGTTGAAATCATTCGAGAAATTATTTAAACTTCCTTTCTAATCTTGAAATTAAAAAAGAATCGATCATACAAAAGTTGAAATATTTGAATAATGTAAAAATTACTATGAACTTTATATTTTCTTATCGCCATTTTTTTACAGAACTTATTTATTGGGGGGAATTAGGGAAAATGACAAACTTTAAGAAAAAATTAGGCTGAAGGACATCGACTTTTATTTTTATGCTGTAAGGACAAATGCTAGTTAAATACTTAGCATTATATTTAACTTCTACACTGTACAAAATGCTAGTTATACTTGCAGTATATTCGGTTTTACACTCTGTTATAATTAGCATCGTCCTTTAGCCAAAAAAATAAACTTGATGTACTTCGACCTAAAAAAATTTCTAAGTTTGTCTTTATCATTATTTCTAAGTTTGTCTTTGGTTGATTTTTTTGAATAATTTCAATATTACTTCAAACTTTATGTTTCTTATATCATTATTTTATGGAACTTTAATAATAGTTGTACTTGTAAAAATTTTGGTGTCACATTCTCGTTGCTTTGTTCCTAAATTGGTGTTCCTTTTGCCCATGTCAAATACAAACACTGTTCATTTTCCTTGTGATTCATATTGATAATTTTGTTATCACCAATGAATGGTTAAACCTTTGTTGGGTGTATGTGCACATGCAGAATGGGATAAAGGATCTTGCTCCCATTTGTTATTGTGAACATGAATCTCCAAAAATACTCCTAATGAAAATGGGGAAAATAAATCTAACAGATTCAAAGGGGAAAAAATACTTAATATATGATAAATGGTAGACCAAACTTCGTGTATTAATTCAATTTTTAAAAATAGAAAAATATGAGAAAGTTTAATAACTAATCGTGTAAGAAACCGTGTTTAAAAACGTGGAATGATAAATGAAAACAATTTTTTTTTCCAATTGAGAAACTCATATTTTGTTCAACGTTCTTTTATATTATTAATTCTATGTGCTGATTTTAGTAATTTTTTTACTAATTCACCACATCAATATTAATGATGATGATGCCTTTGTTTTTTACTTAAATTTATGGAGACATATTGAAGTAAAATTATATGCACAAATATTTTTATGCCTACTTTTTTATATGCAAGCATGATCTCGCGTGCCAAAGCACCCGTAAGTATACCTTGAGCAATTCCAACATGTGTGTTTTATGGATGTTGCTTGAGACATTGTAGATGTCTAATAAGTTATGTAACGATTGTGTTCTATGTGAGTTGTGATCAAATATTAGTTTTGGCCGTTCCTTTGCACATGCAATCATCAAGATTTGTAGCATGGTTGCTGGAAAATATAATAATAAGACCCAGAAAGTTTGATTGGGAGTAGTGATGGTAAAACTAGTTTAGACTAGCAGAGTTTAAGTAGGAGATGGATCAGAAAATTCCCCATAATTGTTTGTTTTTCCATGTTGTTTCATGTCCATACAGGGTATACAAAGTTCTCAGTGAAAAAGGAATTCCATCATTTGAGTTATTAAAGGAAAGCTTAGAAGAAACTTGCACTGTTAGCTTTGTTTGTGATACCTGGGAAGGCAACCAAAAGGGGAGGTATTACGACAGCCGGGCTTGAAAGAAAAAAGGGTAGTTAATGATGTTCTGATATTGCTAATTTGAGATTCCTGTGCTGATTTTATGTGAGATATTTTCTGGTTCATGCTATGTTTTTTGTTGGAATTTGCTGGCAGAATTATGTGATCTACGAGCTTACAATTGTGATTGTCCTTAACTCTATTTGGTTGTTTTTTGCCCGAGTAACATGATGTCTGCAGTGTATACTGGCTTTTTGTACATGCACTTTTAAGTTTTAAGCAAGCTTATGTTATCTGTATACTTTTATCGGTGGATTTAAAAATATTGGATTTCAACTTGTTTTTCTTCATTTTGGTCCTTGTTTTCACCACTCAAAAATGAGTGAAAGCAGTAGTTTTGGTAGACTCCTAATTTTTGCTTGAAACATAGGAATGTTTGTGTTATATGGTTAGCTTGAATAATGCATGACAGATTATTAGAATGCGATAAAAGTGCATTGTATCATTCGGTCCAAAAACTTTGTTGATGTGTTTTGAGGAAATATTGTATAGATTTTAAACGAGCAGTATAAGAGGTAAACCATTAGTTAAGAACTTTCTTTTACAAAAATATAATATATGATATCGTTTGTATCACAGGATTTCAAATAAGCATATGTATAATATAATCCTTTGATAAACTTCATAACATTCTAGTGCATTTCACATAATCAAATGGAAGAAAGCCATGATCTAAGGTTGCTTGCCAAACTTTCTTCGTTCCTGTCACTTTATCACCGCTTTCGCTTTCTTTCCATTCTTCCAAAGCGTGTACCATTCCCGCTACTCTCCAAGCACTCATCGTTTTTCTCGGCAGCCAGTTCTGTTATACACATCGTATTATAGGATAGAAATTATTAAGCGAAAATTTTCACATTGAATTTTACGATAATGAATAATAATGAATATGGTACCTCGCAAGTGTGCATGTTTTCATAGTCTTTTGGAGCTATCAACGCAGGAGTGCTATGATAAAAGCAGTCTTTGCGTACAATTTTTGGAGGAAACTGAGAAAATGGGATGAAATGGACGCCTTTTGCAGCTTTCTTCTGTTCATCATCCGTTACTCCATCTCCTACTAACCATACCTGCAAAAACAGAAATTTGTTATATAGTTGTTTTGTTTTGTTTTGGTAACCAACTCTCGAAGACAAGCACTGCATACCTGGCTACCATAATTTTCAGAGAATTCTAAATTTTTTGCCAACTCCTTTGGCATGTTTAGCTTTAGAAATTCATATGCATCTCTTCGTGCTACATTTACCTATTATGTTACATTTGTAAGCTTCATATGCATTTTAAAATTTTGTGTTAGTGTGTATATGTATGTATGCGTGTTAGTTTTGATACGTACCTTTATTCCTTTTTGACATAGAACAGAGCTTAATAAAGATGCCACTTTAGAACGATGTCCAACCAATAAAACATCTGTAGTGTTCTTGGGAATATTATTCACAACCACTGCAGCTGCTAAGCTTGTTCCGTCTACAATTTTTACTTTCAGTTTTGGGTTGTTTCTGTAATAAAGATCACCATTTTCGTTCAGTTCATTTCCCTGCATGAATTAGAAATACGTTAAAAAATTTAGCAAATAATAAAACTATCTGTCAATAATATCCTAATCATCTAGCATGCAATATAAGTAATTTCATGACATATCAGTTATTATATAAAATATGACATATATCAAAAGGAAGGTTTATTTTGCTATAAAAGTCATGTTTGTATTTTAAGCCTTTTTCACGAATGTACAATAATTATATCATATAACATTCATAGTCAAAAATAAAGTAAACAAAGAGGCTTGTTGTAAAACACACTATTATTTATCATGATAGGAAGAAACCAAGATTTTTTATTTGAAAACAAGATTTATCATATCGTATTATTTATCATAACCGTAAAATTCAAACTTTAAACCAAAACAGAATTGAAACCGTAAATTATAGATTCAAAAAATTCATATTTAACGTATGTACACACTTTGTAATTGATTTTTTTGTTTGAACTTTTATATCTAGACCTAAAACTCAATTTTCTCTCTTATTTTATTTTTGTTTTGCTTTGAAAACATTACAATTGAAATTATGAATTTAAATGAGTATATTAAATACATTAGTATATATTGGATGATGTTTTTAATTGCGGTTTTAACTAAGTTTGGATCGAAACATGAATCAAATCGTAAAGGTTATATCTGATCTAAAACGGAATTTAAATTGTCATATTTTAAGAGTTTTGATAACAACGGCAGAAACCCTTTTGTTTTTTATATTATAATTAAGCACTTGAAATTCATAATAACAAAATCTCACACAAACTTATCAAATTAAAATTAGTAATCTACATCATAAATTTAAATCCAAAACCTTCAAATTAATTGCAGTAATAACGATTTAAGTTGCTTACACTTCTAATATGCAAGTTTCAATGACGAAACCAAAAATACATAATCGTTAGTACATGTTTATGTGATTTAGATGCACAAAATATATCATTTTTATAGTGATAATGTTCGAGGGTTTTCTAGTATCTGTATGTGTGTATATGGATGCATGCACGTTCTATTTGAGTAAAGAATAAAACATAATTGATGTCTAATGACACAGTAGGTCACCATTGAAAGTTTTTGTTCTCCTATTAGAGTCGGAAATTGAGGTGGGATCTAATGGTTAAAATCTTTTATGTCACTATTTGTGTCTACGAATTACGTCCAAATAGAATTTCACATATGTATGTATATGTGTATGTGTTTATATATATGCACGCGCACACACACGTACATATAAGGCTGTAAACATAATTTACACATGATAAGTCATAGTTCTTACTTGATTGAGGAGACCAAGACTAACAACCTTAGCTCCTCTTTCTTCTGCCTCCACAATTGCCTTCTCAATCAATTTATTGATTTCATCTTTGTGTGATGATAGCATGTACTGGTCAAAATCCAAAATTATAATTCAATCAAAGCTATCATCATATATCATATAAATGAGCAGCTTATGTCTTACAATGTACTCAAAAGTACCGATGAAATAACCTACCTGAAAACTATATCTGGGAATTGCCCATGTCTCCAAAATCAACTTATTCATCTTATTCCTCTCCACAGAAAATGTGCTTCCATATATCCATGTTAAAAGAACCGACACCAACGTCATTGGTGACATCATAGAAACGAACCATTTAGATTTGTATGGTTTAGATGATAGAGAGGCGAATCCTAGTCTTGTGTGGTATATAGATTGCAACGTAGTTAAGTGTGTCAGGTGAATTACACTAGGCATTTCTTCCTGCCTTCCCTCAAGGCAAGTTTCATACAATTTGACTGATGATTTGTCGGTTGTGTTGTATATGTAATCGTAGAATGGCATGAACAAGGAGTAGTTTGTTCTGAATTGTGTGTGGTGCAGCGAATGAAACCTGCAAAAACACCGAAATCTTAATAGGTTAGCAAATACTTAATAAGCAACAGAACATAGTTCAAAACTATGGCTATTAATCTCTTTGTTATTAATCTGGAGCATAAACAGGCTCAAATTATATGAGAGTAGAAAGAACTGTTTTAAGTCAAAACGTAAACTTACGAGGGAGTATACATGAGAAACTTTAAAGGAGGGAAGACGTCAAAGAGCCACTTAGGCACAAGTTCGAAATTGCAGTGACCCAAATAGTTCATGAAATCGATATATACCAAATAACCAACAGCTGAAAAGACCGAAGCATTTCCAGCTATTGTAGTTGTTAGAAGTGGGATAGCGAACAAGAAGAAGTACGCTACTTCTTCTGCAAATGGATGTATAACAGCTGCAAGATCAATCAATTATGAGTTTGAAACATAGTTACTAACAGACACACAAAAGCGATATTATATGAAATAAAGAAATTTACATGTTATAGGTTCAGTAACAATTGAAGCATGGTGGTGTGAGTGATATCTAGAGTAGAGAAAATGGTGATGCAAAGCTCTGTGAAGCCAGTAGTATATGAACTCAACAGGGCCTACATGAAGTAGTATGGTGAGGATCACTCCTTTAGTTTCCCACAATGGAAAATATGATGTTCCGGGTATAACCTCGTTCGCCATGAAGAACAATAGAGCTGTCAATAGTATCTGATCATCCCTGGAGATGAACATTTATGTTTTAGCCTTGTAAGAGATATATCTTATGCATGACTGTCCAAAATATACATCCAGATAAATCAAGAAGTTCTTGTCCTAACTGTGTATCGAGCTTCACGATCTGGTAATATACCTTACAAGATAGGAGTCTATATAGTACATAACTGCTTTTATAATCTTATAAGCTGTTCTCCTAAAAAAAGTTAAAGAAGATAAAGAATTGCTTACCAGTTCCTTTCTCTATCAACTTGCTCGAAATCAAGGCTCTTATCGACAATTTTGTGCTTGGTTCTTGTCGTATAAAATCGGGATATGGTAATCCATAGCTGACTGTAGATCAGCCTCAAGAAAAGTGTAGGTAAAATAGAAAGGTTAAAAATGTCCATCTCTTCTCCTTCATTTTTTGCCATAATCAACTTGTGAATGCTCCTTGCTCCCCAAGGTACCAATAATACATACTAAAAATGCATATATTAAGTTAAACACTATCAGCTTTGATAGGAATACATAACATGATTTCATAATGTAATGCGTATGCATAACATACCTTGAAGTTGCCAAGATTATGCCAAGGCCACTGAGTAAATGGACCTGGTTTTGAAGCCATATTTTTATTTTTCCTTTGATATCATATTGTGAGGTATATTTATAGTTTTATACTAGTGACAGGTGTAATATTTCATTAACTTAATTGGTTACTAGAAAACAAACGAATAGTTTCATCTCTATACACTCTTCAAAATTCCGTATATCTGCAATCAGGAATTACTGGTTGTATTTGCAAATATTAGGTAAGACTTTGATCTAACTGTAATATAACAAAGATCTAGAGCTAGGTTACCAAATATAACATCTGTGTTCCATATTTTTTCGTACATATATTAATATCATAAAGAAGGCACATTATCCCTTTTTCAAATCTAATATAGTTGAAAATCAGCTAAGCTAACTTATGACGTCTACATTCTAAAGCTTAAAAATTGAAAACTCGCCTACAAATGTTTTTGTTTGCCGAGAATGATACATTAGAAAAGCTTTGTTTTTGTGAAATGATGACTGCAATATGAGTTTGGAATACATATTAAGATACTGCGGATACACAAAGCTTCACAAAAATTTAAACTTTGTCACTACTTTTTTGATTGGCAGATTAGAAAGCAACAATTAACTTTGATTGATCAGGAGCTTGTTTTTGTTTTTTGTCGTACCAGGAGTAGCTTGCCATACGAAATGGCTTAGACCAACCAAATATCTAATCATTTATTAGTGCATTCATTAAGTTGACCGATTGATCAACCACTCTGAATGAAACTAAGATGAAGGTATTTCGATTTTAATTCAAATATAGTTTGGAACAACTCTGTACTATCAAATTAGATAGAAAACATGATATTTAGTCCTAATTTTTGTTAGCGTTCCCATCTGTTTATTCGATTTGCCCAGCATTGCATCGCCTCATGAGATTCTGCTGTTTTTTGTTTTTTTTTTGTTTCATTTCTTGAACGCTATGCTAGAAATGCTATTACGCTAGAAAGCGCCGATAAAGCCCAAGCTAACTTATGTTTTCCATCAGAAAAGTGCAAGCTAGTTTGAAAATTTTGATTTTGAAATATTTAAAAATTGTAAATTAACTTGTGTATTTTATCAGCGCTTTCTAAATTAGAAGAAAAAGAGATCTAATTTACATATTCATTCCTGTTAGGACTTTTATTGTAACAACATCACTATAGATTGCATCATTTGTAACATAAAATTTACAAATCGACAAGTATTTTATTTATTTATTTGTTGCAAGAGGCAAACCTACTACAAATTTTCAAAAATAAAAAATAACATGCAAAAGAGCAAATTATCTGCAATAAATTGAAATATGAATATGGATTTGTATCTTGCACATAGTTGAAACTAGGCATGTAAACGTATACTTTTGGATACAGATAATGCTATATCCGTATCCGTATACGAAATCATTTTCGAATATCGGATATCTGTATCCGCGAATGTGGACGGATATCAAATATTTATCAGATATTCTTTGATCAGTTCACAACCAATAAATCTAAACAAATAAATAAAAAATTTGATTCATTATAATTTTGTTTTTGTACTAAATATATAGAAATAATAAATACATTAAGAAAAATAATTTTAAGCGGTAAAAATTGATTTTTATATACATATTAATTTTTTTACTGGAATATAATAGTAAGCGGCCTGCATTTTATGTACTAAAATATAAAAAAAATAAGAACTATAACCTTGATAAAAACCGACGGATAATTATCGGATACGGATATGGCCATATCTGTATCTATATCCGTTTTACGGGTATTGAATAATTTTTCATATTTCGGATACATATACGAACGAATTTTGAATTTTTCTAGTACTCGTTGACAGCCATATTTGAAACATAACAATGAAAAAAAAACATACTTTTTATGAAAATGTAGACATTTTGCACTACTAACAAATGTAAAAAAGAAAATCTTAAAAACATAAATCACCTTAAAAATAAATAAAACCAAAGTGCAAAATATATATAATTGCATAAATACTTTTTACAACAATAAAAATACAAAATAAAATTAAAATAGGAAAGTGGTCTCGGGCATTTTCAAATTTTCAAAAACTATATAAAATACAATGCAACTGTGTAGATTAGTGCAGTAGTTAATTTTATACAAAATTCTATAAAAAGAATTTCATTAGAAAAACATCAATTTACGATGATTTAAGCATGAAAATGGGATCATTTAGGGTTTTTGAGATTGTTGGAAAAAATAGGCACTTGCGGCAAAATCAAAGATATTGGTGTTTTTACCATGTAGTAGCATTAAAATTAGGGAACGAACCTTTTTTTTCTTGTTACCAAAAGGGAATATGACATTGGAGTGGCTTGTGGATATGGTGACAATAGGACGCGCGGGTTTCGTATGCCCTAGACCCTCTTCGGATTTTATAAACCCTGCACCAGACCCGCCTCGTAGACCCGGTGTGGGTTTGAACTTTCACTTCATACCCGCGGAACTTATACGGGTCAGGGTAGACCCGCCCCGCCCACGAAGCATTACATATTAATTCAAAATTATGTATTAATGTGCATATATTTATTTATTTTATCTGTGAGAGGAATTATCACTAAATGATAAAATAAATATAAATATCAATCCGTTTACAATGATAAGTAAGGTAATAAAAATGATTAGGCTTTGGTGTGAGAGTTTACAAATTTGGAATTTACGTAGCGTGATTCGAACGTTTATATACATGTGATATGTTGTTCCACTGACATGTTGTACATAAAATACCATTTCTAAAAAAAATACGGTGTGTGATAACGGTTAAAGAAAACATGCATATGTTATTATATAATTAACAGTGATAAAACTTAATATCATAAAAATTATGTAACTTATTAAATGAAACATTAAGAAATCCATGTTATAACTGCTTATGTATAAAAGAATTAACAAATCATCTTTACCCTAATAAAGAGATTTTATGAAATCTAAGTAGAGCGGGTCAGGTTGGGGCGGATCAGCCGAGCCCTAAGCCGACCGTAAACACAGTGCTCTTAAGAACGGATATGGATTTACCCGCCCCGCTGATACAGTGAGGTTGGTCTTGACGGGTCATAACAGAGGCGTTTCTACCGGTTTCAGACCCTAGACCTGCCCCATTGCTATTCCTACTTATGGAGCTGAAACATAAGTTTCATCTTCTTCTTCTTGTTAACAAGTATAGGGCTGTCAATGGATAACCAAAAAAATTCGAAATCCGTCCGCATCTAAAAAATGGTATTCAAAAAAATGGATGCGGATGTGGATATGAAGACATCCGCATCCGAAAATTATCCGTCCACTATTTTTCAAGATTGTATTTTAAATTATGTGTATTTTGACATAGGAAAAAATATTTATGCTTTTATTAAGTTAGAAATTTGTATTATACGTACTAAATGCATATTAATTGCTCAAAACTGTTTATTATCATTATATTTTATCTTTAGCACTTTCATTATTAGTGAGATTGAAAAAAAGTTTATATTAAACTAAAAAATTTCATATATATTTCTTGATTTATTGGTCGTTAGCGGATAGGATAATTATCTAATATATGCCCGTATCCACGGATGCGGACATCCGATATTCGAAAATGATTTCGGATGCAGATGCGGATATGACATGCCGTATCCGAAAGTAGATATGACACTATCCGTATTCGAAAGTATCCGTTGACATGCCGTAAAATCAGAACTTGTAACGATGTTCTTATCCAAATCATGTAGTAAGTTGATGAACGTTTGTATAGATCATAGAAGTAGAAAACCGTGAGTGCACACAGTAAAGATATAGATATTGATAAAAACATAGATGAAAGAAAAGTCGTTGAACTGAATGCATCATTTTTATGAAATAGCATTAATAAGAAGCCATCTAAGATTTAGCCAAATAATCTATACAAACAGTCAACAGCCTGAATACTTAAACATAACCACAGTTTCAGAAAACAACTGCAGGAATACAACGGAATAGATTGAAGTCTTTCACATTGAATTCCCTAGCCGCATACTTTTAAGTAATATATTTAATTAAGTATCTACTACCCAATAACAAAGTTTGAACTTAACGACATTATACACATACGTTACCTTTTACAAATAATTTAAAAAATACAGGCTCATGCATGCATGTATATGTGGTTGAAAACATCTTTACGCAATACAGATACGCGTCCTACCTTTTCTTTCCTTCCTACTCGGTTCTGTATTTTACAAACGCATTTCTTTTTTGATAATTTTGTTGTTGAATTTTACACCACATCAGCATCTCACCTGATAAGAACAGAAGGCAAAACTCCAATGGCAACACAAACACCAAAGAAAACTGTGCCACTCACATGCAAGAAGAATTTGGCAATGATCCACAGTGTAATAATTGCTCAAAAATTGCAAAAAAATGATTGGTTTAACCATACACAAACAAGCAAATAAAGAGATGCTTCAGTTAAAATACAAAACTCTTCTGTTAAAATGCCTACAACCGATTCTGACTCCACTATTCAGTGTTGCATGATACAGTTCTATTATTTCAAAAAATTGTACAGTTATACTGGAGAGCAATGACTTCAAATCCGCCTACAACCGCCAAAAACAACACTGTTTATATATGCTGCTATATTATTACTACATCCATTCTATGGGTTGAATGAAATCACTGGGCCTGTTTAGGAATTCCCCGTGGATTAATTCAATCTTCACTGAAAATTAAGACCGAATGATCATTTCCCCTATTCTATGAGTAGAAAACGTAAATATGATTTTATGACAGTTTCTACTTTAGATATACATTAACAGATCTATATATTTATTCTTTACAGTAACTTAAAACCAACGCTCAGAGAAATGCAAGGAACGATTCAGACATGAAACCAGTCCCCACAAACAAACAAAAGAAATAAAACCTCCATAATATATACACTGAGGTAAAAAAAAAGGGGTCCACGTTCAGGAGTAAATATCAAACAACATTAATATATACTCAATGTAACAATGCGAAAATGTTGGCACTATAGAAAACATATAGCAGAGAAAGCAACAAGTTATTATAAACATGGATACAGTACAATACACCTGATACATTAATCGAGATCAGCTCACTACCCTACTTGATGTTTTGAAGGGTCTCCTTGTCTTAGATACAATTTTTTCATCATGCTATATAATTAGGAACTGTTCTGAGATCATTAGACTAAAAAAAGACTAATAAACTCTAAACTAAGTTGTTATTCTTCTACAACAAAGGAAAAGAAGGGGTGACTTTAACAGCCACCGCCAGGCACACCGCCCTTGGTTTGAAAACTTAGGACAGAGCAGATTTTATCGATGAATTACTTGGTTTCATAGTTTGACCCATTCAAATCGACCAGGCATCGGGCAATCTTTAACTGGATCAAAGTTGTACCTGAAATTATAGATAAAATTGAATCGAAAATTTGTCATTTGCAGTTAAATTCTTACAATAAAGTTAATGTTGCTTTGATGTTGGGCAACATTGCAAGAAGCATGCACCCCTTGTAATAGTATGTGGCAGGAATAGCATTATGAGTTACATAGTACAGATAATAAGTTGGAACTGTAGTTTAATATTCTGAGAATTGTTTCCAACGGTGCAACCAAGACAAAGGCAGATTAATAGTTGAGTGGATAATGGTTCTAAGTTCCAACATTGACAACTTTAATTTATCAAGCTCATCACAATTCACATACTGTATTCTTAAGTTAACCAAAAATAAGAAGGGGAGGACATACTTTTCAACAAATTCTTTCCGTTGTCTTTCTTCTGGTGCAGCAAAGAATTCTTCCATTTCATGCGATGTTGGAATATTCCTTCGAATTGCATTTTGAATATTTATCATATTCCTTGCGCTTGTGCATGTAGGTCTAGTTGTAGAACCAGGGGTTGTTAAATGTTCAGTATCCCTCCTTACAAGGCTGCATGGAGTAGTCTCTCTTGAATTCCTGCTTAATTACGTAAAACTTAAACTATTAACTTGTAAATGTTTGTTATTGTCGAGTTTACACTGTGAAATGAATCAGGAAGGATTTAGATCCATATAAAACAAAATATGTAGTTGTATTAGTTTGAAATCGATTCGAACTTTCTAAATATTGATTTGGGTTACTAACTGTTAATAATACTTTCAATTTTCATACTAATAATATTTCTGTTAATGTAACTTCAAAATTTTATATTTTCGATGGGTATGAAACTTCAAAACTCTATTTTAGGTGATCTACAATAATAATATACATATCTAGAATTAAAATGGTACATTTCGAATTAATGGCCTGGATGTGAAAAACCAAATATTGAAAAGGAAATTTGCTTGCTTGGTGAAGAGCAAACATTTTCCCTTTATATGGTCATAAGCATAATACTCACCCTTTTAAGAAAGAAAATAAGCACAAAAGGTACATTTCACTTATACACCATAGTAATAAATCTCAAGTTGGTTAATGGTCCCCTAAGGCTATGATGTAGATAACCCTCTTGTTGGTTATTATAGGATGAAACTATTGTATATTACATTTGTATGGATTTATTTCTATCCAATGTTAACCCTACATGTCCTTTCCTCATATATTAAAGCGGTGTGTTTGAAATACAGAGCTGACGAGCAAAGTTTCCATATTACATGCCGCTCCCTTTTGAAGGAAAGAGTGTGCATGTTATTTCGCAGATAGCTATAGACAGCATGATGATAATCCACTACCAAATATATGATACAAACAACAACAGTACAAAACCATAGAGGTGCACCATGATTCTATCACAATTGGCAATACTTAAATGTGAATAGGTCCTACCACTTTGTTGTTTCATAAATCATATGAGAAATATGGTCTCACAACATGGTGTCCTATATTTTCCTACATCATGTAGAATCTACATGGACCATTGACCAATGAAAAAAAAAAAAGCTGAACAAATATGGAACTTTTTTGCAGAGTATTTAGCTCTTTGAGGTAGGATGGCACCTGCACGTTTTTAAATTGGATGTGTATATACAAATCCTAAACACACATCACCTTTGATACGTATATATTTACTTGTAAAGTGATTAGAACTACCAGTTCACATAAGCGTACATAAAAATAGACGGACAACCCCAACCCCATTTTGTTTGTGCAGAATATAACTAGACTATATCAATTGTTGTTCTGTTTTTTGAGGCATTTTTTTAACAAATCCTCGTAGAGTCATTTATAGACACTAAAAAAGAACTTTCAGGGTATATTTTCAGATATTATATACTATTTTCAAGGTTAAGAGGCCATACAAAATATGAAGTTCACCCCCACATCAAAGGAAGATGATATCTTGAAAAAGAGCGTGTTTGGGAACTACTAAGTAAGCTGCTTTTGGCTTTTACAAAGTGCTTGGAACTACTTTTCATTTTAATTCTAATTTTTAAATTTTAACTCGAATTTGAAAAGTTTCTTTTACGTGAATTCTTTAAGTATTTATGCATTCGAATACCCAGCTATATTTTCATGCATTGCATATTATTTCAGAAAGAATAAAAAATATACATATATACTTGTACCTCCATTACACAACATAAACAAATATTTATGGAAGCAGAATTTTCCATTTATAAGTTCAATTCATTGTCTGATAATGTAACGCCAAAAAGGCAGTAAATATCCAAAAAAGAAATATAGTTATTAATTCTAATTAACTTTGGAATTCAAGCTTTAGATGCCATTAAATGTTTTTGGCAAGACAAATTAATTGAAAAAAAAAAAAAAAACAGAATCAGTTATTAGAAAACGAGCCGACTAACCAACTACATTACCATAAGAAGATTGAATAAACGAAAAAGAATTAAGAAATTTTTTAAGAATTACATGCTGTTAACCTTTGCAAAAAGCAATAACATTCAAGTTTGACGACTACTCACTTGTAACAGCAAATCAGACAGCAAAACCCCTAATTATTCATTTAATATGATCAAGAAACAAGATTAAATTTTCAAATTTACCTGCTACTCCTTCCTTCAAATTCACCAAAATTCTCCCCGAAAGACACTTCATTCTCCACCCTTTTGCCTTCCTTAGGGCTACAAATAGCTTTCGCCTTTCCAATTTTCGAGCGCGTCTTCTTCGATTTCAGCTCAATACACCTCGCCAGACGCCTGTTTCTCAGTTGAAGATAACAAGACGGCGACTTTGACGAAGTAGACGACGAAGAAGAAGGAGAAACAGAAGGAGAGCGCAATTTGGGCGGCGAATTAGTTGGTCTGTTGAGGGCTAGGGTTTTGGCTTTGGCTCTTGTTCGAACTCCTATAGAGATTTCCATGGCTTGAACCTTTTTCTTGATCTTTCCCTTATTGATGTACTTGCCCATATTAAAAATACAAAATAAAAGTTTCTAGCTAGAATCGGAAAATAAAATCTACAAAAGAATTTGGTGATTGAGAGAGAGAAAGCAAGAGTATTCGTATTTTGTAGTGAGAATCGATAACGAGGAAAAGGAGTGCACTTTCAATAAGCGAAGTGAGTGAAAAGGATAACTTCGTAATTCGTCCGCTGCTTAGCAGAATCTTCCCAAGGTGATGCATAACTTCATTTTCACCGTAAAATTAACTCATATAATCACAAGCAACAGAAATAGAAAGAAGAAAAGTATCTAAACCTTACTTATAACTCGTACGTGAATTCTTTTCATCCTCTTGTTGTGTAATTTCATATTAATGTCCCATTATTAGCCTCGTGTGCGTTGAACGTCATGTCAAGTGCTACACAGTAGTAAATGAGCAAGTGTTTTTTTGGTTCAAAACGTCATGCGATTATTGTGGTGAAGAGTAATTGATGCGACTTGGATACCTTGGATTCTCTCTGACAACATCCAAAAAGTCATCCAAGTCTTGTGTCCAATAAAATATGCAAAAAGCATTCCCAAGACTGCACGAGAGGCTTTTATCCGTCGTAATCAAATAGATAGGAGTGTGAGCTTTCCATGTTTGATTCCTGGCCCTAAAAATAGGATATTTCTTTTACAAATGCGTCGTTTCTTCTGATAACAGATGAAGTTTTTTTACCAAACTGCTTCATGGTACGTTATCCTTTTATTCACTGCTAGGTTAAATACAAAATTAGTAAGGTTTACAGTACGTTCTCCAACCTTCCATTCAAGATGACAATCAAAATTGGAGCGTTAGGATGTTGCAAACTTTGTTGCCAGCAACAGCGAATCTTGAAAAGACAGAGCTAAGGTATTTGATCATTAATACGAACCTGTACTAAACATACATGATTTGCATAACTTTTTAACTCGTCTTTTTTGGATTTTTTAGTTATATGAAGTTTGAACATTAACTTTTGAGCTATAATTTTTTTTGAGTTAGTTTTTTTTAGAAAACTAATAACAAGCCTTAAATGATAAATATGTTCGAATTATTTCAAAGGGTGCAAAATATAACTAATATTTTTGCATACAACTGTAGTATACACTAACAATAATATCAACTATAAGTCATTCCTAACTTGAAAGCATAATATCAATAATAGTAATGATTTTTTAAATTTTAGTTTAAAATAAATGGAAAACTAAATACAATTAACTCAAGTTAATTATTATTTATATCTTTCTAGTTTGATTTCAATATGAATCAGAAAACTAATTATATATCAATTCGTTATTAATGCTCTTCCTAATTAAATGAGTTAATTATCAATAATGGGCATATTCATTCTAAAAAAATTAGTTGGCTTAATTTCAAATATTATTCATTTATAATATCACCAACAACTAAACCAAGAAATTAACATTTTCTTTAATTTCTAAATTGACTAAATTGCACATTTTCTTTATTAAGTTTATACAAAATATATTTTATAACCTAAGATATTTTTTTTAAACCTTACTCTGGAGAGTAGACCTAGGATATTCGATGGGTCCGCTCCAATCAACCCATCGATTTAGCTACTAAAGTGTAGCTGTTAGGACTCGATTCCTCTTCTTCTACCGGGGAGTTGGGAACCCTACCGTGCTGTGGACATAACCTAAGAATTTTGGTTTAAACTAAAAGCACGAAATGAGTCAAACTTCACGTTATTTTCTAAAATGAAACCATAGAAGTGAATATTCACCACTTTGCCTTCAAACATGGCAGTTGGTTCATCATTTAAAGTTTTAGATCATGCATAAATTATGTATATTATTAAAGGAGGTCTTTTTATTCTTATTAGTGCCACCATAATTCAAATATATCTATTTAAAAATTTAATTTTTTTTAATACCACAATTACATTCTATCATTTAATAATATATCAAAAGACAGTAAAATATAATTTTACCAATCGAAATTCACAGGTAGTTTTTTCCACTGATCATTAGAACTTTCTTGGTGAAATTCAACAACACCCGATATAACGTTGCTATTACTCACCAATTTTTGACAAAGTTTCTAAAACTAATTTATAACATTTATTTTATCTAAATATTCATTAATAACAATCTTTTTGAAAACAAAATTTTGTGAAGGATATAAAAATTATGCATCATTCAAAATTTTTGAATTTTAGAAAACTTAAATAAATATACTATTTTTTTTTTGCAAAACTACATGTTCACCCGAAAAATGGATCAGCACCTTGGATTGAGTGTGAAAGTACCAGTTCTGTTCTTACAGAGCAATAATATAGAAAATAAATGTAAAAAGAACAGAAATAGTAAAAAAACAAGAAGATTTTTATAGTGGTTCGGTTATTAATGAAGCCTACATCTACTTTATAACTTTCTGTTAACTGGCTGTTGTTACAAGTTGAATCGGATCACAATATGATTGAATCTTCTAAGTTAGATCAAGTCACAAGTATAAGTGCTTATTGGAGAATCACAGTGAACCCTTAGATAACTATTGTAAGAAGGGAGGATAAAAGTGAAGAATAATCTCCGTAGAGTTCCAGCAACCAGTCCAGAAGATCCTATTTATGTTGCAAGTAGGACTATATTTATAGGGATTGTAGAGCTATTAGGCTAGGCCGTTTTGCCAGAAGCCTACACTTGATGCCAAGAAGGAGTTCAAAGAGTTTGAAGATGATTCGAGCCAACCCGATGGATCGCCAGTGATCAATAGGTGATGGACCGCTGGCGATCCATAGGGCGTGGATCGATCTCGATCCATGTACTTAGGGGATTTTTGAGTGGTCTCCATTTGGTTGTCTTTCTATCTTCTATTTGAGAGCTTTATCCAAATATCAAGTTGTTTGGAGTTAGTTTGATCATCCGTCTTCATGGGTCATTTGGTCCAAAATAATCATCCATAACTCGCTTAAAATTTAACGAAATCAGACGAAACTTTGTAGGTAGTCTCTTTAAGATGTATGGGACCTACCATAAAAATTTGAGATTGTGAGGCCCAATCTACATGGGTCGCTAGCGATCCATCTAGTTAGGTCGATAACGATCCATCAAATCAACTCCATACGATTTCATTTTTTCTATGAGCCTTCCATTATGTCTTCTAAGCGTCCTTCCAAATTTCAAGTCAATCCGACTTCATATGAGTTCTGCAGGTCCATTTTAAGTTAGCTGCTTTTGGTCAAACAGCTTGAATTAGACGAGTCTTCACTTCTCGAACTAGATTGTTTGGCATATTATGAAACTTGGCGAGCATCTCTAGGGAACATATTAGATCATGATGCAAGGGTATTGGAGGATCCACGAGCGAACCTTATGGATCGCTGGCAATCCATCATCTTGGCCATATTTTGGTTTCCTCCTCTTGAGTCTTTCTTCATTCCTTCTGGGTCTCTTGGTTTATTCTTGAATTGTTTCAACTTGTCATAAATGTCCGACTTCCTTTGACTTCCGTTGGGTTAAAAAACCTAGTTGACGCTTGCCATCCAAAGTACACCTTTTGGATGAAAGGCGTGTTTTGCTCCAAAACAAGTTCCTGTCTCCAGTCTTCAATAATTAAGCTTTTCAGCTGCTTTAGCCTTGGTGAATCTCCTAATTCCTTCAAATTCTCTTTCCAATCATAAGTTGTTCCAAACCCGTTATATCATAAGACTCTAACTTTGCTTAGGTGTAATCTATACGTCACAATCATTCCGATTTGATTCGAATTTATTACATCACATATCTCTAATTAAATCACATGCTTCCAATTACATCACATATTTTCATTTACATCACATATCTCTAATTATCCCATGTTCATTCATGATTTACATTACTATCAATTTTTGCTTCTAATTCAGAATTGTCATATCATATATCAAAATCACATTATGTATCAAAATCATCCCGTGTTCATTTAGGATTTATTAGTTTTATTCTATTTATAATGCATTCAAATCCCTTTTATTAAATCAAATCTATTTTAAGGCTCGATCTCTCCTGATTTTTTAAGTTTAATGCATGATCTCTCTAGATTGTTTAATGCTTAGTTTAACGCGTGATTCTCTGGACCACTTAATGTTTTAAGTTAAGGGGCGATCTCTTCGGATCGTTTGTTTGTTAAATTAAGGGGGATTAAGAAAGCTCATCCGCTCACTCTCCGATGATGGGATTTACTTCTTGCACCTCGGTATCGTCTCTTCTGTCGGGATTTTATGTCGTTCAATATTGTACAAGTCCATCCACTCGCTCTTCGGCAAGGGGGCTTACACCTTGCACTCCTATCCCGTTTCTCCGATCGCGACTCTATAGCGTTCAAAATTAATTGTCACATTAAATATGGATTTTACAAAATTCAAATTTCAAATCAAAGCAAATGAGCAGAAATTAAATAATCATAAATCCTGAATGTCTATCCCAGACATCCGACTCAGAGCGTGGCAAAAGACTAATCTAGGTTTTGTGCACGTCCAAGCAGTCTGAGATTATTACCCTAAGCAATTATCCCGGATATCCAACTCAGAGCGTGACTATGAACTAATCTAGGTTTAGCACACGCTTAAGCAGTCTGGGATCATTATTGTTATTACCACTAATATACGAAAAGAAAAGCGCAAAAAAGAAACCAAAGCAAGGAGTTGCAGTTGGATCTAACTTCCCATTCATTTCGGTTAAAGGATTATCTATCTTGGATCAGATCCTTGGGAATTCCTTAAAGCCTCTACTATGGGTGGTGGCTGCTCTAGCTGTGCTATCGCAGCTCCGTTCCTCCGTTCCTCATGTATTGCGGTAACTGGACATTCCGAACTAGTTCTTCTATCAGATCACGAAGGTGTCGGCACTCATTCATTTCATGCCCGCCCAACTCATGGAAGATGCAAAACTTTTTGGATCCTTTCTCTTGATCAACAGGCTCTCTTTCATGGGCTTTCGATAGGAAATTTTCCCCCTAGTGTCTGGGTATATAATTTACAGGGTTTCAGTCAGCTCAAAGTAGGAAGAGAATTAGGGCTCCTTCCTTTGTCGTTTTGCTTTTCTAGAATCATCATCAGCTTCTCCTTTTCCTTTGTCTTTTCCAAATCCTCCTTCGAAGGATCCATTGCCATCCACAACATAATTTCGGCATCTTCAACTTCATTTTCAGCGTCACCATCCTCCTGACGTAAATATCTCTCAAACTCAGCAAGATCCATTGGTGGACCCCTTTTAGTGCATCCCTGAAGTCGTTCTTGCTTGTGACTCCAGACGCTACCGCCATCAAAATCATTGATGGGTCCCGCCTATCGACCGCGGTCATTTTTGCAATGAATCTTGTCACATAACTTATCAAGGTCTCGCTGGGCCTTTGTTTCACATTTTCCAATGTCATCACTTCTTCGGTTATAAGACATAAACTCGGAATTGTCTTAAAAATATGCCTGCTAACTCGGTCCATGTGCTAATGGACCCATTCTTCAACTGTCTAAACCACATCGCTGCCAAATCCGTTAAGTATAATGGGAAGCACTGCCCCATTACTTCCTTAGAAGCACCCAACACCTCCATATGTTGGATGTATCTCATCAGATGAATCATTGGATCGGTCTTTCCATCGTACATTTCTAATGCGAGAAGCTTGAAATCGAGAGGATTTTTCACATTTCAGATATTAGCAGTAAATGGGTTTCTGTTCACATTTTCCAAACCCTGATCTATGGGTCCTCCTCTAACCAACCGCCTTACCAATTCAGCAATTCAAATTTCACCATCCAACGGAGGTCTTCGTCCGAAAGCGATGTTATGCCCTCGCCTTGGTAAGGGAAAATCTAGTGCATACTCCACTGGTTGCATAATAGTGTCTGCTCTACTCTTCTAATCTCAATCTGTCCTCTGCTGGTTGCACTCTAGTATTCAGATTAGCTCTTATACATCCAGTTCTTAGAGTTTCAACAGTCACTCCATTGTTGGCCCTCTTAGTGCCAGCTCCAATATTGATCCCATCATCAATGTTGATCCCCAGGTTGACTCACGCATTGCTCTTAGGTGTCGGTTGCTCTGATCGTGGAGGCAACGTTCTGTCTCGTTCTATTCCAACTTTAGCAGCTCCTGTATTGTTCCCTAGGGTCTGAATTCCTATAGCTTCTGAAATTCCTTGTTGTCCCATCCTTTGAAAGAATCCCTTCATCATCTCTTATTGCCTAGTCAAGATTCCATCCTGCATCTCCTTCATCAACCTTTCCATTTCTTCTCTAGCTATATAGTTGGATTGGTGAGAATTTGAGGATACTTCGTGATTGCCCCCATGCTCTGGTTGACTTGCTCCGGTTTTAGATCTGGTTGTAGGCCTCTTCATTTTCCCCCAATCATAGATTCAAGCTTCAAGTTTTCATCATATCTACTTTTGTTCTCAGTGAAAGCACCAAAATATTGGCCCAAAAATGGATCAACACCCTAGATAGAGTGTGAAAGCACCAGCTCTGTTCTTATAGAGCAATAATATAGAAAATAAATGTAAAAAGAGCATAAATAGTAAAAAGACAAGAAGATTTTTGTAGTGGTTCGGTTATTAATGAAGCCTACATCCACTTTATAACTTTCTATTAAATAGCTGCTGTACAAGTTGAATTGGATCACAATATGATGGAATCTTCTAAGTTAGATCAAGTCACAAGTACAAGAGCTCACCGGAGAATCACAGTGAACCCTTAGATAACTATTGTAAGGGAAGGGAATACTCTCTGTAGAGTTCCAACAGCCAGTCCAGAAGATCCTGTTTATGTTGCAAGTAGGACTATATTTATTGGGGTTGGAGACTATTGGGCTAGGCTATTTTTCCTAAAGGCTACACTTGATGCCACGAAGGAGTTCAAAGAGTTTGAAGACGACCCTAGCTAACCTAGTGATCTATAGGTGACGGGTCGCTAGCGATCCATGTATTTAGGGAATTTTTGAGTGATCGCCATTCGGTGGTCTTCCTATCTTCTATTTGAGTGCTTTGTCCAAATATCAAGTCGTTTGGATTTAGTTTGATCATCCCTCTTCATGGGTCATCTAGTCCAAAAGAGTTGTCCATAACTCGCTGAAAACTTAACAAAATCAGATGAAACATTGCAGAGTTCTCTCTAAGGTGCGTGAGACCGACCATAAAACTTTCAGGTGGTAGGGCTCAATCTAAATGGGTCACTAGCGATCCATCTAGTTAGGTCGCTAGCGACCTATCAAATCCACTCCAAATGATCTCATTTTTTCTATGAACCTTCTATTACGTATTCTAAGCATATTTCAAAATATCAAGTCAATCCGACTTTGTATAAGTTCTGTATGTCCATTTTAAGTTAGCTGCTTTTGGTCAAACAGATTGAATCAAATGAGTCTTCACTTCTTGAGCTGGATTATTTTGCATGCTATGAAACTTGGAAAGCGTCTCTAGGGAACATATTAGATCATGAAGCAAGATGATTGGAGGATCCATGAGCGAACCTTATGGATGCTGCCGATCCATAGGTGATGGATCGTTGGCGATCCATCATCTTGGCTAAATTTTGGTTTCCTTCTCTTGAGTCTTTCTTCATTCCTTCTTCTGGTCCTCTTGTTTGATTCTTGAGTTGTTTCGACTTGTCATAGATGTTCTAACTTCATTTGAATTCCGTTGGATTAAAATACCCAGTTAACACTACATATATCGATACAGAGATTCTTTGAAGCTTCTTCTCATGATTCTAGCTCATTAGCAATTGAGTGAATCACTTGCTAATGCACTTGATATTACTTATTCTAAAATTAGAGAGGAAAAAGAATTTAGTTTATTCAACTGTTCATTTAAGGAATATAGGTAAATTTTTAAACAATTAATATACGTAATTGTGGTCCATAAAGCACCACTAATGGTAATACGAAGTATAACAAATATTTTTGTTAGTACCTTTTAGACATGATATTAGTAGGAGAAAATCAAAGTGCATTTCAATAGTGCCTTAAATTGTAAATTAACAAGTTTGCATATTCTAGTATTCAACGTACACTTTAACTATATTAGGTTTCTAAGGAAACTTGACTCCTAAAACCATGCATCTTCCTGCTTGAATGATAATAGCCTCTTGAGCGTTCTAGGAAAATATGCGCAATTAAGTAAAACTATAAAACAATTTTGGTCCACTGTAAAATCAAATGTTATATTAAAATAATGTAATAACCCATATTTTACGTATCGAAGGATTATAAAATATTTAAGGATTATAAAATATTTATATTTTATTTATATGAGGTCGCATTATTTTATAATTTTGAGATATGACTCTTATGGATATTTTACACATGTAATTTTTCTCGAATTTCTATGTGACAATTTTGACCGTAAGAACCTTGTTTGGGCTATAAATTTTGATAGGAGTCAAATTAGGGTCTCAAACTAGTTTCATTGCTTCAGGATGATGGTTTTCATTTTCATAGATGGTCATAATAGAAAAACAGACTTATAGTCAGGATGCTATGACTATGTTAAGTTTAAAAACTACTGACCAGAATTAGTGTGTAATTAATTAAGCCCATTAGTCTAATCCGAGAACAACTATAAATAGAGGTCTAGGAAGTCAAATTAAAACTTTCGCTCTGATTCCCAAATCAGGTCTAAATCCCATAGATTCATCTTAATTCATCCAGATTTCTCTCTAAATAAAAATAAATTGTGGATTAGAGATTATATCCTCAATTAGAAGATGGAGATAATCAATTTTCTTTATTTGGAGTGCTCTTCTTCACTGTCTGGATTAGATCTACACATAAATTGTTGAATTTGGTAATTGGTGAGTGTTTTATGCCTTTTCACTATACTATGCTTGTTTATATTGTAGAATTATAAGATATAACATGTTTTAAAATGATTTTTGGCCATAAAACCTTTTCTAGCTCTAATTATAGTTAATCCATGCATATGATGTCAACTGATAGAAATCGTCTTTGTTTATTTTCATATATTCATGCTATATGTAGATCTATGTTAGAGATTGATTTGTTTATCTTATTTCTATGGATTGCATGTTTGAATTGGTAAAATTGCTTATTGTTCTATGTCTTTATGCTGTGATTTGATATTGTTTGTTAGTGTTTTGGATGTTTACAAAGACATGAGAATCGAGCATGTCAGAGGCAAAGATGTTCAAAATTGGACGAAACTTGGAGGGAAGGCTTTGGAGTATGGGAAGAGCATATGGTTCAAGTCAGGAACTCCAATTCATGAAGTACACATGTCGACATCGACATGAAGACCTCGGCACTAACATGTTTGGGTTGGTCCTATTTGTCAAAATATTTAGGATGAGAAAGAGTAAGGCCAGTGTAGGTTGCCCAAGATGCTGGATTGGTGATTGGTTAAGTGTTGGAGGCTTTGAAGAGGAGACTTATTTCTATACCGAGATGTTTAGGATGGATAGGTCAGGGTCAAAGCATTTAGGTATGGAGTACTAGAAGCAAGGAAGAAGTGGTAGAAAACTTAACCATTAGTTGGCTAAGTAAAGAGATTGACACCGACATGAAGAGGTCGGTACCGACTTTTCATGGTGAGTCCAATAGGAGTGGAACTTCTGGGGAATACCAGGAAGTCCTATAGATCGTGATGGAGGTGTTGGCTCGTTCACATCAAGGTTGGATGGCGCTGTAACAACATGATGAAATACTAGAATCTTCAAAGTTGGCTCGTGTTGGGAGTAGGTTTCAAAGATGATGGCTCGATAATGGAAGGAGCCATAGGATCGGGAAAATGGAAGGGTTCCTTGCAAATAATGGAAACTGGATTGAGCAAAAAAGGCTTGGATTCCAAATGGAGCAAAGCGAGGCTCAAATAGATGTTTGTACTAAGAAATCGTTGATACTCGTAATGTTTTCTTTTGTATTCAAAGTAGGGGTATTGTAAGTGGGGACGCTCATGGATTGGAAGCGAGGATTCGAAACCTTGGACCGGTTGCTTTGGCTTTAGTATCTAGCTTTGGAGCTATGAGATACGTATCGAGCTTTGGGCTGTGTGATATGAGAGTATATAGAGAAGCCGTATTTTCATTTGCCCCTGGTAGTAAGGAGGCCATACGAGTTATCATATGTTCAGAGCACAGAGATGAGTGATAGCGAGTCTTATTTGATGGATGTTATGGTTGCTTTGATTGATTTCCTTTGGTGGGCTATCATTCGGGGGTATCTTTGGGAGTAGGTACTGGAGTTAGGGATATTTGGACATCCATTATGGTATTTTATATTGTACCATTATGATATCATAGAGTAGCATATTATACTATTATATGCTAACTCTTTAGTTGTAGGAACATGTAAGGCATGCTTCATGTACTCTTGTTCCTTATCATATTTACATGTATAGTATTTTAAGATTTATTTACCGCTCACACCAGACTTGTCTGACTCGAGCTTTATGCTTTGTTTCTTATAATCATAGGTACTTTTAAATGAGTAGAGTAGATAACAGGTATAGGTGACACAGTAGCTGTTTGCAAGACGAGTTGGATGGAGTTATCTTGTATTATATACATATATGGAGTCTATGCTTATTCCGCCGATGCAGCAGTGGGGAGCCTTAGTAGTGACTACTTACTATTTGTATTGAGACAACTGTTGATTTGGTTTTCGTTGCATAAACTCTACTGTTGATGCATAACTCTATGGATATTATACTCTGATGATGATTTGTTCACATTGTTATGTGATATCATATTTTATCCATGCACTTTGAGATATACAATAGGTTATATGCTGCATTTTTCAATCTAAACCCTGATGATCGTCTTATATCGGCCGAGTACGAATGCATCGTAGTATTTATACTCTGTTGGTACCGGTGGTATAGGATGGTCGTCACATTTGATATTAGAGCTTTGGTTACGTGATTAACCCAAGTTGATACCACGATCCAGTAGGATAAGGAAGGAGTTGTCGCCTTAGACTAGATCAAGAGTGTATATATACGAGAAAGTGCGTACTTTTTGTAAGTTTGGTTTTTAAAACTATATAGTAGTATAGTATAATTCGAATGCACATGAGCACTGTAGAAAAAGTTTTCTTTACGAGAGACCGATCATTCTTGTTACAGATAAGGATGAGCCGACATACGAGAAATACCATGAGATCAGCTTCAGGAGTGGAGGAATGAGCAGGATCATGAGTCGCTAATCCTAATTTCCAAGCTATGTTCAATGCTATGATGGCTAATATGATGAGAAATACTCCTAGAGTTGCGATAGGAGGAGGTGCTCCAGTGCAAGCGCTTAGGGCCGATTTTTCAAAGTTAAGCAAGGATTACTCCAGCTTGGGTGGGAAGCTATTCAATGGAACGGAATCAGCCATACAAGTACAAGGACGGTTGGATACTTGTGAGCGCATCTTTGGTAATATGGAGGTGGAAGATGCTATGGAAATAAAGTTGGCTTCGAGGCAGCTTCAGGGCCAAGCTATGAATGGGTGGAATGTTGTCCCTACTGCTACTCTAGAAGACCAGTTTTCTTGGGATCTGTTTAAGATGGGGTTTAAGGAGAAGTTCATTTCGAATGCCTAAAAGTCAGTGTTGTTCAGAAAATTTACTAATCTCAAGCAGGGAGAGATAACAATTTCTGAATGTGTGGCGGAATTTGATAGTTTATATGAGTATGGGATGTCATTCATCGACACTCCCTTAAGGAAGAATGAGAAGTTCATCATAGGATTGGATGACTATCTAGGGGAGAAGCTGGTGGATCATATTGATGATATGTTTGAAAATTAGGTAGATAAGATGCTTTGCAATAAAAATTTGTACCATAAAGCTAAGACTGCTGTTATTGTTTCTACTGAGAAAGAGGAACCAAAGCCGCAGTAAGACGGTAAAGGCGAGAAGTGGAATGTAAATAGAAAGTAGTCCCATGGAATGGGTGGTAAGAAGAAGTGTAAGTGGGAACCTATTTTCTATGGGTGTAAGGAGAAAGATCATTAGATTAATAATTGCAAAGCAAGTAATAAGAAGAAATGCTACAAATGCGATAAGCCAGGGCATTTGAAGAAAGATTGTTTAAAACCAGCGAGGGATAGGAAGATAGTGATGGCGTATGCTTTGTGTAACATCCCGTATTTTTAAGCTATTCAAATTGAACATTTAATTCATTTTAAATGTTGAATATGAATTATAATTTGAATTTAGAGATAGATGACTTTGGTTAAGTTAATAAAATTAGTTAAAATTTCAAATACGGGAAATTAAATTGGAAATTGGATAATAATAATTGAATATTGGATTTAGATAATTTGGGAAATTAAATGTGAATGGTTGTAAAATGATGTTTAAATGTGTTTTTAAGTTCAATGGGACATAATTTATATTATTGGATTTTTGGAAGAATTTTAAAGTTGATAAATTAATATTTGAGAATTTATATTAATTTAAAATGAATTTAATATTGTTAAAATGCAATTAATCCAATTTAAGTCCAGAATGAGCCAGAATGATTTCTATTGTGATTATAAATTCAATATGAATTATTTTCAAGTTAATAAAATTTTAAAAGTGGAAATTTTGAGTGATTTCGATAATCTCGAGAATCGCTAATTAAATAGACGAGTTAAAATAGCCTTCCGGGGCACAGTCTCGGAATTCGACGAAACTAGTTTCATTGGATCCGTAATAGTTAGTTATTACCGGATTTCAATTTTTGTAGCAATCGGAGTTGTAGTTTGACCCCGGCAGCTCGAAACGCACCGAAATCGTTTTAATCGATTTAATTTCAAATTGATCGTTTAATTTCGTAACTCGTGCATATGATCGTATTAGCTTACGAAACCTGTTCCATTATGTCTGGAATGCAGAAAAACCCCAGGATAGCCTATCGGAACGTGAGAATTGGAGTTCGTTTGCATTAACGGTTAAATTGAGAAATTTGTTGATTTAAAATATTATTAAATAACAATTATATATATAATATTATCTTCCTAAACCCTAGTTTAAAGCAGCCGCCGTATGTTTTTATTCCATGGCCGAAATCGATTTACATTCTTCTTCCCAAATCTCTCAATCCTTGCTTTCATTTCGAAAACTTCCAACTGAAGAAAGGTAGATCTCTCCGAGCTCGTGAGATCCAACGGTTGATTTCGCATGTAGTCTTCGTTTGGAGGAGTTTTGTGGCGCCGTTCATTTGCCGTTCGTTCAAGAATTTAGGGAGGTGGGAAGCACCGAGCTTCGTGCTCGTCCAGCCACGGGTGGTGCTCGCGGAGACCTTCAATGCGGTAGTTCCTGATCGAGTTGAATGCGTTGCGAGTGGTGACGATTTCAAACCCTAATCACGTGAAATGGGTTCGAATTTGCTCCTGGAGCTTTCGCGTGTTGAGATGAGGGAGAAGAGGGGGTCGGCCGTATGTTTTGGTAATTTTAATAAAAAAAAAAAAAAGAATTTGTTTTGAAATTAAATTCAAATCTTGTAATTTAAATAACTTGTTCATATGTAATCAGAAATCAACAATCTTGGTAGTGCCGGAATCGCAGCGACGAGCACTACGCGATGGTGAAAATCCGGAGTCATTCCGGGCAAGTAGAAATTTAGGTTAAATCGAACGTCGTTCGGTTTAATTTGAATTTCGAACGCTCGCCGAAACTCAAGGTGAGTTATTCTCACTCACATCTGGATACTAGTAAAGTAGATAGCTAGTATTGATTGTTTGTTTGGATGTTTAGCTGAATATGTTAGTTATTATCAAATTGAATTGATATATATACTGTTGTGCTAATATTTGTGGATGCAGGGAAACAGGTTGGAGGGATCCAACGGGATTCCTCACAATATAGTACTTACTTGATTATGATACCTGTTTATATATTGAGGTTGATAAATTTGGAGTTGAATTGCATTGTGATATTGTGAATTAGACTATAAACCTAGAATATTAATTATAAAGGAAATTGCAGTTTAAATTATAAAGAAATTAAATTTGGGTTTCAAAGAAATTGAGAAATTGTTAAATAAGAAAATAAGAGAATATAAATGTTTGAAAACCTGATTTGGATGGAAAACTGAAATGAATTTGTATAGAAATATTGTTGGATAAATTTATAAATCCAAAGTTAATTATAAATGGATAAATTGAGTTTAGAGAAATAAAAGATATGGTTAATAATGAATTTAAAAGGGTTAAATTGGAAATCTATTTAGAATGGAAAGTGAAAATTTATAAAATCTGGAATGGTAATCAAAGATAAATGTTATTAGTTGAAGATTTGGGAAATTAAATTTATGTTATTAAAATATAAAACTAAATTAAAATAAATGGACAGAAATCGTGTTAAGAATTTCTGTGATGATTTAGTAGAAATGAGATTTCCCTGGGAAAATCCAAGTTCGAGTTTTAAATTGATTTTATAAAAAGAAAGTTTTAAAGCTTAAACTGGTTTTAAAGAATGTTTTAAAAATTATCGTTTTAAAGTGATTATTTATAAATTAGCAATAGTAGAATTTTATTAATATCTTAATAATTATTTTTACAAATGGATTTTGCTTAAAGCTAGTTTTCTGAATAAAGTTGTTTGAAATTTATTAATTTCTTTAAAAACTCTACTTTTTAATTATAGTATAACCAAAGCCTTATTTTAAATCAAGTTATATCTTATATAATAGTTTTGTTTTAAATATTCTGAGATTATATTTTGAGTAAATAATTAGTAGTAATTTATCCCTTTCAAAGTATATTTTAAATTAAAATGTTTTTTAACTGTTTTTAAATCTAAACTGTTTTGAACTTGGATATTTTCCAATGGAAATATATGGTAACGGATTTACCTTGTAAATGGAGAATTTTGGGAAAGTGTTTTCAAATGAGATTTGGAAATTTGGTAATATATCTTTAAAAAGATATTTGAGATCAATAAATAATTTGGGAATTATTTATTGTGTGATGGATGCTATGGATGTTTATGCATATTAATTGATAGTTAAATCACCGACTATCAATATTGGACAAATGCGATGATCGTTTCGAAGAGACCGGGATCGAGATTTATTTCTCGAAAACCACTTCGATCCGGTTTGTACGTTTTCGTGCGATAAAACGTTTTCGGAGTCGAAGATGGAGTAGTGAAGTGCAAGGGCTAGTCGCTACTAATCCTGAGGATATTTCCAAAATGGATGTAGTAGGAATAGTGCCTTCGGTTCCGTTCGAACCCGGGACGGACTTGTATGGACGAATGCTTCGTGACATCGTCAGCGGACGATGGGCATTCTAAGGGATATGTGCTAAAGGTATCGTTTAGCCTCGAGCCTCATCAACCGGGAATGACTGAAAATCAGGGGATATGCAGCAAGGCTTCGTGGGTAGCCCCCACTGGAGAGTAAGGTCATCCCTGTCTAGAGGTTCCTTTTTATTTCGGCTTAGTGATGCGGTTGCTGATCCCAACCGCGGGGTGATCTTATTCGGAATTGCCCATAGGTGATTCCGGTCTTGTGTTGCAGGGGACGAAGGGAGTAGTCCTCGGTACTGTGATCTAGACCACGTACTGTGACAGGTGGTACCCCAGTGCCTAGTCATTAGTTGGAATCCATTTTTCCCTACGAGCCTTTTACGAGTTTTGTTTGTATTACCCACTTCGGTGGCTAGTAGCTGGAATTTAATGAATGTAACAATTTCGGCTATTTTATAAGTATTTGTAAATAGACCCTATTATAATATCAGAGGATTTCTATAAAAAGTGTTTTAGCTATCGTAAGGTAAAAACCCGACATGTTTATTTGTGGCGTGGTCTTACGAGATGCTTTTGTTTTCAAAAGAATTTTTGAAACTTTAATAATCAATTGTGTGCATTATTATCAGCTGGTATGCCAGACTGACTCGGGTGTTATTTCATTATAATGCTCGGGTCAGACCGAGTATTATATGTTCAGGATAGGTTGCTATGGAGTAGGAGAGGAGCTGGAGTTCGAGACGTATTATATGTACCTATATATATATCCGCTGCTATGTTGTATGGTATGTCTGTTATGTGATGATTGATGTATGAGTTACTCTGATGATATGTTGTATAAACAGTTATAGATTTCATTTTGTGTAAAGATATATAGTTGCTATTATATTTTATTCCGCTGCGATTGTGAGATTCTGATATTGTTTAGTCTACTTCTTCTTCTATCTCTTTTTCTTTTAACCCTAATGGTTCGTATTTCTATGCCACTTGAGTTAATAGAGGTAGAATAGTGTTAACTCAAGGGGTACGGATTTGCGGGCTGTCACACTTGGTATCAGAGCTTAGGTTGGCGACAACCTAGGCTTTGGTGGGGTAATTTCTCATTTAATAGAGTCAATAGTACTCTATAATGAGCTGAGCGTATTTATAGCTATGAGAGCGTACTTGTTAGTGTTTATAAAATTGTTTTTATACTGTGTTGACTTATCGGTTGAGTGTTTATGAATTCTGGTCGGTGCGGGAAGTACAACCGTATCGATAGGGGTTTCTAAACTCTTAAACAAGATAAACCGACATAGTACTGTTTTTAAAATGGATAAATGAAATAATTTTATCCAAATTTATATTTTGATATAAAGAGAATAATTTTTTGGAAATTATATATATTTGACTGTTTGGTTGCCAAATATTGAAAATCAAATAAGAATCTTGAATTTGACTAAATTTGAAATGATAAGTGAATAAGATTATAAAATTGAAATGGTTTATAACCAGATAGAATTAATTAAATATGTTGCAAATAAGAAGTGAAATTAAAATTAGAATTTAACCAGAATTTAAAACCTGGAAGTTTTGGGAAGGATTTTAAATGCATTGAAAATAAAAGTTTGGAAATTTGAAATCCTGGGAAGTTTGAAATGTTTTCCAATGTATTGAAGGCAATAATGGAATGTTGTTTTGGGTAATATTTTTGAATGGCAACTGTTTTGAAATAAATTTGGGAAAGTAAGAAGCATTGAACTCACTGCAGTCGCTGGAAAATAATCCTGATGATGCTGGCCACATCATTAGAATTCATTTTCGAGTTTCTAAAGTGATGGATTGCTTCCCTAGTAATTGGTTATGGTATTGTTTGGATTTGTTGGGGATAACAGTTGTTTTGGATATTCCAAAAATGAGAATTTGTTTTGGGATATGAACAAATTGTTTTGGGTACAACCAAATTGGTTTGGAAAACATGGAGATTTGATTTGATATACCAAATGGGTATATATATATTTGATATATTTCAAAATGGTTTTGAGATAAAACCGGGTAAATTGAATTCTGGGAAAGTTCTTATTAAATAATGTGTAAAGTTGAAATGAATCAACTATTGAATTTGTTAAGTGAAGCTAATGCTAATAAGAAGGAAATGAGAAATTTCAAATCTTGGAATTAAAATTTAATTTGAGTAATTAAAGGTGAATAAAATATATTGAAGTAAATTGAAATTTGAATTTTACTTGGATAAGTAAATAAGTTGGACTTAAAATAAAATTGATTTGGATTAAATTGAAAGGTAAGTTGATTTTGAGATTGTGGGTCATTGAGTATTGGATTATACCCATAAGCTATTAAGTATTATACTTATAGTTTGAGGTTGTGGATTTGAAGTTTGCAAAGAAATAAATTAAGGGAATTTTTATCCTTAAGAATTCAGATATATATATATATACATATGGAATTTAGAATTGTGATTATAAAATGTTGGTGGAGTAAAATGAGCAATATAAGTTTTTAAAATAAATAAGTTGGTGAACTTATAAAATAGAAATAGAAATTATAATCACCATGAGAAATAATGAAATGGAATGGTGAATTTAAAAATCTAATCTCAAATGAATGTGAATTGAGATAAGATAAGGGGAATATAAAAGGAGTGAATAAACTTCACTTAGTAAACAAGTTTTGAACTTGTATTTGGAAAATTAAAATTGTGAATTTGAAATGAAATAAACCTAGATGAAATGGAAAATTAAAATTGAGGAATTGGGATTTAATTCAATCTTGATGAATTGGAATTAAAGTAAATAGTTATAAAGGTGAAATGTAAATTGTTTATAATTGCATAAAGGAATTCATATTTTTAAGTTATTAAGTGTTATAATTTGAATATGTGATTATGAAATGGAAAGGGTTGAATGGTGTGGAAAAATTCAAAACTTAACCATAAATGAAAAGCAAAGTCTAATGAAGCAAAGCGGGAATATAAATGTGAATGTTCTTAAGTGGCAAATAAGTTTTGGACTTATGTATGGAAAAATGGAATTTGTTTGATAATGAAATTGAAATTGAATTTCAATTGTGTAACAAATAATATTGAAAGAAATTTAAATTCTATTTAAAGAAGTATACGGGAAGGTAGGAATTTAAATTGTTAAATGAAATAATGGGAAAATGGTGATATTATAATTGGATTCAGAGTAAATTGGGAAAGTGAATTAAAACCTAATATGGATTAAGTTATTGACTGAATTAAATTACAAATTAATGGAATTTGTATTGTAATGGATAGAATTTGATAATCAGTCAAAATTTGAAGGTAAATAAAAATCCAATTTGGATTGGGATTTAATGTTGGTAATAAATATGGGAAGGGCAAATGAATAATGGGATTTGAATATATTAATGATGATTTGAATTGTGAATAAAATTCAAATGAGTGAAATAAATTTATATGGACTCTTTGTTAATAAAATAAATTTGTAAATGGATTGAATTAATAAACAAGGAGCATTCAAATTTATAAATAGATTGAAATTTGATTGGAATGGGAATCAAATGGAAATAAAATTTGATTTATAAGAAGATAATGGTAATATTGAGAAGAAAGCTTAAGTAAATTAAATAAATGTGATTAAGCTTTATAATGTAGTCTTGCATAAATTTTGTTGGGTGATAGGCATTGAATTGCAAGTGGAATGATAAGTGTAAACTTAAGTTAAGTAATGGATTTGAAAATATGAAAATCAAGGCATGATTTTAAAAAATAATAATAAGAATAATAAAATAATAAAAATAAACTTGGATTGGTTAAAGAAATAAAGATGTAAGGAAATGTAATTTAACAATTGCATTGGAAAGAGAAAATGTTTGATTTGTGAACCTTGTAATGGAGTAAAACTAATATAAATCTAAGTTGAAATTAATTTTAAATGGTTAAGCTTAAGTGGCAATTGTTTTGCTTGAATGACATGAATATTTGAATATATTCAGAATTGAGTTGTTTAAACAACAACTAAATTGGTTTTGGATAAATTGGAATTTGATTAAGTGGAGTCCAATTAAAATGAAACTAAATTTGATATGCAAGAAAGAATTGAGGTGTTATGCAATTGAATTGATGTTTGAATAAATTGATATGGATTGGAATCTAATTTAAGGAGTTTTGTGAAAGAATGCAAGTGAATTGATTTAAAATAGCATATGGAATGGGTTTTTAAATCAATTGGAATGAATTGACTTTTGGATAAGTGATGTTTGCATATGAATGAGAAATGAATTATAAAAGAAATACTCATGTTTCATGCTTAAAATAAAATTTGATTGTAAATCAAATTGGGAAATGAATTAGTTGAGATTAATAAATGGTATATAATGAACTTGAATGTAAACCATTTCAAGTGTAATAAAACGAAGTTAGTTTGGATGAAATAGAATGGGCTAAATCTTAATAAAGGGATTTGAGTATAAAGGTAAGGTAAATGAATTAAATGCATATATTCATTATATTGAAGTGAATATGAATTTGTAGTAGTAATTATGAATTGGAATGGCCGAACTTGTATGTAAATCATTTATGTGAAATAAAATGGAGTTTGGCATTAGAAAATAAGTGTGGAACATACTTTAAAGTATGATTTACTTATGATATTATGCAAATATTTGTTTGGAATGTAAATGGATGTGTTTGATTTGCATTTACATTGAAAATGTTGTTAAAATACTCATATCTTTGTAAACTAATAAGTATGTTGAGTAAGTGCAGGAATGCGAGGCGTTCGAGAGGTTTGGAGTGCGTTTATGCATTATATTAGCCGCTTGCTTTTAAAAATTTGCTTAAAGGTACGCCTACGCAAATAAAATTGGGGAAATGATATATATATTGTGTTATATTTTGGTTTCCGGCCGTGTGGGCCGATGTATATATATTTGTGTATCCTGCGATATCGCAGAAGCTCCTCCGTACAGGGGAGACTCTGCCAAAATTTTCCGAAAATTTTGGGAGTTAGAAAATTTTTGGGGTTTTTGGAAAAAGTTAAATAACTTATGAAGTTATAAGTTAAAATTAAAGCTTTAGAGATAAGTAAAGCAAATAGGTTTGGGAATTGAGCGAAAGGATTTTGTGAAATGTATATAAGCTTTTAACTAAGCTAATGGGATAAGTAGATGAGTTTGGGGGTATCTTCTACCTTATACAAATTTCGGGGACGAAATTTTTATAAGGGGGGAGGAATGTAACATCCCGTATTTTTAAGCTATTCAAATTGAACATTTAATTCATTTTAAATGTTGAATATGAATTATAATTTGAATTTAGAGATAGATGACTTTGGTTAAGTTAATAAAATTAGTTAAAATTTCAAATACGGGAAATTAAATTGGAAATTGGATAATAATAATTGAATATTGGATTTAGATAATTTGGGAAATTAAATGTGAATGGTTGTAAAATGATGTTTAAATGTGTTTTTAAGTTCAATGGGACATAATTTATATTATTGGATTTTTGGAAGAATTTTAAAGTTGATAAATTAATATTTGGGAATTTATATTAATTTAAAATGAATTTAATATTGTTAAAATGCAATTAATCCAATTTAAGTCCAGAATGAGCCAGAATGATTTCTATTGTGATTATAAATTCAATATGAATTATTTTCAAGTTAATAAAATTTTAAAAGTGGAAATTTTGAGTGATTTCGATAATCTCGAGAATCGCTAATTAAATAGACGAGTTAAAATAGCCTTCCGGGGCACAGTCTCGGAATTCGACGAAACTAGTTTCATTGGATCCGTAATAGTTAGTTATTACCGGATTTCAATTTTTGTAGCAATCGGAGTTGTAGTTTGACCCCGGCAGCTCGAAACGCACCGAAATCGTTTTAATCGATTTAATTTCAAATTGATCGTTTAATTTCGTAACTCGTGCATATGATCGTATTAGCTTACGAAACCTGTTCCATTATGTCTGGAATGCAGAAAAACCCCAGGATAGCCTATCGGAACGTGAGAATTGGAGTTCGTTTGCATTAACGGTTAAATTGAGAAATTTGTTGATTTAAAATATTATTAAATAACAATTATATATATAATATTATCTTCCTAAACCCTAGTTTAAAGCAGCCGCCGTATGTTTTTATTCCATGGCCGAAATCGATTTACATTCTTCTTCCCAAATCTCTCAATCCTTGCTTTCATTTCGAAAACTTCCAACTGAAGAAAGGTAGATCTCTCCGAGCTCGTGAGATCCAACGGTTGATTTCGCATGTAGTCTTCGTTTGGAGGAGTTTTGTGGCGCCGTTCATTTGCCGTTCGTTCGAGAATTTAGGGAGGTGGGAAGCACCGAGCTTCGTGCTCGTCCAGCCACGGGTGGTGCTCGCGGAGACCTTCAATGCGGTAGTTCCTGATCGAGTTGAATGCGTTGCGAGTGGTGACGATTTCAAACCCTAATCACGTGAAATGGGTTCGAATTTGCTCCTGGAGCTTTCGCATGTTGAGATGAGGGAGAAGAGGGGGTCGACCGTATGTTTTGGTAATTTTAATAAAAAAAAAAAAAGAATTTGTTTTGAAATTAAATTCAAATCTTGTAATTTAAATAACTTGTTCATATGTAATCAGAAATCAACAATCTTGGTAGCGCCGGAATCGCAGCGACGAGCACTACGCGATGGTGAAAATCCGGAGTCATTCCGGGCAAGTAGAAATTTAGGTTAAATCGAACGTCGTTCGGTTTAATTTGAATTTCGAACGCTCGCCGAAACTCAAGGTGAGTTATTCTCACTCACATCTGGATACTAGTAAAGTAGATAGCTAGTATTGATTGTTTGTTTGGATGTTTAGCTGAATATGTTAGTTATTATCAAATTGAATTGATATATATACTGTTGTGCTAATATTTGTGGATGCAGGGAAACAGGTTGGAGGGATCCAACGGGATTCCTCACAATATAGTACTTACTTGATTATGATACCTGTTTATATATTGAGGTTGATAAATTTGGAGTTGAATTGCATTGTGATATTGTGAATTAGACTATAAACCTAGAATATTAATTATAAAGGAAATTGCAGTTTAAATTATAAAGAAATTAAATTTGGGTTTCAAAGAAATTGAGAAATTGTTAAATAAGAAAATAAGAGAATATAAATGTTTGAAAACCTGATTTGGATGGAAAACTGAAATGAATTTGTATAGAAATATTGTTGGATAAATTTATAAATCCAAAGTTAATTATAAATGGATAAATTGAGTTTAGAGAAATAAAAGATATGGTTAATAATGAATTTAAAAGGGTTAAATTGGAAATCTATTTAGAATGGAAAGTGAAAATTTATAAAATCTGGAATGGTAATCAAAGATAAATGTTATTAGTTGAAGATTTGGGAAATTAAATTTATGTTATTAAAATATAAAACTAAATTAAAATAAATGGACAGAAATCGTGTTAAGAATTTCTGTGATGATTTAGTAGAAATGAGATTTCCCTGGGAAAATCCAAGTTCGAGTTTTAAATTGATTTTATAAAAAGAAAGTTTTAAAGCTTAAACTGGTTTTAAAGAATGTTTTAAAAATTATCGTTTTAAAGTGATTATTTATAAATTAGCAATAGTAGAATTTTATTAATATCTTAATAATTATTTTTACAAATGGATTTTGCTTAAAGCTAGTTTTCTGAATAAAGTTGTTTGAAATTTATTAATTTCTTTAAAAACTCTACTTTTTAATTATAGTATAACCAAAGCCTTATTTTAAATCAAGTTATATCTTATATAATAGTTTTGTTTTAAATATTCTGAGATTATATTTTGAGTAAATAATTAGTAGTAATTTATCCCTTTCAAAGTATATTTTAAATTAAAATGTTTTTTAACTGTTTTTAAATCTAAACTGTTTTGAACTTGGATATTTTCCAATGGAAATATATGGTAACGGATTTACCTTGTAAATGGAGAATTTTGGGAAAGTGTTTTCAAATGAGATTTGGAAATTTGGTAATATATCTTTAAAAAGATATTTGAGATCAATAAATAATTTGGGAATTATTTATTGTGTGATGGATGCTATGGATGTTTATGCATATTAATTGATAGTTAAATCACCGACTATCAATATTGGACAAATGCGATGATCGTTTCGAAGAGACCGGGATCGAGATTTATTTCTCGAAAACCACTTCGATCCGGTTTGTACGTTTTCGTGCGATAAAACGTTTTCGGAGTCGAAGATGGAGTAGTGAAGTGCAAGGGCTAGTCGCTACTAATCCTGAGGATATTTCCAAAATGGATGTAGTAGGAATAGTGCCTTCGGTTCCGTTCGAACCCGGGACGGACTTGTATGGACGAATGCTTCGTGACATCGTCAGCGGACGATGGGCATTCTAAGGGATATGTGCTAAAGGTATCGTTTAGCCTCGAGCCTCATCAACCGGGAATGACTGAAAATCAGGGGATATGCAGCAAGGCTTCGTGGGTAGCCCCCACTGGAGAGTAAGGTCATCCCTGTCTAGAGGTTCCTTTTTATTTCGGCTTAGTGATGCGGTTGCTGATCCCAACCGCGGGGTGATCTTATTCGGAATTGCCCATAGGTGATTCCGGTCTTGTGTTGCAGGGGACGAAGGGAGTAGTCCTCGGTACTGTGATCTAGACCACGTACTGTGACAGGTGGTACCCCAGTGCCTAGTCATTAGTTGGAATCCATTTTTCCCTACGAGCCTTTTACGAGTTTTGTTTGTATTACCCACTTCGGTGGCTAGTAGCTGGAATTTAATGAATGTAACAATTTCGGCTATTTTATAAGTATTTGTAAATAGACCCTATTATAATATCAGAGGATTTCTATAAAAAGTGTTTTAGCTATCGTAAGGTAAAAACCCGACATGTTTATTTGTGGCGTGGTCTTACGAGATGCTTTTGTTTTCAAAAGAATTTTTGAAACTTTAATAATCAATTGTGTGCATTATTATCAGCTGGTATGCCAGACTGACTCGGGTGTTATTTCATTATAATGCTCGGGTCAGACCGAGTATTATATGTTCAGGATAGGTTGCTATGGAGTAGGAGAGGAGCTGGAGTTCGAGACGTATTATATGTACCTATATATATATCCGCTGCTATGTTGTATGGTATGTCTGTTATGTGATGATTGATGTATGAGTTACTCTGATGATATGTTGTATAAACAGTTATAGATTTCATTTTGTGTAAAGATATATAGTTGCTATTATATTTTATTCCGCTGCGATTGTGAGATTCTGATATTGTTTAGTCTACTTCTTCTTCTATCTCTTTTTCTTTTAACCCTAATGGTTCGTATTTCTATGCCACTTGAGTTAATAGAGGTAGAATAGTGTTAACTCAAGGGGTACGGATTTGCGGGCTGTCACACTTTGGATGTGGTTCCAATTTTGTTGAGTGCTCCCACGATGAAGGAGAAGGGAAAGGGAGTTGTCATTCAAGTTATGCTTTCTATTGGTGATGTTCCTGTTCGAATTTTGTTTAATATAGGTGCTTCACATTCATTCATATGTAGTGACTTGGTAGATGATTGGGATTGAGACCTGAGATAGTAGACCGGCCCTTGATCGTGACAAACCCTGTTGGAGGCTCGACTAGCCTACGCATGGTTTGTAGTGGTTTGGTCTTATCGAATCATGGATGCTCTTTTGTTTGTGATTGCTTTTTTTTATTTCGTCGGGTTGGGATTATTTTGGGAATGGATTGGCTAAAGAAGTATGCAGCTATAGTGGATTGCGGAAGTTGTTAGTGACAATCAAAGATATGGATGGGCGAACGGTTATGATTAACTGCCTACCAGAGGATGGGGTGATGGTTAGCTTTCTATATTCCCTTAAGGATCCATAGGAGGGGTTGTCATCTGTGCCAATCGCTAGAGAGTATTTGGATGTCTTTGAGGAAGTGACAGTATTGCCGTCGCATAGAGAGATCATGTTTCGGATAAACTTGGTAATGGAAGCCAGGTCGATAGTTTTCTTTGAGGCATATGGAACCTAGAGAGATGAAGGAACTGTAGGTGCAAGTGAATAACCTACTGAGGAAATGGTTCATTCTGAGAAGCATGTCTGAGTGGGGCGCACCTGTTGTATTCGCACCTAAGGCAGATGGTTCTTTGAGGTTGTGTATGGATTTTGTAAGCTGAATAAAGTGACGAAGAAGAACAAGTATCCACTCCCATGCATTGATTACTTGTTCGATCAGCTGCATGGTGTGAAGATGTTCTCTCAAATGGATTTAGCAATGAGATTTCACCCTCTTTGAGTAGCAAAGGAGAGTGCGCATGTTGCTGCATTCCGTATGCCGTTGGGTTTTGTATGAGTGGTTAGTGATGCCGTTCGGGTTGACCAATGCTCCGACATACTTTATGGATCTCATGAATAGGATTTTTAGAGACCAGTTGAATAAATTCGTGCTTGTGTTCATGGATGATATTCTGATCCACTTCAGAACTGAAGAGAAGCACAAGACGCATTTGAGGATTGTGCCAGAGACATTGAGAAAGCACAAGTTGAGAGCGAAGTTCTCTAAGTGTCACTTCTGAAGGGAAGAAGTGATATTCTTAGGTCATATCATTTTGAGAAAGGGTGCAACAGTGGATCCTGCGAAGGTGGCAACGGCCTAAGATTGGAGTCGACCGAAGAATGCTACGAATGTAAGGAGTTTCCTAGGATTTGTGGGATATTATAAACGCTTCATCAAAATTTTCTCAAAGATAGCAGCAACGTTGATCAATTTGACAAAGAATATTCAGACTTTTATTTTGGATGCAAAGTGCAAGCATGCGTTTGTGAGTTTGAAAGAGAGGTTGACAAATGCACCGCTGTAGACCATTCCAAGTGGAAAATTCCAAGTGGAAATGAAGAGTTAACAATATACATTGATGCTTGTAGTACTGGATTGGATGCAGTTTTAATGTGGAAGGGAAGGGTTGTCACTTATGCAAGTTGAAAGCTAAAGCCGCATGAAAGGAATTATCCAACTCATGATTTGAAGTTGGCGGCGATTGTTTTTGCTTTGAAAATTTGGAGGTACTACCTATTCCAAGAGAGATTTGAGTTGTTTACGGACCATAAATCCTTAACGTACCTTTTCTCTCCGTAGCATCTCAACCTTCGTCAGCATCTGTGGTTAGAGTTCTTTGCCTCTTATGATTTGGGTATTTCCTATACACAGGAAAAGGGAATGCAATCGTTGATGCATTGAGTAAAAGATATGCAAATTTAGGAGCAATCCTTTTGGAATGGAAGTAGATAGAGTACATTGCTGGATATGATTTCAGACCTCATTACGAGCTGGAACCAGAGATGTTGCCAAGTTCGTCGGTCATACCTACTCTTATTGAAAGGATCGATGCAAGTCGGAAGCAAGACGCTAGGCCGGTGGATACCATAGCGAAGATAGTAGTAGTAGTAGAATCTAAAGACGTGAAGCAATATGAACTAGACCAAGAGGGTTGGCTTCATAAGGATGGAAGACCATTTGTTCCCAATGTTGATGGGTTACGAGATGAAGTGTTATGAGAGTGTCGCCATTCCAAGTTGACCATTCATCCCGATAATAACAAGATGTACCAAGAGCGAACCTCTTATTAGGAAGGCATGAAGAGGGATATTGGGGCATTCATCTCGAAGGGTATAAACTACTAGTTTGTAAAGGCAGATAAGATTCATGGACTGCTGCAACCACTAGAAATTCCTGAGTGGAAATAAGAGCAAGTGTCGATGGATTTTGTAGATAGACTACTGAGGACTCGAGCAAGACACGACGACATTTGGTCATAGTAGATCGTTTGACCAAGAGTCCGAGGTTTATACCCATCAAGCCAAGTAGAACGACATCCAAGCTGGCGAAGTTGTATATAAATTGGATAGTACGATTTCATGGTATGCCAAAGAGAATTTTAAGTGGCCGAGACCTGTTGTTCACTAGTTGGTTTTGGAAGAGCTTACAAGAGGCGTTGAGGACTGAATTGCACCTTAGCACGGCTTATCACCCACACAACGAATGGGAAAACCAAGAGAGTAGATCATATATTAGAAGATGTCTTGTGAGCATGCATTATAGACTTTGGTGGATCATGAGATGATCATTTGCGTTTGGTGGTGTTTGCATAAAATAACAGTTATCAATTGAGTATTGGAATGGCATCATATGAAGCATTATATGGAAGACTGTGTAATGCTCCTTCATGTTGGTGGGAAGCAGGTTAGAAACCGATACTTGGACCAGATCTGATTAGAAGGACATCAAAGAAGATTGAGATCATTCAACAACGAATAAAAGTTGTTCATGATAGATAGAAAAGTCATGCGGATAAAAAATGAAAAGGTTTGGAATTTCCATCACAGATTATCTGTGAAGGTTTCTTCTATAAAGAACAAGTACATATGCACGCCTAGGTGGGCCTGCATTTAATCACAACGTGCAGACATTTTTAGTTGTACCCGTGGAAGTAGATTTGATAGTAGCATCCCCATATTTGAACTCCGTCTAGGTAGAAGCCGCTATTTTTTTGTTCAGACCGTAAGAACTTCTTCATACTAATTCGGAATAAGACGAGACTCCGACGATAAATCCCATCTAAATCGGATAATAAAGAACACTCGGATACTTCATTCTAGTTAATGTATACCGCAGTTCTCCATAGTGACTAACAGTTGTACTTAGAAAATAATAGGCTACATCCCCGTATTTGAACTCCGCCTAGGCAGAAACTGCTATTTTTGTTCATATTGCGATAACTTCTTCATGCTAACTCGGAATCGGGCGAAACTATGACCGATGAACTCCTACCTAAATTACGGACAATATAGAACACTCGGATACTTTAGCTTATGAATATATACTGTAGTTCTCCATGGTGATTAACAGTTGTACTTAGAAAATAATAGACTATATCCTCACTTTAACGCTCACTGTAGTTCTCTATGGTGACTAATAGTTATACATAGAAAATAACATGCTACATCCTCATATTTGAACTCCATCTAGGCAGAAGCCGCTATGTTTTTTTCAGACTGCAATAACTTCTTCATACTAACTTGGAATCAGGCAAAACTTCGACCGATGAACTCCTATCTAAGTTACAGACATTACGGTACACTCGGATGCTTCATCTAGTGAACGTATACCATAGTTCTCCATGATGACTAACAGTTGTACTTAGAAAATAAAAGGCTACATCCCTTTTTTGAACTCTACCTAGGCAGAAGCCGCTATATTTTTTATTCATGCTGCAATAACTTCTTCATATAACTCGGAATCGGGCAAAGCTATGACCGATGAACTCCCACCTAAATTACAAACAATATGGAATACTCGGATACTTTAGCTTATGAACGTATACGGTAGTTCTCCATGGCGATTAACGGTTGTACTTAGAAAATAACAGGCTATATCCCCATTTCAAAGCTCAATGTAGTTCTCCATGGTGACTAATAGTTGTACTTAGAAAATAGCAGACTACATCCTCATATTTGATCTTCGCCTTGGCAGAAGCTGTTGTTTTCTTTCTTCGAACTACAATAAGTTCTTCATACTAACTCGAAATCAGGCAAAACTTTGACCAATGAAGTCCTACCTAAATTACAGACAAATATGGTACACTCAGATAATTCATCTTGTGCACACTGTAGTTCTCGTTGGTGACTAATAGTTGTACTTAGAAAATAACAGGCTACATCCCTGTGTTTGAACTCCGCCTAGGCAGAAGCCGTTATTATTTTGTTCATACTGCAATAACTTCTTCATATTAACTCGGAATTGGACGAAACTTCGACCGACGAACTCCCACCTCAATTATGGACAACATGGCACACTCAGATACTTCAACTTGTGAATGCACACTATTGTTCTCCATGGGGACTGACAATTTACTTAGAAATTAACATGCTACCATATCCCCATATTTGAACTTTTTGTTCAGACTATAATAACTTCTTTGTACTAATTTGAAATCCGGTGAGACTTCGACTAATTAACTTTCATCCAAATTATGGACAATATGGAACACTCGGATACTTCATCTTGTAAACACACACTATAGTTCTCCATAGGGACTGACAGTCGTACCTAGGAAATAACTGGCTACCACATCCCCATATTTGAATTCCAGCTAGTGTAGAATCCGCTATTTCTTTTGTTCAGACTGCAATAACTTATTCATACTTATTCAAAATCTGGCAAGACTTCGATCGATTAACTCCCACCTAAATTACGGATAATATGGAACACTCAGATACTTTATCTTTTAAACACACATTGTTGTTCTCCATGGGGACTAATAGTCGTACTTGGAAAATAACTGGCTATATCCCCGCTTCAACTCTTACTATAGTTTTCCATGGTGACTAATAGTTGTAATTAGAAAATAACCGGCTACATCCTCATATTTTAACTCTTCCTGGACGCTATTTTTTTCTTCAAACTACAATAACTCCTTTACACTAACTCAAAATTAGGCAAAACTACGACCGATGACCTCCCACCTAAATTACTAGATTGGCAGTTGTACTCAAAAAAAATAATAGGCTACCACATCTCCATATTTGAACTTCGTCTAATGCAGAAGCCACAATTTTTTTGTTCAGACTGTAATAACTTCTTCATACTAACTCGAAATCAAGAAAAATTCGACCGATGAACTCTAACCTAAATTACGGACAATATGGTATACTCAGACACTTCATTTTGTGAACGCACACTGTAGTTCTCCATGGTGACTAACAGTTGTACTTAGAAAATAACAGGCAATATCCCCATATTTGAATACTATTTCTCTATGATATGTAAAAGGTATATTTGGAATTTCAAAAAGACACCGAGTAAATCTATTCGATGAATTCTCTTTATTAATAGTAAAGATGTTGTTCGATTTGATGAAAATGGGAAGTTGGCGCCAAAGTTCGCCGGTCCTTTTTTGATAACCAAGAGTGTGAAGCTGGCATATAGGGCCGACTTACTTCAGAAGATAGTTGGTGTGCACAACATTTTTCATGTCTCTTATCTACGAAAGTTTGTGCACGATCCAGGCGTGACAATTACACCGGATCAGCTAGAAGATGTTGAAGCAGAACTAGAAGTTTCTATATCTCGTAAGCCAGTTCGTATTGTTGAGTACGGTATGAAATAACTTAGGGGAAAGACGGTGAAATTAGTTAAGGTACAATGGAGCAGAAGTGATGTCAATATGCATGTGAGACGGAGGAGAGCATGAGGAATAGGTATCCGGAGCTCTTTGAATGGTAAGACCCAACGTTTATCATATCTACATTCATCAATGTATAACATTTTAGATAGGTTAGTATTCTGCATGCTAGGATAGATAATCTATAATATTGATTTCATGGTTTCTTGTCTGATATGTGTGACGCTGCTTATTATTGGTAGGCATGCTGAATACTATGTCTGCTTATACTTTGGCTGGTTTATGGATTTTAGGGGTGGAATTCCTAAAGAAGGGAGACTCAAATTTTATGATCCCGTATTTTACTATCGAATGATTATAAAATATTTCTATTTTATTCATATGAGGTCGTAGGATTCTATAATTTTAGGATACAACTCTTAGGGACATTTTACACACTTATCATTTTCCCCAAATTTCTATGCAACCATTTTGACCATAAAAACCATATTTGGGGTATAACTTTTGATAGGAGCCGAATTAGGCTCTCAAACAATTTCCATTTCTTTAGGATGGTGGTTTTCCATAGATTGGTTATAATAGAAAAAGGGACTTAGGTTAGAAAGTAATGCTTGTTTTAAGTTTTAAAAACTACTGGTCAAAATTACTGTGTAATTAACTAAGCCCATTTAGTCTAATTTGAGAACTACTATAAATAGAGGGCTAGGGAGTCAAATTAAAACTTTCTCTCTCATTCTCAAATCAGGTTTAAACCCTATAGATTCATCGTAATTCATCCAAATTTCTCTCTAAATCAAAATAAATTATCGATTAGAAATTAGTTCCTCAATTAGAAGATAGAGATCATCGGTTTGCTTAATTTAGAATGCTTTTCTTCGCTGTTCGGATTAGATCTACACACAAATTGATTAAATTTGGTAATTGATGAGTGGTTTATGTCTTGTCACTATATTATGCGTGTCTATATGGTAGAATTGTAGGATTCAACATGTTTAAATTGATTTTTAGCCATAAAACATTTTTAACTCTAATTACATGTTAATCGATGCATATGATATAGACTGATTAGAAATCACCTTTGTTTATGTTTATGTATTTATGCTATATGTAGATCAATGTTAGAGATTGACTTGTTTATCTTATTTCTATAGATTGCATGTTTGAATGAATGAAATTGCTTGTTGTTCTATGCTTGTATGATATGATTTGCTGTTGTTAGTGTTTTGGATGTTTAGAAAGATAGGTAAGAGAATTGAGCATATCGGAGGCAAAGATGGTCATAATTGGACAAAACTAGGAAGAGAGGCTTTAGAGTATGGGAAGAGCATAGGGTTCAAGTCGCGAGCTCCAATTCATGAAGTACACATGTTGGCACCAACATGAAGAGCTCAGCACTGTCATGTTTGGGTTGGTCCTATTTGTCAGAAATTTTGGTAAGAGTAAGAGTAAGGCTAGTGTAGGTTGCCCAAGGTGGTGGATTGGTGATTGGCTAAGTGTTGGAGGCTATGTTGACTTTTTCTAGAATGTGAAGCGGAGTGCTTTGAAGACGAGACTTATTTCTGTACCAAGATGTTTAGGACGGATAGGTCGGATCAAAGCATCTACGCGTAGGTACTAGAAGCAAGGAAGGACTGAAAGAAAACTCAGCCATTAGTTGGCTATGTAGAGAGATCAACACCGACATAAAGAGGTCGGTACTGTCTTTTCATGGTGAGCCCAATGGGAGTGGAACTTCTAGGGGAAAACTAGGTGGTCTTATAGATCGTGCTGGAGGTGTTGGCTCGTTCGCACCAGGGTTGGATGGCGATGTAAAGCATGATGAAAAGCCAGAATCTTCATATGTTGGTAATGTTGGGAGTACGTTCCAAAGATGGTGGCTCGGTGATAGAGGGAGTTGTAGAATTGACGAATGTGGAAGGGTTCCTCTTGAATAATGGAAACTGGATTGAGCAAGAAGGGTTCGAAATCCGAATGGAGCAAAGCGAGGCTCAATTTGATGTATGTGCTAAGGAATCATTGATATTTGAAGTGTTTTCTTGTATACTCGAAGCAGTGGTATTGTAACTAGGGACTCCCATGTATTGGTGACGAGGATCCGAATATTTTGGACCAGTGGCTTTGGGTCTAGTTTAGCTTTGGGGCTATAAAACACATATCGAGCTTTGAGATGCGTGATACGAGAGTACATAAAGAATCGGGATTGCCATTAGTCTTTAGAATAAGGAGGCCATACGAGTTATCATATGTTCAGAGCATAGAGATGAGTGATATCGAGTCTTGTTTGATCGATGCTATGGTTGTTTTGGTTGTTTTCATTTAGTGGGTTATCACTTAGGGGTATCATTAGGAGTAGGTACTCGAGTTAGGGATATTTGAACACCCACTATGGTATTTTGTATTGTACCTTTACGATATCATAGAGTAGCATATTATACTTTTATGTGCTAACTCTTTGGTTGTAGGAACAAGTCAGGTATGGTTCATGTACTTTTGTTCCTTACCATATTTATCTATATAGTATTTTGAGATTTATTTACCGTTCACACTAGACAATTGTGTAACTCGAAGTTTTGTGCTTTGCTTCTTATTATCTCAAGTACTCTTAAATAAGTAGAGTAGATAATAGGTTTAGGTGACACAGTAGCTTTTCGGAGAATGAGCTGGATGGAGCTATGTTATATTATATACATATATGGAGTCTACGCTTATTCCATTGTGCAGCTCTGGTGAGCCTTAGTAGTGATTGCTTGCTATTTTTTTGAGACATTTATTGAGTTTGTTTCTATTGTATAAACTCTATTGTTGATGTATAACTCTGTGGCTATTATACTATGATGATGCTTTATTTATATTGTTATTACCGTCTCTTCTGTTGTATATGGATATTATATTTTATCCATGTGAGGTGAGTTATATGATAGCTATATGCTGCATTTGTTCATTCTAAACCTTGATGATCGTCCTATATCTGTCGGGCACAGTGCAACACACTATTTATACTCTATTGGTACCGATGGTATAAGGCGGCTGTCATAAATAAAGTGCAATCCATTTTAAGCATTAGAAAGAATTACTATGTAGTTGGTCCTCCCATTAGATTCAATCAAAAAGAATGAACTATCATTAATTATCTTATTAGTCTAAATTGAAATTAAACGAAATAAGAAACACATAATTTCTTTTATCAGTTGAATGATGATGTAGTTTCATACCATTCTTCTAGTTTTAAATTAGTATACTTGTAAATATTATAAATCACTATATCTCTAATCCAATGTTATCTATATACATGCCTAAACTACATAAATTCAAACTAATGTAACATCAAATGCACTTTGTAGGAAATAAATTACCTTATAGTTTTTTGAGATTTCCAAAAAATTGTTGATTGTCACACATTCAATAGAAGTTATGTGTTGCTTATGAATACTATGGTCTATTAAACAATAGAACAAAAAATATATTAAACTTAGATTTATTGAGATGAATAATATTAGATTTTAAAATATGTCAAGTAAGATAATATTAAACATTTAAAGAAGAAGTACAAGTTTATAAAGAAAATATTTACAATTAAATTAAAAGAAACTAAAGCTGTCTAGTATAGCCAAAATAAATGAGCTACTTTCACATTTCTTTTAAAAAACTATAAAACTTGTAATTTGAATATCCTTATATTGCATGTTTTTTAACAATTTGATTTTCTTGTTTACTTATGTTTAAGAATGGAAAAAGGATCAACTTTGCCATTGGTAGACTATACAGAAAACTTGAAGATTGTTTTGATATTTATATATTAATAAACAGTTTATACCATATAAAATTAAATAGGTTAATGAAATTCATAAGGGGATTTTCACTCGAAGGCTTATTTATGGAGGGTAATAAGTGTTAAGGACAACATTTCTGAAAAATTAGTTTTAAGAATAGTTTACAAGAAAAAGATGAACAAAATTATCATTTTTAGTTGTATAAAAATAATGATAAATGAATTTACCATTTTCCTGTATAACTTAAAAAGATAAATAAATTTATCATTTTTCTGTAAATTGTCCTTAAAACTAGTTATTCAAAATTGCTATACTTAAAACTTACTACACTTTAATGAGAAGCTCTGCAACCTAATTTCCACAATTCATAATGTATAAATAAAAAATCAAATAAAAGCAACGTTGGATGTAGATGTTGAGATTGAAAAAATAGCTCATTTAGCTGTAACAGATATTACCAAACAATTGAAGATTTTATGTTACCAGTGCATCAGTAAATCCACCAACTCCTGCAACAGAAAGAAGGAAATTAAGTTCCAAAACATATATACTAACATAATATTATAACGTGTCAAAGAAGTAAGTAGTGTAAACATATCCATTGGCTTGTAACTATAGCATAATATAATAGATGATTCATATATTATGACATACATATCTGTATATTACGACATTGTGTCTTTTAACTACTTAGGGAAATAAAAGGTTTTTGCAACACTATCCAAGTAAGAAATTAGTTTTATATTGATATTTGTAAATTAATAATGATTAACGTAGATTAAGATTTTATTCGATTAATATTAGCGTTCTTTGTGGAAGAACAAAATTTTATAAGCAGCAAAAATTAAATTTGATCATTGAATCAAGGATAATGAAGTGTTCATGCTGAGTAAAACATGGAAACATGTTAATATTTGATAGAATTAAACATTTTGTTGCACTAATTCTATCTAAAGCCTATAATTAATTTGATACCAATAAATATGTCAATCGTAAAAAACAATTATAAGAAAAGCTAAAATTATTCTATACTTATTAAACTAAGAGACAAATACTCAATGCATTTATATTATTCAGAAAATAAAACTAAAATCAGAATTAGAACTAAGCAGACCGAAAGTAATTAGCTAAAAACGGTGCTAAATAAAAGAATTAATTTTTAATTTTGTAATAAAAACCTTGAAATGGAGAATTTGAGATAAGTTACCATATAAATGAAAAACCATCTTAAATTTAATCTTTCAATTCTCCGACTCATCGATTCCATTATTCCAATCTCAAACCTGCAACAATTTTAAAAATGAAAAGGTCAGTCCTAAATAAAAGAATTAAACATAAAGAAATGAGTCATATGATATAGCTATCAATTTTAGACTGGATGACTCAACAAATTTACATTATTTAGAGTGTAAAACACAAATCTGAATTAAACATAAATATATGAATATAGGTTAAGTGATTTTAATAAGAAACAAAAACATATAGAAATTATTAATTTAGATTAAGTTTCATTTTTCAATTACGTAAAGTGGGTCTTGATAATTTTATGCTATGGGTAAGAGATGCATATAGCATTAATTTCTAATTTAATATTGGTATTCTTTGTAGAAGATAAAACTAGATCAATACCCTAGAAGTTGAACATTTCATGTAATAAAATAGTTTATTGCCCTTGTGGAGAAATTTGAATTTAATTTATGTTGATAACCTTTTAATCAAAGGGTTAAATAAGTAGAGATATGTCATTAAAGGACAAAATTTTTATATATACAAGATAAATAATAATAATACATAAAAATATTAGTGTCTGATGTTGTAACCACTCGGAATTTCGAACACTTGGTATTTAAATATCCGAATTATTTAAATGTTTGAATATTGGATTAGATATTGTTATATTGATTTAACAACCTTTTTAACCTCCATTTTAATCATAAGCAACGATGGTAAACTTGTTTTAAAAAACCGTTTAAAGAAGATAAATACTTTGAAGAAATATTGATAATATAATCGAATTTATTTTATCGATAAACAGTTTTTACTCATCAAAAGTTTTTCAAACCTTTTTATATACATTTATTTGCTTAGAAAATCAATAATATGAAATAAAAATATTGTTCAGTTATGGAAAATAAATATTAGTGATGTCATCTGTGACGATCTGGATTTTTGGACTAGTCAAAATAAAAAATCCATCCGCTCTAAAACTTCGAATGAAAATTACCAACTTAATACACAATATTTGATAAATATTCAACACTATAAAATGTATAAGATATAATTTCAATTTTACATGTTATTAGAGTAATCAATTTAATCTACTAGGTGTACTTTAATACATACTAAATACCAATACAAATATATCCCCGCTGTACAACTCTAATGAGAGAGACATCAATAGTCATTCCTGCTAACACAGTAAACATGTCAAATGCGGAATAAAATAGTAAGCAGGAAAAGTACATCAATATAGATATAGAGCAAACAATAAACAAAAAAATGTTATGTTATTATTGGGGCAACATCACTGCCACTTGTGACCGCCTATGTACCCCTATCTAATTAGGTACCCAATTAGATACAGGATCAAGCTAACGTAGTTCTCCTACCGCAAAATAGGACTCATGTAGCCTACGATGCAACAAACTATACGCAATTCCGAAAACTACACACTTAGGCTTAATCTTTAATCTTAGATTTCCAAAATCCAATTAATTTTATTGTTTTCAAAATATAATTCTTTTCAAAAATATTATCTTTGGACCAAACTCCTGATTTCATTACAAATTATTTGAAATAATAATACACACATCCATTGTATCAAACTATACTTTACTTCGGGATATTATTACAAATCACTATTAAAATATTTATTTGAAAATCCCAAAATACTACTGTAAAAGCATATCAAAATATATGCAACCAGATCGGGAAGTTTCTCCCAATAACAAGGCAACTGCGACCCACCCTTCTAAAAAATAAATATAGATATGTATATCCCTCTTTAATAAGAGAAGACTACATTGTGGCTACAAAACATCTGCACCTGCCTTGCCCATATTTTTAATTATGAGTTACCCGAATCTTTGGTAACATAACAAATCATTTTATATCCCGAAGTGACAAAATCATTTACAAGAATAATTACAAATACTTCTATTCTACAATAATTTCCAATTACAAATCCTTTCAAAAATCATCTTAAAACCATCAGGTTTAGTCCTCGAAATTCTTTTCGTTTTATAAAACACTTTTATAAGACCATTTTTTTTATACAAACCACTTTTATATAAAATCACTTCAAAATATCTATCCTAAAATATCTATTTTTTTCTCTTTCAAATAAAAACATTTCATAACATTTCAACTTGAAAACTAAGTTTCAAAACAGTTCATTAAATTGAAGTGCACCAATATTACTGTTAAACACCTTATAGTTAAATTGTGAAATAAATCACAAGGTGTTAGCCTATAATTATTTTCTACCCAGCCCATGTGGATAATTAATTACATATAAACTGGTCAAGCAAAGTCAACAATCAATAAATAATAATCAGTGCTCATAAACTGGTCGAGCCAAATCTAAACAATCAATTAATGAAATAAACACAACAATAAATGATAATCAATGCTTTATTCTATCATACAGTATAACGCTTTATTTTATCTTGGGTTAAATGGTTTGATGTTTATTTTGGAGCATCCAGGCTTTCCCCTCGACATGTTCCGTCCCTTGCCCAAGTCTCCTTGGATCTCACAGACGAAACACGTGTACTACTCGTTTCTGCATAACCTATTAAGTATTTAACTTTTGAATTTTAAAATACCTAGTTAACTATCCAATGGTAAAACAAGGAAATAAAACCAATGTTTTAGCAAATAAATCAAACAAGCATTCAATAAGGGTTTTCAAACAACACATAATACTTAAAGTTCCTTCAACTTAGCAATGATGTTAAAGAACTAAAAGGAAAAAATAGATCACTTTGGATTCCACTTTGTCAAACTTTAAAGCAAGAAACTCCAATCTAAACATACTTTATACTAATTTTACAAACTTTGTCACCATAGATTTTGGCTATAGCTTTTCTACTATTTTCGGAAACTTCTTGAAATCCACTATAGTTTCACTATCTAGATTTGAACTTCACTAGACTATTAACTTTCGATTTCCCGACAAAACTTCGTTATCACTTTAAATTATTTTAAGCTAGCATGAAAGCCATTAAAGCTCTAAGGAAGAAGAAGGAGAAAGATTAGAAAAAGAAGAAGAACAAGAATGAAAAATGTGTGGAATTTTTGAAAGAAATGCTAGGCATTTATAGGAAAAGTTTGGAATAAAATATTATTATGTGACAAAAATGCCCTTACTTCAACTAAAAGTACTTACTTTTTCAACGCTAACCATCACCTTTCACACCTTACTTTATGTCTTAGTTACTTATGGCTTAAGTAAATGTATTTGGATAGAAAAGTGGATTAAAGAGAAGATTTGTTTAGATTTTTGATGTGATTTGATTTGATATTTACATTTTTAACTTTTTTCCTTACTTTTCTTATCATATTCTAAAAGTCTTCTAATCATAATTAGTAAAAGTAAACTTATTTAGTTATTAAAATGTGTAATATATATGTTAAAACATGCTAAAAAGGTGTAACAACTTTGCGACAACTTATTTTGAATAAAATGTTGATTTTCACCAAAATGTTTTACTGTCACATTTTGACGTTTTTGTTCAACTATTTATTTATGTAAACAAAACTTGAAAATAAGATTCTTATCATATTAAATTAATTAAAACAAGTTCATTTTAGTTATAAAACCATATTAAACAATATTAAAATCTAGTTATAAAAATACGACGTCAATTTGCCAAAATGCGACGAAATTTTTCAATCATTATAAAACAAGTATATATGTTTATAAAATCATTATAAATAAAATTTATATTATTATCATATCATTATATAACCATTAAAAAGTGTTATTTTCCATTTACGAAAATTAGCAGAATGTATATAAAATTATATCGAAAATCGACTTTTGTGAATTTTATGACAAAACTTCAAAAATTCTATTTAATTCTAAAAATAATTTCACTATTCTTATCTATCAACTAAAACATGATTATAAAATTTGAAAATTCTATATTTTAGTATTTAAAATAAATTAAATATCTAATTTCCAAAGTGGTAAAGTTATGGGTCGTTACATACTTCCCCTCTCAAATGAATTTTGTCCGCGAAATTCGAAAACGGAAAAATACAACGCAACCAAACAATAAGTACACATGAAAATAAACATCACCCATAATCGCGGTTGAAGGTACGGTGCCTTATTCGATCTATTTCAATTATCAAATTAAGGTAGTTTCATTTTAAGATTCCTAAGTTGAATTACTAACCTAGACAAATTTTACTTAGGCACCTAAGCTAAGCTCTGATACCAAATTTGACGACCCGGGTTTTCGGACCAGCCAAAATCGCCGAAAAATCCATCCACTCTAAAACTTCGAATGAAAACTACCAACTTAATACACAATATTTGATAAATATTCAACACTATAAAATGCATAGGATACAATTTCAATTTTACAAGTTATCAGAGTAATCAATTTAATTTACCTGGTGTGCTATAAACAACTCTGATGAGAAAGACAGCAATAGCCATTACTACTAACTCAATAAACATATCAAATGCAGAATAAAATAATAAGCAGGAAAAGTACATCAATACACGATATATGTCAAACAAAAAAAGGAAAATGTTATGTTATTATTGGGGTTGCATCACCCACTTGTGACTAACTACGTACCCCTATCTAATTGGGTACATATCTAATTGGGTATCCAATTAGATACAAGATCAAGCCAACATAGTTCTCCTACCGCAAATAGGACTCGTGGAGCCTATGATGCAACAAACAATATGCAATTCCCAAAACTACCCAGTTAGGCTTAATTTTTAAATTTAGATTTCCATAATCTAATTAACTTTATTGTTTTCGAAATAAAATTCTTTTCGAAAATAATCTCTTTGGACCTTACTCTCGAATTCTTGTTTCAAAACTTTTGAATATATATATATATATATATATATATATATATATATATATATATAATGCACACACATGACTTGTATTTTTGAACCAATCAAAATCGCCGAAAAACACGCCCGTTCTAAAACTACGAATGAAAAGTAACAACTTAATGCACAATATTTGATAAATATTCAAAACTTTTAAATGTATAAGACATAATTTGAATTTTATAGGTTATCAGAGTAATCAATTTAATCTGCTAGGTGTGCTTTAATACATACTAAATGCCAATACAATTAAATCTACTGCATCACAACTCTGATGAGAGAGACAGAAATAGTCATTCCTACAAACTCAATAAACATGTCAAATGCGGAATAAAATAGTAAGCAGGAAAAGTACATTAATACATGTTATATGAAAAACAATAAACAGAAAAATGTTATGCTATTATTGGGGCTGCATCATTACCACTTGTGACTGCCTACATACCCCTATCTAATTGGGTATCCAATTAGATAACAGGATCAAGCCAATGTAGTTCTCCTACTGAAAATAGGACTCATGGAGCCTAATTTGCATGAAAAATATGCAATTTCCAGAACTACCCACTTATGCTTAATCTTTAATTTTAGGTTTATAAAATATAATTAACTTTATTGTTTTCAAAATATTGTTCTTTTTGGAAATAATCTCTTTAGACCAAACTCCTGATTTCATTTTAGATTATTTGAAATAATAATATATACATCCTTCGCATCAAACTATATTTTACTTCGGGATCTTAAAACAAATCACTTTTGAAATATTTATTTGAAAATCCCAAAATACTACTGTAAAAGCGTATCAAAATATATGCAACCAGATCGGGAGGTTTCTCCCAATAACATGGAAACTGGGTCCTAGTCTTCAGAAAAATAAATATAGATATGCATTTCCCACTTTAACAAGAGCGGACTATACTGAGCTATAAAACATATGTACCTTCCTTGACCACATTTTTAGTTATGGGTAACCCGAATTTTTGGTAATATAACAAATCATTTTATATCCCGAAGTGACAAAATCATTTACACTAATAATTACAAATACTTCAAATCTGTAATAATTACGATTTCTAAATCCTTTCAAAATCATCTTAAAACCATTGAGTTTAGTCCTCGAAATTCTTTCCATTTTATAACTTTTTTTTAAAATATTCTTTATATGAATCACTTTTATATAATATAACTTCAAAATATTCATTTCCAAATATTTTCATTTCTTTAAACATTTCATAAACTTTCATTTATGAAATCCAACTTTGAAAACAATTCCATTGACTTTAAATTATTATAACTAATTACAACAATTAAATGAACCAATATTATCACTAAACACCTTTTAATCAAATTGTGAAATATATCACAAGGTATTAGCTACAATTGTTTTCTACCCAAACCATGCATATAGATAATTAATTGTTCATAAACTAGTTGAGCAAAGTCAACAATCAATAAATAATAATCACTGCTTATAAACTGGCCGAACCAAATTCAAATAATTAATTAACGAAATAAACAAAACAATAAATGATAATCAATACTTCATTATATAAAATATTTATTACACATTTTTTATCTTAGGTTTAAACGGTTTGATATTTATTTTGATGCATCTGGGTATTCCCTATGACATCCCGCGCCCAAGTCTCCTTGGATCTCACAGACGAAACACGTGTATTATCTGTTTTTGCATACCCCATCAAGTATTTAACTCCTAAATTTTAAAATACTTAATTAACTATCCAAATAGTCAAACAAGAAAATTAAACCATTGTTTTAGTAAACAAAGTAAACAAGCATTCAACAAGGGTTTTCAAGCAACACTTAACACTTAAAGTTCCTTCAACTTAGCAATGGTTTCAATAAACTTAAAGAAATAAATAACTCACTTTGGATTCCACTCCGTAAAATTTTAAGGGGAAGAAACTCCAGATCTAAACAATGCTTTCTACTAATTTTGCTAAGTTTGTCACTATAGATTTGACTACGGCTTCGCTACCTTGATTTTGAACTTAAGTGAACTATTAACTTTTGATTTTCCGATAGAACTTCATTATTACTTCAAATTATTTTAATCTAGCATCGAAGCCATAAAGCTCTAAGGAAGAAGAAGGAGAAAGTTTAATAAGGAAAGAATAAGAAGAATGGAAAGTGTGTGGAATTGTGAAAGAAGTGGTAGGCATATTTAGGAAAAATTTGGAATAAAAGATTATTATGTGAAATAACAAAAATACCCTTGCCTCAACTTAAAGTAAACTTACTTTTTCAATATTTACCATCACCTTTAAAATCTTACTTCATGTCTTAGTTACTTATGGCTTAAGTAAATATATTTGGATGGAAAAGCAGATTAAAGAGAAGATTTGTTTAGATTTTTGATGTGATTTGATGTTTACTTTTTTAACATTTTTCCTTACTTACTTTTCTTAATTGTATTCTAGAAGTTTCCTAATCATAATTAGTAAAAGTAAACTTGTTTACTTATTAAAATGTGTAATATATATATATATATTAAAATATGCTAACAAAGGTGCAACAATGTTGCAATAACTTATTTTTAACAAAAAGTTGATTTTCGACAAAATGTTTTACGGTCACATTTTGTCGTTTTTGTTAAACTATTTACTTATGTAAACAAAAATTGAAAATAAGTTTCTTATCCTTTTTAAATAATTAAAATAATTTTATTTTAGTTATAAAACCATATTGAATAATATTAATATCTTATCGTAAAAATATAATGTTGATTTGTCAATGTGCGACAAAATTGGTACATTTTTATAAAACAATTTACATGTTTATAAAATCATTATAAATAAAATTTATATTATTATAATATCATTATATAACCATTAAATTTATCGTTTACAATAACTATTCAAATGTATATTAAATTTTATCGAAAACTGGATTTTGTCACTTTTCGACGAAAATCCAAACTTCTTGATTTTGTAACCAAATTCGAAAACTAAGTTTATCATTCTTATATATCACATAAAACATGATTATTGTTTTGAAATAAATCTAAATTTGAATATTTAAAATAAATTAAATATTCCATTTATAAGTGATAAAATTACGGGTCATTGCATACTTCCTCTCTTAAAAGAATTTCGTCCTCGAAATTCTAAGGACGGAAAAATACGATGAACCAAAAAATTAAGTACACCTAAAAATAAACATCATCCATAACCCCAGTCGGAGGTATGGTGCCTTATCATATCCATTTTAATTATCAAATTAAGGTAGTTACATTTTAAGATTACTAGGTTGATTTACTAACCGAGACAAATTTTTGCTTAGGCACCTAACCTAAGCTTCGATACCAAATGCGACGACCTGTTTTCTCATACCCTTTAAATTGATTATAAACCACACATGTCCAACTCAAATTGCACGAATAAGCAGATCATTAAGGGTAGAAAGAAAATAAAGATAGAACAAAATCTCATACGAATGGAATAACATATATTATTTTAATAATAATCTTTACATTGGAAAATTTTAAAATACAATATCAGAGTCTAACCTAGATTCAGCCTGAACAGTTATAAACCTCTGTTCTTACAAATGCTGAAAATAACAAAATAATTGCAAAGCGGATAATAGAATACGTCCATACGAAGATGAAGATCTTCATCTCTCCTCTAGAAACTCCAAGCGTCTTCGGCTAATCCTAAATCTACTCGGATCTGAGTTGAGTATTAAAAATACCCAGATCAGGCTTGATAAACCTACGTGAAATACTCGAAATTTTATATGACAATGTTATCAAAACTTTTGAAAATAAGGGTATCTCATAAGAGCACGCCCACACATAAATACGGACGGGTTTTTACCTTATGATAACCAAAACACTTTTATTACCAAAATAACTTGATATTATCTTTAATGACATTTTTTTGGGAAAAATATTTCGAATAAGGTATCGATGCCGGGACAAGTCTAAGGGAATATATATGGATTGGGGCAATGAAATATACCAGACGAAATATATGATACCAAGAGGGGTAGCTGAAACGTTTGTAAAGCATTATGGCAATTTTGGGAATACAATCAAGCTCGTATTGGAATTAGATTTTTCAATATGATAGCAACCGGAACCCGGTGGTTTTTCGTGCACGGACTCACACACCACTATTCCTAATATTGCCACACTTCTTGATATCCGGCGGCTTCTCGTGTAAGGACTCACAAGCCACTATACCATACAATATGAGAGGACCCGACTTCCTATCTCCAGAAAGTCACATCATCAATGAAGAAAGAAAGGGATAGAAGAAGAAAGAAAGAGAAAGAAGAACACAACAACATCAGAGAACTTACAGCGGGACGAATGAAATATAATATATCACAGAAAATATTACATAATATCATATTACGTCAGAGTAAACAACTTATACAACACATATTTGACAGTTATAATCATCTGTCTAACTATACAACTCAAGTACAACAGAAACAGATACCAAACAAACACAACGGAACCATAATATATCTACACGTGGAATGCTCCATATCTCCTCCAGAATTCATCAAGCAAACCTGAATCACTTGACTACTCATATATAATATGAGTACCCAAGAGTTTAATAAAACAGAAAGTAAACACTCGGGTCAGACAGGGGTCTGGTGTGAGTAAACGGTGTTAAAATTGCTTAACTTAGAAAACCTTTGAAAAGAAAAGGTATCACGTAAGACTTCCCGCACATAAACATGGAAAAGTTTTTACTTTACGCTAACCAAAACATTTGATAGGAAATCCAGTGATATTATAATAGTGTCTAGGGTTTTCAAAATAAAATACAGAAATAGCTGGAATGATTATATCTCACGTTCCAACATAGTTGGGCACAATCAAAAACGTACATGCACTTATTGGATTTTGGATTCGATCAATGGCAGGGCTACTGGGGTACCGCCCGTCACAGTACGTGGCCTAGATCAACGTACCGAGGAGTACGCCCGCTCCCCTGCAACACAAGGCCGGAACCATCCCATACTGGACAGTCCCGAACAAAACCACCCCGTAGTTGGCGCGACCAACCACACACCAAGCCAAAATAGAAAGGGACCTCTAGACAGCGGTAAATCTCGCTCTCCAGTGGGAGCTACCCACGAAGCCTTGCTGCACCTCCCCTGTTTTAGCCATTCCCGGTTGATGAGGCTTGAGGCTGCGATTACCTTTATAGAGTACATCTATCTTAGAATGCTCATCGTCCACCTGACGATGTTCTAAAAGCATTCAATCCATACAAGTTCGTTTTGGGTTCGAACGAAACCGAAGGCACTATCTCGTTGCACTCATTTTGGAATCACCCTCAGAGCCAACGGCCATAGCCCTTGCACTCTAAATCGACATCTCGAATCTATAAGTACTATTCCATCAAACTCTTTACGGAATCACCCACAGAGTTATACTGACGTATTACACCTTGAGTCTTCACTTGCTCCACTTGGATTCACGACCTAACGTTTAGTTGGAATCGATGTGGTTTTCAGATTATCCAAATATGGAAACCCGATCCCGGTCTCACCGAAACCAAATGCCATTTTAACGTCCAAGTTGTTCTAAAGGGTTTAAACAGTTAAACTTATATTCAGGATGATATAAACAGTTAGATGAACTACATTATCACAACAGATAATTCATAACAACATTTATCTCACACAGCAACATATCACATATCATAGATATCCAAATCATCCAGTATCAACCAAATACCCAATATCAATCATTCAATATTAATCAACCATCCAATTATCAATCAACCAATATTGATAAATCATCCAAAGCAGAATTGATTAGTTCTTAATCAATTGGATTACTTAAATCCTTCTTTAATAATTTGTTCCAGATAAATTAATCATCTTTTAATGATCCCCTTAATTAATCTTCCTTGATTTATTTATACTTTAATTACATCCAAGCAATTATCCGTAACCATATACAGTAATTAACCTTTAATTACTATCATTAAATACAATAATTAATGATCCTTCATTTTCTTCATTTATTAATCAATTATAATTAATTACATTAAACCTCAATTAATTCAAATTACTTAATCATACTTAAATTAATTATTTTTATTAATCAACCTTGATTAATTAATTAATTAACTAATGATCCTTATTAATTAATAATTCCTTTATTTAATTAATTTATAATTAATCATCTCATTAATCATAAACAATAATTAACAATTTGTAATTACTTACTAAATTAATTAACTTATTAATTAAATATATTAATCCTTGATTAATTAATCTAATTAATTAATCTTTAATTACTTTATTAAGTTATTATCATTCCATTTAAATTAATTAATAAATCTTTAATTAATTACTTTATTAATTAATTACAATTCTAATTAAATACACTTAGTAATTAATCTTAAATTAATCACATATATTAATTAATCAATCACATTAATTAACTAACTAAATTAATTAAGTAATTACTCTTAATTACTTACATAAGTAATTATCTCTAATTACTTCATTAATAAATCTTGATTACTTTTTTAATTAATTACTTAACAAATAATTAAATCCCATCATTAAAAATCCATAATTTATTAACTTCAAAAAATTATATTAATCAATTCCTTAATTAATATCATCAAGTGATTATCCCTTAACCACTTCAACAAATTACTCCATAAGTAATTCCCACTAATTACTTCCATAAGTAATTACTTCCATTCTTAATTACATTCAATAATTAATCATTAATTACTTCAGTAAGTAATTACACTTAATTAATCCATAATTAAGTGATTATTTAAAATTAAATAAACAATTAACTAATTATTTAAAAAATAAATTAACTTCTTATATTTAAAGAAAATCTTTAATAATTAAGAAAAGCATAAATCTTAATTAATTTCTTGCTTATTAACAATTTATACTTAATTAAGTATTCTTAAGTCATATCCAAATAATTTAACCTTAATTACCTTCATAAATAAATTATTTGAATAATTTAAATCTTATTAACTTAAAGACAAATTACTAAACTTGGTTTACAAAATAATTATAGCCTTACTTCGAGATAAAGCATTTATAAATCATTTCCAAATTTTAAACACTTTAAATTATCAAAATTTAAACTTATTTATTCAACGTAAATTGAAAATTTGTTATTAAAAACATTACTTCAAAATTTAACTTAAAACTTTGATTTAATAATTAAATTCAAAACACTCTTTTCAATTTGAATTTTAAAACTTAATTAAGATAATTATTTTCAAAACAAACATCTTAAAACATTTTAAATTTTGAAATATAAATTAAATTTTCACTTTTAAATGTTTGATTCACTTTCATTTTAAATCAACAAGTTTAACTTTATATTCGCTTCCTTTAATAAACTTGCTTTCTAACTTAAACTTGATTTTTATTTATTTTAAACAACAAGAAATCCGCATTACATCATACAGAGCAAAGCAACAAAAACTCGGGTCAAGGCACAGGAACATCTCGTGCCAATCCCAGAGCAAAACCCAACCTCACTGCTTCAAGCCGAAACCACGAAAACGCGAGATAAAACTCGAGACAATCTTCATCTTCCCAAACGAAAGTTTCCAGTTTCAAACCGTGCATGCAACAACCCACGTGCACGTTGCACGGCAAACCCATCGTCGCCGAGCCCTCCTCCGATTGCCGACCAACCCCACTCGTCGACGACAACCCCAATCTCAACCCAGATCGAAGAAAAATTACACGAGTCAAAAATTCAACCTATTCTCGAATTATTGCAGAAAGTAACGACCATTAAACCCATCGCCGCCGGTCATAGCCACCGCCGAAAAACTCCAACGATCACCTCAACGCATCGCCGCAACCACCACGCTACTATTCCCAAGTCGCGATCAACTCCGGTCACACATTCAGGTCGCAAAAGCATCCACAGCCAAGCCGAACCTCAAACATGTTATAACCCTACTTCATCCAAATACCATCGATTCACTCATCAGAAATTTTTTTCAACAATTTTCCCGTCTATCATGATTCATAAGCAAGCCTCGACCAAAGTATCAAATCAAAACATCACGCCGATTAACGACAAATTACAAAATCCCAAATTCCAAACAAACCCCAAATTCACCTTAATTACACAATTAAAAATTATGATACAAGCTCTAAAAATCATAATTTTCCAATTGTAATCCAATTATAAAATCAAAACTAGAATTTGAAATAATAAATTTTTGCCCAAATTTGGTTTTCCACTGTAATTTGAAAAATATGAGCAACTCATTCATTTTAAAACCCTATAACTATTTTTAGATGATAAATTACGTGATTGCAAACAACTTTCATCTACAAATCACAGTCCAGTTCGTGTTCAAAATCAAGTTACTGAGATTATTAAAGGATTTGAAACAGTTTTTAACAAACACAGTAACCATTCTAATTTTTTTCAGGCAATTCAATATTTTTTTATTTATAAACATACATTCAGGTAAACAATTATTCATTATCAAAGCCAAATCCATTTGCATGCAACATTCAATCATAGATTATATCAAAACTGTTTTTAAAATAGAATTTACTCACCTCTTTTGAATTTTTGCAGAGCAGTTTTCTTTTTTCTTTTTTAATTTCCAGGCTTTGAACATCAATCTAGATAATGCTTTTAATTGCTGTAGAAATCTGAATCCTTGCATGCTTAAATTGATGATTCAAAAAGGTTGAACTTGATTTCATTAGTTGCAGGTTGAATTGATATGAAGAACTTCATGAATTGCAGGTTTTAGTTGATATGAAATTGCAGATTTGTTTTCAGATCTTGAACTTGCTGTGTTGATCTTGCAGTTAAACTTATTTAAATTTGCAGAAGATTACTTTCAGATTTGATTTGTCTTTAATTTGAGAAATGAAGAAAGAAAGTTTTTTGGAAAATGAAAGAGGAATACAATTTTCTCTTATGTTTACATTTCAAAGAAATTGAAAAAAAATGAAAGCCACATGTTATAAAATCTTACATTTGTCATTATAATACATAGTCTTCTTACAAGTGTTATTAAGATATGTTTATATGGTTACACATGTTTTTAAGATATTTTTATAACTTAAAATGTAAATATAAACTTACATTTTTAATTTACTAAATTACTAAATTCTTATATATGAAAAATATAAACTTACTTATTAATGAAAATATTCTAAAACTAGTTATAAATATACATCTTATACATGTAATTTAAAAATCAAAAATATTCATATTTATACATTTATAACCATTTAAATTGAAGCGTTTTAAAACAAAGCTTGTTTAAATCCTTTTTAAACTATCATATTTAAAATAACAATTATCTTATATTTTTAAAACAAATTGAATTAAACTAAATTATCTTTTGAAAAAATCTTATTGAATTCTAAAATAAAGCCTTTTTAAGTCACAATTCATACAAATATAAATTATAAATAGATTAAATTAAATTCCCAAACAGCTCAAATTATAACATATACATACATATATATTACAATTTGAAAATTCATCTTTTATTTAAAACAAAAGATATTCTATTCACAATATATATCAAATATATATATATTATAAATAGAATAAAATTTTATTAGCTTTGAAAAATAAATCTTATCCATTTTAAATTGTTAGAAAGATATTGATCACAATTATCAGATTAAATATTTATTAACCTTTAAAAAGATTAAATTTACCAATTTAAATTAAAATTATAAAGGAAAATTTTCAAATCAATTTAATTATAAATGCAGATTATTAAATTTATATTGCCCAAAATTCTGGGTCGTTACACAATAAGGGTCTCTTTTGGATCTCTTAGTGACCTAGATCATACGCCGTCAATCACCTTGAGGGATCATACACCACCCTAATCATACTATGCCTGAAATATGTAAAATATTTCCCGTACCATTTCCGAGATGTGAGGTTTGGAAGTGAGGTTGCACTCAACTTAGACAAAGCCATACTTTTCATACAAAACCACGCTTTTCATACAAAACCACGCTTTGATCATAACAGGTTCCACTTTGAATGCCACATTGCCATTCCTTAATCACACAATTGGTTTCTACAAACGTATAACTCTTGAGCTGATACGCCTCAGGAAAGGGTGTTAAGCAAAGAGAATTTTCCTACTCCGTCACCTGGTAGATGATACGTTGATAGAGATCAATTAATATGATCAAAAATGCAATATTGGACATTCGTCCATAAAAGTTCATTCTGGGACTGAACGAAACCAAAGACTCTCCTCCCACTACCATTAGTAGCGAGTAGTCTTGCAATCATAATATTTCAAAATATGATAGGACCATTGTAATAATAAATATCTCTATATAGGAGCGACCTAGAGAATGTCAACAAGCAGTCCTTTCGTTAATGAAGATCTCCGGCCTTCAATAATCATCATATTCAACATGTCTTCACTTTGAATGTACATTTTTTTGAAGTGGTTTTCGGTTACGAATCACCCAAATCCGACACTATACCTTTGAACCAATTATCAATAAAACGACATTTAGGTATATAGGTGATTATGAAACATCAATTAATTACTTCATCTTTTATTTAAATCAAATATCCTTTTTAGATGTATTCTTTTCAACTTATTCCATTTTCTTTTTAATAGTATATGGAATCATTAAGCCTCATTTATCAAATCATTTAATTTATTTAAAAGTTTCTTAAATATTGGAATAATTTCAAATAATTTTCCCTTTTACTTAGGAAACCCTTTCCAAATCATTCTTTTAAACTTAATCAAAGATTTCTTATATTCAAATTATGACTTTTAACATAGGGAAAATATTCCCAAATCATTCATTAAATTTTAATAAAAAAAATTCTTTCTTATCTTCAAATTATATTCTTGCAAATCAAAGGTTTTCATAATAGAGCACTACTGCCACCCTAGATATGGTAAATTTCACCTCGAGGGACTAATTGAAAGTAGTTCTACATCATGAAATCTTCGTCATCAATGATCATTGTCTTTAATACATTTTATTTCGAAAATTAGTTTGGAGGGATTTTCAAATAGGAATCACCCAAACCCGATCCCAGTTTTTCGAACAGGAATCACCTAAATTCGATCCCAGTTCCTTCATACCAATCATCGATAAAAAATAATTATTGGAAGATTTGATGATTGATTTATGCATTTCCTTTTATCAACTATCTTCGATAGATATAAACCTTTACAAAATATTCTTTTAGTGGATATGGAATCATTATAGCCTTTCTTTGAAATTTATCGAATCATTTGATTTATTTAAACCTTTTTTAACTTGGAACAATTCTATTTTATTACGCCTTTTATTTAGGAAAACTTCAATATAAATTTTAGAACATTCAGGCTTTCCCTTCGATCCATTTCACCCTTCGTATAAAAGATAAAATGAAGGTCAGGTAAGTTCAGGGCACCGGTTGCCTATCTCTAACCTTAGTTACACACCTTATTTTACCGTTTAGCTCTCATAAGCGGGACAAATGTACTAGTCGTTTCCGCATACTAGATATTAATCTTCATTTTAGAAATGATTCATTAATATTCCAAATCATTATTCAAAACACTAAATTATTTTTTTATAAAACATTCATAAAATATTTGACATAGGATTGTTAAGTTCAATTCCAAAATTCATAAATTATTAAAAAGTGTTGCAAAAAAAGTGTTACAAAAAGTGCTTTTAAAGCCACTTACTTCAAAATGACTTTTATGTCATAAGAAATCCATATTTTCAACTTAAATCATTTTCAAAATATTTAAAAGAATTTTGGAATTTATTTTGTATTTTTAAAATATTTAAAAATATCAATTTAGGACTATGGTCATTTTAATACAAATGCGCGATTTTTCTAGAAAATTATTTAGGACATATTTTAATATCTAAAAGATGAAATCTTGATTTTCTTTCTTCATTGAAAAACTATGGATATAATAGCTTGAAAAATTCCCATCTCAAATAATTCCGAGCTAAATTCCATTCTATATGTTCATTTGACTTTTATGGCGCGAAATTACAAACTACCATTACGCGACGCGCCGTTTTTTGACTTGTTTTTCAATTTCTTTTCAAACTTCATTGAAACGCTTTTAAATGTTTATAAATATTTCAAAATCACTTCAAAATCATTTTAAACAATATTTTCATATTTCAAACTCATTGTCCATTTCATTTCATATTATAATATTATATTATTATAATACCATTTTCGACTTATCTGAAATTATTTAAAGGCTAAATCACTCCATAGACATGTTATTATGGAGTTAATTTCCATTAAATTTAATTTGGTTAATTACTAACCTTTTTTCGTATTATTTAACAAACCAAGTTATCAAAAATATCACAACCATATAATCAACCATTATATCAACCAAGTTATCATCCAATATCGACCAATATTCAATATATTAATTTCTAATTTAACAGGTGTATTATCAACTTAAGTTTTTTTTTTAAAATAAAACTAAGATTTGAGTACTCACTATTAGTTCCACACCACAAAATTTTTCGTAGATTCCCGAATTGATTCCGGCAGCACTTCCTTCTCTTTTTCTCGCTCCGAAGCTTCCAATCTCCTTCCTTTCTTCCTTGGTACTCTCGGCATTGCTTATGGAGGGGAGAGACTCGGCTAGGGGTGGTGATGGATGAGGAGGTCGTGAATTATAGGGAGGAAGAGAGGTGGTTTGCACTTGATTTTGAAGTGGATTGATATCCTGTACTTGCTTAATTTTTTTTTCTGCTCTTAATACTTTGCCATTAATTTCTTATGATAAGAAGCCATTAGAGAAGCTTTAAGAAAAGAAGAAGAAGAAGAGTAATTTTGATGTGAGGAAGTGGAGAGCTTAAGGTGATATTCATACATGAAGTTCTTAAGTGAATTTACCTTTTTAACCTTAAGCTACTTTCACTTTAAGCCACAAATTTGTATTACCGTTCCAAGCATAATTTAGACCGTTAAGTACATGTATTTAATGTGGAAATGATGGATAAGACATGGAGATTTGAACTTTGTACCAAAATGAAATGATTTCACTTTTTCTATTTTATAAAAATGAATTAAAAATAAACTTGCTCCTTTTCCATGCATGATTTGATGGCTAAATACATTAGCATTAATGAAGAAGAGATATATGCCTCGATTTGTGTGAGATTTTATTTGATTTTGCTAAAGTATACTTACTTTGTCTTTTTATGCGTTATTTTAACTTTAAATAAATACTTAAGTTAATTAATCCTTGATTAATATAAGAAAGACATTTATTTCTTTGTTAATATGTTTATAAAATACTATTCAAGTTGCAAAATTGCATAACTTATATCGATCAAAACGTTGATTTTCGACAAAGTATTTTACGGTCACATTTTGACCTTTTTTTAAAGTTATTTATTTATGTAAACCAAAGATGAAAATAAGTTTTTTATCATATTTAATTAATTAAAACAAGTGTATTTGACTTATAATATAAAACATTGTCAAAATTAACTTGCAAATATAAGACATTGATTTTGTCAATGCGCGATGAAAATTTTCAATATCTATAACATAAGTATACATACAGTTTTCAAACTTTTATCAACCAATTTTTTATATCATTATATACTGATTTTAAAAGTAATTATCTATCCTTTTAAACAATTATAATATGTCCAATTTTGTCGAAAACTTGCTTTCGTAAATTATGGTAAAAGTCCAAAATCTTTATTTAATATTAAAAATAAGCTCACCGTTCTTATATATCACATAAAATATGATTATTTAAATATGAATATTCCATTTTCAAAGTGGTAAAATCATAGGTCATTACATTTTATTCCAAACTTTATTATATAAATATCTGCTACTTCTTACACAAATTCCACACACTTTCCGTTCTTATTATTCTTCCTTTTCTAAGTTTCTCCTTCTTTTTCCTTGGAGCTTTAATGGCTTCCATGTCTCTCTAAAAAAATTCTAAAAGCATAACAAAGTTATGGCAAAAGTAATCGACAAAAAAATATACCACTTAAGTCATGTTCAAGCTAGTAAGTTCCATCTATCCACTCAAGGTCGTGCCCACCTAGAAGCCATCTCTACCTCTTTTCATCTCAACTTCTAAGATAGCGGAGCCATAGTCGGATTTCAAGAAGTTTCGAGAAGCAGTAGCGAAGCTGTAGTCAAATAATCAGTGGCAAAGTTAGTAAAATTGGTAGGAAGTATGATTTAGATCTGGAGTTCTTTTCCTTAAAATTTGATGGAGTGGAATCCTAAGTGAGATATTTCTTCCTTTAAGTTCATTAATATCATTGCTTACTTGAAGGTACTTTAAATGTTAAGTGTTGTTTGAAAACCCTTATTGAATGCTTGTTTATTTTGCTAATATAATGGCTTTATTTCCTTGTTTGACTATTTGAATGGTTAATTGAGTATTTTCAAATTTAAAAGTTAAATACTTAATAGAGTATGCGGATACGATTTGCACACGTTTTTCGTTTGTGAGATCCAAGGAGACTTAGGCGAGAGTTAGAATTTATCGAAGGAAAGCCCAAATGCTTTAAAAATTCCTAGGTTGATTTTCTAAATTAGAAAAACTTTAGGATTTTCAAATAAATATTTCAAAAGTGATTTGTTTTAAGATCCCGAAGAAAAGTATAGTTTGATACAAAAGATGTATATATTATTATTTCAAATAATTTGAAATAAAATTAGAAGTTTGGTCCAAAGAGATTATTTTCGAAAAGAATTATATTTTGAAAACAATAAAGTTAATTAGATTATGAAAATCTAAAATTAAAGATTAAGCCTAAGTGGATAGTTTTAGGAATTTCATATTGTTTGTGCATCATAGGCTTCCCGAGTCCCATTTGTGGTAGGAGAACTACGTTGGCTTAATCCTGTATCTAATTGGGTACCCAACTAGATAGGGTTACGTAGGCAATCACAAGTGGTAGTGATGCAAACCCAATAATAATAACATAACACTTTTCTGCTGATTGTTTGCTGCATATCATGTATTGATGTTTTTTTCCTACTTATTATTTCATTTCGCATTTGACAAGTTTATTGAGTTTGCTGGAATGACTATTGTTATCTCTTTCATCAGAGTTGTGCAGTATTAGATATTTGCATATGTATTTAGTATGTATTAAAACACACCAAGTAGATTAAATTGATTGCTCTGACAACTTATGTAGCTAAAATTATATCCTATACATTTAATAGTGTAAAATATTTTCAAATATTGTGTGATAAGTTGGTAGTTCCAATCGTAGTTTTTGAACGGATGGGTTTTTCGGCGATTTTGACTATTCTAAAAACCCTGTCGTTACATTTGGTATCAGAGCTTAGGTTAGGTGCTTAAGTACAATTTGTCTAGTTCAGTCAACCAACCTAAGAATTTTAAAAATGAAACTACCTTAATTTGATAAATAAAATGGATGAGATAAGGCACTGTACCTCCAACCGGGGTTATGGGTGATATTACTATTTTTGATGTGCTTAACTTTCATTATTTTTTTCGTTATATTTTTCCGGCCTTGTAATTTTGAGGACGAAATTCTTTTAAGTAGGGGAGAATGTAACGATCAAAAATTTGACCACTTTAAAATATACTATTTAAAGTGATTTTAAATATAAAATATATAACATTTTATGATAAATAATATTAGATCGGATTTGCAAAGAGAAATATACACAATAGTAGGAATAATTGCTTACATCGACAAAAGCGGCAAAATCCTAATTTAGAAAAGCAAGCTTCAATGGTTAAATAAATTTGTTTAATTAATTTATGAGTGTTTATATTTTTAAATAATATTATACAAATTTATTTTAAATTTGGTTACATAAATAAATAGCTTGACTAAAACATCAAAATATAACCGTAAAACGTTTTGTTCAATATAAGTTGTCGCAACGTTGTTGCACCTTTATTTTCTTATTTACGAACATATATTCAAAAAGTATAAGTATTAATTAATTCATTAATCAAGTTTATTTTTACTAAACATACTTAGAAAATTCTAGAATGTAATTACAAAGAGTAAGTATAAAAAGACAAAACATGTTATAAAAGTCAAAAGCAAACATTAAATGAAACAAACATAATTATTATATTTTTTACTTAATGCTTAAGTTAATGACATAAAGTAATGATTGGAAATATGATGTTAAGTGTTGAAAAAATAGTTTGCTTAAAGCATAAGTAAAAGGGATTTTTGGTCTTTTTACAAAATATTATTTTATTCCAAACTTTTTTCATAAATACCAAGTACTTCTTTCAAAAATTCCACACAATTTCCATTCTTCTTCTTCTTCTTTCTTTTCTAAGCCTCTTCTTCTTTTTCTTTAGAGCTATAAAGGCTTCCATGCCTCCCAAAAAGAATTCTAAAAGCATAAAAAAGTTATGGAAAAAATAATCGACAAAAAAGTATACCACTTAAATCAAGTTCAAGCTAGTAAGTTCCATCCATCCACCTTAGGACATGCCCACCTAGAAGCCATCTCCTCCTCTTTTTTTCTCAACTTTTATGATTGCGGGGCTATAGCTATATTTTAAGAATTTTTGGGAAATAGTGGCGAAGCTATAGTCAAAATTCGTAGTAGTAAAGTTAGTAAAATTGGTAGGAAGTATGATTTAGATCTTGATTTTCTTACCTTAAAGTTTGACAGAGTGGAATCAAAAGTGGGTTATTCCTTCCTTTAAGTTCATTAAAAGCATTGCTAAGTTGAAATAACTTTAAGTATTATGGGTTGTTGAAAACCCTTATTGAATGCTTGTTTACTTTGTTTGCTAAAACATTGGTTTTATTTGCTTGTTTGACTATTTGTGTAGTTAATTTAGTATTTTCATATTTAGAAGTTAAACACTTAATAGGATATGCGAAAACAACTAGTACATGTATTTCATCTGCAAGATCCAAGGAGGCTTGGGCGAGGGACGGAACATGTCGAAGGAAAAGCCCGGATGCTCCTAAATAAATATCAAACCGTTTTAACCCAAGATAAAATAAAGTATTATAAATATTTTATAGAATAAAGCATTGGTTATCATTTATGGTTGTGTTTATTTCATTGACTGATTGTTTTTATTAAGCTCGACTAGTTTAAGAGCACTGATTATTATTTATTCATTGTTGACTTTGCTCGACCAACTTACCATCAATATATTATCCATATGCATGGGCTGAGTAGAAAATAATTATAGGATAATGCCTTATAATTTATTTCACAATTTGACTATAAGATGTTTAGCGGTAATGTTTGGTACACTTCACTTTAATGAATTGTTTTGAAAATTGATTTTAAAGTTGAGATATTAATAAATGTTTTACTTTAAAAGGGAAAAAGAGATATTTGAGAATAAATATTTCAGACTAGTCAAAATCGCCGAACAATTCGTCCATTCTAAAACTTCGAAAGGAAACTACAAACTTAATACACAATATTTGAGAACAAATATTTCAGACTAGTTAAAATCGTCGAAAAATCCATCTGTTCTAAAACTTAGAATGAAAACTACAAACTTAATACACCATATTTGATAAATATTTAACACTGCAAAATGTATAGGATACAATCTCAATTTTACAAGTTATCAGAGTAATCAGTTTAATCTACTAGGTGTGCTTTTTAATACGTATTAAATATCAATACAAATAAATCTACTGCTTCATAACTCTAATGAGGGAGATAGCAATAGCCATTCCTGCTAATTCAATAAACATGTCAAATGCAAAATAAAATAAAATGCAGAAAAAGTACATCAATATATGATATATGGAAAATAATAAACAGAAAAATGTTATGTTATTATTGGGGCTGCATCACTACCACTTGTGACTACCAACATATCCTATCTAATTGGGTACCCAATTAGATATAGGATCAAGCCAACGTAGTTCACCTACCGCAAATAGGACTCATGGAACCTACGATGCAACAAACAATATGCAATTCCTAAGACTACCCACTTAGGCTTAATCTTTAATTTTAGATTTCCCAATTCTATTTAACTTTATTGTTTTCAAAATATAACTCTTTTCGATAATAATCTCTTTGGACCAAACTCTTGGTTTCATTTCAAATTATTTGAAATAATAATATACGCATCCTTTGTATCAAATTATACTTTACTTCGAGATCTTAAAACAGATCGCTATTGAAATATTTATTTAGAAATCCCAAAATACTAATGCAAAAGCATATCAAAATATATGTAACCGGATTGGGAGGTTTCTCTCAATAACAAGGCAATTGGGTCCCAGCCTATTGAAAAATAAATATAAATATGTATATCCCTCTTCAATGAGAGCGGACAATACTATGGCTACAGAACATCTGCACCTGGCTTGCCCACATTTTTAGTTATTGGTTACCTGAATCTTAGGTAACATAACAAATCATTTTATACCCTGTAGTGACAAAGTCATTTACGCTAATAATTACAGTTACTTCTTATCTACAATAATTTCCATTTCGAAATCCTTTCAAAGATCATCTTAAAACCATCGGGTTTAGTCCTCGTAATTCTTTCTGTTTATAAAACATTTTTATTAAACCATTTTATTTATATAAAACACTTTTATATAAAATCACTTCAAAATATCTATTCTCAAATATCTATTTTTTTTCTCTTTTAAAGGAAAATATGTCATAACATTTTGACTTGAAAACTAAGTTTCAAAACAATTCATTAAATTCAAATGAACCAATATTACTGTTAAACATTTTATAGTCAAATTATGAAATAAATCACGAGGTGTTAGCCTACAATTATTTTCTACCCAGTGGTCGAGCAAAGTCAATAATCAATAAATAATAATCAGTGCTCATAAATTGGTGGAGCCTAATTCAAACAATCAACCAATGATGTAAACACAACAATAAATGATAATCAATGCTTCATTCTATCAAATATTAAAACACTTTATTTTATCTTGGGTTAAAATAGTTTGATGTTTATTTTGGAGCATCCGGCCTTTTCCTTGATATGTTCCGTCCCTCACCCAAGTCTCCTTGTATCTCACAGACAAAACACGTGTACTAGTTATTTCCGTATACCCCATTAAGTATTTAATTTCTAAATTTTAAAATACTTAATTAACCATCCAAATAGTGAAACAAGGAAATAAAACCATTGTTTTAGCAAACAAAGTAAATAAGCGTTCAACAAGGGTTTGCAAACAACATATAACACTTAAAGTTCCTTCAACTTACAATGATTTTAATGAACTTAAAGGAAGAAATAACTCATTTTGGATTCCAGTCCAACAAACTTTAAGGCAAGAAACTCTAAATATAAATCATACTTTCTATCAATTTTACTAACTTTGTCACTACGGATTTTGACTGTAGCTTCGCTACTATTTCGCGAAACTTCTTGAAATCCACTATAGCTCCGCTATCTAGATTTTTGAACTTAAATGGACTATTAACTTTCGATTTCGCGAAAGAACTTTGTTATTACTTAAAATTATTTTAAGCTAGCATGGAAGCAATTAAAGCTCTAAGGAAGAAGGAGAAAGGTTCAAAAAGGGAGAAGAAGAATGGAAAGTGTGTGGAATTTGTGAAAGAAGTGGTAGGTATTTATAGGAAAAGTTTGAAATGAAATATTATTATGTGAAATGACAAAAATACCCTTACTTCAACTTAAAGTAAACTTACCTTTTCAACACTAACCATCAACTTTCACACCTTACTTTATGCCTTAGTCACTTAAGGCGTAAGTAAAAGTATTTGGATAGAAAAGTGGATAAAGAGAAGATTTGTTTAGAATTTTGATGTGATTTGGTTTAATGTATACTTTTTTAACTTTTTCCCTTATTTACTTTTCTCAGTTATATTCTAAAAGTTTTCTAATCATAATTAGTAAAATTTAACTTATTTAGTTATTAAAATGTGTAATATATATGTTAACACATGCTAACAAAGGTGCAACGAATTTGCGACAACTTATTTTGAACAAATCGTTATTTTTGACAAAACGTTTTACTGTCACAATTTGACGTTTTTGTTAAACTATTTATGTATGTAAACAAAACTTGAAAATAAGATTCTTGTCATAATAAAATAATTAAAACAAGTTCATTTTAGTTATAAAATCATATTAAATAATATTCAAATCTAATTATAAAAATACGACGCCGATTTGCCAAATGCAACGAAAATTTTCAATCATTATAAAACAAGTATATATATTTATAAAATCATTATAAATTAAATTTATATTTTTATCATCATATCATTATATAACCATTAAAAAGATTTATTTAACATTTACAATAATTATTCGAATGTATGTCTAATTTTATCAAAAATCGGCTTTTGTCAATTTTACCAAAAAACTTCAAAATCTCTATTTAATTCTAAAAATAAGTTCAATATTCTTATTTATCACATAAACATAATTATTAAGTTTAAAAATTCTATATTTTAATATTTAAAATAAATTAAATATCTCATTTTCGAAGTTGTAAAATTATGGGTGTTACATCATCGGGTAGATTTTGCGTGTCAGGGTAAAAGAGTAATTTGCTAAAGAGATCTTAGGAATTGAGGTGTAAAGGTGGCATGTAAGGGGAAGTATCCTTTGTGAAGTTTCATGAAGAGTAGAAGATGGTAATGACCTCTTGTTCAAACCTATAAATATACCCTTAAGGTTAAGGCTAATCACAATTTGCAAATTAAGAAAATGCTAGAAACTAGTTAGTACTAATCCACTTCCATCTCTACTAATCTTTTTCTAATAAAATGAAATCAAGTCCAATGTGATGACCCAGAATTTTAGGCAATAGCAATTTGATAATCCTCATTTAAAAATTATTTAAATTAACAATATTGATTTAAATTTGATAATATTGTATAATAATTTTCTTTTATAATTATTTTATATGGCAAATTTAATCTTTTAAAAGTTAATAAAAATTTAATTTGGCAAAGTTTACATCTTTTCTAATAATTTAAAATTGGTAAGATTTATCTTTTGAAACGAATAAAAATATATTCTATACTATAATGTATATATTGTTATACATAGGAACTCTTTTGTGCTAAATGAAAGGTGTGTTTCCAAATTGTAATATATAAATCTATGTATACATTATGATTTGAAGTTTATTTTAGAATTTAATATAATAATTCTCAAAAATAATGTTAAAAATATGTACTATTTAAAATGTAAATCCTTGTATATATTGAAATGGAAAATATTGGTTTGAATTTAATAAAAGTGTTTTCAAACTTTAAATATATACATAGTTTGTAATTTAGAAATTATAATCTAACATAATGCTTTTCAAAGGTTATTTGAAATTTAAGTTTTTAACAACAAAGATAATTTCTTAATTTATTTAAAGGATATATTTTAGCTTAAGTTTAAAATAGGACTTAATTAAAAGTTCATTTTCCTTTGTTTTCGATATTCTTTCATTTTAAAATTTTCAAACGTAAGACGATTTGGCTTGTAAAAATATAAGAAGTTAAAATAAAATCTTCAAGCATATAAACATATAATACATTTATTTGATTTAAAAACATAAGCTCTTTATAAACAAATGTTTACAAAATTTCACATTTGTATATTTATTAAAATTTAAAAGCTTATTTATAACAAAACAAACATTTTATATACATGTAAATATACTACATAAATATAAGAAACTTATTTAATATTGTCTTTAAACACTTGTAAAACAATAATGAAGTATTAAAACACTTGTAAACTTATAGAGTCATGATTTCAACATTTGTAAACTATTTGGCACATAAGTGAACAAGTGACAAATTAACCTTTAATTTAAAACAAAATTTTAACTAAGTAACATAGGTTTTAAAAATAATAATAAAATTTAACTGAGATTTCAATTCAGATCTTCTCTGTTCTTTAGTTCTTCATCTTTTCAATTTATTTTTTAAAAAGGGGAAAGATAATGAAAGCTGGAAACTAAATCTGAGTCAAGAAAAATCAAAAAAAGAAAATCAAGGGCAAGTTCAACATCAATTTCAGAATTTTCAAATGCAATCAGACAAGGCAATCAAACAACAAGATGAAAAATATTCAAAGATCAACACCCAGATTAAAAAATCAACAAGGCAAAAAGAGTTCAAAATGAAAACAAGCCTGGAAAACAAGTTTTCTGTTCTGTGTCTCTGTTTTAGATGCCTGGTGAGTAAACATAGTTTTTTAAAAACAGTTTTAAATCTTGCTTTCACTTTGATTGATGTATGAAAAATCAAGATGTTTTCCTAAAATGCTTGGATTTAAATGAATGCATGTATGTATTAAATATTGAATGCCTGTGTAAATGCAAATATAGGCTCTGTTGCTTTAACAGATTTTGGTTTTCTCTCTAAATTCAATATCTGATTATTTAACCACCGTTAGCTTCTGATTTGCAAATGAAAAGTGATTGAAACCGTGGAACATCACTACTAAAAATCATTCCAGGAATTTATAATAAATATTTGTCTCGAAATTTTATAAATAACAGTGAAAATTTATATTGGGTCAAAAATGTATAAATTTAATTTTAGGATTGGATTGCATGATGAAAATCATGAATTTTAGTGTGAATATCAAGATTTTTAGTTTGATTTTTGATGGGTATTTTCGGGTTGATTGTTTTGGGAATTTGGGTTGATTACCGTTGATCGGCACGGTGGATGGAGGCGAGGTTGTAGGCGTTCATGATCTGAGGCATGGGGGTCTCAGGAAAAATGCTGGAGGAATTTTTCGTTGGCAGTGGCGATCGTAAGTGGATGATGTAGGGTATGGTGGTTTGTTTTGTCGAAGAGGGAATTTTGGCATTTGCACCGCCATGTGGTTACCGGACCTGATCGCGTCGGGGGTGTAGCTGTTGGTGGTCGAGGTGCTTCGATTGGATGGGTCGGCGGAGTTCAACGAGGTTTGGTTCGTCGACAGCGAGGGGATTTGGCCTTCAGTGCTGTTCCAGTTATTTGGGCGAGATGCTCGTTTCGTTTCCCAATCGATTTTGACCAATCTGGGTGGTCGAACTTTGAGTGTGGGTAGCCAATGACTTGTGAGCATCGTCGGCGATGAGCCGATGTCGCTCTGTTGGTCGTGCACATGCACATGCACATGCACTGTGCAATGTCTGGGTGGTTTCGATGGTTTGGGAACGAAGGGTTGTGCTCGGGTTTGGGCTCATGCGGGTGGGTGTTTGTCTCGAAGCAGATGAAGGTAGGTGGTTGACTCGAAGCAGGCACGTGGGTTTTAAGGGGTTAGACTTGAGTTTTTGCTCTAGTAATAATTTGGTCTTAACTAAAAGCTAAATTTTGTAAAGGAAATAAATTTTACAAATTTAAATGCTAGTTCTTTCAAAATAAATGTTAGTCAAACTTTCAAGAGTCAATTGAATATATTTTCAAATTTAAAATGTTTAAGATAATTGCTTTTGAAAGTAATTAACTAAATTAAACTTTGAATTTTAATTCAAAAGGTGTTTTCAATTTAAAATATTAGATCAAAGTTTTTAAGTGATTATAAGTAATGTTTAAAAACTACGTTTACAAATTATATTTAAATGAATATGTTTTAAATATACGATAATTAAATTTCCAAAGATAAATATTTGTAGAATTTAAATTAAATATGTTTGAAAGGTTTTCAAAGAATTAAAGTTTAAATTAGATGATTAAATTAAAATTATAATTGATTTCTAAATGTTTTTTTTAAATAAAGTCTAATGATAATTATGTAAATCAATTATAATTAAGAGCTTATATTTAAGTAATTAAGATTTTGATTAATTTAAGATAATTAATTTGTGAAGATAATAAAGGTTAATTAATTATTGTTATTGATTTAAGAATAGTTAATTAATGTAAGTGATTTATTAATAAGTAAAAGTTTAATTAAGAAAATGATTTTCTTAATAAATTAAGAACTTTTAAATATAAGGAGTTAACTAATTATTTAATTAATTTTAAACGATTAGTTAATTGTTTGGTTAATTTAAAATAATCACTTAATTACTTCATAATTAAGTAATTACTTTGTGGAGTAATTAGTGGATAATTACTGGATGTAATTAATTAAAGAGGATAATTACTTAAAAGGAAGTAATTAAGAGTTAATTACTTGGTGAAATTAATTTAGTTAGTTAATTAATGTGATTAATTAATTAATGAATGTGATTGATTTAAGATTAATTACTAAATGTAATTAATTAAAAATGTGATTAATTGATGAAGTAATTAATTAAGGATTATTAATGAATGTAATTAATTAAAAATTACTTAATGAAGTAATTAAGGATTAATTAATTAGTGTAATTAATCAAAGGATTAATATAATTAATTAAGGAGTTAATTAATTAAGGTAAGTAATTACAAGATGGTAAATTACTGTTTATGATTAATTAAGACTAATTAATGAGTGAGGTTAATTAAAGATTAATTATTTAATTAATTAAGGGTTAATCAATTAATGAGGATCATTAATTAATATAATTGATGAAATTAATTAAGGTTGATTTATGGAAGTAATTAATTGAAGTATGATTAATTAATTGTAATTAATTAAGGATCAGTGTAATTAATTATAATTAATTAATTATTGAAAGTAAATGGAGGATCATTAATTAGTGTAATTAATGATAGTAATTAAAGGTTAATTACTGTAATTGGTTAAGGATATTTAATTTGTGTAATTAATTAAAGGTTAATTACTTAATATAATTAAAGGATAATTAATCAAGGAAGATTAATTAAGATAGATCATTAAGAGATGATTAATTAATTAATTTGTAATTAATTAATGTTAAGTAAGCAGGATTGAAGTAATCCAAGTGATTAAGGTTAGTAATTAATTTAATTAAAGGTTAATTAAATTGATTAAGAGTGAATCAAACCTGCTTATGGATGATTGATTGATATTGGATGATTTGGATGTGATATCTCTGATATGAATTCTGTGTTGCTTTGTGAAATGTTTGGTTGATATGAATTATCTATCTGTGATAATGTGAATCATCTATCTGTATATGTTATTCTGAATATAAGTTTAATTGTTTAAACCCTTAAACAACTTGGACATTAAAATGGAGTTTTGGATTTCGGTGAGACCGGGATCAGATTTGCTTCAGTACAGCATGATAGGGGGTTCTTGCTTTGCGTTTGGTGACGAATGGGAGACTCTTACCCTTACATGTCCCTTTGAGGTAGTGTAAGGCCTTGGGTTGGTTGCGAGTCGAGAGGTTGGTCATAAAAGCAAATTCGAGCTACCACTGTTAGCCACGGTGGAGAGTGGCCGCTGTTGATGGTTGAAAAGCCTAGACTGTGGCAATTGGTATTAGAGCGCTAGGTTGAGTGAATACTTAGGCTTTGGAGTGATTTCTATCTTTCTTGAGAAAGTGTACTTGTAATTATATATATACACACACACTTGATTTGTTGGGTTACCTGTTCTGGTTTTCCAACATAAGTTCTAAAGGTAGATGAAGTAGTGGTGTGTGTAACACAACTGCCCTAGTGTGAGGTTGGAAGAGTACTAATATCAGCTCTAGACCTAATATCGGCTCGAGTAAGCTTTGAAGCATGGTGTAAGGATTTCTTTGATCTCCGAAGGAAATCTTTTTAAATATTCAGAGTCCATCTTTGAAGTGTAAGTTTAGTTGCGCTCGGGTGAGCGGATTTTCAGGAGTTTGGATCTGTCGGATGTGCAGAAGCAAGTGATGGTATCTCGACATCTTTAGGAAAGAGCAGCTATGTGGTGAAATGTAGTATCTATGGGTGTTCCCGAAGGTATTTTCTCTTGGAGCAATTGATGCCTGCTGCAAGGAAGACTCGTCTGTGTAGAGTTATCTGGATTTCAAGCATGGAGGTTTATTTGTATTGGAGCATGAGACTAAGGTCTATAAGTAGCTTCGCTATGACATGGTCTCATTTTCACCCCTTAAGGAGAGTGAGTTGTTGATGCTTGGTTTGGAGACCGAGTTTCATTTGAGGATGTCTGCCCATCTCAAAGGGTCTCTTGTAAAGTTAGTTGATGGCTTCTGGGATCTGAGGAGCCTTTGGATTAGAAGTCTTAGGTTAGCTATGGTAGCAGTGCAGCTTAGAGGTGTTTGTGTGCCGACAAGAAGGTCTCTTGGCTTAGCAGAGTGACCTCATTTCTCCGATGATTCAGGAATCTTTGTAGTTCTTCTTTCTGTAGTCCGGGCAGATGGTGAAGGTTTTCTTGAAGAGTTAATCTTGTGTGGAAAAGCTTAAGGTTGTTCTAATTGGTAAAGAGAGAATAGTTTCTTTGGAATCCGAACTAGGTAGGATCACAAAAGTGACTTGCGATTAGTTTGGGAAATCATCTTGGGTAATCTTTTGTAAGAGATTGAGGTTTTTCATAAGGAAGTAGGAGCTATTGAAATAGTCAAAGATTTTTCGGATATCATCGAGGAAGTCATAAGTTTGTCTGCATCTGGAGATTGAGTTCCGTATCGACCTGGTTCCAGAAGCGATACCGTTGATTAGCCTGCTAGTAGGATAATTCTTAAAGAGAGAAGAATTGGTGTAGCAGCTCATAAATTTTTGGAAATAGATTGGTCAGATCTAGTTTTCAAGTTGGATTCTGACGTAAGGTTGTGTGACCAAGTTAGATGGGTCACTAAGATTTTGTGGATTTGATGAGCAGAGTTTCCATGATATGTTGAATAAGTTTATCAACAACATTCTCATTTATTCCAGAATCGGAGTCATGCAGCGGAAGCGAGGTAGCAACTGTTCTTGAGTGGAAGCATCAGGAAGTTTTCGGGATCTGAAGATCAGATTGGCGAGTACCACCTACTTTGGCTGTTCCAGATGGGAGAATTAAGTTCAGTCTTCTATTGCTCGGGAAGCAGAGCTTGTGATCTGGATTTCAGCAGATGTTGGAAGGAGCATTTTGTTGAGTAGGATCTAGGATTGGTTTGTTCTTGGTCCAGTTTGTTTATAGAAGCATCAGCATAGGTTAAGCTGATCAGGATGAAGATAGGCAACCCAAGATCGTCAGAAGGAGCTATGTGGATAAGATGGATAAATTTGAAATTCGAAGTTGGAGACTTCGTTGTTGTTAAGGTTTCTGTGGTCAAGAAAGAGCTGTAAGATTTGGTAAGATTGGAAAGCTAGTTTGAGGTATTTGGGATTTCTTATCTGTGTTCTTGATAAGATAAGTTCTTTTGTTTGTAGGATTGAATGGCCAGCTCGGATGACTGGGATTCATTGTATTTCACGTATCTTTGAGGGAGTACGTGTATGTTATGTCTCTGGTTATGGAATATGCAGTTCAGATGGATTTGGAAGTTGAGTTAGACTTGAGTATAATCTGATGTTTTGTTCAGATTGGTGGATCTAGAAGAGAGAGCTCTGGATCATAGTGGTATTGTTAGTTTAGATTATGTAGAGCGAGTATTCCAGTAAATTATATCTGGGAAACTATAGATAGTATTAGAAAAATCTATCCTGATTGTGCCAGGATAGTTAGTTAGGTTTGTTTGTTTGATTAGTTGCTTTGGTTGTTAGTAACTGAATGATAGGTATGCTTTGCTGTTTGAGATTGAAATCTTTGCTGGATTATTAAATTATCTTTGCTTTTAAATTTCGAGGACGAAATTCTTTTAACGGGGGAGGAATGCGATGATCCGGAATTTTAGGCAATAGCAATTTGATAATCTTGATTTAAAAATTATTTAAATTAACAATATCGAATTAAATTTGATAATATAGTATAATTATTTTCTTTTATAATTATTTTAATTGGCAAATTTAATCTTTTAAAAGTTAAGAAATATTTAATTTGGCAAAGTTTATATCTTTTCTAACAATTTGAAATTGGTAAGATTTATCTTTTAAAGCTAATAAAAATATATTCTATATTATAATGTATATATTGTTATATATATTGTGTATAGGAACTCTTTTATGCTAAATGAAAGGTGTGTTTCCCAATTATAATATATAAATCTATGTATACATTATGATTTAAAGTTTGTTTTAGAATTTAATATAATAATTCTCAAAACTAATGTTAAAAATAATTTCTATTTAAAATGTATATATTTGTATATATTGAAATGGAAAATATTGGTAGGAATTTAATATTTTTTTTTCATACTTTAAATATATACATAGGCTTTGTAATTTAGAAATTATAATCTAACATAATGCTTTTCAAAGGTTATTTGAAATTTAAGTTTTTAACAACAAAGATAATTTCTTAATTAATTTAAAGGATATATTTTAGCTTAAGTTTAAAATAGGACTTAATTAAAAGTTCATTTTCCTTTGTTTTCGATATTCTTTCATTTTAAAATTTTCAAACATAAGACAATTTGGTTTGTAAAAATATAAGAAGTTAAAATAAAATCTTCAAGCATTTAAACATATAATATATTTATTTGATTTAAAAACATAAGCTATTTATAAACAAATGTTTACAAAATTTCCCACTTTTATATTTATTAAAATTTAAAAGCTTATTTATACGAAAACAAACATTTTATATACATGTAAATACACTACATAAATATAAGAAATTAATTTAATATTGTCTTTAAACACTTGTAAAACAATAACGAAGTATTAAAACACTTGTAAGCTTATAGAGTCATGATTTCAACATTTGTAAGCTATTTAGCACATAAGTGAACAAGTGGCAAATTAACCTTAATTTAAAACAAAATTTTAATTAAGTAACATAGGATTTTAAAAAAATGATAAAATTTAACTGAGATTTCAATTCAGATCTTCTTTGTTCTTTAGTTCTTCATCTTTTAATTTTTTTTTTAAAAAAGGGGAAAGATAATGAAACCTGGAAACTAAATCTGAGACAAGAAAAATCAAAAGAAGAAAATCAAGGGCAAGTTCAACATCAATTTCAAAATCTTCAAATGCTATCAGACAAGGCAATCAAACAACAAGATGAACAAATTCAAAGATCAATAGCCAGATTAAAATTCAACAAAGAAAAAAGAGTTCAAAATGAATACAAGCCTGGAAAACAATTTTCTGTTCTCTGTCTCTGTTCTAGATGCCTGGTGAGTAAAAATAATTTTTTAAAAACAGTTTTAAATATTGATTTCACTTTGATTGATGTACGAAAATCAAGACGTTTGCCTGAAATGCTTGGATTTAAATGAATGCATGTATGTAATAAGTATAGAATGCCTGTGTAAATGCAAATATAGGCTCTGTTGCTTTAAAAAATTTTGGTTTTCTCTCTAAATTCAATATGTCATTATTTAATCACTGTTCGATTTTGATTTGCAAATGAAAAGTGATTGAAATCATGGAATATCACTACTAAAAACCATTCCAGGAATTTATAATAAATATTTGTCTTGAAATATTATAAATAACAGTGAAAATTTATATTGGGTCAAAAATGTATAAATTTAATTTTAGGATTGGATTGCATGATGAAAATCATGAATTTTAGTGTGAATATCAAGATTCTTAGTTTGATTTTTGATGGGTATTTTCGGGTCGATTATTTTGGGCATTTGGGTTGATTATCGTTGATCGGCACGGTGGATGGAGGCGAGGTTGTAGGCGATGATGATCTGAGGCATGGGGGTCTCAGGAAAAATGATGGAGGAATTTTTCGTTGGCCATGGCGATCGTGAGTGGATGATGTAGGGTTTGATGGTGTGTTTTTGTCGATGAGGGAATCTTGTCGTTTGCGCCGCCGTGCGATTACCGGACCTGATCGCGTCAGGGGAGTAGCTGCTGGTGGTCGAGGTGCTTCGATTGGATGGATCAGCGGAGCTCAACAAGGTTTGGTTCGTCGACGGCGAGGGGATTTGGCCTTCAATGCTGTTCCAAATTTTAGGGCGAGATGCTCGTTTCGTTTCCCTGTCCATTTTGACCAATCTGGGTTGTCGAACTTTGAGTGTGGGTAGTCGATGAATTGTGAGCATCGTCGGCGATGAGCCGATTCGCTTTGATGATCGTGCACATGCACATGCACATGCACTGTGCCGTGTCTGGGTGGTTTCGATGGTTTGGGAACGAAAGGTTGTTCTCGGGTTTGGGCTCGTGCGAATGGCTGTTTGTCTCGAAGCAGATGGAGCTAGGCGGTTGACTCGAGGCAGGCACGCAGGTTTTAAGGGGTTAGACTCGAGTTTTTGCTGTAGTAATAATTTGGTCTTAACTAAAATCTAAATTTTGTAAAGGAAATAAAGTTTACAAATTTAAAAGCTAGTTCTTTCAAAATAAATGTTAATCAAACTTTCAAGAGTGTTAATTGAATATATTTTCAAATTTAAAATGTTTAAGATAATTGCTTTTGAAAGTAATTAACTAAATTCAATTTTGGATTTTAATTCAAAAGGTGTTTTCAATTTAAAATATTAGATCAAAGTTTTTAAGTGATTATAAGTAATGTTTAAAAACTAAGTTTTCAAATTATATTTAAATGAATAAGTTTTAAAGATATGGTAATTAAATTTCCAAATATAAATATTTGTAGAATTTATATTAAATTTGTTTGAAAGGTTTTCAAAGATTTTAAAGTTTAAATTAGATGATTAAATTAAATTATAATTGATTTCTAAATGTTTTATTTTTTTAAATAAAGTCTAATGACAATTATGTAAATCAATTGTAATTAAGAGCTTATCTTTAAGTAATTAAGATTTTGATTAATTTAAGATAATTAATTTGTGAAGATAATAAAGGTTAATTAATTATTGTTATTGATATAAGAATAGTTAATTAATGTAAGAGATTTATTAATAAGTAAAAGTTTAAATAAGATAAATGATTTTCTTAATTAATTAGGAACTTTTAAATATAAGGAGTTAACTAATTATTTAATTAATTTTAAACGATTAGTTAATTGTTTGGTTAATTTAAAATAATCGCTAATTATGAACTAATTAAGTATAATTACTTGGTAGAGTAATTAGTGGATAATTACTGGATGTAATTAACTAAAGAGGATAATTATTTAAGGGGAAGTAATTAAGAGTTAATTACTTAGTGAAATTAATTTAGTTAATTAATTAATATGATTAATTAATTGATGAACGTGACTAATTTAAGATTAATTACTAAGTGTAATTAATTAAAAATGTGATTAATTAATGAAGTAATTAATTAAGGATTATTAATGAATGTAATTAATTAATAATTACTTAATGAAGTAATTAAGGATTAATTAATTAGTGTAATTAATCAAAGGATTAATATAATTAGTTAAGGAGTTAATTAATTAGGGTAAGTAATTACAAGATGGTTAATTATTGTTTATTATTAATTAAGACTAATTAATGAGGGAGGTTAATTAAAGATTAATTATTTAATTAATTAAGGGTTAATTAATTAACGAGGATCATTAATTAACATAATTAATGAAATTAATCAAGGTTGATTTATGGAAGTAATTAATTGGAGTATGATTAATTAATTGTAATTAATTAAGGATCAGTGTAATTAATTATAAATAATTAATTATTGAAAGTAAATGGAGGATCATTAATTAGTGTAATTAATGATAGTAATTAAAGGTTAATTACTGTAATTGGTTAAGAATATTTAATTTGTGTAATTAATTAAAGGTTAATCACTTAATGTAATTAAAGGATAATTAATCAAGGAAGATTAATTTAGATAGATCATTAAGAGATGATTAATTATTTAATTTGTAATAAATTAATGTTAAGTAAGCAGGATTGAAGTAATCGAAGTGATTAAGGTAGTAATTAATTTAATTAAAGGTTAATTAAATTGATTAAGAGTTAATCAAACCTGCTTATGGATGAGTGATTGATATTGGATGATTTGGATGTGATATCTCTGATATGAATTCTGTGCTGCTTTGTGAAATGTTTGGTTGATATGAATTATCTATATGTGATAATGTGAATCATATATATATATATATATATATATTATTCTGAATATAAGTTTAATTGTTTAAAACCTTAAACAACTTGGACACTAAAATGGAGTTTTGGATTTCGGTGAGACTGGATCGGCTTTCCAAATTTGGATATCCGAAAACCACATCAATCCAAATTAAACGTTAGGTCGTGAATCCAAGTGAAGATCAAAGTGAAGACTCGAAGTGTAAGAACTATTCGTCATTATAACTCTGAGGGTGATTCCGAGATGAGTTTGACGGAAATAGTACTTTTAGGTTCGAGATGGTGATTCGGAGTGCAAGGGCTATAGTCATTAACTCTATGGTGATTCCAAAATGAGTGTAACGATATAGTGCCTTCGGTTTCGTTCGAACATGGAACGAACTTGTATGGATTGAATGCTTACAGAACAACGTTATCTGGACGATGAGCATTCTAAGATAGATGTGTTCTATAAAGGTAATCGTAGCCTTAAGCCTCATCAACCGGGAATGGCTAAAACAGGGGAGGTGCAACAAGGCTAAGTGGGTAGCACCCAAGTAGGACGAGATTTACCCCTGTTTAGAGGTCCCTTTTTATTTCGGCTTAGTGTGTGGTTGGTCGTGCCAACCACGGGGTGGTCTTGTTCGGGACTATCCAGTAAGGGATGATTCCGCCTTGTGTTATAGAGGATTTAGGATGGATCCTCGGTACTGTGATCTAGGCCCCATACTGTGACAGTTGGTACCCCAGTAGCCCTGCCATTGATGAAAACCCATTTTTCCTACGTTCCCTTACGGTTTTGATTGTATTACCCACTTTTATGGCTAGTAGCTGGAATTTAATGAATGTAACAGTTTCGGCTATTTTCTATTTACTTGAAAACCCTATACACTATTATAATATCACTGGATTTCCTATCAAATGTTTTGGTTAGCGTAAGGTAAAAACTTTTCCATGTTTATGTGTGGGAATTCTTACGTGATACCTTTCTTTTCAAAGGATTTTTAATGTTAAGCAACTTTAACCCGTTTACTCACACCGGACCCATGTCTGACCCAAGTGTTTATTTTCTGTTTTATTAAACTCTTGGGTACTCATATTTTGTCTGAGTAGTCGAGGGATTCAAGTTAGCTTTGATGAATTTCTAGAGGAGATTTGGAGCAGGAGGCTTCAGCGTGTAGATATATAGAGTTTCCGCTACGATGATGTATTGTATTGATGTACTTGAGTTATATGATAGACAGAAATTATAACTGTCTAATTTGTGAAGTATAAGTTGTGAAATCTGATGTATATGATACTTTGTATTATTTTATGTGATATATATATTTCATTCATTCCGCTGTGAGAATCTACGTTGTTGAGTTTCTTCTTTCCTATCTTTTTTTCTTCTATCCCTTTCTTTCTTAATTCTTGATGAGTCTTTCTGGTAGATGGAAGACGGGTCATGACATCTAAACTTTGGATATTTGCCTAAATCATCGTAGGAAGCATGAATATCAAGTTAAATTGGAAGAAGTGAATAGGAACTGGGGTTTCTTGTGTAGGCCATGAGCATGGATGGAGGAGGAGAGCATGGTGCTGTGATTTTGGAGTTAAAGGTTGAATCTTTAGGAGGTTGGTGATGGTAGGATGTTTTCTTAGCATTATCAGGGTTTATGCTTGAGTTTTTCTTGGATCTAAGTGAGTTATCTCACTATCTTGTATGTATATGTTGTGTATATGTGTTATGTGCTTGAAATGTAAAGTTAAAGTGACATTAACTAAGTAGAGTTATAAACTTTGGACCATTGTTGTTTTTGAAAGCAAATGACAACTTTATATTACATAACATCAATTACGTTACCTTCTTTAACATGTTTTGTGCACAAGAATTTGTGTTTACATGTTTGGTTGGCTTGTGTGTTGAATTGAAGTATGTTTGAATGTGTTTGAAGCGAGAATAGTCGTTATAAGTGTACTTTGATATCTGCTAATGTTAAATTGCGTAAGTGGAAGATTTGTGAAATCTACTTGGGATAATTAAATTTTATTATTATCTTGGTGTATGGTAAAGTAAAGAAATGTTTCGGAAATTTATAGGAATTATGAACCAAAGTTGTGAAAGTTAGAGGTGAAAATGTCACTATGGATGCAATTTGGAAATGCCTTATGTTCGGCGATTTTCAAAGTCAACTTTGAGAGACATCCTAGGCATTTCTTTGCATTTTTACTATGGTGTACTTATTACTAGAAGAATTTGGAAGTTTAAATCATTCATTAACTCATGAAACAAAGTTGCAAAATGTTACAACAAGAAGAAGGTCGCTATATGTGCACTTTGAAATGTCCTATTTTTGGGAATTTTTGTAATTAAATTAAAAGGCATCCTTTGGGGTTTCTTTGAATTTTTAATAAGTATTGTATGCGTACTTAGTACTAAACAAAAAAATCAAAATTTAATTTTTTTAGAACTGGTCAAACAAAATGGCTAAAGTTAGAGCAAAAAGGTGGTTATAAACACACATTGTAAATGTACCACGTTTTTGGGATTTTTTTTTTGAATAAATTGAAAGATAAACTTAGAGTTTATTTCCATATTTTTTGAGTACATAAAGGTAGTACTTACTATAAAAATTTCAAGTCGTAAGTCATTTATTTAAGTAGTTAAAACCGGTCGTAAAGTTTGTGCTTTTCTACGTTGTTCTTCAACAAGGACTTTTAACAGCATATATAAATGTTGCAGTATGTTGCTAATGGTTTTAAGAGTTTAAAAATGGTATTTAAATTTTGTATTTTCCCCTAATATTTTTAGAGATGTTTTCTAATATATTTTTTAGGATTTTAAAGTTGGCTTTAAGTTTAAATATAATTTTAATATTTATTTGTGAATTTTGGAAGTAAAGGGTTTTTTTATTATAAAACATTAGTTTTAATTATTTTCATAAAATTATAAATTAGTTATTTTCAAGGAATATTTTACATAAATATTTAAAACCTATTTATAAGTATTTTAAAGTAATTATATATATAGGTGTTATGGCACGTGCTTCGCTCATGATGATAGCGCTTGTGTCGCGAGTAAATTGATTAAATTTTACAAATTATATGTATTTAACATATTTAAGAGAAACAATTTTCTTAAACATGTAGTTATGTTTTTGCATTGGAATCATGTGCAATTAGTTTGAATTTCACTTTTAAGTTAGAACATTTTATTTTTTTGTTGCGTTGAATTTTTGTTTCTACTATCAATTAATAAAGAACGAAAACATATAGAAAGTTTAATTACTTGATCATATATTTAAGTGACATTAAGTTTGATAATATATGTAGGAGCTATTGAATTTGTAAAAAAAGTATAGTCGCTAGATCCTACTTTTAAGCTATAGAAACATTTGGTATTGTCTATAGAGATGCGTTTACGGAAGTTTATGCTGATAGCAAAAACCAAAAGAGAAAACCGATAAGATAATAAAATTTAATTACGTTATTTTTTCTAATTTTTTGAATGATATATCACTTGCCACTTCAGAAGTAAATTTATCTTCCCAGCTATAATCATTTTTTGAGGGGGATATTTTATCATCATTTTATTTGATTTCTAGGCATGTATACTATCTTCCATTCAAGATGCTTTTGGAGATATATCATCTTTTTGAGTCAACCTTTGCTTATCAAAGTATTTAATATCCATTGGTTGGTTGATAAATTAAGTTGTATGTTGAAATTAATTTTTTAGTATATAGATTAAAGTAATAATAACGTGATGACTGACATGTACTTTTGAACATTATTTATAAGAAGCATAATCTTTATGCATATTTAAAAGTAGAAAATAATATAAAAAAGAATAAATTTTCATCGATCAATGGATTTTATGTCTGTAAATAACTTGTAATCATGATATTATTTTGATAATACATGGAGCAATGCACTTAAAAAAACAATGCAAATTAATTCTAAAATGCAAATTACCTTTTAAATATAAAATATAAATGTAGAAGTTATAGTCGCATAAATGATTTTTTTGCCTATAGAATAAGATTGGAATACATTTAAAAATTAAAAATAGCATGAAAAAAGAATAAATTTTCATCGATCAGCTGATTTTATATCTGTAAATAACATGTAATTATGATATTATTTTGACAATACGCAGAGCAATGTACTTAAATAAACAATATATACAAATTCTAAAAAGTGCAAATTACTTTCTTAACATAAAATAGAAGTGTAGAAGTTGCAATTTTAGAATTGATTTTTTTTCCTGTAGAATAAGATTACTATAGTGTAAAACATAGTTTTAGTGATATAATTACACTAGCCTGAAACTGTGATATTAAAGGTTAACAATGGCAAGAAACTCAGTGAAGCGTGTTCAAAAAGAAACATTAATGGTGAGAGATCTGAATGGAGGTGACATGAGTGAGAAGTGGAAAAGGAATAGGGATGGAAGGAGATGTGAATATGGATGGATAGAGTTAGTGACATTTATATGATCTGGTACATATTTCATGAATGTTGTATTTGTGTTTTGAAGTTTGAATATTTCTATGTTGAACCGATTAAGGTTGTGGATATGCATATCACGTTTATTTTAACCCATCTGCAGTATCTTAACTCATTTATTGATTCATAAATTTTTGTATTAGGGTAGGAAAAAAATTACAATCCAGAGAACTCTTGACTGACTGATATGGTCAAATATTATGTAACGTTATGCATGGTATATGCTACCGTGTGATATCTAATAGTCATAAATACTCTAATAGATTATTTATTGAAAAGTTAATAGAGCGGTACTATTGCTACAAATATAACATGTTATATTTTTTAGTTTACGTAACGACTCGGATTTTGCCCGCTTGAAAATCGACATCCATACTTCATATCGTATTCGAATGTCATAGATTCGACCGTTCAAATCCGATTCGCCGGAGCTTATAACAACATTAAGTAAACAACACAGCGGAATAAAAGAATAATACATTGATATACAGCTTCGATACAATATCTGATACAACAGATGATCCAATAGATATCAATATACATCAGAGATATGATACAATAAAATAGCAGCGGAAAAGAAAAAAATAGATAACATCTAGCATACGGAACAAATAACTCTGAGATAATCTTCAAAAGAGAACTCCGAGAACTGCAACTCCATTTCCAAGAATCAATCCAGCAATAGCTCGAACTCCCAATAACATATCACCAAGCTCAGCAAGACTGGGGCGATCCAAAGACTGAACTAACTCCAGATAATCTACCGATCCGACTATCTGAAAAACCCAACTCTAGACTGCTCGTGTAGAAATATAATGAGCACCCAGAGTTTAGGAAAGAAACAATAAACTCCGGATCAGTCGTGGGACTGGTGTGAGCAACAAAAACAGTTTATCTTTTAAAACATTCAACATAAGAATTTCAAAGTCAATTCGCAATGCTTTTTAAAAATAAGACTACCATAAGGCCTCCCGCACACACACACAATGCAAACGCAGAATCGGAGGAGATTTCTCCTTATGATAGTCAAAGATGTTTGATACGCATTAAAAGAAACATTTGATATTATTACTAGTGCATAGTGTAGGAAAAATTCATTTCGAAAGTAGAATATAAATCTTAGCCAACATACGACCATTATCGTATGCCTACTATAGCTACCATCTAAACAGTGGGGCGCCACCATAAGTAAATGGAAGGTTCTACAACTAAAACCGTACAAGTCACGTATTGTTTCTTTGGATTTCCAACAAATGGTCAGGCCAAGGAACTTCCCATTGCCACATGAGAACGCCTCTGGAAGGACGTCCCCGAGAACCAAACCGGAACTCTACCAACACAAGGCCGGGTTACCCTTAACTGGGTAACTACTGACACGAGCACGCCATTCCCCGATCGTAAACGACCTTTCTCACGGGATCACGATAACCAACAACCACAAAGTAATAAATTCGCAGTAACCACATAGGTTAAATATCTGGGCTCCATACCATGATACCACCTCTATCCAGAAGGAAATGCACATACCCTAAAGGGAGCTACCCCTCATAACCTTGCTGCTTCTTTCCTGTTTTGACCATTCCGGGGTGTGAGGCTCGACGAAGTCTCGTCCACAAAAACATACTTTATACAAAAGCCATGCTTTGGGTCACAAATGATCATAGAAATGATCACCAAGATAGACGATCAAATAAATGATCCTATCACAAATAATCAACACAATGATCATTTCACAGCAACACTCAGCATGTCACATTACCAAATTGGGAACATATCGCTGATAACCTTCAACTATATAACCTCTGAGCTCGTACGTCTCAGAGAAGGGTGTTAAGCTAAAAGAATAAATTCTTCGCCACCAACAGAAATATATTTGAAAGAAATCGGCTTTATATCTCAATTTGTAATGTCAGACATACAATCCATACAAGTCTGTTCTGGGTTCGAACAGAACCGAAGGCACTTACAAAGAAGTCCTTGCAACCCGGATATTCACAATCCCGATCGGATTTTCCCATCACTTAGGGAGTTTCTATACCGGCGCGACTCGGTGCAGAAACAATCGATAGGTCATCCTATCGCTTTCGCAAATACTCGGTCTTCATCACCGGTCTTCAAATGCTATCCATAACGTCAAATCACGTATTCGGAATGGGTTATACGACACAAAGGTCCTTTCCCGGCTAAACCGAATAGTGAGCGAAAATATTTTCAAAACATATGGATATGGGATTTCAATTAAGTCACAACTTATTACCCAAAACTTTTCTTCAAATGGCTTAACAAATTACCATTTTCACAACCTTTAACGGTTTTAAACAAATTTCACATTTTAATCTTTTAAACAAAAGATTTATTCACAGATTTTCCAAATCAATTTCCATTTCAATTTAACTCGTTAAATCTTTAAATCAAAGATTTAACTTATAGCTTTCAAAACAATTTCATTTCAATTTGATTAAACTAAATCATCAATTTAAATCTGTTAAGAATAAGCAGATTTAATTCATAGCTTTCAAAAAGAATTCATTCATAATTTAGGGAAATCATTTCTCTATTCAATCTTGAAATTTCCCTAATTAACTGGAATCTCAGTTCTTATCTAAAAGTGTTTATCATTTGAAAACAACAGTTTCATTTTGGAAATCTGATTCATTTATACGAGTTGAAATCCTTGGGTTAAATTCAAATTCCCAAAAACAATACTTAAAAATGGTTTAATCCCTATATAACCAATATAACATCTTTTAATCCCTAATTTCAAATCTTAGAATTCAATTTCAAGTATTGAATTTAAATTTAAATCAAATTATTTAAATTCCAAAACTTAATCAAGTAATTTAAAAATAATAAATTTTATTTTGAAATTCCATTTCAAAAGCTTTTCACATTTATTCCGATTCCATTTCCAAAACATTTGAATTTAAAAATTCAAATTTAACTATTCCAAAAATCTGCGACTTAATCGATTTCTCGTGAAATCCATATTTGCGTGTGTATGGTGTGGTCCAGGGTTTTAACACAATAGTGCAACATCATTCAATCATCACAGATTAAATACAACAATATATACGATAAGCGATATAAATTATAATGCTTATCTTTCATACACAGATTCGCAGATATATATATCACAGATAATAAATTTCATCACAGATCTCAACACAAATCAGGATAATCATAAAGCATCATATAACAGGAATATCAGACAAATTAATTATTCAGTCAAGTTTAAACATTCACAAGTAAAACTTATGAATCCACTGATTTATTTTACAAATCATTTGATATAAATTTATTTATCTAACACTTTAATTAATTAAATTATTCTTAATTAATCATATTAATTAATTTAATCTTTAAACCAATTTCATAATAAATCATTCAAATTAACTTAAGTAGTTAATAACAAGTTTATCAATCACTTAAACATTATTAATTTAAACTCTAATTACTATTTTAAAGTAATCCGTCTTAATTACTTTCTAAAATAAGTAATCAATATCAATTAGTCCTCTTAATTGGTTACAACAATTTATTTACTTTAAATTAGTTACAAGATTAATTAATTCTAAATTAATAAACATCCCTTAATAACTTAATTAATTCAAATCATAAATTAATTAACTTATTAATTTAACCATTTAATTACCTTAAAAATTAGATGGATTATAAATCATTAAACCTTAATTATCTTTAAGATAAAACATCGTTTTAGTAATGATTTAATTATCACACTCAAATACATTCTAAAACATGTTGTTTCAAATTCACTTTTAAATTCTATTTCATATTGAAAGAATTTGAAATAACTACAAATTTAATTCTACAATCTTAACCAAGTTAAAAATCTTTTAAAATCAAATGTTATAAAACATTTACCTTTATACAGAAATTCATACTAGAGTTTAAATCAATCATTTAAATTCAAAACATTTTTAAATTAATACTTTAACCCCTTTTTTTAAAGTAGTTAAAAACAAATTTTTTATAAAACATTCTCTAATTCAAACTAGGATACAAAAGTAAATTTGGATCCATCTTTCAAATTCTAGTTTTAAACTTTATATTAAAACCTAGTCTCAAATCTTCAAAAATCTGTTTAATTTAAAAGCCTGTAACATTTCAAATGACCCGAGGCAATCAAATTTTGCTTCGAGTCAAACCCTAAACTACTCCGAACGAGACACAGACGCCACTTCGAGAAAAAAAAATTCGAGTACCCTGTCTGCCTCAACCCAAAATCTCAACGGAAATCACAGTGCACGGTGCACATGCACCATGACTACGCCCACCTCCGACCTACTTCGACCACCTCCCCTCATCGATGATCGTCACTCAAACCGATCTCGATCATCAGATCGATGATAAAAGCATCAAAACAAATTCGAGCGTTCAAGCTCGATACAGCACCCCAAATGAAACCTGGAAACGAGAAATACAGGAACACCCAAAACCTATCAACGCACCCCGCTCACAACTCCGACCACCGGAGAGCCACCACCTCCTGCCATGAACGCGTCATCCACCCAACCACCATTTCCCGAAGGCACGAGCGACTCGATGCACTGAGGAATGAGAACGAATCCCAAAACTTCGACTTGAACCGGAACGCCACTGAACCCTATAATCGCCATTCCCAACCACCACGGTGATGATAAAATTACCGCACCAATTTTGCCAAGATCCCCATGCCTCAGACCACCTCCAGCCCAAACATCGACCGGCTCCATCACGTCGATCAACGGCGATTACCAAAAACGCCCAAAACATATATTTCGAAATTCCCAATCGATTATCACACTAAAAATTACAAAATGTATATCAAAAATTATAATTTTCGATAGTGAACACATATGTGTAATTCAAAACAGAAATTGATTTTGTTGATTTTCAACTTGTATATATAACCTTACTGTTATTTCTATTTTTTAGCCTATTTGTTAAAATTTAAACCTTGAAACTATTTTTATAATATCCAACATACAATAACAACCATTTTTCATTTAAACATCGAAGTCTAATTTTAATTTTATTCGAAGCTTTGAATTTTTGAAGGCAAGGCAAGAACTGAAACACAGGAAACAAGGTATATAAATATATACATATACATGCATACTTACACACATATGCATAGATAACAATTCCGTTATATAAAATCAGAGAAGTTTTATGCAACATCAATATCAAGTATCAGGTCAACCCAGGCATTTGAATCATTCATAATTTAAATTGTTTTTAAAACAAAGTGTTTACTCACATGATTTTGCAGAGAAATGAACAGAGCCTGTATTTGAATCAGGCTTTTGAAAATACAAGCTGAAAACCCTCCTTGATCTTTGGGTTGTATGTTGTTTAAACTGAGATGTTTAAATTGAATTTGTCTAGGGGTTGTTTACTCAAATCCTTGATTTACATTTGCTTTATTGTCTCAGGATTTAAGAATGCATGCAGTTAGATTGAAGAAGAATGCTTTGGTTTGCTTAGTTGTGATAATGAACTGGAATAAGGGTTTGATGCATATAAAAAGGAAGTATGCAGTATATTATTTGTACAAAAAAGCATGTTAAGGATGCTTGCATTAAATGCATAAGGTATGTTGCATTAAATGCTTGAGTACCTTATGTTTTTTTTTCAACTTTACCTTTTTTTTTTTCTTGCATTTGAATAACTCGGCTGATATGTTTTATTTGTACTTGCTTTTACTTTACTTTCTAAGCTACAGCCTTGTCCTGTTATCTACTCCATACTTATCTTTTCTTTGCTTTGTTTTTGACTGAAATGATTTCCAGTAAGTACACTGGTTTACATACTCATTATCTTACTTAATTATTTATATGAAGATTTTGTATGCTAGAGATATTTGCTGTTCTATGCTATTTTAAATGCATATGCAGTTTTGTTTCTAGTTTAAGTGTACTAAAGATACTTGTATAAATTCTTTTGTCTTGTTTTATATGCTTACTCTCTATTTGCCTGCATACACATCTCTTTTATTTTCTTTGTATATTATGCAAGCTTGTTTTATTTATGTAAAAATATATACTTTATATTTTTTTCATTTACATAGCTTGCTTGGTATTTGCTTTTATATACTTGTCTTTTTATTGTCCACACTTGAATATATTGTATTGTTTTGTAATTTATCTTCTAATCATATTTTCTAACATACGTATTAAATTTACAACGTATATTTTATTTTATATTTTTCTATATATACATACATATATAGTATTTAAATTCAAATCAAATATATATATATGTCATATATATATATATATAATTTTAAATTTACTCACATATGCTCAAATACATATATACACATATATTCTCATATATATATATATATACATATATGCAAATTTTCAAATCAATTTGACTTAATATATTTTCTATTTGAATCGGGGAAACTCGCATCTCTTAAATCGATAAATTTTACAATTTTAATTCAAAATTTCTTTTAATTATCAATTTAAATCAAATTAAAATCTAGGGTCGTTACAAACTTCCCCCCTTAAAAGAATTTCGTCCTCGAAATTTGCAGGCATGAAAACAACACAGAGATAGACTCAATCTCTACAATTCCTCAAACTTAAGATATGAATTCCAAATTCAAGTCGGAATATCTCAGAATACATACCAATTTGTCCCTCTTTGAACTTTGGTATTCACAATAGATTGCAATAGAATTTCAAAATTTGGTTTTAAACAAAATCATTTTATTGATTTAATTCAAATTATCTTCATATTCTATTAATCAATTTAACTCAAATTAAAATTTCCAATTCATTCAAAATTTCCAATTTATATTCATTAAGGATTAAATCGAAAAGCCGATAAGAAACGATAAAGATAAGGATTTTCTATAACAAATCGTAGAGCTACCATCATATCAAAACTTCTTCTTTCTGGAGCTGTCACGAAGTAATTAAAAGAATTTAGAAACGAATCAAAGAAATTGATAAGAAAGTTATTTCCACTGTTGTTACAGAGTATTGACCAATTATAGTCATATTTCCCTGTCCTCTATCTCGTTCTCTTCTTGCACTCATACTTACTATCAGTAGATAGTAAGAGAATTTACTAAGGCATTCAAACGGATATCTTAAGGATTACTCATTCTAGGATTTACTTCACCCTATCTCTAATGAGTTACTTAATGTGTTACACTCCTGAGCTAAAGTTCAACCCTTTGCTCTGATACCAAATGTAACAACTCGGATTTTGCCCGCTTGAAAATCGACATCCATACTTCCTATCGTATTCGGATGTCATAGATTCGACCGTTCAAATCCGATTCGCCGGAGCTTATAACAACATTAAGTAAACAACACAGCGGAATAAAAGAATAATACATTGATATACATCTTCGATACAATATCTAATACAACAGATGATCCAATAGATATCAATATACATCAGAGATATGATACAATAAAATAGCAGCGGAAAAGAAAAAAATAGATAACATCTAGCATACGGAACAAATAACTCTGAGATAATCTTCAAAAGAGAACTCCGAGAACTGCAACTCCATTTCCAAGAATCAATCCAGCAATAGCTCGAACTCCCAATAACATATCACCAAGCTCAGCAAGACTGGTGCGATCCAAAGACTGAACTAACTCCAGATAATCTACCAATCTGACTATCTGAAAAACCCAACTCTAGACAGCTCGTGTAGAAATATAATGAGCACCCAGAGTTTAGGAAAGAAACAATAAACTCCGGATCAGTCGTGGGACTGGTGTGAGCAACAAAAACAGTTTATCTTTTAAAACATTCAACATAAGAATTTCAAAGTCAATTCGCAATGCTTTTTAAAAATGAGACTACCATAAGGCCTCCCGCACACACACACACAATGCAAACGCAGAATCGGAGGAGATTTCTCCTTATGATAGTCAAAGATGCTTGATACGCATTAAAAGAAACATTTGATATTATTACTAGTGCATAGTGTAGGAAAAATTCATTTCGAAAGTAGAATATAAATCTTAGCCAACATACGACCATTATCGTATGCCTACTATAGCTACCTCTAAACAGTGGGGCGCCACCATAAGTAAATGGCAGGTTCTACGACTAAAACCGTACAAGTCACGTATTGTTTCTTTGGATTTCCAACAAATGGTCAGGCCAAGGAACTTCCCATTGCCACATGAGAACGCCTCTGGAAGGACGTCCCCGAGAACCAAACCGGAACTCTACCAACACAAGGCCGGGTTACCCCTAACTGGGTAACTACTGACACGAGCACGCCATTCCCCGATCGTAAACGACCTTTCTCACGGGATCCCGATAACCAACAACCACAAAGTAATAAATTCGCAGTAACCACATAGGTTAAATATCTGGGCTCCATACCATGATACCACCTCTATCCAGAAGGAAATGCACATACCCTAAAGGGAGCTACCCCTCATAACCTTGCTGCTTCTTTCCTGTTTTGACCATTCCGGGGTGTGAGGCTCGACGAAGTCTCGTCCACAAAAACATACTTTATACAAAAGCCATGCTTTGGGTCACAAATGATCATAGAAATGATCACCAAGATAGACGATCAAATAAATGATCCTATCACAAATAATCAACACAATGATCATTTTACAGCAACACTCAGCATGTCACATTACCAAATTGGGAACATATCGCTGATAACCTTCAACTATATAACCTCTGAGCTCGTACGTCTCAGAGAAGGGTGTTAAGCTAAAAGAATAAATTCTTCGCCACCAACAGAAATATATTTGAAAGAAATCGGCTTTATATCTCAATTTGTAATATCAGACATACAATCCATACAAGTCTGTTCTGGGTTCGAACAGAACCGAAGGCACTTACAAAGAAGTCCTTGCAACCCGGATATTCACAATCCCGATCGGATTTTCCCATCACTTAGGGAGTTTCTATACCGGCGCGACTCGGTGCAGAAACAATCGATAGGTCATCCTATCGCTTTCGCAAATACTCGGTCTTCATCACCGGTCTTCAAATGCTATCCATAACATCAAATCACATATTCGGAATGGGTTATACGACACAAAGGTCCTTTCCCGGCTAAACCGAATAGTGAGCGAAAATATTTTCAAAACATATGGATATGGGATTTCAATTAAGTCACAACTTATTACCCAAAACTTTTCTTCAAATGGCTTAACAAATTACCATTTTCACAACCTTTAACGGTTTTAAACAAATTTCACATTTTAATCTTTTAAACAAAAGATTTATTCACAGATTTTCCAAATCAATTTCCATTTCAATTTAACTCGTTAAATCTTTAAATCAAAGATTTAACTTATAGCTTTCAAAACAATTTCATTTCAATTTGATTAAACTAAATCATCAATTTAAATCTGTTAAGAATAAGCAGATTTAATTCATAGCTTTCAAAAAGAATTCATTCATAATTTAAGGAAATCATTTCTCTATTCAATCTTGAAATTTCCCTAATTAACTGGAATCTCAGTTCTTATCTAAAAGTGTTTATCATTTGAAAACAACAGTTTCATTTTGGAAATCTGATTCATTTATACGAGTTGAAATCCTTGGGTTAAATTCAAATTCCCAAAAACAATACTTAAAAATGGTTTAATCCCTATATAACCAATATAACATCTTTTAATCCCTAATTTCAAATCTTAGAATTCAATTTCAAGTATTGAATTTAAATTTAAATCAAATTATTTAAATTCCAAAACTTAATCAAGTAATTTAAAAATAATAAATTTTATTTTGAAATTCCATTTCAAAAGCTTTTCACATTTATTCCGATTCCATTTCCAAAACATTTGAATTTAAAAATTCAAATTGAACTATTCCAAAAATTTGCGACTTAATCGATTTTCTCGTGAAATCCATATTTGCGTGTGTATGGTGTGGTCCAGGGTTTTAACACAATAGTGCAACATCATTCAATCATCACAGATTAAATACAACAATATATACGATAAGCGATATAAATTATAACGCTTATCTTTCATACACAGATTCGCAGATATATATATCACAGATAATAAATTTCATCACAGATCACAACACAAATCAGGATAATCATAAAGCATCATATAACAGGAATATCAGACAAATTAATTATTCAGTCAAGTTTAAACATTCACAAGTAAAACTTATGAATCCACTGATTTATTTTACAAATCATTTGATATAAATTTATTTATCTAACACTTTAATTAATTAAATTATTCTTAATTAATCATATTAATTAATTTAATCTTTAAACCAATTTCATAATAAATCATTCAAATTAACTTAAGTAGTTAATAACAAGTTTATCAATCACTTAAACATTATTAATTTAAACTCTAATTACTATTTTAAAGTAATCCGTCTTAATTACTTTCTAAAATAAGTAATCAATATCAATTAGTCCTCTTAATTGGTTACAACAATTTATTTACTTTAAATTAGTTACAAGATTAATTAATTCTAAATTAATAAACATCCCTTAATAACTTAATTAATTCAAATCATAAATTAATTAACTTATTAATTTAACCATTTAATTACCTTAAAAATTAGATGGATTATAAATCATTAAACCTTAATTATCTTTAAGATAAAACATCGTTTTAGTAATGATTTAATTATCACACTCAAATACATTCTGAAACATGTTGTTTCAAATTCACTTTTAAATTCTATTTCATATTGAGAGAATTTGAAAGAACTACAAATTTAATTCTACAATCTTAACCAAGTTAAAACTCTTTTAAAATCAAATGTTATAAAACATTTACCTTTATACAGAAATTCATACTAGAGTTTAAATCAATCATTTAAATACAAAACATTTTTAAATTAATACTTTAACCCCTTTTTTTAAAGTAGTTAAAAACAAATTTTTTATAAAACATTCTCTAATTCAAACTAGGATACAAAAGTAAATTTGGATCCATCTTTCAAATTCTAGTTTTAAACTTTATATTAAAACCTGGTCTCAAATCTTCAAAAATCTGTTTAATTTAAAAGCCTGTAACATTTCAAATGACCCGAGGCAATCAAATTTTGCTTCGAGTCAAACCCTAAACTACTCCGAGCAAGACGCAGACGCCACTTCGAGAAAAAAAAATTCGAGTACCCTGTCTGCCTCAACCCAAAATCTCAACGGAAATCACAGTGCACGGTGCACATGCACCATGACTACGCCCACCTCCGACCTACTTCGACCACCTCCCCTCATCGATGATCGTCACTCAAACCGATCTCGATCATCAGATCGATGATAAAAGCATCAAAACAAATTCGAGCGTTCAAGCTCGATACAGCACCCCAAATGAAACCTGGAAACGAGAAATACAGGAACACCCAAAACCTGTCAACGCACCCCGCTCACAACTCCGACCACCGGAGAGCCACCACCTCCTGCCATGAACGCGTCGTCCACCCAACCACCATTTCCCGAAGGCACGAGCGACTCGATGCACTGAGGAATGAGAACGAATCCCAAAACTTCGACTTGAACCGGAACGCCACTGAACCCTATAATCGCCATTCCCAACCACCACGGTGATGATAAAATTACCGCACCAATTTTGCCAAGATCCCCATGCCTCAGACCACCTCCAGCCCAAACATCGACCGGCTCCATCACGTCGATCAACGGCGATTACCAAAAACGCCCAAAACATATATTTCGAAATTCCCAATCGATTATCACACTAAAAATTACAAAATGTATATCAAAAATTATAATTTTCGATAGTGAACACATATGTGTAATTCAAAACAGAAATTGATTTTGTTGATTTTCAACTTGTATATATAACCTTACTGTTATTTCTATTTTTTTAGCCTATTTGTTAAAATTTAAACCTTGAAACTATTTTTATAATATCCAACATACAATAACAACCATTTTTCATTTAAACATCGAAGTCTAATTTTAATTTTATTCGAAGCTTTGAATTTTTGAAGGCAAGGCAAGAACTGAAACACAGGAAACAAGGTATATAAATATATACATATACATGCATACTTACACACATATGCATAGATAACAATTCCGTTATATAAAATCAGAGAAGTTTTATGCAACATCAATATCAAGTATCAGGTCAACCCAGGCATTTGAATCATTCATAATTTAAATTGTTTTTAAAACAAAGTGTTTACTCACATGATTTTGCAGAGAAATGAACAGAGCCTGTATTTGAATCAGGCTTTTGAAAATACAAGCTGAAAACCCTCCTTGATCTTTGGGTTGTATGTTGTTTAAACTGAGATATTTAAATTGAATTTGTCTAGGGGTTGTTTACTCAAATCCTTGATTTACATTTGCTTTATTGTCTCAGGATTTAAGAATGCATGCAGTTAGATTGAAGAAGAATGCTTTGGTTTGCTTAGTTGTGATAATGAACTGGAATAAGGGTTTGATGCATATAAAAAGGAAGTATGCAGTATATTATTTGTACAAAAAAGCATGTTAAGGATGCTTGCATTAAATGCATAAGGTATGTTGCATTAAATGCTTGAGTACCTTATGTTTTTTTTCAACCTTACCTTTTTTTTTCTTGCATTTGAATAACTCGGCTGATATGTTTTATTTGTACTTGCTTTTACTTTACTTTCTAAGCTACAGCCTTGTCCTGTTATCTACTCCATACTTATCTTTTCTTTGCTTTGTTTTTGACTGAAATGATTTCCAGTAAGTACACTGGTTTACATACTCATTATCTTACTTAATTATTTATATGAAGATTTTGTATGCTAGAGATATTTGCTGTTCTATGCTATTTTAAATGCATATGCAGTTTTGTTTCTAGTTTAAGTGTACTAAAGATACTTGTATAAATTCTTTTGTCTTGTTTTATATGCTTACTCTCTATTTGCCTGCATACACATCTCTTTTATTTTCTTTGTATATTATGCAAGCTTGTTTTATTTATGTAAAAATATATACTTTATATTTTTTTCATTTACATAGCTTGCTTGGTATTTGCTTTTATATACTTGTCTTTTTATTGTCCACACTTGAATATATTGTATTGTTTTGTAATTTATCTTCTAATCATATTTTCTAACATACGTATTAAATTTACAACGTATATTTTATTTTATATTTTTCTATATATACATACATATATAGTATTTAAATTCAAATCAAATATATATATATGTCATATATATATATATAATTTTAAATTTACTCACATATGCTCAAATACATATATACACATATATTCTCATATATATATATATACATATATGCAAATTTTCAAATCAATTTGACTTAATATATTTTCTATTTGAATCGGGGAAACTCGCATCTCTTAAATCGATAAATTTTACAATTTTAATTCAAAATTTCTTTTAATTATCAATTTAAATCAAATTAAAATCTAGGGTCGTTACAAACTTCCCCCTTAAAAGAATTTCGTCCTCGAAATTTGCAGGCATGAAAACAACACAGAGATAGACTCAATCTCTACAATTCCTCAAACTTAAGATATGAATTCCAAATTCAAGTCGGAATATCTCAGAATACATACCAATTTGTCCCTCTTCGAACTTTGGTATTCACAATAGATTGCAATAGAATTTCAAATTTTGGTTTTAAACAAAATCATTTTATTGATTTAATTCAAATTATCTTCATATTCTATTAATCAATTTAACTCAAATTAAAATTTCCAATTCATTCAAAATTTCCAATTTATATTCATTAAGGATTAAATCGAAAAGCCGATAAGAAACGATAAAGATAAGGATTTTCTATAACAAATCGTAGAGCTACCATCATATCAAAACTTCTTCTTTCTGGAGCTGTCACGAAGTAATCAAAAGAATTTAGAAACGAATCAAAGAAATTGATAAGAAAGTTATTTCCACTGTTGTTACAGAGTATTGACCAATTATAGTCGTATTTCCCTGTCCTCTATCTCGTTCTCTTCTTGCACTCATACTTACTATCAGTAGATAGTAAGAGAATTTACTAAGGCATTCAAACGGATATCTTAAGGATTACTCATTCTAGGATTTACTTCACCCTATCTCTAATGAGTTACTTAATGTGTTACACTCCTGAGCTAAAGTTCAACCCTTAGCTCTGATACCAAATGTAACGACTCGGATTTTGCCCGCTTGAAAATCGACATCCATACTTCATATCGTATTCGGATGTCATAGATTCGACCGTTCAAATCCGATTCGCCGGAGCTTATAACAACATTAAGTAAACAACACAGCGGAATAAAAGAATAATACATTGATATACAGCTTCGATACAATATCTGATACAACAGATGATCCAATAGATATCAATATACATCAGAGATATGATACAATAAAATAGCAGCGGAAAAGAAAAAAATAGATAACATCTAGCATACGGAACAAATAACTCTGAGATAATCTTCAAAAGAGAACTCCGAGAACTGCAACTCCATTTCCAAGAATCAATCCAGCAATAGCTCGAACTCCCAATAACATATCACCAAGCTCAGCAAGACTGGTGCGATCCAAAGACTGAACTAACTCCAGATAATCTACCAATCTGACTATCTGAAAAACCCAACTCTAGACAGCTCGTGTAGAAATATAATGAGCACCCAGAGTTTAGGAAAGAAACAATAAACTCCGGATCAGTCGTGGGACTGGTGTGAGCAACAAAAACAGTTTATCTTTTAAAACATTCAACATAAGAATTTCAAAGTCAATTCGCAATGCTTTTTAAAAATGAGACTACCATAAGGCCTCCCGCACACACACACACAATGCAAACGCAGAATCGGAGGAGATTTCTCCTTATGATAGTCAAAGATGCTTGATACGCATTAAAAGAAACATTTGATATTATTACTAGTGCATAGTGTAGGAAAAATTCATTTCGAAAGTAGAATATAAATCTTAGCCAACATACGACCATTATCGTATGCCTACTATAGCTACCATCTAAACAGTGGGGCGCCACCATAAGTAAATGGCAGGTTCTACAACTTAAACCGTACAAGTCACGTATTGTTTCTTTGGATTTCCAACAAATGGTCAGGCCAAGGAACTTCCCATTGCCACATGAGAACGCCTCTGGAAGGACGTCCCCGAGAACCAAACCGGAACTCTACCAACACAAGGCCGGGTTACCCCTAACTGGGTAACTACTGACACGAGCACGCCATTCCCCGATCGTAAACGACCTTTCTCACGGGATCCCGATAACCAACAACCACAAAGTAATAAATTCGCAGTAACCACATAGGTTAAATATCTGGGCTCCATACCATGATACCACCTCTATCCAGAAGGAAATGCACATACCCTAAAGGGAGCTACCCCTCATAACCTTGCTGCTTCTTTCCTGTTTTGACCATTCCGGGGTGTGAGGCTCGACGAAGTCTCGTCCACAAAAACATACTTTATACAAAAGCCATGCTTTGGGTCACAAATGATCATAGAAATGATCACCAAGATAGACGATCAAATAAATGATCCTATCACAAATAATCAACACAATGATCATTTCACAGCAACACTCAGCATGTCACATTACCAAATTGGGAACATATCGCTGATAACCTTCAACTATATAACCTCTGAGCTCGTACGTCTCAGAGAAGGGTGTTAAGCTAAAAGAATAAATTCTTCGCCACCAACAGAAATATATTTGAAAGAAATCGGCTTTATATCTCAATTTGTAATGTCAGACATACAATCCATACAAGTCTGTTCTGGGTTCGAACAGAACCGAAGGCACTTACAAAGAAGTCCTTGCAACCCGGATATTCACAATCCCGATCGGATTTTCCCATCACTTAGGGAGTTTCTATACCGGCGCGACTCGGTGCAGAAACAATCGATAGGTCATCCTATCGCTTTTGCAAATACCCGGTCTTCATCACCGGTCTTCAAATGCTATCCATAACGTCAAATCACATATTCGGAATGGGTTATACGACACAAAGGTCCTTTCTCGGCTAAACCGAATAGTGAGCGAAAATATTTTCAAAACATATGGATATGGGATTTCAATTAAGTCACAACTTATTACCCAAAACTTTTCTTCAAATGGCTTAACAAATTACCATTTTCACAATCTTTAGCGGTTTTAAACAAATTTCACATTTTAATCTTTTAAACAAAAGATTTATTCACAGATTTTCCAAATCAATTTCCATTTCAATTTAACTCGTTAAATCTTTAAATCAAAGATTTAACTTATAGCTTTCAAAACAATTTCATTTCAATTTGATTAAACTAAATCATCAATTTAAATCTGTTAAGAATAAGCAGATTTAATTCATAGCTTTCAAAAAGAATTCATTCATAATTTAGGGAAATCATTTCTCTATTCAATCTTGAAATTTCCCTAATTAACTGGAATCTCAGTTCTTATCTAAAAGTGTTTATCATTTGAAAACAACAGTTTCATTTTGGAAATCTGATTCATTTATACGAGTTGAAATCCTTGGGTTAAATTCAAATTCCCAAAAACAATACTTAAAAATGGTTTAATCCCTATATAACCAATATAACATCTTTTAATCCCTAATTTCAAATCTTAGAATTCAATTTCAAGTATTGAATTTAAATTTAAATCAAATTATTTAAATTCCAAAACTTAATCAAGTAATTTAAAAATAATAAATTTTATTTTGAAATTCCATTTCAAAAGCTTTTCACATTTATTCCGATTCCATTTCCAAAACATTTGAATTTAAAAATTCAAATTTAACTATTCCAAAAATCTGCGACTTAATCGATTTTCTCATGAAATCCATATTTGCGTGTGTATGGTGTGGTCCAGGGTTTTAACACAATAGTGCAACATCATTCAATCATCACAGATTAAATACAACAATATATACGATAAGCGATATAAATTATAACGCTTATCTTTCATACACAGATTCGCAGATATATATATCACAGATAATAAATTTCATCACAGATCTCAACACAAATCAGGATAATCATAAAGCATCATATAACAGGAATATCAGACAAATTAATTATTCAGTCAAGTTTAAACATTCACAAGTAAAACTTATGAATCCACTGATTTATTTTACAAATCATTTGATATAAATTTATTTATCTAACACTTTAATTAATTAAATTATTCTTAATTAATCATATTAATTAATTTAATCTTTAAACCAATTTCATAATAAATCATTCAAATTAACTTAAGTAGTTAATAACAAGTTTATCAATCACTTAAACATTATTAATTTAAACTCTAATTAATATTTTAAAGTAATCCGTCTTAATTACTTTCTAAAATAAGTAATCAATATCAATTAGTCCTCTTAATTGGTTACAACAATTTATTTACTTTAAATTAATTACAAGATTAATTAATTCTAAATTAATAAACATCCCTTAATAACTTAATTAATTCAAATCATAAATTAATTAACTTATTAATTTAACCATTTAATTACCTTAAAAATTAGATGGATTATAAATCATTAAACCTTAATTATCTTTAAGATAAAACATCGTTTTAGTAATGATTTAATTATCACACTCAAATACATTCTAAAACATGTTGTTTCAAATTCACTTTTAAATTCTATTTCATATTGAAAGAATTTGAAATAACTACAAATTTAATTCTACAATCTTAACCAAGTTAAAACTCTTTTAAAATCAAATGTTATAAAACATTTACCTTTATACAGAAATTCATACTAGAGTTTAAATCAATCATTTAAATTCAAAACATTTTTAAATTAATACTTTAACCCCTTTTTTTAAAGTAGTTAAAAACAAATTTTTTATAAAACATTCTCTAATTCAAACTAGGATACAAAAGTAAATTTGGATCCATCTTTCAAATTCTAGTTTTAAACTTTATATTAAAACCTGGTCTCAAATTTTCAAAAATCTGTTTAATTTAAAAGCCTGTAACATTTCAAATGACCCGAGGCAATCAAATTTTGCTTCGAGTCAAACCCTAAACTACTCCGAGCGAGACACAGACGCCACTTCGAGAAAAAAAAATTCGAGTACCCTGTCTGCCTCAACCCAAAATCTCAACGGAAATCACAGTGCACGGTGCACATCCACCGTGACTACGCCCACCTCCGACCTACTTCGACCACCTCCCCTCATCGATGATCGTCACTCAAACTGATCTCGATCATCAGATCGATGACAAAAGCATCAAAACAAATTCGAGCGTTCAAGCTCGATACAGCACCCCAAATGAAACCTGGAAACGAGAAATACAGGAACACCCAAAACCTGTCAACGCACCCCGCTCACAACTCCGACCACCGGAGAGCCACCACCTCCTGCCATGAACGCGTCGTCCACCCAACCACCATTTCCCGAAGGCATGAGCGACTCGATGCACTAAGGAATGAGAACGAATCCCAAAACTTCGACTTGAACAGGAACGCCACTAAACCCTATAATCGCCATTCCCAACCACCACGGTGATGATAAAATTACCGCACCAATTTTGCCAAGATCCCCATGCCTCAGACCACCTCCAGCCCAAACATCGACCGGCTCCATCACGTCGATCAACGGCGATTACCAAAAACGCCCAAAACATATATTTCGAAATTCCCAATCGATTATCACACTAAAAATTACAAAATGTATATCAAAAATTATAATTTTCGATAGTGAACACATATGTGTAATTCAAAACAGAAATTGATTTTGTTGATTTTCAACTTGTATATATAACCTTACTGTTATTTCTATTTTTTTAGCCTATTTGTTAAAATTTAAACCTTGAAACTATTTTTATAATATCCAACATACAATAACAACCATTTTTCATTTAAACATCGAAGTCTAATTTTAATTTTATTCGAAGCTTTGAATTTTTGAAGGCAAGGCAAGAACTGAAACACAGGAAACAAGGTATATAAATATATACATATACATGCATACTTACACACATATGCATAGATAACAATTCCGTTATATAAAATCAGAGAAGTTTTATGCAACATCAATATCAAGTATCAGGTCAACCCAGGTATTTGAATCATTCATAATTTAAATTGTTTTTAAAACAAAGTGTTTACTCACATGATTTTGCAGAGAAATGAACAGAGCCTGTATTTGAATCAGGCTTTTGAAAATACAAGCTGAAAACCCTCCTTGATCTTTGGGTTGTATGTTGTTTAAACTGAGATGTTTAAATTGAATTTGTCTAGGGGTTGTTTACTCAAATCCTTGATTTACATTTGCTTTATTGTCTCAGGATTTAAGAATGCATGCAGTTAGATTGAAGAAGAATGCTTTGGTTTGCTTAGTTGTGATAATGAACTGGAATAAGGGTTTGATGCATATAAAAAGGAAGTATGCAGTATATTATTTGTACAAAAAAGCATGTTAAGGATGCTTGCATTAAATGCATAAGGTATGTTGCATTAAATGCTTGAGTACCTTATGTTTTTTTTCAACCTTACCTATTTTTTTTCTTGCATTTGAATAACTCGGCTGATATGTTTTATTTGTACTTGCTTTTACTTTACTTTCTAAGCTACATCCTTGTCCTGTTATCTACTCCATACTTATCTTTTCTTTGCTTTGTTTTTGACTGAAATGATTTCCAGTAAGTACACTGGTTTACATACTCATTATCTTACTTAATTATTTATATGAAGATTTTGTATGCTAGAGATATTTGCTGTTCTATGCTATTTTAAATGCATATGCAGTTTTGTTTCTAGTTTAAGTGTACTAAAGATACTTGTATAAATTCTTTTGTCTTGTTTTATATGCTTACTCTCTATTTGCCTGCATACACATCTCTTTTATTTTCTTTGTATATTATGCAAGCTTGTTTTATTTATGTAAAAATATATACTTTATATTTTTTTCATTTACATAGCTTGCCTGGTATTTGCTTTTATATACTTGTCTTTTTATTGTCCACACTTGAATATATTGTATTGTTTTGTAATTTATCTTCTAATCATATTTTCTAACATACGTATTAAATTTACAATGTATATTTTATTTTATATTTTTCTATATATACATACATATATAGTATTTAAATTCAAATCAAATATATATATATATGTCATATATATATATAATTTTAAATTTACTCACATATGCTCAAATACATATATACACATATATTCTCATATATATATACATATATGCAAATTTTCAAATCAATTTGACTTAATATATTTTCTATTTGAATCGGGGAAACTCGCATCTCTTAAATCGATAAATTTTACAATTTTAATTCAAAATTTCTTTTAATTATCAATTTAAATCAAATTAAAATCTAGGGTCGTTACAGTTTATAAACAGAGTTGTGTGACTTTGCTACCGTAATTGTATAATGTTATACGGTTGCTACCTTAAATTTTGCTATGTATTTATTCTCATAATTGTATAATGTGTATTAGCCACTTGCTTGATGCAGTAAATTGATATAATAATGGCATTATTACATTAATGAAAATTAATGCTTATTAATTCCACTTTCCAACGTTTTATTCTTCCCTTAAATCTATTTTTGCACTCACTATGTTTCTCATTCATACACGTTTTGATATTTGTATCATTTATTCACAGTTTAATGCATAACCTTGAAATTCATAAATCTCTAGATATGGTATATAATAAATCAAAAAATATATTCATTTGTTTAAATTAGTTAATCAGAATCAACTAGTTAAATCGTTTCCAACATTGCAATACCATTTCTGTTTTGATATTTGTATCATTTATTCACAATTTAACGCATAATCTTAAAATTCATAAATATCTATATATGGTATACAATAAAGCAAGATATATTCATTTGTTTAAATTAATTAAACATTAACATATAATTTTTTTCCATGTCCTATATAAAGGGCAATTTTGAAATTTTGCAGTCGGACCAAAAGTTTATGCTTTCAAGCCAACTATTAATAAAGATATAGGTTTTGAAAAAGGAAATTAATTAGGCTTAACACTAAAAGCCAATGAAGTAGGCTTCTCTATTTGTGTGTGTTTAGATTGATGTTCGATTAGGGATAGAAACAATTATGTTCTAACCAACCGACTTTCCTCTTCACCGGGGAATAGTTAAGTCTGGAATGTTGGAAATGTGTTAAATATGTTGATTTCCTAATTATTTATGAAAATAATTAATACTATACTTAAAACTAAAAGCTAGTAAGGGTAGACTTATCTATTTGTGAGATTCAAGAATGAGGTGTCTAGGCAAGACTTTTATATGAAAGCCGTGCTCTAACTTCCTTGGCTTCACCCTTGAATGAGGGATAATATAAGTTGGAGTGTCGAAAACAAGTTAAGTATATGAACCGTAATTACTATAGGCGATTGTTTTTGACCGGATAGTCGATTAGTAGACTATCAAACTTAACCAAATATTAACTTAGATCTTTAAAAGAATGTTTTTAAAGATAATTTATGTACGAAATGGTTTTGGTCAACAATGTGTTACCCTTTTTGATTATACTTATGGATGTAAATATATCTTTAACAGAATGTTTTAAAGATAAACATAAGTGAAATGGCTTTAGATTTGTAATGACAATGCTTGAGTAACATTAGTTTAACCATTTTGAATGGATATATAAAAGTACTTAGAACCTTAAAATGGATATTATGAAGGAATTTATAAGTATGGAATCCATTGGAAAAAGATAGAAAAAGTAAAGGTTTAAAGTAAGAAATATTGTTAAGGATTTATGGATATACTTATACCATTTGAGATAAGTACATGAATACTTTTCAAAGTATTGAAAGTGTACAGATGAATAGTAGAAACTGATTATAGAAGTTTTATTCGATAAAAGAAGTTTTATTAATAAAAGAAGTTTTATTCCATAAAAGATTAGTTAAATAAAAAGGGGATTAGAAGTTGCTTATGTAACTTAATCATGCTTTGTGTGACTTGATCGTGTTTTGTGTGTTTGCTTGTTTATGGAATGTATTTAGTGTCATACATAGCACTAAATGTTCATAAATGTGATAAGTATATGAGACTTAGTTTCCATATGTGACCGTTTCCATTATTGTTTAATATGACCAAATTCGTTAATTCAGTCTTGAAGATACCGAGATCGGTAAGTGTTTTGCATATCGAAAACCACTTCAAGACTGAGATACGCTTTCTACTTCTTAGATGTGGATCTGTTTGAGATGTTGGAATCCATATATGGTTTTGAGATACGTGCGAGATGTGGGAATCCATTTAGGGATTCATGTTCTGTTCGAGTGATGAAGACTCGTGCGAGAGATGCTGAACATGACCTCGACATCGAAAATAGCTAAAGACAGAGCATGATGCACAATCTGGGGTTTGGCGGACCAGCAATAGGGTATTATCAACTCCAAATCTAGAGTATGCTTATCGATGTTGGTACTGGTAGTTGATGACATTTGGTTCCATGTGGTTCATGTTTATATTCGGGCATGGGCCTTTGTGTTCGCCTTATGGTATATTTTATTTGGAGATATACGCCACTCGAAAGAAACTCTGATCCTTATGCATGGAGATTGGATTTCAGCTATAACGAAGGGATCTAAATGGAGAATCCATTATACAAACATGCCTTAGTGGTTTTGATTGTACCGTAATATTTTATGTTGTGATTAATATAAGCACCACAGCTATTTTCTAATTTATTTTCTTTACCAAAACATTATCTATTATATCACCTTATGTACTTATTAGATGAGTGGCCGTTATGACATCAAGTGACGTCTAAAAAGTACCGTTATACGATAATAACATATTTCTTGAGTTTCTCATATTAGACTTGTGTCTGATGCATGGTTTTTGTTTTCCGTAAATTCCTTATTTGCTCTTTCGAGTAGTTTGAGAAATGTTGGTTTTCATTGATGTTCTTTGGTGCTCAAGAAGACACGCTAGATGGTTCATCTACCCTAGTATTCTTATTTCTCCTACATTACTAGATTATACATATTAGTATTTGTTAAGATAAGGTGTTATAACTGTTCAGGCTAATTATAGTATTTAGAATTATAACTCTGAAATGCTTTGCATCTTAGGGTGATAGTTTGTACCATCATTTGCTATTATATGTTATCGTTCTGCTACATGTATTTTGAAAATGTTATTTGCCTCTGTTATTTGTGTTGTTTGTCATCATATTCATTTCGAATTCATCATACATGAATAGCCTGTGATATGCACAGTGTATCACTATACATGCCATAAAGCCGTGCATAGCGATATACACTTGATAAAACTGGAAGGATAGGTGAGCACAAGGTCAAACCCGAGCCGAGGCTGGATTCAACTCAAGTACGATACAAATAACATCACAAGGTCAAACCCAAGCTATAAGCTGGATTTAACTCAGGTGAAATTCTGAAAATCGAAACAAAGTTCAAGTGAACCATGAAACAACACGCACATAAACAAGTTCCACAACAAACAGTGTAAATACATATGAATATGTAACTACCAGAGTCCATCATGCAACAGGAATTGAAAAAATCAGAATATCACCAGACTTCAAAATGGATAAACAAAGCTAAACCAGATAAGTGAAACAAAGGACTCGGTAAACCAAAGAATACATATGACAACCAACACTTGAAGCAAATAGTAGTGCACACATCAAAACTGGTTCTTGAATACAAATGGAATATACAGTGCAACAAAGTTCAAATGAAAACTAGCCCGAGGCTACAAACTAGAGCTCTTATGCAACCCAAACTTGAAGTGGCAAGAAGGTTCAAGTAAGCCTAGAAATGATGACTGGAAACACAAGGCAACTCAACACAAAGTGAACCACAAAACCAGACCACATGATACATGACTCGAAAATACCCCAGAAATGATGACTGGAAACAAAAGGCAACTCAACACAAAGTGAACCACAAACCAGACCACATGATACATGACTAGAGAAACTCACAGCGCGCACACACACACACACACACACACATATGTATGTGTACACATGGTGACACACTTCGAGTGGAACAAGAAAATAGAGCAATATAACATGCACAAGTAAATGTGATCAAGCAACTTGGGTTATCATATCATATATACAACAAGCTCCAGACTAAAAGAAAGGTTTGTATCAAAACAACAAAGCAGGATCAACAACGACCAGACCAATATGCAAACAAATGCAATGCATCACTGAGACACAAGTACAAGTATAACATGAATGAAATGACATGTGGAAAACTATGGATGTGCACAATGGATATGCAATCACTCAAATTCAACATGCCACATAACTAAGTAGTGAACCAGATCAATATACATCAGTGGATTAACAGGCCAAAGCAAATTATATGACAGAGCAATGCAAATCAACCAAACAGTCCAAGGTAGTGCAGTTTCAAATACAGGTAGCAGTTTTATATTCTCTGGCATAGCTTCGGGCTGCTCTACTTGATTACAGTCACTTGTTCGCTGGTCTTTTGTATTTTATAAACACCTGACTTTGTTCAAAGCTATGCCTGACTGCTGCTTGACTTCGTACCAATTTTTGCTGGCATAGCTTTGAACAAAGTCAGGTGTTTATCAAGAAAAACCAGAGAATAATCGAAGCCAGCAAAAATTGGAACCAAGTCAAGTAGCAGTTTTGAACAAAGATAGGTGTTTAATGTCAAAGCTAATTTTCATCTCAAAGTCCAGCCCATTCTCAAAAATTCAAATAATGCTTGATTGCCAGAAAATCATGGAGACACAAACAAATCATTTCAAGAATAGAACACGAGTTCGAATAAGTCAAGTCTAAATGATAGAGTCAAAACCAGTTAATAACAAGTTCGAAGCAAAATTTCATCTCAAAAATATTATCGTAACGTCAAGTGCCGAAATCAAAGATGTCACAAGAGAAAAGAACGACACTTCAAACAAAGGCAAAGAATCAAACAACTCAAATCAAAGCCATGGTGACAAAGGTATATACAATGAAAAAGTCATAGCAGTGAAGACCGAAACAAATTCAAGTTTATCAAGCAACACGTATGAATTAAACTAGTCAGAAAGCATAACCAACACTCAATTACAAATCGAACGGCAGAGCAAACTAACATGAAGAATTCAAACAGTATATACAAACGAAATTATAGGAATTCGAATCCTATATAACCCATATCATCATCAGCATGGAATTTCATTAGAGTTCAAGCAATATCGCGGAGCAAAGCATCAATCCAGAACTCAAATCAAGTCGAGAATAATATAAATCGAAAAGGGTACAAACGTACCAATTCAAAGCATCGTTCAATCTTGACAAGTTGAAATAGCCGAAGTTAAATAAAGCAGCCATCAATCCAAAGCAAACCCATATCTCAACCAAAACATCATTTCAAAGCGGCGACTTCAACAAATCGCAATGCCCTAAAACTGAAAGAGTATTGAACGAAGAAATAAAAGGATACAGGCCAAGGAAATAAAAGAAGATTTCTTCATTGGGCCGGTTATAGTTAATTATAATTTGGGCTTAAGGGTTTTTAAGTAGTGTCTAGTGTATAGTTTATTGATTTTGTAATTTTCTATTTAAAACTGTGTTTTCCTAGTCGTGTGACTAGGTTACGAACTACGGTGCTGTAGTTCGAGAATTCGCAACTCGGTGGCTGAGTTGTGGCAAGGTTTTAAGCGTAGAGTTAGGTTAGTCGATAGCGGGGGTCATGAGTTTACATGTGTAAGCGTCTGACTACTTAATTTCTAGTAGAAACCTAAGGGGCAGGACGTAGGCAGGTTTTTGCCGAAGCTGGGTAAATCTGTGTGTTCTATTTTCTGTTTTTAATATTCTGCTATTATCTGTGTTGCATTCTACTATTATCATTGCTGCGATTGTTTTACTTCCGCATTAAATTTTTATAATTATTAGTATCACCCTATTCACTCCCCTCTTGGGTGAAATCGATCCTATAGATCATGCTATATTCTATCATAGTATATAGCTATGTAAGGAGAACAGATGTTTCTAATAAAGGAACTAGATCATAATCCGCACTAGAGAGGTCAAGTGATCTATACTAGTTTGGAAGTGAAATCTATGCGATTGAGCAAGTGATCGGATTTGATATTATAGATGGATGATCCATGTACATCTTAGGGGCTTTAATATATGCATACAATATTTTGTTGGCTTATGGAGAGTTTAAATGATAACTCTTCGATTTTTAATAAGCTAGCATGAATTATTGATTAAACAATAACCTGAGGATGTTGAGCCTAAGGTGCACTTAGTAGATTATTTATCGTCCCTATGCGATAAGAGGATATTCGAATTTGAGCAAACCATGGGCTTTATTCTCTAGTAATTTTGAATACTCTAAGCGGAGGAAAATGTAGCAACCTAGAATTTCGAACACTTCGTATTAAAATATTGTATTGTTTAAATATTTGAATCTTGAATTAAATTTTATTAAATTGATTTAATAACCTTTTTAATCTCCTTTTTAGTCATAAGTAATGAACAAAAAATTGTTTTGAAAAATATTTACAAAAATATATACTTTGAAAAATATTGATAATGTGATCGAAAATCGCTTTATCGATAAACAGATTTTTACTCGTCAGAAGTAGTTTAAACCTTTTTACATACACTTATTTGCTTTGGAAACAAATAATATGAAATCAAACTATTTTTTCATTTATGGAAAATAAAATATTGATGATGTCATTGGTGATGTATCGGGTAGATATTTATGTGTAAGTGTAAAAGGGTAAATTGCCAAAGGCATATTTTCCTTCGGAAATATGGTGCAACGGTGGCATGTGATGGGGGAGGCTGTTTTTTGACCATTTATGAAGTGTAGAAGGTGGTAAAGACCTCTTATTCAAACCATTAAACACATCCTTAAGGTTAAGGCTAATCACTTTTTACAAATTAGGAAAATGGTAGAAACTAATTAGTATTAACTTCTATCTCCACTATTCTTTCCCTAATCAAAGCAAATCAAGTCCAAACTTCATCAAACTTTGACTATAAGCCTAAATTATCATATGAAACATGAATATCAAGTCAAAAGTGGGAGAAAATAAAATGAGAGGGGGTTTCTTATGTAGGTCGTGAGCATAGATGGAGTAGGAGGGCATAGTGTTGTGGTTTCGGAGATGAAGGTTGGATCATCGGATTTTGCTGATGGTAGGAAGTATTCTTGGCATTGTGTAGGTTTTTACTTGGGTTTTTGTCAGATATAAATGAGTAATCTCGCTATCTTGTATGTATATATAGTCTATATATGTTGTGTGCTTGAAATGTAAAGTTAAAGTGACATTAACTAAGTAAAGTTATAAACTTTGGACCCCTCCTGCTTTTGAAAGCAAATGACAATTTTATATTGTATAACATCAATTCTATTACCTTTTATAACATACAGCATGTCCTAAACTTTGTGTTTACATATTTGGTTGGCTTGTATGTGTTGAGACTTGGTTTTGATTCATGACACGAAGCTATCACCGCAACATACAGGTTCAACGACTGTTACGACAAAAAGAGAATATATACTACATGGAGACAAGACATTAAATTCGGTGCATCAACTTTTAAATTATTTTTCTTTGAGTCTTAAGTCAATATTATTAAGATCTCTCCTCGTTTACATATTTATTATTTTCAAATGATTTATACATATATAACCATATAATATATATATGATTAAAGTTTTAAAGTTAGAATCATATATATATATATATATATATATATATCATATATACATGTGTAATGTATGCAGATTGCACAAATAATACCAGGTCAGTCGACTGACCTGCTAGTATGTGTGCAAAATGCAAAGGTGCACAAGTATATATATAATTTATAATAAATCGTTTGAATATTTAGTCGACTGACTCAAAGGCACAGTTGACTGAATTTCTAGCTATATTTTTTTGAAAAGACACGATCATTTGTAAAGAGTTACGGATCTCCACGAAGAGATTTGGATGCAATGCTTCAACGGAACTATACGCTAATGGTCATTGTTATTCAACAACTATAAATACATATCCTATCTTCATTCCCAATTACTTAATCTGCTTATCTCTCACTCTTGAATATTCTTGCTACTATACTCTCAACTATTCAGCATTCTTAACATATTTATTGCTTGAATTAGATTTATATATATATATATATATATATATATATATATATATTAAGCAATACTTTTCCTTTCTAATCTTAATAAACTTCAAATATACATATTTATACTCGAGGAGAAGATCATAGGAAGGGTGTAATATAAACAAACTTATTCGTGTTATCTATACACGAAAAGTCAAACAATATTTTGTACTTGTTGAAGTCTTGTTCTGCTGCTCAGGCATGTGAAGTCCTCTTCGGCTGCTGAGGCGATATCCAATTCCGTTGCTCGGTCCCTGTTCAGCTGCTCAGGGGTTGTATAGACCTATTCCTCTGGGTTAAGTGAGAGTTGTTGTTTTAGTGAAATTCCAAAAGGAGTCAGGGATTGGACGTAGGATGGAGCTTCGAACCATTACAAAATCTCTGGTGTCATTTTACTATGCTGGTATTATTATTTTTCGCACTAGTTATTTTTATACTCATATTCGGCATCAGTAGATAACTTAGTTTATATCGCATTGCCACTACATTTACATTGTTTATAACTGTTGGTCATTTCGATCCTATAGCGTAGTGACTTTCATTTGGTATCAGAGCCTGGAATTCTATCGATCGTCACAACATCGTAGAATAATGGCCAGTAAAAGATCCAATTGAAATACAACAAGCAAAAAGGTAGAAACTATCAAAGCACTGACTAATGAGGACTGTAAAAAGGTACAATCTGATTTACAAATTTCAGTAAATGAGAATACTAAATTAGTCGGTATAATCAATAAGACCTCAAAGCTTAATTTTCCTATTTTAGAAAAGATGAAATCAATCAAACTTGAAAATGATAAATTGAAAAATGAGAAATTAGATTTAGAAAATCAACAGGGTGTTTTGAAAAATAGTTTCGAGGCTCTTAAAGATTTTCTAGACGAACAAAATACTATGTTTGAAAAAGAAAAAGAATTTTTTTCAAAAAAAATTACGGATTTGAAATGACAAAATTACTTACTACAATCATCTTTAGATAATTCAGAATCTTGAATTTTTCTTCTCGAAAATGAGAATCGTACGTTAAAAAAGGAGAATTCTGAATTAAACAAGCAAATTGATATTTTGAAAAACAGTAATATTTCTTTTAAAAATAGTAATTGTGACTTTAAAGCCAAATTTGATAAACTTAGCACTTAATTCACAAAATTTAATAAAGGCCAAAACGATTCAAACATGATTTTGTCTAGTTCTAGACCTTTACATGATAAAAGTGGTTTAGGACATAATAAAACAGATCGTAGTAAAAGCATTGAACACGCTTTCATGTATAGTAAATATGTTAGTGCTAGTACTAGATTACAAGTAAAGTTTAAATCTAATTTTTATAGAAATTCAAATACTGCTATGATCAATAATGTTTATAATTTCTTTAGAAGTACAAAATCATTGACGGAAAATATGAATAAAAATTATTTAAGTATTTGGGTTCTTGTTAATTGAAAAATAGAGAAAAATACATTGATGATTATTTTTCTATGGTAGTTAATAATGAAAATTATATTTATAATGGTTCAACCACACCCAAATGTGCATGGTTTCCTAGAATTTAGGAAATTATAAGAATGCTTTAAATATTAACTTTTTTTCTTCTGATACCTTACACTATAAGTAGTAGTTTGTTTGTTCTATATTGTTCTATGTTAACACTTATGTGGAATATAATTTTTTTCCAGCATATAAACTCTCCTTTTTGTCGAAGACAAAGAAAGAGAAAGATATTTCTATGATTTGAATATCTATGCATGCATCATACGATTATTCACGTTCTTTATTCCTTTTTATCGATGACAGAGGGGGAGAAAGTTATCACTAACATTAAGAATGCAGAATATATCGCCAAAGATTCAGGGGAGTAAGTATTCATATAATATTATAAACAGTCGAAATCTATATCAATTTACAGGTTGTCATCAATCAAAAAGGGGGAGAATGTTGTGACTTGGTTTTGATTCATGACACGAAGCTATCATTGCAACATACAGATTCGATGACTGTTATGACAAAAAGAGAATATATACAACATGGAGACAAGACATTAAATTCGGTGCATCAACTTTTAAATTATTTTGCTTTGATTCTTAAGTCAATATTGTCAAGATCTCTTCTCGTTTACGTATATATTATTTTTAAATGATTTATATATATAAGCATATAATATATATATATATATATATATATATACACACACACAAAGTTTTAAAGTTAGAATCATATATATATATACCTGTGTAAACTGTGCAAATTGCACAGATAATACCAGGTCAGTCGACTGGCCTGGTAGGTCAGTCGACTGACCTGCTAGCATCTGTGCAAAATGCACAGGTGCACAAGTGTATATATAATTTATAATAAAATCATTGAATATTTAGTCGACTAACCAAGAGGCTCAGTTGACTAAATTTCTATAATAGCAATATATTTTTGAAAAGACACGATCATTTGTGAAGAGTTACGAATCTCCACGAAGAGATTTGGACGCAACGCTTCAACTGGAACTCTTCGCTAGTGGTCGCTTCTATTCAACAACTATAAATATATATCCAAACTTCATTCTAAATTACTTAATTTGCTTCTCTCTCTTGAATATTCTTGCAACTATACTCTCAACTATTCATCATTCTTAATATACTTATTTCTTGAATTAGATTTATATATATTTTAAGCAATACTATTCCTTTCTAATCTTTATAAACTTCAGATATACATATTTATACTTGAGGAGAAGATCGTAGGAAGGGTGTACTATAAACAGACTTATCCGTGTTATCAGAACACAAAAAGTCAAAAAATATTTTGTATTTGTTGAAGTCCTGTTCTGCTGCTCAGGCGTGTGAAGTCATCTTCGGCTGTTGAGGCGAAATCCTGTTCCGCTACTCAGGTCCCTGTTCGGCTGCTCAAGGGTTGTATAGACCTGTTCCTTCAGATTAAGTGATGGTTGTTGTTTTAGTAAAATTTCAGAAGGAGTCTGGGACTGGACGTAGGACGGAGCTCCGAACCAGTATAAAATTCCTGGTGTCTTTTTACTTTACCGGCGTTATTATTTTTCGCACTAGTTATTTTTATGCTCATACTCGGCATCAGTAGATGACTTAGTTTATATCACATTGCCACTACATTTACATTATTTATAACCGCTGGCCATTTTAATCCTATATCATAGCGACTTTCAATATGTTGCATTGAAGTATATTTGAAAGTATTTAAAGCGAGAATTGTCGTTATAAGTGCATTTTGATATTTTTTAACGTCAACTTGTGTGAATGGAGGTTTTGTGTACTTAACATGGGATAATTTAATTTAGTTATTATCTACACATATTTTGGTGCATAGGATATCACTGGAATGATTTGGATAGTTATAAAAACGTTGAACCAAAGTTGTGAAAGTTAGAAGAGAAAAGGTCGCTATGGATGCACTTCGAAAATGCCATGTGTTCGGTAATTTTCAAAGTCAATTTTGATAGACATCCTAGAGGCTTCTTTATATTTTTATTATAAATGTGCTTATTACTAAAAAAACATGGAATTTTAAATCATTCATTTGACTCATGAAACAAAGTTGCAAAATGTTATAGCGAGAAGAAGGTCACTATATATGCACTCTGAAATTCCTATTTTTAGGAATTTATGTAATAAAATTTAAAGGCATCCTTAGGGGTTTGTTTGCATTTTTAATAAGTATTATATGTGTTAATTACTAAAAAAATAGTCAAAGTTTAAATTTTTTAGAACCGGTCAAATGAAGTGGCTAAAGTTAGAGCGAAAAGGTGGTTATAAATACACTTTGTAAGTAAACCATGTTTTTAGTATTTTTTATGAATAAACTGAAATATATCCTTAGGTTTTTTAATCTTTTTTTAGTATCATAAAAGTAGTACTTACTTCAGAAGTTTCAATTCTTAAGTCATTTTTTAGTGGTTAAAGCGGATTGCAAAGTTTGTGCTTTTCTATGTTGTTCTTCAACAAGGACTTTTAACAACATTTATAAACGTTGTAGTAAGTTACTTATGGTCTTAAGTGTCTAAAAATGATATATAAATTTGGTATTTTTCCCTTATCTTTTGTGGGATGTTTTCTAACATACTTTTCAGTATTTTAAAGTTGGCTTTTATTATAAATATATTTTTAATATTTATTTATGAATCTTGCAAGTAAAGGGTTTTTAATTATAAAACATGGTTTTAATTATTTTTGTCAAATTATAAATTAGTTATTTTCAATTAATATTTTATATAAATAATTAAAACCTATGCATAAGTATTTTTAAATTGATTATATATATAAGTTTTGAAAAAGGAAATTAACTATGCTTAATTCTAAATGCTAACAAAGTAGGGTTATCTATTTGTGAGTGTTTATATTGACCTTCGACTAGGGATAAAACAATAGTGCTCTAACCTGACGGCTTTCCTGTTGATCAAGGAATAATTAATTAGGGAATGTTCAAAATATGTTAATCATGTTGATTTCTTACTTGTTTATGAAAATCATTAATACTATACTTAACACTAAATGCCAACAAGGTAGATTTATCTATCTGTGAGATTCAAGAATGAAGCGTCTAGGTATGGCTTTGGTATGCAACCAGTGCTCTAACTTACCTGGCTTCACTAATGAATAAGGGAAAATATGAGTTGGAGTATCGAAAACAAGTTAAGTATATGAACTGTGATTTCTATAAGCGATCGTTTTTAACTAGATAATTGATTCGTAGAATATCGAACTTAACCAAATATTGACTTAGATCTTTAAAAGAATTTTTTAAAGATAATGTAAGTATGGAATGGTTTTGGGTTTGTTGTGACAATGTGTTAATGATATTCATCTTTGACCCGTTTTGATTATACTTATGAATGTAAATAGATCTTTGAAAGAATGTTTTAAAGATAAGGATAAGTGAAATGGTTTTGGGTGTGTAGTGACAATGCTTGAGTAAAGGTTAAAAGTAAATGGATATTTTGAAGGAATTTATAAGTATGGAATATTTTGGAAAAAGATAGAAAAAGTAAAGGTTTAAATTAAAAATCTTGTTAATGATTTGTGAATATACTTTTCCATTTGAGATAAGTATATGAATACTTTTTAAAGTATTGAATGAGTACAAATGAATAGTAAAGATTGATAAATGAAGTTTTATTAGATAAAATAAGTTTTACTAATAAAAGAGGTTTTCATTAATAAAAGATTAGTTAAATAAAAAGGGGATTAGAAGTCGCATATGGGACTTAATCGTGCTTTCTGTGACTTAATTGTATTGTATATGTTTGCTCGTTTATGGAAAGTATTTAGCTGTATACTTAGCATTAAAAGTATGAAAACATGATAAGTATACAGACTTAGATTCCATATATGATTGTTCCCATTATTGTTGAATATGACCAAATTCGTTGATTAAATCCTAAAGAGATCGGGATCAGTAAGTGTTTTAATATATATAACCATTTCAAAACTGAGATAAGTGCTCAATCTCTTGAAAGTGGATCTGTTCGAGATGTTGGAATCCACGTGTGGTTTAGAGATCTATTCAAAATTTTGGAATTCATTTGGGGATTCATGCTCTATTTGAGTGATGAAGACTTGTATGAGAGATGCTGAATATGACGTCGACATTGGAAATGGCAAGGGACCAAGTAGGATGTACAATCTGGGCTTTGGCTGACCCACGACTAGGTATCATCAACTCTAAATCTCGAGTATGCTTAACGATATTGGTATCGGAAGTTGATGATATTTCGTTCCATGTTGTTCATGTTTATGTTTGGGCATGGGATTTTGTGTTGGCCTTATGGTATATTTTATTTAGAGATATACAACGCTCGACAGGTGACTTCTGATCCTTATGGATGGGAATAGATTTCGGCTTGATCGAAGGGATCTCTATGGAAAATGCATTATACGAACGTGCCTTTGCGTTTTGATTGTACCTCAATATATTGTGGTGTGATCAATGTAAGTATCATAGTTATTTCCTGATTTATATTCTTCACCTTAGACATTATCTATTATATCACTTTATGTAGTTATTAGATAAGTGGTCCTTTTGAGAGGATAAACATTATGCCATTTTGTGCGGTCTCTAGATTACTATTATACGTTGATCACATAATTCTTGAGTTTCTTATACCGAACATATGTCTAACGTATGTTTTTTTTTCTTTCTAAATTCCTCGCGTGCTCTTTCGAGTACTTTGAGAAAGGCAAATTTTCATTGACGTTCTTTGGATCTCTAGAAGATGGGCTGGATGGTTTACCTAGCATAGTATTCTTATTTCTGTTGCATTATTATATTTTACATATCAACATTTATAAGGACAGACTGTTATAACTGTTGAGATTTGGTTTTGATTCATGACACGAAGTAATCACTGCATCATACAGATTCTATGACTGTTACGAAAAAATAATAATATATACTACATGGAGACAAGACATCAAAATCGGCTGATCAACTTTTAAATTATTTTGCTTTGAGTCTTAAGTCAATATTGTTGAGATCTCTCCTCGTTTACATATATATTATTTTCAAATAATTGATACATATATATGCATATAGTGTATATATATATTATCAAAGTTTTAAAGTTAGAATGATATGTAATATATATACCTGTGTAAACTGTGCAAATTGCACCGATAATACTAGGTCAGTCGACTGACCTGCTAGTATCTGTGCAAAATGCAAAGGTGCACAAGTATATATGTAATTTATAATAAAATCGTTTGAATATTTAGTCGACTGACCCAAAGGCTCAGTTGATTGAATTTCTATAACAGCCATATTTTTTTGAAAAGACACGATCATTCGTGAAGAGCTACGAATCTCTATGAAGAGATTTGGACGCAATGCTTCAACCAGAACATTTCGCCATTGGTCGCTGCCATTCAACAACTATAAATACATACCCTAACTTCATTCCAAAAAAAATTAATCTGCTTATCTCTCTTATCTAACCCTCTTGAATATTCTTCCGCATTCTCAACGTACTTATTGCTTGAATTAGATTTATATATAATATTCTAAGCAAAACTATCCCTTTCAAATCTTCATAAACTTCAATTATACATATTTATACTCGAGGAGAAGATCATAGGAAGGGTGTACTATAAGTAGACTTATCCGTGTTATCAGAACACAAAAAGTCAAACAGTCTTTTGTATTTATTGAAGTCCTGTTCTGCCACTCAGGCGTGTGAAGTCCTCTTCGGCTGCTGAGGTGAGATCATGTTCCGCTGCTCAGGTCCCTGTTCAGCTGTTCAAGGGTTATATAGACCTGTTCCTCCGGGTTAAGTGAGGGTTGTTGTTTTAGTGAAATTCCAGAAGGAGTCTGAGACCGGAAGTAGGTTGGAGCTCCGAACCAATATAAAAATCTCTAGTGTTATTTTTATTATACTGCTTTTATATTCCGCACTATTTATTGTATAGCTATCATCACTATATTCTATATTATCGTATATCCATATTACATGATCCATAACACACTTTCATATGGTATCAGAGTCTGGAATTCTTGCGATCGTCACAACATCAGAGAATAATGGACAGAAAAAGATCCGGTCGAAGTACAACAAGAAAAAAGCCTAAAACTATCATAGCAATGACCAATGAGGACTATAAAAAGGTACTTTCTGATTTACAAATTTCTATAAATGAGAACAATGAATTAGTTAGTATAAGTGATACGATCTCAAAGCTTAATTTTCTTATTTTAGGAAAGATGAAATTAGTCAAACTTGAAAATGAGAAACTGAAAAATGAGAAATTAGATTTAGAAAATCAACAAGGTTATTTGTAAAGTAATTTTGATGCTCCTAAAGATTTTCTAGATGAACAAAATACTATGTTTGAAAAAGAAAAAGAAAATTTTTCAAAAGAAATTACTGATTTGAAAAGACAAAATGACGTATTGTAATCATCTTTAGATAATTCAGGATCTTAAAATTTTCTTCTCGAAAATGAGAATTGTACGTTAAAAAAGGAGAATTCTGAATTAAACAAGCAAACTGATATTTTGAAAATAGCAATATTTCTTTTGAAAATAGTAATTGTGACTTTAAAGCTAAATTCGATAAACTTAACACTTAAGTCACAAAATTTAATAAAGGTCAATACGATTTAAACATGATTTTATTTAGTTCTAGACTGTTACATGATAAAAGTGGTTTAGGATATGATAAAACTGATCACATAAATATCACTAGATACGCTTTCATGTATAGTAAATATGTTAGTGCTAGTACAAGATTATGAGTAAAGTCTAAATCTAATTTTTATAGAAATTCAAATACTGCTATGACCAATAATGTTTATAATTTTTTTAGAACTAATAATCATTGATGGGAAATATGAATAAAAATTATCTAAGTATTTGGGTTCCTGTCAATTGGAAAAATAGAGAAAAATACATTGATGGTTATTTTGATATGGTAGTTAATAATGAAAGTTATATTTTTAAAGATTCAACCATTCCCAAATGGGTATGATTTCCTAAAAATTAGGAAATTATAAGAACCTTGGTTTCGCATGCTTTAAATGTTAATTTTTTCTGATACCTTACATTATAAGTAATAGTTATTTTGTTCTATATTGTTCATGTTATTTATTCCTTTTTGTCGACGACAAAGGGGGAGAAAATTATCACAAACATTAAGCATACATGATATATATCACCAAAGATTCAAGGGGAGTAAGTATTCATATTATATTATATATAGTCGAAACCTATATCTATTTAAAGGATGTCATCAATCAAAAAGGGGGGAATGTCGAGATTTGTTTTTGATTCATGACACGAAGCTATCACCGCAACATATAGATTCGACGATTGTTATGACAATAAGAGAATATATACTACATGGAGACAAGACGTCAAAATTGATGCATCAACTTTTAAATTATTTTACTTTGAGTTTTAAGTCAATATCGTTAAGATCTCTCCTCGTTTATGTATATATTATTTTCAAATGATTTATATATATAAGCATATATATATATATATACAATCAAAGTTTTAAAGTTAGAATCACATATACATATATCAAATACCTGTGTAAACTGTGCAAATTGCACAGATAATACCAGGTCAGTCGACTGACCGGGTAGGTCAGTTGTAACGACCCGATTTTTCGACGCTTGAAAGTTGACATTAATACGTCCACTGTATTAAATGCCGCACAATCGAATGTCGGAAAACTGAACCGTTAGGGTTAAAGAAGAAGAACATAGAAGAAGAAACAAAGAAAAATAATAGAATCTCACATTTCATAGCGGAACAAATATAATAGATAAATGAATAACTTTAAAACATAGAACTATATCAGTTTTACATTACATCATCAGAGTGTTACAACAACAAACAGCGGAAAAGAATATAACATATACAAGTGATATGCCTCGCCATCCTGCTTGAACTCCAGATCTCCATAGCAACTTCTTGACTTCGCTCCCGAATAACTGATAACCTGACTCTAGGCTGCCCATGTGGAAAATTATGGGCACCCAGAGTTTAGAAAGGGAAAAATAAAATCTAGGTCAGTCATGGGACTGGTGCGAGATCTTAAAAATAGTTATTTTCACAAAGAAACGAAAAGAAATCGGTTATGCTTTTGGAAAATGAAACTACCATAAGGCCTCCCGCCACACACACAATGCAAACGCAGAATTGGAGGAGATTTCTCCTTATGATAGTCAAACATGTTTGGTATGCAAAATCTTTTTAATATTATCATTAGTGCATAGTATGGAAAACATTTCGAAAGTATAATATTAATCTTAGCCGGCATACAACCATTATTGTATGCCTACTATAGCTACCATGTTCAATAGCAGGTTACCGTCACATTCCATGGCAGGTTATACAACTAAAACCGTATAGGGCGTGTATTATTTCTTTGGATTTCCAACAAATGGTTAGGCTAAGAAACTTCCAATTTCCACATGGGTACTCCTCTTGAGGGACGCCTCGAGAACCTAACCGGATCTCTGCCAACACAAGGCCGGGTTACCTCTGTAACTAGGTAACTACTACACGAGTATGCCATCTCTCGGTCGTTGTGACCTTTATCCGAGGATCCTCAACCACAAAGTAATAAATTTGCAGCAACCACATAGGTTAAATATCTGGGCTCCATACCATGGTACCACTCTTTTCTAGAAGGAAATGACATACCCTAAAGGGCACGACCCTCATAACCTTGCTGCATTCTTCCTATTTCGACCATTTTCAGGGTGTGAGGTCCGACGAAGTCTCGTCCACAAAGCTACACTTTTCACGATGCCATGCTTCGATCAACAAATGAACAACAACACTTCGTATGCCGCATTACCAAATTGAGAATGTATCACTAGTAACCATCAACTACATAACCTCTGAGCTCGTACGTCTTAGAGAAGGGCGTTAAGCTAAGAGAATAAATTCTTTGCCACCAACAAAAATATATTTGATAGAAACCAGCTTTACATCTCAAAGTGTAACGTCAGACATACATTCATACAAGTCTGTTCCGAGATCGAACAGAACCGAAGGCACTTCAAAGAAGCCCTTGCAATCCGGATATTCACTAATCATGTTCGGAATTCTCATCACAAAGAGTGATAAAAATATCTATACTAAAGAAACTTGGTGCAGAGACATTCGACAGGTAATCCTTCGCTTTTGAGAATACCCGGTCTTCAACACCATTTTTAAATGCAATCCCATTTCGTCGTATCATTATTCGGAATGGGCTTTATGACACAAAGTCCTCTTCCGGCTAATCCGAATAATGAGTGCTTATTTTAAAAATAAGTGTTACATTCAGATTTCAAGCAGATCACAACAAATTTCCACTTTGATCTTTTAAACAAAAGATCCAACATAAAGATTCGATATGGTTTGCGAATATCCATTTGGAATCCGACCCTCGGTCGCATCAAAATTCAAATGCCATTTAAAGGCCAATATTAATAGTCGGTTATTTAACTGTCAAATAATATTTACAACAATCACTATATTTTATATAATTTTCCCCCAATTATTCATTTTAAAAATATCTTCGCAAGATAATTTTTTTAACACTTCAACACTTTGAAAACAAATTTCGAATCACTTTTTACATTTCAATCCTTTGAAAACAAATTTCAAATTACTTTCCTTACGCAGAATATATTTCCAAATATTTATTCTTCTTCACTGAAAATTTGCCGAGTTCAAATACTTAAAAATAATTCAAATCACTTATCCGAAATATTCTTGGAAACATTTAAAATAAAACTATTTTAAACTCTTACTTAAATATTAGTTATGAAAACATTATACTAATATCATATATAAACTTTAAGCCCAAACTAATTTTAAAATAATATAAAATTATTTGATAGGATATAAGTATTTAAATAACCATTTTATAAATCAAATATCAATTTAAATCTTTAAATAATCACTTCTATAATTAATTAAACAAATCTTTACTTTAAAGATTTTCAACACAACTTAAGAAATAATTTCTCTAAAACATCCTTTAAAATCAACTTTAGAATTTTTAATTTATATTTGAAAGCTACTTTTAAAAACATACTCGGCTTTCCAGGGAAAATACATTTTCCATTTCAAAATAGTCCATTTAAATTAATTAATAAATCGTTCTCGATTTGTTTTAAATTTACATTCCAAATCCGTAAATTCCTTTCGACACTTTTAAAAATAAGCCAATGTTTATTTTTAGAACAAATTTCCCTTTCCTTTATAAATTCCCATTGTGAACTTAAATTTTCAAATATCCTCTGATATACGATTTTCAAATCGATTTCCAAATATTCACTTTCAAACACCAAGTCGAATTCCAAATTGATTTCCTCATTAATTTCAACACCAAATCAAATTCCAATTTGATTTTCTAAACATTCATTTCAAACACCAAATCGATTTCAGAATTGATTTTTCAAAATTTATTTTCAAATACCAAATCAATTCGATTTTCAAATTTATTTCCTTTTAAAATAGATTGCTTTTTTTCTTCCAAACTATTTAAAAAAAATCCAAATTTTAAATAATTTCTTCAATTTTTAGACAATATTACACAAAATCAATTGATAAAAATCTTTTGCCTATATATTGGAATTAATTCGATGGGATTACAAAAAATTAATCTTTATCCTTTCAAATTCCTTCTTTTAAATTTACCCAAAATTTTCTATTTTAATTTTCAATATCCAATTTGTATATCCTGGTATTTTAAAATACCAGAATATATTCGGCTAAACCATGACCTTTAATGATTTCAATCACAAATATAATCATACACAGATTATAAATAAATCAATCACACAACATTGAAACAAATTCAAATATTTGAGGAATCCAGTTGGACCCCTCCAACCTGTTTCCCTGCATCCGCAGATGTTAGCACAACAATTAAATACCAATTCCACGTTGAGGTGGAATATCGTGGTATATGGGATTTTATATAATATCATCCGCTATTATGCGGTGCATATGGTCTCATCCGCTATATAATGCGGGAAATCAATCACTCCAAATACATATATAATACCAATTCCACTTCGAGGTGGATTATCGCGGTATATGGGTTTGTATAATATCCTCCGCTATTATGCGGTGCATAGGGTCATTCAATGCGACGATAATAATCTGTCATCCAAGCACACAATCAACAATTTTAAATTTTAACTATTTAAAATTAAATCAAAAAATCCGATTGAGTGACAAGATCTCACCTTTAACAATGCATGCAATCCATTTTCCATTCCAGCTTGATTTCTTTCAGATATCAACCTTGTATAAACATTAGATGATTTTTATCAATATTCGAACGATCGAGTAATCAATTACCGTTTAATAATTTAATTTAACCAAAAATTTAATTAAAACAATTCCTTTTTAATAAAAAAATTTTCTTTTTCTTTGGAAACCCACACTTATAAAAATTGTTTTTTCATAGATTCACCTATATATAATTAAATTAAAATAGACATGTGTAAGTGTATATTTATATCATACTTTGAAATTGAACAGTACGTATATTCTTTTCTTCAATAAATAACAAAATAAATATTTACTTCACTGGGAATTTTCTTTACTTCCTCTGTAAACCCATATATATACACATTAAATTTTAATAAAATAAAAATTCCTTTCAAACCAAAATAAATTTTCTTAAATAACGCAGAACTACATTTAAATTTTTCTGCTGTTCTTTTAAACCCTTATTTTTCTGGACCTATATCTAAATTGAAAAAAAACTCTGCATACGTATTTCACTGTAATTAAAATTTTCTACATATCTAAAAGAACTTATCTATTTAATTACATAAATTGTAAAACGATATACCTTACGGCCTCTCAACCATCTCGACTAGTCCCTCGCCGAACGCCCTTGCTCGGTGCTAGGTACGCAAGTAATCGCCTTCTACAAAGCACCACCAGAGCACGGGAACCATCGCGAGTCTTCCAATTGACGTTGAATGCCAAATCAAGCTTTGAGTTCATCTGCCGATCCAATGCCCAACTCGCAATCCTTCGATTGCTTGCCCACCTTGATCAGACGATTGCTGCTGCCTGCCTCAATGCCTTCGCCACACAACCATCGAGCTCCCTGCTAAACTCCACGCGCAAGGCGATCGAGAAGATTTTCGGCCTTCCCTTGCATGCGAACGCGATTCCCAAACCATGCTCGAACTTGACCTAAGCGCCGAACCAAATCAAGCGGAGGACGAGCGAATCGATCGATGGATTTACTAGGAAGAAGCGGCCATTATTTTTATTCCGTTGATTTCGTACTAAAAAGAAATGTCGACCCTCCTTTTTTTTATTCGAACGTTGATTTTGATTTGGTTTCCTTCGAATGAGATTTGCAACGCATGAGCATTTATATTTTTTTTTTCTGGTTTTTGATTTCGTTCGATCGGCCATTGTTTTCCATTTTGAACGAAGATAGTTTTTTTTCTACTTTCATTTGTTTTAATTTTTTTCTATTGATAATACTTTTTTGAAAATGTAAAAGAAGAAGAACACGTGTTATAATCATACAGAAGAAAGGAAACACGTATTTGATAAGAGAGAAACGTGTAATTTGCCTTGAGAAAATATTATATCAAATATATATATATATATATTATTTTTAAATTTAAATTTAAGTTCAAATTTAAACCATATCAATTTCGCGACTCAAAATCTTGATCTCCAATCGAAGCATGCCGCTAGGCATTTATAATGTTAATCCCCTATTCCGAATGCAATGGAAATGGTTCCGAGTCCAAATTCAATCGTGTGGAGAAGATAGATTTCTGGACCCAACTTTTATATTAAATTTCGATAAAATTTTCAGCACGTTTGCTTATCGTACGGCCAAACGATCACTCCAAACACTATGAAAATTGAAATCCGATAATAATACACTATTACGGATCCAATGGAACTGGTTTCATCGAAATTCGAGACTTTCCTCGAAAGGCTATTTTTAAATATCGATTTAAACGATGTAAATTCAAAACTGATCAAAGCATTTCCAAATTCAATTCTGAAGATTCCATTATCTTCAGTATTATCAATAAAAAATTTCTAAGCCTTCAAAATAATTTTAACAAGCTTAAAAATCAAGATTCAATATTTAACCGAACTTCGTTAAATAAATTCAATAACTTTAATTGCCAAATTCATTCTGATTTTTGAAATTCAAGTTAAATAACATTCAAATATTTAAAATCAATTAAATATTTCAATTTCAAATGTTCAAAAATTCTGGGTCGTCACATTCTTCCCCCCTTAAAAGAATTTCATCCCGAAATTACTAGTTAAGAAGAATGATCCTTAACCCCTTTATTATTTTCCCAATCCAAACAGCTTTAGATTTCCAAAACAATCTTTTTATTAAAGACCCATTATCGATTCAACTAACCTACCAACCTTAACCATAAATTCCAAACAATATTTTTTTCTTAACTGATTCAAATTTAAATTTTATATTTTCAAAATTTTTCTAACTACCTAAATTTTCGAAAAATTTCGCCAATGTCTCCTTTGCATAGCTAGCTCGGTACGACTACAAAATGACACCACGGGCCCCAAGATTCAAAAGAAAATGAAAAGCCAAGTGGCTAGACAAGAAAGTCATCAAATTTCAGACTTAAATTTAAATACATACCTTTTTCAAGCAATATAAATTTTATCTTCAAAATCAAAATCCAATTCCCTTTGCATTTAAATCACCTGTATATCCTACTAGAAATAATGTCCAATTACAACATTAAAAACCATTTTCACTTTTCTTTATAAAAGATTCAATACCTTTTTCATTCAAATCCGTACGATGTACTTAATATCATTCGTACGCAATACCAAATTCAGTCGCTTACTTGATCATACAATTTCACTTCTGAATTAGTATCATCCACTTGGCTTCCTAGTGCGGACTCAGATTTGGTTTCTTGATCAGAAACCATCATTCTCCTTGCATATTTCTAAATTATGATAGAGAATTTCCAGAATCAACCAAAAATCCATGTCTAGGTTCGCCGTCAAAAATCAAGTGAAAAATTCCAACTCGGATCAATATAACTATCCCTAAATTCTGTACTCGAATTCTGGATCAAATCGTTATGCGAATAAAATAATATACGTACTTCCTATGTATTTATTCCAATTGATTATTTGCTATATCAATTTCCTTTTCTTTTATTCATATTGATTTTCATTCCCTTATTCATAATTATCATTTCTCAATTTTTAGTTGAATCTTCATTCACTTATCAATTTAGAATATTTTCTCAACTCAAAATTTACTTAAGAATTTTTGCCATTTATTTCTTAAGTTCAATAAATATTTAATATAACTTCTTATATTATTTTCAATTCACCACTTTGGTTTTATCCATACTTTTATTTAAACTGGATTTCAAATTTCATATGAATTTAGTTTACCTTTCATTTATAATTATTGAGTTCAATTCATTTCAAACCTTATCAATTTGGTCATTCCTTCAATTCATTTCACTTATTAATTTTTATTTCAATACTTCGCTTAATTTGATCTAGCTTAACAAAATTCCCACCTCATTTTGTTTATCACAAATCAAGTTGTTTCCAAACTCGATTATATTCTATAAATATTATAAATAGGATTCCAGAGTCTTTCCATCTTTTCAAAATCATCTTTGAAATCAATTCAAATTATCTTTTGAATTCCCAAAACTAAACCCGAATTGCAAACAACTTCCATTTAAAACAATTTGGCAGCAATTCCTCTCTTGGAAACTCGAAGATGAACACCGATGATGTAGCGATCATCATCGGAATTATTTTCCAGCAACCAAAAAGAGTTTAGTGCTTTTATCCTTTTAAATTTTTTTCCAAACTTTTGAAAACCAATTTCAAATAAAAAGGGATTTAAACTTTTCACCAAAATTTCAAATTTCAAATCCTTTCAAATTCTTTCAAATATTTCTTTGGAATTCAATTTCAAATTATAAATCACATTTACAATTTCCATTTGTATATGGATTTTATTTTTTAGTTCTTTGTTGTGATTTCAAGTCCTCATTCAATAATCAATGATAATAATTTAATATTATCACTTCCTAACATCCAAGCAACCATATAATTTACGAAAAATTATTTCTTTTATATATGAAAATAGTTTGGGCAAAATTATTTCATTTACCCTATTTTAAAACAATATCGTGTCAAACTGTTCTATCCAAGTGTATAGAGATCCCTATCAATAATGTTAATTACTCGTAGTGACCAGAATCCATATAACACTCAACCAACCAATCAACATAATATAAAACACTTTTATATTTACTAAGAAATACGCGCTCATATCTATTAATACACTCAAACTCATTCTAGAGTACTAGTGACTCTATCTCTAATGAGTATTCCCCACCTGAGCCAAGGTTGTCGCTTAACCAATTGCTTTGACACCAAAATTGTAACGACCTAATTTTTCAATGCTCGAAAATTGACATCAATACGTCCGCTGTATCAAATGTCGCACAATCGAATGCCAGAAAACCGAACCGTTAGGGTTAAAGAAGGAGAAGAAACAGAAAACAATAACAAAATCTCACATTTCGCAGCGGGACAAATATAATAGATAAATGAATAACATTATAACAAAGAACTATATCAGTTTTACATTACATCATCAGAGTGTTACAACAAAAAACAGCGGAAAAGAATAAAACATATACAAGTGATATGCCTCGCCATCCAGCTTGAACTCTAGATCTCCACAGCACCTTCTTGACTTTGCTCCCGAATAACCGATAACCTAACTCTAGGCTGCCCGTATGGAATATTATGGGCACCTAGAGTTTAGAAAGGAAATAAGAAACTCCAGGTCAGTCACGGGACTGGTGTGAGATCTTAAAAATGGTTATTTTCACAAAGAAAGGAAAAGAAATCCGCTATGCTTTTGAAAAATGAAACTACCATGAGGCCTCCCGCCACACACACAATGCAAACGCAGAATTAAAGGAGATTTCTCCTTATGATAGTCAAACATGTTTGATATGCAAAATCTTTTTAATATTATCATTAGTGCATATTGTAGAAAATATTTCGAAAGTATAATATTAATCTTAGCCAGCATACAACCATTATTGTATGCCTACTATAGCTACCATGTTCAATAGCAGGTTACCGCCACATTCCATGGCAGGTTATACAACTAAAACCGTATAGGGTGCGTATTGTTTCTTTGGATTTCCAACAATGGTCAGGCTAAGGAAATTCCTATTGCCACATGGGTATGCCTCTGGAGGGACTCCTCGAGAACCTAACTAGATCTCTGCCAACATAAGGCCGGGTTACCTCTGTAACTAGGTAACTACTACACGAGCATGCCATCCCCAATATTTAACCCAATTTCAATAAATAAATTCAATAACTTTAATTGCCAAATTCATTCTGATATTTGAAATTCAATTTAAATAACATTCAAATATTTAAAATCAATTAAATATTTTAATTTCAAATGTTCAAAAATTCTGGGTCGTCACATTAGTCGACTGACCCACTAGTATCTGTGCAAAATGCATAGGTGCACAAGTATATATATAATTTATAATAAAATCGTTTGAATATTTAGTCGACTGACCCAAAGGCTCATTTGACTGAATTTCTATAACAGCTATATTTTTTGAAAAGACATGATCATTCATGAAGAGTTACGAATCTCTACGAAATGATATGAATGCAACACTTCAACCGGAACTCTTCGCCAATGGTCGGTGCTATTCAACAACTATAAATACATATCCTAAATTCATTCCAAAAAACTTAATCTGCTTATCTCTCTTATCTAACTCTCTTGAATATTCTTCAGCATTCTTAACATACTTATTGCTTGACTTTGATTTATATATAATATTCTAAACAAAACTATTCCTTTCTAATCTTCATAAACTTCAAATATACATATTTATACTCGAGGGGAAGATCATAGGAAGGGTGTACTATAAACAGACTTATCCATATTATCAGAACACAGAAAGTCAAACAAGCTTTTGTATTTATTGAAGTCATGTTCTGTTGCACAAGCGTGTGAAGTCCTCTTCGCCTGCTGAGGCAAAATCCTGTTCCATCGCTCAGGTCCTCGTTCGGCTGCTCAAGGGTTGTATAGACCTATTTCTCTAGATTAAGTGATGGTTATTTTTTAGTGAAATTCCAGAAGGAGTCTGGGACTGGACGTAGGACGGAGCTCCGACCAGTTTAAAAATATCTGGTGTTATTTTTATTATACTTCTTTTATATTCCGCTTTGTTTTTAGAGTCACGGGACTTTTGATATTTTGCGTCATCGTTCCATTACGAGATTCTAATATTGTGTTCTTTCTTTCTTGTTCTATCTCTTGTCATTTTATTTTATCCTAACAATTTCTCTTTCTAGCATTTAGGTGCTCGGCATGTGAATACCATGAATGTATTCGTATCGATATTCGAGGGTTGAAAATGCAGACTATTATAGATGTAGACAACATATAACATTTTAAGAGAAAAGGGAAATATGAAGGAATTGGAAGCCAAGACTCACTGCTCACTTTTCATTATATCTGTTAAATACACGCACAAAATCAATGGTAAAGTAAAAGAATTTTAAAGGATCTTGTAATTTTAGAATATATCTCCTCTCTTCTTAATTCTTTATGCTATTTTACTTTAACATATCTTTATATTGTCTATGAGTTTTAAAATTAGTCGCATTGTTCTATTAATTATTGCTAACCATTTTACATTTAAGCACTTAAACTTTTTAGTTTATATAGCTTGTAAGTTCTACTCTCTTGTTTCTAGTTATTTTTCATTATGTCCATAAATTTAAACTAGTTAGATTTCTTAAATTTAAACTATTTAAATAAATTATTACGTACATACTTTTACACTAACTAAATGTCTTAAATTTAAACTATTTAAATAAAATCAAGTACCTAATATTCGATAATTTGTTTAACAAATCCTAAAAATAACAATTTTAACATAAATATCACATTATTACTGATAAAAATGGAAAATATATTAGTTCTTATTCGAAATAAAAATATATTAGTAGCATAATAAAAATTATATGCATAAATTTATATTCCATTTACCGCAATAAATTATCTAATTATAGGTAATAGTAAGGCAAAGGAATTTTCAACACCTATCATTAATTCTAGAAGTTTTCTGCCCCTCTTTATTTCTATAATATTTTTTAAATGTTATAAGTGGTCATTTTAATAATGATTCAATGTTTTTGGCTCATTCCCCGAGTTTGCAGTCAAAATACCTATAACGTCCCGGAAATTTCGATCACGAAAATTCCGAATAGTTAGAAAAGAAGAAAAGAGAAAGAAGAAAAAAACAAGAACAAATCACAGAAACCTCACATTCGCAGCGGATCAAAATATAATATCACATAAATAATAGTTATACAAAGGAAAACTATACTTGTCAAATTACACTTTAATATATATCAGAGTTACAACATATTTACAAGCACATGACAGATAAATCAATCTGTTTCAGAAACTAAAATATATCTCATCAGAAACTCTCCCTGCGTTCCTGCTCTTCAGCTCACCTCCCGAGCTCTAGAACGTTCTTACCTGAAAATCTGTAATACTCGGTCTGACCTGAGCATTACATCAAAGTAACACCCGAGTCAGGCTGGAAACCAGCGTGAGTAAGCCCATCTAACATGTAATACAAAAGTATACAACTCATATAAACCCGGGTAACTCATATCAATTTACAATTCCACAATTTGTTATAGACATCACCTATTTCATATTTCAATTTCTAAGCACCAAAACTTAGAATAAATGATCCATCCATTTAAATCATTCCATTTCAGCCTATTAATTTCATATATCAATTTATAAAAAGTCGAAGTGGTTTTGGGTATTTACAAATACCCGTCTCCAGTCTTTTTGAAATCAATACCATCTTAATCCAAGTTAATCAAGGGAAAGACAATTTAACTATAAATAAAGGATGTCACTTTTATTACACAGCAAATTCATCATCGATGGATAACATATTATTATTGTCTACCCAAAACATATCATATCTCAAAACATTTCATACCAGAGATATCAATCAATTCGAGGCATTTAGTCATCATCCAATCATTCATAAGCAAGATGATCATTTCCAAAATTAATTTAATTAATCTCTAATTAGATTTCAAATCTTCAATCACTTAGATTTTCCTTTACTTAGCATTAATTGATTACAAATCAATTAATTAATTATCCTTTAATCAATATTCTTAATTAATCATCCTTAGTTAATTATACTAATTACATTAAGTAATTAACCCTTAATTAGTTACACAAATTAATTATCCTTAACCATTTACAGTAATTAACCGTTAATTACTCTCATTAATTAATTAATAATTAATTGCATTAATTAATGATTCTTACTTTCGTTTAGTAATCCCCTTTATTACTTATATTAAATAATTATCATTTGAATAAATAAAACTCCAATTTCTTACATTAATAATCTCTAATCACCAAGTAATCAATTAATCTCTAACAAATCAATTTATTAATCCTTAATCAACAAATTAATTTTTCATCCTTAATTAATTTTCTTGATTCATAAATCTTGATTAATTTCATTGATTAATTAATCCTTAATTAATTAACCACATTAGTTAATTATAAATAAATTAATTGCTCAATAATTAATCTTTGATTATTGAATTTATCAACCACAATCAACCCCTAATTACGTTGTTAATTAAGTAAGAATTAACTTACTAAGTTAAATAAATAATTCAACTTAAATTACCAAACATTTAAATGAAAACTTTAATATCAAAGAATAATTAAGTGTATTATTTAAAACTTAATTATGTTAACTTTAAAACATTATGTTACTATTATTCTACCCAAGACAAATTCCTGGATTTCTCGAACTAAATCGAGATTGAAGTGGAACAAATCTCCTTTCCTCCTCCTTACTTACCTCTTTATTTCTTTTGTTCGCTTCCATAATTTACTCTTGGCCCAATCTCCCTATCCTTCGGCACGTTTCCCTTTCTTCCTCTTTTTTTCTTTTATATATTTTAAACTTAACACAATACTGGAAAAGGAACACAGTACCAACTCAAGCCCAACAAATCAAAACTTGATTCATCTTCGAGAAAAAACTCAAGGAAACTCGAATGAATTCCCGAGTAAACATCACTACACTCACGCAACATCAGTTCGTTGCCAACTTCGAGTCGAATACTAGAGCACTACGAGTTTTTCCCCGGGTTTCTTCTTCTTCCTAAACCCAAAGATCAAGCACCTGTCAAACTTGCACGTGCACAATAATTCCAGTCATCTCCGACCATCTCCTTCGGCTTCAGGAAGTCACCGATGACTCCGATGATACTCCAGACCACCCAGATCTGTAGATCTCATTATAAATCGTAATCAAGCTGGTTGGAAGAAAACTGGAACCAAATCACACCCTACGATCTCCTCGCCTTGACATTGCCGGTCACCATAGGACGTGGAATTTCATTCACAACCTCACCACAGACCACACTCCATTTTCCCCCACACCACATCGAGACCGATGCTTCCAGTCGTCGTGACGAGCCCAAAAATCCTCGTCAACCCATCCATGCATATAAACCCTAATTTGATCCATTGACAACGCCACAATGATCACACGTCACATCCACCATTTTTCCTGGCATTCTCGATCGCCAAGCAAACTTCAACAAAATTCCGGCCAACCCAAAAGTTTGAAGATCGCCATAAATAGCTTAAAAACCAATTTCAGATTATCTTCGAATTGTCCCAAAAATACTTAACAAAAAAAACCAGATTTGATTTCAAAAATCCTAGTTTACTAAGGGAATTCAGGTTATATGCGTAATTAATAAATCATTAAGATTTATTTTAACCCATTTTAAGTTTTCCACTGTTTCCCTTTTGTTTCCAGAATATATCCAAACTTATTTTTACATAAATTTATTTTTAAAAACTTACTTATGTTAAAACAAACACACTTTGTTCAGGGATCAAAGTCCAAAAATCATTTGAGAAGAAGACTTGAATTTTGAATCAGGTTTTGAACTTGAAATGTTTAAACAGAGGCTTGCTAGCCTGATCCAGATTTGAACTCTGATTCTAACACACTCCTATTTACATAAAAATCATTTCTTTATCATCATGAACACATGATTCATAACATATTTCAAGGATTCACCATGTGTCACTTCATGCAATTTCAGTTTAGTAGTTTTACTTACCTATAAAATTTAGAACAGAGCAAGCTTTCTTGCTCTTAGACATACACAGGTATATCCCAGATATTTATTAACATGCAAGTCAAATTTCCATTCATGCTAACCTTTAGCGCATCATTACTACATAGTCTTATATCATGCAACAGATTTTAATCAAACACAGGTTCGTTTACTCGCCTTATATCCTGGAACAGAGGATTGTAATGCTTTTGATCTTGGCTATTGATCAGCAATATTAATCATCTTGTTTTCCAATTTGTACCTATTTGAATCTGATCCCTACTTGCTTTGTTGTTTGATTGATTAGAGCAATAATTAAGTATAGTTGATCTTGATTCCGAAAGTTGTGTTTAACTGGAACTTGATTCCTGAATTTTCTTGCCCTCCCTTTTTTTCCTGAACTTGATTGTTAGGCTGCAGCTTGATTGATCAAAAATTAATATTAGTTTTGGATTAATGTTGAGTTTTCTTTAAAATTGTTTTCTGGTTTTAGGTCACAAGCATTGCTCTCTTTGTTTGAGAATAAATAGATCAGAGGGGAAAAATATATGAAAAGTGAGGGATAGAGCATAATCAAATTTGTTTTAAATAAAAAGAAAATAAGTTATATTTGTTCAATTTGCTTACAAGTGTCATTAGCATTCCATAAACAATTTACATTTGTTCATTTGTATGAATTTTTTTTAACACTTGTAATCTCATATGTTTTTAATACATATTTATATTATTCTAATATTACATTTTAATTGAACTTTATTTTGTATATGAATATATCTTTCATTTATAATTTCATGTATGAATATGTTTTATTGTATGTACTAAAAAAGAAAAAAAATATCAATTTTATGTTTAAATTCTTTTCATTTTATAAATTACTAAATTTTTACATCTACATATGCTTAAATGTTTTATATTTGAAATACCTTTAAAATTCTCAAACTATCTTATTTATATACATAAAGCTTAAAAAGGGAATAAATTATACTTCTTAGATACTAGAAATTTGTATTTTATACATTTCCTTATGTATTTATATTAAAATTAGAAAAATAAATTTTATTCATTTCAACTATAGAGTTTTAATCCCAATTTACTCTTATGACATTTTTAATTGAATTTTAAATCCAAATTCTATTTAAAAATCTATTTTTATAAATATATATCAAATTAAGACTTATTTTATTTATTTAAATTACAAATTTGTATTTTAAAACTTTTTAATCCTGTTAATTATCTAATTAACAGATGTCCAAAAAATTTATGTTATCACAATACCTATGATTATCTAATATCTGCGATTATTTACAAAGTTCTCGTCAATGTTATCATACGATTTTCATTTTAGTCTTAATTTTAATTTAATTAAATAGTTAAACTTATATTGAAATAAATCCAAGTAACCATAGTTCATGAATTTGCCTGATTAAGATATCAATATTTTATGTAACATAGTAAATTATTTTATTAATGAAGAAAATTAAATTAACTGAGAGGATTACCTTTTATTTGAATAGTTAAATAAGTAGAGATGTCTATATAAAAGAAAGAAGGTTTTATAATATTAGAAATAGAAACAATAATACTACATAAATAATAATTATATGGAGTGAGTGATATATCAGGTTATGAGGGAAAAGGGAAGTAAGGTAATTGGAATTCAAGAGTCACAATTTGCATTTCACTATATCTGTATATTAAATAATTATAAAATGATGGAAATTTGAAGACCTGTAATGACTCAACTTTTTGACCCTCGAATTTGACACTAATACATATATGGTATTTGTATGCCAAATACCCAAGTGCCAAAAAGACATAAAGTTAGGATAAATGAAAAGAAAAGAAAACGAACAAGAAAAAGAGAACACAATATCAAAATATCACAATGGAACGATAATATATAATATCAAAGGAACTATATAAATGGTTACTATGAATATAGGAATATCAGAGTTACTAAAATTTAAGTACTATCATCAGTCTGGATAGTTATAACTGCCTATCCTTTCAATGCTGATATATCCAATATAAAAATGCAATAGAAATAAGAATACTACGAAAGATAATCATCCAGCTTTTCTCCATAAGTTCCAAGCATCCTAAGCTAAATCTGAAAACATGCACAGGGCTGACCGAGCATTATAAGAAAATAACATCCAAATTAGTCTAGCAAACCGACGTGAGAAACTCAAGAAATATGAGACAAGTAACAGTTGAGACCGTATCGATTACGATGATGGTTTTCCCCTCGAATGAAACCAACTAATTATTAAGTTTTATATAGTGGTATGATAGCTAAAATCTAGAGCATAGCACATAAATCATATCAATTAGTTCCTGGTGACCACCACAACAATAATAGGTATACAATCAATACTGCTAAGACATGTTTGCATAATGGATTTTTTTCATGGAGATCTCCTCGGATATAGCTGTATCCAAACTCCATGAGAAGGATCAGAAACTACCTTCCAAGCTACGTATATCTCTAGATGAGATATATTCTAAGGTAATTATAACTAGACCACCTTTGGTCGATAAGCATCTCTAGACATGGAGTTGATGTACCCTTGAAGTTGCTAAACCTTCAGGCCATGTCCCTTCTCTGCTTTCTGTCATTTTCCTAACATCGAGGCTACGTTTGGCATCTTTTACATGAGTCTTCATCATTTGAACATGAACACATAAACCCCCAAATGGATTCCTATATTTGGAACAGATCATGAATTGCTACATGTATTCGAGCACCTAGAACAAATCTCAAACCTCCATATAGGTTCCTCGCAATAGTCCTCTGATGAATGCTAACATTGTCCCCTCTCATGGAGTACTCCTTAAGATAGGCAGTCCCATAGGATAGTATCGTTTGAAATGTTAACGCTGACCTTTCCTTTGGACTTAACCTTAGGATTAACCGTTCAACTCTATAACATTCCACTTCTCAACCACTTCCAAAACATAGATGCGTAGATGGTTTTGAATAGTTTTGGGTTCGAGTAATCTATATAAATACAATCTTCCCACTTTCCGGACTCTCCAAAACCAATCGATGAATTTTCGGTTAACTAAGTTCCAATTTTCTCAAAAGTCTGCGAAAGCTAGAGACATTTTGTATCATATTCCTCCCAGAGGGTTCTTATTGGTATAAAATCATGAAGCCTTTCAATAACTTCTTAGGTTAATATTTGGTCAAGTTCGATAATCAACCAATCGATTATCTAGTCAAAACAATTGCTTATACAAATCATGATTCATACGCTTAACTCGTATCTGGTATTCCAACTCAATTATTCCTCGCCCATGATTGAATGGGAACTGGTTGCTCCAAACCTTTCCTAGAAACTTCATTCTTAAATCTCACAAATAGATAAGTCTAACTCATCAGATTTTAATATTAAGTATAGTATTAATGATTTTAATAAATAATAAGAAATCAACACGATTAACACGTTTATGGTATTTTCAGACTTACTATTCCTCGGTCAAGAGGATATCCTGGTAGGTTAGAGCTCTATCTCTCCATCCCTACTCGACATCAATCTTGATTCTCACAAATACACAAGCTTTACTTCGTCGGCTTTCAATGTTAAGCATAGTTGGTTACTTTTCAAACAAGTAATTAAACAATTAATCATTTGGTCACTTAGAAATTATAACCCTTTCTAAACCTTTTGCTTATACTTTCAAAATACTTGAAAATACTTATAATTGGTTTTAAAACATATCCAAAATATTAGTTGAAAATAACTACAGTACGATTTTGCTTAAAATTGGAAAAGACATGTTTTCAACAAAATATCCCTTCTTTAAAAATTCACAATTAATTCCTAAAAATTCATATAAATCTTAAATTACTTCTAAAATTCTCAAATAAGAGTTAAGAAATACTTTTAAAAATAATGAAACAAAGTGCTTAAACTTAAGTCCTTTTTGAAACATTTGAAGTTCAAAAATCAAGGTTAAACCAGGCAGTTTTGTGCTAGTGATGTTTTGGCCATTTTCGAGATATTAATTAGCTTTTTTACAATCCAAGCTTTTAATATAAATTTGGCAAGAAATCCATATGAATTCTTTCTAAAGTTCCATAACAACTGTAAAAAACAAGGCAATTCCAAACTACTTTTATAGCGACTATCATTATAAGTGCACTTCTAAATCCAAGTCATATTCCAACTCTACGTTCAACTACAACCTATGTCTTCATTAAGGCCTAGTCATATTGCATATAAGTCCGTTCGAGTCCATTTCAAGTTTGTTCAAATCCATATACATGGATCTTATGTGTCACTTGTTTTCAAAACATGAATCCAAATCAATGTTTTGACATATATTAGTTAACAATTCAAACAACATTTAATATAATCAAACATCAATATATATGTGATATTTTCGATTCAAAGTGAGGTGTTAACTCACCTTTAACCCTAAAAATAATCAATATCCAGGAACCAAAGTCCAAACCCAAGCAAGCAACATCTTTCCTTCCTTTCCTTCTTGCTTTTGCCTTGCTCCTTTGCCTCCTTTACTTGTTTATAGCTCACAGCCACAACTCCTAAGATGAGTGTGGCTTTGCTTTTTCATAATCTTACCCGATAGAAGGTCTTGTTATGTGGTGGCAAGGATTTTCTCAAATTTTGAGGTGATTTGGAGATGGTTTGCTAATTATTTGCTTTAGGAAATTAAGATGATGAAGAAGATGATGATATTGAAATTTCTCTTAAGGTTTGAAATATTTTTGTGATATATTTTCTAAGGGTGTACCCTCTCCTTATATGGGCTTAGGAATTTCGATGGGTAAAATAGAAAACCCCTCAAAACCCTAATGACATTAGTTGCTTCTTACCATGACAACTTTATGTCGCTTCTCCTTTATTCATTTTACCATTTTACCTTTACCATGTTAATATCTCTTATCCTATTAGAACTTTACAGAACATTCCATGCTTTGTGAAGAAGAAAGTGTGCTACTTAGTTGCTAATGTATTCATTTGATCATCAGTTAAGTGCACGATAGTTCGAAGAACTTATATCGATTGAAAAACTGTTTATCGATAAACAGATTTCCAGTCACATTATCTGTTTTTCTTCAAAGAATATAATTTTGTAAACACTTTTGAAAAAAAGTTTATTATCCTTATTATTTAGCTAAATGAAGCTAAAAAAGGTTGTATAATCATATTTGTAACACTTAAACATATCTCAAAATGTATCGATATTCGAAAATGAAGTGTTCGAATTTCCATGTGGCTACATTCTCCCTCACTTAGAACATTTCGTTCTCGAAATTCAAACAAGAACGATAATCAAAGAAGATAGAAGAACAAGATATATATATATATATATATATATATATATATATAAAGAGTATTGGTGAAACTATATACAAGCTAAACTGCAACCCAAATGCATACTAAGCGACTCCACCACAAGAAATGCGGACACTACAAGTGATACACTATATTAAGATAAGAAGGAAACCCTAGTCTATAAGCACTATGGGTAGAAATCCTTAAATTGTCCTCCATCTTCTTTGTACCATCCTAAGCATCCTTGCTCCTTGACACTTCTAACCTTAACAAAGGAATAAGTCCACAAATACTCAAATAGCATTCACAACATTAGCAACCATTGCTCATGGTTTGCTTAGGTTCAAAATTCTTCCATCATCCGAGGACGATAAAAAATCCATTAAGCATACCTTATGCTCAGTAGCCTTAGGTCATTATTTAGACGGTTAGTCATGCTACCTCACGATAAATTGAAGGGTCATTACCCAAGCTCTTCATAAGACAACATAACATAGTACATAAATATACTAAAGCCCGTATGATGCATATAAACCATCCATATACAATATCTGATCTGATTACTTGCTCGATCGCATTGATTTCACTTCCAAACTAGTATAGTTCATGTGACCTCTCTAGTATAGATTTTCAATTTGGTTGCTTGATTAGAAACCTCTGTTCTCCTTGCATAGCCATATACTATGATAGAAAACATCAGGATTGTATCATGGATCCATATCAAATGTTCATTGCCAAGGACCGAGTGAAAAATCCTTGTTCGAACCGGTGTAAGCCACCTCTAAAACCTGTACTCGAATACTAAATCGAGAACAGCTACACGAATAAAATGATTTACGTGCAACTTGTGTATTTATCTTATTGGTTTCTTAATTACACCAATTCCTTTTTAATCACATTCATTTATACAAATAGTATTTCATTCAATAATAAAACCATTTGTGAACCATTTCATAAATCATAGCTTCAAGTTTATACACCTTTTGTAACTTAATTTTATTCTTGTATAGTACTCTACTACATCCTAAGAGTATATATCAAAACATCAGATTTCTAAAAAGTATGTTTAACAAATTTAGAACTTGTTTTAACTTGCTATCTTCTCAATTCAAGTGTTATATAAACCCAACTTTATATTTTCAAAAACACTTAACTACAAGTTCTACAACGATCCAGAAGTTCCCGACTATCTTAAATCGTCGAAAATTTCATTTAATTATAACAAATGAAAACTATCAAACAATATATCGTATCAAGATGCATATCCATACTTTTCTAATGTATAGGCCACATGTGTCCATGAAGAAATTTAATAAGAGAACTTTAGATCTAAACATCGATTTTCATTTCAAATCATTTTGAAATAATACACACACATAATCTTTGTATGTCAAATCATACTTTTGGGATTTAAATCAAAATCCATTTTACCAAAACAACTTTGTAGCATCCCATACTTGATAACGTGAAAATGAACACCGATCATGCTACATTCATCATTGAAATTATTTTTAAGCGACCGAAGTGAATTTAGTACATCTAAATCATACTTATGGTAGTTAACCAAAATAATTTCAAAGCGGTATGCGAAGCTTTCTGGAAGAGGGGTAGTCCTGTGTGTAAGCCTCAAAACTTCGTATAATAATACTGAGTATCATGATGTCAGTTTCTCAAACCAACCTCCTAAATATTTACTTTCAATTAATACTTTATTATTTTCTCCAAAATATTGAAAAACATTTTCAAAGACAATAGGATTTAAATTCTCAAATTCTTTGTTTAAATCCTATTCGTTTATAAACCAAATTTTATAAATATTTTCACAAATATTTATTTCCAAAATATTGTACCTTTTCTTTGTGCTATAATAAACATCTTTTACTAAATTTAAACTTCTAAACCACATTATCACCGAATGGCTTATAATCAAGCCATGAAACTTAATTCATAAGGTGTTTGTTCAATGCCCACAACTATTGTCTACCCAACCCCTGATGTTGAAAGATAAAGCTATTTATAAACTAGTTAAACACAAATCAACAACAAACAATAACTAATGTTCCTAACATGCCCAGCATGACTAAACAATCAAGGTTACTAGATATTAAACTATGAGAATATCAAGCCAAACACGAATAGAAAAGCCAGATAGTATACTCTCAAGGATCCGCTTCCCATTTCCAGCTGCAGAAATAACAAAGATCTTAGGTTGTTCCTCCTTCTTGAGCATGGGACAATATTCAACAAAATGGCTAAGCTGATGGCAACAATAACAACTCTTTGGTGCAAATTACGGTACCTCCCCTGTCGATGCCTTTACCATCTGTTCTCCTTCCCCTTTCTTACCGCTCTTAACAAAGTTGCCCTTCTGCCCACACAGATGGCAAACAAGATTGGGCATATACTCAACTGCTGAAACTTCCGCTTATTGTTCCCAGCTGGTATATAACAAGAGGCTTTGGTGTAGAAACAACAAGCTTCGGTGCCAAGATCTTGGACCTCAAACCCATATTCACCAAATTCACAAAACCCCAAAAGATGATTAGTCATATCCCTTTGTAACTTAGGGCGCATATCCGTTATAAATATCTCGTTCTTCTTTTGCGGTGTATCAACCAATCCTAAACCGAACCGAGACAGTGCAATGAACCGATTCTCATATTCTGCTACAGTCAAGGCCCCCGCTTCGGATTCAAGAAGCTTTTAAATAACAAAGTCTTTTTGGCTTTTGGAACAAACTTCATCTCAAACTCATCTTTAAATTAGGCCCAAGAGAAGTTGTTCTCTTGGACATCTACAGTGATAGAACTCTACCAATCCATGGCCGCATCCATTAGATTGTGCGATGCCAATCTAAGCTTTATTACGTCATCTAGTTCCATATCTCCAAATATCCATCACATAATCTGAGCCAAGACTGGACTTCTATAATTGTATCCATACCACCAAACCTCTTACCCCTAAGCCTCTTATAATCATAGTAAAGCGAAGTAAAACTCATCAGAGGTCTGATCTGCATGAACTCCTCTAGGACATTCATCTTGGTTCATCTTTTGGAGAAACATTCCTTGATGCTCGATTCCTGTCATTTGTTATAGTACTACCTAAACCACCTCTGCCTCTACGTTCTCGAGCATTGATGGCTCTAGTACTCATGGTCCTTTCTACATAATCAAAGAAAAATAGCCTTAGGTAACCAAAGGATAGAGTTATTCAAATGAAAGATACTAAGAGAGGATTATGAAGAAAGAGATATTCCTAAAGAATATTTCAAAGGTCTATTTTTCAAAATACAAATACCCTCTCATATGTATAATACACTCGATTCATTTTAGGGTGCCACTTTCCCTATCTCTAATGAGCCATACCCAACCAAAGCTAAGTTGTTAGCTCAACCTTATGCTCTAATACCGAATGTAACGACTTGACTTTTCAACCCTTGAATGTCGACACTAATACGTCTACGGTATTTATATGCCGAACATCCAAGTGTCGGAAAGACATAAAGTTAGGGTAAAATAAAAGAAAAATAACATAACAAGAAAAGAAGAACACAACATCATAATCTCATAATGGAATGTTAATATATAATATCAAAGGAACAATATATAGGGTTTCTCTAAATACAATAATATCAGAGTTACTAAAACCTAAATACTATCATTAACTTGGATAGTTATAACTTCCTGTCCTCACAATGCAGATATATTCAATACAAAATGCAGCGGAAATAAGAATACCATGGAAGATAATTATCCAGCTCTTCTCCATAAGCTCTAAGAATCCAATGCTAAATCTCGTAACATACATGGGGCTGACCCGAGCATTATAATAAAATAACATTCGGATCAGTTTAGCAAACCAGCATCAGAAACTCAAGAAATATGAGACAAGTAACAGTAACCACTAAGATCGTATAGATTACCAAAACGGTTTTCCCCTCAATTAATCCAACAATTCATTAAGTTTTATATAGTGATATGATAGTAATGTCTAGAGTATATCACATAAATCATATCAATTAGTTACAATATGCATGCTACACCAATAATAGGTATACAATCAATATTGTTGAGGCACGTTCGCAAAATGGAATTTTCCTATGGAGCTCTCCTTGGATCTAGCCGAATCCAAACTCCATGACAAGGATCAAAAACTACCTTCCGAGCAATGTATATATTTCATCGCGAAGCCTTTCAATAACTTCTTATGTCAATATTTGGTCAAGTTCGATAATCGACTAGTCAATTGTCTAGTTAAAATAATTGCTTATACAAATCATGAATCTTACGCTAAAATAGTTTCCAACATTCCAACTCAACTATTCCTTGCCCAAGATTGAAGTCAAGTAAGTTTGGGCACTGGTTTCTCCAAGCCCTGCCTAAACACTTCATTCTTGAATCTCACAAATAGATAAGTCCACCTCATCGACTTTTAGTGCTAAGTATTGCATTAATGATTTCCATAGACAATACGAAATCAACACGATTGACGCATTTTCAACATTTTCCAACTTACTATTTCTAGTTAAGAGGGAAGTACGGTAAGTCAGAGCTCTATTGCTCCATCCCTAGTAGGCATCAATCTTAACTCTCACACATAGACAAGCTTTACTTCGTCGGCTTTTTGTGTTAAGCATAGGTAATTACTCAAACAAGTAATTAAATAATCAACCATTTTGGCCATCTAGCAATTTTAGCCCCTTTCTAAACCTTTTATTTATACTTTAGAGTAAATACTTATAATAAGTTTTAATATATTTATCCAAAATATTACTTGAAAATAACAACTTTACAATTTTACTTAAAACTTGAAAACGACTTGATTTGAACAAAATATCTCTTCTTTATAACTTCATAACTAATTCTTAAAAATTCATTTAAATCTCGAACTACTTTTAAAATACTCTAATAAGAGTTAAGAAATATTTTTAAAAAGAATGAGACAAAGCGCTTAAACTTAAAGTCCACTTTAAAACATTTGACATTCAAAAATCAAGGCTAAATAGGGCAGTCTTGCACTAGCGATGTTTTTGGCCATTTTCGAGATGTTACTTTACTTTTTTACTATCCAAACTTTTTATAGAAATAAACATACATATATAATAATATAAATATGGCAAGAAAACCCTATGGATCTGCAATACCCCATAATTTGGTGTTAACTATTTAATTAGTTAGTTAATTAATTAAGCTCCAAAAATGGAATTTATGCAAATGATGGAATTTGACTATCGAAACATGCACTATTGCGTTTATGGTGAAATTCTGAGAAATGTTCATATACGGAGTTTACGATAGGAGTCTAAACGAAGAAGTTATGGATGAAAAACGAATTCAGAAAAAAAAAATTCTTTAACAAATTAACGTTTTTAATTAACTGAATGTTGTCCATAGGTCGACCCGCTCAATGTAGCGGTCGTCCTAGAATGATCGACCCCATGGGGGCGGGGTCGGCCGCTCTTAAGGAGGTAGCTAAAGGTTTTCCTGGCCTAATGGCCTCGATTTAATATATTTTGAACTAATGTATCTGGTTGGTTCTAGCACCTATAAATACAATCCTAACCCTTCTCTCACTTCTTATATTTTTTGAATAGAGCAATGAAGTTCTGTAGTTTCTTCTTCTCCACTTTCTTTCTAAATTATAAAAATAAGATATTTGTATTTATATTCATAAAAATTGAAGAAGAGTAGAAATTCGATGAGCGGATAAGAGAAGAGAGTCAACTATACGCTTATTTCAAGTAATTTATATATTTGTACCTATTTTCTACTCCAATCCCAAATCTCTTCTCGAATCCACAATTTAACGTATGTATATACTCTTTATACATATTTCTTGGATTAAAAAGGATATAGAGATGAATATAAAGTTCTACTTCAGATCTGGAGATTTGGGTCGCTTTTTAAAGGCGAGTGAGAAATTTTATATATTATTTATAATTTTTAATATATTCTGTTAGCATATGTTTGACTTTTATGCCTAAATCAATTTTATTTGTGAATTGTAGGCATAAATTAGTGTAGAAAATTATTGCCTACATATTCTTGTTTTAGATCTAATTTGAAATATGTTTACATTTATATCTGGAAATCATTCCCAAAGATTTTAGAATTTGAATGTTGTATATTTTATTCCAGATCTGTACTTGGGTGTAAATATGATTTTTTGATTATTGCCCAATTTGCATTATATTGTAGATTTTTCATAGTTTAATTTGTGGGAAAAACATCCTTCAATTTTAATAAATTTCTTTACTTTTTCCACTTTTCATTCGAAAGGGCAATGTTTGATTTAACGAGAAATACCCACAAATAAAAAGGGAAGAGGTGTGTAAAGTAGAGAATTTTTCTCCGTAGTTTACAATATCTATTCCAATTAAAAAAATTATCGATTTCTTATAATTTCAAACGAAGTCAAATTTTCCTTTTCGTGTTAAACCAATTTATGAAAATCATAGCGAAAATTTTTCCTAAGAATTTAATTCCAGCATATTAATATGAAAAGAATATTATAGTTACATATTTATGACTAGAATAAATTTGTTTACAAATAGGTAGTTTTATTAGGCAGTTTATACGTATTTGTTGCCTTAATAAAGAAGAATATCGTTTATTCGTGCGTTATTTATGCATAAGTTTGTTGTTGTTATTATATTTAGGGAAGCGAATAGTTAGAATTAAAAAAGGTAGTAATTCATATTAATGGGAAATAAATTAGGAATTCCTATTAATTAATTAACAGGAAATGAAACGTTGTAACTTAAATTAGTGGGCAATTAATGAGAAATAATGGATAGTACTAATTTAAGGGTTACAATTATTAGAGACAAATGGATTAATGGGACTGATAAAAATGAAATAGATATAAAAGTCTACTAATTTGAAATTATTAATCATACGTAAATGTATAGGAAAATGTTCGTTAGTATTTTATGGAAAATTGACATTTATGAGCATTAAACGGGGATTTATGGGTAGATAAGTATTTAAGGTAAATCTTATTGCCCTAAATAAAAGGTGAATTAGTATGCTAAGTCAAATTTCTACCTAAGATAATATAAGTAAAGGCTTAGGATAGTTAATTGGACTTAGTGGGTCAGTGATGTGAGGTCAACAGAGTCATTCGACAAAAGACTGTCCTTCACTTTGTGGCTACCAGCAGTTGGGTGCACTTACCACTAATGTAGATATCACTGATCCTAAGACCCTTGACAATGTGAGAGATTTACTTGTTTTCTTATTTTAAAAGTATTAAATGATCCAAATTTGAAACTATAAGCGGTGAGGAATATCTTTAAAAAGGTTTACTTTAGTGTCGAGGTATTAAGTGGCTATCTTAGCGCTTGACTCCCAACCGATAGAAGTAACCTAATGAGATTCCATGTTTATAATTAAGAGTTGTGATGGGTATCTCAAGAAGGGTTCGCTTTGGGTTTGAGGTACTAAGTGACTAATTTAAGGTTCGCCCCTTTCGCCTGAAAGAAGTATTAAGTAACCTAATGAGATTTTCAAACAATGTCAGCTAGACAGCACCAATGTAGAGTCCACCTCCGGGTTATGTGTTGAATGGAAAAGGCTTACCTACAAATAAGTATTAAAGGGTTAGAGGTCTGCCTAGTCCTTATTAATGAGGTATTAAGTGGGCAAGTTTCTCTCAATGCTAAGACTTTAATAACGATCGATGCGCTAGAAGTATGGCTATTATAAATTATAATGCCATAGATAGTGGTCAAAGGTCTTTGCAGCTTGGGCCAATAGATCAGTAGTGATGATGCTAGAAGTCCACGTTGGGAATAGGTCTTAATTGATGGCATCTACCTCGATTGAGGTCTTAAATGAAAATTTTACATATTTCTCTTTTGAAAGTATTATGTGATGATAATAGAACCCGGTTCATATATAGAAGTATTAAGTGACAAATGGGTATGAAAGTATTAGGTAGTTGATTAGGCTTCATCGGTATTTTATACCTTGGGAATGGATAGGCAAGTAATCAAGTGTGCAATGCAAGATTACATTAGAATTGCTAACCATAATAGACACAACAATTAAATGGAAACCAATTGGTATACATTTATCTTATGGAAAATTTATAGATTTTCCAGTCACCAAAACGTTGTTATGGCCCCCTCCTCATTACAACCCACATAATATATTTAGAGAAACAAGCCACTAGAGCCGGATGTATTTAGTTGCTGGATAAGTCTTTTTTCTCTCATGCTTGATGTTGATGTGACAATCTGCTATCCGAAGAATAGTATTAATTCCAAGGTAGTAGTCATAATTATTATTTCTATCTTATTATTGTTTTCGCTGTGATTTTAGATTTCTATCAATCTCTGATAATGCTTATGTTTATTTGCATGTACCAAATCCAACGATCTGTTCTTCAATGGACTTGGCTTTTGATTTTTGTCGAAATTTAGAACCATTAAGGTATGGGTTGTTACACATGGTATTAAAGCCTAGGTTAGTAGATCAGAGGAATTAGGATGAATTGAGAGAACGCATTCTTTCCAATTTAGGATTATTATATTTTTATGCTGGATTCTAAGAATTCCGACCATTAAAGTAGTTATAGTTCCACTCCAAAGGAATGGGCAAAGAAACCATGGGTTGGAAATATCTTAGAGATAAGATTTTTTCGCTGACTCTAAAGTACCCCGTGGAGTGCTGGCAGTGTGTATGGCGCTATTGATAAAGAGCATGAGTAGAACATATGGCTGAATCTAGAAGACTGGAGGTGTTCGACTTGATGGTTAAGATCTAGCTACCTTGTGATTTTGCATTTTGATGATGAGTTTCATTCGAAGACACATTTATTTTAGATGGACCGGAAAGGAGTTTGTATGTTGCAAACATTCGGGAACCGGCGTTGGCAAAAGATTGTCCATCAATCACCTCTTTGATGGAAAATTGGATTTTTCTTCGAATAATTAATGTCAGTTCCTTAGTTTTAAACCTATGAGAGAGTTTTTATAAACTATGTTTTGGAAATGCCTTAGATTTTTGGAAAAGGGGTTTTCAAAGGATTTCTTTTTCTAAGTATTTATTTTCGAAATTTTGTTTTGGGGAAGTTTTTGAATTGTTATTTTCAAAGAAACGTGTATACCACTAGTTGGTCATGTTAAGAAATTTTGTTTTACAAAGGAGTATGTTTTGAGGACCTTAAATTTTTAAATGCATGTATATCGGCAAAGGCTTGATCCTTGGAAAGGAAATAGTTTTCCTAATTTGGTAAATTTTGTGTTTTAAAAAGGTTTTTGAAAAACCTAAAATGTATGTATATAAGTTTGATTTTTAAGGGAAGTTTTGGTATGAAATAGTTTATATTATTTAGAAACAAGCATAAAGGAGTGCATATTTAGCTCAATGATTTTTCATTTATAAAATCGAGGTTTTTAAAATGTCCTCTGTTTAAGGTATAGATAAAATAGGAATGACATTCAATTTTATTAGGTTATGTAGTTTGAAGTGTTGTTGTTCCCACCGACTATTGGAAGAAATATTTTCATGCGAAGTAGGAAAGAAATAGCAGCTGGAGTATTTTCAAGTTTTTAGGAGGGTAGTTGGTTGCAGTAGTTTTATTTGGTCTACTGTAAATTGTTGGAGCATGGTTCGGTACTAGGCGGTAGGCTTAGTCATTTCCGTGATGAAGACTAAAAATTTTCAGACCATATCGAATCGAAGGAGACGGTGCAAAATGATTATTATTATTTAGTCCGACCCTAATTAGTTTTAGGTTTAAGTAATGCCCAAATCCCGTCTAACGGTTGACCACCTAGCGATAAACCTAGAGCGGTCTACTAGTTAATGAGTTTTGAAACAGCTTAAACTTGGAACAGGACTATAAAAGTTGCATTGGAATTTCTCCAGTTGCCTTTTTTCGTTCCTCCTTCCTCAAAAAGCCGGAACCCAATCTCCATCCTCCTCCACCCTCCGAGTATTAGTCTCTCTCTTTCGTTCCTCCCTTAGACGATGCTGTTTTTTCCTAAGAGTAGCAGCCTCCCCTCCTTCATATGCTGGTTTTGCACGTTAGATGTCACCTCACCACCACCTCAGATCTAAACCCTGTTTTCCCCCTCCTACCACTTCTTAGCCCAAGAAACATTTCCACGCTATCGGTTTTTCCTCATTCATTATGGTCTCAACCCACAAGTGGCCACTTGGTTGGACCGGAATGAGCAGAAGGTTCAGCCACTTTTGGGCTGAAAGAACTATTTGTCATGGTAGGATTTGCACCGACCCTCTACTTAAAGACCTTTGAGCGGGAATGTTACCCATGCTGCATCTGCCTTTTCGATATCCTATTGGCATAGAATTTCAATAGAGGCAATAGTTTGATTTATTCGAAGGTGAAGGGTGTCTTGATTGAGGTGACTAATAATGATCTCACTGAGAATTTTGGAGGCCTCCACAAAGGATGCAGACTTAGAAGATTTTGAAGTGATTGACTCAAAGATTTTGTTGCTAATCTTTTTCCAGGATGTCAGTGTTTGGAAGACAGATAATCTACGTCTAATTGCCCGTCAGGTTATGCGCATCATTTAGCATAACCTCGTCATCTCTAGGATGGGAAGTTATGACCGGATTTATCTCATGGTATGAAAGACCACTTATGCGAGTATTGGCGGCATTGCCATCAATTGGACCCGCATCTTTATGATGCAATTTGTTGATCGAGGATTAGCACTCCAAAGAGTCACTTTCCATATTTTCTTCTGTCCACTATTGTCTTTAGGTAATATGGATGAACCTCCATGTAGAGATAGTTTAGCAGAAGGTTCCTTCTACCATCATTAGATCTTTTCTTATGAAAATGGCAATTTCGAAGTCGTCAACAACACCAGCAGCGCCAGCAGCATGAGATCACGTGTATAGCGGCCATGCTACAACCATTTAAAGGTTACATCAATGGATAAAGCTCTATCCACGATGCAAGGAATCTCTTAGTCTATGCAAGCCGCTCTTATATATGCAAGGAATCTCTTGTAAAAGGCATGCACGATATTACGAGTTCCTATTTATTTACCATGTTATTTGTTTCTAGGCATGCAAGACGCTCTTATATATGCATAGTGAAGAAGCAGTATATGTATGAAAATCTCATAAAAGGCACCTAATTAACAAAATATGCAAAATAAGACCGGAAGTTCAGAATAGTTGAATTTTTTTAGTCAAAGAAGTGATAAAGTTGTCTGGGTATCACAGGTCATTGCTCATGTTCCTAAAAAGCTAAATTTTTAGGTAATTGGGCAAGATGACATTTTAAGTAAAATGTCAAGCTTATGGGTAATGGTTAATTATAGATATTTAGAATTTAATTTATTCGTTTAGTGCATAACCGACATCTAACCATGCTGAAATTGTGGCTTAATTTATCATGATTTTTTAAAAAGGAAATACTTTGAAAAGCTTCTCCTTTGAAAAAAAAGTTAGGTTTTTTTTTTATTTTTGACTCTTAAATTATTTTTAGAATTTTTGTCAAAAATTTTGATTTGAAGCGAAAAAGTGCGTCTAAATGTTTGGGATTTTATATTTTAAATGACTTACAAATTTGAAAAGTGAGAAATATTTTTGCGAAATATTTCATTTTGAAGGCCATATATTAAGCGTATGGAAGGAAAATAGAGCTAGAATTTGCGGATTTAGCCATGCATTAGGATTGGCGATGCGATAAATGTAAGCGATAACAAGGAAAAAGCTATTTTACCCTTGGAATGTCTATTTTCATACCTTGTCGATGACATGGGCTGGTCTATTTTTAGACTTAATTCCATTTTAGAGCTTGAAGTAAGCATCCTTATGCATTTAGTGCATGGAAAATTTGGAGTAAATACGGGGCTACGAGGAAATTTCCATCATGCTATGAGAATAAGAAGACTATAGAACTACCAGTGTGTTTGTTTGTATTGCTTGCATCACATTTTCCAAAATGTTTCCAAAGATATGCATTCATATAGGAGGATCCGATTTAGAATTATTCTGCATACATATTTTCTCTACGGTGATACAGTAATACACTATACACATGTGCACGTTTGGTTGCAAAATTGGTTGCACACTCGTTTGCTATGTGGTTTACGATAATTAGGAGCCAAAACCATGACTTTTTCATTGGTGAAATTTTGAAGATGTAATTCTTTTAAATGGAACACTCGTCAATTGGCTTAGCTATTTAATTAGTTAGTAAATTAAATATGCTGCAAAAATGAAAATTTTGCAAATGATGGGATTTAATCATGAAATTTGCACCATTGCGTTCATGGCAAAATTGTGAGCAACTTTTATACTTGAAGTTCAACGATCGGAGTCCAAACGAAGAATCTATGGACGAAAAATGAATTCGAAACGAAAATAATTCGTTTAATAAATTAATGTTTTAGATTAATTGAATGGAGTCCATAAGTCAACCAGCTTCTGTAACGGTTGATCTAGGGCGGTCGACCGCGATGAGGGGGATGGTAGACCACTCTTGTAATGGTGGCTAGGGTTTTACCTAGCCCAATGGCCCGAGTCGATTATATTTTGACCTAATGGATCTAGGTTATTCCAACGCCTATAAATACATGCCTAACCCTTCCTTCTCTTATAATATTTTTCTGAATAGAGCATTGAAGCTTTGTCATTTCTTTCTCTCCACTTTCTTTATAAATTATAAAAATAAGATATTTGTATTTATATTCATACAAATTGGAGAAGAATGGAAATCAAATGAAAATGAGAAGAGAAGAGAATCAACTATACGTGCATTTCAGGTAATTTATATATTTGTATCTATTTTCTATTCAAATCCCAAATCTCTTCTCGGATCTGTAATTCTGATAAATGTATCATTTTATACATATTTCTTGGATTAAAAGGATTTGGAGATGAATTTAAGTTTCTACTTCAGGTCTGGAGATTTGGGTCTCTTTTAAAAGGTGAATGAGAAATTTTATATTATTGTTTATGACTTTAAAATCTATTTCATTGGCGTACATTTGATTATTATGCCCAAATCGATTTTATTTGTGAATTATTGGCTTAAATTTGTGTAGGTTACTTTTCCCTACATATTTTTGATTTTAGATCTAATTTGAAATATGTTTACACCTAGATTTGAAAATCAGTCCCAAAGATTTTAGAATTTGAATATTGTATATTTTATTTCAGATCTGTACATAGGTGTAAAATAGGATTTTTGAATGCCTAATCTGTGTTATATTATGCATTTTCTGTAGTTTAATTTGTGGGAAGAACATCCGTTTGATTTTGATAAATTTGTTATTTTTTCACTTTTCCGTTCAAAAAGGCGACGTTTGATTTAACAAGGAATACCCACAAACGAAAACGGAAGAGGTGTTTAATGTACAGATTTATTCTCCATAATTTATATGTCTATTCCAATTAAAAAGAAATTATCCATTCTTTATAATTTCAAATGGAGTCAAACTTTCCTCTTTGTGTTAAACCAATTTATGGAAATCATAGCAGAAAATCTTCATAAGGAATTTTATTTCAACAAATTGAATATGGAAAGCATATTCTAGTTACTTATTTATGACTATAATATATTGGGTTACAAGTATGTAGTTTTATTAGGCAGGTTATACATATTTATTGCATTAATAAAGTAGAACAACGTTTACTCATGGGTTATTTATACATAATGTTCGTTAATTATGATTATATTTAGGGAAGCGAATAGTTAGAATTATAAAAGATAGTAATTCATACTAATGGAAAATAAATTAGGAATTCTTATCAATTAATTAATAGGAAATGAATGATTGTAACCTAAATTAATGGGAAATTAATGAGAAATAATGGATTATATTAAATTGAGGGTTAAAATATAGAGACAAATGGATTAAACAGACTGATAAAAATGAAATAAATATAAAAGATTACTAATTCAAAATTATAATCATAATAAATGTCTAAGGAAATGTCCGTTAGGATTTTATGGACAAGATGATATTTATGAGCATTAAAAGTGGATTTAATGGTAGATAAGTATTTAAGGTTAATCCTATTGCCTTAAAAAGAAAGAGAATTAGTGTGCTAATGCCAATGTCTACCTAAGATAATATAAGTAAAGGCTTAGGATAGTTAGTTGGACTTAGTGGGCAAGTGATGCGAGTCAGTAGAGTCACTTGATGGAAGACTACCCTTCACTTTGAGGCTAGCAGCAATCGGGTGCATTTACTACTGATGTGAGATTTCATTAATCCTTGGACTCATGATGACATGAGAGATTGGACTTGCTCTCTTAATTGGAAAGCATTGAATAGTCCAAAATTTGGAATTAGAAGCGGTAAGGGATATCTTTAAAAATGTTTACTTCAGTGTTGAGGTATTAAGTGGCTGTCGTAGGACATGCCTACCTATCGAAAGAAGTAACCTAATGAGATTCCATATTTATAATTAAGAGTGATGATGGACATCTTAGGAAGAGTTCGCTTTGGGTTTAAGGTACTATGTGACTGATCTAGGGTTCTCCACTTTCCTAAAAAAGAAGTATTAAGAAGCCCAACGAGATTTCTAAGCAATGTCAGCCAAGTAATATCGGTAAGGAGTCCGCCTTAGGGTTAGGTACTAAATGGAAATGGACTGCCTATAAATAGGTGTTAAATGGTCCAATGTTTTCCTAGTCCTTATTAATAAGGCATTAAGTGGCTTAGGTACAATCTCTCACATTGCCAAGACTTTAATAATGATAGATGCACTAAAAGTATGATTATTATAAATTATAAGGACATAGATATTGGTCAAAGGTCTTTATAGCTAGGACCAATAGACTAATAATGAAGATGCTAGAAGACCACCTTGGGAATTGATCTTAATTGCTGGAGTCTACCTTGATTGAGGTCTTAAATGAAAAAGTCTGCATATTTCTTATGACGAGCTGCCTTTCATTCCACAGGAAGATGCATCATCGATAAGAAAGAAATAGGTAGAAATAGAAAAGATAGAAGAAAGAACTAAACAATATCAGAATGTCACAGCGGAAACGGAACAAAATATAGTATATCACATATAGATTACATAGTCTTTACACGTATCAGAGTTACCCAGTTATACAACATTACTACATTACATTCCAAAATACAATAGACAACAACTTCTAACACAGCAGACTAGATAGATAGATACATCTGGACTCCTGCTCCAAGCTTTTCCAGAATTCAACAAGCAAAACCTGATCACTTGGCTACTCATAAAAATTTGAGTACCCCAGAGTTTAAGAAAAACAGAATAAACACCGGGTCAGACATGGGTCTGGTGTGAGTAAACGGGTTGAAGTTGTTTAACTTTGAAAAAATCATTTGAAAACAAAGATATCACGTAAGACTTCCCATACATAAACATGGGTAAGTTTTTACCTTATGCTAACCAAAGCATTTGATAGTAAATCCAATGATATTATAATAGTGTCTAGGGTTTTCAAGTAAATAGTCACAAAGCTGAAATTGTTACATGATTAAATTCCAACATACTAGCCACAAAGTGGGTTATACAATCAAAACCGTAAAGTCACATGGGAAGATTGGATTCCATCAATGGCAGGGCTACTGGGATGCCGCCCGTCACGATACATAGTCTAGATCGGAGTACTAAGTATCCACCCTAAATATCCTACAACACAAGGCCGGAACCATCCCTTACTGTACAGTCCCGAACAAGACAACACCGCAGTTGTGGCCAACAACTGCCCACTAAGCCGAAATAAAAAGAGACCTCTAGACAGGGGTAAATCTCGTCCTACATGGGTGTTACCCACTTAACCTTGCCGCACCTCCCCTGTTTTAGCCATTCTCGGTTGATGAGGCTTAAGGCTACGATTACCTTTTATAGAAGACATCTATCTTAGAATGCTCACCGTGCTCCTTACGATGTTCTGAAAGCATTCAATCCATAAAAGTTCGTTCCGGGTTCAAATGAAACCGAAGGCACTATCTTGTTACCCTCATTTTGGAATCACCCTCAGAGTTAACGACAATAGCCCTTGCACTCTGATCTTCACTTGAGATTCACGACCTAACGTTTAACTTGGATCGATGTGGTTTTTGGATATCCATTTGGAAATCCGATCCCGGTCTCATCGAAATTCAAACATATCTTAAAGGCCAAGTTGTTTTAAAGTTAACAATTTAACTTAGCACATTTGCATTCACATAGCAATTACTTCATAGATAAATAACATATATTTATCACAGATATATCCAATATCACATCACAGAATATCATCCAATAGATATCAATCAATCTTGACATTCTGCTCAAACAAACAACCATAACCAGAATTTATTAATCATTGTTATAATTAATTTAACTGTCTAACTACTTAATAATTAATCACTTAACCTGGGTTAATTCGGGTTAATTAATCTTTAATTATTTACAAACTATTTAATTAATTAATCATTCTTTAATTACCTTATAAATTAATTAAATTAATCTTTAATTATCTAATTAATTAATCCTTAATTATTAATTAATTAATCTTAATTATTAATTAATAAAACCTAATTACAAATTAATTAATCCTTAATTACAAGTTAATCAATCCTTAATTATAATTTGATTAATCTCTAATTACTTAATTAATTAATGCTTAAGTACATCTTAATAACTTAATTAATTAATCACTAATTGCATCTTAATTACTTAACTAATTAATCACTAATTATTAATTAATTATCTCTAATTATCTAATTTATAATCCTTATTTACAAATTAATTAGTCTTAATTAATTAATCTTAAAACCCTTAATTGATAATTAATTAATTCTTAATCATAAATTAATTAAATTAATTAATTACTCCTTAATTACTTCATTAATTATCAAACCTTGATTAAGTTTAAGAAAAAACATTTCCTTTATAATGACTAAATCACCTTATTCTTAAAACATTTATTCTTTTAACTAACACTTAATTATATTTAAAAAGTAAGTTTTAAAATAACTTAAAGATAAATCTTCACAAATTTTAAGTTAAACAAGTCATATGATTCTTAATCATATGTTATAGAACATTTATATATGGAAAAAGAAATTTATATTAAGAAAAGTTTTGAAACCAAATTCATTAAAAAAAAACTCAAAACCTTTGCTTTTTTAAAACTTAAAACATGATTCAAACATTTGCTTCGAGTTCAACCAGCTATTTACTCGAGTACATCCTCAAGTCTCCTTCTTCTTCTTCTTCATTTTTTTTGTTAAAATTAAAAAAAAACTGATATGATTAACACTCACGTACACGAGTACAACCCCGAGCCTAAATCCATTTCTCCCATGCTTCAACCCGAGGTGACTCACCTCATAACCACACAGACACACAAGACTGTGCATGTGTGCAGTGCCACGACGGCGCTCCAGCAACTCTCACCACCTCCGGCAAGACAGGGATCGATACGACAAACGATTCTGATCATCAATTCATCACAACACAGCCAAGAACGAATTTGAGCTTTCCAATTGAACCAGGAAACCAAACATCACCAGAAAAATCCCTTGAACCACCATCATCGTCCACCAAATCTCTCTGGAACTCCGGCTACACCTTCGTCCATGACCCAAGCATCGTTTGCCCTATGTCCGGCCTGATTCGATGCTCCGACGATGAAGAAATATATCAAAACCCAACCTCTACTCCTTTGGGTTCTAAAACCCTAGTTCCATCGACTGCCGATGCCACGACCCACTATCGACACTCCCACCATTTTTCTCGGCATCTCAGTTCGACAAGGTAGCTTCGATAGAAACCCCGACTCCCCCGAGTTCGCCGATCACCAGAAACGGCCAAAAACCCAAACTCTGATCATCTTCGAACTGCACCATCAATAATTACTAAAAATCGAGATTTTTTTTAAAAAATCCTAATTTTCAAAGGGAATTCAGATTATATACTTGAATTTACAAATCGTTGCATTTGATTTTACATGTTCTTCAATTTTCAATGTTCTTTGCATTTTCCAGATCAATTTTCAAACTTGTTTCTTATGAATAAAATTTTAAAAACTTAATAATGTTTAAAAAATAACTTTTGTTTGAATACTTCAGCCTAATAGAAATTATATGAGGAGATTAGAGATTTTTCAAATTTAAACTTTGTAATCTAAACAAGGATGATACGGATACATGCATACAGGTTTACATTCATATATACATATATTCAGATCTAAAATAAACATGCATACATATTTTGAAACATTCATCACAAGATTACATCAAACATTACACATACATCAGAAATAAAAACTAATTAATGTTTTAAGTTTACTCACCAGTTTTAAACAGAGAAACCAGAGAACTTAAGACTGGAAACTTGATTTAATTCTTTGAACTGAAACTGGAGTTGGTCTGAGATAAAATGATTTTCTTCCATGATCTTGTTGATCTTGGATTTGAAAAGCTTGCTTTTGTTTTTAGATTGGAGAAGATTGCCTTTTAGCTTCAGCTTGAATTTGTTTTCAGATTTGAATTAGAGAAAAGGTTTTCTTTTGTTGGTTATTTTTACTGAACTTTTGTTACAGAGCTTTTCTTTTCTTTTTTTTGAATATGTAGATAGGAAAAAAGGAAATAATGAGGAAAGATATATGTTTTTATAGACTTAAATTAGGATTTATTCAAAATAAATGAAAATGAAAAATAATAGTGGCACTTGTCTCAAAATCTAACACTTGTCATTTTTATTAATTAATCACCTTACACTTGTAATTGAAAAGATTTATATATAAACACTTGTCATTTTGCATGAATATATTACTTTTTAATGGTTTAAAAATATTTAAAATTAATTTCCTAAATTAATAAATACATATCTTAATTTATATAAATAAAATCTCTTAGAAGAAAATAGTATAAAACAACCACCTTCTAAATAAAATCATATATAACATATTTTTGAATCCAAAATAAAACTAAGATATATATATATATATATATCTTTCGAATTTCAAATTTAAATCCAAATTCAATTTGAAATCCTATTTAAAAATCAATTTGATAAATATATATATTTTAAACAAGCACAAATTCAATTTGTAAATAATACTCTATTAAAATCTACACACACACATATACATATATAAACAACACATTATTATTATTATTTGAAAATAATTTTTTTTGCCAATTTTAAATAATTTATAAAGGAGATTATCGTATTTAAATTGCTTGAAATTTCTGGGATATCACATTCCTCCCCCTTGGAAGAATTTCGTCCCGAAATTTAAAAGCAAAAGTTAATCCGAGAATTTTATTTTATTTCAACAAACCAAGCATTCATATCATTTATACACTAACAAGCAAGTAAACAATTCATCCAAACATGCATTACTAGCTAACTAGACACAGATAAGGATAAGCTTTCCTGAAACTATCCAAAGTTTCCCAGGCACAATCTCTGGGATCCTCGCTCCATTACACCTTAACCAGCTTCACCACCTTGCATCTGAGTTGCCTCTCATCTTGATCAACTATCTGCACAGGATGCCTTACAACAGATAAGTCCGGCTCGATTTCTAAATCTTCTTGCACTGCTAGCTCCACAATAAGAGATGGATAACAGATAAACTTCCTAGGATGGGATACATGAAATACATTATGGATTCCAGCCACTCGTTCTAGCAATTCAATTCTGTAGGCCATAACACCAATCCTCTCAAGCACATGGAAGGGTCCAATATACCTCGTAGCAAGCTTTCCTGTCTTCCCAAATCTCGCTCCTTTGATCGGAGAAACTTTAACAAAAACAAGATCTCCAATTTCAAATTCCAATTGCCTCCGTCTCTTGTCTACCAACTTCTTCTGACGGTCCTGACCGGCTTTCATTCTCTTCTTGATAAGCTCAACCTTTGCAGAAGCCTCTCGAATCAAATCTGGACCGAGAACAATACGATCTTCGGATTCTACCCAACAGGAAGGTGATCTACAAGGTCTTCCATACAAAGCTTCATAAGGTGCCATCTTGATACTTACCTGATAGCTTTTATTATACGAGAATTCCACTAAGCATAGATGATCCTTCCAAGATCCACCAATATCAGTACACAAGCCCTCAGCATATCCTCAAGAATATGATTCAACCTCTCCGTCTGTCCGTCGGTCTGGGGATGATATGTTGTACTCAAACTTAATCTCGTACCCAAAGCTGTCTGCAAAGCCTCCCAAAATTTTCTGGTGAAGATAGGATCCTGGTCACTTACTATGCTGACTGGAACACCATGCAATCTAACGATCTCCTTCAAGAAAATCTCGGCCAAAGATGCTGCAGTTCAGGTTGCCTTGACTGGAATGAAATTAGCGCTCTTCGTTTGCCGGTCTACCATTACCCATATTCCATCATTTCCTTTTTTGGTCCTTGCCAACCCGTCGATGAAATCCATAGAAATCATTTCCCATTTCCAATTTTGGACTTCCAAAGGCTGCAACAATCCTACGGACTTCTGTTGATCTCCTTTCACCCGTTGGCAGATCGCACACCTATTGATGAACCTAGCAATATCCTTCTTCATGCGCAGCCATCAGAAGACTCTCTTCAAATCCTTATACGTCTTTGAAATTCCTAGGTGGATACTCAATCTCGAGTGATGACTCTTCGACAGAACTTCTTGCTTCAAATCCTTGAAATTTTGAACATAAACCCTTCCGTTGGTCCTCAATGATCCTTGGTCATCAATCTCAAAACTGGAACACTGACCATTCTTGACTCTTCTAATGATTCCTCTCAATCTTCTATCCGATCCTTGCTTACTCACGACACTTTCCAAAAGAGTCGGAACAACTTCCAAGATAGACAAAACTGCATTCCTACTCAGAGCATCTGCCACAACATTTGCCTTTCCAGGAGTATACAGGATATCCAAATCATAAGATGCCAAAATTCAACCCATCTTTGCTGCCTCAAATTTAGATCCTTCTGGAAGAAAAGATACTTCAATGGCCTGTGATCGGTGAAAAGCTCGAACTTCTCTCCCAGGAGATAATGTCTCCAGATCTTCAAAGCAAAAACAATAGCCAAAAGCTCAAGATCATGCGAAGCGTAATTGTTTTCATGAGGCTTCAATTACCTACTCGCATACATAATTACTCTTCCATTCTGCATTAGCACAGCACCCAACCCTGCTATACAAGCATCCGTATAGACTTTAAACTTACTCTTTCCATCCGAAATAGCTAACACAGGAGCACTTGTCAGCTTCGTATTCAAATCATGGAAAGCTTTCTCACACTCAGCGGTGCGCTCGAACTTTGCTCCTTTCCTTGTCAGCTTAGTTAGGTGTCAAGAGATCTTAGAATAATCCTTGATGAACTTCCTGTAGTAGCCAGCTAAACCCAGAAAACTGCGGACTTCAGTCGGAGTCTGCGGTTGCTTCCACTCCAGAACAGTCGCTACCTTAGCTGGATCTACTGAAGTGTCTTCTCCAGATACAATATGCCTAAAAAATTTGACTTCCGATCTCCAAAAATGGAATTAGAGAACTTCGCCTTCAGAACATGCCTCCTTAATGTCTCCAACACTATTCCCAAATGCTGCTTATGCTCCTCTTCTGACTTGGAATAGACAAAAATATCGTCGATGAACAGGATTACAAACTTATTCAACACATCCCCAAAAACTCGGCTCATCAGGTCAACAAAGTAGGCTGGAGCGTTGGTTAATTCGAAAGGCATAATCAACCATTTATAGAAACAATTGGGTCCCTCAAATGCAGTAAAGGGTATACTGTCTTCAGCTATCCTTAACTGGTGGAAACCCGAAGCTAAATCTAACTGAGAGAAAACGGAAGCTCCATGTAGCGGATCGAAAAGATCATCTATACGGGGTAAAGGATACTTATTTCGGATGGTCACTTTGTTGAACTCCCGGTAATCAACACAGAACCTTAGCGACCTATCCGACTTAGTGACGAACACCGCAGCAGAACCCTAACAAGAAAAACTAGGCCTAATCAATCCCTTCTCCAATAGATCCAGAGTTTGCTTCACGAACTCCTCCCTCTCTCTAGGAGCCATCCTCCTGCTAGGCTGGATCACTGGTACAACTCCTAGATCCAAATCAATGTGAAATTCTATCTCCTGGTGCGGAGGTAAACACTTGACTTCCTCGAATATATCAGGAAAATCTTTGACCACTTTGATATCTTCAATCCCCTCTTCAGAAGCCTCAACTCCATGTAAAAGACTACTCAAATGAACTCCAAAACTATCACACATTACTTTCGCAATTCTACCCAGATCAGTTTCCAACGAAACTGTTCTTTCTTCACAATTCAGGACAGCCTTATACTTATCAAGCCAATCCATACCCAATATAAGGTCAAACCCCTTAAAATCCAACACGTAGGGGTCACATGAAAAACTATGGGACAGATAGGAAATTCTCAGATCCTTACAAATCATATCCAACTTGGTTACTCCCACTGTAGGATTTTATAAAAAATGATACGATTTACAGTACTAGGGGTAAGAAGAAACTTCTCTACTGATTCCAAAGAAACAAAACTAAGAGAGGCACCTGAATCAAACAATACTGTGATATACTTGTCATCTAAAAGTAATGTACCTTCCAAAACTCTTTTGCCTTTAGCATAAGAAGATGGTGCACCCTCCAAAGCAAACACCTTATTTTGTGGGGCCTTCTTAAGTAGCGAACGAGCTCTCACCATATGGCCTAGCTGATGACAGTTGAAGCATAACGACTTTTGAACCATTGCTGAACCTTAACGACTTCTGAACCATTGCTGAACCTGGTCCATTCTAATGCTGCTGCTGCTGAGTTCTGCCCTGAGGACATTGATTAGCCAAATGCCCTTCCTGATGACAAATAAAACATTTCTAAGGTCCGTTGTTGCCACCTGGTTTCTCCTTATTTTGCTTCTTCCAATTAGGATTAAACTTTCTCTTATTTGGGTTGGAATAATTCCCTCCTGATGTTGCTACAGGTGCCACTAGTTTCTTATTCAACGGCTCCTCATACCTTAATGCCATGTCGATCAACTCTACGAAAGGTCCCTTCAGATGTGCCATCATCTTTTAGTGGAACTCAAGCATCATTCTTTGTACAAACAGTTCATTCTTTTTAAGTGTTGTGTCGATTAAACCAGGTCCATAACGAGATAATTCATTAAACTTCGCTCATATTCTGAAACCGACATACTCCCTTGTGTTGGAATCTCGATTTTGATTGTGACAATGTATATAAAATGTTATGTGTATACTAACCTTCTTTATAGAAGATTCATTGTAGATTTCTCTTCAAATGTTTTAAGCTGAGTATCGTGCGTCTAGAGTCTGTACTTTACTTAGAAATTTGTTAAAATTTCTCCTGAAATGATATATATATATACATATATAAATATAAATATATATATACACATGCACACACATGCTCATACATGCACAAAAGAGCAAACTCAGACGTCTGAAACCATTCGTTCAGACGTCTGAATGCTAAAACATGAATACTGTTTTCAAAATATTCATACGTCTGAATGAAAATATCCAGACGTCTGAAAATGGTAAAATTGCCTAATAGCTTGCTGTTTACGTTTTAATCCAATTCAGAAGTCGGAATTATTTTATTCGGACGTATGAATATCTCTAACTGCTATTTTCTTGAAAAGTCACTTCTCTTCACCGAAAAGAAACGATTCCAAAATCAATGGTTGCACCTGTTCTTTTCAATGTAACTTTTCATCTATAGTTGCAACTCGTTATATACTATAAATAGATTACAGAATTCAACAAACTGAAACCGAATTTACTTTTAGCACTCTTGAATTCTCATATATTCTCAAGCTTTCAAATGGCATTCAAATTGCTTACAGACTTTTATCATTATTCACTTTATCTTCCATAATTCTCAAAGCACATCACGTTATATATCACAAAGGTGAAGATTATAGGAAGATTGTACTTAATTGACTTATCAGTGTTATTTAAGAACACACTACAGTCAGATACATTTGTTGTTTGCTCAGGCAGTTGAAGTCCTATTCGGTTGCTTAGGCGGGTGAAGTCCTGTTCGGTTGCTCAGGCAGTATAAACCTGTTCCTTCGGGTTAAGTGAGAGTTGTGTTAGTGAAATTCCAAAAGGAGTCTGGGACTGGATGTAGAACGGGAAGTTCGAACCAGTATAAAAATTCCCGGTGTGCTTGTTTTATTTTACTTATTCGCATTGCTATAGTATTTTAGTTGATTTACGCACTAGTTAGTATAATTCCATATTGCACGATCCACATTGTTATTTTCATTTGGTATCGGAGCCTGGTATTCTAGAGATTGTAACAACATCCTAGAATAAATGGCTACAAAGAGATCTAGTCAAGGCAATCGGAGGAGGAAGAGCAATAAAGATAAATCAAAGGAGGAAACAAACAAATGCTTCATGGAAAAAGATAATGAGGTTAGTGATCTAACTTTTGATGATATGATAGAAATAAATTTAGAACTTCTAGACACTTTAAAAAGTCTCAAAGAAAATATATGAAAGCTCTAGAAAATCAGAAGAAAGCAGAATTTGAAAGGGATATGCTTAAAGGACGAGAAGAAAATATTAGAAGAAGAACCTGAGAAAATTCAAAATTCATACAATTCTCAACTCGCTCTACTAAGTCAAGAAATAAAAGTTCAAAAAGAAAAGAATAATGCTCTAGCTTCTGAGAATCATGAGTTAAAAACAAAAATTAAAATTGTTGAGTTAGATTACACTAGTCTCGAAACTAAGCCTGATGACATTACTAAAAATATTTCCAATTTTAATAAAGGGAGAGAAAATTTATTCAGGATTATTGAAAATTCTAAACCTGCTTCAAATAAGAAGGGATTAGGTTATGTTAAGAATTCAAAACCACACAATGATAAAAGTGGTTTAGGATATAATTAAATTGATCGTAGAAATTGCACTAGATATGCTTTCATGTATAGTAAAAATGTTAGTGCTAGTACTAAATTTCGAGTGAAGTCTAAATCCAATTTTTATAGAAATTCAAATAAAGTTATGACAAATAATGTTTATAATTTTTCTACAAGTACAAAATCATTGAATGGAAATATGAATAAAAATTATCTAAGTATTTGGGTTCCTGTTAATAGGAAAAATAGAGAAAAATACATTAATGATTATTTTGATATGGTAGTTAATAATGAAAATAATAGTGCGGATCGTGCAATATGGAATTATACTAACTAGTGCGGAAATAAACTAAAGTACAGTAGCAATGCGAATAAGTAAAATAAAACAAGCACACCAGGAATTTTTATACTGGTTCGAACTTCCTGTTCTACGTCCAGTCCTAGACTCCTTCTGGAATTTCACTAACACAACCCTCACTTAACTCGAAGGAACATGTATACACTGCCTGAGCAACCGAACAGGACTTCACCTGCCTAAGCAACCGAATAGGACTTCAACTGCCTGAGCAACCGAACAGGATTTCTTTTACAAATAACAAATGTATCTGACTGTAGTGTGTTCTTAAATAACACTGATAAGTCAATTAAGTACAATCTTCCTATAATCTTCTCCTTTGTGATATATAGTGTGATGTGCTTTGATAGTTATGGAAGATAAAGTGATTAATGATCAAAGTCTATAAGCAATTTGAATGCAATTTGAAAGCTTGAGAATAGATGAGAATTCAAGAGTGCTAAAAGTAAATTGGCAAAGTTACAAGCAAAACATAAGATAACAACTAAAATAGACAAAGATAATTAAAATTGGCTTGAAAGAGACGAATCATTGTGATTAGAACTTGAGCTAGAGGAAGACCACTCAAATGGAGATGGATTGTAAGCTTGAGAGGATGAAGATCCAGAACAAGGAATTCGATCCCTTATTTTATTGAGAAAGCCTTTGATAGAATTGAATTTTCTTTCCGTCTTCTTCTCAAGTGACTTTATGTCCCGATGAATCTTTGATTGATTTCGGGAGAGAGTGATGATGGCTTGTCTTGAAGAAGTATCCGGGCCAATTTCTTGGATGGTGTCATCATCCTCCTCTTCTTCTTCGTGTCGAGTGTGAGAAGAAGAGGCAACACTAGTTTCTCGAGGTTGAGGAACACCTTGTTGAACATTTTACGACCATTGATGGAAGGAAATAATTTATTGATGAGGAGGCCAAGTAGGAAGACCCATCAATCCTAGAGTTTTAGCACCTAACTCACTAATACTTGTAAAATCGGAGTCAAGCATTGGTACACCGATATTTAGGAGAATGCACATAATATAGGCACCATAATGAATGGTTCTATACTTTCTTCGGATTGTGATGTCTTGGAATTCATCCAAAATAATTTCCCTCCAATTCACTTATTGATTAGAGTAGATAGAATAAAGTGCTTAGAAGTTTTCTTTATACACTTTTTCATAACTTCCCGTCCTTGGTTGGAGAGAACGAATAAGTGCACGGTGAATTAGCCTAGCTTGTGGCTTTAAGAAGGTAGATTTTAAATTGCCCAAATTTATAAGTTGATCGAACAAAAATTGATGTGAAACTTCATCCCGATAGTCCATATCAACTTCAATTTCATTAATATCAGTTCCTTGATAAGGGAAATTTAAAATATGACCTAGTCTTTGTAAAGGTTAGAAGATTCTTATGCCACAAACTAAACGACCAAACACAATCTTGACGGTTTTGAGGATTTTGTTGATCCAAATTTAAGTTTTCAAGAAAGAGTTAAATCATAAGATGATTAATCTTAACATGGTTACGAGTATACCTAATCAAGCCATCGAAGTGAAATTGCTCCGCTAACTCTCTAATACGATTTGCTGCGAAATCCGAGAATTTCATGAATGCTCCTTCGAAGATGTTGGAGTTCTTCATAGAATTAAATCTAGAGACAGCAACAACGTTCTATAGCCATTGCCAGATTTGGTCTTCGGATGGTCCGGAAGTTGATTCTCTAGTTCTCTTTGATCTTGGTGCCATTGGAGACTTAAAGGAAAGTTAAAAGCTTTGAGAAAAATAAAAATGGGGGCTAGGGTTCTGAAGTAAGAGGAATGAAGTGAAAAAGACATTATATAGAGGGTGAAAAGGTAGGGGTATAATGGTAAAGAAAATAAAGAAGAATAGTTCAAAAAATAGGCTTAGAAAAATTCAGCCGTCTGAATCATTTGATTCAGACGTCTGAATTGAGTTGAAATGCAACCCGCAAGGAATTAGTTCAAAAATGGTCTTATTCAGACGTTTATTATATTTGATTCAGACTTCTGAATCTGGGGCAAAAAATTTCTGCTATGAAGATTCAAACGTCTATTTCAACTAGAACAGCCGTTTGAATTTTGTTCAACGACATATATTAGCTTTTTAGAGAGAATAAAAAATATATATTATCAAATAATTTTAAATATTACCATTTTGGAATAAATAGACCGAAATAAAAAAATCACAATAGTATGTAAACAACAAGAAAAAACATTAAAGAGATTTTATAGAAGAGGATGGAGTATGATATGATTCTTCTTCAACTTTAGTGTTCTCTACAAATACCATCTGTTACCACGTTCCCAAGAATGTAGAGTTGTCGGTGGACGTTGTGGTGATGGTTCCCAAGGATTGTGATAACTTGGAGAACGAGCTGTAGACGGTTGATGAACTGTATCTTTTGATGAAGAACCACAGAACTTTAACGCTACTTCTTCCAAAAAGCTAAGCCATTTGACATTAACTTTTTGTTCATAGTACAATTCACGTTGTAAGTCCCATGTTTCTTTCTGACAGTGATGAATATCATCGATTTTCTCTTTTGTGGATGGTGATCCAAAAAAGAGAGACCGTCTTGTTCTTTTAGTTGGTGGAGTATATCCAGTATGAGTTGAGGGTGGAACAATCGGAACCGGTTTATATATTGTGTAGGAGTTGGTAGATTTTCCGATCCCGAGGAAGGAAGGGGTAAGATAGCTCAGATGATTTAGAGTTATATTGATGACATGATGGAACAGTAATTTTTGAAAATTTAAAATAAAGTTGAATAAATTCTTGATGAAGAGAATTAAGAAATGCAGATAATATATAGGTAGAAGCTATATAAAAATAGAGAAAACAATGTATGGTTAGAAGAATAATGGCCATCGGAAAAAGAGGTGAGAATGAAAGGTACATAAGAATTCAATAACAACCTTATGTTTCAGAAAACAATAGAGAGTGAAGTGGTAGTGTAGAGGACTACCGAGTATGAGGTCTTGAGTTCGAGTGCTAGACGACACTTTTTATTTTCTTTTGAAAGAAGCTATGAATTTAAAATAAAAGAATATATATCTAAAAAAAATATTCGAACTTATAAATCTTTAAAAGAGATGATTCCAAGTTCTCGTCTTAAATTTATGAAAGTATTTTCTTTTAACGGTTTTGTAAAGATATCTGCCAATTGTTTGTCAGAGGACACAAATTCTAGATTTATTAAATCTTTTTCAATATCATCATGAAGAAAATGATGACCAATGTCAATATGTTTTGTTCGTGGATGATTTACAGGATTTTCAGATAAATTTATAACACTAGAATTATCACAAACATAAATTAAAATCATAATCTTGTGGTGTTTGTTGCATATAGATAACTTGAGCACATGCCAAAGCTGTAGAAATATACTCTGCTTCACATGTCGATAATGAAACACAATTTTGTTTCTTACTATACCAAGATACAAGAGATTGTCCAATGAAGTGACAAATCCTACTTGTACTTTTTCGATCTGTCCGGCTTCCTCCAAAATCAGTGTCACTATATGACACTAATTCAAAAGGACATTCCTTTGGATAGAATAGTCCAAAGTCCTTGGTTTTATTAAGATACCGTAGTATGCGTTTCACTGCTCGTAAATGTGATTCTTTGGGATCTGTTTGACATCATGCACACAAGCAAATACCCATCGTTATGTTAGGTCTACTAGCTATTAAATATAGTAACGATCCAATCATACTTTGATATAATTTTTGGTCAATACTTTTCCCACTTTCATCTTTATCAAGATGCATGGTTGTACTCATAGGAGTTGGTTTAGTAGAAGCATTTTCCATACCAAAGCGTTTAATTAGATTGTTACAATATTTTTCTTGATTTATAAAAATACCAATTTCTAATTATTTTATTTGTAAACCGAGAAAATAATTTAATTCACCCATATGTGACATTTCAAATTCATTGGTCATTATTTAGAAAATTCTTGACATAGTCTTTCATTTGTAGATCCAAAAATAATATCATCAACATATATTTGAAAAATTAAAATATCTTGCTTATTTCTTTTAATAGAAAGAGTTTGATCAACATTTCCAATTTCAAAACCAGAATCTATTAAATATCTTTTAAGATGATCGTACCAAGCACGGGGTGCTTGTTTGAAACCGTGTAAGGCCTTTTTAAGTTTATAGACATGGTCAGGAAATTGTTCGTGTACGAATAACGGAGGTTATTCAACATAAAATTTTTCATTTATAAAACCATTTAGAAAAGTACTTTTAACATCCATTTGATATAATTCAAAGTTATGAAAACATGCATAGGCCAGTAAGATTCGTATTGCTTCTATTCTAGCGACTGGAGCAAACGTTTCTTCATGGTCAATCCCTTCTTCTTGATTATATCCATAATCTAGCTTTATTTCTTGTAATATTTCCTTGTTCATCTACTTTATTTTTGAAAACCCACTTTGTACCAATAACAGATTGATCACTAGGCCATGGAACTAAATCCAAGACGTCATTTCTTTCGAATTGGTTTAGCTCTTCTTGCATAGCGATTAACCAATTTTCATCGGTAGATGCTTCTTTAATATTTTTAGGTTCAATATGAGAAAGGAAAGCTACATAACCCATTTGATTTAATTGACTTCTTGTTCTAACAGATGAATTGATTTCTCCAGTAACATTAATAGAAGGATGGTCTCTTAATAATCTATGTGGAGATCTTAATTCATTGTTATTGTGAACAATGTTTTCATTATTTTCAAGAATTGAAATTTCTGTATTTGTGATATTATCAGGGAATTCTTTATCATCTCTTATACTTGGGATTTGTTTAAAAATTTCATCGAAGGATACATGAAGTGTTTCTTCGATGATATTTGTTCTTTTATTATAAATTCGATAAGCTTTGCTTCGACCTGAATATCCTAAAAAGATTCCTTCATCGGATTTTGGATCGAATTTGCCAAGCTGATCTTTTGTGTTTAAAACAAAACATTTTGAACCGAAAACTTTAAAATAAGAAATATTTGGTTTTCGACCATTAAGAAGTTCATAAGGAGTATTCTTAGTTAGTAGTCAAATAGAAACATGATTTAAAACTTAACAAGCTGTTGCAACTGCTTCAGCCCAGAAATGTTTCGGTAAGGTACTTCCATTTAACAAAGTCCTTGCATATTCTTGTAAAGTTCTATTTTTACGTTCTACGACTCCATTTTGTTGTGGAGTTCTAGGAAACGAAAAATTATGGAATATTCCTTTCTTCTTACAAAAATGTTCAAAAGCTTCGTTTTTGAATTCTCCTCCATGATCACTTCTTATGTTTTTGATTTTCAATCATATAAAATTTTGAATTCTTTTGACAAAAGTTTTGAAATTATCAAAAGTATCACTTTTATTTTTCATGAAAATAGTTCAAGTATATCTAGAAAGATCATCAACAATTACAAACACATATCTACTGTGATTAATGGACTGTACTTGTGTTGGTCCAAATAAATCCATATGTAGTATTCAAGTGGTTGTAAAGTTGAAGTAACCTTTTTGGATTTAAATGATGACTTAGTTAATTTTTCTAACTGACATGCATCACAAATATGATCAATTTTAAAATTCATTTTTGGTAGACTTTTACTAAATCATTTTTAGAAAGCTTGTTTATAGCTTTGAAGTTAATGTGACATAATCGTTTGTGCCATAACCAAGGATCATTTTCTTTGGCTATTAAACACATATCTGAATTATGATTTATTTTTATATTCAAAACATAGATATTTCTATCTATATTTCCTTCAAAGATAAGATTTTGATTTTGATCAAAAATACTGCATTTGTTTTCAGAAAAAGTTGGAATCTCGATTTTGATTGTGACAACCTATATAAAATGTTATGTGTATACTAACCTTCTTTGCAGGAGATTCATTGCACATTTCTCTTCAAATGTTTTAAGCTAAGTATTGTGTGTCTAGAGCCTGTACTTTACTTAGAAATTTGTTAAAATCTCTCCTGAAATGATATATATATACATAAATATATACAAGCACATGCACACACATGCTCATACATGCACAAAAGAGCAAACTCAGACGTCTGAAACCACTCATTCAGACGTCTGAATGCTAAAACATGAATATTATTTTCACAATATTTAGACTTCTGAATGAAAATATTCAGACGTCTGAAAATGGTCAAAAATTGCCTAATAGCTTGCTGTTTACATAATAATGCAATTCAAAAGTCTAAATTATTTTATTCAGATGTCTGAATATCTCTAACTGCTATTTTCTTGAAAAGTCACTTCTCTTCATCGAAGAGAAACGATTTCAAAATCAATGCTTGCACCTGTTCTTTTCAATGTAACTTTTCATCTATAGTTGCAACTCTTTATATACTATAAATAGATTACAGAATTCAACAAACTGAAACCGAATTTACTTTTAGTACTCTTGAATTCTCATCTATTCTCAAGCTTTCAAATTGCATTCAAATTTCTTACAGACTTTGATCATTAATCACTTTATCTTCCATGATTCTCAAAGCACATCACACTATGTATCACAAAGGAGAAGATTATTGGAAGATTGTACTTAATTGACTTATCAGTGTTATTTAAGAACACACTACAGTCAGATACATTTGTTATTTGTAAAAGAAGTCCTGTTCGGTTGCTCAGGCAGTTGAAGTCCTATTCGGTTGCTTAGGCGGGTGAAAACCTGTTCGGTTGCTCAGGTAGCGTAAACCTGTTCCTTCGGGTTAAGTGAGGGTTGTGTTAGTGAAATTGCAGAAGGAGTCTGGGACTAGACGTAGAATGGGAAGTTCGAACCAGTATAAAAATTCCTGGTGTGCTTTTTTTATTTTACTTATTCGCATTGCTGCAGTATTTTAGTTTATTTCCGCACTAGTTAGTATAATTCTACATTGCACGATCCGCACTGTTATTTTCACCTTGCTTCAGTTCCAGGAAATCTCTATACAAACGGGTTCTTCTAGCTGCTGGCATGAACTACTCCTCAAATAATTCCTTAAACCTACTTCAAGAAATATCATCCTCTGAGATATTTGCTGTAACTGCATCCCACCAAGCTGCAGCACCTTCTTGCAATTGTCACGATGCTATTACTCTTTTTTGCTTGTCGGATGGATCCAAGCTCTTAAAAATGCGCTTATATGTGTGTGTAACTAGGCCTGAGCTTCTATATGGTCTTCGATCCTTTAAATGGTCTCCCTCCCAGATGGGTGAAATCCTTGCTTAAAGCAGCGAAACTAACTCGAGGCAGTGTTGGATTCACAGCCTCACTAGTAGTCTGACCTCTTTCATTATTGATCGATATGCTGCCCCTACCTCTGCCTCTCATTCCTGAACTCATGTTGGAAACCTAGACAGGTAACCCAACAAATTTAGATAGGTATATAGTTAGATGAATACTATTCCAAAGCCTAGGTATTCACTCAACCTAGAGCTCTGATACCAACTGTGACGACCCACCTTTCATTCCACAGAAAGACGCATCATCGATAAGAAAGAAATAGGTAGAAATATAAAAGATAGAAGAAAGAACTAAACAATATTGGAGTCTCATAGCGGAAATGGAACAAAATATAATATATCACATATACATTACATAGTCTTTACACATATCAGAGTTACCTAGTTATAATACATCACTACATTACATTCCAAAATACAACAGACAACAACTTCTAACACAACGGACTAGATAGATAGATACGTTTGGAATCCTCCCCCAAGCTATTCCAAAATTCAACAAGCCAAACCAGATCACTTGGCTACTCATAAAAATTTGAATACACAAGGGTTTAAGAAAAACAGAATAAACTCCGAGTCAGACATGGGTCTGGTGTGAATAAACGGGTTATAGTTGTTTAACTTTGAAAAAAATCATTTGAAAACAAAGATATCACGTAATACTTCCCACACATAAACATGGGTAAGTTTTTACCTTACGCTATCAAAGTATTTGATAGGAAATCCAGTGATGTTATAACAGTGTCTAGGGTTTTCAAGTAAATATTCACATAGCTGAAATTGTTACATGATTAAATTCCAGCATACTAGCCACAAAGTGGGTTGTACAATCAAAACCGTAAAGTCACGTAGGAAGGTTGGATTCCATCAATGGCAGGGCTACTAGTGTATAGCCCGTCTCATACCTGGTCTAGATTAGAGTACCGAGGATCCACCCTAAATCCCCTACAACATAAGGACGGAACCATCCCTTACTAGATAGTCTCGAACAAGACAACCCCGCAGTTGTGGCCAACAACTGCCCACTAAGATGAAATAAAAAGGGACCTCTAGGCAGGGGTAAATCTCGTCCTACTTGGGTGCTACCCACTTAATCTTGCTGTACCTCCCCTATTTTAGCCATTCCCGATTGCTGAGGCTTGAGGCTACGATTACCTTTTATAGAACACATCTATCTTATAATGCCCATCGTCCTCCTGACGATGTTCTGAAAGCATTCAATCCATACAAGTTCATTTCGGGTTCGAATGAAACCGAAGGCATTATCTCGTTACACTCATTTTGGAATCACCCTCAAAGTTAACGACAATAGTCCTTGCACTCTGATCTTCGCTCGAGATTCACGACCTAAAGTGTAACTTGAACCGATGTGGTTTTCGGATATCCATTTGGAAATCCGATCCCGGTCTCATCGAAACTGTGCAGTTAATGCGCTCGGTAGATTCAAAGCGGTGGAGGTGCAAAAAGTCATAGCGGGGATACAGCGAGGATATAGCGGATGGCTCTAAAATAGCATATAAAACTCGTACTTAATGTTTTTACAAATATATAAATGGTAATTAAATGAAAAATTATCAGTCAATTGAATTATAAATAATACATAAATAATTTTAAATAAAAAACATGTGTGAATATACTTTAAATAAATGAAAAACTGTTATGTATAACATAATTGAATTTGGTAGAATATTAGAGTATTTTCATTTCTGAAAATATATCAGAAATTATCGAATAAATTAGTTTCATAATTTTATAATGTATAAATGCAATTTTTCAATTCATTTTATTAAAAAAGATAAAGCGGGAATAGTGGAATATAGCGGAAATAACGTGATATAGCGGAAATAACAGGGATTAAAGCGGAAAGGCTATATTCTAGGGCTATATGGAAAAATCGTAGCGGCATAAATCCGCTATGAGATATAGCGGATTGTAGTGAGGTAATAGCGGGGCATTAACTACACAACATCGAAATCCAAACGTATCTTAAAGGCCGAGTTGTTTTAAAGTTAACAATTTAACTTAGAACATTTGCATTCACATAGCAATTACTTCACAGATAAATAACACATGTTTATCACAGATATATCCAATATCACATCACGGAATATCATCCAATATATATCAATCAATCTAGACATTCTACTCCAACAAAGATCCATAAACAAGATTTATTAATCCTTATTATAATTAATTTAATTATCTTAAATTAAATTAACTACTTAAGATTTAATCACTTAACCCGGCTTAATTAATCTGTAATTAATAACAGAATATTTAATAATTATTCATTCCTTAATTACCTTATAAATCAATTAAATTAATCTTTAATTATCTAATTAATTAACCCTTAATTATTAATTAACATATCTTAATTATTAATTAATAAAACTTAGTTACAATTTAATTAATCCTTAATTACAAGTTAATCAATCCTTAATTACAATTTGATTAATCTCTAATTACTTAATTAATTAATGCTTAAATTACATCTTAATAACTTAATTAATTAATCACTGATTACACCTTAATTACTTAATTAAATAATCACTAATTATTAATTAATTATCTCTAATTATCTAATTTACAATCCTTAATTACATATTAATTAGTCTTTAATTAATTAATCTTAAAACCCTTAATTCTTAATTAATCAATTCTTAATCATAAATTAATTAAACTAATTAATTACTCCTTAATTACTTCATTAATTATCAAACCTTGATTAAGTTTAAAGTAAAACATTTCCTTTATAATTACTAAATCACCTTATTCTTAAAATATTTATTCTTTTAACTAACACATAATTATATTTAAAAAGTAAGTTTTAAAATAACTTAAAGATAAATCTTAACAAATTTTAAGTTAAACAAATCATATGATTCTTAATCACATGTTAAAGAACATTTATATATGGAAAAAGAAATTTATATTAAGAAAAGTTTTGAAACCAAATTCATTTAATTTTTTTTCAAAATCTTTGCTTTTTAAAAACTTAAAACATGATTCAAACATCTGCTTCGGGTTCAACTCGCTATTTATTCGAGTTCATCCTTGAGTCTTCTTCTTCATTTTTTAAATTAAAATTTAAAAAAACTGATATGATTAACACTCATGTACACGAGTGTAGGATCTAGATTAACCCTAGAGGGGGGGTGAATAGGGTTATAGCAAATTTTCTTAAATTAAACACAGAAATATAATTGCAGAAATAAGTATGCTGAAAAGTAAATCACACACAAAATTTACCCAGCTTCGGCAACCCCTGCCTACTGCTGCATTCCCAGATTTCTATTAGAATTAAACAGTATCACGCTTACAAACACTCTACTAGACTCGCAGACCCTTTTGCTCCCGCTCACAAATACTCTACTAGACTCGCACACCCTGCTCCCGCCTATAGAGTTTCGCTCACTCGCAAACACTGCTCCCGCCTATAGAGCTTTGCAAACTCGCACTCCCTGCTCACTGAACTAATTCTAAATAGACAATCTGACACTACCTAATCCCTAGGTGGTGATTTACAAATTCTTCGACTCGAAAAGAAAAAACAGTTTCAAAAATAAAACCAGGAGCAAAAATTAAAATACAACTTTGGACCCGTAATTTTTGCTCAATTAAAAAATAAGAAAACCCCTTTAATTAAAACCCTAAATAACTAAAAAACCCTTTGTAATTAACAAAGCCGGCCCATTTATCTTTAACCCGATCCACTGTCTTTTGTTTGAGAAGAAAAATGGCGGCCTCTGTTGTTTTGTTCGTTCTGAAATTAGGGCTTGCGATTCAAATTGGGGCTTTTCAATATTCGATTCCTCTGATGTTGCTCGCGCTCGTTCTCTGATGATTTGGTTGACTTTGAGATTGCGTTGCTCGGCTTGCTCGTTCTCTGACGATTGATTTGCGTCGACTTCGAGGTTGCAAATTGTTAGCAGCTGCTTCTTATGATTGATTTTACTGCTGCGGTATGTAAATTCTTTGCTTGTTTGTGCTTTTGTGATTTTAGAACTCAAACTCGATTGCCGATGATGAACTTGGGTTTGTGTTTGGATTTGATTCAATTTTCTCCACAGCCGATGATGATTTTGGGATTGTATTTATATGAATTCTGGACACTTGATTTTGCTTGTATCGATTCGATACTTTCCTAAATTATGCTTTCCTGATTTTAATTACACCTTGATACGCACGGCTTTGATTGTGTTGCTTCGATTTTCTTGATTCACCCGGCATTAAAACTTCCCCTTTTTCATTGCTGACTTTTTTCAAAGATGAATATTTTTGTTGAATTCTCTGACTTGACTTTAGCATCCTATTTTCGAAAATTCTGACTTCAGCTTTATATTTTACTTTGATCATCTCTGCAATGTTGAACTTCGTCAATACTGTATTCGTACGTGAATCTTTATCACTGCGTTACATTTGTACGTCTGCATTGTTATTCTTCGACTTTGGCACTGATCCATGATTTCGACTTGGACTTTGCATTGAGTACATATGATGACATTTTGGTTTACCACATGCTGCTTGCTTTAGTCTCGGTCTGAACCTTTGCATTTCATCCATACGTATATACTCACTGTCTTTGTATACATTTTGCACAGCTGAACTTGTGTTGTCTTTGATGTTGTTGAACTTGGTATTGCTGCATCCATTGTAGCTTGCTACTGTATCATTGAGTAGCTGTCGTCTGCACTTTTAGTCGAACTTGTATTCAATTCAATGCTGAGTTGTTTCTTTAATATTGAGACCTGTAGTTGTATACTTGGTTGTTGTTCATCTTGTAGTTGCTCATTTGCAAGTGCATGTTTCGATTTACTGTTGCACTTGCTCATTTGCACTGCCTCACCATTCTTGTTGCCTCTTGCAATATTGGTTTATTGATGTTGTCTCTTTGCTTTGTTGGCACTGGCTGTTGGTCTCTGTTCTTACTGTTACTTCCTTTGTGCATTGCCTTACTGACTCGATTCCTTTCATGTTTGTTGCCACTTTACTTTGTATTACTGCCCTTGTGTCTGCACTTGTGAACTTTGTTGCATTCATGTCTTCGAATGTTTGGTCTGAACTTGACGTCGCAGTTTGTAACTGTTGACTGCATCACCATATATCAATTGCTCGGCCTTTGGTTTCATGTGCATTGAGTTTTGACCCTTTGTTGTTCATTTGGGCTGTTGGACTTGTTTATCTGAACTTGTTGCATATATCACTGAGTTCCCATTTCATATGCTTGCACTACTTCTCTTTGGTCATGTCTGATGGCATTTCTTTTGTCCATACTTGCCCAGTTTACACAGATGCTCCACTTGTTGTTCAAGTGTACTACTGCAGTTTGCATTTGGTCTTGATCGTGTATATTCTCGAGTTGGTTGTGCATGCACGCTTGCTATTTTTGGCTGCGCACACGAGTTGGCGAGGCAGTGCACACGTGTATGAATGTACACGTGTGTATTGCAGCCACTTATGGTTACATGTCCCTGTAATATCTATATGCACGACTTTGTGATGAAATCAAGTGTGAATGATGACGAACAACCCAAATAACTGAGGCAAATCATATTTTCAAAAATCGTATTTCATTTTATATTGCAAAAATATTTCTTTTTCAATTTTACTGCGTTAGTGAATATTTTTGCAGATTGCTCAGATGCTGGATTCAAACTGGAATGCAGTTGAAGACAAAATACGAGTGTGAGTGATATGTAGTGAGGTTATCAATGTAAAAATATTTGTGATGTAATCGTGATGTAATCAGAAATGTATATGTATAGTGAGAGCATGAATTTGTACTATTCAAGATTGTAATAAATATTTGTTTGAATAAAATTTCTGTTTGAATTCAAAATCTGTGTAACTTGTTCTGTTTGAATTCAAATTCAAATTCTGTGTAATTTATTTTATTCAACAAATATTTATTTAATCTATGAAAAAAATAGTACATTACCAAATACAATTAAATGAATATATATGTTTATTATCATCAAACAAAAACATATAAGCGCATATTCAATAACGAGTACAACCCCGAGCCCAAATCCATTTCTCCCGTGCATCAACCCGAGGCGACTCACCTCACAACCACACAGACACACAGGACCATGCATGTGCACAGTGCCACGGCGGCGCTCCGGCGACTCTCACCACCTCCGGCAAGACAGGGATCGATACGACAAACGATTCCGATCATCAATTCATCACAACACAGCCCAGAACGAATGCGAGCTTTCCAATCGAACCTAGAAACTAAACTCACCAGAAAATTCCCTCGAACCGCTATCGTCGTCCACCAGATCTCTTTGGAACTCCGGCCACACGTTCGTCCATGACCCAAGCATCATTTCCCCTATGTCCGGCCTGACTCGATGCTCAGATGATGACGAAATATCCCAAAACCCAACCTCGGCTCATCTGGGTTCTAAAACCCTAGTTCCATATATTTCCGATGCCATGACCCACTATCAACACTCCCACCATTTTTCTCGGCGTCTCAGTTCGACAAGCTAGCTTCGACAGAAACCTCGACTCCCCCGAGTTCGCCGATCACCAGAAACGACCAAAAACACAAACTCTGATCATCTTCGAACCGCACCATCAATAATTAACTAAAAATCAAGATTTTTGTTTTAAAAATCCTAATTTGCAAAGGGAATTCAGATTATATACTTGAATTTACAAATCATTGTATTTTATTTTTACATGTTCTTCAATTTTCACCGTTCTTTGCATTTTCCAGATAAATTTTCAAACTTATTTCCTATAAATAAAATTTTAAAAACTTAATAATGTTTAAAAAACAACTTTTGTTTGAATACTTCAGCCTAACAGAAATTATATGAGGAGATTGGAGATTTTTCAAATTTAAACTCTGTAATCTAAACAGAGATGATACAGATACATGCACACAGGTTTACATTCATATATACATATATTCAGATCTAAAATAAACATGCATATATGTTTTCAAACATTCATAACAAGATTACATCAAACATTACACATACATCAGAAATAAAAACTAATTTATGTTTTAAGTTTACTCACCAGTTTTAAACAGAGAAACCAGAGAACTTAAGACTGGAAACTTGATTTAATTCTTTGAACTGAAACTGGAGTTGATCGGAGATGAAATGATTTTCCCACTAATCTTGTTGATCTTGGATTTGAAAATTTTGCTTTTGTTTTCAGATTGGAGAAGATTTCTTTTTAGCTTCAGCTTGAATTTGTTTTCAGATTTGATTTTGAGAAAAAGTTTTCGTTTGCCGGTTAATTTTACTTAACTTTTATTACAGACTTTTTCTTTTCTTTGTTTTTGAATATGTAGATAGGAAAAAAAGGAAATGAAGATGAAAGATATATGTTTTTATAGACATAAATTAGGATTTACTAAAAATAAAAGAAAATAAAAATAATAGTGACACTTGTCTTAAAATCAAACACTTTTCATTTTAATTAATTAATCTCCTTACACTTGTAATTAAAAAGATTTATATATAAACACTTTTAATTTTGCATGAATATATTAGTTTTTAAATGGTTTAAAAATACTCTTAAAATTAATTTCCTAAATTAATAAGTACATATCTTAATTTATATAAATGAAATCCCTTAGAAGAAAATAATATAAAACAACCACCTTCTAAATAAAATCATAAATAACATATTTTTAAATCAAAATAAAATTAAGATATATATATATATATATATATATATCTTTCGAATTTCAGATTTAAATCCAAATTCAAATTCAATTTAAAATCCAATTTAAAAATCAATTTGATAAATATATATTTTAAACATACACAAATTCAATTTATAAATAATACCATATTTAAAATCTATACACACACACATATATATACACACAACACCTTATTATTATTGTTTGAAAATAACAATTTTTGCTTATTTTAAATAATTTATAAAGGAGATTATCATATTTAAATTGCTTGAAATTTTCGAGATATCACATTTCCCTTTTAAAAGTATTATGTGGTGATAGTAGAATCCTGCTTCATATTTAACACTTTGGTAGTAAATAGGTATGGAAGTATTGGATGGTTGATAAGGCTTCGTCGGAATTTTGTACCTTGAGAATGGATAGGTAAGTAATCGTGTGTGCAATGGAAGGCTTGATGGAATTTCTTACCTTAATAGGCATAACGATTAAATGAAAACCAATTTGCATAAATCCATCTTATGGACAATTTATTGATTTCTAGTGATCAGAACCCTCTCCTCATTATAACCCATGTGATAGATTTAGAGGAACATGTCACCGAAGCTAAATGTTTTAGTTGTTGGAGAAGTCTGCTTTTCTCTCATACTCAATGCCAATGTGACAATCTGCTATCCAAGGAATACCATTAGTTCAAAGGTAGTAGTCATAATCAGTATTCTTATTCTATTATTGTTTCTGTTGTGAGATTATATTTATATCTATCTCTGATGATGCTCATGCTTATTTTCATGTACCAAATCCGCTGATCTTTGTTTTAATGGACTTGGGTTTCGATTTTATCAAAATTTAGGCACATTAAGGTATGAGTTGTTACATGATTTCTCTACAAAGTTCCATAACAATTGCCATAAACAAGGCAATTCCAAACTGCTTATACAACGACTATCGCTATAAGTACACTTCTAAATCAAAGTTATATTCCAACATATGTTCAACTACATCATATGTGCTTTGTTCAAGGCCTTTTCATATGTCATATAAGTCCATTCAAGTCCATTCCAAGTTTGTTCAAGACCATATACATGGAACTTATGTGTCACTTGTTTTCAAAACAATAATCCAAATCACTGTTTTAACATATGTCACCTAACAAGCAACATTTAATATAATCAAACATCAATATATATGTGCTATTTTCCATTCAAAGTGAGGTGTTAGCTCACCTTCAACCCCATAAATAGCCAAGATCTAAGAACTAAATTTTAACCCAAGCTAGCAACAACTTTCCTTCCTTTCCTTCTTGCTTTTGCCTTTCTCCTTTGCCTTCTTTCCTTGCTTATAGCTCATGACTTCGACTCCTAGGGAGAGTGTGGCTTTGTTTTTCACAATCAAACTAGGTTTAAGGTCTTGTTATGTGGTAGCAAGGATTTCCTCAATGTTTAAGGTGATTTGGTGATGGTTTGCAAATTATTTGCTTTTGAAAATTAAAATGTAGAAGAAGAAGATAACACTGAAATTTCTCTTAAGGTTTGAAATATTTTTGTGATATATTTCCTAAGGTTGTACCCTCCTTATATAGGTTTAGAAATGTTGATCGGTAAAGACCAAAAACCCCTCAAAACCCTAATGACATTAAGTGCTTCTTATCATGAAAACTTTTTGTCACTTCTCCTTTATTCATTTTATCCTTACAGTGTTAATATCTCTTATCCTATTAGAACGTTCTATAATGGTCCATGCTTTGTGAAGAGGAGAGTGTGTTAGTTAGTTTCTAATGTGTTTATGTGATCATTAGTTAAGTGTACAATAGTTCGAAAAACTTATATCGATTGAAAAACTATTTATTGATAAACCGATTTCCAATTACATAATCGAATTTTCTTCGAAAAATATATTTTATAAACACTTTTCATAAAAAGTTTATTATCATTATTTATTAATTAAATGATGTTAAACAAGATTATAAAAACATATTACAACACTTGAACATATCATAAAATGTATCGATATTCGAAGATGAAGTGTTCAAATTTACAGGTCGCTACAAAGCCAATGTCTAACTATATGAATATTAATTTCATTATCGCATAAAATCATGTCGACCATAAAATTACTAAAATACACTAATAAATGAATTAATTTAGAAAGGACACTTTGTATGCTAAATGCTTGAAGTGTAGATTATACAATTATTTTTAAGTACTATACAATTGTCTTAGATAGTGTATCTCAATATCACATTCATAATTCACAAAGCTTCTATTATTTCTCTTTTTGTATTACTCACACTTAACACTAGGAAGTCAGTTAACTTTAAATTAAATGGAAATAATGAAGAATTACATAATAAACAGATAAATGAAATTGCACACAATTTAGGAATTTCATTAATTTTCAAGTTAATTTTCGATAAAAACACAGTAGACATATAACTATATTAAGAATAGTTTACAATTTCCTTTCCATCGATAACATGAAATCCTTTTTAATATTAAATTAAGAGACATAAATGTCATAATGATTTGGAATTACTAATCGTTTGGAATCTGAATCTACATATCAAAATCAACTTGATGAAAAATGGTTTGTGGTATTAGCGAAAACTATCATGAAGTACATGAATGTTAATCTCACTATTCAACATAACGATACCAAGTACAAAAGTACCATTAATAATAAATGAGTTGATTTAGATTATTTTGCATACTAACTCGATGCCCAAAGCCTATAGAATTTCCTTTTATTTTTAAACAAATGATGTCTAATACTTAGAATTGCTAATACTTATAATGCAATAGAGACGATAAAGAAGTACTAGAAAACTTGTAAGAGAATTTTCCACATAACATAAGAGTTTCATCTTTCAATCCACACTTTACTTTCTAAGAAATTTTGTAAAGCATCTTCTAAGCCATATATTGAAGTATTAGTAGAATACACTAGTCACATACTATTGCATTAGTGCTTTTGATTTTTCTTAGCTAGATTCCAATCTCATGATTTATCTCATCTACGTACGAGTTTTACAACAATGGCACCAAAGAAGAAAAATAGTTTCCTTGTTACTTAAGTAGATGATAAGAGAACAGAAAAATTAAGATTTAACTATCATTGGATGAAGAGAATATATTAAATTTGGATTTGTAATTGAAAAAAAATCAATGAATCATTTTTATTCAACTATGGGTAACAATAGATAGGAGGAAGAAGTATAATGGAAGGATAAGTTAGAAAACATCAGCGAGTCTATTGATATTTCTTTTAAAAAGCAACGGCAATAAGAAAATGTAAGGAGAAATTTAGGACAATTAAATCACTGGGACACATGGCAACATATGAGAATTTTGGGAAAACTGAAAATGAAGGGTATGTGGATTGAAACTGAATTTCCGTATAATATAATAGATACCAATCATTTAATTATTATTTTAAGTACATTGTACATATAATACATTATTATTCGAGTTGGAGTATTTAGGGGCAATGTTCAAAAATGTGGCAATTGATAGACATGTTATAATATCTACTTGTGTTTGGGGGACTTTAATAGTCATCTCTTCTTGAGTTGTGGAGACTTTGAATGATTCATCCACTAACTTCCAAAAAACTAGATCAAAACTCACCCATAGGAATGATTGGGATCCGAATAGAATGCATCTTCGATCACTCTTTCTTTCCAAATAGCCCAGCCCTTTGCTAACCAAAAAATTAGTCTAAAAATGCAACACAGAACTGATGATTTAGAATGCAATTATTGTATGCTTAAGGACTTAGTTTTAGAGTATTATTAGTTTCGAAACCAACTGTGGAATCTTAGGTCTTGATTAAACAAACTATAGTTAAAATGGAAGAAGAAGGCAAGAAAATGACATAAGTATTTTTATCACGGTTCAACATTGCCTATGTCCACGTCCAAAACCCCTTTATTGGGTGCCTTAGAGTTGGCTACTTGGCAAGGTTCCTTACCTTAGCACTCGTTTCCATTTTTTCTTATATGATAGTAAGAAAAAATCAATTGAAAAAATTTACTCTAATTGAAAGTTCTTAATTCATTAGTCATTATAAATAGAGCAAAAAATGTAGAAAAATATATGATTTTATTATGCATCTCCACAAATTTCTAAGAGAATTATAGTTGATAAGTCAAAATCTACTTCAGATTTGAGTTTAAAAACCAATAGTCTCTCCTTCTTGAAAATTGCAATAAACCAAAAATTTAACGCTGTTAATATTTGTGACGACCCGACTTTCACACCATAGAAAATCGTATCATCTTGAAGAAAGAAAGGGATAGAAAAGAGAAAAGAAAGAAGAGAAAGAAGAAACAACACAGAATCTAAACAGCGGAACGAATAAATTATATTAATAACATAAATATTACATAGTTTACAATCATTATCAGAGTTACAAAGAAAGATTACACATCACATACTAGACAGTTATAAACACCTATCTAGTTATACTACTCAATACAACACAAGAGAACTACTCAGAGAAATCAACACAGCGGCAATCTATATATCTACACGCAGAAGCCTCCTGCTCCATTGCTTCTCCACAATTCGTCAAAGCCAACCTGAATCCCTTGGCTACTCGTAAAAATTTGAGTAACCAAGAGTTTAAGAAAACAGAAGATAAACTCCGAGTCAGACATGGTCTGGTGTGAGTAACAGGTTAATGTTGCTTAACTTTTAAAAAAACCTTTTGAAAAGAAAGATATCACGTAAGACCTCCCACACATAAACATGGAAAAGTTTTTACCTTACGCTGACCAAAACAGTTGATAGGAAATTCAGTGATATTATAATAGGTCTAGGGTTTTCAAATAAATATGAAATAGCCGAAATTGTTACATTTATTAAATTTCAACTACTAGCTACAAAAGTGGGTAATACAATCAAATCCGATGGCACTTATTGGATTTTGGATTCCATACAATGGCAGGGTTACCGGGGTACCGCCCGTCGCAGTACGTGGCCTAGATCAGCGTACCGAGGATCACTCCCAATCCCCTGCAATACAAAGCCGGAACCGTCCCCTACTGGACAGTCCCGAACAAGACAACCCCGACAGTTGGAGCTCACAACCGTCCACACAGCCGAAATAAAAGGGACCTCTAGACAGGCGAAATCTCGTCCTACTTGGGCATGACCCACTTAGCCTTGCTGCACCTCCCCTGTTTTAGCCATTCTCGGTTGATGAGGCTTGAGACTACGATTACCTTTAGTGAACACATCACTTAGAATGCTCATCGTCCACCTGACGATGTTCTGAAAGCATTCAATCCATACAAGTTCGTTCTGGGTTCGAACGAAACCGAAGGCATTATCCCGTTACACTCATTTCGGAATCACCCTCAGAGTTAACGACGATAACCCTTGCACTCTGAATCTTCATTTTCACTGGAGATTCACGACCTACCGTTACTTTGGATCGACGTGTTTTCGGATCTCCAAATATGGAAACCCGATCCCGGTCTCATCGAAATCCAAAACGTGTTTTTTAGGTCCAAGTTGTTTTAAAGTTTAAAACAATTCAGTTATCTATATGCACACAGATAGATGACTCACAAATCACAATTGATAATCCACATTATCAAATAAACAGGTAATCCACATTATCATCATAATAGATAATCTATATCATCATCAAAATAGATAATCTATATTATCATCACAATGCAACCAAAGTATTCATACCACACAACATCACCTATCTCATTTCTGAGATCACAATCATTCAAGGCAATCAATATCACTCATTCATACATAAGCAAAGATTTACTTAATCACAATATAATTAATTTAAAATGACTTAAATTAATTACCTCCATCTCTAATTAATTTAAAGTGAATTAAATTAATTACTCCATTTTTAATTAATTTAAAATAAATTAAATTAATTAGTTCATCAATGTAAATCTTGCTTACTCAACCATTTAATTGATTACAATCGATTAATTAATCATTCATTATTAATCATCTTAATTAATCACCCTCGATTAATTATCCTTAATTACATTCATGTAATTATCCTTAATTAATTTCACAAATTAATTATTCTTAACCAAAAATAGTAATTACCCTTTAATTACTTCAAATAATTAATTAACTATAATTAATTACCATAATCCTTAATTTATTACATTAATTAATTACCTTTAATCACTTGTTGTTGGTTAATTTATCATAATTAATCAACTTTAATTATATCATTAATTGTATTAATTAATGATCCTTAATTTTATTTAATTAACTATCTTCCTAAATTAATTACCTTAAGTAATTAATCCATAATTATTAATCATTCCTCTTGATTAATCATATTCAGTAATTAACTAAGTTAATTACCTCATTAAAACAAATTAATTATTCCTTTGATCAATTTCTTAATTAATCCCTTGATTAATTATTAAGTAATTATATTCCAAATTACTTCCATTCTTAAAAACATCTTCCATTAATTACATCCTGTAATTCCCAATTAATTACTTCACTAAGTAATTTCCAATCCATTAATTACATTAAGTAATTATCATTAAAACCTCAAGTGATTAAAATTAATTAAACTTAATTAATTAAATTAAACAATCACATTAAACTAAATTGATTACATTAAGTAATTAATTTCTTAATTACTTCATTAAGTAATTACACCTAAACAATTCACAAAGGATTATAATTAAATTAATTAATCTAATTAATTATTAAAATTAACCACATTAATTAATTATTAAATAATCCTGGTTAATGACCTTCATTAACCATTCTCTAATTACTTTAACTAAGTAATTAACTTAGATTAACCATTGTTAATTACAATTTAATTTATCTTTAATTACTCATTAATTAAAGTCTAATTATTTAATTAATTAAGTGTAAATTGTAACTTAATTAATCCTGATTTATTTACTTAATTAACCATGATTTAAAACTTAATTACTTAATTAATAATTCTTTAATCATTAATTAAAAATCTAATTAATGATCTTTAATTTCAATTTGATTAACCCTTAATCAAAATTTATTAAACCTTAATCAATTAATTAAATAAATTAACTAATTACCTTACTAATTAAATTAATTTCAAAACATTAAATCTTGACTTAATTTTAAGATAAAACATTTCTTAATTATGTTTAAAAACCAAATTTATTTGAAACAAATTATTTTTGAAATTACTTTGAAATTTCATTTCAAATAAGAAATTTAAAATGAATATAATTTAAACTTAAATCAAAGTTTAAATAATTTAAAACCCTTTTAAAATTATAAGACAAACAAGTGCTTGTCAAATAAAAGAAATTTATAAGGTTTGAAACTAAATTCATTTTTAAATTTAATAATTTAAATTTACATTTCACATACAAATTTGTTTAAATCTTTCAAATTAAAACTTCTTTTAATTTCAAAACTGAAGATCATTATTTAACTTTAGATTTCCAAATTTAAATTTAACTTTAAAATTTTCTCACATTTTTAAAAGCTTCAGTTTTTTTTTAAAATTTCAAACTACTTACCTTTATAAAGTAGTTAATAAGTTTAAGTTTAAAACTTTATACTATTATTTGTTAAAAATGAGATTTAAAACTAATCTTGGATTCTAATATTCAAACTTGAATTTTAAAACTAGGTTTAAAACCCTTCTTTACATTCAAAGCTTCAGATTTTAAAATTTAAAAACTGATTTTACAGGTTTCTATAAAACCTGAAATACACAGAACAACCCGAGAACACCTAAATCTTACTTCGAGTTATTCCCTCATTTGCTTCAAGACAAAATCCATTTTCCCGAAGCCAATTACCCAAAAACTTCGAGCAATCTCAAGCATAAACCAATACCTTAACAAACTTCATCAGATAACAGGATCTGTGCACATGCACGTCGCCCCCAGTCACCTCCGATCATCATGGTGATCGTTCCTCATCCAAAACCACTTCATCACCCCAACTCGAATTCGAATTCGAGTTTCAATCAAAACCTAAAACAAAGCATCAGAGTCAAAGCTTCAACCTGTAATTTGCCTCGCCAGCACAATCCCGACCATTAGAGTTGTTGAAACTTCGGCCAACCCTTCTTCTACTTCCCAACATTCATCACCAAAAAGGCTGAAACACTCGATCCACCCTAGAACCCGTTATTGATCGAATTCCTAATCCCAACTAAAACTAGGGTTTAAAAGAAGAACCACCACCGCAACTTCCACAATGCTTTCCATCACCAACCATGATTTTTCCTGGCTTCTACTAACCCTCTTCCACCACCTGGAAGAACCCCGAACTTCCACGATTCATAGAACACCAGAAAATCAAATAATCCCCTTTCCAGTTCAAAACCCAACTGCAACATAACCTCTTTACTAAAAATTCTAATTCCGGTGTTAAAATTCTTATTTCAATTGATGTTTTCGATTTATAGTACTGGATTTAAAAATTATACATTATGAATTATAATCCATATCAACATGCATTGATGTTTTTATATGTTTCCAGAGACATCAGGTTTGAATTTGACTTGATTAAAATTTTAACAGTAATCTAAGTTAAACCAACACAATTGTTTAAAAATCAGTTCCTAACAACAACTAATTTAAAAGATCGGGGATTTAAATTAAAAAAAAATTAAACTGGAATCAAGCAGAGCACACAATCCATATACACAGCATGCATACATATAATATTTACATCATACATTTACTTATAATAACATGCAATGCTTATTCATCTCAACATACAATCATGCAACCAAGATTTAAATTTTAAATTTTTTAAAAGGTTACCCACCTATTTTTGTTTGAAGATGCAGAACAGAGCTTCCCAGATTTACAAAAAGCTTTGACACTTTTAACTGAAATGCTCCAGATTTTGAAAACAGCCCCTTTTTGATACTTTGAATTCTTAAAAAAAAAACTTGCACTTGAATATGAAGTTTTCTTTGAGATTGCAGGTGCACGCAGAATCCATATTCCAGATTACAGAAAAATGCAGTTTTGCTTTTTATTTTGAAATGGAAGGCTACAGATTTGATATTGTAGGGATTTGAACTTGTAACAGATTTTGATTTGCATGTTTTACTGAATTACAGGGATTTGGAAAGAATCTGAAATAGTTCTCATGTTTTTCAGATTTGTTTTGAAGAGTTGTTTACAGATTTTGGTTTTGAAGAGTTAGCTTACTTTATTTGTTTCGGCTTTTGTTAACTAAACTTTTGAAAAGGAAAGAAAAAAAATGAAGGAAAGAGATTTTATATAAACTAAAATTATTTGTAAATAAAAAATAAAAGAAAAACTACATTTCAAATGCCACTTGTCCTTTATTTTAACATTTGTCAACTTAATACGTTAATCTTTTAACATTTGGTTATAAAAGGCTTAAGAAATCAACACTTGTCTTTTTTAAAAGTAATTTCTATTTTAATTTACATGTTGATATATATGTTAAGCCAAATTAATTTGTTAATTAGTATTTAATGTGCATATAAATTTTTAAAAGAAATAAAACAAATTATGCTTGTAAATAAAGCTGATGCATACAAAAATTAAAAAAATTAAAAATCTATACTTTGGATTTTTAAAATTTTATATTCAAATTCAAAATTTAAATCAAATTCTATAATCTAATATTTAAAAATCAAGTTATGAATACAAATTAAATTTGAAATAACAATTGCCATTTTATTCAAAATCTATTTATAAAGACAATACACTATTAATATTGTTTTTATAAATGACTCGTTACTAAATTAAAATAATTATAAAAGAAATCATTTCCTTATAAATAAATACCTATTTTATTAAGCTATAAAACTTTTTGTTAGTCCAATTAAATTTAAAACTCAAGCCAAAATTATTTTAAACATTAGTCTTAACAGTTTAAAAATCATATATTTATTTATTACATAGCTTTGAAAACTTAATATTAAATTAAAATCAAATTTCTAAATTATTAATGTATATTATTAGAATTTTAAATCATGATTCATTTATTAATTTAAACCATGATTATTTATTTAATAACTTTGAAAAGTTTTATATTAAAAAAAACAAATTTCCGAATTACTAAAAATATTGGAATTAGAAAAATATGCTTTATTTATTATATTTAAAACAAAGTTAATCTATTTATAATATAAACCATATATTTAAAATAGAAACCAATTTAATATCTATTAAAGAAGATTATTAAATCAATTTGAATTATTATTAACAAAATTATCAATATCAATTTAATTTTTTTAATACAGATTATTAAATTGATATTGTCAAAAATTCCGGGATACTACAATCCTCCCCCCCAAAAGAATTTCGTCCCCGAAATTTAAAACAAAGGTAATTTAATAATCTTATTAAAGATTTTAATTTTAAAACATAAGCATATATCAAACATATGCTAATAACCAAAACAACCAATTCATCCAATCAAGCAAATCTAATTATCCAGACAAAATTCTGGATAAAATTTTCTCGAGTTTTCCCAAGTGTATATATATATACCGGGATACTCGCCCTACCGAATCCAAACAATCAATACTACTAAACTACAGAGCTCTTATTCTTCTATATCTACAACACTAGGCAAGAAATCAGAATTCAGACTAGTCTGACTCAACAACCAAAACTCCCAAACTGCTGGTTCCACAACCAGAGATAGATAAAACATGTACTCCCTCAGAGATACGTAACTCTCATCGAATCCCAGTTATCCAAACTGGCAATTCAATCCTGTAGATCAATCACTTATCCTCACAAGATCATAGAAAAGATCCAAAACACTTCAGAGCAAACTTCCCAGCCTTACCCAATCTTATAGCTCCTTTTTGATCGAAGAAAACTTATCCAAGATCAAATCTCCAACTCCGGAATCCAAATTACTTCGTCTCTTATCCACAAAAATCTCCAGACGATCCTGGGCTGCCTACACCCTTCCTGATCAGCTCATCCCTTGCCGATGTCTCAAGAAACAAACAAAACCAATCAACTCAACAAAATGATCTCTTCAAGATCAAACCCTACTCCTCAAACATCAGAAGACAACAACTTCACCTATCCGGAAAAGAAAAGCATATTCACATCCAAACTGCTTCCGCTGCACAACTCTGATCCGAAGTAGATAAAAATGCGATGAGGAACACGAGCACAAACTAGACAACACATTCCAGAAATATGGTTCAACGTATCCATAAAGAAAACTCAGAAGTTCCACCAAAACCTGAGCTGCTTCACCACCTCAATCTCTTGGAATCATCCTTCTATTAAGCTGAATTACTGGTAGCACTCCTGGAATCCCAGTCGATAAGGAAACTCAATCTCCTGATGCGGACAAAACTCTGACTTCTCTGAAGACATCCAGAAAAGCTCTGATAACTCAAGAGAACACTCAACTATCGCAAGTCACTTTTGCGACCAATCCAGACCAAATCCAAGGAAAACTGTTCTCCCTTTACCAAACAGAACAACTTACTCTCAACCCGTCAATCCATCGAAGAAACGGATCCACTCTACTGCTTCTGAACTCTACTTCAGAAAAACTGCTCAGCCAGAAAACTTCCTGCGAACACAAAACACTCCGAGCTGCACTGCTGTCACAGATGCCAAAGATTTCCTAATCTAAACCTCTTCGAGAAACTCGGACCTCAAACCAAACACAAACGTCCCGCTAAACTCGGCCATAACACTGAAGCAGACACACTTCCCTATACTTGCTCCTAAAGAAAACATCTTTGGGAACACCCATAGTTGCAGCATCTCATCACGCAGCTACTACTTCCCGAGGTATCTAAAATACCATCACTCGCTTCTGCCAACTAACAGATCCAAACTCTGCTCATCCAACTTCAAAAATGGACTCCGAACCTTAACAGGTTTCCTTCAGAGATCGATGAAATCCTTCATCACTACAAAACTCACACGAGACGGTAATAGGTCTACAGTCTCAACAAATACACTTCCAACCTCAAACATTCAAACTCCAACCAATGGTAGTTGTGTTACACAAACTACTACCCATCTACCTTTATAACTTATATTGGAAAACCCGAACAGGTAACCTCACAAATAGGTAGAAATAGATATATTTAGATATATATATTTAAAATTACAATACGCTCTCTCAAGATAGACACCACTCCAGAGCCTAGGTGTTCACTCAACCTAACGCTCTGATACCAAATGTAACGACCCGACTTTCACATCACAGAAAATCGTATCATCTTGAAGAAAGAAAGGGATAGAAAAGAGAAAAGAAAGAAGAGAAAGAAGAAACAACACATAAACTAAACAGCGGAACGAATAAATTATATCAATATCATAAATATTACATAGTTTACAATCATTATCAGAGTTACACAGATTACACATCACATACTAGACAGTTATAAATGCCTGTCTAGTTATACTACTCAATACAACACAGGAGAACTACTCAGAAAAATCAACACAGCGGAAATCTATATATCTACACACAGAAGCCTCCTGCTCCATTGCTTTCCACAATTCATCAAAGCCAACCTGAATCTCTTGGCTACTCGTAAAAATTTGAGTACCCAAGAGTTTAAGAAAACAGAAGATAAACTCCGGGTCAGACATGGGTCTAGTGTGAGTAACATGTTAAGGTTGCTTAACTTTTAAAAAAACCTTTTGAAAAGAAAGATATCACGTAAGACTTCCCACACATAAACATGGAAAAGTTTTTACCTTACGCTAACCAAAACAGTTGATAGGAAATTCAGTGATATTATAATAGGTCTAGGGTTTTCAAATAAATATGAAATAGCCGAAATTTTTACATTTATTAAATTCCAGCTACTAACCACAAAAGGGGGTAATACAATCAAATCTGATGGCACTTATTGGATTTTGGATTCCATACAATGGCAGGGCTACCAGGGTACCGCCTGTCACAGTACGTGGCTTAGATCAGCGTACCGAGGATCACTCCCAATCCCCTGCAACACAAAGCCGGAACCATCCCTTACTGGACAGTCCCGAACAAGACAACCCCGACAGTTGGAGCTCACAACCTTCCACACAGCCGAAATAAAAGGGACCTCTAGACAGGGGAAACTCTCGTCCTACTTGGGCATGACCCACTTAACCTTGCTGCACCTCCCCTGTTTTAGCCATTCCCGATTGATGAGGCTTGAGGCTACGATTACCTTTAGTGAACACATCACTTAGAATGCTCATCGTCCACCTGACGATGTTCTGAAAGCAATCAATCCATACAAGTTCGTTCCGGGTTCGAACGAAACCGAAGGCATTATCTCGTTGCACTCATTTTGGAATCACCCTCCGAGTTAACCACGATAACCCTTGCATTCTGAATCTTCATTTTCACTGAAGATTCACGACCTACCGTTACTTTGGATCGATGTGGTTTTCGGATCTCCAAATATGGAAACCCGATCCCGGTCTCATCGAAATCCAAAATGTGTCTTTTAGGTCCAAGTTGTTTTAAAGTTTAAAACAATTCAATTTTCTATATACACACAGATAGATAACTCACAAATCACAATCGATAATACACATTATCATCACAATAGATAATCTATATCATCATCAAAATAGATAATTTATATTATCATCACAATGCAACCAAAGCATTCAAACCACAAAACATCAGCTATCTCATTTCTGAGATCACAATCATTCAAGGTAATCAATATCACCCATTCATACATAAGCAAAGATTTACTTAATCACAATATAATTAATTTAAAATGAATTAAATTAACTACCTCCATCTCTAATTAATTTAAAGTGAATTAAATTAATTACTCCATTTTTAATTAATTTAAAATAAAATAAATTAATTAATTCATCAATGTAAATCTTGCTTACTCAACCATTTAATTGATTACAATCAATTAATTAATCATTCATTATTAGCCACCTTAATTAATCACTCTCGATTAATTATCCTTAATTACATTCATGTAATTATCCTTAATTAATTTCACAAATTAATTATTCTTAACCAAAAACAGTAATTACTCATTAATTACTTCAATTAATTAATTAACTATAATTAATTACCTTAATCCTTAATTTATTACATTAATTAATTACCTTTAATCACTTGCCATTGATTAATTTATCATAATTAATCAACTTTAATTATATCATTAATTGTATTAATTAATGATCCTTAATTTTATTTAATTAATTATCTTCCTAAATTAATTACCTTAAGTAATTAATCCATAATTATTAATCATTCCTCTTGATTAACCATATTCAGTAATTAACTTACTTAATTACCTCATTAAAGCAAATTAATTATTCCTTTAATTAATTTCTTAACTAATCCCTTGATTAATTACTAAGTAATTATATTCCAAATTACTTCTATTCTTAAAAACATCTTCCATTAATTACATCCTGTAATTCCCAATTAATTACTTCACTAAGTAATTTCCAATCCATTAATTACATTAAGTAATTATCATTAAAACCTCAAGTGATTAAAATTAATTAAACTTAGTTAATCAAATTAAACAATCACATTAAACTAAATTATTTACATTAAGTAATTAATTTCTTAACTACTTCATTAAGTAATTACACTTAAACAATTCACAAATGATTATTATTAAATTAATTAATCTAATTAATTATTAAAATTGACCATATTAATTAATTATCAAATAATCCTGGTTAATGACCTTCATTAACCATTCTCTAATTACTTTAATTAAGTAATTAACTTAGATTAACCATTGTTAATTACAATTTAATTTATCTTTAATTACTCATTAATTAAAATCGAATTATTTAATTAATTAAGTGTAAATTGTAACTTAATTAATCCTGATTTATTTACTTAATTAACCATGATTTAAAACTTAATTACTTAATTAATAATTCTTTAATCATTAATTAAAAATCTAATTAATGATCTTTAATTTCAAATTGATTAATCCTTAATCAATATTTATTAAAACTTAATCAATTAATTAAATAAATGAACTAATTACCTTATTAATTAAATTAATTTCAAAATATTAAATGTTGACTTAATTTTAAGATAAAACATTTCTTAATTATGTTTAAAAAACAAATTTATTTGAAACAAATTACTTTTGAAATTTCTTATTTGAAATTTCATTTCAAATAAGAAATTTAAAATGAATATAATTTAAACTTAAATCAAAGTTTAAATAATTTAAAACCCTTTTAAAATTATAAGACAAACAAGTGCTTGTCAAATAAAAGAAATTTATAAGGTTTGAAACTAAATTCATTTTTAAATTTAATAATTTAAATTTACATTTCACATACAAATTTGTTTAAATCTTTCAAATTAAAACTTCTTTTAATTTCAAAACTGAAGATCATTATTTAACTTTAGATTTCCAAATTTAAATTTAACTTTAAAATTTTCTCACATTTTTAAAAGCTTTAGTTTTTTTTTTAAATTTAAAACTACTTACCTTTATAAAGTAGTTAATAAGTTTAAGTTTAAAACTTTATACTATTATTTGTTAAAAATGAGATTTAAAACTAATCTTGGATTCTAATATTCAAACTTGAATTTTAAAACTAGGTTTAAAACCCTTCTTTACATTCAAAGCTTCAGATTTTAAAATTTAAAAACTGATTTTACAGGTTTCTATAAAACCTGAAATACACAGAACAACCCGAGAACACCTAAATCTTACTTCGAGTTATTCCCTCATTTGCTTCAAGACAAAATCCATTTTCCCGAAGCCAATTACCCAAAAACTTCGAGCAATCTCAAGCATAAACCAATACCTTAACAAACTTCATCAGATAACAGGCTCTGTGCACATGCACGTCGGCCCCAGTCACCTCTGATCATCTGTGGTGATCGTTCCTCATCCAAAACCACTTTATCATCCCAACACCATCATCAGGTTAAATTCACCCCAACTCGAGTTCGAATTCGAGTTTCAATCAAAACCTGGAACGAAATATCAGAGTCAATTTTTCAACCTGTAAATTTGCCTCGCCAGCACAATCCCGACCATCGGAGTTGTTGAAACTCCGGCCAACCCTTCTTCTACTTCCCAACATTCATCACCAAAAAGGCTGAAACACTCGATCCACCCTAGAACCCGTTATTGATCGAATTCCTAATCCTAACTAAAACTAGGGTTTAAAAAGAAGAACCACCACCGCAACTTCCACAATGCTTTCCATCACCAACCATGATTTTTCCTGGCTTCTACTAACCCTCCTCCATCACCTTGAAGAACCCTGAACTTCCACGATTCATAGAACACCAGAAAATCAAATAATCCCCTGTCGAGTTCAAAACCCAACTGCTACATAACCTCTTTACTAAAAATTCTAATTCCACTGTTAAAAATCATATTTCAATTGATGTTATCGATTTATAGTACTAGATTTACAAATTATACAATATGAATTATAATCCATATCAACATGCATTAATGTTTTTATATGTTTCCAAAGACATCAGGTTTGAATTTGACTTGATTAAAATTTTAACAGTAATCTAAGTTAAACCAACACAATTGTTTAAAAAATCAGTTCCTAACAACAGCTAATTTAAAAGATCAGGGAATTAAATTAAAAAAAATTAAACTGGAATCAAGCAGAGCACACGATCCATATACACAGCATGTATACATATAATATTTACATCAGACATTTACTTATAATAACATGCCATGCTTATTCATCTCAACATACAATCATGCAACCAAGATTTAAATTTTAAATTTTTAAAAGGTTACTCACCTATTTTTGTTTGAAGATGCAGAACAGACTTCCCAGATTTACAAAAAGCTTTGACACTTTTAACTGAAATGCTCCCGATTTTGAAAATAGCCCCTTTCTGATACTTTGAATTCTTAAAAAAAACATGCACTTGAATATAAAGTTTTCTTTGAGATTGCAGGTGCATGCAGAATTCATTTTCCAGATTACAGAAAAATGCAGTTTTGCTTTTTATTTTGAAATGGAAGGCTACAGATTTGATATTGCAGGAATTTGAACTTATAACAGATTTTGATTTGCATGTTTTCCTGAATTACAGGGATTTGGAAAGAATCTGAAAATAGTTCTCATGTTTTTGTCAGATTTGTTTTGAAGAGTTGTTTACGGATTTTGGTTTTGAAGAGTTAGCTTACTTTATTTGTTTCTGATTTTGTTAACTAAACTTTTGAAAAGGAAAGAAAAAAATGAAGGAAAGAAATTTTATATAAACTGAAATTATTTGTAAACAAAAAATAAATGAAAAACTACATTTCAAATGCCACTTGTCCTTTATTTTAACATTTGTCAACTTAATATGTTAATCTTTTAACATTTGGTTATAAGAGGCTTAAGAAATCAACACTTGTCTTTTTTAAAAGTAATTTATATTTTAATTTACATGTTGATATATATGTTAAGCCAAATTAATTTGTTAATTAGTATTTAATGTGCATAATATTTTTTAAAAGAAATAAAACAAATTATGCTTGTAAATAAAGCTTATGCATATAAAAATTAAAATAATTAAAAATTTATACTTTTGGTTTTTAAAATTTTATATTCAAATTCAAAATTTAAATCAAATTCTAAAATCTAATATTTAAAAATCAAGTTATGAATACAAATTAAATTTGAAATAACAATTTCCATTTTATTCAAAATCAATTTATAAAGACAATACACTATTAATATTGTTTATATAAATGACTCACTATTAAATTAAAATAATTATAAAATAAATCATTTCCTTATAAATAAATTACCTATTTTATTAAGCTATAAAACTTTTTGTTAATTCAATTAAATTTAAAAATCAAGCCAAAATTATTTTAAACATTTAAACATTAGTCTTAACAATTTGAAAATCATGTATTTATTTATTACATAGCTTTGAAAACTTCATATTAAATTAAAATCAAATTTCCAAATTATTAATATATATTATTAGAATTTTAAATCATGATTCATTTATTAATTTAAACCATGATTGTTTATTTAATAACTTTGAAAAGTTTTATATTAAACAAAACAAATTTCCAAATTACTAAAAATATTGGAAATAGAAAAATATGCTTTATTTATTATATTTAAAACAAAGTTAATCTATTTACAATATAAACTATATATTTAAAATAGAAACCAGTTTAATATTTATTAAAGAAGATTATTAAATCAATTTCAATTATTATTAACAAAATTATCAATATCAATTTAATTTTTTTAATACAGATTATTAAATTGATATTGTCAAAAGTTCTGGGATATTACAATATTAAGGCAATTAAAAATAAATTTTAGTAGAAGGATGAGTTAGGCATCGTATTTATAACCATTGTGAAGGTCTTTACTAGTTGATCAATTTGATATATAATTTTGATATTGGAGTTATGCTTTATGAAATAAAGATGTTACAGTCATTTAAACAGTGTACGTAGTTATTTCGGATCAAATTGGGCATACAATCCCTAACCATACCAATAATGATATAAGTGAGGCTACGAAACCTTAGCCGTCATCTCAATCTTTATTTTTTTGTATAATTCCCAAAATTCTTAATCACCCGCTAATGACAGATATCTCTAATTACAGATTATTTAAAAATCAATTTGCCTAAACCTATCAAATTATATATTGATGCGAAGCTCTCAACGAATAGAGTGGATGGCAAGTGTCCACTTTTGGAAAAGGGGCTTAAGATGACTAGAACTATTGGCCAAAGTCACAAATCGTGACACACTAATGCTAATTTAGGCGAATTTGATTTGGGTTATGATTCCTGAAATTGATTGAGGATAATTGAATAGCTCGTTGAGTGGAGTGCAACGTCGGTGATTTCATGACCTTATATCAACTGCAACTAGTTAAATTTAGCAATTTAGGGTTTGAAATTGGGTGTGGCGGGTTTTGAGGGATGTTGTGGTTGATCGGAGGCTAGGCTGTAGTCACAGCGTGCAACGGAGGCAGAGACGAGGTAAATAGAGGTGGTGGCATGTGCTAAGTTGGCCCGATGATGACAAATTTGGTTGTCAAAATCTCCCGGTGGTGGCAATGTGAATTTGGAGAAGATGGTAAAGTTTACATTTAAACCTTATAATTTTTATGTTTAGAAATTAGTCTTTAAAACTTATAACCCCCGTATCTTGTGCATATGAACTTCGATTCACATAAGATTCCTTCCATTTGACTCATAACGAAATTCCAATATGTTTACTAAGTTTGGAAGTATTGTAAAATGTACGTTGGTATGAACTATTTAATTTAATTAATTGAAATATAATTTATAAAATCTGTATTTGTTGATGAAAAATCACATTCATTGATGTATGTTACATTGTATATATGACCGTTTAATTATCATGGTAATTTGAATGTATTGCGCCTTGGTTGGATAATTATTGTTGATAGTCGTATTTTCGAGTGTTTAATTATAATTAATTGTTAATTTAAATTGGAAAGTAATTAATTGAAATGGATAATAATGAGAAAACAAATATATAAATGATAGATAAAGTTATTTATAGATTTTAGATGATTTTTGTAAATAACGGCAATTCAACAAATTTTACTAAAGCAAAACGTACGGAATTAAATAAGGTTATTATTTATAAATTTATAGGAAAATTCATTAATAATTATAGAAATGATATTTAATTCATATTTATGAAGTTTATTATGTAAGATGAGCTTTTAAATAATAATATAGTTTTAAAAAGTGGTTTGGTGAAGATTATTACTACTAATTGAAGTACGATGTTTTGAGACATTTGAAAAATAGAGTACAATAAAGGACTACAGATGTATATCATCATTTTAAAGGAGTATTATTGTTTTAAGATGCAATAAGTAAGTGAAACCTTAAAAATAAACAATAATAAATGATTTTATACGTAAAAGGATAATGGATGCAAGTATATTATTTGGACAATTGTTGAATGTGTGGTTAATTATCGATGTAATTATCCCATTTATTTGATGTTTGATGATGGTATCACATTTGGATCAGTGTGTGATATTATACCATTTTTGCTACTATACAATGGGTAGTTAACTATGATTACTTGATGATGGATGTTGTGTTACTAATGTTGGTTGGATTAGTACTCATTTGATTATTTTGACGCTGTGTTACGATTGTGGAGTGATTAGTATACCAGATGATATATATTTATGTAACAACCCGCATATTTATCGATTTTATATTTAAATATTTTATCGATACTTGGAATTTAGTCCGAAAAGCCACTTTTTACAAACAGTCGAATTAGGACTTGTGACCACTTCCATTGAGTTCAAAATGCCGTTTGCGATCTTTTTAAGTGTAAACTTTGATATGTTTGGAGTTAGTGGAATTTTGCTACTTTTTCACTTAGGGCGTTGGATTAGGCTGAGCCCATTAACCCCACTTAACTCAGTTCCTACCCTCTCCTCTTCATTTACTTCCTTTCTACTTTCCTTATACTCAAGCTTTTATAACAATGGTGAGTGGAATGGGAAATTAAAATTCCAAACCCTAGTTTTCTTTTGCAAATCAAACTCTAGCTCCAAACTAATAGAAGAACCCATTGGTAAGCCTTCTCTTCTTCTTCTCCAACTCATTCTCTTATCAATTTCAGAAATTCCTAAACCTAACTTTGGGAATGTTCTTCTTTTAAAGCTTAGAATCAAGCTTCTTGTTTTGGATTTGAAGAGTGGTTGATTCTCCCTTTGCTTTCAAGCTTCTTCTTCATTTGTTTGGGTTCAAAGGTGAGATTTTTATCTCACATCTTTGTCTATAATTATCTTCGATTGTTAGGTATGAATTCCTAATACTTATTCTTGTGCAATTGATTTTGGTTTGGATTGATTTGGTGTATATTCCAATTTTTGGTATTTTGAAATCAAAATCTATGAAAATCCTTTTATGGATATTTGGACATTGATATTTGAGGCGTATCGAAGAGCCGTTAAGGCTGGGTTGTCATTTGGCGTAAATCCTTAGTCGTTGTCGCTCGATTGATCGCTTCCGGTATCCATTTGGCCATTTTTGACCTAGGTTCAGGGAATGCCCTGAACCCTAGTTTCAGACGTCTGAAATGTAGTATTCAGGCGTCTGAATATTATTTTGGGAAGATTTCTATTCCCAGATTCAAACTTCTGAATATATGATTTCAGACGTCTGAATTGGTTCGTTTGGAACCAGAAAGGAAATAGGCTAAAAAGTGCCTATTTTAGACGTCTGAAACCAAGGATTCAGACGTTTGAATTCTGTTTTGGAAAATATTTTATTTTCCAAATTCAGACGTCTGAATCTTTGATTTCAGACGTCTGAATCTGCAACCTTTTGCCTATTTGCCTATTTGCTTGAGAATTCCAACTTTTATCGATCTATGTTGATTCCGATTCTTGATTATCATCTATTATCGACTTTGATGACTTTTATATCGGGATTTTTAGGAATATCCATTCCGATGGATTCCGTAATCGATTTCTTTGGATTTTATTCAAGTCTTCGAATGTGAATTTTTATGATTGATTGTTTCTACAGTCCTTTCTATGATTTGTCACTTTGAAAATATAAAGGTTTCAATACTAGTAGTAAATATCAAAACTCTTTCATCAAAACGATTTCAACTCTATTTTCAATAACAAAGCTCTTTTCTTAAACCGTTTTCCAATCTACTAGTTTATACAAACCTTTACCTCACTCGTATGAGAAATCTAATTAAACAACTTAGTAAAACAAGTGGTATGAAACGCTTGCGTTTACTTCGTCGGTTAATTCTTGGACTTGTTCGATTGCAACTCTTGTGACAATTTTCTAGTGGAGATCTACAATTTGTTCGTAAATATTTAAGTTAAGCTAGTGGTTATGGGACATGAAGCCAAGCTCATATATTTACTAGCTTACTGTAATTGACACTTCTCTTTGATCATGACGATCATTTTTGTGATTTAGACTAGCAATTATGCGATGTCTCTTTGTCTGCGAGGGAGACTAGACCCCGCTCTTGTGATGTTTCGCCATCGCATTTGTGTGATGTTTCGCCATCACATATGTGGGGTAGTGCCCCACGGTCTTCGGGCCATTCGTGTGTCAAAATTAATGGCTTGCAACCATGAGATAGCGTCTCGTTCGTGTGATACATATGTTGGTGAGTTTTCATGCTCCCGTTCGTGTGATAGGCCTCCTCCCCTTTTTATGATTTCTGGATTTCGTGTGTTGAATTCTGGAATTTGTGCTTCACCGATTTTAGTGATTTTCATTGATATGATTCATCAATTTTTGTGCATTGGTGAACTCGTGTGTCATTGACTTGTTGTGAATACAAGTTTTGGGTATGATGCCCTTTTTGGATCTTTGAGAAGATTCTTGTGATATTGATTAATCTCATGTTGATTTTCAATTACATACTTATTGTAGTATGCCATTATGGTTATCATATGATTATGCCATATCTCTTATTCTATATCATGTCATCTGATATTTATAGCTGGACTGATCCGATTATTATTTTCTTATAAATAATACTTGGGTCAGACCGAGATGTTACAGGTGGTTCTGCTTGACTTCTCTTCTGGGATCTTCTACTCTGACTTTTGGCTAACTATTTAGATTAGCAGTTTTTGTTGTATACACTTGAGATATAGACTCATCGTAGTATTCTTTTGTATAGCACGTGTTGCTATTCTTTTGTATTATTGTGGATCTTTTTGACCACTACTCTGATGAACACTTTCATGTGTTAGTTATATATTCATATCTTCTTCCGCCTTTGTGATATGAATTATCTGTGACTGATTTATGTTATGTCTATTTCTATATTTGTTTACGAAGATTATATATAGCCACTGTGTCATAGCTTTGAGTTTGTATCGGTATGTCGGATTTCCTCCTTAAATGAAATATGCTTTACTATCTGACATATCGGTGCTCGCACAAAGACATTACACGGATGGTCGCTCCTCAACAACCTTATTCTCCATGCTAGTTGACGGCATTACCCCGTAGTGTCCTTGGCTAGCGTGGGTATAGAGGTGGGGCGTCACAATTTACATTAATGATGTAGTACTATAGTTGATAAATTGTCGTTCATGTAAGTATATTTATGTTGTGATTTTATTATTCGATGGATTATGGTTGTCACTAAATATCATTTATGCTCAATGATTGTGCACTATTATTGTTGTGGTTGCACTATATTATGATTTATTTAGATGGATAAGTAGCAATACTATTTTTGCTTCTACTAGTTACATTGGTTGTATTCGTTATGATGGTTGTAATGGTTTTGTTTGTTGCATTGATTATATTGGTTGTGTTGGTTACATTAGTTGCATTGGTTGTGATAATGCAATGGTTGCATAGATGGTATGGTTGCAATGTACCAACAAGTATTTGAATACAAGAGAAGAGTATGAAATAGAACTATGTGGTCTTGATCCTACAAAAGGGGTACGTAGCCAGTCTTTTCCTATACAATAGCTATCGATACTGTAGCCACAATGTATAGGGTTAGGCGCATTACAAACATAGTTGACACCTTTTTTCGTTTTATTATGTATATATTTGTATAATTATGAAGTTACAGGTAAGAGCAAAGAAGGGAATGGAAAGGTGAATGCATGCTATATATGTCTGGTTTGGTATATTCCTTATACCATAGTTATATTGTTCAATAGTTAATTACAATTGATGTAATAAAACATAAACCGATGTGATAATATTGTAAATTAATTTTATCATTGAGATATTGTTCACTTCTATTGATGTTTGATTCTGTGGTGAGGTTCCTTCCTTTTATTCATTATTTTAGAATTTCTAATTTTAATATATATACTCATGGTCCATTGCTTTTAATATCTGAAATCAGTTCAAAAATTGTTTTGATATCGTTTGTAATTGATTTTAGATTTAAAAATAGCGGGCCACACTCAATATCAGAGCTTAGATCCAGCAATCCCCTGAGCTTTGGGTATGTTTAAACCGATAGGGTAGTTTATTTTATTTCATACCTTAGTTTAGATTAAAAAAATGAGAGAACACTTGATTGAAAATTGTGTGCTTTATGTGTAGGGGTTTATTTGTTTAACCACTATTACCTCACCCTCAAATGATGTTATCTTTGATGACCATTGCATGGAAAATAAATAAAGTAGGAGTGTTGTAGGATGAATACTTATAAGATGAGTTAGGTGTTGGTTATAACCCAAATAGCACGCACTAGATGTTAAATTGATTGAAACTTGATTTTATAAGATGGAGCCACTTTTATTTTCAAATGAATATATTTGGAAAATTTATGAAGTATAGATTCCTAATTTTTTTGATTGAAATGGGAAAAATGCCTATATTTAACATAAAGTGATTTATTACAATAAAGTATTTAATATGGTTAACTAAAATATTTTTTAAAAATATTCTGTAAAAAAGAAAAAATATGTTATTTAGAAGTATTTTAATAAAAAGGCATTTTAATTAGATATTGGAAGTTAAATTTAGCGATTAAATGAACATTTCAGTGTGGAAAATTTTGTTTATTTTTAAACAACTTTAGGAAAGTATTTTTATAATGGTGGTATAGTTTGGGAACACTTAACTATGGTAAATTTTATTTACGAGAATAGAAATTTTCATTAAAAAGTGTTCTATTTTAAAATATTTGATGAAAAGTATATTTTGGTTGAAAACATTTTATCTTAAAAGAAATGTTTTAATGGGAACATCTTACTGCAATTATTTTAATTTGGGAACATCTTTCGAAGAAATGGGGAAAAGTTGAAAAGTTGTATCCTCATTATAATTTTGTAAAAATATTTGTTGAGGTACATTCTGAAAAAGAATTGTTTTTGTTAGTAGATATTTTAAAATATATATAGTAAAGTTGGAGGAGTATTTGTTTAAAAAGATGTTCTAGGGAATAATACTATTTTAATGGTACCAAGTGATTCAAAAATGTTTTTTCCGAAAGTACCTTGTAAGGGAATGTCTAGTGAGAACCCTTATTTTAAAATAAAAGTGTATTTTGTTGAAACATTCTTTATAATGAATATCATATGATTTGAAGAAGATTTATTGTAAAGATACTTTATAGGAAAGTTATTCCTATAGAAGATCTATTATTTTAAATGAATTATTTAATGCAGTGTAGATATTTTTATTTGAGAAATTATTTTAATGCTGAAAATATTTGAATATGATTTGATGAAAGTATATTTATTTAAGAATTTTACTTCCGGGTAAACAATGTGATAAAGTATTTATTCAAGAAATTTATCAAGGGAATGCGATTGATTTCAAAAACATTTTGTGTGAAAATTTATTTTTGTTGAAAACATTTTCACATAAAAGAGTATTCTCTGATAGATGATGTTTTGAAAAGGAATTTCTTTTGGACAAAGGGTTTTGATTGAAAAAGACTAAGTTGAAAATTATTTTATTAAGGATATATTTGGAGAAATATTACTAGAAATGATGTAATATAAAATATCTAGTTTTGAAATACCTTGAGAAATTATTTTACTAAGATACGTGTGATCTGATTTGAAAGGTAAATGATTGAAAAAGTAAAATATTTAATTGAATAACAAACTTTGGAGACATTTGTTAAAAAGATATTTTATTAAAAAAGCGTTTTATTTAGGAATTTTAAGTGAGAATTTTCTCATGTTTACTTATAAATTTATGATGTGCTTGTTGAATTAATTTCTTATGGCCATAACATGTTGTTGACAATCTGTTTTACTATGACTGCTTTTAATTTTTTACTTCTTGGATGTTTATTTAATTAATTTATGTCATGCTTTTCTGAATTATTATTCTTAATTACATTATGTTGTTAATTGTTTGTTGTGATATGATAGATTTTAATTACTTACTTGTTTATTTGACTTTCACCTATTAATTCATTCCATGCTTGTCTGGATTAATCTTTTTTGCTTTTATTGGTTTATTGTTGTTAAAACTAGTACGAACTCGTGTTATAGATACATAACACCATATAATTTATTTATCAGTTCATTTTTATATTCTTTTTGTAGTTATACGAGGATGAAAGCGTATATTTTTGAATTTTAGTTTGTTTAGATTAATCTTTACTTGACCAACATAAACAAACAATTATCGATTACTTTTCTCAGATAATATCAAAGCAAATAAAGTGTAACAAATCTTTTTAAAGGACAATGGATGTATATAAAAAAAACTAGTGTCGGCTATCAATTATTCCTTAGTAAAGATTATATTACTGGGTGTGCCTATTAAATTAAGAGATGCATAAGTTCAACATTGGATCATATAATCCTAAAAAAATACAAATACATACACAATCCGTACAATAACAGCGTTCCATATCTAGCATAAAGAAATCAAATTCAAAACAAAATAGTGATTCAAATTCCGCTTAAATAAGAAATATTCTAAAATTTACATCAAGGGACTTCTAACACTATCAAATACTAATTGAATTCTAAAAAATATTCAGTACCTTGATACATTGTATTCTCAAAAACATAGAGTATAATTTTGCATAATAAATATACATAGATTACAAATATTGTATAGTATATTTTGTTATTGATTGCTCGGGTAATCCAGATAAGCAATGATCAAATAAGCTACCAATCAAGGAATCATAGTCTAATATCTGGAATAACCAAATAATTTTTGCCTTAACTTCAAATAATCATATCACCATAATGAATGTACGATACAAAATTTAGCATAGTCCAAGGAAGAAAAATACATCACGATGACAATACTACCCGTGATACACACAAAAAATAGATGACACTAAAGATAACTATACGCTAGAATGACATAAGAAAACATAGTTAATGCGACGAACTACTAAAATATCATGCAATCAATTCATTGTGAATGCTTGTAAAAAATATTATTATATATCCAACACAGACTATTTATAAACCAATACAACTGGTATGCATGTAAATCAAAAATTGCAATTGTGTTTAAAATATAGTGAATATATAATGTTTCGTTACAAGCATAAAAAATATGTCAGAAATACAATAGCCTTTAAAGCATAAGCATGCTGTACTCTAATATTAGTTTGGTAAGCATGTTGAAGAAAATCATCTATAAATATATTAATTTTCGATCATTTTTATTTTATATTGGCCTTGTTAAATAAAAAGGAAACTATTTGTTTCAAATAAGTAGTAGAGTGAATTGGCTAAAAGGACAAAGTTTAGGAAAAAAATATGAACCAAGAACACCACATCAAAAGTTTATTCTGAAGGGAAAACATTAGTAGAATGCTATATTAATGTTGCATTATTTATATAAATGCTAGCACTATATTTACAGTAGAAATACTGTATTCATAGCAAATTCAATATATAAATATATAAAATTACTTTACAGCAAATGCTATATACATATAGCTTTACTTTATCCTACAACCCAAATTTTTTGATCCGCGTCTTGGTTCAAGAAAACCCCAAAATATTTCCTCCGGCTTATTTTCCCATAAGAAATAAATCTCAAAGTTGCTATTTCCCTTTGATACACATATTTCCTTCATCGATGAAAGGTTCGTTAAATTCGCAGAACACTTCAAGTAACATGTTTTAGTAGATCTCAAATGTTACTGATAATAAATAAATAAAGAGAATTAACTGATAAAATATTAATTCTATAATTAGTTTGCATTAAAGTGTATTAATATGTAATTAGTTATCTCATTAAATTGAATTAAGATTTGTATTTTGAATTCAAGTTGATCAAAACTAAAGGCAATTAATTCCTTTTATTCATTGTATGATCTTTTTTACTTAAAATTAGTTCACTTAGCACCATTACGAATAATAATATATCTAATGTTGATCTCATTATTAGATGTTGTCGATGAACATTTCGTTGTTCGTTACGGTAAGAATATAGTGGAAGGCTAAATTGATTAAGGGTAGCATCGAAATTTAAAAAAAAGAAGAAGTTTTGATTATGGAAAATATTCAAAAAAAATTAAAATTAACTACAAAGCAATAACAAACATTGCTTACAGATTTATTCATTACCCGAAATATAGTGTATCACTTTACTTCAGATATAATGTTTTTCCACGGAATACATTTATTCATTCTTTAAATAGAGTACGAGATTATTTTTAAATATTATTTTACTTCAGATATAATGTTTTTCCTCCAACTTGAATTTCTTATATACTTATATATGTTTGAGAATGAAATATTGATTAATTTTACATCCTTTTATTATGTAGAAAATTTTGATGCTTTTTGTATCAACTTTATGCAAAATAGATGACGGGTCCCAATTTTATTGTATTACTAATAAAAAATGGAAATGAGATATGATATAAAACACGAAAAGGAAAAAGTCAAACTTTACATATATTATATTATATAGAATAATAAAAGATTCTAGGTTGTTATGCATTTGAAATGTTGTTGATAAAAGGGAAAAAATAATTAGTTGACAACATGTTAAATTTCTAATTGATTGACATAAAGAGACTTAATATATAATTGATTCTCTTCTTCGACAGAGTTATAGCTTATTGTCAAATTACTTTGAATTACAATTGACCTAAATCAAAAGCAATTAGTTACTTTTATTTATTGTGTAGTAAAAGATTTGATACCATCAGTCTTATTTAAAAATAGTTCACATATAACTTTTATAAATAATTATACCTTTAATCTATTGTTATTTAAAAAAATAACCAAACTACATTAAATTTAAAGCAATTGATTCTTTCATGAGATCGCCAAGTCTTTAATGATAATCATGAATGTGTGTTGCATATAATATTTCATAGTCCATTAAATCACATAATACAAATATACTTTAATCCTATGTTGATTAAAGGGAAACAATCAGTATTTACAGAAAAGTTAAGATTGATTGAGACTACATAAAACATTTAAACCAAAATGTTTTCCAAATACATATTCAATAATAAACATTTAATAAAATTTAAATTCATCCAATAAAAGCAATGCAAAATTATTGCTTATACATTTATATCCTTTCTTTCAATTTGATTTTCGTATATACTTAATGTTGAGAATGACCTAAAGATCAATTTTACCTCTATTTCATTATTAAGAGGAAAAATAAGGTACTTTTAGTTTTTTTTTTTGTATTAACAAACCTATCTCCTTGCAAAATAAATGAAGGGACCCAAATTAGTAATCTTTCTAATAAAACAAAAATATTGAAACAAACTTGATATAAAATTTTTGAAACAAGAAATATTTCAATTTTACCTATAGTAAATCCTATTGAATATCAGAAGGCTTTATAATGCTTATGAACTAATGAATCCAATAAAATCTTGCAAAATAAATGAAGAAAACGAAGTTGGTAATCATAATAATCAAAAAAAAAATGGAGGTTAATAGAAATTTATGACATAAAATCCGAATCAAGATGAAAAATCTTAATTTTAGAACAAAAATAATAATACAACCTAGAATTGAAAGAAAATACATAAAAAAATTAACGATCTTACCTTTATATCGAACTTGTTAATCTAACCTTTAAATGTTTTGGTAGCATATAGATAATTTATCCATGATATCCTTATCCTAGCAATATGTAGAAATACAATAACAACATAATATTAGTAAAACAAAACAAATTAAGGTGAATTCAAAAGATGAAGAATGTTTGCACCAAAATTGGTCACAACACCCTTCGGGAGTCGTTGAAGAGATAATAATGAAGCATATAAATTCAAATCGAATATTATCTAACAAAAACTCCAATCAATAGGAAAGTAAATGCGTAGACAAGCGATTTATAGTGATTCGGCGTGTTGCCTACATCCACCGTGAAGTTTTTTGATGTTTTATTGATTCTTTTTCAATGATTACAAGTTGTTACAGCAATCAACAGCAAGTTACAACTGGAAATTCGAAATCAACAGCGAAGTTATGACGTAAGATGGTGGAGATCTCGATCCGGCAGAGTCTAGGTACTTGAGATCGAAAGATCCTTTTTCTGTTGGCCCTGGGGCTCTATTTATAGGCGTAGGATGCTGATATTTCGCTGAAAACTCGAGAGACTACTTCTGGCACGTGAGGGGGCCCACGCGCTCGGTTTCAAGAAATTTGGACCCACTCTGGCGTCGATTCTAACTCCATTCGAATCAATCATGAATTCATCCAATCGAGGTGAAATTTGGTGTGGACATTCTTCAACATGAATGCAAGCTTCTGTGAAAATTTCGTGGCATTTGGATCAGTAGATTGAGAGATACGATGGGTTCAAGATGACGTTCTTCGAGTGGCTGTTTGGTTCGAAACCATCCCTTCGAATCGATGGTTTCGAATCGATGGCGGCACGTGTCTTCGTGTTGACGTGGAGCGCACACTTCGCTTCGATCCGGGTTTTGCTCCGAGTTGACTGTTTTGACTCCATATATCTTGGCACATTCGAACCGATGAAAGACACGTCATCATGGCTAGTTGACCCAGTGGATTCAAACGAAGCTTCACAGATGGGTTCGAACAAGGCTTCAATGATGGGTTCGAACAAGGCTTTATGGATGGGTTCGAACAAGGCTTCATTGATGGATTCGAACTTGCGTTTCTCTGATGGATACGAGCTTTGCAACTTCTCCATGGATACGAGGTCCATCGATACGAACTCGATGGATTCGAAGTTGATGGAGTCGAACCGAGGCACTCTGATGGATTCGAAGCTAATCGATACGAAGGTGATCGGTTCAAACGGCGTTCGGTGATGGATTCGAAGACACCTATAACGATGGATTCGAAACCAGTGTTTTTCCCTTCAAGTTGAATCGATCATAAGTTGAGCGTATGAACTCGGATTGGCTTGAAATTTGAGATGCGGACTTCTATGATCTTTTATGTCATGTCCTATCAATTGTAGCTTAATCCGGACTCGGATAAAATTCAGTGATATCCATAGCGAAACGAAGTATGACCAATCTCTGAGACGAACTGTTCTCCATTTTCGATCAATCTTTTGGTATCGCGGCTTTGCCAAAAAGCGGGATAACATTTCTCCCCCCAAAGTACGTCTTGTGGGAACATGACGTGCTTTGAATAGCTGCAATTTCTCTCCGAACAATCATTGCTCTTTTTTTTGTTAAGACTCGTATTCCGTATTGCTGTAACCTTGTGCTGATATGGTTGATTGCTGTATAATAGCGCTCAGCCGTTGGCTGTTGCATTTGTAACAAGATGAGTATTCTATCCCTGTGAATGTTTAAAATCGAATGTTAGCTCGACCTATATGCACATATCATAGTTTGACCCTTGTTAACGTCGTGCGTCCACGAGTCGTTGTCAGTTTGGTTTGCTATTGAATTTCGTATCGATTCTCTCCTGAACCGATTTGGATATTTGAGTTGAGACAACGCTTGATGGTTGTTTTGAAAAGTCTCTTCGTATCGATCCTCTCCTGAGCCGATATAGAAGGTTGAAGGAAACGACTTTGGGTTGTGCGAATGTAATACTTCGAACCGATGTATTTGAGCATCGATGGATTCGAAATCTACATTCGTATGGATGGAGTGCGCTTATGTTATGATGGGTACGAATCTGACATTCGAACCGATGGCTTGGACGAGTATGAAACATTCATTCGTACCGATAAGAAAGAATGGATACGAAATAGTCGTTTGTATCGATAGGTTGTGGATGGAGTCGTGAATCTGTTGATGTGAACAGGGGCTTCGAATCGATGTGCCCACTGTTTGTTTCGCATCGATGCAACTCGTCGCCCTGCTGTGTGTTTCGTATCGATGAAGTGTGAGGGTAACTTCGAATCGATAGGGCCTTAGGCCGATGGATTCGAAGGCTGACTTCGAATCGATCTGATAATTAACCGGTTGTGACCGGTTGAGTTAACTGGGATGCGAAGCGGCCCGGTCACTTCCCAGACTTCATATAAATAGCAGGGGGTTTCACTTTTTTTACTTTTTACTTTTTTACTTTTGCCTTGTTTTTATTGTGTTCTGCATCGTTTCGAAGCTCCAGAGAGAAAATACTGCGTCACGCCACCGAATCGATCAAGATCCAAGTCTTTAATTCCTCGAATCCATCATTCAAACTAGGTAATTAGCCTCGAATCCAAACGGCAAAGCTATTTCGAACCGACCTCTTCTACATCGATTGGCCACTCCGGTGATTGGTAAAACCAGATCTGGTTTGGGAGAGCTTCGAATCGATTCGTGGACTCGAGTTCGAATCGATGATGGCGGCGTCATTTTTCCTTGGATCGCATCAATCCCTGGAATGACTTTATGGGGGTGACGCAGTTCGCACCGATTGACTACCTTTGATGGGTCCATTCGAATCGATGGATTCGAATCCATCAGCCATCGGTTCGAAGTTCTCAACTTTACATCGATATGGAGGGTATCGATTCGAACGTGATCGATGTTAAGTTGAGGGTTTCCTTATCGGTTCGAACCAGTTAACCAAGGATAGATTCGAAGTCATCCTTCATTGATCGATTCGAACTTGACACCTGATCATCGATTCGAAGCGCGCCTTTCTGCATCGATTCGAAGTGATGTTAGGATGGGTTCGAATGAGTTCCTTGTGATCGGTTCAAACCCTCTATGATGGATACCAAAGTTTGACATTTTCTAAGCATAATTCCGACGAGCTTCATCCTTGCATATTTGGACTTGACAATTAAACTGCATACTAGACCACCCTTTGAAGCTCGTCGATGGAACCACAACGACTTCCATCCAAATCAACTTCCATCATACAAACGGTTTAGTGGTGACGGTCAGCGATGACGGTCATTATAACTGGACCTTGTAGCTTTGTCGTTTGCATATTTCCTTTAACTCTGCGACATTTATTCAAGCAATGCATGGCACTATACAACATACATTCATACACTTTACACTGGGGGAACGCATGGGTCCTTTGTCGTCTAACGATGGTTTCTCATGAGTTAGCTAGTCATGGAACCTTCAAGTTCGCAGCAGCAGGAGGTTCAAAGCACAATCACTACGAGACTAGAGGTTCTGGATATTGAACCCGAGATCATCGGTCCAGCCCCGGACGAATTCCCTAATGCGTCTTTTATTGCCAATCCATCGGATTCCGTTCAATCCAATATTTCTGAAGATATGTTGGGGAGAATATGCTTGAGGCACGGCCTGTCACTGGATGACGTGTTATTGCCAGGGCCGAATGATAGACCACACAACCCGCCGGAAGGATATACAGCATTTAATCACAACGCGTGCGCGGCTGGGACGCTTCCTCCGTTTAACGAGTACATAAGGGAAGTGTTGTCTTTTTTGAGGATCTCTCCATCTCAACTACACCCGAACGGATATGCTTCCGTGAACAGTTTATTCATCGTCTTCATGGAGTACCTTCATAGACCACCGATCCCGACCGAGATCAGATAGCTATTTAATTTCAAAACTCGAGGTGATTACCCTTCCTTCACATTTCTGGAAGCAGTGAGGAATTGCCAAGTGGTCACTGGGTCCTGGACCAGGTTGAGTTATTACAGGACGGAATGGTTCTATGTCAGATGTCCTCCGGGGTTTGCCCGGCGATGGTTATTCAGACGTGAGTGTAGCTGAGTTATCAAGTAATTACTAAGGCAATTGCTGTCAAAGTGAAAATTATGTTTTTTCCTTTTTTACAGCGATGATTCAACGACCTGAGGGCGAACACTTTTACGAGATGGTGCGAGTACTTCGAGAAGTCCCGAGTGAAGATAGGGATATCGAGTCGCTTTTGACCGATAGGAATCTCCGGACTTACGGGTTGATTGAACGAGGGCAGAGCATAAAGTTTGACGGGGCATTAAGGACCGTTTCGAAGAAGCTAGTCAAGCACAAGAAGCCCAAAGTTATTATAGCCGAGGAGGCTTATTCTGAAAGAATTCATACTGACGACGAGCCGTTGTTGGAGCCTACAGACGTGGTTCAGGATGTCGCAGAGCAAAGAAAAGGCAAGGCAGCCGTCGTCACGTCAACTAAGAAGGGGAGATGGAAATCGGTTGTCACAGCCCGATCCTCTCCCGGAGTTAGAATTTCGGAGATGTCTCCTCCGAGAACTGAAAGTCTTTATGAAGGGCTCGCCGATATTTCAATTCCGGACGATGTGTCCCTGCAGCATGATGCCGGATTGGAAGAACTTTCGGAAACTTTAGTTTTGAGCGAGTCTTTTCCCACTGGTGTGGCAGACACATCCGGTTGGTCAGGGGGTTGCACATTCATACATATTTCACAACACTGCATAACCTTTGACTATAAACTACATGTATCGAAGGGTGATTAATCCTGATTTATTTTTCTCTGCAGATACCATGTCCGGGCGAGGTTCAATGTTAGGGAGTCTCCGACATGCGCGCAAGTCTTCATATCATGGGTCGCGCAGACGGGAAGGGGACAGAGATTACGACCAGGGACGTTCTGGGTACTCTGGTCAAGAGAGATATGATACAGATAGAGGCTATAAGCGTCGATCTCGATCGCGTACTCCTCCTCCTCCCAGAGATCCCATACAACCTCCTGCTCATGTCTCTCGTCCCTCTGAATCCTCACACTACATATCGGCTTCTCAATCTTCTAGGCATGAATCCCGCCATCTTAGGAGCGAAACAATAACTGCTACCGTTGTAGAACAGCCCCTCGTGGAAATTTCAGGGGAAGATGCAATCAAGCTTGCTCAGCTAAGGAAAGACTTTCCCAATATCTGCTTTGATAACTACATCTTTCCTCCTCATTTAAAAAGGATTCCAGAGGAAGCCGAGCAGCTAGTTCATGACTACGTGCATGATTTTTATGCCCAGTACAAGGCTTGGGCAAAAGCGGCTGACAAAGAATCGGCATTAGCCTTTGAGCGTGGGGCCACCATCGAGAGGTTGCAGGCTAAATTAGCTCAAAAGAGCTGTATTATTGAGGTGCTAAACACTGAAGCTGAGTCTTCTCGTAAATCTGAAATGGAGGCTATCAAAAAAGCCGACGAAGCCCAAGCAACGATGGATAGGATGAAACGTGATCATTATGCCACGGTAGAGGATATGGGCCATCGAAACACCATGGTCGCTGCCGAGAGGGATGCAGCCCTGAAGGAGCTAAATGAGCTCAAGTCCAAATTTGCCGAAATCGCCAAGGATAGGGACGATGCAAACAACGCAGCCCAGGAGGCGTGTGAACAAGCCGTGATGCTCCGGACTGAACGGGATGTGGCAGTGGCCAAGGTCCAGGCGGTCGAGACGGAGGTCGAGGAGAAAGTTCAACAAGCGGAGGCCAGGCTGGAGGCCGATATTGAAGATCTTCTCATCACTTACAACGCCAACGTGTTGAGACACAGAAATTTGGCTTGGCTTCAAAATTACCCGGTACACCTCCGTTGCGCTTGGGGTCGATTAGTCGAGGAGGAAGAGGAATCGCATCCGGGTGAATCGGTCGACCGATTTGAACTCGAAAACCGGCTGCTGACAGATGATGAAAAAAAGATCCTCCATGACGCTATTATCGCTCATAAGAAGGAGGTGATTGGTGGCCGATCTCTGGAGGTTGGAGAGGGATCAGGTGTTGAGCATCACGCTACTGTTATTGAAATCACCGCTCCACCTTCGTTAGAGCCTGTATCTGTGGTTGGTTCACAATCTGTTCCTGCTTATGACCTAGAACAGCCGCGGTTATGTCCCATTCGGGAGCACGCCTCTGAGGCCGTCCAACCGTCAACGAGTCAAACCGAGGAAGGTACTTTGAACATATCTCAAGTGTGTTTCTATTAAAGCGTTTGTTTTGAAGTGATTGCTTATAACTCCTTCTTTTCTTTGTTCAGTAACCAAAACTACTCCGGCACCCTCGGCTCAGGAGTCCATTCAGAGGCAAAAGGCCATCACCACCGAAACGACTGTCGTGACGACGGCAGTGACTACTGAGATGGCGTAGGGGAGATCCTTATCTCTCGACGAATAAATGGTGAGTGAGCTGCTTGGTCAACAGGGTGACCCTTTTACAGACTTGCCATTTATCATTAGTGATCTTCCATCGGCCTCTAGTTTTGTAACGCAGACCACAGCTGCCCCCAGCCAGGCCCAATCAGCCCAAGACGAGGAAATCTTGGCCGAGATCAACGCTGAAATAGAAGCTGCGGGGCGTGAGGGCAGTGCTGGAGTTAGGACTACGATGCATAGTCCAGCACCTCTAAATGTGATATTGCCAAGTGGCTCTGTGGCCGGTACTCGGGTATCCGCCCCGTCTTCTGTTGCAGGTCCGGTCCCTTCAACTCCTCCGGCGGGGAGCCTTCATTTAAGTTCAAGTTCTGAGGAGGACGTGGACATTATGCCCCCGGCCGAAGAGCGGCCACCGGAGAGAAGACCCTCCAAACGAAGGATTTCTGTTCCTAGTGATTCCGACGACGAACCACTGATAAGAAGGTCGAAAAAGAAGAAATAGATCAGCCACTCAAGCAGATTTTTTGGTAGATAGGAACTTGTTTTCGTTTTTTGTTAGTAGGCCGTGTATAGATGCAGGTTCGGCCCCTGCAATAGGGATTCTTTTTTTGGAAGAACATTTTTGCATGTAAGTTCTTGTCTCCAGTTAGTTGAAATAAAATTTAATTTCTTTGTTTCAATTCTCATTTCATTTGTGCTTGAGTACTTGTAGTGTTTAGCTTTTAGTCAGGTGTACTTGTGAAGTTCTTACCGTCAAGTAGAGTTCGTTTTATTTGCTAAGTCTGAAAATCTTGGTCATATGCTGTTATCGATGAACAAGTTGAACCTCAGACATTATATCACTTTGGCTAGTGACTAACACTTAGCTTTTTTGCCCTCCGGTCTCGGGGAACAACATTTTTATTTTGGTAGTTGATCACATTTATTGCGCATCTGAAGCACATGTCCACATTCTGGGAACTTAGGATAATTTGAGATCGATAATCCGGTTCGCACTTCGGAAATTTGAGATTTATCGATGTTTGTAACACGGTTCGCGCTCTGGGAACCTGGAATTGATGTTCATACTCCAATTCACACTCTGCGAACTTGGAGTTAGTATTGATATTTCGGTTCGCACTACGGGAACTTAGACTTGGTATTTGTGCTCCAATTCACATTCTGGGAACTTGGAGATAACATGTATGTTTGGGTTCGCACTCCGGGAACCTGGAATTGATGTTTGTACTTCGACTCGCGCTTCGGGAATCTGGAGTTAGCCGCTGGATGGTCAGTCACATCTATTTGGGCTTTTTAGGAGTCCGTTCACACTTTGGGAACGATAGATTTGACGTTTATACTCCAATTCACGCTCTGGGAAGTTGGAGTCCGTTCGCACTCCGGGAACGAGTTGTTGAATGTTTATACTCCAATTCACACTCTGGGAAGTTGGAGTCCGTTCGCACTCCGGGAACGAATTATTGAATGTTTATACTCCAATTCACACTCTGGGAAGTTGGAGTCCGTTCGCACTCCGGGAATGAATTATTGAATGTTTATACTCCAATTCACGCTCTGGGAAGTTGGAGTCCGTTCACGCTCTGGGAACGAGTTATTGAATGTTTATACTCCAATTCACGCTCTGGGAAGTTGGAGTCCGTGCGCACTTTGGGAACGAATTATTGAATGTTTATACTCCAATTCACGCTCTGGGAAGTTGGAGTCCGTTCGCGCTCTGGGAACGAGTTATTGAATATTTATACTCCAATTCACGCTCTGGGAAGTTGGAGTCCGTTCGCGCTCTGGGAACGAGTTATTGAATGTTTATACTCCAATTCACGCTCTGGAAAGTTGGAGTCCGTTCGCGCTCTGGGAACGAATTGTTGAATGTTTATACTCCGATTCTCGCTCTGGGAAGTTGGAGTCCGTTCGCGCTCTGGGAACGAATTATTGAATGTTTATAATCCAATTCACGCTCTGGGAAGTTGGAGTCCGTTCGCGCTCTGGGAACGAATTATTGAATGTCTATACTCCGATTCACGCTCTGGGAAGTTGGAGTCCGTTCGCGCTCTGGGAACGAATTATTGAATGTTTATACTCCAATTCACGCTTTGGAAAGTTGGAGTCCGTTCGCGCTCTGGGAACGAGTTATTGAATGTTTATACTCCAATTCACGCTTTGGGAAGTTGGAGTCCGTTCGCGCTCTGGGAACGAGTTATTGAATGTTTATACCCCAATTCACGCTCTGGGAAGTTGGAGTCCGTTCGCGCTCTGGGAACGAGTTATTGAATGTTTATACTCCAATTCACGCTCTGGGAAGTTGGAGTCCGTTCGCGCTCTGGGAACGAGTTGTTGAATGGACTGTCGTGTGTTGGTCCAGTTCAGCCTTTGATTTGTTGGCTTGTCCCCGACCTGGGGTTTCACTTAGTGAGTGGCCGGTCATATCACAGTCACTCGCTATTTGAATAAATTCCATTATTTGATGGAATCTAGCTCCTCGTGTGTCGTGATTGTTGAACATTGAATTCGGTGAAGCACGGCTTTAGCTTGAAGAGATAGTACTTTATTGCTAAAATACGAAAATATGGCAAAGTCAGTGCCTTATTACAAATTCAAATTTCAGAATGTAATAGAAACTGCAAAGTATTCATAGACTGAGTGAGCCTGTCATGTGTGATAGTGACGAAGATCTTCGTCGTTCCAGGCTCCTGAGAAAGTTGGTCCGCCACTGATGGCATTGATCACCAATCTTCCGCGGGGACAAGTCGAGTCCTCCTATCTCGGTCAATTAGGTTCATTGTTCAGATTTGATGGGCCCGCTTCTCTGGGCTGCGGTGTCCGCACAAACTGTTCCAGCTTCCTTTCTCTGAACAGTTTTTCAACGAGATACTGTAAGTGACGACACTCGTTCGTATTGTGCCCGTAGCTTTCATGGAACCTGCAAAACTTTTCCGTATGGATTTGTCTCTCTGACGACGGCCTTGGTGCAGGTTTTTGGTACCGAATTGTATCACAGGTTTGTAAGTACAAGTCCTCTAGTGATGTATTCAGGGGGGTGTAACTGTCAAACATTGGATTTTTGCACTGCGGGCCTGGATTTTGATCTCGTTTTCTGGTTTGATTCACGCTCTCTCTTCACCGAGCTTGTTTGTTTTTAACGTTCAACTGAACTTTTCCGGAGCTCTGGCCGGACTGTTTGATTGCAACATTGCTTTGGATCCCTTCCGTACTTGGTCCTGCATCAGTTTGCTTCCTAGACTGTTTCGCATCTTCCCGTCTCAGGAATTGAGCCGCCTTGGCGTGGAAACGGTCCAATGATGCAGGTGGTTTTCCAGCTAGCCAGTTGCCAAATTCAGAATCGGGGTCGATCCCCTTAGTCAACGCCATAAGGATGGAGTTATCGTTTGGATTACTAATCTCCGCGCATGCAGTATGGAATCTCTCTAAGTTGCGTCTGAGCGTTTCCCCAGGAGCTTGAGTGACGCTAGACAGAGTGTTGACATCTTTGGGCCTTGCGACGTGCAAGCAGAATTGTTCAACGAATTTTATGGCCAACTAGTCGAATGAAGAGATGGATCGAGGTGGCAGTCAAGTGAACCACATGGTAGCGATGCCCCCCAAGGATATGGGGAAACTACGACATTTCACTGCATCGTCAGCTCTGGCAGCGGTCATTGACCATTCATATTTTAGAATGTGTTGATTGGGGTCGGAGTTTCCTTCGTACATGGGTAGAGCTGGCATTCTGAATCGCCGTGGAGGTTCAGCAGTAAGGATATCGTCTGTAAAAGGAGTGTGACTTCGAAAAACTCCACAATCATCATTTGTGAATCCCTGGCTCTCACGGATCATCTGACGTATCATAGTTGAAAGATCCGGCTTTTGTGCCGGAGTATGATTACTTTCCATACTTTGGGTTTGAACCGGATGTCGTCGAAGGTCCAAGTCTTGCCTTCTTGGCTCATAGTCCTCTGGAACGTATGGTTCAGGAGTACGTCCGTTATGACGACGATCCAGGTCCGACTGATCTTGGACGTCGACCCCCGGTTCAGCTGCAACGTTAGTAGTGTGGTATTCTGTAGTGTGGTGAGGGATGGCACCTCCTCGGGAGGAAGGTCCGGTTTGGAAACTGGCCGATGGACCAACTCTCAGTTGTCCAACGGTCAGCGTGGGTTGATCTCCGGCAGCTGGCATGCGACTCCCATCTAGTCGGGGTCGTGGAGATCGATTGTAATAATCAGAAGATGAAGAACTTTCGCTGAATGAGTGAGAAGCATAGTCTCTCTTGGATCACTTTCGCTTCTGACAATCCAGTTGGTTGATCAGCTCGGCGTTAGCGCGTAGCTGTTCTGTTAATTGTTGCCGACTCTGGGTCAGCTCTTGGAGTAGCAACTGTAACTCTTGTCGGGTAACCGGACCCGACGGTTCCGAGTGTCCAGTAGCATCTTGATTAGATGGAGGTAGTGGAGCAGGATCCTGTCTATCTTGTCTTTCTTGATCGATGGCGTTAGAGGTGGTTCTCGTACTAACCATCTTGAAAGTCGAATTCCTTTCCTAGACTTTATGCAAATCTGAATATATGGGAAGGAACTTGGATTTGTTAATCTGGATCTCTCTCTTAGATTTATTCAATCCGGTATCGATGACAGATCCAAAGAGCTGGAGACAATCTGGGTTTTCTCAGTGAAAGCACCAAAGTGTTTGCACCAAAATTGGTCACAACACCCTTCGGGAGTCGTTGAAGAGATAATAATGAAGAATATAAATTCAAATCGAATATTATCTAACAAAAACTCCAATCAATAGCAAAGTAAATGCGTAGACAAGCGATTTATAGTGGTTTGGCGTGTTGCCTACGTCCACTGTGAAGTTTTTTGATATTTTATTGATTCTTTTTCAATGATTACAAGTTGTTACAGCAATCAACAGCAAGTTACAACTGGAAATTCGAAATCAACAGAGAAGTTATGATGTAAGATGGTGGAGATCTTGTCCGGCAGAGTCTGGGTACTTGAGAGTCGAAAGATCCTTTTTCTGTTGGCCCTGAGGCTCTATTTATAGGCGTAGGATGCTGATATTTCGCTGAAAACTCGGGAGACTACTTCTGGCACGTGAGGGGGCCCACATGCCCGGTTTTAGGAAATTTGGGCCCACTCTGGCATCGATTCGAACTCCATTCGAATCGATCATGAATTCATCCTGTCGAGGTGAAATTTGGTGTGAACATTCTTCAACATGAATGCAAGCTTCTGTGAAAATTTCGTGGCATTTGTATCAGTAGATTGAGAAATATGATGGGTTCGAGATGACGTTCTTTGAGTGGCTGTTTGGTTTGAAACCATCCCTTCGAATCGATGGTTTCGAATAGACTGCGGCATGTGTCTTCGTGTTGACGTGGAGCGCACACTTCGCTTTGATCCGGGTTTTGCTCCGAGTTGACTGTTTCGACTCCATATATCTCGGCGCATTCGAACCGATGAAAGACACGTCATCATGGCTAGTTGACCCAGTGGATTCAAACGAAGCTTCACAGATGGGTTCGAACAAGGCTTCAATGATGGGTTCGAACAAGGCTTTATGGATGGGTTCGAACAAGGCTTCATTGATGGATTCGAACTTGCGTTTCTCTGATGGATACGAGCTTTGCAACTTCTCCATGGATACGAGGTCCATCGATATGAACTCGATGGATTCGAAGTTGATGGAGTCGAACCGAGGCACTCTGATGGATTCGAAGCTAATCGATACGAAGGTGATCGGTTCGAACGGTGCTCGGTGATGGATTCGAAGACACCTATATGGATTCGAAACCAGTGTTTTTCCCTTCAAGTTGAATCGATCATAACTTGAGCGTATGAACTCGGATTGGCTTGAAATTTGAGATGCGGACTTCTATGATCTTTTCTGTCATGTCCTATCAATTGTAGCTTAATTTGGGCTCGGACAAAATTCAGTGATATCCATAGCGAAACGAAGTATGACCAATCTCTGAGACGAACTGTTCTCCGTTTTCGATCAATCTTTTGGTATCGCAGCTTTGCCAAAAAGCGGGATAACAAAGAACTGCTGATAAATTCAGTCAAATCCTAATTATGATAAACAAATTAAAAGATGAGAAATAAATTATTAGGAAAAAGTTTTAATTTTTTTTAGATTTAAGATTGATTATTTTTATGTGAAGCCGAAAATGAGAAAGAAATAAAATAGCGAGAGAAGATAGAAGAAATTGAAAATGTAAAAAATTACTAAAAATAATAATTTACAATAGTATTGAATGTGCTAAAGAGAGGAAGATATCTCGGTTAGTTTGCATAAAAATAATGAATGCAGGAAGTAGGGTAGTGGGAAATAAGAATGTTGCAAGTGGAAATATGTAAATAAAAAGTTAAAAAGATAGAAAGTTATGATTTATTCTCAAACTCACAAGTAAAAAGAATACAAATGGTCAAATATTGAATTTTTTATGTAATAAAATAGTATTGATGCATTGACAATGAAATAAATGTATTTATTATGATAAAAATGAATAATAAATAAATTAAAATGAATGATAATGGCCTTACTACTTATGAGTACCGTTGTCTTTTATATCCAATGCAAAATTTTGAATTATATTTTTCTCTAACATCACTTTTTATCTCTTCCTTTAGTAAACCAAACAATACACAACAAAGTGAAGATCAATCAAATAAAAAAAATTGAAAAGAAAAAAATGAAGTAAGAATCTGAATAAGAAGCTAATAATAAAATTAAGAATTATCAAATGCAACCTAATTTAAGTAATTAAAGAAGAAGAAGAAACTTTAGGAAACAGATTCAACCCTATAAAATATATAGTAGTATCTTTAATAAGAATAAGTACCTTATATATCAAAGATGTCTCAACCTTAAATACGTGTAACATTCTTATAATAGACCAAAGTAGTTAGTATTTTATCAACAAATAGTGATAAATATGACTACCGGATGATAAACTACAAAAATACAAAGTACGAATATAAAAATTACAATTATACATGTACAACTAAAATTTATTGACATCCATTACAACCAAGATATATTTTTAGTTGTACCTAAACAATATAAAATATAAATGCAAACTATTTAAAAGTGGTTAACATCAAACAAATAACAAACTCAATGATTTATCCGACCAGACGATAGAAGAGAAATATGATCATGAACAAATATGATAATTTTCAATACAAAATTATCAAGTCACAAAAATTAAGCCATAATCACTTACTAAATAACATTTTAATTTTTACATCATTATTCACTTTATTTCATGAAATTTAGAAGGTAGCCATAACTAAATATACAAACCTGAAAAAGCAACCGTTGATTTTGTAACGACCCGGAATTTCAGATGCTTCGTATTGGAATAACTAAACTATTTGAATCTTTGATTAATTGTTAATAAAATGATTTAATAAGCTTTTTAACCCCCTTTAAATTATAAACAATGATGTTAAACTTGTTTTGAATTTATTTTTATAAGAATAAGTAATTTAAAAAAACATCGGTATGTAATCGAAAATCGTTTTATCGATAAACAGGTTTTTAGCCGTCAGAAGTTGTTCAAATTTTATGACACACACTTATTTGCTTAGGATTTAAAGAAAATGAAATAATTTTTTTTCCATTTATGGAAATAAATTTTTGAATGATGTCATCAAAGATACTTAGGAAACGACCTTTTATGGTAATACTTATCTTTTAAGTAAAAGAAGAGAGGTGTAAAGTTAACATGTGAAAATGAGGCTCCTATGTGACCTTTCATGGAAGGTAAGAGGTGATTATCACCTCTTATAGAACCCTATATAAAGGGAGGCATAGCATACATAATAAATCACTAATTCACTAAGCTTGAGATGAAGTATGAGAATTAAAAATGGTGGAAGTGCTTAGCACTAATCCACTAATTATTCTCTAACGTTTTCAAATCTTAACCAAATCATCTTCAATCTCCTTTAAACTTTGTATTTGGGCCTGAAACATCATGGGAGTCATGATTAGCCAGTTGGAAGTGGGAGAAGGTGAGAGTAAGAGGATGATCCAAGGGAGGCCGTGAGCATGGCTGGAGGAGAGGAGGTGTGGCTTTGGTTTGAAAGTGCTAAAGGTTGGATCTTTAATCTTATGGTGATGGAAGGAGTTGGTTATTTAATTCTTATGGCTTTTGGGCTTAATATGGATCTAAGTGAGTTGTCTCGCTATCTGTAAGTATACGTTGTGTATATATATGTTGTGATTGACTTATAAAGTTAAAGTGACATTAACAAAGTAAAGTTATAAACTTTGGATCTCTCTTGATTTTAGAAGAAAATGATAACTTTATATCGTATAACATCACTTATACTACCTTAAACATGTGTTGTGTCCTTGACTTGATGTTCAAATGGTTGTTTAACTTGTGTGTTAAATTGAAGTATGTTTGAAAGTGTTTGAAGCGAGAATAGTTGTTACAAGTGCACTTCCGAATCCCTTGTTTTCAAGAATTTTTCTAAATAAATAGAGAGACATTCTTAGGGGTTTCTTTCTATGATTTTCAGTAACCTAATATTAGTACTTACTAGAAAAATCTCAAATATCAAATCATTGGTTAAGTAGTTAAAACTAGTCACAAAGATCGTTCTTTTCAATATTGTTTAACAAAGACTTTTGACAACATTTATAAATGCTATAGTAAGTCGCTTATGGTTTTAATTGCTAAAAAATGATATTTAACTTTTATATTTTTATTTAATCATTTTAGAAATGTTTTCAAACACGTTTTGAAGTATATTAAAGTTGGTTTGGAGTTTAAATATGTTTTTAATAATTATACATAAATTTTAAAAAAGTAAAGAGGATGTTTAACACTAAAAGCCGACGAGGTAGTCTTCTCTAATTTCTGAGAGTTAAGATTGATGTCGAGAAGTGACGAAGCAATAGCTCTCTAACCTAACGAGCTTCCCTTTTGGACGGGGAATAGTGATTCAGGATTGTTGGGAATGGGTTAATATGTTGTTTGTTACTTGTTTACAGAAATCATTAGTACTATACTTAACACTAAAAGCCAACGAATATGCTTGTCTATTTGTGAGATTCGAGAATGAAGTGTCTTGACAAAACTTTGATGCAACATATGCTCTAATTACTTGGCTTCACACTTGGATGAGGATTAATTAAGTTAAAATATTCAAAACGAGAAAAGTATATGAATTTTGATTTATATAAGCAACTGTTTGGACTAGATAATCGACTATCGAACTTAACCTAATACTATTAACTCAGATCTTAAAAAAGAATTTTTTTAAAGACGATATAAGGAGGGAAAGGGTTTTGGTTTTGTGGTGACAACGTATTAATTACATTCTTCTTTAACCCTTTTTGATATATTATGAATGTAGATATATCTTTAAAAGAGTATTCTAAAGATAAGCATAAGTGAAATGCTTTTGGGTTTGTAGTACAATGTTTAAATAACATTAGTCTTAAACCTTTTGAATAGATTTGTGAAAGTACGTAGATCCTTAAAATGGATATTCTGAAGGAAATTATAAGTATGGAACCTTTTGGAAAAAGATAGAAAAAGAAAAGATTTAAGGTAAGAAATCTTGTTACTGATTTATAAATATATTTATACCATTTGAGATAAGTATGTGAATATTTTTTAAAGTATGAAAAGTGCAAAGGTTTAAAGTAAGGAATCTTGTTAATGATTTATGAATATACTTATACCATTTGAGATAAGTATATGAAGAATACAAATGGATAATACAAATTGATAAACAATGTTTCATGAGATAAAAGAAGTTAGAGGTTTTATAAAAGATTAACTAAATAAGAAGGGGATTATTAGTCGTTATGTGACTTGGTCTTGCTTTTTATGACTTGATCGTGCTTTTTATGACTTGATCGTGCTTTGTATATTTATTCATTTATGGAAAATATTTAGTCGCATACTTAGCATTGAAATCCAATGAAGTAGGCTTATCTAACTGTGGGAATTAAGGCTGTTGCTCGTACAAGTATATGAGCAATAGAGCTCTAATCTATCGGCTTCACTCTTGATCGAGATATAGTGTGAGATGAAAATATCAGAAACATGATAAGTATATTGGACTTGATTTCCTATGCGATCGCTCTCATTTTCATTGAATGATTAAATTCGTCGATTCCGTCTTGAAGAGACTGGGAGCGGTAAGTGTTTTATTTATCGAAGGCCACTTCAAGTCTGAGGTACGTGTTCTATCTCTTGGATGGATATATTTGACATGATGGAATATATATGAAGATTCGTGATCTACTTAAGATTCTCGAACACATACTTGTTCATGATTTATTCAGAATGTAGTAATCCATGTGTGACTCCAAGATCTATTAAGATATGGAAATCCATGTGTGATTCCGAGAACTATTTAAGTTGGAGATTCATGTGTAGTGATCTGTTCGAGATGAAGGAATCCGATTAAGGATTCATGTTCTGTTCAAGTGATGAAGACTCGTGTGAAATATGGTGAAAGTGACCTTGACATTGGAAATGATAAAAAATAGAGTAGGGGCATAGTTTGGGGTTTAGCTAACCCATGATAGGATATTATCACTCCATATCTTGAGTACACTTATGATATTATGCATTGGAGGTAATGGTATTTGGGATCATGTGTTAGGGCGTGGACCAGCTATGTTTTCCTTTGAGGTTACTTTATCTAGAGATGTAGGACGCTTGTAATGTACTTTCTAACCCTTGTGTAAGAGATTGGATCTGCCTCCACCAGAGAGATCTCTACAAAAAATCCAATACATTCATTCCTTATCATATTTGGTTGTAGCCCTAATATGCCGTCGAATGTAATGAATGTAACCATTCCAGCTCTGTTATATACTTATATTCTACACCTTGGACATTTTCTAATATATCACCATAGGTACTTTTTAGATGGTGGTTCTTTAGAAGGGACCATCGTTACAACATTCCATACGATCTCAAAAGCATTGTTATTTGCTAACTATATCTTTTTTGAGTTTCTCATACCAGACTTTCGTCTGATGATTGGTTTTTGTTTTCCTTAAATTCCCTGCATACTTTTTCGAGTAGTGAAAGACAAATTTCATTGATGTTCTTCGAAGCTCAAGAAGACGAGCTGGACATTTCACCTACCGTGGTATTCTTATTGCCACTGAATTACCATATTGTACATATCAGCATTTGTGAGGACATGTAGTTATAACTATCGACTGATGATGGTACTTTGGTTTTGTAACTTCGAAATTTCTATATCAAAGTAATCCTTTGTACTGCTCTTTTGATATAATATATAACCATTCCGCTAGTGAGATTCCGATGTTGTCTTCTCGTCTTGCTTGCTCTATTTCATTTTCTTTTTATTTTACCCTAACAATCCGTTCTTCCAACACTTGGCTGCTCGACACACGTAGACCGTGGATGTATTAATGTCGACATTCGAGGGTCAAAAAGGCGGGTCATTACAGATTTACATGCTTATTTTTCATTATTTAGTATATGATGTATTAATTCCAAAATGAGATAAACTTTTTTATACATCTGTTACAACTAATAAGCATAAATGGGTAATGGTTGAAAGTAGCTATAAAAAAATAAAAAACAGGAGGCAAATTTTTTACTGGCATGTCTCACAAAATGATATGCAATTAATATACCATGATATATCTCAATATGGAATTATCTATCTATAATATTTATGCAAAATCTAGAATAAATTGCTAGACTTATAAAATTATAATTTAAATTATTTAATATATACAAAGATACACATCCACTTACAGTAAAAGAGAAAGTAAGCATAACAAAATTTAAAATTTTCAAAACTTACAAAGCCTTAGATTCATATTTCTACTTTATCATTCTTAAATAAGAAATTAAGAATGATAATTGAAACTGAACCGAATAATTTAAATATTATAACAGTACCTTGAATTAAAGAGAAGAGTATGGATACATACCTAGAATAAATATGGATCAAAATACAAACAATTAACAAATATAACGGTTAGATGTATCATGATTAAAAATAAAATAAAAGGTGTAACTGCAAATTGCTTACTCAAATCAAGGAAGCATAAATATATGACTTCAGATTAAATGAGAAATAAGCATAAAAATAGTCACATGTTCTCTTTTATAACGATAGATTAAATAAATTGAGAGAAATAGTTAATTTTTGTGACTAAGAAATAAGAAAGATGAATATGAAGTATTAGTAATAAATTGAAGAGGAAGTAAAAGAAATTTAGGGTGTAAACATTTGAACATTAAGTAGAGAATTTATTTTGAAACGTGGAAAAGTTGAGAAGGAGAAGTATTAAGGTGACATGTGTAATATTCAGTTGAATTAAGGAGAGTTTAGTATTTGGATTGAGACTGGATGAGAGAAGAGGAAAAAAAGTGAGATTTAACTTTATATATAATAGAATAGATTATTAATACTCTATCACATTAGTTTCACATATGTGAATAAACATGCGTAAGAATTATTTTATTGTATATCATAAGAGATATATACGCATACACAATACCTTAACCAAAATATTAAAAGAAAAATGAAAGAACATTGCATATACATGTTATATACAACCAACCATTTTTAGTATTTAACCTGTTAAAAATATAGCTCCATCAAGATTTATATTTATGCTTAATTTTGCAACCTAAAATTTGAAGTGGTAACCGTGCTAAAATAGCGACTGTCGACTAAACTAAAAAAAAATAAACATGTTAGGGAAATTGTCATAACGACCTGGATTTGTGAATAGTTTATAATTAAATACTAGAATTATTTAATAATTGAACCTTGGATTTAATTCAAATAAATATGATTTCCAAAGATTATTTTAATTATGTTTAAGTAAGAATGATGATAGTAGGCATTTAATTTTAAATTAAAAGTGATTAAAATGGTTTAATAAAAATTTGTTTTAATTAACTTGTGAAAATATCACTTTGGTGCACTATCTCTGATTTTGACGAAACTAGTGTCATCGAATCCAGAATAATGAACTATTGCATTCTATAGAGTTTCGCAGCGATCGGACGTACAATGTGGTCATGCGAGCTCGAAATGCATAACAATTAATTTCAGCGATTAAATATAATATAATTGGATTTGATAATTTAACTTCTGTATATGATGGAATTGGGTCCCGAGCCAGCTCCAATGTGCTTGGAATGGGTGTAATTAGCTAGGAATGCCAATGCGCACGCCATGTTTGGAGTTCAAGATTTTGGAGGGTGAATAGTGTTTGAAAATCTTATATATAAGGACCTCACTATCTTTGTTTTCTAAAAACCTAACCCTAAACCTAGACAAATCCAATGGCCGAGGTTGATTGGTCCCCCTAGGGGACGTTTCAGGTGAAGTTCTCAATTAGAAAAATATTCTGCATGGCACATTGAGTGTTGTAAATGGTTGGATTTGTTAGGAACTGAGTTGATGATGTTTTGATGACAACAACCTTATATAGTTATTATACTTTACTTTATAAAATATATACTAACATTTCCATATATATATATGTATATAGGAAGTATATGCAGGTATCATCGAAGACTGATTAGTATAAAGACTCAAGCACCAAGATAAATATTAGAGATTCAAGATTCAAGACTCTAGAGAATCAAGATCTCAAGACAAGTGTCTAGTATTTTGTTAAAACTTCATAATAGCACTCTCGTCTTTCTTCCAATTTTCTTTTGGGATGGAACCCAATTTCTATCGAAACAAGTGGCTTACAAACCCACGAAAATCAAAATCATTTAAACTACTTTGTACAAGTTCTCGAGTCCTATGGAGGAGCTCTGTAGGAAGGTTCTTGCAATTTCAGTTTGAATAGATTTTTCAAAATGTTTTTTAAATCTGTTTTCAAAATGTTTTAGCTTTCAAAATCATGTTTTCAAACTTTTTTTTAGCCTTGAAATATTCCTCTATTCTGATTTTAAAAACTTCTATTTTTAAAACATCAAAACTTATTCTGATTTTAAATATTACTTATATAATTGACGGTCTATATCAATTATATATATATATATATATTTAAAATAATGTTTTATATTCATTCTCTATCTCAAAATATTGTTAAACACTTTACTTTGCTTCAAAGAAGTTTCAACTTGTTTTAAATTCAATTGTCTTTACAAAACAACATCTCTATAATTTTGAACTAAGGGATGTCGACATAAGGGGATACCCCATGTCGACATGGTGACAGTTGGATTCAAAATTCAGTTTTCAAAAGAAGTGTCCATTCGTTCGAAAACCTTTCGCCAATGGTTATGACTGTTGTGCATCTATATAAGGGCTTCCGAAACGAATTTTTTTAACAACTACTTTCTTATTTTCTTCACTCTTTCTTCTCCACCATTCCATATCCATAAAACTTCATATTTTCAAGATCGTGCCATCATTCTGCCAAATTCTCAATAGGAAATCATTTAGATACTCTCTCTATTTGATTCTCCATCATTCTACTAAAGATCAAAGTGCTATTCATAGTTATAGGATTAATTTGTATTCAAAAAGTCCATAGAGTCTATCCATTCAAAAGGATTGTTATTAAGAAGTATTAGGGTGATCTTGTGTCCCGTAAATCAAGAGAGTTTACCCCAGACTCAGAGATAGGAGGGTTCCTCAAGGCCTTAGAAATTGAGGATTGTAATTTGGATATTGGCTTATAAAAATCTGTAAAAGGATATTGCCTTGGTGCAGGACTGGATGTAGGAGGCTTCCGAACCAGTATAAAATCCGGTGTGTACTTTCCTTTTACTTGCTTTACTTTACTATTTCCATTTGTTATATGTTCTGTGATCATTCTGTGTTAGAATTCTATTTAGATTTGTGTTGAAAGTTTTAATTTAGTCATATAGTTCATATATTCTTTAAAACACTATTCATCCCCCCTTTAGTGTTATTTCTTCCTTAAGATCCTTAATCCGCATCCCTAACAATTGGTATCAGAGCATTGGTTTTCATTGTTTTCATAATATGAAACTTGAAAAATATAAAAATGGCTTTTTTGGAAAATTGTGTTAAAATTGTTTTGAATCTATGCATTTCATCAAAGTATCATAAGTCTGCATATAGTTATTTTGAAAAATCAAGTTATCTACCGAATTGGTGTGTTATGCAGGGACAGACATGTTATATGGCTTTTGACGAATCAACACCCAATGGACAAACTGTGCAAATTGAGAAAGATAAATGGATACTTGATAGTGGCTGTTCGAGGCACATGACTGGAAATCCCAAGATACTCAAGGACATTACTTATCAAGATGGTGGATTAGTCAATTTTGGTGACAACTCTAAAGGATATGTGGTTGGCGTCGGCAATGTCGGTAACTCTAAAACTTTACTTATTTCTGATGTTTTATTAGTTAGGAACTTAAAACATAATCTGCTTAGTATAAGTCAACTTTGCGATAAAGGTTTTAAAATTAAATTTGGAAAAGATAAATGTCACATTGAAGATGATAAGTCTAATATAATTTTTGAAGGTATTAGGAAGAAAAATATTTATATCCTTAGTATGAAAATTTCAAATGATATCTATGTCTTTTGGCTAATACAAGTGACCCTTGGATTTGGCATAAAAGATTTGGCCATTTGAATTTCAAATTATTATCTAAGATATCAAAACTTGACTTAGTTAGAGGTCTACCCAAGTTAAACTTTAAAGTAGATAGTATTTGTGATGCTTGTCAATTAGGAAAACTTAAGAAAAGTTCATTTAAATTAAAAGATGCTATTTCTACCTCTAGTCCTCTAGAATTACTTCATTTAGATTTATTTGGTCCATCTCAAGTTTAATCAATTAACCATAGTAAATATGTTTTTTTATAGTAGATGATTATTCAAGATATACTTGGACAATCTTTTTAAAACATAAAAGTGATGCTTTTGAAATATTTAAAAACTTTTCTAAAAGAATTCAAAAACAACATTCTTTCAAAATTAAAACTATTCGAAGTGATCACGGTGATGATTTTGAAAATGAAAATTTTGAGAATTTCTGTACTCAAAAGGGAATTACTCACAATTTTTCATTTCCAAGAACTCCACAACAAAACAGAGTAGTAGAACGTAAGAATAGAACGATTCAAGAGTGTGCTCGTACAATGCTTTCTGATAGTAATTTACCTAAACATTTTTGGGCTGAAGCAGTTGTTACAGCTTGTTATATATTAAATAGAATTGTAATTAGACCATTAACAAATAAAACTCCATATGAATTACTTTATAATAAGAAACCTATAGTTGCTTATTTTAAAGTCTTTGGGAGTAAATGTTTTATACTTAATACAAAAGATAATTTAGACAAATTTGAACCAAAAGCTGATAAAGGATTCTTTATTGGTTATTCTAATAGAAGCAAATCATTTAGAGTTTTTAATTTAAAAACTAATACTATTGAAGAAACTATGCATGTATCTTTTGACGAAAATCTTAAAGATATTGTACATCCTATGGAAAAGATACTAGTGAAATAAATCAACCTAATAAGAGATTTAAAATATCAAAAGATCATCCTATAGAAAATGTTTTAGGAAATATTGAATCTGTAGTAAGAACTAGAAATCAGTTAAGTAGTATGAGTAATGTAGCCTTTATATCACCAATTGAACCTAAAAATCCAAAGGAAGCATCGTCTGATGATTCATGGATTCTTGCTATGCAAGAAGAATTGAATCAATTTACCAGAAATGATGTATGGGAACTTGTTCCTAAACCCGAGGATAAAAGTATAATTGGAACTAAATGGGTTTAAAAAATAAAATTAATGAACTCGGTGAGGTCGTAAGAAATAAAGCTCGTTTAGTCGCGCAAGATTATTGTCAAGAAGAAGGAATTGACTATGATGAAACCTTTGCCCCCGTAGAAAGATTAGAAGCTATAAGAATTCTACTTGCTTTCGCTAATTATAATAATTTCAAATTATATTAAATGGATGTTAAAAGTGCTTTTTTAAATGGTTTTGTAAAAGAAGATGTTTGTGTCGAACAACCTCCACTTTTTGAAGATAATAAATTTCCAAACCATGTATACAAGTTAAAGAAAGCTCTATATGGTCTAAAGCAAGCTCCTAGAGCCTGGTATGAAAGACTAAGATCTTATTTACTTCAATCTGGTTTTGAAATTGGTAAAGTAGATACAACACTTTTTATTAAAAGAAATAATCAAGATATTCAACTGGTTCAAATATATGTAGATGATATAATCTTTGGATCAACTAATAACATAATGAATAAAGAATTTTAAGATATAATGACCAAAGAATTTGAAATGAGTCACATGGGAGAATTAAGTTTCTTCTTAGGGCTTCAAATTAAACAACTATAAAATGGAATCTTCACAAGTCAAGAAAAATATACTAAAGACTTAATCAATAAATTTGGTTTAAGCACCTCTAGTGGGAAACCAACTCCAATGTCAACAAATGTAGGTTTAAGTAAAGAAGATAAATCAAAAGATATTGATCAAACTTTATATAGGGGAATGATTGGTTCGCTACTCTATATAACAGCGAGTCGTCCTGATATTATGCATAGTGTTTGTCTCTGTGCAAGATACCAATCACAACCTAAAGAAACTCACTTAAAAGCTGTTAAAAGAATTTTAAGATATGTAAAATACACTTTAGATTATGGTTTATTTTATTCTAAAAATAATACTTTTGATTTAATATCATATTGTGATGCTGATTATGCTGGTTGTAAATCAGACCGAAAGAGTACAAGTGGAACTTGTCACTTTCTAGGACATTCACTGGTTTCCTGGTTCAGCAAGAAACAAAATACTGTTTCCTTGTCAACAACTGAAGCAGAGTATATATCTGCTGCTCTGACCTATTCACAAGTCATATATATGCAACAAACTTTAAAAGATTTTGGAATTAACATAAGTAAATCACCAATATATTGTGATAATACTAGTGCAATAAATCTATCTAAAAATCCAACTCATCATGCTAGAACTAAACATATTGATATAAGACATCATTTTCTTAGAGATAATATAACTAAAGAAATAATAACTCTAGATTATATAAATACTGAAAAACAAATTGCTGATATATTAACTAAACCATTAACCGAACAGAATTTTACTAAATTTAGAAGAGAATTAGGTATTTTTTCAAAATCTGAAATATAAAATAATATAATATAATAATCAATAAAAATTCAAAATAAAAATTACACTTTTTTTGAAGAACATGTCGACATGCCCCATCTCATGATGTCGACATACCCAAAAAAAAAATGAAAATTGAATTTCCCTCCAAAGTTAGTTATTTGGTTATTTATCTATTTATTTCGTTTTCTCTCCTTTTTCTTCACTATATTCTCTGTAAATAACTTCTGAAACAATAAAATAATGGCCTCCTCTTCTACTAATGAACCCACTTCACCCACATCTCCTCATTCTGGTCCATTTCAACGAACTACGCACGATCGAGTGATCAAATTGCAAGAGAAGATGAAAGATATCCTTCAATTGATGACTGAAATTCAAGTAAGTCAACTTAGGATGGCTAGAGAACAACAAAGGCAAGAGAATATTATTAGGAATGTACAAAAATTCCTTATGGATAACCATACAAATCCTATTAATATTGAAGACTCTTCACAAGCCATGGAATCCGAGGAAGAAGAACCTACGGAAGAACCACAAGAAGACCAAGAGGAAGATCAACCTTTACCTCAACCCGAAGTTCCTATGAATACGAACGAGAGCGTTATTTGTGTTGGTGAGATCCTTGTTGATACTAATGGAAACATAATTGAACAACGTGAAAACTTTTGTCTCCACTACCCCAATTGTTCGATTCATAAGTCTCATATAGTTAAGGATCACCATTAAAGCGTACTTTCATTTTATTCTTTGTTTTAAATTGTTTTGTTTGTTCGTGTTTATGTATGTTCTTATATATGTTGTAATAACTAAAATGTGTTCACCTATACTCATTGTTTCATGCTTTTTCTATACATATTATTTGTTTATACTAATCATTCTTGAATTCTTAAGTAGTTAATAGTTTTTGTTGATGACAAAGGGGGAGAAAGTTATACAAATATATGTGCTTGGTGTAAGAGGGAGTCATGGAGTAAGGGGGAGTTGTAGTTTTAAGAAGAAATCACGGAGTAAGGGGGAGTTATGGTATGGTAAGAATATTTTATAAATAAAGGTTGTCATCATCAAAAAGGGGGAGACTGTTAGGAACTGAGTTGATGATGTTTTGATGACAACAACCTTATATAGTTATTATACTTTACTTTATAAAATATATACTAACATTTCCACATATATATACATATATATATATATGTATATAGGAAGTATATGCTGGTATCATCGAAGACTGATCAGTATAAAGACTCAAGCATCAAGATAAAGATTAGAGATTCAAGATTCAAGACTCTAGAGAATCAAGATCTCAAGATAAGTGTCTAGTATTTTGTTAAAACTTCATAATAGCCCTCTCATCTTTCTTCCAATTTTCTTTTGGGATGGAACCCAATTTCTATCGAAACCAGTAGCTTACAAACCCACAATAAGTAGCTTACAAACCTACGACAAGTGGCTTACAAACCCACGAAAATCAAAATCATTTAAACTACTTTGTACAAGTTCTCGAGTCCTATGGAGGAGCTCTGTAGGAAGGTTCTTGCAATTTCAGTTTGAATAGATTTTTCAAAATGTTTTTTAAATCAGTTTTCAAAATGTTTTAGCTTTCAAAATCATGTTTTCAAACTTTGTTTTAGCCTTGAAATATTCCTCTATTCTGATTTTAAAACTTCTATTTTTAAAACATCAAAACTTATTCTGATTTTAAATATTACTTATATAATTGACGGTCTATATCAATTATATATATATATATTTAAAATAATGTTTTATATTCATTCTCTATCTGAAAATATTGTTTAAACACTTTACTTCGCTTCAGAGAAGTTTCAACTTGTTTTAAATTCAATTGTCTTTACAAAACAACATCTCTATAATTTTGAACTAAGGGATGTCGACATAAGGGGATACCCCATGTTGACATGGTGACAGTTGGATTCAAAATTCAATTTTCAAAAGAAGTGTCCATTCGTTCGAAAACCTTTCGCCAATGGTTATGACTATTGTGCATCTATATAAAGGCTTCCAAAATGAATTTTTTTAACAACTACTTTCTTATTTTCTTCCCTCTTTCTTCTCCACCGTTCCATATCCATAAAACTTCATATTTTCAAGATCGTGCCATCATTCTGCCAAATTCTCAATAGGAAATCATTTAGATACTCTCTATTTGATTCTCCATCATTCTACTAAAGATCAAAGTGCTATTCATAGTTATAGGATTAATTTGTATTCAAAAAGTCCATAGAGTCTATCCATTCAAAAGGATTGTTATTAAGAAGTATTAGGGTGATCTTGTGTCCCGTAAATCAAGAGAGTTTACCCCAGACTCAGAGATAGGAGGGTTCCTCAAGGCCTTAGAAATTGAGGATTGTAATTTGGATATTGGCTTATGAAAATCTGTAAAAGGATATTGCCTTGGTGCAGGACTGGATGTAGGAGGATTCCGAACCAGTATAAAATCCGGAGTGTACTTTCCTTTTACTTGCTTTACTTTACTATTTCCATTTGTTATATGTTCTGTGATCATTCTGTGTTAGAATTCTGTTTAGATTTGTGTTGAAAGTTTTAGTTTAGTCATATAGTTCATATATTCTTTAAAACACTATTCATCCCCCCTCTAGTGTTATTTCTTCCTTAAGATCCTTAATCTGCATCCCTAACAGGATTGTCGTGGATCGAAGAGAGACGACAATACCACAATTAGGAAGAGTTGAACGGCGCAACTATGGTCTGACTTTTCTTCGTCGATGTTGAACTACAGTTGGCGCCTGTAACAACCTCGCCGCTATACCCAATTTAGCAAAGAACATTACAAGTAACATTATCAGTTAATCCGAGAATACAGCTAGTTAAGGACGATCGAATGTGAATATATCTATACACTAACATTGACACGTCTTATATACATTTTACTTAACATCTAAACTGAAATTTGATGTATACAGTATTAATACAAAGTAATAAACACAGCGACAAAGATATTTAGTACTATATATATAGAAGCAAATATCTAAGATATAGAGATCACAACAAAATAATGAATCTCACAACCTATACAACTGTAAGTTTACAAAATGGAACACTAGACTCACATAATTTGAAAATGTGTCGAGGTTGATTAAAAACGAGCCGTTGTCTCTCAATAATCTATCAGCACATCATCAAAATCCTAAGACCACAAGATAATACAACACTAAATGTTAGTTACTATCTCTCAAGTAATCACATGAATTTAGCTAACCGTCCCATACCATAAAGTAAATTTGGTTATTTAGTAAAAGCCAGTAATTTTCACTTTAAACTCTATTTAACAAATTATAATAATTAGCGAAAGAATTGTACGAAATGTCACATATCAATCCGACAATTCTATTATTTATTAAAATTCTTTGTTTCACAAAAAAGCACGAATTCGAAAATCCCAAATCCGTAATAAATAAAATAAAAGAGTTTCAAAATCATTTTGTTTGTTTTTAGTAATTGGACAAGAAAAGAAATAAAAGCGTAATTTCTTTTAAATAAAATTCAAAATAATATAGTTTCTAATTTTTATACCGTACTAGTAAATTTTTTATTTATTAAAGTAAATGGCAAATCAAGCTAAGTTAAACGGAAAGGTAGTTACAACAAAAGCATGTACATAAATTTTTTGAAACATATATCCATTTTTTATAAAGTATGTATGAGCAAGATTCAAAAAATCAAACAACAATCCATTCTTATGTTTTCAAATCCATTTTCAATGCATGCAGACATCCAAACTATCTACAACAATTTAATAGAGAGTTAGCTTGACTTTTAGTTCACTATAAATAGGTTTTTGGAACTGTAGTCATCAAACAAGTAGAAAATAAACAACTAGAATCTACAACCAAAATCATCTATTACTTCTTATTTATTCAACTAGAGATTGTAATTAGAAATTGTTGTGAGTTCTTCAACTCACCTTTTCTTCTCAATTTGACGGTGAATCAACAACAACTATTGTTTCAACAAGAAAAACTATAGAATTGACAATCAATCAAAACAAAAAGAAACTAGTTTAATTACTATAACTGAAATAGTAACTCTAAGAGAAGATAGAGTTTAGATTCCATTACCTGTCTCCTTTCTAATATTACTAAATAATTTGCTTAAGAAGTTGAGAATTGAATAATTGATTTAGGGTTTGAAGGAGGGATGATGTTTTTTTGTGATTTCTAATATTACCGTAAAGAGAGAAGTTGAGGAATATATGTACATACAGTATTTAGAATAAATAGGAAGCTTTCCCATCACTCATATAGCTAATAGGTCTAGCCCCATTAGAATAGATTCACAACCCAATTCTAGTTAAATAGTTTTAATTCTATTATTCTTTATACTAAAATGCTTCATGAAATAATTACTGCTCTTTTTAAAACTTAAGATCAAATTTAATAAATAAAACATAGCCTTTTAATTATTAAATAGTTAAATACTTCTATTCGACTTAAAAAGGAATGCAATTTATTAAATCATCTTTTATAACCAAAATAAAAGATTCACACAAATTTTGTAATTCTTATTAAAATTGTTAATTACTTAAAACACCAAAATGTTTACTTCATACATTAATTAAATAGCAAGAACTAAACTCTAGTATTTGCATTTTAAGGAATTTATTTATTGTTCAACAAAAATTCAAAATTGTCGTTTAAATTATTATTTAACAAAACATATAATATCTAGTTTCCAATTAGGATAAATGAGAAGTCAAATTTCTCATAAATTTCCAATTAATATCTTCATTTAATTTATATTAACAACATTGGAAAAATCAGGCTTATTACAAACTTCCCCACTAAAGAAATTGCGCCCTTCTAATTTCTAAGTCGGAAACGCATATTGAATTAATAGGAACGTTAATACTGTCGTTAATATTCCTATTAATCATATGAACTAATACTAATCAACCAAACATGCAAGCAACCAATTAATTAAGCACTATACAAGAAATTCCTTGTATTTATCCTTAATTAAAATCTTTTGACTTAATCCCAAAAGTTTCAAAAATAAAATTTATATTTTTCAACTAAGTTATTTTCAAAAACAAGATTTCTTCAATTAATTTTCAATTTAAGTACCCTTCTTTTTCCAAAAATAAAACTCACTTCTGTCAAAACAATTGCTCAACTATTTAATCTCCAAAAATTTATACTTCATGGTTTATACCATTTTAAAATAAAGATTAACTTCTTTAAATATTTGTACTTTACAAATTGTGCTTCACACATTGCTCTTTGCAATTTATAACTTTCAAAAATAAAAATCTTTGAAACATCTAACTTATTCTTGGGAATTAGATTACTTCAATCTATTTCGAATTCAAGTACTTCTTTTATAAAACTTCTCTTAAAAGGTTTGTACTTTACAATTTATTCCATTTTAAAATTTCTCCAGAATCTGACATCATAATCTACATTTCATAATTAACTTAAGAGAAATGACATACATGCTCACTATTAGATTCAACTTCAATATTTTGACAATTTGAAAACTCATTTATCTTCTAAGTCATTTATACAAGTCCGGGTTTAACAATTAGTAGAAAGCATAATTCAATAAAACTTGTTACATAAAAGTTTTTTCTATATATTTTTAGCTTTCAAGAAGGCACAAATTTATCCAAATTGTATCAACGGTTCTAAAGTTATGATTAGTACAAATCCTCAGTTTCAAAATTCACTGTCACTATCATTCTACTCTCAGGGCAACGATAAAGAAATGCAGTTTTGACCATCTTAACATCAAATATTTAACAAAACTCAAAATATAAATTTTTTAGAACAAAATCAAAGCTTTCTAAAAGATCAAAAAATTTCAAATTCTGACAGAAAATGAGAAAGTTACGCTTAAATTACTAGTAATATTTTAGCTCAGAAAATTTGATAGGGCAAAGACTATTACTCTGTTAAAAACCTGAGTTCGTCATAGAGATTTTCAAAATATGAAAAAGTGATTAAAACAAAGTTCATTCTTCTTGAATTATCTTTCTATGACAAGTAGATTCAACATAGTTTGATTCATTAATCAAAAGTTACGTCTATTTTACTCTTAGGTATTAACTTAGAAAATTTTTATATAGCTGTGCTACGACATCAGTTTCAAACTCAAATTAAACTACTTTACATACAGTATTTCGAGAAATTATAAAAAGAGAATTTGTAGCTTATTTAAATATTTTTCTACCACAAAATGATTTAGCCAAATTGTATCATTCTACAGTAAGATATCATTGTTTTACTATAGAGATTTTCACAATTAATTTTTTAGCAACAATTTTGTAAATTGCAAGCAATAAACAAAGCAATCAGAACCATAAGGACATAAAAAATTAACTCCATATATGCAAATAATAGACTTTTTTCGTATGTCAATAATTTTCTTTTCGGAAAGCCAAAGATTATGTAAATTAAATTTTCATTAATAACTTCTTGTACAAAAAATTTCATTTTAAGACGAGTCTTGAAAACACATTATTCCTATAATTTGACTCATATTTAATTTGTAGTGTATAATAAAATAATATACTTTAAAATAAAAAATAAGTATAGATTTTGACCATGACTCAGAATCTCGTTTAAGAATTTAGGAAATCTCTATCGACCCGTGACTGTAACTCAGAATCTTGTTTAAGCATTTAGGAAATCGCTATCGACCCATGTGCACCTGCATTAGATTCTTAACCACCCTACAGATTATTCGACGCAAAAAATTCAATCTTTTAAATTATTACATACATACACACTTCAATCATCATCCAAATAAAAACAATAAGGCAAAAAATGTAACCATTACAAGAAATCAACTAATCACTTATAATTTAAGATTATCTACTAATTTCAACCATGCAACAATATCCAAAATATTATTGTTAAAACTTCATTTAATATCTTTATTCCAAATAATCATATTGTTCATAAAATTGCCTTTCAAAATATTATTATTCTTCAAAGATACTTACTTCTAAGATTTATTACATCTATTTGTAAAGTGATTCAAATTTTTACAAATATGTCCTAATGATTATTCCCAATAATTATTGGTACTTTTGTTCTGAATTGGAATTAAATCTTATCTTCTACTTAACACACCCAAGGGACGAGACGTTAAATCTATGTAGGCCAAGGTTCATGTTCTAATCTTGTATTTGCTCCGAACTTTGCTCTGATACCAAGCTGTAATGACTCCACCACTATACTCAATTTAGCAAAGAACATTACATGTAATGTTGTGTGCTAATCCGGAGAATACAGTTGGTTTAGGGCAATAAAATGTGAATATGTCTTTATACTGACACTGACACGTCCTTTATACCCGTTTCTTAACATTTGAACTAAAATTTGACGTGTTGTAACAATTCGTATTTTGTAACGACCCGGATTTTTCAACGTTTGATTTGGAATATTTAAATTGTTTTAAATATTGAATTTGAATTTATAGATTTATTTTGAATATGAAAATTTTGGTTTCATTTATGAAATTAATTCAGAATTTAAATATAGCAATATATTAGATAATTTAATTATTGAATTTTATAATAGAATATTGGATAAATTTTGTATCCTGAGTTTTAAGCTCGATGAAAATAATTTAAGGGCTTGTAAAATATGTATTGATAATAATAAAGATAATATAAGTTTTAAAATTTAATTTAAAAGTGATTTGTTCGATTTTAAAAATATATCGTTTAAACTGACATTTAAAAATAACCTTCCGAGGCACAGTCTCGGAATTCGACGAAACAAGTTCCATTGGATCTGTAATAGTGTAGTATTATCAGATTTTAAATTTCGTAGTGTCTGGAGTTATCATTTGATCGTATGGAATATAAACGTGCTGAAATTTATATCGAAAGTCAATCTAATAATTGGATCCAAAAAGCTATTCTCTCCATACGATCAAATTAGGACTCGAAATCGTTTCCTTTGCATTCGAAATAGGGGTATAACATTTTAAATTCCTAGCGGCATGCCTTAATAGGGGTTGAGATTTTAAGTTGCGAAAATGTGACGGTTTTGAATTTTTTTATTATACATACATATGTATGTATGTACATACATACATCCATACACACATACATATTTGAAATGTTCAAATCAGCCATCCTTTCTTTCACTGAATCACCTTACCTATTCAAACACGAAAACCTCACATTACTCTTCTCCTTAACTCACACAACATCCCTTTCCACCTCAATAAATTTGAACGAAGAGAAAACATATTAAACGAAGAAGAGGGTAATCAAATCAAATACTCAGAAGAAGAAAAAAAGTATATACAAAGGTAAAATCAAAATCACAACTTCTAGTTCGGCTCGTGCGTGCGTTGTCAGGCGAGGCGGAGGGAGTTCTACGTTGGCCTCAATTGAAAGAAGGTGCGACACGGTGGAAGTTGAGGCTATGATGTTGGCTGAAGCCGCACGCGAAGGTGAATGGGAGGGTCGCGATCTGGGTGCAGGCATGGAGTGGTGCGAGTTTGCGAAGGGGAGGTAGAAGGAGTGAGGTGACGTAGGCGATGGTGTGGGTGCTCATGTGCGAGCTTGGTGGGTCAAGGCCGAGGCGATGTGCGGGTGCCGAGGCTCTCAACTTGGGTTTAGACTGCCTTTGTTGCCAGGGCAGAGATGCGAAGTGAATGGGCCAGGGAGGTGGGTGGTTCTTCTTGTAGAGGGGAGGCAAGGCATCAGCTGAATGAGCATGGCGTGGTCCAGTAGCTGTGGTTACACTAGAGAGTTGATTGGCAGTGAGGTATAAGTCATTTGCTAATAAAATTTAATCAAGGAAATAAACTATCAAATGAGGGATTAGTGAGTTTTAATTTTAATTTAATTCATGAATCTCATCAGTGCTATTATATCTTTATATGAGATCCAAACCATGGAAATGAGTCGAGATGGAAATGGGTTGCAAATAAAATTGGAGGTGAGTAAAATCTCACTCATTTGGATAGCTAGTATAATTCAAAAATGTTGAATTTAAAATTATTGGCTGTTGGTTGATTTTATAAGTTATTATCTATAGAATGTTAAGTATATATGGTGTGTGTGTGTATATATATAGTATTTGGAGTGATATTCCCACACATTATAGCGGATGAGACGCTATGCGTCCAATAGCGGATGACCCTATATGCCACAATATCCCCTTCGAAGTGGGATTAGATTTTTTTTATTGTTGTATTAACATCTGTGGATGTAGGGAAATAGGTTAGAAAGATCCAACTGGATTCCTCAAATATACTTTTAACTTTTCATATGAAGTGATATATGAATCGTGTAGAATAATCTAGTACATATTATTATAGTGATTGAATTTATTAGATGCTATTATAACACTGGCCTGAATTTAAAAAAAATCAAATTATGGAATTGAAGGGAATTCGATACAATATATATATATATACACACACACATAAATTGGAGTTATTTTAAAGAAATTGAATAAGAAAAATATAATTAATTTGGCTATTCTTAACTATTTTGGATAAATAAATGGAGATTTTTAAAATGAACTATATAAGAGAATTTATAAATAATATTCTGGGAATATAAAAAGAAGTCAAAATCAATATTGGAAGTGTAAAAGAAATTTATAAGAAAAGAATATATATATATATATATATATATATATATATATATAACGGAATTTTATAAATAAAATCTAAACCAGGTAAAATAAAAAGTGTTATAAAATTAGTAATGATATTAATAAATAAAGGAATTCTATGCCAAGTGGCAATTGGAATAAAGTTCATATGGTGAATTTATATTAGAATATGGAAACAGGGTTAAGAAAAATAGTAGATTCTATTTCTTTTTAAAATGGAAATGGTTTGGGAAGCGAAGATAAATCGATATGTTATGAAAACGAGAGGAAGTTAAAAATTAAATTGGTTACTAAGATTTAAAAAATATTTTTTAAATTGTATGAAGTGAGTTTGTTTTAAGGGAAAATTTTATCATTTTAAAACTATGGAATTTTAAACTAATTGAGATTGAAATACTACTGTAAGTGGATTTTCAAATATTAAGTATCTAATTTATTAAATTTTAACTTCTTAAAAACCAGCTTTGAAATACTGGTGTTTATAAAAGTGTTTTCTATATTTTAAATAATTATTCGAACATGTTTTTAAAACTAAATCATTTTTCATTAAAATACTTATTTTATAAAGTTTGAAATGATTAAAAAAATTATTTTATAAATTCTCTCGAGATTCCAAAAAGGGGCTTATAAAAGGTTATGATTTGAGGAAAGGAAATTTATTTGTGATTCCGGAGATTTTGGGAATAAGTTACGGAATAATTCTACGAAATGTTAATATTAAAAGGATTTTGAAAAATAGGAGTGGTACTATTTTCCTAAGTATAAAAAATAGAAATTTGGAAATATTTTTAAGTGTTGAGGTATTGGAAGTATCCTGTTATGGATTTAAGTATTTCAAAAATTGTTTTCAAATGTTGGAAGGAAATGATATATCTTTTAAAATGTTGAAAGTAAATATTTTGGAAAAAAAACTTATAATAAGGCCAGATGATTGCTATGGATGTTTAATTGATGGTTAAATAACCGACTATCAATAATTGGCTAATTTCGTTAATCGTTTCAAAGAGACCGGGATTGGATTTAATTATTCAAAAACCACTTCGATCCGGTTTAAACTTAATGAATGAATACCGTGAAGATAATGAAGACGGTTATGTGGTTTATCCAGATCTAGGACAACTTGTATGGACGAATGCTATCAAAACATCGTCGTTGGGGACAATGAGCATTTTAAGTAAAATTGTGTTCATGAATGGTAACGCTTAGCCTTGAGCCTCATCAACCGGGAATGACTAAAGTAGGGGAAATGCATCAAGGCTAAGTGGGTCGCACCTAGGTAGGGTATGCTATCACCTTTCTAGATGTCCTTGGAAAACCTATCATTTATGGATATGGTTGTGATGGATGGAGCGCTCGATGGTAATGGTGGGAACACCCAAGGTGATAACTTATTCGGTCTATCCAGGTCAACGATATGTCGGTTTTGTGTAGCAAGGGATCCCGGCGTGGTCCTTGGTACATTGTTCTAGAGGTGTACTGTGGTTGACAGTACCCCAGTGGCCCAGTTATTCACTGGAATCCATTCTCCAATACGAGCTTACGGTTTTATTTGCAGAGCCTAGTACGCTGGAATTTAATTAATGTAACAATTTCAACTGCTTGAATAAGTATTTATATTTTGACAGTATTATAATATCACCGGATTTTCTATAAAGATGTTTTGCTTATCGTAAGGTAAAAACCGTCGTGTTTATGTATGACACGGTCTTACGAGATACCTTTTTTCAAAGGATTTTGATAACTCCAATATTTCAAATTGAGTGTGTTTTCTCACACTGGTTCCAGACTGACTCATATGTTATTTTATCATAATGCTCAGGTCAGACCGAGTACTACAGATTCAGGTTAAATGCTATGGAGTTCAGAAGGTTGGCTGGAGGAGTTTCAAACGTACTTCCGTACTTGACTTATATTTCGCTGTGTAAGGACAAGTTATATAACTGTCCAGTTTAATGTATTGATTGATGTATTCTGATCATTGTAAGTATATAAACTTCTATAGATTCTTTAGTAGAAAATCTGTCATTATATATTATATTTTGTTCCGCCGCGATTGTGAGATTCTATGTTGTCGTATCTATTTTTCTTTTATCTCCTTCGTCTTTAACCCTAATGAACTGTTATTTCTGGCATTCGACTGGTCGACATTTATACAATGGACGTATTAATGTCGATTTTCGAGGGTTGGAAATCCCGTTTGTTATTTTTAACTATTTTAAATTATTAAATTTAATATGATTATTGAATAAAAATGGTTTAATATGATTATTGAATAAAAATGGTTTAAAATAAAAATTAATGTTTTATTTATGTAGTTTATTTGATATGAACTTGAAAAAAAATAAATGTTGAACTATTTTGTTGAAAATAAAATTATTGAATTTTAATCAAGGTTCATTTGAATCCAATGTTGAAGCTCATTGCAATTGGATTTTTGGAAGGCTTTAATTATATAAATGAATTTATTAATTTAAAGGTAAGAACATTAGTTGTATAAATTTTAAACAAACATTAAATTTACAAAATGGTTTGTCATAAAATTTGAATGTACGTTTTATTTGACTATGTTTATAATTCTGTAAAGAAGGTAATAGTTGTTTTTAAACATAATTTGTTTTTAAGCTTGATATTGAAAAAATTCTCATAAGCCTAGTAAATGGAATTTGCAAGTTTATGTTAGCAACGTCATTTATGTTGATTTGTAATAGTATTGTAATATGGAAAAAAATGATTTCGAAAACCTATTTAAATTTTATTTAAATAAAGAATTAAAACAATAAACTTTTAAATTTCAATCTAAAAGCGATTAAATTGATTTTGGAAATTACTCGTTTTAATTAATTTGTAAAATAACTTTTTGAGCCCTATCGGATTTCGACGAAACCAACTTCATCGGATCCATAATGGTGAATTATTATATGCTGTCAAACTTCATAGTGATTCGAAGTAACATTTAGTCGTGCAAGTTTGAAATGCTTAGAAATTATGTAAAGGAATTTAAATTAATACAATTTGATTTTGAAAAGTTAACTTCTGTATATGATGGAATTGTCTTCCGATATATATTCCATTTGTGTTCGGAATTGGCGTATAAAATATAGAACGCTAAGCGGCACGCTTCGTTTGGAGTTCGAAATTTTCACGGCTGAATAGTGCCATGGGAAATTTTCTATAAATAGCTATCAACCTTCCTTCATTTGCAACCCTAACTCAGCCGCCATTAAAAATAAGCTCCATCCAATAGCTATCATTGCACTATGAGCTAGGTGCAAAATTTGTAGAAACATCCAACATGAAAGTTGGAGAGCTCGACTCCACGAACAAATCAATACAATTTGATCGTTGATCAACGAACCAAGTTGCGGCCAACGAGCTGCATTTAGCTGTAGCTCGTTTTTGGTTTTGAGCTTGACAGCGCGTTTGCGCATGAGATGGAGGGCGGCAGCAGTGGAGGCAGGCAGCAGTGGAGGCAGTCTAGGCGGCGGTGCGCGGAGGAATGCGGCGGTGCAGGGCGGTCGGTGGCACGATGGTTACTAGCGAATCGCGTTCGAACAAAGAAAAAAATGAAGAGCGCGACCTATAGATGAACACATGATTAAGTAAGAGGACGAAAGGTTTAAGTCGAATAATTATTTATTAAGTTAATTAAATTTTAATTATATCGAATGTTAATTAGTTCTTAACTTTCTCGTGCGAGGTCAGATTCGAGCGAAATAAGTTGCATTGGATTCGTGTCGAAGTCGTCTATGACATGGAGTTGGATTCGAATTCATTTAACTCTTAAAATTTTTAGTTTCAAATAAAGGTGCGCGTTTTAAACCGCTCACAAAATACTAAAATATTCCGATTAGTTAAATTGAAATCATGAAGTGATTTATCTTTATTGAATGTTTCTGGTAATTTAACTGACATTTAAGTTGGCATATGGTTTGAATTGATAGGAATTTTAATTGAATGTTAAATCAGAATTGAAAATGATCTGCTAGTTAAATACCCAATGTTGATAACTAGTACCTATTGTGATATATTGACTGTTTTAGATGTTGATTGTGATGGATGGCTATTAGTTGATTTTGTGGATGATTGGATGTTTATTTATTTTATATATATCCTGTTACCACCAGGTATATTATTTGATAGCATATAAATTGTTATTTGAATTATTATTCAAATAGTTCAAAAAATAGGCTTGATTTGGATTGAAATGATATATATCCATCCCTGAAATTAAAATAGAAATAACCGATCACTTGGCCATAGGATGGAAAATTATATACGGACACCATATTGACTAAATTAAAAGGTTTTAAATTCTTGAATTTGAATTTGTTTAAAACATATTATTTTAAATAATTAAAAAATTGAATTTATGAGAATTGAATTAATTTTGAATTTGGGTTTTGAAAGATTGAAATCAAATTTTGTTAAAAACCGTTTTGTCACGGTCCAAATTTCAATGTTCGAAAATCGATACCCGAACTTCACTTGTACTTGAATGCCGCAGATTCAACCGTTGAAATTTGACTCGTGCTGGAGCTTATAACACATTAAGTACAACACAGCGGAAGAAATGAAGTAATTCATTTGATATACAACATTTGGTACAATATTCAGATACAACGATAATACAATAGATATCAATCCTATCAGAGATACAAGGAATAGCAGCGAAAAGATGATGTCTTCAATACCAAACTCCAAGAACTCCATCTCCAATCCAAAGCTAGCGAGAACCTCCTCTCAAGTTGCACTAAGCTAAGCAAGTTCAGCCGTGAATGTTGAAGTGTAGCAAATGCGATCCACAAATCCAAAGAGCTTCGAAGGCTATCGAATCAATTCCTACAATTCGACTATCTGAAAAACCCAACTCTAGACCGCTAGTGCGGAAAATTGTAGGCATCCAGAGTTTAGCAAGGGAACAATAAACTCGGGGTCAGTCATGGGACTGGTATGAGCAAACAAGAAACAGTTTTTATCTTTAAACAAACAAAAGATTTAAAATTGAAATCGGCAATGCTTTTTGAAAAATGAAACTACCATATGGCCTCCCGGCACACACACCATGCAATCGCACACTTGGGGAGATTTCTCCTTATGATAGTCAAACATGCTTACTACGCAAAATCTTTTTTGATATTATTATTAGTGCATAGTGGAAAATATTTTAAAAATATAATATTAATTTTAGCCAGCATAGGTACCATTATACTATGCCTACTATAGCTACCACCTGAGGTGGCAGGTAGTACAACTGCAATCGTAAAGGGCTCGTATTGGATGATTAGATTTCCAACAAATGGTCAGGCTAAGGAACTTCCTATTGCCACATGGGAACGCCTCCGGAGGGACGCCCCGAGAACCTACCCGGCTCTCTGCCAACACAAGGCCGGTTACCCCCTTTCCGGGGAGTAAAACCTAAGATATGTCACCCCCGGTTGTTTGCGACCTTTATCCGAGGATCCTCGACACCAACAACCACAAAGAAAAGTATTTGCAGTAACCACATAGGTTAAATATCAGGGCTCCATACCTGATACCACCCTTTTCCAAAAGGAATGGACATACCCTAGGGGAGCTACTGCTGAAATCTTGTCGCATCTTTCCTATTTCGACCATTACCGGTTTGTGAGGCTGGATGAGGTTTCGTCCACAAAGCTACGCTTTTTCACAAATCCATACTTTGATCAACAAATGATCAACAGCACTTCGTATGCCACATTACCAAATTGGGAATGTATCACTAGTAACCATCAACTACATAACCTCTGAGCTCGTATGTCTCAGAGAAGGGTGTTAAGCCAAGAGAATAAATCTCCGCCACCAAACAGAAATATATTTGATAGAAACCAGTTTTACAACTCAAAGTGTAATGTCAGACACACATCCACACATGTCTGTTCTGGTTCGAACAAAACCGAAGGCACTTCCGAAGAAGCCCTTGCAAATCTGGGTATTCACAATCCCGATCTGTCTTCCCATCACTTAGGAAATCTCTATACCGGCGCGACTCAGTGTAGAGACAATCGACGGGTTATCCTTTCGTTTTCGAAAATATCCGGTCTTCACCACCGGTCTTCAAATGTTATCCATAACGTCGTATCATTATTCGGAATGGGTTATATGACACAAGGTCCTCTCCCGGCTAAATTGAATAATGAGCGCAATATTTAAAGACATATGGATATAGAATTTCAGTTAAGTCACAACTTATTACCCAAACCTTTCTTTAAATGTTTAAAACAAATTACCATTTCAAATCTTTTTAAATAAAAAGATTCATTTCACAAAGTTCATCCACCTTTCACAAAGATTCAATTATAGCTTCCCAAAACAATTCACATTTTCATTTAAAACTTGAATGTGTTGGATACAAAGTATTAAATTAATTTTTCCCTTAATTAATCATTAATTATCCTTCAATTAATAATTAATCCTTAATTATTTATTCTTAATTAATTACAATATTTAATTAATTACTCCCTAATAAATAATTATTTCTTAATCACTTTAATTAATTAACCTTTTATTAATTATTCTTAAATACTTTTTTTAATTAATTAACCACATTAATTAATTATTCTTTAAAGCAATTAACCCTTAATTACTTGGTCAATAAATCTTTAATCATTAGTTACCCATTCTTATTTACTTCCATGTAAGTAATTTGTTTTTTTTAATCAATCATTAATTACTTGATTAATTAACTTGAATTATCAATTAATTCTATGTTAATTACTTTCATTAAGTAATTTACATCAAGTGATTAATTTTATTCAACACATAAAATTTATTAACTATTAAACATTAATTATCTAACATTTAATATAATTAAGTTAAAATAACTTTTCAAAATAAAGGTTTCATTTATTTTAAATCCTTTTAAAACTTGGTAAATTTAAAACAATTTATTTAAAATCCTTTCTTAACTAATTCTTAAATTTGGATATCATTTAATATAATAAGAAAAAAAAATTTAACAAGATTTAAATTTCAAAACTTGATTTTTCTTTGAGTTTTAAAACTATTTTGCCACCGGACAACCAACCCGAGCAAAGCTATTAAAAACCCCGGGCTAAACAACGTTTCCCCCGAGCAAGACTTCGGGTCACACGTAACATCGTTTGCTTCAAGAAATACGACCAATTTCCCGAGCTTGGACCCGAGTTCCACCTTTCTTCCCCAAAATCTTCAAACCCAGATATGTAAATTTGCACGTACACGTGCACAAGCACGTCGCCCCTCGTTGATCGACGTCGGTGCCACCGGAACATCACCCACGACCACCAAAGCTAGTCTGAGCAACCCAGAACCCAAAATCACCCCTTAATCGAAATCGAGCCATTCTCGATTTCCTGAAATCGATACCCGATCCCTGCAATCACCTCGCACGCACACCTCCGACCACCAGAGCTTCGCCACCTCCGGCCAGATCTTCACAACCCCCAAGCCAACACCTCTCTGAGAATCATCGAACTCGATCAACCATAGAAGCCCCGCCGATCCAATTACTCACCTAAATCAAAACTAGGGTTATCAACAAAAAAATCACCATCGCCGTCACCTTAATGCTCTGATCATCATCCTGCCAATTTTCCTAGACTCCTCGATCCCCCAACGAGCCTCAGCTATGATCGCGACGATCCACGCTTCGTCGATGACCAGTGTTTTCCCAATTTGTATTTTCTGGTTAAACTTGAATTTCACATCACATCCCCAACTAAAAATCATGATTCTTGTTTCAAAAATCGAGTTTCAGTTCAAGCATTCAATTTATATTCCTGAGTTTATAAATTGTTGTAGTTGATTTTTTTTTACTTAATTTTTAACTTCCACTGTTCTTTTCCTTTTCCCGATAGATTTTCAAAACTTATACTTTATAAATAAATTTTCTAAAACTTAACTACATCGAAACACATGACTTTTTTCTAGATTCCCTAGTTTAATAATGATCGAAGGAAAAGAAATCAAATTTTCGTTGATCAGACTTATGCCTGAGAACCTGGCACTTGCAAACAGGGATTCATATCCATGCTTATCAACATGCATAGTGAATCTATATACATTCATACACATATCTACATTCATTCAAACAAATCTTAAGCACACATTCAAACCACAGATCAAACACTAGAGGTTTTAAAAGGTTTGCTCACCTGATTTATGTTGAACAGAGGAAGACAGACTTATTTGTGAATCTGGAATTTTTTTTTTTCAAATTTGATCTGGAAACTTTAGTATTTGCCTTTCCTTTGTTTCCATGTTGCATTGCTTTTCTTTCCTGATCTAGAAGTAGTTTTAAGTTGAATCCATATATTTGCTTCAGCTCGAACTTGATTTGATTTACTCTGCTTTGAATCGTTTCAGGCTTTCAAATCTTGAGGCTTTGTTTAAATTTTTATCTGGCTGCTTGATTTTAATATGAGCATTTGAATTTTAGTCTGATCCTAGCTTTGAATCATTGTTACCAAGCTGATGCTCGGCTTGATTATATTTTTGTTTTCTCTGGTTTTAGAAATGAAGGAAGAAGACTTGGTTTATGGTTTTGAATTGCTTTTGGTTAGGAAACAACCTGGTTATGTCTTTTGATATTCACTTACATTTTAAAATAAATAAAAACATCTTTTTCCTCTTGTAATCATAAGCCATACAAAGTTCACAAGGGCTAATACATATGGTTACTTATTTTACAAGTGTGCATTATTGTTAAAATTGTGTTTAAATCCCTCTTCTCTATTTTATTTTACAAGTTATGTTTACATCCTTGTTTATAATTTATTTGTAACTTTGTTTTAATTCTTACTTTATTTTAATTTATGAAAACATGCTTTATGCTTTTAAACATTTTTATTAATTTATTTACAAATTGTTTACATACATTGTATTTATTTTACTTTTACAACTTTTAAAGAGAAATGGATTAAAACAATTTGTACACTCAACAAATAAATCATACATATATACATTTCTTAGTTTATAAAGTTTTTGTAAATTTATTTATTAAATCAATTTTATTTACATTACATTTATTAAATTCCAAAGGTAAATATTTAATATTCATTCTTGTTTTAAATTTGAAATTCAAGTCGTTGAACAAATCATACCTTTTAAAGAAATTGATTTCAAAGTTCAGTTTTATTTTAATAATAAACACATATATAGATCATATATGTATATAAGTCTTTAGAATAAAGGTTTAACTTCAAACAACTTTTAAAATCCATTTTATAAAACTAAATCCAAATATCTTTATATTATTTTCTATTTATATTTCCTTTTATAACTATTTATACAACCTTAAGTAAATGATTCTTATTTATCTAACATTTTTTTATTTATATATTGATATTTAAATATATTCAATCTAATTTATGTTTAGATCCTTAGTTAGTTTTATATTTACAAATTTATTTTCTTATATATATTAACTATGTTTATTTATGTTTTGTACATGTATAAAATTCCAATCTTGTACTTATTACTTTTATATATTTATATACAACTATATTTATTTTCAAAATGTTTATAATTGAATTCTAATCCAAAATATTATTTTATAAACACATACTTTTAATTTGTTCTGGAATCTTCGTATTATTCCAAAATAAATCCAATTTGTTTTCAAGATATTCATTGTCAATATATTTATTAAATTTCATAATCTAATTTCCCAATTATAATTCATTTGTATAACTAAATGAACATATATCTTATTAAATTTGATGAATTCAATTTTATTTTTATATTTCAAATGCAAATAAATTCTGAATAAATTCACAATTAAATCCAAAATTAAATTTGATTACCAATTTTTCCAAAATTTAATCCTAAGTATTAAGTCAATTATTAAATTATTTTTAGCTAAAATCCAGGAATGTTACAGGTTCCCCCCTTAAGAAAATTTCGTCCCAGAAATTTGTTAGGGAGACAACAAAAGAATATAGAAAGATAGAGAAACAGTTTTCCAGATCAAACTGAATATCCATTCTGCATTTGGCTTACCAAATCAGAATATCAATAATAGATACAAGAACGAATCTATTTAACACTTTACAAGATACTCGGGGTCATCCAGATCTACGAAATATACATGGGCATTGGTTAGTTCGAAGGGATAACTAACCGTTCATAGTATATATCTGGACCTCAAAAGAACAGATAATTGAATACAGTCTTTCAAAATTCTCAAATACTAAGTATGGATTCCAAACCTAAGTCGGAACACCCCAAATTATATATCTTGTCCATCTACGGACTTTGATCCTTACAAGAAATTACAATAGAATTCCAAATTTTGGTTTAATAGAAATTGTTTTATCGATACAATTTATTTAACTTTATATTTTAGTTAACCTATTTATTTCAAATCAAATCAATTTCGCTAAAGTTAAAAACGAAAAGCTGATAGAAATTTGACGAAGAGAATACGAAGTAGAGTCTTATCTGCACGATTCGTAGGGCCACCATCACACCAAAGCTTCTTCCTAGAGCTGCCATGAAGCAATCAAAGAATTTAAAAGATGAATCAAAGGAGGTTGATAGAGAAAGTTATTTCCACTGTCGCAGAGTATTGACCATTTGTAGTGGTACTCCCCTGTCCCCCATCTCGTCCTCTTCTTGCACTCATACTTACTACCAGTGAATAGTAAGAGAATTTACTGAGGCATTTGAATGGATATCTTAGGGATATAATCATTCTAGGGTATACTTCACCCTATCTCTAATGAGTTACCTAATGTGTTATACACTTGAGCTAAAGTTTCAACCTTCAGCTCTGATACCAAGATGCCACGGTCCAAATTTCAGCGTTCGAAAATCGACACCCGTACTTCAATTGTACTTGAATGCCGCAGATTAAACCGTTGAAATTTGACTCGTGCCAGAGCTTATAACACATTAAGTACAACACAGCGGAAGAAATGAAGCAATACATTTGATATACAACATCTGATACAATATTCAGATACAATGATGATACAATAGAATGATACTATAGATAACAATACTACCAGAGATACAAGGAATAGCAACGGAAAGATAATGTCCTCAATACCAAACTCCAAGAACTCCATCTCCAATCCAAAGCTAACGAGAACCCCCCTCAAGTTGCACTAAGCTAAGCATGGTCAGACGTGAATGCTGAAGTGTAGCAAATGCGATCCACAAATCCAAAGAGTTTCGAAGGCTATCAAATCAATTCCTACTATTCGACTATCTGAAAAACCCAACTCTAGAGTTCCTGTATGGAAAATTATAGGCATCTAGAGTTTAAGAAGGGAACAATAAACTCCGGGTCAGCCATGGAACTGGTATGAGCAAACAAAAAAAGTTTTTATCTTTAAAACAAACAAAAGATTTAAAATTGAAATCCACGATGCTTTTTGAAAAATGAAACTACGATAAGGCCTCCCGGCACACACACCATGCAATCGCACGCTTGGGGGAGATTTCTCCTTATAATAGTCAAACATGCTTACTACGCAAAATCCATTTTGATATTATTATCAGTGCATAGTGGAAAATATTTCGAAAATATAATACTAATCTTAGCCATCATAGGTACCATTATACTATGCCTACTATAGCTACCACCTGAGGTGGCAGGTAATACAACTGCAATCGTAAAGGGCTCGTATTGGATGATTGGATTTCCAACAAATGGTCAGGCTAAGAAACTTCCAATTGCCACATGGGAATGCCCCTGGAGGGACGCCCCGAGAAACTACCCGGCTCTCTGCCAACACAAGGCCGGTTACCCCCTTCCCGGGGAGTAAAACCTAAGATATGCCACCCCCGGTCGTTTGCGACCTTTATCCGAGGATCCTCTACACCAACAACCACAAAGAAAAGTATTTACAGTAACCACATAGGTTAAATATTAGGGCTCCATACCTGATACTACCCTTTTCCAGAAGGAATGGATATACCCTAGAGAAGCTACCCCTAAAACCTTGTCGCATCTTTCCTGTTTCTACCATTAACGGTTTGTGAGACTCGATGAGGTCTCGTCCACAAAGCTACGCTTTTTCACAAATCCATGCTTTGACCAAAAAATGATCATCAGCACTTCGTATGCCACATTACCAAATCGGGAATGTATCCCTAGTAACCATCAACTACATAACCTCTGAGCTCGTACTTCTCAGAGAAGGGTGTTAAGCTAAGAGAATAAATGACCGCCACCAAACAGAAATGTATTTGATAGAAACCAGTTTTACATCTCAAAGTGTAATGTCAGACACACATCCATACAAGTCTATTCTGGTTCGAACAGGGCACTTTCGAAGAAGCCCTTGCAAATTCTGGTATTCACAATCCCGATCGGACTTCCCATCACTTAGGAAATCTCTATACCGGCGCGACTCAGTGCATAGACAATCGACGGGTTATCCTTTCGTTCTCGAAAATACTTGGTCTTCACCACTGGTCTTCAAATGCTATCCATAACATCGTACCATTATTCGGAATGGGTTATATGACACAAGGTCCTCTCTTGGCTAAATCGAATAATGAGCATAATATATAAAAACATATGGATATAGGATTTCAATTAAGTCACAACTTATTACCCAAACCTTTCTTTAAATGGTTTAAAACAAATTACCATTTCAAATCTTTTTAAATAAAAAGATTCATTTCACAAAGTTCATCCACCTTTCACAAAGATTCAATTATAGCTTCCCAAAACAATTCACATTTTCATTTAAAACTTGAATTCTTTGGATACACATCGGAAATCCTTTCCTTATATGAAAGCTTTTATTATTTGAAAACAAATAGTTTTGCATTGGAAAAATCCGGTTACATTTGCAAAAGTTAAAGCCCTTCAAGTATAAAACTTGGGTTTAAATTTAAATTCCCAAAACAATACTTTTTAGATGGTTTAAAAACCCATATAAACACCTTTATAACTTGTATAATCTTTTTAAACCATAATTTACAAATCATTGAATTCAATTTCAAATATCAAATTATTTAAATTTCAAAATTTTATTAAGTTATTTTGAATAACTTTTATTTTTGAAACTCATTTTCAAAAGTTTCCAATTCCAATTCCGAAACTATTTTAGATTCAAAAATTCAATCTTTAAAATTACTAAAAATCTATGACTTGACCGATTTCCTCATTCAATCCATATTTGTGTGTGTAAGGTGTAGTCCAGGGGTTTTCCACAATTGTGCAACAATATCTATCATCACAGATTACAATCGCAACAATATCGGTATATCCTATAACGCTTATCTATATACACAGAATCACAGATAGAAAATGTGAATGCATTATAAATAAATAAATTACATTCATCACAGCTTGAATTAAAAAAATTCAAATCACAAAGCATCACACTGCAGAGATGACAAAACAATTCACAGCATTCAATAGAATACAATCATCCATAAATAAAGCCAATCAAAATATCCGATTAATCTAAACCAGATCATTTTCCTTTAAATAAATTTCTAATCATAGTTAATTAATAATCAATTTATTACAAAGTACTAAATTAATTTTTCCCTTAATTAGTCATTAATTATCCTTCAATTAATAATTAATCCTTAATTATTTATTCATAATTAATTACAATATTTAATTAATTACTCCTTAAAAATAATTATTTCTTAATCACTTTAATTAATCAACTTTTAATTAATTAACCACATTAATTAATTATTCTTTAAAGTAATTAACCCTTAATTACTTGTTAAATAAATCTTCAATTATTAATTACCCATTCTTCATTACTTCCATTTAAATAATTTTTTATTATTAATCAATCATTAATTACTTGATTAATTAACTTGAATTATCAATTAATTCTATAGTAATTACTTTCATTAAGTAATTTACTTTAAGTGATTAATTTTCTTCAACAAATAAAATTTATTAACTATTAAAAATTAATTATCTAACCTTTATTATTATTAAGTTAAAATAACTTTTCAAAATAAAGGTTTCATTTATTCTAAATCCTTCTAAAACTTGGTAAATTTAAAACAATTTATTTAAAATCCTTTCTTAACTAATTCTTAAATTTGGATATCATTTAATATAAGAAGAAAATTGTTTTTTAACCAGATTTAAATTTCAAAACTTGATTTTTCTTTGAGTTTTAAAACTGTTTTCCACCAGACAACCAACTCGAGCAAAGCTATTAAAAACCCCGAGCTAAACAACGTTTCCCCCGAGCAAGACTTCGGGTCACACGCAACATCGTTTGCTTCGAGAAATACGACCAACTTCCCGAGCTTGGACCTGAGTTCCACCTTTCTTCCCCAAAGTCTTCAAAACCAGATACGTAAATTTGCACGTATACGTGCACAAGCACGTGTCCCCTCGCTGATCGACGTCGATGCCACCGGAACATCACCCATGACCACCAAAGCTAGTCTGAGCAACCCAAAACCCAAAATCACCACTTAATCGAAATCAAGCCATTCTCGATTTTCTGGAATCGAAACCCTATCCCTGCAATCACCTCGCATGCACACCTCCGACCACCAGAGCGTCGCCACCTCCGGCTACGTCTTCGACAACCTCCAAGCCAACACCTCCCTGAGAATCATCGAACTCGATCAACGATATAAGCCCGCCGATCCAATTACTCAACCCAATCAAAACTAGGGTTATCATCAAAAAAATCACCACCGCCGTCACATTAATGCTCTAATCATCCTCCAGCCATTTTTCCTAGACTCCTCGATCCCCTAACGAACCTCAGCTATGATCACGACGATCCACGCTTCGCCGATGACCAGAGTTTTCCCTATTTGTATTTTCTGGTAAAACTTGAATTTCACATCACATTCCTAACTAAAAATCATGATTCTTGTTTCAAAAATCGAGTTTCAGTTCAAGCATTCAATTTATATTCCCGAGTTTACAAATTGTTGCAGTTGATTTTTTTTACTTAATTTTTAACTTCCACTGTTCTTTTCCTTTTCTCGATAGATTTTCAAAACTTATACTTTATAAATAAACTTTTAAAACTTAATTACATCGAAACACACGACTTTTGTCTGGATTCTCTAGTTTAATAATGATCGAAGGAAAAGAAATCAAATTTTCATTGATCAGACTTATGCCTGAGAACCTGGCACTTGCAAATAGGGATACATATCCATGCTTATCAACATGCACAGTGAATCTATATACATTCATACACATATCTACATTCATTCAAACAAATCTTAAGCACACATTCAAACCACAGATCAAACACTAGAGGTTGCAAAAGGTTTGCTCACTTGATTTATGTTGAACAGAGGAAGACATACTTGTTTGTGAATCTGGAATTTTTTTTAATTTGATCTAGAAACTTTAGTATTTGCTTAAATTTTATCTGGCTGCTTGATTTTAATCTAAGAATTTGAACTTTAGTCTGATCCTAGCTTTGAATCATTGTTACCAAGCTGAAGCTCAGCTTGATTATATTTTTGTTTTCTCTGGTTTTAGAAATGAAGGAAGAAGACTTGGTTTTTGGTTTTGAATTGCTTTTGGTCAGGAAACAACCTGGTTATGTCTTTTTATGTCTTTTGATATTCACTTACATTTTAAAATAAATAAAAACATCTTTTTCCACTTGTAATCATAAGCCATACAAAGTTCACAAGTGTTAATACATATGCTTACTTATTTTACAAGTGTCCATTATTGTTAAAATTGTGTTTAAATCCCTCTTCTCTATTTTATTTTACAAGTTATGTTTACATCCTTGTTTATAATTTATCTGTAACTTTGTTTTAATTCTGACTTTATTTTAATTTATGAAAACATGCTTTATGCTTTTAAACCTTTTTATTAATTTATTTACAAATTATTTACATACATTTGTATTTATTTTACTTTTACAACTTTTAAAGAGAAATAGATTAAAACAATTTGTACACTCAACAAATAAATCATACATATATACATTTCTTAGTTTATAAAGTTTTTGTAAATTTATTTATTAAATCAATTTTATTTACAATACATTTATTAAATTTCAAAGGTAAATATTTTATATTCATTCTTGTTTTAAATTTTAAATTCAAGTCGTTGAACAAATCATACCTTTTAAAGAAATTGATTTCAAAGTTTAGTTGTATTTTAATAATAAACACATATATAGATCATATGTGTATATAAGTCTTTAGAATAAAGGTTTAACTTCAAACAACTTTTAAAATGCATTTCATAAAATTAAATCCAAATATCTTTATATTTTATATTTCCTTTTATAACTATTTATACAACCTTAAGAAAATGATTCTTATTTGTCTAACATGTTTTTTTAATTATATATTGATATTTAAATACATTCAATCTAATTTATGTTTAGATCCTTAGTTAATTTTATATTCACAAATTTATTTTCTTATATATATTAACTATGTTTATTTATGTTTTGTACATGTATAAAATTCAAATCTTGTACTTATTACTTTTATATATTTATATACAACTATATTTATTTTCAGAATGTTTATAATTGAATTCTAATCCAAAATACTATTTTATAAACACATACTTTTAATTTATTCTGGAATCTTCATATTTATTCCAAAATAATTCCAATTTGTTTTCAAGATGTTCATTGTTAATATATTTATTAAATTTCGAAATCTAATTTCCCAATTATAATTCATTTGTATAAGTAAATGAACATATATCTTATTAAATTTGATGAATTCTATTTTATTTTTATATTTCAAATGCAAATAAATTCTAAATAAATTCACAATTAAATCCAAAATTAAATTTGATTGCCAATTTTTTCAAAATTTAATCCTAAATATTAAGTCAATTATCAAATTATTTTTAGCTAAAATCCAGGAATGTGACAGGTTTTAAAGAATTAAATTGAAATATGAAGTTATAATCGGCATATGACTTGAATTATGGAAATTGAATTGTTTTAAAGGTTTGAACTTTTACTTGAACGACAAATTTATTTAAATAAAATGATATAAATGCATATTTTAAATTTGAGCTCGGAATTGAATTATTTTAATGATTTGAACCTTAAATTCAACATTGATGTTTAATCTAATTTAAATGATTTAAATTGGTAAATTGAAATTGGAATTGAAATTTATATATATAGAAATGGTTTGAAATAAGAATTGGATTGAAATTTGAACCATAGAATTGAATCGTTGAATTGAATTTGACGTTAAAAATAAACGTATTAATATTGAAGTTAACTCGAATTGAAATCGAAATTGAAGCTAATTCGAATTGAAATCGAAATCATAGTTGATTTGAATTGAAATCGAAGTTAAATTGATTTAAATAGAAATCGAAATTGAGTCAATTTAAATTGATTTGAGATTGAAGATGATTTGAATTGGAAGATTTGAAATTAAATCAGTTTGATTGAAATTTGGATCTGAGCCCATATTTATTGGAAATGGAAACAAATAGTTTTAAACTTGAAACTATTTTCATTATAAACTATTTTACTATAAACTGTTTAAAATTTCAAATTATTTGAATTTTCGAACCATTTTAATATATATCCTATTTTCAATACTCAAACTATTTTATATCACCGCTAAACTATTAAACTATTTTAACTATTTAAATTATTCAAACTATTTTCAAAAGTTTAAACTTTTCATGTTGGGAACTGTTTATGTTTAAAACGTTGGTTTAAATACGAATCTGGTTAAAATGAAGTTATAACCTAAGTCAAAATTAGAAATGATTTTGAAATGAAATTGATTCCAAAGTGAGTACAATGATTTTGAAGTGAAATTGATTTAATGGTGAATAAAATGAAATTTTGAAGTGAATATGGCATATTGAAGTAAATATGATATTTTGAAGCAAATATGATATTTTGATATCAAGTAATGATTTACTTTTGAAATGTAAAAGAACCAACCGGTGTGTAAAACGACCTTTTGCGGTTAAAGAGGTCGGGGCCGATTATTGGCATATTCTTTGTCAATGTAGGAACCACTTTAACAACTGTGTACGTGGAGGAGACTCCAGAATGTAGTGGTTAAATTTGGTATATGTTGCTGGATTTGAAGAAAGAGAATGATGATGGATAGCCTCGACACCTGTGTCAATTTGAAAATGACTAAAATAGGAGCCCTATCAACCGGCCAAGTAGGCCTACCTCTAGCGGACATCTATTCTTCGATTTTCTTTTTGGGCTCGGTCCATACTATTACCTTTAATGTTAGTTTCGATTGGTGCACCTTGATTTGGGATGACTTCCATTTGACTCGATATGGGATGGATGGCCTCAGTGGACGGTCATGGCTACGATATGTTACCTTCAGCCGGGATGGGTAAACTGGTAGTATCCTACCTTGGGTATTGCCTCATGTGCCTTGTCATACTTTTATCCTTATATGAGACCACTAGACTTTAGTTTAGTTTTTCGTGCATCCCTATACTGTAATGCACGACTAGGGTGTTATATGCAGATTGTACGCCAATTATAACACCCCTAATATTTGATAACAGTATTCGTGAGATTTAATTAGATAAATTAAACATAATAGTGTAAATATTAGAGTGATAAGGGGATTTAGATTTGAAAATAAATTAATGGCCGTGCTAAATTATTTAAATGGGCTTAAGAAGGCTTATAAGCTAATTAATTTACACAAGGGTTTATTAGGAAATAGTTGCACCATATTACCATAACTCTTATAACCATGTTGCATTATTTTCCATGCCCATTTTTCAGTTCAAAAGATATAAAATGCAAACATAAGAGGAGCCGACCATTACTAGGAGATAAGAGGAAAAATTAAATCTAAAGCCAAAGCTAAGGTATTAAACCAAGGGATTAATCTCAATCAAATCTTAAAGTCCATATCATAAACAAGGTGAACAATAACCTAAATCATCTCTATTTTGTTTTATGATCATTTGTTTTGGCTTTAAGATTAAATCCATTATTATGATGATTTTTGATTGATGTTATGCTCAGATTTGAACATGTTGGGTTCAAACAAAATAATTTGATAATTATTTATATGGTTTTAAGGGTAAAACGAAATAAAATTAATTACAGACGTTATGATAGATTTTTATGTCATGTAAAATATGATTTTGGAGTTGGGTTTCAATTTTTGTAATTTTCCAAGCTACGGAAAATTTATTATGAATTTTCAATGGGAAATATGAATAATTGGGTCTCATAATTTATTTCGATTATTTTAAGAAGAATTTGGGTCTAGAATTATTATATTTAGATAGCATACTGAAAGTGAATTTCTGTAATTTTTGGGGATTTCTCCTAATTAATTTACTACAGAAATAAAATTATTTTAGATGAAGGACTTAATTGTTTTGTTGGTTTTCCTTAACGGAATGGCTTATTTGTTAAATTAATCCATGTTTAGATTTGAAATTATGCGGCAGCTATTTTTGTAAAGAATTTGAAAATTTATGGCAACCAATCAATGTTTACAACTAGGTAGGTTAGTTATAAAGTGTTTGCTTTAATTGGCATTAATCGGTCTTTACCCAAAAAGGGGGTTCCGCCTCTTTCAGATGCTCCTTCAACTCTGTGCTTTCGCTTCTAGCAGCTATTTTTGTAAAGAATTTGAAAATTTATGGCAACCAATCAATGTTTACAACTAGGTAGGTTAGTTATAAAGTGTTTTCTTTAATTGGCATTAATCGGTTTTTACCCAAAAAGGGGGTTCCGCCTCTTTCAGATGCTCCTTCAACTCTGTGCTTTCGCTTCTACTTAGTCGAAACCAACCATGTCGAAACAAAATTTTCGAAATCAATTTACAAGGTATCACAAGTATGATACGTGGTGGATTGGATAAAGGCAGAAGGCATGGCGCTGAAACCTTTGCTTCCGACGGGGTTGAAGCCTTTATTTACATTGAAATTGTAAGCACCTGCCTTGTTTTACTAAAAGCTTTCGAAGAAGTCAAAACATATGCTTTCAAAAGGGTCCTCTAAATAGTTTTCAAAGTGGGTTGCCATCTTTTATTTTAAAATATAAGCTTTCGAATGAGTTCCTTTATTTATCGAACCATGCTTTTGAAAAGGTTGGTTTCAACCTAGTCGAAACCATACTACCATTATTTTGGCTTTTCAAATGTATTGAGGTCATCAATACTTTCGAAGGTTAGCTTTTGGTTTAAACTTAAATAAGTCACTTCCTAAAAGGCTTTCGAATGGGTTCAAGGGTTTCGAAGGCAATGGTGTCGAAAAGGGGTTTTGATGTTATCCTTCAATGTCTCACTTAAATAGTCTAAGCTTTCGAATAGATGGTTCCGAAGCCATCAACTTTTCCCCAAACCATTTTATATAAGATTGATTTAAAGGGGTACTTTTATTGGTTTTGAAGCTATGCTTCTAAGAGATATTAAGTAAAGCTTTAATACTTTCGAAAGTTTTTCTGAAGGTTCGAAAAGTATAAATTTTTGTTTTGAAAAGATGATTTAAATGCATTTGAAGGAGGTTTTCCAAGGGTTTCGAAAGTAAAGTTTTAAGGTTTCGAAAGCCGTAGTTTTCAAAGCAAATAGCCCAATCTCATTTAAAAAAACCATTGCGTAATGAAAGAGTTTTGAAATAATTTTAAGTATGGAGTTTTTGAAAAAGTTTTCCTTAAATATTATGTTAAAGGGATTAACCAAGTTTTATATAAAATGATTTCAAGGAAATTAAACCATATATGTCGGTATTATTATGTTATTATGTTTACTTCTTCATATATATATATTCACATTATAATGGACCCATAACTGTATCTTGGGGATGGGCAAGATAACTAGCTAAGTTGACCCAGTAGTGAATATAAATTAAATTAACTCCTAAACGAGTAGAATTTCATCCAAGAGGTTAAATAAACCAGAATGTAGGATGCTTAAGTATTGATTAAAGAAGTTGTCAGGTAGAGAGGTTCATAGTAAACCCATGAAAACTATGTTTAGGAAAAGTTATTAGCGGATGCTAATAAGTTCACCCGTGAAAACTATGATTAGAAAGAGTACTTGAAGGGGCCAATAAGTTTTTAGCTAATCCATGAAAACTATAACTAGGTTAAGTTATTGATAGATGTCAACAGGTTCCTAGACAACCATAAAAACAAGGATAACAGGGAAGTTATTGGGGATACCAACAGTTTCAGTGAGAATCCATGAAACTATGAAATTATTGGCAGGGGCCAATGGTTTCTTAATGATCCCATGAAAACTACGAAACCAGACAGGGAGTCCATAAGTATTAAACAAGTTATTTGTAACAACCGCATATTTTACAATTGTATATTTAAATGATTTATTTATATATAGCATTGTTAGTCGGATTAAAGTCCGAAATGCTACTTTTTGTAAACTAACATATTAGGACTCAAGACCACTTCCATTGAGTACAAAACGGCGTTTGTGACCTTTTTCAGTATAAGCATCGATATGTTTGGATTCTTCTCCACTTCAGTCTCTCTCTAATTTTCAGAAATTCCTAAACCCTAACTTAAGAAATGTTTGCATTTGATCCTAGATTGGAGCTTCTAGAGTTGATGTTGAAGAGTGGTTGATCTTTCCTTTGTGTTTGTGCTTCTCATTCGTTGTTTTTGGGTTTAAAGGTGGATTCTTAAACTAACATATATGTCGATACCTTTGATAATTATTAGATATGAATCCTAACACCTATTTCACGTTCTTTTGCTTTTCTTTGAATTGGATTGGTGAATTTTCCAATTTTTGGTACTTTGAAGTCAAAATTTATGAGAAATCCTACATTTGACGTTTTGACATGATTTTTGGAGTGTATTGAAGAGCCTCTAGGGCTGGGTTGTCGTTTGGCATAAATCCCTAGCCATCGTTGCTCGCTCGATCGCTTTTGAGATAATTTGGCCATCATTGGCCTAGCATATTTTTGCTCTGAGCTTCAGCTCAGAGATCTGGTATTAAGGTCAAATGTCTGGTGCTACGGGAATAAAATTCCAAACCAGCAGCTCAGACATCTGAGCTTACTTCCCAGACGTCTGGGCAATTTTCCAGTCTTTCAGCTCAGACGTCTGGGAGAACCACCAAACGTCTGGTGCTGCTAATTCCACTCATCTTACTTGTTTTTGATGGGTTTCCATTTATATTGATTTTTGGTTGGTCCGATTGATCGTCGTCATTTATTATCGACTTCGATGACCTCTTTCTAGATTTTTAGGAATATCCATTTGATGGATTTGGTATCGATTTTTACGGATTTGATTCACATCATCGAATGTGAACTTTGGGTGATCGATTGTTTTTACAATCGTCTTCTGTGATTTGTCACTTTAAAATACAAAGGTTTCTATAGTAGTAGTAAATATCCAAACTCTTTCACAAAACGATTTCAATGTTACTTTCAATAGAAAGCACATTTTCAAAACCGTCTTCCATTCTATTAGTATATACAAACCTTTACCTCATTTGTATGAGAAATCTAATTAAACGACTTAGCAAAATAAGTGTTATGAAACGCTTGCGTTTTCTTCGTCGGTTAATCTTGGACTTGTTCGATTGAAATCTTATCACAATTTTCGATTGGAAATCTACAATTTGTTTGTAAATATTTAAGTTAAGCCAGTGATTATGGGACATGAAGCTAAACTAATTTATTTGCTAGCTTAGTGTAATTCACACTTTTTATTGATCAATGGTGATCATTTTATGGTTTAGACTAGCGATATGCGATGTCTCCTTGTCCGCGTGGGGGGACAGTACGCCGTTATGTTGAGCTTTGTCTTTCTTTTTGCACATGGGGGACTATGCCTCGATTTTATGGAGCTTCATCTCATTTTTATAGGCTAACGACCCTTGATCTTTTGACCATTCTTTGGAGTTTTGACTCGTTTCTATGGGCTGGCGACCCATGTTCTTTTATGGAGCTCGGTTCATCGGACATATTGTTGTACTACGTTTTTGTTTCGGCTTATCACGCCCATCGGGCGTACTATTGTACTACGTCGTTGTTTCGAATTATTTGAGTTTCATGTTCCTCGGGCGTACCGATATTGTACTACGTCATTGCACCGGCTCTGTGGTTGGCGACCATGGGATGGCGTCTCATTTGTGATACATTGTTGGCGAGTTTTCATGCCCCCGTTTGTGATAGGCCTCCCCCTTTGTGATTTCTGGATTTCTAATTGATGATTTTTGGAATTTGTATTTCACCAATTTTTGCGATTGGCATTGATTGTTTGTCAATATTTGTGGTTTGGCTTTTTTGTGTTTGAGATTCTTAAGATATTGCATGATTTTTGTTGTTAAATGTATGCTTTTCATAGTATGGCATTATTGTTATCATTCATTTTTGTCATATCCCTTATCCTATCTCATTTTATCTGGTATTTGTAGCTAGACTGATCCGTTTATTATTTTCTTCTTAAATAATATTAGGGTCAAACCGAGGTATTTCAGGTGCTTTTGCTTGACTTCTTATCATGGTCCGTCATCTGACTTTTGGCTAACTACTTAGCTTATTAGTTTTTGTTTTATACATTCGAGATAGAGACTCCTTGATGTATACATATTCTTTTGTCTAGTACTTGTACCTATTCTTTTGTGATGTAGTGGATTTTATATGACCACTACTTTGATGTATACTTTTATGTGTTATATTCATATCTTTTTTCGCCTTTGTTATATGAATATTTGTCACTGATTTGTGTTATGCTTATTTTATATTTGTTTCCAAAGACCACATAGCCACTGTGTAGTATCATTGAGTTTGTATTTGGTATGTCTAATGAACGTATTTTCTGCATTTTAAACCGTTTGTTTCATATATATTTTTTCTTCAGCGGTGTTATACGGGTATTTTATTGTGGTTTTGTAGATTACAGATTCTGAAGTGCAACGTTGAAATTAATCGGTTGTGTCGTCCATTGGTTTGAATGATATGCAGAAAAAGAGTGCAACATTTTAGGTACTGAATAATTCAAAGAGAAAGCACATATCGTTCATGAAGAAATGCATCTCACGTCACCAACATGTGTACTATTCATGCAAAAAATCAAATGCAAATATTGAAAGTATACTTTCAAAGTTTAGCCTGAAAATCTCTCAAAGCAAGGCCACTTGTTAATCAAATAACAAAGCAAAGACCAATTCAAAGTGAGGTGGGCTTATTATTCACCAAATATCAAGAACATTGACCTGAACGGTAGGGTTATTTTTGGAGGCTGAAGTCTTTAAATAGCATAGAGCAATGCAGATGGAAAATCATCTCTTACCCCATCACTCTTCTTCTAGTTTAGTTCTGATTGCAGCAATGTTTTTATTTTCGGACAGAATACGTAGGATTGTTAATTATATTTAGCAATTTATTTATTCTTGTTCTTAACTATTTTCTACACTCTTTCCACTAGTTAATAAATTCAGTTCATTCTATTTCAGTTGTTTTCTCTATTATTTCCTTTTAAGCACTTTTAGTTTCTGCTCTGATTTCTACAATTTTATATTTTGATTGCAATTTGATTGGATTCGAAATCAATTTGGAGTATATTATTGTTTTTGTTTTCTGTTCAAGAACCACCATCGAATTTGTTTAACACGCCTAAGATTTAAAAATGGATTTCAAATATTTTAAAACACAATTCCGTGTGTTCGACTTGAATACTACACGCCTATGCGCTTGTAGAATTAATTAAATTTGCGATTTTCTAATCAACAGAAAAGTCGCAACAAGTTTTTGGCACCGTTGCCGGAGAGTTGCTATTTCAAAAATTTTGATTTTTCTATTTTTTAGTCTATTCTTGTTAATTTTTTTTGTTATTAATTTTTTTTTCCGTTTTCCAATTCCTTTCACTAAAGTAGCATTTTACTTTTCGTTCGCTGCTTATTTTTGCTGTTTCAATTCCGTTCATTAGTTGCATTGCTAATTTGGTTTTCATGTAACCAAAAACCTGTTTGATTTTTTTTCACGCAATTGCCACTTTAGTTTCATTCGCATGTCAGTTGCATATTCATTCACCCGTTTTGTTAGCACTCACCATATTCATGTTGTTACATTTTTTTTAGTCTAGTTTCACGTTTTTGCATATGCATATATTCAAGTGCATATATTCACGTTCCTCTATTTTAGCTCTGCATTCATGCCACTTGCTGCATTCACGTAACCTCTAGTTCCAGTATCATATTTGCTATTCACAACACGTAACATATTCACATTTTGTCTTGGTTTTAAGGCATAAGGAGTAGATCAAGTCAGTGAAATTAGAAGCTAAGAAAAATTGTTCAAATATCTCCAGCTTAGTAAATCTCAACCATTCACTAGCTACTTAGTTGCACTGGATGGACTACCATACCACTCTGTAAGTAATTTTCTACTCTACAGGTGCATAACTGAAAACTATTAAATTTACTTTTAACTATTACACCTTGATTTGTTTATGCGCTACTGGGCAAGAAATAATTTAAACCGTTTAGATAGCCAAAATATCTCATTAAACAAATCAACAGAAATTTCAAATCAAACAAATATGAGCAATCACGGTTCACATCACAGTTCACATCATAATTCATCAAAATTGTCACCTAAATCACACGTTGGAAATAATGAATTTCTTGAGAACCGGCCATTATCCCTTAAAGACCGATGCTATCCAACTAGGACTGTTCAACCTTCGGTTATTTCATTTCCACTCGCCGAAGGAAATAATTTTGAGCTAAAATATTCTTTTATCCAAGGGGTATTAAAATTCACTGGGTCTGAAAATGCATATGAATTTCTTAGTGAATTTGAGTTATATGCTTCTACAATTAAAATGCAACAATATTCCGAATCCATTAAGCTAAGGCTTACTCAATTTGCACTACTAGAAAGTGCAAAAAGATGGCTCAATTCTCTTCCTAAAAATTCCATTAAAAGTTGGGATGATTTCGTTACTATATTTTTGAAAAAGTTTTTTCCTATCTACAGAACTCTTAAAATTCGAACTGAAATCAACCAATTCTCTCAGAATGAAGGAGAAACTTTTTCAAAATATTTTAAAAGGTTCAATCAATCATTATATAGTTGCCCACATCATGCAATCCCTAAACACGTTTTGTGCCAAATCGTTTATGAAGGGCTTAACTATCAAATAAGATCCCAACTCGAATCAATGTGCGGAGGAGAATTCATGGCAAAAACAGACGAAGAAGCATAGGATTTTTTAGAAGAATTTTCGAAAAAGGATATGCAATGGAAACAATTCGTGTTCCAATTCGTACTCCAAACAGAGGAGTACATGCCATTGACCCATCACATCTTCCTATAGATCCCCAAACTCCTCAAGAAGGAGAAGATCTACCCCATAACTACACACAAGACCAATCAATGTTGTAGCTCAAAATATTCCTTATTCATCCACACACAATTCTAACTGGAAGCACCACCCAAAATTTTCATGGTCAAATCCTAACAATGCAGCTAATCCATCGCATATGTATGAGATGATACCAAATCCGAATTATCGAGCCCCAACTTCTAATGCTCAAAATTCTCAACCCACTCCTCAAACAAAACCTTCAAATCAACCATATAGGCATCCTAATTTCAATCTATCAACACAACCTTCTCGGCCTTCGCAAGAAATTGCTCGATTGGAAAAACAACTCACTAAACAAAATGAACAAATCACTAATCAAGATGCGAGAATTGAGCAAATCACTAAATAAAATGAACAAATGTTGATAATGATAAAGGATCTCATGAAAATAAATGAGAAAGATAAATTTCCTAGTCAAACCGAAGTGAATCCGAAGTATAACTCTTGAGGAGTAAATCTTTGTGAGGATGAAAATTTAAATCCAGTTAATGCTGTCACCACATTAAGGTCTGGAAAGAAGTGGACAACCACGTCGGCAACCTCGACGTCCTTCTTAGGTCTTCCCCTGTTCAAAATTCTGAAACTCAGTCAACACCCACTGTTGTCAATCCAAACAACTCTAATTCTTCATCCAAGGTTGGCAATCCCGACCACTCTTTGCATTCTGATGTTGGCAACCCCAACATTCTAGCTCCCTTATCTTTACCCTCTAATATCACACCTTCTTCTTCGAATGAATAAACTACGGAACGAGTCTATAAACCTATAGCTCCATTTCCTCATAGACTTAAAAAAACGAAGAAGCCTGCTAATTTTGACCAAATTCTTGAAATCTTCAAACAAGTTCGAATCAATATTCCTCTTCTTAATACCATCGAGCAAATTCCTCAATACGCCAAATGTCTGAAAGAGCTATGTACTCAAAAACGTGCCACTAACATTCCTAAGACTGCATTTCTAACTGCAAAAACCAGCTTTGTTCTTTCAAATCCCTCCTTAATCAAGTATAAGGACCCCGGTTGTCCTACAATCGGCTGTATAATCGGTAACACTCACATTAGTCATGCCTTACTCGATTTTGGAGCGAGTGTAAATCTTTTGCCTTATACTATGTACTGTCAACTTGGACTAGGAGAAGTAAAACCTACAAACATCACAATTCAACTAGCTGATCGATCTGTCAAAAAACCATTAGGAACAGTTGAAGATGTTTTGATACAAATCGAGCAATTCTATTTCCTAGTCGATTTCATAGTCATAGAGACCACACCTATCTCAAATCCTAACGGTCAGATTCCTTTGATATTAGGTCGTCCATGTTAGCAACATCAAATGCTATCATAAATTGTAGGAACGGCCAACTCTGACTTTCCTTTGGGAACCTAACCATTGAACTAAATATATTCAATCTTAACAGACAACTAAGGGCTCTTGAAATAGAAGAAGTTGACATGATCCAAACAATCTTAGAAAATGATTTTATTGATACTATGGAGTCTCTTAACATCTGCCTAGATCATTTTAATTCCAATTTAAATGAAGATGAATACATTTATGAATTAAATGGTATGCTCTGCTCTTTTCATAATATGCTAGAATTCAATCAGTTGATGTCTACCGAAGCCTCAAAAGAAGAACGTCCTAAATTAGTCCTTAAACCTCTTCCAAATGATCTTAAGTATGCATACTTAGATTCTTTGGAAAATTTCCCCGTAGTCTTGGCCACCGATCTCATTAAGGACCAAGAAGCACAACTTTTGAAAATTTTAAGGGAAAATAAAGAGGCATTAGGATGGGTAATCACTAACATTAAGGGAATTAGTCCATCATCACTGAACATCGAATACATTTGGTCGACGAGGTTGAACCCACTCGCGAAGCTCAAAGGCGATTAAACCCTAATATGAGAGAAGTGGAAAGGGAAGAAATTACCAAATATGTAGACAATAACATTATCTACCCTATCTTTGATAGTACTTGGGTAAGTCCTGTACAAGTTTTGCCCAAGGAGTATGTAATCACTATGACCAAAAATGAGAATAATGAACTTGTTCCGACAAAAGTCAAAACAAAATGGTGCGTTTGCATCGACTATCGAAAACTCAATGCAGCAACAAGAAAAGATCATTTTCCCTCCCTTTCATTGATCAAATGCTCGAACACTTAGCCGGTCATGAATATTATTATTTTCTTGATGGTGACTCCGGCTATAATCAAATTCTCATTGCACTAGAGGACCAACACAAAACGACGTTCACAGGTCCCTTCGGAATTTTCGCTTATCGTCGCATGCCCTTCGGTCTTTGTAATGCTCCCGCTACCATTAAGAGATGTATGATGAGTATATTTTCTAATATGGTGGAGGATTTCCTAGAAATATTCATGGACGATTTTTCAATCTATGGGTCATCTTTTGATCAATGCCTCCTTCGTTTAGAACGTTTCTTAAAGCGATGTAAGGAGAAATCTCTTGTTCTTAATTGGAAAAAAATGTTATTTTATGGTTAAGCGAGGAATAGTCTTAGGTCATGTTGTCTCAAAAAAAGGCCTAGATATTGACAAATCTAAAGTTGATCTTATGGTTGACCTTTCTCCTCCAAGGTCCGTAAAGGACATTCGCACATTTCTCGGCCATGCAGAATTTTATAGGAGGTTCATTAAAGATTTTTCAAAAATTTCAAAACCATGTTCGAATCTCCTGGCTAAAGATGTCAAATTTGAATTTTCCAATGAACGTAAAACGTCTTTTGAAACCCTTAAATCGATCTTGACCGCTGCACCTATCATCTAACCTCCAAATTGGACTTTGCCTTTTGAATTAATGTGTGACGCTTCTAATTATGCTATTTGGACCCATCTTAGGTTAACGAATCAAAAAACTTCCTCGAGTCATCTATAATGCTAGAAAAACTCTTAACGAAGCTCAATTGAATTACTCAACCACAGAAAAAGAGTTTTTAGCAATTATCTTTGCCCTCGATAAGTTTAAATCATATCTCGTAGGTTCTAAGGTCATAGTTTACACTGATCATGCTGCATTGCGGTATTTACTCACGAAAAAAGATGCCAAACCCCACTTAATCCGTTGAATTCTCCTTCTTCAAGTGTTTGACCTAGAAATACGGGATAAAAAGGCATCTGAAAATGTCGTAGCCATCTTTCTCGTATTGTGTATGAAAACATTGATAACTCTCAAATCAACGATCATTTTCCCGATGAACAAATTCTTTCCCTCTCCCGTGCACCATGGTGCGCAGACAACGTAAATTATCTTCACAAATGAAATACCTTCCCATTGGTCAAAATAAACAAAAATTTCTCTCCAATGTTCGAAACTTTTACTGGGACGATCCTTATCTCTTCAAATATTCCACCAATCAAATCATACGTAGATGTGTCCCCTAACATGAATTCCATGTCATCCTCTCTTTTTCACATAATCAAGCATGTGGAGGACATTTTGGAGCAAAAAAAACTGCTGCCAAAGTATTACAGTGCGGTTTTTATTGGCCTTCTCTTTTTCGTGATGCCCATAAATTTTGCTGCAAATGCACTAGATGTCAACAAACAGGTTGTATCTCCAAACGTAACATGATGCCCCTAAACCCAGTCCTTGTCATCGAAATTTTTGATATTTAGGACATCGATTTCATGGGTCCTTTTCCTAATTCTTTTGGAAATATCTACATCCTACTTGCAGTAGATTACGTATCTAAATGGATTGAGGCCATTCCCACCAGAACGAATGGCAATAAAGTTGTTGTCAAATTTTTGAAAGAAAAAATATTTTCCCGTTTTGGCACACATCAAGCCATTATAAGTGATAACGATTCTCATTTTTGTAATTGTGCTTTTGAATCTCTTCTTAAGAAATACCCTATCACTCATAAACTATCTACTCTATATCATCCATAGACTAATGGTCAAGTCGATATTTCCAATAGACAAATTAAACAAATTCTTGAAAAGACAGTTAAATCCAACAAAAAAGATTGGTCATCTAAATTGATAGACGCCCTTTGGGCATTTCACACAGCTTATAAAACCAATCTAGGAATGTCACATACCGATTAGTCTTTGGAAAAGCATGCCATTTACCTGTTGAGCTCGAGCACCATGCACTTTGGGCAATCAAATACCTTAATTTTGAAATGGAAAAAGCCGTATCGCATCATAAATTACAATTGTCAGAATTAGAAGAACTAAGAAATGAAGCGTATGAAAATGCAAAGATTTATAAAGAGAAAACCAAATTTTATCATGATAAATCCATACTTCGTAAGACATTCGAAGTAGGTTAGAAAGTTCTCTTATATAATTCCAAACTTCATTTATTTCTGGGAAAATTGAGATCTCGATGGACAGGTCCATATATTGTGAAAACAGTATACCCTTATGGTGCAGTTGAAATTGAAAATCCTAGGAACAGTTCCATTTCAAAGGTCAATGGACAACACTTGAAGCCATTTCTAGAGTTTGAACAACACGAGGACGATGAGTTCGTGGATCTCCATGAACCTAGCTATTCATAATAAGCCACTCACTATCTTATACATATCAGGTTGTATATTTTATATATTTTTTCTGTTTTGCATTTGCATTCCATTAGACAGTTGGGACACTGTCTCATTCCAGTGTGGGGGGAACGCATATCTCATTCAGTTTGTTCATATTTCACAACGTGGCATCACTTTTTAAAAAAAAGAAAAATCATATCGTAATTTGTTTTCAATTTTTTTTTTCAATTTTTTTTCTCGTTTCCCATTATTTTCAAGACTTTGATTTATTTTTAATTAGTCAAGACAAAGTAAGTAAACAGTTAAAGTCAATTGATGAAATTTTTGTGAATCACTAATTCCAAATGTAAAATATAATGAAAAGTTGAATTACAAGCGATAATAGTGAGGTTAGTACATAGGGGGATTCATAGGTGGTGGTTATGAAATCCTTTCAAAACTGTAGTCTTTGTTTGAAAAAAGTGGCAGATTTAAAGTACATGCGTTGACATTTCAAATCATTTGAAGTTAAGTGGTGCTAAGTTGATTTTCATAACTATCTTTAGTTAATTTAAATAATAATAATAATAATAATAATAATAAAACAACATCAGAGTCAATAAGTGTGCACACTTATGAAAGTGTGTGCACTCGCCCGCTTTGTACTCTTCTCACATAAGCCCACAAGGCAGTGCATGGATAGTATATCTGGCCTCAGCATTCTGAGTTAGGTGTATAAAGAATTACATAAATAATCATCTAAGGATTACCGACCTTTTCTGACATAGTCAGCGTCAGTTTACACAATCCGCCAAGCTCTGTCCCAACTCTCACGTAAGCCCACGAGACAGTTCATAGGTGGTTTACCTTGGAAGTTAAGTGTATAAAAAAATTAGTAAAGAGAGACTAAGCTTTGAAACCCAAATACTTCTTGACATTATTGATTTGGATCGTTATACAAATGGAAATGAAAAATACCATTTTGCAAAAAAATGTGATTAACAGTGAAGAATTTATTTCATGGCTGCACTATGTTATCGACTGAAACATCTGGCCAAACTAGAATCTAATGTATGAAAACTTGAGTTATATTGAAATTTGTGTTAAGTGAGGAACCAAAATTTTCTAGAATTTGACCAAAACTGATATACATTATTTTGTTGCAATTATTCTGAAGTAAATCGAGTCTCCATTTGTTTAAAATTTTACATTCATGTAGTACATTAGAATCATCACATACCGCATTTGTATTTTGTGGGTAGTATCCGCTAAAAACCCTCACGAGACACCACTCGTCCCACTAGGGACACCAAGAGGTTTAAGGGCTTGTTGCATATGCTCAATGCAATCGTGTTTCCTACGAAAAAGGATTTAGTTATTTTTTATTTTCTTGCTTATTCGAGGACGAATGAAGTTCTAGTGTGGGGGTACTTGATGAACGCATTTTTCTTCATTTCAAACCGTTTGTTTCATATATTTTTATTTTTTTAAGCTGTATTATATGGGTATTTTATTGCGGTTTTGCAGATTATAGATTCCGAAGTGCAGCACTGAAACTAAACAGTTGTTCCATCCATTGGTTCAAATGGCACGCAGAAAAAGAGTGAACATTTTGAGTACCGAATAATTCGAAGAGAAAGCACATATCGTTCATGAAGAAATGCATCTTACGTCACCAACATGTGTATTATTCATGCAAGAAATCAACTGAAAATATTGAAAGTACACTTTCAAAATTTAGCCTGAAAATCTCTCAAAGCAAGGCCACTTCTTAATCAAATAACAAAGCAAAGACCAATTCAAAGTGAGGTGACCTTATTATTCTCCAAATATCAAGCACATGGACCTTAATGGTAGGGTTATTTTTGGAGGATGAAGTCTTTAAATAGCATAGAGCAATGCAGATGGAAAATCATCTCTTACCCCATCACTCTTCTTCTAGTTTAGTTTTATTTGCAGCAACGTTTTTATTTTCGAACAAAATACGTAGGATTGTTAATTAGATTTAGCAATTTATTTATTCTTGTTCTTAATTATTTTCTACACTCTTTCCAGTTAGTTAATAAATTCGGTTCATTTTATTTCAGTTGTTTGCTCTATTATTTCCTTTTGAGCACTTTTAGTTTCTGCTCTGATTTCTACAATTTTATATTTTGATTGCAATTTGATTAGATTCGAAATCAATTTGGAGTATATTATTGTTTTTATTTCCTGTTTAAGAACCACCATCGAATTTGTTTAACACGCCTAAGATTTAAAAATGGATTTTAAATATTTTAAAATACAATTCCCTGTGTTTGGCCTGCATACTACATGCCTATGCGCTTGTAGAATTAATTAAAATTTGCACATTTCTAATAAATAGGAAAGTCGCAACAATGTCATGTTTCCTCTTGAACCAAAATGCATGTAATACTACATGACATATCGGTACTCGCACAAAGAAATTACACGAATGGTTGCTCCTCAATAGCCTTATTCTTCGTGCTAGTTGATGGCATTACCCCTTAGTATCCTTGGCTAGTGTGAATATAGAGGTGGGGCATCATAGCTTGGTATCAGAGCCAAACTTCGAAACAATATAGAATAATCTAGCAAGGATCATTGCCCTAAGTCTCTCTTAGGAATCGTGCCTTAGGATTTGATTCGAGTCTTAGAACCTGTTCTATCCTAATATTTTTATGATGCCTTGTTTTATCAATCATGATTGTTTGATATTCATTGTGAGAATAAATTTTTTCCTCTTCTTTCTTTCTTTCTTAAAGAAGAGAAATGGTTAGACCTGGCCGTCCCAATGTCGATCAATCCAGTGCTACTCCTCAAGATGGAGTGTTCACGTCTGCCCAATAGGTTTTAGATCTTGTAAAGAATGCTCAAGCTGACAGACCCATTCTAGAGCCTACTCATTCTAAATCTGGGTTTGCACGCTTGTGCAGTGATTATACCAATTTGGTGGAAGGCCATTCAAGGGTTCCGAAAATGTTATAGAAGTCCAAGCTTGGCTTAGAACATGCAATCGCATCTTTTATTGCATGAATCGTGTTGATCTATATCGAGTCCAAGTGGCTTCTAGCATGCTTCCAGAAAGAGCATTAGATTGGTATGAGCTTTTGGTTTCTGAGATTATCGAAGAAGATCTTACTTGGGAGCAATTCCGGGAACGATTCAAATTGAAATTTATGCCGGAAGCTGAAAAAGTAACTTTAGGTCGGCACTTTATTGACCTTGTTCAAGGTGAATCTTCTGTTACGAATTACGTCTCATCTTTAGAATCTCTCTCTAAATATGGGGTCGAGTATATTAATACCCCACTGAAGAAAAATCAGAGGTTTATTTATGGATTGAAAAGAACCTCAAAAGCCATTACTTCATAAATTAGAAGTTTCTTGCGATCAGCTTGTTGATATCGCTCTTCGACTTAAAGAGGCCGATAAAGAAAGTGATGTTGATGTTATGGGTGCCAAATAGAACTTCAACAACAACAAAAAGAGGCCTATTAAGTTTAAAGGTCCTAACCAATAAGAAAGGGAAGCAAGCAACTTCGGTAGCAAAGACTCCTACCCTAATCGTGGAGAATGCCACAATTGTGGTGCTAAGGATCATTATGCAAATAGGTGCCTGAAACCTCTTTATCGTCGTTATTGCAAAGGCTCGGGTCATCTTTTATCTTCATGTCCCAAACTTCAAGGAAAGAAGGAGGGAAAACTAAATGTTGTGCAAGAGCCTAATAACACTTCTCTTGGTCAAGGTATTTCTCATTCTATCATTGATGGCATTATTATGTTTCGTGATCAACCTATTCGAGTTCTTTTTGACACGGGGTGCATTCTACTCTTTTATATCAAAAGAACTTATTGATACTTTGTCTTTAAATGCTATATGCTTGATGACTTCTTTGAGAATTACGAATCCGGTCAGCGGATCTGCAACACTCAATTTGCTTTGTAAAGATGTCGATATTATTTTATGTGATTTTTCTTTCCGAGCCGATTCGCATGTTATGCATTACTTAGGATTCGGAATGATTTTAGGAACGGATTAGTTTAACCGTTATGAAGCCCACATCATATGTTCTTAGAGGACTATTCATCTTCAACATCCTTAATATGTTAAGCAGATTTCTATTGTTCTTAAAGATTCAGATTCTAATTCGGTGGCATCCATATATTCTCTAAACCCTTGTGATGATGATAATGATGATAAGGAAGATGTCATTTCCCTCATTCGCGTTGTTCATGAATTTCTTGACATATTTGAGCCCGTTTCAGAGTTACTTCCTAAGCAAGCAATTGAGTTCAAAATTTATTTGATCCTGCCTATCACTCGTCCTCCTTATCGTATGTCCAATAAGGAAAATGAGGAGATGCGTAAACAATTGTCCGAATTGGAAGCTAAGTAGTTTGTTCGTTCTAGTTCCTCTCCTTGGGGAGCTTCAGCTGTCTTTGCGAAAAAATCTGATGGTACCATTAGGCTTTGCGTTGACTACCGCAGGCTTAATGATCTTACTATTAAGAATAAATATCCTTTACCTCGGATTGATGATCTATTCGATTAACTTTGTGGTGCTAGAGCCTTTTCACCATTAGACTTAGCAACCGGTTTTCTTCAGCTTTATATTGCAGAGGATAGCATTCCTTTAACATCGTTCTGTACTCGTTAAGGATCTTGTGAATGGCTTGTTATGCCATTTGGTTTAACGAATGCTCCAGCTTATTTCATTGACCTTATGAATTGAGTTTTCAAAGACTTCCACAATCGATTTGTTCTCATCTTTATAGATTATATTCTTGTTTATTCTAAAATTGAGGAAGAGCATGAAAAACAACTTCGGATTGTATTGGGTACTCTTAGGAGTAATCAATTGAAAGAAAAATTTTCTAAGCGCAACTTTTGGCAATGTTGTGTGAAGTTTCTCGGACATATTATTTATGAATTTGGAATTTCCGTCGATCCTTTAAAGATTGAAGCAAATCAAAATTGGAAGAGACCGGAGAATGCGATGGAAATCCGTAGTTTTCTTGGATTGGCAGGCTATTACCGTCGGTTCATAAAAGATTTTTATAAAATTTCTGTACCTCTTACTAGTTTGACAAAGAAGGGAGTTAAGTATATTTGGTCAGACAAATGTAAAGCATCTTTTCAGAAATTAAAAGAACTCCTTTCCGATGCTCCTATTCTTGTGATTCCCGAGGGGAACCAAGATTTTATTGTTTATATCGATGCTAATCGTGTTGGTTTTGGATCCGTTCTCATGCAAAGGGAACGTGTTATTGCTTATGCTTTTAGGTAATTGAAGCCTGCCGTGGCTAAATATGCCACTCATGATTCAGAGCTCACGGCGATTTTTCTCTCCCTTAGGGTTTGGCATCATTATCTTTTGGGAGAGAAATTTATTCTCTTCACCGATCATAAATCTTTGAAGTATTTATTTTCTCAAAAGGAACTTAATTCGCGTCAACAACATTGGCTAGAGTTCCTTACATATTATGATCTTGATATTCTTTATACCCTCGGAAAGGGAAATTGTGTTGCCGACGCCCTTAGTCGTAAGCAACAAGCAGTTGTTTCTATGATGAAATCCGAATGGAATGATCTCAAGACCTTATCCACTTGTGAGATACGAGATCATGAATCCAGTTCATGTTCATATCTTGTTTTATGTAGCCTTGAGGCTCATCCATCTCTTTTAAACCGCATTCTTAATGCTCAAAAGCATGATCCCGAATCGGCTCCTCTTAGCCAAACTTGTCGAGATAGTAATATTGATGGTTTGAAAGACTTTGAAATTGATGCTCGTGGCGCCATTCGAAAATTGGGTAGACTTATAGTGCCAAATATCAGTGATCTTCGTAAAGACATTTTAGAAGATTCTCATCGGTCTTAATTTACCATTCATCCCGGTAGTAGTAAAATGTACGCAGATATGAAGCGACTTTATTATTTGGATGGAATGAAATCTGATATTGCTAACTTCATTAAGCGTTGCATGACTTGTCAACTTGTTAAGGCCGAGAATCAAAGGCCCGGTGGGTTGTTGCAACCTTTGGATATTCCTGTTTGGAAGTGGGATCAAGTCTCATAGACTTCATTGATAGTCTTCCCCGTTCTCGTTCGGGTCATGACAATTTATGGGTGATTGTGGACAGACTAACAAAATCCGCCCATTTTATTCCCGCTCGGTCTAGTCGGACCGTACCTTTTTTGGCCAAACTCTATGTTAAAGAAATTTTTATATTGCATGGAGTTACTGCTTCTATTGTTAGTGATCGTGATCCATTGTTTACTAGTGGATTTTGAAAAGAGTCTTCAAAAAGCTTTGGGAACGTAGCTCAATTTTAGCACCACTTATCATCCTCAGTCCGATGGACAAACCGAGCGTGTGAATCAAACTCTTAAAGATCTTCTTCGTGCAAGTGTTCTTGATTTTGGGAAAAGTTGGGAAGATCATATTTCTCTTGTTGAGTTTTCCTATAATAATAGCTTCCAATCTAGTATTGGTATGACACCTTTTGAGGCACTCCACGGAAGGCCATGTCGATCTCCTTCTTGTTGGCTTGAGGCCGGCGAGAAGCTAGTTTTAGGTCCCGATTTTATTCATGATTCGATAAAAAGATTGACCTTATTCGTCATAGGTTGAAAGAAGCTCAAAGTAGGCAAAAATCCTATGCCGATAACCGAAGAAGGAATTTAGAATTTTCTGTGGGAGATTTGATATTTATTCGTGTTTCACTTATGTAAAGTGGTGTGCGTTTCACTCGATCGGGAAAATTAGTACCTCGATATATTGGTCCATTTTCCATCACCGAACGCATTTGTTCCGTGGCTTATCGCATTTTTATTACTGGCTCAATTTTCTGCTATTCATGACGTTTTCCACGTCTCTCAACTACAGAAATACTTTAGGGATTCCGATTCCATTCTTGAGACCAGTGTTGTTGAAGAAATTGAAGTTTCACCAAATTGACTTATGAGCAACATCCTATTCGTGTCGTTGCTACGGAGATTAAACGCCTTCGAAATAAAGACGTTCCGCTTGTGAAAGTTGAATGGTCCTCAAATCATAAGGATTGCACTTGGGAATCCAGAGAATTCATCGAGCGAACATATCTGGACTTACTCTCTCGTGCTCTTTAAGGTGAACTTTTTATTTCAGATATTCTTTTGTGTTGATATGCTTTTATGGTTGTTACTCTTTGTTTTCTTCTTAAGTACTGCGAGGATGCAATTTCTTTAAGGAGGATAGTCTGTAACAACCCGCATATTTTACGATTGTATATTTAAATGATTTATTTAAATATAGCATCGTTAGTTAGATTAAAGTCTATAATGCTACTATTTGTATACTGTCGTTTTAGGACTCAATACCACTTCCATTGTGTTCAATACGGCATTTGCGACCTTTTTGAGTATAAACATCGATATGTTTGGAGTTGCTTAGAATTTCGGTATTTTTCTATTGTGCTTTGGGTTTGGATTTCAGTCCACTAACCCAACTTCTCTATCTAATACCCTAACTCCACTCATTTCATTCATTTCATTCTTCATTTCCTAATACTCTCAAGCCCTAGAAAAATGGAGGAAAAGAAAAGAGATTAGAAATTCCTATGCTCTAATTCTCTTAGGAAATTCAACTTCAAATTATAAATTAAGGAGAAGCTTAGGTAAGCATCTTCTTCTTCTTCTCCACTTCAATCTCTCTCCAATTTTTAGAAATTCCTAAACCCTAACTTAGGAAATGTTTGCATTTGATCCTAGGTTGGAGCTTCTAGAGTTGAAGTTGAAGAGTGGTTTGTCTTTCCTTTGTGTTTGTGCTTCTCGTTCGTTTTTTTTGAGTTTAAAGGTGAGTTCTTAAACTCACATCTATGTCTATACCTTTGATAATTATTAGGTATGAATTCCTAATACCTATTTCATGTTCATTTGCTTTGCTTTGAATTGGATTGGTGAAGTTTCCAATTTTTTGGTACCTTGAAGTCAAAATTTATGAGAAATCCTACATTGGATGTTTTGACATGTTGTTTGGAGTGTATTGAAGAGCCTATAGGGCTAGGTTGTCGTTTAGAAAAATCCCTAGCCATTGTTGCTCGCTCGATCGCTTTTGAGATAATTTGGCCATCATTGGCCTAGCATATTTTTGCTCTGAGCTTTTGCTCAGAGATCTGGCATTAAGGTCAGACGTCTGGAGCTACGGGAATAAAATTCCAAACCAGCAGCTTAGACATCTGAGCTTACTTCTCAGACATCTGGCCGATTTTCCAGTCTTTCAGCTCAGACGTCTGGGAGAACCACTAAACGTCTGGTGCTGGTAATTCCACTCATCTTACTTGTTTTTGATGGGTTTCCATTTATATTGATTTCTTGGTTGATCTGATTGATCGCCATCATTTATTATTGACTTTGATGACCTCTTTCTACATTTTTGGGAATATCCATTTGATGGATTAGGTATGAGTTCCTAACACTTATTTCATGTTCATTTGCTTTGAATTGAACTGGATTGGTGAATTTTCCAATTTTTGATATTTTGAAGTCAAAATTTATGAGAAATCCTACATTGGATGTTTTGACATGTTGTTTGGAGTGTATTGAAGAGCTTATAGGGTTGGATTGTCGCTTGGTATAAATCCTTAGCTATCGTTGCTCGCTCGATCGCTTTTGAGATAGTTTGGCCATCATTAGCCTAACATATTTTTCCTATAAGCTTCAGCTTAGATGTCTGGTATTAAGGTCAGACGTCTGGAGCTACGGGAATAAAATTCCAGACTATCAGCTCAGATGTCTGAGCTTACTTCCTAGACGTTTGGGAGATCTGGAATAAAATTTCCAGTCTTTCAGCTCAGACATCTGGAAGAACCACCAGACGTCGGGTGCTGCTAATTCCATCCGTCTTACTTATTTTTGATGGGTTTCCATTTATATCGATTTTTGGTTGTTCCGATTAATCTTCATCATTTATTATTGACTTTGATGGCCTCTTTCTAGATTTTTGGGAGTATCCATTTGATGGATTTGATATCGATTTTTATAGATTTGATTCACATCATCGAATGTGAACTTGGGAGATCGATTATTTTCACAATCATCTTCTGTGATTTGTCACTTTAAAATACAAAGGTTTCTACACTAGCAGTAAATATTCAAACCCTTTCACAAAACGATTTCAAAGTTACTTTCAATAGAGAGCTCGTTTTCGAAACTGTCTTCCAATCTATTAGTGTATACAAACTTTACCTCATTTATATGAGAAATCTAATTAAACGACTTAGCAAAACAAGCGGTATGAAACGCTTGCGTTTCCTTTGTCGGTTTATTCTTGAACTTGTTCGATTGAAATCTGGTGACAATTTTCGAGTGAAAATCTACAGTTTGTTCGTAAATATTTAAGTTAAGCCATTGGTTATGGGACATGAAGCTAAACTCATTTATTTACTAGCTTAGTGTAATTCACACTTCTTATTTATCAATGGTGATCATTTTATGGTTTAGACTAGCGATATGCGATGTCTCCTTGTTCGTGTGGGGGACAGTATCTCGTTATGTTGAGCTTTGTTTCTCTTTGTCCACGGAGGGGACTATACCTCGATTTTATGGAGCTTCGTCTTATTTTTATGGGCTAACGACTCAAGATATTTTGAACGTTCTTTGAAGTTTCGACTCATTTCTATGGGCTAGTGACCCATGTTCTTTTATGGAGATCAGTTCATCGGACGTACCGTTGTACTATGTTGTTGTTCTGGCTTATCAGGTCCATCGGGCATACCATTGTACTACGTCGTTGTTTCAAATTATTTGAGTTTCATGTTCCTCGGACGTACCAATATTGTACTACGTCGTTGCACCGGCTCTATGGTTAGCAACCATGGGATAGCGTCCCGTTTGTGATGCACGTGTTGGCGAGTTTCCATGCTCCCGTTTGTGACAGGCCTCCCCCTTTGTGATTTTTGGATTTCTAATTGATGATTTCTGGAATTTGTGTTTCATCAATTTTTGCAATTGGCATTGATATGTTTGTCAATATTTGTGGTTTGGTGAATAAAATAAAAAATATGACATTCTTTTTGGTGTTCGAGATTCTTGAGATATTATATGATTTTTGTTGTTGTTATATGTATGCTTGTCAAAGTATGGCATTATTATTATCATACATTTTTGTCATATCTCTTATCCTATCTCATTTTATCTGGCATTTATAGGTAGAGTGATCCGTTTATTATTTTCTTCTTAAATAATATTCGGGTCAGACTAAGGCATTTCTAGTGCTTCCGCTTGACTTCTTATCAGGGTCCATCATCTGACTTTTGGCTAACTACTTAGCTTAGTAGTTTTTGTTTTATACATTCAAGATAGAGACTCCTTGATGTATACATATTCTTTTATCTAGCACTTGTACCTATTCTTTTGTGATGTAATGGATCTTATATGACCACTACTTTGATGTACACTTTTATATGTTATATTCATATCTGTTTTTGCCTTTGTGATATGAATATATATGACTGATTTGTGTTATGCTTATTTTATATTTTTTTTCGAAGACCACATAGCCACTGTGTAGTGGCTTTGAGTTTGTATTTGGTATGTCAGATTTCCTCTTAAATCGAAATGCATGTAATACTATCTGACATATCGGTACTCGCACAAAGCAATTACATGGATGGTCGCTCCTCAACAGCCTTATTCTTCGTGCTAGTCGACAGCATTACCCCATAGTGTCCTTGGCTAGTGTGAGTATAAAGATGGGGCGTCACATTATTAGTCAGCTCATGAAAAATATTACATCAATAGTGGCCCTAGAAACTATAATTAAGAGAGATTGTCAAAATAAAAGGGGATGGGAAACCATAGTTAATTTACTTGTTTTCATATCATCTTAATATTTTAAATTGTTATGTCTAGCCATTTTGGATGCAGGAGCACATTATATTGTTTTATAAAGTTTTAGGATGCCAGTGAGGGAAAAATCCATTCCACTTTATGGCTGGGTCTCACTAGATATCTAAATGGTTTGAGCTGGTAGATATTAGGCTTTATGCCTGATTCAAATTTTATGTTTTCCCCTTAAACTCTCGAGTGCTTAATTGATTTTGAATGGTTTTAAGGTTTAGGTTTTCAGGTTCTCTTTAAGACGAATAAGCTTTTGGAGACGTGCAGGAGACATGTTAGTTATTTAGAGTTCTTTTCTATTTTGGTTCCACTATGTTTTGTTGTAAATTCAAAGACGCTTAATTTCCTAGTTATATACTCTGATCATCCAAGGAGGCATCTTCATATGTCGCTCTGGCGTATGTTGTAATAATTAAATTTTCTCTGAACGTAATTCTCATATTAGGATTATGTAATGAATTTGAAATGCTTTGAAATTTAATGAGAAAGTTGTTTATTGATTTCTAAAATTTTCCATATCTGTGTGTTTCTGTTATATCAATATACCTAATATTACCGTATTTGGTCGTTGAGGATTAATTACTATAGATGACTGCAGCATCCATAGCCGTTAGTTTTAGGCCTCCAAATGGGGGATGTTACACTAATGCTTAAAAACCCATTAAGGGGGATTAATGTAAAGTCTTAATGCTAGGAAAAATATTTATTTTATTGATTAGAAATTACATATATTTTCTACTATATATAGATATTTTGACAGATTCTTAAGAGATTGAAAATTCCATAACATCCCTTGAGTTATTGCACGCATATTATACACAATAGGAGATGTAAAGCCCCGTAAACATCTTTGACGCTATTTAACTCCTGTTATATGTGATATTGATTTGACTTACATAAGGATATTTTAGTTCTGACTCTATGCATTGAAGATCGTATTATTCTGGAGGACGAAGATGAAGATCTAGTATATTATTACTAGTATTATTCCCTACATTATGTTGTTCTGCTGCATTGTTTTATTTTGTCTCTATTGTACATATAACTCTGATTAATGTTGTAAAAGTATAATTAAATTTATAGTGTAAACAGCTTCATGAACTATTTGTTTGATAATTATATTTTGTCATTCCGCTACGAGATTCTATGTTTTTTCTTCTTTTCTTATTTTTCTTAATTCACCCCACTAATTATTTATGTTTCAGATTTTTTTGAGTTCGACATGTGCGGTTTATTGCCAGCTTAAACCTCCCGAAATGCGGATCATCACACGTGTACAGTATTAATAAAAAGTTATAAACACATCGAAAAAAATATTCAAAATAATATATAATGCAAAAAAAATATCAAAGACACACAGATCACAACGGAATAATGAATCTCATAATTTATACAATTGTAAGTATACAAAATGGAACACTAGACTCACATAATATACAAGTGACAATTCTATAATCTCAACTATACATCTTAAATATACGAAGTCCAAATGGTTAAAATGAGATAAACTAAAAGTCCAAAGGTATATCTCTCAGCTAGCCCAATCATCCTCAGGTCAACCTGTAACCTAAAAAATCTCGGCCTGACCCTAGCATCAGATAAAATTTAGGTCATACTATCTCTAAATATCAAAAGGTGAGATACTGATAACAAGAATATATGACTTAACTATATCAAAATAAGTCATATCAAATTGATATGTTCAAATAATATGTATGCACATTAACAAAATATATGACTTTGTCCTCTTTAGTCCTACGCAGTACCACGTAAAAGTTGACCCAGAACAATATAGACATGCATATTTATATAGGAGCTACCTAGAACAATGTATAAATATCTATCTAGAACAATATAGATATTATCTCCTATATAAAATCTATCTAGAACTATATAGATTAAGCGAATTTATCTATCCATAAAAACATAGATAATGTCGAGCTATTAATAACTAAAGAGTTGTGGCCAATCTAGAACAATATAGACCACAACGCATGTAAATATCAATTCATAACAATATAGATAATACATCATCACAAACCTATATAGAATAATATATGTTTTCCTACCAATATTTAAAAATGTATCGACTCTCAAGTCAATTAAAAACGAGTTAGTGTCCCTTAGGAATCTATCGTCCATCAACAAAATCCAAATATCCTTAGATAATACAAATCTAAGTGTTGACTACTATCATTCAAGTAATCACAAGAATTTAGTCAACTGTCCTATACCAGAAAGTAAATTCAAGTATTTACTAAAACTACTAATTTTCACTTTATACTCTATTTAAGAAATTATAATAATAAGCAAAAGAATTTATAAATATTCCATACCAATGACAATTCAATCGTTTATTAAAATTCTTTGTTTCATATAAAAGCACAAATTCCAATAAAATCCGTAATACACAATAAATAAAATAAAGGAGTATTAAAATCATTTTATCTGTTTTAAAATAATTGAAAAAGAAAAGATAATAAATGGGTAATTTCTTTTGAATAAAATTTGAAATAAATTAATTACTCATTTTTATACCGTGCTTGTAAAAATTTATTTATTAAAGTAAATGACAAAGCAAGCTAAGTGAAATGGTGAGGTAGTCACAATGAAAGCACGTACATAAAATTTTCAAAACATATATACATGTTTTTGTAAAGTATGTACAAACAAGTTTTGAAAAATCAAAAAGCAATACATTCTTAAGTTTTCTAATCTATTTTCAGTGCGTGCAAATATCCAAACTATCTAAAACAATTTAATAGAGAGATGATATAGATTTTAGCTTGATTTTTAGTTTACTATAAACAAGTTTTTGGAACAGCAGCCATGAAACAAACAGATAATAAACAACAAGAATCAACAACCAAAATCTTATGTTACTTCTTATTTATTCTACTAGAGATTGTAATTAAAAATAATTATGAGTTCTTCAACTCACCTTTTCTTCTCAATTTGACAATGAATCAACAGCAGCAACTATTGTTTCAACAAGAAAAATCGTAGAACTGACAATTAATCAAAACAAAGAGAACTAGTTTAATCACTGTAATTGAAATAGAAACTCTAACAAGAGAAGATAGAGTTTAAATTCCATTACCTAAATTTATCTCCTTTCTATGATTACTAAATAATTTGCTAAAGAACTTGAGAATCGAATAATTGATTTTGGGTTAGAAAGAGGAATGAAGGCTTAATTTTGATTTCTAAGCTTCTGTTTTAGTTTACTACGTAAGGAGATGAGTTGAGGAATAGAAGTACGTATAGTATGCAGAAAAATAGGAAACTTTCTCATTACTCAAATAGCTAAATGGATCTAGGCCCATTAAAATAAATTCATAACCAATTCTAATTAAATTGGTTTAACTCTCTAATTCTTTACACTAAAATGCTTCATGAAATAATTACTACTAGTTTTAAAACTTAATATCAAACTTAATATATAAAAACACAGCTTCTTAATTATTCAATAGCTCAAAACTTCTATTTAACTTAAAAAGGAATGTATAACTTTTTAAATCATCTTTTATAATCATAACAAAAGATTTACATCCAATTCTTCTTAAAATTGTTAATTACTTAAAACACCAAAAATGTTTACTTCATACGTTAATTAAACAATAAGAACTAACTAATAGAGTTCTCATTTTAAAGAATTTATTTATTGTTTAGTTAAAATTCACTTCTTATTTAAATTATTGTTTAACAAAACACTTAAATTCTAATTCTCCAATTAGATAAATGATAAACCAAATTTCTCATTTAAATCTCCAGTTAATAACTTCATTTAATTTAAATTAACAACTCTGAAAAAAGCATGGTTTTTCAGCGCTGAAGGGAAGTGGTAGGAGGTGATGAGAGCTTCACGTTGACGAAGTTTGGTGGCACCATGTCGAAGGTGGCGGTGACAAGGCATATATGAATAGTGCAACAGCTGTTTTGAGTCGTTTTCGACTGTGGGGGCGGCATTGAAGGCAAGGCTTGTGGCGGAGTAGACTTCGTGGCCTAGGGATGTCATAGGCAATGATGATATGTCGTTGGCAGTGGTGGTAATAAAGGAGGAATGTCGCGACGTGGGTTAGGTTCGTGCAGCTTGGGTTTAAGAGAACGTAATTAGCCTAATACCTTAATTAATTATGTCAATTATTAACTAATTAATTTCATGATGTTCTAATGATCGTATCTTGTTCGTATGAGGTCCAATTGAGATGCCATTTTCAGTGTTGCATTTGTATTGGGATTATCTAAGCAATGGAGTTGATTTGCTGAGTTCAGAGCTACTAGAAATTTTAGTCAAAATTGAACCGTGTTCAATTCGATTTAGGACTATTTGGAAATGCGAAAGCATCTGGTGGGGCTTGGGTGAGTTTTACTCACCATTTGATTATATATTGTTGTATATATAGTTGTTGTTGTATTAAAAATATAAACCGTGTAACTAACAACGTGGGCTATTACTTTTGGACCTAGCCTTGTTTCGTAAAACAAGTGAAAACATTGTCATTAAGTATAATAATTTCAATTTGATCATCTATAACATGTATCGTGGCCCAAAATACTTGTTTACATGTTTGATATTGCTTTGTGAATAGTGATAGTATGTTTTGTATATTAGAAACAATTAATTCGTCATAAATATGCTTTGAAATCCCCGATAACTGACATATGCTAGATTGGATAATTTGGGGAAATTGTGGAAATACATATATACATATATATTGATTATTCTACACATGTTTGGGTGTGTGTGACATAATTCTATTGGTTTGGACATATATGGAAATTGGAAATAGAAATTGTAAATGGTAGAAGCGAAACGGTCGCGATGGATGCACTTTGAAATCGTTGTGATCTGCGAATTTAAAGTTAACTTAGAAAGACATCCTAGGGCTTCTTCACATTGATTGATGAGTACTGTCAGTGTACTTTTTATGGGAAAATAACAAGGCTTAAATATATTTTTGAAACCATTTATGGACTTATAAAGATATGGTTTTAAATTATAAAAACAAGGTTTTTAAATGGTTTTTAAACTAAGACTCTAAAATATAGTATAAATATATTAAAATAATATTTTTAGTGTATAATGGTTTTGAAAGATGTTAAAGAATTTTAAAATGATTTTATATAATAGTATTTTACAAATGATTTATAGTATTTTATTAAATATCTTAGTTTTATAAATAAATTAATATACGTAAATTTCTATCTTTTTAAAGGTGTTTTAATAAATATAGAAGTTTTGAAAAGGGAAGTTTGGTATTTGTAAATTAATTTAAAAGGAGTTTTGGGATTATAACGCCTATGTTATAAGAAATTGTTTGATAAATCGATTAAAAAGGTATATTACCTTGTTTAATAAGTAAAGCTATACTTTAGAGTTTTGAAATGGATGATTCAAAGCTAATGGCAAGTATAAAAGTGGATTTTTGGTTTATAGTATCAATGTTTGTGCAATGTCCGTTTTAACCCATATATTGTATTTTTGAATAGTAGTTGGATTTTCAAAATGGAGTTTTAAAGACAACGGGATTGCAAAGTGTTTTGGGGTTTGTCGTAAATAATGTTTTAGAAACATTTGTTTTTAAACCCTTAGATAACATTTTAAGTGTTAAAATATCATAAATAAGTTTGGAAAATACTTATATCTTTAATAATGGGATTTTGAAGAGAGTAACAAGAATAAATTTGTTTTGGGTTTGTTGTGGCAATGTGTTAGTAACATTCACCTTTAACCCGTTTGGTTATACTTATGAATGCAAATTAAACTTTAAAAAGAATGTTTTAAAGATAATCACAAGTGAAATGGTTTTTGATTTGTAGTAACGACATTTGAGTAACATTTGTTTTAAGCACTTTGAATTGATTCGTGAATATACTTATATGATTGGAATAATTATATGAATACTTTTAGGAAGTGTAGAAATGTGTTGAAAATGAATAGTGATGTTTTTAAGTAAATAGTGTAGTTTAATTAACGAATGGAGTTGCATTTATAAGGAGTTTATTGAGTAAAAATGAGTTTTACTAATAAAAGAGGATTTTAATTGATAAAGGAAGATTAATTAAAAAGGGGATTAGAAGTCGTTTATATGACTTGATCCTGCTTGTCTGTTTTGATTGTGCTTTGTGTGCTACTAATTATGGACAACATACAGGACTTGGTTTTTCTGTATGCGATTATTCTCATAGTATTGGATTGTTTGTTTATTTGATAGTTAAATAACAGTCTATCAAAACTATGCCAGAATATACTTTGGAAATATATAGAAGAGAAACGAGGATTATATGATATAGTTACCTTCGGTGATGCTATTCAGTACATATAGACTCGTTTTTCTCTTCTAGGACAAATGATAAGGAAATCCGTCCACCTAAACGGTTAGGAGGTGATCTCCGATCTTTTATGTTGTCTGTTTATTTCGTATAGAATCGGGGTTGAGTTTCCCGAAAAATCGATCGATTGGTTTTGGAGCACCCAGTAAGCGGTGAAGTGTACTTATATAAGATGACTTAAAACCGTAACCACTTTGAGACCATATACGTGTTCTACGCTTTGGAAGTGAATCGTAATTTCTTTGTGATGGCTTCGTTATTTCTTTGTGATAGGTTCGGATTGCTTCATTATGTTGGAATCTATATCGAGATTTGCGATCTGTTTGATATGCTCGAACACATGTAGTTGTTCACGATCTATTCAGGATGTGGGAATCCATGTGTGATTCTGAAGCCTTTTGAGGTATGGAAATCATGTGTGATTCTGAGATCTTTAAGGAATCCATGTGTGATTCGGGGATCTATTGAGGAACCTTGTGTGGTTCCGAGAATTGTTTGGGATATGGGAATTAATGTGTGGTTCCTTGTTCTATTCGAGTTGGAGCTCATGTGGAAGTTCTACCTGGGTGGTGACTCATGGGCTAGAATGCCTGACATAGCCGCATCATCGGTATGGCAAGAACTAGAGATATGAGACATAGCCAGTAGGATTGGCAAACCCATAGGGTGCATGCGACTTTATTTTTGATATACTTAGTGGGATATGCATGCAGGAGCGATGCATCAGGTTTTAGCAAGACTAGCTGTGGTTTTCCTATGGTACATTCACTGGGGACGTACGACACTTTGGAAGGATATCTCTGATCCTTGTTCTATAGTTCATATTCGGCTTCCCTGAAGAGATCAATGTGGAAATCCTACACAATTAGCGAATATGCCTTAGTAGTTATGATTGTATACCTATTATTATTGTGATGTATACTCACTTGCATCGCAACTATGTGATTATTTATATTCCACACCTTAGACATTATTATACCATCAATGGATTTTATAATAGAATGATTTGGTTATCATAAGGGAAAAATATATCTTTGTTTATTAACGACATGTCTTACAATATACCTTTATTTTAAAAGGTTTTAAGATATAATAAATTCTATGTGATTTGAGTTTCTCACGCTGGTTTACCAGACTGATCCGGGTGTTATTCTCTTATAATGCTACGGTCAGCTCGAGTATGCTTATAGATTTAGTTGTTGTTCATTAGAGCTCTTGGAGGAGCTGGAGATTCCAGAAATGAAATACGATGGTTTGACGAACAATTTTTGTATAAGGTATGACGTGACCCTGACTCCCGTGAGTCAGCTTATATGTGACTGAAACAGAAGCCATGCCAGGCCAAGAAAGATCATTCCTCATATCCTGTGTAGTTAATTCCCCGCTATTACACCTCTATAGCCCTGCTATATCTCATAGCGGATTTCTACCGCTACGATTTTTCCATATAGCCCTCAAAATATAGCCTTTCACTTTAATCCCCGCTATTTCCGCTATATCCCGTTATTCCCGCTATATTTTGCTATTTCCGCTATATCTTCTTTAATAAAATGAATTAAAAAATTGCATTTATACATTATAAAAATTATGAAACTAATTTATATGATTTAATTTTTAATATATTTTCAGAAATGAAAATACTCTAATATTCTACTAAATTCAATTATGTTATATAACAGTTTTATGTTTATTTAAAGTATATTCGCACATGTTTTTGTTTAAAATTATTTACGTATTAATTATAGTTCAATTGAATGATAATTTTTTATTTAATTACCATTTATGTATTTGTAAAAACATTAAGTACGAGCTTTATATGCTATTTTAAAGCCATCCGCTATATCCTGCTATATCCTCGCTGTATCCCCGCTATGACTTTTTGCACCTCCACCGCTTCGAATCTGCCAAGCGCTTTAACTGCACAGCTCCTATCTAACTCATTTCTTCGATACCATATCTATTACTTTGTGATTGATTTGGTGGCCACCCTTACTTTTGATTTAGGAGTGTGTTTCGAGGTGGGGGGTAATAGCAGCTATGCGTTACCACCACTCCGGATCCACAATTGGTATATCTATCCATGCATTGCCTCGAGTGACGTGTTCACATGCCCTAGAGCACCTTCTACGAGTTTGTTTTGTACCATACGTATGGAGTGCTCTCTGTGTAAATCTCCAGTTTACAGAGGAGCGTACGATACAATATAATATATAGAAACATATAAAATGGGTTAAGGGTGATATGGGTAACCCCTTAACACTATTTTAATACTTTTACTTTACTGTAAACATATTATAATAGCGTGTTGTACTACATAGTAGATAGTTTAACGGATGCTAAAGAGACGTGAATCTCGAACATCTCTTAAGTTATTGCACTCACGTTAGATACTAGATAGGAGATGTCAAACCCCGTGAGCATCTCTGACGCCTTTCCACTCATATTTATTCACCGTTTATTCACCGTTGATTAACTTACATAAGATCTTTTAGTTCTGACTCGAGTTTTTGTCTTTTCAATCCGTTCAGGTTAGCCTGAGCATTTCAGGGTTGAATACCTTATTTTTGAAGGAAGAAGATGAAGATTTGTCGTATTATTATTATTATTATTATTATTATATTTATTCCACTGAATCATGTTTTTCCGTTGCATTTATTTATTTATTTATTCATGTTTATGTAAATCTGATGTTTGCGTTTTAAAAATAATTAAATATAAATATAAAATAGCTTCATGAATCGTTATTTGATTATTATATTTTGTCATTCCGCTGCGAGATTTTGTATTTTTTTATTTCTTTCTCTTTTTCTTATTTACCTCATAACAATCTGCCTTTTTAATGGTTTTACTATGACATGTGTGTCTGCTTAAAATATCAAAAAGGCAGGTCATTGCAGTCGGTAATAGAGCTTAGGTTTAGCGTTAACCATAGCTTTGTGGGGTTTGACTCGTATAAAATTGGGTAGTAATACCCTTCAATGAGTCGTTGAGTGTATATATACGAGGGAGCGTATTTGTTAGTGTTATAAAAGGTATATTGTGTTAATTTGTTCCGTTTTGTGTTTATAAATTCTGGGTAGTGCATAGGATGCTATGGCATCGATTAGGATTTCTAAACACTTAATAGGGCAGACCGACACAATATTTGTTTTGAAATATAGGTAAATGAAACAATCTTGCCTATTATATATTTTTACATATATAGTAATAATGTTATAAATGATATGTTCGATTGTAACATATTTGTTTGATAGGTAGTGAAATTTATAAATACTGGTTGATATAAGAGATTGTAAATAAAAAGAACATAAATCGAAAATTTTAGAACTGAAGTTCCGGGATTTTTGAAAATTTCTTTCGAAAGATTTTGGAACATAGTATTAATACTACTTAGAAGTATTTTCTAATACAAATATTTCAAGGTGACTTAGAAGAAACATTTTAAAATGAGATTTTAAAGGAAATAAGTTTTGTACTCCCTTCTTAGTCACTAGAAAATAATTTCAATGATGAGTGCACGCATCATCGATGTTCATTTTCGAGTTTCAAAGTGGGAAGACCGCTGTAGTAGTTTTATTGCACATCCATTTTGATAAACGAAACTTAATTTTAATTTTTGAAGTTTGATTTGATATAAGTGTATATATATATATATAAGTTATGAGTGTATATATATATATTATTTTAAAATGATTGAAATGGAACCCGACATTTAGTTCATTAATTTCTACGACTTAGAGATTTTAATTATTGTAATGAAATGAAATTTTGACTATTTAATAATTGGAATTTCTAAAATAAAATTGAAGAAATAGAATGCTATGTTAAAATGATTAATGTAATAAATAAGAAATTGAAAATTTGTAAAATATAAATAAAAAGGAAATGAAAAATATTAAAATGTAACTATTGAACATTTTGATATAAAATAAATATGAAAAATCTTATAACATTTTATTGCATTCTTAAAAACATATATATAACTTACCAAAATAATTAAAAGTTGAAATGTTAATATGAATATGTAATTGAATATTATACAAGTAAAACTTGGAAAATGAAGATGTTCAATGGAATTACTTCTATAAATAAGAATTCTAATGTTATAAATTGTTATAAATTTAAGTTAATAATTCAAAATGCTACTAATTAAATGTAAATAAAAGTGAATAATGTAAGAAAAATAATTATAAACTTAAGTTGACATATAAGCTATCTATAATTAGATTAAACAGTAAAAGGTAAATACTGTAAGTAAATAATAATATACTTGAATTAATATTGAAGCCATTTATAATTAAAATGAATACTATATAAGTTTAATGATTATAACATCAGAACATTGAAAATATTTTGAAATGGATTTAATATTCAATAATCCTTTATATATATATATATATATATATATGAAGGAATGAAAGTGAAAAAGAAATATTCTATAAATGGTGAATTGAATTTTAAAGAGACTTACCTAGTAATGTATAATCCAATAGTTCAAATAAAAATAACTTACTTAAGCAATGAATGTGAAGTAATAAATGAAAGAAATTGGCACTCTATGAATAAAGGAGAAATGAACCTTTGTAAGTAATAATGAATGTGAATTAACAATGGTAAATATTATATGAATGAGAAAGGAAAATTAAATGATGGAAAAATGGGGAAATCAAAATAAATTGTAAATGTGAAGTAAACTGAAATATAATGTATATAATACTTCAATAATTAATCCATTTATAATTCAAATAATTGAAATGGATATAACTTATGTAAGAAAAGAATGTAAAGTAATGAAATAGGCCTTACATGAATGAAAATTAAAATTTTGTAAGTAATGACGTGAATTAAAGAAAATTATTGTAAGGAAAAAAAGGAAAAAACAATTAATGACATGAAAAGATAAAGAGAGTAAACTATAAAATAATATGTTGGATTCTTTGTTTGTATTGGCTTATGGATTGGTTGGGAAAGGGCACTTCTATTTTGTATAAAGATGTATAAATAATCAATAAAGTTTTATCTATGACTATTGAATGTATGGTTTACTCCCTGGTTTATTTATCATTTTATATGATTAGTAGTTCTGAACCCAAACAAACCATTTTTTTTGGTTGCTATGGATGGATGATTGCTTTCTTTGTTGAAACGGTGTTTGTACAGCTACTTGTTTGCAAATGATTATTGTTATGTGGTGATGTTTGTTTGTTATTAATTGAAATAACTTAAATATTTCCCTTTTATATAATTATTAACTCATTTGCATTATATAAGTGGAATACAGGTTTATGGAAGAAATTGCTACTGCTTTTGATTTCATAAATAAGCATTGTTTGCCCGACAAATAGGCACGTTCTCGGATTACGGTTTTAAAGCGATATTATATGGTTTTCCCTTGGTTTGGGATATATTATTTTGAAAAATATGATATATTTGTTATTTTTTAAATTATTATTTCTCCCAGACCTCACAGTACAAAGAAGACTTTGCCAAAATATTCCGTAAATTTTGGACTTAGAAAATTTAGTGAAAGGTTTTTCAAACTTTTATTAACTTGCGTATAAAAGGATTTAATGGTTATAAATTGATATATTTTATTTAAATTATTTAATTTTGTAAATTTATTTGTTTATAAATTTAATATTCTGAATAAGATATATTGATTACTTAATTCCTTCTTTTACCTCCTTTTTCCTTTTTGGGGATGGAAAGTTTTGAGTGGGGGCGTGTGTAATGGCCCATAAATTTTCGATAATTAAAAGTTGTTAATTTGATAGGATATTGTGATTTAATGTTGAAAGAAGTAAAAATTTGTGAGTTAATAAAAAGAAGATAGCTGAAATGAAATGTATATTATTAATTTAGGGTAATTTATAATTGCTTTGAATGAAATTCCAGTTAATTAAAATGATTAAGAGTTAAAACTGATATAGATTGTAAATAAATTACAGTAATGTGTGCATTAATTAATAATTGGATATAAAGAATAATTGATAGTTAAAAACTGATTAATTAATGAAGTAGATGTAATTAATTGTAATTGATAAGAGTAGTGTTGTATAAGTTGTTATAACAATTGGTGGTAAATAATAAACTTACAAATGCTATTAAATGTAGAAATCATGAAAATTGTTATTTATTACTAATTTAATTAAACAATTACAAATAAATGTAACAAATGTTACATTAATGTGAGTTAAGACAATAACTGCAAAATGTGAATGTAATACAATGTATAAAAATGTTAAATTTGTTTGCAAGGCAATAATTAATGGAAATAAAAGAGTGAAACAAAGATAAACTAATTTATTGAGATTTTAAATTATAATAAAATTGACAAAATTCAATATAATGGAAATATAGTAGTCAATACAAATAAAAGATGGAAATTGTAGCATATTAGTGAAATAAGATATCAATAAATATTAACTATACTATTAGAGTAATAATTGATTAATAATTGATTGAATATAAAGATTGAAATCAAATTGAATCAATTTATTGGGAATAAATTACAATTAATTGGATTTAATTATAGTAGAATTTGGACACTGTAATTAGTACAATGACCAACACTGCATTGTTATATAAACTTGTATTAAGTTATTGTAAGTGTCTAAGTGATTAAAAGGGATGAAATTTATTAACTATCAAATTTGAATGAAAAACAGTGATTTAATTAATTAAATTTTAATTTATTTAATTAACGTGAAATAGCCTTTTTGACCACTGACTCGGATTTCGACGAAACCAGTTTCATCGGATCCGTAACGATGAATTATTGTAGGATTTCAAGTTTCGTAGCGATCAGACATGTCTTTCGATCACACGGACTTGAAATGCCAAGAAATCAATTCAATTAAAATCAATTTTAAATAAACTGATTTTCAATCTAACTTCTTCATATGATGGAATTTGGAATTGAAACCTATTCCACTGAGTTTAAAACTATCGAAAACATCTATTTTGATACATGGGATGACCAGTTTTCATTGTGGAGTCAGAATAGGATTTTTGGGTCGATTGTCGTTTCAAATCAATCGATCTAGTCCATTTATTCTATTTTTCAGCTTTTCCTGTTTATAGCCCATTATAAACCCTAATTTTTTTCTTATTCCATTTGTCTGTACGTACATTTCATATGTCCACTTCTTCTTCTCAATGCCAGATAAACCAAAACCAATTCCAAATTAAATTGCAAATTAAAATCAAATCAAAAATTCAAACTCCTCCAAACTATATCAAATTATATATCAATTCAAAGCACTTGACGAGCATAATTCAACGGCGTGATTCGTTTTTCAATCGGATTCACCGTTTGTCCAGATATCCATGATTTGTTTTAGGCCGTCCATTGTTTATTGCCTCGTTTAATAGTGGATCGTCATCCTTGCGACAATCAGGAGGGGTTGGCTTGTAGAGGAAGGTGAATAGCGCACATCGGTATGGTTCGATTGTGTCGGAGGCGCTTCAATTTTCCATAATTGTCCAGGGGAGTTTTGCGATGGCGGATGGACGTGGGTTGTGTCATCGGGCGGCACGCATAGGGGTTTGAGGCGGCTGGTCAATGGGAGGACATCGGTGATGTCAGAGCGGAGGATGGTGGTCGGAATCACGTGCATGGTCAATGCTTTTGTGGCGGCTGAACGTTGAAGGGGATGGAGTTGTTTAGGGTTAGCTGCTGTGAACAAAGACGTTGACGTGGTCGTTCGGTGTTGGCTTTATCTTTTTTTATTTCATATAAATATCAAGGTTAAACGTTCTAATTTATATAACTTTTGCATACGAGGTCCATTTCACGCGCGGTTTGTTTCATTTGGATCGTATCAAAATTACAGACATTTTGACACTGGTTTGGACGTATTCTAAAATTGTTTGAAATTGGGCCCCAAATTGGATTTTAATTCGATTTAAAATCAAAGGTGAGTGTTTTAACCCACTCATAATTACTAAATTACCTTATATTAGTTATATTAAGTTTACTGTGTGATTAGGAATTTATTTATTGATGTTTGGTATGTTTAAATTTTCATCCTGGTTAAATTTGACTCTTATTGCATTTAATCATCATTTTAATATAATATTGAAATTTTAATTGTCAAATTTAATATCTATTATTAATTATCAGTTATCTAATGATGTTTATGAATTGAGTTGGATAATGATTATGATGGATGCTTGATTGTTGATATTAGATGACTGGATGTTGTATTTTTATATTGTTATAACACTGCAAGTTCCCTATAGGTTGAAATGATACATACCCGAACGACCTATAGGCTAGGTCGTTATGGGTTGAAATGATAGACTCGAGCGATTTTATGAACTTTTATTTAATTCGGGATTACGGTGTAAAATGATATATAACCGTAAAATTTAAATTGCGGATTGAAATGATAAATATCCATATCACTTGATCCTAGGGTAGAAATTATATACAGACACCGGATTGGTTAAATTAAATGATTTTTGAATCTTTGAAATTTTGAATTCAATTAACTGGCATTTTGAAACAGAAATTGATGTATATAAACTGAATTATTTTCGATAATCCAAGTGTTAATGCTGAAGTTGGAATTGATTTAATGAATTGTTCAGAGGATTTAAAATTGGAATTTCAAAGTTGAAGTATCAAATATAAATGAATTTATTGGAATTGAGTTATTGAAAATGTTTGAATATAATTTTGAAATCTATTTATACTAATTTAAACTATTTTAATTAAATTAACTATTTTAATTAGTTCAAAGCTAGTTTAATTTATATAAATCTATTTAAACCTATTTAATCCAATTTAATCTATTTACATACTTTAAACTAATTAAATTTATTTAATCTGTTTTAAATCTGTTTTAAATCTATTTAATATAAATCAAATCTATTAAACCTAATTAAATCATTTTAAATCTAATTAAATCAAAGTTAAACCTATTTAAACTATTTTTACTATTTAAACTATTTTAAATCTATTTTAAACTATTTTTAAAAACTATTAAAACTATTCATGGCTACCTAAACTATTTTCTAAAATTTCAAAATGTGTAAAGTTAATGTATTTATATTTAAAATCCTTGATGATGACACAACCTAAGTTGGAATTTGGAATTAATACCTTTTGTGAAATGACATATTTGAGTGAATAAGATGATTTTGAAATGAGGAATTAATTAACATATCTTATCAATAATTTCAAAGTGAATATGATTTTTGAAGTGAATATGATTCGAAGAGATATAGTTTGAAATAAAATATGATATTATGATATTAATTATGAAATGATTTCTGAAATGTAAAAGAACCATCCGACGTGAAATAAGTATTTGGTTGTTAAAGAGACAAGATTGGATATTTTCATACTCTCTGCCAATACCGAAAACCACTTTAACAATTGTGTACGTGGTGGATTCCAGAAATAAAGTAGGATGGTTTGGCGAACGATTTCTATATGAGGTATGATGTGACCCTGACTCCCGTGAGTCAGCTTAGATGTGACTAAAACAAGAGCCATGTTGGGCCAAGTGAGGTCATTCCTCCTATCAAAAACATTTCTTCGATACCATATCTGTTGCTTTGTGATTGATTTGGTGGCCACCCTTGATTTTGATTTGGAAGCGTGTTCCGAGGTCGACGGTAGTAGTTGTTATGTGTTACCATTAGTCCGGATCCGCGGTAGGTATATCTACCCTGGCATTGCCTCGAGTGTCATGTACACATCCCCTAGAGCACCTTTGATGAGTTTTTTTACTATACCTATGGAGTGCCCTCTGTATAAACCTCTAGTTTACGAAGGAGCATACGGTACTATATAGACTATGAGAATATTTAAACTGTGTTAAGGGGGATATGGTAACTCCTTAACGCTATTTAATACTTTTACTTTAGTATAGACATATTATTATAGTGTATTGTACTACATTGTAGATTGTTTAATGGATCCTTAGGAGAAGTGAATCCCGAACATCTCTTAAGTTATTATACTCATGTTAGATACTGGATAGGAGATGTCAAACCCCGCAAGCATCTCTGATGTCGTTCCACTCATATTTATTTACTGTTGATCAACTTACATAAGATCTTTTAGTTATGACTCGAGTGTTTTGCCTTTTCATTTTGTCCGGGTCAGCTTGAGCATTCAGGAATGAAGACCTTATTTTTGGAGGATGAAGACGAAGATTTGTGCTATTATTATTATATTAATTCCACTGCATCACGTTTTTCCGCTGCATTTATTTATTTATTTATTCATGTTTATGTACATCAGATGTTTGTGTTGTAAAGAATAATCAAGTGTATTTATAAAACAGCTTCATGAACTGTTATTTAATTATTATATTTTGTCAATCTGCTGTAAGATTCTGTATTTGTTTTTATTTGTTTCTCTTTTTCTTATTTACTTCATAACAATATGCCCTTTTGAATGGTTTGAGTCTGACATGTGTGTCTACTTAAAACGTCCAAAAAGGCGGGTCGTTACAAAATGTTTTATATTGTATTGATTAGTTTGAGGGTGGTTTATGGATTTCGGTCAATACGAGTTGCTATCGTTATCGACAGGGGTCTCTATACACTTGGACAAAGCAAATCGACATAGTACTGCTTTCGAAATTAGTAAATGAAATATTTTTTTCCTTGGATTATAGTTTATATATAGAAGAATGATCTTCATAAATTGATATGGTTATTTATGACATGTTTGTTTGTTAGGAAATGATTGTATTCTATTATTATCATTTGTTGTTTGATTTGTTGTGCTCGACCAGTTTATGAGCAGTTTTTCGTTTTCACGAAATGAGTTGGGTAAAAAGTAACTTAGTGGGAACATTGAAATAAACACCTTATGAATTAAGTTTCACTGTTTGATGATAAGGCACTCGGCGATAATGTTCAGTTAAAAATTTATTTTTAAAAAAGTTGTTTATTATAGACTTTCAGAAAGAAAGATATTTTGGAATAAATATTTGAGAAATAGTTTTATATAGGAATTGACTTGTAAAGTTTGATTTATAAGCATAGTTTATAAATATAGGAAAAAGATTTAAACTTAGAATTTGAGAACTTAAATTCCGGTGTTTTAGAAATTGGTTTTCAAAATGAGAATAATAATTAATGGTATGGGGGTAATTGAATTTTACCCTTGAATTGATGAGAGAAGAGTATTTTGAATGAGAGTGAATAGAGATAAGAATACAAAAATATAGGATGCGGAATTATGGATCTTAAGGTTAATTAAACACTAGAGGGGGGGTGAGTAGTGTTTTCCAACTTTTGTAAACCTTTATGAATTTATTTTATGTTTAATATTGAATAACAAATTTTCAACACAGAATTATATCAACAATCATAGATGCAATCACAGATAAAATAAAAGCAATAAAGTAAAATAGAGAGTTAGAGAGATGATGCCATGCTGGTTTGTAATTCCCCTATTTCCAATCCTATACAATTGCGTGTACATATTTATTTTCAAATGCCAATCTTTAAACTGGTATAAGGAAAACCCAATTACAATCTCGATTCTAAGGCAACGAGTCACACCCTCCTGATTTTTCGTGCTTAGGGTACTTGATTTGGACAGGTTACGAGCACGCCCACTCGGATTTTCGAGCCACAAGCACACATAATTGATTTGAATAAGCTACAATCACACCCAAGAAAATGCAAATAGAATGTTATTGTATTTCCAAATATAATTTCTTAAACTTTGGATAAACATATCCTACAACCTCTTGGACAACACTTTGATCTTTGATTACAGAGAGAGAGATAATTTCCAAACAGTAAGAAAGTAATATTGAATCAACATACAAAGGTACAAATTACTTCTATTTGATTTTGAAGAGAATTCTGTAAATTTTCAATGGAGATTTTGAGTGAGTACGAAGAGGGGAAAACAAGATAATAACCGACTAAAAATTCATTTGAAACTGTAATGACCCAGAATTTCAAACACTTCGTACTTAAATATCTGACTTACTTGAATTTATGATTAAATGTTAATAAGCTTTTTAACCCCCTTTTAAATCATAATTTATTACGATAATCTTGTTTTGAAAAAATGTTTACAAAAATAAATACTTTGAAAAAATTATGATAATGTGACCGAAAATCAGTTTATCGATAAATAAGTTTTTGATCAATATAAGTAGTTCAAACTCTTGCGCGCTTGCCCAATGATTAAATGAACACATTAGCAACGATTAACACACACTACGCTTTGTAAAGCATGGAACATCCTAGAACCTTCCTTTAGGATAAGAGATATTAACTTGGTAAGGGTATAAGTGTAATTTGTATAAAGAAGAAGTGAATTAAAGGAGAAGTGATGGGAGGTAGGGTTTCATGGCATGGTTTGGAAGGTGAATGCAAGCTTATGTAACATCATTTTGATCCTATATAAGGAGGGGCATGTCCTTAGGAATTAATCACAAATTCAGAAATGAAAACTAAGCTTTTTAATGGCTTCCTTCTCCTTCTTTTCCTCTCTAACTTTCTCAAATCTTATTCAAACCAACTCCAATCATAATAAAACTTTCCTAAATACCTCAGAATATTACTGGAATATGGTTTAGCATCAAATATGTTGAAGAGTGGTGGACGACAAGGGAGAATCTCTCTTGGTCGTGAGCAATTATGTGGCGGGAGGCATGGATTTGAGATTTTGGAGACAAAGGTGATTATGCTAGTGACGAGGTGATGGTAAGAAGGGTTTCCATGGTTCTTGTGCTTTGGTTTGGTTGTTACTTGAATCTAGGTGAGTTATCTCGCTATCTTTTAAGTATATATTGTGTGTGTGTATATATGTTGTGTGCAAAGTAAAAGGTAAAAGCAACATTAACTAAGTAATAAACTTTGGACCCCTCTTGCTTTTGAAAGCAAAAGATAACTTTATATTGTATAATATCACTTCTACTACCCTCTTAAACATGTGGAATGACCTTGAATTTATGTTTAAATGTACCAGTTAAATTGAAGTAAGTTTGAAAGTGTTTAAAGTGAGAATAGTCGCTATAAGTACACTTCCTAATCCCTTGTTTTCAGGAATTTTTATAAATAAGTGAAAAGATATTCTTAAGGGTTTCTTTCAATTATTTTTAAGTACCCTAAGGGTAGTGCTTACTATATAAATTTTAAGTCTTAAATCAGATGTTTATGAGGTTAAAACAAGTCGCAAACATGATGCTTTTCAATGTTGTTTTGATAGGGACTTTTAACAGCATTTATAAATGCAATAATTTGTCACTTATGGTTTTAAGTGTTCGAAATGCGACGTTTTGACTTTTTTTTGTAATTTAAATGGTTTCCAAATTTTTTTATTTATAAACTATTTTTATAGAAGTTCCAATAAAATGAATTTGAGTATGAAAAAAAGATTATAAGCTGAAATATAGTTTTAATGATTACTTACAAATTTTGAAAGTAAAGTGCTGTAAAATATTAATATATTTTGTTGATTTTTCGTCAAATTATAAATTAGTTATTTTGAAGTAATATTTTACATACATATTTTTTTTGAGAAAAATGTGTGATCCTCTACATATAGAGGAGAGCACAAATGTGAATATATATATATATATATATATATATATATATATATATATATATATATATATATCACGGGTAAGGAGCTGCCAACATGCCTGACAGGTAACAAAAACAAAAATACATAAAACTAATCTCAGGAAGCCCTAAGAAGGATTTTACATACATATTTGAAACTTATTTACAATATTTTCAAAGTATATATAAGTTTTGAAAAAGGTAATTGATTGGGCTTAACACTGAAAGCCGACGAGGTAGACTTCTCTAATTTTTTAGAGTCAAGATTGATGTGAAGTAAGAACGGAGCAATAGAGCTCTGACCTACCTGTTTCCCTCTTAAACAAGGAGTAGTTAAGTTGGAATGTTAGAAACGTTTTAGTCTTGTTATTTACTTTCTTGTTTAAAAGGTAATTAACTTTGCTTAACCTTAAATGCCGACGAAGTAGGCTTATCTATTTCTAGGATTTAAGATTGATGTTGAGTAAGGATGAAGCAATAGGGCTCTAATCTATCGGGCTTCCCTCTTTCATGAGGAATAGTTAAGTCGGGAATGTCGGTAATGGGTTAATCATGCTATTTGTTACTTGTTTAAGGAAATAATTAATATTATACTTAATATTAAAAGCTGACCTTTATGTTTGTTTATTTGTGAGATTCAAGCAGTAAGTGTTTGGGTAAGGATTTGATGCAACCAATGTTTTTACTTACCTGGCTTCACTTTTGAACGAGTAATGATTAGGTTGAAATGTTAAAAATGAGTTAAGTATACAAACATTAATTTGTATAAGCAAGTGTTTTAACTAGATAATCGATTAGTCGGCTATCGAACTTAACCTATTATTATCTTAGATCTTTAAAAGAATATTTTTAAAGATGATATAATTATGGAGTGGTTTTGAGTTTTTTTGTAACAATGTGTTTATAACATTCGTCTTTAACCCTTTTTTATTATACTTATGAATTAAAATAGACCTTTAAAGGAGCGTTTTAAAGATATGCATAAGTGAAATGGTTTTGGGTTTGTGGTGACAATATTTGAGTAATATTAGTCTTAAACCTTTCGAATGGATTTGTGAAAGTACATAGATCCTTAAAATGGATATTTGGAAGGAAATTACAAGTAAGGAATTTTTTGGGAAAGAAATAAAAAGCAAAGGTTTAAAGTAAGAAATCAATTTAATAATGAATATACTTATACCATTTGAGATAAGCATGTGAATACTTTTCGAAGTATACAAAATAAAAAGATTAAAAGTAAGAAATCTTGTTAATGATTTGTGGATATATTTATAACATTTATGATAAGTATATGAATACTATTTGAAGTATTCAAAGGGTATAAATGAATAGTAGAAATTTACAACGAAGTTTTATTGGATAGAAAAATTCTTACCAATAAAAAGTTTCAATTAATAAAAGTTAATTAAACAAAAAGAGGATTAGAAGTCGCTTATGTGACTTGATCGTGCTTTGTAAGTATTTATAACACCAATTGGATAAATGATTAATTAAATAATTAGAAAAGTATGTATAACACCAATTGGATAAGTACGTAAGTTATACGTAGATCATTTTATTCACATGATTGTTCTTGATCCAGTATTTGAGTGCATGATTTCAAGGTGATTTACACCGATCCAAACAAGGATTTTTCACTAGATTCTTGATGGCGAACACTTGATACAGATTCTTGATATGATCCCAAAATTTTCTATCATAGTAAATAGCTATCTAAGAAGAATGGAACCTAATCAGAGTTCTAACTAGAAAGGTCAAGTGATCTATACTAGTTAGGAAGTGAAATTTATATGATCGAGCAAGCAATCAGATTGATATTGCATATGGATAGTCCACGTGAATCGTATAGATTTTGTTATATGCACACTATGTTTTGATTGGCTTCTGGAGAGTTAAGTGATAAAACTTTGATTGGTTATAAGGTATTATGATTCTCGATTAAGTAATAACCTGAGGTAATTAGGGGTAAGGTAAGCTTGGTAGGTTAACTATCATCCTTATAAGATGAGAGGATTTTGAACTTGAGAAAACCATAAGTTTTGTTTGCTAATGATTGAATACTGCAAACTATTACTATATGATTGTTTCTTTTGTTGCTTGTATTGATATTTCGAGGATGAAATATTCTAAATCGGGGAGAATGTGACGGCCCGGAATTTCGAACTCTTCGTATTTAAATATCTGAATTATTTAAATATTTGAATCTTTGATTACATGTTATTAAAATGATTTAATACATTTTTAAACCTCATTTAAATCATAAGTAGTGATGGGTAACTTTTTTTGGAAAAATGTTTACAAAAATGAATACTTTGAAAAAATATCGAAAATGTGACCGAAAATCGGTTTATCGGTAACCATCTTTTCGGTCAATATAAGTTGTTCGAACTCTTGTGCACTTGTTTAATGATCAAATGAACACATTAGCAACTAATTAACACACATTCGTCTTCATAGAGCAGGGAACATTCTAGAGCCTTCCTTTAGGATAAGAGATATTATCATGCTAAGGGTATAAGTGTACTTTGCATAAAGGAGAAACGACAAAAAGGAGAAGTGATGAGTGGTAAGGCTTCTAAGGCATGGTGCTGGGGGAAGGTTGAATGAAACCTTATGCAAAACCATTTTGATCCGATATAAGGAGGGATATACTCTTAGGAATTAATTACAAGTTCACTAACGAAAACTAATCTTTTTAAAGGCTTTCTTTTCTTCATTTCCTCTCTAACTTTCTCAAATATTACTCAAACCAACTCCAACCATTACCAAAAATTTCCAAAAATATTAGAATATTATTTAAACATGGTTTAGTAACTAAGAATTGAGGAATAATGGAGGACAAGGGAGAACCCCTCTTGGCCGTGAGCATTTATGCGGTAGGAGGCATTGATTTGAGATTTTAAAGGCAAAGGTGGTTGCTTTGGCGATGAGATGATGGTAGGAAGGGTTGCCTTGGTTCTTGAGCTTTGTTTTGGTTGTTAACTTGATCTAAGTGAGTTATCTCACTATCTTATAAGTATATATTGTGTGCAAAATATAAAGTAAAAGTGACATTAACTAAGTAAAGTTATGAACTTTGGATCCCTCTTGCTTTTGAAAGAAAATGACAACTGTATATTGTATAACATCACTTGTATTACCCTTTTAAACATATGGCATGGCCTTGATTTGATGTTTAAATGGTTGTTTTGACTTGTGTGTTAAATTAAAGCAAGTTTGAAAGTGTTTGAAGCAAGAATAGTCGACTTAAATGCACTTTTGTATCCCTTATTTTTGGAAATTTTTATAAATAAAGGAAAATATATTCCTAAGAGTTTCTTTCCATGGTTTTAAAGTATCCTAATGGTAGTACTTACTACAAAAATTTCGATTCTTAAATCATTTGTTTAAATGGTTAAAACATCTTAAAGACGATGCTTTTCAATGTTGTTTTAAAAGGGACTTTAGTGTTAATAAATGCTATACTTAGTCGCTTATGGTTTTAACTGTTGAAAATGCGAATTTTTGACTTGCTTTTCCATGATTCAAATGATTTATTAACCATTTTCTCTATAAAATCTTTTTGAAGTTCTAATAAAATGTATTTGAGTGTTAGAAAAAGATTAAAAGTTTAAATATAGTTTTAATGATTATTTTTGAATTTTGGAAGTAAAGTATTGCAAAATGTAAAATATGTTCTATTTGTTTTTCATCAAATTATAAATTAGTAATTTTCAAGTATATAGATATTTAAAACCTATTCACAAGTATTTTTAAAGTATATGTAAGTTTTGAAAAAGGTAATTAACTGGACTTAACACTAAAAGCCAACGAAGTAGACTTCTTTAATTTCTGAGAGTTGAGATTGATGTCGAGGGGGAAAGAGCAAAAAATCTCTAATCTATTAGTATCTCTTTTGAATGAGGCATAGTTGAGTTGGATGTTGGAAACGTGTTAATCTTTTTGTTTACTTACTTGTTTAAAAGGTAATTAACTTGGCTTAAGCTAAAAGCTGACGAAGTATGCTTATTTATTTCAAGGAGCTAAGAATGATGTCGAGTAGGAATGGAGCAATAGAGTTCTAACCTACTGGGCTTCCCTCTAGAACGATGAATAGTTATGTCAGGAATGTCGAAAATGGATGATCATGTTGTTTGTTACTTGTTTATGAAAATCATTAGCACTATACTTAACATTAAAAGTCGATGAGTATGCTTGTCTATTTGTGAGATTCAAGAATGAAGTGTCTAAGCGAGGCTTTGATGCAACCAATGCTCTAACTTACTTGGCATCACTCTTAAATGAGGAATGGTTAAGTTGAAATGTGGAAAATGTATTAAGTGTACGAACATTGATTTGTATAAGCAACTATTTTAACTAGATAATCGATTAGTCGACCATCGAACTTAACTTATTATTGTCTTAGATCTTTAATAGAATGTCTTTAAATATGATATGAGTATGAAATGGTTTTCTGCTTTTTATGACAATGTGTTGATAACATTTGTCTTTAACTCTTTTTTATTATACTTATGGATGTCAATAAATCTTTCAAAGACTGTTTTAAAGATAAGCATAAATGAAATCATTTTGGGTTTGTGGTGACAACGTTTGAGTAACATTAGTCTTAAACCTTTTGAATGGAATTGTGAAAGTACTTACATCCTTAAAATGGATATTTGGATGGAAGTTATGAGTAATGAATCTTTAGGAAAAAATAGAAAAAGTAAAGGTTTAAAGTAAGAAATCTTGTTAATGATTTGTTTATATACTTATACCATTTGAGATAAGTACGTGAATATGTTTTGAAGTATAGAAAAAAAGGTTTAACGTAAGAAATATTGTTAATGATTTTTGAATATACTTGTAACATATGTGATAAGTATATGAATACTCTTTGAAGTAATCAAAGAGTACAAATGAATAGTAGAAGCTGATAACGATTTTTTGTTAGATAGAAGAAGTTTTAGTAATAAAAGGTTTTAATTAACAAAAGGTTAATTAAACAAAAATGGGATTAGAAGTCATTTATCCTACTTGATCATGCTTTTTATGTTTACTTGTTTATAGAAAACATTTAGTCCTATACTTAGCACTAAAAGCCAATGAAGTAGGCTTGTATCTCTATGGTATTAAAGCTGATGTTTGTATAGGGATATAAGCAATGGAGCTCTAACATGCTAGCTTCACTTTTGATCGAGGGTTGGTGTGAGATGAAAATATCGGAAATGTGATACGTATACGAGACTTGGTTTCCGTAGCCAGGATCGACAGGTTTTTTAATTACCACTTCAAGATTGTGATACGTCTTCTATCTCTTGGAAGTGGATCTATTTGAGATGTTGGAATCAATATGTGGCTTCAAGATCTATTCGAGATGTGGGAATCCTATTGGGGTTTCGTGTTCTGTTCGAGTGACGAAGACTGTTGTGAAAGATGTCGAACGTAACCTCAACATCGAAATTGATAGAAAATAGAGTAGGACCCATAGCCCGGGGTTTAGCTAACCCATAATAGAGTATATCAACTCCTTATCTAGAGACGATTGTTGGTCGGCGAGAGTTGATGGTACTTAGTTCCACATGGTTCAGAATCACTCATTCATGCATGGCCTAGTCATATTTACCTTAACGGTATATTTTATCTAGAGATATACATCGCTTGGAGGTACTTTCTGACCCTTGTCAGGGGACTAGCCTCCGTTTATCTAGGGATGTCTCCAATGGAAAATCCATTATGCAAACGTCCCTTATCAGTTTAGATTGTACCCTCTAATGTGTTGTTGAATGTAACAAATGTAACCATTCTAGCTATGTGTAATATTTATATTCTACTCGCTAGACATTATCTATTATTTCAGATGTACCTACTGGATGGTGGTTTTTTGAGGGGATAACCATTATGGTATTCCACGTGGTCTCAAAAGTACTGTTATATGTTGGTCGAATATTTATTGAGTTTCTCATACCAAACTTATGTCTGACGCTTAGTTTATGTTTTCCCTAAATTCCTCACTTTCACTTTCGAGTAGTTTGAGAATGATAAGTTTTTATTGATGATCTTTGGAGCTCAAGAAGATGAGCTGGATGTCTCATCTATTAAAGCATTCTTAATTCCCCTGCATTACTATTGTATATATCAGCATTTGTGAGGACATGCAGTTATAACTATCCAAGCCGATGATAGTACTTAGGCTTTATAATCCCAAAATTTCTATATCTTCTTTATTCTATTTTCTTTTCTTTTTATTGCACCCTAACAATTCGTCCTTCCAGTACTTGGATGCTCGGTACACGAATACCGCAGATGTGTCGGTGTCAACATTTGAAGGTCGAGAGGTTGGGTCAATACAACAACCTCATATATAGTGTGTAAACAGATGTGTACATCCGTGAAGTGTTGCGACGAATGGGCACTTCATTTCAAAATTTAAAAATTGTTTTGCGGCATGTATGTCGATGTACCTAGTACACATATGTCGACATATGTATGTGATTTTTGAAAAACTTTTTCATTTTAATACATTTAAAAATACTATATGTTGTAAAATGATTTGATATTTTATAAACTAACTTAAACAAAGTTTATAAATATTTTAGACTTGAAAAACTTTTATAAAATATTTTTAAAAATATTGTAAACATATATTTTGTTTTAAAAATAACGGATAAGAAAATAAGAAAATAGAGATCAAAGATTGAGGGACTTTGACAATATTCTATGAATCCGTATACTATACTATAGTCTTGAGATCTTCAAATTTGATCTTTATACTTATGAGTCTTCATGTACATTCCTTGAGTCTTTATACTGTACAGTCTTCTATTTGACACCTCTATAATATCTTGCACTATATATTATATAACTTTGCAAAACATTAGTATTCATATTTTACATGAATGTATTATTGTTATTAAGGTTATTATCATCAAAATCAATAACTGAAGTATTAACAATCTCCGCCTTTTTGATGATGACAACCATTAATATCCAATATATTAAATATGATATAACTACACTTGAGTTAGTTAACTCCCCTTGAATATATATATATATATATATATATATTTTATATTTTTGTCCCCTCTTTTGTCAACAAAAAAGGTTGAAAAATTAAAAAATTCCTCTAATTTAAATACTTAGAAACTTCAGAATTAAAATCAGTAACTAAGTTAAATATGATATATATGATTACGATTATTTTTAAGATATATGAGGATATATATGATTATTATATGAGATACGTAGAAATAATGCACCATTTTATACTAAACATGATTTAATATGATAATGAAAACTTGCAAATTAGATTTTATTTATCCAATTCAAACTATACAAATCAAATGCATACAAACCAATCTAAATCTAATCAATCAAATCCAAATATTAATCCTTAGTGTAAATAATCCAAACCAATCAAATCAATCCAAATATACATACTAATCAATAAAACTAAATCCTAAGAGTATGTTTACACACACACATATTCAATCCAAATCTAAGAACTAAATGTTCATTGCACTTCAACCAAACCGTCGGACCAAGATTGGATCTGCATTGATGGCATCCCAATCCTTATTATCCTTATTAATACTTTACTCTAGGTTGTTAGATGGTTCATCTTTGACTAACAAAGAAATCATCCATCAAATGACATCGAAATGCTTTTCTTGTTCCTTGATCATCTACATTTGACATAACTTTAAATACCATTCTTTTCTTAAGATAAAAGAGAGAATATCCTTAAAGGACTAAAGAGTTTGTTTAAGATTTTCACATAATTTGTGTCATGGAGAATAAATATTTATAAAAATATGTTTAAGAATGAAAAGAGAGCACAGATAAAATGATGAGTGAGTTTTCTAGAAGAAATAGGCTTATAATGGAGTGGAAAGTCATTTGGAATGAGTTGAATAGGTGGTTGTTATTTTTTTTTGAATTTTGATTTTTTTGCTATATGCCCGTTATATGTCGACATATAAGTTACATGAATGTTGATACACATGTCATAAATTGCAAAATTTATGTTATTGTTAGAGTTTTGTTTTAAATATATACCATTACATTTTTATAGCTTCCAAAGACTAATAGACAATATAGGACAATAATAGATCTATTTTCATTACTTAGAATTGAAAGATACATGGATTTCAAAGATGAATAAAATAAAATACATAAAAATGACATGAACTTAAACTAAAAGCGCACAATACAAAGTAAGATATCATAAGGAAACAATTAGATTGGCTAAGAAAGATGTAGATAATGATGATGAAGAGTAGTCAAATTTGCGAATGATCTTTCTAAAGTATTTGTCCGCATTGTTGGAAAGAGAGGTCAAAATTTTACTAATGTTTGCTTAAGCTTCTTTTGGTTTTTAAGATGCTTTTCTTGGTTCCTTAGAATCTCTTTGTTGGACGGGTGGGATGGTTTGTCAAAACGTTCTATGGACGTATCCACTTCCTCCTCCTCCCTTCTTCTTCCTCTTCTTTCACTTCCATTTCATCGCCTTCTTCTTCTTCTTATTGGATCACTCGTTCTTCTTCTTATTGGATCTTTTTTTCTTCTTCGTATGCCAATTTTTGTTGTTTTTCAAAAAGTGTCTCATAGGGTTCAAAAAATGGTGGAATGTACATAAGAGAGATATTGGCTTTGCCCAAAACTTTTCGAAGAATAGATTTTTATCATTTTAAATCAATACAAAAATATATGAAAATTCAAGTAAGATACACACCATGGAAAAGAATGTTATCATGTCTTGAAATGTTCTTTTGAACAAGGTCATCTAAAATGACTTGTGCCTAATTGATGTTGTAATGACCATATAGCGAAGAGAGCTTTAAAAACTTTCTGAGTAGGGTTATTGTAATTATCAGTCCTTGGAGTTATATACTTTGTTGTAAAATAAGACTCATGAGTCTCGATTTTGGTCGAAGATTCTTGTGTTTAAATTCAAATTCTTTATCACTTTCGAAAATGTCATGAAAAACTTCACGATGTTGTTCGTCAATTTGAAAAGTGGAGAGGTCAATTCCACTAGATTTACAACTAAGGATATTACCTAAAATTTCACAATTTAAAACAATTTGAGTACCATTAACACTACTCTAAATTTGTCCCTCTTATCCTTGAAAAATATTTTTGTTTAAATTTGCATAAAACATTTTGACTAAATCTAGATAATAAACAAAATCATTTTGAGAAGCTTCAATTAAAACAAGAATTTCACTTTCAAAACAAAGATCTTGTAAACCATAAAAGGAAAAATATTCAAATTTAACAAATCTTCCAAGAGAAACTTTTCCTGAAGTTGTATAATTTATATAGGCTTCAACGGCATCTTTCTCATTGAAGAGAAAGCTTTTACTTTTCATAGAGAGCCATATGGTCTTAGGATTTTGACTAGACGAAGCCATTTTTGAGTTTTTGAGGAGATAAGATAATGAAGAGATATTTGAAATAAAGTGGATGAATGAACGGATAGAGCTAGATTTAATTTGTGAAGAGTGAAAAGTCATGTTTTCTAGTAAAAATGTGCCTACTAAGAACATGGGGTTAAGTGCAAAAGAGAGGGAATTTTGAAATTTGAATTAAATTTCAACTTTCATTTTTCTAGCATGTATGTCGACAAATGACATATAGGTATATAGACATATAGCTTGAAATTTTCCAAAACAAAACTAAGCTAATATATTCCTAAATACATATCAATATATACTTATATACTTGTATTCATCCAGTATTATTACTATTAATCTATATGTTATTCCTAAAAACCATAATCAACCAAAAAAATAAAATAAAAATGATTAGATAAAGGTACCATTTTTGTTGCGTTTTGTTGATCAGTTTTGATTAGTCCGTCATTGCCATGAAATACATATTCACATTTTTAGTATCTGGTTCAATATCGCTAGAGGAAGTGGCTGAATTACCCTAATTTGCTGTATAAACCATTTTTCATTTTCTGGATGAATCATTTACCGATGAGATCTTTGATTTATTCGATTACAGGCAGTTTCTATGAAAATGACCGGTTCATCACAATTGTAGCATTTAGTTGCAGTTTTAGAGGTCTTGCTTTCAAGTTTCCAAAAATTGTTCATTTTCCCGTTCTTCAAAAATTTCTGAAATTTCTGGTCATGAAGGCAATTTCTTCGTTAGTGTCATCGTCGGAATCCTGATCGTCATTTATTGCATTAGAAGTGATGGTTTTCTATTATGTTGCCTCACTTTCTCTTCTACCCGGCGATTGTGCTTCATAGGACATTAAATCGCCTATTAACTCTTTATTTTTCAAAGTACTAATATCATTAGCCTCTTATATTACTAATGTCGTTTGATCTCACCCTAAAGAGGGTGAATTTAGGATTTTTCTAACTTGGTACTTTCTAACAATGTTTTTACCTAATGCAACGAATGAATGCACTATATCTTGAAATCAACGGTACATATCAGAAATAAACACATTTGGATTCATTTTAAACAATTGAAATTGAATAGTTAGCATGGAAATTTAAATATGTTTAGCCCTCATATGTAACTTGTAGTGTTCTCCAAATTTCATATGCATACTTACCACTAAAGACTCTATTATATTCCATTTTATCTAGTGAAGAAAACAAATATTCATGGCTATAGAATAATTATATGCAAGGGTCTTTTGATCAGTAGTCTATTATGAGAAATTAGTCTCAGGTTTAGTGTACTCGTTTTGTGTAATATTCCAAATATCCAAACAATTATACTGTAAGTAAATTTTCATTCTACATGACCAATAAATGTGGTTGCTGCCATTAAAAATTAGGAATCTAGCCGTAAATTATCCTTCGAAAAAAGTGTTAACAAATATACTAATAGTGCTCTTAGCTATTAAAATTTTAAAAAATCAAATTACAAGTTTTTGAAAACCTAATGCTTTAATACCAAGTGTGGGATGTAGAAATATGGATCTTAGGGTGAATAAACCCAAAAGGGGGGTAAGCAGTGTTTTCTAACTTTTGTAAACCTCTTCGAATTCTTTTTAAGTTTAATATTTAATCATAGATTTTCAACACAGAATTATATCAACAATCGATCACACAATCACAAGTAAAAAAAAGCAATAAAGTAAAGTACAGAGTTAGAGAGATGACACCGGGAATTTATACCGGTTCGAATTTCTCCTACATCTAGTTACATTTAATTGCTTGTACAGATTTCTTTTCAGCTGCCAACCTTTAAATGGATAGAAGGAAAATCCAATTATAATCTCGATTCCGAGACTATGGGACGCACCCTCCTGATTTTTCAGGGATCAGGGGTGCACCCACTTGATTTGGATAGGCTACAAGCACACCCACTTGTATTTTCGAGCTACCAAGCATACCCAATTGATTTAAACGGGCTACTATCACACCTAAGCAAATGCAAATCGAGTTTGACGGTTTTTCCAAAGATAATTTATTGAACTTTGGATGCAATAGATCTTATAGCCTCTTGGATATCCCTTTTATCTTCGATTTGAGAGAGAGAGATGATTTCAAAACAGTAAGAAAGTAATATTGAATCAATACACAAAGTTATGAATCGATTCTATTTGATTTTAAGAGAATTTTGTATATTTTCAATGGAGATTTTGAGAGAATAAGAAGAGGGAAGAAAACAAGATAATAACTAACTAAAAATTCGTTTTGAACTACCTATATATAGTATGTAAAAAGATGTGTTCGTTCGTTAAGAGTTGCGACGAATAGACACTTCATTTCAAATTTTGAAAAATAGTTTTGTGACATATATGTCGACATACCTTGTATACATGTGTCGACATATGTATGTGATTTTAGAAAAACTTTTTCTTTTTAAAACATTTTAAAAATACTATACTTTGTAAAACGATTTGATACTTTGTAAACTAATTTAAACATAGTTTATAAACATTTTAAACATTGAAAATCTTTTATAAAATATTTTTAAATATACTTTAAAAATATATTTTATTTTGAAAATAAAGATCTAGAAAATGAGAAAATAGAGATCAAAGATTGCTACCTGAGACTTTAACAATATTCAATGACTCTATATATTATATTCCTGAGATCTTCATATCTTGGTCTTTATACTCACGAATCTTCATGTATATTCCTTGAGTCTTTATGCTATATGGTCTTCGATTCAACAGCTGCATAATATCGTGAACTACATGCTAGAAAACTTGGAAAAACATTAATATCCATGTTTATATGAATGTATTATTGTTATTAAGGTTGTTATCATCAAAATCAATAACTGTGTTATTAACGCAAATGTCTAATATTCTCTTTTATATATAATAGAATATATTATGGGTTTGCTTGCTTGTTGTTTGTTTTAATTGGTTGTTGTTTGTTTGGTTTTATATTTGTTCACTTGGTTGCTAATTATTTGACATATTGTAATTGTATGTACATTGTTTGACTAAGAAATGTAAAGAGGCTCCATAAAAATCTTTAACAATAATTGTACTAACTTTGGTGCCACACTTTTTTGATATTAGCATAAACTACCAAAAACGTCCCTCTATATATATCAAAAAATCTTAATATAACTTAAAGTAGGATCTAATAATTAAACTTCCTTTACAATTTCAAACGTTCATCTATAAATATTATCAAATCTTAATATCACTGAAAATTTGGATCTAACAAATAATCTTCCTTTGCAAATTTGTTCTTTATTAATTAATAGTATTAAATTCAAAATAACAAAAAAAATTAAATTTTGCAATAGAATAAAAAATTCAAACAAATTACATATGATTTCGATGCAAAAATATTATAGAATATTTACGCAAAACATTTTCCCTTGAATATAGTAAACGTATACAATTTGTTAAAACACAATTCATTCGTGAAGCGTATGCCGTAACGTTTGTGAGTAATAGGGTTAGAGGATAAGTGACTAAAGGCTTAATCGATATCATTTAGAAATCAAGGATAGATGGAAGGTCCATAATATGAAATTTTAAAAACATGCATTTCAATATCTATTTTTGGCTTCCATAAATATTTTAACATAAGGAGTTTCTATTTGAAGGAACAATTTGGTTTCTCATATAAGACGATGTTTTTTCAAAAAAAAGGTTTAAAATGACGAAAATTATTTTAAGAAACTGTTACAAATTAATAGTGTATTTTTAGAAAAGGAGATCTTTAGTTTTAAAGGGGGATATAAGTTTTGATTTGGAAATAAAGATGTTTTGGTAAATGCTTTGACTTTAAGGTGTATTGGAACTCTCCTTGCCAGTAGGTCCCTCTTTGGTATGTTGGATGAGTTATCCCAGTTATTGGATGAGGGAATCTGTGATATCCCAGAAATTTTGGCAATACCAATTTAATAATCTGTATTTAAAATTAAATGGATTTGATAAATTTTGTTAATAAAAATTAACTTGATTTAACAATCCAATTAAAATGAATATTTAATTGGTGAATTTTTATCTTTTAAAAGCTGATAAATTGCTTTCTATTTATAATGTGTGTGTGTGTATATATATATATTTATATTGTAGATAGATAAGTTTTGATTTGAAGTTTAATAAACAAATAAAATCTTGTTTTTAAATTCTAATATTCATTTTGATAATTTGGAAATTATTATTTTATTTAATATATAACTATTCAAAACTATTTAATAAATAATTATATGGTTTTAAGATACTTAAGAAAATGTTTTAATTTGATTAGATATATTATAAAGCATAGTTTACATTTTAAATAAGACAAACAAAAGTTTATTTTATTTCCTTTTTGAATATAGCTTAATAAATATAATTTAGAATTATATATGAAAATTTAAAATACCATTTATATACTAAAACATTTATGCATTTAAACAAGTTAGACAAGTGATAGGTAATTTATAATTTCTTTTATAAATTATTTAAATTAATAAATATGTTATTTTCAAATAATAATAATGTATAAATATAGATAAATTTTAAAACACAATATTATTATTGTTAAATTAAATATGTTAATATAAATTAGTTTTAAATTGGATTTTTTATAAAATGTATAAATAGAATTTGAATTAATTTTGAAACTTCAAAGGAATAAACATATCTAAATTTTGTAAGTAAGCTTCCATTTTTATATTTTGTTTCATTTCATTTTCTTTAAAAAGAAATGTATATACATTTACTTATGAAAATATTTTATACATACATATATATATATATATATATATATATGTATTTAATAAGTAAAGAAAAGGGTTTCATTTACTTTAAATTAAATAAAAACAAATAAAATAATTCTTAAGACACATGTTAATATGGTAAGTGGTATAATGACATGTGTTAATAAATCAATTGAAAAGATGACAAACGTTAGTTTTTTTTTACAAGTGTCCTTTTATTTTTAATTTATTTTTAATTTTTAAATAAATCAGTTACACTTATAAAACATGTTTTCCTCAATCTTTTCCTTTTCTAATCTTCATTTTTCAAAGTTAAGAAGATATGATTTCAGCTGAAACAAATTTGTTTCCAAACTCTCAAAAACCAAAATCAATATCCTATAATTTATTTTCAAAATCAAATCTGAAAGCTTCCTCCTCAAATCAAAATCCAATTCAAAAGATCATAACCCCTGTAATTTTTCAAATTCGTAGTCTGTAACCTCTTCAAACCAATCCGCTTGCATTTTTTTTCAATTCTTTTCATTTTCAAAATCAAATCTGAGATCTTCAAAAAAACTTGTTTCAAATCAAACCTGTAGTTCCTTTCAAAAGCAAAATGAAAAGCCTGCATTTCTTTAAAATCTGGGAATCAAAAGTATATGCCTGCATTCTTTAAACTTGAGATCTGAAGCAAGTTTAAAATCAAGTCTTATATCTTCAACAAAGTTTCATTAGCATGCAACTGCAGTTTCAAAACAAAGAGGTAAATCAAGTTTTAAAAGCTAATGCATATTCCTGTTTCCAAAGTAAAGTGCTCCGTCTTTCAAAAAAATCAGGTGAGTAACTTTTTTTTTAAAAACACTCAAGTATAAATCTGGTTGCTTGATTAATGCCTAAAATAAGTTTGTATTTGTGTATATATATTGTAAAAATTTTGTGTACTTGTGGATGTGTGATGCATATATGTTTGTAAATGCCTATAGAACATCTCTGTTCTAAATTCAAGCCTCAGTTTCAATTTAAAATTGTTTCCTCTTGATCCACTGATTATTAGGATTTAGGATCCAAATAATATATGTTTGTTTGATTATAAAGAAAGCTTTAAAATTATATTTAAGTTAAAATAAATTGTAATTTGCTCTGGAAACAAGAAAAACAGGGAAGTTTGAGTTTTTAGTAAAAATTCAAACACTGTAATTCATTTATTTAGGATTATATATCGAATACTGATTCAAAAACAGGATTTTTAAGGTCTAAATCATAATTTTTAAAATAGAATTGAAGTGCATGTCGGGGTTGCACTGCTTTTGGGGTTTTTGGAAAATTCTGATGATCTCGGGGTTTTGGAAGGTCGGAGTTCTTTCTGGAGGAAAAGGAGTGGTCAATGATTTAATGAAAAATGGTGGAGGTGGTGGAAGATCATCGTGGTGATGGTGATTGTTCGAATTGATTTGTAAACCTAGTTATTGGGCAGTGCAGTAGTTTTGATCGCCATGGTTGCTCTCGTTGATCGAGTGCTACAATTTCTGGGGAGATGGTAGGTTGGGCGTTGAAGAAGAGATGGTCGGAGTTTCAAAGCCTCTGATGGCCGAAGAAACAAGGATGAGGAGTTTCTAGTTTTGGAGTGGTGGTTACAGTTTAGCTCCAGGTTGTGGTTTATATGTCGATTTTGATTTCGTGATTTTTGTGAGGTTCTGATGATCGATGTTGGATTTGTGGGTAATCGGCGACATGTTCGTTGACTTGGTGGTGAATGGAGGTGGCCAGAACCACCGTGCATATGCACGGTGCAAGGAATGGCGTCAGGAATGTTTGGGTTTTGCAGAAATTTGGACTCGAGTTACACTCGGGTAATTCGAGTTTTTGCTCGGAGTAATTGTAGGGGAGGCTAGGGTATTTTCAGAAGTTACAGGTTTCTCTGTAAACCTGTAAATTTTCAATTCAAAATTGTTTTAAAATCTGAAGCAGGTTTTAAACAGAATTTTAACTTAAATTTAAAGGATGGATTCAAAATTAAGTTTGAATCCTAGTTTTAAAATTTTAATTTATAAACTAAAAATGTTTAAACAACTATAAAAGAGTTTAAATAATTTGAATTTAAAGATAAAGTTTTAAAATAAAAAGTATAGATTTAAACCTAAGTTTAAATCTGGAATCAAAATCCAATTTGAATCAATGTTTTGAAAATAAAGGAAGTTTTTAAAAATTTAAAATGTTTAAACAACTTTGGATGCTGAAATATATTTTAAATATGATTTGTATTTTAAATGGATTTGGATTTAAATTCCTTTGAACTTCTTTATAAAATAGGAAATTCTTTTGCATAAGTTTTAAAAAGGTTTTTAAAATATTTTTAAATTTTGACGAGGTTAAGTTTGATTTCATTTTAAATTTTAAATTTAAAATGTAATTTGAAAACAATTTTTTTTTAAAGTTGTTTTAAATTTTCTTTGTTAATGATAATGTAATCATTAATAAGAAATGTTTTACTTATAATAAATCAAAGATTTAATGATTTGGTTTATTAAATTAGTAAGGTAATTAGATGGATAATTAATTAATTAATTTAATTAATTGAGTAAGGATTTTGAATTAATTAATTAAGATTGAAGTTAATTAATTAAGATTAATTAATTTGGAAATCAGGTCATTAATTAAATAAGTTAAGATTTTAATTAATGATTAGAAATTAATTTATCAAGAGATTAAGATTAATTAAGTTAAAAACTTAATTAATTAAACAATTAGTGTTTAATTGAATGATTGTTAAAGATTAATAAATTTGTACTTAATAATGATTAATTTAAGTTAATTACTTAAGAAAGGTAATTAAGGAAATTTTTGATAAGTTAATGAAGGTCATTAACTTGAGATTATTATTAATTAATTAATGTGATTATTTTTGATAATTAATTAGATTAATTAAATTAGATAATCATTATGGTATTTAGCTAAGTATGATTACTTTATGAAAGTAATTAAAGGTATTAATTACTCATTGTAATAAATTAAGTAATTTGATTAGTTTAAATTAATTAATTAAGTTTAATTAATTTAGAATAATCATTTGATGGGTTGATAAGAGACTAATGAAGGATAATTACTTAGGGAAGTAATTAAGATGAGTAATTACTAAATGTAACTTATTGAAGTATGAAAGAGTTTGGGGTTAATTACTTGTGTAATTATTATGGAAGATAATTACTTAGTGAAAGTAATTAATAATTAATTACCTGGTGTAATTAATTTAAGCATTGATTGATTAAGTCATTTGGAAAATAATTAAGTAATTAATTAAGGTTAATTAATTACTAATAAAATTGATCAAGGATGATTAATAAATATAATTAATTATTAAATATAATTAATTTAGGGGTAATCAATTTACTCAATAAAGTAATTAAGAGTAGTTCATTACTGAAGTTAATTAATCAAAAGTGATTAATAATCATGGTTAATTACTTAATGAAGTTAATTAATTTAAAGGTAATTAGGAAACATTAATTTTATAATTAATGATGTAATTAAGAATTAATTAATTGAGATTAATTAATCAATGATAAGTGAATAAAGTAATATATTAATTTAATTAATTAAGAATTAATGTGATTAATTATAATTAATTAATTAATGAAGCAATTAAAGGTTAATTACTGTATTTGATTAAGAATAATTTATTTGTGAAATTAATTACTTGAATGTAATTAAAGGATGATTAATCAAGGGTAATAAATCAAGAGAATTAATTAGTGGTTAATTAATAAGTTATTTGGTTTGAATTAATGGTTATATAAGCAGGATTTATAGATTGAGGTAATTAATTTAATTTACTTCAAATTAAATAGGGATGATGTAATTAATTTAATTCATTTTAAATTAATTATATATGGTGTGATTATTAATCCTTGTTCATATATGGATGATAAAGGTTTCCTTGAATGGTTTGAATCACAGATATGAGATTAGTAATGATGTGTGATATGGATGCATTGGTTGCATTGTGATGATGATATGGATATCTTCTGATAATGATAATACGGATTATCTGTGGTGGTGATTATCTATTGTGATGATGTGAATTATCTATATGTGTGTGTATAGATGATTTAATTGGATTCTTTTAAACTTAAAACAACTTGGACCTAAAAGATGGCGTTTTGGATTCGATGAGACCGGGATCGGGTTTCATATTTGGATATCCGAAAACCACATCGATCCAAATTAACGATAGGTCATGAATCTCAAGTGGAGATGAAGATTTAGAGTGCAAGGGTTATCGTCGTTAACTCTGAGGGTGATTCCAAAATGAGTGTAACGAGATAATGCCTTCGGTTTCGTTCGAACCCGGAACGAACTTGTATGGACTGAATGCTTTCAGAACATCGTCAGGTGGACGATGAGCATTCTAAGAGATGTGTTCTCTAAAGGTAATCGTAGCCTCAAGCCTCATCAACCGGGAATGGCTAAAACAGGGGAGGTGCAGCAAGGCTAAGTGGGTCATGCCCAAGTAGGATGAGATTTTCCCCTGTCTAGAAGTCTCTTTTTATTCGGCTATGTGGGTGGTTGGGTCGCGGCCAACTGTGGGGTTGTCTTATTCGGGACTGTCCAGTAAGGGATGGTTCCGGCCTTGTGTTGCAGGGGATTGGGTGTGATCCTTAATACGGCGATCTAGGCCCCGTACTGTGACGGGCGGTACCCCGGTAGCCCTGCCATTGTATGGAATCCAAAATCCAATAAGTGCCATACGTATTGATTGTTCCCAACTATGTTGGAACGTGAGATGTAAGCATTCCAGCTATTTCTGTATTTTACTTGAAAACCCTAGGCACTATTATAATATCACCAGATTTCCTATCAAATATTTTGGTTAGCGTAAGGTAAAAACTTTTCCATGTTTATGTGTGGGAAGTCTTACGTGATACCTTTCTTTTTAAAGGTTTTTCAAAAGTTAGGTAACTTTAACCTGTTACTCACGCCAGACCCATGTCTGACCCAGAGTTTATTTCTGTTTTTCTTAAACTCTTGGGTACTCAAATTTTTTACGAGTAGCTAAGGGATTCAGGATAGCTTCGACGAATTGTGGAGGAGCATTGGAGCAAGAGGCTTCTGCATTATATTTATCTAGTATTCCGCTGTGTTGGTATCTCTGAGTCGTTTGTTTGAGTATATTTGTACTATGTTGTAATAACTAGACAGGTGTTTATAACTGTCTAGTATATATTGTATAAGCTGAGTAACTCTGATAGTTTTTGTATATCTGTGTAATACTTTTGTTATTAATATAATTTAGTCGTTCCGCTGTTGAGATTCTGTTGTTGTTTCTTCTTTCTTCTCTTTCTTTCTATTTCTATCTCTTTCTTTCTTAATTCATGATACGTCTTTCTGGTTAGTAGAAGACGGGTCGTGACAGAATCACCACAGAAAATGGAATATTGATAAACGATGAGCAAATGTGTGATGCTTCAACATGATGACTTCGGGACTATGATGACTTTATGATGATGGAGTTGTGTTTCAAAGAGAGTGGTTTGATCGATGGGGTTGTGATGATGATTATCCACAAGGGTGGGTTTTAGAAAGGGTGACCCATAAATAGAATGTTGAAAAGTTCTATCATGGAAGGAAAGGAATGCAGAATAGTTCCTTAAAGATAAATGGAAACAAAATGGTGCAATGAAAGGGCTCGAACAGACGTGCGAAGGAATCATTGATGCTTAAAGTTTTCTCTAATGTACTCATAAGTAGGGGCATTGTGAGGAAATTCATTGGGTACTTGGAATGGCAACACCTGATCGGTGGAATGGATCCATATACCCAAGATCGATGGAATGGATCTAGTGTCATTTTCGGATGGTGTTTGGGTATATTGAAAATTAAGAATTTTCCATTAATCCATTGTAGAGGAATAATTATATTGGTTATCATATATCTGACGCATGTAAGTGATGCAAGGATCGATGTAGTTATAGAGTGTATGACCAAATCATTTTAAGGATGCAGCCATGAACAGACACATTCTATTCTAAGGGTGTGACCATCGGTAGGTACGCATAGTATTTTGGATGATATAGATATAAGATGGCACACTAGTTATTTGAGGATGACACTATGAGGAAGTTCTTTTGGAACTTAGATTGCACGCAGCGGGGTAAAAGGGTAAGTAGCATTTTTTTTACCTATTTGGATCTTTTGGGCCTACGAAGTCTAAATTTATTTTAAATAAAATCAATATTTTACTAGTTTGTAATGAAGTTTTATTTTGATATTATATTCGTATTATATAATATTTGAACATGCATATCATATACACGTGTGCTATGTGCACGTGCAACATATACAGTGTGCACGGTTGATCCCAACACCTATATATAGATATTGGGATTTACAACACAATGGACATGTTAGCTCCACCATGTACATCTGTGTTGTTCTATATATACATACACACACACACAAATATATATATATATATATATATATATGTGTGTGTGTGTGTGTGTGTGTGTGTGTGTGTATTGTGCGCACATGTGTATGCATGCTTGTATGTGTATTTCAAGGTGATATAAATATATTTATAAGGGTATAAATATTAATATTAATATTTATATGTACGTATATTTATAATAATGTAAAATAATTATATTTGAAAATGCAAATACTGGTTATTACAAAATTAAATTTTAATTCAAAATTTAAATTATAGATCTAGATCTAGACTTTAAAATATTTTTTAATTTAGATTTAAATAAAAAATATTTATAAAATAAAATATAAAAAATGTAAATATGTGAAATTAAAATATACTTTTTATTTGGAAACATACAAATATATACATATGTAAATATACATAAATTAATATTTAAATTTCAAACAAAAATTATTATTATATACTTACATATAAGTGGATAAATTATATATATAAATATATATTTGTAGCCAATAATATATTTGATGAAATCCCCATTTTTTAAAATTTTTGTGGTTTTAAAATTGTTTTTTAAATAAACCTTTTCGATATGAATTTTTTTTAGAAACTCTTTCTTATTAAATGACTTTCCTTATCATTAGTATAATTAAAGTGTGTGTATATATATACATAATATATATATATATTATATTGAAGTAACATCTTGTATTTTAAAATAAATCTATACATATATTTATTTATTTATTTTAGGTTTAAAATTATATATATATATATTAATTTTCTAAAATTATTACATGTACATGACTTAACAAATTTTTACATGTAAATTATATAGATATTTATGTAACGACCCGCAAATACGCCATTTCAAAAAAATTTCCAAATATTCAAAAATAAAATTTTTAAACATAAATGATGATGTTTTAAAAAATAAACTATATTGGTAATCTTATTTTAAGGAGATATATATAAAAGAAAAATACCCTTTGGAGAATATTGATAAAATAACCACAGATCTTTTTATTGATAAGCAGTTCTTCGGCTATCCGACATCGCACACTGGTCTAATACATACACTTATTTTTTATTTTAAACCCAAACATGAAATAAAATAAACTATTTATTTTTGAAAAATTATATGTATTATGACATCATTAGGATGGTCATAGTAGTTATTAATTGATTTAATTGATATTTAATGATTTAATAATTATTTAAATAAGGATTTTAAATGACTATGATTCATTTTAAATAATTATAAAGTGATAATGAATCAATTATAATAGTTTTATAAATATATCTATTTGATTTGAAAATATAATATCGCTTCATCGGTATTGTAGCGATTTTTGAAAAATTTATTTCTATTAACTTATATGGATTTATAATTCAAATTTGATCATTTTAATTTATTAATAATGATTGAAAATTTATTTTCAAACTTCATTTATAAATATATGTGTATTAAAAAAGGTAAAAATGTGACTGAAAATCAAAATTGGAGTTTGTGATGATTCGATGTGTAGAAATTGTGTAACGTTGTATGGATATGTGAGATACATAAACACAAACACATGTACATATACAAAAACATGCATACATGCAGATAAATATATAATAATGCACATATATAAACATATACATATAAATATATATATATACAAAAAGATATCCAAGATATTATCTCTTTTACTTAATTCTTAAGCTAACCCAAAGTCAACACTAACCATCAAAGTATAAGCACATGGCCTTGTCCATGATGGAAGGGACTTGGGCCGTGCACAACAAGGAGGGATGTGACGATGGTGGTGCATGTGGGTGTTGATGTGGGAGGTGATGTAGCATGAATAATCTAAGATATTTTTCTCCGCCTTTTCACCTGTGAATACCACCCCTCTCCCCTGCATTTTCATTCATCTTCTCCTTCCATTTCCTAACCTTTCTCACTTCTTTTCCTATCTTCTAACCTAAAAGAAATAATTCTAAAATATTACTCAAAAGAAATTTAATCACAACACGCACACAATATATATATATATATATATATATATATATATATATATATATTTGTGTGTGTGTGTTTAAGCACCTCAAAGCTATTCCAAAACTCCACTCTTCCCCCCTAACATCCACTGCCTCTACTTCCTCCACTAAAGGCCAAGCCCTCCTCTTCTCCAACCTTATATTGAGCTCCTCTAGCCTCCCAAGTCTAGGCCGAGCCACCTAGATGCAATAGTGCAAAGGATCGTGGGCCTTAATTTCTGACTAGCAAAGCTATAATCGTTTTTCCAACCGAAACCAAAGTGAGAAACTCCAAAAATATAGTCATATATATCATTGGATGATATATATATGTTTGGATATAAATGTTATTGATGGTTGTTCAATATGATTGTTAAATACATGTACAAGTTACGTTAATACAAGTCGATAAGCACAAAGGAACTCACTTTCCTTTATTGAGTTAAATGGTGTATATGGATTGTTTAAACCTCTTAAAAATGTTTTAATATGATTTTGAAATGTTTTATAAACATTTGAAAGTGTTTTGGAAAAGATTAAAAGAATATTTAAAATTGAGTCAAAAATAGGCGCGTCGCGTAACGGTAGTTCACGATATCGCGCCGTAAAAGTCAAACGAATATATAGAATGGAATATAGCTCGGAATTCTTCGAGATAAGAATTATTATATTTTTCAAACAAAGTAGGAAAAATCAAGATTTTTATAAGTAGATTTTGAAATATGAATAATCAAAAAATCACGGTTTTGCAGTTCGGAATCCATAAAAGGATTTCTATAAAATGATAGTATAAAATTGTTTAAAAATATGAAATAAATTCTAAAAATATTTTAAAATGTTTTAAAATTTATTTGATTTCTAAAAATGAATTTTCAAATGATAGAAAAGTCATTTTGATCAATACTGCTTAGAAAGCACCATTCGCAGCACTTTTTTTATAACTTGTAATATATGGTTCTAAACAAACCAATTCTTCCACAAATCTTCTGTAAATGTTTTTAAATAAATAATAAAGTATTTTAAAGGAGATTTGAAGGATTTATAAAGTGGATAAATAAATAATTAAAAGTTAATTAAGTATGCTAAAAGATTTAGAGACGATCAAATAACTTGGCCACCTTATGGGTGACAAAGAGATGGTGTCTAGGCTTGAGTATGGAAAATCGATTTTCTACTCTCCCTAGCTCTCCGAACCTAGATCAACGTTGGGGATAGTAAATTTGATTTAATTAGATCAAATTTTTTCAAAGTATAAAGGATATAATTTTCCAAATATAAATAATCTGGATTTTATGAAGATAATCTTCTTATACTTGGTGTTAAATTCTAAAGGGGAACTCGTACTATTCATGGAATTTAAATGGTGATTTCGCTATTATTCCACACATAGTACTGGTTGAACGTGGAAATTGATATTGAGTAGAATTAGATGATTTCCATGTATTCTTCTCACTTAATATTTATTGGTTTTGAGTTAACATCCTAGATAACATGGTTTATCTCAATAAAAATTTTGATTTTGAATTAAGAAGCCTTTGTTAAGATTTAAATAAATAATTTTTCAAAGAGAGGATTAATGATTCCGTATATACCAAAAAGAAAAGTTTTAAAGATATATATACCTTGAAGATATTTTTGATTAAAAGGAAGTAATAAATCAAAAGAATAATTCTGTGACGACCCAAAAATCTGTACCCTTTGAATCGACAATAAACCACACATGCTCGACCCAAAAAGCACAGACTGACAGAAATTCAAGAGAAAGAAAAGAAGAGAGAAGAAGAAAAGAGAAGAAAGAGAGAAGATAGAACCAAACAGAACAATACAAAATCTCACATCGCAGCGGACAATATATAATATCATATCAATGATCTTTACAAAAGGGAAACAGTATATATACACATCAATCAGAGTTCAACAATCAATCAATAGTTATCAGCTTGAACGGTTATAATAACATGTCCTCACAATTGCTGATAATATGTAGCAACAACAACAAAGCACAGCGGATAATCAAAACAAGTACGTGTATACGAAAATGAAGATCTCCAGCTCGCCTGCTGAAGCTCCAAAAGCATCAAATCTGAACCTGTAAATATACTTGGTCTAACCCGAGCATTAAAAGGGAAGAACACCCGGATCAGTCTGGTAAACCAGCGTGAGAAACACACTCAACTGAATTTATTAAATTACCAAACTTTTCCTTTGTTTTCAAAACAAAAGTATCTCCTAAGACAAGTCCACACATAAACACGGACAAGTTTTTACCTTACGATAACTAAAACATATCATATCAAATCCTCTTATATTATAGTAGTGTCTACTATATACAAATAATATTAATCATAGCTGAAATTGTTATATTGATTAAATTCCAGCGTATAGCTCAATTGGGTAATACAATCAAAATAGCAAACACGTAGTGGAGTTTGGATTCCCATACAAATGACCAGGTGAAGGGACTACCTTCTGGCAGTACATCTCTAGAAGAATGTACCGAGAAACCATCACAAAGCTTCTCTACCAACACAAGACCAGCCCACATCTATAACTAGATAGTACCGAATATGTCATCCTCCGGTCGTTGCCGACCTTTACAGAGGGCCCTCTAGCATATAGACCACAATAATCAGATAGACGACGTCATAGCGTGCAAAGATATATCTAGAAGAGGATGATCATATCCTACTTGGGAATGACCCACTTAGTTCTGCTGCATCTAACCCTGTTTTGGTCATTTCCGGTTGATGAGGCTAGAGGTAACGATTACCTTTCACAAATCACATCACTTAGAATGCCACATGGCCATTTCCGTTGACTACTAATTGCCTTCCACAAAAATAGAACCCTTAAGCTCATACGTCTCAAGGAGGGTGTTAAGCTAAGAGAAGTTGCCTTCTCCGCCACCACTGATGTACGTTTGTAAAAACCAAGGTACATAATCTATAGAAATGCAATGTCAAACAAACATCCATAGAAGTTGTCCAGGAACATGACAAACCGAAGGTACTTTCCTACCACATCCTGTCGGGAAATCCCTAGGATTAGTAGCAAATAGTCCTCGCATTGGATATTTCATAATGAAGAGACCACTGCTACTGGATGTAGATTGGGATTTTAACCCCAAATGATCAATAAGCAGTCCCCCACTATGAAACTCTGGAATATCAATATCATCACAAGCAACCTGCACAATCGTCTCATATACGTTGGTCCGAAGTGGTTTTCGGATAAACTGATCCCGGTCTCTTCATACCAACAACGCAAAAGCGTTTCTCAACCTCACACGGCAACTAAGTCTCATAGACTTATCACGTGTCCAACTTTCAACTTGCTATCCTTCGGACCAAGAAGGAAGCTCGATAGATTGGAGTAATACTCTGCACTATACGAATCAACATCCTCAACACAAACGATAATCAAGCCTGCACAGAAGGCTACGTACTAAGTGTATGACTAAATAGTTCCCACATCAAGTCGAGGAACTAAAATTTTGGCTAAGTCTGATAGTCAATTATTTAACTATCAAAACAAACAAACAAATATTCAGCACCATAACAATCATTGGGCCCTTTAATTAATCTTTCATTAACAAGTCACTTGCCAAATATTCACTTCAATTTATCTTTAAAGATATAATCTCAAAACATTTCACTTCATATTGGAAAACATTTCCGTACTTATTTAATAATAAGAAATTCACAAATCTATTTATTTTCAACACTTAGAAAATATTCAATATACTTAAAACACGATTAAGTATATATTTTATTATATAAGGAGAACATTTCCGTACTTATTTAATAATAAGAAATTCACAAATTTATTTAATTTCAACACTTAGAAAATATTCAATATACTTAAAACACGATTAAGTATATATTTTATTATATAAGGAAAACATTCTCTTAAACATATTTATTTGGGTCAAAACGAATGTTGCGTAAAACATCATTACGACAACCCAAAATCAATAATATAGGGATTCAAAAATAAGGTAGATATATATATCCCAATACTATACAAAAACATCTCCTTTCGAAAATCATCTACTATAACAACAGTGTTATAGTCCATCATTTCCTTACTTCTCAAAAACGTCTATTTCAACAATGAATGTTGAAATCTATGGTTTCGATATTCAACACATTTTAAAACATCTTTAAATCATTTTACTTAATTTAAAATATCACTTTCCAAAATATTTCTTTAATTCAAAAGGTTATTCACTTTCAAAAGTATATCCATTTTATTCAATATATTATTCACTGTCCAAAATCGTGAATATAGTTCATTTAATCCAATCCAATTTTTCTACACATTTATTAAAGGATAATCCATTGTCCAAAATTGTGGATATAATTCCCAACCAAATTCTCTATTATTACAATGTTTAATTTAAAGGATAATTCACTGTCAAAAATCGTGAATAAATTCCTTTAAATAAACTTCTATATTTAACTTATCAAAATCAATCAATTTTGGATTTATAAAACAATGTTTATAAATTCCATTTATATTTTATAAAAACTTCAATATACAAAATTCTTTACAAGCGAATTCCATTTATAACTCAATTATATACCAAAAAGCCAAATTATAAGTTAATAACTTATAACTCATTTATTTTACAAAATCATTCATTTTATGACATCCTCAATTATAAATCTGCAAATCTTATTTACTAATAAAACCCATTTATAACTTCATTTTAACATTTACAAATCTCCTTTACAATTTCATCATTTCGATTTATAAAAATCCAATTTTATAAATCTTATATATAAACCTTTTATAATAAATTCAAAAATCACCATTTAAACTTTTTTATAAAATAATCAACTTCATATTTCCAAAAGTTACATTTCAATCATTTTTTACAGAAATCATAATTATTATAACATAAAAATTGTAATATTTATTTATTCAAAATCAATCCGTTTCCTTAACAATTCAAAATTCAATAAACGTATATTTTCAAATTCACTTTAAAATTCTTTTTAAATTCGAAATCATCACTTAAATATTTTTAAAATTACAAAATAGGCCCAATGCTGCAACAACACTAAATACATCAATCACGGCATCCAAAACAACATATATCATATGATAACAGAATATATAACAATATCTGTAAATAAATCAATACTGTTGAGGAATCCAGTTGGATCCCTCCAACCTATCACCTGCAACAAATATACATATTAGAATATGTGTACAATGTCCGCTTCAAGGCAGACGCACGTACAAAGGATCATCCGATCATACACGGGAATGTATAGGGTCATCTGCTCCACTAGGCAGGTATATATCCAAATACCAATCAATATATCATATATAATCCAAACAATCATCAATCAACATAAATAATATTATTTCTCACTTATATAAAAAATATTAATGAGCCAGAAAGAGTGAGTAGTACTCACATTGCTTGTAGTCGTCACGTTAGCGATTTATTCCGAATAAAATTAAACGACGGTTTAATTTTAACCAAAATTCACATTAGCTCCAATCAACTCCAAACTAGCTCCACTACGTAGTGCTAGCCAATACGAACCCAACGCAATTCGTTTCGTGCGAAACGAACCTCGTATGAAAAAGTTAAGAAGTTTTAAAGATTATACAAATTTTAAATATAATAATTTAAATTTAATTTTTTTTTTATTTTTTTTACCGTACATCTCATCTGGCCGTTGATTTTCTTTTGCTAGATCCAGGCCGTGCAAGCCATCTTCTTCCCTAACGTGAAAATAACGCATGTAAATTACCCATTATCACGTTCGAAACCCTAATTATCGCCATCACTACGAAGGCCGAGGACACGATCAACGACCTATACAAGATGCGCCTAGCTCCCCTATGCCAACCCCCAAATCCAGCCCCACTCAGTTGTTCCATCGCCTAGGATTTCGTGCTTGAACATACGATGAAGGCGAGTTGTTTGCCGTTGATCCGTTGCTCTAATTGCGATCATGACCGTTGAAAACGAAGCTCTCGACGAGCTCTACAAAGTTGTAGTTGAAGACTTTCGCTAATTGTTTATAGATTTGGAGATTTTGAGGGGAGAAGATCGACCAATTCTGGCCATTAAAATGTGGGTGGCAGCTAGCCCTAGGGTTGTTAGGGTTTAGTGCAAAAAGCAAGTTATGACGTCCTTTATAGAAAATTGCAAAACACTATTCATCCGAAAATTTTCCAAACTCGAAATGAAGCATGCCGCCAGGCGTTTATAATGTTTTACCCATATTCCGAAGTAATGGAATATATATCGGGAGCCAATTCGATCTGTAGGATCGATTTCACCCTAGAGGGGGGGTGAATAAGGTGATAGTGACAATTATAAAAATTAATCGCGGAAGCTTATAAAATATTCAATTCAGATCACAGAATAACAGCACAGATATCGCAGAATATAAATAACAGAAAAAACAGAACAACACAGAATTTACCCAGCTTCGGCAAAACCCTGCCTACGTGTTGCCACCAAGGTTTCTACTAGAAATTAGATAGTCCCTCGCTTACACACGTAAACTCGCTATACCCGCTATTGACTAATCTAACTCTACGCTCAAAACCCTGCCACAACTCAGCCACTGAGTTGTGAATTCTCAAGCTACGCCACGTAGCTTGTCCCCTAGTCACACGACTAGAAATTAAATGGTTTAAAAAGGAAAATTACAAATTAAAAACAATTTAAAATAAAATAGCCCTAATTTTAAAACCTATAACCCTTTAAACATAAAATAAAAAACCCTTTTATCAAAGCCGTCCCTTTTCTTTGTTTTCCTTAGCCCGGTCCTTCTTTCATTCTTCACTCTGAATATCTTGAGAAAAATGGCGGCTTCGATCTTCGTTCGTCTCTAAAATAGGGCTTGGAAAAATTGAAGTTGCCGACTTAATTTGGTACGATCGAATGATGATTTCGTTCTTGCTTGGTCGATCGATGCTCTCTTCTCTTTGCTTCGCGGCTACCTCAATTTGGTCGAGTTAATTGTCAAAAATGTTATGCGGTTTTTCCTTTTTCGATGTTGATTTTTGCTCGATCTTTGATTCGAGTTATTGATATTGTTCTCTGTTGCTTGAGCTCGAATGACCCAATTGCCGATGATGTTAATCACTTTTATAGGGTTCGACCCCCCTGTATTTTCGTCGTATAATTATATTTGAATTTGTCAAATTCTTTTGATCGGCCGTTTGATTATGCTTGGATGCTTGGGATTGATTTGTGACTTGTTCAAATTGCTTGAATAACACGGTTTCGAAACCTGGTCATCACGGCATTGATTTGATTTGAAATTGCGATATATTTGGTCAAAATGAAATTTTGAGCCTGTCCCTTGTTTGGTTTTTGGTGACATCTGTTGGCTGTGCATTGAGCATTGTTCGAACTTGTATCACTTGAGTTGAATCCAGTTTCACAACTCGGGTTTGACCTTGTGCCGAAGTCGAGATTTTATTTATGTTGCACCTGAGTTGAACCCGTCTTTTTAATTTGGGTTTGACCTGTGCTCACCTGTCCCTGTAGCATTACCAAGTGTATATCGGTGTGCACGGCCTTGTGGCATATACAGTGATACACTGTGTATGTCACAAGCTGTTCGTGTATGATGAATTCAAATTTAAATGATGACAAACAACCCAAATAACTGAGGCAAATAATATTTTCAAAAATCATATTTCAATTTTATATTGCAAAAATATTTCTTTTTCAATTTTTCTGCGTTAGAGAATATTTTTGCAGATTGCTCAGATGCTGGATTCAGACTGGAATGAAGTTGAAGATAAAATATGAGTGAATGAGCGATATGTAGTGAGGACATTTGTAAATATGAAATTGTGATGTAATTGAAATCAAAGTTGTATATGTGAATAGTGAGAGCTTGAATTTGTATACTATTCAAAATTGTAATAAATATTTGTTTGAATAAAATATTCTGTTTGAATTCAAATTCCGTGTTATTTATTTTATTCAGCAAATATTTATTTAATCTGTGAAAAATAAAATAGTATATTAACAAATACATTTAAACGAATGTATATATGTTTATTATCATCAAACAAAAATCATATAAGCGCATATTCAACACGATCGTATTTGAAAGATAGGTTTCCGAATCGAATTATTTTAAATTTAAAATTCACTTAAACCGATTTCTACGCATTTTAGCTTACCCCAGACAAACCGTAATTCCGATTGAAACGAAATTTGAAATCTTACAATAATTTAACATTACAGATCCAATGAAACTTGTTTCATCAAAATCCGAGACTATTTGAAAATGACTATTTTTACTCGTTAATTAAATATTAAAATATTCAATTTCTAGAAATTAACTTTTAATTCGATTTTAAAAGTTCTCTAACATCATTCTAAATCAAATAATATTTAATTCAACTTTATAAATCATTTTTATTCATATTAAATCCAATTTCCAATTATTTATGCAATTTCAAATATTAAATTAACAATTTAATTATCCAATTAAATCTAGATATTCGAAATATAAGTTATTCGACTTATAAAATTTACTTGTGCATATTTAAAATCAATTAAATATACGAATTTCAAATGACTGAAATTCTAGGTCGTTACAAATTCCCTATTTACTTAACATTTCTTTTATCGATGATTGGTTCGAAGGAACTAGGGTCGGATATGGGTGATTCCTATCCAAAGACCACTTCGAACCAATTTACATATTTGAAAATAAAAGGCATGGGATGATATGATTTGGAAGATAGAATGTAGGGCTACTTGTCAATTACCCTTGGAGGAAATTTCCCATATAATATTTATGTGAAAGTAGTTCTTCATTTGAGATCTTCGATGCAAGGGTTTCTCGCTACTAATTCTAGGGATAATCCTCGATAAAATGTGGTAGGAGAGTTTCTTCGGTTTGCCATGTTCCTAGACAACTTGAATGGACGAATTTCTGACATCGAATTTCTAATTACGTAAATTGATCTCTAAGAATGTATCATTTGTTTGGTGGTAGAGAATGCAACTTCTTTTAGCTTAACACCCGTTTCCAAGACGTACGAGCCCAGTAGTTATACCTTTATAGAAGTTGGTTATGTGATTATGAATTGGCAATGTGACGCTCAAAGTGGAATGTGCTATGTGAAAGGTAATCGCATACGTCAGGCCTCATCACCCGGCAATGGCTTAAACAGTGTACGCTATAAGGCTATGTGGTTTGCAACTATTAGGGTATGGTCATCACCTTTCTAAATTACTCTCTTTATGTCGAGTATGTGGTGTATACTATGGGATCTCGGATAAATCAGTTACGACCAGAGTGATGATATATTCAGTCTCTATCCTTGCTATGTCTGAGTACCAAAGAGGGATAGACCGGTCTTGCCAAATGTAGAGGATTGTTTGTGTATCCTCGGTACATTCCTCTAGAGATGTCCTGTATGGAAGGTAGTACCTGCCATTGTATGGAAATCCATTCTCCAATAAGTGCCTCCAGACTTAGTTTTAAACCTATTATGCCGTCAAATTTAACCAATGTAACAACTTCGGCTGATATTCATAAGTTTATTTGAAAAGTATTTTCAAAAGAATGTAATTAAAAATAACATCCTTAGATTTTGCATAGCAAATGTTATGGTTATCATATGGTAAAAACATGTTTTGTGTTTATGCGCGACGTAGTCTTATGATATACCCTTTGTTTTCAGATATCCGTCTTTTAAGTTTCTCTGACCATTCCCATGATTGACCTAGAGTTTATTTTTATTTTCCCTTAAACTCTAGATGCCCTATTTTTCCAGATAGCCAAGTAGTTAGCTGATTTGGAGCATTTTCGAGTGGAGTATGCAGCATTTTGGATCTTTTTGTTGAAATTATCCATAACTTTTAGCTGTGTTTATATTACGTATAAATATCTACCAACACCTATAGGGATAGGCTGTTGGAACTATCCTATCCGGGATAGTACTTGCTATAACTCTGATATCTCATTTTGAGAGTGATTGTATGTAATATCTATATGATTACAAGTTATTTCATATGATGTGAGATTCTATTATTATTCTATCTTCTATCTTTATTCTCTTTTACCCTACGATATCTGCCTCTTAAGTACTTGGATTTGCGGCACGTGAATACCGAGGATGTATTAGTGTCGATTTTTGGGGATTGGGGAGGTGGGTCATCTCATTTTGTATTAGAGCTTATGGTTAGGCGAATACCTAAGCCTTGATGGGGTCAACTCATTGGAAATAAGGTTAGTAATGTCCTAGAAAGAGTAATGCCCTAGAAAGAGTTTCCTTACTATATGCAGATAGTCAGAGATGAGTGGAAGAAGAGTACTAGGTAGGGAAAGAGGAAGAAGTAACACCGAAAACACAATTGGTCAAACTCCCGCCGCCACGGTAATAAAGAAGTAATAATTCCATACCAACCCCAAATCAACTTCCTAGCTTTATGCAAAATCTGTACCAGTTTAGGTGGTAAACCATTTAAGGGAACAGAGTCCATTATAGAAGTTCAAGCTTGGATCCGCTCTTGTGACAGAATTTTCAAGGGGTTAAATATTGGAGATGAGAAGAAGAGATTCCTAGCTTCTCGGCAACTACAGGATGAGGCTCTAGCCTAGTGGGAGTCCATTACTATGAATGAATCAGAAGACTATTTTTCTTGGGCACGATTCAAGGAGGTCTTGGAAGAGCGGTACATGCCAGCGGCTGGAAAATCGTTCATTTATAGGAATTTTATAGATTTAAACAGGAGGAGTTGTTTGTAGAAGAATATGCTAACAAATTCAATGTATTGTCACGATTTGGGCCCGGTCTGATAGACATTCCTTTGAAGAAGAATGAAATGTTTATCACTGGAATAAAGAAGCAATATCAGGAAATGATGATGGTGTATGTGAAGGGGACTTTTGTAGATTTGGTGGATATGGATTTTTGATATGAAACTCTAGACAAGAAAAATCTAGCCACAATTCAAAGCAGCAGCAACAATAATTGGAAGAAGAGGAAATTTAACCGGCAAGGGAAAAAAGAAGGGCAAGGCAAGCCAGAAGGAGATTGTTTGAAGGATATAATCTATCATAATTGCCAGCAGAAGGGTCACCTTTCGCTCACCTGCAAAACCCTAAAGTACAGAAAGGACCCTGCTATAATTGCCACAAACTAAGGCATAAAATAAAGGAATGCCCATTTGATAAAGAAAGGAGAACAAACTAGAGTTTTTGCCATTAAGTAAGAACCCTCAACATCGACCAATGCAAACGGAAAGGGAATTCTGGAAGGTAAAATTGACATTAGTGAAATATTAGATAGAGTATTATTTGATACTAGGGCCTCCCACAGCTTTATTTCTAGGAAATTAGTTGATAGACTTGAACTTAAACCAAAAATATTAATTATTCACATATAAATGTCTAATCCGATAGGAAGTACGACTAATCACATTATGATTTGTAAAGGAGTTCAAGTTACCTACCTATCCCAACTTTTTCCATGTGATCTAATAGACCTCAACTTTGATGAATTATTTTTTACTCGGCATGGATTGGTTGTTTAAATATAAAGTTATTCTTGAATGTAATAAAAGGACGGTGCTACTGCAATGTAGAAGAGGTGGAGATTTTATGATAAAGTGTAAAAACCCTAGCCCAGTAAAAGAAAGTTATCTCATGCGCTCAAATCATTCCAAAAACATCTAGAAGAAACATCAATTGTTAAAGAATTTTTCGATGTTTTTAAAGAAGTAAAATGTCTACCACCTCATCGAGAAATTGAGTTCCGCATAGATTTATTCCCCAATACTAGGCCAGTTATTCATTCAATTCGGAAATGGCTTCGAAAGAGAAGGAAGAATAAAGAAAGTAAAATAGATGAGTTGTTAAAGAAAGGACTAACAAGACCAAGTTGCTTAAGTTGGGGAGCAGTAGTGACTTTTGTTGCAAAGTCTGGTAGCTCTCTAATATTGTGTATAGTCTATAAAGATCTAAACAAACAAATGATAAAAAACAAATATCCTCTACCTCACATAGATGATATGTTTGACTAACTACATGGGCTAGAGTATTCTCGAAAAGGGACCTAGATACAAGATTCCATTAACTAAGGATAGCAGGAGATTGCATTCCTATAACCGCATTTAGAATCTCAAATGAATTCTATGAAAGGCTAGTTATGCCCTTTGGGCTAACCAACGCTCCCGCCTATTTTGTAGACCTTATGAATATGGTATTTGGAGAAGTATTCAGCAAATATGTACTAGTCTTTGTCGATGGCATTCTGATATATTAAAGATTGAGGAAGAACACGCAGGGCATCTTGAAACTGTATTAGAAATATTAAGGAGAAATGTGTTGAAAGCTAAATTATCAAACTGCCACTTTTGGGAAAAAGAGGTGAGATTCCTTAGACATATTTTGTCAAAGGAAGGAATTACGGTAGATTCAACAAATATTGCAGCTATTCTAGACTGGAAACAATCAGAAACTCCCAAGGACATTCACAATTTATTAGGATTGGCAGGATATTATCAGAAACTCATTCAAGACTTCTCCAAAATTTCCTCTCACTTAACAAAGCTGACCATGAAAGATATGAGGCTTGAGTGGACTACTGCTCCTGTGTTAGCAATAGTGGATGAAAGTGATGGATTTACAGTATATACGAATGCTTACGGGGAAGGACTCAAATATGAGGCTGCAATATTTGTTTGTATTCCCCACATCGTATGATTTGGATATTCTATATAGACCATGATAAGGCAATGTTGTGGCAGATGCAGAGAGTAGAGGACTAAACACTATAGCTCATTTAGTGGTGCTTCTAGCATTGATTTTCCATATAAAGGAGAATGCGCTAAAGGGTCCGATCATTGCAAGAATAACCAAAGAAGTAGAGAGGAATTTGATACCAAAAAGATGGGAAGGATTCAAAGTGGATGAGTAGGGAATCTTAAGAATGAATGAAAGGATATGTGTTCCCAATGTTGATGTGGTTAGACAAGAATTTTTAACTGAATGGAACAACTCTTCACTCGCAACACATCCTGGAGTTACAAAGATGTATAGAGACATGAAAAAAACTTTCTGTTAAGGAGGCATCAGGAGAGACATTTCCATCTACGTGAGTAGATATGCAAATTGGCAACAGATCAAGTGTGGTCAACAAAAGACGGCTGGACTACTCCAACCTCTTGAAATTCTGGCTTGGAAATGGGACCAAATATTGGATTTCATCGATGGTATACGTCGATCAAGTAACGGAAATGAAGGCATTTGGGTCATCATAGATCGGTTAACCAAAAGCGCGCACTTTATCCTTGTAAAGCCAACATGAACTTATGCAAGTCATGTAGAAATATATATGAGGGAAATTTTTCGATTGCGTGGTGTCCCTAGTAGCATAGTCAGTGACTGAAACCCAATCTTTACTAGTAGGTTCTGGAAGGCATTGCATACAGCTTAAGGAATGAAGCCAAACATAAGCACCATATATCACCCCTGGACCGATTGGCAAACTGAAAGCGTAAATCGAGTGTTGGAAGATCTTCTAAGAGCTTGTATCTTAGATTTTGGAGGTTCACAGGAAAGCTACCTTCATCCAATAGAATTTTCTTATAATAACAGTTATCATGCTACTATAGGCATGGTCACATACAAAGCTTTATATGGTCCTCCATGTTGATCCCTGGTATGTTGGATCGAGGCCAGCAATCGGTTGGTACTAGGTCCTAGCATGATTAGAGAAGCTTCAGAAAGATTGATATGATTAGAAAGAAGACGAGAGAATCCCAAAGTAGGCAAAAGAGTTTCATGGATAGAAGCCATAAAAATTTTAATCTCAGTTGGAGATTATGTATTCTTGAAAGTTTCTCCAATGAGAGGAGTGGTAAGATTTGGTCGCGCAGGGAAGTTAATACCTTGATTTTGTTGGACCTTTCCCTATTCTTCAACAGATTGGCCCATTAGCTTATCATGTGGAATTGCCCTAAATGTTGTCTGGTGTGCACAATATCTTTAACATATCTCACCAATGAAAATATGTGCATGATCTCGAGCAAATTATAGAAGCAGCCGCCCAAGAAGATTTAGAAGTTGAACCTAATTTGAAAGTTATCAAGCGACCAATCCGAATCATAGATCACGATGAGAAACAATTAAGGAGGAAGGTTGTAAGGTTGGTTAAAGTCCAATAGAGTGGTGATGTAGCGTACTACATTTGGAAAATAGAATATAGAACGCGGATAGCATATCCCGAATTTTGGATTGATACACAGTTATATGTTGTATCGAAGTAGTGCACTTACCTACCTATGGTGTAGTCACTTGCAATATCTTATATATTTATCTCACCTTGTTATATATGTGTGTATATATATATATATATTTGTTTTCTATTTATATTCTTCTTATCCTTAATTTCAAGGACAAAAGTCTTTTAAGGGATGTAGTATGTAACGATCCCTATATTCATCACTTCAGAATTTTTTTTCATACTTTCAAAAATAAGATTTTTAAACATAAATAATGAAGTTTAAATAATAAATAATATTTTTAATATTATTTAAAATAAATAATTATAAAAGAAAATGTACCCTTTGGAGAATATTGATAAAATAACCACAAATTGATTTATCAATAAATAGTTCTTCGGCTATCCGACATCACGCACTGGTTTTGATACATACACTTATTACTCATTTTGAACTCAAATATGAAATAAAATAATTTATTTTTGAAAAATTAATTGTACTATGACATCATTATGAAGTCATTGTAGTTAATAATTAATTTAATTGATATTTAATGATTTATTAAGTATTTGAATAATAATTTTAAATGTTTATGATTCATTTTAAATAATTATAAATTGAAAATGAATCAATTATAACAGTTATATATTTATATATATATATGTATGTATGTGTATATATATATATATTTGATTTGAAAATATAAGGAAAAATTGATATAGCTTCATTAGTATAATAGCAAATTTTGAAAATTTTGTTATTATTGATTTATATGGCTTTGTATTTCGATTTGATCATTTTAATTTATTTACAATGATTGGAAATTTATTTTCAAACTTTATTTACAAATATAAGTATATTAACTAAAAAGTGAAAATGTGATCGAAAACCGAAGTTGGAATTTGTAATGGTTCGACGCGTAGAAATTGTGCAACGTTGTAAGGATATGTAAGATAAATAAACACACACACACACTCTCATATGCATATACAAAAACATTTGAACATGCACATAAGTATACATGAATGAACATATATGAATATATACATATAAATATATATATACATATAAATATACACAGAAATACCCAAGATATTATCTCTTTTCCTTAATTCTTAAGCTAACCTAAAGTCAAAATTTACCATTAAGTACAAGCACAAGGCCTTGTCCATGATGGAAGGGACTTGGGCCATGCATAACAAGGAGGAAGGTGATGATGGTGGTCCATGTGGGTGGTGATGTAGGAGGTTATGTAGCATGAAATATCTAAGATATTTTTCTCCTCCTCATCACCTGTAAATACCACCCCTCTCCCCTTCATTTTCATTCATCTTCTCCTTTAATTTCCTAAGCTTTCTCTCTTCTTTTCGTGTCTTCCAACCTAAAAGAAAGAATTCAAAAATATTTGTCAAAAGAAATTTAATTATATACATACATACATACATACATATACATACATACATACATACATGCATGCATACATACATACATACATACATACATAGATATATATATATTAAGACACACATACACATACATACATAAGCACCTCAAAACTTTTCAAAACTCCACTCTTTCTCTCTACCATCCACGGCATGTACTTCCTCCATCAAAGGCCGAGCCCTCCTCTTCTCCAACCCTAGGTCGTGAGCTCCTCTAGCCATACATAAATTATTAAAATCTTTTAAAATGTATTAAAACTGATTTGAGTTATAAAAATTAATTTCCAAATGGTAGAAAAGTCATTTTGATCAATACATCTTAAAAAACACCATTCACAGCACTTTTCTATAACTTTTAAATACGGTTCTAAAAGCAACAGTTCTTTTACAAAATCTTTTGTAAATGTTTTCAAATGAATAATAAAGTATTTAAAAGGTGATTTGAGAGATTTATAAAGTGGTTAAATAAATAATTAAAAGTTAATTAAGTATGTTAAAATATTTAGAGTCGATCAAATAATTTAATCACCTTATGAGTGACAGAGAGAAGGTACATAGGCTTGAGTTTGAAAATCCAGTTTCATACTCTCCCTGGCTATCTGGACTGTCCCGACGGAGGGGATAGCAAACTTGGTTTACTTGAATCAAAATTTTCCAAAGTATATAGGATATAATTTTCCAAATATAAACAACTTGGATTTTAGGGAGATAATCTCTTATACTTGGTGCTAAATTCAGAAGAGAGCACTCATATTATTCATGGAATTTAAAAGGTAATTTCTCCATTATTCCGTCCATAGTACTGGTTGAATTTGGAAATTGGTATTAAGTAGAATTAGATGATATCTATGGATTCTTCTCACTTAGTATTTACTGGTTTTGGAATAACATCCTAAATAACATGGTTTGAACTCAATAAAAATTTTGATTTCTGAATTAAGAAACCTTTGTTAAGATTTAAATAAATAATTTTTCAAAGGGGGGATTAATGATTTCTTATATAATGGAAAGAAATGTTACAAAGATATATATCACTTGAAGATATTTTTGGTAAAAGGAAGTGATAAATCAAAAGAATAATTCCCTATTTACTTAATATTTCTTTTATCGATGATTGGTTTGAAGGAACCAAGATTGGATTCGGGTGATTCTTATCCAAAGATCACTTCGAACCAATTTACATGTTCGAAAATAAAAGGCGTGGGATGATATGATTTGGAAGATAGAATATGGGAATCTTGTCACTGACCCTCGAGGGAAATTTCACATATCATATTCATGTGATAGTAGTTCTTCATTTGAGATCTTCGATACAAGGGCTTATGCTACTAATCCTAGAGATAATTCTCGACATGATGTGGTAGGAGAGTTCCTTCGGTTTGTCCTGTTCCTGGACAATTTTTTTGGATAAATGTCTCACGTCGCATTTCTAATTACATAAATTAATCTCTATGAATGTATCATCTATTTGATGGTGGAGAAGGCAACTTCTTTGAGCTTAATACCCTATCCTAAGACGAACGAGCCTAGGAGTTATAGTTTTGTAGAAATCAGTTATGTAATTATCAATTGGCAATGAGGCATTCAAAGTGGAATATGCTATGTGAAAGGTAATCGCTACCTAAGGCCTCATCACCCGGTAGTGGCTTAAATAGGGTACACCATAAGACTATGTGGTTCGCAACTATTAGGATATGGTCATCACCTTTCTAGATTACTCTATATATGTCGAGAATGTGGTGTATGCAAGGATAGACCGGTTATGACTGGGGTGATGGCATATTCAGTTATTATCTAGGCCATGTCTTAGTGCTAAATAGGCATAGACCAGTCTTGCCAAATGCGGAGGATTGTTTGTGTATCCTCAGTACATTCCTCTGGAGATGTATTGTATGGAAGGTGGTCCACTACCTGCCATTGTATGGAAATCCATTCTCGAGTAAGTGCCTTTAAACTTTGTTGTAAACCTGTTATACGTCAAATTTAACCACTGTAACAATTTCGGCTAAGATTCATAAGTTTATTTGAAAAGTTTTTTCAGAAGAACGTCATTAAAAATAATATCCCTAGATTTTATGCAGCAAATGTTTTGGTTATCATTACGTAAGAACACGTTCGGTATTTATGTATGGCGTGGTCTTGTGAGATTCCCTTGATTTTCAAATATCCATTTTTGAGTTTCTCACACCACTCCCATGACTAACCCGGAGTTTATTTTTCTTTTCTCTTTAACTCTGGGTACCCTATTCTTCCGGGCAGCCAAGTAGTTAGATGATTTGGAGCATTTTGGATCTTTTTGTTGAAATTATCCATCACTTTTGTTGTGTCTGTATTATATATATATATATATCTACCAACACCTATAGGTATCGGCCGTTATAACTATCCTAGCTAGGTTAGTATTTGCTATGACTTTGATATCTCATTTTGAGTGTGATTTTATGCACTATCTATATGACTACAAGTTGTTTAACATAATGTGAGATTCTATTATTTTTTGTTTTCTATCTTTATTATCGTTTACCCCATGATAATCTGCCTCTTTGGTGCTTGGATTTGCAGCATGTGAATACCAATGTTGTATTGGTGTCTATTTCTGGGGATTGAGGATGTGGGTCGTCTCATTTAGTATTAGAGCTTATGGTTGAGCGAATGCCTAAGCCATGATGGGGTTAACTTATTAGATGTAGGGTTAGCACTGCCCTAGAATGAGTTTAGACTGAGACAGCGCATATTTAAAAATCTTATACGAAAAAGTGCATTCAAATTTTGTTTCAATTCCCTAAGATATCCCGTCTACATATTCTAAAGATATTTCCTTACTATATGCAGATAGTAGGAGATGAGTGGAAGAAGAAGGCGAGGTAGGGGAAGGTGGGGTAGCAGTACCACTAACAAAAATGATCGAACTCCCGTCGCCACAATAATCGAAGAAGTAATAATTCCAGTGCAACTCCAAATCAAATTTGCTACTTTATGCAAGAACTATATGTAAACTCCTAATTTTTTATAACATTATTCAAAAGATTTAATTAGATAAATTAAATAGAATAATATAAATAATTAGAGTGATAAGGGGATTGAGAATTGAATAAACGATAAGAAGGTCATGCTCAACAAAATAAATGGGCTTAAGAATGGTTTCTAAGTTAATTAATTTACATAAGGGCATATTGGAAATTAGCTGCACTTGTTACCATAACCCTTATATATTTATATTCCTTATACCATTCATGTTCATTTTTCTCATTTTCATAAAAACAATCAAAACGCAAACAAATAGAGGAGCCGGCCATTAACAAAGAAAGAAAAGAGGAATTCGTTCAAAAGCTAGGAATTCAAGCTTAGAAGAAATGAATATCAATCTAATCCCTCATCTTAATCAAGGTGAATAGTAATCCATACCATCTCTGTTTTGTTTTATGATAATATGTTGTCGGATTAAGATTAAATTCATTTTTATGATGTTTTGGATGATGATATACTTGAATTTTAATTTGTTTCATTCAAACAAAATTGTTTAAATAAGGAATTATATGGTTTTAGGGAAAAACCGATTGTAAATGATCTTTGAATGCCATGGAAAAAAAATATGTTGGGTAAAACATGATTTTGGAGTTGGGTTTTAATTTTGAAATTTTTTCCAAGCTATGGAAAGATTATTATAAATTTTCAAAGGAAGATATGGCAATTGACTTTAAATATTTATTTCAGAAATTATTTTCATAATTTGGGTCTGAAATTTAGATATTTTAGACAACATGATGAAAGTGAATTACTACATTTTTTAGGGATTTTTACTAAATGATTTACCATGGAATTAAATTTTTTTAGAAGGAAGGACTTACTTGCGTTATTGTTTATGGCTTAAAGGAAGGACTTCTTTGTTAAATTAATCATGATTTAGATCTGAAATTAAGCGGCATTTATTTTTATAAAGAATTTAAAATGTTGGGGCAACCAATCACATGCTTATACATAGGCAGGTTAGTTAGAAAATGTTTGCTTTAATTGTCATTAAATTAGATTTACCCAGAAAAGTGCGTTCCGCCTCTTTCAGAAGTGCCTTTCGACTCCAATGCTTCCGCGTCAACTCGGTCGAAATCAACTTAGGCCGAAACCAATACACATGGTATCAATGACATTGGTATGAAGTAGACTGGAGAAAGCAGAAGGCATGGTGTCAAAAGCATTGCTTCTGATGGGGTCGATACCTTTGATTTGTTTTAAAATGTTAAGCGCATGCCTTTATTTTGCTAAAGTCTACGAAGGAGTCGAAACATATGCTGTTGAAATGGATTTTCTATATAGCTTTCAAAGAAGGTTGTCATCTTTCATTTTTAAGCATAAGCTTTCGAATGAGTCCCCTTATAAAATAATGCTTTCTAAAATGGTGGTTCCGACTTAGTCGAAGCCCTGCTGCCGTTCTTTTACATTTCGAGTGTGTTGAAGTCATCAATGCTTTCGAAGGGTAGCATTTGTTTTAAACTTATACGAAGCCACTTCCTAAATGCTTTTGAAAGGGTTCATGGGTTTCAAAGGCAATGATTTCGAACGGGGGTTTCGATGCTATCCTTCACTGTTTTGCTTAAAATTTTTGAAGCTTTTGAAAGAACGGTGCCGACGCCATCATGCTTTCCCCAAACAATTTTATCTGATGATTAAAGGTTTCAAAAGAGATACTTTCGTATATGTTCACATTAACCTAAAAGATGTTTTTGAGAAAAACCAATGGTTTTGAAAGGGGTACTTTCATTGGTTTCGAAGCTATGTTTCTAAGGATTATTAAGTAATTATTGATACTTTCGAAAGGTATATTTTGGTTTCGAAAGAGATGGTCTAAAGAGCTTCAAAAGGTATATATGTAATGTTTTGAAAAGAAGTTTTCTATGCTTTCAAAGGAGGTTATCGAGGGGTTTCGAAAGTGATGTTTTAAGGTTTTGAAAGCCTTAATATTCAAAAAAAATAACCCAATCTCATTTTTAAGGAAAACCATGGCATAAATAAAGTGTTTTTAAATGGAGCTTTTGAAGAAGTTTTCCTTGATTAATGGGTTAAAGGATTAACCAAGTTTTATATAAAATGATATTAAACCATAGGGGTTGGTATAATTATGTTTGCTTCTTCATGTATGTATTTGAATATATTCATATTATATTGAACCCATAACGGTATCGTAGGGAAGGGAATAATAACCAGCTAGGTTGACCTAGTAGTGAATATAATTAAATTAACTCCTGAATGAGTAGAATTGCATTCAAGAGGTCAGGAAGACCAGAGTATAGGATGCGAAAATATTAAAAGAAAATATTGGCAGGGGCTAATAGGTTCATAGTAAGCCCACGAAAGCTATGTATAGGAAAAGATATTGGCATGGGCCAATAGGTTCATACTAAGCCCATGAAAACTATGTATAAATAAAGATGTCAGGAAGACTGGTTCATAGTTAACCTATGAGAACTATGATTTGATATTGGCAGGGGTCAAAAGGTTTGTAGCGTACCTTTGAAAACTATATTTGGATTAAGATGTTGACAGAAGTCAATAGGTTCCTAGTCAACCCATGAAAACTAGGATAAGTGAAAAGATATTGGAGTTGCCAATAGGTTCAGGGAGAACCCATGAAACTGTAAGGATATTGGCATGGGCCAATAGGTTCTTAGTGGTCTCATAAAACCTATGAAACTGGACAGGGAGTTCATAAACATTAAATAGGTTATTAGTAATCCCATGAAAACTATTACGTTAAATATAACCCTAGAAACTATAACCGAGACATATGGTCAAAATTAATGAGGATGGGTAATCCAGAATTGATATGCTTGTTTTGCATATCATCATATTATTTTGAATTGTTTTAACCATAGTGGATCGTGGAGCACAGTATATGGTTTCATAAAGGTTTTAGGATATTAGTGAGGAAAAAACCCATTCCGCTATGCGGCGTGTTCTCACTAAACATCTAAATGATTTGAGATGGTAGATTATTATTCATACTGAGCAGTATGCTTGGCTCAAAGTTTATGTTTTCCCCTTAAACTCTCGGATAATCAGTTGATTTTGAGTAGTTTGAGAGTTGAGGTTTTCATGTACCTCTTTAGACGAATAAGCTTTCGAGGACATGCAGGGGCATGATAGCTATCTAGAGTTCTCTTTTATTTTGATTTCGCTATTTTGTTGCTGTAATGGCAAAGTTGTTAAATTGCTTATATATACTATGATCATCCAAGGGGGCTTCTTCATATGTCGCTCTTAGCGGATGTTGTAATAAATATATTTTCTCTAAACATGGTTCTCGTATTGGTATTTTGCAACAAATTTGAAATGTTTTGAAATGGAATATGGAATTTGTTTGATGGTTTAAAATTTTCCCATATTCATGTGTTTCTGTATATCAATGTGTCTAATATTACCATATTTGGTCGCCGGGTATTAATAACTACGGATGACTGCAGCATTCACTACAGCATCCGCAGCCATTAGTTTTGGACCTCCAAGTAGCGGATGTTACACTATACCAGTTTGGGTGGTAAACCATTTAATGGAACATAGTCCATTATAAAGTACAAGCTTGGATCTGCTCTTGTGAAAGAATTTTTAAGGGGTTAAATATTAGAGATGAGCAGAAGAGATTCCTAAATTCTTGGCAACTACAGGATGGGGCTACTGCCTTGTACGAGTCCATTACCATGAATGAATCGAAGGAAAAAAATTTTTGGACACGATTCAAGGAGGTCTTGGAAGAGCAGCATATGCCAGCAGCTGGAAAATCACGCCTTTGCGTGTATGGATTTAAAACAAGGTGAGATATACGTAGAAGAATATGCTAACAAATTCAACGAATCGTCATGATTTGCGCCCGGTCTGATAGACACTCCTACGAAGAAGAATGAAATGTTTATCTCTAGAATGAAGAAGCAATATCAGGACAGGATGATGATGCATGTGAAGGGGACTTTTGTAGATTTGGTGGATATCGTTCTTTGATATCAAATCCTAGACAAGAAAAATCCATCCACAATTCAAAGAAATGGTAACAATAATTGGAAAAGGAGGAAATTTAACCAAAAAGGGAAGAAACTAGGGCAAGGCAAGCGAGAATGAGATCGCTTGGAAGATATAATCTATTATAATTGCCAGCGGAAGGGTCACCTTTCCACCACCTGCAAATATCCTAAAGCACAAAAAGGTACTTGCTACAATTGCCACAAACTAGGGCACAAGATAATGGAATGCTAGTTGATAAAGAAAGGAGAGCATGCTAGAGTTTCTGCCATCAAAGATGAACACTCAACTTCGACCAATGCAAAGGGAAAGGGAGTTCTAAAAGGTAAAATTGACGTCAAGCTAAAGTATTATTTGATATTGGGGCTTTCCACACCTTTATTTCTACAAAATTAGTTGATAGACTTGAATTTAAACCAAAAATATTAGATATTCTTGTATGTGTGTCTAATCCGATAGGTAGTACACTAATCTCGTTGTAATTTGTAAAGGGCAGTGCTGCTGCAAAATAGAAGAGGCGGACATTTTATGATAAAATGTGAAATCCCTGGTCCAATAAAGGAAAGTTATCAATATGTGCTTAATTTATTCCAAAAACATCTAGAAGAAATACCAATTGCTAAGGAATTTTCCAATGCTTTTGAAGAAATAAAAAGTCTACCACCCTATTGAGAAATTGAGTTCCGCATAGATTTATTCCCCAATACTGGGCTAGTTGTTCACTCAATTTGGAAAACGGCTCCGAAAGAGAGGGAAGAATTATGAAAACAAACCGATGAGTTATTAAAGAAAGGACTGATAAGACCAAATTTCTCAAGTTGGGGAGCAGCAATGATCACTCTTGCAAAGTCTGATGGTTGTCTAAGATTGTGTATAGATTATAGAGATCTAAACAAACAAACGATAAAAAACAAATATCCTCTACCCCGTATAGATGATATGTTTGGCCAACTACATAGGGTTGAGTACTTTCGAAAATGGACCTAGCTACAAGATTCCATCAGCTAAGGATAGCACAAGATTGCATTCCTTTAGCTACATTCAGAAGCTTAAATGAATTCTACGAATGTCTGGTTATGCACTTTGGGCTAATCAATGCTTCCGCCTATTTTGTAGACCTTATGAATATGGTACTCAGAGAAGTACTCAAAAAATTCATATTAGTCTTTGTCAATGAAGTTATGATATATTCAAAGACCGAGGAAGGACACGAAGGGCATCCTGAAGTTGTATTAGAAATATCGAGGAGAAATGTGATGAAAGCTAAATTCTTAAAATTCCACTTCTGGAGAAAAAGGTATGATTCCTTGAAAATTTTGTGTTAGGGGAAGGAACTGTAGTTGATACAGCAAAGATTGTAGCTATTCTAGACAGGAAATAACTACAAACTCTTAAGGACATTCGTAGTTTCTAAGGATTGGCAGGATTTTACCAAAGACTCATTCAAGACTTCTCCAAAATTTCCCCTCATTTAAAAAAGCTGGCCATGAAAGATGTGGAGTTTGAGTGGACGCAAAAATGTGAAGAAGCATTTCAAGAACTCAAGAAAAGGTTAACTACTGCTCCCGAGTTAGCAATAGTGGATAAAAGCAGTGGATTAACCGTATATACGGATGCTTGTTAGGAAAGAGTTAATGTTGTTCTAATGCAGCATGGAACGGTCATCGCTTATGCAAGCAGACAATTAAAGATCCATGAAAGTAATTATGCAACACATGATTTTGAGCTACCAGCTGTTGTGTTCGCATTAAAAATGTGGCGACATTATCTACTGGGTAATAAGTCATTATAGTTTATTTTAAATAAACTTTGATTGATCCTAGTAATTAATATTCATTCTTTAGGTAGGTGAAAAGTTTAAGCTCTTCACAGACAACAAATCTTTAAAATATCTTTTCACTTAGAAGGACTTGAATATGAGGCAACAACGGTTGTTGGAATTCCTCGCAACATATGATTTAGATATTCTATATACAGTAGGAAAAGCCAATGTTTGTGGCAGATGTTATGAGCAGAAATAAGACCATTACAACTCATTTAATGGCGGGTCCATCATTAATTTGTCCTATAAATGAGAATCAGCTCAAGGACCCCGAGAAAATGGGAAGGATTCAAAGTGGATGATAGGGAATCTGAAGAATGAATGGAAGGATATGTGTCCCCAATGTTGATGGGGTTAGATAGAAAGTTTTAACCAAATATCACGTATCCTCACTGGCGATATGTCCTGGAGTTACAAAGATGTATTGAGACATGAAAAAGAGTTTCTACTGGGGAGGTATCAAGAGAGACATTTCCATCCAAGTTAGTAAATGTGCAAAATGTCGACAGATCAAGAGTGATCAACAAAAGACCGCTAGACTACTCCAACCTCTAGAAATTCCGACTTGGAAATGGGACAAAATATAAATGGATTTCATCGACCGTTTACCCCAACCAAGAAAGGGAAATGAAGGCATTTGGGTCATCATAGATTGGTTAACCAAGAGCATGCACTTTATCCCTGTAAAACCAATACGAACTGCTGCAAGTTTTGTAGAAACATATATAAGGGAAATTGTTCGATTGCATGGTGTCCCTAATAGCATACTTAGTGATCGAAACCTGATCTTTACCAATAAGTTCTAGGAGGCATTGCAGATAGCTTTGGGAACGAAGCTAAACATAGCACCGCATATCACTCCAAGACCAATGGGCAAACTGATAGGGAAAATCGAGTGTTGGAAGATTTTCTAAGAGCTTGTATCTTAGATTTGGAGGTTTATAGGAAAGCTACCTTCATTTGATATAAAATTCTTATAATAACAGTTATTAGGCTAGTATTGGCATGGCCCCATATGGAGCTTTATATGATCGTCTATGTGGATCCCCCGTATGTTGGATCGAGGCCAGAGATCGGTTGGTACAAGGTCCTAACATGATTAGAGAAGCTTCAAAAAATGTTGATATGATTAGAAAGAAGATAAGAGAAGCCTAGAGCAGGCAAAAGAGTTACGTGTATACGAGGCATAGAAATTTGGAATTCTCAATTAGAGATTATGTATTCTTGGAAGTTTCTCTAATGAGAGGAGTGGTAAGATTTGGTTGGGCATGGAAGTTAACACCTTGATTTATTGAACCTTTTCCCATTCTTGAGCAGATTGGCCAATTATTTTATCATGTGGAATTGCCTGAAAGGTGGTCCAGTGTGCATAATGTCTTTTACGTATCTCACTTATGAAAATGCATGAATGATCCAACGCAAATTATAGAAACAACTTCCGAAGAAGATTTAGAAGTTGAACCTAATTTGGTGGTTATCCGAAGATTAATGCAAATCGTGGATCATGGTGAGAAGGGATTAAGGTGGATGGTTGTAAGGTTGGTTAAAGTCCAATGGAGTGGTGATGCAGCAGATTGTACATGGGAAATAGAAGATGGAATGCGAAAAGCATGTCCTGAGTTTAGGATTGATACATAGATATATGTCGAAGTAGTGTACTCACCGACCTGTGGTGTAGTCATTTGCCATATCTTTTACATATTTCATATTGTTATATATATATATATATATATATATATTCGAGTTATCTTCTTCTTATTAATTTCAAGAATGAAATTCTTTTAAGGAACTAAGTGTGTAACGACCCATAAATTCATCACCTTAGAATTTTTTTCCAAATATTCAAAAATAAGATTTTTAAACATAATTAATGATGTTTTGAATGATAAATAATAACGGTAATCTTATTTTAAAGGAATGTATATAAAAGAAAATATACCCTGTGGAGAATATCGATAAAATAACCATAAATAATTTTATTAATAAACAGTTTTTCGGCTATCCGACATCACACGCTAGTCTGGATACATACACTTATTTTTTATTTTTAACCCCAGATATGAAATAAAATAATTTATTTATTTTTGGAAAATTAAATGTATTATGACATCATCAGGATGGTCATTGCAGTTAATAATTGATATGTAATGATTTAATAATTATTATAATTATTTGAATAAGGATTTTAAATGATTATGATTCATTTTAAATAATTTCAAAGTGATAATGAATCAATTATAATACTTTTACAAATATATCTACTTGAATTGAAAATATAAGGAAAACTTGATGTCGCTACATCGATATAATAGCAATTTTTGAAAAAATCATTATTATTGATTTATATGGCTTTATAATTTGAATTTGATCATTTTAATTTATTTATAATGGTTGGAAATTTATTTCAAACTTTCTTTACAAATATGTGCATATCAACTAAAAGGCAAAAATGTGACTGAAAATAGGAATTGGAATTTGCAACGATTCAACACGTAGAAATTGTGCAACGTTATAAGGACATGTAAGATACTAAACACACACATATGTATATACACAAAAACATATGCATATGCACATAAATATTCAAAAATGCATATATATATATAAACATATGCATATAAATATATATATACACAAAAATATCCAAGATATTGTCTCTTTTCCATAATTTTTAAGCTAACCCAAAATCGACACTAACCATCAAAGTACAAGCACATGGCCTTGTCTGTGATGGTAGGGACTTGGGCCATGCATAAAAAGGAAGGAGGTGATGATGGCAGTGCATGTCGGTGGTGATTTATGAGGTGATGTTGCATGAAAAATCTAAGATATTTTCTCCTCCTCTTCACCTATAAATACCACCTCCCTTCCCTTCGTTTTCATTCATCTCATTCTTCCTTTCCCTAAGCTTTCTCCATTCGTTTCATATCTTCTAACCAAAAGGAAATATTGCAAAAATATTTCATAAAAGAAATTTAATTATAATATACACTAATATTTATATACTTAAGCACCTCAAAACTATTTCATCCACTCTTCCTCTCTACCATCCACGGCCTCCACTTCCTCCAACAAAGGCCAAGCCCTCCTCTTCTTCTAACCTAGGCCATACAATCCTCTAGCCATCCCAAGGCTGGATAGAGCCACCTAGATGCAGTAGTGCAAGGGATCGTGAGCTTCAATTTTCGATCAGCGAAGCTATAGCTGTTTTTCCAATCAAAAACAAAGTAAGAAACTCCTAAACAATAGTTATATATATTATTGGATGATATATATGTTTCGATGTGATTGTTAATGATGGTTGTTATATATATATATATATATATATATATATATATATATATATATATATATATATATGCGTTAATACACGTCGATAAGCACAAAAGAAATCACTTTTCTTTATTGAATGAAATGATGTATATGGAATGTTTAAACCTCTTAAAAATGGTTCAATATGATTTAAAAGTGTTTTATAAACACCAAAAAGTGTTTTGGCAAAGACTAAATGTTCAATTGATTCAAAAATAGGTGTGTCGCGTAACGGTAGTTCACGATATCACAGTGTAAAAGTCAAATAAATATATAGAATGGAATATAGCTCGGAATTCTTCAAGGTAAGAATTTTCCAAACTATTATACCTATAATTTTCAAAAAAAGAATGAAAATCAAGATATCGATAAGTAGATTTTGAAATGTGAATAAAACAAATTTTCGAAAAGTCATGGTTTTGCAGTTTAGAATCCATAAAAGGATTTCTTTAAAAATGATATTTAAAATTGTTTAAAAATATAAAATAAATTATAAAAATCTTTTAAAGTGTTTTAAAAGCGATTTGGGTTATAAAAATGAATTTCCAAATGATAGAAAAGTCGTTTTGATCGATATAGCTTAAAAAGCACCATTCGCAGCACATTTTGTAGTACTTTTAAAATATGGTTCTAAACGCAATAATTCTTTTACAAATATTTTATAAATGATTTTAGATGAATAACAAAGTATTTTAAATGTGATTTGAAAGTTTTATACAGTGGTTAAATAAATAATTAAAAGTTAATTAAGTATGTTAAAAGATTTAGAGTCGATCAAATAACCTAACCAGGGAGACAGAAAGATAATGTCTAGGCTTCGGTTTGAAAAACTAGTTTTCTGCTCTCCCTGGCTGTCCGGACTGGCTCGATTAAGGGGATGGTAAATTTGATTTACTCAAATCAAAATTTTCCAAAGTGTAAGAATATAATTTTCCAAGTATAAATAACTTGGATTTTATAGAGATAATCTTCTTATACTTAGTATTAAATTCTGAAGAGGGAACTTGTACCATTTGTGGAATTTAAAAGGTGATTTCATCGTTATTTCGCCATAGAACTAGTTAAATACAGAAATTGATATTGAGTAGAATTAGATGATTTCTATGGATTCTTCTCACTTAATATTTATCGGTTTTGGATTAACATCCTAAATAACATGGTTTTAACTCAATCAAAATTTTAATTTTTGAATTAAGAAACCTTTAAGAATTAAATAAATAATTTTCAAGAAAGGATTAATGATTCTATATATATTATAAAGAAATGTCTTAGAGATATATATCTCTTGAAGATATTTTTTATAAAAGTAGTAAATCAAAAGAATAATTCCCTATTTACTTAAGCATTTCTTTTGTTGATGATTGGTTTGAAGGAACCGAGGTCGGATTTGGGTGATTCTTATCCGAAGACCACCTCGAACCAATCTAGGTGTTTGAAAATAAAAGAGATGGACTGATATGATTTGTAAGATGGCATGTATGGCTGCTTTTCACCGATCCTTGGGGGAAATTTCCCATATCATATTTATGTGGTAGTAGTTCTTCATTTGAGATCTTTGACGCAAGGGCTTATGGCTACCACTCCAAGGGATAACCCCTGACAGGATGTGTAGGTGAGTTCCTTCGGTTTGTCTTGTTTCTGGGCAACTTGTATGAACGAATGTACGACATCGCATTTTTAATTACATAAATTGATCTCCATGAACGTATCATCTTTTTTGTGGCGGAGAAGGTAACTTCTTTAAGCTTAACACCCTTTCTTAAGATGTACGAGCCTAGAAGTTATATGTTTATAGAAATCAATTGTGCGATTATGAATTGGCAATGTGGCATTCAAAGTGGAATGTGCTATGCGAATGGTGATCCCTACCTCAGGCCTCATCACACGGTAATGGCTTAAACATGGTACGCCATAAGACTGTATGGTTCACAACCATTAGGGTATGGTCATCACCTTTCTAGATTACTCTCTACATGTCGAGTATGTGGTGTATGTTATGGGATCTCGTATAGGTTGGTTACAACTGGAGTAATGACATATTCGGTTTCTATCCATGCCATATCTGAGTGCCAAACCGGGATAGACCGGTGTTGCCAAATGCGGAGGATTATTTATGTATCCTCAACACATTCTTCTAAAGATGTACTATACGGAAGGTCGTCCCTTACCTACCATTGTATTGAAATCCATTCTCCAATAAGTGCCTTCGGACTTAGTTGTAAACCTATTATGCCATCAAATTTAACCAATGCAACAATTTTGGCTAAAACTCGTAAGTTTATTTGAAAAGTATATTGAAAAGAAAGCCATTAAAAGTAATATCCCTAGATTTTGCATAGTAAATGTTTTGATTACTATGAGGTAAAACACGTTTCGTGTTTTTTATGCGGCGTGGTCTTATGTGATACCAATTACTTTCAAATATCTGTATTTTGAGTTTCTCACACTAGTTCTATGATTGACCGGGATTTTATTTTTGTTTTCCCTTAAACTTTGGGTTCCTATTTTTCCAAAGCCAAGTAGTTAGCTGATTTGGGTCATTTTGGAGTGGAGTATGTATCATGGAGCATTTTTTATCTTTTTGTTGAAATAATCCATCACTTAGCGCTTTTGTCTGTATTATGTGTAAGTATCTACTATCACCTGTAGGGATAGGCCGATATAACTATCCTAATTTGGTTAGTACTTTCTATGACTTTGATATCTCATTCGAGAGTGATTGTTCTGTCTTCTATCTTTATTATCTTTTATCCCATGATAATCTGCCTCTCTAGTACTTTGATTTACGGCACGTGAACACCAAGGATGTATTAATGTCGATTTCTGGGGATCAAGAAGGTGGTTCATCTCAATTTATATGTTAAAAAATCAAATTTTGTTTTAAAATCCCTTTTAAAATTAATATGTAATTCATTTTTTTAGTTTTCTTTATTGGCTAAGATCTATATATGCATATGTGTTTATATAATTTTTTTCATCATAATACACACACACATTCAATATAATTTTGGCAGCATAATATATAAGGATTCGTGATGTTTAAATATGATCTAAGCTTCAAGGTAATTATCAAATAAATACACACACACAGACACACACATATATATGTATATAATTGTAAACATTGAATGTTGAATCAATCAACTCCGTTTGAATTTGAATTCAAATCCTTCCTGTGAGAGCTACCAGACTGAAAGCACTACACACCGTCATCCTGATTTTACTTGAATTTGTGTTTTTATTCCTTAAATTAATAGAGGAACTGGGCTGCTATTTTTGGCCAGATATTGATGTAGTAGAGGCTCAAAAGAGAGCAACAAATAAGGGGTTAAGGGTGTTTAAATAATGGAGAAAGTGGAGCAAAAAGTGGATCTAGATCCACAAATATATCTACTAATTCAAACCTCTTTTCTATGAGTCAAATACAAACCCTTTTTATACACTTATGGCTGACCAAATCAGATCCCTTTATGGGCCTATCAACCACTTCAGACCCAATCAAATAAAATACATTTAAATCTAATTTAACGTACATCAATATTGTTTAACGATACATGTGTATACAACTTTTATATACGCAATATTTTGAACATGAATCAAATAAAATTTTACATTTCATAAATATTAATTAATTTGATTAATTTATAACAATCATAATTAATTAAATCAGGTGACAGTTGAGTATTCAACATTATGGTTATGTGACTCTTAGATGTAAATTCGGTTAACGATTACTATCAAATAATTTGAATATTAATGTTCATACGTCATTTAGTAGGTGGTATGAAATTATGGCCAAATTTATCGCTTACATAGCTTTGGTAAAATTTAGTTATATTAATTATGTGTTACCTGATAGTGACAATTATTTACATCAATTCTCTTCGTCTAAACTATATCGCATTAGAACTTATAGAATTTGGTAATTGTCAAAATTTTAGCATCATTCATATTCAATTTTGTAGTCTAAATATAAAGTCCTTGGTTCAATAATAGAAATTATTATTTATAAAACTATATAGCCAAAGACTTTGACCTTGAGTTGACTTCAATTGACCATTATACTAGACTCATATTATTGAGAAGATGAATCCTCTCTTTAATAGTGTTTCACTTTCAATGTTTCCGCTCGACCCAACTATTATCATTCGATGGACAATATGCCCTAACTTTGCTATATTCAAAGTGAAGCTTCTATATGAAGATCAACGGTATTCTCAAGTCAAGAGAACCGTGTAAATTTTCACACTGATTTTTTTAATTTGATCTTATTTGAATCAACCAATAGAAAAATATCTAGTGAGTCGTTCCAAAGTTAACCAATAGCTATTAGTACTAACCCCTTGGTGCCCCTGGTAGCCAAAACCAATATACTGTACAATATTTGGAGAGCGTTACATATTCCAGTCTCAAGGATGTAGGATGTATCGATATCCAGTTTCAATACGTCTTGACCAGGAATATTCAAAACAGTATGTTCATTTTATTATCATAAATCACTCATTATATACCAACTACTATCACAAAACATACTATTTATGGATTTTCTATTTGATATGCTTTTAATTAAATTAATTAGTTAAGATAATACATTATATCAAGTATATAATAGAAATAAAATACCTTTTATTTCGATCAAGATTGGTTATTAAGTTAGATTGTAACTACCCGCCAATCTATACAATTCATGCTGATAATAAACCATACTTGTCCAATCCAAATTGAGTGGAAAAACGGATAGTTATGGAAAAGAAAGAAGAAAGGAGGGAGGAGAGAAGAAGAAGTGAAAGGAAACTGAAACAACACAAAATCTCACAATCGAAGCAGAACAATATATAATATATTATCAATGATCTTTATAAAAGAGAAACTATTATATACATATATAAATCAGAATACAACAACAAATCACAATCATCAGCCTGGACAATAATAACAATCTGTCCTCACAATTGCTGATAACTTAAAATAACCAATGCAGCAGAAATTAACAAATATGTGAATACGAATTGAAGACCTCCAGTTCGTCTCCTAAGCTCTAATGCATCCAAATCAATTTGCAAATATGCTCGGTCTGACACGAGCATTATAAGTCAGTTTGGTAAACCAACGTGAGAAAAACACACCCAAATGGATTTTTAAAATTATAAAAACCTGTGAAATCAAAGTATCTCATAAGATCATGATGCATATAAACACGGATGAGTTTTTAGCTTACGATAACCAAAACATTTTCTATAGAAAATCCGATGATATTATAATATTGTCTGTGGATTTAAAGTAAATATATAAAATAATTGAAATGCTTGCATCTCAACTTTTAGCACAGTTAGGAACAACTATGTCCGTAAAGTTCGTATTTGAGTGAATTCCATACTATAACAAGGTAAGGAACTACCTTCTGATGGTACATCTCTGGATAAAATGTACTAGGGTCTGACAAGAACATTTTGTACCCCTACCATATAGGATTGGCCTACCACTTGACTAGTAGTACCGAATATGATCACTCCTTTTATTTATGGCCCTGAATCATATATGAGTAGATAGTAACTGGTCAAGATTTGGAATAACCATTGGTTGATGGGAGCGACTCGCTTGGTCCTATTGCATGCCCATTATTTGTCATTTCCCAGTTGATGAGGCTCGAGGCTATGTTTTACCTTCATATAGCACTTCCCACTTGGAATGCTAATATTGTCCTCCAAGTAACAATGCGATACCAACATTCATCCATGCAAGTTCGTTCGGGACTAAATGAAATGCTTGAGAGCTCCATTTTCAATTCCATAATCTTTGAAACAACATTTGATAGTTTCCGTTAACTCAACCCTGGTTCTTTAGGAAATAAGCGGTCAAAGATAGGAGTAGAGATCACCTACTAACCGTTAGTGGAAGGATTTACTTATTGTTTGTCCTAGGAGAATGAAACGAGATTTATACGCGCAGTACAACATCATCGAAGATGATTGTGCCATATAACTCATGTGTTTCTTCTAGATATTTTCAAATTTTGTTTGGAGTCCAAAATTAATAGTCGGTTATTTAACTATCAAATAACAAACATTCAATCATGGATTTAATTCCATAGGGAAAACCAACATTGGTTAAGCATATAAGCAAACACTAGCCTCTTTTAAATAAATCTTTTTCGTTAACTAAAATCACTTTGTAAATATTTGTACCAAAATACTTTCACAAAGATTCATTCACAACCCTTATATTTTCAATATTGGGAAAATATCCATATACTTATTTTAGTGGTATAAGTATATGCACAAAACAAAGAAAGATTCCCTTCTTACACATTTCTAGAACAGATTTATAAATTCCTTTATGAATCTCCAAACCATTTATAAGCCCGTTCATCAATATTTAAAATCATTTATAAACTCCCATTTATACATTCCTAAAATCATTTTTAAACCCTATATGAATCCATAAGACCATTTATAAAGCTCTTCTCATAAATCTATAAATCCATTTCTAGAATTCTTTTACAAATATCTAAGACCATTTATAAAACTCTTTTTGCCCTTTTTCTAATCTTCCTTCAATTTTCCAACCCAGGTTATAAGTTCCCTCTTATAAAACCTATATTTGTTTTCAAAATCCTATTTATAAATGCTGAAAACATTTATAAATAAATTCTAATCATTTACTTTAAAATATTATTATATAATAATATACAGTATAAATAAATAGTAATTAACTTCAATAAATCTTTAAAATGATAATTAATAAATTTCAAAACATTCGTAATAAAATAATAATAATTTATCTTCAACATTATTAAAAATCATAATAATTAATTTCCAAACTTTATTTATAAATAATTATAATTAATTTCAAACCAAATTAATATTTTGAATAATTTCTTTTCAAAATATTAAAATATTGATAAACAATTTTAAAACATTATTGATATAATTTAACCACTTTTAAAACATCAACATACTTCCTTGATAAAAATCCATACTTTAATTCCAATATAATCATTTCCATATTTATAAACCATACTTTTAAATCTCTTTTCAATTTTATAACATATTTCTTAACATCTGCAAATCTATCCTCTCTTGCAATTTCCAAACCAGAATCAACTATTTTTCTAAAACAACATCCTACATATTATTATAAATCCATCATTTGTTTGTCCCTCCAATCTATGCAATGACAGTAGTTTCCTTTTATTTATAAATACCATTTATAAATCTATCCTTTTACTTATAAAATACGATTTTACAAATATTTATTTTATTTGTAAAATGCAACATTTATACATTCTCACATTTACAAATTCCCACATTTATAAATTAAACTTAATATAGGGGGGGGGTGTGTGTGTGTGTGTGTGTGTGTGTGTGTGTGTGTGTGTGTCTATTACTTTATATGAAACGATTAATAATTATTTATACCAAAATATTCCTATCTTCTCTTTAAAACCATATTCCTTTATTATAAAGGAGAGACTTATTTTTAAGATTTCAAAATCCTTATTCAAAGTTTAAAAATCTCTATATAAAATATTTTATAAAACTATAAATTTATAATATCTAAAACAGTACATTTTATTTTATTTAAAATAAGTTTCTTTTCTAAATAATTCAAAAATTATTATTAATATGTATATATATATATATATATATATATTTGAAATCACTTTAAATCCCTTTAAAAACTAAATCTTCATTTTATAGTATTTCAAAATACTAAAAATATAGCCTAGCATTATCATAGCACTAAATAGGGGAAATCATCCATGTCAACAATTATGGCATCCAATATATCATATGTCAAATTATATAAAAAATAGAGTCAATAGTGTGAGGAATCTATTTGGATCCCTTCAACCTATCCCCCTTGCATCACATACGGTATATAACCAAATAATATAAATCAACCGCTATGATGCGGGACCGTGTACAAAGGGTCTTCTGCTCTTATACGGGAACGTAATAAGGTCTCATCCGCTCTAGGGTCGGGAATATATTCAAACCAATGATATGGAAATAGTTAATCAATCAAACATCCAATCAACAATTTAAAACAACTATATAACATAATCAGTTAACTAAAAAGCGAGTTTAACTCACGTTGATTTCAGTTTCGTCAAAACGTTCCAATTTTAATTAAAATTGAATAGGCATTGAATTTTAACCCAAATTTCTGCTAACTAAAAATCCATCCAATCTAACTCCATATCATAGTATTTGTCGATACGGTAGCAATGCAACTTGTCGCGCTCAATTTGGATCTCATGTAGAAAATTTGTGAATTAATGAACGATTAAATTAATTATATTATAATCGACTTTTAATTAATAATTTTTTTAAAAATAATTACCTTTCACTTTCATCGTTCCAGACCATGACTTTCCCTTTATTTTTTATTATTTTCGATTGCGGTGAATCGGTTGCCCCCACCGCCATTGCCATCGCCGCCTCATCGCCATCACCATCGCCGCCTCGCCGTACAAGTCAACCGAACCCAATGCTACCAATGACACAGCCCAAATTTGACCTTTATGCCATGCTATATGATAATCCAACCGTTGAATAGGTTTTCCTTGCCGAGCTCTACATTTCTCTAGTTCGAAGTTCGGGCTGAAATGGCCTTGAGTGGTTGTAATGGACGTGGACCATCGGATTGGCTATTTTGGAAAAGGCAGCCGAAGCTTATTTCAATTAGGGTTTGCATATGAAGATAGCAAACATCCTTCTATAGAAAATTTCCAAGGCATTATCTACTCGCTAAATTTTCGAACTCCAGACGAGGCCCGCCGTTTGGCATTCTATATGTAATTCCCTTATTCTGAACACAATGATACTAGTCTCGAGACCTAATTCGATCATATACAGAAGATAACTTTTCAAACCCAATTACATTAACTTAAATTTCTAAATTAATTTCTATGCGTTTTGAGCTCGCACAACCAAACAGTATGTCCGATCGCCATAAAATTCAATGGCATATAACATTTAACAATTACGGATCCAATGGCACTGGTATCATCAAACTTCGAGATAATGTCTTTGAAGGTTATTTTCACACGTTAATTAAAATGAATTATCATAAAAACCAAATTAATCACTTTTAATTCGAATTTAATCGTTTACTTCTTTATTCTTATTTAAACAGAACTTAAATCAGCTTTTGAAATCATTCTTATCCACATCACATTCAAGATTTAATTATTTAAAAAATTCTAATGTTCAAATAACCCTTATATTTTAAATTCAAGTTATTTAACCTATCAAATTAACTTTTAAATATTTAAAATTAATTAAATATTCCAAATTCAAATGCTGAAATTCTGGGTTGTTACATAGATATATATAACAAATTATATAATTACCCGTACGACATACCCCTAACTCTACCAGTCTCCTACTTGCACTTTGGGACAAGTATGGAATCTCAATCTCATTCCTTCGATCAGTTTGACGAGAACTAATCGAGTTAGACCCCTCGTGCCATGTTGTTTTAATTATCTACGCTGTCAATCAACTCTCTCTGATGTTGATAGACTATATTTATCGTTTGGAACTATTCGGAGTATGTTTTTTGACTTCTGGTAAGCGCTTATTATTACATTATTATCTTATAACAATGGTATAGTATTCTTAAACTTAGAATCACCTTTAGCTCAGTTGTAAATTTATGCATTTATATCTATATACATTGCTTTTATTTTGGTGCTAATTAAGGTGATTGACTAGCCTTTTCATGCATGATAATTTGGATTTGATATTCGCTTCATGCATCGAATACATATGAAAATTATGATATTGTAGACAATGCAACATGCATGATAATTCCTATTGTTAAAGCATAAGGAATACATTTTACATGTTCCTTATTAAAAAATTTAATAAGATATCTTTGCATATCATTTTGGAACATTCCCTACATCCTTTATACTTTTTATAAACGGTATAATTTACTAATCCAATATCGTGTAAACAACCAAACTATTACTGATTTTAACATAGAATATCGATAACAATCAACAATATGTTGTTTACTTATAGTTTTAGAAATATCTATGTTGCCTTTAATGTTCTCTCTTATGGACACACACTTCCTTTGAATTTTGATTGAAAATCAAACTACATGATATTTCTATCGAAATACTTTTTCAATTCTAATGCTTATTGAATTGTAGTTTCGTATCATTTCTTGAATCATATCCAAGAAACCCACAAACTCAATATCACTCTCAAAGGCTTTAAGACACTTTAGTTGTTATATGCAAATGATATGAAAATATAATTCTATAAGCATAATTATTTATCAAAGAAATGTATAATTCCATCATTCAATAATTTGTTTAAATAATGTAAGAGCAAGTAATACAAATAATTATGTATCAATCTCCTACTCACCGGCTTCTTTTAACAAGTTTGGTTACTCCTTGATGATATGTCATTATATATCCTAGGAAGGAGTGACTTTTGAGATTGAATCTTTATTCATTTTTAGGTACATTCAAAACTCTTTCCAATATACTTATATATTTGATCAAATCATTTTATTTACTATTGCGCATTTTTTATTTACTTCTGTTTTATATCCTATGGACTCATCATTAACATACCGCATATGTTTCGTATCCTGTACATATATTCATGTTTATGGTAGTTCATCGATGGATATATTAAAGTACGTGGAACCATTTTGAAAGTAATAGACTTTCGATTGCATACATCTATATGTATCAATCTGTAGATTTCATCAACTCTTATGATGATCCTACTAAACGGGTGTTTTATCCTTAATTGTATGAGATATAATATACTAGTACCATGTGATTCATAATCATATAATCAAAAATTATATCTCAAAAATATGTATTAGTCTATATTTCAAAATAATTGCAAATAATTTAGGTACTTCTGTGTTTTTCAATGCATCACAAATACTGGTACTATAGTTTTATTTATAACGAGAATTCATATTACTCGTTTTACAATAAAACTATGTCTATTTGTTAGTCAATACAAAATATTACGTAAACAATGTTTGTCCAGTTCTATGAAAACAATTTTCATAACTTAATGCGATCAGTAAGTGTTATATGGCATGCTTATACTATTTCCATAATTACTTAATATGAACTATTTATTTCATTTACTGTAACTGGTTTGCAGTGGAGAGCTTTCGGGTCAAATATGTTGAAATCATATAAATAAATCTCATAGAAAGAAAATTTCTATATGAAAATATATTTTGGAATAGAAATCATATGTCTCATTCTAATGTCAAGTATCTATTATTATTTTACAGTTCCTGTTTTCAATGTTTATTTATAAAGTATAGGTGACCATTCACTCTCTTTACCCTAACTGTACCTCAGGTTACATTCACTCTCGTACATTCGCTTTTCCTTCTAAATGGCCAAAACATTCAAAGAAAACACTTAGTATAATATCTAAAACAACTTTTTACAAAAGTGCATTTGGTCATCCTTAATATTTAAGGATATCAAACCAGTTGCATTTTATGTAAACTGATCAAACTAACATTTCAGTAATTGAATTCTTATACCTATCTCGTAGCTTTTGGTATAGTGTTACATTTAACACAGCGAGATCGTGATTATAATTAATAGTATCAAATACAGATTTGACACTACGGTCTATTGTCTAATTTCGACTGAACCAATTACATCGTGGTTTCGTACATTACAAATTATGTCTTCTTATCATATAACATTTATATTTGATCGAATACGGATTAGATATCCATATTCAAAAAAATATTTCAAAATTTCAAAACTCACAAAGGACAATAGAATGTCTAAGGAAATGTAACGAACTGCCTTTCTTGCATTCGAAAGACGAGTAATTATAGGTTGAAGAAATGAGAAAGATAAGAAGAAGACTAATCAAATACCGAATCTTATCACGCAAGAAACAACATATACTAGAAAATGTTGCATTACATAGTCAAAGCCAAAATATTACATCAGTGTTCAATAATAAAAGTTCCAAACTAGGACAATTTACAATTGCTTTCCCATGAAATCTTAGACCATGTATACATACACAGCAGAATAATTTACACAAATAATAGCTATCCATGAAGCCACCTGCTCCAGCTCCTCCAACACGCTTTCGAGAGAAACTTGGATCACTTACTACTCATAAATTTGAGTACCCAAGAGTTTAGGGAAAAGAAAAACAAACTCCGAGTCAAACATGGATTTGGTGTGAGTAACTCAAATTATAATATTTTATTTGAAAACTCTTTTGAAAAACAAAGGAATTGTAACACCATGCCGCACCTAGACACGGACGGGTTTTTATCCAACGATAACCAAAAACACTTTCTATTTAAAACAGGTGATATTATGATAATGCCTAAGAGTTTAAAATAAATATAAAACATAGCGAAAATGTTTGCATCTCACATTCCAACATATTTAGGCATACAAATAAAACCGTAAAGGCATGTATTGGAGATTGGATTACATACAATGGCAAGGCTACTGGTGTACTGCCTGCCACAGTACACCTATAGATTAACGTACCGAGATCGTATCGGACGATTCCTGCCAACACATGACTGGCCTATACCTTGCTGGGTAGTACCGAATATGATCACTCCTTTGGTTAGGATCAGCAACCATTTGGGACAACAATATATCCGAGTAGAGAATCGTTCTAGATGAAAATGATCATACCCTAATAGGTGCGAGCCACATGGCCCTATTGCATATCCCATGTTTTAGCCATTTCCGGTTGATGAGGCCTGTGGCTACATCATTACCTTTCACATATAGCACTTCTCTCTTGGAATGCTAACATTGCCTTCCCAATGTTGACACAATGTCGACATTCATCCATACAAGTCGTTTAGGAGATGAACGAACTGAAGGCATTACTTCTACTACACCTATTTTTCCATCACTCAAGGTTAATGGCAAGATTGCCCTTGCACTTCAAGTCTTGAATCTTAATCATGACTTCGATAGATCATATTTGAAAGCTTTACATTGGTTCATAAATATTTTTGGATAACTATTCATCATTCGATACCGGTCTCCTCAAACCAACATATGATAATTTTAAATGGTCAAGTTATTTGATAATGAACAACTTCACTATCGAGTGCAAGATTTACATATGGGCATACACTCCATATACTTAAGTTATCATGATCCACTTGTCGAAATTAACCTCCTTGTGTTTATCACGTTACTGATATTCATCATTTGTGCTAAACACAAGTCAACTTACTTTCCATAAAATGTGTCAACATTTTATAATCGCTACTTTAGTTCATTTGGCTACTTATGGTTCGGACATTGAGATCTTGTGATTTAAAATCGCTTAACTTGGAAAAAAAATTGATTTAAAACATAGCCAATTAAGTTTAAAAATAGTTTTGAAAAGAATAAAGTATATTTAATTGGCTTAAACCCTAATTATATCTTAATTGAATCAAGATTAATTCATAACTAAACTTTAAATGACTTAATGAAGTTAGTTAAGTCCTAATTAACTTCTTAATGCATTTTAGTTAAGGTTTAAACATTTCATTATTAGTCAAACCCTAACTAATTAAAACTAAACTAAATAATCACTTATTAAATAATAACTAATTAACCAATTAACTTAATTAAATAATGATTAATCCTAAATTTCTTCTTAACTTCATTAATCACTAATTAAAACTTTATTAATCACTAATTTGTCATTAACCTTCTTTAAGTGTTACTTTACCCTTAATCACTTACTTAATTATCAATTAAGTACTGATTATTTTTAATTAATTTATTAAATAATAAAACATTAATTTAACTAAATATAACCTCTTTTTATATTACTAATTAAGGTTGAAAAACCATTTCACCAGGAAACGTTTAAAGCGAAAATCGAAATTTTTTCGAACTGCGTCTATAACGACTATCGCTATGAGCCTGGTTCGCTTAAACATGATTTAAGTTAAAAAAAACGTGCTTGATTCATTTCTATTTCATATTTTGAAACCTAACTTTTAAAGTTTTTGAAATATAGAAACAAAGATAGAAACTTTGAAACGATTTCTAAACTTTGAACGAGAAAACATAGTTTTTGATTTCGAATCGAATCTCTCGTCCGTCACAACACACAAGTTGTTAAATTTAACGCAACACAACATACTTTGGTTCTTGGATCAAAACCATACATCTATACTGCCATAATTTTTAACATCATAATGAAACACACATAAAAATATATGTCTACATGCTCACTAACTTGCAACACTGCGTTCAAATCTCAAATTCAACACCAAACACCAACATCTATCAAATCAACATCAACCAACATAATAATCATTCAATTTACATATCATATTATCATCACAATAACACCACATAGTGAAATCAAAAAAAAAAAAATTCCAAAATAAAGTTGTTTACTTACCTAAACTCCGCAAATACAAAGCAAACTTTGACTAGACTTTGGAAACAACACACAAGCTTCGAAGAGTGAAGATTTTTTCCAGAGTTTTTAACTTCAAATGGCTCGACCTAATGGTGTGGAGCTCAGCCTAGTGGTTTAGCGTGGGCGTGTGCTTGATTTCTTGAAGAATAAAGTGAAGAAATGAATATAGGAAACTTTAAATTAGATTCGGAAGAGATTTAAAGTGAAAAGTTAAGATTTTTAAATACTTAGAAAGGATTTGGAAGCCATGAAAGTGTTAGAGAGGAAGTTTTAGAAAATTAAGGAGAGAATATAAATAAAAATTTATGTGTATGGATGTGTATTTATAGATGAAGAAATGAGGGAAAATTAACATTTTAACCTTAGTTTAAAATATCGCATCATGTTATCATTTTGACATGACACATCACAACCTTCCTCCCCCTCATATGTCACATCTTGCCCCCCTCTAGTTACATCCTCTAAGCAATGATGGGTAATGATGATGGTACTTAAGGAAATGACCAGAAATAGTGATTATTTTTGAAATTGGGTAAGAATTTTATAAAAGGCATATCAGACAAAAGTTAAAATCCCAAGCCAGAGGCCCAAGACATACATATAGATGAATCCAACAAACAAACAAAGTATTCGATCTTTCCAAAAATAAATTCAACAAAAAACTGCCGCTCCTTCTTCAGTTTTCATGGCGGCTGGAGCTGAACAAGATAACTGGTACTTGGATTATTTGCCGATGGAAAGCTCTGATCATTTCTCCAGTTCGAACTCCGTCTTGTACCCATGAGGTAAATGCCCAATTTTTGATTCTTCTCTATACCAATTGCATGTCATTTATCGCTAGTTTACCGACTTTTGTACTATTCCTTTGTTTATTCTGAAACAAACGTCGATTTCTTTCCTTCCACATGCTCTAAACAATAACAGTGATAGCTATGCTGTCCAATTTGGTTTCCATGTCTTCGTCGTGCCCCCTTTGAGCCAGGTAATTGATTTCTTCCTCCAATAAAATTGGTTGCGATGACAATTTTGTTTGGGTTTTACACATTTTCCACACCTCAATCGAGAATTTGCAGGAGAAGAAGAGATGTTCATGGGTTTCTTCTTCTTGGTTACACAATACACATTTATTTTCTATTAAAATCCCCCATTTCATGATCCTATCCTTTGTGGGCAATCTTTTGAGAACTGCTTTATAAGCAGTAAAGGTCATTTTAGGGCTATTTGCATGATTCCAAATAATTTTGCTCCATGAACCTTTATTGTCTCGATGTCTTACCTTGTTCCAAGCTGATTTAGTAGTAAATTCGTTCCCAGTAGGCTTCCACACCCAAATATCATTTTCTCTGCCATTAAAGATTGGCATAAATTGAATTTTTTTCCTTGATGTCTTGATTTATTGGTAGCAAGGAGCAATTCCATTCATTATTGTTAATTGTACCCGTCACTTTTTTATCTGGGAATCCATAGTCATAAAAGTTATTAAGTCCTAGGATATCAATCAAGGATTCACCTATTATCCAAGGATCCTTCCACAAATCAATCTCTCTGTCTGTAGCTATTTCTCTTACACAGCATGAAGCTAGTGTTCTTCTTACCATGTCTTGTCACATCACTTGCTAAACATAATTAACATAAGATAATATGCTATTAGTGTGTTATTATTTTTTGGTTAGTTAACTCTTATATATGTATATATAGTGCACAAAGACGAACAATGTTCCCGACAACTTTCCGGCATTGAAAGGTCGAAATTTTGGAAAACATTCTTCGGTCACATTTTCCATTTTTCTATGAACTATTTAATTTGGTAAAAATATTTTGAAAAGGATTTTTCCATTATTAATTAATCAAAATGAGTTCATCTACATATAAAATCCATTTATTGACTGTATAAATTATATATATATATATATATAAATTTGCCTAGCTAAAGCGACCAAACCCTGGGTTGTTGCTTTCTACCCCCTTAAAAGAATTTCGCCTTCGAAACTACTAACAAGAGTTAACACAAAAGGAATCATATATTAATACCACAAAATTATTAAAAAAGGTATACAAGCATCCAAAACAACAACACATCCATGACACGTACATAACAACTATCCCAACATCCATCCAGGATAAGCTTCCTTTATGTGATCCACAATTTCCCAAGTGCAATCTCTAGGACCATCGCTCCACCTAATCTTAACCAATCACATCACTTTTTATGCAATTTCTTCTCATCTTAATCCACAATACTGATTGGATGCCTGACTATCGTCGGGTTCGGTTCTATTTCCAAGTCATCCCGAACTGACATTTCCTCCACTGAAGATGGATCATGCATGCTTTTCCTCAAATGAGACACATGGAACACATTGTGAACTAATAACTTTTCAACGAACTCAACTTTGTATGAAAGTGGTCCAATCCTTTCCATGATCTTGAATGGTCCAATGTATCTCGGTGCCAGCTTTCCAGCTATTCCAAATCAAACGACTCCTTTGATGGGAGTTGTCTTCACATACACAGCATCGTCGACTTTGAATTCCAAATATTTCCTTCTCTTGTCAGCGTAACTCTTTTAGCAATCTTGAGGTTCCTTCATCCTTCTTTTAACCATATCAACTTTCTCCATCTTTTCTCGAATCATATTTGGACCAAGAACTAAACAATCGCCAAGTTCCACCCAACACACTTGCGATATGGACGGTCTCCCGTACAGAGCTTCATAAGGCGTCATTCCAATGCCTTCTTGAAAGCTATTGTTATAAGAGAACTCAACTAAGTGAATATAATCCTTTAAAATCAAGAATACAGGCTCTTAGCATATCTTTAAAAATGCGACTAACTCTTTCAATCTAGCCATCGGTTCGAGGATTGTAGGCAGTACTTAGATTTAACATCATGCCCAAGGCTGATTGTAGAGCCCCTCAGAATTGGCTTGTAAAAATAGGATATTGATCACTTACTATGCTTATTGGAACTCCATGTGGATGAACTATTTCCCTTATATAAATTTCTGTCAATGAAGCTGCCGTTCTAGTTTGCTTGACCGAAGTAAAATGTGCACTTTGTTAAACGGTCCACAATGACCCACATTCCTTCGTTTCCTTTCTTGGTTTTGGGTAAACCATCTATGAATTCCATTAATATCATCTCCCATTTCCAATTAGGGATCTCTAAAGGTTGTAGTAATCTGTGTGTTTTCTGATGATCTCCTTTAATTAGTTGGCAACTCGCATATCTGCACACAAAGGTGGAGATATCCTTCTTCATTCCTAGCCACCAAAAGACTCTGCTCATTTCCTTATACATCTTATGAACTCCAGGGTGAATACTCAATCTATATTTGTGACATTCCAACAACACTTCCAGTCTCGGTCCATATATATTCGGAATGCACAATCTTCCCTTGATTCTTAAAACACCTTGGTGATCCATCTCCAAATCTGTACATCGACCTTCCTTGACTCCTCGAGTTAACTTCTCCATAGCAGTATCCTTCCTTTGGTTCTCCATTATCCTTAGCTGAAGAGTCGGAGTAACTTCCAAAAGAGACAAAACTACATTCCTGCTTAAGGAATCCGCGACTACATTAGCTTTTCCCGACGTTAAAGAATGTCCAAGTCGTATGCCGCCAAGAACTCTAACCATCTTTGCTGTCTGAGATTCGGGTCTTTTTGGGTGGAAAGATACTTCAGGGACTTATGATCAGTGTGGAGCTCTAACTTTTCACTAATTAAAGAAGAAGAAAATCCAACTTACTAAAATATCTAAAGAAAGAAGAAAGAAGGAGATCAAGAAGAAAGGAAAGAATTTTACCCAACAAATGATGCCTCCATATTTTCAATGCGAAGACCACAATTAATAACTCTAAGTCATGTGTAGCATAGTTCTTTTGATATAGCTTCAATTGCCTGTTAGCATAAGCAATCACTCTTCTATTCTACATCGGAACAGCTCCCAATCAACTCCACATGCATCGATAAACACCGTAAACCCACTATTTCCATTAGGGACAATAAGAATTGGTGCACTGGCCAGTCTCTTCTTCAGTTCTCCAAATGCTTCCTCACACTTTGGAGTCTGTTCAAACTTTTCACCTTTTTTGGTCAACTTAGTCAAATGTGAGGAGATTTTAGAATAACCCCGAATGAATCTTCTATAGTAATTGGCCAATCCCAAGAAACTACGAACTTTGGTAGGAGTCCAAGGTTGCTTCCATTCCTGTACTGCTTCCACCTTTATCGAGTCCACTGAGATACCATCTGCCGATACAATATGCCCTAAAATTCTTACCGTCGATTGCCAAAAATAGCATTTAGAAAACTTTTCTTTTAAAACATGCCTCCTTAGGGTTTCTAAAACTACTTCCAAGTGATATTAATGTTCCTTTTCTAAATTGGAGTAAATTAAATTGTCCTTGATAAAAGCAAGCACGGACTTATTAGAACCTCTCTAAAAACACGATTAGTAAGATCCATGCAATATGCGAGTGCATTGGTCAGCCCAAAAGGCATAACTAATCATTCAAAGAAATAGTCTGGGCTCGTAAAGGCGGTTAAGGGTATACTATCCTTAACAACCCTTAATTGGTGACATTTGGTAGCTAGATCCATTTGGGAAAATACCGTAGCTCCATGGAGTTGGTCAAATAAGTCAACGATACAGGGCAAAGGATATTTATTAGTAATAGTCAACTTATTTCACTCTCTAAAGTCCACACAATCTTAAAGATCCATCCGACTTAGCCGCAAAGACTCTTATTGATCCCTAGATCGACCGACTAGGTCTAATCATTCCCCTCACCAAAAAGTCCTAGGTTTGCGTTACAAACTCCTCTCTTTCCCTTGGAGCCATTCTTCTCTTAGGTTGAACTATGTATCTTGCACCAGGAACTAGATCAATGTGGAATTCTATCTCCCTATATGGGAGTAAATTCCTAACTTCTTCAAATACATCGGGAAGTTCTTAACAACCTCTATGGATCCTAACCCTTCTTGAGATGCTTCCAAGGTATACAAGAAATTGCACATATGATTACCAGGGTCCTCACAAGGTACTTTAGCAGTATTTCCCAATTTGTTACTAATGTTACCATTCTTTCTCTATAGTCTAAAACAGCCCCATATATTGATAATCAGTCCATACTGAGAATGAGGTCAAATTCCTTAAAATCTAACATCTATAGATCATAATTAGAATGATGGGAAAGATCAGAAATTGGCACATCTTCACACGCTTGGTTCAAATGGGTTACACCTCCTATAGAATTAGATACGCATATAGGGTTTTCTATAATATTTGGGATAAAATGAAATTTCTTTACATCTTCCAAAGAGATAAGACTATACGAGGCACCAGTATCAAACAAAACTCGAACAAAAATACCATTAATTAATAGGGTACCTTCAAGAATGCCCTTTCCCTTCACATTTCTCGAGGTTGATGGCACGTCCTTAACCGCATACACTTTAGCCTGCTACACCTTCTTCATGAGTGGGAAGTCCTTTATCATATGTCCAGGCTGGTGATAGTTGAAGCATAATGTCTTCTGGACCATTAGAGAGATAGGTCCTGCGAGCTGCTTGGAATTTTTGGAATCTTTAAAGAATTTGGCAATATGACCCTTTTGCTTACTGACATACCAAGTGGTATCCTAAAAAAAATTCCCCTTATTCCCTCTTTGATTTCCTTTTCCTTTACCCTGCTTACTCCAATTCAGGTTGAACTTCCTTTTATTTGAATTGTTGCTGCCGGCATTATCATTTGTGGCTGTTGGGGTACACTTCTTCTTGTCCAAGACTTCATACCTTCATGCCATGTCTACCAAGCCCACATATGAACTTTTAACATGGGCAGTCATCCTCTCATGGAAATTCTTCTTCATTCCCAAAATGAACATATCATTTTTCTTTAGCGAGGTGTTGATCAATTCCGGTTCAAAACAAGATAGCTGGTAGAACTTCTTCTCATATTCTGCCATAGATGAATCTCCTTGCTTCAAGTCCAAGGAATTGCTATACATTTGAGTCTTACTAGCTACAGGCAGGAACCGATCTTCAAATGCTTCTTAAAATGAGCCCAAGTAAATCCTCTTTTGGAACATTGGCTATGAGCGAGTACCACCAAGCCGCGGCTCCATTCTGCAATTACTATGATGCTAAAAATCCCTTCTTCTCATCTAATAGATCCAGACTTTTGAAAATCTTATTACAAGTGCGTAACCAAGCTTGAACTTCTACAATAGACTCAATTCCCTTAAAAGGTTTCCCTTCTAGATTTGTGTAACCCTTACATAAAGTTGCAAAATTCACCCTTAGAAACCTTGGTGTTGTCTCTTTGACAGTTCCAACCCTTTCAGTCTGAGTACGACCATTAGTGGTTGCAGTGTTGTTAGTTCCTCTACCTCGTCTTCCTCTGGTGCTCATTTCTTACTACTTGGGCATTGAAAGGTACTTCCTAAAATACCTTGACAACATAAATTCCAAAAAAGTAGAGCACTAATCAAATTATCGTAGCTGGTCTACCTATCAAGGATATATATATATATATATATATATATATATATATAAAAGTAAAATTACAAATTCGCTCCCTTAGAATTGACCCTAAACCAAAGATAACTAGGAGTTCGCTTAACCTAATGCTCTGATTTCAAATGTAACGAACTACCTTTATTATATTTGAAAGATGAGTCATTATAGGTTGAAGAAATAAGAGAGATAATAAGAAGACTAATCAAACACCGAATCTTATCATTCAGGGAACAATATTTAATGGAAAATGTAGTATATTACATAGTCATAGCCAAAATATTACATCAAAATTCAGTAATACAAGTTCCAAACTAGGACAATTTACAACTATTTGTCCAAAAAATACTTAATCCATGCATACATACATAGCATAATAATTTACACTAATAATAGCTATCCATGAAGCCACCTTCTCCAGCTCCTCCAACATTCTTTCCAATGAAACCTAGATCACTTGACTGCTCATAAAAATTGAGTACCCAAGAGTTTAGGAAAAAGAAAAATAAACTCTGGGTTAGACATGGATCTAGTGTGAGTAAACTCAAATAACAATATTCTTATTTAAAACTCTTTTGCAAAACAATGGTACCGTAAGACCACGCCGCACGTAGACACGGACTGCTTTTTACCTAACAATAACCAAACACACTTTTTATTTAAAACGGGTGATATTATGATAATGCCTAAGGGTTTCAAATAAATATAGAACATAGTTAAAATGCTTGCATCTCACATTCTAACATATTTAGGTTTACAACTAAAACTGTAAAGGCACGTATTGGAGATTAGATTTCATACAATACAAGGCTACTAGGATACCGCCTACCATAGTACATCTCCAGATTAGCGTACCGAGATCATACCGAACGATCCTTGCCAACACAGGTGTGATGACTCGCAAATCTATACCCTTTGAATCGATAATAAACCACGCATGTCCGACCCAAAAAGCGTAGACTGACGGAAAGTGATGAGAAAGAAAAGAAGAGAGAAGAAGAGAAGAGAATTGAACTGAACAATATAGAATCACAATAGCAGTGGAATAACATATAATATCATATCAATGATCTTTACAAAACAGAAACCGTATATGCATATATCAATCAGAGTTCAACAATCAATCACTAATCATCAACCTGGACAGTTATAATAACCTGTCCTTACAATTGTCGATAATAAAAACATAACAACAATGCGCAAAGTGGATAATCAAAACAGATACGTGTATACGAAAATGAAGATCTCTAGCTCTCCTGTTGAAGCTCCAAAAGCATCAAATCTAAACCTGTAAATATACTCGGTCTGACCCAAGCATTAGATCAATCTGGTAAACCAGCTTGAGAAACACACTCAACTGAATTTATTAAATTATCGAACTTTTCCTTTTCAAAACAAAACTATCTCGTAAGACATGCCCATACATAATCAGGGACATGTTTTTACCTTACGATAACCAAAACATTCCATATCCAATCCTCTTATATTATAATAGTTTCTATTACACAAATAATATTAATCATAGCTGAAATTCTTACATTGATTAAATTCCAGGATATAGCCAAAACTGGGCAATACAATCAAAATGGCAGGCACGTAGCGGATGACCAGGTGAAGGAACTACCTTCCATTGGGTACATCTCTAGATGGATGTCCCGAGAAACCATCACAAAGTTCCTCTAACAACAGAAGACCGACCTACCTTTGTAGTACCGAGTATGTCATTCTTTGGTCGTTATTGACTTTTTCAAGGGCCCTTATAGCATACAAACCACATTAGTTTACATTTCGAACGTCATAGCAAGAAGAAATATATCTAGAAGAGAATGATCATATCCTGATTGGAGCGACCCACGTAGCCTTGCCGCATATAATCCTGTTTTAGTCATTTCCGGTTGACGAGGCCCGAGGTAAATATTACCTTTCACATATCACATCACTTTAAATGCCACATGGCCATTTCTGTTGACTACAAATTTTCTTCCACAAAAGGACAACCCTTAAGCTCGTATGTCTCGAGGAGGGTGTTAAGCAAAGAGAAGTTACCTTCTCCGCCACCTTTAATGTACGTTTTTAAAAACTAATGTACGTAATCTTTAGAAATGTAATGTCAGACAAACATTCATACAAGTTGTCAAGGAATAGGACAAACCGAAGGTACTTCCCTACCACATCCTGTCGGGAAATCCTAAGGATTAGTAGCGAATAATCCTTGCATTGGATATTTCATAATCAACAATCAGTCCCCCACTATGAAAATCCTAAATATCACTATCATCATAACCAACCTGCACAATCATCGCATAAATGTTGGTCCGAAGTGGTTTTCGAATAAACCCATTCCGGTCTCTTCACACCAACAATGCAAAAGCGTTTCTCAACCTCATACAAAAATTAAGTCTCATAGACTTATCACATCTCCAACTTTCAACTTGCTATCCTTTGGCCAAAAAGGAAGCTGGATAGATTGGAGTAATACTCCACACTACACGAATCAACATCCTCAACACAAACGATAACCAAGCCTACATAGAAGGCTTTGTACTAAGTATATGACTAAATAGTTCTCGTATCAAGTGAAGGAACTAAAATGCCAAATTTGATAGTCAGTTATTTAACTATCAAAGCAAACAAAAAATATTTAGCACCATAAGCAATCACTAGGCCCTTTTAATTAATCTTTTATTAATAAAATCATTTGCCAAATATTCACTTCAAATTATCTTTTACAAAAGATATAATCTCAAACCATTTCAATATTTCAATATTGGAAAAAATTTCCACATACTTATATTGTAGTATAAGCATATTCACAAATCAATTTATTTTCAACACTTAGAAAATATTACATATACTCAAATCAGGATTAAGTATACATTCTTAAAGGAAAACATTTTCTTAAACATACTTATTTATTGGAACGAAATGAATGTTGCATAAAACATCGTTACGACTACCCAAAATCACTAGCATAGGGATTCGATAATTAGATAGATGTACAAATCCAATATACTATATAAAATATCTTCTTTCGAAAATCATTTACTATAACAACAGTGTTATAGTCCATCATTTCCTACTTCTTGAAAAATTATTATTATTTTGACCCTTAGACATTATTATAATATTATTGGATTTTCTATAAAAATGTTTTGGTTATCGTAAGGTAAAACCCAATCGTATTTTTGTGCAGCGTGGTCTTACGATATATTTGTTTTAAAAAGGTTTTATAACTTAATAAATCAAATTGATGTGTTTTCTCACGCTGGTTTACCAGACTGATCCGTGTGTTATTATTTTATAATAATGCTCGGGTCTGACCGAGCATATTATAGATATAGCTTTGGAGCTCAGGAGACGAGCTGGAGATTGAGACGTATTCTCATACTTGTTTTATTCCGCTGGAGTGTTTGTTTGAAATTGTCAGCAATTGTGAGGATAGGCTGATATAACTGTCCAAGCTGGCAATTATTAATTTGTGTACTCTGATTTGAGATATGTATGTTACAGTTTCATTTGTGTAAAGAGCTATTGATATTATATATTATTCAGTCCGCTGTGAGATTTTGTATTTGTTTGGTTTCTTTTTTCTTCTACCTTCTTTTTTTTCCTCTAACAATATGTCTTTCTAGCACTCGATTGTTCGCCATACTATGCATTGAACTTATTGATGTTGCTTTTCGAGGATTGAAAAGTTGGGTTGTCACAAATTTGAGTTCTAATATTTTGAAAATATTAAATGTTTTGAAAGAGTTATAATAATATCTAAATGAGGAAATAAAATTCTTAAAGGAAGTTAAATATTATTTGGAAATGAAATGATATTTTAAGAAAAGACATACACATGCACACACAATTGTAATGATTTTGGAAGAAAGTTCATTTATAGGATATTTGCTAAAGTTCATTTATAGGATATTTGCTGAAGTAAATTACATATGATGCTGTAAATGATTGTACATGCCATGTAGTGTTTTGGAAGAACATTAAAACTTTATAAGTCCTTAATTAAAGAAATTGAAATGAGAAGGAAATTTTGTACACAAAATTTCAGAAAGCTTGCAACATAGAAATATCTTGGAAAGTTATCAATGTGCAATTAGGAAAATGGTTCTCATTAACATGGTAAGTTTTAATGGTGCTTAAATAAAATTAGTTTAATTGATTCCCTTAATATATGTTTTATAAATGGTAAAATACAAGAATCGGGAATTGAATTATTAAAGAATGAATTTATTTCAATCAAGATATGTGCAATTTTGAAAGTGCAATTTTAATGTTTGCTGGAAATATAATTTTGGATTACAGCAAAAGTTGAAAACTCAAATTTCTCAAGGATGAGATAGTTTTATTCTAATAAATACAATAATATCATTATTGCTTTTGTCTATATATAAAATTTGAGATTAATAATATGTTATGATAACAATTAAAGGGAAAATTTAAGGTCTAGGTAAGTGCCCCCTTAAAATGTATATTTGTTTTCTTTTCGTTAGAAAATTTAAGGTGTAAGAATAGACAATTTAAGTTTAAAGTAATTTTGATAAGGGAATTTTACTATTGTAAAATTTATTTTATAAAGGAGGAATGAGTGTGAGAATTATCCCCATAATGATGACTTTATAAGTTAATGGAAATTAGCAAGTTATAACTCTTAGCTTTAAAGAAAAAAATACGAATTTATATTAAAACTTCGTTATAAATCAAGTTAGATATAAAATGAAGTTTAGTATGATAAATAATTTAGTAAAGAGAAAGTTCTTTTAGCTATTTATAAAATTATTAGCCGCTAGCGATATTTTCTCACCAGATGGAAAAATAATTAACTAAGAAAAAAAAAAGGAATAGATGCACCATAAATATCTCGATATGTAATAATTAATACCAAGCTAATTTATACAATTGGTATCGACGTGGATCTAGAGTGGGGCATTAGCATTACTAATCATTATTTGAGTCTAGATTTGTACCTATAATGTATATTAGTAGGATTTTTTATAACCATAATTGTAAACCTGTATTATGTGCATGTATAAAAATCTTATTTCTTGCATAACATTGCTTTATGTGATTCTGTGTTTTGTGTTATTATATATTGTTCTGAATCATTTTAAGCCACTATATTATTGTTTTGTTCCTAAATCATACATGTCAAATACATACCCAGAAGGAAAGGAAAAAAAAATATTATCATCGGATTCGACGTGTCAATACTCGCCCAAAGCAATAATTACGGATGGTCACTCCTAACCAACCTTATTCTTTGCATTAGAAAATGGTATTGCCTGGTAATATACTTTGTTAGTGTGGATATCGAGGTGAGGCATTACAGCTTGGTGTCAGAGCATTACTAATTATTACTAAAACGTAATAATTAGTATTGATACACCCCAACTTAATGCAGATACTGAGTAAAACAACCCGCACCGCACTTAATGCAGATATTGCCCCTAACGTAGTCACCTCCGCTTCATGGGCCAGGCCAAGGTGTAGGGTTTTGTTCCTCAAAAGGCCTCGACATTGTTATGAGGTGAAGGCTTTGGTATATAAGCACCCACTTCATAGTGTTTTTTTCATGGTGTGGGTCTATTATTCCCATTTTGAGGGGTGTTACATAGAGCGTTCTTGTATGGTGTACTAATCAACTACATAACAAATTTAGCTAGCTCATTAAACCGATTCACATACTCCTTTATATAAAAATCTCCCTGCTTGAGATAAATAAACTTCTCCAACTAATTACCTTCCTCCACCCTAGAAAGGAACTTAATCTCAGATTTCCAACAAAACTCATCCTAAGAAATATTATCTCCATTAATCTCTGACTCAATAACCTCCCACAAGCTCAAAGCCTCTCCTTGTAACTGCCAAATTGCTAACTATCTCCTTATAACATTAGTCAAGCCTATTAGACCAAATATCCTATCACAAGAGCAGATCCATACCCTTGAATCCACATAAGACTCCATCCCCAAATACGGCTTGCCTCAAAGACTAGAAAATCCTTGCACAACTTAGCAAAATCTAGAGCGGTAAATGGGCGGGTAGGAACCTCATCCATCACTCTCTTTACGGGCTCTCTAGGAGGATTGAGCTCGGCCTGTCTCCTAACCTAAAGGTATCGGCGGAATCATATACGAATGTTCATGCCTAGAATCTTGGCAAGATTGCCAGAGCTTAAACTTACTAGATCAATCATCTCCAATCTGTGAATTTTAAGAATTCTACTACCAACTTTTCACAAATGTTATGGGCATGAAAAAGAGGGATAACATGGAAATGATTCAAGGATAGCATAGGTAAGAAAAATGAGGGATTTTCAAATATAACTTTAGAAACACATTATTATTTAAATGTTTTTACTTTAAGACAGTCCATTCCGAAAAACATCGAAAATATTTTTGAAAACCATTTTGAAAACCATTTTGAAACCCACTTTGAAAACTATTTTTTTCAAAAACTATTTAAAATACATCTCGTAGTCCTATCCTAATCCTACGGAACATTAAACCTAGCCCTGATACCAATTGTGACAACCCGCACCTCCCGACATGCTCCAAATGTTATTGTGTCAAGGAAAGCGGATCATCATGGTTTTAACCTTTGACAATTCAGAGACTGAGATAAACAAATATAATCTCAGAACATATCATAACAGAAAGATAAACTAACTATCTAAAACGTATCGTAGTGGAAGAAATAAGACATATACATACCATAGAAAGTACTAGCCTAAGGAAATATCATATCATAGTCTCAGAAAAATATCAGTACGAAATCCAAACTAGAGTACAAAGAAAAATATATTCCTCATAGTTTGATACAAGAAAAATAATTGTACTGATATGATAAAATAGTTGTATTGATATGATACAATGAAGAGAAGATGTGATAAAAGCAAACTCCAAATGAAGCATGAGTCTCTTCAAGCATCCGAATAGGCAAATCACTTACTACCCTGTCAAACTGTGGTGGGAAAAAGATGGAAAAGGAAAGGGTCAAAGATAAAGTCTGGTGAATGAGAACAAATTTAATAAGTGGTGATTAAGTGCAGTTAACTTCAAAACTACTATAAGTGATGTACGGTGTGTAACAAGTGTTTATGGATTCCTAAGGTCCAGTACCTAAGCATTCTTATTTAACACAATGGATCAAAATAAAATTCGTACCTCTCACTAGCTATCGACCAATGTCCTTTGAATTATCTAAGAATACCTATTATTACTACGCACGAGAGAGAACTCCAAAACGCGAACTCAAAAAGTGACTCATCGTATCCACCCACTGTCTACCTCTCGATCATAGTGCCATATGTTCTTTATAGTAGCTACTTACCATTACTAAATCGACATCCACTTGTACCATGACGCATGAGTACCGCATCTACAAGAACTCCCGTTATGATCAGGCTCATTCACCTGGTATCTCCATAAGTGCCACGTGCCACCATGACAGCATACTCCCTAGGTGTCTACAAAATACATTGCCTTAGTCAACTCTTTTCTCTCATTTGGGTATTTAACCATTACCCAATTTCACAATGAACTATAGTCCTTCGATAGGGATTTATGTCCCTACCATTTCTTTATAAGGGATTTACGGCCCTACCACCTTAGTCTATTCACCTAGCTCAAAAGTAGACTCAAACAATCGACTTCCTATTTATATAATTTTTATACTAAATTATATAAATTTTTATTTTAAACCTACGCCTCAGGCTGAGGTTCAATTTGCGCATTTTCTAATCAAACAGTCGACCTAGACCTTCCAAAGTTCAACCGCTACCGGTCAACCGTTAGGGTGTCCAGGTCGATCGTCACAAGTAAAATTTGGGGATTCAACTATTAATTATCTATTGTATAATAATTAAATTCATTAATTATTTATTTACTTAATTAAATTAATTGTTAATTTTCGATTATTGATTTTCCAACCTTGATAAATTCTAGGGTCTGTGAATTGGGGTGTTAATTTAACATCTTACAAGGTTCGATTATCTAACTAAATTCCTAATTAGTGTAAATTGATTTCAAAGGTTTTGTGGATCAAATTAGGGTTATTATAATCTCAAATTAAATCCACAAATTCAATTCTAAGGTTCTAACATAACAAATTTAGGTTTAACATATCAAATTACAGTTCTAACATCCTAGATCATTTAAAATAGATTAAATTTACTTACACTAATCAAATTACCAAATTTATGTCCACTCACCTAAAGCTTAAGTTCTAGATCTTGTGAATTTGGCCTCCAATCGATAGTTCTCCTTAATCTTTCCCTCGATTGCTTTGCTCCTTACTTTGATTTTTGATTTGGGTTTTTGATTTGGTTTTTAGGGTTTTAAAGATTACGGTTTCAATAAATAAATTGATAGATAACGTTATTGTAAGTTTAAAACTCAAATTGGGGTTTAGGTTATGATGCTATTTATAGGGTTAAGCTATCTCTAAGGACCCTTAGATCAATCTCAACTTCCATCTCAATCACTCATCTAACCCTTCTCTACTAAACAACTAATCCTGGCCATTAAAACATGTCATAATGGAGCGATTAATGCTCGGTTTTTATCGACATGGGTCAATCGCTTAGGGGCCAGGGTCGACTGCTACCAGTCGACCTGGAACCCTTCTAGGTCAACTCAATACATATAAATTTTTAGTTTTCTTCTAGTTACGTTCTAACTCCCATAACTCCTCCATAATAACTCAGATTACGAAGTGTTATCTATTAATATCATTTTAAAAGTTGCTACGAATGCAATGTTGTAAGTTTCATATTAAATAAGAAGTCTATGACATTTACTTTTAGGTCTTTATTTTAGTTAAGTTAATTTTCTTGTTAAACCCCTTTTTAAATCTTACTAAATTTTACGTAAATTTTCAAGGTGTTACAACCCTACTTGCACTTAAGGCTAGTTATATAGCTTTATCCCTATACCTTCAATCAGTCTTCCTAAAATAGACTGAGAGAGCACCTTAATGAATTGATCTAGAACGTTATCTTTTGTATCTTTGCTCTTGATAATAATCCCTCTGTTATTGATAAATTGCTTTATCAAGTGGAACTTATAGAGACGATGTGTCTTGACCTTTTTGAGCTCGTGGTTCCTGTGCAATCTAAACTGCTCTGTTATTGTCACAATACATGAGCACTGGACCTTTTATGCTTGGGTCACACCTAGCTCCATAATGGATTTACACATCCACATTGCTTTCTTTGCAACATCATTCAAGGTGATGTACTCATCCTCCGTCGTAAAATCCACCACAACTTCCTATTTTGAACTCTTTAACTAACCACCTCTCCATCTAGAGTAAAGAAAAAATCCATGTCTCATCGATATCACTTTGAAAGATCGGGTCCAAATATCCCTTCATAAGGACATCAGCGCTTCCGTACGAAAAAACAAATTCTTCATATTTCTCAAATACTTTAGGATGACTTTGATGGTTGTCCATTGGTTTTTCTCTTGGATTAGATCGATATCGGCCTACTACATCTTATATAAAAGTGATATCTAGCCTAATATAATAGCATGGCATATTTGATATCATATTTTCAAAGTATAAGATATCTGACTCATGCATTCTCTTTCTTCATACGTAGATGGAAAGTCCTTCTTAGAAAGGACAATTCCATGCCGTTTTAGATAATATCCGCGCTTAGAATTTTCCATACTAAATCATCTTGAAATGGTATCTGTATACATAGATTGAGATAGTCCCAATATCCCTTTTGATCTATCTCTATATATCTTAATACCTAGTATTCAAGATGCCTCACCTAAATCCTGAATCGGGAAGTTACTAGACAACTATGCTTTCACTAATTGCAACATTGGCACTTTATTACCAATCAGTAGTAAATTGTTGGCACACAGAATTAAGAATGTTACAACACCTTTTTTTCTTTCCTGTATATGCATGCTTCCTCTATGTTTTAACAGAAACTAAATTGTTTGATCACCTTATCAATACATTTGTTCCAACTTTAAGATGCTTGCTTAAGACTGTAAATCGATCTTAAGATTTTATAGTACTTATCACGGCTTCCATTAACCATAAACCAATCTAGATGCGACATATAAATCGTCTCTTCCAAATCAACATTTAAAAAGGCTATTTTAATGTCCATTTTCCAAATTTCATATTTAAACTTTACAACATTTTTAAGTTTAATTTAAATGGATTTACATGGAAACCGGTGAAAACATTTTCTTATGATCAACACATTGAATTTGATGGAACCCTTTCATAACCAACCTTGCTTGTAGGACTTGACATTTCCACCTACACCGAGCTTCGTTTTGAAGATCCCCTTGCAGCCGATGGGTTTTACAACCTTAGGTGCATTTTCAAAAGTCCAAACTTCGTTCTTATACATGGAATCTATTTCAGATTTCATAGCACTAAGACATAGGGTAAAAGTTTACTCTCCAAGGCTTATATGTATATGAGTGGATCATCTTCATGAATGATACAATCTATGTTCTCGATGTCAGCAAGAAACCCACAATATCTCTTTAGAGCATGATATTCCCTATTAGACATTCTAACAGGTTGTGTATTTTCAATGGGAGTCGAAGTATTGTCTGTGTACTCAGTATCTACAGAAGTTTCTTGGATCTCATCCAATTCTTTCGTATTTTCATTAATTTCTCATGAGGGAAATTCTTTTTAAAAAAGTGGCATGTTGAGAAAAAATCTTTTGTTCCTTGGATCAAAAGAATATGTATCCATGATAATTACTTGGATACCCTATAAACTTACATATGACCATTCATGTCTCTAAATTACTGGGATTTACTTTGTTATGGTATGTTGGGTAACCCCAAACCTTAAGATAATTAAGATGGTGATTCTTTCTAGTACATAACTTGAAAGGAGTATTATCCACAGACTTAGATGGTACACTATTCAACTATATGCTTGCTATTTCAAGCACAAATCCCCAAAACAAAAGAGATAGCTCAACATTATTCATCATCGATCAACCATGCCCAATAAGATTCAATTTCTCCTCTCTAAAAACCATTGTATTGCGAAGTATATAGAGGAGTAACTAAAGCTAAAATCCCGATATCTTTTAGGAACTATTGGAGTTCTGATCCAGTGTACTCTCTCCTCCTCAGTCTAATTATAGAAATTTTATTTTCTTATTACTTTGGTTTTCGACTATGTGTTTATATTCAACAAATTTCTCATAGTCCTATGATTTATGTTTCATAAGGTACATATATCTATATCTAGAGAAATCATCAGTAAAGTTAACAAGAAGTGCCATCTTTTTTCACTGTAGACATCGAACCACATACATCAATATATATTAGTCCCATCAACTCTTTCATTGCTCCCACTAAATGGAAGCTTAGGCATTTTCCCTTTAAGATACGACTCATAAGTATCAAATGATTCAGAATCAAATGGTGGTAGAAACCCTTGGTTTCTTAACCCCTTAAGTCGTTTCTTAATATTATGGCCTAGTCTACAATGCCATAGGCAACTATCATTAAATTTGGACACAATGCTATTTTCAATAGTAAATATATGATTTAAATTAGGAATTTCTTAAAATCAAATCATAAACATTAACTAACTTAAGGTGATATTCTCTCGTAGCTTTTGTTGCTATATTAGCTCCATTTGTAACTTAGGATTCCATGGTTCCTTTAGCGACGCTCCTTTTACTCGTAAGTCCTTTAAAGAATTACAGATATGAGTTATAGATCTAGAATATAAAACCCATCTAAAAGTACATATAGATAAACAATTTTCTATATAGAAAATTCTTTAGGAGCAGAATCAAATTTCTTTTTGTTCAATGTCTTTAAGTACTCCATACAGTTCCTCTTACAGTGTCCTTTCTTAGAAAAAAAAGTGACAATCACCTTTCCCTTTAAGCTTCGAGTTACCATTACCTCCTTTTGACTTATTTTTTCACTTTTTTAAACGTATCAATGGAGAGCTACTCTCGAAAACATTGCACTTGGTTCTTTAATGAATGTACTCTCGACACCTTAACATAATAAGGATCTTAATGATTCTACACTTCAATGAATTCATAATAATTTTCAATATGAATGGGTCGAACTATGGAGTGAGAAACCTAACTATACAGCTAGTATGCAGCTTGGTATCTAGAGTAGTTCCTAGCTCATACCTTGCACGTACATGGTCTTAGGCCAAAGAACCATAGCTCATTCTCATGTGATACAATTTCCACAAAACCTCATACCTTGCAAAATGCCATACAAGTTTTATAGGTGAGAGAATATTTCACGAGATTCATTTTCTCATGTTATCATTGGAGCTTGACGCTTGTGGTCGTTAACACATAGCAATAAGCAAGTTCACAATCCATTTTCCAATTTTGGTAAGTATTAACCTCTTAGGGTGTAGCATCCTTAGTAGGTTTAATTAAAGGTTCATTTATGATGACATACCACAGCTTTTCATATGTTAGTGCAATTTTTACATTCCTTGGTTAATCTTTTAGTTTGTTCCAGTTAAAGTGTTATTTTCAAAGAATGGCTGCATACTTTCCATTTATAAAAGTGATGAGGCCAAAGCAAAACAATATTACTAAAGTAAAGAAAGAAAGAAATAAAACCAATAAATGAATACATTCACATATAATAAAAAAAAACTAGAAAATGTATTCAAATATAAGTAGGCAGCCTGTAGGGTAAGTAGATAAACAAATGAAGTATGTGAAAGCAAACAAAACTAGATGAAGCATTTAATACAAAATCATCTCAGCCAAAGTCAAGCAAATAAAAAAAATGCAAGTATCTTTAGCCACTAAAGCTAGATCATAGCAGCACCCAAAGTGTTCTCATCAGCCACAAAAAGTTTGCATGGTCAGCAAAGCAATGGACAACTCGAATTGTTAAAAAAATAGATTTCAGCCAATAAAATCTCTGATAAGCATATACCCAGACATTACTTTCCCCTGTCATCTTCAGCCATACCTATTGTGTACAAAACAATATAATACCCTGTACAAAGTTAGTACATCACACAGTCAACTTCTCTTCATATACACCACCCTCTTCACCTCAGTTTCATTTCTAAAAGCTGAGCAAAAAATCTAAAATAATTAACATCTCAAACAAAGTTTTGGAATATATCAAACCTGGGAACAAGATCCAAGGTAAATAAGCAAATCTGAAGAAAAAAACAAACAAAGATTATCAACAACTTCAACAAAACAAAGAAGCAGTGTTTCTTAGCAATCAAACTTCAAGTTTCAAAACTTGAAGCAAAGTTTTCAAAGATTCAGACGTGAAGCATTTCAGATCAACTCTAGTTTGCAAAAGCATTTCCACTCTCAAGTTCAAATCTTAATCATTGTTATCATCCACACTCCAGTTTCAAGCTTGAGTCTCCTCTGTTTTATCAATACACAGGTGAGAAAATTGACCTGTTCTAATGTTGAATCTATTTATATATGTGATAATTCTAGCTGTTGTGAAAGTTGCTTTGAATTATGCTGTCCTATGAGAATGCATGTCTGTGTGTATTATTGTCTGATCATCCTTTGGATTATAGTCCTCAGTTGTATATCTAAATTTTTAAATTAAAAATCTTTAATTCGATCTTTGCTTAGTTTCAGACTTTCATGAAACTTGATTGTTTCATTTCAAACTTTAGTTTAGAGTTTCAAACTAAGTAAAACAATATTTATTTGGCTTTGGGAAAACATAAGTACAAGAATGGTTATGCTAACTCAAAATTCAAAGTTAGAAATTTATGGATTCAGGATTTTAAATCAAATCCTTATTGAAAGACATGATTTTTAAGCGTGGTTTGATGATTTTTAGAGGTAGGAGTTAGGAGCAATTTGGAAATGAACGAAAGTTGGTTTTTGGGCAAGTTTAGGCGATCGGAGGCTATATCGTGGTCCGGGTTCCTACTGGAGATGGACGAGCCAACGGTGGTGGTAGGAAAATTGGTATCAGAGCTGAAGGTTGAAACTTTAGCTCAGGAGTATAACACATTAAGTAGCTCATTAGAGATATGGTGAAGTATCCCTAGAATGAGTAATCCCTGATATATCCGTCCGTATGCCTCAGTAAATTCTCTTACAATCCACTGATAGTGAGTATGAGTGCAAGAAGAGAACGAGATACGGGACAGGGAAATACGACTGTAAATAGTCAATACCCTACAACAGTGGAAACAACTTTCTCTTCTCAATCTCCTTTGATTCGATTTCAATTCTTTTGATTTCTTCGTGATAGCTCCAGAAAAAAGTTTCGGTGTGATGGTTGATACCAAATGTGACGTTTCGGGTTTTTCCCGCTCGAAATCGACATCCATACTTTACATCGTACTTGAATGCCGTAGATTCGACCGTTCAAATCCGATTCGTTGGAGCTTATAACAACATTAAGTAAATAACACAGCGGAATAAAAGAATAATACTTTGATATACAGTTTTGATACAATATCTGATACAACAGATGATCCAATAGATATCAATATACATCAGAGATATGATACAATAAATAGCAGCGGAAAAGGAAAATAGATAACATCTAGCAGCGGAACAATATAACTCTAAGATAGTCTTCAAAAGAGAACTCCGAGAACTGCAACTCCATCTCCAAGAACCAATCCAGCAATAGCTCGAACCCCCAATAACGATGCACCAAGCTGAGCAAGACTGGTGTGGTCCAAAGACTGAGCTAACTCCAGATAATCTACTAAACCTAGCTATCTGAAAAACCCAACTCTAGACTACTCATGTAGAAAATAATGAGCACCCAGAGTTTAGGAAAGGAACAATAAACTCCGGATCAGTCGTGGGACTGGTGTGAGCAACAAAAACAGTTTATCCTTTAAAACATTCAACAAAAGATTTTCAAAGTCAATTCGCAATGCTTTTTAAAAATGAGACTACCATAAGGCCTCCCACACACACACAATGCAAACGCAGAATCGGAGGAGATTTCTCCTTATGATAGTCAAAGATGCTTGATACGCATTAAAAAGAAACATTTGGTATTATTACTAGTGCATAGTGTAGGGAAAATCTTTTCGAAAATAAAGATATAAATCTTAGCCAGCATAGACATTTCGAACTATGCCTACTATAGCTACCATCTAAACAGTGGGGCGCCACCATAAGTGAATGATAGGTTCTACAACTAATACCGTACAAGATCGTATTGTTTCTTTGGATTTCCAACGAATGGTCAGGCCAAGGAACTTCCCATTGCCACATGAGAACGCCTCTGGAAGGACGTCCCCGAGAACAAACCGGATCTCTGCCAACACAAGGCCGGGTTACCCCTAACTGGGTAACTACTGACACGAGTATGCCATCCCCCGGTCCTTTGGGACCTTTAACCGAGAGCTCTCTAATCAACATCACACCATAATAATAAGTGTTTCAACATAAGTAAGTATTTGGGCTCCATACCATGATACCACCCTTTTCCAGAAGGAAATGCACACACCCTAAAGGGAGCTACCCCTCATAACCTTGCTGCATCTTTCTTGTTTTGACCATTCTGGGGTGTGAGGCTCGACGAAGTCTCGTCCACAAAAACACGCTTTATACAAAAGCTGTGCTTTGGGTCAATAAATGATCATAGAAATGATCACAAAGATAAACGAGCAAACAAATGATCCTATCACAAATGATCAACACAATGATCATTTCACAGCAACACTCAGCATGTCACATTACCAAATTGGGAGTATATTGCTAAAAACCTTCAACTACATAACCTCTGAGCTCATACGTCTCAGAGAAGGGTGTTAAGCTAAGAGAATAAATTCTCCGCCACTAACAGAAATATATTTGAAAGAAATCATCTTTATATCTCAATTGTAATGTCAGACATACAATCTATACAAGTCTGTTCCGGGATCGAACAGGACCGAAGGCACCGACAAAGAAGACTTTGCAATCCGGATATTCACTAATCACGTTCGGACTTCCCATCACATATGGAGTCTCTATACCAGGGACCATTCGATGCAAAGACATTCGACGAGTTGTCCTTACGTTTTCGAAAATATCCGGTCTTCACCACCGGTCTTCAAATGCTATCCATAACGACATATCACATATTCAGAATGGGATATATGACACAAAGGTCCTCTCCCGGCTAAACCGAACAGTGAGTGCAGTATTTCAAAAACATATGGATATTGGGATTTCAATTAAGTCACAACTTAAAACCCAAAAACTTTCCTTTTCAAATGGTTTAAACCAATTACCATTTCAAATCTTTATACTACAAAAAGATTTATTTCACAAAGATCAATTTATAGACTTCAAAACAATTTCCATTCCAATTGGATTAACTCATTAAATCTTTAAATCAAAGATTTAACTCATGGCTTTCAAAATTCGATTAACTTGTTGAATCTTTAAATCAAAATTCAACTTATAGCTTTCAAATCGTTTTCATAACTTGGAAATTATCTTCATTTTCAAACTTGAAATTCTTTTTAACACAAATTGGACGTTCATTTCTTATGTGAAAGCTTTTATTTTTTGAAAACAAACAGTTTTCGTTTCAGAAAAATCCAATTATATTTACACGAGTTAAAGTTCTTAATTTATATTCATATTCCCAAATAAATTCATTTTAAAATAGTTTAACCCATATATAACTGGTATAACATCTTTAATCCCTAGTTTTAAATCCTAGAATTCAATTTCAAATCTTGAATTTAAGTTCAAATCAAATTATTCAACTTCATATTTTATCGAGTTATTCAAAATAAATTTCATCTATGAAATTCCATTTCAAAAGCTTTTCACTTTAAACCCAATCATTTCCAAAACATTTGAATTCAAATATTCAAATTTAAAACTATTTCAAAAATCTGTGACTTAATCGATTTCCTCGTGAAATCCATATTGGTGTGTGTATAAGTGTGGTCCAGGGGTTTAACACAATAAAGGTGCCACATCATCAATCATCACAGATTAAAACACAGAAATATAGTTGATAAGCGATATAAACTATAACGCTCATCGTCCATTCACAGATTCACAGATAATATACAAATGCAAATAATATACACTGCTCAATCTACAGAACAAAATATCACAAATCAGATAGGATAATCAATTCAAGGCATCTCATACAATACAATCATTCAGAGGTAAGGTCAAGCATTCAATAAACATTTATAAGCAGGATTAATTTAATCGTTTAGTCCTAATTAATTCGATTTAGTTTTCCAATTAAATTAATTTACTTAAGAATTTATTATCCATTTCTAATTTATTAACTACAAATCATTTGATATAATTTAATTAATCAATCGCCTTATTTAGTTACATCAATTAATTACCTCATTATTAATCATTTCCTTAATTAGTCCATTATAAATTACATCATTAATTTTATTGATCAATGATCTCTAATTATATTTAAATTAAATTACTTTATTTAATTTTATCCAATTAAACACAATTATTAATCATCGTTGATTAATAACAAAAGTAACTACCCAATTTACTTCATTTATATATCATATTCACTAATTGCCTCCCAGTAATTATCCATTTACTTCATTTATTACCTCCCTAAGTAATTATCTCCCTTAATTACAGAAAGTAATTACACTTATCAAATTATCAAATGATTTTCCTAACTTAATTAAACTAAATTAATTAATTAACTTAAATTAATCACATTACCAAAATTAATTACTATTTAAAACCACTTATAAAATACCTTATCATTCATACTTAATTACAACATTTTAAATTTATAATTTTTATTTTCTTTTCAAACCAAAGATCCAAATTCAAATTTGAATTCAGATAAAAAAATTAAACTTAAATTTAAAATCCTATTTAAATTCTCATCTTCAGATTATTTTCCTCTTAAACAATTTATAAAAATACTTTAAAAATGGTTAGAAACATTTCATTTTTATAACTTAAAAGAAACTAGAATTCAAACTTGATTGAATTCAGACTTAAGCTTGTTTCAAACTTTTATTTTAAACTTTCTTTAGTTGTAAACTTTGGTATGAGATTTATAACTTAAAAACCCGGTGCAGATTTTGTTTCCAAAATCTTCGTTTTAAAGTCCTGAATCATATTTCAATTCAACAAGCCCGGGTACTTCGCATTTCTCGTCTGTTTCCCCGAGTTGTCCTCCTTCTCTCGCGCACATCTCTTCTTCTTTTCTCTTTTTTTTCATTTTTTTCTTTTTTTTCCTTATAAACTTAATTTATATCTTCTTTACCTTTTTAAAGTTTAGTTTAAAATTTTGTTTTAAAATTCCCAGAAACGAGAACAGTTTCAGATCCCTCAGTCCCATGCTTCAAGTATACTTCTCTAACTATAAAAAAACTGGAGAAAACAAAAACCCAAACCAAAGCATTTCAGAAATCAAAAGGTGCACCGACTCGCCGTGCACTTGCACATGCCGCCGACAGACCGCCGACGCCTGAGGCGATCGTCCACAAATCGATCATCACTCCCACACTTGATTCCAGCACTCCAAACCCTTGATGGGACCCGCGAACGAAAAATGACAGTTCGAGCTCCAGATAAAAACAACACCCCGACCAACTCTCCCCTCGTTCAGGCGATGCAATTTCCCAGAAACTTCGAAACTCCGGCTACACCACCCCTAGCCCCCACACTACCTTCCCCTCCAGCCACGTGACACTCGACGCATCAAGGAAGGCACAGCGATCAAAGTTTCTAACTCGTTCAAAATTCGAACAAAACCCTAGTTTGACCTCGCGCAATCATTTTATGCAATAGAAAAATTATCTAACATTTTTCCTATTATAATCGATCTCTAAACTCTCTTCATACAAAATTTCAACATCTAAAATTCATGCGATCTCTGGGAATTGATTTTTAAGCAATTTTAGTTCAACAAGAATCTGCTCTCGACATACTTGAGGAAAAACCATAATATTTGTTTTAAAAACCATAATTTTGTATAATGATTCAAATTCAAATCCAGAAACGATAGATTGTGATACTTAAATTTTGACTTATTTTAAACTTGCTCAGTAAATTTGATTCCCAGAGTCAAAATAAATATTATTTTATCTTAAATATGAATTTAAACTAAAGCTTATAGTTAAGCAAACAAGTTCCATTTGAAACTTAAGTTTAAATAGAGACAAGATCACAAGATTTAAATTTTTAAATCAAAACATGTATTCTGGAAGATGAAAACAGAGAACACTCTGATGGTGGCAACATACATGCCAGACATAGATATATTCACAGCAGCCATCATAAGATATATATTCTTTCAAGTTGACAAGCATGTAACCTTTATTACCTACTTAAACTTTTAAAAGTGAAGTTACTCACAGCATCAATAAACAAAAAAAATAGAGTATGTTTAGGTAGGAGTTTACTCACAAGTCTGAGAAGAAGAACAGAGACAGGCATTTTGTTTTCTTTGATAGTTTTGAATTAGTTTTAAAGCTTCAAATAGGCTGCAGACTTAAATCCACATCTGCTTTCAAGTTGAAGTTATCTCAGGCTCGATTTTGCTTTGGGTTCTCAGGCTTGAAATGTTTTTAAACTAAAGTTTGTTTTTAGTTTGAGATAACATTACTTCAGATTCTCACAGCTTGGAATGAACGAATAGAGAGGAAGTTGATATATAAAAGAGTGTACAGGGTGACATTACTTCCTTGTGTACAAAAACATGTTGAAGGTGCTGGCATTAAATGCTAGAGGTATGTTTCATTAAATGCATGTGTCTTGTTTTATAGATATAAATGTATTTGCACCGTTTCCTTTTCTTTGTACTTTGCTTGAGTTAATTATATGTTCATTGTCTTCTTGCCTGCATACTTGTCTTTATACTTAAATATAATTTACTGTCTTGTGTTATACTTACCCAATTTGATTTGTTTCCAATGTGTTACTTATCAAACATTTGTCTATATACTTGTATTTTTATTTCTATTTATTTTAAAAAAAACATTTATTTAAGATTTTATCTCAAATCCACTATATACATATATATTCACATACATACAAATTTTCAAGTTCATATGACTTAATATAATTTCTATTTGAATCGGGGAAACTCGCTACCATTTAAAATAAATTTTACAATTTTTAATTCAAAAATTCATTTAAATTATCAATTTAAATTCATAAAAATCCTGGGTCGTTACAAACTTCCCCCTTAAAAGAATTTCGTCCTCGAAATTCGCAGGCACGAAAACAACACAGAGATAGACAGATTCGATCTCCTATAATTCCTCAAACTTAAGAAGATATGATTTCCAAACTCAAGTCAGAATATCTCAAAATATATACCAATTTTAACTCAATTTAAAATTTCCAATTTATTTAAATTTTCAATTTCAAATTTCCCATTTATACAGAATTTCCAATTTATTCAAAATTTCAATTCTAAATTTCAAACTCATAAGGCCATCATCACACCAAAACTTCTTTCTGGAGCTGTCACGAAACAATCAAAAGAATTTAGAAACGAATCAAAGGAAATTGATAAGAAATATTGTTTCCACTGTTGTTACAGAGCATTGACCAATTATAGTCATATTTCTCTGTCCCTTATCGCGTTCTCTTCTTGCACTCATACTCACTATCAGTGGATAGCAAGAAAATTTACTGAGGCATTCGAACAGATATCTTAGGGATTACTCATTCTAGGGTTTACTTCACCCTATCTACAATGAGCTACTTAATGTGTTATACTCCTGAGCTAAAGTTCAACCTTAGCTCTGATACCAAATGTGACGTTTCGGGTTTTTCCCTCTCGAAAATCGACATCCATACTTTACATCGTACTTGAATGCCGTAGATCCGACCGTTCAAATCCGATTCGCCGGAGCTTATAACAACATTAAGTATATAACACAGAGGAATAAAAGAATAATACATTGATATACAGTTTTGATACAATATCTGATACAACAGATGATCCAACAGATATCAATATACATCAGAGATATGATCAATAAATAGCAGCGGAAAAGGAAAATAGATAACATCTAGCAGCGGAACAATATAACTCTAAGATAGTCTTCAAAAGAGAACTCCGAGAACTGCAACTCCATCTCCAAGAACCAATCCAGCAATAGCTCGAACCCCCAATAACGATGCACCAAGCTGAGCAAGACTGGTGTGGTCCAAAGACTGAACTAACTCCAGATAATCTACTAAACCCAGCTATCTGAAAAACCCAACTCTAGACTGCTCGTGTAGAAAATAATGAGCACCCAGAGTTTAGGAAAGAAATAATAAACTCCGGACCAGTCATGGGACTGGTGTGAGCAACAAAAACAGTTTATCCTTTAAAACATTCAACAAAAGATTTTCAAAGTCAATTCGCAATGCTTTTTAAAAATGAGACTGCCATAAGGCCTCCCGCATGCACACGCAATGCAAATGCAGAATCGGAGGAGATTTGTCCTTATGATAGTCAAAGATGCTTGATACGCATTAAAAAGAAACATTTGATATTATTACTAGTGCATAGTGTAGGGAAAATCATTTCGAAAATAAAGATATAAATCTTAACCAGCATAGACATTTCGAACTATGCCTACTATAGCTACCATCCAAACAGTGGGGCGCCACCATAAGTGAATGATAGGTTCTACAACTAATACCGTACAAGATCGTATTGTTTCTTTGGATTTCCAACGAATGGTCAGGCCAAGGAACTTCCCATTGCCACATGAGAACGCCTCTGGAAGGACGTCCCCGAGAACCAAACCGGATCTCTGCCAACACAAGGTCGGGTTACCCCTAACTGGGTAACTACTGACACGAGTATGCCATCCCCCGGTCCTTTGGGACCTTTAACCGAGAGCTCTCTAATCAACATCACACCATAATAATAAGTGTTTCAACATGAGTAAGTATCTGGGCTCCATACCATGATACCACCCTTTTCCAGAAGGAAATGCACACACCCTAAAGGGAGCTAACCCTCATAACCTTGCTGCATCTTTCCCGTTTTGACCATTTCGGGGTGTGAGGCTCGACGAAGTCTCGTCCACAAAAACACGCTTTATACAAAAGCTGTGCTTTGGGTCAACAAATGATCATAGAAATGATCACAAAGATAAACGATCAAACAAATGATCCTATCACAAATGATCAACACAATGATCATTTCACAGCAACACTCAGCATGTCACATTACCAAATTAGGAGTATATTGCTAAAAACCTTCAACTACATTACCTCTGAGCTCATACGTCTCAGTGAAGGGTGTTAAGCTAAGAGAACAAATTCTCCGCCACCAACAGAAATATATTTGAAAGAAATCAGCTTTATATCTCAATTGTAATGTCAGACATACAGTCTATACAAGTCTGTTTCGGGATCGAACAGAACCGAAGGCACCTACAAAGAAGTCTTTGCAATCCGGATATTCACTAATCACGTTCGGACTTCCCATCACATATGGAGTCTCTATACCGGGGACCATTCGATGCAAAGACATTCGACGAGTTGTCCTTACGTTTTCGAAAATATTCGGTCTTCACCACCGGTCTTCAAATGCTATCCATAACGACATATCACATATTCGGAATGGGATATATGGCACAAAGGTCCTCTCTCGGCTAAACCGAACAGTGAGTGCAGTATTTCAAAAACATATGGATATTGGGATTTCAATTAAGTCACAACTTAAAACCCAAAAACTTTCCTTTTCAAATGGTTTAAACCAATTACCATTTCAAATCTTTATACTACAAAAAGATTTATTTCACAAAGATCAATTTATAGACTTCAAAACAATTTCCATTCCAATTGGATTAACTCATTAAATCTTTAAATCAAAGATTTAACTCATGGCTTTCAAAAATCGATTAACTTGTTGAATCTTTAAATCAAAATTCAACTTATAGCTTTCAAATCGTTTTCATAACTTGGAAATTATCTTCATTTTCAAACTTGAAATTCTTTTTAACAAAAATTGGACGTTCATTTCTTATGCGAAAGCTTTTATTTTTTGAAAACAAACAGTTTTCGTTTCAGAAAAATCCAATTATATTTACACGAGTTAAAGTTCTTAATTTATATTCATATTCCCAAATAAATTCATTTTAAAATAGTTTAACCCATATATAACTGGTATAACATCTTTAATCCCTAGTTTTAAATCATAGAATTCAATTTCAAATCTTGAATTTAAGTTCAAATCAAATTATTCAACTTCATATTTTATCGAGTTATTCAAAATAAATTTCATCTATGAAATTCCATTTCAAAAGCTTTTCACTTTAAACCCAATGCATTTCCAAAACATTTGAATTCAAATATTCAAATTTAAAACTATTTCAAAAATCTGTGACTTAATCGATTTCCTCGTGAAATCCATATTGGTGTGTGTATAAGTGTGGTCCAGGGGTTTGACACAATAAAAGTGCCACATCATCAATCATCACAGATTAAAACACAGAAATATAGTTGATAAGCGATATAAACTATAACGCTCATCGTCCATTCACAGATTCACAGATAATATACAAATGCAAATAATATACACTGCTCAATCTACAGAACAAAATATCACAAATCAGATAGGATAATCAATTCAAGGCATCTCATACAATACAATCATTCAGAGGTAAGGTCAAGCATTCAATAAACATTTATAAGCAGGATTAATTCAATCGTTTAGTCCTAATTAATTCGATTTAGTTTTCCAATTAAATTAATTTACTTATGAATTTATTATCCATTTCTAATTTATTAACTACAAATCATTTGATATAATTTAATTAATCAATCGCCTTATTTAATTACATCAATTAATTACCTCATTATTAATCATTTCCTTAATTAGTCCATTATAAATTACATCATTAATTTTATTAATCAATGATCTCTAATTATATTTAAATTAAATTACTTTATTTAATTTTATCCAATTAAACACAATTATTAATCATCGTTGATTAATAACAAAAGTAACTACCCAGTTTACTTCATTTATATATCATATTCACTAATTGCCTCCCAGTAATTATCCATTTACTTCATTTATTACCTCCCTAAGTAATTATCTCCCTTAATTACACAAAGTAATTACACTTATCAAATTATCAAATGATTTTCCTAAGTTAATTAAACTAAATTAATTAATTAACTTAAATTAATCACATTACCAAAATTAATTACTATTTAAAACCACTTATAAAATACCTTATCATTCATACTTAATTACAACATTTTAAATTTATAATTTTTATTTTCTTTTCAAACCTAAGATCCAAATTCAAATTTGAATTCAGATAAAAAATTTAAACTTAAATTTAAAATCTTATTTAAATTCTCATCTTCAGATTTTTTTCCTCTCAAACAATTTATAAAAATACTTTAAAAATGGTTAGAAACATTTCATTTTTATAACTTAAAAGAAACTAGAATTCAAACTTGATTGAATTCAGACTTAAGCTTGTTTCAAACTTTTATTTTAAACTTTCTTTAGTTTTAAACTTTGGTACGAGATTTATAACTTAAAAACCCGATGCAGATTTTGTTTCCAAAATCTTCGTTTTAAAGACCTGAATCATATTTCAATTCAACAAGCCCGGGTACTTCGCATTTCTCGTCTGTTTCCCCGAGTTATCCTCCTTCTCTCGCGTACATCTCTTCTTCTTTTCTCTTTAAAGTTTAGTTTAAAATTTTGTTTTAAAATTCCCAGAAACGAGAACAGCTTCAGATCCCTCAGTCCCATGCTTCAAGTATACTTCTCTAACTATAAAAAAACTGGAGAAAACAAAAACCCAAACCAAAGCATTTAAGAAATCAAAACTTGCACCGACTCGCCGTGCACTTGCACATGCCGCCGACAGACCGCCGACGCCTGAGGCGGTCGCCCACAAATCGATCATCACTCCCACACTTGATTCCAGCACTCCAAACCCTTGATGGGACCCGCGAACGAAAAATGACAGTTCGAGCTCCAGATAAAAACAACACCCCGACCAACTCTCCCCTCGTTCAGGCGATGCAATTCCCCAGAAACTTCGAAACTCCGGCTACACCACCCCTAGCCCCCACACTACCTTCCCCTCCAGCCACGTGACACTCGACGCATCAAGGAAGGCACAGCGATCAAAGTTTCTAACTCGTTCAAAATTCGAACAAAACCCTAGTTTGACCTCGCGCAATCATTTTATGCAATAGAAAAATTATCTAACATTTTTCATATTATAATCGATCTCTAAACTCTCTTCATACAAAATTTCAACATCTAAAATTCGTGCGATCTCTGGGAATTGATTTTTAAGCAATTTTAGTTCAACAAGAATCTGCTCTCGACATACTTGAGGAAAAATCAAAATATTTGTTTTAAAACCCATAATTTTGTATAATGATTCAAATTCAAATCCAGAAACGATAGATTGTGATACTTAAATTTTGACTTATTTTAAACTTGCTCAGTAAATTTGATTCCCAGAGTCAAAATAAATATTATTTTATCTTAAATATGAATTTAAACTAAAGCTTATAGTTAAGCAAACAAGTTCCATTTGAAACTTAAGTTTAAATAGAGACAAGATCACAAGATTTAAATTTTTAAATCAAAACTTGTATTCTGGAAGATGAAAACAGAGAACACTCTGATGGAGGCAACATACATGCCAGACATAGATATATTCACAGCAGCCATCATAAGATATATATTCTTTCAAGTTGACAAGCATGTAACCTTTATTACCTACTTAAACTTTTAAAAGTGAAGTTACTCACAGCATCAATAAACAAAAAAATAGAGTATGTTTAGGTAGGAGTTTACTCACAAGTCTGAGAAGAAGAACAGAGACAGGCATTTTGTTTTCTTTGATAGTTTTGAATTAGTTTTAAAGCTTCAAATAGGCTACAGACTTAAATCCACATCTGCTTTCAAGTTGAAGTTGTCTCAGGCTCGATTTTGCTTTGGGTTCTCAGGCTTGAAATGTTTTTAAACTAAAGTTTGTTTTTAGTTTGAGATAACATTACTTCAGATTCTCACAGCTTGGAATGAACGAATAGAGAGGAAGTTGATATATAAAAGAGTGTACAGGGTGACATTACTTCCTTGTGTACAAAAACATGTTGAAGGTGCTAGCATTAAATGCTAGAGGTATGTTTCATTAAATGCATGTGTCTTGTTTTATAGATATAAATGTATTTGCACCGTTTCCTTTTCTTCGTACTTTGCTTGAGTTAATTATATGTTCATTGTCTTCTTGCCTGCATACTTGTCTTTATACTTAAATATAATTTACTGTCTTGTGTTATACTTACCCAATTTGATTTGTTTCCAATGTGTTACTTATCAAACATTTGTCTATATACTTGTATTTTTATTTCTATTTATTTTAAAAGAAACATATATTTAAGATTTTATCTCAAATCCACTATATACATATATATTCACATATATACAAATTTTCAAGTTCATATGACTTAATATCATTTCTATTTGGATCGGGGAAACTCGCTACCATTTAAAATAAATTTTACAATTTTTAATTCAAAAATTCATTTAAATTATCAATTTAAATTCATAAAAATCCTGGGTCGTTACATTATAGACCCAAACATTTCGTTATACCCTAATAGAAACTATGTAAAGTTACATACCATTCACACACACACACACAAATATATATATTTGTGTGTGTGTGTGTTTGTGTGTTGATGATATAAACATTACCTTAGATACTACATGCCTTGAGGGTTCCCACCAAACATGGAAATGTAAGATACTATTTTTATGTTATAAATATTAGAGAGCATTATTATTATTAAATTCATAATTTAAAAATAATTTTATAGAATACTATCGACTATTTAAGGAAGATGAGTATATAATTATTATAACTCATGATATCAAATATCTTTTATATACATCCAATGTATACTTCCTTGAGTCTCATAGGTTTTATTTATATTGTCCTCCCATTTAATTTATACGTATAACGTATATATACTTGTGTGTGTGCATTCATATGTATTTATTTTACTAATTAAGTAATTTAATTAATTTATAAGTATAAAATTAATATCTATTTATTAAATTTAATAATTTTATATTTTATAGCCCTTTATAAAATTAATCAATTACATATTTATTTTAAAACAAATTTAAATTTGCATTTTTAACAAAATTATGTAATTAATTATTTATTTAATTTAAAAAATTTAAATTAACTTATAATATTCAAATATGTTATTTGAATTTACCTAAGGCTCAAATAACATTTAAGACTTCCACAACAGAATAATCATGAATTAGGCAATTACGATGAGCTAGGTAAGGGCCAGGAAATTAAGGAAGTTTCACACATATAGCAACCCTTAATTAGAATAGCATTCTCCTTAGTTTAATCACCATTTCCTAGACACTTATCTACTTTGACCTTTTCTTAAGGTATTGCACTTAGTGTTGGTTAATTTCTTTACATAAGTGCAATGCGAACTTTGATACCATTGTTGGATTAGGTGCACTACAAGGGGTTAAAAGGATGAGTTTTATAAAAAAATCATTTTTATTAATTTGCACAAATCTTTAATTTTTTACGTAAATAAATATTTGATTGTATTAAATCAAATTTAGTATTTTAAATAAAACAGTTTAGATGTAGTTTTTATTTTATTTAGTTTAATTAAAATATTTATTTATTATCGATGTTTAAGATTAAGATTATTATAAATTAATTTTAAATTGATTTATTATTTTATTTTTTTGTAATATGACATTCATATTCGTAATACAAACATCTCAACTATAAAATATGTGTGTGCGTGTATCCTAATACAGGGTTCATGGAAGAGTTGGCTGCTTTATCCCACGATCAATAAGATGTCTAGTGTGATGTGTTATATGAATATATACATATCTCTGTGTGTATGTGTATGTATATATGTATATGAATAGGTATATAAATAGTGTTTGATAAATATTAAAAAGTTAATGGATGTAATTATACAAATATACATATGTAGTTATTTTTATTTGGCCAATAATATACATGTATGTATGTATGTATATGGAAATATAATTTAAAACATATATATAATAAATATATACATAATACAAAATATTTCATATACTGTAATAAACATAATTTATAAGTTTATATGTATAAACATATTTAAATATACGTATACGAATATTAATTATTTCAACGATTATTAAATCCTTCTAAAATTTAAAATGAAATATTTGTCTAACTAAAAAATTTAAATTTTAGTTTTTTAAAAAAATTACATCCATCCACCAAGATTTTTTTAGTAATTTAGTTAAGGTTGAAAACAAATAAACAGAATAATTCAATTTGATATAAATGATTTAACTTATTAAAATACTTATACATACTAACATTAAATTTTTTAATTTATATAATCCAAAATAAAAACAAATATATATATATATATATATATATATATATAATTTGTATGCATTATGTGTTTATGTATGTATTATTATTATTTAAAAACCAACAAAGTACATTATTAACTTTTTTAAATTCAAAGTTATAAGTCTCAAAATAGAGTTATTTTTTAAAATATTTAAATATATATAAATTTATTTTGGTTAAAATATATTTATAAAGTGTATTTTATGTTTATATGTCTATAGAATTTTATACATGAATATATGTTATATCTATGTGTATATATTAAATAATTAGTAAAATATTTTATGTTATTTAATATGTATATATATAAGGTTTTTAATTATTATGGCTAACCAATAATTTGGGTAACATGATGACTAGAATATTTATATACATGCCAATAATTAAATAAGTTTAGCATTTACCTTTCACCGATAGGATCCCATTAAGAATCTAGCATCTCATTTGTCAAATACTTCCTCTTCCTATTTACCTTTATTTGCAAACCTAAGAGTAGGCTTCACTAATGATGATGAATGGTCGGCCTATTAAGAGATAGAGGTAATGAAAAAATGTAGAAAATGGTGTGGGTGGCTTTTCTATTTATAGCCTTAAATCACCACCATTTTCTCCATCATTTGATCTAAATCCAAATAATTTTGTGTAAACAATTTAAACCTGCCATTAAACAAGTTTATTCGAACCTAAAGGGTTGATATTTTCCTAGTCAACACTCTATTGACACCTAGTCGAATCTCTAATTAATTAATTAATTCCTATTTATTTATCGAATGAATCGTTATACGACTTTTAAACATTATTCTGCTTGATTTTTATCTCTGAGCAAATAATTAAAACATTCATTAAATATGAGCACATCATATGTTTTAATTTATTTTTTATTTACAACAATTATAAATTAATTTTTCCATTAGTCTAATTTAGAAACAATCAACAACGCGGTTGTGTTGACTCTCTGGTGTGAACTCAATCTATAGTCAGTATTTAAACAATTTAAATAGTGATGCATGCATGGACTTTGTTGAAGTAAAGTATAGGGTCAAGTTTGAAGCTTATTCATAAGTTAGTCGAAATTTTATTTCTGATCTAGTGCACGCTCACCTAGTAATAATAATTTATACACGAATTCTTTTCATCACCACTGTATCACTTAGATATCTAGAATTTAGTCTAGGATCAAAAACTTTATTAATATCCTTACTGATTGTAAAGGTCGATTTTAAAGTCCTTAGTACGGTCTAGTAACATTTATCAATTAGCTGTTTTGCACTGGCCATAGACTTTGAATTTTATTTCACTTACCAATTATAGTGATACCGCCCTTCTATAATAAAAGTGATGAATCCACTCTTGGGTATTGTGTAACTTCAAGTGTTTAAATATGTACCTAGCTATGGTTGTAACACGGTCACTATGTCATGTGGTTACCCATAATCAAAGTATAGTTTACACACTTAAGTTTAAGAGTGCGTACTCTCAGATTAGAAGATTATCGTTTTTCATTACTTAGAGGTCATCTATTTTGACCAAGTTATATAACCTATAGAAGACACTCATTGAGTCGTTCTATGATCGTTATGAACAACCGTAAGTATGTACCCCTAGGTGCCCCTAATGGTAATCAATAAATCATCGTCCATCATATGAAGAGCGTTGCATATACTAGTCTCAATACATATATCGATATTCTTTTCTTAATATTTCTTGATTAGGAACATTTAAGGAGTTGGTGTTTTGTTATTATCGATAAATACTCATGGTTACAAACTTATTCGTAATTGTAATCAATAAAACGCTGCTACTAAGGATTTTCTACTTATATATTTAATGTTAATTATTAATTACTTATATCCTAATATAATAAACAAATATAATAGAAAACAAAGCCAAAACATATTTTATTTTGAACAAAATTGTTCATAGAATTAGGATTACAAAACATATTACATAAGTACCCCCTAAAGCGTACCCATAATTCTATCACTTATCACATAAAACCCACTTCATTTCATCATGTTAGAAAATAAGTTATTGATCAAAAATTACTCCTTTAATATATGGTTTCTCATTCATAATTTGTTTTACCCTTTACTGATTAAATTGATCATCCAAGTGTTAATCACTTTACTGATTAAATTAACAAGTGATAAAATTTTACATTTTAAATTAATTGATTAATTAATTAACTACAACATTCTCTTGTTTGGCCTAGTCCAAAGTATTTGAAGTTATAGGCTTCTATAATAGTTTCTGTGTAGAAATCACATGTTTTAATTGTATCATTTGTAGTTTTCCCATTAAGAAACGAAGCTTGCACCCGGTAAATAAACAACCAAGCTCTTACATAAGTTATAAGAATCTAGGCATTTATTTAAGACACAAAATTTTTAATCCAAACGTTAGGAGACATAAAACCATAAAAACATGCATCCAACTATTAGGAAACTATTAAACACATGTACAATAATGATTAAACACTCTAAACCATTCAATTGATCAAAAGGTTTTGGGACTTTGAACCTTAGATCTCTCATTTTAATTTTAGTATATAAACATTCTTCTACATAAACATTATATAAGTTAGATCCATATTCAATGATTTAACTATAACGACCTGTATTTTGCGCATCGAAGGATTGTTATATATTTTTATTTTATTCATATGAGATGGTATGACTCTAAGATTTTAGGAAGTGACTCTTAAGGACATTTTCCATGTCTATGATTTTTTTCAATTTTCTACCTGACTGTTTTGACCCTGAAATTCTTTTTTAGACTATAAGTTTTGATAGAATTTGAATTAGGGTCTTAAACCACTTTTATTACTTCAAGATGGCAGTTTCTTGTTCTGTCGAGTTGCCATAAGAAAAAAATGGACTTATCCTTTGAAAGCAATAGTCGTGTATGCTACCGTCCAGTTTTATTGGGTAAATAACTAAGCCCGTGCTTAAAACCATTAATCCATCTCGAAAATTATGCTAAGGGGAGGTTATAGAAACCGACCTAAGTTAGTTCCATCTTCCCCAAAATAGCTCTAAATCTCGATTAATTCTAATTTCATCAAAAGTAGTACCTTTTCCTCACTAACCTTAGCTAAATCATTGATTAGAAGGATGATTAGCATAGAAAAGCTTTAGATTATCATTTTTGCTAACTTAGATTCATCTATTTTGCTATCTATTTCAGACCTAAGGAGAAAATTGGTATTTTGGGTATTTGATGAGTGGTTCTTGACCTCTCACTTTACTATGCATGTTTATATAGTTAAAATGATGTTTTTGATATGATTTTGACCTTAAACATTTTCTTACCTTAACTACATTTTTATACATGTTTTTGGACAAATTATAAAGGCTTAAAAATATTTTTAAAATGGTTTTGCAGTCCCTTGTATTCATATGCATATGCTAGTGTAAATTTAAATCTAGATTATGCTTGATTATCACATTCTTATGTACTGCTTGTATGAATTGAAGTGTATGCATGGTTTTGTACAATTATATGTTCCGCTTTGATGTTGTTTGCTAGTGTTTTAGCTATTTGGAGAATAGGTTGGTGAATTCAAAAAATCAAATGCAAAGATGGCTAGAATTGTATGAAATTTGGAGGAGGAATTCTAGAGTATGGGGGGAACCCAAGCTACAAATCATGGTAAAATTAGGGTTAAGGAAATAGGTTAGTTCCAAGTTATTATAGCTCGGTACGGAGTTATATTTACTGTCCAAAATGGGTCGGCGATTTGATGACTCAGAGGACAATGGCCAGAGGATTAAAAAAGGCCAGAATTTGGAAATAGGCTAAGTATTGGTCACCGTAGTGAGTTGTTCCTAAAACTTGGAGATGAGAGCTTTAGAGTGGTGTTAAGCTATTTTAAAGGATGGGTCAGGGTCAAAAGCACTTAGGAAATGAAGTACTAGAAACAAGGGATAGAACTTAGCCAAGATTGGCTACTTAAATAAGTCGGTGCAAAGCTATTATATATCGGTACTGAGTTATTCATATTTATGGAATGAGAGTGAAACTTCAACGAGAGGAAGCAGAGGCTCTACAAGTAGTGTTGAAGGTGTTTGTTTGTTCGCTTGGGGTATAATGGCGGCATAATAAGACGCTCATAGTTTGGAGACTTTGGTGACAACTTGATGACGAAAGGAGTTAGGCTTTCTTAATGGTGGCTCGATGCCGAATGGAGTCGTGACAGTGGTTATCCCCAAGGGCTAGGTTCTAAGAAAGATGACCCATGGATAGAATGGTTAATTGGTTCTATCATGGAATGAAGGAATGTAGAGTGGTTCCTTAAGGATAATGGAAATTGGATGGAGCAAAGAAAGGGTCGATACGCATGCTAAGTGATCGTTGATACTAGGGGTGTTTTCTTATGTACTCAAAGCAGGGGTATTGTGAGGACGCTCATGGTATATTGAAAGGCTACCCTAGAGTTGAATGGATCTGGATACCTTTGACCAGTTGAATGGGTCTAGTATCAGCTTCGGATTAAAGAAAGTACATCGAATACTGGGATTTCCATTAGTCCATGGCAGTTGAAAGGTATTATGTGTTATCATATATCCAGAGCGCAGTGAGTGATAGTGAGGATTCTTTTATGGACGTTGTCGTTGTCTTGATTATTCTTTCGTAGTCTATCACTCTAAGGATGTCATTATAGATAGGTATCGAAAATAGGGATAGCTAGACACCCGTCATTAGACTTGGTATGTAGTGTACCTTTACTATATTTATAGAGTAACGTATTATGTTTGTAATGTGCTAACTCTTTGGTTGTAGGAAAATATCAGGCATGGTTAATATACCCTTGTTTCTTACTATATCGAATTGTATAGTATTTTTAGATTCATTTACCACTCACACTAGACTATTGTCTGACTCAAGGTTTTATGCTTTGGTTCTTATTGTCTCAAGTACTCTTAAATGAGTAAACTAGATATCGGGTCTAGGTGCGATGCGGTAGCTATGTAGAGAAAGAGATGGATGGAGCTATCTCGTATTATGTATGGATTATTATGCTTATTCTACTATGCAACACTGTGGAGCCTTGGCAGTGTTTGGTTATTATTATGATACAATCATTTGAGTTTATTTCCATTGTATACTCTATTACTCATCGTATAACTTTGTGGATCTATACTTTAATATTTAGATCACTTGGTTATTATTGTCTCTATTGTTTTATATTTTCAATGTATATTATATTTTATTTCATAGGTTGTGAGATATACAACAGGTTCTTTGATTTTTATTTCAAAACCTTGATAATTGTTGACATCGATCAAGCATGACAATAGCACAATATCTTATGTGCATTGGATGCTGGTGGTGTAGGACGGTCATCACAGTTGGTATCAAAGCTTAGGCTACACGACTAACCTGAGTTAATGCCATAGTCCAGTTGAGATAGGGAAGGAATTATCACTCTAGACTGGATCGAGAATACACATACACATGAGAGTATGTGTACATATTATATATTTTGATTTTCAAAAATATGTACCAGTATACATATAGTATATTAGTTGCATGCACACACGAGTACCATTGACATAGTTTTCTTTTTAAGAGACGGAACATTCTTGTTACTAATCAAGAATGAGCTGCCAACAAGAAACAGTGTGAGGAACTACATCTTCGGAATTGAGGAAGGAGCGGGCTGCTAACCCTAACTTGCAAGCTATGTTTAATGCGATGATGGAAAACATGCTTCCATATGTCCAAGCGGTGATTCCAAATGTTACTATTTATGGTAGTGCTCAAGTGTAGACATCAAGAGCCGACTTCTCCAAGCTACGCAAGGATTACTCCATCTTTGGAGGCAAACCTTTCCTAGAATGGAGTCGGCTATCGAAGTGCAGGATTGGTTGGACACCTACAAGCGTATCTTTAGTGATATAGGGATAGATGATGCTATGAAGAGGAAGCTTACCTTTAAACAGCTTCAATGGTGCTCCATGAACTGGTGGAATGCCAATACCATTGCTACACTTGAGGTCAGTTTGCTTGGGACCAGTTCAAGGCCGGATTTGAAGAGAAGTTTGTCCCGGTTACTCAGAAGTCTGTGCTATTCAGGAAATTCAACGATTTAAAACAAGGAGATATGTCTGTCACCAAATATATTATTGAGTTTGATGATTTGTCGAAGTATTGTATATCTTTCATCGACACCCTATTGAGAAAGAATAAGAAGTTTATTGTGGGTTTGGATGACTACTTGGGAGAGAAGTTGGTTAGTCATATCAATGAGCCTTCGAAAGACTTATGGAGAAAGGTCATCATCAAGAGAGTATATATCCCAAGTTCAAATTAGCTTTTGTTGCTAAGGAGGAGCCGATCTGCAACAAAGAGGTGGAGGCAAGAAGAAAAGGAATGAAAAGAGGAAGCAGTCTCAAGGAAGGAATTCTCAAAAGAAGGCTAAATGGGATCGTATTTGTTATGGCTATGAAGACAAGGGTCACTTATCAAAGACTGCAAAACTGATGGGAAGAAGAAGTGTTATAATTGCGGCAAATCTAAACACATACTAAAGAATTGTCCAAAAATAGTGCAGTAGAAGCAGTTTGTCAAGGCATATGCTTTGGATGTTGTGCTGACTTCGGTGAGTGCTCCCTCGGTGAAAGAGAAGGGGAAGAGCATTGTTATTCAAGGTATGCTTTCCATTTATGATGTTCCATTACCTGTTTTATTCGATATTGGGGCTGCACATTCCTTTATATCTAGTGATTTGGTAGATAGGCTGGTATTGAAACCCAATATACTTGACCGACCTTTGATTGTGACAAATCCTGTTAGAGGCTCCACTATCCTGTGCATGGCTTTTCGTGGTTTGACCTTATCGATTCATGGATGCTCTTTTGTTTGTTATTGTTTTGTTTTGAATTTCGTTTGGGAATGGACTGAGTAAGGAAGTATGTGGTAGTAGTGGATTGCGAGAAGCTGTTGGTGACGATTGGGGCTGTGGAGGGGCGGACGATAGTGATTGGCTACCTGCTAAAGGATGGGGTTATGGTAAGCTTTCTATATTTTCTTAAGACTCCACAAGATGGATTGTCATTTGTATCTATTGTTAGAGAGTATCTGGATGGGTCTGAGGAAGTGATCGGATTACCATCGCATAAAGAGATTGAGTTTCGGATAGACATGGTGAAGGATGTCAGGCCGATAGTTATGCCATTGAGGCATATGCACCCAATGAGAAAAAGGAGTTGGAGATCCAAGTAAATGACACATTGAAGAGAGGGTTCATTTTTAGGAGTATATCTAAGTGGGGTGCATTCATAGTATTTACCACTAAGGCGGATGGCTCTTTAAGGTTGTGTGTAGATTACCATGGGCTGAATAAAGTAACGAAAGAGAAAAAGTGTCCACTCCTACGTATTGATGACTTGTTTGACTAGCTCCATGATGCAAATGTGTTCTCTTAATTGGACCTTACGATAGGATTTCACTAATTGAGAGTAGCAAGGAGAGTGCGTCGATCACCATGTTTTATACACTTTCCGGTTTCTACGAGTGGTTGGTTAAGCGATTTTGGCTAACTAATGCTCTGGCATACTTTGTTAATCTCATGAGTCGTGTCTTTAAGAATTATCTAAACAAGTTCATGCTTATGTTCATGGATGACATTTTGAACTATTCTAGGACAGAGGAGGAATATAAGACACACTTGAGGATTGTGCTTGAAGTGTTGAGAAGCTTGAAAGCAAAGTCTTCAAAATGTTGCTTTTGGAGAAGGAAAGTGAGATTCTTAGGATATGTCGTCTCGGGGCGGGGAATCGCAGTAGATCCTGCCAAGGTGGCAGTGGTCCAAGATTGGAACCAACCTAAGAATGTTATCGATGCAAGGAGTTTCCCAAGATTAATGGGATATTATATTTGTTTTATTAGGGACTTCTTAAAGATAGCAGCACCATTGACCAATTTGACGAAGAAGAATCAGACTTTTTTGGGGATGCAAAAGTGTGAGCATGCATTTGTAAGGCTTAACTAGTGCACTGGTATTGACCATTCCAAGTGGGAATGAGGAGCTGAAAGTATATACAAACACATGTGGTACCGGATTTGGTGCAGTGTTGATATAGAAGGGAAAAGTTGTCATTTACGCTAGTCGATAGCTGAAACTGCACAAGAGCAAGTATCCAAATCATGACTTGGAGTTGGTGGTTGTTGTATTTGCATTTAAGATTTGAAGGTACTACCTATTAGGAGAAAGGTGCGAGCTATTCACTGATCATAAATCCTTAAAGTACCTCTTCTCCTGGAAGGATCTCAACCTTCGCTAAGCAGTGATGGGTGGAATTTTCGGCCTCCTATGATTTTAGCATTCTTATACACCTAGTTAAGAAATGCAGTTGTTGATGCATTGTGTAGAAGACATGCTAGTTTGAGAGTGATGTTTTGGTGTGTAAACAATTGGAGTATATTACTGGCTATGACTTAAGACCCCATTGCAAGTTAGAACCAGAGATGTTGGCAAGTTTCACTATCAGGCCTACTCTAATTGAGCAGATCAATACTAGTCAAGGTCATGCTGATCAATACTCTAATCGTGAGGATATGAAGTAACATGGACTCGACCAAGAAGGTTACCTCTATATGGATAGAAAATTGGTCGTTCCCAATGTTGAAGGATTACGAGATGAGGTGCGACGGGAGTGCCACCATAGGTTGATAGTACATCCCAGCGGTAATATGATGTACAATAATATAAATCAGACCTATTATTAGGAGGAGGTAAAGAAGGATGCTAGGACATTCATCTTGAAATGCATGAACTACCAGTTGATGAAGGCAGAGAAAAAGAAGCCAAGTGGGTTGTTGCAACCACTTGAAATTCCCAATTGGAAGTGGGAGAAAATATCAATGCACTTCATCAATAGACTGTCGCGGACTCGAGCAGGGTATGATAACATCTATGTCATAGTCGATCGATTGACCAAGGGTGCTCGATTTATACCCATCAATTCAAGTAGGATGGTAGCCAAGCTGTCCGAGTTTTATATGAAATGGGTTGTGCTGTTTCATGGCATGCCAAAGAGTATTGTAAGCGATTGAGACCCGTTGTTCCCTAGTAGATTCTAGAAGAGATTACAAAAGGCATTGGGTACTGAGCTGCATCTCAATATAGCTTATCACCCATAAAAGGATGGGCAGACTGTGAAGTGAATCGTATATTGGAGGATTTCCTATGGTCTTGCATGCTTGATTTTGGAGGCTCATGGGATGGTCATCTGCATTTGGTGGAGTTCGCATACAATAATAGCTATCGATCTAGTATCGGTATGGGACCTTATGAAGCAATATATGGACGATCAGTAACGCCTCTTCATGTTGGTGGGAAGTGGGTGAGAAAGTGATACTTGGGACAGATATGATCAAAGGAACCTCGAGAAGATAGAGATCATTCGACAACGAATGAAAGCTACATAGGTTAGGTAGAAGAGCTGCGTCGATAGGAGATGTAGAGATTGGGAATTCTCCATAGGTGATATGGTGTTTGTGAAGATTTCTACGTTGAAGAATGCCATTCAATTCGGTAGCACGGAGAAGTTTGCAACGAGATTTGTAGGTCCTTTTCTAGTAAAATAGAGGAATGAAAACCTAGCATATACGCTTGACTTACCTCAGAAGGTGGCGAGCATGCATAATATCTTCCATATTTCTCACTTGTGAAAATTTTTGCACGACTCAGGTGTGATGGTTACACTAGATCAACTAGATGAAATCGAGATTAGACCAGAAGCTTCGAGACCTCGTAGGGTGATTCATATTGTTGGACGTAATGTGACTGCTTAGGAGGTAGATGGTGGAGTTAGTGAAGGTTCGATATGGAGAAATTGAAGATGATTACACATGGGAAACTGAGAAGACCATAAGGGCCACTCATTCGAAGCTCTTTGTATGGTAAGGCCTACTATTTATTGCATTTGCTTTTCCTTCTAATATCATATAATGTAGTTTAGTGTCTCACATGCTAAGATAGTTTGCTTATGTTATTGATTGCATGAATGTTTATTTGATGTGTTTGATGGTGGCACGTGATTGATAGGCATGTGGGTAATAGAGGTTGACTATTTCTTGATTTATTAAGGGCTTTCGAGAGCGAAATTTATTAAGGGAGAGTGTAATGATCCATGTTTTACATATCGAAGAATCATAAAATATTTTAAATTTTTTCATTTAAGGTTATATGACTCTACAATTTTAGGAAGTGACTCTTAGAGAGATTTTCCTTGTCTATGATTTTTATTGATTTTCTATGTGACCGTTTTGACCTAAAAAACCTTGTTTGAACTATAATGTTTGATAGGAGCTGAATTAGGGTCATAAACCACTTTCATTGCTTTAGGATGGTGGTTTCCCATTCTTTAGAGTGGCAATAATAGAAAACAGACTTAATGTTTGAAAGTTATAACCATTTTAAGTTTTGTCTACTACTGGTCAGTTTAATGGGTGATTAATTAAGTCCATGCTTAGGCCTATTAACTGACCTTGAAAATTGTGCTAAAGGGAGGTTGTAGGAACCGATCTAAGTTACTTTCATCTTCCCCTTTTTCTTGCTAATCTTATCCAACCCATTGATTAAAGGGGTAATTATATAGAAAAGCTTTAGATTGTCATTTCTGCTGATTTAGGTTCATCGCCTTTGTTGTCTTTTTCAAATCTAAGGAGAAAATTGGTATTTTGGTTATTTGGTGAGTAGTTCTTGACCTCTCATTCTACTATGCATGTTTATATAGTTAAAAAGTGTTTTTGACATGATTTTGAATTTAAAACATTTTCTAACCTTAACTACATTTTTATACATGTTTATGGACAAGTATAAAGGCTTAAAAATAGTTGTAAAACGGTTTTGCAATCCCTTGTACTCATACGCATATGCTAGTATAAAACTTAGATCTAGAATAAGATTTACTTGATTATCACATTCTTATGTATTGCTTGTATGAATAGATGCATATGCATGGTTTTCTATGATTTTATGTTGTGCTTTGATGTTATTTGCTAGTATTTTAGTTGTTGGAGAATAGGTTGGCAAATCGAATGCGAAGATGGTCAGAATTGAATGAAACTTGGAGAAGAGGTTCTAGAGTATGGGAGGAAACAAAATCACAAGTTACAGAAAAATTAGGGTTAAGGAAATAAATCGGTACAGAGTTATTATAGCATGGTATCCATTTATTTTTAGCTGCCAAAATGGGTCGGCGACTTACTGACTTGGTGGACAATGGCTAGACGATATGGACAAAGGCTAGATTTTGGAAATTGGCAGTATTGGTCACCATACCAATTTGTTTCTAGAACATGGAGATGAGAGCTTTAGAGCGATGTTGAGCTATTTTGAAAGATTGGTCGTGGTCTAAAGCACTTGGGAAATGAAGTACTAGAAGCCAGAGATGGAACTTAGCCGAGATTGGCTAAGTAAATAAGTGGGTGACGAGCTATTATAGGTCGGTACCAAGTTATTTATGTTGATGGAATGTGAGTGAAACTTCCATTAGGGGAAGTAAAGGCTTGGTAGATCATGCTAAAGGTGTTTGTTTGTTCACTTGGATTTGATGGTGACATAGTAGCATGATGATAGCTTCGGTACTTTGCTGACAACTTGATGATGAAATCCGATGATGGTGGCTCGATGTTGAATGGAGTCGTGAGAATGGTTATCCATAAGGGGTAGGTTCCATGAAAGGTGACTTGTGGATAAACTAGTTGAATGGTTCTCTCGTGGAATAGAGGAATGTAGAGTGGTTTCTCAAGGATAATGGAAATTGGATGGAGCAAGGAAATGGTCGGATACATGTGCTATGGGATCTTTGACACTCGAAGTGTTTTTTGATGTACTCAATGCAAGGGTATGTAAGGATGCTCATGGGTACGTTGAAAGGCTATCCTGGATCGGTTGAATGGATTTATGTACCCTGGACCGGTTGAATGGGTCTAGTATCATCTACAGGCTAAAGAGAGTACATTAAAAACCAGGATTTCCATTAGTCCCTAGCAATTGAATGGTCATACGAGTTATCATATATCTAGAGCATAGTGGGTGGTAGTAAGGATTATTTGATGGATGTTATGGTTGTCATAATTGTTTTTTCGTATTCTCACTCTAGTGATGTCATTATAGATAGGCATTGGAGATAGGGATACCTGGACACCCATAATCACACTTGGTTTTTAGTGTACATTTAATATATTCGTAGAGTAGCTTATTATATTTATTATGTGTTAACTCTTTGGTTGCAGGGACGTGTCAGATATGGTTCATATCGACTTGTATAGTATTTTGAGATTTATTTACCACTTACACTAGACTGTTATCTGACCGAAGGTTTTATGCATTGCTCATTCTTTTCATGGGTGCTCTTAAATGAGTAGGCTAAATAGCAGGTCTAGGTGCAGTGCAGTAGCTATGCAGAGTGTTAGTCCCTGAGAAGATGGTTTTGATGACAATAACCTTAGAATAAGATTATAAAATATAAATGCTAACATTATAGTTTAGATATATGTATATGCAGGATTTAACCATGTAGGTATCAAGAATGAAGACTGTACAGTATAGAGATTCAAGACTGAAGATATCAAGATTGAAGACTCATGAGTATCAAGATTATCGAGAGTTCATGATTTCAAATAATAAGTAATTTAGTTAGGAATTTTGTTAAAACTCTTAGAAAAGCACTGGCATCTTAAAATCCAATTTATTCGTGGAATGGAATCCACTTCGATCCCGTTAAAGGGATGGAACCCTAAGTAGGATGGAACCTACGAAAAATCTAGTGGAACATTGTTTTGTATCCACAAAATTTTATTCAAATGTTTTACAAAATTATATCTTGTTTTCAAAATGATTTCAAAATCTTGCTTTTAAAAGAATCAAAAACATATATCCTGGTTTTAAAATACTTTTAGCCTCAAAATAATCTTTATCTTCAAAATCAAATTATCCTTGGTTTTAAACTATCTTTTAATAATAATATATTTAACTTTTAATATTCATACTTAGATTTAAATACAAAATTATAGTAAAATTTTATATACATTATTCTATATACCAAAATATTATTCTTTATGTATTCTAACTATAGTTAAGTATATTTATAAAGTTTAAAATAGTTTTAGTACAAGATAGAAGTTATTTTCAAAGAAAAATTTTTACCAAAAATTGCTTAGGCCTGTCGACAACCCCAATATACCCTTGTTGACAAGGTGGCAGTTTACTTCAAAATTTGAATTTCAAAGGAAGTATCTATTCATCATATTCTTTCACGAATGGACATTGCTATTGTTCTACTATAAATAGGGGCAGTTTTAAACAAATTTATATTCATATTTTCTCTGATTTCACTCCTCTTCTTCTTCCACATTTCTTTATATATATTTTTGTCATTACTCTGCCAAAATCAACATTGAATCTAACTAGATTGTTTCTGGTTTGATTCTCTGTCACTATCTCAACAAGATCTCAGTGCTATTCAGAGTTATAGGCTTTATTTGTAATTAATTGAGTGAGATAAAGTGTGATTGTAGCCTGTGAAATCAATCAAGCAGGAAAAGGTGTGTGTAGCCTGTTAAATCAATTGGGTGAACTTATTTCCCGTAAAATCAAGTATCTCTACCCAGGGGATTGTGAATCTGGTGTGGTGTACCTCGTGGCCTTGAAATCGAGGGTGTAATTGTAAAAATTGATTTTGAAAGGAAATCCGTACTTGTGTGCGGGACTGGATGTAGGGTAACTCCGAACGAGTATAAAATCCGGTGTATTTTTTCCTTTATTGCTTTTACTTTATTTCTGCATCCGTGTTTGATTCTGTGAACATATCTGTGTCTGAATATTGCATATATTTGTGTTCAAATTAATATAAACTTAAAAAGATTTAGTAATTCCTTAAAACATTATTCACCCCCCCTCTAGTGTTAATTCTAGCCTTAAGATCCGTAATCCGCATTTCTAACATTTGGTATCAGAGCAAGGTTTTCAAAGTTTCATAATCTGAATTTTGAACTTTTTTCAAAATGGCTAACAACACGGGTACTGTTAATACTACCAACACTGGTTCTATTATCCCTGTCACTAGTTCATTTGTAGTAGGTCAGTCTACTGTCAGACCACCACTTTTTAATGGAAGTAACTATACATATTGGGCATGTAGGATGAAAATATATTTACAATCTGTAGGACTAGACACTGGGAATATCACACGGACTGAATATTTTGAACCCGCAAATGATTTAGCACAATGGACTGCTGAGCAAAAGACCGTTGCACAAAACAACTCTAAAGTATGAATATTTTATTCTGTTCACTTGATAGAAATGAATTTAATAGAGTGTCAGTTTGTAAGTCTGCATATGAAATCTGGAAAACTTTGCAAGTTACTCATGAAGGAACAAGCAAAGTTAAACAGACCAAAATTTCCATGCTCACGAATCAGTTTCAATTATTTAAAATGAATTCTAATGAGTCCATTTCAGATATGTATAGTAGATTTCAGAATATTGTGCATTCTCTAATATCCTTGGGAAAGGAATTTTCGAAAGAAGATCAAGTCAGAAAAATCTTAAATTCTCTTACTTCAGAATGGGATCAAAAGAACTTGCAATCGAAGAGGCAAATGACATCAGTACCTTAAAGATAGAAGAATTAATTGGAAATCTAATGTCGTTTGAAGTCCAATTGATTGAGAGAAGAGAAAGCAAAGCATCTGAAAAGAAATCAATGGCATTCAATGCATTGGCCGATGGATCAGACTCAAACAACGATAATGATGAAGAGATAGCCTTTATGACCAAGAATTTTTGGAAATTCCTGAAATACACAAAGATGAATAATCTCAAGAGAAACAACTATAAGAACTCTGGAAATCAGAATGTATTGTCAAACTATATCAAATGCTTCAAGTGTGACGAACCAGGCCATATCAAAAGAGAATGTCTGTATCCAGATAGGCAAAATCTTCCTATAAACAATGATTCCGCAAAGAAACGAAAACGTGCATTTACTGCTACTCTAGATGACTCATACTCGTCTTCAAGCAATGATGATCAGAAGAAAGATAATTCAAATATGTGTTTCACGGTTGTTCACGACTCCGACGAATTTAGAGAAACGGACTCAGAAAAAGGTACACATTCACAGTATGTGTGTTGAAATTGCATGCTTAGAATTAGATGCTTGATTGGTTGATTTTGAATTGGTGTGTTGTTTGAATTTTAAATTTTTATTTTTATTTTTATTTTTTACTATTGTTTTATTACTATTTTTATTTTTTATTTTTTAATAGTATCATAATATTTTATGGAATATACTATAATTCTAGTAATATTCCAGATATATATGGACATTAAAAATAATAAATATATATATTAGAATACTTAAGAAAAATAAATCATGAAAATTCAGAGACACCTGTCGACAAGGTCCCCACCATGTTGTCGAAAAGGGTACAGAAATTTGAAGTTCAAAATTTGAATTCAAATGTTGAATTTCCCTTCATCTTTTCACTTCATTTAAGTCTCCGAAAAGTCACATTTTGACCAGAGAACATGTCCTTTGAGAATTTATTTATTCACTATCTCTTATCAAAACTTTTCACTTTCATTTTCATATTCAAACTCTTATTCCAAAATATCAAGCACTCTACTCTCCATTGTAATGGCTTCTTCAAGCAACCCTTCCATAATGAGAATTTCCAGAAAGATAAAAGAGCAACTTTTCAATGATCCGGAGGCTATAAAAGCATGTATCAACTATGCTAACTATGGAAAAGTCCATACTGGGAAGTTTGCTTTATTTCAAGATTTCTCTTCTTATGAAATCGATTCTCTTTTTGCAAACTATTATGTTCTTTTGTTGATGCTTCACAAAATGATTTTGTTTGTTATCCAAATCTTGTTAAAATTTTCTATGCAAATCTCAACCGTGGATTTTATAATGGAAATGATGATGAAATTTGGAGTAGTGTCAAAGGCACTAGAATCATTTTAAATTGTGATCTTTTGGGCACCATCTCAATTGCAAGAGCATGGGAATGGATCTTTCTAGTTTTAATATCGATGAAAATGATCGTGAGACATTTCTACACATTTTCGAAGGAGATAACTTTGATTTCATAAATGAAACTTTCGACCAAAAGCTAGAATTATTAATCTTCTTTTACAACATAATTTGACCCCAAGATCAGGAAGTTTTAACAATCCAACTTCAAAAGTTTGCAAAGCACTTTATGCTATTTTTGGAAATTATGATATTAATTGGACGCAAGTTATTTTGGATGAATTTCGTCCCAAAAATCTTGAAATGGGTGAAAACACTTTGTATCATGGAATCTATCTCACTCGAATTTTTAATTATTTTGGAGTAGATTTCAAAGGAGAAGAATTTGTTTCAAGAAAAGTTTTTAATCACCCAAACGTTTCTCTTATGAAAATTCCATATGTTTTTCAACCATATGAAACTCTTGTCGAAAAGGAAGAGCGTTTGGCTCATGAGGAGATGGAAGAGGAAGAAGAAGAAGAAGGGGATGAAATGGAAATAGAAGAAGAAGAAAGTGAAATATCCTTGGAAAGTATTGACTATCCCTCTAATCCAACCAACAAAACCTTACTCAAAAACAAAAGATCATTGTTGAGAATCAACGGACACTTAAATGATCCATTAGTAAGAAGTTGGATAAAATGTCATCCAAGATGAAAAAGTTTTCTCCAAAGTCAACAAGAAGCTTGGATTATCTTCATCTTCGTCATCCTCTAACTAGTTCTACCTTTTCATGTCTTGTTGTATTAGTTTTAATTTGTATTGATCTGAATATTCGTGTAGTTCTTAATGTTTAATCACTGTATCATTCTATTATGAAATGAAATTGAATTACTTTTCTGTTTTCCAGCTTATCCTATCTCCAGAATAAATGTTAGTATATTATGTAAATATACGTACACACACAATTATTCACAAAATCCAAATGAGTCATCAAAATTAACTGACCCCTGTCAGCAACCCCCCTTGACCATGTCGACAAGTACTGGTCAGAAATGACTTTTCAATTTAAATTTGAAATTTGAATAACTACCTTGTGTCTATTCATTTCAAACGAATTTCTACACCTATAAATACATATTTCTTTTAGAATTCATCACTCAAAATTATTTCTTATCTACGTTATTTCTATTTCTTCTCACAAACTCAAATATGGCCAATCCAATTCATAGTTTGACTGAGAATCTTGAAGAAACCCTTAACTCTTTCAAAAATATTCTCTCTTTCATTCTTCGTAATCAGCGACACTTAGAGTTGAGTCAAATGCAAATGATTAAGGAGCAAGAAAAGCATTTTGATACGATACGATGGATGATTTCTTCCCCGTACAAAGATGATAATGAAGCACATCCTCCAGTCTCTCTCACCAATGAAAATGAAAATTGGGATGCCATTAAAGCAGACCCCATATTTGGAGAAGAAGGATGGGTGGAAGTTCCTCGTAATGTTTGATTTTATTTTATTGCTTTGTTTGATTTGAATTGATTGCTTGGATTGATTTGATTTGATTTGGTTTGGTGTGGATTGCAAAACATAATATGTATAAACACACATTAGTTTCTTTTCTCTCTTTCTTATCGTTATATGAACTTACTTATGTTTTCTACGCAAATATGACAATATATAATTAATAAATGATTTGTGTTCTTATATTTGATTTCTCACATTTGTGTTCTTATATATAATTATCACTATTATAAGTATTATCATATATGGATTCTTAGTTAGGATAGTTAGTAATTAAGGACTAAGTTTTAGTTTTAGAATTAAGTGATGATTAATTATGATAATACTGTCATTATAATCACATGTCATATAGTATAAGATTAAGGGGGAGTTATATAGTTTGGAGTTAGTTTTTGTTGATGACAAAGGGGGAGAAGTATAAAATAGGATAGTTAGGCATAGATTAAGGGGGGTTATTAGGATAGAAGTAATATTTTATAAACAAAGGTTATCATCATCAAAAAGGGAGAGATTGTTAGTCCCCGAGAAGATGGTTTTGATAACAACAACCTTAGAATAAGATTATAAAATATAAATACTAACATTACAGTTTAGATATATATGTATATACGGGATTTAACCATGCATGTATCAAGAATGAAGATTGTACAGTATAGAGATTCAAGACTGAAGATATCAAGATTGAAGACTCATGAGTATCAAGATTATCAAGAGTTCAAGATTTCAAATAATAAGTAATTTAGTTAGGAATTTTGTTAAAACTCCTAGAAAAGCACTGGCATCTTAATATTCAATTTATTCATGGAATGGAATCCACTTCGAGCCCGTTAAAGGGATGGAACCCTAAGTATGATGGAACCTGCGAAAAATCTAGTGGAACGTTATTTTGTATCCACTAACTTTTATTCAAATGTTTAACAAAATTATATCTTGTTTTAAAAATGATTTCAAAATCTTCTTTTAAAGAATCAAAAACATTTTTCCTAGTTTTAAAATACTTTTAGCCTCAAAATAATCTTTATCTTCAAAATCAAATTATCCTTGGTTTTAAACTATCTTTTGATAATATATTTAACTTTCAATATTTATACTTAGATTTAAATATAAAATTGTAGTAAAATTTTATATATATTATTCTATATACCAAATATTATTCTCTATACTTAGTTATGTATTTTAACTATAGTTAAGTATATTTATAAAGTTTAAAATAGTTTTAATACAAGATATAAGTTATTTTCAAAGAAAAAAATTACCAAAATTGCTTAGGCCTGTCGACAACCCAAATATACCCTTGTCGACGAGGTGGCAGTTTACTTCAAAAATTTGAATTTCAAAGGAAGTGTATATTCGTCATATCCTTTCACGAATGGACATGGCTGTTGTTCTACTATAAATAGGTTTAGTTTTAAATGAATTTATGTTCATATTTTCTTTGATTTCACTCCTCGTCTTCTTCTTCCACATTTCTTTATATATATTTTTATCATTACTCTGCCGAAATCAACATTGAATCTAACTAGATTATTTCTTATTTGATTCTCTATCACTATCTCAACAAGATCTCAGTGCTATTCAGAGTTATAGGCTTCTTTGTAATTAATTGAGTGAGAAAAAGGTGTGATTGTAGCCTTTGAAATCAATCAAGCAAGAAAAGGTGTGATTGTAGCCTGTGAAATCAATTGGGCGTGAAATCAACTGGGTGAACTTGTTACCCGTAAAATCAAGTATCTCTATCAAGAGGATTGTGAATTTAGAGTTGTGTACCTTGTGGCCTTGAAATCGAGGATGTAATTGTAAAAATTGATTTTGAAAGGAAATTCGTACTTGTGTAAGGGACTGGATGTAGGGTAACTCCGAACCAGTATAAAATTCAGTGTGTTCTTTCCTTTATTGCTTTTACTTTATTTCTGCATCTATGTTTGATTCTATGATCATATCTCTGTCTGAATATTGCATACATTTGTGTTCAAATTAATATAAACTCAAAAAGATTTAGTAATTCCTTAAAACACTATTCACCCCCCTCTAGTGTTAGTTCTAGCCTTAAGATTCATAATCCACATTTCTCACACAAAGGACGAGATGGACGGAGCTATCTCGTACTAAATATGGATTTTTATGCTTATTCCAATATGCAACACTGTGGACCTTGGTAGTGTTTGCTTATTATTATGAGAAAGTTATTTAATTTTATTTCCATTGTATAAACTCTATTACTCGTGTATAACCCTGTGAATCTGCACTCTTATATTTGGATCACTTAGTTATTACTGTCTGTTTGTATCGAAATTGGGTACAATACTCATCGGATGTAATTGAAGAGATTATAATGCAGAAATTATAGGGAAAATAAGGCTAATCTAACCACCACACCAATAAAAGCCTGTACAAATAGAAGATGACAAGCGTTTATAGTGGTTCGGAATTGTAGCCTATGTCCACTTTGATGAGATTGATGTTTATTCATGATTCTCAACTGAATTACAATGATATAATAGCTAGTACTCAAGTTACAATTTCTACAGAGTGACGGCGTAGAAGCTTCCCAAAAGTCCCCTTTTCTAGATGCATATTGCTGCTATTTATAGGCGTAGGCTGAAAATATCTTGCCCAGATCTTGAAGGACATCTTCTATCACGTGGGTGGGCCCATGGGATTGATTTCAGGTGACTTCGACTCGATCTAGGAACGATATGAATGGAATTCATATCGATCGGCAGAAATTGATCCGGTACGTTCTTGACGTTGTAGGCAAGCTCTTGTGAAAATTTGGTGGTATTTGGACTTATAGATCTCGAGTTATGATCGACGCAAGTTTGGATTTTCAATGTGCTATCGAACTCGTACTGATATGATTTGTATCGGTCTAGGCAACTCTTTTCATATCGATGCTCTGTACTCTACTTCCTATCGATGATTTAGTGACTACTTTGTATCGATTATGTGTAGCCGCTTCCTATCGATGGATTGCATATTACTTCGTATCGATGCTTTTAGGTGCTACTTAATATCGATCATTTGGGGAACCGATATGAGCTACCTTCATTTGATGGATATGAAGCGGAGCAAATATGATGGATATGAAGTGGAATAAATATGATAGATATGAAGTGGGATAAATATGATTGATATGAAGTAGATCAGTCATTGATGGATACGAAATAATGCTCTCTCTCTCTTGATTTTTACCGATCCATACCTTGAGCATACGAACTCCGATTGACTTGAATTTGGAACACTGGCTTTCATAGCTTTGATTGTCGTGTCATCTAATCTGTAGCTCAATCTCGACTCGAGCAAAATTTACCGGTATCCAGTAGTGAACCTATGTATAATCGATCTTCAGGATGAACTGTCCTTGGTTTCTAATCAAGTTCTTGGTGTCACGGCCTTGCCAAAAGGCGAGATAACATTTGGCCCCCAAAGTACATCTTGTATGAACATGACATGCTTTGAAAAGCTGCATCCTTGATTATGAAAATTTTTCTATCTGATTCGCTGAGTAGTTTCTATCTTTTTGTCAGAAGATATAACCTTTGATTGATCTTCGGCAATGTAGATGTCAAACTGTTGATTGTCAATGATCATGCAGTGTTTTGTTGTGACTGAGTGTTGAGCGCTAGCAATTTGTTGTTTACTGTTTGATTGTCATCAGGTGAGCATTCAATCCCTATTAACTTTGAAAATCGAATGTTAGTTCGTCATTCATGCACATATGTTAACCTGACTCCTTTTCATGTCTGTATGTTTACGGGTCATTGTCAAGTTCTTTAGTTTTTGTTTGGATTGAGTTTTGTAACGATCCTCTCCTGGATCGATGTGAAATTCAAGTTGTAACAACCTTTGATGGTTGTTTTACGTCCTTTCTTTCTATTGATCCTCTCCTGGATCGATATGAGATGTTGGAATGTATGCTTCATATCGATGGATATGTAATATTTGGTCTCGGATTGACGGGTACAAGGAGTAATGCTTTGTATAGATGGAGTTGAACGATCTGGACATAATCATGCAATGTTGCTTCATAGAGGATATTCCATTTCTCATTCTTTATTCAAAAAGAGTCCCTGGTTGTGGATAATCTTTGATAGGAGTCATTCATGACTCCTTTTCTAGATCCATCTCTAAGATCTAGTTGATCTTTATATATCAATGCTTGGAATAATAAGTATTTCAACTGGGACAAAGTCTGTTTGTCACGCATCCCCAAAACTAGCTAGCTTGGCCAGTGAATCGGCTTTTTCATTTTGTTATCCAAGGATTTGTGTAATGGTGTAGCACTCGATGTCGGCTAGTAGATCTTGGACCCAGCTGTGATAAGGAGTAAGACGTTGCCCCCTAGTTAGATAGTCTTCCCTGCTTGGCATACTACTAACTAGAAATCACATAAGATATGCAAAGTTTCCACTCCTAGTCTTCTTGCAAGTTTGAGCATGGCGACCAAGGCTTCATACTTAGCTTCGCTATTTGTTGCAGGGAAGTTGAGTCTCAAGGCGTAGCAGATCAATCGCTCCTTAGGAGTCATTAACGCAACTTTGACGTTAAAAAGCCGATCATCGGAAGTTCCATCTATGTATGTTCTCCATCTGTTGGACGGTTCTCCACTGTTCTTCGGATAATCATCTGATGCAATGTATTTAGATATGAAGTATGCCAATGTTTGACCGTGGATAGCTCTCTGAGAGAGTTAAGTGATATCAAATTGGCTTAGCTCGATATTTCATTTGTGTAACCTTTCGGACATCTAAGGTTGCCATAGGACCTATCATAACAGTTGGTCAATACAGATATTAACGGGGTAAGCTTATCAATAGCTAACTTTCATCATGTACTGGTCTTTGGATTCATTTCTTTTCACATAACATTGCGATGCTTATGGCGTGTGTTGAAATGTCCCAATTGATGTATAAATCTTCACAATCCAAAGGTTTAGGTAAAATGCGAGGTCTCTTTGAGAAATCTATCAGAGCTGGAATAGCATCAGTGCAGTTATTACTCCACTCAAAAGTTCTCTTCCCTGCCTTGGTCAGGTTGAAGAAGATAATACACTTGCAGATGGACCTAGAGTGGAATCAGCTTAGGACGGTAATCTTTCGACTTAAGTTCTATACCTGCTTGGTTGTCCTTGGTGCATAAATGTCTCTAATTGTTGGAATTTTCTGGAAATTAGCCTCGATTCCATGAGAATTGATGATGAAAACAAAGAATATTTCTGATGTAATGCTAAAAGAGCATTTCAAAGGATCAAGTTTCATTCTGCATTTTTTGAGAGCACTAAATATCTCTGCCAATTCATGGATGTGGTCTTTCGATAGTCGTGATCTCATGAGCATATTAACCATATATACTTCCATCGATCTGCTGATCTGATTTTTGAACGACCTGTTAACCGTCCTTTGGAAAGTAGCACTAGTGTCCTTAATTTGAATTCATGGATTACAACATAGCACTATAGGCTTAGGTTAGTAATAAAACCGTTGCATTTTTGGTCTGGGACATGCTTCGGTACAATCAGGAGTTTGTGTCCATGGAAGTGAGTAATTCATATTTGATGGTCGAGTCCACTGGTTGGTTGATCCTTGGAAGTGGAAGAATGTGTTTCTTCATGCCTCGTGCAATTTTGAGTAGTTGACATACGTCCGCACTCTCCATTTGTTTTTCCTATATGCAAACGATTGGAAATTCATTTTAGACAGAGAGTGTCGTAGATAAACCCATTGGCTTTTAGTAGATTCGCCTCCTCTTTAAGTGCAGCAGATCTCTCTAGATCTACGTCGCTTCATTTTTATTCACCGAGGAATGCCTCATGTCGACATTTAATGTAGTGTTCTCAATGGTTAGTGAGAGTCATACACACACACATATATATAGGATCAATCCCAATAATACACATCAAGATTCACCTGAAGTAAAATAGTTAAATCTTTTGCCATCATTGTGCTGAGTTGTGATCTGATCTTTAGTGCTCCCGATGGATTGTAGGAACTTCATGCGCTTATTTGCAATGATTAATTATTAGCCTTATAGGCATGATGAATCAAAGGCTAAGTAGATTTTAGCCTTGTATTGCATGTTGTTGCATAGCTGGCTCCAGCTATGAGTTTGAATCTACTTGTGTTTCCAAGTGATGCGCTTTCCATTCAATGTACTCACGATCCATTGCTCATTGTAAGGGTTGGAATGATGATCAGTTGCTTATAAGTCCGGGTATTGATCCAATGATTCTATCTCTAGGAATCCTTTCGGCCGCAACCTAGAGTTGTTATTAATATCAGGCATGGGCCATAGGTTCAAGTTTTCATATTCAACTCTTGGATAATCACTCTTTTGCCCTTAGTGGATACATTACGCGGACGGTCGAGTCTCATCCCAGCTGTATTTATACTGTATTTCAAGCTTTAAGAACTAGAGTTGATTGATGAATGGTTGTACCACATTTATCTTATCTTCTTGCTCGTGCCTCCAAGTCTGGGAATATCTCGATAAGTGGAAAGGTAGGTAATGTTTGCTTCAATTTCGTATTCTGTCACGCTGAACCATGGGATTGTGTTAACCGATGGAGGGCTAAGTCGTGCCCATCCTGCAATATATTCTAGTTCTTTCCACTAGAAAGAATACTTCATTGCTTCACCGACATCCGAACATGAGCTAAATTCTATAAGGTCAATTGCATTTACTTTGCTGCTTATGTCGCCATATTCTATGCAAAAACTGAAGAGTGAATCATCCAGTCAGATCCAATGAAGGATTGATGCTTCCCTTGTCGATCCAGGGTAATAATTGGTGCACGGAAATTTAGGTTGCACTTGCTGTGAATTTCTCATTTAGTCGGATTGTGGTAAGAGTCAAAGAATGAGTGGTCGCATTGCACTCTTTTGGAGTTGGGTGATCAACCATGTCCATTTCGATTTACGTTCTCCCATTTGATCTAGAGATAAAGTCAACTCAAATGCGGTCATATCATGCTCATCTGGTCTCATGCTCTTCCTAATGGATCGAAGGAAGGCGATAGAGGATGAATGGCCAAGTCATACTCATTCATGGTTTATTCTCCTATCCATGCTCTATCAAAGGTATTCGATGGACGTTCGGGTCACATCGATTTGTACTCGAAGAGGATCGATATTGACCATTGATTCAACGCCACGGTGTAGAATACTCGGACCTCATTTCCTGGCGATCCAATGGTATAGTATGAAATGTTCAGATTGATATTGCCCATCGATTCGATGGTACATTATAATCGGTTGCCCATAACTTCGAGCATCATTCTGATTGGTTAGCGTTAAGGCCTCCTTGTGGTCGTTGCCTTAAGTTGTAAAGGACACTAAGCTGGAGATGCAGCGAGTCATCTTTCTCTTCTTTCGGTGATTTGTTCTTAGTCTTGGGTAAGCAGAGTTAGTTTATGGACAATCTAATTGCATATGTATTGAGTTTATACTCCTTCCATCGACCTTAGGTCGGAATTGGTGAATGAATGTTCAAATCACATTCGTTCATTTGTCTATGCTTGCAGCCGCACCTTGGGGATTAGCGTTAGTTGAAGGGCCATTAATCACACCTATTTGATGTTTATACCTCTGTCCGCACTTTAGGGACTAAGAGTTTTAGCAGAAAATGGTCGGATCGCATTTTCCTCGATTAATTCCTTTGGCAGTAGTCAATGGCGAAAGTCAAAGTGTAGTCGGTCACATTGCAATAATTTTAATTTGATGTTTCTCCTACTAAATTATAGAAAGGAATTGATTGGTGGGTGGTTTGGTCCAAACCCATCCATGTCGCATGCACAATCCATCGGATCATAGGTGAGATTTAGCGGATGAGCGGTCACATCACGTTCATTTGCGGTTGGATGATAGTAATATCAATTTAGAATAGGACATCCAGCTAGGTCCGTTTTGCGAATCTCCATCTACCTGTTGAATCAAGGAAGAAATTTTTTCATGTAGGGTTGGAGAGTATGCTTATAAATTTATGTTATAGGTCCTATATCAAGGACAAGATTTGATGCATGGATGGTAGTGTCGTGCCCGCTTAGTGCTGGATGGTCAGATCGCATCCGATTTTGTTGGATAAGTGTGCCCCCATGTCAAGGGAAGAGTTGGAAAGCAGAAGGTCAAACCATATCCGCATTTTTTACTACAGAACTTGCTGAGGAAGCAAAGTTGATAGATGGAGAGTCGAATTGCATCCCTTCTGGTATTTATATTCCAAACCATGCTTTGAGGAATGGAGTTGGTTGATGGGTTGTCAGTCACACCCATTTGATGTTTATACTCCAGTCCGCACTCTCGGGACCAGAGTTAGTTGATGGGTGATCATTCGCACCCAGTTGGTGTTTATACTCCATTCCACACTTTGGAAACTTAGATAGTTGATGTTTATACTCCAGTCCACGCTCTGGGGACTTAGAGTTAGTTGATGTTTATACTCTAGTTCGCACTATGGGAATATAGAGTTAGTTGATGTTTATACTCTAGTTCGCACTCTGGGAATCTGGAATTAGTTAATGTTTATACTCCAGTTCGCACTCTGGGATTTTGGAGTTAGTTGATAGGTGGTCAATTACACCCATTTGGTGTTTATACTCCAGTCTATGCTCTCGGGACCAAAGTTAGTTGATGCGTGGTCAGTCATACCTATTCCAGCAAATGTTTATACTCCAGTTCGCAATCCACGAATCTTGAGTTGGCCAACAGATGGTCAGTCACATCTGTTTAGGCTTTAGGATTTCGTTCATACTCTGGGAACAAGAAGTTGATCAGGTACGTGGACGATCGTACCACATCCACCTTGAGTAGGTAAGCGAAGTCGTTAAATGGATGGATCCACCCTCCTCGAGCTTGTAAATATAAAAGGCGAGGTTGTTAGATGGACCGATCCATCCTCCTTGAGTATATGATGAACATGGGCGAAGTCGGAAGGTGGATGGATCCATCCTCATTGAGCCTAGGTCCGATAAGTTTATGCTCCTGCTCACACTCTGGGAGTCGGAGTTAGTTAGAGGATTATCGTGTTTCAATCCCTTTTGGTTGGAGTGTGATGGCTTGTCCCTGAGCTTAGGCTTTCACTTAGCGAGTGATCGGTGGGATCCTGATTACTTTATACTTATCTGCCCTCAACGAAAGATGCGATTTAGTTTACGGACGGTTGGATCGCGTCCGTGTTCATTTGAATTCCGCTTCTGCCAAGCCTAAGCAGTAAGATTAGTGTTTTGGCAAGCTTTGAGCTCAAGCAGAGGTGAGGATGGTTGAACTTCGCAACATAAATGAAATTGAAATAGAAATAATTCAAAAGAGATCAGATCAAATCCCACTGATACGTGAAGTAGCGTCATATGCTTGCTATTACACCTCAGTCCAGTCCTTCTCGGTTGGAAGTTAATGCAAGTAGTTCAGTTTGATTAAAGTTCTTGATCGATAGGGGTCAGGGGTTCCCTACCATTCGCTTTATGGGGCTTGCACATATTGTTAGGGCTATCCTCTCCGTAGCAGCCTTATGGCGTCGGCGTCCACGATCGCCATCTAAAGAAGAGGATTTTTTCGATCTAAATTATGGAATTAGTTCCCACCTTACCTTGCCATGTGATCCTTCATCTGGTTCATCAATTCAATATTGGATATGACATTTTGGTGTAGTTTTTGGAGGCTATCTACCAATTCTCTTATCAAATTTTGGAAATAAGCTTTTGTGATCCATTTATAGGTATTGGCAGCAATTGACCGTGGACTTTGATCATTTCGTTGTCAGTCAGCTTCTTTATTCCCTTCAACGATATGAGAAATAGAACTGGTATGTCTAACAGTGATTGATGTTATTCTTTGAGGAATGAGGGAAGACATATGCTATTGATGGCATTCATCACTCTTCGTGGAATCCATGCGCCATTCTCATTGCATAAGGTAGTGTTGGAGGTTGTATTCCCGTAGAACACCGACATGGTCATCATGTTGAATTTTCAGTAGAAATTTGTATGTAGAACATTTTCAATGAATGGGTCTCAACTGGGAATGGTATTCCAATCGTCATTGTCAGGTCCATTTTCTAGCTACGTGGTCGTGTAACACTAGTGAATGATGTGTGCACGATTGCCCAACGTTCGAGTGTTTGGTAATGTCGATTGAATGGTGAGTTGGTTAAGATAGGCTCATAGATTGGTGATTATTTCTAATTTTCTCAGGTAGAAGGCCCATATAAGGTAGTAAGGAAGTCCTCTTAAGTTGTATGACATGGTCCTAGTCATATGGACAAGGTATGACTAAGATGCGGGCATTTGAAGATGGTTCAGTGGTTACCAGCTATGCTTTGAGTTGGCAGAGTAGACAGTGTAGGCAGTAGTCGTATTAGCTATCATCGAAAAGTTGTCGATTCAGGAGTTTAAAAGCTGGTCAATTGGGGAAAGTTGCAGTCCACCTTAGAAGCATGATATATTAACCAATTCTAATCCTTGGCGTATTAGCTAGATTCTCCAACCTCTTGGAGCACGGTTGAGTAGTATTTCTTTACCCATTCCTTGATTGCAATTCAACATTTTATAATCCCCAATGTCCTATTCAGTCATGGAATGATCAGGAGCGTCGATGTAATGTCCCTTCATTAAATTGAGCTTTGAATTCACTATACGGGTGCTCTGAGGATATAAATGTTGGTGAAATCGAACGATCTGAAAAGTGGACACTTGGATCAATGCGAAAGGCACATAACTGGATTGATATGAAGTGGTATCTGACGATCGATACAAAATGCACATAGCTGGATCAATACGTAGTGGTATCTGAGGATCGATACCAATTGGACGCAGTTGGATCGATATGGATTGGATGCAGCTGGATCAATACGAAGTGTATTCGAGGTTCGATATGAATTGGACCTAGCTGGATCGATACGAAGTGTATCCAAGGATCAATAAGAATTGGACCTAATTGGATCGATACAAAGTATATTCGAGTATCGATACGAAATGGACACAGTTGGATCGATATGAATTGGACCCAGCTGGATTGATACGAAGTGTATATGAGTATCAATATGAATTGGATGCAGCTGGATCAATATGAATTGTATTAGAGGATCGATACGAATTAGACGCAGCTGGATCGGAACGAATTGGACGCAGCTGGATCAATACGAATTGGACCCAGCTAGATCGATACGAAGATATGGATACGAAAATCATGATGTTTTCATGGATACGAAAATATGGATACGAAAATCATGATATTTTCTGGATACAAAAATCAACATATTTTTATGGATACGAAAATATGGATACGAAAACCATGATGTTTTTATGGACATGAAAATATGGATACAATAATCATCATATTTTCAGGATACGAAAATATGGATACGAAAATCATGATATTTTCTTAATACCAAAATCATCATATTTTCATGGATACGAAAATCATGATATTTTCATGGAATATGGATACGAAAATCATCATATTTTTTTGATACGAAAATCATGATATTTTCATGGATTTGAAAATCATCATATTTTCTAGATATGAAAATATGGATACAAAAATCATGATGAATATAGTTCCTCTTAGATCTGGAGCAATCTGAATAGAATAGAAGGAACCACTGAACGACAGATCTGGATCTTCTCCTTAGATTTTTGCAATCCAACGACGGTAGTAGATCCACAGAGCAGGAGAAAAGCATAGTTCTCTTAGTGAAAGCACCAAAGTGTTTGTACCAAAATTAGGCACAACACTCATCGGATGTGATTGAAGAGATTAAAACGCAGAAATTATGGGGAAAATGAGGCTAATCTAACATTCACACCAATAAAAGCATGCACAAATAGAAAAAGACAAGCGTTTATAGTGGTTCGGCATTGTAGCCTACGTCCACTTTGAAGAGATTGGTGTTTATTCATGATTCTCAACTGAATTACAATGATATAATAGCTAGTACTCAAGTTACATTGGATTTTCAGCAGAGCGACGACGTAGAAGCTTTCCAAAAGTCCTCTTTTCTGGATGCATATGGCTGCTATTTATAGTCGTAGGCTGAAAATATCTCGGCCAGATCTTGGAGGACTTCTTCTCTAACGTGGGTAGGCCCACGGGATCGAATTCAGACGATTTCGACTCGATCTAGGAGCAATATGAATGGAATCCGTATCGGTTGAGAATTGATCCTTTTTAGCTGAAATTGATCTGGTACATTCTTGACATTGTAGGCAAGCTCATTTGAAAATTTGGTGGCATTTGGACTTGTAGATCTCGATTTATGATCGATGCAAGTTTGGATTTTGAATGTGCTGCCAAACTCGTATCGATACGATTCGTATCGGTTTGGGCAACTCTTTTCGTATCGATGCTCTGTACTCTACTTCGTATCGATGATTTAGTGACTACTTCGTATCGAGTATGTGTAGCTACTTAGTATTGATGGATTGCATCTTACTTCGTATTGATGCTTTTAGGTGCTACTTTGTATCGATCATTTAGGGAATCGATATGAACTACCTTCATTTGATGGATTCGAAGTGGAGCAAATATAATGGATATGAAGTGGAATAAATATGATAGATACGAGGTGGGATAAATATGATGGATACGAAGTAGATCAGTCATTGATGGATACGAACTGATGCTCTCTCTCTTGATTTTTATCGATCCATATCTTGAGCATACGAACTCCGATTGACTTGAAATTTGAAATGTTGGCTTTAATAGCTTTACTTGTCGTGCCATATCAATTGTAGGTTGATCCGAAATTGGGAAAAATTTACTAGTATCCATAGTGAAGCTATATAACCGATCTCCAGGACGAACTGTCTTTGGTTTGTAGTCAAGTTCTTGGTGTCACGGCCTTGCCAAAAGGCGGGATAACACTATCTCTTCTATTTTATATGTATGATGTATATTACATTTTATTCCATGCGCTATGAGATACGCGATAGGTTCTGTACTTAATTTTAAAACCCTGATGATTGTTCTACATCGATCGGGCACGTCAACAGCGCACTATCTTATGTATGTAGGGTGCCGATGGTAGAAGACAATCATTACATTAACTCTTCCTAATTTGTTCTAAAACTATTTCAACATTTCGTATGCATTTTAATTCAAATTTTAAAGTGCAACGCCATTTTGTGAGACAAAACCGAATTTACAACCCTTCTTTACCCTTATATCGCATACTTTATTATATTTTTAATGATAGACATATGCAAAACTCAAAAGTCATAAAATTTGATTTTTCAAAATTTGACAATTTTTAACATAGATATCGTATCAGTGATCCATCTTCATTGACAATTTTTTTGAAATGCAACAAAACAAATCCTTCTAAAAAGCGCATTAAAGCATAAGACTAATAATTTTACAGTGTAATTAAAATTAACTGCATTATAGTTTTGCAGCCAATAAATTTAACAACATGGCTTAGTAAATTTAATGGCTATTCATTTCAGCAAAAAAATATAGAGGAAAAGAATTTTGAAAATTATTCTACATTATAGAGACCAAAATACTGATAACGATCAAAAAGATTGCTTTGTTGATTTAAGGTAGCTAAAATATTGTTTCAACATTTTACTTAAGTTATTAAATTTTTTTACCACTTTAGCGTACTTGAAATTACAAATATGGCTTCAAAAATTTCTTTCATTCACCATTTTAATTAAGTTATTTACTTACCACCTTATTGTAGTTGAAATATTGCTTTATCGTTAAATGTATTTAAATTGTTAACTTCATCACATCAGTGCAATCAAAAATACAATTTCATCATTAAGTGCTATTAACATTTGAATCATGTGACATCTCAATAGATCCGAGATTCTAAATGATGAAGAAATGGATCGAGAAGCATAGGGGATGTCGGGACCGATGACTACATGGAGCAAAATAATTTTGGCTAAGCGTTATGCTAGTCAAAACTAGTCGGAATCGACCGATAATAGTTAGTACAAAAACGTCCAAAAAAGATAAGGGCCCATTTTGTTTTATGGATGATTGTGCTAGCAACTTTGAATAAAAAGACAAGATCCAAATGGCCAAAACTGATCGGTACCAATGAGTATTGATAGGAAATTTTGTCAACAAGAATCCAAAGCTTGAAGACTAATGCAAGTATGAAAGAAAATTGAAGAACTAGGCAAAACCTCTTGGCACCAACCAAAACCGGTTGTTATCGGAAGGTTTTGGTTGCCCAGTTTGAACATGCTCTTTATGCCTAGAAACTCGAATCTGAGGACCTAACTGTTCAAACATGTATTGGCTACTATTATGAGGATTTCGGTTATAAATATACCTTCTATAGCTCAAAAAGACTTATGATTCTACTTTCAGATTTACATGCAGACTTTGCCATTTTTGAAGCTTAAAATTATTCTAGACAGAATTTGTTATAAAACTTGACTATAATTGTTAAAGCAATCCAAAATAACATTGATAGAGGACATAGCATGAATTCTTTGCCAAACTACTTTAAAAATTATGTTTTCCTCATTTTCATTTTTGTATTTATTTAAATGCATTTAATTTTTGATTTGATTGGTGTGTTTGTCCATATTTTGAAGAAATATTTAGTGCTTTCACTAAGAATATATACTTAGGCTGAGATCTATGCTTTTGCTTTGGATTTGGAGAAGTCTAAAAGTCGGATCTAGAAGAAATGCTCATAGGAAAGAGATGAGTACAGGTTCTAGGCTATATTGAAGAGGATAATGAAGGATCCAATCGTAAAGAAGAAAATCGATTGCTTTTGCTACTTTGCCAGAGTCTTCATCTCAGTAAGAGGTCGTGACAATAGCCGAGATAGAGAAGATGATAGATGATGAACTAGAAGTTGTTAGTAATAGATGAAGGCTCGGATGGATATTATGACATAGAAGTAGGAGCAGCTAGCAATGTTGGCCAATCCTACATGACAGAATGCATCTCGCAAGTGAAGAAAGAATAGAAGGGATTCATTGTATTTTGATTTTATTTAAGAATCTCATCTTCAATAAGACAAAACATGAAACTGAATATATATCCGATGTAGAAAGGGGATGAGGAAATATAGAGAATAATTGGAAGAGATGCGACCACTAAGCTAAAGTCGAAACTAGTTAGTACATATCGATCTACTAAGATGGTGCATCTCTCCATCAGTTAGAAGGACTTACAAAAAGATGACACTGAGGAAGGATGCTCTACTAGTGCCAAGGTTGGTGGTGCCCAACTAATGCTACAGAACTAGCTAAAAGGTGACAAAGTCCAACTAGGCACCAACAAAGGTTTGGACGAGTGGTTTCCCCATAGATAGGATAACCTAAATGTTATAAAACTAACCAAGAGCGATTGGGGCTAAAATTTCGAGGATGTTCATGACGACCGTCGTCTAGTTGACCAATGCAGTGTGAAATATATTGATAATATAATTAAGAGGATGATAAGTCATGGCCTCTGGCGACAAAATGATGAGTTGGGCTCATTAGCAAGCCAGACTCCAGTCACCAAAGATATTATAAAAGCGAAGCATCATAATAATTTCATAATGCCAACCATGTCAAGCTAAAATGGCATGACTGACCCTAGGAAACATATGTTGAAGTACGTATGGCACATGGATGGTGCTAGTGCAATGGATGCTGTCAGATGCGGGTGTTTTTAATTTTTTCTTAAAATGTTGGTAATAATGTGATCTATTCAGTAAGAGCCTAAGCCTATATCGTCGTAAAATCGGTTGGTGAAAGGTTTATGGGATAGTTTCAATTGCAAACTATTCAACCGAAAAATGCAATGTCATTGTCAAATATGCATCAAAGATTCGGAGAGACCTTGAAGGATTTTCTAAAGAGATTCAATGTTGCAGTTACATAGGTAAGCAACCCTAAGGAGGAGATAGTGTCAATAGCACTAATGAATGGGGTTAACCAAAGACCAATATTGGTGGGTGGCTTAAGAGGAAGGAATTGTCTACCTTGAAGAAATTCTACCAAAAGGCATCTTACTATCTACGCTTAAAAAGGCAGATTTGGCAGTAGCAGATCGAGTGGTCAAATTCAGAGCAGCGTTGTTGTCGAATAGATGGTGCCAGGGTTTAAAACGTTGTGTTGAATGTTGGAAACAATAATAAAGAAAGAAAGAAACTAAACACTGGTATAAAGAAGCAAGACACCAAGAGGTGTTCGAGGTGTACTCATCTAGGAGATTATACGGAATTGATGGATTCCTTTGATAAAATTCACCTTACGACGCAAGGAACAAAGCTTGGAAGAAGTCATATAGAAGAGAGGCCACTGAAGAGGAAAGACAATCTAGAAAGTATTGTCACTTCCATTAGACAAGTTGGCATAATACAAATGAATGCATGCATCTGAGAGATATCATTGAGGAACTGTTCAGAAAGAAGAAGTTACATTAGTATGTTAGAAACTCGTAGGTTAATGGGTAGAAATATAACCAACCTCAAGGGCAACCTACCCAAGGGTCAAGCTAGATCTAGTGGATAAAGATCAGGATAGCCAAAACATGGGGTTGTGATTAATATTATACCTGGAGTTCTGCACTATGTAGAAAGAAGTTGGAGCATTATGATAGCTTCTTGAGGCACGTGCCTCAATCGATTTGTTATGCCATTAAAAGGGGAGTTCTAACGAATTAAAAAAAAATTGACGATGTCATATTTTTTAGATAAGAGATGTAGATGAGGGCGAAGTGCCGACACTTGACCTGATGGTGATTACGTCCGTAATTGGGTCGATGATAGTGCATCAAGTCCTTATTGACTATAGGAGCTCAGTGGATATATTTTTTTAAGTAGATTTTTGATAAGGCATGCCTAAACAGAGGCCAATGAACATTATTGGTACATCGAGCTACTTGTTAAATTAGACAACGAGACTACAATGGTGTAATTGCATATGTTTGTTGTAATTGATGGATTTTTAGCCTATAATTCTTTCTTGGACCGATAGACACTTGATAATTTCTGAATTGCACCTGCTCCATGGTTCTTGATGATGAAATTTCCTAAAGAGGACATAGTGTGAGAAATTTAGGGTGACCAGAGTAAAGGTCAAGTGTGTTATGTTTCTAAGCTCAAAGAGGCGGAGCGATAAGAGAAGTGAAAGAATGCAGAGAAGCCTCTCTATAACAAATCCTTAAAAGTGTAGCAACTACCATCCAAGCCCTAGCTTGGTAACAATGGTAAATTATATAAATGTTAGATCAGTGAAAATAGCAAGAGGAGGTGAGGGCGGCTTTGGTGGAGTGAATAATTAACGTTATGATAGACGATGATGATCCTAGAAGGGTTCTCAAGGTCGAATCTCAACTCTACTTGAAGATGAGGAAAGAGTTGGTAGGTTTTCTCTAGGCAAACATGGATGTGTTTTCTTGGACGTATTCTTATATGTTTAGGATATCACATGAAGTTGTGTGCCATGCATTGAATGTGAACCCAAGTTACCCTCATATGAAATGGAAGAGGCCCAATATGGAGCCGAAGCGATCCAATGCATTGAAAAGGAAGTGGATAAGATGAAAGCAAATGACTTTATCCATGATACAATATACCAAGAGTAGGTATCAAATCTGGTGTTGGTTAATAAGGCGAACATAAAATGGAGCACATGCATTGATTATTCCGAGCTGAATAATTGTGCTGGAAAGACTACTTCCCTTTGGCATGAATAAACCAACTTTTAGAAGGGACGGGCGGATATGACCTGTTGTCTCTTATGGATGCATGCTCTGGCTATAACCAAACTATAATGCATGTCCTAAATCAGGAACATATGGTTGTATTACTATGGAGTCATGTCATTTAGCCTGAAGAACGCTAGAGCCACTTACCAATGCTTGATCAATAAATGTTTAAGGATCACATCGGAGAGACAATGGATGTCTATATGGATGATATGATCATGAAATCATAGAGATCGGTTGATTAAGTAGGTGAACTTTTATGAGATGTTTAATGTACTTTAAAAGTGTGGAATGAAATTATATCTACCAAACTGTTCTTTCGAAGTTACATCGGCTATGCTTTCAGGTTTCATTGTAAACTCAAGGGGCACTGAAGATAGCCTAGAATATATTGAAACATTGAGACTAGTTACTACTTTAAAAATGAGGAGGGAAATGTAGACCTTAAATGGTAAGGTCGTAGTGCTCAGTCAATTCACCTCGAAGGTGACTGATAAGTGTATACCGCTCTTTGATGACCTCAAGAAGGAAAAAGGAAAGTTTCGATGGACATATGAATCGAAATATGCATCTCAAAATATGTTGGAGCAAAAGAAACAACCAATATTATCTAAGCTTTGGAAGAAGAAGATTTGTACGTTTACTTAACAGTATCGACTCACGCATTGAGTGCAAGATCCAAAGGCCAGTTTAATACATCAGCAAACAGTTCATTGAAGTGGAAAAGAACAACCCAAAGTAAGAGAAGTTGGAGTACCGTTTGCTGATTTCATCGAGGAAGTTAAGGACATATTTCTAGGCTCATTCAGTAAAGGTTTTGACTAATCAACCACTTAGACAAGCATTACATCATCCTAAAAGTTCAGGAAGATTGATAAAATTGAATATCAAGATGAGTCAATATGATATTACGTATCATCCAAGGAAGGAAATTTAAGGAGAGACATTGGGAGATTTCATTATTGAATTCACCATTTGGGAGAACAAAGTAGAAAACGAGTTGATCCAGCTTTCCCAATGGAAGTTGTATGTAGAGGGAGCCTCTAATAGACATAATATAGAGGCTAAAGTAGTTATGTTAACATCGGAAGGCCTGAGGATTTGTTATGCTTTGAAGCATGAGTTTGAGCAACAAATAATGAAGTTGAATTTTAGCACTGATTACGGGACTAATTGGGAGTCATGACATTCATATATTTAGCAACTCTCAATTGTGGTTTGTTGAGTTAAGAAGGAATTCCGAGCTAAGGATGCAAGACTTGCCCCTTATCTATTGAAGATGTTTGAATTAATGAATGATATTGAGCACTACATGATAATGCATATCCCAAGGAAGGGGAATATAAATGCTGAATCATAAGCCAAAATAGCCATTTTTGGCATGCTCAGCTTGGGAATCACGCCAGTAATATTTTAACGGCTTCAAACATTGACGAGATAGATGTTGATTAGATCTTGGAGGTCAAGAAAGATATGAATTCGTAGATGACTCCGACTAAGGATTATTCGCTAATAGGGTCTCATCCGGTAGGAAGAAATAACAGACAAAAGATTTTTTGTAAGTTCCACAATTGATTATGCAAGGAGTGCTATATAGGAGATGAATCTCAAACCCCTTAAGGTGTGTCATCAGGAATAAAGATAAAAGGGTCTTTTTCAATGTACATGAAGGAAGCTGTGGCGATCACACCAGAGGCGAACTATAGCAAATAAGATTCTTTGTCATAAATATTTCTAGTTAATTATCAACTATGATGTAGTTGACTATTCTAGGATGTAAGGACGAACTCCTTTGATCCATGACCATCTCATTGGAGTATAATCGAATTCGGGTCAATCGGATGACTTGCCCTTACATATTTTTCCCTTTACCACTGCCCGGAGGTAGGCTAAGACAAGGGTGATGCTCGAAGATAGACATTTGAGATACCGACTCTCGGTTATTGGGGTCCATGTAGAATTAAACTTGCTTTCTAGTTACACTTATAGGTTATATTGATGATCGTGTTGACATATGCAGATAAGCCTAATAATTTTAGTCGTAATGATAAACCATAACATTTTTTATGGTTGAACGAGATATGTTAGATCAATGATAAACAATATTCATCGATGACGTATAGCTTTCTTAAGTTAAACTGGAGATGTTTGACAGATAATAAACAAAGCTAAGCAACATGGCAATGTTAGGCAATAATAGAAATTTATTTACGTGTATGGAGTTATAGTAAATAAAAGCATTACATATATATGGATACTTGCATGTATAATATACAAGTAATTACATTACAGATAATTGTACATCATACATGCATGCAAGTATGCAGGCAAGAAATAGAAGGTTTGATAATGTAAATGAAACAAACGTTGAATAGAAAACAACCTTTTGTTTACACATATCTTGAATAAAAGGTTTGCGAGAGCTTCTCCCATAAAAAGAAGGCCTGTGTATGTAAAAAATCTAAAAAGATCAAAAAATAAAAGGGCTAGCAGAACTTGTCCTCGTAGGGTGGTTGTGATCGGTCACTCATTCTTTGTCCTTTTTCCTTTACTGGTAGGCTGCCTATCGCGGTGCTTCTTCTCTATAGTGCTCTTATCCGAGCATGGTTTTTCATCCTCGATTGTCCATTATAGATGTCTTTGAGTTTGTTGTGAGCCCTTAGAGGTATTTGAGAAGCACCGATAGTGTGGCTCAAAGGTAGCACGATCTTGAGTGGGAGGATCGATGAGGTTGTAGATAAAGGTGGTTTGATCGATCCCAATCTAGTTTCTTTCATTATGGCCTTCAACTTGTCAACATCAACATCCATTCTAGATGCCATTGAAAGTTCCTTACCTATAATCTGAGTAATAGTAAGCTCATCATCGACATCATTGTCGATAGCAGCATTATGTTCGTCCAAAGTCTCATCATCAAGTGCGTCGATCATTTTCGATTTAGGACTTAGACCAAACCCCATGGTAGAAGTAGGAACTAGGATGAGAGTAGTGATGATGAACGATGTGGTGGTGATGGTAGTTGGTATAGTGGTTGAAGCTTGAGAGGCTGCTAGATGGGCCATAATCGTAGAGTGACCTGAAAGTTGATAGATAGAACGGCAAAGGATAATGATGTCCATAGGAGAAAATTGAAGCTTCTCAAAAACTAAAGACACTAAGAAGATACCTTAGGCAGGTGAAGACTCATGCTAAGAAGATTTTCGGATTCCCCATCCTTAATAACTTTTGGAAGTGGAGGTAGAGTGGGAGAAATTTTCGATGGAATGAAGGCTAGAGTCTCCAAATTATTGTATTCATGGGCAGTTATAGTAGTGATGGTAGTAGAAGTATAAGGACCAGCAGATATAGGTGTACCAGTTGTGACTTCGGAAGTGGGCATCGAAGATGTGTCTTCTTGAGACTCCTTTTGAATAAAAGCAGTGCCATCTGCTCGATCCAAAGAGCTAAGACCATAAGGAGTGTCGACCAGCACCTATTCAGCAATGCCAGCCTTGGCTACTTTGATAGCCATCCCTTCTTCAAGAACTGCTAAATCTTCCTTATTGAACAACTTGTTCTTTAATTTATCATTGTCAACTTCCTGGTCTGACTCTTCGGCCCTTCTAAAGGTCTCATCTAGATCTCGGCTAGTGTAAGAGAGTAGCCATCTCCTGGTCATTACAAGTTTTTCATCTCAATGGCATATGTAAAGAATCCTAGAAGGGTGGCTTCAATCTCTTCCATAGTCTACTTGAGAGTAGCCTTAAGTTCATGTATTTTCTTTTCTGAGTCAAATAGCTTAATTCTTAAGACCTCAACTTCTTCTATGCAGGAACACCCAATGTCATAAATCAGATTTCTTATCATTCTCTCAGCTTTGAGTTTACTATGAGATTATCAGTTCGTCCCTAAGGGTGGCTTTCTTGCCCTCTTATGCCTTAACCTCTTTTTCAAGGCTAACAATGTAGATGTATGTAGTTTTTATTTGATCCTTGAAAATCGTGCACGTAGGCTTTTAAGCGATAGCCACTTCAACTACATTCTTCTTGGCTTCTTTAACGACATTTTCTTTAGCCTCTATATCCTTTTGGATTACAACCAACTCCTTCCTATGACCTTCACAAATCCTATTCTAATAAACCCTTTCAGTGTCAAAGCTTTTGATGACTAATTTTTTTGCTCGATTGACATTCGATAGGCCTTTGGCTGGTCTCCTCCATTGTACATAATTTTTTATAGCCTTTTGATTTCTAAGTACACCTTCCATTAGATAGCTCCTAGAGATGACCTTATAGTCGCAATTGAATTTAACCCCTTTCAGGAAGAAGTTAGGTAGAGCTGCCTACATCTTTGTGGTACGGGCAAGAGATTGGCCTTAGGGGGACGAGATAGACCGGTATGGCCAAATAGTAGATGTCTCTTTAGAAGCCATGTATGGTCTATGAGAAGTGGAAGTGCTAATGGTTTTAGATTGATGGAGGAATGTAGAAGGAGACTTAGGTCGCTTGGTGATAGCAGCAGATGAAAGTTGAGAAGATGGAGGAATGTAAAACTACGAGAATTCAAAACCTAAGAGGACTGAGAGGGCATATGCCCTTAAAGATGGGAATCTGAGTCATGTGTGGAACAGACGTGGGGTTCCCTAGCTTGGCCTTACACCATTATGTTTACTTCCTCTTTGCCTTCTTGCTGTCAAATTCTTGATACAGGCCGCAGTAAGAGTAGGAGCCCTTTTGAGGTTGAGAGCAGTGGTGAGCAACACCTTGATAAGCTCTATTGAGATATCTTAGCTTTCCAATTGGACCTGAAAAGAAGAAAGATCATATTAGAATCAAGCATCTGGATTCAAAGCGAGTGTAGAGTCATCGTATTTGCAGTCCTATGAAGTGTGCGGAGTACCGTTGTGTCCTAAGTAACTTGTGGATATTAGAACACTGTTTAAATGAATGTTTTTATGGTGACAATTATATATATGTCATGTATACTATTTTGTGCAAAATCAGAAGGCGTTGAATCCAAAAAACAAGGAGAAAAGGCAAAGAGATCATCTACAAATTTAATACAAGAATATGTAATTATCCTTAAATTTATTTAAACATTCTCTTTAGACTATTCATATGCACACACAAATACCATTGGCACATAAGAATTTAAAAGAAAAGAGCCAAAGCTTTTATATAAAAAAGAAATTTAGGACTGTCTATATAAAAAATATTTTATATAGGTTCAGTCGACTGAATTCATTTTCAGTTGACTAAGGGCAGTTAACTGAAAATGAATCTAGCCAACTGAACCAGTTTAATAACTTTGACTGTTCAGCCTTCTAAATTTGATCTCTTCTCTGTAGTTTTTATTATTTATATTCAACAGATTGACTATTATCCCCAGTCGATCGAATATCTTGTAACTGCTATATTTCGAAACAATACTTAAAAGAGTTACGATCGTTCAGTGCTCCTCTTCGGAGAGTAATAGCTTTTTCAAATGATTGTAACCTTTCTAAGCAACTTTTTGATTTCTATAAATGTAGCACAACTTGCAGAAGTCAAAGATAACTTGTTGTCTTGAATTCTTTTCTCTTGAATGCCATTTTCATTCAAACTCTATCATTCGCCCAAGAATTATAATGCACTTCCATAATCATGTTGCGTCTTGAACCATCAACGAGATTTGCAACGACCCGTTTTTTTGACTATTTTAAATTTTTGAATTTAATATGATTAACTGGATAAAATGGTTGGAGATAAAATTTAGTTATGTATTATCGTAATTAATTGGTTAATTTGAGTTTGGATAAAAGTTTGAAATAACCAATTCCGATGATTTTGGCAATAATAGCATTGAAATGGAATTATTCGTATTGAATGTATTTATAATCAATAGTTGGATCATATAATAAATTTTGACTTATTTAGTTGAAAATAAATTAATTGTTGATAACTAGAATTCTTTTGGTTTTAATATGGGACGATTAAATTAAATAAAATTCAATACTGGGATTATTTAGATAATCGAATTATATATTCAATTATCTAAATAGGTATAGGAAATTGATTCAAATTTTATTTAAATATGAAGGAAGATGTTTAACATTTAAAACAGGTTTTAAATGTGAATAATTAAAAATTAGAAAATTTTATATTATCGTTAACGAGTAAAAATAGCCATTTTGGCCACTATCTTAGATTTCGATGAAACCAGTTTCATCAGATCCATAATAGTGAGTTATTGTAGGATTTCAAGTTTCATAGCATCGGACTTGTCGTTTGACCATGCGAGCTTGAAATGCATAGAAATCAATTTAAGGAACTCGATAAAATAAATCGACTTTGAAAAGCTATCTTCTACATACGATCGAATTAGGCCTCAAAACCTATTTCATTGCGTTCGTAATGGGGGTAAAACATTATAAACACAAGAGGCATGCCTCGATTGGAGTTCGAACGAGTTTGGACCTAACTATATAAATATGGCACACAAACCGAGAAATACTATTATTTTACCATTTTACAAGACGGTAAACTATGCATGACGGGGCAGAATTTTCTGAAACCCTAGTGAATCATGGTCGTCGTCTTTATTGTCTTCAACGACCATAATTAGTCAACTTTCCTCCTTAATTTCTCTTGATCCGTTCATCGAAATTAAAAACTTCCAAATGAAAATTGTAGATCTCGATCTCCTCTTCAAATCTATATGGTTGATTCATGCTGAAGCATCTCGGAATCGCCAGGACCTGGCCTTGAAGTCACACGCATTTTCCTTGTATTGTGTGCTAACTGAGGCGGTAGGGGGGGTCGGCGTTTAAAGCGGATGCGTGTCGAAGGGTGGCGCACATTATGGTGAAGGCTGATCATGTCGGGTCATTGATTCGTGCATGCATATGGAAGTTTTTGTCATAAGAGATGGGTTTAGCGTGCTGTAGAAGGAACAAAGGAAGATGGTATACGTTTTGTTTATTTTATTTTATTAATTAATTATTTTATACTAAAAATTCAAATGTTCTAACTCGAATAACTTTTGCATATGAGTACGGACCAACGCGTGGTCTTCTCCTTTGAGTTTGTATCGAAATTCCAGACAATATAGAATTGGTTTGGCTGCATTCTAAGACTATACAAATTTGGGGCTTTATTTAGGTTTTAAATCGTCGATAAATTAAAGATGAGTGTTTATACGCTCACAATTGACAGAAATAATTTTTATATTAGTTAAATTATATAGTGAAGTGATTTAAATTTATTGATAGTTGTTTAATAAATTTAATTGACATCTGAATTAAATGATGGACTTTGAATTGACAATTAAATTGAATTAGAATTTAATTGCCAGTAAAATACCCGATATTGATATCTATGAAATTGTTGTGAATTTTATTGAATGTTGGATGATTGATTGTGATGGATGCAATTGGTTGATATTTTGGATGTTTATTTATTTTGGTATATAATGTTATCATCCTGTATCTTATTTGTAGTATGTAAATTGAATTATTTCGAATGAATTAAAAAACAGGTTGAAATGATATAAACCTGTGGCATTTATTTTGGATTGAAATGATATATATCCACCCCTGAATTAAATTGGAATAACCGATTCCTTTGGTCATATGATAGAAAATTATATACGGACACCACATTGGTTAAATTAAATGATTTCGAAATTTTGATATGAAATTATTTAAATGATTTGATTTAAAGAAATAAAAATCGAATTTATGGAAATCGAATTATTTTTCGAATTTGAACTCGGAATATTGAAATTTAAATTGAAACAGAAATTTTTTAAAAATTGAAGCTGAGATTTTTAAGTCAAAACCGAAATATGATTTGAATTTCAAAAATTAATCTTCATTAAAAGATTGGACTTTTATTCGAACTTTGAATATTGTTAAGTAAAAGTGATATAAAACGATATTTCGAAATTGAACTCGAAATTGAATTACATATTTAAGATTTGGATTATAAATCGAATATTGAAAGTTAATTTGATTTAAGTGTTTTGAATCGATATTTTGAAAATCGAACTTGAAATTGATATAAATCAAAATTGTTTAAATTTGGAATTGGAATTAATTTTTAAATTGGAATTGAAGTTAATTTGGAATTGGAATTGAAATTAATTAGGAATTGGAAATGAAATTAATTTGTAATCGAAGTAAAATTCGACTTGAAATCGGAATTGAATCGATTAAATAAAAATGGAAATTGGAACTGATTTGAATTGGAAAATTTGGAAAGTGGACCGGTTTGACTTTGAAACTATTTTAAAATGTATTATTTTGGTATAAACGATTTAAAATCTATATCCTTTAAATATTCAAACTATTTTGATTTTCCAAACTATTTTACTATGTGAACCATTTTAAATACTCAAACTCTATTAAACTATTTTAACTATTTAACAATTTTAAAACTATGTAAACTATTTTCTAAAAATTCAGACTGGTCAAAAGGGTGGGATGTTTATATTTAAATCTTGGATTTAAATACGAATTGGGCTAAAGTGAAGTTTTAACCTAAATTTTAATTCGAATCAAATTTTGAAGTGAAATCGATATATCGAACTAAATTGACATTTTGAAGTAAAATTTGATTTTTGAAGCGAATATGATGATTCCGAAATGAATTTGATTTTTGAAGCGAATATGATGATTTCATAATAGATTTGATATTGAAACAAATTTGATATTATGATATCAATTACGAAATGTTTTTGAAATGTAAAAGAACCTACCGTGTGTGAAATAACGTTTGGTTATTAAAGAGACCGGGGCCTCTAATTGTTTTACTCTCTGTCAATATTGGAGCCGCTTTGATAACTGTGTCTGTGGTGGATGATATCCAGAATATAGTGGTTGAATTGGCGAATGTTTACTGGAATAAAGTAAGAGAACGATGATGGATAGTCATGACACTAATATCATATTTAGAATGACTAAAATTAAAGCCTATGTTTGTATAATGAGGTAGCTACCTCTAGCAATGTTGATGACTCATATTATTGTCGTGATTTTGTATGATATGGGTGCACCCATTTTGTTCAGATTGATTGTCACGGTCGGCCACAGATGGGTTACGACCAGCCAGAAAGGGTAAACTGGCAGAATCCTACCTTAAGCATTGTCTCACGTGCCTTTTCATATTTATCCTTATGTGAGCCCACTACGACTTTGGTTTAATACTATAAAAGTGTGTTAAGGTGGATCATTGTAAAGCCTTAATGCTATTTTGATATTTATTTTACTAATAGACATTAAGTACTATAGCATATACTATTATATATAAATAGTTAAACGGATCCTTAAGAGATGGAAAATCCCATAACATCTCTTAAATTATTACATGTACGTTATACACTGGATAAGAGATGTAAAACCCCGTAAACATCTCTAACGTTGTTATAGTCATATTTATTGATATTGATTTGAGTTATATAAGAGTATTTTAGTACCGATTCGAGTGTTTTCGTCATGCTCGGGTCAACCTTGAGTTTTTTTCAGCACAATGAAGATCATTTTAAGGAGGACGGAGACGAAGATTTGGTATATAATTACTAATGTTATTTTTTGCATCATGCTATTCTGCTGCATTATTTATTTATCCCTTATATATATATATAACTCTGATAAAGGTTGTATAGATTATAGTCAAATATATAATATAGACAGCTTCATGAACTGTTATTTGATTATTACATTTGTCATTCCACTATGAGATTCTGTGTTTGTTTTCTTCTTTTTTCCGTATTTTTCATAATTATTTCCATTGATTATCTACACTCCGGATGTTTAAGTCAGACATATGTGAATTATTGTCGATTCAAACCTTCCAAAATGTGGATCGTCACAAGATTATGGGAAGTTTTGTACTACAACTCAAAATCTATGTTGATCGAACATAAGATTGTCTAAGTCGACAAACTATAGCATTGTCAATTCCTCCAGGCTAAGTGAGGTTATTTTGGTTAGCGGAAATTCCAAAGTGGAGCTTCAGTACTGGATGTAGGATGAGAAGTCCGAACTAGCATAAAAACTCTAGTGTGATTGGTTCTTACTTTATTTACTGTCTACTCTATTATATAGCTTGATATGCATATACACATATATGCATAAGTTAGCCATATTATATAGATCCTTATGCACATTCATTTAGTTTCAGAGCAGATCATTTCAATAACCGTAGTAAAGTTTTTAAATAAAATAATAATATGGAAATCCCTTTATTAAAAGGTCAGTTAACTGCACATCCTCTACATTTATGGGATCTAACTATGCATACTTGTCTACACGTATAAGAATTTTTATGGAAGCTTACGGTCTTGAGATTTGGTAAGCTACTCAAACTAAGTATGAAGCATGTACCACTGAAATGAGTACTTAGTCAAATGTTGAAAAAACCGAGATAAGCAATAATGCAAAAGCAATGAATGTTATGTTCTGTTCACTCGACAAGAATGAGTTTTCTAGAGTTATGTTGTGTAAAACTACATACGATATTTGGTATACACTTTGAATCACATATGAAGGTGAAAACAAAAACAAACTAACTAAATTTCAATTCTACAAAACCAGTTTTCATCATTCAAAATGAAAACTAATGAAACTATAATAAATATATGTGCTAGATTTCAATCTATACAACGTGATCTCATAGTTTTAGGAGTCACATTCACTGATTTTGGAATTTTAAATTCTTTGACTGTTGAATGGGAGTGGAAGGTCCTAGTGAGTGAAGAAGCAAATGATCTTTCCCGATTCAAACTTAAAGAATTAATTGAAAATCTGATAGCGCATGAAGCTAATTTGTAGGCAAGAAAAGAACAAAATCGAGAGAAGAAGAGTATATCTTTTCAAGCCAACGATGATGACTTGGACTTAGATGAAGATGAGGTCGTGTTCATTGCCAAGAACTATAATATATTCAGGAATTTCTAGAATTTTGCAAAGGCACCAAATGGCGGAAACTCCACTTCGGTCAAGTGCTTCGAATGTGATAAATTCGGGCACATGAAGAAAGATTGTTCGTAATAAAAAAAGATAAGACAAATAAATTTGACAAGTTCAAAACGAAGGGAAAAGCTTTTTAAGTGACATGGGATGAATCAGATTCTTCTTCTTCTGACAGGGAGAGCGATAGTGGCATAAAATAAGCATATATTTGTTTCATGGCCACTAGTGTGGTAAATCCTGAACTTTCTTATTATGATAATCTTGAAATTAGTATTGAACTTGATGGTAAACTTAGAAATTTAAAAAAAAAAATATAAAGAAAATATAAGCAAGTTAAATAGGGCCAAATTAGAAATTGACATGCTTAAAGATGAGAAAAGTATTTTAGAAGAAGAACTAGAAATTTTACAAAAATTATATGGAAGTTTAACTTCTCAAAATACCGCTTTAATTGATGAAACTAAAACTAGTAAAATTGAGAATAATAAACTTAATAGACAAATTTACGAACTAAAATCTAGTTTGGACTTGACTAAAAATGAAGTTTTAGGGCTAAAATGTAAATTGGAGCAAATTATTAACAATGTTTCAAAGTAATAACAAAGAAAAACCGAGCTTAGGGAATTTGAATAAAATTTCAAAACCTGCTAGCAATAAAAATCGACTTGGTTTTAAGAACACTAAACAAAATAGTCAAAATAAATATAGCAATTTTACACAAAATCTTGGAAGTCTAAAAATAGTACAAAAGGTAATATTTCAAATTCAAAAAATATAAAGATATTGGTTCCTAAAACAAATAATAAATAAAGTAGACAAAAAAACGTAGATAGTTTTCTAGAAAATGTTGTTTATAATAGTAATTATTTTATAAAGGTCCCTAACCCTCTTGAGTATGGCTACCTTATTCTGCTAAAACATGGGATCCTAACATAGAAAGTAGGTACCGATAGAATTTCATATTCTTTTGTAGGTACCCTAAAGGAATAAGCAAAAATGGATACTCGATAGTGGATGCTTCAAATAAATGATAGGCAATGCAAATAATTTATCTAACATAACATACATTGATGGAGCAACTGTGACATTTGGAGACTGTTCGAAAGGATTCATAGTTGGAATTGGAGACGTCATCAATATCGGTATATCTAATTCTCCTTTATTTAACAATGTGTTATTAGTAGAAAATTTAAAATATAATTTGTTAAGTATAAGTTAGTTATGTGATAAAGGTTTTTAAATCGATTTTGAAAATATAATGCAATATTGTTGACCAAAATAGAAATGTAATTTTTGAAGGTATATGAAAACAAAAATATCTATGTTTTGAAGATGAATATTAAACTTGTTAAGGATATGTGCCTAATTGCAAATCACAATGATCCATTGCTGAAGCACAAATATTTTTTTCATATTGATTTTAAATATCTCGATAAACTCGCTAAAAATGGATTAGTTAGAGGTTTACCAAAAATAAAATTTAAAGTTAAAAGTCTGTGTGACGCTTGTCATTATGGAAAATTAAAAAAACATTTTTTAAATATAAAAAGGAAATATCATCTAAACAACCACTAGAATTACTACATCTAGATTTATTTAGTCCTACTCAGGTAAGATCAATAAATCATAATAAATACGTGATTGTTAATAATTATTCTAGATTTACTTGGACGATGTATTTGAAACACAAGAGTGATACTTTTAAAATGTTTAAAATATTTGCTCCAAGAATTCGAATTTTAAGAGATTTAAAAATTAAGAGAATGATCATGGAGGAGATTTGAAAATGAATTATTTAAAGATTTTTGTAACAAAAAAGCTATCTGTCACAATTTTTCTTTTCCAAGAACACTACAACAAAATGGAGCAATTGAATGGAAGAATCATACTTTACGAGAATGTGCACAAATATTGTTAAGTAGTAGCAACTTAATAATGATTGTTTAGGCCGAAGCCATTGCTACTGCTTGTTATGTCCATAATCGTGTATTTTTAAGGCTGTTGACTAAAAAACCTATTATGAAATGTTTACGAAAAGAAATCAAAAGTTCCATATTTTCAAGTTTTGGTTCAGAATGTTTCCTATTAAATGCCAAAGATCAATTAGACAAATTTGATACAAAAGTCGATGAAGTAATTTTTATGGGTTATTTGGAACAAAGCAAAGCCTATAGAATTTTTAATAAACGAACCAATACAATTAAAAATAGCTTACACATTTCTATTGATGAAGACTTCCAAAACAAAATGAAGATGAAGAAATTTTTGATATAAATCAAATTAATGTTCCATAAAATAATAACATAAATGGAAACGTGATTGAAAAAATATATAATGATAATAATAATGTCTTAATATCTCCCTTGAATTTCGAAAGTCCATCTTATAGATAATATAACTGGAGATGTAAACACTAGAGTCACAACTAGAGGCCAGTTAAATCAAACAACTCAAGTAGCTTTTATCTCAAATATAGAACCTAAAAACTGTAAGGAAGCCGCCAAAGGTAATTTTTAGATGTTATCTATGCAAGAAAAACTTAACCAATTTGAACGAAACAATGTTTGGGAGCTTGTACCAAAACCGGACGATCAATCCATTATTGGGCAAAATGGTTATTTAAAAATAAAGCCAATGAAAATGGTAATATAATTCATAATAAAGCAAGTTTAGTAGCTTAGGAGAATAATCAAGAATAAGGAATTGAATACGAAGAAACATTTGCTCTTGTAGCACAACTATAAGCAATTCCAATAATACTGGCTATTGCATGTCATCACAATTTTAAAGTATATCGAATGGATGTCAAGAATGCTTTCTTAAATGGTTTTACAACAGAAAATGTTTATGTTCAACAACCACCTCAATGTGTTCATAAAAAATTTCTAGACCATGTTTTCAAACTTAAAAAATCGCTTTATGCTCTTAAACAAGCATCCCGTGCTTGGAATGATAAACTCAAAAGTCATTTATTAAATTCGGTTCTCAAATTGGTCAAATTGGCATTATATTATTCATTAAAAAGGAGATTGATGACATTTTAATTATTCAAATTAATGTTGGTGGTATAATATTTGGTTCTACAAATGAGAATATGCGTAATGATTTCACATATATCACGAAAAAAGATTTTGAAATGTCACATAGAGGAGAATTTTTTTTTTTTTTGGATCGGCAAATTAAACAATTAAAAAATGGAATCTTTATATATTAAGAAAAATATGGTACAGAGTTGTTAAAACGTTATGAATGGATAGTATTACAAATAAGCCAACTCCAATGAGCATGAGTTTACATTTAGATAAAGATGAAAATGGTAAGGATTTTGACCAAAACCTATATAAAAGTATGATAGGTTCCTTATTATATCTTACTACTAGTAGACCTGATATAATGATGAGTGTTTGCTTATATTTTCAATTTCAAGCACAACCCAAGGAATCACATCATCGAGCTGTGAAATGAATTTTGAGATACTTAACCAACACTAAAGATCTCCGAAAGACGGTCCTTTTGAATTAGTTTCATGCAGTGATGATGATTTTGGAGTCTGCAAGATGGATCAAAAGAATACAAGTGGTACTTGTCACTTTATCAGTCAATCTTTGGTTTCGTGGTTCAGTAAGAAACAAATTGTGTTTCCTTAATGACTTGTGAGGCGAAGTATATCTCAGCAGTCTTGGCGTGTGCACAAGTAAAAAATATGCAACAAACACTTCGTGATTATGGAAAAATTATTAAAATATCTCCTACATATTATGATAATACAAGTGCTATTAATCTCTTGAAATATTCTATAAATTATTCTAAAAAACATATTGATATACGTCATCAATATCTGAGAGATCACATAGAAAAAGACATTATTTCATAGAATTTGTTAATAAAGATAACAAATAGCAGATATTTTTACTAAATCCCTCTACGAGACAACTTTTTTGAAATTACATATGGAACTTAGAATTTATTCTTTGAATGATTTAATTGGTTAAATCATTACTCACTTAAATATTATTTCTTTAGAAATATATTCATACCTGATAATTTATTATTCTTATACACTAATTTGTTTTCCTAAATAGGATCATCTCCATCTTAAGAAAGAAATTCCTTTAGTTGGTGAAGAATAAACAGTGAATTTCAATCATATATATCCTTTTCATTATTTTGAGTAAACGTTTTAACTATTTAAACAACTTCATGGAAAAACATTTTCTCCATAAAATTATCTCTCTCATTAAAAAAATTCCACTAAAACATGTTGACTTCGGAAAACAATTCCTCCTCATATATTAAGATCATCTCCTCACCTTCAAAAAAAAACTGGGTTCTTCCCAGTAGGGAAGAAAGCCAAGCAATCAATTAATTTCAAAGGCCAACGATCACTCAAGATGATTGTATCGATAGTATAGCTCAATATCAAGGAGAAATCATGAGATTGCACAAAGAATTATATTGGAAGCAGCGACGACAAGGCGAGCGTACGAATTTAATATAAAGGACTTTATTGGGGTTTTTCAAAAATTCACCGAGTAAAAACTACATTCGTCCAAAAGGAAGGCCTTCAAAACAACTGTCAACTCCTATGAAGATATTTCAATACAGTCGAGAAAATTTTTGGGAACGAAAACCATCCGAAGTAGAAACCAAACCATCGGTGAATTAAACTTGTCTTGTGGTACAACATTATAAAATTTCTTATTGACTATATGATTTGTAAATTTGTTTCATCTATGTATAATATATATATAATAAATTAAGTATTGTCTACCTTGATAATTTTCATAAATTTCTAAAATATATATACCAATATGAAATATATAACTAAATAAAAAATATTTTTCAAAGAAAATCAAACATCCATTATTCAATCGACTAACCAAAGAATCTAGTCGATTGAACCATATAGACTTGTATATAAAACTTTTCAAAAATTAACATAGTCGATTAACTATCCCATTTTTAGTCGACTAAGATCAATACAAGGCTTGAGAAGGCAAACAAGCCTTTCCAACGACTGACATATCCATTCAATCGACTAAAAATAGGTCAATCTTGAAACAATCGACTAAATATATAGAAAATTGTCAACTAAAACAAAGGTTGCTCTCTGGAAATGAAAATGACTCAATTCAGTCGACTGATCCCTCACCCTAGTCGATTGAACTTGGGCATTTCAGTAGACTAAATTTTAGTATTAAGTCGACGAAATCACTCTTATTCTCTGGATATAAACTATATGCATTTGGTCGACTAAAGTACCCTCCCAATTGACTGAATTTACAATTTCTAACTTTTTCAAAATCAAATTGCCATACCTTTTCACTTTCGCTTTTCATTTACCTCTTTCAAACTGCAAATCCAAGCCCTCCAAAACATAGAATTTATAATAATGGCCCCTAAACTAAAGCTAATAGTTTCAAAGAAGAGGTCGCAAGCATAAAAGCAAAAGGCTTCCTCTTCTTCAACACCTTCACACCCTGAATTTGCTTCAGATGAGCAAATCCCCAATGGATGGGAAATAGCAAAATTGTATTGAAACGCGTTAAATAAATACAAAGGTAAGAGGATTTTCCAAGAAACTTTCTACAAATGTACGATTTTCTACTTTTAGGATTTGAGTGATAGCAAGGAAACATGAAATTATGTCCCTCGTTGACTCGGCTCAAAATAAGGTAAAAATATACCAGTTTCTAGTTCGAAGAATGATGAAGCTCTTCGATGGAGCAAAGTTTCATGTATAGAAATAAGATTTTCTATGAAAGACTTAGGCATGATTTTGGGTTGTTTGACTTCGGGATATGACTTAGAAGATATTGACCATGATGACCTCGCCAATAATCCCATAAGTTATTTTTGTCATACCGAGCAAGCAAGTAATATTTCTATCAATCTCCGTCCACAAGCGAGAATAATAAATAAAATGGTACTTAACACTATTTTTCCTAGGACGGGAAGCTATGAGAAGATGTACGATAATAATTATAAGGTATCATATGCAATTTATTCAAATAAGAAGCTAAATTGGGCAAAGATCATCAATATTGAAATTAAAAGTTTTAACACTCATTCATGTAACACCATGTTTTATGCCTCACTCTTGACAATGATCTTTGTACATTTTGTTATAAATGTTGATAATATGCAAGATTTTATCCTACCCAAAGTTATGGATCAAAAATCCATCTCCTTAATGAAACTATCATCTAAAATGGAACCGGTTATTCCATACAACGTCTACCTTGCTCGCTTGGTACAAGAGAATATTGTCATCTTCATCATAGCTACAACATCCTATGCAATCATCTACTTAGCTAGAAATTGAGGAAGAATTATCTTGGTCGACCGAAAGTGACAAAGATATCCTTCTTGTGCAACCTTCAAAAAATGTTTCATCTTAAAATGCTATACTACAAAATTAAGATATCGTTTTCTAGCAACAATAGAAGATGAACAAGAGACAAAGGAAATTTGAGAAGAGTATGGTGAGTTTTCTTGAGAAGATTCTAATAAGATATCTTCTTGTTCATGCTCACTTTCACCATACCAATCACATGCCTCTTTTGATGAACCTGAAAGTTGAAACTTCCTTTTATTGCATAAGTTTCATTCTATTTGCTTATGAATTTATGTTATTTGTGTATTTTTGTGTACGAACTATTTAGCCTGCATTGTGAACAACTAGTAGTGCTTGGGTATTGTTGGAATGTGAATTATTGTGTTTTGTTTGAATGTTGAACATGTGTAAGTTGGTACTAATGTCATGTTTGTGTTTTTATTTCAAGTGATATTTGTGCTTATTATTTTAAAATATATATTACTAAAAATACCTTAGCCTGTTTTAAATTGTTTATGCTCTACCTTCGTGTTATTTCTTCCTTTTTATTGTGACAAAGGGGGAGAAAGTATAATGATGAAGGGGAGAATATATTAAGGAGGAGAATTATATGCAAAGCTCATATCAATCCATATCTTATATATAGTTGTCATTATCAAAAAAAGGGGAGAATGCTAGAACCTCATTTAAATGAATGTTTTAATGATGACAACTATATCTATATACTTGTCCAGTATACTATTTTTTGCAAGAATCAAAAATGATGAATCGACGAAATAAGGAGAAAAAGCAAAGAGATCATCTACAAATATAAGTCAGGAGTATGTAATCATCATTAGATTTACAATCTCCTTAGATGATTCATGTACACACACATACCATTGGCACATAAAAATAAGAGCTAAAGCTTTTATAAAACAAAGAAAATCGGGATTGTCAATATAGTAAAAATATTTTATATAGGTTCGGTCTACTGAATTCATTTTCAGTCGATTGAGGCAATCGACTAAAAATGAATCCAACCTACTGAACCAATCCATTAACTTTGATTGTCCGGTCTACTAAATTTTAGTCTCTTCTCTATAATTTTTATTATTCATATCTAGTAGACTGACTCTTATCCCTAATCGATTTAGTACCGTATAATGGCTATTTTCTAAAACGACACTTAAAGGAGCTGTGATTGTTTAGTGTTTCTCTTTGAAGAGTAATGTTTTTTTCTGAATGATTGTAATCTTTCCAAGAAAGTTTTTGATTTTTATAAATATAGCCTAACTTGCAGAAGTAAAAGATAACTTGCTATCTTGAATTCTTTTCTCTTTTGAATACCATTTGATTTCAAACTCTATTATTCACTTAAGAATTATTATACTCTTCTGTAATCCTGGTGTATGCATCTTAATTCATCAAGGAGAATAAAAGAAGCCTTGTATTATAAGTCAAAATTCATGTTGATCAAACACAAGATTGTCGCAGTCAACAAATTATTGTATCGCCTATTCCTCCGGGCTAAGTGGAGGTATTTTAGTTAGTGGAAATTCTAAAGGGGGTGTTGGGACTGGCATAGGATAGGAAGTTCGAACTAGTATAAAACTCTGGTGTGATTGTTTCTTAATTTACTTTAATGTTTACTTTATTATATAGCTTGGTATTTCATATACACATATATACAAAAAGTTAGTCGTATTATCATAGATCCTTGTGCACTTTCAATAGACCATGCTTGTAGGGTTCTAGGCATGGAGCTTCCTCTCCTTTAGAAGACTAGGGCAAGTTGGCTGGAGTAAAATTGAAATATAAGGAATTCATGTAGAGGAGGACGTCAAAGTTGAGATCTATTAGAGTGAAGTTGGAATTGACATAGATTGCTTTGAGATAAAATATAGTATTAGCGATCACTAGAGGGGATGACTCACCTAGAAGATCCTGATGTGGCTCCAGTGCTAGGGTCGAGGATTTAATGATGAGACCATTTGGCATGGGGGCAGGAGTAACTGTAGTTCCTTTTGAATATGTCTCCCACATCGATTCATGTCCTTCACTCTCATTGTCACTCTCTCCTTCTTCCTCGTCCTCTTCTTCTCCTTCGCTCTCATCATCTTCTATATTCTCTAATAGAGAAAGGGGTATTCTTAAGAGGAAGTTATGCATTTTTTTACATATATGTAACTCGATTACCAACCTTGTTCATAATAAAGGAGTTTGATTTCTATAATATACTTTTTTATATTATGATATAATTAATTAAGTAGTTAATTAAAGTGTGTTGAATGGAAAATCATTAAATGATATGTTATGCGATAGTAATAACAATATTTTATGATCATGAGAAATTTAGCGCATAAAATAACATATTATTTTAAATATTCCTAGTTTATATACTTTGAGATAGGATATTAATATGTCCATTGAGACAAGAGTACGTAACGCTCTTCAAATATTGGACAGCGTATTACTTATGGCTGATGGGGGCATTAATGGGTTACTGGATAACTATGGAATGATCTACTTGAGAGTTTTCTATTGGTCAATCATAACTATGGTCAAACATGAGATCTCAAAGTGATGAGTTGACATAATTCACTCGACTTGAGAATAATGTGGAACATAAATGTGGATACTCCACTGTAGTTGTTTTTAAATCATGGAATGGTGATCCATCAAGCGACTATAGTTGGTATGAGTTGAAGTGTTGAAAGTGTAACATTATTCAATAGAGAATTAATATCCTCAGTTACAAGAGGTTGTATCACTGTCAACTATAGTAAACTCAAAGTCAAAGACTCTAGTCGTAGCAATACGGTTAGTAATAATTGTTATTATTAAATAAAGGATTTTGTGCTTGGACCAATCAAGTTGAGTAAGGAAAATATTGAAGTTCTGACGAAAACCAAATTTCATAAGTCCTAAAGTGATATGGTTTTGATGAAGAGAATTGATGTAAATAATTATAACTGTGATGACCCACATTTCGAAAGGTTTAAATCAACAATAATCCACACATGCCCAACTCAAAACAATTTGAAACATAGATAATCAATGAGGTTAATTAAGAAAAGTAAGGAAAGAAGAAACTAATATAGAATCTCGCAAAAATATACAATGATACACTATGATACACTATGCATGTCACAAGCTGTTCGTGTATGATGAATTCAAAAAATGATGGCGAACAACCCAAATAACTGAGGCAAATAATTTTTTGAAAATTCATTTTATTTTACACTGCAAAAAATATATTTTTTCAATTTTACTGCGTCAGTGTCTTCTTTTCAAATAGCTCAGATGCTGGATTCAATCTGGAATGGAGTTGAAGATAAATACAAGTGAATGAGTGCTATGTAGTGAGATGCAAATGTAAATTGAGAATTCCAATGTGATCAAATTTGTATTGTAATCTAAATTGTTTATATATAGTGAGAGCTCAATTTTTTACTATTCTAAATTGTAATAAAATATTTGTTTGAATTTGAATATATATATATATATATGTGTGTGTGTGTGTGTGTGTGTGTTTCTTATCATCAAACAAAAATCATATAGTCACGTATTCAACAATCTCAGGCCGTGTCAGGAACTATCGCAACGGCTGGTCGATGTAAATGTTGATTAGATAAGCCTGGCAATATGGGCGGACCTTTCTCGAGGCTCTAACAAGACAATAAGCCAGCTTCTCTATCTTCGAGTAGTTTCTTTCTGCCCCTATCAGTCTTTTGCTGACATAATAGACCGGTCGTTGGATTGGATCCTCTTCTCGAACTAACGCGGCACTGATTGCGTTTGCCGAAACCGCCAGATAGACATACAACTTCTTATGATCAACCAGCTTTGACAAGATGGGGGGTGTTGCCAAATGTTGTAATAATGCTTGGAAGGCGCCCTCACACTCCTCTGTCCACTCAAAATTCTATTTCACTTTTTTGATCAGATGGAAGAAGGAAATACATTTGTCCGTGGATTTGGAAATGAACCTGCTCAAGGCTGCCACCTTCCCATTAAGACATTGCACTTGCTTTACGGTTCTAGGAGTTTCGAGATTCCGAATCACCCAAATCTTTCAAGATTGGCTTCACCTCTAGCATTGACAAATCCAAGGAAATTCTAGATGCGACTTTGAAATGGCACTTCAGGAGATTGAGCTTCATTTTGTACTGTTGGAGTATGTTAAACATCGTCTTCAAATCACCGATATGGTTGTTGGATAGTCGTGACTTCATGAGCATGTCGTTTCCCTACAACTCCATAGTCTTTCTGATCTGTTTCACAAACATTCGATTCACGAGCCTCTGATAAGTTGCTCCAGTATTTTTGAGTTCAAACAGCATAACCTTGTAACAATAAAGTCCCAGATCAATGATAAAGCTAGTGTGCTCCTGGTCGAGAAGGTGCATGAGGATTTGATTGTAGCCGGAGTATGCGTCCTTGAAAGATAAGAGCTCATGTTCGGCTGTTGAATCCACCAATTGATCGATTTTGGGAAGTGGAAAACTATCTTTGGGGCATGCTTTATTCAAATATGAATAGTCCACACATGTCCGCCAATTTTCATTTGACTTTCTGACAAGCATTGGATTTATTACCTACTTTGGGTATAAAGCATCATGAATAAACCCATTAGCCTTGAGTTTATCCACTTCCACCTTTAGGGCGGCATATCTCCTTTTTTTGGTTTCACAGGGACGTGCCGTAAATCGATATTTAATGCATGGCTCGCAACATTCAGCGAGATCCCACACATATCTGAATGAGACCTGGAAAACACATCAAGGTTTGCCCAGAGAAAATCGACCAGTTCTGTCTCGTCTGGGGGCTGAGTTGAGATCCAAATTTTATCATTCTGGAATCGTTATCATCGTTGATCGGAATATAAATTATCAACTCTATCGAGGAAGCCTAGTATTCTTTGACTTCTCTTTCATCACCGTTATCTCTGGGAACAAGGTTCTTAGAAGACTGGTCGTGGCGCCCAGCCTTGGCCCAGGCGTTAGTTGTCTATCCTCCGAAAAACGGATGTAGAGAGATTCCTCCATGCATTTACCTTTCTCTTTTCGTTGCGCATCTCGCAGTTCTACAACGTAACAGGCGCATCCAATCACCTGATCAACATGTATAACCCCAATTCCATTATTAGTGGCGAATTTCAAAGTTAAGCACCAAGGGGCAATCGCGGCCTTGATGTCCGCAAGGGCTGGTTGGCCTAGAAAAGCATTACAAGGGGAATGTATATCCAACACAACAAACTGTAATATTCAGACTCTTCGGCGCTCACTAACACCCAACTCAACAGGTAACTCCACATTCCTGCCAGTATGTTCCAGTATGGTTGCACTTCTATTGAAACAATGTGTACGTGATTGGCACGATTTCAGATCCTTCGCTTCCATCATCATTTGATCATAAGCACGCTTGAATAGTATGTCTAGCAAACTTCCACTATCAACTAAGATTTTCTTCATCCAAGTAGGACTTATTTGGACTGAAATAACCAATGTATCAATAGTAGGGGCCTCTGCTCTATTGGCATCACGGTCTTTGAAAATGATGCCATCTGTCATTGTCCTTTGTTGCTTTGTCGGGACCCTTTTGTCAGTACCACTACAACATTCTAAGTCCACATGCCTAATTGAACTAGAATATGACTCCATTTTCCAAATTCAATCAGTCGGATGGGGACCACCACTCATAGTATTAATTTTCAACCTCCCGCCAGTACGCATAGGTTCTTCAGTCCTAGCCTGGACCTGACTCCGATTGGGGTTAGATGGGCCCGCTTCGCCATCTTGCGTATCCCTAAAAAACTATTCTAACTTTCTCTCTCTAATCAACCTTTCAATAATACCTTGCCAATGATGGCATTCATTAGTGTTATGGCCAAAACAATCATGGAATCTACAGAACTTCCCGAATCTGAGTCTGCTTCTCTAACGATGGTTTTGGAGCTGACTTCAAGTACTGCCATGTATTACGGGATTAAAGATAAACATTCTCTAGCAACATGTTCAAGAGAGTATATCGATCAAACATAGGAGCACTCGGTCTCCCTCGATGGGGGTCTCTCTTCTTTCCTTAAGCTCTATTACCCTTATTTTGGCCTTGTTTATTCAGAATATTTAGCTGTACTTTACCGATGCTCTCCCCGGTCTGCTTCACTGCAACATTACTCTAGATACTTTCACTACTAGGCCTCATGACATCCTGCTTCCTAGACATTCTGGCGTCTTCTTTCCTTAAAACTGAGCTTCCTTTGCATAGAAACGATCCAACAAAGCAGGGGTTTCTCAGCCAAAAATCACCAAATTCAGAATCAAGATCGATCCCTTTAGTCAATGCCATCAGAATAGAGTTGTTATTATGATTACTGACCTCGGCACAAGTAGCATGGAACCTTTTCAGATAATGCCTAAGAGTCTCTCCTGGAGCTTAAGTAACACAGGACAAGGTATTAACATCCTTTGGTCATGTAGCATGCATACGAAGCTGCTCAACAAACTTAGTAGCTAACTGGTCAAAACATGAAATAGATCTTGGTGGTAGACAGGTGAACCACATAGTCACAATGCCACCCAAGGAGATAGGGAAATTTCTAAAACCGCATCGTCAACTTGAGCGGCATTCATAAGCCATTCGTATTTCAGAATATGTTGGTAGGGATCTGAATTTACTTCATATATCGGTAAGGTCAGCATCCTAAATCGACGGGGTGGTTCCACATGTAAGATATCATTGGTCAAGGGGGTGTGACTTCTAGCCCAGCCATAATTAGTGAGGCTTTGACGTTCTCTTATCATTTGGCATATCATAGTTGGAATATCAGGCATCTAGAGATTCGAGACCAAGATACGGTCGGGTCCTATGTTAGGAGGATGGTTCGGTCGTTATCTACGGTCTGTTCCATGCCTCCTTGGCTCCTAGGCTTCAGGGATGTGAGGATCTTGGGCATGAATGTGGTGACGAGGGGCTGGATCTGGTTGGTCCTAGATATCGGTATCCAGATCTATAGCAACAACAGCATCGTTATGAGTAGTGTCGCAAGGAAGATCCCCTCCTCAAGAGGAGGGTGCAGCTTGACGCTCTATAGAAGGACCTACCACAACCTGTCCAGGACTTGCAGCATACGGGTGCCTGCAAGCTTTTGTGTAAGTCTCATCTAATAGACGATGTATTGATCTGTGATTGAAGTCAGATGACGCTGGGCTTTCGGATAGGGAATAAGAGGTATGCTTCCTTCTAGATCTCCCATGCCTTTCATCATTCAGCTCATTCACAAGCTCCGTATTAGCACGGTTCTATTGAGTTAGCTCTTGACGACTTTGAGTGAGTTTATGCATAAGGGTCTAGAATTCCTCTCTAGCTACTGGAGCGGGTGGATTTGGAGCTCCAGTTGATGTTTGGCCTATAGTAGTCAACTGCATGTAACTTTGCCAATCCCTTCCTTTGGGATTAGCAGCATTGGAAGCAATTCTGGTATTGCGCACCATGTTGAATGTTGTTCTTCTTAGATCTGGAATAATTAGAATATATTAGAAGGAACCACTAGAAGATGGATCTGTATTTTTTCCTTAGATTTTAGCAATCTAACAATGGCAGGGGATCCACAGAATGGAAGAAAAAGCAGAGTTTCTCAGTGAAAGCACCAAAGTGTTTGTACCAAAAATGGGCATAACACTCGTCATATGTAATTAAAGAGATTAGAATGAAGAAGTAAAATGAAAAATGAGTCTAATCTAACGATCACACAAAGAAATCAAGCAGTAACAAAAAGAAAACAAGAATTTATAGGGGTTCGGCGCTATGACCTACATCCACTTTGAAGGATTTGATGTTTGTTGCTGATTAGAAACCGAGTTACAACAGTACAATGGCTAATACTCGAATTACAGTGGAGTTTAACCCGAGCAGCAGCAACATAATCCCTTTTTTAGTTGTAAAAGAGGTGCTATTTATAGGTGTGAAACTGGAAATATCTGCCTTGAATCTCGGAATACCCTTTCTCCTGCGTAGGTGGGCCCACACGTTCGATACGGAGCCATTTAGGGTCAATTCCTAATCGATCCACATTGATTTCATATTGATTGCTCCAATCGAGCTGCGATCGATCAAGGATCTTTTTGAGGTGATATGCATCCTGCTGTGAAAATCTCATTGCATTTGGATTTGTGGTTGTGGAATTATTGATCGACCAAAGTTGCAAATATGGAATGGTTGAAGCTTTCGTATCGATGCCTTCGTATCGATCCCCTCGTGTCGATGACGTGGCATGCGCGCTTTGTGGAGATCCAGAATTCATGCATGAAGACCGTTTCTTTTGGGTTAACCGTTCCTTTCATTTTCATCCAATCCTCTGCCTTCCGTGTTGATGTTTTATTCCCTTCTTCGTATCGATCATCGGCTCTATCCTTCGTATCGATCAAATAGGTGATCGATACGTAATGTGCAGTTGTCGACCAAATGATGTGCGATCGATCAAAGAAACGCCGAAGTCAATTGTTATGAGTTGGATATGAATGATGGATGCTGAGTGCTGGAGTTACGTTTATTTTGTATCGATGTCGATCGATACAAAACGATGGATACGGATGGATGCATACGAAATTGGCGTGTTTCATATGGATCTTGACCGTTCCTTAACTCGAGCAAATGAACTCTGATTGACCTGTAATTTGGAATGTCGCCTTGCATAACTCTGCTTGTTGTATCATGCTAACCATGGCTCGATCCGGAGTCAGACCAAGTTAGCTTATATCCATCATGAATCTGCAAATAACCGATTTCCACAGTGGACTGTCTTCTGTCTCTATTCAAGTTCTTGATATCACAGCCTTGCCAAAAGAGGGGATAACACATATTTCTCTTGCAAAACTATGTGTGAATCTTAGAGGTTTGAGGATAAATCTTCATTTAAGGTGCAAGCCATAGTATATTGCTTTAGATAGTCTTTTAATTTTATTATCATTTATATTTACATCATTTTATTGTTCATGTTAGATTTTACACGTGTATGTTGTCTGATTTAATTTGCATATTCAGATTGTTTAAATAAAAAAAGGAAGCATGTAAACAATTTCTTTATAATACCTATTGAATTTTTTTAAAAGGTTAGAAATGTAAATATAATTTTTAATATCAACTGAATTTCTTTAAGGTATTGAAATTTAAAATAATGGTTATAAAAGTTAAAAGGTTGAATTTTTCAATTTATATAAAGTTTAAACAATTTCTTTGGACTTGTATTTTGATTCAAATTTTAAGATAGATTTTTATTTAAAAACATAGATCTAATTTTTAATACTTCAGGATTTCGAAATGTTAATTTTAAATTTCAAAATAAATTGAATTTGTCATAGTTAATTTTAATATGCATAAAGATTTAAGTGTTTAATTTTAATTTGAAAGGGTACTTAATGAATGAGTAAAGAATGTTAGGAACTGAGATGTTGGTTTTGATGAAAACAATTTTTTTAACATATCTTATTATAAAATATATACTAACAGTGTTGTCTAGATAGATACATATATGCAGAACTATGCAGAATATATATATATATATATATATATATATATATATGCAGGTATTAATTACTGAAGACTGATCAGTATAAAGACTCAAGACTCAAGATTCAGAATGGAGATATCAAGATTGAAGACGCTAGAGTATCAAGATCAAGATTTCAAGATAAGTGTCTACTTTTTGTTAAAACTTCATAATAACACAAAAATCTTCATTCCGAATTTCATTTGGGATGAAACCCATTTCTACCTTCTTAGTGGCTTACAAACCCATTATAAGTTCTCGAGTCCTGATGTAATGCGAAATAAACTTAGTGGCTTACAAATCCATTATAAGTTCTCGAGTCCTGGTTTTGTACAAGTTCTCGAGTCCTGATGTAATGCGATATTCTGTAGGAAGAAGCTTGCAAAACTACTTCAAAATGGTTTTTCAAACCTGCTTTTCAAAACGTTTTAGCCTTAAAAATTATCTTTTCAAATGATTTTCAAAAAGATATTTTAGCCTTAAAATATTCTTTGTTTTTGTTTTTAAATAAATTCTTGTTTTAAACTTCTTTTGTTTTTAAAACTAACTTTTTATTTTTAAATATTCTTTATAATATATATATACACACACTTGAGATTTAAAATTAAATTTATATATATAACATTCTAAAAATTATACTTTTATACTCTTTTTTATTTTAAAACATAGGAAAATTAGTTTATTTTACTTCAGAATCATTTCATCTTGTTTTCCTTTTAATACCATTTTCAAAACAAATTTTACATTATTTTTTAACTAAGGATGTCGACATCATGGATACCCCATATCGACATGGTGGCCATTAAATTCAAGTTTCAATTTTCAAAAGAAGTGTCTTCGTTTAAATCTCTTCATGAATAATTATAACCGTTACTGGTCTATAAATAGCCTTCACAGACGAATTTTTTAACCAACTATTTTCTTATTTTCTTCACTCCTTTTTCTCTACAAATCCATATTCTAAAATTTTCATATTTTTAAGATCATGCCAAAAGTCTGTCGAATTCTCAAGTGAATCGAATTAGAATCACATTCTTGTTTGATTCTCTATCCTCTCTCGAAATTAAAAGTGCTGTTTAGAAGTATAGGATCAATTTGTAATCAAAAGTTTATTGAGTCTCTCTATAAGATGTAGTTGCGCCTAGAAATCAATTGGTGATCTTGTGTCCCGTAAATTAAGAGAGTTTGCCCCGCACTCGAAGACAGGAGGGTACCTCAAGGCCTTTATAAATTGAGGAATGTAATCTCGAGATTGGTATAATAAAAATCTATATTAGGTGTTTGCCTCGGTACAGGACAGGGTGCAAGGTAACTCCGAACCAGTATAAAATCCAGTATGTTCTTTCCTTTTACCGCTTTTTATTTACTTTCTGTATCTGTGTTTGATTCTATGATTGTTCTGTGATTAAGTTCTGCATTTGTTTATGTCATAATTTTAATTTGGTTCATATAAATCTTAGAATCCATTAAACACTATCCACCCCCCCTTCTAGTGTTAAATTAGCCTTCAGATCCTTAATCCGCGGTCCCTTTCAATTGTTATCAGAGCATAGGTTTTCATAGTTTTCATAGTCTGAAACTTGAAAATTGTTTTAATGGTTACCAACACTGGTAATGTCAACACTAACACTAGTTCATTTGTAGAAGGTCGGTCTACTTCAGACCACCATTTTTCAATGGTGGTAATTATGCATATTGGGCTTGTAGAATGAAAATTTATTTACAATCAGTAGGATTAGACACTTGGAATATCACATAAACTGAGTATCTTGAACCAACTACCGACTTTGCCCTGTGGACTGCTGAGCAAAAGAGTGTTGCACAAAATAACTCAAAGGCTATGAATATATTATTTTGTCATTAGATAGGAATGAATTAAATAAAGTATCTGTTCGTAAGTCCGCATTTGAAATTTGGAAAACTTTGCAAGTTACTCATGAAGGAACAAGCAAAGTTAGATAGACTAAAATTTTATATTAACTAATCGGCTTCAATTGTTTAAAATGCAGGCAATTGAGTCCATTTATGACATGTATTGTCAATTTCAAGATATTGTTCATTCACTAATTGAACTGGGAAAAAGCTTTTCGAAGGAAGACCAAGTCGGAAAAATTCTAAATTCACTCACTCCAGAATGGGATCAAAAGACACTCGCAATCGAAGAAGCAAATGATATCAGCCTAATGAAAATAGAAGAATTGATTAGGAATCTGATGTCTTATGAAGTTCAACTGCAAGGAAGAAAAGAAAACAAGGCTATAGAAAAGAAGTCTTTAGTATTCAATGCAACAACTGAAGATTCGGAACCAGTCAGTGATGAGGATATTGTTTACATGACAAGAAACTTCCAGAAATTCCTAAAATTTAGAAAAATTAATAATTACAAAAGAAATGATTAAAGGAATTCCAGAAATAATACGGAGAACGTAAACAATGATAGATGCTACAATTGCAATAAAGTCGCACATCGTAGGAAAGATTGTCCATATCCAGATAAACAGTTGTTCCCTCCAAACAATGATTCGTCAAGAAAAAGAAAGAAAGCATATACAATAACTCTTGATCACTCAGACTCATCATCCAGTGACGATGAAAAGATGATGGATAATTCAAATATATGTTTCACTGTTATTCATGAATTAGACGACGATAGAAGTATGGATCTAAAAATAAGTACACATTTACATTATTTTTAATTTTTCTTGTTTGAATGGATGCTTGCTTGTTTGCTTGAATTTTTTTAAAATTCCTTGAATTTTAAATTCAAATTCATCCAATTTTAAATTCAAAAATTATATGATTTTAACAATATTTTAAATATTAAATTATTAATATTTAAGTATTATTATATTTAATGCTATCATAGGAATTATATAAGTAGGATATAGGATATAATATATACATTTATTAGAAATTAGGAATAGACACTTGTCCTTTGATTCAATAGGCACATATTGACATACTTAGATACCCTTCAGAAATTTGATTCCAAAATTTGAATTCAAACTTTTGAATTTTCCTTCACCTTTTCACCAACTTCAATACTCTGGAATGATGCTTCTTGACCAGAGAACATGTCTATAGAATCTTTATTTAATTCACTCTCCTTATCATTAATTTTCACTTTTATTTCAAATTTCAAATTTATCTTCATTATCTTCAACTCCTCTCAAACTTCTTCAGTGGCCTCTTCAAGAACTCCAAACACCATTAGGCTTCCAGAAGCCATCAAAATTTTCTTTTTAATGATCCTAAAGCTATCAAAGCTTACATCAACTATGTAAACTTTGGTAAATTCATATGGGGAAATTTGTCATTTTTGAAGATTTTCCTTCTTATGAAATTGAAAATCTTTTTCAACAATGTTCTATTCTTAGTGTAGTAGATAACAAACAAAATGATTTTGTATGTTATCCAAATCTTATTAAGATGTTTTATGTGAATTTGAATCGTGGTTTTTATGATGGTCAAGATGGACAAATTTGGAGTAGTGTTAAAGGAACACAAATAGTTTTGGATTGTAAAATTTGGGAAATATATTGGGAAGCAAGTACACCAGAATGAATCTCTTGGAATTTCAAATAAATGAAAATGATCGAGAGACATTTCATCACATCTTTGAAGGGGATGATAATTTTGAATTCAAAAATTGTTATTTTCCTCCAAAGGCAAGAATTGTTAATCTTCTTATTCAACACACCCTTACACCAAGATCGGGAAACTACAACAACCCAACTTTGAAAGTTTGCAAAGCTCTTTTTGCAATTTTTGGAAATTATGATTTCAATTGGGCTCAAGTTATTTTGGACGAGCTAAGTCCCAAGAATTTGGCTATGGGTGAAAATACATTATACCGTATCTCACTCGGATTTTTAATTACTTTGGAGTTGATTTCAAAATGGAAGAATTTATAGCTAGAAAAAGAGTTCAACCATGAAAACATTTCCCTTATGCAAATTTCATTAGTGTTTCAACCATATGAAACACTTACGGAAAAGGAAGAAAGGCTTGCTCATGAAGAGATGGAAGAAATAAAGGAAGAAGAAGAAGAGGAAGAGGAAGATCAAGAAACTTCCTTAGAGAGTATTGAATATCCTACTAATCTCGCTAATCCATCTAAAAAGACTATTATCAATAATCAAATAATTATAGTGGAAAATCAGAAGACACTTGAAAGATCAATGAGCAAGAAAGTGGATAAGATTTCCACTAAAATTGACAAGTTCTTCGGGAAAGTTAGTAGAAAACTTGGACTATCGTCTTCTTCATCTAATTAGTTAGTTCATGTTATCTTGTTTACTTCAAGTTCTATCCATGTATTTTCTTTATTTTAGTTAATATTATATTATTTTATGTAATGTTGACTAGAATCATCAATGAAATCTTTTATTTCCTATTATTCAACTTCACTTTTCTCTGCAATTGCTTGTTTTTATATTATACAAATTTTAGTTGCATAGATTTGTTCATAATATTCAAAACAATGCAAATTATCACTTTAGGCAAAGGTATGTCGACATCCTCCATCCTCTCATATCGACATACAACGGGCAGAAGTAGTTACACATTCAAAATTTAATTTATGTAACTAACTTATGTCTATTCATTTTAATCGACTTTCTACCCCTATTTATACCTGGTTCTTCCATAATAAATTATCAAACTTCATTTCTAATCACTCCCTTTCATATTTCTTCCTATTTCTTGAATTATGGCTTCTCCGATTAAGAATCTAAGTGATAATCTTGAAGAAACTTTCACTTCCTTCAAGAATATCCTTACATTCATACTTTGTAATCAACGCCATTTAGAATTGAGTCAAATACAGATGATCAAGGAGCAAGAGAAACTTTTCGACCCCTTCATTGGATGATCTCATCTCTTAACAAAGACGATCTCAAAGGAAATCCACCAGTCAATCTCGACAAAGAAAAAGAAGAATGGGATGCCATCAAAGCAGACCCTATCTTTGGAAAAGATGGATAAGTGGAAGTACCAAGGAATGTTTAGTCATTCTGTATAATTCGATTGATTTGACTTATTTAAAACATTTGGTATGGTTTGTATATATGATTAAATTGAATAATTACAGTAAATATGATTGTATCATGATTGATTTACTTCTGGATTACACTTATGATCACACTCATGATCATATTTCACATTTATGATCACGTTTCCTACTTATGATCACACTTAGCACTTATTGCACTTGTATATGGATTACTCTATTATGTTGATTATCTTATATCAAGTTTAGGGAATTTATTATTAAGAAGTTTTTGCCGATGACAAAGGAGGAGAAATTATAAAATAGTAGTTGGCTTGAAGTAAGGGGAGTTATGATTGGAGTAAGGGGGGTCATGGAGTACGGGGGAGTTATGATAGGAGTTATGGTATGGTAGTATGGTAAGCATATTTTATAAATATAGGTTGTCATCATAAAAAAGGAGGAGACTGTTAGGAACTGAGATGTTGGTTTTGATGACAACAACCTTTTTAACATATCTTATTATAAAGTATATACTAACACTATTGTCTATATAGATATGTATATGCAGGAATTATGTAGGATATATATATATATATATATATATATATATATATGCAGGTATTAATTACTGAAGATTGATCAGCATAAAGACTTAAGACTCAAGATTCAGAATGGAGATATCAAGATTGAAGACTCTAGAGTATCAAGATCAAGGTTTCAAGAAAAGTGTCTAGTTCTTGTTAAAACTTCATAATAGCACGGAAATATTCATTTCGAATTTCATTTGGGATAGAATCCATTTCTACCTTCTTAGTGGCTTACAAACCCATGACATGTAGCATACAAACCTATGACAAATAGCTTACAAACCCACGAAAATCCTGGTTTTGTACAAGTTCTTGATTCCGGATGTGATGAGATATTCTGTAGAAAGAAGCTTGCAAAACTACTTCAAAATGGTTTTTCAAAATAATTTTCAAAACTGCTTTTCAAAATGTTTTAGCCTTAAAAAATTATCTTTTCAAATGATTTTCAAAAGGATGTTTTAGCCTTAAAATATTCTTTATTTTTTTAAATAAATTCTTGTTTTAAACCTCATTTGTTTTCAAAACTATCTTCTGATTTTTAAATATTCTTTATAATATATATTCTTGAGATTTAAAATCAAATTTATATATATACATTCTAAAAAATATATTTTCATACTCGTCTTTTTTTTAAAACATAGGAAAATTATTTTATTTTACTCCAGAATCATGTCATCTTCTTTTCCTTTCAATACCATTTTCAAAACAAATTGTACATTTTTTAACTAAAGATGTCGGCGTCATGGAATACCCCATGTCGACATGATAGCCGTTAAATTCAATAGTTTCAATTTTCAAAAGAAGTGTCCATTCGTTTAAATCTCTTCACGAATGGTTATGACCATTACTGGTCTATAAATAGCCTTCACAAATGAATTTTTTAACCAACTATTTTCTTCACTCCTCCACAAATCCATATTCTAAAATTTTCATATTTTTAAGATGGTGCCAAAATTCTGCTGAATTCTCAAGTGAATAGAATTAGAATCTCATTTTTGTTTGATTCTCTGCCCTCTCTGGAAGATCAAAGTGTTATTCAGAGTTATAGGATCAATTTGTAATCAAAAGTTTATCGAGTCTCTCATCTTGTGTCCCGTAAATCAAGAGAGTTTGCCCCGGACTCGATGACATGAGGGCATCTCAAGACCTTTAGAAGTTGAGGATTGTAATCTCGATATTGGTATAATAAAAATCTGTATGAAGTGTTTGCCATGGTACGGGACTAGATGTAAGGTAACTCCGAACTAGTATAAAATCCAGTGTGTTCTTTCCTTTTACTGCTTTTTATTTACTTTCTGCATCTGTGTTTGATTCTGTGATTGTTCTATGATTAAGTTCTGCATTTGTTTGTGTCATAATTTTAATTTAGTTCTTTTAAGTCTTGAAATCCATTAAACACTATTCACCGCCCTCCTTTAGTGTTAAATTAGCCTTAAGATCCTTAATTCGCACTCTCTTTCAAAGAAAGGAGAAAAATCTTTCACCTTTCCCTTTCATTAAATGGCTACAAACTCTAATAGTCATATCATAAATATACGTAAACTATCATCATTTAGTCAAAAATATTATGACATATTATATAATAAGTAAACTATGTATGTGTGTTGTGTGCATGCATGTGTGTGTATACACGCACATATGTTATTATTATTTTATATGATTTTAAAATACAAAATAAAAACTATGGACAATAAAAATATATATAAGTGCTAGTTTGTCTATTGCGGTGTAAACCCTCACATTTATACGTATTGACCATGTGCATTGTCTATGTGTTGCACTTGTACTACGCACATATTAGTATATTTGTAGGCTTATTATAATATATTTAATTTAACTAACAAATTAAATAAAATAAGATTTTATTCAAAACTATGTTATATTATATCTAATAAGCCATTTAGGCAACATAGGCTTAATAAATAAAAAAGGATTTTTTTAATTGAAACATATATATCTCATCCACTTCCGACTATCCTGGTTCCTTCAATGGTATTAGAGTCCTAATGGTCAATGAGGTCTAAATTAGTGATACTAGTTTAATTTATTAATGCCTAACCACTTATTAGGGTGATATGTACATGAGAATATGCATATACATGAGAATATTATATAGATTAAATTACAAACTACATTATACATGAGAATATGTCTAAATAAGATTTAATTAATATCTATATACATGAGAATATTAAATAGATTAAATTATAAGCTATTAAATATGAATTAAAGTTATATAATACAAATGTATAACTTAAGTGGAACTGCAAGAAAATTAATTAGATTTAAGGAACAAGTACATGTACATATATCATGATTTCAAATGTGTTTGACACTTGAATCATAAGAGTATTTCAATAGAAATACATTGTTCCATGAATCAATATAGCTAACTGTGTTTATATTAAAAATTATGGATCTTTAATATATAAGTTGTTCTCTACCATTTATTTATTAGTAGATTACTTGCATACTGTTTAATTGTTGATATACTTCAAGCTAGTGATGTTATGTGTGGTTCCAATATTATATTGACTAGACGATGTAAGATACATCTATGTATTTACTGATATTCCTCAAGGTACATGCGTTATACTTAGGCCATCGTAAAATAGTAGGCACCAATGAATAATCTTTTTGATTGGTTGATACTCCTTATGGTCGAGATAATGTTTGGACATAGACCATGGGTTAGGAGTTGTATATGATACAACCGATAAAGTGTTATCCATTGCTTGTGTGTAACATCCCTATGTGGAGGCCTAAAGCTAAGCGCTACAGATGCTGCAGTCATCCATAGTATTAACTTTCGGTGACCAAATACGGTGACGTTAGTGGTATAATATTAGAAGCACTTGAATATGAAATGTAATCATCGCAGATTAAAACACTTTTTTGATTAAAATTTCAAAACAACATTTCATATCCATGTTACATTATCCCAAATGTTTTCCAAGTTCAGATCAAATATAATTATTACATAAATACGCCAAAAGCGACATATGAAGATGCCCTATGTATGACTGGAGTACTAAATAGTTATACCAAAATTAATACAACACAGTGGAAATAAAACATAACAAGTCCTAAATAGCTAACTTCAGCATCTTGCTCGTCCTCGAAAGCTTTATTCGTCCACCTACCAAAACATGTAAATCCTCAACTCTCAGCTTACTCAAATAAATTTTGAGCACCGAAGAGTTTAAGGGAAAGACATAAACTTCAAGTCAGACATAAAGCCTAGTGTAAAGAATACTATACATGTTGGTTATATGATTTTAAGTAAGACTACACCACTTAGCAGAACGGATTTTCCCTCACTAATATCCCTTTTTAAAACATATCTTTTGCAAACCAAAATCCTACAACCAAACTGGTCAAAATAATAATATCAACATCATGTAAGCATGTAAATTAGGTAATCAATGGACTGTCTATCCGAACACTATAGTTATGTTTGGCTAGCTACTAATCTTTGGCTGACTTGGGCCTACCAGACAAAATAAACCAATAGTCTAACTTATGTTAGATACTCTTCTGGACGGTCCATCTCTAACTTATTCCTTCTAGGGTCGACTGATCTTAATGGTTTTGCGGGCTCACCAATAACCTATCCCTACTCTGTATATTCCTTTTTGAATGTAACATCATTTTAGTCTTACATGCGACAAATCCCTACATGCTAGAATTTTGGACTTATATTAGATAGGGGCTACTAGCTAAAGTATAGGGCGAGACCTCATACCAGTCACATCTGGTATTCTAATATCTGAGTCATTTTATTTAGGCTCATCTACCCTTAAAACTTTCCTTGAAAGCATTTCTTTCCAATTTATTTAGCCCTTTTAAATCATATTTAAACAAGGAAAATATACTCTATGCTTTACTCAAATCACTTTGCCATGTTATATATACTTTACACAAAACATAGTTGATTAAAACATTCGAAGCCTTTTGAAAGTTCCCCTTTCAAAATCGTTGAAAGTACCCTTTTCAATACAATTAAGCTACTTTACTTTATAACCTAGGCTGAAGGCCAAAATATACCTTTCGAAATATTTACATTTACTCTTCAAAAACATTGAAATCATCCCTTTCGAAAGCTTTATAAAACCATGGACATCCTCTTTTCAAAACACTTTAAACATGTCTTTTGAAACCATTGGAAACCTTCCATTTAAAACCTTTCGAAAACATTGGGGAACCACTCCTTCAAAACCTTTATCTTAAACCTTTCGAAAGCATTAAGTTCTTTACAAAAATCAACCTTTCGAAAACATTTAGGTTTAAGTAAAACATGTGGAACAACCTTTCGAAACCATTTGAAACTATTCCTTTCGAAACCTTTGGGGTTTAACTTTCAATAGAACAAAGGGTCTTAAAACAACTAAGTCAAATAACTCTTTTGAAAGCAATTTCCTAAGTAAAAGAAACCATCCCTTTGAAAGCATTGGAGAAGCGTTTTGGTTTTAAAACAAAGAAATCCTTTCAAAAGAATTGCTTCAAAAGGTAAGATGCGGAAGCTAAAGGTTTCGACCCATTCGAAAGCTTCTCTATAAAAAAAAGTGCAACCTCTTTCGAAACCATTCTTTAAAACCATTTAACCAACTGTAAAGTTATCTAAGTCGGAAGCATTCTTCTCGAAAGCAAAGCAGGCGCATTTCCTTTTAAAAGTAAAGCAAGGTTTCAACCCCATCGAAACCCCTATTTCGACCCAATACCTTTTGACTATGTCCAATTCACTATGTACCAAGTCTTTGATACCATGCGCATTGGTTTTGATGGAGATGGAGGTGGAAGTACCTAGTCGAAAGGTGTTGCCGAAAGTGGCGAAACAACAAAAATATGGTAAAACTGATTTTTAAATTGAAAAAGTAATTTCTTTTTAACTAACCTACTTTGTTTGTTAACATATGATTGGTTGCTAATTTCTTTTCCAAATTCTTTTCTAAAAGTGCTGCCGAAATTTTAAAAGTAAATAATTTAAAAGATTTACAAAATGCCCTTTCTCCTTTTATAAATATATAAAACATTTAAGTCTCATACTTAAATAATTTTATGTACTTATTAAAACATTTAGGAAAATTCTACAAAAATTCTCTTAAATCATTCTTAATATGTTTTCTAACATATTTAAATTTCTGGCCCAAAACATATATAAATAGCCGTAATTAATTTTAAAACCAATTAACTATTTTCTTCATTAGAAAATTAATAATAAATCCACATTAATTCAAAAAATTATGAAATTTGAAATTTGAAGTTTGAAACCCATCTCTAAAATATTATTTCTGACCTTATCTCAAAAACACAAGGCATTTCGGATGTCATCTAATAGGGTTTTCACATTAAAACGTATCATAAAATCCATATGAAATAGCATAAATAATCAACAAGCATATATGCCCATTTTATCAATAAAAAGCATGACAAAACATTTGCAAAATAATTCATATTTCAATCTAAAACCAAAAAAGTAAAAACATGAGATGTAACATATTATTCACCTTAGCTTTTTGATTACAGAGTTGATATTTGATCTTGGATTTGATTTATCATCCTCTTGATCTTTAGCTTTTTTTCTTCTAGCTTTGTCTTATGGTGGCCAACCTCTAATATTTGATTTTTTTATTAAATGTGAAAATGAACGTGAGTGAAGGTTTAGGGTATGCCTTATTCCTACTTTGCCGCTTATCTATTTCATTTTAGTTTCCCTTTATTTCATTTGTTTCGTTGTGCATGACTACCCCTTAGATTTACAAATATCAATCCCTTAACCATTACATTTAATTTAACTAATTAAATGTCCTACATAATGTTAACCAAAACTAGGGTCGTTACATTGTGGGTATTTGGTTAGTTGAACCTCAAGGTTAGAATCGCAATGCAAGCGATACCTAAAGCGCACTAAAGAAATCGTATGATTTCTATGTTTTTCTTAGGGTTTTGAGAAATATAAAAGTCTAATGGGAGCCTTATAATAAAATGAAATATACATATTTAACCTTTCTTATAATATAAGAATATATGCTAAACAAGTTAAAATAATCTACTTCACTAAATTTAAGCAACCGATATAATTGATAAAATGTTTATGTTAAAATATATAATTGAATAGAATTAACACTGACATAAAAATTATTTTCCAACAAACCTTTTGGCATGTTTTCACTTCAAGACCTATGCAAGTGTCGAATAGTACAACTACTAAACATTCATGCCTTGGTTACATAAGTATTTATTTGTCCGAGAGTGTATATATTGTCATTTATAAGTTTAAACTCTTAAGAAATACAAGAATATGGATATTTGATCCATATTCTATCACATATAAATGCTACAAGAAAATAGGCACAAGGACAAACTTAGAAAAAAAATTAGGTTGAAGGATAGCAAGTTTGTTTTTTAGGCAGAAGGACAATGCTAATTATGACTAGCATTTTATATAGTGTAAAACTAAATATAATGCTAGATATAACTAGCATTTTGTATAGTGTAAAAGTTGAATATAATGCTAATTATAACTAGCATTTGTCCTTTAGCCTAAAAATGAAACTTGGAGCCCTTCAGCCTAACTTTTTTTTCAAAGTTTGTCCTTATCCCTAATTCCCTCTAAATGCTATATGTTGAACAGCCATGATTCATATTGTATGAAACATTAATGTAATTAGTTCATTTGAAATAAGCAAGTAAACCATAATGTGAGAGCGTGTATTCAATACGATTGATTACAATAATGATCTTATTATGTTATATGTAGCACTAAACCAAGTGTTATAAGAAAACCTAGGAATTCGATCATTGAAATGTCTGCTTGATCAGTTTGCGTAAGGTGCAACCTATTTATTATCTTTAACTGTTAAGGATGGCCAAATGCATTTTAGTAAAGCGTTCAGTGTTGTATTAGAAATATTTTTCTTTAAATGATTCGACCATTTTTTGAAAGTAAAATGAATGTATGAGAATGGATGTAACTTGGGCACAATTGGGTGAAGAGAGTGAATGGTCACTTCTGCTTCATGAAGAGACATCAAAAATAAGAATTTATGAAATACTTAAATATCCTTGATATAGAATGAGAAATGCAATTTCTATCCGAATGTATTCTTCATATATAAAATTATTTTCTATGAAAGTTATTTTTTTGATATCACGACCCACTTTTTCCATACAGTATGATCTGACACTTTACGACACTTGTCCAGTCCAAATTGAACAGAAAAGCGGATAGTAAAAAAAGAAAACAGAAAGAAGATAGAAAGAAAATTGAACAACATAGAATCTCACGGCGGGAAACAAATAATTTATAATATAGAACAAGTCTTTACATGAAACAAAACTGTAACTCATACATATATAGACATTAATCAGAGTATACTAACCTATTCACCCCGGACAGTTATAACACCCGTCCTTACAATTGTTGATAAACACAACTAAAATGCAACGGAAAATATATCATCTACATGAATATGTCTCCGGCCTTCGACTCCTCTTCTGAAGCTCCACTCCTTCCAACTAACCTGGAAATATGCTCAGTCTGACCCGAGCATATAGGAAAAACCACGCTCGGGTGAGTCTGGAAAACCAATGTGATAAAACACGCTCAATTTGAATTATTAAAGTCATCAAAATCCTTTGAAACAAAGGTATCTTGTAACACCACGCCATAAATAAACATGACTGGTTTTTGCCTTACGATAACCAAAAAAATTTATATCAAATCCTTTCATATTATAATAGTGTGCAAGTACAAATACTTATTCGAATAGCTGAAATTGTTACATTTATTAAATTCCAGCATATTAGGCTCTGCAACCAAAACCGTAAAGGTAAGTATTGGAGAATGGATTCCGTACGAATGACTAGGCCCCGGGTACCACCTGTCACATTACACGTCTAGAAACAGTGTACCGAGGACCACGTCAGGATCCCCTGCAATACAAGACCAAACTATCCCTAACCTGGATAAACCAAATATGCTATCACCTCGGGTGTTTCCACCCTCTTTCGAGTTCCTTTCATACATCATAGTAATAAATAATGTCCATGGGTATCTAGAAAGGTGATAAACATACCCTACTTAGGTGCGACCAACTTAGCCTTGCTACATCTCCCTTGATTTTCAGTCATTCCTGGTTGATGAGGCTAGAGGCTATGATTACCTTATTAAGGAATGTTCACTTAGAATGCTAATTGTCCTCCAATGACATCGTACTGATATCGTTTGTCCATACAAGTCCGTTCAGGGTCCGAACGGAACCAAAGGCACTATTCTTGCTACATCCGTTTTGGAATCATCCTTAGGATTAGTAGTGATTAACCCTTGCGCTTCACTGCTCCATCTTTGACTCCATGCTTCTGTCTTCGTTCAAAAACTTACTCGTTGGATAGAAGTGGATTTCAGATAACTTATCCGATCCCGGTCCCTTCGAAACAACGTTCGATATTTCTAATAAACTCAACCACAGTTCTTTAGGAATTAGACCAACAAAAATAAGATCGAATATCACCTGCTAACCGTTAGTGGATGGATTTCCTTATAAACATTCTAGAAGAACGAAATGAGTTTATATGTATAGTATAGCACCTCGAACGGTAACTGTACCACATAGCTCCCGTGTTTCTTCTAGATATTTCCAGAGTTATGTTTTTGGGTCCAGATTTGATAGTCGGTTATTTAACTACCAAATATACAATCATCCAAACAAAGTTTTCATTGTCCATTGAAAACATTAAGCCTTAGTTAATTTAAATTTCAATAAATTAGAATTACCTAATCAAATCAGCATATGTTTATCTCCTTGGATAAGTCTATTCACAAAACAATCTTTTCAAAATATTTGTAACCCTTTTCAAAGTAAATCTGGAAACCACAACTTGTTGTATTAACCACGGACTCATAGCTCGATGGTTACATCTCTATCATAGAGAAATCCAAAACTTAACTGCAGGCACTCACTGCTTTTGATTATGCCATGGAAGTATACCATTACTTTTAGAAAACTTTATTTAAAAAATTTCAAACTAATTTGTATAAGGTTTCAAAACAAATTTACAAGTTCTAATTAAGTAAAATAGTTATTTATAAAAGTTTAATATATAATATATTATTCCTAAAACATTATTTATATTAAATAATTTTTAATTGAAATAAATATACTTTAATACTAATTAATCCCTTAAGTAATAATTATTTTTAAAACAATCACTATAAAATAACTTTAATTAACGATTAATATATTTTAAACAATTTAGATAATTATTAACTTTAAAACAATAATTAATACTTTTTATATAATTTTTAAGAAAAATGAATTAATTACTTTAAATCATTGTTAAAAATATTTACTAATTATCGTTAAAATATCATCTAAAAATAATAATCATCCTTAAACAATTTTGGTTCAAAGTCAACTCCAAATCGGAAAAGAAAGCTTAGTAATTCCAATCGTGCTTAATCAAGTTACCATTCAATTTCAAATAGTCCAGAATAACAAATACAGACATTCATTTTAATTTTTTTTAACAATCAATTCAACATCATATTGCCAAATATAATTATCAGGAAAATAAATAGATGTCTGTACAAATATAATAGCAGATCAGTGTTTTATTTCTGCTAGTAAATGTCCACAAACGGATATATCTGTAATAATGGCAGAATGGTGATTTATTCTGCCAACAGGGGTCTATTAAAAAAATTAAATTAAATTCAAATCAACGGTATCATTTGGCTACTTAATGGCACAAACAAAGGATAATTGAAATCGATATCTAAGAGAAATAACAGTCAAAGCATCGATCATGAACATCAATCAACGATTTAATATTTAAATAAATTTGCAAATTAGAAGGGAATGATTTTCAATTGACTAATTCGAGTTATATTTAAATCCATATACTTGTCAATTAAAGAATAAAATAAAATAATTTATTCTAAATAAATTAAAACTTTAAACAGATCATCAAATAATTAATTTATTAATTAACATATAATTAATAACTACAGAATTTCTTATTCGTTAACTTAGACTGTTTTAAAAACAAACATTAAATTTTACCATGTAGAAAACTCATTGGTAATAGTTCAGTTGGAACTATTTGGTGATAGGGTCTGGTCACAAAAATCCGTTAGTCGTTTGGTTTAAAACGAATAAGAAAATATTGTCTTCAAACTTTATAGATTTTCAAAATACAATTTTTTTTTTAATTTCCTTCTAAATAAACCCGAGCCCATGCGAATCAAAACTGGCCCAAAACCATTAACCTCTATACCCACGCTAACCAAGGACACTACAGGGTAATGCCGTCAACTAACACGGAGAATAAGGCTGGTTAGGAGCGACCATCTATAGCCTTGCTCTAACTATCTATTGAATACATCGACAATAATCACACCAAACAGATCGACATATCCAATGAATACTTAAAACAAAACCATAGGTGGTTGAAGGATCTATCAGAACAGAATATAACAACTCAAATGTAATATACATCACAGAACAGAATATCATCATATACACATATACAAATACATACCGGAGTATACAAACTAATACACGTCAAGTGGTATAGGAAACCACAATATACAGACGAATCAAATGAATACACATCAGAGTTACAACAAAAAGGACTACACAAAAAGCTTTAACAAAATGGAACAAGCTGAATAGTCCATGCGGAAGCAAAATATGCTAAGTCCAAAAGCACCTAATCTGAAACATCTCGGTCTGACCCGAGTATAAAATACACGGGTCAGTCTAGCTAAACAAATCAGTTAGATAAACTGAACAACAATAAACCTGCAAGGTTACAAGGTGTAACGACCCTGAAGTTCAGACCCAGTTTAAAAATTTTTAATCGCTTATTTGATGTAGAAATTCGAATTTTCACAAACAATTTCCGTTGCCAACCAAACTTCACATTTGGGATGCGTCTAGATAGACATAGGCGTGCGCCAAATTTCGTTGAAAAATATTGAAGTAAATTACGCTCGTCGCATTTACATATTAGTTTAAATCTTATGTATAAATTTCCTATCGTCCGAACTCAAATATTTTTCTCGATGTTGCATAAGAAAAATATTCTGAACTTGACGGCGCATTTCGTTTCGTCAAATTTCGCTTTTAATTGCTAGCTAAAATGTTCGCTCGTGCAAATGGTTCAATAAGATTTACCACTTTGCAAACTGTGTCGAACCATCAATATCTTCATACCGTTGTGACCGCCTCGTCGCGCTGATCAAAATGGTATATTTATTTGTGTCAATCGGAGTTCGGCGTTGCGAATTATAATTTTAACGGAGCGAAAACCGGTCCGTTACGCAGCACAAACCGGTACCAAATTTTCCAGCATTCAAAATTTTAGAGCCATTCAGCTGCCTTGGGAACCCAAATAGCCACCACTATGAGAAATCATCATTGCATTGTCCTCTGCACACTCTGAACCTTCTGTATATATCCCTCTTCATTTACTCCACTGCATAACATCTCATTCATTAATTGCTCACTGCCCACTTGTTCTCTCTGGTACGTAACTTTCTTCTCCTCTGCATATTTATCCCTCCTCTCTCCCTATTTTCTTTTATACTTTGTTGTTCTTCCCAAAAACTTAAGAAACCCAAAACTCTTTTCTTTTATATTCTGTTGCTCTCTCCAGTACTAATGCTAAACCAACATCACTCTCCTCCCTCTCCTCTTTGCGGTTTTCTTTTTATTTTATTTTTATTTTTTTTGCCAACCCCTGTTTCCCCAGCTGCCCCTACAGCCTCCCCCCCCCCTTGCCGCCACACAGCCCATTCGGCCACCACCTCCACACACGCCACCCACTACCATCAGCCGCCCAGCTGCCCCTACCGCCCACACCCCTCTCCTTTCCGCCCCACATGTCAGCCGCCAACCCCTCCTTTTCACCTACCCCTGCTACACACGGCCACGTCTCCCCCCCCCCCCACGGCCTTCTCGGCCACCCACATGCTCCATTGCCCCATGCAGTCACGGCCCATGCAAAACCCCCCAAAGCTCCGCCCCACACGCCAGCCCTTGCACCGCCTTCATCGGCCCACGTCAACCACCACCCCACTTTCCCCCATCGGCTCCCCTGCACCGACCCCTACCAGTCACGTCCCACTTCCTCCATCGCCTCCACACATCACCCACGTCCTTTCCCCCGGTCTACTCGGCCACGTCCTCCCACACCACACGGCTCCGCCCCATGCCGCATGAACACCGACCACAGCACCGGCCGCCCCTGTTTCCCTCCCCCCCTCCCCCAGTTGCTCGGCCTCCACCCATGCAACCGCCTCCACCACTTTTCCCCCTCTGCCGAACTTCTTCCCCCTTATCTTTGGAGTGGTTTGCATATTATAAACGAGTATATATGTTTTAGTTTCAAAATTAGTTGTAGGTGATACTGTGTTCACTCTATATAGGAATTATATATATTAGTGTGAAGCATGCATGCATGGCAGTTATAAGTTAAAGTATGAATAGTTGTTATAATATAAATTAGTGGTATAAGTATGGGTTATGTAGTTATACTTAGACACATATCAGAGTTCTGTTGAAAGATATATATATATATATATATATATATAGTGTGTATGTTAGCTTGGCTCGGCTGTTGGTTAGTTGGTTTGCGGGTACAGTATAAACTTTATAAACTTTATATATGAGTTGTATTATGTATGAGTTAAAGTACAAAGAAGCATGGGTTTAGAGGAAACAGTACAGTCGTATATGGATATATATTGGTGCCTAGGTAGTTGATAAAGCTACAGGTTTTGAAAGATTTATACATAAAGCTACAGGTTTTGAAAAAATATAAAAGCAGTTATGTTGAAACATGTTTATATTAAGATATAAGTGTCCATGTTTGAGTTGTTATATACAGTACAAATTTTTACAGAATCAGTTATATATGCTCTCAAACAATGTTTTGCTGCGTTTTATTCCAGCTCCCGCTATTGATCCGGAAACATAGACTATTTCCACCCCGCTTGTCGAATCTATTTTGCTCCGTTGATCGATATGGTTATATATGCATATTCAATCGATATATTGCAATAAAACAAATTTTGATTAATTATTTGTTGATTGCAGTTGTGTTCATTTTGCGTCGTGCTTGTTAGGGTCTATTTTATCTATTCGTCTTCGTGCTTCGCCATCATCTTCTTCAACCGCGCAAGGTGAATATTTCATTCACGACTCAATCTATTATGCTATGATAATCAAGTGATAATTGTTATAAATATTAATTTGGATATTAAATTGTTGATTGTTAAAATTGTTGAAATAAGAATTGTAAATCGCCATGCAAGTTAAATTTGAATATTGTTAGTTTACGACAAACAAGTTGTGACGCTAAAATTTTTATGTGATGTTAAATCTGGTTGTTAATATAAGTAAATTTAATATGAAATTAATATTGATATAGGATAGTCAACAATTTAAATGGATTATATATGTTGAACTTGCCTCCTTTAAATGTTAAGTAAATCGTCGCGTAGAAATAGCGTTAACTACACTTTGAACCATTGAATGTATGATGATGTAGTAATTTGATAATAGACACCAAGTGAAAACCATAATGTAATAATCTTTAATCTGCATGAAACGATAGTGTGGATTCTAGGAATAATTATATTAATTTGCATAAATAACAAATGTAAGTTAATACGATTATTTCAGGATTATTTAATAAATTGTTAAATTGTTATGTATGGTGCTATTGCTTGTTTATTTACTTTGACACCATCCCAGTTATCACACTGCAAGTTCCCTTTGCTATGCTTTGTTTTATATTGAATGATATTGGGTTGAAATGATAAATACCCATTTAAACAACTTGGCCTAGGATAGAAAATAAAAATAAGAAACCCGATTGGTCAACAAAACCATTTTCGAAATTGAAATATATTTTAAATTAAGGAATGAACTTAACAATTTGTTTGGAAATTTGGCAACGGTTTTAATGGATGTAATTGAAATAAATTTCACGGATTTAACTGAGATAAATTTTATGGATTGGATTGAAGTAAAATTAATGGATAAAATTGAAACGGATTAATAAACCTATGTAATTAAATAAAATGTATTGGCAAATTTATTGAAATGAGATTTAGAAACAAGTTTTAGAATTTGATAACGTAAAATTTTATTAAATTTGTTAGGTTTAGATTAAGCTCGGTTTTAATTAAATAGATTTGGAATATGTTGCGAATTTTATTTGGAAATTTAGAAATTTGACTTAGGAGGAATACGAAACTAACCAATGTTCTATGGATATAACTTTGTGATAATTTAAATTTTAAAAATGATTTTAAACTTACGAATTAATCAAATCAGGACATTGTAAATGAAAATGGATTTCTTTGATTTGGAATTTAATTGAATAGGTAAATAAATCAAATGAGGTTTGATAAAAGGAATTTAGTAATGAAATTGATTTATCGGATTTATGATAACAGTGGATGTAAACATGAAGTGACATAAATTGAACTTGATTTAATGATTTAAACTAAGTTTACCATTAAATTGAATTCATTGATTATGAACTAAATTTAATAAGTGACTTTTAGACCTTATTAAATTGAACTTGAATACTTAATTTTATCGTTAACTCAAATGTTTGAACAAAAGATCGCATTTGGAAATATGTTTAAAATATCTAAAATAAACTGAATCGTGAATTGTCAAATTTTGGAAGTCAAATTTGCACCTTGACTTTTGGACTTTGATTTGTTTAAACGTTAATTTAACCGACCATCGGGTAATAAATACGTAGTTATTAAAGAGACCGGGATCAGGAATGGACATACTCTCTGTCGATACCGAAACAACTTTAATAACTATTATATGCGGAGTGTTGATCCAGAATGAAGTGGATGGTTTGATGAACGCGTTGACTGAAGAAAGAGAACGGTATTGGATAACCCCTGACATGACTAAAACAGGAGCCGCGCCGGGCCATTGAGGATCGCCACCTCTAGCGGACACGCTTCTTCGATACCATATCTATTACTTTTGTGATTCGATTTGGGTGCACCCCTCGATTTGGGAGTGTTGTTTCGCGGTGTTGAGATAGTAGCTACTATGCTCAACATCAGTCCGGATCACGCAACTACTAGTATCCTAGTTGGTATCGCCTCATGTACCTTGTCATACTGATTATCCTATTCGCGACCACTACGTTTTGATTTGTACCTTGAGTATATGGATTGCCCTCTGGTGACTTCCGGTTTTGGGGAAACTACGGTCTTGTATATGCTTTTGGGAATATAAAATGTGTTAAGAGGAATTATGGTAATGCCTTAACGCTATTTTAATATTCTATTTTACTGATTAGACATTACCTACATACCGTATTCTATTGTATATATAGATAGTTTATCGGATCCTTAGAGATGTTGTTACTCATCTTTGAGTTATGAACTTTATTCCCTGCACCTTATTATCCTGTATAAGATTTTGAGTCCTGACTCGAGTGTTCTTTTTGTATATGCTCGGGTCAGTCTGAAGCTATCCAGTTTGCTGATCAAGGTTGGTTGAAGATGCTAAAGACTTAGCATTTATCTTTATCAGTCTATTTTGATGTCCGTGTCTGTTGGACATTTATGTATTTCCTTTCAGTCACCTTTTGTTTAGACATTGTTGTACTTTATGTAGTAGCTTCATGAACTGCTATTATGACGATGTATTTTCCGCTGCATTATTATGTGACTGTTCTGTGACTGTGATGTTGTATTGATTCTCATTTACATTTATGTATTTATAATCCCATAATGATTCGTGTTTTGCATTATTTAAGTTGACATGTGAGGATTATTGTCAATTTAAATGGTACAAATATACGGGTTGTTACACAAGGTATAACAAATATCTCAAAAGGAGATAACACAATCATCTAAAAAAAAATGAATCATATGATAACAAAACAAGCCTCATAGCATCGGCAACATAGATAAACATAGGATACAAATATCCCAAATCAAGCCATAAAGGCAAATAAAAAATACCAATGAAGGTAACACAAGTTCCACAAGGTAATCGCTACATATCATGTGGCTCAAAAAGACCGACACCGAAGGGCGATACCTAGGGAATATACATATCAATGAAACATCATAAAATTGCTCGAGCTCAGTACTGTACAAACAAGGATCCATGAGCCCGAAGACTCCAAACCCAATATCACCCATGCGGCTCATAACGACCAACATCGGAAGCGATACTAAAGGGGACCCCAATATCACCCATGTGGCTCATAACGACCAACAACGAAAGCGATAATAAAGGGCAACAAACCCGAAGGCACAAACCCGAAGGCAACATACCCAAAGGCATCATACCCGAAGGCAACAAACCGTAGTGGTGAAGGTCGAAGACCCAGTACTGGACACCACTAACTGGCGGAATGTGTCATAACTCTCCAAAAAGGAATCCGAAAAGTGGTAACGTGAGTCTCATAACCACTCGTTCGCACTAAACGGTTTACTATCCGTTAGTTAATTTCACACTCAAAGCAGTACAAAGTTCACCTCATCACATTGGTAAACCAGACCAAAAGGTCAAAACAATCAATCGAATATGTCGGGAATTAATCGGATAGACAAACGCATGGATTCATGGTCCGTGTTTTACCTAACCATTTAATCTCCCTTCCACACCGCTCGAAGTGCGAAATTGTGTATGTGCGTTTTAAATAGAATTTAAGAATTGGAGAAGGAAACTTTTAATACGATTTAGAGGGATTATTTATGAAAACTCGTGAATGAAGTCAAAAATAAGTTATCAAAGCCAAAGATGCAATGACAACCACTAAAAACCAAAATTGAATCGATAAAATTTGGAAAACCAATCAAAATGAGCAAAAATAGGCAAAACAGCAAAATAGGTGCAGGTCGGTCGACCGGACTACAGGGCTCGGTCGGCTGGCCAGAAGCAGAAAAATTGCTCGGAGTAGCAGGTCGGTCGACCGGCTACAGGGCTCGTCGGTCGAACTGCAAATTTCTGCAGTTCCTGCCCTTTCTCATCGAAGTGCAAACACTTCCAAAACGCAACCGGTCGAGAAATGGGCCTAAGGAGCTTTAGCCAATAGATACCCCAGCTCCATTAGCTCTCCGATTCGCCACCAAAAACATGCTCAAACATCAAAGTTAGGATCATTAAAGAATTGAACCCAAACACTAAAAATTTGGATATTAACCAATTCAATCCAAACCAAAAGCAAGTGCATATGAACAAGTGCTAGGAATTCATACCCAACATCAATGAAATCAAGAGAGGTAGATGTGAGTTCAAAATTCACCCTCTTACATCCAAACAAAGATATATATAAGCATAGGTGTGAGATAAAAATCTCACCTTTTATCCCAAAACAAAGAAGAAGAAGCTCAAACACAAGAAGGAGATTAGCCACTCTTCACTCTAACTCTACAAGCTTCAATCTAAGAATAAAACACATATTTCCCAAAGTTAGGTTTAGGAAACTTTCTGAAATTGAAGAGGAGAAGAGTTGGAGAAGATGAAGAGGAGGCGTACCAATAGCTTCACTTTGATTTTAGAGCAAGATTTCAAGTTGCAAGAGGAAACTAGGGCTTGGAATTTCTAATTCCCATTCTCTTCCCCCATTTTCAGTTTTTAGCTTAAGTTTTATAAAATGAATTAAGTGTGGAGAGGAGAGGGACTGAGTTAGGGTTAATTAGATAATTAGTGGGCTCAACCTAACCCAAACCCAGCTAGAAAAAGTTGCAAAATTCAACTTACTCCAAACATATCGAAGCATATACTCAAAAAGGTCGCAAACGCCATTTTGGACTCAATGGAAATGGTTTCGAGTCCTAATTCTGTCGTTTGCAGAAAGTAACATTTCGGACCAAAAATCCGACTAACGACGCTATATTTAAATAAAATATTTAAATATAAAATCGTTAAATATGCGGGTTATTATAAATCTCCCCTCCTTACAAAATTGCGTCCCCGCAATTCCTAGAGACGATATTTGTAAAAACTACATACATACAACATTCAAAAGAAAAGGAAATAAGCTTGATACGAAAAGATATTCTCACCGTTGCCAAGCGAAGATAGAAAACCCGGATAAAATCGCTCGATATACTCTCTGGTTTCCCAAGTACAGTCATTGGGACTAGCGGACCATTGAACTTTAACGAGCGGCACATCCTTGTTTCGAAGGTGTCGCACCTCCGTGTCAAGTACGCGAATAGGTTGCTGTACAATAGATAAGTCCGGTGAGACCTCAAGCTCTTGTAAATCAGGAGAAGTGATAACAGAATCCAACTCCCGAAGACACTTCCGATGTTGAGAGACGTGAAACACGTCATGAATGCCAGATAAATGAGCTGGAAGTGAAACTCTATAAGCCACAGGGCCAATACGTTCAGTAATAGAAAATGGTCCTATATAGCGAGGAGCCAATTTTCCAGTCGTACTGAAACGCATAACCCCTTTCAAAGGAGAAACACGAATAAAAACAAGGTCATCGATCGAGAACTCGAGAGGCTTCCTACGGTTGTCTGTGTAGTATTTCTGGCGGCTCTGTGCCTCTTTCATTCTCAACCGAATAAGATCAATCTTCTCGGAAGAATCACGAACAAAATCTGGACCAAGAATAAGCTTTTCCCCAGATTCCAACCAACATGAAGGAGATCGACATGGCCTTCCGTATAAGGCTTCGAAAGGAGCCATACCGATACTAGACTGAAAACTATTGTTGTAGGAGAACTCTACAAGAGGTAGGTGATCCTCCCAACTACCACCGAAATCAAAATTACAAATACGGAGAAGATCTTCCAAGATACGATTCACCCGTTCAGTCTGTCCGTCAGACTGCGGATGATAAGCTGTGCTAAAATTAAACTTTGTTTCCAAAGCTTGCTGAAGACTCTTCCAAAAATGACTCGTGAATAAAGGATCACGATCACTCACAATAGAACTAGAAACACCGTGAAGTCTCATGATTTCCTTGACATATAACTTAGCCAAATGCGAAGCAGTCCTATTAGACTTAATAGGAACAAAATGAGTAGAATTGGTGAGGCGATCAACAATAACCCAAATGCTAGAATGGCCCGATCTCGAACGAGGTAGGCCGTCAATGACATCCATAGAAATCTGATCCCATTTCCACAAAGGAATCTCTAGAGGCTGAAGAAGACCCGAAGGACGCTGATGTTCGGCCTTAACACGCTGACAAGTTATGCAATTATTCACATAACCCGCCACATCGCGCTTCATGCCTTCCCAATAATAAAGACGATGCATATCGGCATACATATTACTACTACCAGGATGAATGGTATACTTAGAGCGGTGACAATCATCAAGAATGTCATGCCTAAGTGCAAAATCAGAAGGCACAAAAAGACGGTTCTTCTTACGAAGACACCCATGAGAATCAATGCTGAAATCCCACAACGCCTCATCAAAGGATCCAGACTCACAAAGCTGAATAAGATGCAACAAATCAGGATCACGCCGCTGAGCATCGGCAATACGATCCAACAAAATAGGCCGAGCTCCCAAACTAGATAATAGAATAGGAGAATCAAAAGATGAACCTCGATCACGAATTTCACAAAAAGATAGAGTCTCAAGAATATCCCATTCGGCAAGCATCCTAGAAACAACAGCCGAATGTTTGCGACTAAGCGCATCAGCAACACGATTACCCTTTCCAGGGGTATACTGGATATTAAAGTCATATGAAGCAAGAAACTCGAGCCAACGCTATTGTCTCATATTGAGTTCCTTCTGAGTGAACAAATACTTCAAGGATTTATGATCGGTATAGAGAATGAAGCGCTCGTCCAATAAATAGTGTCGCCAAATCTTCAAGGCGAAGACAATGGCGGCTAACTCAAGATCATGAGTGGCATAGCGAACTTCATTCGGACACAGTTGCCTAGAAGCATAAGAAACTACCCGATCCTTCTGCATAAGAACAACACCGAGACCACCACCACAAGCATCGGTGTAGACAACAAGATCATGATTCCCCTTGGGAACCACTAAAATAGGAGCATTAGTGAGAAGTTCCTTCAATGTCTGAAAGGAAGCTTCACACCTGTCGGACCAAATAAAACGAATGCCTTTCCGAGTAAGGCTGGTGAGAGGAAGCACAACCCAGGAAAAATCCTTAATGAACCGACGGTAATAACCCGCCAATCCAAGGAAACTACGAATCTCATGAACATTCTCAGGCCTCTTCCAATTCTGGATGGCTTCGATCTTTGAGGGATCGACAGAAATGCCATCGAAAGATACAACATGGCCTAAGAACTTAACCTTATTCTCCTAAAAATGGCATTTGGAGAATTTGGCTTTAAGCTGATGATGACGGAGAGTACTCAAGACAATTCTCAAGTGATTAGCATGCTCGACACCAGACTTAGAATAAACAAGGATATCATCAATGAAGACAAGGACGAACTTATCGAGATATTCCCGGAATACCCGATTCATGAGATCAACAAAGAAAGTAGGAGCGTTCGTCAAACCGAACGGCATAACGAGCCACTCAAAAGAAGCATAACGAGTGCGGAAAGCGGTAAGAGGTATGCTACCCTCCGCGACTCGTAACTGATGAAAACCCGTGGCAAGGTCAAGTTGAGAAAAGACCTTAGCACCACTCAATAGATCGAACATATCATCGATCCCAGGCAATGGATACCTATTCCTAATGGTCAACTTGTTAAGCTTGCGATAGTCTATGCAAAGCCTAAGAGTTCCATCAGACTTCTTCACGAAGACGACCGCGGATCCCCACGGAGAAAAACTGGACTGAATCAACTGCTTGGACTCAAGCTCTAAAAGCTGCTTCTTGAGTTCCTCATTTTCCCTTGTAGGAATCCTCGTGGGAGGACGACTAACTGGCTGTGCACCTGAAATGAGATCAATGCGGAACTCAATTGCCCTCTTAGGTGGCAAACCCGAAACAGGTTCAAAAACATCAGAAAAGTCACAAGCAACAGGAATACGAGATATATCATCACCATCTCGCGAATCAAGAGAATATAAAGCCATTTTGGAATTATCCACATCCCGAAGAATAAGAGATAGCTGAGTAGGCGAATCCGGATGTCGAAGATACAAAATTCTCTCCGAACAAATAATCCTGGCATCATATCTCACTAGCCAGGCCGTTCCCAAAATCAAATCAAATCCCAGACAAGAAATAACATGCAGATTCACACAAAAAGAAAAGCCACATAAAACAATCTCAATGTCATTACAAAGCAAGCTAAGGGTCGTGGATCCCCCAATAGGATTCGCAATCCTTAAAGAAGTAACCAAACAAGAAACATCCAAGGATAAATCATCAACGAGCTTCTTCGATACGAAGGAATGTGAAGCACCCGTATCGAAAAGAACTAGTATACTATGATCATGAAATAAAATAGAACCTTCCAAAATAGATGGAGATATACCTTTGGGCTGAGAGGGACCTTCAGAAGCCTTGGCAGCATAAAGCTTGCTAGACTTGGCACCAGCCGGAATAGTAGGGCAAGCTGAAACATGATGACCTTCCTTCTTGCAATAACGGCAGAAGAGAGGCTTAGGACAATCTCGAATAATATGATCAGGAGAACCACAATTGAAACACTTCCGAATGAAAGGTGTTCCAACAGACTGAGGCTGAGAACTAGAACTACCATTCTTCTTCTTCTTAGAAGGAAAAGACCTCTTCTGAAATGGAAACTGCTTCTTGTTGGGGTTCTTGGAAACCTCAACATCAACATCACTATCACACTCCTTCTCGACGGTCTCGAGATGAAGCGCAGAATCAACCAACTCCTCAAAAGAAAGCTTAAGCTAGAGCAACAAAGACTTCTTAAGATACTTCTTAAGACCAGAGACAAACTTCAAATTCTTCTTATAAGAAGTGCTAATGAATTCAAGACCATACTTAGATAAAGCCTCGAATGATGCAACATACTCAGAAACATAAGATTTCCCTTGCTTCAACTCAAGGAGCGACGGGTCAATAAAACTTTTTCAGATTCAGGAACGAACTTGAGTTCAAATCGCTCCTGAAACTGAGTCCAAGAAAGAGTAGACTCATCAATCTCGGCTATAAGAAGCTCATACCAATCAAGAGCACGCTCTTGTAATAAGCTAGAAGTTACAAGAACTCTGTAACGACCCCACTTCCTACTCCCAGGAAGAAGCATCGTTAATAAGAAAGAAAAGGGTGAGAAAATAGAAAAGATAGAGAAGAAAGAACAACAATATCAGAATCTCACAGCGGAACGAATAAAATATATTAATCACATAAGTATTTACATAGTATATAACATCAATCAGAGTGATACATATAATACATCACATACTAGACAGTTATAAACTCCTGTCTAGTTAATACAACTCAATACACAATACAACACAGAGATACCACACAGCGGAACTATATTTATATCTATAACGCTGAAGCCTCCTGCTCCATTGCTCCTCCAGAATTCGTCAAAGCTAAACCTGAATCCCTTGGCTACCCGTAAAAATTTGGGTACCCGAGAGTTTATGAAAAACAAAAATAAACTACGGGTCAGACATGAGTCTGGTATGAGTAACAGGTTAAAGTTGCTTAATTTTGAAAAATCCTTTGAAAACAAAAGGTATCACGTAAGACTTCCCACACATAAACATGGAAAAGTTTTTACCTTACGCTAACCAAAACATTTGGTAGGAAATCCAGTGATATTATAATAGGTCTAGGGTTTTCAAGTAAATAGAAAATAGCCGAAATTGTTACATGATTAAATTCCAGCTACTAGCCACAAAAGTGGGTAATACAATCAAAACCGTAGGCACTTATTGGATTATGGATTCCGTACAATGGCAGGGCTACTGGGGTACCGCCCGTCACAGTACGTGGCCTAGATCAACGTACCGAGGATTACTCCCTTCATCCCCTGCAACATAAGGCCGGAACCATTCCTTACTGAACAGTCCCGAACAAGATAAACCCCGCAGTTGGCTGCAGACCAACCGCCCACTAAGCCGAATAAAAAGGGACATCTAGACAGGGGAATATCCTTGTCCTGCTTGGGTATGACCCACCTAACCTTGCTGCACCTCCCCTGTTTTAGTCATTCCCGGTTGATGAGGCTTGAGGTTACGATTACCTTTATAGAACATATTTCTTAGAATGCTCATCGTCCGCCTGACGATGTGTTGAAAGCATTCAATCCATACAAGTTCGTTCCGGGTTCTAACGAAACCGAAGGCATCATCTCGTTACACTCATTTTGGAATCACCCTCAGAGTTAACGACGATAACCCTTGCATTCTGAACCTTCATCTTCACTTCAGATTCACGACCTATCGTAGTTTGGAAACGATGTGGTTTTCGGATATTCCTAATGCGGAAAACCGATCCCGGTCTCATCGAAATCCAAAACGTGTCTTTTAAGGCCAAGTTGTCTATTTAGTCTTAACAGTGAATTCAATATCATCAATATGCACAGATAGACAATTCACATCTCATAACAGATAATCACATCATCATCATAAACAGATAATCAATATCACCATCCAAACAGATAATTAAAAATTATCATACTTAAAATATACATCCATATCACATAGATATTATCCATCTCATGTCAGAGATTACAATCAATCAATGAAATATCAATATCATCCATCAGCAATGATTTATGAATCACAAGCTATAGTTAATTTAAAATGAATTAAATTAACTACTTCCATTTTAATTAAATTAATTACTCATTCCATAAATCCTGCTCTCACAATCATTAATTAATTATAAATCAAATTAATTAACCATTCTCTAATTACAAGAAGTAAGTTAGTCTTTAATTAATTAATTCTCAATTGAATTATCCTAAATCATTCATAATAGGTTAACATTTAATTACTTCCCTATTAATTATTCCTTGATTTACAATTCTTAATTACATCATTAATTATATTACTTAATGATCTTCAATTTATATTAAATTACTTATTTAAAATAATTAAGTGATTAATCTTTACTTAAACACAGTTATTAATCACCCCTTGATTAATAACAAACCAGTAATTATCTACTCTTGATTACTTATTAACAAATTAATCATTCCATGATTAATTATTTCCATAAATCAATCCTTTGATTTATTACAAAAAAGATTACTCACATTACTTTACTTACAAATCATCTTGTATTAACTTCATCAACTAATGATCATCCAATTATTATTCTGAGTAATTATGCTCCATTAATTACACTAAGTAATTACACATACCAAATCATCAATTACTTATATATTCAAATTAATCATCTTTGATTTAAATATCCTTTACTGCATTCCAGAAATTTCCTTTAATTTATTTACAGAAATTAATCTTGAATAAATTCATTAATTACATTTATATCAATTTATTTCCATTTAATTATCTTGTTGATTTATTATTCTCAAATAAATCAATTTCTCTAATTCCCATCATGAATTATTAATTAATGATTTCTAATTACATTTCATTTGTTAATTATATTAAGAATACACATCTTCAAAACACAATTATTAACCCTCTTGATTAATAACATACAGTAATTAGTCATTCATAATTAATTACTTCTCAATAACACTCTTAATTAATCCCCTGATTAATTTTAAGTAATTATATTTCAATTACTTCTATTAATAACATCACCCAATTAATTTCATCCCGTAATTATCCTTCAATTACTTCTCTAAGTAATTCAATTCCAAAATATCAGTTAATTAAACTAAATTAATTAACTCAAATCAAATCAATTTACTCAGTAAATAAGTAATTAATTTCTTAATTACTTTCAAATAAATAATTCACATTTATACTATTACAATGATTATTATTGTATTAATTAATCCAATTAATTTAAAAATCAATTACTTTAATTAATTATAAATAATCTTGTTAATGATCTTTATTAATACTTATTTAAAGATTATTATTGTATTAATAATCTTGTTAATGATTATTATTGTATTTAATTAACTTATATCACTCATCATAAAAATTTATTAATTTAAATAAATATCTAATTTATGGTTCTTAATCTCGTATTAGTTAATTAATTCATTAATTAACTTTAATTACTACCTTTAAACTTATAATTACTAAATTAACTAATATTCATCATTAAGTATTCTTGCCTAATTAACTTAAAGATTAAAACATATAAAATTCCAAAACTTCATGAATTAAAGTAAATTGTTCTTATAATTGATTTAAATTCTTATTTCCAATATGTTTAAACATTTATTTCAATAATTTAAATTTTATCTTAATACAATGTTTACACTAATTTATTTTCAAAAACCCCCTTTAAACTTACATATTTAATTACACCTAAAATTTATTTAAATAAATTTAAATTATAAAACTTTATTCTAGTTCCCAAATTTAGCTTTTCCTAACTGAGACCTGATTTCCTTGGAGTTAACTTGTCTAAATACTTTCTTTAGCCATTTACAATTTATTTTTGAATTTTACTCCTTTTTGAATAAACTTAAACATTTAGCACTTTTAAATTATTTAAAATAAGTTAAATTATGGTCTTTATCATTCTCAGCTTTATCTTCAAAACTGATTTAAAGTCACTTTCTAAACTTGTTTTAAAACTGGGTTTAACTTTAATTTAAATTTTAAGACAAGAATGTCAAATACCGTGAAAAAACTGTTACAGCTTTAAAGCCTGCATAACTACAATCATGAGCACCCACTGCGTTCTCTCCGAGTAATACGCGAGTTTCCCCGAGTAAAAGCTCAAGCTGCTTCGAGTTCTTCTATGCACGCAAAACAAATAGAGGAACACAACTCAAAACCTGGAAAACACTAACCCATACACCCCTCCATACCTGACAACGGCACACACGCGGAGGTCCCACCACCAGAGGCCACCAAACTCCGGCTACCACTTCGACTATCTCTCCCCTACCTCCCTGCAAAAACACGCGACACTCTGTCTCCTATACTAGCCGCGGTGATCCCAAACTCCAAGTGCAGTGAAATTAGGTTTCAAAACTTGAAACCCCCACCGACGCTTCCACCACCATTTGCGCCGCCATCCCCTAATTTTCCCAACTCCACGACAACCTCCTCTACCACCAGACCGAAACTCAACCCCCCATATCCACTTGATCGACCACGGCAACCTAAAATGCCTAAAATAGAAGAACACGAAGTGCACCTCAATCCTTTCACTAAAAATCCCCATATTCCTTTTAAAAATCATAATTTGGTTAAATGATTCGATCCATGTACTTGAATTCATAAATTAAGATATTTGAATTTTTAATATTATAGAGATGCTCAGTCTTGTTTTCTTTTTCTTGGTTTTCTAAGTCATATATATATACATTACTTGTTTTTAAGCAAATTCCTAACTAATGTTTTGAAATGAAACTACAGATTTCATTTAAATACTAAGGCTAAACAAGGATTAATTCAAAAATTTGAATTCAAATAAACAATACTGGAAACAGAGCATATTGCAAGTTGAAATACCTGCACACAATCATACTTCAGGAATTCAGGATATAACACACAATCATACTCTATAATACAATCTTTATCAATGCAGTAATCTCAACTAATTTATACTTTTAATTCCTTATAAAAATGAATTACTCACAGCAATTAGAAAACACAACAAGTTTTTAAGAAAAACAGTGTGATTTTTGCAGGCTTTAGTTATGCAGAATTTCATCTCACCAATATCCAGAGAAAATGAAGATATAAATTGTTCACACAATTCATTTAAACATTCAAATACATGCATGCATCAGGATTTAAAACTTAAGTAAATGTTAAAAGTGTTACTCACCTTGAATTTTACAGAGTAGATCAGAGAAACTTTATTGAAGCAGGCATGAAAACAGCTGAAACTTCACTTTTGTTTTGCTTCTTGAATTTTTTGTTTAAGTATGGAATAGTTTCATTTTCATGTTTTAGTTTGTATGAATTTTAATTGTTACTTAGTTCGAACTGAATATGTAGATGAAGCTAATTTATAAACAAATACACAGAGCTTATGTAGACAGGTAATATTAGACAGTGTATTATTATGTTTCATAAAATAGTGACAATATAGTCTACAATCTTGTTTGTACAGTTTTGTTTCCAGAGATATTTTCTTTAATGGTGGCTGATATGAATATTTAGTGTACTAAAAGATTTTTACATTAATTACTTTTTGTTTGTTAGCTTAAGATATTTAATACTATCTTCCTACACAAGCTTCACATATATATGCAGTTTTTTTTTTATTACTGTCATGTGTTCATTCAAATTGGCCTGTACACACACACACACACACACACACACACACACACACACACACATATATATATATATATCTTAATATCTTCATTTGTTTGTATGACATGTATGTTCTTATTACAGTCATTTATTGCTAGATATTATTATGTTTCAACTAAGACCAAATTTGTACAATAAAACATAGCAAATCTAGTTTGACCTGCACACATTTGATTCCAGCATATATTTTAGATTTTGTTTGTATAAAGATATTTATCTAGATGCTTAAACATATACATATGTATACTGCAGTTCCTGTGTTAATAGTTTACAAACTAAAAAACTTATTTGTTTTCTAGTTTATTTGTTGTCTTGTTATTATAAATTGTAATATTTGTGAATGTTATATAAATTTATCCAATATGATTATTTCTTATTTTAACTAAATCTTGTACCCCTATATATATATACACATTCTTACCTATTTATATTATAAAACATATGATCAACTTGAAATGATAAATAAATAAATCACCTTTATATTATAAACTACATATTTATTAGTGTATGTAAATGTATTTATTGACAAAATTATATTAAAGACTCATATATATTGTCTAAATCCATGTTTTAATCAAGTTATACTAGAAGAAAGGTAAACAATTCTTTTTGTTAATAAATTTAAATTTAAACTTAAGTTAAAATGAGTCTTGAACTATTTAAACATTTACTTATATATTAAAACTCTATATTTATTTATTTAGCCTTTGAAAAGTTTATATTAAATATAACATAATTTCTAACTCACTAAAATATATATTAGTATTTAAAACAAAATTTATTAGTTAAATTTTAAAACAAATTCATCTATTTACAATGTATACAAATATATACGTATATAAATAGAAAACAAGCAATTAATTTTAACAGATATCATTTACTAATGAAATATTTATTAAAAGAAAAGTATCAATTCAGATTTAACTATCAAAAATATATCACATCAATTTAATATTTAATGCAGATTATTAAATTGATATTGCTAGAAAATTCCGGGTCGTCACAAACTCTATCATGGTCAGAAAGATCCATATGAGAGAAGATACGCTCGCACGTGCGAAACCAAGCTTGGACTTCAAGAACAGACTCGGAGCCCTTAAACGACTTTCCTCCAAGATGAGAAAAATCACTGCACTGACGTGCAAAGGTAGACTTGCGAGGTGGAGAAACTCGAGGAGGAACTGGAGGCTGAGTGCTCCTAAACAACTCCAAATATTGATCGGCATACATATAAACACCATCCAGATGTGAGCTACTGGATTGCCCAACATCTGAACGTCGTCCCCTGCCTCTTCCAACCATACGCTGAAAGTAAGATAAGAACAAGATTATTCACAAGGTAGATAATTCAATATGGAATACTACAGAATTTAAATGCATTCCTAGACGTATTCCCACATTCTATCTAACCCTTGATGGTAGAAGGAATAGAAAGACACGATGGATCAAAGATTGGTATCACTTATATACTTTGATGTACCAGAATATGTGCATCTATTCTGTGTTTATAATATTTTGTTCTGAACTCAGCTCTGATACCACGCTGTGACGCCCCACCTCTATACCCACGCTAGCCAAGGACACTGCAGGGTAATGCCGTCAACTAACACAGAGAATAAGGCTGGTTAGAAGCGACCATCTATAGCCTTGCTCTAACTATCTATTGAATACATCGACAATAATTACAGCAAACAGATCGACATATCCAATGAATATTTAAAACAAAACCATAGGTGGTTGAAGGATCTATCAGAATAGAATATAACAACTCAAATGTAATATACATCACAGAACAGAATATCATCATATACACATATACAAATACATACCAGAGTATACAAACTAATACACGTCAAGTGGTATAACAAACCACAATATACAGAGGAATAAAATGAATACACATCAGAGTTACAATAAAAAGGACTACACAAAAAGATTTAACAAATTGGAACAAGCTGAATAGTCCATGCGGAAGCAAAATAGGCTAAGTCCAAAAGCACCTAACCTGAAACATCTCGGTCTGACCCGAGTATAAAATACACGGGTCAGTCTAGCTAAATAAATCAGTTAGATAAACTGAACAACAATAAACCTGCAAGGTTACAAGGTATAACAAATATCTCAAAAGGAGATAACACAATCATCTAACAAAAGATGAATCATATGATAACAAAACAAGCCTCATAGCATCGGCAACATAGATAAACATAGGATACAAATATCCCAAATCAAGCCATAAAGGCAAATAACAAATACCAATGAAGATAACACAAGTTCCACAAGGTAATCGCTACATATCATGTGGCTCAAAAAGACCGACACCGAAGGGCGATACCTAGGGAATATACATATCAATGAAACATCATAAAATTGCTCGAGCTCAGTACTGTACAAATAAGGATCCATGAGCCCGAAAACTCCAAACCTAATATCACCCATGCGGCTCATAACGACCAACATCGGAAGCGATACTAAAGGGCACCCCAATATCACCCATGCGGCTCATAACGACCAACATCGGAAGCGATACTAAAGGGCAACAAACCCGAAGGCACAAACCCGAAGGCACAAACCCGAAGGCACAAACCCGAAGCAACATACCCGAAGGCATCATACCCGAAGGCAACAAACCGTAGTGGTGAAGGTCGAAGACCCAGTACTGGACACCAGTAACTGGCGGAATGTGTCATAACTCTCTAAAAAGGAATCCGAAAAGTGGTAACGTGAGTTCCATAACCACTCGTTCGCACTAAACGGTTTACTATCCGTTAGTTAATTTCACACTCAAAGCAGTACAAAGTTCACCTCATCTCATTGGTAAACCAGACCAAAAGGTCAAAATAATCAATCGAATAAGTCGGGAATTAATCGGGTAGACAAACGCATGGATTCATGGTCCGTGTTTTACCAAAACATTTAATCTCCCTTCCACTCCGCTCGAAGTGCGAAATTGTGTATGTGCGTTTTAAATAGAATTTAAGAATTGGAGAAGGAAACTTTTAATACGATTTAGAGGGATTATTTATGAAAACCCGTGAATGAAGTAAAAAATAAGTTATCAAAGCCAAAGATGCAATGACAACCACTAAAAACCAACTTGAATTGATAAAATTTTGAAAACCAATCAAAATGAGCAAAAATAGGAAAAACAGCAAAATAGGAGCAGGTCGGTCGACTGGACTACAGGGCTCGGTCGGCTGGCCAGAAGCAGAAAAATTGCCCGGAGTAGCAGGTCGTCGTTCGACCGGCTACAGGGCTCGGTCGGCCGAACTGCAAATTTCTGCAGTTCCTGCCCTTTCTCATCGAAGTGCAAACACTTCCAAAACGCAACCGGTCGAGAAATGGGCCTAAGGAGCTTTAGCCAATAGATACCCCAGCTCCATTAGCTCTCCGATTCGCCACCAAAAACATGCTCAAACATCAAAGTTAGGATCATTAAAGAATTGAACCCAAACACTAAAAATTTGGATATTAACCAATTCAATCCAAACCAAAAGCAAGTGCATATGAACAAATGCTAGGAATTCATACCCAACATCAATGAAATCAAGAGAGGTAGATGTGAGTTCAAAACTCACCCTCTTACACCCAAACAAAGATATATATAAGCATAGGTGTGAGATAAAAATCTCACCTTTTATCCCAAAACAAAGAAGAAGAAGCTCAAACACAAGAAGGAGATTAGCCACTCTTCACTCTAACTCTACAAGCTTCAATCTAAGAATAAAACACATATTTCCCAAAGTTTGGTTTAGGAAACTTTCTGAAATTGAAGAGGAGAAGAGTTGGAGAAGATGAAGAGGAGGCTTACCAATAGCTTCACTTTGATTTTGGAGCAAGATTTCAAGTTGCAAGAGGAAACTAGGGCTTGGAATTTCTAATTACCATTCTCTTCCCCCATTTTCAGTTTTTAGATTAAGTTTTATGAAATGAATTAAGTGTGGAGAGGAGAGGGACTGAGTTAGGGTTAATTAGATAATTAGTGGGCTCAACCCAACCCAAACCCAACTGTAAAAAGTTGCAAAATTCAACTTACTCCAAACATATCGAAGCTTATACTCAAAAAGGCCGCAAACGCCATTTTGGACTCAATGGAAATGGTTTCGAGTCCTAATTCGGCCATTTGCAGAAAGTAACATTTCAGACCAAAAATCCGACTAACGACGCTATATTTAAATAAAATATTTAAATATAAAATCGTTAAATGTGCGGGTTGTTACAATTACCCTTCTTCTTACAGTTTTTCTTTCCCTCTTCTTTCATTAGATTACCCGAAGTTGTACAAGACGTTGTGCATGAGAAACGTGCATGTACACAACGCCTCCGGCCATCCATACTTGCTGCCGACCACCCTCACGTGTCGCCCACCATCACCGCATCACGTCCATACCCCTGAAATCCCTAGACACACCTCCATTCGAAATTTCAAACTCAACCCCGAAGCCTGGAACCAAGCCTATCACTTATTTCTCTTCGTCACGCCACCACCGTCCACGATCAACATCCAGACTTCACCTACGACATCGTCGCAACCTCCTCTACAATTTCCCCTCTGTGCGCAACCTTCTCTCCCTCTCCCCTTGTCGCAGTTCGACCATGAACCCGAGGTCAACAAAACAATCCTAAAACCCTACGATGATCTCGTATACCCCACACATGCAAGTAAAAACCATCGCACTATTTTTTTCATGCCCGCCATCGTCCCACCATCCTTCACCCTCAACGTCATGAATTGAAATCGATCGTACCACCTGAATTCGGTATAAATCTAATTTCAGTTTATCCCCTAAATCCTCCCTCTACACAACACTACAAAGCATGAAATCACCCTTAAAAATTATGTTTTCCAACGATGAACCCAATTATATGATCCTTTGTCAAAATTTCGATAGTTGAAATTCGACAAAACTTTAACCCCTCTCCGTTAATTATCGGTTTCTCTCTCTACTTTATGAAATTTAACGAAATCAAATTTAAATAATCTACACTCAAAAATAAATAACTTCTATTTTCAAATCAAATTTTAAAACTTAATAGATAATGAGATTGATTTTCAAAGTCATAAATTTAACTGTTTTATGAAAAAAAAAACCATGAACAGAGCAACACCTAGGAAGAAATGCAATGTCTTGACAAACTGCCATGTCAAACTCACTCGTATATATACATTTTAACATAACAAATGCATATTTTCTTGACCCAGATCAAAGATTTAACAAAATAATTCAATTATACATTTAAATATAAAAATCTGTAAGCAAATAAAGATGTTTACTCACTTGTAAACATCTATGAACAAATGCTGCTTTGTTTATCACGTCTTCAAACTTTGAATTCCTTTCTTTATTTCTAATGGCAGCACTTTATTTTTCTTTATATGTTATATATAAGCATAAATAGGTAAACAAGGCCAGGCTTATTTATAGACGAGGTGGTTGAAATTGTTAATGTATAGGTTTTCATGTACAGGCTTTATTATTATTATTATTTAGTTTCTTTTCCTGATTTAATTTCTTGGATATGTTGATTTATAGGCTGATGTGATCTTATATAGTGACTTGATTTTATACATTGAAAATATATTTTATGCTTAATGAGATTTCTTGTATGCTTGATTTGATGTTTTGCCATCATGATGTTCCATTGTGTGTGTATATACATTTATATATAAAAATTTACATGTAAACTAATTTTTTCCATATATGTATTTAAGTTCTTACCTATCTACACATGTATATGTAGCTACATAGATACATATATACTTTATCCTAAGTTTGAAAGTTTCCATCAAAATCTCATGCATTTATATATATTTACATGTACCCTGTTCCTATAGCATACACACCTATATATACATCTTTTTACCATATGCATATTTTCATTCTTACATATTTACATACATATTTTGATATATATATATGTGTGTGTTTGCATATATACTATTTATTATAAAGGTATATACATATTTATCTATGTATTATTTTATACGAACACACACACACTCATATATATTTTTCCATCATAGTTTTTGAGATACCTTCATGTGGCTTAATATATATACATATAGATATCTTATTATAATTTTAAAATGGTGAAGCTATATACATATGTATTTTTTGTATATATTATCATATTTAGATATTTACATTTGAAAATCTAGCATAACTTCCAATATATATTCAAATGTCTCCGATATTAAATAATATATTTATTCGACTTATAAAAATTAATATCCAATAATTAAAAATTTAGTTAATTATTCCAATAACAGACAGCTAAAATTCGGGTCGTTACACTCCTCCCCTTACAAGAATTTCGTTCCCGAAATTTTCTAGTATAAAACACTCATTATTATTCATAAGCATGCATGATGTCCATAGATCATACATCTATAGAATCTGATTCGATCACTACTGGAATACACGACTTTACATCTTCACCCGATTTTATAATGCGGACCTTGATCAGGTTCCTTGATTAGGAACCTCTGCTCTCCTTGCATAGCTGCAGCTATGATAGAAATCCTTGGTTCCATATCAAGAACCCTCATCAAATGCTGGCCGTCAAAAATCGAGTAATAGATCCTTACTCGAAACGGTGTGAAACCCCTCAAAGCCCTGTACTTGAATATTAGATCAAACTATATAGAAAGAAGAAACGATCTATGTCCATCTCACACAGTTATTCAATTGGTTATTCCAATACCAATTTTATTTCCATTAAAATATTTGTGAAAAACATTCATATAACTCTCTTTGATTTGTAAAAGTTATGAAACACACCATCCATGTTACTAGGGTATAACCAACTATTTTAATTCAAACCTTTCATTTTTAACTCACTAAACAATCTTTAAACAACGGGCCTCTATTCAAAACAGTCTTTGAAACGATACTAGAAGGATATATATAGCCCAAGTAACCCCAAAATTATACCAAGGAACTGGGTACTACCAACTGTATCATATTTTCCCTTATTAGAAGGATAATACTCAAGAGAACGTTTACCACCCAAACGTATCTCTTATCCATTTTAGTTATTTTCGAGCCACTCGAACTAAATGTCACTTCTTTCTTTCAAACCATTTTGAAACAATATCATAAATATATTTCCAGCAAAATATTTCAATGAAATATCGAATTTCAATTTGCTTTGGATCGTTCGGTTTCAAACTCGCCTCAATCGTACAATGATAAGGAGAATAATTTACTAAGTGCATAATACTGTTCACCTCAACAAACATCTAATTGTCACTTAGAAAATTATTCTGATCACCACAAAACAAACCAGGATTTATTTCCCAAACCAAATCTGAAGGAATACCCACTTTTCTATAAAATTCTCTTCAAAAGTATTTGTACTTAGATATATTTTTAAGCCAGCTATCTCCAAATATTGATACACCAAAACCCCTTAAAGATCCAAAGCTATCTTAAATAAATTATTATTTCCTTTCTCCATAATCATTTGTGAAACAGTAATATGCCCTTTTACTTTATAGTAAATCAAACCATACCCTTTAAAATCAAAATTTATTTTATCAAAACTATTATATATAGTAAGGTACTAATGATAACAATTATCTATTAAGAAATTCAAAAGTATTCTCAACTACTATAATTAACTTTTTAAACCTTGAAAACATTTAGCCAAAATCATCGAGGTTCAAATTCCTTTTTTATAAGGCACATTATAATAAATCAAATCTATAAGTCATTTCCATTTGAAGGAAATCATTTCCAAATTCTTTTTTATTTTTATTTTTTTAAAGTATTCCTTCCAGAAATATTTAAGTTTTTCCTTTAATAACTTCTTTTATTAGACTCAATTCAATACACTCAACTTTTATATTTAACCATTTCCAAATATCATTTAAAAATATCCCAAATTTTCTCTTAGTAATATCTGTTTAAACTTAATCCAATCAAGATTTATATTTCTAAAATATTCATTCAAGAATATTTAAAATTCTCTTTTAAATAAACAACCATTAGAAATCAAATTTTTACTCAATATTATCAACAAATGCCTTATATTTATATTTTTGAAATTAATTCACTAGGTACCTGCTTTAATATTCCTAAAATTTCCTATCTACCCAATCTAGACTTCTGCAGGATGATTCAAGATAGATTTATGAATAATAGTCAATGCTCAGAAATGGACGAGCATGACTGATAAAATCCCAAACGATAATAATGGAATACTATCACTCTTAACACCCAAGCACAACCAAGAATTACTATGGAAAATTTTTCTAAAATATATTTCCAGGTAAAGTTATTTCATTTACCTATTTTAAAACAATACTGTGTCAATTTGTTTTGCTCGAGTGTTTAGGTTATCCCTATCGATAATGTTGGCCAAACGCACTGACTAGAATTCTTAAGTCACTCAACTGAACAAACAGCACAATACAAAACATTTTTATATCACTAACAAATATGCACTCTCGTATGTGTGTGTAATACACTGAAACTCATTCCAGGGTTCTACTAATCCTATCTCTAATGAGTTACTGATTCTAGGGCATCACTATCCTTATCTATAATGAGTATTATCCCACCAAACATAGGTATTCACTCAAACTAAGCTCTGATACCATGATGTCATGACCCACTTTCGAACTGACACTTTACCACACTTATTCGGTACAAATTGAACAGAAAAGCAGATAGTAAGAAAAGAAAATGTAGAAAGAAGATAGAAAGAAAATAAAACAATACAGAATCTCACAGCGGGAAACGAATAATCTATAATATCGAACAAGTCTTTACATGAAACCAAATTATAACTCATAATATACGAACATCAATCAGAGTATACTAACCTATTCAGCTCGGATAGTTATAACATCTATTCTTACAATTGCTGATAAGCACGACTAAAATGCAACAGAAAATATATCATCTATGTGAATACATCTCCGGGCCTCTGACTCCTCTCCTGAAGCTTGACTCCTTCCAGCTAACCTAGAAATATGCTCGATCTAACCCAAGCATATAGAAAAAACCACACCCGGGTCAGTCTAGAAAAGTAGCATGAGAAGATACACTCAATTTGAATTATTAAAGTTATCAAAATCCTTTGAAATAAAGGTATCTCATAAGACCATGCCATAAAAAAACAAGATGAGTTTTCTGCCTTATGGTAACCGAAACATTTTATATCAAATCCTCTGATATTGTAATAGTGTCTAAGTATAAATACTTATTCAAATAACTGAAACTGTTGCATTAATTAAATTCTAGCATACTAGGCTCTACAACCAAAACCGTAAAAGCATGTATTTGAGAATGGATTCCATACAAATGACACTGGGGTACCACCTGTCACCATACACATCTAGAAAAGTGTATCGAGGACCACGCCGGGATCCCCTGCAACACAAGACTAGACTATCCCTAACTTAGATAGACCGAAAATGCTATCACTTCGGGTGTTCCAATCCGCTTTTAAGCTCCTTCCATACATCGTATTAATAAATAATATTCGCGACTATCTAGAAAGGTGATAAACGTACCCTACTTGGGTGCAACCCACTTGGCCTTGCCGCATCTCCCCTGATTTTCAGTCATTCCCGGTTGATGAGGCTAGAGGCTACGATTTCCTTTATAAGGAATATTCACTTAGAATGCTCATTGCCCACAAATGTTAACGTACTGATAGCATTCATCCATACAAGTCCATTTCGGGTCCGAACGGAACCGAACGCACTATCCTACTACATACATTTAAAAATCAACCTTAGGATTAGTAGCGATTAGCCCTTGCGCTTCATTGCTCCATCTTCGACTCCATGCTTTTGTCTTCATTTTAAAACTTACTCGTTGGATTGATGTGGGTTTCGGATAACTTATTCGATCCCGATCCCGATCCCTTCGAAACAACGTTCAATATTTCCAGTAAACTCAACCCCGGTTCTTTAGGAAATACACAAACGAAAATAAGATCGGAGATCACCTCCTAATCCTTAGTGGACAATTTTTCTTATAAACGTCCTAGAAAAATGAAACGAGTTTATAAGTACAGTATAGCACATCGAACGATAACTGTACCACATAGTTCTCGTGTTTCTTCTAGATATTCCTAAAGTTATGTTTTTGGATCCAGATTTGATAGTCGGTTATTTAAATATCAAATATACAATCATCCAAACAAAGGTTTCATTTCTCATTGAAAACATTAAATTAAATTTAAATTTCAATAGATAAGAATTACCTAATTAAAACAGCATATGCTTATCTCACCGGATAAGAATATTCACAAAACAATCTTTTCAAAATATTTGTAATCCTTTTCAAAATAAATTTGAAATGCACCACTTGTGGTATCAATCATGGATTCACAGCTCGATGGTTACGTCTCTATCCTAGAAAAATCCAAAACTTAACAACAGGAACTCACTGCCTCCGACTACGCCATGAAAGTATACCATTACTTTCTGAAAACTTTATTTAATTTTTTTCAAAATAATGCTTATAAGGTTTCAAAATAAATTTCCCAAGTTCTTATTAAGTAAAATCCTTATTTATAAAAGTTTACTATCTAATATATTATTCCTAAAACATTATTTATATTTAGTAATTTGTCCTTGAAATAAATATACTTTAATACTAATTAATCCCTTAAGTAATATTTATTTTTAAAACAATCACTATAAAATAACTTTAGTTAATGACTAATATATTTTAGACAATTTAGATAATTGGTAACTTTAAAACAATAAATAGTACCTTTTATATAATTTTTAAGAAAAATAAATAAATTACTTTAAATCATTATCAAAAATATTTACTAATTATCTTTAAAATATCATCTAAAAATAATAATCATACTCAAATAATTTGGTTCAAAGTCAACCCCAAATCGAAAAAGAAGGTTTAATAATTCCAATCGTGCTTAATCAAGTTACCATTCAATTTCAAACAGTACAAAATAATAGATACATACATCATATCAATTAGTTTTTAGCAATCAATTCAACATCATATTGTCCAGTATAATTATTAGGAAAATAAATAGATGTCTATACAGATATAAAAAATATTAATGTTTTATTTCTGCTAGTATATGTCCACAAATAGATATATTCGGTAATAATGGCAGAACGGTGATTTATTCTGCCAACAGGGGTCTATTTAACAATGATTAAATTCAACTCAACAGCATCATTTGGCTACTTAATGGTATAGACAAAGGATAATTGAAATCGATATCCAAGAGAAATAACAGTCGAAGCATAGATCATGAACTTCAATCAACATATAATATTTAAATTAATTTGCAACCCAGAATGGAATGGTTTTCAATTAACTGGTTTGAGTTATATTTAAATCTAGATACTTGTCAATCAAAGAATAAAATAAAATAATTTATTCTAAATAAATTAAAACTTTAAACAGGTCATCAAATAATTAATTTATTAATTAACATATAATTAATAACTACGGAATTTCTTATTCGTTAACTTAGACTGTTTTAAAAACAAACATTAAATTTTATCGTGCAGAAAACTCGTTGGTATTAGTTCAGATGGAACTATTTGGCGATAGGGTCTCGTCACCAAAATCTGTTCGTCATTTGGTTTAAAACAAATAATAAAATATTGTCTTTAAACTTTATAGATTTTCAAAATACAAAAATTTCGTTTAATTTCCTTCTAATCAAACCAGAGTCCATGCAAATCAAAACCGGTCCAAAACCATTACCCTTCTTCTTCCAGTTTTTCTTTCCCTCTTCTTCCATTAGATTACCCAAAGTTGTACACGACATTATGCACAACGTGCACGTACACAATGCCTTTGGCCATCCATACTCGTTGCTGACCACCCTCGCGTGTCGCCCACCATCAACGCATCACATCCATTCCTTTAAAATCCCCAGCCACACCTCCATTCGAAATTTCGAACTCAACCCTGAAGTCTGGAACCATGCCTGTCACTTATTTCTCTTCGTCATGCCACCACCGTCCATGATCAACTTCCAGACTTCACCTGTGACATCGCCACAAACTCCTCTACCATTTCCCCTTCATGTGCAACCTTCTCTCCATCTCCCCTTGCCGCAGTTCGAACACGAAACCGAGGTCAACAAAACAATCCTAAACCCTACGACGATCTCGTATACACCACACAAGTAAAAACAATCGTGCTATTTTTCTCGTCTGCGCCATCGTCCCACCATCCTTCACCCCCAGCATCACGTCTTGAAATCGATCGTACCACCAAAACTTGGCATAAGCCCAATTTCCGTTCATCCCCTAAATTCTCCCTCTACATGACACTAGAAATCATGAAATCACCCTTAAAAGTTATGTTTTCCAAGTACGAACCTAATTATACGGACCTTTATCTAAATTTTGATAGTTGAAATTCGACCAAACTTACCACCTCTCCGTTAAATGTCGGTTTCTCTCCCTACTTTATATAATTAATGAAATCAATTTTTAAATAATATACACTCAAAAAAAATTGTTTTGGAATCAAATTTTAAAACTGATTAGATAATGGGATGTTGATTTTCAAAATTGTAAGTTTAACTGTTTTATGAAAAGAAAACCATGAACAGAGCAACACCTAGGAAGAAATACAATGTCTTGATAAAATGCCATGTCAAACTCACTCATATATGTATATTTTAACATAACAGATGCATATATTCTTGATCCAGATCAAAGGTTTAACAAAATAACTCAGTTATACATATAAGTATAAATATCAATAACCAAATAAAGATGTTTGCTCACTTGTAAACATCTATGAACAACTGCTGCTTTGTTTACCACTTCTTCAAGCTTTGAATTCCATTATTTATTTCTAATGGCAGCACTTTATTTTTATTTATTTCCTTTATATGTTATATGTGAGCATCAAGGTAAACAAGACCAGGTTTATTTATAGATGAGGTGGCTGAAATTGTTCGTGTACAGGCTTAATTATTATTTTTATTATTTTGTTTCTTTTCCAAATTTAATTTCTTGGATATATTGATTTATAGGCTAATGTAATCTTATGTAGTGACTTGATTTTATACGTTGAATTGATATTTTATGCTTGATGAGATTTATTGTATGCATGATTTAATGTTTTGCCATCATGATGTTCCATTGTGTGTGTGTATACATTTATATTACATGTAAACTAATTTTGTCCATATATGTATTTAAATGCTTACCTATCTAGACATATATATGTAGCTATATGCATACATACATACTTTATCCTAAGTTTGAAAGTTGCCTTTAAAATCTCATATATGTATGTATGTATGTATGTATGTATGTATGTATGTATGTATTTACATGTACCCTATCCCTATGGCATACACACCTATATATACACACATCTTTTTACCATATAAATATTTTCATTCTTACATATTTACATATATATTTCGATATGTACATGTTTGCATATACACTATTTATTATAAACATATATACATAGTTACCAATTTACTATTTTATATAAACACACACGCACCGATATATATATATATATATATATATATATATATATATATATATTTCCATCATAGTTTTTGAGATTCCTTCATGCAGCTTAATATATATACATACGGATATCCTATTATAATTTTAAAATGCTGAAGCTATATATATATATATATATATATATATATATATACATATATATATTATCATATTTAGAAATTTACATATGAAAATCTAGCATAACTTCCAATATATATTCAGATATCTTCGATATTAAATAATTAATTTATTTGACTTCTAAAAATTAATATCCAATAAATAAAAATTTAATTAATTATTCCAATAACAGACAGCTATAATTCGGGTCGTTACATTCGAGCTGAAGTTATTTGAATTAAAACTCTCGACTGTAAACTAATTAAAATTTATGAAATAAAATTTTGTGATTTATGGTTAAATGGAGCTTCATATTTCGTAAGCTGTTATAATAATGGCAGAAAAAGTTGGTGCATATCGTATAACACTTCTTAATGGATGCATTAAGATACGAAAATTATTTCGTAAACATATCAAATATTGTCTTCAGTATTGAATGAAAATAGACATAGTTTTATTTCAGTGAGAATATTATGAATATTTGAAAAAATGGTATTTTTTTCATAATAAAATGAAGCATAAGAAAATATAGAAGTATCTTAAATCCTACAATTACTTTGGAATTATAGACTAAGCCATAGCTTTAAGAAATAATTCTTTTTTATATGATTATGAATCATATGGTACTGGTGAATTATGTCTCAAAAATTAAGGGATCCATTCAATTGGAGTGACGTAGGAGTTGGTGAACTTTTAGGATTGATATGTATAGATGTATGCAATTGTATGTCTAATGGTGCTAAAATGGTTACACATAATTTGGTAAATTCCCTGATGAATTATCTCAAACTTTAACATGCGTATTTGATACACATGTAGTGTGTCTATGATAAGTTCTTAGAACATAAGTAAAAGTAAATAACATGACATCCAAAAAATAATTTGATTTAATTGAATGGGAGATTGTATTGGAAAGGATCTTCAAATGTACCTAAAATGAATAAGATTCAATCTCATAATTCACTGCTTCTTATGATATACAATGATGTATTGATATGGAGTAATAGATCTTTGTTGAACAAAGTACGATTGGTGATGAGTAAATTTGAGTACATCCTTTCTGTAAGGACGTGTACTTATGAGTAAGTACATAAGGTTAAATTTAATTTCATCTAAAACAAAGTCTACAAAATCATACAATATAAGTTTTGATGAAATAATCCTACATATCCTAAGTCAAGAAGTTGACATGTTATGTTAGTCAAGAGACTACACATGATGCTTATTTGTGAGGGGTCTTGTGTGGACCACCCTAAATGAGTTTAGGACCGATTAATATTGATTGACCAATCTATTTTATGAGCGCAAGTTTCATAAATTTAAAAAATAAATTAGTTTTATACAGGCAATCCATAAAATATTTATAAATATCTATTTTGTTGCATTGAGAGACAATTGTTGTTTCAAGAAACACCAACTTCATGGTAAAAGAATTTCTTTAATAAATTAATGATAGCAAAACGGATTTGGATATGATCCAAAGATAAAACCAATTACCAAGGATGAAATGAAATTGATCACGGTTAATGGACACAAGTAGTTAGAATGTTTAATAGGAACACTCAAGCATTAAAAGGAAACGATGATTTTCTTGTCGACATCGAGAAAAGAATTTCCTCATCTTCCAATAAGCTATTAAGAGTATTAACTCTACCATATGGCATGATGCACAAATTCAGAATGGATTCCAAGTGCGTTATCACAATATAGTTTTGATAATTATACCCAAAAGTATATGATCCATCAATCATAAAAGTGTCCGAAAAGTAGACCAATATGGTTGGAAAATGGTAAGCAACGTTGATTGCATAACGTAGAAAATTTGAATTGTTAAATTAATGTAACAGATTTGTCATTCAACATACTTAAATTAATTCAGATTTTACTTACAAAATCATTACTTAATATGATTTTTAGTTTTGGTATATGTATGTTGAGAAGGAATTCTAAATAATGATTTAGAATAGATTGTCTGTGCTTAATAACCAAAATGTCTTGAAGTTGGTAGGAGTGTTTCTGAGTTTACGCACTATTGGATAAGGTTCACGAACTAATATAAAGTATCTTCAACGAGCATCAAAGTTAAACAAATATTTTGACAGAGAATCAAACAATTTGAATTTCATTCAAACCATAGAGAAAGCATGTCTTGTAAGAAAGCAATCTAAATGTACTAATATATTTCAAAACTATAAGTAAACAACAAATTTATGATTGTCAATGATGTACTAGTGTAAACTTCGTTATAGTTTGGTTGTTTAATTCTCAATATTGGATTAGAAATTGAAATTTTTTACAATTAGTAAAGGAGGCTTTTGGGATTGTCCAAAAAACGATATACATAAACGCCATATTAAAATGTTTTATGTGGAATTTGTAAGATGAATTTCCTACGTAATGGTAATAAGAATTATCGTACATGTTGTATGCAGTGCCACATTTTCTTATGTATTTCATACATAGGGCTAATATCAAATCTATAATAAGATTACTAAATCATAGTTTAGAGTGTTCTCGACTATTTAAGAAACACTAGAGAATTATTTATAGAATTGAAAAACTCTTATGAAGGAGTGCACAAACTTGAAATTCATAAATGATGTCAAGTATAGCACGTCAATCCTAAACTCTGGTTCAATCTTAAGTTAAAAACTTTAAGTTGAAAATGTTCCAAACAATAAACAATGGTTGATTTAACCAAAGGCTAAGTACATCGCCTTTAATAACAATGTGATAAAAGAAGTATAAATGCGTAAATTTATAGCTGATCTAGGGAAGATTCCAAATGTTGAGAATCGCATGACATTATTATATGATAACAATGTTGTGTTATAGTTCGTAAAAGCATCTAAAGCTCACGAGAAGTTGAAAAACATACTCCGAAGAGTTCAACATGAAAAGGCAGTTTATCAGCATTATATAGAGGAAACTAATAGAGTGGATAATTAAGGTAATATAGTATGCACTTCACTAAGGGACTAACTCAATTATTTTTTGAGAAAACTGATCGAATCAGTTGGAATAAGATTCAACAATTGATCTCAAGTGCAAGTGCGAGATTAATAGAGCTTGGAGCATGCCCTAGGGGTAATTATGTAATTTGTTATTTATATTTAATTAGATAACAAATCTTATTCATAATAAAGGTGTTTGATTCCTATAGTAATACTATGATATAATTAATTAAGTAATTAATTTAAATATATTATATAGAAAATCCTTAAATTATATGTTATGTGATAGTAATTACAATCTATTTTAATCATGAGAAATTTATCATATTAATATAACATATTGTTTTAATGTTCTAAGTAAAGATGTGTCAAAAAAGGATATTGATTCATCGTTGAAACTAGATTATGTAATGCTCTCCAAACGTTTGGTAGTGTATTACGCATGGCTATTGGGGGCACCAAATGATTATGTAATGACTCACTTGAAAATTTTCTGTTGGTCAATTACAACAATGGTCAAATAGGAGATCTCAAAGTGGCGATGTTACACTGTTCCCTTGACTTGAGAATACTATAGAACTTCAAAATATACACTTCACTTTGATTATAGTCAAATCATTGTATGGCAATCCATCGAGTGACTGTAGTCATGTTTGAATTGAAGCATTGGAAGTGAAACACTATTCAATAGAAAATTCTTCTCCTTGGTTATAAGAAATTAGTATCATGGTCAGCTAAAAGTCAAAATCTCTTGCTAGAGAAGTATGTTTAATAATAAATGGCATTATTGAACCAAGGATTTTATTTTGTACTAATAGAGTTGAATATGGATGATATGAGAGTTTTGACCAAAACCAAATTCCATAAGTCCTAAAGTGATATAGTTTTGACGAAGAGAATTGTTGTAAATAATCATTACTACAGGTACTGCTTAAGATAGTCAAATTGGATTTTAATGAAAAAGTGATAAATTCAACCAAACTATCACGCCATTAGCTAAGTGATCTGCGAACATTAATATTTGATTTATTTAAGATTAATCGATGATCGAATTTACACCTTTAAACAATTGTAATGATGAATTCTCCAAAAAACCACACGATTTAATTAATTTATAGAAGATGTAAATTGATTAAATTAACAAGTTTTTTAGAAATATTAATTATATTTTAATTTATTTGATGTTTTGAAGTCGTTTATAATTATTAAAATGTACTTATAATATTGTATATGTATGCATCGATTTACGATATTAAGATAACTTTAAATGAGTTTAGATGAAAGATAATCACATGAAGTTATGGAAACTTTATGCCACTTGATGCCAAGTATTTTTGACCAAACATGTGAAGAGAGAGAAGTGGAGAGAGAGAGAATTAAAGGAATTAGTCAATTAATGAAAAGAATGGGAAATGTTTTATTCTTTCAATAAAAATAGATCCACTGATTGATTTCCTGTAGACATTCATTATTATTTATTTTTACCTTCTCTCCTCCTAACCTTCCACGATAGAAAATAAAATAAATATTTTCAAAATTTTATCAACTCCAAATCAAGTGCAACATCAAATGCAATAATATAAGTCGTTCATCCTTCTCTTGCAAAACTGGGTATGGATTTTGGAGATGTGTGGAGAAATCTTTATTCTAGGTGTAGATCATATAGATTACCACTTTATTTAATCTTTTAATTTTATCGTCTATGTTTACATCATTTGGTTATGTAGAATAGATTTTATATATGTTATAACGAATTTTTATGCTTGTGTCGTCTGATTGAAATTGTATATTCAATTTGTTTAAATTAAAAAATAAGGAAACATGAAAATAATTTTCTTATAATACCAATTGAATTTTATTTAAATGTTTGAAACATAGAAACAATTTTTAGTGTCGATTTAATTTATTTTAAAGGTATTTATCTAAAAAATGGTTATAAAAGTTAAAGGTAAAATTTAACAATTAGTATAAAGTTACAATTTCTTTAAACTATTGTTTTAATTCAAATTTTAAATAGATTTTTTTAAAACATAAATATCATTTTGAATACTTCTTGATTAAAAATGTTAATTTTAAATTTCAAAACACATAAAATAAATCATAATTAGTTTTAATATGTATAAGGGTTTAAGTGTTAAAAAGTTGATTTGAAAGGGCACTGAATGAATGATTGAAAGAAGGAGTAAAGTCCCCCATCTTTTCATTTTCTTAAATGCCTACTTAAACCCATTAATTTTCTTATTATAATATAAGTAAACCACTGCCAATTATTTAAAAATATTTTATAACATATTATAAATAAGTATAAGCAAAATTTGTGTGTGTGCGCGTGTGTGTTGTTATTATTTTATATGATTTCAGAATAAGGGTCAGTACGTTTATTGTGGTGTAAATTCTAACAACTATGTACATATATATTGAACATTTACACTATCCATATGTCGCACTTGCACTATAAGCATATAAATGTGTTTGGTATGCTCATTATAATACGTTTAATTTAAATTAATTAAAACTCATTTTTAAACAAATTATATAAAATTGATTTTATTTAAAATTATATTAGATTGAATCTAATAAGCCCTTTAGACGTATAGGCCTAGTAGATCCAATAATACGAATTCTTTTTTTAAATCTACATTTTCACTCACTTCATACTGGCCCGGTTCCTTTATTCTCCGTTTCTTTTATTTCCTCTTCTTTAATATTCTCATTATCTTCTTCTTCCTCATCCTCTGCAAGATTTTATTCTACTTCCTAATTTTCTTTTTGTTTGTTGTTGTCGAAACTGGGGACTTCTTCGGACTCAATGAACATTTTATAAGGAGCTGGAGAATCTTGAGTGGCTTAGGCATCTATGGGTAGAATTGGATTGAGTTTAACACTACTACCATTTTAAATAGCCTAAATCATGCATTTGAACTTTGGTAAGAAGAACAAAGGTAGGCATTTGGTCAGATCAATCCCATTTAGAAACTGCAGGGTGTTCATAAAAGCTGGAGTCACGACCTAGCGAAGAATACCTATAAGGAGTATTAAAGAAAGTTAGTCACTTAAGTCAGGAAAGCTTTAGTGTGACGAAGCTATTGGATATGAGAACTACATGCAGAGGGCCATAAATATTTGAAGCCTTCCAAACATCGAACAAAGAACTATTCATCCTTGAAGTAGCTCTTTTTTGTGTAATCCCTCAACGACCTTGCATCGTTTGTTGGACTTGATAATTAATAGTGAAGAATGGTCGAATGTTCTCTTGAAGAAGCATGAAAAATAAGCTCATTGGAATTTGGTTACCGACCCATATTCATTTTGATGATAACATAGATGGAGTTGAAGATAGCATAACCATTCAGGTGTATTTGGGATGGAGCTAATCCCAGCATATGGAAGATGTGTCTCAAGAAGTCATTGAAGTGAAGCACGACTCTAGACATACACATATATCAGCTACAAGCGGTGTGACCAGTTGAAGGGTTGTGTGCTCTTTGATTGGGTCAGGGAAGAAGAACTTTTTTCTTAAGGATTCCATGTTTTTCATAGACTCTCTTCGAATATGGTTATTTTAAAAGCCAGAGCATTAGCAAGATTTTCTAAGATCATAAGGATAAGTTGGTCATCTTCTAGATCGATAAAACCTTGAGGTTCTATTGGGTGAAAGAATTAAAATTAGAGCTTTTGAGTGATTGAATGATGCATCCTAGCCGGTGTAAATAGGAAGTTTTGGTAGAGGATGAGCCTATTCCTATGGAATAGGGTATGAAGTAGACGACCACGATCGCAGAACATTGTGAAAGTCTACGGCCAGCCACTGAAAACTGAAAGCTTAATAATGAATGTGGCTACGTATGATTTATTTTGTGCTTTACTTTAACTAAAACCATGTAGCTGATGTAAAGAATTCGACGTATGTCGATGTGTATTGACCGATCGGGTTCTTTACATTAAAAGATGTAGTGCAATGTGTCAATCTATGAAGTGTTGTTGTGTCCTTAGCATGGTGTACAGTAATGTTGTGTGTAGACAGCCCACTCGTGCTAGTAAATGAGCTCGATGCCGCAATGGGATTTTATATCGGATTTTACTCATTTTTGTAGAATATACAATAGCAAAACCGTTGTATAAAGTGATACGTAACCTTTCCTTTTGGGATTGCAGGGTTGTGTTTTTCAATTTCGAGAGTCGATGGTGATAGAATTAGGGATGTGTTTAAGGGCATTTACGTAATTTGTTACATATATCCAACTCAATAACCAATCTTATTCAAAATAAAGGTGTTTTCCTCATATTATACTTGATATAATGTGTTATGTCAATTAACTAATTAAAAGTATATTTAATAGAAAATCCACAAATGGTCTGTTTTATGACAGTGGTTACAAAGTGTTGTAACCGTGAGTAATTTATCACAATGAAAATAAATATCTCATTTTAAATATTTCTAGTCAGGATGTATCGAGGCTGGATATTGATACATCTATTGAGACTTGAGTACATAACGCTCTCCAAATATCGGACAATGTGTTACTCATAGCTGCTGGGGACGCCGAGGGGTAACGTAACGATAATTATTGGATAATTATGGAATGACCCACTTGATTGTTTTCTATTGATCAATTAACTAAGGTCAAACAAAAAATATCGATGTATGACTAATTTACACAGTTCTCTCGACATGAGATTACCATTGATCTTCAATCAAAAAGGTCTGCTTTGATTATAGTTAAATCATAGCACAATGTCCATTGAATAGCTATAGTTGGGTTGAGTAGAAGCAATGGAAGTGAAATATCTTTTAAGAGAGGATTTATCTCCTCGGTTATATGAGGTTAGTATCATGGTCAATTGAAGTCAACTCATAGTCAAAGTCTTTAGGGAGAGCATTTCAGTTTATAATAATTGTTATTATTAAACCAAGGACTTTTTATTTGGACTTTAGAATTAAACGTGGATGACATTGGAATTTTTACCGTTACCAAATTTCATAAGTCTAAAGTGACATAGTTTTGACGAAGAGAATTGGTGTAAACAATATTCACAATTGGAAAATGTTCAACAAGTAAATTAGATTTTTTTTTTGGAACTAGGTAAGCAATAAATCTGGCTAGAATGTCATACCACCTACTAATTGATGTGTGAAAGTTAATATTCGAATAGGTCAATATTAATTGTTGATCAAATTTACACCTAATGAGTCACATGGTCGAAACTTTGAATTCTTCTTTGGCCAAACAATTTAATTAATTCATAATTGTTATAAATTAATTAATATTTTTGAAATATTATTATAAAATTTGATTTTGACTTGATGAATAAATATTAATAAATGTATTTATAATAGTTATAAATATATCAACCGATATACGATATCGATATGCGTTAAATGGATTTAATTAGAAGATATTTTTTTAGGGCTCTAAATTGGTTTAAAGCCCATTAAGAGGGCTAATAGGAGTGACTTATATAAGGCAATAGATGAGGCCTAATTAGGGTTAGAGAGCTTTGAAATGTATGGCTGAGATGAAGCATGATGAGTAAAAGATTAGATCCAAACATTTCTTCTTTTCTTCCTCCATATAAAGTTCTCTACCCTCGTCTTTTGAAGGGATTTTGGAGCCTGTATATCATCTTATTTCTGGCCGACCTCAAATCCTCCAAATCCCTTTTATATCAAGTTTAAATCAATTTAATTCAAGTGTTACTCGACGGCTGGTGGTCAGTACTTCAAGGACTAGCAATCTTTTGGATTGGAAATTGTTTCAAAGAGCTTATATCATTATTTCATGGTGTGCTTTCAGGCTGTTGTTATATGGTATAGATCAAACTTATTTATAATCGGTTATGTTTATATATAATGTGTGTGCGTGTATACAAATTTATTGCCACAATTAGATTAGTTGTGTTAGCATATAGTTGGATATTAAAAAAAAATTTGCATTCATATATATGTATCGAATTAGTAGTGCTAATTAGAAAACATTTTTTTAATCTTAATGATTTATTATATTATATTTAATTAGATATGTGTAGTTTATAGCCTAATTATATGTAAAACATTTAAGATATAATATTTTTTGGCAATGATGAAAAAATTATATTTTTTTCTCATTTAAATATTTTTAAATTAATTAATACATTAATCATATCAATATAAATATATTATGAAAATTATGTTTCATATCTTATAAAATAATACTAGCATAAAATATATTCTTAGCAAAAATTAAACAAAACATTTTTTTTTTAAACAAAAGCGTAGAATAAAAAATCAATTTTCGAATAATTTTAGGACATAAAATTAGTAATAAATATTCAACACATAAAATGTCATTTACGATTTAATGTAAATATAAAATTAGAAATAAAGTTTTGAAAACGATTTTTTATTAATACTTTTAGATGGATATCTATATAATACATATATATATATATATATATATTTAATAAAAATAAATTTAATCAGAGCTCTACGCTAGACCTAATCACATATATATTTATCAAAATAAATTTTACATATTTTAAAAACATTAATTTACATATATATTATTATATTGCTATACGTATATTTGTTCATAATTATTTAATGTGTGTGTATATATAAATTAAAAAATTAATATATTTATTTACATTGCTCTTGGCTTTAAAAAAATTTAAATATATTTTTAAATTGATTTAATTTTATTCATATTGATATATACATAAACACATACATAAAATGTAAATTTATACATATATATATATATATATCTGTGTGTGTATATGTATTTATATATTCATACAAAATTATTTAAATAATATTATTGTACATATATATTTATTTACTTATAATATTATATACAAGTATATAAACATATATTTGGAAAATATATTTGTATATTGAATGACCTAATGTGTTTTTTGCGACGTAATCTATACGCGGGTATGTTATACCTTGCACGGACTGATATCTTAAACATGCACATACATATGTACATATATATGATAATATATATATTTAATATAACATAAACTAAATAATACAGTATCATTTTATAAATCTAAATAAAGTAAATGATTTTATATTCAAATAAAGTTTGGAAATGTTCTAAATAAAGTAGACTTCATAGGCTTAATAAAGATTCAATATGGTAAAGAATTTGAAATTCACCTATAGCTTCCATTGCGGGCTAGACCTGTTCTAACAATCACATCATAACCCAATAGCCTATGCAGTTTAAGTTAGTGATGTTAGGGTTAACTAATTAAGCTCACAGCCTAGTTAGTAGGGTGTCTAGAAAGGTTGTGTCATGGATTGGGTTTGGGTAACCTAGTGCTATGCTCTACCTGGGTACCGGCCTGACCCAAACAAACATGCAAGCCCAAAGGTTGTCCATAATAGAAAAGACACGATTTGAATTGGGCCTTGGGATAATTTTTAAAATTGTTTGAAAATTAAAAATATAAGATTTTAAATTTATAAGACTGATTTTATTCCATGTTCACTTGAACCTATAATGGTTAGAAGAAGTGCACGTCTTATTGGAGTGGACTCTAAAGCTCTTGATAGCTCTAGCTCTAGCTCAAGTATGAATTTTCTTATGGGTAGTACTTAGTCCTATAGTTTATTTGCTTTGAATAATTTGTCTACTAGCGATATGTCTTTCTTAGCTAAGAATTCATGTTTTAATTTTTTATGATAGTCAGTTAGATGTTGAATATACTAAAAATAAGGAATTAGAACAGGTTAGATCGCTTAATAAATGAGATTGATTAGTTGGAATATTAGGGGATTGCATGATTTAGGGAAATGTAGAAAAAAGTAAATCCGTTTTCAAGGATAATAATATTGATACAATTTTACTTCAAGAAACTAAAATTGAGTATCTTGACTATTGTATTTTTAGATCCTTAGGGGGTCATTATTTGATCATTGGGCTTATCTTCCGACCAGAGGTAGTGGAGGAGGTCTTATGGTAGGTTGGAAAGATAATCATATTGGACTTTTACTATCTATTATTATGGATTATGCGATGCATTTGATATTTTCTAACACTGATGATGATTCTATTCTCAATATTACAAATATATATAGGCCTAATTAAAAAATAGGTTGAAGGGTTCTATGGAATGAGGGTTTAGTATTTGGAATACTCGCTCCTAGACGGTCGATTATAGGAGACGATTTTAATGTAACTAGATTTTTGTGTAAAAGATCCCATAGGGAAGGTGATTTTGGTGCTATGGAAGAATTTGATTGTTTTATTATTAATTGTAATTAATATAAAAAAAATTAAGTGATGGACAATATACTTAGTCTAATACTAGAGAAATTCCATCGACGGCTTTGTTAGACAGCTTTTTTATTAGTGATGAAATAGAGGATAAATTTTCTTCATGTAAGGTTGTAGGGCTCCCGAATATTTATTTGGACCATTATCCAATTGTCCCATCTTATTCCAACACTAATTTTGGAAATAAAATTTTTAGATTTGAAAAAATGTGGTTGTTAGAAAATAACTTTGAGAATTTGGTGGAAAATAAATAGCATTCCCTGATTAATTACAATTACAGGTTTCCAGGTAACATAGTAAAAGTATAGGTTAGAAAACTAAGATATTTAATATTATTTCTCAAAAAATGGAGTGAAGACATTTTTGGTAGCATTCGAATTAAAAAGAAAAAGCTAATGAATGAAATTCTAAAATTAACATTGAAGAAATAAGAAATTTAATTCTTTCAGAAAAAATGTGCTTTATAATTTAAAATAAGAATTAAATAAAATTATTGTTCAAGAAGAAATAATGTGGAAACAAAGATCTAGAGTTCAATGAATGGATGATGGTGATATGAATACTAAATTTTCATAAAACAACTAATGGTAGAAAGTATAGTAATATTATTAATTCCATTTTAATTAATGATAAAGCGATATTTGATCAAGTAGAACTTAATAAGGAATTTAGTAATTATTATAGAGATATTTTTAGAACTAGAAATAGACATAGGACTAAAGCTAATTGGGATATGCTTTACATGGAAGATTCTAGGGTAGACTTAGTAGGGTTAGATGATCCATTTAAGGAGGAAGAAATTGTAAAGGCTATAAAAGATATGCCTAATGATAAAGCTCCAGGTCCGGATGAGTTTTCTATTTTATTCTACAAAACTTTTTGGAATAAGTTAAAAGTAGATATAATAAAAATGTAATGAATTTTATGAAGGTTCACTACAGTTAGGTGGATTTAATTACACAAATGTAACTTTATTACATAAGAAACTAGGTGGATAGGTTGGATTATGTCATTGCTTTAAATGAGTAATTCTAGCATTATGGTTAATAGAATATTAGGAGATAAAATTCAATCAAGACGTGGACTTAGACAATGGGATCCTTTATCACCCTTATTATTTAATTTAGCTGCTGATTTTTATTCTAGAACTATTAAAATAGCTACCAATAATAGATATTTAGATTGTACTTGCAATGAGATTACTAGTAATGGCCTTTCTTTTTTACACTTTACAGATGATACTATGATTTTTACATTTCATTTTCCTAAACATATTATTACACCTAAATTTATTTTATATAGTTCTGAACTTCTCTCTGGCTTAAAGAATAATTCTGATAAAAGCTCAGTTTTAGTATTAAATGATACAAACAATATTGAAAATCAAATTGCACACAATTTAAACTGTAAAACAATGAAATTTTCTAAAAAATATTTAGGTTTTCTAATTAGACCACAAAAACTTAAACATGATGATTGGAATAACATTATAGATAAAATTAATAAAAGACTTCCAAATGGAATGGTAAATTCTAATCGAGAGCAGGTAGAATTATTCTTATTGATTCTATTTTATCTGCATTACCCATTTATTGGATGTCGTTTTCTCGTTTCCATAATTGGGTAACAGTTAAAACTGATAAAATGAGAAGATACTTTTTATGGAGTGGAGATAATTTAAATAGTAGCTCTAATTGTCTTGTAAGCTGGTAAATGGTTTGTAAATTTAAAAATGAAGAAGGTTTAAAAATTATAAATTTGCAAAATTTAAACATATCACTTCTAGGAAAATTTATTTTGAAATTAACATATCAAATCAGTGGTATGGAGGTATTTTTAATTTGTTTCATTCGTTTACAAGTAACACAAATAACATATCTCACTTCTTGAAATCAGTAATTTTAAACTTTAACATATATAAACTAGAAATTAATAATATTGTATACTTTGGTAATAATACCTCGTTCTGGCATGATTTTTGGTTATCAGTTATTCCTCTTAAAATGGAATTTAAAGAATTGTATGAACTATGTAATTTTAAATAGGTATTAATTTCTGATATATATAAACATAATTTAAATTTTCTTGGGAATTTAGTTTTAATCGCACGTTAACGGGTAATTCTTTTGCACAATTTGCTTGATTGTGTGCTAAATTAGAATGATATAGTATCGATAATGAAAAAGATATTATAACATGGTGTTGGGACATTAAAAAGAAATGCACGTCTAAATCATATTATAAGTTTGTTAATTTTTCAGGAACTAAAATAAAAATATTTAAATACATATAGAAAATTAGTGCTCGGTGTGGTTAATTTTACATGAGAAGTTGAATATTGTTGAACTTTTAAAAAAATAAAAAATGTTATATTTTAATAATAAAAAGGAAGACATTATGCACTTATATTTTAAATGTAATGACACTAGATTTATTCTTGTAAAAACTTTAAATTTGTTTGATTTTAATATAAATTTTACATATATAACTTGTGAGTTATATTGGAATGATATTAGTTTTCATTATAATGGTCACAATAGATTTTTATTAGATATAATTTTCACAATTATATGTTGGTATATTTGGTTTGAAAGAAATCAACGTATTTTTAATAACACAAATTTAGGTTTGGATAACTTAATATATGCTATTTCTTTATTTAGTTTTAATTGGATTTCAAATCCTAGTTATAAATTAAATAAAAATTTAAATTTAAAAGAGTTTCTTAAGTAAACAATATCTTGTATAAATGTTTTTAAGAAATCATTTTTTTTCAAATAGGAATAATAATATAAATCTAAGTTTAGATTCCTTAGATATTCAATCTAGGAGTACATTTAGTGTTTTGCCTTTATTAGGATATTAGTGTTGCAATTAGTTTTCTATGTTATTTTACTTATACCATGATAATTGTATTCTTTGGTACAATATGAATTATGTATTATTTATTAAGTAAAATGTTTTTTAGATTTTAGCCTCTGAAATGTAAGAGTGTGGGATCATATCTAAAGGTGGTTGGAGGATTTTTTTTTCAACATTAGGTTTAATATTTAAAATGTAATGCTGAAGGTGTTGGACTCCTATATGAGTTTATGTAGTACTTATGTTTTCATTTTAGAAATTGAGTTTGGAAATTATGGAATTTTTATAATTTATTCTCATTTTATTTTCTAATTGTTTTTAAAATTGTTTTCAATTCATATTATCAGGCTTATGATTCTAATGTAATTTATTATACTATTTTTAATATTATTCACATAGTATAAGTTTTATTCAATGCGGCACAATCAAGCCTTTTTTATTGTTTTGAATCTTTATGTTTTTATTCAATGGTCTGTCACATTCTATGGTTTTGGGTCTTAATCTTGTTGCTATTTGATTTTTCAAATGTTTCAATTGTATCGCTTCAACTATTACAAAAGAATATATATATATATATACTTACATTTAAATGATGTTTCGTTCATAGATCTGTTAAAGGCATTTCTCAAAGTTTAGATTTTGGTGGTAGATTCCTACATGCACTAAAGCATTTAATCTAAGTTGCTCATAGTTTTCATGCAAGCTTTATTATTCACAAGTTTTAAACCTTGTCCAATTTTGTTTTTAGCACAAATATTTGTTGTTATCGGTTTTCTTACTGATAATACTTCATGTTTCAGGAGAGTTGATATGATGAAATGTTTCTGCTTATAATAGAAGGATAAACTATCAGTTTATATTTTCAACATGTCATTATTTTCTAATTTTATAGTTTCAGTCATTAGATTTTATACAAAGGCTTGTATGTAGAAGTTTATGGTAATAATCATAATTTACAGGTCACGTAAGTTTGTACTCAACACAAACTATTAGATATATTATTAACTTTTTCGAATTTTTTTAAAGGACAACATAAGTGGTAGACAACATATGTAGGTCATGCAAGTTTGTTCTCAACACAAACTGATATATCTTTTGTTGATTTTATTTTTTATTTTTTTGTAATGGTAATATTATTAGTTGTGATTATCTAAATTCAAATTGAGTTTGTATTGGCATGTAATGATGGTATTTACTAGTTATTTTTTAGATTGTATTGGCATATATTGATTTTATTTAATTTTGTTAGTCTATATCATGTGATATGTGTGAGTTATATTCTTTATAGTATTTTTGCTAGACATATATATATATATATATATAAACATATATTTATATACATATATTCGTATCGTGACATCCTTTCTTATTGTTGTTAAAGTGTTGTTTGTTATATGCCCTTTATTATTAGTTAGTGTATTTCATTTTGCATATTTATAAAATATATATACACATACATACATACATACATACATATATATATATACTTATGTATTCAACTTATGTTCTTTGTATAGCTTTTTTAGCCACTGTAGGTGTAGGTATTGTATTAGAGAGTTTCTGTCGATGTAGAAGATTAGAGCATTTTATTTTGTTGTATATTTTATTATGGACCTTAGTTTGCATAGGTTTTGGGATGGTTTTTTCTTTTATTTGTTCTTATTTATACGACAGGTTTTTGCTACATGCCTGGCTTGTTGGCAACTCTTCTTTAGTGTAGAATAAAATTATATGAGTGCTCTTCTACTTGTGAGGATTGCTCATTTTCCTCAAAAAAAAATATAAGTTAAATTTCAAATAATATATATTATAAAATTTATAATATAATAAAAAATTTCAAAATGTTTGAAAAATAATGTAAATTAATTTTGAAGTTTCATATTTATTAATAAGATTAATAAAATAGATAAATTAATTAAATAAGTTAGTTAATAAAAAAATATATACATTATATATATATATATATGATTTTTCGAAATTAATAATTTGATTATGATTGTTTGATTAACTATATTAATTAAAAGCTAATTGATTAATTAAATTAAAGGTTAGTTAATTAAAGTAATTAATTAAAGAAAACATACGCATATATGAGAGAGATATATATGTGTGTTATACTATAAAGGTTATAATATATATTTTATATAAAGGTTGTATTAGGATATATAAAATTAATCAAAATGTTAATTGATTAAATTAATTAAACAATATTTAATTTATATGTAACGATCCGTATTTTCGGCTATTTTAAATTATTAAATTTAATGTAATTATTGGATAAATAAGGGTAGAAATAAAATTTAATAATTTATTAATATTGGTTTATTAGATAATTAAATTGTTACAATTTAATATTGGAAATTATATGAAAATTTTAATTCTGGATCTAAGGTGATTCAAAATGACATCGGAAATTGATTTAAATTTTATATAAATATGAGTATGGATGGTTAACATCTAAAATTGGATTTAAATGTGAAAAATAAGAATTTGGTAATTTTATATATATAATTGACGAGTAAAAATAGCCATTCTGGTCACTGTCTCGGATTCTGACGAAATCATTTTCATCGAATCCGTTATAGTGAATGATTGTAAGGTTTCAAATTTTCGTAGCGATCAGACATGTCATTTGGCCGTGAGAGCTCGAAACGCGTAGAAATTTAATTTCGAATTTAATTTAAATAATCGACTTTGAAAATCTATCTTTCGTATACGATCGAATTAGACTTCAAAACTAATTTCATTGCGTTCGAAATAAGGGTAAAGCAATAGAAACGCCGAATGGCAGGTTTCATTTGGAGTTCGGTATTTTGCGGACCAATCAGCCAGATATTTTCACATTTAAATAATATAATAAAATGGTAACGCCCGTTCGTGTCCTATATGCCTACCTATACGCTCCCTCTTCCCTTTTTTCTTCGAAATCGCTGATTCAAAAGGAAAGAAAATAAATCGATCGATTTATAAAAAGAAAAAAAATCTTGGCACAAACCTACGTTCCCGTATATCTCTCCCTCTTCCTTATTTCATATCTCAAATCGTATTGAGAAAAAAATGAAAGGAGATAAAAAAAAGAGCTGCGATTGAATCAAGACAACCGAGCGCGAGCAAGGGTCGCGCATCAAGGCGGAGGCGACGACGACATCATGTAGGCGAGCGGCGTGACGTAGGGTAGTGATGAGGGTTTTGTGCGCATGGGGATTTAGGCGCGGTGCTCAGGACATCGATGAAGGCTTGGGCAGAATGGAGCAGTGTTTGGCGTTAGATTATTGAGTTTGTCGTCGTCGTGTGGTTTGGTGCATCTTCTTTGCATGCGCTGGAGGCTGGGGGGTTGAGGTGACAAGCGACTGTCGATCGTGAAAGAAAAAAGAAGAAGCAGATATCTCGATCTGGAAGGAGCACGAAGGCGTTAACCTGGTTTGTCACGTTCGGCTGAGAGAAGCTTGCGTTTTCCTGGAGGTTGTCGTGCAACAGTGAAGTTAGGGTAATTTGTTAAGCTTAGTAGTTAATTAGTTTATGTTAATTATATTTTATTTTAACAAATACCAATTAAATCGTAACTCTCTCGTACGAGGTCCATTTCTTGTCATACGAGTTGCTGGGGATTCGTATCGACGTCTTCTATGATATGGGATTAAGCTGGAATTTATTTGAAGTGGAGAAATTTTTCAGTATCGAATGGAAGGTGAGTGTTTTACGCACACAATTAACTAAAAGAATTTTTATGTGGTTAAATTTATATCGTGAAGTGATTGAAATTTATTGGTTGTTTTTGGAAAGTTTAATCGACATGTAAATTGAAATCTGAATTGATTGATAGAAATTTAATTAATAGCTAAAAATGAATTAGAATTTAACTGCCCGTACCACAGATAATTTGGAAATTATTGTGAATTTTACTGACTTTTTGGATGTTTGTTTGTGATGGACGCTATTGGTTAATATTTGAATGTTATTTAATTATGATATATCATATTATCTTCCTATATGTTATTTACAGTGTGAAAAACTATAAATTGAATTCTTTCAATTAAATTAAGAAATAGGTTGAAGTGATAAATACCTATGATATTTATTTTGGATCGAAATGATATATATATTAAAATGATATATATCTATACCTGGAAAATAAATTGAAATAATTGATTCACTTGACCATAGGATAGAGAATTATAAACGGACACCAATTGGTCAAATTACATGATTTTAAAATTTGTTTTGAAATTATTTGAATGATTTGATTTTAAGAAATAAAATATCAAATTTATGGAAATCAAATCATTTCCAAATTTGACCTCGAAATGTTGAAATTTAAATTTGATAAACAAAAGTTGTTTAAATAATCGAATTTGAGATTTTGAAGTTATAATCAAAATATGATTTGAACTTTAGAAATCGATTGTTTAAAGATTTGATTTTATTCGAAATTTGAATATTGGTAAGTAAAAGTGATAAAACGATATTTGAAATTTAGCTCGGAGAATCCTGTTTAAAATTTGGATTTTTAAATTGGACATTGAAGAAAATTTTATTCAAGTGTCTTAAATCTATATTTTGAAAATGGACTTGGAATTGATATAAATCGAAATAGTTTAAAATTTAGGATTGGAGTTGAAATTAACATGCAATTGGAATTTAAATTAAGTTGAAATTGGAAGTGAAATTAATATGGAATTTAAATTCGACTTGAAATCGGAATTGAATCGAGTAAATAAAAATGGAAATTGATTTGGGTTGGAAATTTTGGAATTGAATCAGTTTGGCTTGGAAACTATTGTTAAATAAATTATTTTAGTATAAACTATTCAAACCTATTTTCCCTAAATATTCAAACTATTTTAATTTTCACAACTATCTTACTATATAAACCATTTTATTTCTCAACTATTTTCTATTAAACTATTTTATCTATTTAACTATTTTTAAACTATTTTCTAAAATTCAAATTGGTTAAGAAGTGGAATTGTTTATATTTAAATCTTGGATTTAAATGCGAATTGGGTTAATGTGAATTTGAACCAAAACTGTAATTTGAATCAAATTTTGAAGTGAAATCGATATATCGAGTTGAATATGATTTTTGAGCAAATACGATGATTTCGAAATGGATATATTTTTGAGTAAATATGATGATTTTAAAATGGATTTGATTTTGAAGCGAATATGATGTTCTGATATTAAGTACGAATTGTTTTCGAAATATAAAAGAACCAACTGGTGGGCTAAATGACGTTTGGTTGATAAAGAGACCGAGTCCTCTTATTGGCATACTCTCTACCAATATTAGAACCACTTTGACAACTGTGTACGTGGTGGATGATATCCAGAATGTAGTAGTTGAATTGGCGATTTTTATTGGAATGAAGTAAGAGAACAATGATGGATAGCTTTGACACTAATGTCATAATTAAAATGACTAAAATAGGAGCATATGTCTAGCCATTGAGGTTAGCTACCTCTAGTGACGTTGATTCCTCATATTACTATTGTGATTTCGGATTCGATGGGTGCACCTTTTTGTTCGTTTGGATTGATTGTCGCGGTCGTCCATGGATGGGTTACGACTAGCCAGAAGGGGTAAACTGGTAGAATCCTACCTTGGGCATTGCCCCACGTGCCTTCTCATATTTATCCCTATACGAGCCCATTACGACTTTGGTTTAAACTGTAAAAATGTGTTAAGCTGGATTAATGTAAAGCCTTAACGCTATTTTGATATTTATTTTACTGATAGCCGTTATCTATTATAGCGTATACTATTATATATTATTAGTTCAACGGATCCTTTGGTGATGGAAAAACTGGTAATGTCTCTTAAGTTATTGCACTCATATTTGTGATATTGATTTGAATTACATAACAGTATTTTAGTCCCGACTCGAGTGTTTTGTCTTGTCATTACGCTCGGGTCAGTCCTGAGTTTTTCCAGCATATTGAAGACTATTCTCTGGAGGACGAAGAAGAAGGTTTGGTATATTACTATTATCCCTGCATCATGCTATTCTGCTATTTGATTATTTATCCCTGATGTACATATACAACTCTGATAAATTTTAATAGATTATAATCAAATGTATAGTAAACAACTTTTGAATTATTTAATTAATTGCTATATTTTATCATTTCCGTTGTGAGATTCTGTGTTTTGTTTTCTTCTTCTCTTCTTATTTTTCTTACTTAACCTCATTGATTATCTACATTCCGGATTGTTTAAGTCGGATATGTGTCGATTATTGTCGATTTAAACCTTCCGAAATGTGGGTCGTCGCAGTTGGTATCAGAGCCAGGTTTAGCGATAACCTTGGCTTTATGGGGTTTGACTCATTCGAGATAAGGTAGCAATACCCTAGAATGAGTCTGTTTGAGTGTGTATATATATGAAAGAGCGTACTTATTATTGTTGTAAAAAAATTTATATTGTGTTTAATATCCGTTGAGTTGTTTATGAATTCTAATCGATGTGCGGGACGCCTTGTTATCGATAGGGGTTTCTAAACACTTAAACGAGGAAAGTCCACATAATATTGTTTTGAAAATCAAGTAAATGAAATAATTTTGGATAAAATATATTATATATAATGATAATTTTTAATGAAATTATTATTAGGAGATGATAATATTTAGTTATCATCAATTATTGGTTGAATAAAAAAATAAAAAAATAAACGAATACTTAATGAATTTTATTTTATGAAGCAATTGATAATTAAATTGAATTAAAATCAATTAAAATAAGAATTGGTTAAAGGGACTAAGTTGTAAACTAATGAAATATTTTGGTAAAAAAATTTATGGAAATTTTTATAAATATATTTATAATATAGCTTATATATAATGATTTTAAAAAAATTGAGAACTTTAGAGTTTAAAATCCTTTCTGTTTTCAAAAATTGTTTTTCAAAGCCTTTAAAATTAATAATACTATTATTTAAATTAGTTTTGGGCAAAAAAAAAATTTGAAAGGACTTTTGAAAAAATAAAAGCATTAAACTCGCTTAATTGCTGGAAAATAATTCTGGGGATGACTGCAGCATCGCCAGTGTTTATTTTCGAGTTTCTAAGTAAAGATTGCTGCTTAAAGAAAATTACATTTCGATTAAACAAGTTTTGATTGAGAAAATAAATTCTAAGTGTGATTTAATAAGTATATGGAAATAGTTTGAACGTAAAAATTAAAATAGTATGGATGAGAAATAAGTTTGACATTATAAATTAGAATAGGGAATTTAAATTGGTTAAACATTTTGATTAAGCAAATAGAATAAATTCGAATCCGATAAATGAAATAAAATAATTAACTTAAGAAATGTTAAAATAATCGAATTAGTTGAATGAAGTAAATAAAATATACTTAACTTATGAAATCTTAAATAAAAAAATGAATTGCATTTGAAATGAAATAGATAAAACAACGAAATGAAATTCTAAGAAGTTAATTTGTATAACTTATAGACTTGAGAATTAATAAGCTAAAAAAACGAATTTAAATTTGTAAAATGGAAATGATAAGCAAAATTTAACTTGAATAAAATTAAATAAAATGAGTAATGGATTAAAAATGAAATGAAGTTTGGCTAAATATTAAATAAATTAAATTGGATATTAACTGAATTAGATAAATTAGTAAAGTGAAGTAATTCCACTTAGGTTATGTATGAATTAATAGAATGAATACAACTTGAATTATAAAATAAAATGCAATTTGAATTGGGTAAGAAATTAAAAAAATGAGTATAATTAAAAAAAATTATGGTTAACTGAATTTAACTTAAATTGGAAATTTAATGAAATACAAGTGGAGTAGATTAAATAAAAATTTGAATGTTAACTAATATAATATGGAATAAGTTATTGAAAAATAAAATAAAAGTTAAAGTGGACTTAAGAGAAGCCGAATGAATTAATTGTGAAAAGAAAAGGAAAAGGAGGGGTTATTATTTAGTTATAAAATGAAATTTACTTTTGTAAATTAATAATGTGAATTTGAATAAATGAAGTGAATCGATGAATTAATAATAACATAAGATATGAAGTAATAATAATAAAAGTGAATTAAGTTGTGTAAAATATTTATAATAAACTTTGCTAATTTATAATGATGTTAGTATAAAAAGTAAAAAAGAAGAGGGTATATTAAGCGGAAATAAAACAAATTTAACTTAAGCAGGGTTAAGTGGAGTAATTTTATAAATGATTCACTAATGAATTTATATGAAATAGGTTAAACGAAAGTGAAACAAAGTGGAATTTCACAAATTGAATTGAATAAAGTTGAATATAATGAATTTGCAACGAATGTTAATAAATTTAAAGCAATCAATGGAATGTAAATTAAATTTAAATGTGGATGAAACAAATGTAAATAATTGGAACAAACAGATTGAATGTAAGTATATTGAATTGAAATAAATCAAATGTGAAGGCAATAAATATTGATTGAAAGAAAATGGATTGAACTAGATTAGTTGAATGTAAATAAATTAAAAGCAAATGAATTGATTTTAAATCCATTGTATGATTAATGAATGAGTATTAATAAGTGAATGTGAATAAAATTAAATATATATAATATGGCATGGGATTAATTACTTAAGTACAATTAATTATATGAATCACTGAGAAGTAATTGAAGTTAAAAGAAATAAATGCAACAACAAATAAATGTAAATAAGTGAATGTGAGCTTAATAACATATAATGAATGAAAAAAATGGAAATAAAATTGAATATAAGTCGATTTAAAGTAAATAAATAATTATGAATAAATGGAAAATGTTAATGAAATGAATGTTAATAAGAAACGAATGGAACAAATTAAAAGTTGACATTGGATAATACTAATTCACTTGGTTATAAATTAAATTAGATTAATTGGACAGATACTGATAATTGGATGATTTCTTTTGTTACAAACCATTGTTATTACGGTTTTGATTGCATATGATTGTTGTATGTTGTGTATTTATGATTTTGTTGTTGTTTGGATTCAAAATCCATGTTAAATGCTTATGTTAGATTTATACATGTTATTATATCATTATAAATGACTAATATTCGGAATTGAGTTGAGATAGGTACATACGAAGATCGTTTGGGCGTGTACGGGGATTTATATGATTTTGCTTGCTTAATGCGAGAGAACTCGCTTGCACTATTAATAATAAGATACATATCTCGGATTACATACCGCGATTTTATATTTTTTGCCCTTCGCGATGCCTCGTCATTTAAATGAGATGTATATTAGATATATATTTGGTATATTTGTGTTATATATTGATATTGTAAAAAAAATTGATCGTACCGTGCAAAGGAGACTCTGTCGAAATTTCCGTAAATCCTAGAGTTAGAAATTTTTTGAAGCTTTAAAATTATTATGATTTATTTTTTATACATTTTATTTTCCACAAACTAATATCGAAAGGCACAGTAAAATGTAGTAAAGATTTTCTAATAAGATATTAAATTTATAAGTGATTATTTGAATAAAATCCATTGTATGTTAAATTCTTTACTTAACGTCTTTTCGAGGACGAAAAGTTTTGAGTGGGGGAGTATGTAACGATCCATATTTTCAGCTATTTTAAATTACTAAATTTAATGTAATTATTGGATAAATAAGGGTAGAAATAAAATTTAATAAATATTGGTTTATTAGATAATTAAATTATTTACAATTTAATATTGAAAATTTTAATTCTGAACCTAAGGTGATTCAAAATGATATCGAAAATTGATTTATATTTTATACAAATATGAATGAGGATAGTTCATATTTAAAATTGGAGTTACATGTGAATAATTAGAATTTGGAAATTATATATATAAATTGACGAGTAAAAAATAGCCATTTTGGTCACTGTCTTGGATTTTGACGAAATCGGTTTCATTGGATCCGTTATAATGAATTATTGTAAGGTTTCAAATTTACGTAGCGATCGGACATGTCGTTTGGCTGTGCGAGCTCGAAACGCATAGAAATTTAATTTCGAATTTAATTTAAATAATCGACTTTGAAAAGCTATCTTCCGTATATGATCGAATTAGACTTCAGAACTAAGTTCATTGCGTTAGGAATAAGGGTAAAACATTAGAAACGCCGGACGGCAGGCTTCATTTGGAGTTCGTTATTTTGCGGACCAATAGGGCTAGATATTTTCATATTTAAATAATATAATAAAAGGGTAACGCCCGTTCAATACATGCATCCTATATGCCTACCTATACGCTCCCTCTTCCCTTTTTTCTTCTAAATCGCTAATTCAAAAAGAAAGAAAGAAAATCGATCGATCTATAAAAATAAAAAACATCTTAACACAAACCTACCCTCCTGTATATCTCTCGCTCTTCCTTATTTCATATCTCAAATCGTATTAAGAAAAAAATGGAAGCAGATCGGAAAAAAGAAGTCGCGAGCGAATCAAGGCGACTGAGCGCGAGCGAGGGTCGTGCATCAAGGCGGAGGCGACGATGGCATCATGCAGGCGAGTGGCGTGACGTTGAGTAGTGGTTGGGGTTTTTTGCACGTGGGGGTTTAGGCGCAGTGCTCAGGACATCGATGAAGTCTTGGGCAGAATGGAGTAGCGTTCATCGTTAAATTTTTGAGTTCGTCGTCGTCGTGTGGTTTGGTGCATCGTTTTTGCATGCGCTGGAGTCTGAGGGGTTGAGGTGACAGGCAATTGTCGATCGTGAAAAAAAAGAAGCAGATAAATCTCGATTTGGAATAAGCACGAAGGTGTTGACCTGGTTCGTCGCGTTCAGGTGAGAGAAGCTTGCATTTGACTGGAGGTTATCATGCAACAGTGAAGTTAGGGTAATTTGTTGAGCTTAGTAGTTAATTAGTTTATGTTAATTATATTTTATTTTAACAAATATTAATTAAACCGTAACTCTCTCGTTCAAGGCCCACTTCGCGCGATACGATTTGTTGGAGATTCGTATCGACGGCTTCTACGATATAGGATTAAGCTGGAATTATTTAATGTGGAGAAAAAATTTCAGTATTGAATGGAAGGTGGGTGTTTTATGCTCACAATTGACTAAAATAAATTTTATGTAGTTAAATTTATATCATGAAGTGATTGAAATTTATTGGTTGTTGTTTGATAAGTTTAATCGACATTTAAATTGAAATCTGAATTGATTGATAGAAATTTAATTGATAGTTAAAGAAGAATTAGAATTTAACTGCCTGTAAAAAATCCGACATTGATAATTAGGAAATTGTTGTGAATTTTATTGACTGTTTGAATGTTTGTTTGTGATGGATGTTATTGGTTGATTATTGAATGTTATTTAATTTTGATATATCGTATTATCTCCCTGTATATTATTTAAGTGTGAAAAACTATAAATTGAATTATTTCGATTAATCTAAGAAATAAATTAAAGTGATAAATACCTTGACATTTATTTTGGATTGAAATGATACATATCCATACTTGGAAAATAAATTCAAATAATTGATTCACTTGTCCATAGGATAGAGAATTATATACGGACACCGAATTGGTTAAATTAAATGGTTTTAAAATTCGTTTTGAAATTATTTGAATTATTTGATTTTAAGAAATGAAAAATCGAATTTATGGAAATCAAATCATTTTTGAATTTGACCTCGAAATGTTGAAATTTAAATTTGATAAACGAAGTTGTTTAATAATCCAATTTGAGATTTTGAAGTTATAATCAAAATATGATTTGAACTTTAGAAATCGATTGTTTTAAAGATTTGATTTTATTCAAACTTTGAACATTGCTAAGTAAAAGTGATAAAACGATATTTGAAATTTAGCTCGGATTTAAATCATATTTAAAATTTTGGATTTTTAAATTGGATATTGAAGAAAAATTGATTTAAGTTTCTTATATCTATATTTTGACAATGGACTCGGAATTTATATAAATCGAAATAGTTTAAAATTTGGGATTGGAGTTGAAATTAATGTGCAATTAGAATTTAAATTAAGTTGAAATTGGAAGTGAAATTAATTTGGAATTTAAATTCGACTTGAAATCGAAATTGAATCGAGTAAATCAAAATGGAGATTGATTTGGGTTGGAAATTTTGGAATTGAATCAGTTTGGCTTGGACACTATTGTTAAATAAATTATTTTAGTATAAACTATTAAAACCTATATTCTTTAAATATTCAAACTATTTTAATTTTCCCAACTATCTTACTATAACCATTTTATTTCCCAACAATTTTCTATTAAACTATTTTAACTATTTAACTATTTTTAAACTATTTTCTAAAATTCAAACTGGTTAAGGAGTGTTGGATTTAAATGCTAATTGGGTTAAAGTGAATTATGACCAAAACTGTAATTCGAATCAAGTTTTGAAGTGAAATTGATATATCGAGTTGAATATGATTTTTAGTAAATACAATGATTTCGAGATGGATATGATTTTTGAATAAATACGATGATTTTGAGATGGATATGATTTTTGAGTAAATATGATGATTTCAAAGTAGATTTGATTTTGAAGCGAATATGATATTTTGATATCAAGGATGAATTATTTTCGAAATATAAAAGAACCAACCGGTGTGTAAAACGTCATTTGGTTGTTAAAGAGACCGGGGCCTCTTATTGGCATACTCTCTGCCATTGTTAGAACCACTTTGACAACTGTGTACGCGGTGGTTGATATACAGAATGTAGTGGTTGAATTGGCCACGTTTACTGGAATGAAGTAAGAAGACGGTGATGGATAGCTTTGACACTCGTATCATAATTAAAATGACTAAAACAAGAGCCTATGCCTAGCCATAGAAGTTAGCTACCTTTAGCGATGTTGATCCCTCGTATTACTATTATGATTTCGGATTCGATGGGTCCACCTTTTTGTTCGTTTGGATTGATTGTCGTGGTCGGCCACGGATGGGTTACGACCAGCCAGAAAGGGTAAACTGATAGAATCCTATCTTGGGTATTGCCTCACGTGCCTTGTCATATTTATCCTTATACGAGCCCATTACGATTTTGGTTTAGACTGTAAAAATGTGTTAAGATGGATCAATGTAAAGCCTTAACGCTATTTTCATATTTATTTTACTAATAGACATTATCTATTATACCGTATACTATTATACATAAATAGTTTAACGGATCTGTAGGAGATGGAAAAATCTGTAACGTCTCTTAAGTTATTGCACTCATATTTATGATATTGATTTGACTCACATAAGAGTATTTTAGTCCTGACTCAAGTGTTTTGTCTTTTCATTACGCTCGGGTCGGTCCTGGGTTTTTCCAGTGTATTAAAGACTATTCTCTGACAAACGAAGATGGAGTTTTGGTATATTACTATTATCCCTTGCATCATGCTATTCTGTTGTATTGATTATTTATCCCTGATGTATAGATAAAATTCTGATAAATGTGTATAGATTATAATGAAATGTATAGTAAACAGCTTTTGAATTATTTATTTGATTCCTATATTTTATCGTTTCGGCTGTGAGATTCTGTGTTTTGTTTTCTTCTTCTCTTCTTATTTTTCTTACTTAACCCCATTGATTATCTACGTTCTGGATTGTTTTAAGTTGGACATGTGTGGACTATTGTCGATTTAAACCTTCTGAAATGTGGGTCGTCACATTATATAATATTATACATAAAACCATTATATAAGTAATATTAAATATAGTATTTATATAATAATAAAACTATTATAATATGAATGTATAAATTGAAGGTTGAATATTAAGAAACCCTAAATAGACTTAAAAAAATAAATACGTACATAAGTGTACGTATATCGTCATTTTTGATGTGTCCGACATTGAACCATGAGGGTATTTAATAAGTAGTACATTATTCCATAATTCAATATCACTTAACATATTATATTGAGGATTATGAATCTTCAATATAATGTTGTTCTCTATCATTTATATATTAATAGATTACTTGCACTTTAGTTATTGGAATTTCCTCAAGCTAAGAATGTTACGTGCAGTACTATTAATATTTGAATAAACGAGGTAAGATAACTACACATAATAGTTGAGCTTTCCTCAAGGTATGTGCATTATACTTAGGCCATCGCAAAATGATAATTCCGAGCGAATAATCTCACTTTACTTGTTGAGCTTTCCTTAAGGTAAATGCAGGGTTAAGACAGGGAACAATGGGTTAGGAGTTATATGTGATATGACTGATAAGGAGTTATCCATAGTAAGTAGGTCTATGATTTGTTGAGCTTTCCTCAAGGTTGGAATACTAAAGAATACGAGTTCAAATACCCACTAGTGAAGTCGAAAGACTTCTGTGTTTTGCTTAGGATTTGGCAAAACGCAAAACACTAGTGAGAGCCTTATTAGAAAAATGAAATGATAACATTTTACCTTTCTAATATTGTGAGAACATATGCTATATAATATTATAATAATCTACATTGATAAATTTATGCATTTAATATGATTGATAAAACGTTTATCAATTAAAATGTACAAATGAACCGAATTGGAGATTGGCAAATAGAAATATAGCATATACTTACTAATAAATGATTTTTGCAAGTTAACGTTTCAACACCCATGCAAACGCCTGATTTTGCAACTATTAGATACGTTCGTAATATGGTCGCTTATGTATTTATTCGGTTAACACCATGTATTGCATTGTAGGAGTTCTGAACTCAAATGCAATACAATACTATGGATATTTGATCTATATACGATCTCATATAAATGGTATATGGTGAACGATCACAATTTGTAATGCATAATATTTCGATAAATTAGTTCGTCCAAAATAAGAAAATAAACCTGTAACGACCCAGAATTTCTATTAATTAAAATTCGAATATTTAATTGGTTTTTGATATTAATAAGTGAAATTTATAAGTCGAATAAATTTTATTGCGAATAATTGGATTTAATTGAATAATTAAATCGATAATTTAATATTTAAAATACAGAAATAATTGAAAATTTGGTTGAAAATGATTTAAAATGATTTGTAAAATTTTATTTAATCATATTGGAGTTATAACGATGTTTTAGAACTTTTAAAATCGAATTAAAAGTTAATTTGTTAAAATTGAATATTTTAATATTTAAATCGACTAGTGAAATTAGTCAATTTTCGAACAGTCTCAAAATTGGACGAAACTAGTTCCATTGGATCCGTAATAGTTTATTATTATGGGATTTCAATTTTCGTGTCAATCGGAGTTTTCGTTTGATCGTGGCAGCTCGAAACGCATCGAAATTGTTTTAATATATATTTGATGAGTTAAAATAGTCATTTTTCAAACAGTCTCGGACGAAACCAATTTCATCGGAACCGTAATGTGATATTATTGTATGGTTTCAAATTTCAAGTCAATCGGATTTACCGTTTGTCCGGTGCAAGCTAAAACGCCTAGAAATTTGATTTACCGATTTAATTTAAAATCAAACGTTTATTGCCATAACTCACACAGATGATCGAATTAGCTCCCGAAACACGTTCCATTATGTTCAAAACGCGGGGTAAACCTTAAGAACACCAACCGGCATGCTTCGTTTGGAGTTAGGAAATTCCGGGATGAATAGTGTTCGCTGAATTTTCTATAAAAGCCCCCAATTTTTCACATTTGCAAAGAGAAAACAACCCTAGGGTTAAAAAAACTGCCGGCCGCTTCCAATAACAATCAATGGCCGAAAATCTTGCTTCTTCCTCCTTTGTTTACTCAAAATCCATGCCTTATTCCAAGAAAACTCCAACTGACAAATTGTTGGGCTCGTCGAGATCCATCGATCCAACGGTGGAGATTGAATAATTCGCGACGTGGAGAGGGTTAGGGGCTCGCCAACGTGGTAGGTTTGGACGCGTTTCTCGAAGCACAAGGAGAGCCGAGCTTTGTGGTGCTCATGCCGAAGGTAGCTCATGTTATGGGCTACGAGATGGAGGTTCTTGATCGAGCTAAAACGTGGTGTAGTTGTCGCGAAAATTTGGAGATGGATGGCGGCTATGGGTAGGATGTACGCGTTTTTTTCTGGAAAGGGGGAGATGAAGAGGGAGCGGCCGAGATTAGTAGGGTGATGGGATCAAGGGCCGAGATCAAATCTAGGTTAAAAAATATAAAATATATGCTGTAAATTTTATATTAAAAATTCGTGTAAACTTCGTAATATCATATCTTTTTCATACGAGGTCGAAAACGCACGAAACCAGTTGCGTTGGAATCGTATGGACGAGCACTATGCTATGGAAATGCATTGGAGTCGTTTGGAGTTAGCGAAAATTTCAGGTAAAATTAAACGTCCGTTTAATTTTATTCGAAGTAAAAGATGAAAACGAAATTGAAATCAAGGTGAGAGCTTCTCACTCAATCGAATCGGTTTCGATTTTAATTTTAAATAGTTGTATTTAAAATTCTTGAATGTATGTTTGAATGATGATTATTATCTATTGGTTGTTAGAATAGACATTATACGCCGTTAGTAAGCGGACGTTATTTATTAAAAACATATACCACGAATATTTCACAGTATAGTGAAATTGGTATTTTTTATGTACTTGGAGTTGATTTCCCGTATTATATAGCGGATGAGACCCTATTGCGCCGCCTATTAAGTGGATAATATTATAAATCCCATATACCGTGATAATTCCGTACTGGAACAGAATTGGTATTGTGCTAACATCTTTGGATGTAGGAAAACAGGTTGGAGGGATCCAACTGGATTCCTCAACAGTATTTATTTGATTATGGATATTTTGATATTCGTTGATTATCATATCGATATACGATTTCGTTGTTGTCGTGATTGACTATTTAGTGTGTAGCATCATTTGGCCAATTTTGGAATTTTAAAAGGATTTTAAAAGTGATTTTTTTTGAAAGTATACGTTTTATAAAATATTTTTGGAATTGATTCATTTTAAATAAATAAATGTTATAATTTTAATGTTATAAAAATTATGATTTTTGAGAAATGTAGTTAAAAGTTGATTTTTGAAAATACGGGGTTAATGATTTTATAAAATAGTTTCAATTGGGATTTTTGAATTTATTGTAAAAAGTTTAAAATTTAGGATTTATGAAATTTGATTATTTTATGAATCAAAGAAAATGGTGAAATTTTAAAGGAGTTTCAAGACGTTTTAAAATAATAATATAAATTGATTTATATAAAAGATTTATAAATTAAAATATTTGAATTATAAAACGAGTTTTTATAAGTGTTGGAATGAATTGTAAATGAATTTCATAAATGAATGAAATTTATAGAATTATAAACGGTGAAGTTATAAATGAAATTTTATAAGCAGTAGGTTTATAAAATTTGTAAAGTTATTAAAAGAATAGATTTGGGTAAATAAATGAATCTTATAAGTTATAAGATTTATAATTTGGGAAGTTTAAATAAACGATTTTGTAAACAAATAAATTATAAGCATTTAACTTATAATATGAACTTTTGATATATAATCGACTTATAAATTGAAATAGGTTAATAAAGGAGATTTATAAAAGGAAGTTGTTCTAAAATAAATAGAAATGGAATTCATAAACATTGTTTTATAAATCCACAAACGGCTTATTTTGATAAGTAAATTGTCATAGCTTTTTAATGGAGTTATATTCACGTTTTAGACAGTGAATAATCCTTTAAAATAAAATGTATAGATATGATGAAATTGGTTAACAAAGTATATTCACGTTTTTGAATAGTGAATAATATGTTAAAGAAATTGTTTTGGATGTGATGTTTTAATAGAATTAAAACGATCTAACGTTGTTTTTAAAATGTGTTAAGATTCGAAACCATAGATTTCAACATTCATTGTTGAAATAGACGTTTTCGAGAAATAGAAGGAAATGGTGGACTATAACCCTCTTGTTATAGTAAATGATTTCCGAAAGGAAATATTTTGTATAGTATTGGGGTTTATATATCTATTTTAATTTCGAATCCCTACACTAGTGATTTTGGGTTGTCGTAACGATGTTTTACGCAACATGCATTTTGGCCCAAATAAATATGTTTAAGAGAATGATTTCCTTAAAAGAATGAAATATATACTTAATTTCGATTTAAGTATATTGAATATTTTCCAAATGTTGAAAATTAATAGATTTGTGAATTACTTATTAATAAATAAGTATGGAAATGTTTTTCCAATGTGAAATGAAACGTTTTGAGAATTTATCTTTTTGAAGATAAATTGAAAATGAATAATTGAAATTGTGTATTCATAAATATTTTGGAATGTAAATCACTATGGAATTTATAAATGAAAAGGGGAATTTGTTTAAAAATAAACATTGATTTATTTTTGAAGTTGGGAATTAATTTACGGATTTGGAACGTAAATATAAAGTAAATCGTTAAGGATTTATTTTAATTGGTTTAAATGAACCATGTTGAAACGAAAGTATTTCCGTGTAAGGAAAATGATTTGAAATTTGTTTTCAAATGGTTGAAGTGTGAAAATTATATATATCTTGTAAAGATATTTTTGGAAAATAAATTATTTGGAAAATTATTTGGAATCTGGTGATGTTGTGCATATCCATTGATAGTTCAATAACCGACTATCAATATTTACCTTTAAATAGGTATTTGTAGTAAATTACTTGAATTTGAATGCCACACTTATTTTTGAATAAGCGCTCACTATTCGGGTTAACCGGGAAAGGACCTTAGGGTCGTATAACCCATTTCGAATATGTAATACGTCGTTATGAATTGCATTTGAAGACCGGTGTTGAAGACCGGATATTTTTGAAAATGGAAGGATTACCGTCGAATGTTTCTGCACCGAATGGCCCCGGTATAGAAATTCCATATGTGATGGGAAGTCCGGACGTGATTAGTGAATATCCGGATTGCAAGGACTTCTTTGTAAGTGCCTTCGGTTCTGTTCGATCCCGGAACAGACTTGTATGGATAGTATGTCTGACATTACAAATTGAGATATAAAGCTGACTTCTTTCAAATATATTTCTGTTGGTGGCGGAGAATTTATTCTCTTAGCTTAACACCCTTCTCTGAGACGTACGAGCTCAGAGGTTACGTAGTTGAAGGTTATTAGTGATACACTCCCAATTTGGTAATGTGACATGCTGAGTGTTGCTGTGAAATGATCATTGTTGATCATTTGTGATGTGATCATTTGTTTGATCATTTATCTTTGTGATCATTACTTTGATCATTTGTTGACCCAAAGCACAGCTTTGTATAAAGCGTGGCTTTGTGGACGAGACTTCGTCGAACCTCACACCCCGAAAATGGTCAAAACAGGAAGGATGCAGCAAGGTTATTAGGGGTAGCGCTCTTTAGTGTATGTCATTCCTTCTGGATAGAGGTGGTATCATGGTATGGAGCCCAGATACTTAACCTATGTTGTTGCTGCAAACTTATTACTTTGTGGTTATTGGAAATCGAGGATCCTCGGATGTAGATCGGTTACGATCGGGGGATGGCATATTCGTGTCAGTAGTTACCCAGTTAGGGGTAACCCGGCCTTGTGTTGGCAGAGATCCGGTTTGGTTCTCGGGACGTCATTCCAGAGGCGTTTCCATGTGGCGATGGGAAGTTCCTTGGCCTGACCATTTGTTGGAAATCCAAAGAAACAATACGAGCCTTGTACGGTTTTAGTTGTATAACCTGCCATGGAATATGGCGGTAACCTACTATTGAACATGGTAGCTATAGTAGGCGTACGACAATGGTCGTATGTTGGCGAAGATTTATATCTTTATTTTCGAAAATAATTTTTTCTACACTATGCACTAGTAATAATATCAAATGTTCTTTTTAATGCGTATCAAGCATCTTTGACTATCATAAGGAAAAATCTCCTCCGATTCTGCATTTGCATTGTGTGTGTGTGCGGGAGGCCTTATGGTAGTCTCATTTTTAAAAGCATTGCGAATCTATTTTAAAATTATCATGTACTTTGTTTTAAAAGTAAACTGTTTTGAGTTCTCACACCAGTCACATGACTGACTCGGAGTTTATTGTTTTCCTTCCTAAACTCTGGGTGCCCACCAATTTCCACACGGGCAGTCAAGAGTGAGGTTTATCGGGATATTCTAGAATTCAGGAGTTGCTAGAGGCAAGATGGATGGCATGGCGTATTACCAGTATATAGTATTTCTTTTCTGCTGTTTGTTGTTGTTTGATTGTTGTACACTCTGATGATGTAATGAAATGTAATGAAATGTAATAACTGATATAGTTTTTTTTGTTTAAAGATTATTTTATCTATTATATGGAGATTAGTGTCTATTCAAGGAGTACGGATTTGCGGGTCCTCACAAAACCATAGTGTGAGATTGAGTATTCAATTTAATTGGTTGCAATAAAAGATCATATTGTGTTAAATGTAACACAAGATGGAAACTACAATCTAGATATAAGAACTCAACCGTTGAATTGTCATTTTGATTAGTTTACATAAGGTGCAACATATTTGATGTCCTTAAATGTTAAGGTTGATTAAGTGTGCTTATTGTAAAGAGTTCGTTATGATAGCGTAGTAAGAGATTTCTTTTGAATGATTCAACCATTTAGAAAGAATTAATATAAGGTATAGTTGGGACGTAGAGAGTGAATTGTCACATCTACATCATAAAGGAATATTGAAAACGAGAATTGTAAATTAATAATTGATACTTCGCATTGGAATAAAATAATGTGCTATCCGACCTTTTGACCCGACTATATTTAGATTTCTTTTTGAACAAGTTAGACTCGATTATTATCAAGGCAAACAGCCCAGAGAGATGATCCTAGGTTCGAAAACCAAGTATATACAAGATCACAAGACAATGATCGAACAAACTCAAGAGAGTAGCACCCTGGAACTCACTAAGTATGGATTTGTATCTAACTTACATAGGGGATTGGTGCCGATCCCTAAAGGTACATCCAGAGTGGTTCCCACTCCTATGGAACTCTTTTGAAACACACCACACCCCTAAATATACCCAAAATGACACATTAAAAGGTGTTGTGCATTGTAGGTATAACTAAAGCTAACAGAGACTAAGATTCACAAGATAGATATAGATAAAAACAGCGGAAACTTAGAATAAAAACAGCGAAAACTTAGAATAAAAACTTAAATAAAACAAAACTTCATAATTGCTTCATAAATAAATCAAATACAACATACATGTCTGAAAATCCAATATGTCTTATGAAATAAAAACGCATAGTCTCAAAAATTAGAGTACATAATATCCCTCATAATAAGTCGGTACATAGAAAGAACAGAACCTGAAAATAAAAGAAATACATAGTAGAAATCTCCTCCAAGAAAACTCCAAGCAGCAGCAATCTACTGACTTCTCCCTTGATTTCCTATGGAAGGTGGGAAAAAGGGAAAATAGAGTAGTGGGTCAGACTAAAGTCTGGTGAATGTAGTAAGTACTAGAGTCTTTAAGCAATGCAAAAGTAGTAGACTCTGCAATAGTTCCAGCATAAATAAGGATAAAGGAAATAGGAAAGGAATAAACTAGAATTAAGTACGATTAAATATTGCTCAATTTATAAGATAGGTTAACTTTGATTGCTTGCACTTGTCCTTGATTTCTACTTTGAATTCCTAATCTTGTAATTAGGATGTAACCCTTATTCTATCCTTTCTGATCGGCTTGCTACTCTATACCACCTTTCTGCGAACCGGATGCTATATAACTCCCCATACAGAATGTTACTGTGGACCAGACGACATATATATAGCTCCCTACACAGAAGGCATTTATTTACTGTGGATCGGATACTATATATGACTCCCTATATAGAATGTTACTATAGACCAGACGACATATATAGCTCCCTACACAGAAGGCAATGGTGTCTACGAAAGACACACATACTAAGCGCTTGGAGCTCATAGCTATTACTGAGCACCCGAATGGTAGTCACACACGTAACTGCCACCATGCCCATGCTACCTTTTGCTCCACCTATTGGGTCTTCTTATTACCTCAAACTCCAGCATATGCGTGCCCCTCATCCCACTTTAGGCTAACGTGAGATCGCCGTGTCTCTATAGAAAATAGGAGAAATGTTGTTGGTATTGGCCCGTCATCCAAACAGTCTCTAGTTGCGCCCCTTATCCAAATCCCCCATGATTTGGACTTCTAATTGACTAACTACTATCATTTTTTGCATAAGCGTGCCCTCATCTCGCTTCAGGCTAATGTGAGAACACCGTTTTGTCTAATAGGGAATGCTATTTGGTGCAGGTCATACTTTCATTTTTGCTTATTAACTTAGGCAAATTATTTAGATAAGCCTTTGCATTTTTCTCTACTATCTATGCTTATTAATTTTGCCTAAGTCTTAAAATAAGCCTGATTTTGTTCTTTTTCCTACTATAACCTGCGTTGTAATCATGCTTATTACTTAACCCAAGGTCTAAGTGTCAAAATAAGCTTCTTTCATCTTTTACTCATTTTAGTTATAATTATATGTTATAACTAGGCCAATCTTTTTAATTTGGTCCAATTAACGTCATAATTAGGTGTAATTTCAGTCCAATTCCATTTATATTATAGCCTTTGAAATTTACATCTTATATTCCATTATTTCAGTTTTCTTACAATTTAATCCATATTCGTGTTAATCCTGTTCTAATCCATACGCAAAGAAGGAGGAATAAAAGAAATATGAAAGTATAAGAAAATCCAAAGCGTAGAAAGAAGATGTAAATAACATATAAATAACAGTAAATAAACTAAGTTACTGTAAATAAATGGGAAAGCTATTATTAACAAAAATAAACTAAAATTGCTGAAAAAATGGCTGAAAGGAAATAGACTGAAAATGGTTCAAAAAACTGTGAATAAACTACTAAAAAGGCTATTCTAAAAACCATAGTAAAACTACAACTACTGGAAACCCTATTATTTCAAATTACTTAAAGAAATCTTAAAATAATTACAATCATCCATCTCCAGTCCTAAGCTCTTCTTGTGGTCTTCTCGGATCCACATGGTGATGTAAATTAATTTAATTTATAACAATTTTCTCCTTTGGAAAAAATTATTCCGTCCAGGGTCCTTCCTACAAAGGTGAACTCAATTGGCGAAAACCTATAATGAGAAAAAATGTTAGGTCTAAGGGTCTATTTATTGAGGTAGAAGTGGATCTCGAACCATTAGATTTGGGGATCGAATATGATGCAACCACGCCGTAGGCTGAATAGGAGCCATCAGATACAAAAATGGAGGGATCGGATTAAAATAAAGAATGAAACGCACATCACAATAGGCTCTGGAACATTCGAACAAACAAACGTTCATAAATAACAGAGGGGGGTAGATCGGGCGGTCGACAGCCTTAGTGCCCAGGTCGACCGGCTGATCGACCTGCCTATATATATATATATATATATATATCTATATATATATATCGCTTAGTTTGTTTATTTTATAACTTGGTCATATTAGCTTGATTTTTGATGTTCTATATATGGAAATTGACCAGAAAATTACTACGGACACAATGCTCCAGTTCCCGTGGCTCAATTCTGATAATTTCACAAGGTTATCTTATTATTTAGTTAATTAAGGAACTAATTATTACGGATAAATTTTGGGCTGTTACATTCTCTCCTCCTTAAGGGATTTCGTCCCTGAAATCTCTAAGGATAAAAGGATGTACTAAATGTTTTCATCCAATTCTACAATCAACTGCTCAATCTTCAAACGTTTATCCATTGTCCTTAAGTTTTTGTAATTAGTTTTATCATACTTATGCAATTACTGTAGTGTAAATGTCTCTAACTAATGCAAAAGATTAAGCGGCCCCCTGATTCAGTCGACCTCCTTTTATGCAATCACGTTCGTGCCATGTATCCAAATGAATTCAAAATTTCCTAATGATAACTGATAATTCTATATGCATGCTACAAAAATCATCCAAATGCAACAATCTTGTGATAAACATCCATTTATAGCACCCATGGAAATAAAACAAGAATGCGCATGCATCCATATGCATATGCTCTAGTGTCCTAGTTAGGCCGATTCCTAAAGAATAATAGTGCCTATATGCATCCATTAGCATCTGCTAGCAAACACTTGCAACCACTATCATACATCATTCATAACATGTTCTATTAACATGTTTACAAATCCTACCATCCATAGGTTAAATTCTGAGTTTTGCCATCCCAAAGGATAATAAAGGAAAGAACCTATTCAAATCTAAAGATGGAAAAAGGAATTCTTAAACTTACTATCAAAAAGATATGGGTAAGAAGTATGAATCTTCTCTTCTGCTTCCCAAGTGGCGTCTGCAACATCATCTCCCCATTACACCTTCACCAGTGGAACCTCCTTATTCCTTAGTCGCACGTTGTCTCTCCCAACAATCTTTATGGGGATACGCAAATAGAAGCTTCACTTTCTACCTCCACCTCCTCCAACTGACTAGGCTCTACAACCTCCGCCTAGTTATGTAAGCACTTTCGCAAGTGCGAAACATGGAAAATGCCATGCACTTTTACGAGCCTATCAGGTAGCCTTACTCGGTAAGCCATCTTCCCAACTCTCCCTCTGTGATAGGAAATGGTCCAACAAATCTAAGGGATAACTTTCCATTTGATCCAAATCTTACACCTTCCTATGTAGGGATACTTTAATAAAAACTAAGTCTACAACCTCAAACTCTAAGTCTCTCCTATGCTTGTCCGCATAAGACTTATGTCTGTCTTGAGCCGTCTTCATCCTTCGCTGAATCAAATCCACCCTCTCAGAGGTCTCCGTAACCGTATCGAGTCCAAGTAATAACTTTTCCATAGACTCTACTCAACATGATGGGGACTTGCAAAGTCTCCTATATAAAGCCTCAAATGGTGTCATTCCTATACTTGTTTGGTAACTACAATTGTATGAAAATTCAACCAATGGAAGATGCTCCTCCCAAGTTCTTCCGAAGTCCAAAATGCACAACCACAGCGAATCCTCAAGCACCCTATTTACCCTCTCCGTTTGACCATCTATCTATGAGTGATAGGCCGCACTCAACCTTAGTCGCATCCCTAACGCCTCATGTAAGCTTCTCCAAAACTCACTAGTGAAAATGGGATCCCTATCACTAACAAAGCTAGAAGAAACATCGTGTAAATGGACTATCTCTCGAACGTATAAGGACGCCAAATACGAAGTTGTACGCTTACTCTTAACTGAGATGAAGTGAGCACTCTTGGTCAGTCTATCAGTAATCACCCAAATGCTAGTGTTTCCCTTCCTAAAACGGGGTAAACATCAATGAAATCCATAGAAATGCTATCCCACTTCCACTTTGGCACATCTAAGGAATGAAGTAACCCACCTGGCTTCTGTTGCTCTACTTTTATCCTTTTTCATATGAGACACTTAGCTACGAATTCCGCCACATCCTTCTTCATTCCACCCCAACAGAACATCCTTTTCATATCCCGATACATTTTGTCACCGCCCGGATGAATAGTCAAACAAGAATGGTGCGCCTCCTTCAAAATTGCTCTCAACAAGTCACTGAAGCGTGGGGCACAAAGCCTCCCAACTCTCTCAAGCCACCCCCGCTATGTATGAGATAGCGTTAGAGATGTCTCAAGAACTCTCCTCGGCTAATCCTATCCATAATGTCCATGAGCTCCGAATTCTCCTGCTAGCTCCAGCCAATCCAATCTATGAGGGTAAGCCTCGCCTCTAATGTCACCAACAACCTGAAAAAATGTCTGTGTAGGGAATAAAATCAAAGGTAGAAATAAACTCCAAGCTCCTCCACTCTACGAACAAAGGACTAAGGGTTGCTTTCTTTTTACTCAATGCATCCGCAATCACATTACCTTTGCCAGGGGTATAAGCTATCTCAAAATCATATGAAGTTAAAAACTTCATCCATCTTTGTTGCCTCAAGTTCAAGTCCTTCTGCGAGAATAGGTACTTTAATGACTTATGGTCGGTAAAAATCTCAAATCTCTCTCCATGCAAGTAGTGGCTCAAAGCCTTAAGTGCAAAAACTATGGCAGCCAACTCCAAATCAAAGGTAGGGTAGTTCTTCTCATGCGTCCTCGGCTACCTACTATCATAACACACTACCCTCCCTTCTTGCGTCAACACTGCTCCTAGACCTGTTCTGCATGCATCAATGTATCAAGTGAAAGGCTTAGCTCCATTGGGTATAACTAATACCGGTGCACTACTAAGGTTTCTCTTGAACTTTGTGAAGGAATCCTCACAATCCTCATCCCACACGAAAGCTATATTCTTCTTAGTAAGTTGTGTGAGTGGTGCCGAATCTTGGTGAAGTACCTAATGAACTTCTTATAGTAGTCGGCCAATCCTAGGAAATTCCTAACCTTGGTAACGTTCTTGGTGGCCTGCCAATCTTGCACTGCAATAAAATTGGTGGGGCCAATAGCCAAACCTTCCTTCGAGACTACGTGCCCTAAGAAACGAACTTCCTCTCTCAAAAAATGACACTTCGAAAACTTAGCTCTCGAATGATGACTACGAAGTGTGCTAAGAACCTCTTCGAAATGAACAGCATGGTCCTCCGTAGTCTTGGAAAATACCAAGATATCTTTCACGAATACCACCACAAACTTATTTAGGACATCCTTAAAGACGCAACTCATCAAATCCATGAAATAGGCTCGAGCATTGGTTAATCCAAATGGCATAATGAAACGCTCAAAGAATCCATCCGGTGTTCTAAAGGCAGTCGTATCTATACTGTCATCAGCGATTCTAAGCTGATGGAATGCTGAGGCTAAATCAAGCCGAGAGAAAGCCAAAGAACCTACCAACTGGTCAAAAAGATCATCTATCCTAGGGAGTGGATATCAGTTCTTCTTAGTGAGCTTATTTAAATTTCCTACAGTCCACGCAAAGTCGGAGAGAACCATCTACCTTAGTGGCGAAGACGACTGGCGCTCCCCACTTCGATATGCTCCTTCTAATAAATCCCTTCTCCAAAAGCTCACGAATCTTCTTGCTCAATGATTTCCTCTCCCTAGGTGTCATGTGCCTCACAGGTAATTCTATTGGCTTGGCATTCTCGGTCAAATAAATCCTAAAGTAAATCTATTTCTTAGGGGACAGTCCCCTAACCTTCTCAAAGGCGTCTACAAAATCTCTGACGATAGGAACGGAATGCAACTTTGACGATGATGAATCGAGAGAATAGAGAAAAATCAACATGACTTACCCTTATGGGTCGCAAGATACCCTAGAGTCCTACCACTGCAAGTCTCAAGTCTAACGACTCTCCTCTCGCCGTCTAATATAGCTCCATATCCATCCCTGAGATCATCCCATACCCCGAGAATCCCAAAACATAGACGTGCAAATTCTACGCCTAGGATAAGGATTTTCAAACCCCTATAAACCATAGTTAAGTTTGTTGATCCTCCTATTCCTATAGGGTTTGAAACAATAATGGGGTCTACTACTAATCATATGTCCAGGTGCAAAAAATTTACTAGAGAACTAAAGATAAAATAATGTGGTGCTCCAGAATCAAATAAAGTCCGAGTGAGAAAATCAGATATAGAAATCAAACATCTAATTGTGACTTCCCTACCTCTACCTAGAATGCTATGGGAAGGTGCTGTGTCTAACGCCTGAATCTGTGCAACTGGTGCACTCGCTCCATAGGGACAACTCCTGCTCATATGACCGGGCTGCTTGCAAGTATAGCACTAACCCTTCATCTTCTCCTTCAAGCAATCCTATGCCATATGTTTAACATTCCCACAACTATGACACTTTATTCCCTTCTTAATCTGCTTTTGAGGACCATCACCTTTCTTCTTCTTATTCTTTTCCCACCACTTCTTCTTTGAACCTTCTAACTTAACCTTCTCTTTAGACTCTCCCTCCTTAATTGTATCTGACATAAGCACTATCTCGATCAATGACTCATAAATAGCTTCCATCTGTACATGAGTCAGTAATAATCCCTGAAAGGGTTGATTCAATCCCTTTGTAAACTTCATAGATTTCTTGAGCGGTGTGTTCACCAAATCTATACCAAACCGCAACAACTCATCGAATTGATTGATGTATTTCTTAACAGACAAACTCCCTTGTTTCAAATTAATAAACCTCTCCAGTTGAACACTCTCTTCCACCTGAGACAGAAACTTCCAATCGAATCGCTCCCTGAATCCACCCCAAGTAACATTTCTACTTTCCAACTCTATCACCTCCCACCAATAAGATGCCACCTCCTTTAGCGGCCAAGAGGCTAGCTGAACTCGCTACTTACTATCAAACCCCAAAAGACCAAAAATCCTCTCTGCGTCCCCAACCCAAGCTCTAGCCTCTACAAAAGTATCCTTGCCAGAAAAAGTCTTCCCTCCCAAACTCGTAAAATCTTTACAAAGCTTAGAGAAATTGATGGCAGCAGGTGGGTTGATGGGATTCCCACCCGTTGATGTAGAATTGGGCATAGGCCCATGCACCTCTGGAGTCGTGGCTTGTAAGTATCTATGAAACTAGTCTAGGACTAGAATGCCCTTGGGAAGGTTCGGAGAATCAGCCATTCTAAGAAAATAAAATTATAGTTTAGGAAAGATTCAAAGGAAGATTGAACGGTGGACCAGACGACGTATAGAGCTCCCTACACAGAAGGCAATGGTGTCAACGAAAGACACCCATATTAAGCGCTTGGAACTCATAGCTATTGCTGAGCACTCGAATGGAAGTCGCGGGCGTAACTGCCACCATGCCCATGCTACCTTTTACTCCACCTATTGGGACTTCTTATCACCTCAAACTTCAGCATAAGAGTGCCTCTCATCCCACTTTAGGCTAACGTGAGATCAACGTATGTCCATAGAAAATAGGGGAAATGATGTTGGTACTAGCCCGTCATTAAAACAATCTCTAGTTGCACCCTTTGTCCAAATCCCCCATGATTTAGACTTTTAATTGACCAATCACTACCATTTTTAGCATAAGCATTCCCTCATCTCACTTCAAGCTAAAGTGAGACCACCATTTTGTCTAATAGGGAATGCTATTTGGTATAGGTCCAACTTTCATTTTTGCTTATCAACTTAGGGAAATTATTTAAATAAGCCTTTACATCTTTCTCTACTATCTGTGCTTATTAATTTCGCCTAATGCTTAAAATAAGCCTTATTTGTTCTTTTTCTGATTATAACCTACATTATAATCATGCTTATTACTTGACCCAAGGTCTAAGTGTGGAAATAAGCTTCTTTCATCTTTTACTCATTTTAGTTATAATTTTAGGTTATAACTAGGCCAATCTTTTTAATTTGGTCCAATTAACATCATAATTAGGCGTAATTTCAGTCCAATTCCATTTATATTACAGTCTTTGAAATTTACATCTTATATTCCATTATTTGAATTTTCTTACAATTTAATTCATATTCGCGTTAATCCCATCCTAATCCATACGCGAAGAAGGAGGAATAAAAGAAGACTGAAAGTAAAAGAAAATCTAAAGCATAGAAAGAAGATGTAAATAACGTATAAATAATAGTAAATAAACTAAACACTGTAAATAAACCGCAAATAAACGAAAAGGCTATAATTAACATAAATAAACTAAAATTGCTGAAAAGAATGGCTGAAAGGAAATAGATTGAAAATGGTTCTAAAAAATGTGAATAAACTACTGAAGAGGCTATTCCAAAAATCATAGTAAAACTACAACTATTGAAAATCCTATTATTTTAAATTACTTAAAGAAATCTTAAAATAATTATAATTACTCACCTTCGGTCCTAAGCTCTTCCTATGGTCTTTCCGGATCCACTTGGTGATGTAAAATAATTTAATTTACAACGATTTTCTCCTATGGAAATTTTTTTTTTCCATTTAGGGGCCTTCCTAGTAAGGTGAACCCAATTGGAGAAAACCTAGAATGAGAAAAATGTTAGGCATATGGGTCGATTTATAGGGGTAGAAGTGGATCTCGGATCATTGGATTTGGGGATTGAATAGGATGCAACCATGCCATAGGCTGAATAGGAGCCATCATATGCCAAAATGGAGGGACCCGATTAAAATAAAGAAAGCAAAACATGTCATAATAGGTTCTGGAATGTTCGAACGAATGAACATTCATTCATTCGTAAATAACAAAGATGGGTCGACCGCCTTGGTGCCCAAGTCGACGGCCGGTCGACCTGCCTTTTTTTTCCACTTATTTTGTTTATTTTATAACTCGGTCATATTAGCTCAGTTTCTTTCGTTCTATATATGAAAATTGACCGAAAAATTACCATGGACACAATGGTGAAGTTCTTGTGGCTCAATTCTAATAATTTCACAAGGTTACTTTATTATTTAGTTAATTAACGAATTAATTATTACGAGTTAAATTTCGGATTGTTACATCTTCTCTACCTACGTAGAGCCTGATTCAAGTATTGTTCCAGAAGTTCCTATGCATCGTATTGACAATCTTTATATGCAGTTTAAAGTAGCGATTCAATCTTTTGTAGATCCATCGCTTGGACTAAAAATACCTAGCAGCTATGCAAAACAACCTTAAAAACATGAAGTCAACATCAAGATGGGTCAATACAAAAAATTGCAGGATCCCTGCCAACATATATAGGGATCGGTACCGATACCCAATCCAGTATGGATAGGTATCGATCCCCATCCCTAGCTGATACAGAGTCAACATTTTTGGATGACCTGTTCTTGGCGGTGAGGTTCTATAGGAGAAATATCAACGAGATATTTGGTTATTTACCCCCCTATAAATACAAGGGGCATAGTTCATTCTAGGGATCTTTTACGGGTTGCTATACACGGACTCCATTGTACTATGGGATCCATATTGATCCCTCCTACTTGTAATCACAAAAAATAGAGCAAAAGCAATAGAATCATTCAAGTGGACATAGGCCAAGATTGCCGAACCACTATAAATCTATATATGCTTGTTTTTACTCGGTTTTCATTTGCTTTCTTCATTTAATCTCTGATCCCTCACTCTTTTGGGTGTTTGTACCATTTTGTCTCAAAAAAATTTTTGATGCTTTTATTAAGAAGGATAATCTCAGGCTACTTGGATCCATTATTTATTATTGGATTTCAAAAATATCCAAGGGATAGATATAATTTCTCTACCTTCTACAACTCAGATTCTCAAACATTTACTAGAAGCTTTCTTCCCTGCCCCACCAAGAAAAGAGATCATGTTTCTCCTCAACTAGTTTCCATGCTACTAAGACTTGAGCAAAGTCTATAGGAAGCTATCACTAATGGGTCCTAGGAAAGACAAAGCTACCGCTACCTAAAAATTTGTTGGTAAGGCAGAAAATACCGACCTGAACATTTTGAATGAAAGCACACAAGGAGCCATGAATGTTTAGAATCCCTATGACATAATCATCAGGATCGACCTAGATAGAATAATGAAAGAACCGTAGATAGCCATACAGAGCTAAAGCGACAGATCCTGGAAAACAAAAACTTGATGAACCAGCTGAATTTCCACCGTAGGAGGACTATAAGGGAGTAGACCCCACCATATTTTGACAATGGAGTTCCTCATCATCTGGCCATATCATAGAAGTGCAGGCAAACCATCCTAAAATCACTTAGTGTGGGCTAGGTATCGAGCCCCCACCTAAGGATCAATACCGTTCCCAAATGTTGAATTTAACTAAGTATGGGATAGGTATCGATCACCAGCCTAGGGATTAATACTGATCCCACATGCTGAACTTCACTAGGTATGAGATAGGTATCGATCCCCCACCTAGGGATCATTACCGATCCCACATGTTGAATTTCACTAGGTATGGGATAGGTATTGATCCCCTACCTAAGAATCAATACCGATCCCACATGCTGAATATCACTAAGTATGGGATAGGTACCAGTCCTCCACCTAGAGATCAATACCATCCCACATGCTGAATTTCACTAAGTATGGGATAGGTACCGATCCCCCATCTAGAGGGCTCGATACTGATCTTCAAATTTTCATCTAAAGTGTCCCCCGCTTCTTCCAATCACTACTAATGATGCCACGGGCCTATTCCAAATTCCTTTCCTATGATTCTATGCAATTCTTATTTGATCTTCATGATTCTAATATCTCCATGAGTAATAGACACCAAGGCACACGGGTTGGTACCCAACACACTCACCATGGATTGGATTTTCAGGCAGGAGATAGAGAACAATCCATATACATTGTTATTGACCAGGGCATTGGAAATCAGGTGGTTGCTGTTGAATTACAGTGAAGGAATTAACATGGAACTGTTGGCCAAATAGTCCTTTCAGAGGCTGGAGAACCAAATAATCATGGCTTAGCCTAAGGTTGCTAACTCGGCTAGGCCCACTGGCTAGATTTCTACTACCGCCAAGCGGTAGTCTTCCATGAATCTGATTTGGCTAAAATGGTATGAATGGCATGTGAGAGAAAGCCAGGACTAGACCAGTGACGATCGGGGTACCTCCTCGAGTTAAAATTCCTTTACTAAAGTGATTCTATGCGAGGAGTATCCATGGAGATTCAATATGCCAACTGTATCGGCATATGCAAGGAAGACTGACCTCTAATAGCATATCATGAAGTATGAATGGCATATAGATTCCGCCAAAGCGATGGACACTGTCAAATGTAGTTACTACCTAAATCTCCATGGCCCATGACCAGACCTATGGAATTCTACCGGGGTGAGCCTGATTCGACCACTCGTTAACCGACTGTTGTCCCTTACTCAGGAGCAAGAATTTGATCCATAGTTGGTGTGACTCAACCATCCACTCTCAAGCTCATGCCCATAGTTTAAAAAAATTCTATGCACTTCCTAAAGCTAGATAAGCTCGGAGTTTAATCCAAAATAGACATAACATGAGCATCCAATCTGAGATGGGTGTGACCTGACCACCCATCGACTAACTCTATAACACGATTGGATTGGAGGAGTATAAAACCAAATTGGATGTGGCTTGACCATCCGCTTACCCATTTTTATCCTTGATTTGGGGGCAGAAGCGTGGATCAGGGTAAATGTGATTCGACCATTCATCGATCAACTCTATCCCTCAGAGCTTGGATTGGAGTATAAACCTTGAATGAATATGACCTGATCGATCATTCGCCAACTCCTACCTTTGATCTATCAAGAGGAGTATAAACTCAAGATGGGTGTGACCCGACTACCCATTTGCTAGCTCTAACCTTGGACTCGATAGAAGAAGTATAAATCCAAAAAGGAAGACATACGACCGTCCATACTCCAACTCTCGCTCCTCGAGTAGAAGCGGAAGTATAAACTAAGTGGACGTGAACCGACCATTCTAACGCTAACACTCACTCCCAGAGTAGGAGCAAGAGCATAAACTAAATGGACATGGCTCGACCGTCCAACACTATCTCTGGATCCCAAATTAGGGGCAGGAGTACAAACTAAATAGATGTGAAGCGACCGTTCGAATGCTAATTCTCACTCCCGGAGTAGGGCAGGAGTATGAACCTAAACGGATTTGACATAACCATTCGTACGCTAACTCTTGCCCTTCATGTAAGGGAAGGAGTATAAATCAAAATAAACATGATATGACCGTTCGCTTGCTCAACTCTTATCCTCTAATTATGAGGTAGGAGTATAAACTAAAAAGGACATTAAGGGACCATCCATTTATCTATATCTTGCACGAAGTATGCAAAACAAAAGGTCCATACCTAGTGTAAGGTGTGATCTTACCAATGGACTTTAAACCGATGCCAGAGTTAGGCATGATCGAACTTAAATGTCCTGGATGAGTGTATATGAACTACGATCTTAATTAGTTAACTTGAACTAGTGCTCGAAGTTTGGTGTATTCAAAAATATTATCCTGGAAAATGATGCTTAAGTTGCTAATCCTAAGTGACTAATCTCAACCAATGCCCAGTGTTTGGCATTTCAAGATTACCTTTCAAGATTACCTTATGTTCGCTAGAGTGACGAAAGGTCAGCTAAATACAGAGGGGCCAAAGACTCAATTTGAAAACTATGATTAAAAGAAATAGATCGTAGGTACATTGAATGGAAAGCTTATTTCTTGAGTACTTAGACAAATCCAAATAAAAAGTTACAAACAAGAACCTTTGTTATTCACATAAAATTCAAAATGCCAAGTACAAGTGTTGTCGACACTAGAAGAACAAAGCAAAAGCCAAGGGCTAACCCATATAAATTTGACCAAGAAACTAAGATAGGCTACAAAAAGATTCTATGTACACGATACAGGCCTGCAATTATTTCTTTAGCCTCTGTTCTTTTATTTCTTCTTAACATCGAGAAACACTTCACTTGAGCTTTCACCCTTTCTCCTTCCTTCTTTTCCTTTGCTACCTCTGTCTTTGGATGGAATACTCTGCAACGATCTAGTAGGCACACTTTTAGCACTCCCATATAGAGGAACGGAGGCCGGAGTGTTTGTGAAGATCCCATCGGCATGCTCTGAGCACTCTCGGGTGGAGGAATATGGGCTTGAGCATAAATAGTTTTCTCGTGCAAAGCAATGGACATAGGAAGAGAGAAGACCTCTACCTTCTCTTGTTTAATCATTGCGGAAGGAGGAAATCCATCCTAAGTTCCTGTTCAAGCTAGCTCATAGTGGGACTTGACAGGGGTTCCAACACTCCAGTTATCACAACATCGTTGTCAATCTGAGCCTCCTGAGCCCCATCAGTCCCCTCATCCACCAAACCATCAATTATCCGCTCATCGAGCCTAGGAACCTCTTCAACTGGGATGTTGGGTATAGTTGTTGAAGTTGTGATGGTTACAGACTCCATTGTAGACAAATGTTTCCTTGGCTTATAGTCCTTAGTCGAAAGCGGGACAATTGAAGAGTGACCTGAAAATTAAGAAACAAAACAAGAGAGATTAGCGACGCTGATAGGCGACATGTCAACTCCCTTAAATACATGAGAAGTCAATGAGATACCTTCTTCAGTCTGAATTTCTATATGGGATGGAGTGCCACTAGAATTCCTTTAGGAATGGGAGAAAGCATGAAACACCTATGAATCTAAGGCTTCTCTAGGTCATACCCAGGATCAAAAGTAGAGGCGGGAGCAGTCTGTGACCCAAGTGCTTGGCTAGTAGTAGCATTGTGTGGTGTCGATCTGGAACCTTCACCTGCATCTTTCTACACTGTAGTGGCTAGCTCTGAATGATCACCCTTTAACACCTTGGATGCATCCTTCATTAAGATCACCTTCTTCGGCTGCTTTAAATCTACCTCACCACCCTTGACAAATTCTTTCTCTTCTTCAGCAATCTGTTCCCAGGCATATAGAAGGATTTTGGGATGACCATCTTTAAACCACTCTAGATTTTGAAATTTGAGAATATTAGCATTGTACTGGGTAAGAAGTGGATCACCTTTCTATTATCCTCTCTTCTACCCACTATTCTATGGCCACAACCTCTTTGACGGGAGTATGCATATCCCTAGCTCGTTTGAGCGCTTCATCCCTCTCTTCCTTGGTAGTGACAGCTCTTTGCATTAGTCGTGAGCTTGTTGAGCGCCTTTTCCTTTGTTCCACACTCCAACTTAGTTTTCAGCTCGCCTACACTCTTGTTTGCAGCATCTCTTTCTCTTACCAAATCGTGATTCCAGTGATAAGCCTTTTCCATATCATCTTAATTCTTGGTCCTCTCTTCCTCGTGTGCCTTGATGGCCTTCTCTACTTTCCTTTCATCTTTGGTCTGGGATGTTCTTTGTTTCTCAACCTCTGCATTGAGAGCAGCGATGATCCTCTTACTATCGGCCTCAATAAATTTTTATTTTCTATCTCTAGCTGCCTGTTTCTTGAGACTTTGGAAATCTTCTCGGCTACTTTTGATCACATATTATATTGATTATGAACGTTGACCAAGCAATCAATGGTCATCTTTTGGAATTCAACTCGGATTATTTTCAAGTTAGGCATAAGCATAAGATGGTCAAAGCAAATATTCAAGAATTCTTCCTTTAGTTTGGCCATTCGAGCGTTGGTAGGGAGTTGTTGCTCCACAGTATCAACCGAAGCTTCAATAGCTTGCTTATTGGGTCTATGATAGGATGTCTTGGATCCACCCTTATAATGTCAACGCTCGAAGAACCGACTAGAGTGAGTGGCACTGTAGGTTGCATAGGAATAATAATAGGAGGAAGAACACGAGAAGTTCTGCCTGGTGGGATGTCATCATGACGACTGGGTTAACTATCAGGACCTCTAGGAGGAGGTGACCTAGACCTAGGGCGATGCTTGGAAGTAGAGTCACATGTTGAAAAATATCTATTGTGGTTGCTTCTATCTCAATCATCTCTATCTCTGCAAGACCGATAGCCTAACACGTAGTCACGACCACTTCCCCCGTGATACGAGCTCGACCGACGCGTTTATGCTTGAAATGATTTCTCCTCCAAAGATCGGTATATTTACTTCTTTATCTCCATGTATCCTGCAAAGGAAATGAAAATAAATTAAATTCGATGAGCGAGGACATGCGACAAGTGAAATGTAGTGTTGTGAAGTGTACTTGCATGTGAGTTTCCTAATGTCCCCATGACAGACCGTGAACTGGAGCCTTGCTCATGGGGATGATCTCTCTCATGCTAATAGGAATGGTGTCATCATCAAAATGGAGTATGAACCATCTAGGCTCATAATCCCTATATCAAAGGAGACTAACTCGTTTGGAATTAGCCCAAAACTACCAAATGCATTAGTAGAAGGGAGAGAGGGAGTCTATTTTACTATTGTAACTAGGGGAAGCTGCTTAGAAATTTTCCATTTGTGAAGCATAACTATGAGCCTCCTCCTGGAAGCTAGTGGCTGCTCATCCGAAGATTGTTCAACCACTGGTTCATGACTTAAATCTACATCGTCATGGCCGACCTTATAACCACCACTTTCTATTGTTAGAACCTCTATTGTTGTTGGATTTTAATGACAACAACTATACAATTATACCAAAGAACCTCTAAGCGAACTTGCAAGTAAAGAAGTATCAAAAAGAGACAAACAAATAAATTCAACATGAAGACACACAATACAAAAGAGGATAAAAGTATATCTACAGAGATATAGGAAGAGATAAACACAATAGAGACAAGAAGAAGATGATAAACAAAGTATTATTAGTCATAGAGTGTCATGTATAGAATATACAGATGTTAAAATCTTATCAAAGTGGTATACACACATATACATACACATTCGAAATATTTTACAAAAGCAATGAAAGCTTTTTTATAAAATAACAATAACAATAATAATAATTTATGAAGCAAGACTCAAACTCAAGTCATTAGTGAAATCATATTTAATCAAGTTCAAAAAATGCATGGAGCAAGATTCGAACCTGGGTCACTTGTTTAGAAAGCAAGCGCTCCAACCAACTGAGCTAAGGTAGCTTTATTCATCAATAGAATTCAGTCGACTAAACAAGATCATTCAGCTGACTGAATCTGCATATGTGCACATGTTTTCAAACATACGAAGATTCAGCCGGCTGAAATCTGCCTAGAATACATTATAAACTTTCTGGTTTTAAAATCGATGATTCAGACGGCTGACTCACTCTATTCAGCCGGCTAAATCTGTAGAACAGCTAGTTTTTCGAAAGGTTGCCTCTTTATCATAAAGAGATACATATCTTAAATCAAGAGTTGCAGTCATAACTTTTCATTGTTTCTTTTCACGAATGATTGCAACTATTAAACTCTATATAAAGCAATTTATTTCATTGTTTCAATAACGAATTCTACTCATAATTCTTTCTATCTTTTCTATTAAATTCTCAAGCATTCATTTCCATATTGCTTTATTATTTCGATCACACGATTATTTCTTATGATCAAAATTACTTCCTTCTTCACTAATTACATGACATACCATAAAGAAGAAGATTATAGGAAGGGTGTACGTTATTTTCTTATCAGTGCTATTCAAGAATATATTCAATCAAATACTTTTCTATTATTTATATTTGAGGTCCTTTTGTAGTATTTTCAGGTGGTTTAAAGTCCTACTTTGTTGCTTATGCGGTTGAAGTCTTGTTTGGTTGCTCAAGCAGTGTAATACATGTTCTTCGAGGTTAAGAGAGGGTTGATAGTTGAATTTCAAAAGGAGTCTAGGACTGGATATATAACCGGATCTTCGAACCAATATAAAAATTTCTTGTGCCATTTACTTTACCGCTTTACTTTTATACTTACATTTCATACAAGTAGATAGATTGTTTAATATTGCATATTTACGGTCCATAGTTAATTTCATTTGGTATCAGAGCCTATATTTCTAGAGATCGTAAAACATCCCAGAATAAATGGCCATAAAGAGATCTAATCAAGGCAATAAAAAGATGAAGAGCAATAAGAATAACCAAAGGAGCAAATAAGCAAATGCTTCATGGCTAAACTCAGATCACAATCGGTATGCTTAAATTCTTTATATAAAGATCATTTGTTAGCAAATGATGAATTATTAAAAGATTATAAAAATTTGAACAAAGTTAATAGAATTGCATTAGCTAAGTTAAAAATTGTGAGCAAGAAATTTCCAATTTAAAAGAGGAAAATAAACTTTTGGTAAAACAAACTTAGTTTTTTGAAATTACAGTAGAAGAACTTGTTTTACAAAAGGATTTCCTACAAAAAGAAAATGAGTAGTTACAAGTTAAAAACAATCATCTTTTGAAGGAAATCGATGTTTTGCAAAATGAAAAAATATTTTTTTTGAAAATTCTTTAAATAGTTCTTGCTCTTTAATTTTGTCCCTTGAAAAAGAGAATGAAACCTTAATCGAAAGGAACTCAGAATTATCTAAAGGATGTGAGATTCTAAAACACAATAATAATATTTTGCAAAATTAATTTATGATTCTAAAGAAAATTTTGATAAATTAAATGAAAAAATCGTAAACTTTGAAGGTACAGATATCTTATCTTTCTTAGTTACAAATTGAAAAGCTTACAGTGATAAAGCGGTATAGGCTATAAACAAGCTAAAAGTAAATATAGTGCTAGATATGCATTTGCGTATGCTAATTTTAGTACTAGTTCTAGTAACTATGATAGTCCTAAAACCACTTACAGTCATAATAATACTTAGTTTATAAATGATAGTAAACATTTTTTAAGTTTTAAGCTAATGACTAATAATATTAGAATGTGGATTCCAGCTAATACAGTTGATCATGATAAATAACTTTATATTAGCAATTATTATAAGAATGTGATTTGTGATGAAAACTATATTTATAAAGATTCAACCACACCCAAATCGGTATGATTTCCTAAAATTGAGGAAATTATAAGAACCTAGGGCAGCATATGCTTTAAATGTTAATTTCCGTTTGATACCCAAGTTTACAAGTAGTAGTTATTTTTATTTGATAAAATTGTTTAATTATTTTTATTTCTTTTAGAGGGTACAACCACAGCTATTTTGTAAGGTTCTTACCCTATGGTTAACCTCTGGACCCTAACGTAGTAAGTGGGTACCAAAAATGATTATTATTTATTGCGGGTACTTAGAGAAACAATAGGAAAAGGATAGGTTTTGGAATTTTAAAGGATGTTCTATACATTTAATAGAATTATGTGCTTACAATGAAATATGGACTTTAGCAAATACGGTAAAATTTAATTTATTTTCTCCATAATTAATATTGGGTTTATCTTGCTATTCACAAGATATTTTATAAAATTTGTTATATTCACTCATTCTTTTTTATAATGACAAAGGAGGAAAAATTCATATGCATCTGATAGAGGGAGATATTGTACTTAGGGGGAGCTTTAAACATATTAATATTATTTTACAAAGAATGAATATTTTTAAAATTGTATAGTTGTCATCATTAAAAAGGGGGAGAATGTTAGAACCTCTATTGTTGTTGAATTTTGATGACAACAATAGTGCAATTATACCAAAGAACATCTAAGCTAACTTACCGGTACATAAGTATCAAAAGGAGACAAATAAATAAATCCAGCATGAAGATACACCGTACAAAAGAGGATAAAAGTATATGTATGGAGATACAAGAAGAAATATACATGATAGAGACAAGACGAAGGTGACAAACAAAGTACTATTAGTCATAGAGTGTCATGTCTAGAGTATACAGATGTTAAAAACTTCTCAAGATGGTATACACACACACACATATATATATATGTATGTACATCGAAACATTTTACAAAAGCAATGAAAGTTTTTTCATAAATAATAACAATATATGAAGCAAAACTCAAACTCGGGTCATTGGTCAAATCATATTTTAAATGAAAATCAAGTTTTCAAAAATGAATGGAGCAAGACACAAACCTAGGTCACTAGTTTAAAAATCAAGTGCTCTAACCAACTGAGCTAAGGTAACTGTTATTCATTAACGGAATTTAGCCAACTGAACAAGAACATTGAGCCGAATGAATCGGTGTATGTGCATATTTTTTCAAACATATAAATATTCATCTGATTAACCAAATAAATTCAACCGGCTGAAATTTGCCTAAAATACACTATAAACTTTCTGGTTTTAAAATTAACGATTCAGATGGCTGCCACACTTTATTTAGCTGGTTGAATTTGTATAATGATTAGTTTTCTAAAAAGTACCTCTTCATCGTGAAGAGATACATCTCTTAAATCAAGAGTTGCAGTCATAACTTTTCACTATTTCTTTTCATGAATGATTGCAACTATTAAACTCTATATAAAGCAATTCATTTCATTGTTTCAATAACAAATTCTACTCATAATTCTTTTAATCTTTTCTATCGAATTCTCAAGCATTCGTTTCCAAATTACTTTATTATTTTGATCACATGATTATTTTCTTATGATCTTCACAAATTACATGATATACAATATATGAGAAGATTATAGGAAAGGTGTACGTTATTGACTTATCGGTGGTAAGAGCATACTCAACCAAATACTTTTCTGCTATTTATAGTTAAAGTCCTGTTGTAGTATCCTCAGGTGGTTTTGAAATCCTAATCTGTTTCTTCAGCGGTTGAAGTCATGTTCGTTTGCTCAGGTGGTGCAATATATGTTCCAACGGGTTAAGAGAGGGTTGATAGTTGAATTCTAGAAGGAGTTTGGGACTGGATGTAAAATGGGAAGTTCGAACTAGTTAAAAATTTCTTATGTCATTTACTTACTGCTTAACTTTTATACTTACATTCCATACAAGTGGATAGATTGTTTAATATTCCATATCAAACAATCCATGGTTACTTTCATCTATTTCACCTTCCTTGACGTCACCTTAAGCATTCTTGACCTCTTGACCGGGGACTGAGGGCATAGCAGGGCTGACATGACCTACTTCTGGCTGTACACTGCCATCAACTACTTCTTCATGAGCATCCTCGAACTGGCTAGTTCTACAATCCTCTTCTAACAAGTAGAAGGCCGATACACGCTCGTCGGGGATAAGGAGCCTAACCTTCGTATTTTCATTCGGTTTGTTCCTAAATCTTATAGCTACAGTTAGATAAGCATCGCCTCAGGTTTTGAAGTAATATCTGCATAATTCAATGAATTGCATTAATTAGGATATGACTTAGAGCGTTCATAATAGTGTTTGAAAAATCGCTTACGTCCCACTAACCACCGTTATGTGAACCCGGGTAGACAATGTATATAAAACCATTCACTTTTGAAGGAGCTAAGCTTATTCCGAGCACCGATCACAACTTGACAACCACTAATTAGCTCTAGATAACTGAATGAGAGGCTTCCCTTTCATCGCTTGAAGTTATAAATGAATCGAATATCTCCCTCGACTGGCTCATGATTCAAGAATTTAAGAAAAATCATGTATGTGCCTCGGAGAAATGTATATCCACTCGGGTGCAGTTGAGCTGGAGCGAGTCTCATAAAATGGAGCATATGACGGATGAATGGGCTAAATGGTGCTACATTCCCAGCTATACACATATATCTATTACAAGCAGTACCCTTCTTGAGTAGGGTGAGCCCTTTGGTGATGAGATGACGCTAGTACGTCACCATACAGGATTCCATGCTTAGTACAGATTCTCCTTGGAGACACCTCATCGTCTTTTGAAGCAAGTGAATCCTCTGGATCTTCCAAAAATATGACATCCTCAAGTGTATTAGGAGCTAGCTCTTCAATATCATTTGCTTCCGACTTAGAGAAATACTTGATACATGTTGCGAGCTTACGGGTTGCTCCGATTGTTAACCGAACTGTATCGAGCAGAAAGTGTCGCTGAACTCGACTCGGCATCTAATTCAGCTTATGTAGAAATTTGATTACTAGCCATTGCATTGAAACGCTCGGAGCGTCTACAACCCATTGCTATTAAGCTTGACAGATATTCATAATAAGACGGACTAATCTATTCCCCCGTGCTAAGTGTATTCTAGTGCGGTGTTGTGGAGTGTAATGCAGTTCAATATTATACGATAGTTATGACGAAACTCTGGAGTTCAACCGAAAGGACCGTCATCACTGACTGTTCCCACTGGATTTCACATCAATGTTTATGCATAAGAGTAACATCCAAGTTTAGGGATCGACTATTAGAATGTAGAAACATGTCATTCATAATCAATACGTATGCATGTGTTCAAATTAAAATTCATATAGGTCCACCTGTACAAATTCATGAGGCAGAATTTTGAAATCTGCCTAAGTATGGGATCAGCACCGATCCCATAAGCCATACGTGCTTTTCTCTCCAACTCCACGCCAATACTGATCCCTATGCTTCCAACCACCAACGTGGAGTCACCCTAAGGTCGAATTTGTCCCTGCCTTCGCCAACTCCCATAGTCCAATACCTACCCGTGTGATAGAACATGACTGGTCCTATATGGATTTAGTTCAAAAATTAAAGGATTTGGAACTAAGAACTAAAGTCAATTTCGATGGAAGACATTAACTTTCTGATGGCAACTAGGGTGGAGGTGCTAGCATTGGTCAAGGCCAGAATTGATGGAGGTGAAAGCTTTTTTTCGAATTGGTGAAAAATTGGTTGGATGGAGCAGAGAGGAAGGAGGCGTAAGATGTTTTAGAGGTTGAATGGCCAAGCTAATGTTGAATCTAAGGAGGATGGATAGCTCGATTGGGTGTTTCGAGCTTAAGCTTTTGATGGCGGACAAGCGCAGATAGGGTTCGGTAATGAGAAAATGAAGAGAAGAGACTAAGTAGATGGGATATATACCCAAACGCAACCCATAGTATAAGGGTCCAGAGTGATAAGCATAGGTGTACGGGATAAGCACTGATCCCCCTCTATAGGGATTGGTACCGATTCTTACCATACCAAAAAAATTGAATGCACTTATGGCTATAATTCTATGGAAATTGGTAGTAATCCATAGGCGGATGAATGTGCTCGGGAGTCAATGATAACAGTGTGCGTATGAACGTACGAGTGCATGTGCACACTCGACGTTCAATTTCCAAAATCAATGAAAATTGAACACCTACCCAGGACTTTTAGAAAAGAAACCAATTCGGATAACCGGGGGCTAATAGCTTAATAGAACCAAGCCCAAGCAATTATCGAGAGAATGCATTTCAGTTTTATTATGTCAGATACCGAACAAGCTTTGCAGCAAACAGTTAGGTATAACATTTCACAAAAAAGAAATTCGATGAAAAGGTAATGACCATTTGACACAGGGTGTGGAATCCTTTCTGACGACCCTAGTCTTGATTCATAGCACACCATGTTTAAAATAAGATGTGCTTTGGGGGACAAGTATTATCTAGCCTTTTGACTTGGCTATATATGGACTGTCTGGCAAGTTAGACTCGACGATTATCGAGGCAAGCAGCCCAAAGAGATAATCCTAGGATCCAGAAACCAAGTACATACAAGACCACGAGACAACGGTCAAATGGACTCAAGAAAGAAACACCCTGGAACTCGCTAAGTATGGATTGGTATCCAGCACCCAGAGTGTTCCTCACTCCTATGGCACTCTTCTCTATCTACATACAGTCAAATTCAAGTGTTGTTTTAGAAGTTCCTACGCGTCGTATTAACAATCTCCGTATACAGTTTGAAGTAGCAATTCAACCTTCTGTAGATCCATCGCTTGGAACAAAAATACCTGAATGACTATGCAAAATAACCTTGGAAACATGAAGCCAACATCACAATGTCAACATAGAAATTTGTGGGATCCCTGCTTACATATATAGGGATCGATACCGATCCCTTTCTTATATAGATCGGTATCGATCCCCATCCCTAGCTGATACGCAGACGAATTTTTTTGGATAACTTGGTCTTGGTGGCGAGGTTCTGCATAAGAAATATCAGCGCGATATTTGGTCATTTAACCCTATAAATACACGGGGAATGGTTCATTCTATGGATCTTTTACGCGACTGTTACACATAAAATCCATTGTACTATGAGATGCCTGCTGATCCCTCCTAATTGTAATCACAAAAACTAGTGAAAAAACAATAAAGTCATTCAAGTGGACATAGGTCAAGATTGTAGAACCACTACAAATCTGTGTCTGCTTGTTTTTACTTGATTTTTATTTGCTTTCTTCATTTAATCTCTACCCCCTTACTCTTTTAGGTGTTTGTGCCATTTTTGGTTCAAACAATATGATTTCTATTCCGAAATGTAATTTCATCTAAAAAATTGTTCTCTATGAGATTTAGTTCTGAGTTCAAGATATTTGATCAAATAATGCTTCGTTGTAAATTAGTCGTAGTATATGAAATAAACAATCTATGTTAAGTGAATGATAGGAATTCAGTATGCTATTATATGGCGGAAATAGTGGAAGCATGCCATATAGCACTTATTGATTGCATCAAGGTATGAAAATTATTTTCGTAAAACATACCAAATGCTATTTAAGGAATAATAACTGTTTTTGGTGTCTACTGAAAAATAGACATAGTTATATTTCAATCTGAATATTATGGATATTCACTATGAAATAAAATTATAACATATTATTTGTTTTTCCAACAAAAGTGATGCTATTGAAAATACCGAAGCGTATAAAATTATTTACAATTACTTTGGAATTATGGACTAAGCTATAGTTTTGAGAAATAATTATTATATATAATTATGAATCATATGATACTGATTAATTATATCTCAAACAATTAAGGGTTATGCATCCATTTATTGGGGGCATCATAAGAGTTGAATAACTCTTTATATTGATACATATTGATGTTTGTAATCATAAGCCTATCAATACCAAAACGGCTCTACGTACTATGTTATATTCAGCGATGAGTTACCACCGACATGGACATGTGTATTTGATACACATGTAGTATGTCTATGATAAGCTCATAGAGTATAAAATGAAAGTAAATAAAATAAAATGTAATACAAAATAAAATTGATTTGATTTGATCGAATACGTGAGTATGTTGGAATGAAGTCCGAACGTATCTAAAAATGAATAAAGAATCAACCTCAAAACCCACTACTCCCTATGATACATAACGATGTATCGATAAGGAGGAATCGAACTTTATTGAATGAAGTACAATTAATTGTGAGTGAAGTTAAAATAGTACACAAGCTTATAATTAATTACATCTAAAAAATAGTTTAAAAATCATACAAGATAATGGTTTATAAGAAAATCCAACATATCCTAGGTCGAGGAGTTGGCAGGTTGTGTGAGTCAAAAGACTATACGTAATAATTATTCGTGAGAGATCTTCAATGAATTTTCCTAAAAGGAATTTGGAAACGACTATCATTGAATGAAAATTTTAAGTCTTGAACATAAGTTTTGTAAACTAAAAACAAATCAATTTTATATATAAGGCAATTTATAAAGTGATTATGAATACCTAATCCATTGCATGGAGAAACAACTGTTGTTTCAAGAAATACCAGCTTCACAACTAATAAATTTCTTTGAGAAATTATTGGTGTTAGAATGCATTGGGATATGATTCAAAGATAAAACTGATTACAAGGGATGAAACGAAATTAACCAAACCTAAATGAGCAAAAATACATTAGAACATATATTAAGTATTCTTGTATGTCAAAGAGAAATTGTGAGTTTTTTATCAATATCAAGAATAAATAATTCTCGGTTGTTTAATTAAACTATTAAGAGTATTGACTCTATGATATGGTATAATGTGCAAATCCGAAATAAATTCCAAGTTATCAAAATATGATTTTGATAGTTGTACCCGAAGGGATATGATCCATTGACCGCAAATGTGCCTTTAAAAGAATGATAAATGTAGTTGGAATATAGCGAGCCACATTAATAATAATACCACGAATTTCAGTTATTGAAATTAACGTAACGGATTCAACATTCGATGTGCTCAATTTGGTTCGGATCTTACTTATAGCCTGGTATAGCTTTATAGTTTGGTATATATGTGTTGAGCGGAAAGTTCTAAATATGGATTTAGACCAGATTGTTTGCACATAACAACCAAAATATCTCGAGGTCAGTGGGGGCGATATTGAGTTTGTGGGTTTTTGGGATATGATCCAAGGATGGATATGAAGATATCATTCAGAAAAGCATCAAGGTTGAACAATTATTTTGATAGAAATATCAAATAGTTTGTTTATCAATCAAAATGTAGAAGAAAGCATGTGTTCATAAGAAAGAGCATTAAAAAGTATATAACGTATTTCTAAACCATAAATAAGCAACACATTACTAATTGTTAATGATGCACTCATCTTTAAATCAGTTTTTAGTTATTTTAATATTCGACATTGGATTTGTAAATGATGTTTTTTAAACTAAATATAAAAATATTGGAAATGCCTCAAATGATATGCAAGGACACCTTATTAAAATGTTTAATATAAAACATATAAGATGGATTCCGTTTGCATTAACATAGGAATTATCATACATATTATATTGATTACGATATCGTGATTTGTTTATGTATTTGATACATACAACAAATATCAAATTCAAACAAATATCATTAAATGGTTGTTTGAGGTGTTCTTGTGTATTTATTAGATACTAGAGAACTGTTTGTAGAAACAACGAATTCCTTATGAAGAAGTGTTTAGGCTCAAACTTCTTAAGTTGTATTGATTATCATATATTAGTAATAAATTCAAGTTAAGAATCTTTAAGTTAGAAATGTTTTAATTAGAAGAGATTGTGGGTGGTTCAATGAAAAGGCTAAATGCATTGACTTGAATAGCGCAAAAATAAAAGTAATGTATATATAATAAATGCATAAATTTGTAATAGAGTTGAAAGTGATTCCAAAGGTTGAGAATCTTGTAACGTCGTTATATAACAATGTCATGACATGGTTCTAATAAAATCTAGAGCTCACTAGAAGTCGAGAGACATACTCCAAATTGTTCCACATGATAAAGATAGTTTATCTGTATAGGGAAGAGTTGATTGACAAAGTAGATAATTGAAGCATAATAGCATACCCGTTCAATGAGGGACGGACCTGACTTGTTTTTAAGGAAAATAGTTGAAGAAGTCGGAATAAGGTTCAATAACTGATCCCAAGTGCAAGTGGGAGACCGATAGAGTTAGGAATATGCCTTAGAGGCGATTAAGTATTTTGTTACATATATCCACCTCGATAACTGATTTCGTTCAAAATAAAAGGTGTTTTCTTTCTATTATATACTTGTTATAATGTGTTATACTAATTAATTTATTTAACTAAAATTATATTTAACATAAAATTCATAAATGGTGTGTTTTGTAATAGTATTTATAAAGTGTTGTAACCATGAGTAATTGATTACAATGAAAATAAATATACCATTTTAAGTATTCCTAGTCAAGATGTATCGAGACTGGATATCGATACATCCGTTAAGACTAGAGTATGTAACGCTCTCCAAATGTTTAGTAGTATATTACTTATGGCTGCAGGAGGAAACCAAGGAGTTACGTACTGATAGATATCGGATAACTATGGAATGATTCACTTGTTAGTTTTCTGTTGGTTAATATAACTAAGGTTAAACAGAAAATACCATTATGACTAATTTACATAGTTCTCTCGACTTAAGAATACTTTTAATCTCAATGTGGAAGCTCCTCTTTGATTATAGTTAAATCATGGAATGAGGTCCATCGAACGACTATAGGTGGGTCGAGCGAAAGCATTGGAAGTGAAACACTATTCGAGAAAAGATTCATCTCCTTAGTTATATGGGGTTAGTATCACAGTCAACTAAAGTCAACTCAAAGTCAAAGTCTTTGGCTAGAGCATTTTGGTTAATAATAATTATTGTTGAACCTAGGACTTTATGTTTGGACTTTAGAGTTGAATGTGGATGATATTGGAATTTTGACCATTGCAAAATTCCATAAGTCCAAAGTATATAGCTTAAAAGAAGAGAATTAATGTAAATAATATTCACAATTGGGTAGCGCTTAATATGATAAAATTAGATTTTACAGAAACCAAATAAGCGATAAATATGGTCCAAATGCCACACCGCTTTTTAAGTGTTGTGTGGACGTTAATATTCGAATAGTTCGATATTAATCGCTGACTAAATTTACACCTAACGAGTGACGCAACCAAAACGATCAATTCTCCTTTGACAAAACAATTTAATTAATTTGTAATTGTTATAAATTAATTAAACTAACGAATAATAATTATAAATTTTGATTTAACTTGATGAACAAATATTTTTAAATATATTTATAATAGTTATAAATACACTAATCGATATATGATATCAACAAGCGTTAAATTGGATTTAATTGCATGATATTTTGATTGGGCTATAAATGGCTTCAAAATCCATTAATAAGGCGGTAGGATCGGCATATATAGGGGTAATAGGTGTGGCATAATTAGGGTTAGAGAGCTTTGAAATGTAGGGTTGAGATGGAAGGAGAATGAGTAAAAGGTTAGATCAAACTTTTCTCCTTCTCTTCCTTTGTATAAAGATCTCTACCCTTGCCTTTTGAAGGAATTTTGAAGCCTTAACATCATCTTATTTCTGGCTGACCTCATATCCTCCAAACCCTCCTTTATTAAGTTCAAATCAGTTCAGTTCTAATACACATGTATATCATACACTTATATGTATATATATAATATAACATAAACTAAATAATACAGTATCATTTCATAAATATAATAAAATAAAAGGTTTTATTTAAATAAAATTCGGAAATGTTCTACATAAACTAGACTTCATAGGCCCAGTAAAGATCTAATATGGTAGAATGTATTTGAAATTCACCCATAACTTCCAATGCGGGCTAGCTATGTTCTAAGAGATGGGTAAAAAGTTCCAAAGTATTGGTGCTTGAGTCCTTTGAATACTAAAAAATGCTTGATGAGGCTATTTTTGTAAAACCATCCCGACGAAGTTTGGTTGTTCGATCCTTACTAGTGATAGACCATTAGTTCGCTTCACCACCAGCTTACTGGTTGTCGTTTAATTCTAACTAGTCAAAATGGACCAAGGTTAAGACTGGCCGAGCATAGGGGACAACGATGGTGATTCAAGTCAATTATGGTGGTGATTGGTTGAACGATGGTGACTTCAAGATAGGCATTGACGGTGGTGTAGGTGTGGTGGCAGTGGCACCAAGCTAAGGGCGACCTCTCATCATTGGGTCGAGATATTAAATATACTTGTCTAGAGAGTGGAGTAGCTTTCAAAAAATGCTCAACGGCATTGAAGACTTTAGACGGAATACTTCAACTCTTTTATCTGCAGAAAGGATGTGAGCCAACAATTGTGTGAAGTGGCGTACCGATGTTTTCTGAGTGGATTTAACACTTCAAGACAACAGTTCAAAGATAAAAGACATCTTTGCAGATGGAGCCATGTCGTTTGTCTTGATCCAAGGTATGCTTTGTTGACATCGAAGCATAATTTGGAGATAAGGGTTATCTAACATTTAAACAAAGTGACACCTTGATGTACCAGGAGTTTAAAATAATGAAGAATATATCAGGAAGCCTCTGAGAATTTTGGCTATTGTGCTAGTCAAAACAAGTAGGTACCAACAAAAATAAGTGAGTACCAAAACGCCCAAAGAAGGAAGGGGACCCACTTTGTTTTATGGTTGATTGTGTTGTCCAAAGAACGCAAGGGACACACTTTGTTCCATGGATGATTGTAGTAGCAACTTTGAAGAAATAGGCAAGTTTTGGATGGGCGAAACCAGTCGGCACTGATGCACATTGATGGGAAATTTTATCAATGAGAATCTAAAGCTTAAAGATTAAAACAAGTAGAAGTAAAATCAAAAAAACAAGTAGGCAACACCACTTGACACCGACCAAAATCGGTCAGAAAGGTTTTGGTTTTTGATTTTGACACGATCTATGTGCCTAGAAACTTGGATCCATGTACGTAGATGCTCAAAGGCATATTGGCGATTACTGTAGGGTATTTCGACTATAAATACACCTCCCATGACAACCACTTTACACCTCTGGTACTCGGTATATTTGTATGATGTGCTGAGGAAGTTTACGACCGATGTAGGACGGTGGCTTAGAATTAAAGTAGAGAAAATCCAAATACAGAAATTGTAGAACATCTTATATGTTAGAACCATATACATGATGTTTTGATGATAAAAACTATATTACAATGCTACTAATATGTTCATTAATTTATTTCAGGTCAAAACAATGATGGAAAAGGTGAAAAATAAATTGGCTAAAAATATGCGAAGCTGGGACTCAAACCCGGGTGGGCTGAGAGATGAGCGCATGCTTTTATCACCGAACAAAGAAAGCTTTTGGAAATTATGCTTATTTAGTCGATTGAAATCCTTGCTCAGTCGACTATATGAGCCTAAGTTGACTAACTTATAAAAAAACAGTCGATTCAATTAAGCCTGAAGTTTGGGAAAAAATTTCACCCCTTTAGTCGACTTAATCTGATCCTCGGTCGACTGAGCTAGTATGAAAATGGCTACCTTTTGAATTGGCGCCTTTGTGTCTCTTCACTCTAGAAGTTGCATATCTTCTCTTTTGCAACCACTTCTCTTCATCAGTGGCGAATGTGGAAGGTTGCAACCCTACATTGGCATCCCTACAACAACTATATAATCCTCTAACCATTGCAGAATAAATATACATTGAAACACAACTTTATGCTTTGATTTCCACTCCTAAGCTCTCAAGTCCTAAAGCAATTCTCCGAGTTTCAAGATATTCATATGATTCAAAGATTTCAACTAGTGTGCTTCATCTCCAGATCCCATATTCTGGTCGAATAAACTCCTTAGCCTTTACACCTCCATCGAATATCATTTGGTATGATTATAGGAATTATTGTACATCAAAGTGACATTATGTATGTCAAGATATGTTGCGTTAGAAAGTAATATTTGTTACACTACTTGTAATTATCGTTGAAGTCCTGTTTAGTTGTTGAGGCAGGGTTTTGTAAACATGTTCCTCCACGTGAAGTGAGGGCGTTACTAATGAAATACTGAAGGGGAGCTTCGGGACTGGATGTAAGATGAGAGGCCTGAACCAGTATAAAATCGGCTGTGCAATCTACTTTACTATTTCCACTGCATTTATAGTGTCATCTTCCATCTTGTGCATAGCGACTAACAAGTGGTATCAGAGGTTGGAATTCCATTGATTATCACAACATCATAAAGTATGGCCATAAAGAGAAGATCCAGTCAAAGCTCAAAGATAGTCAAGAAAAAGAAATTTCTAGAAGCGAGCAACAATCTTTTACAAACGCAAGTTATTAAAAGATTTTTAAGCATCACAAAAGGTCAATTCTATTGCTTTAACTAAATTAGATGATTGTGAGCGTAAAATTGGTATTTTAACAGAAGAAAATAAGTTTTTAGTAAACCCAACTGAAATTTTTGAAGATACATTGGAAGAACTTATTTTACAAAAATATTCTCTATTAAAAGATAATGAGCACTTAAATGATAAAAATACTGATCTTTGAAAGGAAATCAATGTTCTACAAAATAAAAATATATTTTTCGAAATTTCTTTAAATGATTCTAATTCTAGACTTTTGTCTCTTGAAGAGGAGAATAGGGCTTTAAATGATAAGAATCTAGATAACTAAAGAATGTGAGTTTTTAAAAGGTAATAATATTATGTTGCAAAAAGAAATTTGTGATTCCAAAGCTGTTTTTGATAAATTAAATGAAAATCACAAATTTTAATAAAGAAAAAGATGATTTTTCTTCCTTAGCTACTAATAGCAAAGCTAATAGCAATAGAACTAGTTCACACTATAAACAGGATAATTATAGAAAAAGTACTAGATATGCATTCCTGTATGAACATTTCAATGCTAGTACTAAAAGTAGAGATAGTTCTAAAACTAATGTATGTCATGGTAGTATTATGCTTAAAAGTAGAAAAAATCCTTTGAATACTAAATCAATGACGGTGGGTTCCTACTAATCTAACCTATCATAATAGACAATCATGCATTAACAATTATTACGACATTGTGATTAATAGTGGTAAGAGATCAACCACATTCAACTGGATATGGTTTCCTAAGTCGTAAACGTTATATCGATTGTAAAATGAGTGTCATTTTGCTTACATCTGACATATCTATTAGATAATCAACGCTTTACAATAACGTTAAAAAAAATTATTATTTATGACTTCTCTATGATATTCTCCATTTATTTTTAATTTTCTCATACTTTTTTGTTAATTAAAAATAGGGAGAAATAATGAGTATATTGATAGGGGGAGCACATAGATAAAAGTTAAAGAGAAGCATTTTACTTAGGAGGAGTTTTTATCATATAGTACGCCAATGCTTTTATCCCTTTTTGTATGACAAAGGGGGAGAAGAACGCATGCTTTAAGTATTTTATATTAGAGGGAAACAAAATTATTATGCATAACATATGTTTAGGGAGTGCTATTATTTTATCTTATAAGGTTGTGTCTTTGTTATCATCAAAAGGAGGAGATTGTTAGAACCCTATATATGGTGTTTTGACGATAACAACTATATAACAATGCTACTAATATGTTTATTTAGTTATTTTAGGCCAAAATGATGATGGAAAAGGTGAAAAATAAATTGGATAAAAATATGTGAAGCTGGGACTCAAACCCGGGGGGGCTGAGAGATGAGCGCACGCTTTTATCACCAAACAGTAAGCTTTAGGAAATTATGCTTTTGGAAATCCTTGCTCAGTCGACTAAATGAGCCTAAGTTGACTAACTTACAAAAAAACCGATTAAATCAAGCCCGAAGTTCTAGACAAAATTTGGCCACTTTTAGTCGAGTGAATCTGATTCTCAGTCGATTGAGCTAGTACAAAAATGGCTATTTTTTAAATTGGCACCTTCATGTCTCTTCACTCTAGAAGTTGCATGTCTTCGCTTCTACGGCCACTTCTCTTCATCAATGGTGAATTTGGAAGGTTGCACCCCTACATTGGCATCCCTATAACAATTACATAATCCCCTAGACGTTGTTGAATCAATATACATTGAAACACAACTCTATGCTTTGATTTCCACTCCTAAACTCTCAATTCGAAAAGCAATTATCCAAGTTCCAAGAAATTAATATGATTCAGAGATTTCGACTAGTTTTCTTTATTTCCACATCTCATATTCTAGTCTAATAAACACTTAGGCTCTACACCTCTATTGAATATCATTTGGTTTGGTTATAGGAGTTACTGTACATCAAAGTGACATTCTGTATATCAAGATATGTCGTGTTAGAAAGTAAAATTTGTCACACTACTTATAATTGTCATTGAAGTCATGTTCAGTTGCTCAGACGGAGTTTGTAAACATGTTCCTCTGGGTGAATTGAGGGTGTTGATAATGAAATACCGAAAGGGAGCTTCGGGACTGGATGTAGGAAGGGAGGTCCGAATCAGTACAAAATCAATTGTGTGATCTACTTACTATTTCACTACATTTACATTGTCTATTACTATTGGTCATCTTCGATCCTCTACATAACGAATAACGTTATAGCGCACAGACAATATATAATATAATAATATAGATGTAAAACAAGCAAGAAAGTGATATAATCAAATGAACCATATAAAAGAAAATCAGAGTGCATCAAGTTCACAGACTATACAAAACTAAAATAAAGAGTTTATACATCCTAAATAACTAAGATAAACTCTATATATGTCTCTCAAAATACAAGTACATATATAGCTCCACAGTACTGCACATTGGAATATAAGTGATAGTAAGCTCCAAAGTATACATAAATGAAATCATAGCCTCCTGTTTATACTTTGTATAGCTTTATGCGCCATCCAGACCTATTATCCCTAATCTACTCATTTAAGAGCATCCAAGATAATAAGAAGCAAAGCATAAAACCTCGAGCTAAACAACTATCTGCTTTGAGCAATAAATCATCTCAAAATACTATAAAAAACGTATACTGAAGACATAAATATAGGGTATGAAGAACTATACCTGACATGTCCCTGCATCCAAAGAGTTAGCAAATAAAAGTTGATACATGCTAATCTACTACCAAAGCCATATAAGTGTATTGCAATCGAAGTACAATGTTTGGTGTCTAAGTATACTGTCAAAATACCTACATTATGTCACACCCCATAGTGATAAACAACCATGAAAAACATAGAATCCATTAAATAAAACTCACCATCACTCGTGTGCATTGGATATATGATAACTCATGTAGCACTATCACAAACCATGGACCTAATCATAATCCCGGCTTCATTGGTTCTCAAATCCATACCACTTCAAAATGCTAGGAACCAGACCAACAATTGCAAAGCCCAGGGTAATCTGCTATTGCAAGATCTAGACATAATCGCAAATCTAGGTGGCATCCCACGTACCCCTTCTTTAAGAGTAACTAGGAGCCTTTGAGTAATCAACAATGCCATTGCACACGTCTCCATAATGGAACTTTAACATCCCATATCTGGAGGCCCAAAACTAAGCGCTACAGATGCTGCGGTCATCTATAGTATTAGCTTTCGGTGACTAAATATTGCTCCATAATGGAACTGTAACATACTCTAAAGTATTGCATCAAAGAGGGATTGTCCATTCCACGGTCATTTTACATAAACTGGTATGGACTATCCATCCCACATCCTATAGTTTTCCTAGGATAACTATGAACCTTGCTTTAACCCTATAGAGACTATCTATCCCCGACATGATGCTGACTATCCGTCACACATCCCATAGTTTTTCTAGAATGACTATGAACCGTATTTCAATCATATGGAGACTATCAATCCCTGACATGATGTTGACTATCCATCAAACATCCTATAGTTTTCCTAGGATGACTATAAACCTATCATTTTGCCACTTGATTCATGATATCCCCATGAATCTATTTGTCTTATGTTAGCCTCGTGATTAACCTATTTCCATTAGTGTCCCTAACTTAGGTTATGTTCATTTATAGTTTTCATTGGTATCCTCAAAACCCTTAGAAATCAAAACCTTTCGAAACCATTGAAACTCAACCCTTCGAAACTATTGAACCTCAAACCTTTCGAACCCACTGAACTTCAAACCTTTCAAAAGAAAATAAATCTTAGACATTCTATTTTAAAAATAATTGATACATTACCTTGGAAAACCGTTGAAACCCTTCCATTTGAAACCTTTTGAAATCATTCAGAAACGAAAACCTTTCGACCCCTTCGAAAGCTTTGCCTTCGACCTTTTTTAAAACCATTCAGTAAACAAAACCTTTCGAAAGCATTAACCTTCTAAAACCTTTCAAAATCTTTCCGGGTTCAATTTAAAACATGTGGAAACCTTCTTTTAGAACTTTTGGACTTCATTGGAAGCGACCTTTCGGCTAAATCAAAAGTTCCGCTTCGAAAGCTTTAAAGCATCATTTAAAACAACTCTTTTGAAAGCTTTTGGTTATAGTTCAATTTATAAAACAAGGGTAAATCACCTAAGTCGAAAGATTTCCTTTCAAAAGCATGGAGAAACAGCTAGTTTTTAAAACAAGTGAATCTTTTGAATCAATCAAAGTAAACTCTTCGACTTTATCGGAAGGTTCAAAACAAAACATTTATATAAAGCGGCGGTAACCTTTCGACTATGACGAAACGTTTCAAAAAAATTAGCAGCTGCAACATTTCAACTGTGTGAAAGGTTTAAAACCTTTCTTTTAAACATTTTGATCTGGTCGAAAGCAAGAAAGTCAAAAGCTCTAATTCGAAAGCAAAGCAGGTGAAAGCTTTTGGTTTATAAAATAAACTTACCTCAAACTTTTTGGCCATCAACCTTTCGACTAAGAACCCTTCAACTCTGCCCAATTCATTACGTACCAAGTAGCTTAATACCATATGCAATAGTTTTACCTTGTTGAAATCTTGAAACCTTCGACCTTGTCGGAAGGTCTAGGGTCGAAAGGTTTACTTTTGTAATAGGCTGAAACATGCTAAAAGTATGATTTTTTTTAACTTAAAAGGGACAACTTTTCAACTAGCCCACCTTTGTTTGTCGAATTCTCATTAGTTGAAAAAATATTTTTAGAAATTTGTTGCCACTATTTTTAAAGTTAATAATCATTTTATTTTACAAAATACCCCTTCGCCTTAATAAACTATATCGCTCGGTTTGGAAAATGTGGTTTGCAACTATTTGTCGGCCCGAGGGTTTGGCAAATGTGGTTCAGTCTTGTGTGGTTCAGCATTGGACATCGCTTGGCATCGGACATCGCTCGACATCGGATATCGCTCGGCATCGGATATCGCTCGGCATTGGACATCGCTCGGCGTTGTGGTTCGGTCAGAGTCACTCGGCGTTGTGGTTCGGCCTTGGTTACCGTTCGACATGTGTGGGTTAGCTATACTCGCTCGGTTGAAGAGAGTCGGCGTATATGTGCTTTGAGTTCTAGCATGAACTACTTCGGGTTGTCACCTAGGAAGGTCGGGTCGGCATGTACAGAGCTCGGGGTCGGTTATAATGATAACTCTGGTTCGACCATGGCCTTGATGGGCCCGGGTCACTCAGAAAGCCCAATAACTCAGGTTTTGGCTATAAATACAGCATGTGGGGGGTTCACTAAAGGGATCTTCTTTCTACTCTCTGGCTTTTTATTTTCTAAGGCTAGGACTACTCTGCCATTTTGCAACTGTAATTGATTATTACAACAATAAAAATGAAATTTCTAACATAGGTCGAAGTCAACTGAACCACTATTAAATATGTTGTTTTTTTACTGCTTTCATTTTCATGATTACTATTCTTTGTATTTACACTCTCTACATACATCATATCTGTAATTTGTGACTGTGATTTGGTGCTTTCATCTGGATTTAGGTGTTAGTGGCCAATTTTGGCGCTAACAGCCTTGTTATTTACTAACCCTTTTGTTTAGATTATTTTAAATCAATTTAGACACTATCATGGAACGACTACCATTAGCTAAAACAAATCTCAACCCATTAATCTCCATTTTATTTTATTTAATTTAACCAATTAAATATCCTAAATCATGTCATGAAAATATGGGTTGTTATAGACTCCCCACCTCAAAGAATTTCATCCTCGAAATTACGATAAGGTACACAGCAAAACAATCAAAGGTAAAACATACCATCGAACAAGTCAGGATAAGTATCTGATGAACGTATTTCTCTGTATTTTAAACCGTTTGTTTCATATATTTTTATTTTAATAAAGAGGTATTATACGGGTATTTTGTAGTGGTTTTGCAGATTAGATTCCAAAGTGCACCGTTGAAATTAATCGGTTATGCCGTCCATTGGTTCAAAAATCACGCAGCAAAGAGTGCAACATTTTGAGCACTGAAATAAATCAAAGTAAAAATCATTTCAAAATGCTAGCTTACCTTCATACTTGGTTTAAGTGCGGTCACATATAATTTAGTCATGAGAATATCAAATAATACATGGCCACGTTGTAAACCAAAATAGGACACATTCAAAAGTAGCTCATGTGTGAATTTGGACCAATTCACATATAAAAGCATGATCACCTTTTTAAGCAACAGAGGACTGGATCAAAGGAGCAGCTAACAGGGATGCCAAACACTCAACATATATGTTTCAAGCATTGATGTGGAAAATGACTCTTCACCAATTCAAGAAATGGACCTAGTCAATACATATATCTCGGCAGCTACTATGAAGAGGACCAGTTCTATTGCTAAAAAGATGGACTGATTTTAGGGGTTGAAAGCCTATATATACAGCATTATACAACACCTTGAAATCATCTCTTACCCCATCACTCTTCTTCAAGTTCAATTCTAAATTCAGCATTGTTTTATTTTCGAACAAAATACGTAGGATTGTTGATTAGATTAGCAATTTATTTATTCTTGTTCTTAGTTATTGCACTCTTTTCAGTTAGTTAATAAATATTTCAATTGTTTGCTCTGTTATTCACTTTTCCGCAATTTCAATTTCTGTTTTGAATTTTACAATTTTATATTTTGGTTGCAATTTCGATTAGTTTCGGAATCGATTCGGGGTATATTTTTATTTTTATTTTCTGTTCAAGATCCACCATCGAATTTGTTTAACACGCCTAAGATTTAAATAGGGATATCAAATATTTTAAAACACAATTCCCTGTGTTCGACCTGCATACTACACGCCTGTGCGCTTGCAGAATTTATTAAAATTTGTGCTTTTCTAATCAATAGAAAAGTCGCAACAAGTTTTTGGCGCCGTTGCCGGGGAGTCGCTATTTTGAAATTTTTGATTTTTCGTTTTTAAGTCTATTCGTGTTAATTTATTTATTTTTGCATTAGTTTTCAAAAAAAAATCATTTTTTTTTCGTTTTTCGGTTCCTTTCACCAAAGTAGCGTTTTACTTTAAAAAAAAGAACTAACTTTCGCTTCATGTTCACTGCATTGTTTTCACGTAACTATATTAATGTTGCATGTTTCATACATTAGTTTAGTTTTCATACTTGCTACTTGCATTAATTTAGTTTTTGTTCATATTTGCGTAGCTTATTCTCATATTCACGTAACCATCTTTTAGTAGCTTGCCTTTTCACTTTCATAACTCATCTAGCTTGCATTTTCACTTTCAAGTATTCGTTTTTTTTTAGTTCATACGTAAGATTCACTTTCTCTTCAAATGAAAGTATTCATTTTCACTTTCAAATATTTCACAAATTTTCACACGTAAGTTCATTTTCAACTTTCAAGTATTCATCTCAAGTATTCATTTTCACACGTAAGGTCATTTTCAAAATAGTTCACACGTAAGGTCATTTTCAAGTATTCGTTTTCACTTTCAAATATTTCACAATTTTTTTTTTTGCATATATTTATTTACTCACATAACATAGCAGTACGTAGCAGTTTCACTTAGTGCACCGATTTCACATTTCACATTTAGTGATTACTGTTACTATATTTCAGAAAAAAACATTTTTTTTCGTTCATGTTCCTTTTGTTTACTGTATTCATTCACATTTGCTCTCTTTCATTTTGCATTCATTCACGTTAGTTCTATTTTAATTTTATACGTTTTAACTTTTGCATTCACATTAGTATTTTTGGCCACATCGGTTTTCACAAAAACATTCACATTAGTTTGCATATTTTAATTTCCAGCGCCTACAATATCTCGCCCTCTACATACTTTGTCTACCATGCATGTTTTAATTATCATGTTGGCACTCACATCCAAGTTAGTTTTAACTTTTTGCATGAAATTCCTTTCGTTTTTTTTATGTGATTCACGTGACTCATAGCTTCGTGTGTTACAAATTGTGCTTTTCATTTTTTTTCCGTGCCACCTTGCCTACTTTGTGCTTTCATTCTTCACTTTTATGTTTTTATTTTATTTTGTGCAACATTTACAGATTTATGTGAATCACATCAATAGCATCAAGTAATAAACAACAGACCAACTCAGTGAAATTAAACTCCAACTCGGTAGATCTCAACCATTCGCTAGCGCTACTCAGTTGTACTCTGGACGGACTGCCATACCCCTCTGTGAGTAATTTTCTACTCTACAGGTGCCCAACTGAAAACTGTTTAAATCAACTTTTGGCTATTACACCTTGATTTGTTTATGCGCGTTTGGGCAAGAAATAATTTTAACCGTTTAGAAAGCCAAAATATTTTATTCAACAAATCAACGGAAATTTCAAATCAAACAAATATGAGCAATCACGGTTCACAACACGGTTCACATCACAGTTCACACCACAATTCACCAAAATTATCACCTAAATCACATGTTGGAAATAATGAATTTTACGAGAACTGACCATTATCCCTTAGAGACCGATGCTATCCAACACAGACTGTTCAACCTTCGGTTATTTCATTTCCACCCGCCGAAGGAAATAATTTTGAGCTAAAACATTCTTTTATCCAAGGGGTACCAAAATTCACTGGGTCTGAAAATGCTTATGAATTTCTTAGTGAATTTGAGTTATATGCTTCTACAACTAAAATGCAGAAACTTTCTAATGAATCCATTAAGTTAAGACTTATTCCATTGCGCTTCTAGAAAGTGTGAAAAGATGGCTTAATTCTCTTCCTAAAAATTCAATTAAGAGTTGGGACAATTTCGTTACTATATTTTTGAAAAAGTTTTTCCCTTTCCACAAAACTCTTAAAATTCAAACTGAAATCAACCAATTCTCTCAGAATGAAGGAGAAACTTTTCCAGAATATTTTGAAAGGTTCAATCAATTGTTATATAGTTGCCCAAATCATGCAATCCCTAAACACGTTTTGTGCCAAATCGTTTATGAAGGGCTTAACTATCAAATAAGATCCCAACTCGAATCAACGTGCGGAGGAGAATTCATGGCAAAATTGGACGAGGAAGCTTGGGAATTTTTAGAAGAGTATTCGAAAAAGGATATGTAACAGGAAACAATTCGTGTTTCAATTCATGCTCCAAATAGAGGAGTACATGCCATTGACCCATCACATCTTCCCATAGATACCCAAACTCCTCAAGAAGGAGAAGGACTACCTCATTACTACACACAAGACCAAATCAATGCTATAGCTCAAAACAGTCCTTATTCATCCACATACAACCCTAACTGGAAGCATCATCCAAATTTTTCATGGTCAAATCCTAACAATGTGGCTAATCCATCGCATATGTATCTAATGATACCAAATCCGAATTATCGAACCCCAACATCTAATGCTCAAAATGCACAACTAACTCCTCAAACAAAACCTTCGAATCAACCATACAGGCATCCTAATTTCAATCCATCAACCCAACCTTCTCAGCCTTCACAAGAAATTGCTCGATTGGAAAAACAACTCTCTAAACAAAATGAACAAATCACTAACCAAGATGCAAGAATTGAGCAAATCACCAAACAAAATGAACAAATGTTGATAATGATGAAGGATCTCATGAAAATTAATGAGAAAGGTAAATTGCCTAGTCAAACCGAAGTGAATCCAAAGTATAACTCTCGAGGAGTAAATCTTTGTGAGGACGAAGATGTAAATCTAGTTAATGCTGTCACCACATTGAGGTCTGGAAAGAAGGTGGACAACCATGTCGGCAACCCCGACGTCCTTCTTAAGTCTTCTGTTGTTCAAAATTCTGAAACTCAGTCAACAACCACTATTGTTAATCCAAACAACTCTAATTCTTCATCCAAGGTCGGCAATCCCGACCACTCTTCACTTTCTGATGTTGGTAGCCCCAACATTTCAGCGCCCTTATCTTCACCCTCTAACATAACACCTTCTTCTTCGAATGAAAAAACTTTCGAACGAGTCTATAAACCCATTGCTCCATTTCGCCATAGACTCTGCAAAAAGAAGAAGCCCGCTAATTTTGACCAAATTCTTGAAATCTTTAAACAAGTTCGACTAAATATTCCACCTCTTGACACCATCGAGCAAATTCCTCAATATGCCAAATGTCTGAAAGAGCTATGTACTCAAAAACATGCCAGGAACGTTCCTAAGACTGCATTTCTAACTGCAAACACTAGCTCTGTTCTTTCAAATCCCTCCCTCCCCAATCAAGTATATGGACCCCGGTTGTCCTACAATCGGCTGTAAAATAGGTAATACTCACATTAGTCATGCCTTACTCGATCTTGGAGCGAGTGTGAATCTTTTGCCTTATACTGTGTACTGTCAACTTGGACTAGGGGAATTAAAACCTACAAACATCACAATTAAACTAGCTGATCGATCTTTCAAAAAACCATTGGGCACAATTGAAGATATTTTGATACAAATCGAGCAATTCTATTTCCCAGTCGATTTCATAGTCCTAGAGACTGCACCTGTCTCAAATCCCAATGGTCAGATTCTTTTGATATTAGGTCGTCCATTTTTAGCAACATCAAATGCTATCATAAATTGTAGGAATGGTCAACTCCGACTTTCCTTTGGGCACCTAACCATTGAACTAAATATCTTCAGTCTTAACAGACAACCAAGGGATCTTGAAACAGAAGAAGTTGACATGACCCAAACCATTGTGGAAAATGATTGTAGTGATACTACGGAGTCTCTTAACATGTGCCTAGATCATATTAGTTCCAACTTCCATGAAGATGAATACATTTATGAATTAAATGATATGCTCTGCTCTTTTCATAATTCACTAGAATTCAATCAGTTTATGTCTACTAAAGCCTCAAAAGAAGAAAGCCCTAAATTAGATCTCAAACCCCTTCCAAGCAATCTTAAGTACGCATATTTAGATTCTTCTGAAAATTTCCCTGTAATCTTGGCATCCGATCTTCTTAGGGACCAAGAAGAACAACTTTTGAAAATTTTAAAGGAAAATAAAGAGGCATTAGGATGGGTAATCACTGACATTAAGGGAATTAGTCCATCAATCATTGAACATCGAATACATTTAGTCGACGAGGTTAAATCCACCCGCGAAGCTCAAAGGCGATTAAACCCTAATATGAGAGAAGTGGTAAAGGAAGAAATTATCAAATGTCTAGAAAATAACATTATCTACCCTATCTCTGACAGTACTTGGGTAAGTCCGGTACAAGTTGTACAAAGAAGTCTGGAATCACTGTGACCAAAAATGAGAATAACGAACTTGTTCCGACAAAAGTCAAAACAAAATGGCGTGTTTGCATCGACTATCGAAAACTCAATGCAGCAACAAGAAATGATCATTTTCCCCTCCCTTTCATTGATCAAATGCTCGAACGCTTAGCCGGTCATGAATATTATTGTTTTCTTGATGGTTACTCCGGCTACAATCAAATTCCCATTGCTCGAGAGGATCAACACAAAACGACTTTCACATGTCCCTTCGGAACTTTCGCTTATCGTTGCATGCCCTTCGGTCTTTGTAATGCTTCCGCTACCTTTCAGAGATGTATGATGAGTATATTTTCTGATATGGTGGAAGATTTCTTAGAAATATTCATGGACGATTTTTCAATCTATGGGTCATCTTTTGATCAATGCCTCCTTCGTTTAGAACGTGTCTTAAACGATGTAAGGAGAAATATCTTGTTCTTAATTGGGAAAAATGCCATTTTATGGTTAAGCGAGGAATAGTCTTAGGTCATATTGTCTCTAAACATGGCCTAGAAGTTGACAAATCTAAAGTTGATCTTATTGTTGGCCTTCCTCCTCCAAGGTCCGTAAAGGACATTCGCTCATTTCTCGGTCATGCAGGATTTTATAGGAGGTTCATTAAAGATTTTTAAAAAATTTCAAAACCTCTTTCAAATCTTCTGTCTAAAGACGTTAAATTTGAATTTTTCAATGAATGTAAAACATCTTTTGAAACCCTCAAATCGATCTTGACCACCGCACCTATCATCCAACCTCCAAATTGGACTTTCCCTTTCGAATTAATGTGTGACACTTCTGATTATGCCATTGGAGCCATCTTAGGTCAACGAATCGATAAACTTCCTCGAGTCATCTATTATGCTAGCAAAACTCTTAACGAAGCTCAATTGAGTTACTCAACCACAGAAAAAGAGTTTTTAGCAGTTATCTTTGCCCTTGATAAGTTTAGATCATATCTCGTGGGATCTAAGGTCATAGTTTACACTGATCATGCCGCCTTGCGGTATTTACTCATGAAAAAGGATGCCAAACCCCGCTTAATCCGTTGGATTCTCCTTCTTCAAGAGTTTGACCTAGAAATACGAGATAAAAAGGGTTCTGAAAATGTCGTAGATGATCATCTTTCTCGTATTGTTCATGAAAACTACGATAACTCTCAAATCAACGATCATTTTCCTGATGAACAAATTCTTTCCCTCTCCAGTGCACCATGGTACGCGGACATCATAAATTATCTTGTCACAAATGAAACACCTTCCCATTGGTCAAAACAAGATAAACAAAAATTTCTCTCCAATGTTCGAAACTTTTACTGGGACGATCCTTATCTCTTCAAATATTGCACGAATCAAATAATACGTAGATGTGTCCCCGAATATGAATTCCAATGCATCATCTCTTTTTTTCACATAATCAAGCATGTGGAGGACATTTTGGAGCAAAGAAAACTGCTGCCAAGGTTTTACAGTGCAGTTTTTATTGGCCTTCTCTTTTTCGTGATGCCCACGAATTTTGCTCCAAATGCGCTAGATGTCAACAAATAGGTCGTATATCCAAACGTAACGTGATGCCCCTAAACCCAATCCTTGTCATCAAAATTTTTGATGTTTGAGGCATCGATTTCATGGGTCCTTTTTCTAATTCTTTTGAAAATCTCTGCATCCTACTTGCAGTAGATTACGTGTCTAAATGGGTTGAGGCCATTCCCACCAGAACGAATGACAATAAAGTTATTGTCAAATTTTTGAAAGAAAGCATATTTTCCCATTTTAGAACACCTCGAGCCATTATAAGTGATAATGGTTCTCATTTTTGTAATCGTTCTTTTGAATCTCTTCTTAAGAAATACTCTATCATTCATAAACTATCTACTCCATATCATCCACAGACCAACGGTCAAGTCGAGATTTCCAATAGACAAATTAAACAAATTCTTGAAAAGACGGTTAACTCCAACAGAAAAGATTGGTCATCTAAATTGATAGACGCCCTTTAGGCATTTCGCACAGCTTATAAAACCAATCTAGGAATGTCACCATACCGATTAGTCTTTGGAAAAGCATGCCATTTACCCGTTGAGCTCGAGTACCGTGCACTTTGGGCAATCAAATACCTTAATTTTGACATAGAAAAAGGCGGATCACATCGTAAATTACAATTGTCGGAACTAGAAGAACTAAGAAATGAAGCGTATGAAAATGCAAAGATTTATAAAGAGAAAACTAAATTTTATCATGATAAATCCACACTTCGTAAGGCATTCGAAGTAGGTCAGAAAGTTCTCTTATATAATTCCAGACTTTATTTATTTTCAGGAAAATTGAGATCTCGATGGACATGTCCATATATTGTGAAAACAGTATATCCTTATGGTGCAGTTGAAATTGAAAATCCTAGGGACATTTCCGTTTCAAAGGTCAATGGGCAGCGCTTGAAGCCATTTCTAGAGTTTGAACAACACGAGGACGATGAGTTCGTGGATCTTCACGAACCTAGCTATTCGGCATGAGCCACTCACTATCTTGTACATATCAGGTTGTATATTTTTTATTATTTTTCTGTTTTACATTTGCATTCCATTTGATAGTTGGGACACTGTCTCATTCCAGTGTGGGGGGCACATATCTCATTCTGTTTTGTTTGTTCATATTTCATAGTGTGGGATCATTTTAAAAAAAAATCATCTCATTATTTGTTTTCGAATTTCCTTTCAATTTTTTTCTCATTTCCCATTATTTTCAGGACTTCGATTTATTTTTAATTAGTCAAGACAAAGTAAGTAAGCAGTTGAATTGATGAAAATTTTTGTGAATCACTAATTTCAAATGTAAAATATAACGAAAAGTTGAATTGCAAGCGATAATAGTGAGGTTAGTATATAAGGGATTCGTAGGTGATGGTTATGAAACCCTTTCTAAACTGTAGTCTTTGGTTTTAAAAAAAAGTGGCAGATTTAAAGTACATGCGTTGACATTTCAAATCATTGAAGTTAAGTGGTGCTAAGTTGATTTGCATAACTCTCTTTAGTCTTTAGTTAATTTTAAAAAAAAATAAGAAGAAGACACGCCTAGAGTCGATAGGTGTGCACACTTATAAAAGTGTGTGCACTCGCCATGCTCTGTACTCTTCTCACGTAAGCCCGCAAGGCAGTGCATGGATGGTATATCTAGCCTCAGCATTCTAAGTTAGGTGTATAAATAATTAAATAAATAATCACCTAAGGATTACCGACCTTTTCTGACATAGTTAGCGTCGGTTTGCACAATCCGCCAAGCTCTGTCCCAACTCTCACGTAAGCCCGTTAGGCAGTGCATGGGTGGTATACCTTAGTCCAAAAGTTAGGTGTAAAAAAAGAGATTGGTAAAGAGAGACTAAGCTTGAAATCGAAACACTTCTTGACTTTGTTGATTTGGCTTGTTATACAAATGGAAATGAATAATACCATTTTGAAAAAAAACTGTGATTAACAGTGAAGAATTTATTTCATGGCTGCACTATGTTATCGACCGAAACAACTGGCTAAACTAGAATCTAATGTATGAAAACTTGAGTTATATTGAAATTTGTGTTTAGTGAGGAACGAAATTTTTTTAGAAGTTGACTAAAACTGATATACATTATTTTGTTGCAATTATTCTAAAGTAAATCGAGTCTCCATTTGTTTAAAATTTTGCATTCATGTAGTACATTAGAATCATCACATACTGCATTTGGATTTTGTGGGTAGTATCCGCTGAAAACCCTCACGAGACACCACTCGTCCTACTAGGGACACCTAGAGGTTTTGACGGCTTGTTGCATACGCTCAATGCAATCGTGTTTCCTACGAAAAAGATTTAGTTAGTTTTATTTTCTTGCTTATTCGAGGACGAATAAAGTTCTAGTGTGGGGGTATTTGATGAACGTATTTCTCTGCATTTTAAAACGTTTGCTTCATATATTTTTATTTTAATAAAGCGGTATTATACGGGTATTTTGTTGTGGTTTTGCAGATCATAGATTCTAAAGTGCAACGTTGAAATTAATCGGTTATGCCGTCCATTGGTTCAAAAATCACGCAGCAAAGAGTGCAACATTTTGAGCACTGAAATAAATCAAAGAAAAAATCATTTCAAAATGCTAGCTTACCTTCATACTTGGTTTAAGTACGGTCACATATAATTTAGTCATGAGAATATCAAATAATACATGGCCACGTTGTAAAGCAAAATAGGACACATTCAAAAGTAGCTCACGTGTGAATTTGGACCAATTCATATATAAAAGCATGATCACCTTTTTAAGCAACAGAGGACTTGGTCAAAGGAGCAGCTAACAGAGATGTCAAACACTCAGCATATATGTTTCAAGCATTGATGTGGCAACTGACTCTTCACCAATTCAAGAAATGGACCTAGTCAATACATATATCTCGGCAGCTACTATGAAGAGGACCAGTTCTATTGCTAAAAAGATGGACTGATTTTAGGGGTTGAAAGCCTATATATACAGCATTATACAACACCTTGAAATTATCTCTTACCCCATCACTCTTCTTCAAGTTCAATTTTAAATTCAGCAGTGTTTTATTTTCGAACAGAATACGTAGGATTGTTGATTAGATTTAGCAATTTATTTATTCTTGTTCTTAGTTATTGCACTCTTTTCAGTTAGTTAATAAATATTTCAATTGTTTGATCTGTTATTCTCTTTTCTGCAATTTCAGTTTCTGTTTTGAATTTTACAACTTTATATTTTGGTTGCAATTTCGATTAGTTTCAGAATCGATTCGGAGTATATTATTGTTTTTATTTTCTGTTCAAGATCCACCATCGAATTTGTTTAACACGCTTAAGATTTAAATAGGGATTTCAAATATTTTAAAACACAATTCCCTGTGTTCGACCTGCATATTACACGCCTGTGCGCTTGCAGAATTTATTATAATTTGTGCTTTTCTAATCAATAGAAAGTAGGATTCTAGAGATATAATGTATACTTATATATATAGCAAATACAAGTACGTTACTATAGCATTATCCCATATCCTGATCTTAACTCTAATTTATAAGGATTAATTTTCAAAAATCATTTTTAGTTAAAGTATTTCATAAACCATGCTCTGATACCAAGCTATAGCATCCCCTATCTAGAGGCCCAAAACTAAGCGCTATATATGTTGCAGTCATTTATAGTATTTGCTTCCAGCGACTAATTACGGCTATGTTGATGATATCAATAATATCAGAAGTACTTGAATATGAACGAAAACACATATTTCAAAACAACTTTGCTTCATTACATTTCAAAACCAATAGTTTCACATTCACAACACATAATCCCAAATCGTTCCCAGACTTATAATTATTATAAATTACGCCAAGAGCGGTATATGAAGATACCCCCTTGAATGATCAGAGTCATATGGTCATAATTGACCTAATATAATCATAGCATAAATACATCAAAAGGCGATAAGAACCGCAATCCTAAATAGTTATCTATTTGCCTCCTGCATGCCTTCGGTGGCTTATTCATCATCCTACTAAAACCTAAAAAAACCTTAATCCCTCAGCCTACTCAAATTAACTTTAAGCACCCGAGAGTTTAAGGGGAAAACATAAACTTCGAGTCAGACATAAAATCTTGTATGAATAATACTGCACATCTTGGTTAAATATGTTAAATAAGACCACACAGCTTAGCGGAACGGGTTTTCCCTCATTAACATCCTTTTAAAACATATCTTTTACAAAACTTTCATAAAACCATATTTTGTGCTCCTGCATCCACAATGGTTAAAACATATATTAATAAAACATTATGGCCCATCGAAGTTCAATATGAATCTTTGGGTACTTATCATGAGATTTATGGACACTATCTAATAGTAGGAAGTATTAAAAAGAAAATTGATATGCATATTTTAAACAATTAGGATTTCCCATCCCACATTAGTTATTCTAACCATCTAAGTTTCAACTGACTATTCATCTTATATTTTCAAGGACTACCCATCCCATTTTATACTTTATTTGCATCAAAGAGGGACTATCCATCCCACAGTCATTTTACTTAAACCGATGTGGACTACCATCTCACATCCCATAATTTTCCTAGGATAATTATGAACCTTGCTTTAACCCTATAGAGACTATCCATCCCCGACATGATGTTAGCTATCCATCACACATCCCATAGTTTTCCTAGGATGACCATGAACCCTCCTTCAATCATATAGAGACTATCCATCCCCGACATGATGTTGACTATCCATCAAACATCCAATAGTTTTCCTAAGATGACTATGAACCCATCATTTTGCCACTTGATTCTTGCTAGCCCATGAATCTAATTGTCTCATGTTAGCCTTATGATTAACCTATTTCCATTAATGTCCCTAACCTAGGCTATATTCATTTATAGTTTTCATTGGTATCCTCAAAACCCTTAGAAATCAAAATCTCTCAAAACCACTGAAACTCAACCGGTTCAAAACCATTGAATCTCAAACCTTTTGAACCCATTGAACTTTAAACTTTTTGAAAGCAATAAAACCTTAGACATTCTATTTCAAAAACACTTGGTACATTGCCTTGGAAAACCTTTGGAAACCCTTTCATTTAAAAGCTTCTGAAATCATTCAAAAGCGAAAACCTTTTGACCCTTTCGAAAGGTTACCTTTTGACTCCATCGAAAGCTTGGCTTTCGACCCCTTCGAAAGCTTTGCCTTCGACCCCTTTTAAAACCATTCAGTAAACAAAACCTTTCGAAAGCATTAACGTTCTAAAACCTTTTGAAAACTTTCCGGGTTCAATTTAAAACAGGTAGAAAACCTTCTTTTAAAACCTTTCAACATCATTAGAAGCAACCTTTCAGCTAAGTCGAAAGTTCTACTTCGAAAGCTTTAAAGCATCTTTTAAAACAACTCTTTCGAAAGTTTTGGGTTATAGTTCAATTTATAAAACAAGGGTAAATCACCTAAGTCAAAAGCTTCCTTTTGAAAGCATGGAGAAGTAGCTAGTTTTTAAAACAAGCGAACCTTTCGAATCAATCAAAGTAAACCCTTTGACTTTATCGGAAGGTTCAACATTTATATAAAGCGGTAGTAACCTTTCGACTATGATGGAAGGTTTCAAAACAAAGCAGCTGTAACCTTTCGACTGTGTCGAAAGGTTTAAAACCTTTCATTTAAACATTTTGACCTGGCCGAAAGCAACCAAGTCGAAAGCTATAATTCGAAAGCAAAGCAGGTGAAAGCTTTTGGTTTATAAAACAAATGAACCCCAACCTCTTTAGTCATCAACCTTTTGACTAAGAACCCTTCGACTCTGTCCAATTCATTACATATCAAATAGCTTGATACTATATGCATTGGTTTGACCTTGTCGAAAGCTTGGAACCTTTCGACCTCGTTGGAAGGTCTAGGGTCGGAAGGTTTACTGCTGTAATAGGCTGAAACTTGCTAAAAGTATGATTTCCTTATTTTTAACTTAAAAGGGATAACTTTTCAATTAACCTACCATTGTTTGTTAAATTCTCATTGGTTAACAAATTCTTTTTAGAAATGTGCTACCACTATTTTTAAAACTAATAATCATTTTATTTTACAAAATACCCCTTCTCCTTAATAAAATATATAAAACATTTAAGTCTCATACCTTAAATAATTTTATATATTCATAAAAACACTTAGAAAAAATCTGGAAAAATCCTAGAAAATTTATTTTAATATGTTGCCTAACATATTAAAATTTCAACCCTAAATGATTATTATTTTAGCTAAAAATAATTTATGACCCAATAAACAATTTCCTTCACTAGAAAATTAATATAATATCCACCATACTTTGAAACATTATGAAAATTGAATCCAAAATATCATTTTTGACCTATATTTAAATTTTTAAGGCATTTGAATAACATCAAATAAGGTTTTCATATAAAACATATCATAAAACAAGTATGAACATGCATATTTCACTAACCTATAAATATATGTAACTTTAATCATCAAAACATGGCATATACTTGCAAAAAAAATCGGATCTTAGCCTTAAAACCGAAAACCAAAAGAAAGTGGGATGTAGTAATTATTCACCTTAGCTTTGAGATTATAGATGTGAGATTTGATGGTGATTTAATTGATTGTTTCCCTTCTCTTGAATCCTAGCTTTAATCTTCTTCTTAAGAGTGAAAATGGTGGCCGGCTTTAGTATTTTTATTTTGAGTAAAATGAAATGGTCGTGGGTTTCTATCTTCTAAGAGTTTAAGGTATAAGTTCCACCTATTTCCCATATAGCCCTTGTTATTTCCTATCCCCTTTGTTTAGGTTATTTTAATTTAATTTACAAACTATCATGGCATGGCTACCCTTAGCTAAAACAAATCTCAACACATTAATCTCCACATTATGTAATTTAATTTAACCAGTTAAATATCCTAAATAATGTCATGAAAATATGGGGTGTTACAGGAACTCAATCATTATTCCATGATCGCTATTTCCATAGTAGGATACGGTCGTAAATCCCACTTGCAAGCCCCTATCATTAAACTTGCCCTTGTGGATCACCATCACGACTCCCATCATTAAGACGTTTTCTTCTTACAAAACTACTTGTCTCACATATATGTCAATTCACATTTGCAAATGCTTTCTCCTTTTGCTTAATTTATGAAATTCATAGCCACGGGACTGGCTTGCTTAACTTAAGATTCCGAGTCTGCTTTCACTGAGAATTCAATAACTCATACACCAGCACCAGGGCTATACTTTGAATCACTAACTTACTAGTTTTCTTAATCGAACCTTCCTGATAGGCTTACTACTACAGCTACAGACCAGCGAACTAAAATTCATCTTCTTCTTTCTTACGACAGGGAGAATAAAGGGATACAATCTCACCTGGGCTTGCTTTCTACAACCACCGAATATTCCTCTCCTAATGAGAACTCCCCTCTCCGTCCGATATTTTATGAGAAATATAATTAAAAAGAAATTAAAAGAGCATGGGTACAGTGATGAAAGCACATATTGACTTCCTTAGTGATGAGGGATCAAGTCTCATTGTCACCCAAAATCTGGAGCGATGTTTTTTAGCTGGTTTGTTTCCAGTGATTTTTCTACATATTTCAGCATTGTTTCTTACATGTGGCTGCTTCCCATTCACTCCAATGATGTAATAGGATGAGATGGCTAAATTTTATTAGTTGAGTGATATGTATGGGCTAGAATGGATAACCATTAAGTGTATAAAAGAACCAGATTTAATGTAAAATAATCTAATGCATTATATTCACTCAAACAATCTATAAATAAACCATCTAACCTAAACCTAATCTCTTATTCAACGGTCGCCATAATTCTACAGTAAAATTAGTGTGTATTATTCATCCTCCTTTTCTCTACTAAATAAAAAGATCTCTACCAAATTAAATTAAATTATATATATATATATATATATATATATATATATGTATGTATGTATGTATTCAAGCAATTTAGGGAATTTAGAAGAATCAAAGGGAGAAAGATTAAAGCAAAGCTTTTTCAAATTTATGCAAGCTCAAGTGTCAGGTGAGTGGGAATTAATATGAAATAGAAAAGTAAAGTAGTTCAATTTCAGTTCTTTTCTGGCACGTTAATATGAATTAATTTTTGTTATTAATTGAGAATAGATGTAAATTATTGAAACTTCTTCTTCTTCCACTTCTCAAATCTAAGTTATGTTTGGTCTAAAATATGGGATGTATAGATTTTCTATTCACGTTTTATGGCATAAATAAGATTGAAATTAATGTAAATTATTGTCTTCTTCTTCCACTTCTTAATTCAAGTTCATGTTTGGGTTGAAATTTAGAACAAACAAATTGTTATTCATGTTTCATGGCGTAAATAAGATTAATTTAATTAATTGAATTAGAATTGTTATTCAATTTCTAGTGGTAAAACAGGTTAGTTGAATAAATTCAAAATATGTTACTTGAAGAAAATTATGTTTTTGATTGATATAATTATATAATTCTGAATATGGTTTTGGAACAAAATTGGGTAGTCTAATTGGCATAATTGTTTGTTTCATATGTGGCCTAAAAATGTAAAAGTGGAATTTTGTGTGATTAAATGGTTTGTGGCTATTGGATAAAAATTTTGTACAAATTAAATCTCTAAAAGGAGAATGTAAATTAGGATGGAATTTTTTTTAAATTAAATGGACCATAATGGCTAGTGTAAATATGTAAGAAAATGGCATAAAAATTATAGACAAACCATACGGACTGAACGGACATGAAATTGCAATACCATTTATATAAGAAAAAGATAAATTATGAAATAACCAAATCAAATGTAAAAATGTCCTAAAGCATATTAATGGAAATAAACAGTACGTAAACTTTAATGGTAAAATTAATTGATCTGGAACCGATTTGGTAGGCAGACCTTGTAAAGGCCTGGATAGGTGTTTCATGCAGTTAAGACCAAAATATAGTTTTGGCTTTACGTACTAGGAGCGGGCAAGTAGGTTCGAAAGGATGTTTGTTACCTTTCATGGGTTGCTAGTACGTAGAATAGATAACATGCGCAATCGTAGGCTTCTTCAGGCAGATCAATGCGGACGGAACAAGACAAGTGTGCTCCGACGTAGGCTTCTTTAAGTAGATCGTTGGAGAATTTTATGCAGCTGACCTAGCTGCGGGCGCTCTTTCGAAGGACCGACACTTTGGATAGGGGCAAGTCCACGTTGGTGACCATAGAGATAGGAGGATGGGAGTCAAGTTTGGTAGAGCCTGGGCAACTTCAGGGTCTTGCGAGGTTGTTTGATACGGTGCCGGTCAGACGTAAAAGGCATTTAGTCACATTGCACAGGCGAAGAGCATGACCTTCATGTTGTAGGACGTGGATAGGTAAAGACAGCAGGTCCGATAAGCCGATTGACGTTTACTATTACTACATGGTTGACCTCCCTAGTATGGCCGCCGAATTTGGCTTCTTAGGAACTGTATCTAAGAAGGGTTTACTGCATTATATTATTCACCCTCTATGATATTGGAGGAAGACGTGGAATTAATTTTTTTTTTCTACTTCATTTTATTTCTCATCACCAGACTTTATGCCAGATCCATTCCTATTTTTCATAATTTTCGCAAATCACGGTAGGTCTAGGTGGCAGTTCTTTGCAGCTTGGAGGGTCATTAGAGTAGTTGTTATCTTCGGCTTTTGTTTCTTTTGTTTCATGTACTTCGTTTCTCTTTTCGTACTTTGTTCTATATATGGGACATATATTGTGAACTTTGTTATGTTTAATATTTTGGTAGAGACTACTTGGTACTTTTGGTTTCAGAAATAAATTTGGGATAATGTTGTTTTAATGAAGCTGTTTTGCTATTAATTTATAATTAGTGAAAGTTTTCTTCCGCTGTAATATTTTAATCCTTTTATGTTGTTTCCTTAGTCTTTATGCTATGTTATGGAATTTTATTTCACCCGACCACTCGTGCTTCTAGTCATGTTCGATTTTCGAGATGGCTAGAGGTGCAGGGTGTCACAGCTGGTATCAGGCTAAAGTTTCGGTAATCCTAAAAATATTTTAAATATATAAAGGTTTTCGAATAATTTTTAATGGATATTCCAAATAATACTTTTAAAAGTATATGTATATTTTGGAAAAAAAGGAAATTTTAGAAATGGGTCCCTCGTATCTCTTCCTCCCTATGTATTGAACTATTTATGGAGTACCTAATCCCATCTTTTTAATATCCACTAATAGAAACGTCTGAACCGCAAGATATCCCGAAGTTCCAGGCCTTAATATGCCTGCTTGGTTCAAACATTATTTGCAGGTTACTACATGAGCAGAGCCATCAGCTAGGGATGCTGCTCCTGTGGAAGGGGCTTCAGCTCATCTGCTAGGCATTTTCGATTTTCCCAAGTTATGAAAGGACTACACCGGATTAGAAGGCAAGCCGATACTTGGCACCGAGTCATGTACTGAGGCGAGAGTTTGGATCCATAGCTGTGAGCAGATAGTTGGACTTATGGGATTGGAGGACTTGGCTCGAAGGCAGTTGGTTTCATGGCAGTTGTAGGGACAGGCTCTTTGTTGGTGGAAGATTGTGGAGGCTGAGGCTGATAATTTGACTTGGGCAGATTTCATACTAGGTTCGAGAGGAAATTCTTATTGCAAGTTGAAGAGGAAGTGCAGCTAGAGAAATTTATACAGCTCAAGCAAGGGGATATTATAGTTAAGGAATATATTAATCAATTCAATAAGCTTTCCAAATTTGGACTAGACCTGATCAATACTCCTCAAAATAAGGTGCTGAAGTCCGCTAAGGGTTTGAGTCAACCATTGCAGAGTTTGGCGGTGAGCCATATTCCGATGGGAGCCACTTTTGAGGGATCGGTATAGATGGATTTACTTATTGATACTGAGAAGAAAGGAGATTTGGTGCAAAAGAGTGATGGGAAGAAGCAGTGGAAAGGAAAGAGGAGAGGAGGAGGAGGGTCAGGTGGAAAAAGAAAAGTTCCAAGGAAGGACTAGAAGTGCAATACTTGTGGGAGGCCAGGTCATCTTGCTAAGGATTATAGAGGGGCATGAGACCGACCGAGACCGAGGTGCTCTCCTTGCGATCAAATGGGGCAAATGAAAAAGGGCTGTCCGTCGAAGCCCAAGGACAGTTCATAGACACCTTCATAGCTTGCTCAGGCTTATGCTTTAGAGGCAGCTCCTTCCTTTAGTATTCGTCTGGTTGTGGGCAAGGGAAAGAAGGTAATCATCAAAGGTGTGTTATCTATCTCTGATTTTCCTATTTGTACCCAATTTTATTCTGGAGCATCGCACTCTTTTATATCTAGTACTCTTAGAGGATCTTAGTCTTGATGCTTGCTTAGTGACCGATCCAGTAGTAGTATCATCCGCAGGAGGATCGACCTATTTGTCCATGTTATGTTGGAATTTGAAATTGTTTATTTTAGGGGTTGAGTTTGACTGTAGTACCTTTGTATTAGGCTTTTATGGGTTCGGGTTTATTTTTCGTATGGATTGGCTATCCATGTATGGTGTTGTTCTTGATTGCGATAAGAGGGTAGTGAGGTTAGGCACTTGTAGTGGACACACCTTGGAGGTATCTTGTGATCCTAGAGGATCGGTCATGTTGAGCTACCTTTATTCTCTTGACTTAGCGCCCGATAGTAAGAGTTTGGTACCCATTATTAGATACTTTCTAGATGTGTTCGAGGACGTTACTGGCCTTCCACCTTGAAGACAGATCGAGTTTAAGATTTATCTTGTCGATAACGCCAAACCAGTTGCTTTATCGGTAAGGCATATGGCTCCTAAGGAACGTCGTGGTTGAACAAGAAGATTGGAGAGCTTTTGGAGAAGGGATTCATTCATAGGAGCATTTCTAAGTGGGGTGCACACGTCATCTTTACCACTAAGGTGGATGGCTCTCTTAAGATTTGCGTGCATTATAGGGATTTTAATAAGAAGACAAAGAAGAATCGTTATCCTCTTCTCGTTATATACGATCTCTTCGACCCGCTAATAGGAGCCAAGATATTTTCGCAGCTCGATCTGGACATGGGATTTCATCAATTGCGTGTGGTGGAGGATAGCATCGAGAAGACTGCATTTAGGACTCCGGATAGGTTATTTGAGTGGTTAATCATGCTATTTGGGCTAACCAATGCTCCGACATATTTTGTGGACCTAATGAGTCGAGTATTTCGTGAATCATTGAGCAAGTTTGTAGTGGTGTTCGTCGATGACATTTTTGTTTATTCTCGAAGCAAGGAGGAGCATATTGTTCACTTTGAAGAAGTACTTAGGACCCTACGAGCACATAAGTTGAAGGCAAAGTTCTCCAAATGCCACTTTTGGAGGGATGAGGTTCGGTTTTTCGGACACATCGTTTCGGAAGATGGACTTGCAGTAGATCCGGCGAAAGTGGTAGAAGTATAGGATCGGCAGACCCTAAGAATGCCATGGACGTAAGGAGTTTCCTTATTCGTGTGGGCTACTATAGAAAGTTCATTAAGGACTTCGCTAGGATATCAGCTGCGCTTACCCGCCTTACCAAGAAGAACTTGGCCTTTGTTTGGGATGCCAAGTGTGAGGATACCTTTGGTCGATTGAAGGAAGCTTTGACTACCACTCCCATATTGGTATTACCGAAAGGAACCAAGCCTTTCTCAGTTTATATGGATGCTTGTGGTACGGGACTAGGGGCGGTACTGATGCAAGAGGGTAGGGTAGTGTGCTATGCGAGTAGACAGTTGAAAACGCATGAGAAGAACTACCTGATGCATAGTTATCAGCTATAGTTTTTCTCTTAAGCCTTGGTGGAACTATCTCTTAGGATAAAGATTTGAGATTTTCACGGATCATAAGTCTTTGAGGTATCTATTCACTTAAAAAGACTTGAATTTGAGACAGCAAAGATAGATGAGGTTTTTAGCCTCTTATGACTTTGAGATTTCCTATAACCCTGGCAAAGGTAATGTAGTGGCAGAAGCGTTAGACGCAAAGTGGTTTTAAGTCCTCTGTTTTTGGAATAGAAGCATTTGGAGTACATTGCTACCTTTGATTTTAGACCTCAATCGGATTTAGCACCAGGATTGTTAGCAGCTCTCGACATCCAGCCTACTTTGATGGAGCAGATTAGAGCAAGGCAAGGCGAGGATGAAGAGTTAAAGGACATTTAGATAAGCTTGGTAGAGGAGAGTCATCACCACATCTTAGGCGCTATATCATGGACACTAAGGGATGGCTTAGAAGGGATGGTAGACTTTATATTCCCCATGGTGAGGATTTAGTAAAGGCGGTGTTGGCCGAGTCACATCATTCTAGGATGACAGTGCACTCCGATGGTGATAAGATGTACCAGGATATGAAAAGGGTATTCTATTGGCCCAGAATGAAGAAGAAGGTGGCCGAGTATGTACCGAAGTGCATCACCTACCAAAGGGTAAAGGCGAAAAGAAGAAGCCTAGAGGACTGTTGCAGCCATTGGATATTCCATTGTGGAAATGGGAGAGTGTCTCTATGTGCTTCATGGATGGATTACCAAGGTCACGGAGAGGGAACACGAGCATTTGGGTCATTGTAGATAGACTGATGAAGAGTGCTCATTTTATACCCATTAAGAGTAATAGGACGACAGCTTCTTTAGCGACTCTTTATGTAAGGGAAATAGTCAGGCTTCATGGAGTTCCTGCCAGCATTGTGAGCGACAGAGATCCATTATTCACCAACGAGTTTTGGAGGAGTCTTCAGCAAGCCTTGGGAACGGAATCGAATCTGAGCATGGCATATCACCCTCTGACAGATGGACAGACTAAGAGGATAAACAAGGTTTAGGAAGACTTTCTCAAATTGTGCATCATTGTCTTCAGAGCTCTCGGAAAGACTACCTACCTTTAGTGAAGTTCACATATAATAATAGTTATCAAGCAAGCATTGCGATGACACCATTCAAGGCCCTCTATTGCAGACCATGTAGATCACTAGCTTGTTGGTGGGATATCACTGATAGGATCTTGCTTGGACCAGACTTGGTGAGGGAAACTTCTGAGAAGGTAGATTTGATTTGCAAGAGGTTGAAGACTACGCAAGATAGACAAAAGTCATATGCCGATAGAAGACGTTCAGATTTGGAGATTAAGGTCGGAGATATCGTTTTTGTCAAGGTTTCTCTTTTGAGAAACGTTATGAGGTTTGGCTCAGTGGGTAAGTTGACACTGAGATCTGTAGGACCCTTCTCTATTACCATGCGAATTGGAAAAGTGGGATACAGAGTTGATCTTCCAGATAAGGTTGTAGGAGTTCACGATGTTTTTCATGTTTCACAACTAAGTAAGTGTCTACACGATTCTTCAGTAGTAGTAGAACCCAATAAGCTAAGGGAAGTGGAGGTAGAGCGCGAATCACTTGTGTGTCGTACGCCCACCCGTATATGGAACACGGCGTCAAGAGATTAAGCAACAAGGAAGTTTGTCTAATGAAGGTTCAGTGGGGAGATGACCCCAAGAAGTGAACATGGGAATCTGAGGAGAGATTTGAACTTCTTATCCTCTTCTATTTAAAGGTACACTTCAAGTATCCAATCTTTGAGCTTTCCTTAATTAGGGTATTTTCGACAATCTTTAGGTGAAACCTACGGAGGGTTGCTTGGTTGTAAACATATCATTAGGGAATGTTATGTTTGATGGATGAAAATGATTGCAAGTGGATGCCAATGTTTGTAAATAGAAGCATTGCATGCACTAGATAGATATTTATTAGGATAATCGGCCAACTAGGAATACACACCTGCAAATGCGTGTTAGTTATCTATTGCATTTACACATGGTTGTGTGTGTATTATTGTTTTTTGAAAATCCAGGAGAACCCGACGGGCCGGTAAACTCCTAAGGAGGGTATAGTAAAGCCATCCGCTTATCCAAGCCCCCATACCCCTGGGTAAATTTATATAGGTTAGGGAAGCGCATGGTAGGAATCGAACATACGTCTTTCTACTAGAACTCCAGCCTCCTTTCCACTACGTCGCACCCGCGAACTTTTGTGTGTGTGCGTGTGTCCATGTGTGTATATAAATGTATGTTGCATATGGACGGGGCATTTGGGTGAATGAATGAAACATACATATAGAATTATCAATTATACTAGGGTAATTGCATATGTTTGGTTGCATGGCATAAGCATATTTGCATTACAGGAGGTCAACTAAATCAGTAGACCGGCTACCTTTTCGCATTAGGTAAGTTCATATGCATTTCACTTTGCATAAATCATAAATTGTATTAGTTAAAAACAAGGACAATGGTAGAAATGGATGATGGTTGAGTAGATGGATGTAGTTCTTGGACGCTGGCTGTTAATTACGTTCTTCCATCTTTAGAGATTTTGGGGATGAAATCCTTTAAGTGGGGGAGAATGTAACACCCCAATATTTTATGGGAAATATAATTAAAAAGAAATTAAAAGCGCATTTGGTACAGTGGTAAAGGCACATGTTGACTTTCTTAGTGACCAGGCATCAAGTCCCGTTGTCGTCCAAAATATGGAGCGATGTTTTATTAGTTGGTTCATTTCCAGCAATTTTCCTACGTATTTCAGCGTTGTTTCTGACATGTGGCACCTTTCCATTTGCTCTAGTGATGTAGTAGGATGAGATGGTTAAATTTTATCGGTTGAGTGTTGTGTGTGGGCTAGAATGGATAACCATTAAGTGTATAAAAGAACCAGATTTAATCTAAAATAATCTAATGGATTATATTCACTCAAACAATCTATAAATAAACCACTTAGCCTAAACTTAATCTCTTATTCAGCTATCGTCATAATTCTACAGTAAAATTAGCGTGTATTATTCTTCCTCCTTTTCTCTACTAAATAAAAAATCTCGACCAAATTAAATTATATATATATATATATATATTCAAGCAATTTGGAGAATTTAGAAGAATCAAAGGGAGAAAGATTAAAGAAAAGCTTTTTTCAAATTTATGCAAGCTCAAGTTCTAGGTGAATAGGAATTAATAAGAAATAGAACAATAAAGTAGTTCAATTACATTTCTTTTCTAGCACCTTAATATGAACTAAGTTTTGTTATGAATTGAGAATAGATGTAAATTATTGCAAATTTTTCTTTTTCTTCCACTTTTAAAATCTAATTCATGTTTGGTTTAAAATATGGGACATATAAATTGTCTATTCTCATTTTATGGCATAATAAGATTGAAATTTATGTAAATTATTGCGCTTTCTTCTTCGGCTTCTCAATTCTAATTCATGTTTGGGTTGAAATGTGGAACAAACAAATTGTTATTCACATTTCATGGCATAAGTAAGATTGGTTTAATTAAATTGAATTAGAATTGTTATTAAATTTCTAATGGTAGAACTGGTCAGTTGAATAAATTCAAAATATGTTACTTGAATAAAATTATGGTTTTGATTAATATAATTACATAATTTTTAATATGGTTTTGGAACAAAATTGGAAAGTCTAATTGGCATAATTGTTTGTTTCATATGTGGCCTAAAAAAGAAAAAGCGGAATTTTGTGAAAATAAATAGTTTGTGGCTATAGGATAAAAGTTTTGTACAGATTAAATCTCTAAAAGGAGAAAGTAAATTAGAGCAGAAAAAAATGTAAATTAAATGGACCCTAGAGGCTAGTGTAAATCTGTAACAAAATGGCATAAAATTACAAATTAACCATACAGACTGAACAGATGTGAAATTGAGATACCATTTATGTAAGAAAAAGGGAAATTATGAAATCACCAAATCGGAAATAAAAATGGCCTAAAGCAGATTAATGGAAATAAATAGTATGTAAACTTTAATGGTAAAATTAATTGACCTGGAAGCGATTTTGCAGGACCTTATAAAGGTCTGGATAGGCATTTCATGCAGTTAAGACCAAAATATAGTTTTGGCTGTGTGTAATAGAAGCGGCCAAGTAGGTTCGTAAGAATGTTTGTTACCTTTCATAGGTTGCTAGTACATAGGATAGATGGCATCCGCAATCGTAGGCTTCTTCAGATGGATCGACGTGGATGGAACAGGACAGGTGTGCTCCGACGTAGGCTTCTTTAGGCAGATCGTTGGGGGATTTTGCACGGTCGACCCAGCCACAGGCGCTCTTTCGGAGGACCGACACTTTGGATAGGGGCAAGTCCACATTGATGACTAAGGAGACATGAGGATAGGAATCCAGTTTGGCGGAGCCTGAGCACAACTTCAGGGTCCTACGAGGTTGTTTGAGTTGGTGGTGTCAGATATAAGACGTATTTAGTCACAATGCATGGGTAAAGAGCCTGACTTTCATGCTATAGCACGTAGATAGGTAAGGATAGTAGGTTCGATGGACGATTGACTTTTAGTATTATTGCATGGTTGACTTCCCTAGAGTGACCACGGACTTTGGCTCCTTAGGAACTGTATCTAAGAAGGTTTCACTGCATTATATTATTCACTTTCTGCGATATCCGGGAAGACCTGGTATTAAACTGTTTTATTTTTTCTGCTTCATTTTATTTCTCATTCACCATACTTTATGCCTAACCCATTCCTACTTTTCCTACTTTTTCCAAATCACAGGCGGGCGGGTCTAGGTTGTAGTTCTTTGTAGCTTGGAGAGTCATTGGAGCTGTTGTTATCTTCAGCTTTTGTTTCTTTAGTTTCATGTACTTCATTTCTCTTTTCCGTGACCTATATTGTGAGCTTTGTTATGTTTTATTTTTGGTGGAGACTACTTGGTACTTTTGGTTTCATAAATAAATTTGGGATAATGTTGTTTTTAATGAAGTTGTTTTGCTATTAATTTATAATTAGTGAAAATTTTCTTCCACTTTAATATTTTGATCATTTTATGTTATTGCCTTAGTCTCTGTGCTATGTTCTGGATTTTTATTTCACCCGACCACCCGTGCTTCTAGTTATGTCCAATTTTTGGGATGCCTAGAGGTGCGGGGTGTCACGCACTCTCTCTATAATGGACGCATTGGCTCATAAAGTGGGGACTCTTGCCCTAGTATTCAAGCCCACCAATACTAATGCTTTGATTCAATTAATAGCGAAGGTTCCAGTTGGTAACATTCCAATGGCTGTCCAAGGCTCAAAAAGGGTACACAATTGGTAAAGCAATCTATCTCCTCACTCTTTCTTTTCCATTCCTATCGAGATGTGCTAAACTTCCTCTAGACACCCATCGAAAGTCGTAGAGCCATCGTGACGAAGTTCTGAAGTCGTCGGCGTCGTCAAGTCGAAGTGCTACGCCAATATTCCCATAGTAGTCACATGAAATCCAAGGTCTCTTGGGTTGTTTGGAGCTACCAACTTCACCTCCATATCACCCCCAAGGGCCCTTGAACACACTATAAAGAAATCACTAAAGTCTCGTCATACTATAATGAAAATCTCTTGACTTTCCAACTCTGTTAGGATTTGCCCTAGAGCCGGCCAGAAGCCGCTCCTCCATTTCCCTAAGTCGAGCCTAAAGCACATTCCTCGAACAGAATTTCTTATTCGACTCTAAGCCAAACCTAAGCCAAACCCGAGCCAAACTCCCAAAAATATATTCTTGTCTGGCTTTGAGCCAAACCATCGCCTAACACAAGTCAAACCCCAGTTAAACCCCCGGATAGAAATTCTTGTTCTGCTCTAAGCCAAACCCAAGCAAAACCCGAGCCAACAACCTCGTACGAAAATTCTTGTCTAACTTTGAGCCAAACCTTCACTGAACCCGAACCATGCCTAAGACCAACCAATCCACCAAGCCAAAATACCATCGAGTTTCCAAATCCAAATTTTGCGTCGATTCCACCGCTACGCTCCATTCTTCGACCTATATGCCTTTTGTATGCATCAATATAACTCCTAACCTCTTTGAGTCTATCCATCGAAGTCTAGTTTCATGGTTCTAACCTCTAAGTCACTCCAATGAGCGTTTTCAACCACACAAGCATACAAGCAAATACCAGACATGCACTAAACAACATTCAAAATGCAACATACAACAATTCATGGCAAATCATCCTATAATATGTCTCTAACATATCCTAACACACATCAAGGCAATCATATATCAAATTAACATGATTAGAACACTTTAAACATTTTAAATTCATTTTTTACTTCCGGTTTCACTTTAAAACAGTCCCGGAACATAATTTTGACTTTAAAAATAAGTTTCAGACATGCTAAAACTTATAGATGCATATATAATAAGGCGAGAGATGATAAATCACTCACCAAAACTTTCAAAACCAAGTTTTACATGTAAAATGATGCAAATCCGAGAATCTAGCCAAGATCAAATTTTTCTTTCCTAAAGATGTAAATTTGAAGCTCTCTAATGTATCCTCTTGCTTATCTATGGTTTGAACAAGATTTGGATGAGAAAGTAGAAGGATTTGGGTAAAGAATGGAATAACGGGGGTTAAGAGCTGTTTGAGAAATGACAGAAAAGTTACTTTGGGAGAGACGGCACACCTGTTTGAAGGAAAAACCTCAAAGCACTCCTCAGAAGCACAAACAGACCCCCTCCCCCCCGAACAGAGCACCCCCTGAACAGAGCACTTCCTGAACCAATCAACTACAGAATAGGATTTCATATCCGGTCTTCGTTGCCAAGCCAAACCCCGCTGAACTGACTACTACCGAATAGAATTTCTTGTGCAATCCTCCACAGCCGAAACAACTAATACTAAGCAGAAAAGCTATAACCCTAATCTTCAAATAACCATATTTTCTAGTCGAAAATTCCAAATCACTGTTATGGTCAATCTATGGAAAGGGAAATTATCATATCTTTCCAATGGAAGTAGTCCTGAATGCAATTCAACTTCTATCAAAAGCAATAGTCGTTACAAGTTTTTTGGGGTAAAATCATTTGGAAATAGTTTAAAGATAGGAAATGTCATAATAGGCATTTTGCGAAGTTATAGAATCATACAACCACATAAGAATTTAAAAACAATATTTTATAATCCTCCAATATATAAAATATGGGTCAGTACACTCTCCCCATTGGGGAATTTCGCTATCTAAATCCCAACACAAATAAGGCAAAGTCACATACAGCTACCCTGCATGCCTATTATCCACTAACAAACATGCCAAACATCAAACATGCACATAGAAGCAATAAATGATATCAACGCCTACTCTAGCATAGGGACTGCCCTATATGACATCGAAAGTGAAAGTGAATGCTATAAACAAAAGTCTCACCAAGTAAGGCTTTGGATAAGAGGTCATCATGCTCTCATCAGTCTCCCAAGTGTAATCTTCTTTACCCTTACTCTACTGAACCTTCACCAGCTCTACCATCTTCTTCCTAAGCTGGTTCATATCACATCCGATGATACGAATAGGCCTATGACGTCTCAATTCTTTTGGTTCAATCTCGATATCATCAAGCTGACTCGGTTCAAATACTACGCCTGACTCATGCACAAACTTCCACAAGTAAGAGAAATGGAACATGTTGTGTACGCCTATTATCTTCTAAGATAAGTTGACTCTATGTGCTAGATTCTTAATTCTCTCAAGTATAAGAAAAGGACCCACAAATCTCGGCACCAACTTCCCCTTAGTATCGAATTGAACAACATTCTTCAGTGGAAAGTCTTAACAAACACCATATCATCGACGAAGAACTCCATGTCATGTCTTCTCCTATCTGCGTGGGTTTTCTAAAGCAACATTCATTCGTTGTAGAATGATCACAATCTTCTCCAAAGTATTTCTAACCATATCTAGCCCAAGTATCAGTTTCTTGTCCGCTTCCCACCAACATGAAGGAGCATTACACGGTTGTCCATATAACGCCTCAAATGGTGCCATACAGATGCCGGACTAATAATTGTTGTTGTATGCGAACTCTAATAAATGCAAATGATCGTCCCACGAGTCGCCAAAATCGAGAATGCAAGTGCGCAAAAGATCCTCCAAGATATGGTTCCTCCTCTTGGTCTGTTGTTGATGATAAGCTGTACTAAAGTGCAACTCCATCCCCAACACCTCTTACAAGCTCTTCCAAAACTCGCTAGTGAACAAAGAGTCTTGCCGTTCACAATGCTCCTTGACATACCATGGAATCGTACAACATACTTCACATAAAACTCGACCAATTTGGATGTCGTCCTACTAGACTTAATGGGTATGAATTAAGCACTATTCGTCAATCGATTGACTATGACCCAAATTTGGATGTCATCCTACGAGAGTACCAGTCGGCTTCTTCTGCTCTGCCTTTACCAATTGACAGTTCATGCACTTCGAGATGAATGCCCCAATGTCCTTCTTCATCCCTTCCTAATAAAATATCTACCTTATATTGTGGTACATTTTATTTCCACTGAGATGTATAATCAATCTCAAATGATGGCACTCTCGTAGCACCTCATCCCTCAACACATCGACATCAGGAACAAAGAATATCCCATTCTTACTAAGCCAACCATCATGGTCAAGCCCATATTGCTTCATCTCCTAAGACTCTACCCCTTCTTCTATCTTCACCATGATCTCAGCTAGTATGGCATCTCATTTCTAACTAATACCGATCCACTCAATCAAGGTAGGTCTTATCATTAACTTTCTGGTCTAGCTCGCATTGAGGTCTAAAATCATAACCAACGATAAACTATAACTGCTTCCACTCTATGAACATCGCTGCAATGTTGGCTTATCTACTACTCAAAGCATTAGCGATCGCATTTCCTTACCAAGCAATATAGGAAATGCCAAAGTCGTAGGAGGCCTGAAACTTTGACCATCGCTGTTGACTTAAGGTCCTTCTTAAAGAATAAATACTTCAACAACTTGTGTCCATATATAATTCGAACATCTCCCTAAGAAAATTATGCTTCCATATCTTTAAAGTGAATATTATCGCTACCAACTCCAAATCATGGGTTGGATACTTCTTTTCGTGTGGTTTGAGCTGTCGACTAGCTTAGGCGACAACATTTTCCCTCTACATCAGAAGCGCACCAAGTCCAATACCACATATGTGTGTGTATACTATCAGCTCCTCATTCTCGCTTGGAATGACTGACACTGGTGTGCTCGCCAACCTCTCCTTCAGACTCACAAATGCATGCTCCCAACTCGTATCCCAATAAAAGTTTGATTCTTCTATGTCAAGTTGGTTAACGGCGTTGCTACCTTGAAGAATTCCTTGATAAAACGTCTATAGTATCCCGCCAATCCAATGAAATTTATCATGTTTGTAGTGGTCTTTAATTGATCCCAATCTTATAATGCTGCCATCTTTGCAGGATCTACAACAATTCCCAACTTGAAAATGACAAGACCCAAAAATTTGCACTTCCCTCATCTAGAAGTGACATTTGAAACCTTGAGAACATACCTCAAATGCTCCTTGTGCTTTTCCTCCATCCTTGAGTAAATAAGGATATTGTCCACAAACACAGTTATAAACTTATTTAGTTGGTCCCTGTAAACACGGTTTATAAGATCAACAAAGTATGCCAGCGTATTAGTTAGCCCGAATGGCATAATCAACCACTCATAGAATCCGGATAGTGTACGAAATGTTGTAATCGGCACATTCTCCTTTGCTAACTCTAGTTAATGAAACGTCGTTGCATGGTACAACTAAGAGAACATCCTAGCACCATGGAGCTAATCGAACAAGTCATCAATATGCAGAAGTGGATACTTTTTCTTCTTCATCTCATTATTTAGCTTGGGATAATTTGCACACTACCTCAGAGAGCCATCTGCTTTGGTGGTGAATACTACAGGTGTGCTCTACTTAGATATGCTCCTACGAATGAATCATAGCCTCAAAAGGTCATTTACTTGCACCTCCAACTTCTTTTGCTCTCTTGGTGTCATACACCTCAAAGGCATAACTATCAGTTTGACATCCTTCACCAAATCTATATGGAATTCGATCTCCCTATGTGGTGGTAATCCGGTCACCTCTTGAATATGTCCGGATACTCCCGTACTATAGGCATAGATGATAACTCGTATGGGATCTCGAGCAAATACAAAAAACTGACCATCACCTCATTGTTTGGCAGGCAACCTACCTCTAACTTACTCCCATCGTCCATCCCTATCAGCAGCGGAACAGTCTCTCACAGTCTACCACTACTCTGTACTTATGTATTCAGTCCATACCCAGAATAATACCAAACCCAGTGAAACCCAATACAAAGCAATCACAAGTAAACAAACATCCATGACTCGATAAGGCTACGTCTCAAAAAACAATGCAAAAACCAGTCGATCCTCTGATAGGGTTTGTGACTATAAAAAGTTGGTCAACTATCTTGGGTTTCAATCCCAATATATCCACCAAATCACTAGATATGAAAGTATGTGAAGCCTTGATATCGAATAAAACACGTACAAGTGTATCAGAAATAGAAAGCATACCATATGTAATGATGCTCTTCCCTTTCTCCTTTGTCGATGGAGCCCTTGACAAAGTTGGAATACTGTGCAAAGCATAAGCAAGCATAATCGTCTTATTTCTCGATGTTTCTAGATAATCCTTCTTCATATGCCCTGGCTTGTTGCAGTTATAGCACCTCTTGCCTTCCGTCTTGAAGTCTTTGATAATATGGCCCTTTTCCCCACAGCTATAGCAGATAGGCTCCCACTTACCCTTCTCGTAACCACTCTTCTGAAACTACTTTTCTGTTATCCCACTTTCTCTTTCCTCTCCTGCCAGCTTGCAACTTTGGCTTATCCTTGTGGATAACAACCGGCTTAGGCTTAGGGTACAGACTCTCATGCCGAAGAGCCTTCTCCACAATCCCCTAAAGGTCTCGTTAATATGACTCACGAGCTTCTCTCGAAGATAATAATCCAAGCCCATGATAAACTTATCATTCTTCTTGAGTAGAGTATCAATAAAGATAGACCATACTTTAACAGCATGTCGAACTTAGCCACACACTCCGACACAAACATACCCTATGTATCAAGTCAGCAAAATTCCTAAAGAGCACCGACTTCTGAACAACCGATATATACTTCTTATTAAACTTTCCCTTTAACTCCTAAGTAATCCGATCCTCAGAAGTAATAACCTTGATGGCATTCCACTACCTCATAGATCGTCCCTAAAGCTGTCTAGGCCACCTTCATCTTCATCGCATCCTTTAACTCCATAATCTCAAAGATGCGTTTGCAAGTATTTAACCAATCTTGCACTTCAACGGTTGACTCTGTTTCAAGAAACAATTTTCCCTTTAAAGTAGAGAAATCCTTGCTCAATTTGACAAAGTCAACCCTCAACGCTTGCACTAGAACACCACCACCAACAGCTACAGCAGGAGCTACTTAGATATTCTGAACCATGTTTTGCACCATCTCAATGGACACATTCTACAAGTCGGGGTTAGCAACCCTCGATCCCAGCCCCTCCTCAACTTCAGAGTTGGAGTTCCTAACAGCATTCCTCCTTAGTCGGCTTATTCTTATAAGCTATAATAAGAATGATTGGTCTCTCTAAAAGGAACAAGTAGTGTCCATGGATGCAATGCGACCTTCTTAAACCAATACATAACAAGTATGCTCTCTCATATATCGCTAGGTCTATTCTAAGGTGATAGCTCCTTCCTTACCTCTAATGCATCTGAGTATCAACTTAGGTCGTCTGCGCAACCTAAGCTTTGATACCAAATGTGACAACTACCCTATACCTCTGGTACCCAATATACCTATGTAATGCACCGAGAAGGTACCCGACCAACCCAAGACAGTGGCCAAGAATATAAAGTAGATAAAAACCCAAATACGAAACCTGTAGAACATCTCATAATGCACATACAATATATAATATGATAACATAGATATAAAATAGGCAAGATAGTGATATAATGAAATAAGCCATAAATAAGAACAACAGAGTGCATCAGGTTCATAGACTATACAAAAACTAAAATAAAGAGTTTATACATCCCAAATCTCCAAGATAACCTCTATAACTATCTCTTAAAATACAAGTATTGATATAGTTCCACAGCACTGCACATTGGAATATAAGCGATAGTAAGCTCCAAAGTATAAATATACGAAAGTATAGCCTCCTATCCATACTTCTTACAGTTCCATGCGCTATCCAGACTTATTATCCGCAATCTACTCATTTAAGATTACTCAAGGTAATAAGAAGAAAAATATAGACCTCAAGTTAGATAATATTCTGGCATTAAGCGATACATCATCTCAAAACTATGAAAATCGTGTATAGTAAACATGGACATAGGGTATGAAGAACCATACCTGACATATTCATGCATCCAAAGGTTAGCACATAATAGTCTATATATGCTAATCTACTATCAAAGGCATATAAGTGTACTACAATTGAAGTACAATGTCCAGTGTTTAGGTATATGGTCGGAATACCTACATCTTGTGACACCCAAGAGCGATAAAGAATCATAACAAACATAGCATCCATCAAACAAAACGTACCATCACTCGTGTGCATTAGATATATGATAAATCCTATGATATATAATCGCAAACCAAGGACCTAATCGTAATCCTGGCTTCATTAGTGCTTGAATCCATGCCACTCTGAAAAGCTAGGAACTATGCCCATAATCGCAAGGTCTAGGGTAATCTACTATCACAAGATCTATAAAAAATCCAAATCTAGGTGGGCTTCCCCATGTACCCCTTATTTACGAGCACAAATTATCAACAATCCCTTTGCATGCGTCTTCATAATGGAACATAATCGTTACTCCATCGCAAATATTTCCGTAGTAAGACACAGCCATAAATCCTACTTACAAGACACCATCGATTGAACTTGCCCTTGTGGATCACCATCACGACTCCCATCATTATGTCGTTATCTTTGAAATTCCTCTAGACACCCATCGCAAGTCGTAGAGCTATCGTATTGAAGTTTCGAAATCATCGTTATAGTCGTCGGCATCTTCAAGTCAAAGCGCTACGCCAATGCACCTATAGTAGTCACACAAAATCAAAGGTCGTCTCGAGTTACTTGGAGTTGCCAACTTCACTCCACATCACCCTAAGGGTCCAAGAACATGCCACAAAGAAATTTCCAAAGTCTCATCGTGTCATGACAAAAACCTCTTGACTTCCTATCTTTGTTCAAGTTTTCCCTAGTGCCGGCCAGAAGCAGCTGCTCCATTTCCTGAGTCGAGCCTGAAGCACCTTCCCCAAACAGAAATTCTTATCCGACTCACCTTGAGTCAAACCTTAGCCAAACCCAAGCAAAACCTGAGCCAAACTCCCAAATAGAATTTTTATTTGGCTTTGAGCTAAACCACCTCCAAACCCAGGCCAAACCCGAGCCAAACCCCCAAACAGTTCTTGTCCGGTTTCGAGCCAAACCCCCAAAAAGTTCTTGTCCAGCTCTGAGCAAAACCTTCACTGAACCCGAGCAGTGCCTAGGACCAACCAAAATATTGTCAAGTCTCCAAAATTGAATTTTGCATCGATTCCACCGCTACACTCCATTCACTCACCTGTATGCCTTGCATATGCATCGATACAACACTTATCCTCTTTGAGCCTATCCATCGAAGTTCGGTTTCATGGTTCCTAATTCTAAGTCGCTCTGATGTGCGTTTCCAACCATATAGGCATACAAGAAAACACCACACATGCACCAAACAACATTTAAACATGCAACATACAACAATTCATTGCAAATCATCCTATAATATGTCTCTAACATAGCTTAACACACATCAAGGCAATTATATATCAAATTAACACGATTAAAAAAATTAATTCGTTTTTACTTCAAATTTCACTATTAACAGCCTTAGATTATGATTTTGATTTTAAAAATATGTTCAAAACATACCAAAACCTATGGATACATATATATAATAAGGTGAGAGAGGCCTCGCCAAAACCATCAAAAACCAAATTTTGCATGCAAAACGATGCAAATCCGAGAATTTCAGCCAAGAAGCGATTTTTTCTTTTTGAATGATGTAGATTTGAAGCTTTCTACTGTATCCCTTTACTTATCTATGGTTTGGACAAGACTTGGATGAGAAAGGAGAAGGATTTGGGTGAAGAATGGAATAATAGGGGTTGAGAGCTATTTGAGAAATGATATAAAAGTGATTTGGGAAAGGATGGCTCATCTATTTATACGCAAAACCCCTAAGCACCCCCAGAAGCATCGAAGGCACCCCCCGAAAAGAGCAGCCCCATGAAAATAGCACCCCCAGATCAAAGAAACCCCCGAACAGAGTACCCTGAGAACCAATTAACTACCGAATAGGATTTCCTGTCCGGTCTTCCTTGCCGAACCAAACCTTGTCAAAATGACTATTACCAAACAAAATGTCCTGTCTGATCTACTACAGTTGAACCAACCAATACAGAACAGAAAATCTATAACTCCAATCTTTGAATAGCCATATCTCATAGCCAAAAAGTCCAAATAGCTATTATGACCACTCTACGGAAAAAGAAATCATCATATCTTTCCAATGGAAGTGGTCTCAGATGCCAATTCGACTTCTATCAAAATCTACAGTAACTACAAGTTTTCAGGGGTAATCATTTGGAAAAATTCTGAAGATAAGAAATGTTCGCTAATAGGTATTTCCCAAAGTTATAGAGTCACACGACCTCATAAGAATTTAAAAATAATATTTTATGATCCTCCAATACATAAAATACGGGTCTTTACACCTCCTATAGCTACGAAAATAGAACTTTTGATCTATGAAGTTAAAATCGGATATTATCGCTAATGTATCGTTGATATATCTCATATCGCTCCTAAGTTGATACTTTTCAAAATATTGTTTATAATATCGTTATCAATGTATCTTCCGATATTTGTTGATATATCGCTCTGATATTTAGTGTGAAATACCCGGTATTTTTAAGAACATCATTTATTATTATATGTGTTGGAGAAAATCTATCTACAAATAAATATCTTCACATTTTAAATATTTGTTTTATTGTGCATGGTGAATGACAATACCTAAACCATATTAGAAATCTCAATGCACTAGTTTTTTAAGTTTTAACCATAAAGTTTTAGTTCTTTTCATTAACCTTTCGATAAAGAAAAATCTACTTATTTCATTATTTTGTATACTTTATTTTCCAAGAAGACTTTACCACTAAAAACAAGGTCATAAAATAGCTACTTCTCGTTTTAGTTGTTTTTTGTTTACCATTTCTATGTGGTAAGTTAGCTTGTGAAAATTTATTTTATTAATTATTATCATGCATCAAGAACTAAAAATTGAAGAGTGGTAAAGTTATATATTTGACATATCGATAAGGAACGAGCTAAAGTAATAATTGGTATGAAATCAACATTGCTTATTCGATAAACTAAGTAAAAATAAAAACGAGGAAACTATAAATATGAAAATTTTAGGAAAGTAATATGGATGATTACTGAAGATATAATGAATATGAAGAAAATAATAAAGATGTACAGTATACGAATTTCTTAGTTTTTATGAGCTATATTATGATTGTATTTAACATAATATCTCAGTAAATGGATTGTAATATGTAATCCATATGCAATCAATTCTTGATGGTAATTTGGCATTATTTCTCCAAATATTTGAAAACTTAATATCAATATAACATTATAACATAGTACAGCATCGTTTATAATATGTTCCATACATGTCCGATATTTTACCAATATGATCATGATATCTTAAAATATCTCATATCGGTACTTGACCTACCCGATGTCGATACTAACCACTTAGCTTTTCATTTTAATTTTGGATTTTTCAAGGAAACTTCGCCATTTTTGAAGCTCAACATTATTCTGGATGGGATTTGTTGTAAAGCCAGGTTGTTATTCTTAAAGCCGAAATAACATTGACAGTGGATGAACCATTTTAGAAATCGTGTTTTTCCACATTTTCATTTTCGTTTTTGTTTGAATTTATCTTGTTTTTTTTATTAGATAGGAGTGTTTGTCCATATTTTGTGTCAATATTAACATACCTTGAAATTAGAGTGAATTAGTTAAAAGGACAAATTTGATGAGTTTTTTTTGAATAGTGACACCATCTCAAAAGTTTATTCTAAAGGAAAAAAAAATTCGCTGCCTACCTCGACTTCATCGTTCATCACGGCCTACCTCAACTTCATCGAGCGCCACCTACACTTTCTCACCGTCGCCACCATAGCTTCACCTCATATCCCATCAAGCCGCCATCTCTTAAAGCTTCATCTTATTGCCATCGATCCACCTCAAATCGAAACCCTATATCACCCAAAACCTTAATCATTAGAAATTGCATTCGAAATTCTAGCCCCCACCATGACCACAACTCTAATTGATACATGTCGCTAGCACATCAAAAAGGCAAATAAACGAAATGCTATATTAATATAGCATTGTTTATGCTATTCATTTATATATCGTGTAAACGCTAAATTAAATGCACTATACCAATGTAACACTATACTCATAGATATATAATAAAAATGATAATTACAAATCATATGCATTTAAAAAACAAAAACAATAAGCTATATTAAAATAGCATTTTTTGTGTTGTTCATTATATAATGTATAAATGCTAAACAAAAATAACACCATGCTAATGTAACGCTGTACTCACACACAAAGAATAAAATTAATAATTAAACTAGCATCACACATTTAATGTTATATTCACAGAAAATGCTAATCTTGTATAATATTATTGGGTTCACATTAAAAAAAACTAATATGAAAAATGATAAACAAGCATTATCTGAATAAAATGCTATTTAATCCTACGAATTAATATGCTAAACTAAAATAGCATTATACTAATGTAATATTATATACATACATGAAAAAACATTAATACTATATTTATCACAAATGTTATATACATGTACCAAAACAATGTAATGTAATCTTGCATAACATTACACCGTTACTAATTTATATTCGAATAAAAGCAAACAATCGACAACGGTGCCGCCTGCTCCACCATCACCATTGTCCAATCACCACCGCCTTCTCCGCCATCGCCATCGTCTGGTCTCAATCAAAAATCGAATCTCATGCTCAATCTCGAACTTCGAATCTAGTAGCCTACAAGCGTTGTAATCCACCATAAGTCATCATCGCTGACCATTCCACCATCGCGACCGACCATGCTGTCGTCATCGCCTACCAAACTACCACATAGTTATTATTGTCATCGATCAAGAAAAACAAGTCGTGTTTGTGTTTTAAAGATTTTCATTATGTCTAAATTTATGCCCACATCCTTTGTTCAAAGAAATCCTAAACTATTTCCTCAAGCTTATTTTTTCATTAAAATTATGTGTGCATGCTATAGTTAAATTAAATTCACCTCAAACTAAAAAAAATGATTTTCTAGGTACTAACAAATTCATATTGAAGCTTATAGGGGTGGGCGCGGTCGGTTAACCGACCCGATCGGTTAATTTCCACAGTTAACCAAAAGTCACAGGCGGTTCGGTTAACCGATGGTCGGTTAATATTGTTCAGGTGCTACCGACCGAACCGATAATTTTAAACCACGGTTAACCGTTGATTTTAATCGATTAACCGATTAATCGGTTAATCGTTCAAAATGCACAGTTAACCGATTGTTGTTTCCTAAATTTACAAGCATGAAACATTACACAGTAGACATATTACATATCTCAGTAGTTTAGATCAGATAAACAGTTCAAGTCCAGGTGTTACAAACGTGAAACACTGCAAATATTACAACAGATTTTATAAACATATCACTGGCCTGACTAATACTAATAAACACACACATTTACATTCAACACTCAACAGAATCAACACACTAAAACTGCACATGTTACAACACAGTGACCATCACACGCATCACAAAATCAAAATAAAAAAGTTACACATTATCTCATTTGTCCTATCAAATACAAGTATAGAGCATGTTAAGTGAATAACACATTGGCGATAAACTAAAGCTACAACATCCACCATTCTTCAAATCCAAACTGCATCCAGTCTTCTAATAGTTTCACCACTGCAGAAACATTTCTCATGTAAATAAAGATAAACAAATGAAGTGGGCAAATTCTAACACAAAAGAATTATAATTAAGAGGAGATGAACATGTTGTGAAAAATCATGTGCATGTTGATAATTTGAGTTACTGAGCAATAATGTTGTAGACTGCTCACTTAGATAGGATTCTCTTTTATATGAACTGATATATCGGAAAACACACATAAACACAATATTATGACCCATATATGAACTTTTATGTACCATATACTATGAATCAATATATCAGTGATACAAGATTGATTATGAAAATATTGATGGAAATAGACAAATATCGCCATTTAAAGAAAAATACATAAACAAATATAGGCTGCTTTGGCAGTTGAGCCATGTGTTCGCAATAAACAAAATGTAAACTAAACAAAATTCATAACCCACAATTTTAAATATAAAATGACTAAATGCATGGTTAAATTCACATTTAATTTAGTTTGAATTGCAATTTAAATGCAAATCGACTAAATGCGTAGATATAAACTGACTAACTGAACTGTAAATTCAAGTTTAACTACATTTCAAATGGATAATTTATATACACATGTAAATTCATCAGTTGATGGTTTATTTCTAGTGTAATTGTATAGAAAATATATATAAACAGATCATATATATGTATACAAACTGAGAATAATGAATTTTGTTCATAATATTTCAAACCAGGCTTGTATCAACATATTTTACTTATTCTGTTAAAAACATCGGAACTTGAAGATATTTTATAGAAACTGAAGTATATAGTAAATTAATAATCATAATCAAGTAGGCATTAAATACATTTATAATGTTTGCTTGCTTTTGACATTGGATTAAGTATTCATATATATCTATGACTAGATATCGCACAACTAGATATTGTAGTGCTTGGCTCAAATATACATGTATATATATTTATGTTTTTGCTTCAACTGAATATTCAAGTGTTCCTATAATTCTATTAACTTATTGTAGTGCTTGGCTCAACTTAAATAATAGGTTAATTGATGAATATTTTACATATGAACAATATCATAATCATCAAACACCATATGCAGTTATAGTAATTAGGTATCATGGGAATATTACACTAATTTAATATATCCCTAACAATTACAGATTACCGGCTACAGTAATTAGGCATCACGAGCAGAATATACAAATTGACAGAGAATATATCACAAGAATGAGTGAATATTCAACAATATCACCATCATTCAGTAATCAATATAGGAAATTAGGGGCGCCTTCAAGATAAATTCCCCTAGTACCAAAGCAAGTTCTGTAAAACACTTATTACAAGTACACTAATTTATAACTAATTTACAAATACAGTAACCAAATCAAAGCAAATTTAGTAAAACCCTCTAATTCTATGGTTAAGTAACTAGTAGTTACACTAATTTATAACTTAATTATAGCTAAGTTGTGAATTTACATTAATTACATTATTTTAGAACTTAAGAATGGAATCAATAGATTAATTAATAATTATTTTCGAACAATATACTTACATGCTTCGACTTAGACCATGGAGAAAGGAAGATCTGACGTCGGTGATTTGTAGATGAGACGACCAGCAGATCTAGGGTTTTGATTTCTTTTGTGTTTTTTTTCTGGATCGAGAAATGGGAAGTGAGAACTGGAGAGAGGACTAAGCGTTAATTATTAGGGCATGCCACTTATCGGTTCGGGCATGGGTGTTTACAAATGGGCTTAATGGGATTTGGGCTATGACATTATTTTAATGGACTTAATTTTTGGTCGGTTAACGGTTAATCGACCGACCAAATTTTGTTAACCGTTAACCGAACCGAAAATGATCGGTTAATGTATGTCGGTTTACCAATGATGTCGGTTAACTGTATTTGTCGGTTAAGTCGGTTCGGTTGACATCGGTTAAATCGGTTAAGTCGGTTAAATGCCCACCCCTAGAAGCTTATAAAGCATCTGTGGTTTATAATGTAAACGAATCTTAAATCCTAATTTTTACAAAAACTTGTATTACTTTAGAAACTGAAAATTGATGGATTTATATATACTTGCGAGTTACAATAATAACTAGGGATGTTATGGCAATGATAACTATTATCGATACGAAAAAACAGTTACTGTCTCAATATTTTTGGTAAGTTAAAAAATGGCCATCGATACTTTACAGCTGACGCTGATAAAATGTTAATGAGTATAACGGCAAGCTGGTAAACTGTTGACTTGGTAATGATAAATTTACCTATCAATAAAGCTATTAAATTTTTATTACATTAAAGGTAAATATTTTGTTATTAACTCTAACTTCATTAATGTTTATATAACCATTTTGACTTATTTTAATTGACATAAAAAAGTTTCTTGGTTCATCACAAGATATTTGCAACAATATGAAATAACAATTTTGCTAATTTTAAACTTTGAAGTTATTAAAGTCCAAAAAGATTATCATTCTAAGCTTATGTTCAATATATTATGATAAGTTTTGAAAATGTTCTGTGATTTGAATTAATTAAAATAGTGAAAAAGCAAAACTATTATGATTGGTAAATTTACCGTTATTGTTGATTTTTGATATTTTTTTACCGCTACATTTATTGTTAACAATGATAAATTTATCGTTACTAACTCGATAGCATTGTTAACATACCGTTACCATAACGGCCTTAATGATAACTATGGTGAAGTGAACTTTTTTCTAATTTTAAATTATTTAATTAGTAAACAGGGCGTGTGGTTGTATTGTTGGAGGTAATACCGAAGTATTAAGTTCAACAGCGGTAATTTCTCCAACATAGTAGGGTTAGAATCGAGAATATATGTCTCATCTTTCCCTTCATGCGGTTGAATTGGGAGGGCCTATCTCGGCAATCAACCGCTGTGTCAACTGACCAAGTGGTGAAGGTGGATGTTACGCTTCTACTTCAACATCGTCAAATTAACGTTTCTAATCAATATTTCCGCTTAGTTTGAAAGTCGATTTCATAACAACTTCTTCCTAATTCTTGTTCTCTCCCTTTCCGACCCAGCATTTATTCTCGTTTATTCTCAATCTTTCTAATTCTAAAATGTTTTCACCTTAATTTTAGTCTTAATCGAGAGGCCTGGCCGCGTTTTTTTTTCTTTGCTACTTACGGCAAGCTTTTACTTGATCCGAGTTGCTATTACATGGTTTTTTGAGGTAATGGTTATTGCTACAAAGCTTCATTGCTGAATATTTGCTTTATGACTGATGTGGATCTGAAACTCGATATTGGTTCTTGAAAGTTTGAACTTTTGGGGGATTTGGTGGTTAGGTCAAATTGATAATGAGTTTGCATTACTAGTTTATGTTGTTTATGAAGTGCTATTTGATGGGATTGACGTATAACTACATGTATCGCAGCCATTATTTTTCCTGGATTATTATTTCACATATGCAGCATACTAATTGACAGTATCTGTGTTCGACCTATTGCCAAGGTCTAATATAATGCTTAAGATACATTTATAAAAATGATAAATTTTTGGCAGCACAAAATGCATTTTCATGTTAACACTAGTAAAATTGTATTAGTCAAGGATCTTATGGCTTAATCTGAATTTAAGTCATGTAAACCCTTCGCAATGGCCATGCAAACCGTCGAGTGTGTGTTTGTTTTTTTTTTCCCCAAATGTCCCAATGATCTTTTGTCTATACATCAGCTTTGAAAGTTGGTTATTGGTTGTGCAGGATAAGTTATAAATCTACATATGATAGTATAAGATTATCATATGGGCTGGCTGAACAAATTTTTTAAAGGTTCTAGCCACAAAATTTCGGAAGGACAATATCGTGAGAAGTATGAAGATGATAACACTTGGAGCAACTCCGCTATTTTAGTGGTAATCTACTGCCTGAACTTATTTCTCAATCCTTTATTTCATTTTCTATCAGTTTTATGTGTCTCTTTGGCATTATTTTATACGCATAGCACCTATTTCGACTAGTGAAGTCACTAAATTGTCGTGCGTGTTTTATGGGCATCGATCAAATGCTTTATATGGTAGATAATGTTGTAATTGTGCCAGGTAGAAGTGCTTTCTTCCCTGGGATCATGATTTTTTTTCTTTGAATTCAAGTTAAAAAATAAAATAAAGAAAACAATAGAGAGAAAGATGAATAAGATTATGAACTCTACTTTGATGGCAACTATTATTTGCAAGATCCCATAATTTATAGAGCATTGTTAAAGGGCCCTAATAATTGTTATTTTTGTTCTCTGTGTGTGCGCGCTCGCTCATATAGTCATATAGTTCTTTTTTTTCCTCATGCAGTCTATCGCGTATTGAATCATATCGACTCTAAAATTGTTCCTGTTGACATTACAATTTCCATTGTTGTATGTTAGGAATAAAATTTAATTTTAATGCATGCACCGCACATTGAACAGTGTTTTAGTTGACAGTAAGTTGCACTTACAACCCTTCATAATTGTATTGTGTAATCAACTACTCGTAATCGGATTATCAAAAAACATAGTAGCACATGGAATTGAAAAAATTATGTACACAGACACCTATTATTTAGTTGTATGATGATCGAGTACCACACAGTCAAATCGATAGTGCTATGTTGTGCTACATTCCTGTTAAATTTCTTCTCTCTGATTTTTTTTCCTGCAGGATGATCTCTCAGACACTGAAAACGAGGACATTAATCATGCAATTGCACTTTCTCTTCTAGAGGAAGAACATAACAGGGCAAAGGCAATAGGTTGGTATCATACTTATACCTGATCTTGTATTCTGTATGCTGTATTCACTTTTGAGCAATTTGCCCATCTCCCTGGCATTTTAGTAAAAGTCAATAGTACAAATTTATTATTTAACCGTTTCCAGTAGACACTATCATATATGTTAACCCATACCGATCAGCTCATTATGGTTTCTTAACGTTCATATAAAGACAATATCATATATGTTAAACCATACCGGTCAGCTCATTATGGTTTCTTAACGTTCATATAAAGACACTATCATCTATGTTAACCCATACCGGTCAGCTCATTATGGTTTCTTAACGCTCATATAAAGACACTATCATATATGTTAACCCATACCGGTCAGCTCATTATGGTTTCTTAACATTCATATTGGTCACATCCTTTGTTTGCATGAATTGAAAATTTTAATGTTAGTGCACTGCAACCAAGATCAATGAAATATATTGCTTTTTATCCTTCAAAAAATGTTTGAATATTTGCATATACAACAGTTCCAAATAACCACGTACTATAATTAGATAATGGATCTCACTTGGAAGAAGATGAGCAACTTGCAAGGGCATTACAGGAAAGTTTGAATGTTGATTCTCCTCCTCATGCTCATATACCTCCTGAGGTCATTCACAATTCCCAACCATCACCATATATCTTTTCATCTGGATTCAGGTACCCTTTTGTTCATTTTTATTTACAATCCTATTCTTTACATTACATACGTAAATTCTGTTTTACTATCTATGATGCATCAAGTTAACTTTGATCCACCGCCAAAAGGTAGTCTATGAGATTATATAACGAAAGTGAAATATAGAAATGAAGGTTTACTTTTCTTTTGATCTGCAATACCTTGAAAGATTTGGCAAAGTACAATCATTTAGTACAGTTATTTGCTTCTGTCTATAATTTACTGTCAATTTTTCTTCCTAACATTACTATCCTTCTTACATCAAATGTTCTATGTTGATTGTTGGGTTATAACCTTTATTTCTTTTATATACAAGGATAATATTAAAATAGGCGGTTCTTTTCCAGGATATGTGCAGGTTGTAATACTGAAATTGGCCATGGTCGCTTTCTTAGCTGTATGGGTGCTGTTTGGCACCCAGAATGTTTCCGATGTCATGCTTGCAATCATCCAATATCTGACTATGAGGTCATTTATATTAACATAAGTTGTAGAACTAGAGGCATATTCATAGATTTGACTTGGAACTTGCTATTCTGCTTGCAGTTTTCTATGTCTGGGAACTATCCATATCACAAAACTTGCTACAAGGAAAATTACCATCCAAAATGTGATGTTTGTAAGCAATTTGTATGTGCTGTATCTTATTTTGGCAGTTTTTTCTTTGTCAGTTATATATTTCATTTAATACCTTATGTATGGAACTCTGCTGGATAAGATTTATCCCTTTAATATATTAAGTCATCAAACAGATTCCAACGAATATGAATGGCTTGATTGAGTATAGAGCACATCCATTTTGGTTGCAAAAGTACTGCCCGTCTCATGAGGTTGATGGTACACCAAGGTGTTGTAGCTGCGAAAGAATGGAGGTCAGTCTAATTATTTGCTGCAAAGAAGGCAATAATGCATCTAAAATATGTATATATGCATCATGCACATAAAATCTTTTATGTTAAGTACATGTGCATCTTGTCTAATTAAAGCGTTAAACTTGCCATCTCAAGTGAAGTCTACGTCAGCACATTATACACCCAACATTATATCTAAAACCGAATAATAGATAAATATTTACACTTCTGTGTGTTGTTCTGGTATACAAATACAAATCCATGCAGTCTATTTTCTTTTCAAACATGTAAATAATTTATTATGCAAACAAGAGGCACAGAGAAAGTCATTTGTTGTCTTGTACTTGCAACATGCTTAGCTTTCAACTCTATTCTCAAGTATAATAGCATATTTTACTTCACCCTAGTTTATTTGCTATAAATTATGGCTATTAATTGGTTTTATTAAGAGCCAAACTTCTCTTATGTTCATCTTTTATTAAATCACAGGCAAAAGATGCAAAATATGTGACTCTGGATGATGGGAGAAAGATATGTCTGGAGTGTTTGGACTCCGCCATACTTGACACGAGTGAATGCCAACCTCTGTACCTGGATATACAGGATTTTTATGAAGGTCTAAATATGAAAATCGAACAGCAGGTTCCTCTACTCTTAGTTGAGAGACAAGCTCTAAATGAAGCCATGGAAGGCGAAAAAAGTGTAAGGCAATGCATTTTTATTGACTTTCACACATGTATTATTTGATCCTTTTATTTATTTATCTATAATCTTTCTAACTCTCGATTTTTTTGTAGGGCCATCATCACCTTCCTGAGACCAGAGGTCTTTGCCTATCTGAAGAGCAGACTGTTAGCACGGTATGGATTACTACAATATGCTTATCAATGTGAATTTACGCCTTTCATTTTGCTATTGTGTTAATACCTTCAATTAAATGTCTTTTTACAGATTTTTAAAAGGCCTCGGATTGGGGCAGGTAACAAAGCAATGGATATGGTAACAGAACCCTACAGGCTTACTAGACGTTGTGATGTAACAGCTATTCTTATTTTGTACGGACTTCCAAGGTAATCATAACTATTAGTAATTCAAAAATGAACTTAGTATTTAGTATAAGAAATTAAGCTAGCATCTTAATCTCATTATGTGAATTTGCAAGGTTTACACTATATTGGTCAGTTATATGCTTTTAGGCACCCAAAGTCTTTTTCTTGGCCTGATTCTTGCAAGTGTTAGTAGTGTATATAGCAGGCTTATCATTGCATTCACATTACGATCTGTATGACAGTCTAAAAACATTTAAGACTATTTGTCAGAACAAATCTTGCAAAGTTTTTGAAAAGCTAACTAGTTTTTTCCTCTCCATTTTATATAGGTTATTGACAGGTTCAATACTCGCTCATGAGATGATGCATGCCTGGCTGAGGCTCAAAGGTCCTTTATTTTTTTTATCACTATCAATTTGTCTATCATAATTGATAATATTACAGGAAATTGTCTAATGTAATTTAACTGAATGAGTGATTGCAAGTGCAATTTTCTGTCCTTTATTTTGTCACAGGCCAGTGAATCTGACACTTTAAATTTACAATTATTTTGGTTGAAGCGAACTAGTTGGTTTGGTTTGGTTAATCTGAAGATGAAAATTGTTAAACCGAACTAAAACCAATAAAAATGAAAATCAAACCGAACCAACCAAATTAAGTTTGGTTGGTTTGATTTGTTATCCGATTTAACCGAACTAAAAACGAGTCGGATTTTATGTTTAGAATATTCATTGTAATTTGAAATAAAACCTAAATATACCGTTATAGTATTTTTATTTAGCATTCTTATGCTTTATAATAGTAATTTCGACATATATATGATAAATAAAACCTATTTAGATCGCTAAACCAATCTAAATTTTTTTTAGAACATTAGTAATTTTGAAAATATAATAGAAGTTCAGTTAATTTAGTTAAATCGATGACCAAAATAATTTTTTTTCAGGGCCAATTATAAACCAGTGTAGTTTCAAAACCAAACCGATCGAACTGAATTGGTTTGGTTGGTTTATTTTGTTTAATTGAAGATTGGTCACCCCCACTTGCTCTACACATAAACCTGAGGTTTATATTATAAGATAACAGATGAGGCTACAGATTATACAAACATGCACTTCATTGCAAACCAATCAAAGTCACTGATATCCACATTGAAAATGCTATTTCTTTGGGGTGTTTGTCACCAATGGAGGTTTTGAAACTGTATGTAATAACGTTTTACATTTTTGGAAAAGTTAGCCGTGAAATTTATAAGCTCCTAACACAATCAGTTTCTTATTTTCTTGGAGTTTTAAAATCATCTATCCAAATTTCCGCAAGTATTAGTTGGTTGTTTATTGGATATAAGAAGAAGCCATGGATTCAATAGAACACGGAATAAGTTGAAGTTCCAAAAAGATGCATTAATGGTTTAGTATCAAATTGTGCAATCTTAAACTCATTCTTCCTCCTCCTTACCATGAGTTGAGGTTGGAAAGCATTTTAGAGGGTTTATAAATGAACTGATGGGTTCTATTATATCTCTACCAACAGAGATGACTGTAACTCAGTTTCGGATTTGTGCAAATTGTTTAAAATCCGAAAGTTTAGTGATGCACTTTTTCAAAGTTCTATACTCTGATTTAACAGGTTATCGCACACTCAGTCAAGAAGTTGAAGAAGGCATATGCCAAGTCATGGCTCATCTGTGGCTCGATTCAGAAATCATGTCTGGCTCTGGCAGCAATGTTGCATCAACTTCTTCTTCATCATCATCAACAACATCGTCAAAAAAAGGAAATAGATCCCAATTTGAAAGAAAACTTGGAGATTTTTTCAAGCATCAGATCGAATCTGATACTTCTTCAGCTTATGGAGATGGGTTCAGAGCTGGTAATCAAGCTGTTACTCTATACGGCTTGAAGAGTACGCTTGATCATATTAAATTAACCGGGAGTTTCCCTTTTTGAATACTTTGAATTATTTATTCATACAATTCATTGAAGAATTATAGCAGAGATCTATAATTAGAAAATATTCGAAAAACAATATGTACTTCGAAGAATATGTGAGACTATGCTATTTTAAGACTAAAATTGATTATTCAACATAATGAAATGATACATAATAAATGAACTTTTTATTTAACATATTGATGTGAATGTCCTGAAATATGGATTTCAGTATTGAGGCTTATTACGAGTGATGTAAATTCCTTGTTGGTACAGTGGTTTGTTCTTAAGTTGATTGTTTCACAAGTCTTATTGGTTTGTTTCTGGAAACATGGGATTTTATTTGATTTATTTGTGGATATTTTCTCTGCAACACAGGTCGTGAGTTATATTGGCCTAAGTCATTCCATCTAATGTAAGCCTTTCTTTGCACGATATGTAACTCGCACCTCACTTTTGAAACTGAACTGCAGTTCTTGTGTTTGCTGTAACAATGGTTGTTTGGGGGTATAATGTTATTCATATGTATAAAGAGAAATAAACAGAAGTAAAACTACTGTCCTTGTTTACAAAAGGGAAGAAGTATATTTATAGCAATTACAAGTTCATATGTACATTTTAGGAGTATATCCAAAGGATTGGGGAGTTAATATCCAGTTAGATAATTTTCCAAGAGAAAGACGTCTATTAAATAGAGAATTGATGTTCATGTGCTTATTTAACAAGCACCTGAATATCAGATACTCAAGCACCTAATTAATAGGCGTCGAGGATTGATTGTCATTGGACGAAGGACGCTTATTTTATATGTGCTTAAGAATCAAGCGTCTATTAAATAGCGAAGGATCCGAGGTGGATAACAGCGAGATAGATATGTGAATTTTATTTTATTTTTTCATTTCTAGATATTATTGAACCTATGAAGTCTAAATTATTTTAGATTCAATCTAAATAATTTCAAATAAAATCTTTATTTTATTTAATTTGTTAAGTTTTGACTTTATGTGTATATGATTTATAGTGTATATGTGTATCAAATATACATATACGTGTACAATGCACATGCAACATATAAATGTATATGGTTTAATGTGTCTGTATATAAGTGTTGAGATTTACACCGCAACAGACACATTTGTCCATTTATATACATCTTTGCAATTCATAATTTATTTATTTTTTATATACATTGATACACACACATACATACTTATATATACACACACTTATACACACACGTACACATACACATACATACATACTTATATACACACACACACTTATACACACACGTATATACTTATATGTATATATATAATATGTATATATATGTATGTATGTGTGTATATATGTATGTGTGCATGTATATAAAGCATTTATATATACTAATCTTATTTCATTAAAAATGTTTACCAATTCAAAAGATTTAAACTAATATCTAAAATATCATAAAATGGTTGTAATCTAAAAATAAGATGTAAATCTTGGGGAAATATCTATTTCAAATTTTAAGTTCAAAATTCAAACGTTGATATGATTAAATTACACACAGAGACACTAATTTTTTTAATACATTTGAAACACACACACACACACACATATATATTTCAACCGAAACATTAATATACGATTTTTTTAATACAAATCCATGCGGATTTGTATATTAAAAATAAACATAGTTTTTAGTTATTTGGATTTGTATAACATATTTTTTTATTTTAAAAATATAAATCCACAAGGATTTGTATTTTTTTTTTAAATACATAATAATTTAAAATGGTTTAAAATACATTTATATATTATTATTTATATTTATATATGTATGTATGTGTGTGTATAAAACATTTATATATATTAATCTTATTTCCATCAAAAATATTTACGGATTCAAAAGATTTAAATTAATATCTAAAATATCTTAAAATGGTTGTAATCTAAAAGTCAGATCTAAATGTTGGGGAAATATCTATTTCAAATTTTAAGTTCAAATTTCAAATGTTGATATGATTAAATTGCATACAGAGACACTAATTTTTTTTAATACATTTGAAATATTTCATATTTAACTCAAAAATTTATTTATGGAATACTAATTAGTAAATATAAATTACATATGTTCAAATACACACACACATATATTTCAACCGAAACATTTATATACAATTTTTTAATTCAGATCCATGCAGATTTGTATATTAAAAATAAATATATTTTTTATTTATTTGGATTTGTGTAATATTTATTTTTATTTTAAAAATATAAATCCATAAGGATTTGTATTTAAAATATTTTTTTTAAAATACATAGTAATTTACAATGGTTTAAAATACATTTATATATCATTATTTGTATTTCGGTTTTAATTACACACACGAGAAAAAAATGTTCATTTTAAAAACATATATATATATATATATATGTATGTATGTATGTATGTATGTATATGTATATGAGTATAATTAATAAATTGATTGTATGTATTATATGTATCTATATTACTTACAAAATTAAAACATTAATTTTTAAATATGGAAATTAGCCACAAGGGCCTCTTTAGTAAGTGAAATTAGTTTCTAGGACATACAACTGAAATAATTACTTTCAAGGACAAAACACAAAATAATTAGTTTCTAGGGTCTAAAAACCTATGAAATTATGTCCTTGAAAGTAATTGGACTGCTGATTTTGGCCTTGAAAGTAATTTCTTTGAATGTGTGTCCTAGAAACTAATTGGACTGCAAAGTTTGTCCTTCTGGTGAAATGCCCCTTTTTAAAATTGTTTTAAAATTAATTTGTATCTGTTATATGTATGTATGTTAATTACAAAATTCATATTTTAGTTCTTAGAACTGTTTTAAAATCATTTTCAACTTTCAAAATTTTTAGTTATAATAAATGGCCAAAAATACATTCATGTATATATCATATGAATATATATTCAATTTAAATGCATGTGCATATATGTATGTAAATCAGATAGCAAATAAATATATAAATTCGTAATAATACAGAGATCTAATCTACACATGCAAACAAATATAGATGAATACATATACGTATAAATATGCACGAGAGCGCGCACACATGTGTGTGTGTATAATTTATCAGAATATGAAGCCTAAGATTAGCATCTTGAATATTGAATGAACTCCTTTAGACCCAATCTATCCTCCACAGAATGCAGCCGACTAGAGAGAATACCATTAGTTAGAAATAAATTTATTTGATTTGAATATGAGTTGGAAATGAAGGGGAATGACCCTTTTTATTTGTGAGGGGCTGGAGTTAGAGGCTAAAAGTAGATTGAAAATAAGAGAGGATGTGTAGTTTATATGAGCAACTGGAAGAAGTAAAAGAAGGAGATCTAGGTCTTATTGTTAACCTCTTCTATTTGCCAATTCGAAACCAAATATTTCAAACAACTGTCATCTCCCCTCACTGGCATGGTCACCATGTATGGATCTATTGGATCCATATAAATATCCAAATCTAATCAACATTATTCATTTTAAATCCAGCTTAAAAGTTTATCGATATCATATATTGGTATGTACATATGTAACTTTTATATACGTACTTTATTAAACAATGATTCAAACAAAATCAAATAAAATTAGTATTTGATATTTCATAAATATAAATTAATTTAATTAATTATAACAATTATAATTTAATTAAATTGTATGATGTTTCAGAGTATTCAACATTGCGTTTGTGTGACTCAATAGTGTAAATTCGGTCAGTGCTTAATACCGAATAATTTGAATATTAACATTCATACATCATCTTAACTAGTATTATGAGAATTTGGCTAAATTTATCACTAATACATTTCTCGGTAAAATCCAATTTTCCTGTTTTAAGTGATATCTGATAGTAACGATTATTTATACCAATTCTCTTCGTTAAAATTATATCACTTTAGGACTTACAGAATTTGGTTTTGGCAATGTTCCAATATCATCTATATTCAACTTATATAATCTAAACACAAAGTCCTTAGTTCAACAATAATAATAATTATTAACTGAATTGCTCTGGTCACAGACTTTGACTTTGAGTTGACTACAATAACTCGTGATATAAATCTCATATAATCGAGGAGATGGGTTCTCTAATGAATAGTGTTTTAGTTCCAATGCTTCAACTTTGAATTAGCTATATTCGTTTGATGGATGCCGTGTCATGATTTATTATAATCAAAGTGGAGTATCCACATTGAAATTCAACAGTATTCTCAAGTCGAGAGAACTGTGTAATATCGTCACTTCGAGATTCTCTATTTGACCTTAGTTATATTAACCAACAAAAACTCTCGAGTGAGTCATTCCACAGTTATCCAATAACTATCAGTGCATCACTCTTTGGAGCCTACAACAGCCATGAGTAATACATTATCCAACATTTGAAGAGCATTATGTATTTTAGTCACAATGGATATGTTGATATCATGTCTCAAAATAACCTGACTCGGAATATTAAAACAATGATTATTTTAATGTGATAAATATCACATGATTATAACACATTGTAATTACTATCACATAACATATCATTTAAGTATTTTCTATTAAATATACTTAAATTAAATAATTGGTTAACATAACGCATAATGAAAAGTACCTAATAGAAAGAAAAATATCTTTTATTTCCATCGAGATTTTATTACAGAGTTAATAATTTACAATACATTACCGAATTACCCTTAGTGCATACCCTAAATCTATAAATCTCTCACTTACACATAGGGCTAATTATGAAATCTCAATCGCATCCCTTCGCTTAGTTTGTTGAGAATTGACCGAGCTTGACCCTTCATGAATGAATGTGCTATATTTTCCTTTGTATCTACTCTAAGAATTACTACTTCTTTCTTCTCGACAAATTCTCGAATAAGGTGGAACTTTTGAAGAATGTATATCGATTCCTTTGCGATCTACATCGTAGCTTTGTTGTCACAAAATAATGTCATTGGATCCTTCATGTTGGGAATTACCGCTAGCCCAACTCATAAATTTGCGCATCTAGGCCGCTTCTTTAGCTGCTCTATTGAGGGCGATGTACTCGGCTTCCATCACGGAATCAACGACTGTTTCATGTTTAGAACTTTTCCAACCGATGGCCCTACCATTTAATCTAAAAACGTAGCCAGATACAAACTTCTTTTCATTGATATCACTTTGAAAGCTAGAGTTTGTACATCCCTTCATAAGGAGGTCTCCGTTCCCACATATAAGGAATACGTCCGTAGTATTTATTAAATAACTAAGTATACATTTTACAGCAATCCAATATTTTTCTTTAAGATTAACTGGTATAAATTTATAACGCGTAAATCACCTCCAGTCTAGTACATAGCATGACGTATATTATTCAACCGATTGCAGATACTACACCAAAAAAGTCATTTCACAGCGGCTTTGAGCCATTGCTAATGCATTTCGCATTGACCAAAGCCATTGTGAAATGTGGAGTGGCTAAAATTAGCAATGGATTTGAGGCATTGCAAGCTTTGAGCCATTGCAATGATAGATTTTGCAATGCCTCAAAGCCATTGGTAATTCGAGAATTTGCAAAGGCTTTGAACCGTTGCAAAATTTAGTTTTGCAATGGCCCATAGCCATTGCTAAATTGTGTATTTAAAAAAACTTCGGTTTCGACTTCTGCTCCTACAATATTACATACATTTATAGATTCAAATATCTATAGATTTAACATAATATTACAAGGTAAAAAATCATTATTTATACAAAATATACATTTATAAATTCAACATAATATCACAAAGTTAAAGCCTTAAGAGTACAAAACACCACCCAAAAAACAACTATTGAACTCAAACCCACTTCATAATAACAAAACAAGAGCAGTAAGCAGCTTAGGAAGTTCCTCCATTGTCTTAACTAAATTGTCTTTAATGGCTCGTTTGGATCGACTTATATAAGTCGCTTATTTACCTTTTGAAAGCCAAAGCCTATTCATTTTGGCTTTCAAAAAGTCAAAAAGCAACTTATTTAAGTCGATTCAAATGAGGCATAACTAAACTGTCATAACAATCAAAGCAGTAAGAAAAATATGTTATAAAATTTGACACAACTTAGGATCGATGTTCCTCCATTGCCAACACCAGGAGCGGTAAGAAATGGCCAAAGCAGACTTGATAATATGTCAATACCAAGTGCATATTTAGTGTTGAATAATGAAGGCACAGTTAACAGACTTGATTTTTCTATGTGTTGCGACAATTTGTATGAAGAACAAGGTAGTTTTGTGGATAGGAAAATAAATAAAGGGAGACTTATTTTGTAACAATTATCTAGTCTACTTGGTTGCTTACCGGATTAATTGATATTGAATAAATCAGGTGCACAAAAACAATAAGAAGTAGCAATTACACTTAAGAATACATTAGGATCAGGAACTACAATAGCTAAAAAGTGTATGCTGAAAGGTATTAACTAATTCCTTAATAATTTCGGCAACAGTTAGAAATCCAGAATGTTAACGTAGAAGGAATTACTAGGGTAGAAAAAGTAACAAATTTACTATCGATCCTCATATGTGGTATTCAAGTTGTCATTTTGTAGGTGGGACTAGTACTGGTACCGTCAAATAAAACAAGAAAATTCTTAACCGTTGATCCTCATGTGTCATAGAGGATTCAAATCTTACTTAATAAGTTTGTAAGCTTAAGAGACAGTCAGATATTGAAATTTCTAAATCTACATGTGTTTAAGTAGGTTATTTGCTTAATTTATAAACTGAAAAAATACAAATAAAGAACATATCGAGTATTATGAAAACAAAGCAATCCAATAGAGAGACTATAAGAACTTGAAGCTTTAATATTGCAGCTATGAAGTTTGAAAAAGAGATTAAGTGAACATGAAGCTTTTCTATTGCAATTATGAAGTTTGAAAAATGAACTCGAGGTAATACTTGTAGTATTAAAGAATTAATTTATTGCAGTTACAGTACTTATAGCATCATCGCCTTTTAATTACTATATACTTTGGTCTTTAATAGTTTATCGCTACACAGTACTAGTTGTCTTCGTGAACAAACAAACTTCATTTCATTCGTATTTTCAAAATGTTTTCCAATGAGCAAACTAATGATGGTAATATATGAAATAAGGCAGGGTTTGAAAATTACAAACTATGCTAGTGTTTGAATCTTGTCTTTAGACTCCAGTAGTAGCTAAATGATAATTAAGATCCCCTAACCATATTATTTTTTGAAATATACACATGTATATGAGTCATGGTCAGGTGATTGTTCAACAATGTTAACGTAAGGCTAGACTCTGAAAACATTTTAAATACCAAAAATTAATCGAAATTAGACTTTCTATATGTCAAAATATAAAGTATGAGTCGTGACTTTTGAAAGAGAATGGACGAAGCATTGTAAATATAGCCTCAATGACTTTATTATCTAGTACTAGAACATTGTCTCTGTGGAAACATGAATATAATATAAAGCCTCAAAATAACTATAATATAATTTAATTACCAAAAAAATAAAAAAAATAAAGAATTTCTAAAAAATCTAAGAGTATGCGAAATACCAAATTTTATTTGAATCATATGCCATACACATCTCCATGCATCCTCGAACGAGACAGTTGTCATAATCTCAATAAAGATGAAATATTGATTAAGTATTAACCTATAACTTAATAAAATATCATATGAGGATATTAGTATAAGTTGATTAGAAAACTTACGCAGGGTAAATGCAAATCGTTGCACCGGCCTGGTCTACCTTCTATTTCTATGCGATGACATAATATATTCACTACAAGAGAGAACGACTATTCTAACGGCTCCAAGCCGTTGGCGGCCGTTGGTGGCCGTTGAAAAAGCCGTTGTAATAGCGTTCACGCTTTCCAACGGCTTCCAACGGAAGCAACGGGGTATTTCTAACGGTACTTCCAACGGCTACCAACGGCAAATTGCCGATGGAGGCCGTTGGAAGTCGTTGCAATAAAATGACCAAATAGCCATTTGTAGCCATTGGTAGCCATTACTAATCTAGGTGAATTTTTTTTATAACAGCAAGCCATTCGCCTTTCAGCCACACATAATCAATATATATTTATTTCCACTCGATTTCCACTACATTTCACATATATATATCACATATCCAACACATTAGACGACAAACAATATAAACAACCAAAAATTAACATCAAACATTACATTTTTAAACCAAACTACAAGTCAATATGTATATAAACAACAAAACCCTCACCAACACCAACTCCAATCCATATTCAAGTCAAAATATACAATGCAAACACTTAAACCTCACCACCTCAAAGGCAATATATACACAATAACCATCAAACACAATCCTCACCACCTCAAAGTCAATATATACAATAACCGAACACAAAGACAATAATCATCATACCTCTCAAGCATCATCCTCACCTCCGAAAGCACCAGACGACAAAGAGAAGAAACTATGCCTATGCGCGTACTCCGCTAAACGTTGATTCAGCTGCTCTATTTGTATAGCGCGAAGACGGTCCTGCTCTTGCAGCTGCTCAACCATGGCTCTAAGCTCTTTTATTTCTGCTTTGTCACACGCATTTTGAGCTGCCCAAACCTGCAAATAGAATGTGAGATGTTCACATTTGTATTATAATCATTTTCTTAAGCAATGCATATTTTAAAATATAGAAATGTAAATGACGTGATCTTAAGCAATGCATATACCACAAGGAAATGCATATTTTATTAAATGATAATGGTGTAGGATGGTAAATCACGTATATGTTAGATTTAAATCAGGTAGAAATCATCATATGTATAGTGTATCTAAAGGTTAATTTATTAAATATAATATTGCAATGTTTATAAGATTACCGCTAGGTTTCCATAGCCATAGCGCATATTCCGCTTCGTCGGATCCATGATAACGTAGAGAATTTTATCTTGCTCCTTTACCGTCAACTCATCGCAGTCCGATTCTAAAAGCAGCTCTATCCGTGCCTTCTGAAACTTTGCCTAAATAAAAAACAATTACAGGTTAAAAGTAGTAGAACAGGATTTAAACTTATCGATATTAATAAAATAAGATTTAAAATATGCATACATATGCAGCCATCGCCTTATCATCCTCATCCGATTGATATGTAATATTGCCAACATTGTCTGCTTGTCTTGATGCATGGGTGTGGGTAAATACCTCCATCATAGACACGGGACGTCCAAGCGATCTTTCCTGCAATAAATAATTTATATATTTTATTTTTTCATAGCTAATTGCTGAACCGATTAATATACGAAATGTAATAACGGTTTAGATTCGTAGTTGATAAATTTACCAAGTCCTTACGGTGATGCTGAAAAGACTTGGATCCACCACGATGCGTTACAGGATTCCTACTTCTATTGGAGGAGTTCCTCTCCGACTTAACCTGCAATTTAAATTGAATATTAGATTTACTAACTTTGAAATAATTAACTATATATTTGGTGGATTTACCTTGAACTCGTCGGTCTCCCACCAACTCATCCAAGAATCCCATACGGAAGCGCTCATCCAGTTCGGTTTCTTCCTCGATTTTTTAAGAGCTGACATTACCTCCTATAATTTTGGTGACCTTCGAAATTCCAGTGGAGCTGAACCATGGCGACATCGGGCACCGCCAAGTTCACTTGCCCCTGTACAAAGAGAAAATATTACTAATTGTTCATTTATACTTATTCATATAGTAAAGTGGTATAAACTCACCAGAAAATCTTGCCAGATGGCCTCCCTGACTTGGTCAGGGATCTTACTCCACTTAGGCCAGCAATTTGTCATTCTGCTCATATATGATTGCTTGAAAATGCCAAGCACAACTCCCGAGGGCTCCAAATCAAATCCCTTGTGTTAAATGTAAAACAAAGCTTTAGACAAGTATATATATGTATGAACAAATTTATATTGTTATCATTTTAATTTTGATACTTACGCTCCATCAGCCTTCGGCTGCAAATATACAAGTGGTCGAGCCGGAGGCTCACCACTGCTCACGCCGGCCGAGCGAGAAGAGCTACGACGTCTGGAGCCTGACATAATACCTGTTGAAAGTTTCATTTTTAATTATAGACATAGATAAAATGATTATGATATGTGGTGCATGTAATAAAGTCATTTTTAATTGGTAGTGCATGTAATGATGATGATGATATGTGATGCGTGTGCGTGAATAATTGTAAAAATTACCGGATATTACTCAGTCCTCGTCGTTTTTTGATTCAGACTCGGTCTCGTGTTCTATATCGTTTTCCTTTACACTCTCCAATGCTTCGACTAATACAATTGTTTCATCATTTAATTGTCCAAAATCAGTTTGATCGTCTGTAATTGTGATTTCAACATTTTCCTCGATATCTGCTTGATAGGCTTGTTCTTCTGGAATATTCTTTCCATCGAATGTAAATCTCGCCTTGGTTTTAAAAACCGTAGATTAGTCCACTTTATCACTTTTTAGAGATGGATAAGGGGCATAATAAACTTGTAGGGCTTGTTTGGCTAGTACAAAAGGATCGTACTGCTGATAACGGGAGATGTGTTTTATTTCTATAAGATTATAATTTGGATGCATGTTAATACCAGAACCCGGAACATTGCTGAGCCAGTTGCATCTAAACAAAAAACTTCCTCTGCGGGTCTTATAAAATATGTCAATTGCAAAATCTAGGTTAACACGCCATAAAAATCATGTATATGATTATTAGGATCATCACTGCCTTTAACAAATACACCATTATTGTTTGTTAATTTTTCATCACCGTATTATTTGGTGTTGAATTTATATCCATTAATGAAAAATATTGGATACATTTTAACTTTCCTTTTCGGTCCCAACGCCAAATGTTTTAATCCTTCATCGACCACATTATTTGTAGGATCACAAACGTAGTTCGAAAACCAAGCAGCGAAATTTTTGCTTAAATCGCTGTTTGGATTTTGTGATTCATAAACACTACAAACAAAAACATAATATATTGCTTTATTATTAATTTACACATGCAGTATTAAATTAAATTTATCAAAATTTGTAATCTAATAATTACCTAATAAATGGTGCAACTTTTGGACAATTAAGAAGAATATATGTGTGTGTTACATGGTAATCTGTATCATCTAACCATACTTCTACATATTTTCCAGCATGTCGACCATGTTGTTTAAAAATAGATAACATTACTTCAGAAGAAGAATCTTGTTCAATGGCCTCATCATTACGCGCAACACTTTGAAATGATATATTCACATGATCATTGAAATAATGAGAGGAAAAGAACGATACTTCTTCTTCGATATATGATTTACAAATCGAACCTTCAACTCAAGCTTTTTGTCTCGCTTTTTTCTTTAAATGATTTAAGTACCTAATAAAAAATATTTCATATCAATATTGATTTTTATTTATAGTTAAATTAACATTTACATACTCAGTATTAATAACATACCTCTCGAATGGATACATCCATCCATATTGCACAGGACCTTGAAGACGTGCTTCAAATGGAAGATGAATAGGTAAATGCTCCATTATATTGAAAAAAGCCGGAGGAAATATTTTTTCCAGTTTGCAGAGCAGTATAGGGATTTCTACCTCAAGTTTACGAAGACGATCAACTTTTAACGTAGTTGAACAAAGTTCCTTATAAAATAAACTAAGTTCTGTTATAACCTTCCAAACATTTACGGGCAACAATTCTTTGAAAGCGACGGGTAACAAATTTTGCATCATTACATGACAATCATGGCTTTTCATCCCACTTAGTCTTCCGTTCTTATAGTCGACACATCTACGAAGATTAGATGAAATTCCATCAGGAAATCGTAATCCTTCCACCCATTTTAACAGTACTTTAACTTGTTGTTATCTAGTTCATAACATGCTTTTGATTTTTTGTGTCATTTGGCTTCACATGAAGCTCAGGACGATTACATATTTCTTATATATCACGTCTTGATTTCAGATCGTCCTTAATCTTGCCCTTAGCATTCAAAAGTGTATTAAACACATTATCGAATACGTTTTTCTCATTATGCACCACGTCAATGTTATGACGGATTAAGAGATTTTTCCAATAAGGCAACTCTCAGAATATACTCTGTTTGCACCAATTATGAAACGTCGATTTACCTTGGATTTCAGTTTGCTGCCCGGTTTCATGTATCTTTGGATAATCTTTTACAAGTTCATATATATCTTCACTTGACCAAATCGTTGGTGGTTGTAAAGTCTCATGTCTATCAGCTATGAAGTTTTTTTTGTCCCTTCTAAAAGTATGATTAATATGGAGAAAACGTCGATGACAATCAAACCATGAAATTTTCTTCCCATGCCGTAAAATAAATGCTCGTGTTTCTTCCATACAGTAAGGACAAGCAAAATGACCGGCCGTACTCCAACCCGAAAACATTGCATATGCAGGGAAATCGCTAATAGTCTGTAAAAAAGAAGAGAACATCTGGAAAAAAAATTCGATACGTCTTATGTTTCAACTCCTTCATACCACTCTTCGATTAGTAGTTGTAAGTAAACATCGATACCCTATGTCGGATCATCAGCGGCAGGGACGACAATTGTGAGAAACATATATGGAGTTTTCATACACATCCACGTGGGTAGATTGTAAGGTGTAATGATTATAGGCCAAGATGAATATTTAGAAGCAAATTAAGAAAACTGTGAAAATCCATCAGTACACAAACCTAGTCTTACATTACGGTTCTCCGCTGCGAAATTGGGATATTTCTTATCAAAATACTTCCATGCTTCTCCATCAGATGGGTGTGTTAACGTACATTCTTCAGGTGTTCTCATACTATTCCATCTCATATGATGCGCTGTTACAGATGATGCATATAACCTTTGAAGTCTAGGAGTGATAGGTAAATAATGCATACGCTTGTATGAAACTTCTTTTTCCTTTTTTTCCTTGGTTTGTATCTTTCTTGATTACATATTTTACAATTCTGAAGACTGACATCATCTTTCCAAAACAACATGCAACCATTTAGACATGTATCAATTTTTTGATACGGCAAACGGAAAGATGACATAAGTTTTTTCACTTCATAATAATTTTCGCACATTAAATTATTTGATAGCATATGGCGTTTAGCAGCTTGTACAACAGCCGTAAATCCGGCTTCTGTGAGGTTGTACTTTGATTTCATTGCAATGTACTCTGCAGTTGCCGATAATTGAGTGCCGCTAGTACATCCATTCCAAAGAGGTTTCTTAGCAGCATCCAATAAATCATATATTTTTTGGCTCCAACATTTGGTCCCCCTTCGACGTCAACATCGTCGTTATTAATTTCAACAGTATGGAACATTGATCATGCTGCATCTTCAACCATATGTTCTATGAGATTTGTCGTACTAACTTCATCACTAATGACCTCTATTGACTGTTCTTCGTTGCGTGTTATAATTTCTCCATGACGATCCCACACCAAATAATTGGTTACGAAACCATATTAGCGCAAATGAATCCTTACCATATTCGATACTAAATGCTTCAACAATTTGCACCTACTACATGGACAACAAATTTCTACGTTGTTTCCAATATTACTTAAAGCAAATTCGACAAACACATTTACCCCATTAAGAAAATGTTTACTTGTTGAGCCTCTCATTTCTCTTTTTTGATACATTCAGCTCCGATCAATAAAATAATTGACCATTTTTACTACCGTAAAACCTATGATCAATAGTAAAAAAATTATTAATCAAATTCGACAAACATATTTAGATTTTACTATTTTTTATAATCCATTTTTGTTTATATACAAAGTTATATTTCTTGATATTTTGTTCACATTTTTGTACCTTTTGTGATGGTCGGTCATCCTACTTCCCATTACAAACACAATAGTAATTACATTTCTTAAATCATATCATTATAAACGATTTTTCAAAATTTCAACAGCACTTTCCCCGTGTTCCTTGTATCGTACACATATGCATGTACACAAGGAACGAAAAGGAAATGCCGTCAAAATTTTATGAACCGTTTATAAGGATATGATTTACGAAACGTAATTACTTTATAGTGTTTGTAACTTGTTCAATACATGATCCAACAGATATTGTATCAGATGAATATGAATATCCATTTTGAAATAAAAACGAATATTCATACAACGATCATATACAACACTTGTCAGATGGGGCCAAAAATTCACTAAGGGATTTAAATTTTGTTTATATATTACCGTTTTATTAAATATATAAAATAAAGCATATTATGCATATTTTATTTATATTCTACTATTTTACTAAATATATAGTAATTTATATGATTTTTGCTATTTCACAAAATATATAATTCATGTGTGTATATATACTAAATTGTATACATATTTACCTAATGCTAATATATTTTGTAAAAGATATAACTCATGTTCGTAAAATAGTCGACTAATTCATGTTTGCCTAATATTTTACAAAACATACACAAAATAATTTAAATCAATCCTAACTAATCTAATGCTAATTCAAATGTGCATTTACACTAAATTATAAACATATGTATATATGTGCATAATATATGTACACAAACAATTTGGACATTTGGATGGTAATGATTATAATTAGCATTTAGTTTGGTATAATAAACAATCAATAGGCCATTAGATACAACTATAACAACAAATTAACACAAAATTAAAAAAATTTAAAATTTTAGGGTTTTAGGCAAAACCTGATTTTGGAGATGTCTGGGGATGAAAAGAGGGTGCTGGCGTTGATTGATGGCGTCCGAGCGGCTGCCGGTTGCGTGGGAAGCTGGGAGCAAGAAAGGAGGAGGAGTGGAGGAGGGTTTTGGTGAATTTGGGGAAGAAGAGAATAATGAATCTGTATCGGCCTCGCTGCAAGTTTTCACGAATATTTCCAATGGCTTCCAACGGCCGCAAACGACCATTTTTCCAACGGTTACCAACGGCATATTAAAAAAATAACGAGCCGTTGGAAACCCGTCGTGGCTATATACTGTAATTCTAGTAGTGATTGAGGGCAGAAAGTGCAGATATACATTGGTTGGAAAACATAAGCTAAGCTTATATTACTCCCATGGCATGGTTATATGTTTTACGAGGTGTACAGTCTTCTATTATTTTTTACCTTTCACTTGATTTGGATTGATGTTACATGTATTTGCAGAAATATGATTACTGGTTGTTGTTTATTTATAAAAGTGATTTTTAGTTAACAAAATATATTATCATATGTTATTATAATACAAATTAGCATGTCCTACTTTTATAATACGTTTCAACTGTACTTATGTAGGAAAAAATTGGACAAACTTTCACCCATGAGCTCATCAGTTTAAAATTTATCCATGAATATTTACGTTAGAAATTATCTATAACGTAGATAACAAAAGAAAAAATTGTACACTGTTAGATATCTAATTTGAGAAAATATTAATAAATGTTAACATTCTTATTCAATATTGAATATTTATTCAAAATAATATAAGCTCATCTTTATAATGATTTACTTGTGCCGGAGAAGCGGAGCTGAACATGTGTTAAATAAGAATTAGACAACTAGAATAAAGGGTACTTTTGGCACAGGTCCTTATTAAGGTTCAAAATACACGAAAAGTCCTTCCTTAAATTTCAGTCTAAATTAGGTCTCTATTTTTTATTCACGATTATTGTAGAGCATGATGCAACTTTTCATAAAAGCTGCTAACATTTCCACAACTTTTCTATACACTATGAACATAGTGTATGAAAGTTGCTGAAATATCATCACTTATTTATAAAAGTTGTTGACATTTCAGCAACATTTATGTACACTGTGAACACAGTTTATGAAAGTTGCTGAAATATCAGCACTTATTTATAAAGGTTGCTGACATTTCAGTATTAATTTTTCTTTGTTTCAAGAAAATAGGGACTAGATTTACAATGAAACTTTGACAGGGAAAGTTGCTGAAATATCAACACTTATTTATAAAATTTGCTGACATTTCAGCAATAATTTTTCTTCGTTTCTAGAAAATAGGGACTGGATTTACAATGAAATTTTGACAGGGACCCGCTTTACAATATGAATGTACGATAGATGCCTCCCTAATTTCCACTAGAATAAAATTAAGTTACCTCCTCACCAATATATATACCAAATACAACATCATGCATCTTATCCTTTTTCTGTCAAATGAAAATACATCAAATCCTGTTATTCCCAATACTCGTAGGAATATACTGGTACATCTCTAAGGTTACATGTACACCGTTTAATCATTTATTAATCTTTGGAATTTTTATTTCTAGCAATACATCATTTTCGGCATAAACCTCTATTTTCCTCCAATTTGCATCGAGTGGTACTCTAGAAATTACTATGGATCATCCAAACAAATTTGGTCAACAAGATAATCATGTTAAAAATATTACTCTCCATATGTTTTAATTACCCGTAGTTTTTACTGAATTCAATATTAAGATATATTATTAGAATAATTTGTTAGCATATATATCATAGCAGAATTAACAATGTTATATACTCTTATCATACATTTGATGCAATATAATTCACATAAGGATTTATTTGTAAATCGTGCATTATAATGCTAAAAGGGTAAGTAAACAAAATATTCTCCAGATTCAAACAATGATAAATATTCAATATATTTTAATTTCGTACGTTAAATTATGAAGGAAGGTAGGATGAATGACAACAGCCGAATCCATTCTTTGATTTTCACTAGTCTCATCCGCTGAACCACCTAATTTTAATATACAACAAACTCATCGTTAAACCACTAAAATCCGCATAATCACAACTTTTTCAAAAGTATATTTTTTTTCATAGGAATTGAGAAAATAATGAAATAAAAGTAATAAACCTGATGCATCTTCCTTCATATTTGAGTAACTCTTTCTTCTTCCTTGAATCTCTGCTCCAACTCTTCCTCCCTTAATTGCAGACATTAATTTTCTCACATAATATATCATATACAACCAATTTTATCACTTAATAGTAGACAATTAATAAATAACTTCAAATGAAATTTCAAACACCTCTTGTCGAAATTTATGTTTTAATCATTATTATTGATTTGTTCAAATACGTCAAGGGAGCAACCGGTTAGGATATAATTTCGACTCATATTTTCTTTTATTCATTACCAAAACCATATTTATCAAATGTGTGTCTAAAATTTGTTCAATAGATAAATTATAGCTATGATAATGAATTACCTTTAATATCAGTAAAATAAACTACCAATATCAGTAAAAATAATAATCAATCTTAACGAATTGCCCCTAAATATCAAAAAAATAGTCGTAAATATCATATACCTTGATCAATCTACTTGCAAAATTAGGTAGTCGATGCAAAGATGGGACGAGCCAATCCTTTTCGCAAAAATAAGGCGAATTGCAAGCGAGAGAGAGAGAGCGATGGAATTATTTAAGCATGAGGTATTCTTTTCTAGAAGTATTAACGTAGTGTGTTATTTGGAATGGGGTGTATTCAAGGGGAAGCGGTTGCAAATTTTCCGCATTGAGACGTTGCAAATTTACCAATATGGTATAGTATGTTCTTTCTTCTCATCAGTATGAGTAGCGTCCTTAAAAAGGATGATTCCAAATTTCACTGGAACATTTTCGTTCTTAGAATTCTCCATACTGAACATTTTTAGTATGGTATCATTGTATAGGTTTTGGGACAATCCCAGTAGCCTATTATATCTATTTCTATATATTTAAATACCTAATATATAGGTTGCTTCTCTCATATCCTTCATCAATAAATTCTTGGATAATCGGGGTTTTATTGATTGCAACAGCACGATATCATTGCCAACCAATAACAAATCATCAACGTACAGAACTAAGAACACTGTAGTACTTCCTGGTTCTTTTCAATACACATATGCTTCCTCTGTATTATGACAAAAACCAAACTGTTTGACTGCTTTATCAGAACACTCATTCCAACTTCTTGAAGCTTGTTTAAGGCCATAAACAAATCTTAACAACTTGCAAGCCTTGCCCTCACTCCTACTGATCACGAAACCCTCGGGTTGTGATATGTAAACGGTCTCTTATGTATCTCCACTTAGAAATGCAAGTTTCACATCCATTTTCCATATTTCATAATCATATAATGTTGCAAAAGCAAGCATTATTCGAATGGACTTAAGCGTTGCTACGAGAAAAAGCTGTTATACATGTATTTTGTAAAAGGAATAGAAATAAAGGTGTTACCGCCATTCATGATTTCGAAGGTACAAAGCATATCAACAATAAGGATGTCATACTCAGAGGTGATATGGTCTGTTATGCTTATAAACAAAGCAAGAAAGCTATATGAAAGTTGATATCTTGAGTTAATTATAAGCCAGAATGCCACACTTCATCATTATGAAAGCTAATGTCAAAGACTAGCAAGTGGAAGGACATCGAAATCCTACAATGATGTTACATATCATAAATTCTACATATAATCAAGACAACATATCGTAAGCCATCAATGTGATAGAGGCATGATATATCATCAATATAGCATCCCATTGATGTCGCATGTCATCAAAAGGGTTTTGGTTTAAAGAAACCATATATGTGAAGTTGCCGCCTACTAACAATATATAAAAAACATGTCGCATTACAGCAATACTGCCTCTCTTTAATGTCGTATGTCATTGATACCGCATTTCATCTATACATATCATCAGTGAGTGATGTCGTAGGAAGCTAATGCTACACTTCATCAAGACAAGAATTGATGTCGAATTCTAAGTTATGCCGCCTCCCTTTGATATCGAAAGTTATTAGCCTCCAGAGAATGTCGCAAGGTGGCATTGACGTCGAAGATCATTAGTATCTACTAGAGTTGTCATGTGTCACTGATGTCGCACATCATTAAAGAAAAAGAGGGTGTTATCAATCATTAACCCGGCATGATATTGCATATCAATAGCATAATGATCAAAAAACAACAATGGATCTTACAGCTCAACAATGCGACAAAGAATGTCATATGCCTTTGCTCCTGGAAGTAATGCGAAAGATCATCAACACATAAAAGGGCATCATAATCTTTTGACCTTTAAGTGATATCAGATGATTTTACTTTCTGAGTTCATACCGAAGGCTATTAAGGTGGATGTGGATTTTAAATGTTAAAGCATGATGCCATAACTCATCGATATACAAAAAATGTTGAAGATCATAAAAAACAAAGCATAGCATTAGGTGTCATTAAGATAGTTGATGCTAAAGTGACATGTGGCAAACATGCCTCATCGCTTAAACCCAATAAATACAGACCTATGTGCATGGAGAAAAGGACAATCATTTTTTCTCTCTTCTCAAAATTAAACAATTGTCACCCTAAATCGAATTAGAGAAAATTTTGAATTGATTGTAAAGCTTACAATTTTATACGAGCAAGGACTTGAACAAAAATCTAGCATAGCCCGTCTACCTTGATTGTACAACTTTGAAATGAATATGCATATAATAAAGCTCTTTAGGCCCTAAGTTTCATCTTGATTTTATCTCATACAAAATCATATGAACTTCGACATAAACTAGTGTTTATATACATAACCTCTATTTTGCTTACTACATATGCAAAATAGATCATGAACCATGAGGATTACTTACTTAGTTCATTAACGAATGCTTAATCGACTATTTCACATACTTGCAACTTATTCTTTCCCTTCTATTGAACATATGAAATAAGCTTTCAAATAACTTTATCAAATTTTATGGGTATTATCGAGCCATCTCTAAATGGCATTATCACGTGCTAAGCCTTGAATGGTGGGCTAGCTCTTGATTTCTTAGCATTATTTGATCTCATCAACTAAGCTATGCTTAGTCATGCAATCAAGGGGGCATAAACTAAGTTTAGGCTCATCGTACTTGGCTTTATGGGCATTGTACCAATTTTTGATTTAACATTTTGACGCTAGAAGGAGGGATCGGTTCTTCGATTTCCTATAACTTTCTCCTTGAATTGATTATATAAAATTTATTTTGTTTCAGGAAAATGGTGAGACCAAAGCAAGTTAACATTTCAAATGAGGAGATAATACAAAGAATGACATTAGATGACAATGTCATCCTCAACTTCAATATAGAGAATATGGAAGCTAGACAACCTTTATAGCCAGTAAGACCTTAGTGCAGCCAAAAACAAAGACCTGACACAGTAAATTGCAACAATGCATCACTTGTTAGAAAATGTCCTTGCATAGAAATCTTCTTGGAAAGTCAGACCCACTGAAGGAGAAGAAGATGAATCTCTTAGAAGGACTCTAATTACTTCCCTGCTTAGCAGTAAAGCCAAAATTACTATGACTCCACAAAAAAGGAAAGGAGACCAAGAAGCTAGAATAATGGAATTCTTTCGAAAATCACTGAAAAACAATAAAGCTAAAGCAAGTCATCAAGAAAGATTAGAAGTCCTATGGACAGTCCAAAAGTTCAATCTCCAAAGAGTCCAAGCCTGATAGGAGAAACTATCGCAACGATGAAGCTTATCTGAGGGACATGACTGAAAATATGGCGAAGGATATGCTTAATCTTAAGGAAAGAGGACCTTCGATGCTAGAGTCAACAATAACTTTTGAGAAGCCCCATTCACAGATAGGATCATGTAGGGAATACGTTCGGAAGTGAAGATGATAATTTTTAAAGATCGAAGATCTTTAGAATGTAGGGATTGCTGTCTCGAGTCCCAAGGGTTTACCCCACATTATATTTATATGGAAGTGGTGTTTGCGTTTTGAAATCTTCATCGTATTGAAGACCAGAGATCTTCATGGCAGAAGGACTGCTTGTTGGCATTCTCTAGGTCGCTCCCAATATAGAGATATTTATTATAGCAGTGATCTTATCGTGTTTTTAAATCTCCGTAATGCAAGGACTACTCGCTACTGGTCCTAGATGTGGTAGGAGGACTGCCTTCGGTTTCATTCAGTTCCAGAGTGAACTTGTATGGATAAATGTTTGATAGTGCATTTCTGACCATATTAATTGATCTCTATCAACGAATTATCTGCTTGGTGGCGAAGAAGAAAACTTCTCTTAGCTTAACACCCTTTCCTGAGACGTACGAGCTCATGAGTAATATGTTTGTAGAAATCAGTTGTGTGATTAAGGAATGGCAATGTGGAATTCTAAGTGGAATGTGCTTTGTGGAAGAATAATGCATGGCTTTGTTAAACGTAAAACGTGGTTTTGAAGAAATTGAGCGTAGCCTTATGAGCCGCACATCCTGAGATGATACGGGTAATTATGTGGTATGTATGACATATATTTCAGGCTATCGGTTGTATGAGTATGCAGAGTGGGTGGAACCTGGATCCTCAAGGCATCTATTGCTCCATTTACTTTAATATAGTAGCTTGCTTGTAAAAAGTGATAGGCTACCGGATATTTATAGTGTAGCAAGTAGAGTTCCAAGTGGCTAGCTTGAGAAAAGTGATAAGGCTTCCGAGGGAACTATGTTTGCTATGCGTGGATCGAAGGAAAAGGCCACTAGTTTCCTATCATGTTGGAAATCCATTTCCAATAGGAGCTTTAAGGTTTTGATTTAGTCCCAAAATAGTTGAAATGCATCGCAAACATTTCAACTACCCATTTTGGATGTATTTTCGGTTCTGATTCTAGTTCCCTATCCGTCTTTTCAGCTCTTGGATACTCAGCACGTGAATACCATGGATGTATTTGTATACTTATATGCAAATAAGCGATCGATATAGCGATCTTTACCAAATAGTTCTAACACATATCATATACTTACATGCCCGAAAAAGTTAATGAAGTACATCACCTAAAGACATTATTCATCTATACATAGAGTTTTAATCTATTTTGAAATCCTTTTTTCATTAATGTTCATTCATTTTGTTTCCTATACGACTGACAAAAAAAGACCAGAAATTTAAACAAAATTGTAAGGTATAAAAGACAACACGAGTCATCAGGGATAAGAAAGTAGAAAAATTATATTCAATTAAGTAATCTTATATAATATCAAATTACTATCACTTGAAAGGTGACGTGAATTCAAATTCTGGATTAGAAAATATAATACCAAATAAAATTTGGCAATAGGAAGGAGAGATTGATGTAAAGAGCCAGTCAGATGTGTAATCAAGTCTAAATCAACAAATCTATTAACTAGTATTAATAACGTGAAGTGATTTCTCCTTTACACGGTTATATTGCTTTCTACAAAACATAAACCATTATTCTTTACACATCAAGTAACTCAAACTATTAAACTGGACATCCTCAACCATACGATTTCATGCTAATATCACCCAATATTTATGACATGCATATATATATATATATATAATTATAGTCTTTCCCAAATTATCGACCTAGACATCCAGTATTGTTGTTTTAGTCTCTCTCTTTATATGTAAGTGTGTGTGTAATCTTGAAACGTTCAACTTACTTTAAAACTTAGAATTTGATATAACCAATATTAAATTAGTCGGCTAAATATGAATAATTTATTATACAGTTAAGAGGATAGGTGTAAATTGGATTACCGAAAGCTTAAACATTATATGGAAAGTAATAAACCATGAAGTAAATGAAATTCATATAATAATCACCTTATCTTTAGTTAAACCATATATTTACAGACAAGTAATACAACATATTTCATGACAATACCTTTCTACATACTCATCATCATTTTTATTATTGTCTTTATTTTGGAATCTCTAACAAATTATGCAATATATTTTAGCATGCATGTTTAATTTCATTTTATGATATACAAGTGTTTGTAACATTTATGATTTTATCACGGTGCATTTTTTGAAGGTGTAATAGATCTTTCAAATTATAAATTCCATTTGATATGCCAAATTTTGGCTATCCTTTTCACATGCATGGTAAAGTACCCGCTTCTTTTGTATTATCGACCCATGAAATTCGATACATGCTAGATTGCAAGCAATACCAATAACATAAGTATATTTATAGGTATATTTTACTTGATATATGGTAATATAAGATTATAAATACATTATATTTCTAATAAATGACTCCTAAGTATATAATAAATTTTTAAACCTTGCATAAACTTTTCCTTCAAAGCAATATTAAAACTGTTAGTAACTTAGCTCAAAATGTGAACAGCTATATTCATTTGCATACGCATTAACATACATATGAGTGAATTCATATGAAACTCTGTATTACATTTTTGTCCAACTACTACCTCATGATTAAACAGACATTCAAAAAAAATGTAAGGGATAAAATATACATAATTGTTCTAAAAACTTTCTTATGAAATTTAGGGTGTAATAATACCTTAAAGAAAAGACACAGTAACAAAAAAAACGACTCATGAAAATGTGTATCTTGCCATGAATTATTAGCCTTTTTGTTTAGCATCAGACATCATATTTTATTTTATTGTAAAGAATTGTGTAATTGTAGAATTGAATTGCAGAAATGAATCATAGAAGTGAATTGTAGAAAGAATAGAGAGCAAAGTGATGTTTTCTGTTTCTTTTATTATTCAAAAAGATAATCAATACAATACAAAACCGTTCATTATATAGCTATTGGTTTTGTAGAGTACTATCTTTTATAATGGGCTAGTGTATGATGTAGCCCATATATTTTTGGCTGAATACCCGAATCACTAAGTAATATACATCGAGGTAAGTATTCCGTTCGACCCTTTCTTATTTACAACACCCCCTCAAACCGATATTAGGGTTTAGGTTAGACGATTCTCCAATTCTATCCTCTGCTTCATATTTTCTTCGAACTTCATCAAATTAAAAAGATTTCTCTCGCTTGCGAGTGTCCTTTAGCTTGATTCTCTATGGCTTTATTGAGCCTGTTGATGGCTTTGTTGTGTTTTTGTGATGTTGGTGATTTTTTTTCTTCGAGCTTCAGTAATTTCAACAGATTCTTTTGTATCTTCTTGGATCTCTTCTACTTTTAGATCTTTTTTTAATCTGGTGAAATTTCAAATTGACAGTGCCTTGGTAAGTACGTCGGTGCACTGGTAAGGTGTTGGTATGTGATTGACTTGCAAGTTTCCTTTTTAAATTTGTTCCCTAACAAAATAGAGATCTATTTCGATGTGCTTTGTTATAGAATGTAGAATTGGGATTGCTGGCATATAGACTGTACTTTGGTTGTCACACCATAATATCGGTTTGGTCTTTGATTTGACATTTAGCTCATTAAGAAGAGATTGCATCCACATTATTTCCGCTGTTACACTTATGGCACTCCTTTATTCAGTTTCAGTACTGGATTGAGAGATAGTTGATTGCTTCTTTGAGCACCACGATATAGGATTGTCACCAATGTATATGCAGTATCCAGTTATTGACTTTCTATCATCTGAATTAATACCCTAATTAGCATCAGAGTAACCGGTTATATTGATACTATTACATTTCTTCAATGATAAGCCATAGTTTGTTGTTCCTTTTATGCATCTCAATATTCATTTTACTGCCTTCTAGTGATCATCTCGTGGTTCCTACATGAGTCGGCGCACTTTATTAACACTAAATGAAATATCCAGTCTAATCATTGTTGCGTACTATAAAGCACCAACAACACTTCAGTATTGTTTAATGTTTGTTATGGGTTCTGCCCTGTTTTTAGTCGGATGTTATTGACTTATCATTGGAGTTGGTTGTGGCTTTGCATTATCCATTTTACTTTTGATCAACAACTCTGAAATATATTTCTTTTGACTTAGAATTATTTCTGAATTTGATTCTCTTTTGACTTCTATGCCCAAAAAACAGTTTGCGTCTCCAAGATCCTTGATTGAAAACTCTTTGTCTAGATACTGAGTATGTTGGTTGATTTTAGCCTTATCATCTCCTGTAATAATTAGATCATCAACACATATTAGAATATAAATACTGACTCTTTGTTGACGTTGATAAATAATGAATTTTCAGATTTGGTAGATTGATAACCTAAGTGAGATAGAGTGGTTTTCAGTCTATCAAACCATACTCTTGGTGCTTGTTTAAGGCCATATATTGCCTTATTTAATTCGCACACAAGATTTAAATTTTGCTTGTATCATTATGGCTATTCTATGTATATTTCTTCCTGCAGTATAATATTTAAAAAATCATTATCAACATCAAGTTGTCTGATATTCCACTGTTTGTGCAAGGCAATACTTAAAATAATTCTTATAGTTGTCGGATTGACAACTGGAGAGAATGTTTCATTAAAGTCAAATCCACATTTTTGAGTGTATCCCTTAGCTACTAGTCTTGCTTTGTTTCTAGCCATAGTTCCATCTGGATTCCTCTTTAATTTATAAGTCCATTTGCATCCAACTATATTCTTGTTGTTCAATGGACACACTAAATCCGATGTTTTGTTTCATATTAGTGCATTATACTCCTCATCCATTATTGCTTTCTACAGCTTGTCCTTTGCAGCTTGTTAAATGTTTCAGGCTCCACTGAGATAATGACTGTTGTATATAACTTTGGATTAAAAATCCCGCGTTTTTATCTTGTGATCATGGGATGTCCTATTCTGACTTGTGGTGATGCTTCTGTACTAACTTGATCATCATTATTTCCTGGTTGTATTTGTGGACTAACTAAACTTTCTTCATTGATTGATTGTGTTTGATCATTTGTGTGTGCAGGAGATTGATTGTGATAGCTGGGCAGTTCTGGTAATTCATGACTTTGTTGATTTGACATTGTGAGTTGTGGATTATGCTCTCCAATTGTCATTTCAGGCTCCTTTGGTTGTAGTACATCAGTATACACAGGTATATTAAGTATTGATACCTTTGAATTATAAATTTTTTGAGTTATCTTTAAACATGCATTGCTGAAAGGAAAAAACACGTTCATTAAATACAATATGCCAACTTATGAAGATTTTTCCATTGTCATCAAAATATTTATAACCCTTCTGATTTGTCCCATATCCTAAGAAAGTGCATTGTCTTGACCTAAAAGTCAATTTTTTAGTATTGTATGGTCTAAAGTAGGGAAAAAATAGACATCTAAATGTTCTTAAATTCTGATAATCTGGTTTAATTCCATATAATTTTTCCATTGGGCTAATTCTTTTAAGAACCTCTGTGGGTAACCTATTGATTAGATATAAAGCTGTATTAAAGGAATCAGATCAAAACTTTAATGGTAGAGATGCTTGTGCTAATAAAGTTAAGCCTATCTCAACTATATGTCTATGTTTTCTCTCAATCGAACCATTTTGTTCCGATGTATAGGGACATATAGTTCTAGAAACTATTCTCTTTTTATTGAAGAAACTACCGAGTGTTTTGTACTTGGTACCACCATCCGATTGCATAACTTTAACTTGATGACCAGTTTCCTTTTCAGCTAAAGACGTAAAATGCATTACTGCATTTTAGCTTTCAAACTTTGTTTTCAAAAAAAATATCCAAGTATATCTTGAATATGTGTAACATCCCGGAATTTTTAACAATATCAATTTAATAATCTGTAGTTAAAATTAAACTGATATTGATAATCTATTAATAATTATTCAGATAAATTTAATAATCTTCTTTAATAAATATTTGAATTGGTTATTTTATCTTTTAAAATAATAAATTGATTTCTATTTACAATATAAATATATGGTTCATATTTTAAATAAATTGGTATTTTTTTAAATTTAGAATAAATTTAACAAATTGGTTTTATGGCTAAATAAAATGAATATTTTGTAAAATGATTTTAATTTAATAAAAAAGAGATTTATAAAAACAATATTGATATGGTATTGTCTTTATAAATAAATTTTGAATAAGATTTGTAATTTTTATTTCAAATTGAGTTTATATTTATAAGTTGATTTGAAATTGTTTGGTTTTGAATTTAGTTTGAATTTAAATTCCAAAGTATAAAATCTTCATTTGTTTTAATTTTTATTAGTGTAAGTTTGTAAACATGATTTGATTTTGTTTTCATTTATAAATTTATACACATGTTTAAATATAAACTAATAATTTAAATTAAGCTAAAATGCATGCATTATTTTGTAAATAAATACTAATTATCTTTAAAAGAAATACAAGTGTTAAATTCTTATGCATTCATTTGACAAGTGTTGTAATAATAGACAAGTGTTAGAATTTTGTTTTTATTGTTCTTTGCTTTCTTTAAAATCTGAAGCATCTTCGTATTAAAAACAAATCTGCATTTCTTCAAATTAATTGAGCCTGCATATAATAATCTGTAAGCAATACTTGCATATCCCAATTCCTCAAATCAAGTGAAATCTGCATATTCAAATCTACACTTCATTTCAAAATCAAAATGAAGCCTGCATGTTTTCCTGCATTCTGTTTAAATCCTGGAATGGATTTGAAGACATGAAAGTCTCTGCCTTCAGGTGAAGATTTAACAACTTAATCTACTTGCATGCTAGCATTTGGGTCAGTGAAATCAAATAGGCAAAACTGCATAACAATTCAAAAGGAAGCACACCTGCATTTTTATAAAGTCAAGCCTGCATTTCTGTTGTTTTATGCAAATTCAAAACAGGAGCTAAACAGTGGTTTGCATTTTTAAAAGGTGAGTAACATTTAATCTTAAAAACTATAATTTAGGTTGCTTGAGATTAAACATGTTTGTGTGCCTGATGTAAATGTGGTTGTGTATGCATGTTTGATTTTGGTTCTGCAGAGTATACTCAGATCATCTTTCTACGAAAAGAATTCCTACCATTGATCTAAATTGAGATAACATCTGGGTTTTAAAATAATTAAAAGAGTTTGCTGATTTTGAATTAGTATTCAAACTTATAAGTAATGTGTTATTTCCTTAAGATAAGGTTTTAAAAAAAAAATTAGAAGAAGTAAAACTACAGAGTGATATCTCTGTAAAAATAAGTAATACCATTTATGTTGATCTTGATTAAACCCAGTCATATTAACATTGAAATCCAGTTTTATAAACTAAAAACTTTTACTGGAACTTGATAAATCAAGTAATAGGGATTTTAGAGTATGGTTTTATTTACTGCCTGTTCTTGAGCAAAATATGAATTTGTCAAAATTCTTGCAAACTGTAGTTTAAGAAAACTCAAAATTCTTTCTGAGTTATAGGGTAAGGATTATAGAACCTTAGAAAAATCAGAGATAGGGATTTTATTGTTTAGGGAAGATACAGCTTTGATTTTTCAGTATGAACCCTAGTTTTCATGTGGGTTTGAGCATTTAGTCAGGGAGAAGTGTAGGATGGTTCGAGTGATTTGGGACTTGGGGAATGTGAAGTAGGTGTTTGAAGGAGTTCGAGGTTGGAATGGGTGAATCTTTGATGGTCGGAGCAGCTTGAATTAGATGTTGACAGGTTTGAGTTGAAACCTGTAAAATAAATTTCCAGGTTTTAAAATTTGGGGTTATTTTGAATTCTTGTTTATCTGTTCTATTTGGTGATTATGTTGGGGCATGGATGAGTTGCTGGTTGTTTTTGGATCATCTAAGATGATGGACAGAGGTGGAGATCGCCGTGCATATGCGCAGCGACAAGTTCTCTGATGATTTATTTTGGGTTCTGGATGTTGCAGGGGAAAGGTTGGGTTTACTCGAAGTGAATGGGAGAATGACTCGGAGTAGTGAAGCATAGGACTCGAAGTAGAAATAATGTTTCTCGGGTTGACTGCAAATTCCAGGGTTTAGAAACTGTATTGTTAAAATCTGGATTTAAACTTTTTTTTAAAATCTGTAGTTTAGGTTTAAATTTAGGTTTAGGTTAAAATTCAAATTCAAGTTGGAACTTTTGATTCAAAATCCAGTTTTTAAAATAGAAATAAAAGTTTAAAATTTTAACTTAATTAACTATTTCAATTTAGTAAATAGTTGAAATTTTAAATAATGAAGTTTTTAAAATATGAAGCAAGATTTAAAGATAAATTTTAAAACTGGAAATCTGAGTTTAAAATGAAGTTCAGTTCCAAATTTAAAAGAAGATTTAAATTTGAAAGTTTTAAAACATAAATGATTTGAAACTTCTAAAATTTTGAAATAAATTTAACTTCAAATTCTTATGATTGCATTTTTAAGTCAAACTTTTGTTTTGACTTGTAATTTTAAATAAGTTTTAAATTATTTAAAACTTTGATAAGTTTTAAAAATTTTCTATTTTAAACTTGAATTTAAATTGAAATTTAAAGGTAATTTCATAAATACTTTGTTTTGAATTAAATTGTTCTAAAACATAATTAAGTTATGTTTTATTTTGGAAATTTGATTAAGATTTATGTTTTAGAATTAGTTAATAAGGTAATTAAGATTAATTAAATTTGGAATTAATAATTGATTAATGATTAATCAATTTGGAATTAAGATCATTAATTAAGTTATTAATTAATGATAAATGAATAATAATTATGTAATTAAGTTTTAATTTAAGGCTATTTAATTTAATAATTAACTTTAATTAATGAATGATTAAAGATAACTTAATTGGTAATTAATCTAAGTTATTTACTTTATAAAATAATTAGAGGATGGTTAATGAAGGTCATTAACCAGGATTATTTAACAATTAATTAATATGGTTAATTTTTATAATTAATTAGATTAATTAATTTAATAATAATCAATTGTAAATGGTTTGAGTATAATTACTAAAAGTAATTAAGAAATTAATTACTTAATGTAATTATTTTAATTGAATGAGATTGTTTATTTTTAATTAATTAAGTTTAATTAATTTTAAACACTTGGGTTTTATAAATAATTACTATATGTAATTAATGATTTGGAAATTACTTAGTTAGGTAATTAATTAATAATTACATGATTGTAATTAAGAAGATGTTTAAGTATGAAGTAATTTGGATTAATTATTTAGTAATTAATCAAATGATTAATTAAGAAATTAATTTAAGGATAATTAATTTGGTTTAAAATAGTAATCAAGTTAGTTAATTACTTAGAGTAATTAATTTAAGAAATAATTAAGGATCATTAATTATTTTAATTAATGAAGTAAATAAATTTGATTAATTATGATTAATTAATAAATAATAAGTAATTAAAGATAATTAATTAATGTAATTAATCAAGGATTAGGATAATTAATTATGATTAATTAATTAATTGAAGTAATTAAAGGTTAATTACTGTTTAGTTGAGGATAATTAATTTGTGGAATTAATTAAGGATAATTACATGAATGTAATTAAGAGTAATTAATCAAGAGTGATTAATTAGGATGATTTATTTTAAATGATTAATTGATTGTAATCAATTAAATGATTGAGTAAGCAAGGTTTATATTGATGAAGTAATTAATTTAATTTATTTTAAATTAATTAAAGATGGGGTAATTAATTTAATTCATTTTAAATTAATTAGAGCTGAAGATAGTTAATTTAATTCATTTTAAATTAATTATATGATGATGAGTAAATCTTTGCTTATGTATGAATTGTGATCTCAGTAATGAGATAAAGGATATTGTGTAATATGGATGCTTGATTGTATTGTGATGATAACATAGGTTATTTATTGTGATGATGATATATGGTATATCTATGTGATATTGATGATATGAATTACCTGTTATGTGATAATGTTAATTATCAGTTGTGATTGTGAATTATCTATTTGTGTGTAAATAGATACTGTATTAAATTGTTTTAAACCTTTAAAACAACTTGGCCTTAAAAGACACGCTTTGGTTTTCGATGAGACCGGGATCGGATTTCCATATTTGGATATCCGAAAACCACATCGATTCCAAATAACGTTAGGTCGTAAATTCAAAGTGGAGCTTTGTGAAGACTCGAGGTGTAAGGACTATGAGTCAGTATAACTCTGTGGGTGATTCCGTAATGAGTTGACGGAATTAGTTCTTATAGATTCGAGATGGTGAATTAGGGTGCAAGGGTTATTGTCGTTAACTCTGGGGGTGATTCCAAAATGAGTGTAACGAGATAATGCCTTCGGTTTCGTTCGAACCCGGAACGAACTTGTATGGATTGAATGCTTTCAGAACATCGTCAGGTGGACGATGAGCATTCTAAGTGATGTGTCCTATAAAGGTAATCGTAACCTCAAGCCTCATCAACCGGGAATGGATAAAACAGGGGAGATGCAGCAAAGCTTCGTGAGTTGTGCCCACTGGAGAGCAAGATTGATCCCTGTCTAGAAGTCCCTTTATATTCGGCTGTGTGGGTGGTTGCTAGCTACAACCACGGGGTTGTCTTGTTCGGAACTATTCAGTAAGGAATGGGTCCGGCTTTGTGTTGCAGGGGGTTGGGAGTGATCCTCGGTACGTTGATCTAGGCCACGTACTGTGACGGACGGTACCCCAGTAGCCCTGCCATTGTATGGAATCCAAAATCCAATAAGTGCCAACGGTTTTGATTGTATTACCCACTTTTGTGGCTAGTAGCTGGAATTTAATCATGTAACAATTTCGGATATTTCATATTTATTTGAAAACCCTAGACACTATTATAATATCATCGGATTTCCTATCAAATGTTTTGGTTAGCGTAAGGTAAAAACTTTTCCATGTTTATGTATGGGAAGTCTTACGTGATACCTTTCTTTTCAAAAGGTTTTTGAAAGTTAAGCAACTTTAACCTGTTTTCACACCAGACCCAAGCCTGACCCGGAGTTTATTTTTGTTTTTCATAAACTCTTGGGTACTCAAATTTTTATGAGTAGTCAAAGGGATTCAGGTTAGGTCAGGTTAGCTTTGACGAATTGTGGAGGAGCATTGGAGCAGGAGGCTTCTGCGTGTAGATATATCTATAGTATTCCGCTATGTGTTCTCTGAGTTGTTGTATTATGTTGTATAACTAGACAGGTGTTTATAACTGTCTAGTATGTGTTGTATATCTGTGTACTCTGATATTGGTTGTAAACTATGTAATATTTATGTTATTAATATAATTTATTCGTTCCGCTGTGTAGATTCTGATGTTGTTTCTTTCTTCTCTTCTTTCTATTCTCTTTTCTATCCCTTTCTTTCTTAATGACGATGCGACTTCCTGATATTTGGAAGCCGGGTCGTCACAGCTTGGTATCAGAGCATTAGGCTGAGTGAATACCTAGGCTCTGAAGTATATCTTTCTTTAGGGAGCGTTAGGGTGAGTGAATGGCTAGGCTCTGTAGAGGTGTCTTTCTTGAGAGAGCGTATTTGTAATTTTATATATAATTATACATATATTTATTTCTACCTATCTATTGGGTTACCTGTTCAGGTTTTCCAATATAAGTTATAAGGGTAGATGGGGTAGTAGTGAGTGTAACACGACTACCATTGGTTGGAGTTTGAATGTTTGAGGTTGGAAGTGTAATTGTTGAGACTGTAGACCTAATACAATCTCGAGTGAGTTCTGTAGTGATGAAGAACTTCATTGATCTCTGAAGGAAACCTGTTAAGGTTCGGAGTTTATTTCTGAAGTTGGATGAGTAGTGTTTGGATCTGTTGTTTGAGCAGAAGCAAGTGATGGTATTTTGAATACCTCAGAAAATAGTAGCTGCATGATGAGATGCAGTGACTATGGATGTTCCCGAAGATGATTTCTTTGGAACAAGTTTAAGGAGGTGAGTCTGTTTAGGTGTTGTGGCTGTGGTCAGCTTGAGTTTCTGTTTGATTTGAAGTCCGAGTTTCTCGGAGAGCTTTGTTTTGGAATTCTTTGGCATCTGTGGCAGCAGTGTAGTTTGGAATGTTCTCGGTGTTGGCAAGAGATCTTCTAGTTTAGTAGTTTTTCTGAAGTGGAGTTCAGAAGCAGATAAGTGGACCCGTTTCTACGATGGGTTGACTAGTTAAGTTTAAGCTGTTCATTTTGGTTAAGGAAGAACAGTTTTTCCTTGGATTTAGTTTGGGTGGTTCGCAAAAGTGACTTGCGATTGTATGAGTATTCTCTTGGGTTATCTGAGTTTTTCTGGATGTCTTCAGGAAGCCAGAGTTTTGTTTGCATCTGGAGATTGAGTTTTCTTATCGTTTGGAATTCCAGGAGTGGTGCCAGTGGTTCAGCTTTATAGAAGAATGGTTCCTAGAGATTGAGTTGGTGTAGCATCTTAGAGTTTTGGAGGAACTTCTGAAAGTTTCTTATGGATTTGTTGAACCATATCTCTAGGGTGTGTTGTCCTGTTTGTGCTTGTGTTCTTCTTCAGCATTTTCTTCTATTTCGGATCAGAGTTGAGCAGCGGAAGCAGTTTGGAAGTGTATCTGTTTTCTTTTCCCCGGTCAGGAGAAGTGAGTTGTTGTTCTCTGATGTTGAGAAGTTGAGTTTGAGTTCTTGGTTTTGGTTGATCTTGAGGAGATCATTTTGTTGAGTTGATTGGTCTAGTTTCTTTCTAGAAGCATCAGCGAAGGTTGAGCTGATCAGTAAGTTTGTAGACAGCCTAGGATTGTCCGAAGAGTTTTGTGGATAAGAGTTGAAGGAATTTGGATTCTGAAGACGGAGATTTAATTTTGGATAAGTTCTCTTCGATCATAAGTGAGCTATAAGTTTGGGTAAGTCTGAGAAGTTAGCTCTGTATTGTTTTGGATCTTTTCTGTATCTTGGAGAATAAGTGATTGATCTACAGGATTGGATTGCCAGTTTGGATAACTGGGATTCGTTGAGTTTCACGTATCTCTGAGGGAGTACATGTATGATCTATCTCTGGTTGTGGAACCAGCAGTTTTGGAGTTTTGGTTGTTGAGTCAGACTCGTTTGAAGTCTGATATCTTATCTAGTGTTATAGATATAGCTGTATAGGAGCTTTTATAGCTTCATAGTATTGATTGTTTGGATTCTCTAGGCGAGTATCCTGGTATATATATATACCTGGGGAAACTCGATGAAATTTTATCCAGAATTTGTCTGAATAATTAGATTTGTTTGATTGGTTGTTTGGTTGTTGGCATATGTTTGATATATGCTTGTGTTTAAAATTTAAAATTTAATGAGATTATTAAATTACCTTTGTTTTAAATTTCGAGGACGAAATTCTTTTAAGGGGGAAGGATTGTAACATCCCGGAATTTTTAACAATATCAATTTAATAATCTGTAGTTAAAATTAAATTGATATTGATAATCTGTTAATAATTATTCAGATAAATTTAATAATCTTCTTCAATAAATATTTGAATTGGTTATTTTATCTTTTAAAATAATAAATTGATTTCTATTTACAATATAAATATATGGTTCATATTTTAAATAAATTGGTATTGTTTTAAATTTAGAATAAATTTAACAAATTGGTTTTATGGCTAAATAAAATGAATATTTTGTAAAATGATTTTAATTTAATAAAAAAGAGATTTATAAAAACAACATTGATATGGTATTGTCTTTATAAATAAATTTTGAATAAGATTTGTAATTTTTATTTCAAATTGAGTTCATATTTATAACTTGATTTGAAATTGTTTGGTTTTGAATTTAGTTTGAATTTAAATTCCAAAGTATAAAATCTTCATTTGTTTTAATTTTTATTAGTGTAAGTTTGTAAACATGATTTGTTTTTGTTTTCATTTATAAATTTATACACATGTTTAAATATAAACTAACAATTTAAATTAAGCTAAAATGCATGCATTATTTTGTAAATAATACTAATTATCTTTAAAAGAAATACAAGTGTTAAATTCTTATGCAATTATTTGACAAGTGTTGTAATAATAGACAAGTGTTAGAATTTTGTTTTTATTGTTCTTTGCTTTCTTTAAAATCTGAATCATCTTCATATTAAAAACAAATCCGCATTTCTTCAAATTAATTGAGCCTGCATGTAATAATCTGTAAGCAATACTTGCATATCCGAATTCCCCAAATCAAGTGAAATCTGCATATTCAAATCTACACTTCATTTCAAAATCAAAATGAAGCCTGCATGTTTTCCTGCATTCTGTTTAAATCCTGGAATGGATTTGAAGACATGAAAGTCTCTGCCTTCAAGTGAAGATTTAGCAACTTAATCTACTTGCATGCTAGCATTTGGGTCAGTGAAATCAAATAGGCAAAACTGCATATCAATTCAAAAGGAAGCACACCTGCATTTTTATAAAGTCAAGCCTGCATTTCTGTTGTTTTATGCAAATTCAAAACAGGAGCTAAACAGTGGTTTGCATTTTTAAAAGGTGAGTAACATTTAATCTTAAAAACTATAATTTAGGTTGCTTGAGATTAAACATGTTTGTGTGCCTGATGTAAATGTGGTTGTGTATGCATGTTTGATTTTGGTTCTGCAGAGTATACTCAGATCATCTTTCTACGAAAAGAATTCCTACCATTGATCTAAATTGAGATAACATCTGGGTTTTAAAATAATTAAAAGAGTTTGCTGATTTTGAATTAGTATTCAAACTCATAAGTAATGTGTTATTTCCTTAAGATAAGGTTTTAAAAAAAAATTAGAAGAAGTAAAACTACAGAGTGATATCTCTGTAAAAATAAGTAATACCATTTATGTTGATCTTGATTAAACCCAGTCATATTAACATTGAAATCTAGTTTTATAAACTAAAAACTTTTACTGGAACTTGATTTTAAATCAAGTAATAGGGATTTTAGAGTATGGTTTTATTTACTGCCTGTTCTTGAGCAAAATATGAATTTGTCAAAATTCTTGTAAACTGTAGTTTAAGAAAACTCAAAATTCTTTCTGAGTTATAGGGTAAGGATTATAGAACCTTAGAAAAATCAGAGATAGGGATTTTATTGTTTAGGGAAGATACGTCTTTGATTTTTCAGTATGAACCCTAGTTTTCATGTGGGTTTGAGCATTTAGTCAGGGAGAAGTGTAGGATGGTTCGAGTGATTTGGGACTTGGGGAATGTGAAGTAGGTGTTTGAAGGAGTTCGAGGTTGGAATGGGTGAATCTCTGATGGTCGGAGCAGCTTGAATTGGATGTTGACAGGTTTGAGTTGAAACCTGTAAAATAAATTTCCAGGTTTTAAAATTTGGGGTTATTTTGAATTCTTGTTTATCTGTTCTATTTGGTGATTATGTTGGGGCATGGATGAGTTGCTGGTTGTTTTTGGATCATCTAAGATGATGGACAGAGGTGGAGATCGCCGTGCATATGCACGGCGACAAGTTCTCTGATGATTTATTTTGGGTTCTGGATGTTGCAGGGGAAAGGTTGGGTTTACTCGAAGTGAATGGGAGAATGACTCGGAGTAGTGAAGCATAGGACTCGCAGTAGAAATAATGTTTCTCGGGTTGACTGCAAATTCCAGGGTTTAGAAACTGTATTGTTAAAATCTGGATTTAAACTTTTTTTAAAATCTGTAGTTTAGGTTTAAATTTAGGTTTAGGTTAAAATTCAAATTCAAGTTGGAACTTTTGATTCAAAATCCAGTTTTTAAAATAGAAATAAAAGTTTAAAAATTTAACTTAATTAACTATTTCAATTTAGTAAATAGTTGAAATTTTAAATAATGAAGTTTTTAAAATATGAAGCAAGATTTAAAGATAAATTTTAAAACTGGAAATCTGAGTTTAAAATGAAGTTCAGTTCCAAATTTAAAAGAAGATTTAAATTTGAAAGTTTTAAAACATAAATGATTTGAAACTTCTAAAATTTTGAAATAAATTTAACTTCAAATTCTTATGATTGCATTTTTAAGTCAAACTTTTGTTTTGACTTGTAATTTTAAATAAGTTTTAAATTATTTAAAACTTTGATAAGTTTTAAAAAATTTCTATTTTAAACTTGAACTTAAATTGAAATTTAAAGGTAATTTCATAAGTACTTTGTTTTGAATTAAATTGTTTTAAAACATAATTAAGTTATGTTTTATTTTGGAAATTTGATTAAGATTTATGTTTTAGAATTAATTAATAATGTAATTAAGATTAATTAAATTTGGAATTAATAATTGATTAATGATTAATCAATTTGGAATTAAGATCATTAATTAAGTTATTAATTAATGATAAATGAATAATAATTATGTAATTAAGTTCTGATTTAAGGCTAATTAATTTAATAATTAACTTTAATTAATGAATGATTAAAGATAACTTAATTGGTAATTACTTTAAGTTAGTTACTTTATAAAATAATTAGAGGATTGTTAATGAAGGTCATTAACTAGGATTATTTAACAATTAATTAATATGGTTAATTTTTATAATTAATTAGATTAATTAATTTAATAATAATCAATTGTAAATGGTTTGAGTATAATTACTAAAAGTAATTAAGAAATTAATTACTTAATGTAATTAGTTTAATTGAATGAGATTGTTTATTTTTAATTAATTAAGTTTAATTAATTTTAAACACTTGGGTTTTATAAATAATTACTTTATGTAATTAATGATTTGGAAATTACTTAATTAAGTAATTAATTAATAATTACATGATTGTAATTAAGAAGATGTTTAAGTATGAAGTAATTTGGATTAATTATTTAGTAATTAATCAAATGATTAATTAAGAAATTAATTTAAGGATAATTAATTTGGTTTAAAATAGTAATCAAGTTAGTTAATTACTTAGAGTAATTAATTTAAGAAATAATTAAGGATCATTAATTATTTTAATTAATGAAGTAATTAAAGTTGATTAATTATGATTAATTAATCAATAATAAGTAATTAAAGATAATTAATTAATGCAATTAATCAAGGATTAGGATAATTAATTATGATTAATTAATTAATTGAAGTAATTAAAGGTTAATTACTGTTTAGTTGAGGATAATTAATTTGTGGAATTAATTAAGGATAATTACATGAATGTAATTAAGAGTAATTAATCAAGAGTGATTAATTAGGATGATTTATTTTAAATGATTAATTGATTGTAATCAATTAAATGATTGAGTAAGCAAGGTTTATATTGATGAAGTAATTAATTTAATTTATTTTAAATTAATTAAAGATGGGGTAATTAATTTAATTCATTTTAAATTAATTAGAGCTGAAGATAGTTAATTTAATTCATTTTAAATTAATTATATGATGATGAGTAAATCTTTGCTTATGTATGAATGGATGTCATTGATTGTCTTGGATGCTTTGTGATCTCAGTAATGAGATAAAGGATATTGTGTGATATGGATGTTTGATTGTATTGTGATGATAACATAGGTTATCTATTGTGATGATGATATATGGTATATCTATGTGATATTGATGATATGAATTACCTGTTATGTGATAATGTTAATTATCAGTTGTGATTGTGAATTATCTATTTGTGTGTAAATAGATACTGTATTAAATTGTTTTAAACCTTTAAAACAACTTGGCCTTAAAAGACACGCTTTGGTTTTCGATGAGACCGGGATCGGATTTCCATATTTGGATATCCGAAAACCACATCGATTCCAAATAACGTTAGGTCGTAAATTCAAAGTGGAGCTTTGTGAAGACTCGAGGTGTAAGGACTATGAGTCAGTATAACTCTGTGGGTGATTCCGTAATGAGTTGACGGAATTAGTTCTTATAGATTCGAGATGGTGAATTAGGGTGCAAGGGTTATTGTCGTTAACTCTGGGGGTGATTCCAAAATGAGTGTAACGAGATAATGCCTTCGGTTTCGTTCGAACCCGGAACGAACTTGTATGGATTGAATGCTTTCAGAACATCGTCAGGTGGACGATGAGCATTCTAAGTGATGTGTCCTATAAAGGTAATCGTAACCTCAAGCCTCATCAACCGGGAATGGCTAAAACAGGGGAGGAGAGCAAGATTGATCCCTGTCTAGAAGTCCCTTTATATTCGGCTGTGTGGGTGGTTGCTAGCTACAACCACGGGGTTGTCTTGTTCGGAACCATTCAGTAAGGAATGGGTCCGGCTTTGTGTTGCAGGGGGTCGGGAGTGATCCTCGGTACGTTGATCTAGGCCACGTACTGTGACGGGCGGTACCCCGGTAGCCCTGCCATTGTATGGAATCCAAAATCGAATAAGTGCCAACGGTTTTGATTGTATTACCCACTTTTGTGGCTAGTAGCTGGAATTTAATCATGTAACAATTTCGGCCATTTCATATTTATTTGAAAACCCTAGACACTATTATAATATCATCGGATTTCCTATCAAATGTTTTGGTTAGCGTAAGGTAATTTTTTTTCCATGTTTATGTGTGGGAAGTCTTACGTGATACCTTTCTTTTCAAAAGGTTTTTGAAAGTTAAGCAACTTTAACCTGTTACTCACACCAGACCTAAGTCTGACCCAGAGTTTATTTTTATTTTTCATAAACTCTTGGGTACTCAAATTTTTATGAGTAGTCAAGGGAATTCAGGTTAGGTCAGGTTAGCTTTGACGAATTGTGGAGGAGCATTGGAGCAGGAGGCTTCTGCGTGTAGATATATCTATAGTATTCCGCTGTGTGTTCTCTGAGTTGTTGTATTATGTTGTATAACTAGACAGGTGTTTATAACTGTCTAGTATGTGTTGTATATCTATGTACTCTGATATTGGTTGTAAACTATGTAATATTTATGTTATTAATATAATTTATTCGTTCCGCTGTGTAGATTCTGATGTTGTTTCTTTCTTCTCTTCTTTCTATTCTCTTTTCTATCCCTTTCTTTCTTAATGACGATGCGACTTCTTGGTATTTGGAAGCCGGGTCATCACATTATGCATCTATAAATGATATATAATATTTATATCCATTGTTTAAACAAGTTGGGGCTGGACCCCACAAATCAGCAGCAACTAATTCAAAATGCTTTGAATACTTAGTTAATGAGTCATTAAATGCTAATTTGTGACTTTTACCCATTTGGCAGTAAGTGCAAACATATGGTATAGAAATATCATCGAACATAATTTTCTTTTCACTAAATACTTGTTTGACTACACTTGTATTCGTGTGGCCAAGTTTATAATGCCATAGATTAAATACACATCCATTTCTTTCTAGTTGAGCAATTTCAACCATGTTACAACATTTTTATTTTCTTACAAAATTGCTATAGTTTATTAGATTGAATCTATACAATCCTCTGACTGCATCACTCTGCAAGAGAATTTTCTTAGTTAGTATGTCTTTAACTAGACAATAATTATGATAGAATTCAAAAGAGACATGATTACCTTTTTCAAATTGTGTTACACTCATGAGATTTTTCCTTATCTTTGGTACTCTCAATAAATCTTTTAAGAATAGTTGTCTTGCACCTTTAATAGATGCATTGCCAGCTTGAGTGACATTAATAAACTCACCATTTCCAATGCAAATTGGCTATTTACCTTTGTACTCTTGGTTGCCAAGGTTTAAGTTGTCAAGACTGCTTGTTATGTGATTAGTTGCTCCTGAGTTTGCGTACCAACTCTCATCCTGAATGTGTTCTGGTCTTGTGATAATATTCTGATTGGTTACACCATTTCATATGGATGAATACTAGATTCTTGTTTTGTTTACTGAGACTGCCACCTCTTTGGTTATTTGGATTCTGATTAGGCACATAATTGGCATTAAATCTGAAATAGCATTTCATTGTAGTATGACCAATTTTCTCTCATATTTGACACTTTGGTTTGTTATTGCTATTATTCCAACCTCCTCTACCCCTTGATCTATTAGAATAACCACCTCTTTGATAGGATTGGCCTTGTTTGTTGAAATTTTGACCTTTGTTTTTGGAACTGAATGCATAATTGATTGATAAATCTGTATCTTGTGGCTTCTTGTAATAAATTCTTGCCTCATGTGCAAGTAGGGTTGCATGAACATATTGTATAGATGGCAGAGTTGGTTGAGATGATACAGTTGCTACAACTTTTTCATATTCTTCATTAAGTCTATTCAAAATAGTCGATACTTGTTCAATTTCTGGCACTTTGTGCCCTACAGCCTCCAAAAAATTGCCTATATTGTTGACTTGTGGTAAGTAATCCCTCATTGGCTGATTACCTTTATTGATATTTTTCAATTGTCTTTTGTAATGCATAACCCTTGCAGCAGATTGAGTATTGAAAATTCTTTCCACTGTAATCCAGATTTCATTAGTAGATTTGCAACCTATTACTTGAGATAGTAAGTTTGTATTGATGGATGATAGTAGCCAGGAACTTATTAGCCTATCTTGCTTGTAATACTTCGTATGTTCTTCATTACCGACCATTCTGTTTTGTGAATCTGTGATAAATCTTGGTAGGATAGGATAATACCAAGGATGAACCCTTCAAGGCCATATCCTTGTATTGTTGTTTCAACTTGAAGTCTCCATAGAAGATAGTTGTCTTCTTCAAGATGTATGGTGATTAACTGACTTTGTGGACTGATGACAGTCTTGATCAGTTTTTCAGTGGCTTTTGTGGCCTGCTGTTGAGAGTTAGCTATATTTTTAGAAGTTGCTGAAGTGTTGTCCCCTTCAGCCATGATGATACAGCAAAGTGACAATCAAACTTGATGATTCAGATACTTGTTAATGTAAGATTGCTTCAACAGTAGTGTGAACATGTTACTTGTAGCCAAACTCAAATGATGAGTGAGTTCTGATGATTTATTGGCAAGGCAATTACTTTCTTTCTACTTTTGATTGCTTTCTTGGTTTCAGTTTTCAGTTTTCTTAATCTTCTTGTTTGAGAATTTGCTTATTTTCTTGATGAAAACTAGTTGTAACCAAAAATTAGATTGATTTCTTTGGCATGGTAATGTTTTTCATAAGCAAATTCAGTAATAACCCAAGTGATGAGTGTGTAGCTGATGGGTTATCAAGATATCAAATAATGAGAATGTTCTTATGATATCTTGATTTAGATGCTCCTGCTTTAGACGATGAGGCCTTGATTTTCTTTAAAACTTGATACAAATGTCGTTATGCTTTATATGGCTTCGATACCATGTAAAGAATTGTGGAATTATAGAAATGAATTGTAGGAATGAATTACATAAGTGAATTGCAGAAAGAACAGAGGGAAACGTGATGTTTTTTGTTTCTTTTATTATTCAAAAAGATAATCAATACAATACAATACCGTTCATTATATAGCTTTTGGTTTTACAGTGTACTATCTTTTATAATGAATTGGTGTATGATTCATCCCATATATATTCTTGGCTGAATACCCGAATCACTGAGTAATATACATCGAGGTAAGTATTCGGTTCAACCATTTTTATTTCCAACACTTATCTATATCGGAGATATAACATATTATACTACCCAAATGATGTAGTTTATATCCTACTGGGAGAATTATATAATATCAGGGTGCATGTTTTTATTCCTACAATATGGATCCATGCAATCAAGTTTGGCAGTAATGTTCGCAACACATCCCTTCTCATGGGTGTTGCTAAAACATATAAATAAAATATATTAAAGAATAAGGACTTTGAAAGATGCATGCATTCCTTAGGTAGAATAATTAAACGATACAACAAATTTGACCATGTTGATTCGCGTCTTTGAATTCGCAAGTTATGTGATCGTTCTCTTGTTAATCTTTATTTGTCATGAGTACACATATGAAAATATTACACATTCAACATGAGAAGACAGTAATGCTAATAGCTTATATTTGTTAATTAAACCAAGATAATGATTGAAGGTAAGATGGAATCAACACAAACATAAGCAAAGCATGGTAACTTTAATATAACTTGTGAAATGCCATTATTTGACCAGTATTATAATAAACATTTTCAACCAAACAATATTAATATAAAGTATAGGGACATGTACCTAATAATCTTATTCTTAGAAGTAATGATTTGGATATGATTGTATTTAATATAGACATTGACATTTATTTTCTTAAATCTGAGTAATCAAACATTAATACAACTTGTATGGACAACAAATCACAATGTTATCCATAAGTGTTATATAAAATGGTAGGCTATATCAAATATCATGGATTGATTTGCATTGCATTTATTTCAAATAAATGTTCAATTAATCAAAGTTCAAAATTTGATATGTACATATTACATATGAGATCATCCAGTTGCCCTTATCTTAATTACGTAATCCATAACAAAATCATTTATATCATTATCAGCTATCACAAAAAAGTTCTTCCTGTATAGTTAAATAAATGCCTAATTACTATAAATAATACGGCCACAGGTAGAATTATAAGCAATTACTTCAATCTTGACTTTATCTCTAGGCAGTATAAGGATGTTGCTTTTACCTAATCCTCTCTGAAATGTGACCAAAAACCTCATCATTGTTTTCCAATTTAACACGGAACATTCAATATAGAAACGGTTCGATAATTAGACCTTCACATGTCAATTTCCGTTCTTTTGCTCTAGAGCTTTTGTGATGGTAGAACTTGAGCTGTAAGGGTTTCTAGAGGTATAGTGAACTTGCTTCAAACATGAAGTGTACACGACTAATGTGTTGTATATAAGTGCTGGTATTTATACCGCAACTAGCTCAGTTGTCTCTTTATACATGCTTTGTTGTCTGTAATTTATTTTGAAATTATATAAAATAACAACTGTTACAGAATAAAGAGAATGAAGGCAATTAGAGAAAGAACAATTCTATTGAATTGAGAGATATATTTACAATACAATCAAAATATTTATAGACTACTTATGCAGTGCATATTACAATAATGCCCTTTCATATATAGCATATTCATCCCTATTATTAATGTATATTACAACACTCCCCCTTGAATATGCGTATGTAAAGATGATAAGAGTAATTGCCTCATTAAAAACCTTGTTATGAAAAACCCAGTGGGAAAAAATTATAAACAAGGAAAAGAGTACAACATGATTTCATCTTTAAGTAACATATATTTTATAATGTTACTACGAGGGTTGATTCTTCTGGATCAAGATAATGCCTCATTAAAACCTTACTAATAAAAACCCAGTGTGAAAAAATATTAGTGAAGGAAAAAGAGTACATTATAGCGTATTTCATACGCTCCTCCTGGATTATAACGCGTTATTCAATTAGTTTGTTGATGCAGCCGACGCATACCAATTTCGTACGCCATCTTCTGAAATGTTGATTGTGGAAGCGCCTTTGTGAATAAGTCCGCTGGATTTTCTTGGGATCGGATTTGTTTCACTTCTATCTTATTATCTTTTTGTAGCTCATGTGTGAAGAAAAATTTAGAAGAAATGTGTTTCTTCCTATCACCCTTAATGTAACCCGCTTGAATTTGAGCTACACAAGCTGCATTGTCTTCATAAATAATGGTTGACCTTTCCGTTACTGATGGAAGTTGGCAGCTTTTTCGAATATGCTCAATCAGTGATCTTAGCCAAATACATTCTTTACTTGCTTTATGTAGTGCTAGTATTTCAGAGTGATTGGATGATGTTGCTACCAACGTTTGTTTTGTAGATCGCCATGAAATTGCTGCATTGCTGTTATTGAATACATATCCAGTTTGTGATCTTGCTTTATGTGGGTCAGAAAGATAACCTGCATCAGCATAGCCAACTAGATTTGGATTATTGCCTGTGTTAGAGTAAAATAAACCCAAATTTGTCGTTCCATGAAGATATCTCATGATATGTTTTATACCATTCCAGTGTCTTTTTGTTGGTTCTGAACTGTATCTTGCTAGAAGATTTATTGAAAATGCAATATCTGGTCTTGTGCATTGGGCCAAATATAATAATGCACCAATGGCACTAAGATATGGCACTTCCAGGCCAAGCACATTCTCATCTTTTTCTTTTGAGCGGTATGGGTCCTTTTTAATATCTAAAGATCTAACAACCATTGTTGTACTAAGTGGATATGCTTTATCCATTTGAAAACGCTTTAGAATTTTCTCAATGTAGTTTGATTGATGGATTAATATGCCATTAGTACTATGCTCAATCTGTAGACCGAGACAGTGCTTAGTTTTGCCAAGATCTTTAATTTCAAATTCCTTCTTTAAATAATTTATTGTTTCATCAATCTCTTCTGGAGTTCCAATCAAATTTATGTCATCAACATAAACTGCTAAGATAGCAAATCCCTTTACCGATTTCTTTATAAAGACACATGGACAAATGAGATTGTTTTCGTATCCTTCTTTTACCAAATATTACTAAGACGGTTATACCACATCCTTCTAGATTGTTTCAATCCATATAGTGACCGTCTTAGTCTTAATGAGTACATGGACTTTGATTTTGCTTCAGGCAATTTATATCCATCTGGAATTTTCATCTAAATGTTGGTATCTAATTCACCGTAAAGATAAGCTGTCACAACACCGTTAATCTTATATCGAGTTTTTCAGAAACTACAAGGCTTATCAAATATCGGAATGTTATGACATCCATAACAGGGGAGTAAGTTTCCTTAAAGTCAAAACCCGGTCTCTGCAGGAAACCTTGTGCGACAAGTCGTGCCTTGTACCTCACGACTTCATTTTTATCATTTCGTTTTCTAACGAATACCTATTTATAACCTACCGGTTTAACATTTTCTGGTGTTTTCTCTATTGGTCCAAATACACCATGTTTTTGAAGTGAATCTAGTTCCACTTGGATAACATCTTTCCATTTTGGCCAATCGTGTCTTTTTCGACATTCATTTATGCTATTTGGTTCATTATCATCATTCTCATTATGATCATGACTTTCAACTATTTCAGTAGCTACTGCGAATGAGAATACATCATCAATTATTATTTTACTTCGATCCCATATTTCTCCATAGTTCGTATAAAATATTGATATATCATTATTATTAGGTACCATTTTATCGTTGGAATCTTCTTTTATCTCTTCTGGGATAATATTTCCTTCTGCGCTTCTAGGAGAATTGGGATTTTCATTTGAGTGATCTTTTTGATCATTTATAACCTCTTCAGGAGGTTCCTTAATTGATGATTTTTCATTAGACTTTCTTTTTCTAGGCGCCAAGTCTTTTGAACCAATTGGCCTTCCATGTTTTTGTTTTGCTTTAGATTCATTTGCTGCTATATTTATTTTTAATCCTTCAAGGACATCAATTTTTGCTGGTGCATTTGCTGCTGGAATGTGAGATTTAGTTATTTTTGCAGTGTCACTAAATGCATCCGGCAGTTGATTTGCAATATTTTGAATATGCAAAATTCTTTGTACCTCATATTGGCATTGTTTAGTATGTGGATCCAAATAAGACATAAATGGATTATTCCATGATATTTCACGTCGTTCTACTGGAACGGTCTTTTCTCCTCCTAACGGAGGGAAGATTGTCTCATCAAATTTACAGTCTGAAAATCTTGCAGTGAAGACATCACCTGTAAGAGGTTCAAGGTAACGAATTATCGATGGAGAATCAAATCCCACATAAATTCCAAACCGTCGTTGAGGACCCATTTTAGTACGAAGTGGGGGATTAATAGGTATATGCATAACACAACCAAATTTTCGTAAATGTGAAATATTTGGTTGAAATCCAGTTAAGAGCTGTGATGGTGAAAGCTGATGATAAGCTGTTGGTCTAATTTTAACCAATTTCGATGCATGCAAAATTGCATGCCCCCAAGCTGAAACGGGTAGTTTTGATTGCATAAGCAATGGTCTTGCAATAAGTTGCAAGCGCTTAATTAATGATTCAGCTAGACCATTTTGAGTATGAACATAAGCTACTGGATGTTCAATTTCAATCCCCAATGATAGACAATAATCATCAAATACTTGAGAAGTAAATTCTCCAGCATTATCTCGTCGAATTGATTTAATTTGATGATCAGGGAAGTGTGCTCTCAATTTTATTATTTGAGCAAGTAGCTTGGCAAATGCCAAATTTCTTGTAGAAAGTAAACAGACATGTGACCAACGAGTTGATGCATCAATTAATACCATAAAATATTTGAATGGTCCACATTCAGGGTGGATTGGACCACATATATCATCTTGAATTCTTTGTAAAAATGTTGGAGATTCAGAAGTGATTTTACTATATGAAGGTCGAGTGATTAATTTTTCTTGTGCACATGGGGCACATAAGTAATCACTTGGTTAATTCAATTGGTTTGATAAATCATGTCCGTTTGAGTTTTTGGCAATTTTACGCATCATAGTCGATCCAGGATGACCCAAGCGATCATGCCAAAGAATCAATGTCTTTGTATTTGTGAGCTTCTGGCTCATGTTTATAGAGTGAGATTCAACTATGCCAATTTTTGTAAAATATAAACCAGTTGAAATTGTACCAAATTTTTCTAGGATAAGCTTCTGGCTTTCAATTCTAGAAATAACACAAAGATATTCTTTGTTGTTTTCATTTATAGTTTCAATATGGTATCCATTCAATCTTATATCTTTGAAACTCAGCAAATTTCTTTTAGAGTTGCTTGAGTATAATGCATTCTGAATAAAGATATGCGTATCATTTGGTAATACTATATGGGCTCTTCCGGACCCGTCAATTATATTAGCAGATCCAACTATAGTGGAGACTTTAGCTGAGAAATTTTCAGATAGTTCAGAGAAAAACTTCTGGTTTCTCAAAATTGTATGAGTAGTTGCACTATCTAGTAAGCATATATCATCACCCACATGGCGTTCCATACCTTAAGAATTAAAGACAATGATTAGTCAATCATTAAAAATTTGTATGCATAAATAATGTAATGTAAACAAACAAAGTAATATGATTAAAATAGGCTATTGATTAAAAACAACATCCACATTACACATTACTAGTACTGCAAAGGGAAATACAATTAAACGAACACAAACTTCAAACTGATTTATTGATGCAAGCTAATGAAATAAAACGAAAGTCACATAACAAACTTCAAGACATTTCTAATTGATCAATTCGGTCATATCATTGATCATTGCACTTAGATTTTCATCATAAATGAAATTTTCATTGTCATCTTCGAAGAAATCATCTAACTTCAGGTTAGTGTTTTCAGGTAACTTTTCGGCATTATTTGCCTCAATATTCTTCGAGCGATGATATTCTTCAACTGTTTTCTTTGATGATCTACATGTACGTGACCAGTGACCAGATCGTCCACATCTATAACAAACTTCCTCATAATGTCTTTTATTTTCCGAAGCTGAATCATTGTTCTTTATAGGCTCAATTTTCTTTTGTTGCTTTTTAAAGTTGGTGGTTTTGTTACCTTTAAAACCAGCATAACCACCTCTGCTAGAGTTATATCCACGTCCACGACCATGTCCTCTACCTCAACCTCGACCCCTATCTCTTCCAGAGTGGGAAAAATTAGCATTAACTTCAGGTAATGCAGTTGAACCAGTTGGTCTTGAGGAAATGATTTTTTATAAGCAATTCATTATTTTGTTCAGCAATTAGTAAGCATTCTATGAGTTCAGAATATTTTGTAAAATGACGCTATCGATATTGCTGCTGCAGGAGTATATTCGAGGCATGAAATGTTGAGAAAATCTTTTCAAGCATTTGTGCGTCATCCACCTTTTCTCCACATAATTTCAGTTTAGAAGTGATTCTAAACATTGCAGAATTATATTCTCTTACGGACTTAAAGTCCTGAAACCTCAGGTTCAACCACTCTTGCCTAGTGTTTGGAAGTATGACCGTCTTCTGGTGGTCATAACGCTCCTTCAGGAAGTTCCATAAGTGGAGAGGGTCTTTTTCAGTCAAATATTCTGTTTTTAGATCGTCATGGACATGACGTCTTAAAAATATTAGAGCCTTTGCCTTGTCCTGCTGGGACATAGTATTGCCATTTTTAATGGTATTTTCTGAGCATTGAGATTGCAAATGAATCTCAGCATCCAGTATCCATGACAAGTAGTTGTTTCCATATATATCCAAAGCTTTAAATTCAAGCTTGGCGATGTTTGCCATTTTGTGAACTGTTCATAAAATAAATTGCATAAGGTGAAAATATTCGCCACAACAGCATTCACTATTTGTTTGTTTCCAGCTAAAAAGAAGAAAAAAATGGAAAGTCTTCATTCATGGTATCAAACAACTATACCAAAAAAAAAATTGTATCAACAAAACCAAACATTTGGATTTTGCAACTTTCATGTATTTATCAAATAAGAAAGGAAAGTCAGCTTTTGCGTATATTCCATTCCAAACTTTTGAATTTTATTTGGCAATAGATCCGCAAAGGGAAAAAAATAATAATATTGAATTTAGAAGCCAAAGAATAAAAATAAGAGTGATACAAGAAAAGACATGAAAAATATAGAAGCGAACCCCAAACTAGCATGTGCTGACTTGATAGCTTTATCAAAAAAATATATGATATTGACAGTTACCTTTTTGGAGAGAGAAAAGTAACGAGTTTATAAAGAAATGCAAGAACAATTCCTTTACCTGCTGTTTTAAAGGAAATAAGAAATAGAATGTATGTAGATATATTCTAAAATACTCGTCTGCACTAATATATATAATAGGATTTTGAATATAAATAGTCTTAGAATTGGAATGGTCAGAAGAAAAACAGTCAGAGTAATTAATATTTAATTACTTGCTGAGAAGTTGGAAAGTTTGAAGGTGAACAGGTTGAGGTCGATAATTAATTCGCATTCCTTCGTGCTGATAACGTGTTACAGAATAAAGAGAATGAAGGCAATTAGAGAGAGAACAATTCTATTGAATTGAGAGATATATTTACAGTACAATCAAGCTTCATATTTATAGACTACTTATGCAGTGCAGATTACAATAATGCCCTTTCATATTTAGCATATTCATCCCTATTATTAATGTATATTACAACAACACACACACACACACACACACACACACACACATATATATATATAGTTTTCTTATATATATAATACATTTTAGATTAATTTTAACTAATTAAAAAGTTTACCAATAATCAAAATGATAATTGATTGTGTTTGAGTAAGCAATTAACAAGAAGAGGAAAATACGGAGTTATCCACTTTCATTTACTCACCATTTAATGCCATTTAAAACAATTTTGAATACTCAAACACATCCTACTTTTATCTAATATGTTCCTAATTTAACTAATATGTCTTGAAATCCACAATTTTGAAGCTAAAATTAACTTAGGAAAGATTTAAAATTGAATTTATGATTTTACACAGAAGTTCATTTCATAGACATTGTGTTAAAACAACATATGTAACGACCCATAATTTTGTAGTTTGATTTTCAATATTTAATTTATTTTAAATATTGAAATATTGGTTTTAAAAGTCAATAGTTTGAATTCAAATATAGAGATTATTTAAATATTTAAATTGTGAACTTAATATCTGAATAGTGATTTAAATAACAAGATTTATAATTGAATGTTAATTTAATTAATTAAATAGTCATATTTAACTCCTAGTGAATTAATAGTTAATAATGGAGAATTCAAGTTGTAAATTTATTTGCAATAATAAATGGTTCAAATAGACAATCATAAAAAAAATTGTTACTTTTTTTTTACGACTCGATTTTTATTGATGTATTTTTACTTTAATTTTATTTTTTCATAATTTTTAGTTTAGAAAATATTGAAATTATCATTTGATGATTTATCGGCAAACGGCAGTATTTTTATGATTTTTTAGAATCGAATAACTAATGTATATTATATTTTTTCGAGGTTAGGTTAAGAGCCAAACTGTTCAATTCCCAAATCTCCATTTTCAATCAATTGCCAATTTCCAATTAACTTTCAATTTCCAGTCTCATTAAATTGATTCAATTTCAATTAAATTGTTTTAATATAAACTGTTTTAAAACTATTTTTTCTATCTATTTACTATGCAACTTTTCTTTTTAAAACCCAAAATTATCTTATACTTATTTTACAACTACTTTTGGGACTATTTTACAACAATTTTACAACTGTTTTATAAACCAATTACTATTTTATAACTATTTTGCAATTATCTAACCATTTTACAACTATTTGAGTATTTTACAACTATTTTAAAATTATTTAACTATTTTACTACTATTTGCAACTAATAGCTATTTTACAACTACTTATCTATTTTAAACTTTTTAAGCTATTTTCTAAACTTAAGCTAGTCAGAGTGCAAACTGTTTAAAATTGAAGTGTTAACCCAAATGGAAATTGAAAGCAATTGTGGATGAGTGAATAGAATCAAAATGAAGGTTAAAATTAATTAATTAATAATTAAATGTTAATTAATAATTAGAGGATAATTAATTAATAATTAAAGGTTAATTAATTGAGAATAATTAACCAATGGGATAATTACTTTATGAAAGTAATTACTGACAATTAATTTAGATAGATAATTAAAGGACGATTAATTAATGGTTGTAATTAATTACTGTTAAGTAAGCAGGATTTAAAGACAATTAAATTAATTAGAAATGGTACAATTAATTTATCTTGCTTATAGATGATTAAGATATATTGTATGACTTAGATTGTTTGATATATCTAATATGTGATTTCTGATGCTTTGGGATATGAGATACTTTGGTTGAACTGTGATATTATGAGTTATATATCTGAAATGAATTGTTGTGTGAATATGAAACCCTGAATATAAATTGTGTTGTTTAAACTTAAACATTTGGTTCACTGCTTTAAATGGTGACCGTATTTTTGTTTTGTTGTTCACCGTTCATACACGAACGAAAATCTAGGCAGCGAAATGCCGTAGAATTGGAATATAAACTTAACTCGTAGTAATTCGAGTAGCACCCTCTTTTGTTTTTCTGTTCCCTCTCTATCGCTAATCAAAGAAAACCATAAATCCTTTTCTTTTGAAAATCAAAGCAATTCAAGCAAAAATAAAAAAATAGAGAACTTAAATCTTTGAAATTGAAATGGTGAGATCCATATGTTCATTGGCTTGGTTTTGGGTGTGACGTCATTTTTTGAGTTCGACAGTGGATGTCATGAGGAGTTTAGAAACTAGGGTTAGAAATTTCTTAAACTATAGGCATCAATTGGCCATGCCGTTGTTTGTTTTAGGTTCGAGGTGGAATATGGCATCGTCGACTGAAAAATGGTGGGTTGTGGTCACGATTTTGGGATCGCGGTGGTTTCCCTGTAGCAGTTGAGGAGGATAAGGTCGCGACGTAGGGTGATGGGCCGAGTGCAAAGTCGTGGTAATGGATGTGATGCTCGTTCATAGCAGAGTGCGTCGGTGGCAACGGCGTGAGGTTTGGTGGTCCATGGTGGCATGGGAGGGAGATCGTCGAAGCCTGGAAGTGTTTGAGTGGGAATGATTTGGGTTTGAGAAGATGGGTTAGAGCGTGTTAATGGGTAATTTAGGATTAAAGTTGTAATTAGTGTTAATTAATTCAAAATCTTATAAATGGTGTAACTTCTACATATAAGGTCCAAATCAAACGCGGTCTGTCGCGTTGAACTCATAGGAATGTTAACTGTATCTTGGAATTCGATTGGCTTAGATAAGAGCGTGTAAGAATTTCAGCTAAAAATCGAACGATATTCAGTTTTAGACAAAATCAGAACACGGAAGCGATAACTAGAATTTTGGTTAGTTTAATTCATCTTTTTGGTTAATCGGTAAGATATGTAGTAAGTAAATTTTACTTTTTGTGTTTGGTTGAAATTATTGGCTGATTGGTTAAAATATTCACTTGAAAAAGAAATTATTATTTGCAATGGAATCCAGATTTCTCGAAATAGTGATAATTAATTTCTGGTAATATTCCTATTGTTTTATTTCAGTTATAACCCTGTTATATATATTGTTAATTACTGAAACTTGATTGTTAGCACTATTAGTTATGACATTGTTATATGTTCAAAACTTAACCCTTGTAATGATAAAAATCAATAACAAAATTGGTTATGTGCTTCGATGGCTATTGGCCTTGATTTAGTATTTTGAAATACTATTAATTGCCATTTGGCTTGAAATTGGTTTTTGATTCGGAGAATGAGTTTAAATCCAACCTTTGGTTTTTTGGTATGTTTTTATTTAAGCGAATTTTGAACTTACTTATTTTACCCCAACCTTTCTACTTGTCTTTTCTAAACTATTTAGAAACGTTTTAAAGTTGTTTAACTATTGTTTAATGATGTTTTAAAAACTGTTTATTTATATTTGATTGTTTTGAAGTTATTTATCAATATTTTAATATTGTAAAAATTTATTTATTTAAATAATTAATATTGTCTAAAAAATAATTAATAATAATAATTTACTAAAATTATGTTTCGGAATTTATAATAGTTATCTATTAGTAATGTTTTGGAATTAATAATTAATATTTGTTAATAACGTGTTGGAATTTAATTACAAGTTATTATAACAATGTTTGAAGATTAATTATTATTGGTTTATTAAAAAGGTTTAAAAATTATTAATTATTATTTTATAACTTTTTGAAGTTAATAATTACTATTTATCAATAATGGTTTATTGTTAATAATTATTATTATATAATAATATTTTGAAGTAAATAATTATTAGTTATGTATAATGTATTGAAGTTACTAATTATTATATTAATAATGTTTTGGAGTTAATAAATTATTTTATTGATGATGTTGGAAATTTAATATATTATTTATTTAGGGTGTTTAAACTAAATTAATTTATCTAATTAATTGTATTTATGAATAATAAATTGATCTATAAAAAGGAATCTCATTTAATAAAAGAGATTTATTAAAGAGTTTATAAATGAAAACGGGGTTTGAGTTTATAAGAGGTTTTATAAAGGATTTTTATAAAGGGGATTTAGAAGGGATTTTTATAAGGGATCTTTACAGAGGGGTTTATAAAACAATAAAGTTTTATAAATGGGTTTACAAATTTATAAATGGAGTTTTATAAATTGTTTTACAGATTTATAAAATGATTTTTATCGATGGTTTTAGAAATTTGTAAAAAGAGTTTTATAAATTTATTTTGGAGATTTATAAAAGAGTTTTATAAATGGTTTTAGAGATTTATAAAGGAGTTTTATAAATGATTTTAAGGTTGTACAAAAAGGGATATTTATCCAAGTATTGAAAGGAGTGTAAAGGGTTTGTGAATATATCTTTATAAAAGTATTTCGATACAAGTATTTACAAAGTGATTTTAATTCATGAATGGATTAATTAAAGAGGTTAGTTGTTGCTTAAGTACCTAACCAATGTTGGTTTTTCCTTTGGAAATAGATCTATTAATTGATGGTTGTTTGTTTATTTGATCGTTAAATAACCAACTACCAAATTTTGGCCAGTTTTGACTTAGGAAGTAAATTAAAGCTCCACGTGTCCATACAATTTGAGTTCCCTTGGAAGACCTCATTCTGGAGAAATATCTCTGGCTTTAAGGGATATATTGGAAATCCCTTAGGACTATAGTATAGTCTGCTCACTTCAGAAAGAACTGGGTATGAGTCAATTGAAAATTATCGGCTGTTGGCTCGAGGAGACATGGATCAGATATGTTATCCCAAAACTACTTCGAACAAACATAAACATTAGAATGGAAGATATCTTGATTGAAGACGAAATTCTTGAAGTGCAAGGGCTACTTGCTACTAATTTTGAGAGTGATTCCAAAATGGATGTAGTAGAGGTAGTGCCTTCAGTTTCGTTCAGACCCGGAACGAACTTGTATGGAAGAAAATTGACATTGCATTTCTACATAAAGGGCAACATTAGCATTCTAGGTGGAATTGCTATATAAAAGGTAATCGTAGCCTCAAGCCTCACAACTCGGGAGTGACTAAAATAGGGAATGCTTCGGGGCTATGTGGATGTACCGTTAGGGTATTGTCATCACCTTTTATAGATATGTACATTTATGAATTTGGTTGTGCATGAGAGCTCTCGGAAAAGGTTGCAAAAGCAACTAGGGTGATGAAATATTTGGAACTATCCAGTAAGGGGTAGAGCCGGTCCAGATTCGTAGGGGGTCTATGTGAGGCCCTCGGTACATTATCTAAAGATATACTATATGGATGGTAGTATCTTACCTTCTCATTATATGGAATCCATTCTCTAATAAGTGCCTTTTGGACTTATTGTATATCTATTATGTAGAATTTAATTAATGTAACAATTTCAGCTATAAATTAATATTTATTTTAAACCCTGGACATTATTATAATATCAATGGATTTCTTATAGAGTCGTTTCGGTTATCGTAAGGTAAAAACTCATCCGTGTTTATATGAGGCATGGTCTTACGAGATATCTTTATTTTGAAAGGTTTTCATAACATTAAAAATCCATTTGAGGTGTGTTTTCTCATACTGGTTTACCAGACTAATCCTAGCGTTATTTTCCTTATAATGCTCGGGTCAAACCGAGCATATTTACAGATCTAGTTTAGATCAATTTGGAGATTTGGGAGACGAGTTAGAGGTCCAAGACATACTCTCTTATGTCTCTTTATTTTCCACTATATTTGTTGTTGTATTTATTAGCAATTGTAAGGACATATTGTTATAACTGTTCAGACTGATTATATGATAGTTTACTTTGATATGTGCATATAAATTTTTTATTTCTTGTGTAAAGATCATTTTTATATTATAGATTATCTATTGCGTTGTGATATTCTATTCTGTCTTGTTTTTCTTTCACCCCAACAATCTGTCTTTCCGGCATGTGGATATTGGCACATGAAGATGTATTAATGTCGACTTTTGAGAGCCGAAAAGGTGGATTGTTACAATATGTATATGCATACATGTATACATATATAAATGATTGCAAACTATGTTTTAAATTAAAATAACAAGCATACACACATATGCATACATACATGGATATGTGTATGTGTGTATATAAACTTTGTAATCTAATATATGTTTCAAAATTAAAGTAATAAATTGAAATCTAACTTTAACTTAAGTGGGATTCAAAAGGTTTATGATGTTTTGCACAAAAGACAACTTATGTTTTTTTGTTAGAACAACTTCTAAACAAATGTAAAAAAACAGCCAAAAAAATAATATTCAAAACTACATATATGTGAAAAATGTATTCAATCTTCAAAGTAATTACAAATAATTAAAATATATGGATAATTTATGTTTTTGTATATAATGAGTTATAAATACATCAATTAACTAAAGTTAGTTTCCAACCTAAAATTATTTTTTGTTTGTTTTAAACCATAATCAATAAAATAATGACAGAATTAAATTGAACAGCTTAGGCAGATAAAAATTCATTGTAAAAGGAACTATATCTAAACTATACAAATAGTATGAACATATTATCAAAAGAGACATAACAAGTGTAGGATTTAAATATATTAGCACGATGAACATGCAATCGGTTAAAGTGTAACATGTATAAGATGTTAACATAATGAACAAATAATGAGATTAGATGTAGCATATATAGGATCTAAAATTTATTAGTATGGTGAATATATAATCAAATAAAATTAGAATTACTAAAAGATTAGGCAAAAAACTTGCATCTTGAATGAAGATAAAACTCTGATTCGATTGAATCAACCTCTTGATTTTGCAACAAACTAGAGGCAAATATCACCTTAAATGAATTGGTTTTATTATAGTTTGTTTTTGGAAATATTTCTTCCATGAGAGGATGAAATTTTAAATTATGATATGAGAGAGAGAGAGAGAGAGAGAGAGAGAGAGAGAAGAGCATAAGAAAAGAATGAACTGTCTATAGGATGATGGTACGAGTGAAAAAAAATTAATTTTAAGAGAAACATTGAAACCTTTTAATTCCCTCCTTTAAAACATTCCTTATTAAATTCCTCATTAAATATCATCCACTTCTCTCCCATCCTACATGCATGGTCAGCCATAAAAGAGGCAATATGGACCTCAAACTTTTTCCAAAACTACTTAGCAGTTAATCAATTTAAATCCAATTTTTTGATATTGTATATCAATATACACGTATATAACTTTCACTTCTTTCAAATACTAATGGTATTCAAACAAATCAAACAAAATTTAATAATTATTAATTATTAATTTACATGATTATAAATTAATTAAATCGTGTGGTTTTTGGCGTAATTATCACTACAGTTGTGTGACTCAAATGTATAAATTCAGTCAACGGTTAATATCGAACAATCCGAATATTAATGTTCAAACGTCACTAGCTACTGATATGAAATTCTAGTTGAATTTATTATTACACACTTTTTTGATAAAATCCAATTATAAGTGATACCCGATAGTAATGATTATTTACACAAATTCCATTCGTTAAGACTATATCAAATTGGGACTTATGGAAATTGGTTTTGGTCGTAGTTGGAACATCGCCCATATTCAAATTGACTGTCCAATAGAAAAATCTTTAGTTTAATAATAATAATAATAATTAGCCATACTGCCTTGGTTGAAGACTTTGACTTTAAGTTGGCTACAATTATCCATGATACTAACCTCATATAACTAAGGAGACGAATGCTCTATTGAATAGTATTTCACTTCCAATGCTTTAACCCAGACCAAACTATAGTCATTCGATGGCCACTATGCCATGATTTAACTATTATCAAAGTGGAGTGTCCACATTAAAGTTTCACAGTATTCTCAAGTCGAGAGAACTATGTAACATCATCACTCTAGATTCTCTTTATGACCTTATTATATTAACCAATTAAAACTATCAAGTAAGTCATTTCATAATTATCCAATACATATCGGTACGTAATCTCTTGGTGCCTGCATCATCCATGAGTAATACACTGCCTGAAATTTGGATAACATTACGTACTCTAGTCACAATGGTTGAATCGATATCCTTTATTGAAACATCTTGACTAGGAATATTTAAGCAATATTTTTTTTCAATGTGATAAAATTCTCATGATTATAGCACGACACAATTACGATCACATAACATATCATTTAAGGATTTTCTATTTAACACATTTTAAATTAATTACTTACTCAATTAAATTATATATTAGAAACCATACATCCTTATTATGAAAACATTGTTTACCAACTAGATATATGAAACAAATTACATAATTGCCTTAGGGCATACCACTAACTCTATCAATCTCCTACTTGCATTTAGGGTAAACTATGGAATATTGTCCCAACTCTTTTGACTGGTTTTCTCAAAACTAATCGGGCTAGTCCCTTAGTGAATGAGTATGCTATTTTATCTTAACTATCTACTTTATCAATTATCTCTCAAATAGCCTTCATGTAAAACCTTTTGGAGTATGTCTTTTGACTTTCAGTAAGCTTTAGGTCCTTTTATGAACTATATCGCATAATTATTATCATATAATAATATCATAGGATTTTTAACAATTGGAATCATCCCTAACTCAGTTATAAATTTATGCACTTTTTTTATTTTTTATTATAGTGTTATTCAAGCCGATGTACTTAGCATTTGGTTGAATCAGTCGCTAGTTGCTATTTGGAACATCTCCAATTTAATGTTCTTAACTTAAGCTTGAATATGAATGTAACAACCCACACTTTCCGACATGCCGATCCAAGGCTTGGGGTGACTTTCGAACTTACGTTATGCCAAAAAATACGAGGTATTGGGTTTTTAAAACATTATAGAGCATAATTATAAGGGTTAACTCTAGGAGTACTGCAATTTCAGATCTCAAAGTGGCAGGGATTAAAATATAAGTACTGAAAATAGACATTTCAAAAAAACAATCTTCAAAATACTTAATTTTGATATACGCCATTTTCAAAGTACAATATGCTTTCATAGACATGTAATACAATAAAGAGCTGCATGAAGAAAAATAAAGAATATACGAACTCCAGTGTTTAGCTCCTTTCTCCTCATATTATGCCCAATCAACTGCTAACCTGTCATCTTGGGGTATAAGAAAGTAAAAGGAAAAAGGGTGGGCCAGACAAAATTCTGGTGAATAAGTGCATATTTAATATATGGTAATGATGTGTCATTGACTTTAATTCTACTCTATGTGACCTAAGGTGTTGTACAAGTGTCCGTGTATTCCCAGGGTCCTTTACCTAAGGGTTTTCATCCAACACACACCTACGCTACAACTTGTGCATGCTTCTACATGGTTCAAACTTCAGACCGAACCTCAATAACTAACAATCAACCACCGCTATTAGAGCTACTCAACATAGGAATACCACTACCAGAGCTATTCAACATGATAACACCACTGCTTGAGTTACTCAACATGGAAACACAGCTATTAGAGCTACTCAACATGGAAACACCACTACAAGAGCTACTCAATAAAGGAACACCTCTACTTCTACATGGGAATAAATTTCTTATAACTACAACTACATATGACCTAACAACGCATTGAGGGGGAGCACGCAATGCTAACTCGTCGGTTTGTCTCGTCATCTACATTCTTGTCCACCTCTTAATCCTAGTATATGCTTCTTATTGCACGCATCGGGATCCATTAACAACATAGTATCACACGATGTCAGAATCATGACTACCAAGGAGTCCAGTTCTGCTAGGCCCACACACTTCATTAGACATCATTCGGTGCTACGCATCCACCATAGAATCTCCTATGAGTGCCATTTACGATAGAATCTTCCACATTTAGTAAAGTACATTTACCCAATCCGACAACATCCTAGCGCCATCTCATATGGATCTAGCTTCCCTACTATCCCTAACATTCACACACACACACACACACATATATATATATGTATGTACGTATATATGATCCTCTTACGCATACAATTAATAGTTCATATTTTAACATGGGCCTCAGGCTGAGGTTCAGATTGCTTATTTTAGCCTTTAACAAGTCGACCGCTACACCCTAGCGGTTGACCGCTGTGGTCGACCACTCAAGTTAAACGATCGATCAGTCATAATGTAAATTTTAAAGTATTCCGATTTTATTTATCCAATTTTTAGTTTTTACTTCTGTCAATTCGACTGACACGGTGAACCCTAAGCATCAATTTACAGTTACTAGTCTTTGCAGTTTTTCCATACTTTTTATTGGTTTCAAAGTCATAGATTATGTAACGATCCGACTTTTCGACCCTTGAATTTCAGCATTATTACATCGATGGTTTTAATGTGTCTGGCACTCAAGTGAAGGAAAGGCGAAAGGTTAGGGTAAAATAAAAGGAAAAAGAAACTAAATAAGGAAGAAGGAACAGAATATTAAAATCTCTCTAGCGGAATAGTATGTTATAATATCAAAAGAAAGGTACAAAGGGTTACTCCGTTACAGAAATTTTGAAATTACAAAACCTAAGTAATATCATCAGCCTGGACAGTTTAAACAACTTTCCCTCATAAATGTTGATATATAAAGTATAATAATGTAGCGGAACTTAGAATACTATGGTATGTGAAACATCATGCCCATCTTCTTGAACTCCAAAGAACATCAACGAAAATATGGCCTTCTCAAACTACCCGAAAGAGTAAAGCAATAACCAAGCGTCAGACATAAGTCTGGTATGAGAAACCAAGAAATAGGTATACAACATGTAACAGTGCTTTTAGGATTGCATGGAATGCCATAAAGGTTACCTCCTCAAAAGAATCACTATCTAATAAGTGCACAACGTGTAAAAGATAATGTCTAGGGTGTAGAACATAAATATAATAACATAGAGGGAATGGGTACATTGGTTATATTCAATAATATATTAAAGGTTATAATCAAACAGTTAAGGAATGTTCGCATAATGGATTTTCTACGGAGATGCCTCTAGTAAAGTGAAGTCGATCCCCATGCACAAGAATCAAAAAATACCTTTCGAACGTCCTATATCTCTAGATAAAATATATACCATAAGGTATGCACAAGCAGCCCATCGCCCGAACATAAAGATGTACAACGTGAACTAAATATCATCAACTCCGGCTAGCCAACAACTAATAAGTATCTCTAGATTTGGAGTTGATAATACCCTGACATGGGTCGACTAAACCCCAGGTTGCATAGCCTATCTGTCTTTAGCCATCTTCAATGTCGAGGTTATGTTCGACATCTTTCACATGAACTTTCATCACTTAAGTAGAACACGAATCCCCAATTGGATTCCCACAACTCAAACAGATCTCGAAACCACACATAGATTCCAACATCCCAAACAGATCCACTTTTAAAAGATAGAACATGTATCTCAGCCTTGAAGTGGTTTTCAATAAGTAAAACACTTACCGATCCTGGTGTCCCATATGCTTATCACGTTTTTTATATTTTCATCTTGCACTTCCCTCGATCAAGAGTAAAGCCAGTAGGTTAGAGCTCTATTGCTCATATCCCTACATGAGCATCAGTCTTATTTCTCATAAATAGACATGCTTACTTCATCGGCTTTAATTGCTAAGTATATGACTAAATGCTTTCCATAAATGAGTAAACATATATACAAAGCACAATCAAGTCAGATAAAGCACGATCAAGTCACATAATCGACCTCTAAGTCCCTTTTTGCTTAATTAATATTTTATTAGTTAAAACCTCTTTTATAAGTAAAAATTATTTTATCTAATAAAACTTCATTTATCAATCTCTACTATTAATATGTACTCGTGTATTACTTCAAAAAGAATTTATATACTCATCTCAAATGCTATAAATATATTCACGAATCATTAACAATTATAATAAAATATATACTTTAAAACTTTTCTTTTCTATCTTTTTTCAAAAGATTCATTAATCGACGGTTTTTCTATCGAATTAGAAAATCGCCAAAAAATTATAATAAAAATAACCGTAAGCGCACATCATACAATTTTATTATGTAGCGAGTATGGGTCGATCCGCGGAATTGAAGTGATTTAAAATTCTACTCAATCAAATTAACCAGGAGTTTGAAATTATTTAAGCTAAAAAATGTAGAAAACTAGCAAAAGAAAGTGAATAAAAGTATAAGAGTAAAAGACAATTTAAATGCAATTTCTTTCTCAATATCACATAAATCAACATAATGAAATTATGATCTTTTTTTGACATTGATGAATTTAGTTGATGTGCTTATCATAAGTATGGTCTATTTGTACTATTAATTAGCCCAACATAAACCATCAAACTTTAACGCACCCTTCAAACCACTTGTTAACTCCCATGAAAATGATAATGAAGTTATAAATAAAATCTATTTTAAGCATAATCTATTTACTATTGATTACTAATATATACCATCAAATTTGGATTCTGAAAATCCACTTCATTAACAACATCATATGTAGATAAACAGGTAATTTGTGTTTATGTTTGTTTAAGAATAGCCTATTTGGTGTCAACAACATAGGCTATCAAATTCAAAGCTAAACAAAAAATATTTTACCACATCAAACATTCCATTAATTATAAAAAGAAAATATCAAATGAAATCACTATGTTGAATCTGCATGATTAAGAGATCTTCATACTCATAAATTGAAGGGGTTTAGCTTCTCATATTTGTTATTATTTCAACAAATATAGATTGCAATACGAAACAAAAAAAGAAAGTGCAAGCTAATTAAAAAATAAAAAAGAGCTAATTGAAATAAAATAAAAGCTAAACTACTTGCCTGAAATAAAGAGATCTACACTATTAGCATAAAAGAAACAACAAAGAAAAGAACATGTATTAAAATTACATAAAAATAAATTACACGAAGAAAAGGCAAAGAAGCCATTAAAAAGAGAAAGAGAGTTTTTGTTTATATTTGTAGCTACCACTAACTACAAGGGGGTGCTAAGAGCTTCATTACATTAAACATAAGGAGTATTTATACATGCCTAAAACCCTAATCCATACTTTAGGGGACAAATCAGAATACCTCTCTAGGAAATGTAACCTTCAAATAATCATTAGCATGAGCTTAATACTCCATTTAAATGTGCATGTAGCTTTAATGTCCACTATAACAATGACCATTTTGCCACCATATGAAGATGAATAAATGGTGTTTGAGAACAATTGATTTTTTTTTAACCATGTTAAAATATCCTAAATGCTCATTTATTTAATTAAATTATATTAAATATGCAAGTAAAAATATGCACATTTACGTGCACATCAAATACCCCCACACTCATCTTTTTATTCGTCCTCCAATAGACTAAAACTAAGATAAATCCATTTTCATAGGAAACACTATTGCATTGAGCGTATGCAACAAGGCGTTAAACCTCTAGGTGTCCCTGTAGGACAAGTGTTGTCTCGTGAGGGTTTTCAGCGGATACTACCCACAAAATCCAAATGCAACATGAACAAAATTCTTAAAATGCAAGATTTATTTACAAAGATATGGATGCAAGTTTTTGAAAATATTTACAAATGAAGAATTTACTTTTATATTAACACGAATAAGTTAAATATAAGTTCTGGTCATTACCAAGTAGTTTAAGTCCTTTTACTCGTAAAACTTCCAATAAAAATTACGTTATCATTACAATTAGACTCTAATTTGGCTAGTTATTTCGGTTGATAACATAATGTAACTATGAAATGGATCCTTGGTTGATTATCAAAGCTTTTTTTTAAGTGGTATTTTTATTATTGTTAAATAACAAGTCAAATCTAATAAATGAAAATAGTGCTTGGATTTTACTTGCTTACTCTCTCTTTACTAAAATATTTTATTGATAATAACAATATTTACGCATGCCTAGCTCAGAAAACTGAGGCCAAATATACCATCCATGCACTGCCTTGTGAGATTACGTGAGGGGAATACAGAGCATGACAAGTGTACGCACAAGTATGTATACCGATCGGCTGTAGGCGTTATTAATGAAAGAATTTGTATATACATACACTCAACTCAGATAAACTGAGGCCAGATATACCGATTGTGCACTGCCTTTCGGGCTTAAGTGAGAAGAGTACAGAGCATGGAGAATGTACCCACTTGCGTGATGTTTCTTATTTTCAAAAAAACCAATTTTTTTTAAGAGAGTGATTTGAAAAGTCATCTTAGCACCACTTAACATATAAGATCAAAAATGTCATAGCCTTTACTTTAATTAACCAATTTTTAAACAAAGATTACAATTAGGATATACCTCATAATTATCATCCATGAACCTTCCTATATACTAGTTAAACCATTGTTACTTGTAATCAAACCTTATTTTATTTTTCTTGAGACAAATAAATTTTCAAAAATTTCAATTAATAACCAAAATCCTATACTTATCCTATAGTGTTTCTTCAAAATAAATCAATATGCTAAAAAGAAAAAAAATTGTTTTTTTTGGAATTTTTTTTAAAGCTTTGGAAAGAAAATGAAAAAAATTAAACCATGAAAAAAAATGAGACTTCCCTCACACTTGATTTTGACCACAATAAACCAAAGTAAAAGGAGAAAAATTAAAAAATAACCTTTATTTACATGAAAATGAAACAGTTATTATTTACAGGACATCAAAAAATATAACGTTAAAGAGTAAATGAAATAGACTTCCAAAGACCAATTCATTTGTCTCGTCAAGTATAAGAGACATAGCTTAAGCATAGAAAACCAAAGCATAAAAGATTTCAAAGTTGAATGTTGATTTGGAAAAACGAATGTCTTTTTAGTAAAAATCATATGATTTGTTTCATTTTCGATGATTTTTAGGGTAGATAGACCAATGAGTTGACGTTCAAGTTTATTTTCACCAAATTGAAATTCAACCTTATCACTGAAAAATTCTTCAAAATTATTGATTTTAAAATTGAAATTGTGATTTAAGTCCATCCCTCTGGAATTCAATAACTCATCGTCGAAAAGTCCAAAAAAATTGGTTATTAAATTTGTCTTCATTTGTTGGATTATCAACAACTTCATTGCATGTATCAATTTCAAAATCTAAAGTTGTTGTATTCAATTTTTCAAAATCGGAAAAAGAAATATCGAATTTTAAATCAAGTTTCCCACCCTCAAAAGAAATGAAATCCAACTTAATTACCGCATTTTCAACAACTACATTAAGAACGTCATTTTCAATTTCAAAAGTTGTCATTTGAAAATCGTCAATTTTGGTGAAAGGTGGATTATTATTTGACTCATCACACGTTGGGATTTGATTTTGTTTCTCACGTTGTTTCATATATGTTTCAAACAACATATCTATGTGATCTTTGTGAATTTCTTCAATTTGCTCAACAAAATCCAACCAAAAATTATTAATTTGAGAATTTTCAATTTGAAATTGTTGAGAGTAAAAAATTTCACCATAACAGAAACAACTCCTATTGCCAAAGTCATTTAAACAATTGTTTCTATTTTGATTTTGAACTCCATTTTGGAGTTCGAAATTGTATTGGCATGAGTTATACTCGAAGATTATTTGAATTTTGAAGTGTATTCATATTTTGATCATTTTGAAATCCTTGACTTGAGTTATTGCACAAATATGAATTACACAAATCATTTATCATTTGAATTTTTGCATAGAGAGTTCAAGTAAAGACGAAATCGTTTCAACACTATTTTCAAGAGTTGAGGGTTGGTTATCATTTTGAAAACTTTGTGGTGCAAAATTCGAGTTGTTTACATAATAGTTATTATTAAGATGTCCACAAGAATTTTGTGAGAAATTATATGGATTATATTGATTTTCACAACTATTGTAAAATTTTGGCGAGTAAGAAAATTCTGACATTTTCAAATATGTTTTTTTAAAGGAAATGTATTCACCAAGGAGAATTTTTTTTTTTTTCAAAAGGGAGATTTAATTTTTGTTTTGTTTTTTTTGGGTTTTCAATTTTTTTTTTGAAAAGATTTTTTTTGGATTTTTTTTTTCTAAACAAAACTAACTTAATTTTTTTTTGGATTATTGATTTTGATGGAAAATTTTAAAGATTTGAAAAACTAAGTTAAGGAAAATTAACAATCTCTTTTAGTTTTGGATTTTGAATTTTTTTTATATACGCATGAACTAATGCAACTAAATGAATGTAAGGACTTAATTACAAATTTCTGTCCTAAGTAGCTCCTAACCCAAAATTGTATAATCATACTTTGTCCTAATTCAACAAAATAGTTCTTAGCCAGGTAACAAACAGGAGTTATCTGTGCACTATGAATCACCGAGCAATGCAGCCGAAGGTTTAAGTACCTTCAGAGAAACAATCGATATAATATTTACGAATCATCGTAATTTTTATAGCTGATTATTGCTGTAACGACCCGAAATTTTCACACCCGAAAATTCCAGATGGTTATGAAAAAGAAGAAAAAGATAGAAGAAGAAGAACAGAAACTCCAACAACTCACATTCGCAGCAGATAAAATATAATAAAAAATAATAATAGCTTACAAAAGAATTCTATATCAGTATTACAATCATATACATCAGAGTTTTACATATATACAATCACTGAATATTTACAATTATTCTGTCTCAGATTAACAATAGTATAAATACAGCGGATATACTCTATACGATATTGCCATCCTGCTCACCTCCTGAGATCTAGAACGTTCCTACCTGAAAATCTGTAATACTCGGTCTGACCCGAGCATTACACCAAAGTAACACCCGGGTCAGGCTGGAAACCAGCGTGAGTAAATCCATCTAATATGTAAAACCAAAGTGATCAACTTATATAAACCCGGGGTAACATATATCAATTTATCCAATTCTCAATTTACTATAGACAACACTTTCTTCACATATAATTTTCTAAGTACCAAACTTAGATAAAATAATCCAATTCACTTAAATCGTTTTATCTCATCGTGTTGATTTCACAAATCAATTTATATAAATTCGAAGTGGTTTCGGGTATTTCCCAAATACCCGACTCCGATCTCTTCGAACTCATGTTATCCTATTCCAAGATATCCAAATGAAAAACACAACATTTCATTTCAGCGCTATCAACTCATTCAAAGCGTCAAATACCACTGAATCATCCATAAACAAAACTTAATCACTTCCAAATTAATTGGATTAATCCCGATTTAATTACTAACCTTATCCACTTAGATTTCTTCATTCAATATTAATTGATTTCAAAACCATTCATTATTCCACCCTTCGTTATTCATCTTAATTAATTGTCCTGAGATCAATTGTCTTCCCATTACATTCAAGTAACTAACTTCAATTAATTTCACGATATTAATTTTCCTTAACCAAAATCAATCAGTAATCTTAATTACTTCGTGAATTAATTAACCATTTTAATCACAATAATCCTTGATTACCAATATTAATTTACTTCTCATAAGTCGCTTATTATCAATTTAATTCATCTTAATTATTCAATCTTTAATTATATCTTTAATTATAAAGATTATTGATTTTCAATTATATTTTAATTTATCAAATCTAAATTAATTACAAAAATCCAACCACAATATTAATCATTCTCGATTAATCTCATCCTATAATTAACTATCTCTTTATTTACTTCATTAATAATTTAATTACTTCTTAATTAGTTATCTTAATTAATCTCTTGCATTTATTCCGCAGGTAGTTATATTTTATTTATTACTTTAAGTAATTACTCATTAATCCGTCCAATGATTATTCTCATTTAATTGAATTAATTATCCATTTAATTTACCCTGCTAATTTGATGAATCACAAATCATCAAGTCCTTATCAACGGTAAAATGAAAATATTTTTCCTTATTTAGAACTTAAGTTTAAAAACAAGCTAAAACCCAAATCTTTGAGTCAAACCACGTTTAACTCGAGAACCATCTAAAACCAAGATCACGTCATCATCAGTAGGACATCCAATCAATTTATTTGTCCAACCAATCATTTAAATTTAACCATTGAAATTTTAATAAAATCTATCGGTGTGAGATTTACTCACCTCAGCCCTCTAAAATTTTGCAATCCACTTCATCCAACTAATTACATCGGTGATTATTAATTTATTCCTTCCCCACATAATTTATTATCTCATTACTCCCTAACTATTAATTATTTACCTTCTTTGTTGATTTATAAACCTAATTACTTATTTGTAAATCACTAATTACTAATTACTCAATCACTAATTACAATCCCAATTACTTAATTAATCTTTAACTTATTTTATAATTTATCAATTCTTAATTATACTTAAGGAAAACATTCAGTTGGTTAAATATTTTACACATTGCTAAACATTTTCCTTTAATCATCGTTATACTGAGGCAAACCCGAATTCCCTGACTATACATATATTGTTTAAGTTTAGAAACAAAGTGCCTTCCACTTCCAAACTCAGATGAACCAAGTTATTCAGATGAATCCAAGAAAAAAAAGAATTTACTCACCTGTAAATCACTGAGCCACTCCCTGTTCGAAAAAAAACAAAACCCTAGCCTCGCCGTGCTTGCGAACACATCCCCCAAAATCCACCCCAAGCCCTAACTCGCGAACTGCCCATCCAACTCATGTCGCCTCGAGCGCTTCTAAGAGCTGCGTCGCATCACCATCGCGAGTATTGAAGTTGCCTTCTCCCCGAAATCTCCGCTGCCTGTCAACAACGCGACTTGCTTCGAGTCGTTCGTGAGCTTGCGTTCGATCGCGACCGGCTCCTACTGCCCACGCCACAACGCCACCAAACATCGCATCCACCCCAACTCGAACGACCCCTCCTCCTCTCGAATTGTGTCGCGACCTGCTTCGAACTGGCGCGAGCAACCTAGGGTTTCAGAAAATGAAGGTTCAGCTTCGATTGAAATTGAATAGCGAGCAGACCCATTTAACAATTTACTTTTTTTTATACGAGATCGATTTGAAAATAATGGAGAGGCATGGGCACGGCTTTGATTTGTTAGTAGCTTAGAGAGTAGATGAAGAATAAATATCGGTTGCAACTTATAGCTTCTTGAGTACGCTTTATATCATAATTAAATATTAAATATCACGTGATCTATAACGTGAAATACCGAACTCCGAATCAGACATGCCGACAGACGTTTATAGGGTTTTACCCGCGTTCCGATCACAATGGAACGTGTTTCAGAGGCTAATTTGAACGTATGCGCGAGTTACGAAATTAAACGATCAATTTAAAATTAAATTGATTAAAATAGTTTGAAGCGTTTTGAGCTGCCACGGTCAAACGACAACTCCGATTGCTTTGAAAATTGAAATCCGATAATAATTAACTATTACGGATCCAATGGAACTAGTTTCGTCAAATTCCGAGACTGTCTCTCGGAAGGCTATTTTTAAAATATCGATTTAAACGACATATTATTAAAACTGAACAAATTACCTTTAGATGAAATTTCAATCATTCTATTACCTCCAGCATGCTCATTATATATTGTACAAGCCTTCAAATTAATTTAAACAGGCTTAGAATCTCAAATTCAACAATTTACCCAATTTCAATTATATAATTCAATACTTTACTTATCTAATAAATATTAATACTCGGAATCCAAGCTAAAATTAACCTTTCAAATGTAAAAATCAAATTTTTATTCCATTTTAAATTGCTAAAATTTCCGGGTCGTCACATTCCTCCCCCCTTAAAAAATTTCGTCCCCGAAATTACTAGTTAGAAAGAATGGTTCAATACCTGTTTACCCTTCACAAAACTCCCAATTCAACATCCTACCAACTATCTTTTATTAAAGTCCTACTATCCTTAACCAACCTCCCAAAACCTTCTATAGTTTTCATGCAATACCTCTTTGCTAAACCTTTTAGATTTCAGTTTAAATCCAAATTTTGAATTATCAAAATTGTCTCAAAAATTTTCTAACTCCCTAAATTTCCGAAATTTTTTGCCAGCGTCTCCTTTGCGCGGCTAGCTCGGTACAACTACAAAAGGCCTCTACGGGCTTCCCAAATTCCAAAAAGAAAACAAAAGCCAAGTGGCTACATCAAAAACCCAATCCAATATCATACAGAATCACAATACGTACCTTTCAGTCGAGCAATTCAAATTTATCTTTTAGAACCAAATCCAAATTCCTTTTTCCTTTATAACACCTGCATATTCTATTTAACAACAATATCCAATCGTAATCTTTCAAATCATTGTATACATTTTCTTACAAAAGCCTTCACATTACTTCTATTCAACTTAGTTTCCACCATTTCATATGAATTCAATTTATTTTCGATTTCTAATATGGAGTTATATCTTTCATTTAAACTGATTCATATTAGTTTCATTTACTAGTTTATTTATGTTTCCCATTTGAAATTGTTTTGTCGTTAACCAAAATTTTCCAAAAATTTTCTAACTCCCAAAATTTTCGAAATTTTTTGGCAGAGTCTCCTTTGTACGGAGGAGCTTTTGCAATTTGACAATAGATATAAATATGTATACATCGACCCACACGGTCGGAAAAAGCAAAAACAGTTCATATTTCCTATTTTTATTGCGTAAGCGTACCTTATTTAGCAATTTAAGCAAGCAGCTTATAAATTTTAGCAATTAGCATACCCCAAATCTAGCCAAACGGCTTCCCTGTACCTGTACTTACTCAATTTAAATACGTAAGTGTCATACATAGAAAATCTATTAACATTTCACTTACTTTTAATAGCTAAACACAAGCATTTCATAAATAACAAGCACCAAACACTTCCAATTAGCAATTAATATGTTTTAAAGCACATCTAATTGTTTCCAACCAAATTTATATGCCTTTTCATTCAATTTTAATGGTTTACACACAATTACTTGCATTCAACTCATTTTAAGCGAAACAATCTCATATTCACTCCAATTGATTCAAAAATCAATTATATCGCTTCCACTAATTCATAGCATTTAATTTGATTAAATCTCGCTTACGTTAAACGATAATCATTTCTACGCAATTTGATAATATCATGTGAATAATTAATTATTTATGTTTTATAACCAATTAAAATGGATTCCAACTCAGTTTTATTTAATTCAGTTCCATTTTAATTTATACACAATCATTTTATTTAGCTCGACACATTCCATGCTTGTATAATACTAACCATTCCCAAATTAATTTAAACCGAGCTTTTCTTCAATGGGCTTTTATCCTTATTCGAAGCCAAGCTTTCATAAATTTTAAACTTAGGTTAATTACTTCAATCTATTTCCACCTCCACTTAAGTTCACTTCCATTAAATTTGATTCTCATCAAATCAAATCCCATTAAATTTAGTTAGCCCATCCACTTTAATTTTAAATTTAATTCACCTTCTCAATTCATCAAAGTAATATCCAACACATACTTAACTCATTTATACTTCAAATTGATATGCTACCGAACTCAAGTTCGGTGTGATAATCCAATTCCAATCACAACTTTGATTTAGTTTTTTTTTCTCTATCCGACTTCATTCATTTATTATTTAATTTCATTTACTCATTTTATATTTCCTTTTCTTAATTTATTTGTGAATTTATTTTATTTATACAAGCCATTTTCAATTTATTTCTATTCACTTGGGTTTTGTTTGCAACCCAAACCATTTTTATTATAATCCACTTTCATTTCATTCAACAACACTTCCATTTTATCAAATTTACTTGCAATTTACACTATATATTATTCAAATTACTTGGATTTTATTTGCATGTCAAACCATCACCCTTTCAAGCCAACTCTATTTTATTTTTACAACTCCTCTTCTTATTTTATTCATTATCAAATCCAAGTTGAATTCTATTCATAATTTGAATTCATTTCCAAACTCCCTTATCAACTTACAACTCATTTTGTTTATCCGGGTTAAATTTTATTAACATACTCTATCAAACAATTATTTAGCGCATTAGCTTACTTCCAATTTTATACCAAGATTCGATTTTTATTACAAAAATCACCTCATTTAAATTTTTCCCGAGTCCAATTTTTATTTTATAATTCCAGTTTGAATTCCCCTTTATTTTCCCCAAAATTTCAACACTTCTATTTTTAACAATTTAGAAATGCTTTTAAATTCAGATAATATAATTAAAATAGCTTTTATAAAATATTACTTATAACTCGATGTCTCAACCAGTCCATCCTTGTTCTCACAAAAATTCAATCATACGTTGATCAGGCATAGGACTGAAAATCTATAAGTACTTGGTAAACCCATTTTCAACACCCAGTAAAATACTTCGAAAATAATTTTACTAAAAATATCGGAAACAGTTTTTGAAAATAGAGGAAATATCTTTAGTGGGGATGCTCTGGAAATCATCACACCCATTCCATGGTCACAGTTACATACCAGGGTTACGTTGAAGTCGCAACAAAAGTCCATGTAACTGCAGGCTCTCCGCGGCACTCTCGATTACGCCATGGAACCACACAATAGATCACAGTTACATGCAGGGTTACGTTGCAGTCACAACAAAAGTCCATGTAACTGTTGGCTCTCCGCGGCCTCTGATCTCGCTATCAAAATGAAACTTCTCCACTCCTACATAGGTCGCAGTCTACCGAGATAAACTCAAACGCAGACTGTTGGCTCTCAGCGGCACACGACTTTCGCAATGTTACCATAGGTCGCACTTACATCCTGGGTTACGTTGCAGTCACAACAAAAGTCCATGTAACTGTTGGCTCTCCACGGCACACATGACTTACGCTATGGTAAACTCAACTCATAATCCTTAGGAACTAGTTTTGTCCGGACTCCTCACAGGATCAACTTTAGAACCCCCCTTGGGGCTCAAGGCAGCACCACTCGGTGGCACTCCTGAGAAGTCCATTTCAAGGGAGCGCCTTTTTCCCCAAAGCCATCATCAAAACACTTTATACTATACACATATAGTATCTTTCAAATCATACACCTAGTATGAATTTTATCAAAGCTCTTTTACACAAATCGATTATTCCAAAATCGATAATTCTCAAAATAGGCTTTCCAATTACCAATATTAATTTTACCCAAAAATCAAAAACCTTTCCAAATTCAAAGGTTCCCAAAACCGTTTCCAAAATCCTCATAAGATCCTTTATATATATATATCCAGATATATAATTTTTTTTTTAAACTTTGGATCATTTCAAACTTGTATAAAACTCCTTTTATACTCCAAACACTCTCAAAAACCATAGAAATATCCAATTTCCATCTTTATTCATTTCATATTTCTCAAAATATTCTTTCAGTTCAAATGAACCATTTCACATTCCTTATTCACCTTTACATTAATCCCCATTTGGATAATTACTTCAATCCTTATCTCAGTTGGGTATTTAAATCAATAATAGTTTGAACCCCGACCAGTTTATATTTAGGGAATAGCTTGAAAATTTTGAAAATAGATAAGTAGTTGAAAAATAATCAATAGTTTGCAAAATAGTTGTAGAATAGTTGACTAATTGTAAAATAGTTGGAAATTAATTAAATAATTATAGAAATCTTAAATAATTGCGAAATAGTAGTAAAATAGAAATTAATTCGTAACTTAGTTGAAAATTAATAATTAGTGTATAAAACAGTTGTAAAATAGGTAAAGAGTTCCAAAAGTAGTGGCAAAACCAGTATAAAATAGTTTAGGTTTTAAAAAGAAAGTTGTATAGTAAATAGATAAGAAAATAGTTTTAAAACTATTCATATTAAAACAATTTATATTGAAAATGGTCTAGAGTCAAAACTGTTCACTTCCCCAACAATCCAATTTAAATTTCTACTCCATTTAAATTAACCCAATCCCAATTTAATTAACTCCAATTTCCATTGGACTTGATTCCTTCCCAATTCAAATTGAATTGATTCTCAATTTCCTTCCAATTTCAGATCAAATTCCATTTGATCTTTAAACTTACAACCTTAAGTATAATTTTAATTTTACACCTTCTATTTATAATCAATTGCATTCACATTTACTTTTAACTTAGAATTTACATTTTATTTAACCAATATATTTTTATTATTCCATAAACATTTAATCAAGATTCCAGAGTTTAAACAAATTTCAATATCACCTTAGAATTCAACTATATCCAAAATTCTTTGGCGAATTCAATTATCCCTTTGAATTTCAAAACCAAACCCAATTCACAAACAATCCCAATTTAAAACAATTTGGTAGCAATTTCTCTTCTAGAAACTCGAAAATGAACATCGATGATGCTGCAGTCATCACCGACTTTATTTTCCAGTGACCAAAAGAGTTCAATGCTTTTATCTCTCTAAAAACACTTCCAAATATTTTTGATTCCAAGTCTCCCAAATTTCAAACACAAAAATATTTTTGAAATAATACTATTCTTTCTTCAAAACCCTTAGAAACCACTTTCAAACCCAAATGAATTTTAATTTTTCCCAAAATTCCAAACTCCCAACCCATCAAATTCATATTTAAACATTACTCTGGAATTTTCATCTTACTCTATTTCAAATATTCTCTGGAATTCTATTTCAAATTATAATCTCATTTATTTATAGAGTTTATTTCAGTTTATAAATTACATTTACAATCTATATTTCAAATTCCATTTTGTTATATAAGTTTACTCTTCAACTTGGTTATAAGTTTCAATTTGGTCGTATTTTCTTTTACTTCTTAACTTAATTTCAATAATTTAACAACCAATCATCTAGATATTCCTTAGAAGGAAATATTGCTATATATATAAAAATATATATTTTTATATAAAATCATTAAAAATCTTTATAAGCAAATAACAAGTACGCCCTCATATATATATACACTCAACTCATTCTAGAGTACTACAGACTCTATTCAATGAGTAATTCCCACCAGAGCCAAGGTTCTCGCTTAACCTTCAGCTTTGATACCAAACGTAACGACCCGAAATTTTCACACCCGAAAATTCCAGATAGTTATGAAAAAGAAGAAAGAGATAGAAGAAGAAGAACAGAAACTCCAACAACTCACATTCGCAGCGGATAAAATATAATAATAAATAATAATAGCTTACAAAAGAATTCTATATTAGTATTACAATCATATACATCAGAGTTTTACATATATACAATCACTGAATATTTACAATTATTCTGTCTCAGATTAACAATAGTATAAATACAGCGGATATACTCTATACGATATTGCCATCCTGTTCACCTCCTGAGATCCAGAACGTTCCTACCTGAAAATCTGTAATACTGGGTCTGACCCGAGCATTACACCAAAGTAACACCTGGGTCAGGCTGGAAATCAGCGTGAGTAAATCCATCTAATATGTAAAACCAAAGCGATCAACTTATATAAACCCGGGGTAACATATATCAATTTATCCAATTCTCAATCTACTATAGACAACACTTTCTTCACATATAATTTTCTAAGTACCAAACTTAGATAAAATAATCCAATTCACTTAAATCGTTTTATCTCATCGTGTTGATTTCACAAATCAATTTATATAAATTCGAAGTGGTTTCGGGTATTTCCCAAATACCCGACTCCCGTCTCTTCGAACTCATGTTATCCTATTCCAAGATATCCAAATGAAAAACACAACATTTCATTTCAGCGCTATCAACTCATTCAAAGCGTCAAATACCACTGAATCATCCATAAACAAAACTTAATCACTTCCAAATTAATTGGATTAATCCCGATTTAATTACTAACCTTATCCACTTAGATTTCTTCATTCAATATTAATTGATTTCAAAACCATTCATTATTCCACCCTTCGTTATTCATCTTAATTAATTGTCCTGAGATCAATTGTCTTCCCATTACATTCAAGTAACTAACTTCAGTTAATTTCAAGATATTAATTTTCCTTAACCAAAATCAATCAGTAATCTTAATTACTTCGTGAATTAATTAACCATTTTAATCACAATAATCCTTGATTACCAATATTAATTTACTTCTCATAAGTCGCTTATTATCAATTTAATTCATCTTAATTATTCAATCTTTAATTATATCGTTAATTATAAAGATTATTGATTTTCAATTATATGTTAATTTATCAAATCTAGATTAATTACAAAAATCCAACCACAATATTAATCATTCTCGATTAATCTCATCCTATAATTAACTATCTCTTTATTTACTTCATTAATAATTTAATTACTTCTTAATTAGTTATCTTAATTAATCTCTTGCATTTATTCCGCAGGTAGTTATATTTTATTTATTACTTTAAGTAATTACTCATTAATCCGTCCAATGATTATTCTCATTTAATTGAATTAATTATCCATTTAATTTACCCTGCTAATTTGATGAATCACAAATCATCAAGTCCTTATCAACGGTAAAATGAAAATATTTTTCCTTATTTAGAACTTAAGTTTAAAAACAAGCTAAAACCCAAATCTTCGAGTCAAACCACGTTTAACTCGAGAACCATCTAAAACCAAGATCACGTCATCATCAGTAGGACATCCAATCAATTTATTCGTCCAACCAATTATTTAAATTTAACCATTGAAATTTTAATAAAATCTATCGGTGTGAGATTTACTCACCTTAGCCCTCTAAAATTTTGCAATCCACTTCATCCAACTAATTACATCGGTGATTATTAATTTATTCCTTCCCCACATAATTTATTATCTCATTACTCCCTAACTATTAATTATTTACCTTCTTTGTTGATTTATAAACCTAATTACTTATTTGTAAATCACTAATTACTAATTACTCAATCACTAATTACAATCCCAATTACTTAATTAATCTTTAACTTATTTTATAATTTATCAATTCTTAATTATACTTAAGGAAAACATTCAGTTGGTTAAATATTTTACACATTGCTAAACATTTTCCTTTAATCATCGTTATACTGAGGCAAACCCGAATTCCCTGACTATACATATATTGTTTAAGTTTAGAAACAAAGTGCCTTCCACTTCCAAACTCAGATGAACCAAGTTATTCAGATGAATCCAAGAAAAAAAAGAATTTACTCACCTGTAAATCACTGAGCCACTCCCTGTTCGAAAAAAAACAAAACCCTAGCCTCGCCGTGCTTGCGAACACATCCCCCAAAATCCACCCCAAGCCCTAACTCGTGAACTGCCCATCCAACTCACGTCGCCTCGAGCGCTTCTAAGAGCTGCGTCGCATCACCATCGCGAGTATTGAAGTTGCCTTCTCCCCGAAATCGCCGCTGCCTGTCAACAACGCGACTTGCTTCGAGTCGTTCGTGAGCTTGCGTTCGATCGCGACCGGCTCCTACTGCCCACGCCACAACGCCACCAAACATCGCATCCACCCCAACTCGAACGACCCCTCCTCCTCTCGAATTGTGTCGCGACCTGCTTCGAACTGGCGCGAGCAACCTAGGGTTTCAGAAAATGAAGGTTCAGCTTCGATTGAAATTGAATAGCGAGCAGATCCATTTAACAATTTACTTTTTTTTATACGAGATCGATTTGAAAATAATGGAGAGGCATGGGCACGGCTTTGATTTGTTAGTAGCTTAGAGAGTAGATGAAGAATAAATATCGGCTGGAACTTATAGCTTCTTGAGTACGCTTTATATTATAATTAAATATTAAATATCACGTGATCTATAACATGAAATACCGAACTCCGAATCAGACATGCCGACAGACGTTTATAGGGTTTTACCCGCGTTCCGATCACAATGGAACGTGTTTCAGAGGCTAATTTGAACGTATGCGCGAGTTACGGAATTAAACGATCAATTTAAATTAAATTGATTAAAATAGTTTGAAGCGTTTTGAGCTGCCACGGTCAAACGACAACTCCGATTGCTTTGAAAATTGAAATCCGATAATAATTAACTATTACGGATCCAATGGAACTAGTTTCGTCAAATTCCGAGACTGTCTCTCGGAAGGCTATTTTTAAATATCGATTTAAACGACATATTATTAAAACTGAACAAATTACCTTTAGATGAAATTTCAATCATTCTATTACCTCCAGCATGCTCATTATATATTGTACAAGCCTTCAAATTAATTTAAAAAGGCTTAGAATCTCAAATTCAACAATTTACCCAATTTCAATTATATAATTCAATACTTTACTTATCTAATAAATATTAATACTCGGAATTCAAGCTAAAATTAACCTTTCAAATGTAAAAATCAAATTTTTATTCCATTTTAAATTGCTAAAATTTCCGGGTCGTCACATTCCTCCCCCCTTAAAAGAATTTCGTCCCCGAAATTACTAGTTAGGAAGAATGGTTCAATACCCGTTTACCCTTCACAAAACTCCCAATTCAACATCCTACCAACTATCTTTTATTAAAGTCCTACTATCCTTAACCAACCTCCCAAAACCTTCTATAGTTTTCATGCAATACCACTTTGCTAAATCTTTTAGATTTCAGTTTAAATCCAAATTTTGAATTATCAAAATTGTCTCAAAATTTTTCTAACTTCCTAAATTTCCGAAATTTTTTGCCAGCGTCTCCTTTGCGCGGCTAGCTCGGTACAACTACAAAAGGCCTCTACGGGCTTTCCAAATTCCAAAAAGAAAACAAAAGCCAAGTGGCTACATCAAAAACCCAATCTAATATCATACAGAATCACAATACGTACCTTTCAGTCGAGCAATTCAAATTTATCTTTTAGAACCAAATCCAAATTCCTTTTTCCTTTATAACACCTGCATATTCTATTTAACAACAATATCCAATCGTAATCTTTCAAATCATTGTATACATTTTCTTACAGAAGCCTTCACATTACTTCTATTCAACTTAGTTTCCACCGTTTCATATGAATTCAATTTATTTTCGATTTCTAATATGGAGTTATATCTTTCATTTAAACTGATTCATATTAGTTTCATTTACTAGTTTATTTATGTTTCCCATTTGAAATTGTTTTGTCGTTAACCAAAATTTTCCAAAAATTTTCTAACTCCCAAAATTTTCGAAAATTTTTGGCAGAGTCTCCTTTGTGCGGAGGAGCTTTTGCAATTTGACAATAGATATAAATATGTATACATCGACCCACACGGTCGGAAAAAGCAAAAACAGTTCATATTTTCTATTTTTATTGCGTAAGCGTACCTTATTTAGCAATTTAAGCAAGAAGCTTATAAATTTTAGCAATTAGCATACCCCAAATCTAGCCAAACGGCTTCCCTGTACCTGTACTTACTCAATTTAAATACGTAAGTGTCATACATAGAAAATCTATTAACATTTCACTTACTTTTAATAGCTAAACACAAGCATTTCATAAATAACAAGCACCAAACACTTCCAATTAGCAATTAATATGTTTTAAAGCACATCTAATTGTTTCCAACCAAATTTATATGCCTTTTCATTCAATTTTAATGGTTTACACACAATTACTTGCATTCAACTCATTTTAAGCGAAACAATCTCATATTCACTTCAATTGATTCAAAAATCAATTATATCGCTTCCACTAATTCATAGCATTTAATTTGATTAAATCTCGCTTACGTTAAACGATAATCATTTCTACGCAATTTGATAATATCCATGTGAATAATTAATTATTTATGTTTTATAACCAATTAAAATGGATTCCAACTCAGTTTTATTCAATTCAGTTCCATTTTAATTTATACACAATCATTTTATTTAGCTCGACACATTCCATGCTTGTGTAATACTAACCATTCCCAAATTAATTTAAACCGAGCTTTTCTTCAATGGGCTTTTATCCTTATTCGAAGCCAAGCTTTCATAAATTTTAAACTTAGGTTAATTACTTCAATCTATTTCCACCTCCACTTAAGTTCGCTTCCATTAAATTTGATTCTCATCAAATCAAATCCCATTAAATTTAGTTAGCCCATCCACTTTAATTTTAAATTTAATTCACCTTCTCAATTCATCAAAGTAATATCCAACACATACTTAACTCATTTATACTTCAAATTGATATGCTACCGAACTCAAGTTCGGTGTGATAATCCAATTCCAATCACAGCTTTGATTTAGTTTTTTTTCTCTATCCGACTTCATTCATTTATTATTTAATTTCATTTACTCATTTTATATTTCCTTTTCTTAATTTATTTGTGAATTTATTTTATTTATACAAGCCATTTTCAATTTATTTCTATTCACTTGGGTTTTGTTTGCAACCCAAACCATTTTTATTATAATCCACTTTCATTTCATTCAACAACACTTCCATTTTACCAAATTTACTTGCAATTTACACTATATATTATTCAAATCACTTGGATTTTATTTGCATGTCAAACCATCACCCTTTCAAGCCAACTCTATTTTATTTTTACAACTCCTCTTCTTATTTTATTCATTATCAAATCCAAGTTGAATTCTATTCATAATTCGAATTCATTTCCAAACTCCCTTATCAACTTAGAACTTAAGTTTAAAAACAAGCTAAAACCCAAATCTTCGAGTCAAACCACGTTTAACTCGAGAACCATCTAAAACCAAGATCACGTCATCATCAGTAGGACATCCAATCAATTTATTCGTCCAACCAATTATTTAAATTTAACCATTGAAATTTTAATAAAATCTATCGGTGTGAGATTTACTCACCTTAGCCCTCTAAAATTTTGCAATCCACTTCATCCAACTAATTACATCGGTGATTATTAATTTATTCCTTCCCCACATAATTTATTATCTCATTACTCCCTAACTATTAATTATTTACCTTCTTTGTTGATTTATAAACCTAATTACTTATTTGTAAATCACTAATTACTAATTACTCAATCACTAATTACAATCCCAATTACTTAATTAATCTTTAACTTATTTTATAATTTATCAATTCTTAATTATACTTAAGGAAAACATTCAGTTGGTTAAATATTTTACACATTGCTAAACATTTTCCTTTAATCATCGTTATACTGAGGCAAACCCGAATTCCCTGACTATACATATATTGTTTAAGTTTAGAAACAAAGTGCCTTCCACTTCCAAACTCAGATGAACCAAGTTATTCAGATGAATCCAAGAAAAAAAAAGAATTTACTCACGTGTAAATCAGTGAGCCACTCCCTGTTCGAAAAAAACAAAACCCTAGCCTCGCCGTGCTTGCAAACACAGCCCCCAAAATCCACCCCAAGCCCTAACTCGCGAACTGCCCATCCAACTCACGTCGCCTCGAGCGCTTCTAAGAGCTGCGTCGCATCACCATCGCGAGTATTGAAGTTGCCTTCCCCCCGAAATCACCGCTGCCTGTCAACAACGCGACTTGCTTCGAGTCGTTCGTGAGCTTGCGTTCGATCGCGACCGGCTCCTACTGCCCACGCCACAACGCCACCAAACATCGCATCCACCCCAACTCGAACGACCCCTCCTCCTCTCGAATTGTGTCGCGACCTGCTTCGAACTGGCGCGAGCAACCTAGGGTTTCAGAAAATGAAGGTTCGGCTTCGATTGAAATTGAATAGCGAGCAGATCCATTTAACAATTTACTTTTTTTTTATACGAGATCGATTTGAAAATAATGGAGAGGCATGGGCACGGCTTTGATTTGTTAGTAGCTTAGAGAGTAGATGAAGAATAAATATCGGCTGGAACTTATAGCTTCTTGAGTACGCTTTATATTATAATTAAATATTAAGTATCACGTGATCTATAACGTGAAATACCGAACTCCGAATCAGACATGCCGACAGACGTTTATAGGGTTTTACCCGCGTTCCGATCACAATGGAACGTGTTTCAGAGGCTAATTTGAACGTATGCGCGAGTTACGGAATTAAACGATCAATTTAAAATTAAATTGATTAAAATAGTTTGAAGCGTTTTGAGCTGCCACGGTCAAACGACAACTCCGATTGCTTTGAAAATTGAAATCCAATAATAATTAACTATTACGGATCCAATGGAACTGGTTTCGTCAAATTCCGAGACTGTCTCTCGGAAGGCTATTTTTAAATATCGATTTAAACGACATATTATTAAAACTGAACAAATTACCTTTAGATGAAATTTCAATCATTCTATTACCTCCAGCATGCTCATTATATATTGTACAAGCCTTCAAATTGATTTAAACAGGCTTAGAATCTCAAATTCAACAATTTACCCAATTTCAATTATATAATTCAATACTTTACTTATCTAATAAATATTAATACTCGGAATTCAAGCTAAAATTAACCTTTCAAATGTAAAAATCAAATTTTTATTCCATTTTAAATTGCTAAAATTTCCGGGTCGTCACAATTGCTCTACTATAGCCAGACACCAAGAAAATAAATTGTCGAAAGAGGACAACTTGTCAAGATACAATTAAGCCCTAAGTGAACTCGTGACACCCTTAAGTCTGAAGCCTAATGGTTATTGGTAGCAATTTTTAAAATGAAATGCAATTTGTGGGCCAAGGAAGGGGTGATGAAATCCCCTACCTTATGTGGATTTGTGTATTGCCCTTAGAAAAGAAAAGAAGATGAGATGAATGCAAAGCAAAATTAAACGTAAATTATCGATGCAATTACAAATGAATTTTTTGCTTTGTTTTTAAATATAATATATATATATATATATATATATATTTATATATATATAAAATGCAGGCAATCAACAATGCAAAGCAAATAAAAATAAGGGATAAATGCACGATACTAGAGCATGCAAATTATTAGCAATTTACTATTATTATTTTTAAAGCAGCAATTTTTTTAGCAAGTAAGCAAAGCAGTTATTTTTGGCAAGCGGTTCTTCTTCTTATCTATTTTGGCAACCTAAAAGGAGTGGATCAACATATATACAATTTTTTTATATATAAGGATGAAACAAAAACAAAAGACAAAAATAAAAATTAATTCTTTTTAAAGACAAAAACTAAAAACAAAGGACACTTAACAAAACAAATGGAAAACTTAACACAAGTTCAAATAGAAGAAAACTTAAATGAATTTTTTTATTTATTCTCTTTTTTTATAAAATAATAAACAAAAATTCTTCATCGTTCAAAACACCAAAAAAAAAATCTTCACAATGAACAATTCAAAGCACTCAATTCACACACTCAAAACACCCAATTCAAAACACTCAACAACACTATTCAAAAACATTCAACACACTCAAACCAGTTCAAACGCAAAAAACCCTGGCCCAGTTAGAAGAAAAACTAAATAAAACTATTTTCCACATTCTCAATTAAAGACAACAGCAAAAAACAAACAGAACTCCCCGAATTTTGAAATTTTCAGAATCTCAAATCGAGTTAAATATTGAGAATTGAAAGCTTTTTTTATTTGAGTTGGTCCGCGGTTGTTCGATTGGCGAGGAGATGCAAGCGCGAGTGGGTTGAAACTCGATTGTTGATTTCTGGCGATTATTGACTATGGAGGTAGGTTGTTGTAGTCTGTTGATTGAGGAAAGTGATAGGAGGATGTAGAATTGGTGGTTTGGAAACTGGGATGGATGATGGTATAAAGGCTGTTAAGGAGCAGCAGTTGATAAGAATAGTGTAAGATTGAATTGGTCTGTAGTGATGGTCAGGACTTTGTTTCGACAATGGAGATGTTGATGATAGTTTAGTGGAGATGACTGTAATTGTTGGTGGTTGGTCTGTTGTAGTGTGTGTATGAGGTGTTGACAGAGGTGAAGTTGTATATGGCAGTGGAACTTTAGGAGGTGTAAGTTGATGGTGTTGTGTAGGAGCTTGATGGTGGAGGCAGTTTTGAGGATGATGGACTGATGTTGGAATACCAACAAATTAAAGTTTAAATCTTTTAAATACCAACAATTTAAGTCATTTCTCAAATTCAACTTAAGATTTCAAATTAAATCCTTAAACAATTTCAAAACAATTAAAATTTCAACATTTCAAACTCAAATTTAAGAAATAATTTAGTTCATATAAATCCAATTTTTATTTTCTTTAAATATAGTATTTCAATTTTTTTAAACTTAATGAAACTAATTTCAAACTATAATTCTATTATATATAAAAATTAGCTTTAAAATCAAATTATATTTATTTTTACACGTTAATTAAATGAATTGTTATTAAACTGATATAATCACTTTTAAATTATAAATTAAAACTTTTCTATCATCATTCTTGATTCAATAGAAAATTTTAATAATCTTTTGAAACCAAAATTTTCCATATTAAATCCAAGATCTAAATATTAAATTAATTTCAAGGTTTAATTACAACTATAATAAAACCCTTCATTATATATTTAAATTTCAAACAAATTTTATTATTTTGATTTAAATGTTCTTATTATTAGATCAACAATTCCTTTACGTAATTTATTTAACATAATATACTCATTTCTCCACACTTAACTTCTTTTCTTATATTAACTATAATATTTAATTACATTAAATTTCATTGATTTCCAAATTAATTTCAAACGGATTCAATAATGAGATGAGAAATAAAATAATTGTTACATCTTAGTAATTTGAATATTTGTAAATTTATTATTTACAAGCATAGATTATAAATTTACTTACTAAATAATTGATTTCTTATTCTATATTAAAACCAATTTCAATTAAATAACATATGATTTTACCATTTGATACATCATTTATTTTATTCCATTTAGTTTATAATTTTAACTAGTTTAAACTTTACAATTATATTCTAAATTAAAATCATTAAATTATATTTTAATACGTATTACCATCTTTTATATCATTGAAAATTATCAATTTAGAATTCATTTAAAATCAAGTTACATATTCTAACAATATTTTTTTTATTAATAAATCATAAATTTTAATTTATGTCAATATTAAGTTCCAAAGTCTTATTAAATTTAATATTTTTAATTGTCAAAAATAGGGGTCGTTACAAACAAGTTTATGGTATTCCAACTTAATTATTCTTCGTTCAAGTGAGAAACTAATACGTTGGAGCTCTATTGCTCTGTCCTTACTCGACTCAATCTTAACTCTCACAAATAGAGAAGTCTACGTCATTGGCTTTTAACGTTAAGCCAAGTCAATTACCTTTTCCAAAACTTATATACACATTAAAAATATTTGTAAATATCTATGTGAAATATTACTTGAAAATAACTATTTTATTATTTTATGAAAAACAAGTTTATATTATAAAACCTCTTTACTTTGAAAATACATATATGATTATTGAAAACATATTTAAATTTCAAACCAAATTTAAAGTACTTCAAATTGAGTTATAAAACATTTCTAAAAAATTAAAGAAAAACACCAAGTTTAAATATCATATTTAAATACTTAAAACCGCAAGCAACTTACTACAACATTTGTAAATGCTATTAAAAGTCCTTGTTAAAGAACATATCGAAAAGCACAACCTTTATGGCTAGTTTTAACCACTTTAACAAATGGTTTAATACTTGAAATTTTTATATTAAGTACAAACCTTATGGTACTTAAAAACCATGGAAATATACCCAAGGAATATCTTCCAATTTATTTATGAAAATTCCCGAAAAAAGACTATATTTACAATATGTATTCATAACCACATTTTTGCTCCTAAATTTCACAACTTTTGTTCATAATTTCTGTAACTTTCCAAATTATTCCTTTACTATCTAATACATAAAAATATTGTATAGAAAACCAAATCTAATTTCCGAAGTTAAGATCATAAATATCCAATTTACACAAGCTAAAGTTAAGGGATATCGAAGTGTACTTATAACGACTATTATTGCTTCAAACACTTTCAAATATACTTCAATTCAACTCACAAATTAAATAACCATTTAAACATCAATTTAAAACCATGCCACTTGTTTAAGAGGGTAATAGAAGTGATTTTATATGATATAAACTTGTTATTTTCTTTCAAAAGTAATAGAGGTCCAAAGTTTATAACTTTACTTAGTTAATGTCACTTTAACTTTGTATTTAAAACATAACATATATACACACAATATATTAAAATAAGATAGTGAGATAACTCACTTAGATAGATAACTCATTTAGATCCAAGCAAACCCAAGAAAAAAGTAACAAGAATCAAAGAGCCACTACCTACCATCACCAAAAGCCTAAAGATCCGACCTTTAGCACTTACAAACCAAGGCAACACCTCCCCTCCTCTTTCATTGCTCATGACCTATCTTGGAACCCCCTACCTCTCACCTTTCTTTCAGTTTGAGTTGATATTCATGATTCATGTGATGCTTTAGGCCTATAGCCAAAATTTAGAAGAGACCGAAGATGATTTGGTTCAGACTTATATAAATTAGAGAAGAATTAGTGGATTAGTGCTTAAGCTCTACCACTATTTTTATTCCCTTACTTCATTCCAAGCACTATGGTTGTGATTTATTATCAAGGGTGTTCCCCTCCTTCTATAAGCTTCAGATAGTTTTGCATAAGCTAGTTCTCACCCCCATCTCATGTCATGTAAGGCTCATCCCTCATCACTTCTCCTTTACATTACACCAAAGAGTTAAGTTATTCCTTAAATGCTTATTTTCATAATATTTTTGATGACATCACCCATGACATCATCCAAAAAGTTTATTTTCATAAGTGATAAAAAGTTATTATTTCATTTTACTAATTTCCAAAGCATATATGTGTATGCAAAAAAGTTTAAACAACTTCTGATGGGTAAAAAGTTTTTCATCGATAAAACAATTTTCGGTTACATTATTTATATTTCTTCACATTGTTTATTTTTATAAACAATTTTCCAAGACAAGTTTACCATCATTAGTTATAATTTAAAACTAGGTTAAAAAGCTTATTAAATCATTATAATAACATTAAATCCAAGATTCAAATATATTTAAATCGTTCAGATATATAAATACGAAGTGTCCAAAATTTCGGATCGTTACATATTATACCAGATTAACTATACTAGTTTAATTCAAGGTTAACCAATTTTTAGGGTTTTAATTCAATGACAAATGGGTTAAAATGTGATTAGTTAGATTCGCACAAATTTCAGTTTCTAATTCAATTTCATATTTAATAATTAGGGTTTACAATTTAAAGTTTAATTGCTAACATCCTAAATCAAATAGAATAGGTTAAAATCAATTGTAAATAATTAGCTTATCAAACTTGTTCCAACTCACCCCGAATCCAAGCTTTAACTCTAAACTCTGTCGAAAAGTCATCACCTTTAGCCTGCCGCCTTATTATTCTGATTTACTAGTGCTCTCATACTTCTTTTTAATTTGTTTTTGAAAGAAATTTTATAAGTGGAGAGAAGAAATTTTAGCAAAGTTTCAGTATGCTGTTAACTTTCTAATGAAATTAGGGTTAGGTTAGCTATTTATTTATAGGGACTATAGATTGATATAGAGTGTCACATTTACCCTAGGGATACTTTAGTTTCATCCTGGATGCACCTCAATTATTTTGTATGCAAGTAAAATATTTTGATCCATTATGTTCATCCATTTTTTGGTCCAAATCCACGATTTAACAAGTCAACCGGTTGACCGCTCATAGGGACCAGTCGACTATTATTGGTCAACCGATGGACCCTAGGGGTCGACTGCTTGAGGCATTTAATTAAGGAAACTTTTATATTTTTAATTTATTTCTTTCCAAATTTTCAAATGTCCATAATTTCTCTATACTAAATTCGATTTCAAAGTGTTATATATGAAAATTATCTAGAAAATTGCTATGAACACAATGATGCAAGTTTCATAGTCAAATTCAGACACTTGTGAAATCTTTTATTTTAGTCCTTATTATATTTAAATTTTTAGGGTGTTACAATGAACTTGAAATTGACATAATATACTTGATATCACTTACAAATTCGAGTTCGTGCCCTCCTTCATAAGGAGTCTTTCATTTCTATAAATAATTATCTAGTATTTCACAGATACTCAAAAACATTCTAAGTTATCATTTATTGATCTTAATTAGGATTTGATACTTGCTCCATGTATCAAAAACATAGCCAAGTGTGATACTGTACACAATATAACGTGCATGATAATCTCTATTGCTACTGCACAAGGAGCCTATCTTACATGCTCCATATTAAACTATTTAATATAATGATTGTATATATTATTGAGGGGCATTCCTAATATCCTTTTATATTGGTTATAAAGATATCCTTTCAAATCCTATATTAAAAATTAAATGACCAAACTGAACTAATTTTGTACATGAATACATCATTAACAATTATAACTTTTTATTTACCTATAATTTTTGATACACTTTAGCATCTATTAACATTCTTTCTTACAAACACATGCTACCTCTGCATTTTGAATGAAAGTCAACTATTTGATTTCTCTATCAAAATAATTGCTTGACACATCAATTTTTTCCTCCTTTTAATTTTTATGGCAGCGTCTCCTTTTCTTGCCTTTGTCACTTCCCCTTCCGTCTCCTGCCATACTTCTCCTCCCTTACCTATCCCTCATCCCCTATTCCTTTTCCTCCATCTAACCCACCTCCTATATATATATATATATATATATATATATATATATATATATATATATATATATATATATCTTTCTCTCTTCTGCTTCTTCCTCAATCCCTTTTGCTCTTTTGCCACCTCACATCAATCCTGGTCCCCCTTCTCCTTCCTTTGGCTTATCTCCTCCTCTTGAAAAAGCCTGGACTTCCCTTTTCAAAATATTCCTCGGAACACAGGAAAGTACATGCTTGTTCATGAGGATATGTCCTACAGTAGTGATGGAGTAATCCCCCCAAATGTTACCTCTGCTAGTGCTCAAATCTAGAATTAATATGTGGTAGGCTTTTTCTTGGACATGCTATTATCTTACACTTCAGTTGTTGAACACCTAAAATGATATGGAGGCTACGAGGTAACATAAAATAAAATCATATGGAAATGTTTTTCTTTTCCTACTCTCTAATGAATCTAGTAGAAATAAAATTATAAAGAGTGACCCCATCATTATGAAGAACAAGCTCTTTATTTTGAAGCATGTGATCCAACCATCAGCAATGTTCGTGGCTTGATGAGAACAGTTCCAGTCTGTGTACAATTATATAGCATCCCTATTTTTGCTTGGTCACCACTAGGAATTAATTAGCTTGCAAATTATTTGAGATATTTGACATGCTTGGATGTATTAATTGAAAAACCAAAATGGATACAATATGAAAAATGTTTGATTGAAATAACCTCATTTCAAGAATTGATTGATTCCTTCTCAATGTAGTTGCCAGCTGGTACATCATAGCAAATTTTTGTTCAACATCGGTACAAACTAGATATATGTATTAACTTCATGGTGTTTGGACATTCAAGTGAAAACTTCAAAAGGTGAGCATGGAAGAGGGTAAGAATGTTACTGAAAAAGATAAAGAAGAGAGAAATCAAAATATTGTAGAAGGGAAATAGGAAAAATCCTAATGAGAGAATGAAATTAAATTAGAGTCATCATGTTGGATTTGAAAAGAAAAGAATATGGAAAAGTGTAGTGCACAACAAGAAAAATTCATCAATAAAGCAAGAATCTATCCCTAATAATGTTGATAAGGATAAAGTGGTGATGCAGATTGAATCAGTGCAAAGTCTCTGAAATAAATGAAATCAAAATGCAAAAATGAGTCAGTTTCAGTTCAATTGAATAATGGGTTCACTACTCTTGACTTAATTGAAGAAGGTGAAGTACTAGAAGTAAGAGAAGAAAATGTGGATGACAATGAAGCAGGAGATGTGCTTGTATCTGATGATATATGTGTTACTGACACACCTATTGAAACCGGCAAGGTCATGGAAAATGGCCATGTCATTATAACTGCCCCAGCAACTCTAAATTGAATTGATCAAACATAATCACATTGACACTACTACTTTATATAAAATATCAAATTTAGGTCTGGTGCTCCAGGCCCAAAATACCATACTTCCTCTGAATAACATCAAATCTTCCTACAAGCAATCCTTTTTACCTTCTGATATCACCTCAAATAACATGCACACTGTTACACCAGTTTCAAGCTCATGCTCAAACACTTCTTAATCCAATCTGTTACATATTGGTAACAACTCTATCTTTAATTCTCATGAAAAGAAAAAAAATCCTTTACACTTGATTCTCATAAATAAAACCTCCAAACTCCACAATTCCTCAACTCCAGATAATCTTGATGAAATGGTTGCATCTCCTATGAAAGAACAAATCACAAGGAACAACAAGGAGTACCATAAATCTGAAAAGAAAAAAATCATCTTTTTTAGTAGGAACTGGAAAAGAAAAAAATAAAAAACCCTCGAAAAGAATGAAAAAAATCACCTACTTGACTCCCCATTGGTTCTGATGAAGAATCAGATTGCTCACTCAAACTATACCCTAACAATACTCCTTCCACTTCTCAAAGAAGTACTAGAAACTCAAATAAAAATCCCCAAATATTCTGTTATGATGAAGAAAATTGCAACCTGGAATATCAGAGGAGCACATGTGAAATTAAAAATTCAACAAATCAAATCTCTCGTTTATGAACACTAAATTTCCCTGACATCCATTTCTGAAACCAAATTACATCCAATATTACCTCAAAATGCTGCTAAATTTGTCACTGCAGCTTAGATGTCTCTTACCAATAATTCCCATGCTCCTTGTGGCAGACTTCTTATCTTATATGATCCGATCATCTACAACATTAGCCCTATTCTAACTGACAAATGATTAATTCATACACATGCTTGTCACCTCCCTTTCTCCACATCTCTCTACTTCACTATTATATATATTGATAACTCCTTAACCCAAAGGCAAAAACTTCATGATTACATCCCCCACTTAAGACAAAACTCTCACCCATGGATTGTTATCGAAGATTTTAGTTGTTCATTTCTATCCACTCATAAATCTAGAGGCAACCCATTATCTCTTAGAGAACTAGCATCCGTTAATGAAACAATTCATAATGCCTCCCTAACTGGTATACCTACTTCTGGGTCTACCTATACATGGAATAATAAATGTAGGCATGGTCATAGAACTCTAATAAAAATTGATCATGGCTTTATAAACTGCACTACCCTGTCATGTTAGCCTTCCATTCAAATACACATCCTTATACCTCTCCTCTCTGACCATTGCCCCTTGGTCCTTACCTTTGGAGATGTTGTCTTAAACAAAAATGTTAATTTCAAATTTTTATATGAATGGATTAATAATGATAATTTTTCTCTAGGTGGTTAAGGAAGCTTGGAAGACTCATGCTTATGGAAATCCTATGCTAATTCTTCAACAAAAGTTGAAAAACACAAAGAATGCTTTAAAATTTTGGTCAAGAAATATTTATGGTGATGGTAAGAAACTCACCACTGAAATTAGATTATAACTTAATCAGATACGGCAGTAAATTATGAACTCCTCACATCGCAGTAAATTATGAACTCCTCACATCTGCCTAGCCTCAGTCAACAAGAAACACTCCTCGGCTTGATGATGCTTTATCTACTGACGCTAACATGTCTATGCAAAAATATAGAGATAACTGGTCTTTGCTTGGTGATAGAAATACAAAATTCTACCATGCTTCTCTTAAAATCAAATAAGCTAAGACTTACATTCATCGAATTTCTGATAAGAATGGTATGCTTCAAATTAATCCATCAAAGGTAGACAATGCCTTCCTAGAATATTTTACCTCTCTGCTTGGATGACTCTACATCTACTACTGATACTTCCTTCCTCTCAAATCTTTCAATTCCTAACCTCTCCTCATAAATGCAAACTACCTGAGTCCATCACTGATGATGACATCAAGAATTCCATCTTTATTATGAAAAGATCAGCATGTAGTAGCCAAGATGGATTCAATGCCACCTCCTTCATTCGTTGCTGGCCAATAATTTCCCTCGAAGTAATATAAGCAGTTCACAACTTATTCATTAAAGGAAAAATGCCGAGCTCTATTAATTCTACAGATATTACCTTAATACCCAAGATAGACAATCCATCTAAGGTCACACGGTCCATTCCAATTGCCTGTTGTAATATAATATATAAATGCATTTCTAGAAGGACAAATTTTGCTTCTATGCTCGAGGAAATAACAAATTATGCATATATGCTTCGGAAAAAACTAATTAGCAAAATATATCTCGTTTGGTTTACATTTGCGCAAATATGGAATGCGCAAGTTTTATTTTTTTTAAATATAACTTGCGCATTCCATATTTGCGCAAGCTGTGTTTTAACGCTTGCGCAAATATGGAATGCGCAAGCTTGTTTTCGGGCATCAAAAGGACAGAGAGCTGAATCTATATTCATTTCTTCCCCATTTCTACTTTCTTTCCCAAACCCTCCCCATTTCTCAATCCAAACTTATTTCTCTTCCATATCCAAATCCACAATCACCTTATTTACCAAATAGTTGCTAAGCTATATATGGAATCATCTTCTTCATCGTTACAAAACAAAGATAATAATTAATGTTTTTGACAATTAAGATATAATTTTGCTATTGTTGATGTGGATGAAAATGAAGAGTTATTGATGGTAGTTGTGTTAATTATTAGAGAATGGTGTTGTTATTGAAGTAGTTGTTAGTGTTTAACAAACTAGGAAACCCAATTTAAGTATTAGTAAAATGAAATCCTTAATTTACACTTTAATTGTTTATTATGACGGTAGACATTAATGATTGGGAGATAGACGATGAAACATTGATGAAACATTTTGATGAGGTTGAAGGGAAAATCGGAGTTGCAAGTTCAAGTCACATTGACTTTGATGTCGATCATGTTTTGGAAACACAGTTCGAACCAGTACCGCGTAAATTTTATTCAGGATCATCAACCTTACACACTCGTTTACGTGAAGTTGTTTCTGCGGAAATGCCCGGTCATCAACATACAGTTGACGGAAATTTGCTGACGCGTATACATCCTGTTAGTCCATCAATGCCAAGGGGTCAACGACCATTTCCAAACTGTTATTGCGGAGATATGTGCATAGTGGTTGTTTGCAGAAAAGAAAAGAATGCCGGACGAAGATTTTTCAGGTGTAGTTCGTACAACGAACATAGATTGAATCCCCGTGAATATGATTGTTGCAATTATTTTAAATGGATTGATCAACCCCTCTGCGAAAGGGGACTTGAGTATGCCCACGAACTGCAAGCTGAAATTAGTCGTTTGAAAAGTGTGAATGAAGAGCTAAGGACAAACAGCGGAAGGCGTAGAATGTGGTAGACGTTAGGGAGTTGGTTAAGTTGGCATATTTGGATGTTATGTTGAACCGTTGTATCTATATTATGTTGTTGCGAAAATGTTTCTATTTGTTGTAACCCGTAACGTGTGGAAGGTAGATAGTTTATTATGTTGTTGAAATGCATTTGATATTGTTGACTTTGTTGATGAAATATATTGGTTACATTGTTATAGTAATTTGCATGTTTGTGTTGTTTTAAAAGATTGAGTTGACTGCTTTTGGTTGAAGATTGACTGCGGAAGTAAAATCTATCTAGAAAAATAGGTAATAATTCATCAAATTGATGTTTATAGTTATGTCAGTGAACAAAAACTCTGACTGTGGTATTGAAACTTATTTTGCAGATAATGTCAAAGGTTCCGACTATATTTTACTTTGATGGCGAATTGTTGGTTGATGATGAAGGTAAACCTAGATATGTGGGCGGAAAACGAAAAGGATCTACAATAAAAAATCATTGTAGTTTCGAAGAGCTTAAACAAAGGGCATATGAAGTGACAAAAGCAAATCCTGTGATATACGATTTAAAATTAGCGGTCAAATGGGTTCGTGATGATGGTGCATCTGCCATTGATTTGGAAGATGACGATGATTTGAACTACACCTTTTCAGTTGGGATGAGAGTTATAGAAATCTACGTTGTGAGAGTGGAACATGAAAATGTGGTTGAAACACAAGCGCCAGTAATCTCTGGGGGTGAGTATATGCATACCATACAGTTACAAGAAACATAATGGTCGTCATATCCATCGTATCTTTCAAGCCATGCAGGTGGAGAGTTTACAAACTTACTTCACAGGTACAACGGAATGGTTGGAGTCTCTTCTAGTCAGGAACAAAATATGATGCAGAACGCTATAAATCAAAATCAGTCACAAGCATTTGAAAAGTAAGTACTATTATACGTTGGCACTTGTATTTGACTTACGTTAATGCAAAATATATGACGGTTGTTTTTGGTATTCCTAGGGGCGTAGATGCATTTACTGGTTGTGACGACGACGATGCCGATTATCATGTTGATACTCCACAAGAGATTTGTGGGAAATTGGATAGCATGGAAGTAGCTTGTGCGAATGATGAGGATAGAACTTGGATACATCAAATGGAAGTTAATAATGATGCAATCATATATGCAGACATTGAGGAGGCTGATGATGTAAATGCGGAAGAAGAACAAATCACATATGAAGAGGCTCCGGCCGATGATTTATGCACGGCATCAATGATGGCGAAATCAATAATGGAAAATTGTCAACTAGACGTGGAAGTTTTTGGAAGAGAATGCGTGGAGAAAGGTCCACGAGTTGGGCTGATTTTTGAAAGTAAGCAGAAACTTGTTTAACAGTTATGTGAATGGGCGATTAAATGTTCAGTTTCGTTTCAAGTTCTGAAATCGCGTGCAAATCAATACACGGTCCGCTGTGATGTAGAAGAAACATGCCCTTGGCGTGTTCATGCAAGCCTTTCGGTAAGAAAAAATTCAAATTGGTGGAAGATAACTACATATGGCGGCGATCACACTTGTTTAAATGCAACCATCAACTCAAACCATCGACATGCAACTGCTAAGTTTATATGCAGTAAAATACTTCCGTTGATTAAAGCTGAAACAAATATGACTGCAAGAACTGTTCAAGAGACAATGTCCAACATGTTTCATATTAAAGTGAGTTATTTTCGAGCCTGGCACGGACTGCAGAAAGCTGTTGCAATGATTTATGGCGATTGGGAATCGTCGTACGTGGAATTGCCGAAATATCTTAGAGCCCTACAACATACCAACCCCGGAACCGTATGTGATGTTATTCATAGTCGTGGTGTTTTTGATGGTGCTTTTTGGGCTTTCGGACCTTCTATTCAAGGCTTCGACCACTGTCGACCTATATTGTCTATTGATGGCACTCATTTATACGGAAAATATCTTGGTACATTACTAGTAGAAACTGGGGTGGATGCAAATCAAGGGATATTTCCTTTAGCTTTTTCTATTGTACAAACAGAGTCGTGGCAAACGTGGAGTTGGTTTATTCGTTGCATATGGAATTATATTCCATCTGTACGTACTAGATGTATCACCTTTATCTCGGATCGTATGAAAGGAATTCCACGTGCGCTTAGAGAAGCTTGGCCAATTGAACATCATCATCGCTTTTGTATCCGTCATATTGAAGCAAATTTCAAGAAAGTGGGGTTTGGTACGGATGAGCTACAAAATTTATTACACGCATGTGCCACGTCAGAGGTCCTGAAATATAATGATCTTCGAAAACAGTTGAAGGATGTAAATCGAGATGTCGATGCGTAGATTGAAAGAAGTTTGAAAGACCAGGAATCAAGCTGGGCTCTTTGTCATGACGGGGGAGTAAGATTCAATATGATGACGACCAACATTTCCGAAAGCTTTAACGGTGTGCTCAAAGGAATTAGGAATTTACCCGTTAGATCATTGGTTGCACGAACGTTTCATCGACTGAACCATTACTTTGTCAAACGACGAACTCAAGGGGAAGAGTGGACGTCGCAACTCGCACCTAGGTGGGAAGCACTAGCGCGGAGAAGAATGGAAGAATCTAGGCTCATGTCTATAGAGAGATACAGCTTCGTTGAATGGCAGGTGAAAGATGTGCATATGTTTGACTATACGGTGACTATCGAAAATAATGTTGCCAAATGTTCGTGCAACATGTCGACATTAGATCATTTTCCGTGCTCTCATGTGTTAGCTGCTTGTTCACGTGGTTCGGGTGGTGCTAATAGAGCGTATTTTGATTTAATCTCCCCGTGGTACACGAAGGCTATGTATTCCGCAGCTTATGCTCCTTTATTCCACCCTGTAACGACATTGGAACGTCTACGATGGCCCAATTATACAACCACCGCCTGTACGCAGGAATTCAGGTCGTCCTCGATCTACTCGATTAAAAGGTTTCATGGATCCGCCATCTTCATCCGGCCATAACAGATGTAGCAAATGTGGTACTATTGGCCACAAGAAGAAAACTTGTCCACGATGAATTGTAATAGAAGTAGAACGTATATGGTACTGTATGAATTTTATGATTTGTTATTTAATGATGTTGTCATTCGAATGGTGTTTGCGTGGTATGTAGAATGTTCTTAGCACTTTTTGTGTGCTAGTGTATAACGTACGGCATTGAAATTGTTCTCTGTCTTGGACAGGGTCAAAAACACGCTTGCGCATTTATGGAATGCGCATGCAATATAGCATGTGCATTCCATAAATGCGCAAGCGTGTTTTCAAAATAACCCGAAAACAGCTTGCGCATATGTGGAATGCGCAAGCTTTATTGAAATTAAAGCTTGCGCATTCCATAAATGCGCAAGCTGTTTTTTGGGGTTGTTCAAAACAGTGAGCTGCTTTGCCTCCTCCTACACCAAAATTTTGCAAACTCTCAACTTCAAAAAGCATGCACACAACATTCCATTAACATTACCATCTCCAAACAAAACAAATAGCATGATTCAACTGACAAAATAAATAGATTCAACCTACAATAACCCCTTAACCAACCAAAAAAAACAACAACAATAACACCGACAATAAGCTCAGGTGATGGTGTTGTCTTTCTTCTTCTTCTTCTTTCGCTTGTACACGATGGGAGCCGATCCGTGGCCTTTTTCGAATGTAGGAGCGGGTGTCGGCAATGGAATTTCTTGTTGCCGGCTTTGCCCAAAAATGAGTTCTTCTTGTTGAATTTCCCATTGCGTCGCCTCATGTGCATGCTCGTATGTCGAATGTCCAGCATATTCGAATTGTTGTTCTCCTTCATGCCAAACGGGCTAGTCAGCATGAGTTTCTCCACCGGTGTATTGCTGCTCTACCTCGGGCCAAGCGGGCCATCCAGCCGTAGTTTCGCCACCGGGATGTTGTGAAGTCTCCCCCTCCACGTGTGCCTCCTTCCATTGGACTTGTCCACCCGCTACTGTGGTATGTGTCTCCTCTGTACAACGTGGTGGCTCTTCTACAATGCGCAGTGGCTTGACCGGCCTTCTTAGCTTGTTCCGACCCAAAATTGTGTCAAGTATTCGTCGTAGATCAATACACTTACTTTTGACCTTGTCCGGCTCCATATGACTTTCTTCTATTTCGTCCACGACATCCAAAGCGCTGTATATTCCGCTTACCTAAATCAATAGTCATAACAATGCATCAATATGATATACAAATAGAACTATAAAAATTTTGAACTGACAATACTTACCACATCACGTTCTAGAGGAGCACGGGGAGTGTACGCAACCAACTTCCTTGCCGATTTTTTAAGAATATAACGACGAGTAATTCGCCAATACCAATACTCGTACTAGCTCAAAGGTGTCGGAGGCTCGCGTGCTCGTTCGGCACGATCAATTCTTGATTGCCAAATAGCAATACTTTCCGCCAAAAATGCCATCCAGCTAGTGGGTTCTGGGTCAAGGGGGACGACAGGATCGGGAATGTGTTGATAATCGAAGGAAAACTGTCTCATAACCCGATCGGGTGCATATAACTCAAAGTCTAAAAATAGAATCAGTCGGCTCTTAGCAATCCAACCGGCGAACGCATACTCAATTTCCGGATGTCCAAACTTATTCACTAATGAATAAGGTTCCCATGTAACCGCATCATCCGCCAACAAATCCAACTCATTACCGTAAAACTGTACATTTCTTGGCGTCTCACGCCAACTTCTAACACAATTCCACCTAGCCCCGAATGGAAGATACAGATCTAAGTCGGTAGGAATTATAATAAACGGTCGTCCAATAGCAATATGCGACCATGACCATAGTTGCAGCAACGTTGCAGAACCCCCTAAAACTTTTCGACGTTGCAAGGCAACCTGTGACAACTCACTATACAAATAGCATAGAACAACACTACCCCAAGAATGATATCCACAGTTAGCCAAATCGTCCAAAAAAGGTAGAAATTTCAAACTTTTTCTCCCTTTCGAATGATCGGGAAATAATCGGCAGCTCAAAAAATACAATATCACGGCACGAGTGCAGCGAAGTATATCTAAATCGGTCGCCCCTTCGGGTAGCGGTTCGGAAAATTCACTTTTAAACAAAGTCATTGATAACTCACTTTTAGACATAACCGCCTCTCTAGGAGGAAAAATACCAAGCAAGTCATGAGCCAATTCGATGTAATCGATATCTAAATTTTGCAAACATACCGGACGACCGTCTGCTTTAAGACCGAAAAGAAAATGTACATCCGCTAGAGTCACTGTCATCTCCCCGACTCTCATATGAAACGTATTTGTTTCCGGCCTCCATCTATCGCATAAAGCGGTAATAAGGTGATGATCAAGACGAATGTAGTCGATTTGCATAGCTTGCCAAAATCTGGAGATTCGTAGATTCGCCTCCAATCTTGGATCTTTAAAATCGATCTCCTTGAGTTTGCTTGAATGATCGCATATCTTCACAATTTCAACACCCTGAAATGTATAAAAAACAACAATCGTTTATCCCCCGAAATGTATAAAAAAACACCATTATCAAACATTTACCTCCATTAATGCGTCGTTTTGGCTTCTATGCTGTTCTTGAAGATAGAGAACACTTCTATCTTCGGACCCGGGAGACAATTCTACAAACAACAACAATCGTTTATCACTACAAAAATTTTGTACAAAGCTAGGGTTTTGGCTATATGAAGACTACATATCCTTTTGCATTTTCAAGAAATAAACCAACAATTATAGTACATTGAACTCGACATCATCATGACTACCAATTCCACTAACAACATCAATCATTTTTAAAGTAGTAATCAATTTACAATCAAAATAAAATTACCTCTAATCAAAGAAGAAGAAGAAGAGCTTGCTTCCATTTTTTGCTAAATCTAGTGGTTAATTGAAGGAATAGATCAAAGGGAATGTTTTAGAGTTGATAGATGTAGATTTGGAATGGGTTGGAGGTTGGAAATGGGGAGGGTTTTGTTAAAATTTGAGTTTGGTGAAGAAATGAATATAGATTCAGCTCTCTATCCTTTTGATGCCCGAAAACAAGCTTGCGCATTCCATATTTGCGCAAGCGTTAAAACACAGCTTGCGCAAATATGGAATGCGCAAGTTATATTTAAAAAAAAAAAACTTGCGCACTCCACATTTGCGCAAATGTAAACCAAATGAGGCCTATTTTGCTAATTAGTTTTTTCCGAAGCCTATATGCATAATTTGTTATTTCCTCGAGCATAGAAGCAAAATTTGTCCTTTCTAGAATCCTATCTTATTGACTGAAAACATGTTCTTCAATCAATAATCTCCTCAAATCAAGCTGCCTATTTGCCATATAGAAACATCCTCGATAATGTTTTTATCATGCATGAGCTCTTGAATGGTTACTCTTCTCCTAATATCCCACCAAGAGCGATGCTTAGGATGTATATCAAAAAATATTTTGACTCGTTAAATTGGTCAGCTCTAATGCTTATTCTCAAGAAAATGGATTTCCCTGCTCAGTTTACAAATTGGATTTACAATGCATTTCCACTATTCATTAGTCTATGCTATACAATGCACATACTATTTGTTATTTCGAAGGGAAAAAAGGTTTCAAGCAAGGCGGTCGAATTTCTTCCTACTTGTTTACTGTTATTATAGAGACCCTCACTCTTGCTTTTCAGAAATAAGCTAATGAGAAGAAATTTTGACTTCATCTCAAATGCAGATCTCCAATGATTGCCTCCTTGGCTTTTTCTGATGACTTGATTATCTTCACCAAACCGTCAGTTTATTCTCTTAATTCTATTATGGACACTTTGAAATCCATTTATGAGTTCACTGGATTAGCGACTGATCCTCAAAAATCCTATATCCTGATTGGTGGAGTGCCTCCACAACAAATTGAGCAATGATTGCCTGTCACTAATATGCTTCCTCTCCAAACTGCTATGAATTATTTTGGAATTCCGTTGGCCACAAAGAGAATCTCCGTTACTCAATGCATTCCTCTATATGAGAAAATAACTAGTGTCTTGATCAGATAGCAAAACAAATATTATCACAGCCAGGTAGACTTGTTATTCTAAACTCTCTAATATTTTCCATTACGGTGTCCTAGAGTGGAATTTTTTTAACTTCCTACCAAGGTAATAATCATGATCAAAACTGCCATGATAAGATTCCTACATAGTGGAACTATACACACTAGTAAGCGCTCTCCTATTGCATTCTATAAATTGGAAAATCCAAAAGGTGTTGGTGGATTTGGAATTAAAAATATGTGTAGATTGAACATTGTTTCCCTATCAAAACATTTCAATAACTTGATAAATGGAAATGACTCTTTGTATCCTAGTGCACAAAACAAAACCTGAAGAAAGCAGATGGCCGACGAACTCAAAAAAAGCGCATAGTTGAGTGTGGAAAACAATGTTACGAATGGGAGATAATCTCCTTCCTCATACTAAAATTACTCTAAGTCCTAATAGAATGCAAATTCCAGGACAGTGCCATGGTTAAAACAAGGCATGATTCTCAAAAACTTCCTCTCTCATGAAGTACAGCAACAAAGTGGTGTTCTTATGCTTGCCAAGGCTATTTCTGTTATATGTCTAGCATACCAAAACAGAGAATAATCAATTATAAACTCGCCGCACAAGTTTATAACTCAGTTTTCCACTACATTGGTATTCTGTAGTAATTATTATAACAATATGAATGTTGTAAATGAATTACAACAACAGCGTTATACTATTTTGAATAAACAGTATAAGAAGAATAACCGGGAAAGATTACAGAGAATCTAACCAGTATATAAAGGAAATTCCGTCTGAGGCTTGTCGTAACAATTTCCTTAAGAATTTTATTTCAAAACTCTCCCAAGATACAACAGACGTAATCTGCACGAGATTGTAATAAGTATATCACTCTGTGATTTGAATATAAGAAAAGCAGCAGTCGTTAGAGGAGAAGGGAGATTCGGATTGGAAAAATGAGTGAGGAAAGTGATCAGTTTTCCTCCTTATTTATAGTTAGTCCGTATCCCTTCCGAACGGTCGTGTCTGCACCCGTTCGCTCAAACAGTCGTGTCTGTACCTCTTCGTACAGTCACTTCTGTTTATCGCTGCCCTGCACCCGCGTCCGCTTCCGCACCTGTTCGTTTGCGCACGCATCACTTCAGAAGTCGTGTCAGGTCGCACCCGCTCGCGCCTATTCAACCCGCGTCCGCTGCCGAACAGATCCGCATCTGTTCGTATGGCCTGCAACTGTCAGAAAGCCCGGTCCAGTTTGCAGTAAAAATATGAGTGTCATATTAGACCCAAACCCGGCCCGGCCCGGTTCGGTTCGGTTCGGTCGGACGGACGGACGGCGGCGGTGGCGCGCTCGTGTGTGATGGAGATGCATGATCTCCCTCCTCACAACGAAGCATACATTTGGGAGCCCCAAGCCCCCAACCTCCACTTGAGAAAGCCATGTATAAACCAATATAGCTCTCAACAATTAGGCGATGTGGGACTTTGTATATTCTCATTCACTCAATTTCTTAAGGAATTCCAATAATCCCCTACATGAATGATAATATACATATCCCCCACACAAAGCGAAATATCACAGAGTACATATGGAATAATGCTTTATCGTGGATAAGTAGATATTTCACTTTGAACTTTCCCTAGTTAAAACTTATCGGATGTACTTGGCTAATCAGTGAATTATTTCATCTTGAACCGTCGGCCTTTATTGTATATCCAGACAATAAGCTTTACGAAGCATTGATTCCCTTCTCATCCAATCTCTTGGTTGTGTTCATTTTGGTCCTGAACAATTTTTTTTGGTTCTGCGAGTGTTTTTAGAGAATAAAAGCCTTTAAATATTCTAATAGAGCCGACCCAGCTCACACTAACATAGGTGATCGCAACCATTAAGAGTATCCTACATATACCCCACTTGTTATTTCCAAGATATGGTCATCATTAAGAAACATAGTTTTAACCTTTAAAACTTCTGTAGGCATGCATTATATTTTGCACCATAGGAATGGAGTAGGACCAAGTCCAGACAAATGCATTACTTCTTGAGTTACTCATAACTGGTTTGCCTATTGATCTTAGTCCGTGGGATCTCCAGTCGCTAAGATAGGTTTCCGTATAAGGTAACTCTTGTTGGTTTAGGCTTTTAAACCCATTCCCCTCGATGCGCAGTCAATTTTCTCTCTTGATAAAGCTTTAGTAAATGGATCCGCTAGGTTATCATTTGTTCTCACATAATCTATGGAAATAGTTCCATTTGAGAGTAACTGCCTAACTGTATTATGGCGTCGACGAATATGTCATGAATTTCCATTATACACAAAGTTTTGCGCTCTGCTTAGCGCTGCTTGGTTATCACAGTGTATGCATATGGCCGGTACAGGTTTAGGCCAAAACGGAATATCTTCTAAAAAGTGACGAAGCCATTCTGCTTCTTCGCCTGCTTTATCTAATGCAATGAACTCTGATTCCATAGTGGATCGAGCTATGCATGTTTGTTTAGTAGATTTCCATGACATCGCTGCCCCTGCTAGGGTAAAGACATAACCACTCGTTGATTTTGATTCCTCTGAATCTGCAATCCAGTTTGCATCACTATATCCTTCTAAGACGGCAGGATATTTTCCATAATGTAAGGAATAGTTAGTGGTATTTTTTAAATATCCAAGCACTCTCATTAGTGCTTTCCAGTGTTCCTTCCCTGGATTGCTTGTATACCTGCTCAATCGACTTACTGCATAAGCTATATCTGGTCTTGTGCAATTCATGAGATACATGAGACATCCTATTACACGAGAATATTCCAGTTGCATTACACTCTCATTAGTGTTTTTATGCAGTACTTCTGATGGATCAAAAGGTGTATTTACTCTTTTAATTCCAAAGTTTTGAAATCTTTCAATCACTTTTTCTACATAATGTGATTGAGATAACTCAATTCCATTAGATGTTCTTATTATTTTTATTCCCAAAATAATATCTGCAACACCCATGTCTTTCATGTCGAAATTGTTGATCAACATTTTCTTTATGGTCTCAATTACCTGAGTATTTGGACCGAATATTAGCATATCGTCCACATATAGACAAATCATCACATATGGTTGTCCAAGTTGTTTATAATAAACACATTTGTCACATTCATTTATACGAAAACCATTTCTCATCATGACACTATCAAATTTTGCGTGCCATTGCTTTGGAGCTTGTTTTAGTCCGTATAATGATTTGACTAATCTACAGACTTTGTTTTCATTTCCTTTGGAAATAAATCCCTCAGGTTGCTCCATGTAAATCTCCTCATCGAGATTTCCATTTAAGAATGCTGTTTTTACATCCATTTGATGAATCTCTATATTATAGATGGATGCAATTGCTATTAACATTCTTATAGAGGTTATTCGTGTTACCGGTGAATATGTATCAAAGAAGTCTACTCCTTCTTTTTGACGATATCCTTTGGCTACCAATCTGGCTTTATATTTATCTATAGAGACGTCTGATTTCAATTTCTTCTTGAAAATCCATTTGCATCCAATTGGTTTTATTCATGGTGGAATATCAACAATTTCCCAAGTTTTATTACTTAGAATTGAATCAATCTCACTTTGGATTGCTTCTTTCCAACATAAAGATTCAGAAGATGACATTGCTTCCTTGTACGTTTGAGGTTCGTGTTCTAACATATAAGTTAAAAAATCCGAACCAAATGTTTTGGAAGTTCTTGCCCTTACGCTTCTTCTTGGTTCAACCTCCTCGTTGTCCTGATGAGTTTCATCTTCACATGTCTCATCTCTGTTATCTCTTGTCCTTTTTGGGATAGGATTTCCATCGTTTCTTTTATGTGGGAACACATCTTCAAAGAACGAGGCATCTCTTGATTCCATGATTGTATTTACACGAATATCATTTATATCAGACTTGAATACCAAAAATCTGTAGGCACTACTATCTTGGGCTGGCCCAAGATAATAACAATCTACTGTTTTTAGTCCAAGTTTGACTCTCTTGGGAGGCGGAACTGGAACTTTTGCCAAGCACCCCCACACTTTGAGGTATTTAAAGCTTGCTTTGTGCCCTTTCCATATCTCATATGGAATTGTTCCCGTTTTATTGTGAGGAACTTTGTTTAATATGTGATTAGATATATTTAAGGCTTCCCCCCACAAGTTCGTCGGTAGACCAGAAGTTAAAAGCATGGCAGTAATCAATTCTTTTAACGTTCTGTTCTTCCTCTCGGCTACACCATTTTGTTGTGGTGAATATGGAGCTGTTGTTTGATGAATTATACCATTTTCGGCACAGAACTGTTCAAATGGTGATTCATATTCTCCACCTCGATCAGATCTCAATACCTTGATCTTTTTATTTAACTGATTTTCTACCTCAGTCTTGTATTTTATAAACGCGGTTATTGCTTCATCCTTACTATTTAAAAGATATGCATAGCAATATCGCGTATAATCGTCAATAAAAGTAATAAAATACTTTTTCCCACCTCTTGTAGGTAGTGATTTAAAATCACATAAATCTGTATGTACCAAACCTAATGGTTCGGTGCTTCTGTCATCAGATTTAAATGGTTGTTTGACCATTTTTGCTTCTACACATGTCTCACATTTGTAGTTCTTATCTACTTGGGAATTTGGAATCAATCCCAAGTTTGATAATTTCTTCATTTTTCGGAAGTTTATGTGTCCTAATCTATCGTGCCATAGTAAAATTTCGTGCTCAAGCAAGTAAGAGACTTCAATTTTAGTATTAGCACAATCAGAATACATAGATTTATTGTCGGAAACAGCTATATTTGCTTTAAATAGGCCATCACATAAATATCCCCTTCCGATATACATTCCAGCTTTGGACAGAGCCATCTTGTCTGACTCAAACACCATCTTGAATCCCTTCTTTGATAGGACTGCACCAGAGATGAGATTCTTGCGTATGTCTGGAACGTGAAGCACATCATTCAATTTGCCAGTTTTTTCCAGAAGTGAACTTGAGGATAACTGTGCCACTGCCTGCGATCATGAAAACTGCAGAATTACCCATGTAGAGTCTTTCTTTCTGATCGAATTTCTGGTATGTTGAAAACATGGATTTTTCAGAGCAAACATGACGAGTAGCTCCTGTGTCAACCCACCATTGGTTAGGGTTCTGAATCAAATTGCATTCAGAAATAACCGCTGAAAAGTTGGACTTATCCATTTTCATGTTGTCAATTGTTAACATCTCTGTTTTAGTGTAAAACAGTAAAATTCTTAAGATGTTATATGTCTAGTATACCAAAACAGAGAATAATCAATTATAAACTCGTCGCACAAGTTTATAACTCAGTTTTCCACTACATTGGAATTCTGTAGTAATTATTATAATAATATGAATGTTGTAAATGAATTACAACAAAAGCGTTATACAATTTTGAATAAACAGTATAAGCAGAATAACCGGGAAAGATTACAGAGAATCTAACCAGTATATAAAGGAAATTCCGTCTGAGGCTTGTCGTAACAATTTCCTTAAGAATTTTATTTCAAAACTCTCCCAAGATACAACAGACGTAATCTGCACGAGATTGTAATAAGTATATCACTCTGTGATTTGAATATAAGAAAAGCAGCAGTCGTTAGAGGAGAAGGGAGATTCGGATTGGAAAAATGAGTGAGGAAAGTGATCAGTTTTCCTCCTTATTTATAGTTAGTCCGTATCCCTTCCGAACGGTCGTGTCTGCACCCGTTCGCTCAAACAGTCGTGTCCTACAGTCACTTCTGTTTATCGCTGCCCTGCACCCGCGTCCGCTTCCGCACCTGTTCGTTTGCGCGCGCATCACTTCAGAAGTCGTGTCGGGTCGCACCCGCTCGCGCCTATTCAACCCGCGTCCGTTGCCGAACAAATCCGCATCTGTTCGTATGGCCTGCAACTGTCAGAAAGCCCGGTCCAGTTTGCAGTAAAAATACGAGTGTCATATTAGACCCAAACCCGGCCCGGCCCGGTTCGGTCGGACGGACGGCGGCGGCGGCGCGCGCGCGCGTGTGATGGAGATGCATGATCTCCCTCCTCACAACGAAGCATACATTTGGGAGCCCCAGGCCCCCAACCTCCACTTGAGAAAGCCATATATAAACCAATATAGCTCTCAACAATTAGGCGATGTGGGACTTTGTATATTCTCATTCACTCAATTTCTTAAGGAATTCCAACAATTTCCTACATCAAAAATGGTAAAGTCACTCTTCCATGTACAAGTAGTTCCATTGTCAACTAGTTATGGATCTCATACAATAGCAATCCTACTCATTTGATATATACACATCTTTAGATAGAATAACAGATCAGAATAGATTTCCATGGAATAGGAGAATATGGAACCAGTTCGCCAATGTTAAGCTATATTTCATGCTTTGGAAAGTCATCAAAAATGCAATTCATACTTTTGCCAACTTGGCTCTTAAAGGGGTCAGAGTCATAACTGCTTGTGTTTTATACAAATCTAGGGCTGAAGATACTCATCATTTACTCTCCAATTTTTCTTTCACTCATTTCCTATGAAGAAAAGTTAAATTAAAGGCTAGCTTGATAGACCAGTTTGGCATAGCAAACAAGAATGGTCAAACATCTACAAAGCTACTAAATGGAAGTAATCTTCCTCTTATGAACTTCTGATCCTGCTTAAAGCCTTCGTGAGCAAAATTTGGAAGGAGAGAAAGTGAGAATGCTTAGATAGAAGAAAAGTAACCACGTGAATATGTTTTATACCATATGCTGGGAAATTTGATCTATATTGAGGCTATCAAAATTTCCTTTTGCTAGGTGGACTTCGCAAAACTAGAGCTATTGTTAGATTAGCTTGCATTTTCTTCTTCTTCTTCCATTTTTGGTTCTTTCTTTTCCTTTGTTTGTCTTCTATTTTATCCGTACTCTGCATTTATAGATGTAAGAAATTTCTTACCTGCTATAAATACAAGGTAGGGGCCTTTTAAACCTCGTCGTATTTGCCAAAAAAATTACTTAACTCTGATACTTATCGAATAATACTTTTGCATCATTTCTTGGATCATATCCATAGCCTACAAACTCAAAACCATTCCTATTGACTTCGAGACACTTTGATTATTAAGCGCAAATCGCATATTATAAACTATTATCAAAATAATTCTTTTCTCAACATTGATAAGAGAATCAAAGTCTCTTTAATGTGCAAGAATTTTTTTTCGGACATTCTAATTAATTGTGTCTATACAGGTTTATTCAACTTTGTTTCACCTTTTCAAATTAGTTTTATCTTTAAATCATTCATAAATCTATTTTACTACCAATAATTTCTAAAATAAATTCTTTTATCATGAAGTTAGCATTCTTGAAACAACAGTTGTTTCTCGGTGCAATAGAATAAGTACTCGTAAACATTTTAATGAGCTACCTTTATATCAGTATAAAACTTATTTATTTAGTACACAAAACTTATGTTCATCACATAAAATGGTCAATCAATATTGATTGGTCCCAAACTTCTTTGGCTTAGTCCCAAACTTCTTTAGCTTAGTCCACCCAAGATCATTCACATGTAATCTCTCGACTCACACAACCTGTAAACTTCTTTACCTAGTATACACAGAGGTTTCTTATAAACTCTTATCTCGTATGATCTCGTCAACTATGCTTTATATGAATTTAATTTTAACCTTGCTTACTTGCTCTTAAGCACTCGATACAATAGAAAGAAGCTGGCTCAACTTCACCCATCATCAATCAATCTTTGTCCAATAAAGTCTGATTACTCTTTATCGATAAATCATTATGTATCATCGGGAGAAGTGAATTTTGAGATAGATCTTATTCATATTAGGTACATTAGGTACTCTTTTCAATATACTCATTTATTTGATCAAACGAAATTATTTTATTTTCATTGCATGTTATGTTTTCCACTTCGATTCTATATTCAATGAACTTATCATAAATACATTACTTGTATATCAGATACACATGTTCATCTTAATTATAATCCATCTATGAATTAAACGAAGTTGGTGGATCCTTTTTGGTAACATTGGACTTTTTATTACATATATATTTATGTACTAGTCCGAAGAATTCACCAACTCTTTTGTCGCTTCCACTGAATGAGTGTTTTGCCCTTGATCTTCTGAGATATAATTCAACAGCACTACATGATTCATATCCTTATGATTTAAAAATTTATTCTTCCAAGGCATAGCTTAGGCTGTAATCCAAAAAAAATTGTTAAAATTGTAGATATTTTTGTGTTATGTAGCTAATGCAACAAAATGTCTTTATTCTAATTGATTTATTTCATTAAGAATTGTAATGACCCGAAATTTTCAATCCCAAAAAGTTCCAGATAGTTATGAAAAAGAAGAAGAGATAGAATAAAAAGAAGAAACAGAAACACCAAAACACAGAAACCTCACATTCGCAGCGGACCAAAATATAATTCAAATAAAATAACAGTTTTACAAAGAAGAACCGTGTCAGTACATTTACATTTTTATACATCAGAGTTACAACATTTACACAACATTGGACAGTTTTAAACAACATTTCCTACATATACAACTATATAACATAGCAGAAACACTCCATACGTTCCTGCCATCCAGCTCGCCTCCTGAGATTCAGAATGTCCTTACCTGAAAATCTGTAATACTCGGTCTGACCCGAGCATTACATCAAAGTAACACCCGGGTCAGGCTGGAAACCAGCTTGAGTAAACCGATCTAACATGGAATACAACAGCACAAAACTACATAAAACCTCGGGTAACTCGTATCAATTTACATTTCACAAGTGGTTATAAACATTACTTATTTCACACCTCAATTTTTAAGTACTAAATCTTAGAATAAATGGTTCAATTCACTTAACTCATTCCATTACTGCCTATTGATTTCACATATCAAATCTATATAGAATTATTATAGATTATAAATCAAAGTGGTTTCGGGTATTAACTAATCCCCGACTCCGATCTCTTCGAATCCAATGTCATTTTAACCCAAGTTATTCAAGTGAAATACAATTCAACTTTAAATACAGGATGTCACAGTAATACATCATTAATAAATGACCTTATCATCACAGCTTAAATCAAACATATCATATCAATAGCATCATGAGTCACATATTAGGGATAACAATTAAACCAAGACTTTCAATATCATTCGATCGTCCATACACAAGGTTGATTAGTCATACCATTCTAATTAAGTTAGTTACTTCCATCATCCTTAATACTACTTACTCAACATTAATTAATTATAAGTCAATTAATTAATCATCCTCTAATTATCTTCTTAATTAATCATTTTGATTAATTATTCTTTAATTATAATAAGTAATTAACTCTTAATTAATTACACAAATTTATTATCCTTTGCCCATCCATATTAATTACATTGATCCTTAATTAATCACTCAAATTAATTATCTCATGATCACTCCATTGATAAATCATCCCTTAGTTAATCATGATCATTATTTAACTAATCATTGATTAGTTTCCTTAATCAAACAATCCTTAATTAATTATACTAAGCAATTAATCTTTAATTAATTTCATTAAGTAATTAATTAGTCACTAATTTAATTGATTAACCTCTAACCATTTATTAATAAAATTTAAACATTATTAAATTAAACTAATTAACTACTATTAATTTCCTTATTTAATTAATTAGTCATTAATTATCCAAATCTTAATTATCTCTAAAGATAAATCTTTATTATTATTATTATTAATGACTTACTTATCATTAAAAAAAATTAAATATATTTCAAAACATTCCACTTTTAAATTAAACTCATTAATTAATTATTTAACAAATCCTAGTTAATGACCTTCATTAAACTATTAACAATTCTTAAACTTGCTTCTCTTATGTAACTAACCTTTCATTTAAATCTCACTCCTCGAATAAGATAATATAATTAATAAAAAAAATGGTTTAACCTTTAAAACTTGGCTAAAACATTTTCTTTGCCCTTTAAAACCAAGTACAAATTTACTTGATTTTTTTTAAACCTGCACAACTTACTTCGGATTTGAAATCCTATTACCAACTGTCAGATCCGAGCCCACCACAAACTTGCTCGAACAATACTCGAGCATTCTCTTCCTTCCTGAGTCTTTTCTTTCTTCTTCCTTTATAACTCTGTTTGTACCTTAAATTCAAAATTTATAGTTTTATCAAAGCTCGCAAATGACACGAATACTGACTCGAGTATCAAACCAAAATCCACGAATTCATTTTCGAGTCCCATCCCAATCTCCTTCATCCCAACCTACAGACACACCGCATATGCACATACACGTGCACAGATGATCGAAGCTCCTCCGATCATCGCCTCCACCTCCCACGAGTCATCATTGACCCTCTTGACCCAAGCAGCCACCCAATTCCGACCTACCGCATCGGAAATCAAAAAGAGTCTCTCGACTCAAACTGGAACCAACCCATTCGCCAAAAATCCTCTGCTATCGACGATTCCAACCTTGAAACCACCCACTGATCTTCCCGTAGCTACCGTAAGCTCCGATGAACCCGTCACCACCCTCGCGATCAATCCCGATGCCTTCTAGACATCGAGATTTCCTCAGCAACCAACACTACAACCAACACTACAAAATCAATACTCAAAACCCTACTTAGCCGACCTCGGATCACCACGATCACTGAAAAATCTCCACACTAATTTTTTGGAATTCGACGGCATCCCGACCATCTCCAGTCCAAATCTCGTCGTGCCACTCATCGCCGTTCAATGGCAATTGACGAAAATAAAAAATTTGATCAATCCAGAAATTTCCAAAATATGAACTTAAAAATCCATATTTTTATATTAAAATTCATATCTTACAAGATCGAAACGGTTTATATAATCAAAACAATAAATTTTGAACATTGATTTTACTGACTTTGATTCATTTTAACTGTAATTTCTTTTTCCAGAACATTTCCTCAAATATAAATCCTTGCAACAAATTTTAAAAATGATGTTTCATTATTACAGATAATTTCCTTTTAGAAAACAAAGCTTGAATCAATTTCGATAGAATGATATGAATTTAAGATGTTGCTCTTGATATTGTGAAACAACAGAGAGGTAACACCAGGATATACACATGCATTTCATTTATCTATATACACATGCATTGCAATCCAAGCATTCATATTAACATCAAGATTTCACACATGCATCAAATATAATTCTAGATTTATTGCTATTTTAAAATTAAATGTTTACCTCGCTATTTTTTTTAAACAGAGAAAAAGGGTCTTAATTTTTTTCTTCTTCTGGAACTTGATTTTTTCCTGCAAACCTGATCAATCCAAATTTTAGTTTTATGAAGAACAAATTTGTATTTTATCTAGTGGATTAAAGCCTATAAACATATATCATATACATACTCATTTCTAGGCATTCACGTAGTTTCTACATACATTTACCTTAACAAAAACATGCAATCATTTATGTCACAAGTTTCTTCAAAATTTATCAACATGTATCAGGTTTTAAGACTAAAAAAAAGAGCTTCAGTTTACTCACCTTTGAAACAAAGACCCAGATTTTAAATGTGTGACTGATTTTGAATTTGTAAAGAGCTTGAACTTGATTTTTTGTTTAATTCCAGGTTACACTATCAGTTTGAAACTGTGTCTTGGTTACAGGCTTGCATTTGGTAAGAGTAAATTGATTGCAGGCTTTTATCTTTGAAATAAGAATACTTACACGATTGATCTTTTGATTTGGAAAATGTATTACAGGTATTTGTGTTTTGAACTTGAAGAGTGTTTACGGATTTTCTTTGTGGTTTGTAGGGTAGATCAGGTTTAGTTTGTCTTTGAGTTTAGAATTAAGAGTTAAAAAAGAAATAAGTATGAAAAATGTACACTTACATAATCTTATTTATGATTTTATAAAAATTAAGAAAAATAAACTAAAGGAGTGACATTTGTCCCTTACCACATTTAATTTCTTAACACTTGTTGTCAAGTAAATTTATATGCTAACACATGTATTTGTGTATTTCATTTATTTTTAAATTGATTTTTGAAAGCTTTTATATAAATATCCTAATTAGTTAATACATTTCTAATTTAATAAATGCTTTTGTAATTGATTTTCTAATTTATATATACATATTCTAATTTATATAAATAAATTTCTTTGAAAAGAAAATAATATAAACAATTTATGTTCTCAATAAAATCAAATAAAAGTCATTTTAAAACCAAAGTATAATTTAAGATATATATATATATATATCCTTTGAACTTCAATTTAAATATCCAAATTCAAATTAAATTTCAAATTAAAATTAAAAATCCAATTGATGGATACATACTATTTTAACAAATTCAAATTCCATTTATATATAATAATTCTATTTAAAATCCATTTATACATACAACACAATTATTCTTATTATTGTTTGAAAATAACAATTTTGTCAAGTCTAAATAATTGATAAAGGAGATTATTAAATAATTATTTTCCCCAGATATGAATAATTCAATTCTTATTATATTTTCAAATTCATTTACACATCCTGATATATATTATTATCATAATTTTATCTGTCCAATTGATTAAAACAGTTAATTACCCATTTATCAGATGTTCAAAGCCCGGGTTATCACACTCCTCCCCCTTTAGAATCTTGTCGTCCTCGAAAAGGATCGAACCCAGAATTTATTAAAATGCTTAAAATCAGATAAATTTCATTGATTGTTCTCACAGAAATTCGGTCAAACGTTGATCAGACGTAAGATTGAAAATCTATAAGTACTCGGTAAACCCATTTTCAACATCCAATGAAAATACTTGGAAAATATTTTACTGAAAATATAGAAAACATTTTTGAAAATTGAGGAAATATCTTTTGGTGAGAATGCTTTGGAAATCATCACCCCCATCCATGGTCATAGTTAACCCGATGGTTACGTTGCCATCCCGACAAAATCCATAGATAACTGTAGGCCTCCGCGCCCCTCGATTACACCATGGAACCCGCTACAGATCGCAACTACAACTGGGGTTACGTTGTTATCACAGCAAAAACCCATATAACTGTAGGCATCAGCACCCTTGAATTTCACTGCCAAAAGAATGAAACTTCTCCCCTCCACTTGACCATAGATCGTAGTCTACCGATGTTACATTGCCTACCCGACAAAATCAAGTGTAGACTGTTGACACTCACCTCCACACGATTTCCGCTATGATCCACACAGTAGATCACAGTGACATCGAGTTACACTGTCGTCACAGCATAACCCAAATGCCTCTGTAGGCATCAGCGCCCTCGACTTTCGCTACTCAATAATCCTCAGGAACTAGTTTGTCCGGACTCCTCACTGGATCAACTTTAGATACTCCCCCTTAGAGGCTCAAGGTAGTACCAACCGATGGTACTCCTGAAAAGTTCATCCTAAGGGAGCGCCTTTTTCCCCAGAGCCATTTTCAAAACACTTTATACTATTCACATATAGTATCTTCCAAATCATACACCTAGTATGAATCTCATATAAATCTCCTTTTTCAAAATCGATTATCCCAAAATCTATAATTCTCAAATTAAGCTTTTCCAAATACCAATATTGATTTTACCCAAAAATTAAAAGCCTTTCCAAATCTAAAGGTTCCAAAAACCTTTTCAAAATCATCCTCATGAAATCCTTTATATATGTATACATAGATATATATAATTTTGAAAATCTTTGGATTACTACAAACTTGCATAAAATCCCTTTTATACTTTAAATACTCTTCAAAAATCCTTTTCTTCTGGCAATAGATTCAACAAGAGGAAATTTATCTTATATAACAAAGATATATTACTTTGTTTATGTCAAATCAAGTATTCAAATTTGATTACTCTATAAAGTCACTTACTTACTTCCATAAAATAAATTTCTACCATAGAAATATCCAATTTCCACTTTTACTTCATCATATATTTCACAAAATATATCTTTCATTTCAAAAATCATTTCACATTTCTTATCCACAAATTTCCAGTATCAATTTCATTCAAATCTGTACGATGTACACATATCATCCATACGCTATATCAATCTGATCGCTCACTTGATCACACAATTTCACTTCCGAACTAGTATCGTCCACCCGACTTCCTAGTGCGGACACAGATCTGGTTTCTTGATCAGAAACCGTCATTCTCCTTTCATAGCCATAACTATGATAGAGAATATCTAGAACCAATCAACAATCCATATCCAGGTTCGTCGTCGAAAATCGAGTGAAAAATCCCAACTCGGATCGATATAACTATTTTCGAAATTCTGTGCTCGAATCTGGATCAAATCACTATGCGAATAGAATAATATACGTACATCCTATGTATTTATCTTTATTGATTTATTAATCAAATGAATTCCCTTTCTATTCACATTCACTTTAATTTTATTCACTTATTCACAATTGCTTCAATCCCATTTGCATTATCACTTCAATTCTTATCTCAAGTGATAACAAATCATAAACAGTTTGAACTCTGTCGAACTTAAATTTAGAAAATAATGTGAAAGGTTAAAAATAGATAAGTAGTTGAAAATAATTATTAGTTTGTAAAATAATTGTAAAATTGTTAAATAATTGTAAAATAGTTGGAAAATAGTCAAATAGTTATAAATTTTTTAAATAATTGTAAAATAGTAATTAATTTGTAAAACAGTTGAAAAATAGTTAAATAATTTCAAGAATAATTGTAAAACAAGTATAAGATAGTTTTAGGTTTAAAAAGAAAAGTTTTATAGTAAATAGTTTGGAAAAATAGATTTGTACTAAAACATCTTATTTTGAAAATAGTCCAAAGTCAAACTGTTCAATTCCCAACCTCCATTACCAATCAATTCAACTTAAATTTCTATTTCCATATAAATTGACTCAAATCCAAATTAAATAATTTCAATTCCCATTAAAATTGATTTAACCCCAATTCAAGTTGAATCAACCTCAGTTTCAGTTTAACTTTATTCAACCTTGATCTCAGATTCTACTAATTCAAATAAATTTCAATTGAACTAGTTTCAATTTCAATTCATTTCAATTCAATTGAACTTATTCAACTTCAATTTCATTTCAAATCAATTCAATTCAAATTTCAAATTTAGACCATTCCGAATTATATAAATTCGAGTTAATTTTTTTTAAATGTTGATTTAATATTTTAAATCAAATCAACTTATATCTTTAAACCATTTAATTCTGAATCCAAATTCCATTTTTATCCTATTTCAAAGTTCAAATAATAATTCAAATCCTTTTTAAACAACTAAATCTTTGAAATTCAATTTATCATCAAATTTTAATTTTGAAACCAAACCTTTGACGTTTTATCTTAAACATTCAAAATTTAAGTCCAAAATGATTCCATTTTATCTTAATAATGGATATATTACCACACCCCATTTCTTCATTCATTTGAACAAATCCAATTTCAGCTTAAAGATTATTAATAACAATAGGATGGTATCATTCAAATTATTTTAAAACATTCATCCATATCCAATTTCCATATCTCAAACCCATTTGAGATCACACAAATTCCTCATTCAAATTAACCATTTAACTTTCCAAGTTAATCCCAATTTCATCTTGAAATTTCCAAATCAGGTTGTTTATTCAAACATATTTAACTTCTTCTAAGTTAAATTCAATTTAAATCCCGTTAACAATATTCAAGTTTGAATTCCCACTTCAAATTTCAAAATTCTATCCCCTTATAGGTTCAAAAACTTATCACTTTGGGTTTTCACATCACAGTTCCAAGTAAAATTCAAAACTAAACCTTAGAGTTTATTTTAAATCACTTTTGATATTATGTATATCCCTCATCTATACATATTTATTTCCTTTATACACCAAGTTATCCTTAAATTTTAAACCACCCTTGGTTTTAATTTTAAACAAATTCCTTTAAATTTCAAACAATTCTTGTTTGAAATAGGACCCTTTCATTCAAATAAATTTATTATTTCTTTATTACTTCGAAACAAATTTTCAAATTTCTGGAACTAGATTTAAAACTTCATAATTTAGGTCATCTTCAGTTCCAATTTATAAGTCATACTTGCCTAAATGTTTTACTTCCCTAAAACATTTCATTTTGCTTACTCGTTAATACACATTTTATTATTAAATACAACAATGATAATAACCTAGGAAACCAATCTATTATTATTTTTCTGAAATTCTTTTCCAAAATCAAGGTTTTAATTTTAGTTTGAATCTGTTTCAAACTTATCTTTATCTGATTTCAATTTGGTTGTATTTCTATTACCACTTAATTTAATTCCAATAATTTAACAACCAATTACCTTAATATTTATTAGAAAGATATATTGCTTTATATATCAAAATATATTCTTATATAAAATCATTTAAAATCTTTATATAAGAAAATAACAAGTATGCTCTCATACACACACACACTAAACTCATTCTAGGGTACCATTGACCCTATTCTTAATGAGTAATCCCACCAGAGCCAAGGTTCTTGCATAACCTTCTGCTCTTATACCAAATGTAACGACCCAAAATTTTCGATCTCGAAAAATTCCACATAGTTATGAAAAAGAAGAAGAGATAGAAGAAAAAGAAGAAACAGAAACACCAAAACACAGAAACCTCACATTCGCAACGGACCAAAATATAATATCAAATAAAATAACTGTTTTACAAAGAAGAACCGTGTTAGTACATTTACATTTTTATACATCAGAGTTACAACATTTACACAACATTGGACAGTTTTAAACAATATGTCCTAGATATACAACTATATAACATAGCGGAAACACTCCATACGTTCCTGCCATCCTGCTCGCCTCTTGAGCTCCAGAACGTCCTTACTTGAAAATCTATAATACCCGGTCTGACCCGAGCATTACATCAAAGTAACACCCGGGTCAGGCTGGAAACCAGCGTGAGTAAACCCATCTAACATGGAATACAACAGAACAAAACTACATAAAACCCGGGTAATTCGTATCAATTTACACTTCACAAGTGGTTATAAACATTACTTATTTCACACCTCAATTTCTAAGTACCAAATCTTAGAATAAATGGTTCAATTCACTTAACTCATTCCATTACTGCCTATTGATTTAACATATCAAATCTATAAAGAATTATTATAGATTATAAATCAAAGTGGTTTTGGGTATTAACTAATACCCAACTCCGGTCTCTTCGAATCCAGTGTCATTTTAACCCAAGTTGTTCAAGTGAAATACAATTCAACTTTAAATATAGGATGTCACAGTAATACATCATTAATAAATGACCTCATCATCACAGCTTAAATCAAACATATCATATCAATAGCATCACGAATCACACATTAGGGATAACAATTAAACCAAGACTTTCAATATCATTCGATCATCCATACATAAGGTTGATTAGTCATACCATTCTAATTAAATTAATTACTTCCATCATCCTTAATACTACTTACTCAACATTAATTACAAGTCAATTAATTAATCGTCCTCTAATTATCTTCTTAATTAATCATTTTGATTAATTATTCTTTAATTATAATAAGTAATTAACTCTTAATTAATTACACAAATTTATTATCCTTTGCCCATCCATATTAATTACATTGATCCTTAATTAATCACTCAAATTAATTATCTCATAATCACTTCATTGATCAATCATCCCTTAGTTAATCATGATCATTATTTAACTAATCGTTGATTAGTTTTAATTTCATTAAGTAATTAATTAGTCACTAATTTAATTGATTAACCTTTAACCATTTATTAATAAAATTTAAACATTATTAAATTAAACTAATTAACTACTCTTAATTTCCTCGTTTAATTAATTAGTCATTAATTATCCAAATCTTAATTATCTCTAAAGATAAATCTTTATTATTATTATTATTATTAGTGACTTACTTATCATTAACAAAATTTAAATATATTTCAAAACATTCCACTTTTAAATTAAAGTTATTAATTATTTATTTAACAAATCCTAGTTAATGACCTTCATTAAACTATTAACAATTCTTAAATCTGCTTCTCTTATGTAATTAACCTTTCATTTAAATTTTATTCCTAAAATAAGATAATATAATTAATAAAAAAATTGTTTAACTTTTAAAACTTGGTTAAAACATTTTCTTTGCCCTTTAAAACCAAGTACAAATTTACTTAATTTTTTTTAAAACCTGTGTAACTTACTTCATATTTGAAATCTTATTACCAACTGTTAGACCCGAGCCCATTACAAACTTGCTCGAACAATACTCAAGCAAATTCTCTTCCTTCCTGAGTCTTTTCTTTCTTCTTCCTTTATAACTTTGTTTGTACCTTAAATTCAAAATTTACAGTTTTATCAAAGCTCGCAAACGATACGAATACTGACTCGAGCATCAAACCAAAATCTGCGAATTCATTTTCGAGTCCCACCTCAATCTCCTTCTTCCCAACCTACAAACACACCGCAAATGCACATACACGTGCACAGATGATCGGAGCTCCTCCGATCATCGCCTCCACCTCCCACGAGTCATCATTGACCCTCTTGACCCAAGCAGCCACCCGATTCCGACCTACCGCATCGGAAATCAAAAAGAGTCTCTCGACTCAAACTAAAATTCATATCTTGCAAGATCGAAATGGGTTATATAATCAAAACAATAAATTTTGAGCATTGATTTTATTGACTTTGATTCATTTTAACTGTAATTTCTATTTCCAGAACATTTCCTCAAATATAAATCCTTGCAACAAATTTTAAAAATGATGTTTCATTATTACAGACAATTTCCTTTTAGAAAACAAAGCTTGAATCAATTTAGATAGAATGATATGAATTTAAGATGTTGCTCTTGATATTGTGAAACAACAGAGAGGCATCACCAGGATATACACATGCATTTCATTTATTTATATACACATGCATTGCAATCCAAGCATTCATATTAAAATCAAGATTTCACACATGCATCAAATATAATTCCAGATTTATAGCTATTTTGAAATTAAATGTTTGCTCACTATTTTTGTTAAACAGAGGAAATGGGTCTTAAAATAAATTTTTGGAACTTGATTTTTTCCTGCAAACCTGATCAATCCAAATTTTAGTTTTATGAAGAACAAATTTGTATTTTATCTAGTGGATTAAAGCCTATAGTTCAAATAAAGATCATATACATACTCATTTCCATACATTCACACAGTTTCTACATGCATTTACCTTAACACAAACATGCAGTCATTTATGTCACAAGTTTCTTCAAAATTTATCAACATGTATCGGGTTTTAAGGCTAAAAAAGATAGCTTCAGTTTACTCACCTTTGAAACAGAGTCCCAGATTTTAAACATGTGACTGATTTTGAATTTGCAGAGAGCTTGAACTTAATTTTTTTTTTGATTCCAGGTTGCACTATCAGTTTGAAACTGTGTCTTGGTTACAGGCTTGCATTTGCTAAGAGTAAATTGATTGCAGGTTTTTATCTTTGAAATAAGAATAGTTACAGGATTGATCTTTTGATTTGGAAAATGTATTATAGGTATTTGTGTTTTGAACTTGAAGAGTGTTTACTGATTTTCTTTGTGGTTTGTAGGGTAGATCAGGTTTAGTTTGTCTTTGAGTTTAGAATTAAGATTTGAAAAAGAAATAAGTATGAAAGATGTACACTTATGTAATCTTATTTATGATTTTATAAAAATTAAGAAAAATAAACTAAAGGAGTGACACTTGTCCCTTACCACATTTAATTTCTTAACACTTGTTATTAAGTAAATTTATATGCTAACACGTGTATTTGTGTATTTCATTTATTTTTAAATTGATTTTTAAAAGCTTTTATATAAATATCCTAATTAGTTAATACATTTGTAATTTAATAAATGCTTTTGCAATTAATTTTCTAATTTATATATACATATTCTAATTTATATAAATAAATTTCTTTAAAAAGAAAATAATACAAACAATTTATGTTCTCAATAAAATCAAATAAAAGTCATTTTAAAACCAAAGTGTAATTTAAGATATATATATATCCTTTGAACTTCAATTTAAATATCCAAATTCGAATTAAATTTCAAATTAAAATTAAAAATCCAATTGATGGATACATACTACTTTAACAAATTCAAATTCCATTTATATATAGTAATTCTATTTAAAATCCATATATATATACAACACAATTATTATTATTATTGTTTGAGAATAACAATTTTGTCAAGTCTAAATAATTTATAAAGGAGATTATTAAATAATTATTTTTCCTAGATATGAATAATTCAATTCTTATTATATTTCCAAATTCATTTACACATCCTGATATATACTATTGTCATTATTTTATCTGTTCAATTGATTAAAACAGTTAATTATCCATTTATCAGATGTTCAAAGCCTGGGTTATCACAAGAATATTCAAAATATTGATAACAAAATAAAATTGTATTTATTTTCAGTTAATACAGAAAACAATTATTATTCATAAATAATATTTGGTGTATTTATGAGAAAAAATCGTATCTTGATGCTTCCACTGATAAGTATTATATGACATTCTCATACTATATCCACCATTACTATTATATTATATGAAATATGAAGCTTGATTTAAATGCTTGTTTTTGGCTATTTATTTCTTTTACGTAACTAATTAATTATCGAAAGTCTTTGAGCAAACATCTTAAACTCGTAGAAATAACCTTTATTTATAATTTTCTATATTATAACATAATTAGAATAGAAATCACATTTCTCATTCCATATTAAGTATCTATTGGTATTTTATACAACTCTCGTTTTTGATGTCCCTTTATGAAGCATAGATGACCATTCACTCTCTTTACCCTAGCCATGCCTAAGTTACATCCACTCTCACAAATTCACTTTCCTTTCCAAAATGTTTAAACTATTTAAAAGAGATCCTTATTATAATCAATCATACTAAGAATATGATTTTGCACTATGGTTTATTTTTTTGTTTCCAATAATCTAATTTCATAGAAGTTTTATACATTATAAACCCTGATTGTTCAACATATAATATATATGTGAATGAATATAGATCAAATATTCATATTCTTGTATTGCTAGAAGACGATACATAGTTAGTCTTGCACAAATAAACAATTAAGCGATCGAGACAAGGATGTTTTAGCGGTTGTACAAATTGGCTCTTACGTGGGTCTTGAAGCGAAAACATGCAAAAGTATTTAAAGGTATATATATTTTATATTTCTTTATTAATTATTAATTTAGTTCCTATTAACCAATCAATATTTTTTGGCTTGTGTGTTTGAATTCTTTTTATTATATATATAAGTGTCTGCAACATTTATAATTTTCTAGCTGTGCATTTTGTTGAAGGTGGAATATCTTTCAATTTATAATTTTTAGTTGCTATGCCAAACTATGATGTAATTGGTTCTTTTGTATTATCAATGAGATTCGATACATGCTAGATTGCAAGCAGTTCAATAACACACGCAGACACGTGGGTGTAGTATTTATTGATACATTTTACAATATATGTGGTAATATGAGAATATAAATATGTTATACTACAAGAAAATTACCTTATCGCAACTTGCTATTTACAACTAGCGCTATATGACAGTTGCAATTAATGATATTTAACAACTGTCATTTTTTATAGCTATAATAAAAGATCTTTAACAACTGGCATTTCCTGATAGTTGCGGTAAACATATTTTTAAAAATTGTATTTTCCTGCCAGTTGCAATAAATATATTTTTAACAACTGCACTTCCTGCCAATTGTAATAAACTTATTTTTAACAAATTCATTTTCCAATCAGTTGCAATAAGCATATTTTTAACAACTGCGCTTTCTCGCCAGTTGCAATAAACATATTTTAACAACTGCGTGTTCCTAGTGGTTGCAGTAAATAAAATTTTAACAACCATTTCTTTTAGCCAGCTGTAATAGAGATCTATAACAGCTAATTAATTTTGACTGTTGTAAACATTTATTTATAATCATTGTCTTGCTCATAAGTTTTAAGTGATTGTGTAACCACTTTTAAGTAAAAGTTGTTAATTACAAATAATATTCTGAGTGAAAATAATGATTTCTACCTGGATATTTTAATTAATAATAAATAACTAGTACTTAATAATTTTTAAATATTAATTCATAATTATAAATGACAACTTATATATGTCTTAATTTATAATTTATTGTAAAAAAGTGATTATCAATAAATTATTTATAATTACTAATTATTATCAATAATTAATATTATTTTTTATATTTAATAATTTATTATCGTTAATTATTAATAATTAGTAAATTATAGTTAATATTTATTAATTACATTTAATAAGCTATAAACATAATCAATAATTAATATTAAATGATTATTATCAAATAATCAAAATTATTATCAAATAATTAAAATTATTATTTAATAATTAATGTTTAACATTTAATATTTAATTAAAAAGTAACATCTAAAAATTAAGAAGTAATATTTAACATTTAATAATTAATTTTAATAATTGTTAATTAATAATTACTATTAAATAAACATTAATAATAATTATATAATAATGAAGAACAATATTTTATAATTAATAAAAAATTAATAATTATGAAGTGATATTTAGTAATTGATAATTAATATCGAATAATTATTAATTAATAATGATATTTAATTTTTTAATAACGATCAATAATTAAGACCAATATTTAATAATTCATAATAAATAAGCAATAATAATAATTGAGAAGTAACAGTTAGCACTTAATATTTTTATAATATAATTAATATTATATTTAATGTTTAATATTTTAAAAAAATCAAAATTTGATTTTTTTTGAAATAAACTAAAAAAATACCTATGATACAAACTATACTTTCATCGCATTTAATATTTATTATTTAATAATAATATTTAATAATTATATCTTATATTTAGTATTTAAAAAGTAATAGTTAATAATTACTAAATTATAAATTATACTGATTATTTAATAATTAATAATAATTATGAAATAATAAAGAAGTTGTAACTAATAATTAATAATTAAGATTGATATTTAATAATACTATTTAAAAATTAATTTTTAATAATTAATATTAAAATGTAATATTTATTATTTAATATAATTATAATTGATAATTATATTCAATATTCAATACTTAAAATATTGATTGTTTAATAATTAACGTTAAGTAATTAATAAGTAGTAATTAATAGTTATTTACAACTAGCGCAATATAACCGTTGTAATAAATGGTCTTTAATAACTGGCATTTCCAAATAGTTGCAACAAAGGGGTATTAATAACTGCCATTTGCAATATACATATTTTAACGGCTTCGTTTTTCTGTGCCAGTGGCAATATCATATTTTTAACAAGTGCATTTGTAACATCCCAAAATTTGTTAATTTAAATTTACTGACTTATTTGAACTTTTGGGATTTAATTTGAAAAGTTTCAAGGGAAATAAAATATTATTAAATAAAAGAAAGATGTACGGAATTTAGTAGATATTTGATAGTTAAGTTTAAATAAATAATAATAATAATAATAAATAAATAAAAACATATAACAAGCAAGAAATTGTTTTAAACAATAAAATAAAATATATGTGATGAATTAAATGTTAATAGTTAAAACTTCAAATAGAAAAAAAAATTCAAGAGTATGTTTGTAATAAAATCACATAGTTATAAAATGACATATGACATACACATAAGTGCAGGTAAAATTGTAAACAGGAAACAAAGAAACAAATAAAGGATAGGAAGCATGAAACGTAGATTATAAGAACCTGCAAAGTAAAACAAGACTTAGTACTTATAAAAATCAAATCGAACAGCATATGTTGTAAGTATACAAGGAAGCATGGACATTTATGCTTTCATTAAATGCTTTCAAACTAGGCACATACACAAGTACAAATGAAAAGAAGAAGAAAAATCTTGCTTCAGTAAACCTTCCCCTGTACAAACCCTCTCCTTTATATACATGAATATCTGTCTCAGTTCATTCGTTCATCAAAAATATAGCACGCCTGAAAGAAAATAAAAGCAAACATCATTATTTTATAAATTCAAAGCTCGGTTATACAACAAAACAGAAAAAGGAAAAGAGGAAGATCAGAAACTGTAGCTTTAAACACAAAGTAGTTCTCTGTTTATTTCTGGAATCGAAGTGAGTAAACATAATTTTTAAAATCTTTAAGTTGATTAAAATAGTTCAAGACTCTGTGATGGTCTGGTTGTACATGCTTCAGTATGAAAATATTGTTGTGATGTTCTGTGTTTCTCTGCAAATTTATACAGGGTGTATATTTGTTTCAAGACTAAAATTTCATTTGCCGTTAATCATTGTCAAGCTATGATTTTTTTAAATAAATCAAGATGTTTAATCCTCAAACAAGATTTTTTTCAAAGCTTATTTAAATATGTAGTGAATTATCCCCACTGGAACTTTGTTTACAGGTAATCAAATAATTCTTCGATAAATTCGATTGTCATAAAAAGTTAATTCAACTTCATAGTTTGAATCCTTACTGAAAATCATGATTTTTAAACTAAAAGTGAAGATTTTTAAATGGGTTTTTTGTGAGCATTTCGTATTTGAATGAAAACTACATTTTCACAAATTTAGGATGACTGAATCAATTTAAATTGTTGAAATTTAGATTGAAGCGAGAATAGATATTAGTGACGTCGTAAAAATTATCAGATAATTTTTCTAATGTGTGAATTAAGAAGACGAGATCATTCTAGGGTTTATGTTCAAGTTTTTGCACTTGTCTGTATCATGGCGTGTTCGACCTCTAGGAGCGATCGAGCTGCTTATGCCTTTGGGGAATGATAGTATGAAGTATTTTCGTGATATGGCTGGAATCGTGGATTTTCTTGTGAACTATGCGAGGAGAACGAGGCGTTTGGGTTGGGTACGTTCGAGATTCAGGTGCAATGAAAGGGTGAAAGTTTGATTTTGAGATTTTCGTGTTGAATCGAGCTTCGGTTTCGAGTAGGGGGATGAATTGCGACTTGTCGTAGGTCACGATGCTCACCAGAATGGCGGTGCGGCAATGTGCATGTGCACAATATCGGTCTCGTGTCAGGAGGGTCTGCAGTTGGCAACTCGAGTTGATACTCGAGGAAAGGGGGTCGTTACTTCGGGTTGGAGAGCGATTTTCTTTCGAGCATAGAACAGTCATTAAGTTTTAAAAACTTAAGTTAAAAAAAAAAGAAACAAGAAGAAGAAGAGTGCACAGGGAAGAATGGGGGATGGCTGGGGGAATAATGGAAATAAACTCGAGTTGAACTCGAGTAAACATCTGAGTTTACTCGGGTTGCCTTAAAAATGGGTTAAGCCCAAATTCTTAAAGTTTATAATGTTAAAATTGAACAATGTTGATTATTTTTAAGTTGAAATTTTGTTTAAGTTATCGACTAAGTGAGTGTGTGTGTGTGTGTGTATCAATGCTTTATAAAACCTTAATTAATATTTAAATTAAGTAATTAATTTAAGCTAAATATTGAAGTTAATTAACATTAAAACTTTCGGTGTAACAATAAATTGATTTTTCTAAAGTGTAAAGAAGATTTTCAAATGATAATTAAGGTAAATGGTTTTTATTAACTAAGGGTTTTGAAAAGAAATTAAGAATAATTTATAATTTGTAATTAAAATTGATTAATATATAATTAAGTAATTAAATTAATTTGTAATTAAGAATTTGTTAATTAGAAAAATTAAGTTAATTAATTATAATTGGCAGCTAATTAAAATAACTAATTAAGGAGCAATTTATCGAGTTAATTAAGATTTAATTAATTTACCCAAATTTAATCATTGATCAATCAATAAAAATATAATTATGCAGTTAATCTATTAAATTGCACTCGCATTGATTTAAAAATAATTGTTCGGTACTGAAATGTTATTTCTGTTGTGGTTGTGATACTGTGTGATGTAGATTTCTAAATACTGTACTGTAATTGTGATTTGTTCCTATATTGATGTGGAAACCCCGTTGCCCGTAAAACGACATTTAAACTTCGATGCGGCAGGGAATTGGATTTCTGTTAGTTATCCAAAACCCACATCGAACCTGTGAATTTTTGTGAATGACATATCCACATGTTTTTAAAAATTAACGCTCACTATTCGGTTTAGCCGGAAGAGGACCTTTGTGTCATATAACCCATTCCGAATAAGTGATATGACAAATTGGCATCAGAGCCGAAGGTTGAGTAAGAACTTTAGCTATGGAGTATAACATATTAGATGGCTCATTAGAGATAGGGTGAAGTATACCCTAGAATGAGTGTAACCGAGATTGAAAACTCTAAATTTTCTTAGTCTATTTCTTTTTACTGTTGATATTCCTTGAGATATCTCGTCCGTATATCTAAATCAATTTTCTTACTAATTACAGATAGTAAGAATGAGCGGATGGAGAGGAGAGTTAGAGGTCAAGGGAATGCCGCAACACCTAATCAGGATCCCCCAACAGCAGTAGCAACAATAGATGTCCAACAGCCACCGAATCTGGCTGATTTGTATAAAAATTTCTCAAATCTTGGTGGCAAACCGTTCACCGGTAAGGAGTCAATTGTTGAGGCTCAAGCGTGGGTGAGAAATTTTTTAAAGGGCTAAAGCTGCAAGATGAGTAGAAGAGACTCATAGCTTCTTGGCAACTCCAAGAAGAAGCCTCAGCCTGGTGGGAAACAGTCGTTATAGATGAACCAGAAGAAGAGTTTACTTGGAATCTTTTTAAGGAGGTGTTTGAAAAGCGTTATATGCCCTCGGCAAGAATTTCCAGAATGTATCAAGAATTTTTGGATTTGAAACAAGAAAACTTGTCATTTGAGGAGTACTTAAATAAGTTCAATGAGCTATCCCGTTTCGGTCCAGAGTTGTTAAACACGCCTCTTAAGAAAAATGAAATGTTCATCCGTGGAATGAACAAGAAGTATCACAAAAGGATGACAGCACACGTCAAAGAATCTTTTTCTGATCTTATTGATGTGGAATATAGGTATGCCACACTGGATATGCAGGGATTCCGAGGGAAGGAGGAAATTCAAGTAATCAGAATTGGAAAAAAAGGAAGTTTGGAGGCAAGAGGCCATAACAAGACAAGGATAAAAAGAGAAGTCAAGGAAATTCGGCTAGGAACATAACTTGTTACAATTGCTAAGAGAAGGACCATTATTCAAACAGCTGCAAAAACCCGAAGAAGCAAGTTAAGCAGGAACAACCTGCGAGGAATGATCAATGATCTAAACAATGCTATAATTGTCACAAGCCTGGACATGTTATTAAAAATTGCCCGGTAATGAAGCAAGCACAGGTGGCAAATGTTTATGCGATAAAGAAAGACCCTTCAACTTCGAAAGCAGATAAAGGAAAAGGTGTTCTGGAAGGTAAACTTATTACTTATGATAAAGCTGTTAGAGTTTTATTTGACATAGGAGCTTCACATAGCTTTATCTCCCAACAAACCGTAAGTGAATTAGATATTAAAACTGAATTTGTTGACGACCCTATTTGCGTGAAAAATTCAGTTGGAGGTCCCGCAAATCTTCTTTTATATTGTAAGAAAGTTCCTATTTCATATGCTTGCTATCAGTTTCCTACCAATCTTTATGTCCTCGAATTTAATGAATTTGAAATCTTACTCGGAATGAACTGGTTATCGAAATACGAAGCTAAATTGGATTGTAATAATCAGACAGTTTTAGTCAAAACAAGCCTTGGAAATTTTATTGAAATATCTTATGAGGTTCCGAGTCTAAAGAGAGATAGATTGATGTACACTTTGGGATATCCTGAACCCAGTTTGCAGTCTGTACCTGTTGTTCGGGAATTTTTCGACGTATTTGAAGAAGTAAAATCCTTACCTCCACACCGAGAAATAAATTTTCGAATTGACTTAGTACCCAATGCCTGTCCTGTCGCTCACGCAAGTCGCAGGATGGCACCAAGGGAAAAAATTGAATTAGTCAATCAAACTCGAGATTTGCTAAAGAAAGGATTGATTCGCCCTAGTGATTCCGAATGGGGTTCAGCTGTCGTATTTGTGGCTAACTCAGATGGATCATTGAGATTGTGTGTAGATTCCGCAATCTCAATAAACAAACTCTTAAGAACAAATTCCCTTTACCTAGAATTGACGATCTATTCGATCAACTTCATGGCGCTCGATTCTTTTCTAAGATGGATTTAGCTCAGGGATTCCATCAGCTGTGAATAGCTGAGGATTGTGTTCATTTAACTGCCTTTAGGGGTCCTAACATGTTCTACGAATGGTTAGTTATGCCCTTCGGACTAACCAATGCTCCTGCGTACTTCGTAGATTTAATGACCCAAGTATTTCGAGAAGTATTGAACAAATTTGTCCTTGTATTTATTGATGATATCTTGATTTACTCCAAAACCGAAGAGGAGCATGCTGAACATCTCAGAATTGTTTGGGGGATATTGAGGAGGAATATCCTATTCGCTAAATTTTCTAAGTGTCACTTTTGGGTCAAAGAAGTCAAATTTCTCGGTCATATTGTTAATGAAGAAGGAATTTCTGTTGATCCAAGCAAGATTTCTGCAATTCTAGACTGGAAGCGACCAACTACTCCTAGAGAAATTCGAAGTTTTTTGGGTTTAGCGGGATATTATAGAAAGTTTGTATAGGATTTTTCTAAGTTGGCTAGCCCATTAACTAAGCTAAAAATGAAGAATGCTAAATTCGATTGGACTCCAAAATGTGATGAAGCTTTCCAGGAATTGAAAAGGAGATTAACTACGGATCCTGTTCTCGCTATCATTAACGGGAATCAGGGATTATCTGTATATATTGACACATGTGGTGATGGAGAATCCGATCGGGACTGTAGACGCCTGGATTGCAAGGACTTCTTCGGAAGTGCCTTCAGTTCTGTTCGAACCCAGAACAGACTTGTATGGATTGTATGTCTGACATTACATTTGAGATATAAAGCAGATTTCTTTCAAGTATATTTCTGTTGGTGGTGGAGAATTTATTCTCTTATCTTAACACCCTTCTCTGAGACGTACGAGCTAAGAGGTTATGTAGTTGAAGGTTATCCATAATATATTCCCAACTTGGTAATGTGGCATGCTGAGTGCTGCTGATCATTTGTTGATCAAAGCGTGGCTTTTGTGAAAAGCGTAGCTTTGTGGATGAGACTTCGTCGAACCTCACAACCTGGTACTGGTCGAAACAGGAAAGATGCAGCAAGGTTATTGGGGCAGCGCCCTTTAGGGTATGTGCATTTCTTTCTGGATAGAAGTGGTATCATGGTATAAAGCCCAGATACTTAACTTATGTGGATATCGCAAACATATATATATTTTACTTTGTGATTGTTGTTGGGCCCCGGATAAAGGTTGGTTACAACCGGGGGATGGCATACTCGTATCAGTAGTTACCTAGTTTAAAGGTAACCCGGCCTTGTGTTGGCAGAGATCCGGTTAGGTTCTCGGGGCGTCTCTCTAGAGGCGTACCCATGTGGCTCAGGAAGTTCCTTAGGCTGACCATTTGTTGGAAATCCAAAGAAACAAATACGAAACCCTGTATGGTTTTAGTTGTATAACCTGCCATTTACTTATGGTGGCACCCCACTGTTTAGATGGTAGCTATAGTAGGCATACAATAATGGTTGTATGCTGGCTAAGATTAATATTCTATTTTCGAAAAGCTTTCTACACTATGCACTAGTAATAATATCAAAGAACTTTTCCTGTACCAAGCATATTTGACTATCATAAGAAGAATTCTTCTCCAACTCTGAGATTGCATTGTGTGTGTGGCGGGAGGTCTTATGGTAGTTTCATTTTAAAAGCATACCGAAATTCTTTTATAAATCTAGTTTCTTTAAAAGCAATTGTTTTTGTTTACTCATACCAGTCCCATGAGTGACCGACCTGGAGTTTATTATTTCTTTCCTAAACTCTGGGTGCCCTAAATTTCCACACGGGCAGCCTAGTAGCAGGTTTCCGTATTCTGGAGTTAGCAGTATTTTGGAGCTTTTATCTTAAAGATTTTTTGGAAGTTTTTGGAGATCTCAGGTGTTTTGTCTTTGGGAGTTCGTTATCACTTCATTCCTTTGAAGACTTTTTGGATATATGATCATTGTTGTATTATTATGATGTTTATTTGTCATTTGAGGTGTATGTATTAAATACTCTGATGTAGTAATGGATATTATGATGTTGTATCTGTGATGTATGCATGATATTCATTCTGTTCCGCTGTTTTATATTCATCTGATGTTGTTATAAGCTCCATCCGAACTGAAATTTGACGTTCGAATCTCCCGCAGTTGGATACAAGTGAGGTATTTGATGTCGGCTTTTAAACGATGAATTTTGGGTCGTGACAGCATTTTCCTACTAGTTGTAATAAATGTATTTTTAACAACTGCGCTTTCCTACCAGTTGCAATACACATATTAAGACAAATATTTAATAATTCATTATTAACTAGGTGTAACCCGTGCGTTGCACATGGTAACGTTGTTAAAAAATAGTATTTGTATTTTAATTACTACTAAAATATATTTTATTATGCAATATAGGATAAATTTATCGTGATGTATTAATCATAAATTAAAATTACATGCAATGCTTGAATATAAGGTTGAGAGTTCAATCCTCGCTAATTACATATCTCTGCAGAAAATAATGTCCCAACTCAAAAAAATTATAAACTAAAAGTGTTAAAATTGTATGTAAATAATTTATGTTATGTGATATACATATATATACATACACGTATGCATGAATGAGTAGCTTTACCATTTTCTTAGTATGACTGTTGTATGTGTGTGTGTTGTATCGAATTGTCATTTTTTTAAAGGATTTATAAATAGATTAATAAACATTAAATAATTGAATTTACTTAAATAATTTGAATTAGTGATCAACATAACTAATCAAATATAAGGAGTCGAATTTAAACCAAATGGGAGAAAACTAAGAGGACTTTTGTACGTATTTGTAATTGAGAAGAGCATCGATCTTATCGTTAATTTATCTATGTATGAACTTTTATTCATTATTTAGTTTTCATTTTTAAACAATTTTATCCTTGTAATTAGCCATAGATTCAATATTATTGAAAAAGGGTTATGCTTACAGCTTTGATAATTGTAAAATAATGTTATGTAACATTTAATTAAGTCATGAGTTGGGTATGCTTGATTACATGTTGAAAGTGAGAATTTTTATATAATCTAATATCAGTGTAATCTACGCATTCATATCATAATGTTGTAAAATATAAATTTATCTTTTAAAAGTTGTTCAAATTGGAATTATATTATGTAATGTACGATAATTTTTTGAGATAAATGAATTAAAAATTAAAAGAGTTATTATTATGTATGTATACATTTTATGTTATGCGATTTAAATATTTTTATACATCTAAATAAAGAAGAAATAATTTTATCATTTTTTTCCACACGTATGAATATTATACAAATTGAAATTCTCTTATTTTAGGATTTATTAGATGGATTATGTAACGACCGTGATTTTTGAATTACTGTCGGAGTAAATATTTTAAATAGAAATTTTTTTATATTAAAATTTAAAGGAAAAAATGTTGCAAAGTCGGTTAATTGTGTTATACTTTCATTTACCCTTCACGTGCATAAGAGAAATTGGGTCAAATAGTAAAACAAAAGTTACATTCTTTTCTTTGCTGTCACTACATTTTACAAAAGCAAATTTATGAACTTGCTGTCACCAAATTGCAAAAGCAATGTTGAACACTTTTCCATCATCATTTTATATGCAGCAAGTACTTTTTTCTCCACTGAAGCACGTCCACTTTAATGCACTTCTTGTACAAAACTTTTGCCAGCACACATTGTTGCATTGACTTGTTCACAAAATTAGAAAGGAAAAGTAAAATTTGCATCTTTCATTTGTTTTAAAATCTCAGTAGCTCGGTAGAAGAGTATTAATGGCAGCTCAAATACTATTTCTCCTTTGGATTTAGGTGATAACTAATTTGAAGCAAAGTTTAGGTGAGGTTAAAACTCACGTTTCTAATTTATTCAATTCTTCTTATTCGTGCTTGCAAAAGTAGTGTGACCCTGTTCAAGTTTGCGTTTCCAAGTTGTTTACGTGTGTATGCAAATATTTTCGTGCGTAGTTAATTTTTGCCTGGTCACCTTGTTTACTTTTAGTATTTGCATTGCACTAAATTTCAAACCCAGGCTATACCTTTGATGCGTGCATTCTAGGTTGTATTTTTATCATTTGCGTGCAAAGATGTCACCGCTCTTTTGCATTATATATTTGTGTGTGCATATTTACGTGTTCAGACTAGTGTGCAAAAATAGAATATCCTAACCATTACTTCAATTTATATGTAAGTGTAGTATGCATAAGTGTGGTCCAGGCAAAACAAAAGTTTACTCATGCATGCATGACATCATGTATTGCAATGGATAACGTGTCCAGGTCTTCATATTTCATTTGTTGCATGCGTGTTGAGTTATAGTATATGCGTGGAAAAATTTAGTTGAGTTTATAAAGTTGAATTGCATAAAAAGTTCGTGTCCAGTTCATATGTGTTACGTGCATGTATAAGTATGTGTGTGAGTGAAAATGATGTGTGCATGTATTAGAGTAATTCATCAAATGCAATATATAGTAGGAATTTAATTAGTACACGTGCATATGTAGTTTTGCCTGGAAATTTTTGTGTTTTTTTTTGCCTTGCAAGCAAACTTCATTCCTCGGGTAAATTCTTTGTTAGTTTAAATTCATATTTAAAGATCTGAAGGTATTGGCAAGAATGTAACGTGTTCAAGCCATTTCCTAGTATTATGTGAAGCATATTTAGGTCATGTTATTAAATTTTTATTTGTGCATGCATTTCATTTTGAGCAAAAATGTTTTAAAAGTGTATGCTGTGATAGTGCAAATAATTTGTTGAAAATATAGTGGTACAGTCCACTATTTAAATTACATTGGACCGGTGTCACATTTTAAAACGTATTTTGTTGCCGTTATTTTTATAATGGAATTTTTACACTGGTATCATATTTTTGAAGCCTGTTGTTTTGATGATATTTTTTTGACGAATAAAAATTACTGTTTTTTGACTTAGTAACCATCAATTTAATGTGAATTTTCAAGCGGTTATCCCGCAACGCTGATTTGATAACCGTTTTTGCGGTGTTTTGTGAAGCGCAATTTCCTCGTCAAATATAGTTGTTGCTGTTGTAATCACGTGTTTTAATAATCTTTTTAAAATAAAAATTGTTTCCCAAATTTTTTACAGTTTTCTCTTTCAAAAGAACGAGGAAGCGATTTAAATGTTTCAGCAAAATTGAGGACTATGAACCGTTACTTTACTGGTTCGTTTAATTCCGGACTTGTCCGTTTGAAAACGTAAATTTTATTTATTTAAAATACACAATTTTACACTTTCAAGGAAACGATGAAGATATTTAAACGATTTAGCAAAAGTGAGGAGTATGGAACCGCACTTTTACTAATTCGGTTGATTCCGGACTCGTTAATTGAAATTTTTGCTGTTGTTTGATGATTTTGATGATTTTTGTTGGGCTTTTGAGCCACTATGTTGGACCTTCGGGTCATATGATGGACCTTCGGGTCAATTATCAGTACTAGACCTTCGGGTCATTTGTTGGGCGTCAAAATTATGATGACAGTACTTGGTAGGCTTCGGCCATATGTTGATGCATGTGCGGCGTAGCATAGACTCTCCATATGATGGGATCGATCCACTTTTATGCTGATTTTTCTAATTATCTATTTTTGATTTCTAGATTTTTGTGATTTGCAGTTTTGAATTCAATTTCGAATTTGAAAGTGATTTTGATGGGGTTTAATGAGTTGAATTTGATGGAGTTGAATGTGATTTCTACATTTAAACTATGTTGATTACTTATGTTGAAAGTCTCAATCGAGATTATAATTATTTTGCTTTGATGTTATTTATGATGCATTCACTTCTAAGATTAAATTAGACTAATCCGTTTATTATTTTCTTTTAAATAATACTCGGTTCAGACCGAGTTATTTCAGGATAGTCGCTATCTCTGATTCTGTCGCAGCTTCAGCTTTTGAGATTTCACATTATCGTTTATCTAGTCTTCGAGGAGTACTTTTGGTAGATTGACTATCGTCTCATGTATGTTGGTATCTATGTATATGTACATTTGGTTCATGTAAACCATCGATTGTTGTAGCATGTATCCAGACTTGTCTTCCGCTATACATCTGATATTTCTATTCTGATGTGATTATATTTATCAGTGATGTTGCTATTATGAGTTATTCTGAATTTTTCTTTAGCCACCGTAGTTTCGTTTTATATTTGGATTGAATTTATATCTTTGGGAGTAATTTATAAAACTCCTATCGATGTAATCAATACTCGTCTAAGGCATAACTTACGGATGGTCGCTTCTAACAATCCTTATTCTTTGCAATAGCAGACATTATTCCTTATAATAACTATTGTTACTGTGAGCATATAGGTGGGGCGTCACAACTTGGTAATAAATTATAATAAACACAGAATAGAAGTAGAATGGAACATGCGTTACAACTATTCGAGGGTTTTTAATCGTGCCTTTCTAATTTATTCCTTCCACTTTAACATGTGGAGTATGTCTAGGAATAAATTTCATATTCCGTAGTATTCCATTTGTTAAAATTCTTATCAATTGTGTGTTGTATTAACTAATCCTTATCTCCTCTTGTTCTCTCAGCCCATGGCTGGAAGAGATAGAGGGAAGCGTTATTCTGTAGGCCCGTCTAGTGGTTCTCATCCAGACGGTGTCTATATGTCAGCTGATCAGTTTATGGAGCTATTTCGAGGTACTCAGCCTTCTATTGCTACTGCCGCAGCTCCTACTCAAAAGTCTGCCTTCGCCCGCATGTGTAGTGACTATTCCCACCTTGGAGGCAAGCCTTTCAAGGGATCGGAAAGTGTATTGGAGGTTCAGACTTGGTTGCACGCTTGTGAGCGCATATTTTCTCGGATGGATCTTTCGGATCATCAGCGCATTCTCATGGCATCTAGCAAGTTGCAAGAGCATGCGCTTGATTGGTATGAGCTTTTTATTGTGGAAGTTGATGAGTCCTCTCTCTCGTGGATTAAGTTCAAGGAACGTTTCGAACTTAAGTTCGTTCCTGAATCAGAAAAGGCTAATCTTGCTTGTAGTTTGCTTGAGTTGAAGCAAGGAAAGTCGTCTATTTCTAATTATGTTGCATCTTTCGAGGCCTTGTCCAAATACAGAGTTGAGTTCATTAACACTCCGCATAAGAAAAATCTTCGTTTTGTTGATGGTTTGAAGAAGTATATGAAGAAAGTTCTTTTGCTTCAGCTTAAGCTCTCTTTTGAGGAGCTTGTTAATTCGGTTCTTTACCTTGAAGCTGTTGAAAAGGAACGTGATAGTTGTGATGAGGTTGAGGATTCTAAGAACCCCAACAAGAAGAGGTTTCCATTTCATAAGCCTAATTCTTCCAACAAGAAGAAGAAGAAGCAATCTACCTCTAGTTCTCAGCCTAGTAGTGCACCTTCTATTCAGAGGGCGTGCTAAAATTGTGGTTCTTTGGATCATTTTCTCCGTAGTTGTCCTAAGCCTCGCATTTGTCGTTATTGCAAGAAAGAAGGTCATTGGGTTTCTGATTGTCCTATTGCTCCTAAGGGTTTCAAATCTGGAAAGCTTAATGTTGCTAAAGCTTATGATGATTCTTCTAAGCCCAAAGGTATTACTACTTCTGTTTTGGAAGGTTTTATTTTATTTCATGGCCGTTCTATTAGATTTCTTTTCGATACGGGTGCATCACATTCATTTGTGTCGAAGGAGCTAGTTGATATTATTCATTTGGATGTTATTACTCTTTGCGACCCTTTGAGGATCGTAAATCCTATTGGTGGATTCGCTACTCTTGGTTTGTTGTGTGTTGATGTGGAGATTATTCTATGTGGTTTTTTCTTTCATGCGAATCTGCATGTTATGGATCATCTTGATTTTGAAATGATATTGGGTATGGATTGGCTCGTCCGTTATGAAGTTCAAATCCTATGACCCAAAAGAACTTTATATCTCAAACATCCCGATGCTATCGAGCAGTTATCTATTATTTCGAAGCATGGATCATACTTCGAATGCTCTTATTTCTTCCTTCGAATCGGAGGATGTCATAGATAATATTCCACTTGTTTGTGATTTTTTTGATGTTTTTGAGCCTATTTTGAGATTGCCGCCGAAGAAGGCAATTGAGTTCCGTATTGATCTTATCTCTGGTGCTCATCCTGTCAGTCGTCCTCCCACGAGGATGTCTGCTAAGGAAAATGAGGAACTCAAGCAATAATTATCTGAGTTGGAAGCTAAGCATTTTATTTGTTCTAGCTCATCTCCTTGGGGCATCACCGTTGTCTTCGTTAAGAAGCCAGATGGTACTATTAGGCTTTGCATTGATTATCGCAAGCTTAACGAGCTCACTATCAAAAATAGGTATACATTACCTAGGATCGACGACATGTTTGATCAATTAAGTGGCGCTAAACTGTTCTTCCAACTCGATCTTGCTATCGGTTTTCATCAGTTACGAGTTGCGGAAGATAGTATTCCTCTTACATCATTCCGTACTCGTTATAGTTCTTACAAATGGCTTGTTATGTCGTTCGGTTTGACGAATGCTCCGGCGTATTTTGTTGATCTTATGAATCGGATATTCCGGGAATATCTCGATAAGTTCGTTTTGGCTTTCATTGATGATATTCTTATTTATTCCAAATCTAAAGCCGATCATATTCAGCATTTGGAGATTGTTTTGAGCACTCTTCGTCAGCATCAGCTTTATGCCAAATTCTCCAAGTGTCACTTCTGGGAGAATAAGGTGAAGTTCCTCGGTCATATTGTTTCTTCCGATGGTATTTCTGTCGATCCTTCCAAGATCGAATCTATTCAGAATTGGAAGAGGTCCGAGACTGTTACTGAGATCCGTAGTTTTCTTGGATTGGTGGGTTATTATCGCCGGTTTATTAAGGACTTTTCTCGCATTGCTTTACCGCTTACAACTCTTATGAGAAAAGCTATTCCTTTTATTTGGTCGGATAAGTGTGAGACTTCTTTCTTGAAGTTAAAAGACCTCCTTATTCATGCTCCTATCTTAGTGGTTCCCGAAGGGAATCATGATCTTGTTGTTTATACCGATGCCAGTTGTTTTGGACTCGGTGCTATTGTAGCGATCCTGACTCGACCTTCGAATCGGTACCGAATACGACACTCGCATTCAAATGCCGCAGATCCAAACGTCGAATCTGGTGCGCCGGAGCTTATAACACCATTAAGTACAATACAGCAGAAGAAAAGAATATCAATATATATATAACATTGATACAAATGACAGATACAATATCTGATATAATATGATACAACAAAATGATACAATGAATATCAACACTATTAGAGATACAAGACACAATAGAAAGATAATGATAACATCAACAGTGGAACAATATCTTCAATAGAATGCATCCCCAAATCCAATGCTCCAATCCAAAGCTAGCACGAACCAACCTCACATAACACCTAGATAAGCAAGTCTCGTCCTGATCCAAAGACTGGACTAACTCTAGATAATCTACTAAACCAGACTATCTGAAAAACCCAAATCTAGACTGTCCGTGTGGAAAAAGTTGTGGGCACCCAGAGTTTAGGAAAGGAACAATAAACTCCGAGTCAGTCATGGGACTGGTATGAGTAACAAAAACAGTTCATTCTTTTAAAAACAAACAACAAAATAATTTAAAATAAATCCGCAATGCTTTTTAGAAAATGAAACTACCGTAAGGCCTCCCACCGCACACACCATGCAAACGCAGAATTGGAGGAGATTTCTCCTTATGATGGTTAAACATGCTTGATACGAGAAAATTTCTGATATTATTATTATAAGTGCAAAGTGCAGAAAAAACATTTCTAAAGTAGAAATTAATCTTAGCCAACATACGACCATTATCGTATGCCTACTATAGCTACCATTTAAACAATGGGGCGCCACCATAAGTAAATGGCAGGTTCTACAACTAAAACCGTACAGGGCGCGTATTGTTTCGTTTGGATTTCCAACAAATGGTCGGGCAAAGGAACTTCCCACTGTCCATGGGATCGCCTCTGGCAGGACATCCCGAGAACCTAGCCGGATCTATGCCAACACAAGGCCGGGTTACCTTTGTAACTAGGTAACTACTTCTCGAGCACGCCACCCCCCGGTCCTTTGTGACCTTTATCCGAGGCGCCTCTAAACACAAAGCAACAACCATAAAGAAAATGTGATTGAAGCCCACCACGTAGGTAAATATCTGGGCTCCATACCATGATACCACCCTTTACTAGAAGGGAATGACACACCCTAAAGGGCGCGACTCTCATAACCTTGCCGCATCTTACCTGTTTCGACCATTTCCTGCTTGTGAGGTCCTGATGCAGTCTCGTCCACAAAGCTAGGCTTTAAACTAAAGCCATGCTTTGATTACAAATGATCATCAACACACAGCAGCACTTAGCATTCCACACTACCAAACTGGGAACATATCGCTGATAACCTTCAAATACATAACCTCTGAGCTCGTACGTCTCAGAGAAGGGTGTTAAGCTAAGAGAATAAATTCTCCGCCACCAACAGATATGTATTTGAAAGAATCTGCTTTATATCTCAAAGTGTAGTGTCAGACATACAACCATACAAGTCTTTTCGGGTTCGAACAGAACCGAAGGCACTTTCGAAGAAGCCCTTGCAAATTCGGGTATCCATAATCCTAATCGGACTTCCCATCGCTTAGGGAATCTCTATACCAGGGATCAGCCGGTGCAGAGACAATCGATAGATTATCCTATCGTTCTCACAAATACCCAGTCTTCACCATCGGTCTTCAAATGCTACCCATAACGTCGTATCATTATTCGAAATGGGTTATATGACACTAAGGTCCTCTTCTGGCTAAACCGAATAATGAGCGCAATATTTAAAATATATGGATATGGGATTTCAGTTAAGTCACAACTTAAAAAAAACCCAAAACCTTTCTTCAAATGGTTTAAACAAATTACCATTTCAAATCTTTAAACAAAAGATTTATTTCACAAAGTTCACCCAGTTTCACCAAGATCCATTCATGGATTTCAAAAGAATTTCCATTTCAATTGGATTAACTCGTTAAATCTTTAAATCAAAGATTTAACTTATAGCTTTCTAACCGTTTCCATAACTTGGAAATCATTTTCATTTCAAACTTGAAATTCCTTTTGACACAAATTGGACGTTCATTTCTTATGTGAAAGCTTTTATTATTTGAAAACAAACAGTTTTCGTTTTAGAAGAATCCAATTATATTTGCACGAGTTAAAGCCTTTGAATTATTCTAATTCCCAAATCAATACATTTAAAATGATTTAACCCATATATAACTTGTATAACATCTTTAGTCCCTAGATTCAAATCATAGAATTCAGTTTCAAAATTTGAATTTAAAATCAAATTATTTAAATTTCAAAACTTTATCAAGTTATTCAAAAATAAATTTGAAATTTCATTTCAAAAGCTTTTGACATTTAACCCGATTCCTTTTCCAAACCGTTGAATTCAAATTACCTATTTAAAAATCATTTCAAAAATCTGTGACTTAATCGATTTCCTCGTGAAATCCATATTTGTGTGTGTATAAGTGTGGTCCAGGGATTTAACACAATAGTGCAATAACATCATCGTCACAGATCAAAACACAGAAATATAATTGATAAGCGGTATAAATTATAACGCTTATCTTTCATTCACAGATCACAGATTAATAACAAATGCATCACAAATAAATGAATAAATTACACACAGCTCAATTCACAGAACAAAATATCACAGATCAGATAGGACAATCAATTCAAGGCATCTCATACAATACAATCATTCATAAGTAAGGTCAAGCATTCAATAATTATTTTATAATCAGGATTAATTAATTATTTAATCCAAATTAATTCAATTTATTTCCAATTAAATTAATTACTTATGAATTCATTATCCAATCCTGATTAATTAATTATAAATTATTTGATATAAATTAATTAATCAATCACCTTAATTAATTAAATTATTCCTAACTAATCATATTAATTAAATTAACCTTTGAACCAATTACATAATTAATTAATCCCTTAATTAATTATTTTAAGAAATTAAACCTTTAATTACTTGCCATTAAGCAATCATCTCATAACGGTTAATCATTAATTACCAATTAATCTTTATCATTGAATTAATCAAAATATCCAAATTTAAATACAATTAGTAATTAACCCCTTAATTACTTATTTTAAGTAATTAACAATTTATAATTGATTATCTTAATTAATTAATCTAATTAATTATTAAAATTAATCACATTAATTAATACTTAATAATCCTTAGATAATTATCTTCGTTATTTCTTTAATTTCTTTCCTAAGAAATTATCTTAGATTAAATCATTATAGTTATTTCTAATTATAAATTAATCTAAATTATAAATTTATAAATTATTCCTTAATTATCTTATTATATATTTAAACATTAACCCAAAATCATCTTATAAACCTATATAAGGAAAAAGTTCTAACTAAATTACTTAAAAAATTTATTTAAAATTTAAGCTTTAAAATACATTACAATTTTAACTTGCAAATCCAAGTTATCAAATCATTTAACTTCTATTTAAAACCCTTTTTTAAAAGAACTTTATCAAAAATAAAGTTTAAATATTTGTTTGAAAATAAATTTACTTTTAAAAGCTATTTTAATTTAAACTTGTTAAAACACATTCAAATTTAAAACTAATTTAAATTTCCAGATTTGGATTCAAAGAGACTTGAATCCATGTTTTGATTTTGATTTAAACTTTGGTTTTAAATTCTTGATTTTAAATTCTTTATTTAAAATCCAACTTCATTTTAAAACTTAAAGATTTAAAAGTTTATTTGAAAACTGAACTTAACTTTATAATTTAAACCATTGTTTAAATCATGTTTCAGATTTTAATGTTAATTTTAAAATCTGAAACTGTCAGGTTTAAAATCTGAAAACCCACCTTCTAAATATTTAAAACTTTGATTTAAAATCCAAATTCCCATTTAAAAAATTTTAAATTCAAAGTTTATTAGAAACTTAAACTTAAAACTAGATTTAAACTGTTTTTAAATCTTGCTCACAGATTCAAATTCATTTAAATTGCTTAAATTCAAATTGCAGACGGGTTTTAAAAAAAACTGAAGCAATGAAAACTGACTCGAGACAACCCAAACTTGCTTCGAGTCAGGCCCCCCAATGCTTCGAGTAAACTACTCGAATAACTCGAGTAAAACCCGAGACAACTTCACTGCACAAACCAAAAATCGTCAAAAAATTCAAATGGCACGGTGCACGTGCACCGTGACTCTGACCAACACCAGCCATCACCCACGCCTTCGTCACATCGACGATTACCCCTAGATCCATTTGCAACCACCTGAACTTCGTTAACGCCGCGAAAATCACATTCGACTTCGAATGCCTGAACTTGGGAACACAACAACAAACAACCCTTCAAACCTGTCACCGCCTCGTGCTCACCGCTCCGACCACCTGAAGGTCTACAACTCCGGCCATGACTTCAACTACGGCCAAGCTACCACCACACCAAAACACGCTGCACTCGGTCAACTTCACAGGCCGGGATGATCAATTCTCTACACACAGAAAAAATTAGGTTTGAAAAATTAAGATGTTCGCCGCCACTTCCACAACCAACTGCACCACCACCCACCATTTTTCCCAAACCCTCTGATCACCCCTCCATTACCACAGAGAACCCTGACCACTCCGAACCCGAGAATCACCAGAAATGTCCTATAACCCACTTTTTTTTCAAACAAGAACTGTAGCCTCAATCCATTTCTAAAAATCATGATTTCAGTTTTAAAAATCATCTTGTGTTTTAAGAATTCAGTTCACATTCCTAAATTTATGAATCAAGATGTTTGAAATTTGGCTTATATTAAGTTTACACCGTGTTTTATATTCCCAGGAACAATACTAAGTTATTTTAACTTAAACAAGTATCTAAATTAAAATCTACGATCTAACAAACATGTTTTATTTAATAATTGAATCCAATATAGATTGGATCAATAAGTAGTGATTTTTTTAATCTAGGCTTTAGCTTGAAGATCTGGTAACAGAAATATTCTAGGCAATCACTTATTCACATATACACGCATTTATATATAAGCAGAGAAGTTACTAAACATGTCTATGTATTCACCCAAACACAGATCTTCCAAGACTTAACATACAACCAGGACCAGTTTAAAGATTTTAAAGATGTGATGTTACTCACCTGTAAATGCTTGGAACAGAGAACATTTCTTTTGAACCAGGCTTTAAAATTGCAAACTGAAGTCTTCTTTTTTTCTTCATTGATCTCTGGTTTGAGTTGATTTAGTTTGTTGTTGTTTTAACTAAAGTTTTGTTTAAGTATGAAATGGTATGACTTCAGATTTACTTGGTTTTGAAGGAACGAACTGATGAGAAGCTTGATATAAATAAAAGAGTTGTACAGGGTGTTATTATTTTGTTTTTGTACAACAGGTTAGGGATTTTTTTTCTTCTTGTTTTTGTATTTTGACTAAAGATTTTTTTTTCATTTTGGTGGCTGATATGTTGCTTATTTCGGCTGATGTATAACATTTTGTATATGCTGAGAAGATTTGTTTGTGCAAAGAGAAGATGGGGTATTAAATGCATGTGTCCTTCTTTATCTACAAACTTATGCTACTTACAGTTTGTTTTGTAAACATTTTTTTGTTTGTTTGTTTCATAATCTTCTTTTGCAAGCTTTTGTACTTTATTATTTCCTTTGTTCTTTATATGTACATAAACACTTAAGTTTGATTATCTTTGTCTTACTTTATTCCATACTTACTTGTATTCCAATTGTATAGATATTTCTAGAATTCTTTCATGTTTATTTTACTTTTTACTTGACCATGAACTTATTTGAAATATTTATTGCTAATACTTATTTTATTTCTTTTTCCTAGTTTACACTTTCATACATATATTTACTTTGTTTTATTTCATTTTCCACTTATACTAATTTCATAGTTTCTCTTATTTTATAAATTCCAATTATTTTTAAACCATTTACTTAAAATTTAAATTCAAATGATTTCACACATATTTTATTTAAATTTGGAGAAACCCAAATCGATTAATTAATTAATTTCACAATTTTTATTCAAAAATTAATTTAATTATCAATTTAAACTTAATATACAAAATCCGGGATCGTTACAGATTTCCCCCTTTAAAGAAATTTCATCCTTGAAATTTGTAGGCACGAAAACAACAAAGATAGAGGTACAAAGATAGAGAAATATCTTTCCAGATCAGATTGGATATCTATTCTGTATTTGGCTCACAAAATCAGAATATCACCAATATGAGAACAAACTCATTCAATTTTTTCACAAGATATGTGGGTCACCAGATTTACGAATATACAGGGGCACTGGTTAGTCCGAAGGGATAACTAACCATTCGTAGAATATATCTGGACCCAAAATAGACCGATATATGGATGCAATTTCAAAAATTTTAGTTTAAAAACCAAAGTATACCTATCAACCATAGCAATCACAAACAATTCATCTAAACAAACAATTCTGACCTATTTGGAGTTTATATCTCATGCAAATATACCAAATCTTCTCCCGAGATCTACCATGAACTATCGAAGAATTGAAAAGAGATGCTGAACAAAAGAGATTGATAGATGGATTTAATCTTCTACAAACACAAGATATGGATTCCAACTCAAGTTGGAATATCTCAAAGTATATACCAATTTGTTCCTTTCCGGACTTCGATCTACTCAAGAAAATTATAATAGAATTTCAAATTTGGTTTTAAACGAAATCGTTTTATCGATTCAATTCAAATTTAGCCCTCATATTATATTAATCAATTTAACTCAATTTAAAATTTCCAATTTATTCAAAATGTCAATTTCAAATTCATTAAAGTTTAGATCGAAAAACTAACTAGAAACTGATGAAGATACGAAGTAAGGATTTTCTACAACGATACGTAGGGCCACCATCACACTGAAACTCTTCTTGTAACTGGTACGAAGCAATCAAAAGAATATGGAAAGACGAATCAAAGGATATTGAGAGGAAAATTGTTTCCGCTATTGCAGGGCATTGACCATTTGTAATGGTACTTCCCTGTCCCCTATCTAGTCCTCTTCTTGCACTCATACTTACTATCAGTAGATAGCAAGAGAATTTACTGAGGCATTCAAACGGATATCTTAGGGATTACTCATTCTAGGGTGTACATCACCCTATCTCTAATGAGCTACTTAATGTGATTCTCCTGAGCTAAAGTTTCTAACCCTCAGATCTGATACCAAATGTAGCGATCCTGAATCGACCTTCGAAAATCGGCACCAATACGACACACATATTCAAATGTCGCAGATCCAAACGTCGAATCTGGTGCGTCGGAGCTTATAACACCATTAAGTACAACACAGCGGAAGAAAAGAATATCAATATATATAACATCGATACAAATGACAGATACAATATCCGATATAATATGATACAACAGAATGTTACAATGAATATCAACACTATCAGAGATACAAGACACAACGGAAAGATAATGATAACATCAACAGCGGAACAATATGTTCAATAGAATGCATCCCCAAATCCAATGCTCCAATCCAAAGCTAGCTCGAACCAACCTCACATAACACCTAGATAAGCAAGTCTCGTCCTGATCCAAAGAATGGGCTAACTCTAGATAATTTACAAAACCCGACTATCTGAAAAACCCAACTCTAGAGTGCCCGTGTGGAAAAAGTTGTGGGCACCCAGAGTTTAGGAAAGGAACAATAAACTCCGAGTCAGTCATGGGACCGGTATGAGTAACAAAAACAGTTCATTATTTTAAAAACAAACAACAAAAGAATTTAAAATAAATCCGCAATACTTTTTAGAAAATGAAACTACCATAAGGCCTCCCGCCGCACACACCATGCAAATGCAGAATTGGAGGAGATTTCTCCTTATGATAGTCAAACATGCTTGATATAAGAAATTTTTTGATATTATTGTTATAAGTGCAAAGTGCAGAAAAACCATTTCGAAAGTAGAATATTAATCTTAGCCAACATACGACCATTATCGTATGCCTACTATAGCTACCATTTAAACAGTGGGGCGCCACCATAAGTAAATGGCAGGTTCTACAACTAAAACCATACAGGGCGCGTATTGTTTCGTTTGGATTTCCAACAAATGGCCGGGCTAAAAAACTTCCCACTATCCATGGGATCGCCTCTGGTGGGACGTCCCAAGAACCTAACCGGATCTCAGCCAACACAAGGTCGGGTTAGCTCTGTAACTAGGTAACTACTTCTCGAGCATGCCACCCCCCGGTCCTTTGGGACCTTTATCCGAAGCGCCTCTAAACCACAAAGCAACAACCACACAGAAAATGAGATTGAAGCCCACCACATAGGTAAATATCTGGGCTCCATACCATGGTACCACCCTTTACCAGAAGGGAATGACACAACCTAAAGGGCGCGACCCTCATAACCTTGCCGCATCTTTCCTGTTTCGACCATTTCCTGGTTGTGAGGTCCTGATGCAGTCTTGTCCACAAAGCTACGCTTTACACTAAAGCCATGCTTTGATTACAAATGATCAACAAATGATCATCAACACACAGCAGCACTTAGCATGCCACACTACCAAATTGGGAATATATCACTGATAACCTTCAACTACATAATCTCTGACCTCGTACGTCTCAAAGAAGGGTGTTAAGCTAAGAGAATAAATTCTCCGCCACCAACAGATATGTATTTGAAAGAATCTGCTTTATATCTCAAAGTGTAGTGTCATACATACAACCATACAAATCTTTCCTGGTTCGAACAGAACCGAAGGCACTTTCGAAGAAGCCCTTGCAAATCCGGGTATCCATAATCCTAATCGGACTTCCCATCGCTTAGGGAATCTCTATACCAGGGATCAGCCGGTGCATAAACAATCGATAGGTTATCCTATCGTTCTCACAAATACCCGGTCTTCACCACTATTCCTCAAATGTTATCCATAACGTCGTATCATTATTCGGAATGGGTTATATGACACAAAGGTCCTCTCCAGCTAAACCGAATAATGAGCGCAATATTTAAATATATGGATATGGGATTTTAGTTAAGTCACAACTTAAAAAAAGACCAAAACCTTTCTTCAAATGGTTTAAACAAATTACCATTTCAAATCTTCAAACAAAAGATTTATTTCACAAAGTTCACCCAGTTTCACCAAAATCCATTCACGGATTTCAAAATAATTTCCATTTCAATTGGATTAACTCGTTAAATCTTTAAATCAAAGATTTAACTTATAGCTTTCAAACCGTTTCCATTACTTATAACTTCGGATCATTTGTTGGGCGCCAAAATTATGATGACAGTACTTGGTAGGCTTCGGCCATATGTTGATGCACATGCGGCGTAGCATAGACTCGCCATATGATTGGATCGATCCACTTTTATACTGATTTTTCTAGTTATCTATTTTTGATTTCTAGATTTTTGTGATTTGCAGTTTTGAAATCAATTTTGAATTTGAAAGTGATTTTGATGGAGTTTAATGAGTTGAATTTGATGGAGTTGAATGTGATTTCTACATTTAAACTATGTTGATTACTTATGTTGAATAGTCTCATTCGAGATTATAATTTTTTTGCTTTGATGTTATTTATGATGCATTCACTTCTAAGATTAAATTAGACTGATCCGTTTATTATTTTCTTTTAAATAATACTCGGGCCAGATCGAGTTATTTCAGGATAGTCGCTATCTCTGATTCTGTCGCAGCTTCAGCTTTTGGGATTTCAAATCATCTTTTATCTAGTCTTCGAGGAGTATTTTTGGTAGATTGACTATCGTCTCATGTACGTCGGTATCTATGTATATGTACATTTGGTTCATGTAAACCATCAGGTGTTGTAGCATGTATCCAGACTTGTCTTCCGCTATATATCTGATATTTCTGTTCCGATGTGATTATATTTATCGGTGATGTTGCTATTATGAGTTGTTCTGAATTTTTCTTTAGCCACCGTAGTTTTGTTTTAGATTTGGATTGAATTTATATCTTTGGGAGTAATTTATAAAACTCCTATCGATGTAATCAATACTCGTCTAAGACATAACTTACGGATTGTCGCTTCTAACAAGCCTTATTCTTCGCAATAGCAGACGTTATTCGTTATAAATACCTTTGTTACTGTGAGCATAAAGGTGGGGCGTCACAACTTAATGAATATTAGTTGGTCATATTTATTTAAATAGTTTAAATTTACGATTACGCAACTAGTTAAATATATTATATATGGACTTGAATGTAAAATATTAGAAGATAATTGAGAAGAGTTTCTACGTAATTATAAAAAAAACTAAAATTCAGGTATTTGAAGTTATTAAAATTTTACAATGCATTGTATGATAAATTAATTTATAAATAAATTATAAAATAAATTTATTATTTTCATTAACATATATAATTTATGTTATGTGATTTATATATATTTGCATCTAATGATTTTTTAACCAATTTGTTGTAGGGCCTGCAGTACACATATTGAAACTTTCATTTCTTAGGTTTATTAATAAATATTAATTGACTAAGTTTAACAATTAGTTTAAATTTGGATTATGTAATTAATTTAAATGTGTGGACTTTAATGTGAAATTTATTGAGAGAATCGTGGAAAATTTGTAAATAATTATATGTTTAAAAAAAAGTAGGCATTTGAATATAAATAGTGTGATAAATTTTATAGAATAATTGTAAAGTAGTCACTTATATAATACGATTTTGAAAATAAAATATCTAAACTTGGAGAGAATTAAGTAGAATAGAGATAACTCCTAAAATTAATGAGAGAGCTTCAAATTCTTCTACTTTACTATTATTTAATAGATTTGAAAGTGATTTTGATGGAGTTTAATGAGTTGAATTTGATGGAGTTGAATGTGATTTCTACATTTAAACTATATTGATTACTTATGTTGAATAGTCTCATTCGAGATTATAATTTTTTTGCTTTGATGTTATTTATGATGCATTCACTTCTAAGATTAAATTAGACTGATCCGTTTATTATTTTCTTTCAATAATACTCGGGCCAGATCGAGTTATTTCAGGATAGTCGCTATCTCTGATTCTGTCGCAGCTTCAGCTTTTGGGATTTCAAATCATCTTTTATCTAGTCTTCGAGGAGTATTTTTGGTAGATTGACTATCGTCTCATGTACGTCGGTATCTATGTATATGCACATTTGGTTCATGTAAACCATCAGGTGTTGTAGCATGTATCCAGACTTGTCTTCCGCTATATATCTGATATTTCTGTTCCGATGTGATTATATTTATCGGTGATGTTGCTATTATGAGTTGTTCTGAATTTTTCTTTAGCCACCGTAGTTTTGTTTTAGATTTGGATTGAATTTATATCTTTGGGAGTAATTTATAAAACTCCTATCGATGTAATCAATACTCGTCTAAGACACAACTTACGGATGGTCGCTTCTAACAAGCCTTATTCTTCGCAATAGCAGACGTTATTCGTTATAAATACCTTTGTTACTGTGAGCATAAAGGTGGGGCGTCACAACTTAATGAATATTAGTTGGTCATATTTATTTAAATAGTTTAAATTTACGATTACGCAACTAGTTAAATATATTATATATGGACTTGAATGTAAAATATTAGAAGATAATTGAGAAGAGTTTCTACGTAATTATAAAAAAAACTAAAATTCAGGTATTTGAAGTTATTAAAATTTTACAATGCATTGTATGATAAATTAATTTATAAATAAATTATAAAATAAATTTATTATTTTCATTAACATATATAATTTATGTTATGTGATTTATATATATTTGCATCTAATGATTTTTTAACCAATTTGTTGTAGGGCCTGCAGTACACATATTGAAACTTTCATTTTTTAGGTTTATTAATAAATATTAATTGACTAAGTTTAACAATTAGTTTAAATTTGGATTATGTAATTAATTTAAATGTGTGGACTTTAATGTGAAATTTATTGAGAGAATCATGGAAAATTTGTAAATAATTATATGTTTAAAAAAAAGTAGGCATTTGAATATAAATAGTGTGATAAATTTTATAGAATAATTGTAAAGTAGTCACTTATATAATACGATTTTGAAAATAAAATATCTAAACTTGGAGAGAATTAAGTAGAATAGAGATAACTCCTAAAATTAATGAGAGAGCTTCAAATTCTTCTACTTTACTATTATTTAATAGATTTGAAAGTGATTTTGATGGAGTTTAATGAGTTGAATTTGATGGAGTTGAATGTGATTTCTACATTTAAACTATGTTGATTACTTATGTTGAATAGTCTCATTCGAGATTATAATTTTTTTGCTTTGATGTTATTTATGATGCATTCACTTCTAAGATTAAATTAGACTGATCCGTTTATTATTTTCTTTTAAATAATACTCGGGCCAGATCGAGTTATTTCAGGATAGTCGCTATCTCTGATTCTGTCGCAGCTTCAGCTTTTGGGATTTCAAATCATCTTTTATCTAGTCTTCGAGGAGTATTTTTGGCAGATTGACTATCGTCTCATGTACGTCGGTATCTATGTATATGTACATTTGGTTCATGTAAACCATCAGGTGTTGTAGCATGTATCCAGACTTGTCTTCCGCTATATATCTGATATTTCTGTTCCGATGTGATTATATTTATCGGTGATGTTGCTATTATGAGTTATTCTGAATTTTTCTTTAGCCACCGTAGTTTTGTTTTAGATTTGGATTGAATTTATATCTTTGGGAGTAATTTATAAAACTCCTATCGATGTAATCAATACTCGTCTAAGACATAACTTACGGATGGTCGCTTCTAACAAGCCTTATTCTTCGCAATAACAAACGTTATTCGTTATAAATACCTTTGTTACTGTGAGCATAAAGGTGGGGCGTCACAACTTAATGAATATTAGTTGGTCATATTTATTTAAATAGTTTAAATTTACGATTACGCAACTAGTTAAATATATTATATATGGACTTGAATGTAAAATATTAGAAGATAATTGAGAAGAGTTTCTACGTAATTATAAAAAAAACTAAAATTCAGGTATTTGAAGTTATTAAAATTTTACAATGCATTGTATGATAAATTAATTTATAAATAAATTATAAAATAAATTTATTATTTTCATTAACATATATAATTTATGTTATGTGATTTATATATATTTGCATCTAATGATTTTTTAACCAATTTGTTGTAGGGCCTGCAGTACACATATTGAAACTTTCATTTTTTAGGTTTATTAATAAATATTAATTGACTAAGTTTAACAATTAGTTTAAATTTGGATTATGTAATTAATTTAAATGTGTGGACTTTAATGTGAAATTTATTGAGAGAATCGTGGAAAATTTGTAAATAATTATATGTTTAAAAAAAAGTAGGCATTTGAATATAAATAGTGTGATAAATTTTATAGAATAATTGTAAAGTAGTCACTTATATAATACGATTTTGAAAATAAAATATCTAAACTTGGAGAGAATTAAGTAGAATAGAGATAACTCCTAAAATTAATGAGAGAGCTTCAAATTCTTCTACTTTACTATTATTTAATAGATAAGCAATACTAATAATTAAGAAGTAACGTTTAGTATTTAATACTTTACAACTATAATTAATAATTATATTTAATATTTTTAGGAATGTAAAATTTTGAAATTATATGAATATGGTACAAAGTACACTTTCATATGCATTTAATATTTATTTTATTTAATAATTACAATTGACGATTATAATTAATATGTAAAAAGTTAATAATTATAAATACTAAATAATAAATAATATTGGTGATTTAATAATTAATAATTACTATTAAATAATTAAGAAATAATAATATAATATAACACTACAAGAAAGAGGGCTGATTTCTAGCATCGATATCTTTATGATTTTTTTTTTTTAAATTTTCGTAATATAAATTTTTTTGAAATTTAAATCAATTTTAAATATAATATGGAACTCCATAACGATCCAGCATCGACACGACGTCACTAAATATGATTCTGATGCTAACGCTACAATTAAACATTCGACGTTTACAATGCCTATAAACTTAGTAAATTATAATTTATTAATATTAATGTACAAATAATAATTGATAATGAACGTATTTATTAATAGATGGCGTCATGTAAAATCAAGGCCCGCCATAACTTCCATATCTAAATTTCCCTCGCGCATAAACTTACAATTTCCCTAACCCTATATCGCAAATCCATTTTCACTCTATGGTAGATCTTTAATCCCAAATCCATTCCCGTAAACTTACATTTTCGCTCACTCTTTGTGAGCTGTCTACTATTTTCGAGCTTGTTGTCTACTTAATTTATTTATCTATCTCTTCTGGATGGCTCAAAAAATGGAGAAAAATGGCTGAAATCTTCAATCGTGAGTTGAGATTAATACATTAAGAGTTTAAAGTTGCTAGCTGCGCTAGATTGCTCGCTGTAGGTGATAACACGATAAAGGAAGGAATAGCCAAAGTGATTCTCAAGCTCGAAGTTTACTCGAAGTTAAATAAATAAATCCAAATTCTACATATATTTGATTTCTGTTAGTATTTGCTTTATAATTGAACGTGGATTTTTGAATGATGTTTGAGCAACCTTGAATGATGAGCTGAAGTTTAATGCTTACTTCTAGTTCTTTATTTTGAAATAGTCGTTGGTTGCAACTAAGAAGGCAGGGTTTTTTTCTTTTCCCTTTAAGTATAAATGTTTAACACATGTCAAGATATTATACACCGTTCCCAAAGTATGCACAGATGAACATCTAAATAGTACATATCTATTCAAGCAATTGTGTATGCTTGTTCATTTTCTCTCGTTGGATAATCTATGGTTTGCTAGTATGGGAAAACAACCGACATTAAATCAACATCCAATAGCTTTAATCAATGGTGCACTTTAGTATGTGACTCCACCTTCTCCACTTTAAGAAAAGGCATTGTTAACGTTACATGTTATCAACATTTCATTTACACCATTTCACCTTAATATGGCTATATTTTTCATACATGCTTAGTTTAATTACAATAATGCAGTACAAACCCTTTGTTAATAGCCTTAATCTATAAACAAAGTTGGGGAAACCCTTTGTTAATAGCGCGTCGATCTCTCCGCTAACCTGTGAGACATTTTATAGTTTCTGCATTAGATGTCACTATACAACATACATATGAATGCAATATACCGAAGGAAGGATAATGTTTAATACTCAATACCTGATTGGCTATACAGATATGAACAATCAACTACATTGGACTGTATTGTGTAATACTGATTATCTACCTCTCATCTTCTAACTCCATCATTTTTTAATAAAATTTAACCATGTTTCTTTAGCCTTCCTTATTTCTCAACTAAAATTTTAATCCATATTAGCAAGTTTGAGAGTTTACATTAGTTTATAGGTATACAGATGAATAAATATTGGTATTTATTGTGTGAGAATCAGGATGCTGAACAGTGGAGATCAAACATGAGACATTCAGGATCCATTAGAAGTTACAAATATGGACATAATATCACATTTTGAGCTTCGACTTGTGAACTGTAGAACGTAAGTTTCTTACATTATGAATCTCATTTTCATGTTAACTCCATAATTTTTTATTCTTTTGCTTTAATAATTTATTTACCATTGTAACATTCTAGCGAAGTTCTTTCAATGGAAATTACACATTTCCACTACATATTTCGAGCTGAAAGCTATGTATCATGGGTGCATATCACTGATTTTTCAAAGCAAGTCTGCTTTGTTGGATTTAATGTAGTGATATTTTTTGTAATCCATTTTAATTTATGTTGTGGAGAGAATTATTATGTCGGAATTAAACCCTGCAAACAAAGTTACTAGCAGCACAGAGTATGAGGTTCGTTGACTTTAGGCATTTTAATTTAGCGGTGCACATCGTATTACTTATTATACTATCGGGAAATTTTTGTGCAGTCTGTGAACAATAAAATGGTCCAAGCATCTCGGTCAACTGTTCAAATACCACACCGTAAGTTTATTTTATCTATAAATAGCCGTGGTATATTTGTGTCCAAGCATACAACCTTTAAATCGAATATACAAATTTATAATCATGTATTTTGGTGCTTTGTTAATTTCGCCCAAGAAGATGAAGCACACTTTATGTTATAGACAAAATGTATTAACTGTAAAACCTATGTAGTTAGACTACCTATTTAAAATATTATTCATTCTTCTTATGTAACAGACCATTTTTGCCCCAAAGGTTAGCATACTTTTATCGATATATACATGTTCTCATTTATTTACTCTACATGTGTTAATGTTTGAACCAATTGTTGTAATAAATAAATAAATTCTAGATCTGAATACATATATACAACCCATATTGATTCTATCGAGAAACAAATATATGAAATTAAATAGTTCAGCAGAAGTCGTACCTGAATCCATTGATGTTTGCAAAAAAAAGATCAACTAGGTTTTAGATCTTCTAAATTGACACAAGTTTAGATCTGAAAATTCTCTTTACAAGAGGATAGAGAGAATATGATAAGGCTTGTGTAATTTGGGGACCATAACCTCATATATATAGTGTGTGATATTTTTTCAGTTCGGCCCTTCAACAAACTAAAATTGTCACTCTAGTATCCACACATTATAAATTTACATGACGAATATACCCCTTAAGTCTTATTGTATTTATTCCAAATAGATCACATAATTAAACTTAATCCCAAGATAGACCATACATTCAAATATTAAAATATGTGGCCACATAATGCTGAATTATTCCAACAATCTCCCCCCGGACCACATATGTAACCTTATAAAATGTATTTAACTTTATGAGCCCTGTTATCCCGCCTTTTTAGCAAGGCCGTGATATCAAAAGATCGATCGAGAAAAGCAAGATAGCTCGTCTCAAAGATTGGTCAACTCAGCATCTCAATAAAGCAAGTTCTGTTGAATGATTTCTCATCTGAGATCCCCTACGGAGGGGGGTCCAAGGGGGTGCCAACCCCCCAAGGGGGGGTGCGGGGGCAACGCCACCGCTACGGTGTTCGACCTGACCAGTCAGGTCGCAGAGTTCCGGAGGCAGCGCCCCCGGCGGGGTGCGGGGCAGCGCCCCGTCCAAAACGGTATGCGACTTAGAGCATGGAGTCTCCAACGAGCTAAAGCTTCCAGCGAGTTAACGGGTTAGAGCTTCCAGCGACCTAACTGCTTGAAGGAGTTCGTGACCTAAGATACAACGAAGACCTCGCGACCTAAAGCATGACTGACTTAAGCGGCTCAGCGACTTAAGGCATAAAGTGGTCCAGCGACCTAAAACTAAATGAGTTAACGCCTTACGACTTAAAGAATAGAGCGACCCAACCATTTCAGAAGCTACAGTAACCCCACGACCTAAGAAAGTACACGACTTAGCGAGCTATCTCCCTCCAGGTTAAGTCGCTCGCGACCTAAGAAAGTACACGACTTATCGACCTATCTCCCTCCAGGTTAAGTCGCTCGCGACCTAAGAAAGTACACGACGTAGCGACCTATCTCCCTCTAGGTTAAGTCGCTCGCGACTTAAAAAGGCACCTCAACAAAGTTAGGTCGCTTGCGACCTAACTCCTCTCCTTAACTCATAGGTCGCTCACGACCTAAAAGATACCCCGTTTTTCCCTTAGGTCGCTCCATGCCATAGCTCCTAATGCCAATCTCCCTAGGTCGTCCCTACCGACCTACGACCTACCTTGCACCATTACCATTTAGGTCGCTCCTGATACCTCAACATGTTAGGCCGCTTACCAATCTCCTTAAGTCGCTCTACGACCTACTGCTCCATTGAGAAGAGATCAAGTGCTGTAAGGTCGCCACCACTAGGTCGTCCCACGACCTACGACCTACCTTAGGTCGCTCACGACCTATACCCAGCCGACCTAACTCCGAACTCTCCTATAAATACTCCGCCTACTCCAACGACAAGGGGACTTTTTCGGATTCCATGGCGCCTATACTCTTCCATTTTCTCGGCTCTTCCAGCACTTCATCCATCGAAGAATCTTCATCAAGAGATCTACTTCATTCAACATGAATCCAAGAAGCAATACATTATTAAAGTTCTAATCTCTTTCTTCGATCGTGTTGTAAATCGTGTTGTAAAGTGTTGTAATCTTGAAATCGTGTTGTAAAGTGTTGTGATCTTGTAAAAGTGTGCTCGAAGAAGATAATGGAGAATGTAAAGTGGATGTAGGCTTGTTAGATACCGAACCACTATAAAAATCTCTGTCTCTTTTACTTTTCTGCTATTTTCTTTTTTACTTTGTTTCCCGTGCAGACGGGTGGTGCTTTCACTTGATTACGACTTACACCGGGTGTTAGCGTTAAAGCCATTTTTACCGTTAACATTTTGGTGCTTTCACTGAGAATTGAACTCAGGACCTCCTGCTTAATCAATACTTGAATCCGGGAGATTGAGACTGAAATCCGAAGAATTATGGTAAGGCGATCGAGTAGACTACAAAGACCAGAGAATAGTCAGCATGAAGGAAGTCAAGAGGCTTCTTCAAGAGCAAGCCAAACTTCAGCCTTTGTTACAAGAGAGGAGATGGAGGCAATGATGAAAAGGCAAGAGGATTTGATCCAGAATTTGTTTCATCGGATTGGGCAACTTGGAGCGCAGAATCAAAGAGGAACAGAAGCCCAACCAGAAGAACAAATTCCACCATCCCCTCGTGAACTGGGGGGCAAGACGAAGGCAATAGGCGAGGAATATCGCTCAGTGACAACGACAAATTAGTGGAAATGGTCAAAAAGGCTATGAGAGGTGGTTTGGTAAACAAGGACTTGGAGGATGTGAATAGAAGTCCTTTTACCACAGCAATCAGGCGATCTAAGAACCCATCAGACTTTAAGCTACCATCATTGGATATGTACAATGGAATGACAGACCCTACAGTTCATCTGAAAAAATATATGAGGTATATGGAAGTGCTGGGGGCATCAGAGGAAGTTATGGCCCGGTGCTTTCCGCTGTACTTGACAGATATTGCGGCATTATGGTTCGGACAATTGGAAAATGGATCGATTGAAACATGGAATGATTTGATTGAGAAGTTTATGAGGCAATTCAGGGTCCACATCTCGAGGCCCAAGAATGTTATGAGCTTGACAGTACTAAAGCAAAGAACCGGAGAATCTTTGAGAAGCTTTTTGACGCGATTCAACGCAGCTGCGGCATCGGTGGATCGACCAGATCCATCCATGGTTCTGATGGCAGTCGTGTCGGGCATAGCTAATGGCACAGAGTTCAAGAATTCATTAACCAAAGATCCTCCTATGGATTTGAGAGAATTTTTCCATGAGGACGAAGAGTTCTTACGATTAGAGGACGCAAAGGCTGATATAGAAGAAGGAGAAGGAACCGATGTTTTTGTGGTCAAAGGTGGGAATCCTCCTGAGAAAGGTGCAAAAACCAGCAAAGGTAAACGAAAAGCTGAGGATAACAATGATAAATCAGCACGACAACAAAGGGGATCAAGGTTCACCTCGTACACAGAATTGAATGAGACTTTGGAGCGAATCTACCAGGACACTAAGGGACAGATTCCTTATCGAAAGCCCTCGAGGAGAGATCCAACCAACAACGAGAAAAAGTCGGACAAGTATTGCTTGTTCCATGAGCTAAATGGCCATAGCACGAATGACTGTAGACACTTGAAAGATGAAATTGAGGGGCATATCCGGGATGGTTTTCTATCTCAATATGTGAAAAAGAAGGCTGCATCGGTGGAACAAGAACGACCACCTGCACCAACTGGAGACGCCTCAGGATCAAAGCGTCGACCTATCATCGAATAACTGAGGTTATGACGAATGAGTGGAAAATCTACATCAACACAATTAAGTTGTTCACACATGTATGGGACCACGATCAATCCCCAAGCATGCTCTGATACAACTATAAATCATACTGATGTAGATGTTTGCACTCGGACGTCAATTCTTTGCTTTTGTATTTACTTCTGGTGACTGATTACTTTGCCTTCTATGTTTGGACTAGGCTTGACATTACTTTCATGATTTGTTTCCGACGATTGAGTTTGACTCTACGTGGCTTACATGTTTTGCTTCTGATGTTTGAGTTTGACTCTACTGTGCTTTCATGATTTGCTTCCGATGTTTGGATTTGATTCCACATTGCTTTCACGATTTGCTTCGAATGTTTGGATTTGACTTTTTCAGACATTTCTACTTGACAACTTTTCAGATGAATATTTGATTTTTCATGATTTTGAAATGTGTAAGCCCTACGAACAGGCATCATCAAGCCCTACGAACAGGCACCCGACTTCGAACAGTCTCAATGATTAAGTCCTATGAACAGGCACCCGACTTTGAACAGTCAAAAACTCATGGATTTAAGTGCTTGACCGCCAACAGTCGCTTGACTGTGGTCGGCCGCGCTTCAATTCATAACTCGATCCTAAGCGATCGTCGCATAGATTTAAGTGCTTGACCGCGCAGGGCCGCACTTGACCTCAAATGACTCGATCACGAATGGTCGTCGTTTGAAGTTAAGAGCTTGACCATGAACGGCCGCGCTTCACACCGCCAACAGTCGCACTTTCACCTCAAATGGCCCGACTTCGAATGGTCGTCGTTTGAAGCGCTTGACTGTGGACGGTTGCATTTCAGCTCACTTGGCTTGATCCTGACCATCATATAAAGTTGAGTGCTTGACCACGGACGGCCGTGCTTCACCTCAAATGACTCGATCACAAATGGTCGTCATTTGAATTAAGCGCTTGACCGCGAGCGGCCGCGCTTTACCACTTGATCGCTCAGGGCCGCACTTTTCTACAAATGACTCGACCTCGAATGGTCGTCATTTGAAGTAAGGCGCTTGACCATGAATGGTTGAGCTCTACCACTAGACCGCACAGGGCCGCATTTTACCACAAATGGCTCGATCCCGAATGGTCGTCATTTGAAGTAAAGTGCTTGACCATGAACGGTTGCCATTTTGATCGCGTAGGGCTGCATTTTACCACGAGTGGCTCGACCCCCGAATGGTCGTCATTCGAAGTAAAGCGCTTGACCATGAATGATCACATTTCACCACAAATGATTCAATTCCGAACGATCGTCGCATGGATTTAGACGCTTGACCGCGCAGGGCCGCACTTCACCTCAAATGACTTGACCACAAATGGTCGTCACTTGAAGTTAAGCGCTTGACCATGAACGGCCGCGCTTCATCCCAAATAGCTCGATCTGGAACAGTCGTCATTTTGGGGCCATATAAAACTGTCAATTCCTTTACAGGTTGTCAACAGGATATGAACGTACGGATCATGATATTACAAAACACACCTTCCTACCGCAAGGCATGTTTTGGGGGACAAGTGTTATCCTGCCTTTTTAGCAAGGCCGTAATATCAAAAGATCGACCGAGAAAAGCAAGATAGCTCGTCTCAAAGATTGGTCAACTCAGCATCTCAACAAAGCAGGTTCTGTTGAATGATTTCTCATCTGAGATCCCTACGGAGGGGGGGTGCCAACCCCCCAAGGTGGGGGTGCGGGGGCAACGCCACCGCTATGGTGTTCGACCTGACCGGTCAGATCGCAGAGATCCGGGGCAGCACCCCTGGCGGGGTGCGGGGCAGCACCCTGTCCAAAACGGTATACGACTTAGAGCATGGAGTCAACAACGAGGTAAAGCTTCCAGCGAGTTAACGGGTTAGAGCTTCCAGCGACCTAACTGCTTGAAGGAGTTCGTGACCTAAGCTACAACGAAGATCTCGCGACCTAAAGCATGACCGACTTAAGCGGCTCAGCGACTTAAGGCATAAAGTGGTCCAGCGACCTAAAACTAAACGAGTTAATGCCTTACGACTTAAAGAATAGAGCGACCCAACCATTTCGGAAGCTACAGTAACCCCCGCGACCTAAGAAAGTACACGACTTAGCGACCTATCTCCCTCCAGGTTAAGTCGCTCACGACCTAATAAAGTACACGACTTAGCGACCTATCTTCCTCCAGGTTAACTCGCTCGCGACCTAAGAAAGTACACGACTTAGCGACCTATCTCCCTCCAGGTTAAGTCGCTCGCGACTTAAAACGGCACCTCAACAAAGTTAGGTCGCTTGCGACCTAACTCCTCTCCTTAACTCATAGGTCGCTCACGACCTAAAAGATACCCCCTTTTTCCCTTAGGCCGCTCCATGCCATAGCTCCTAATGCCAATCTCCCTAGGTCGTCCCTACCGACCTACGACCTACTTTGCACCATTACCATTTAGGTCGCTCCTGATACCTATGTTAGGCCGCTTACCACTCTCCTTAAGTCGCTCTACGACCTACTGCTCCATTGAGAAGAGATCAAGTGCTGTAAGGTCGCCACCACTAGGTCGTCCCACGACCTACGACCTACCTTAGGTCGCTCACGGCCTATACCCAGCCGACCTAACTCCGAACTCTCCTATAAATACTCCGCCTACTCCAACGACAAGGGGACTTTTCCGGATTCCAAGGCGCCTATACTCTGCCATTTTCTCGGCTCTTCCAGCACTTCATACATCGAAGAATCTTCATCAAGAGATCTACTTCATTCAGCATGAATCCAAGAAGCAATACATTATTAAAGTTCTAATCACTTTCTTCGATCGTGTTGTAAATCTTGTTGTAAAGTGTTGTAATCTTGAAATTGTGTTGTAAAGTGTTGTGATCTTGTAAAAGTGTGCTCGAAGAAGATAATGGAGAATGTGAAGTGGATGTAGGCTTGTTAGAAGCCGAACCACTATAAAAATCTCTGTTTCTTTTACTTTTCTGCTATTTTCTTTTTACTTTGTTTCCCGTGCAGACGGGTGGTGCTTTCACTTGATTACGACTTACACCGGGTGTTAGCGTTAAAGCCATTTTTACCGTTAATATTTTGGTGCTTTCACTGAGAATTGAACTCAGGGCCTCCCGCTTAATCAATACTTGAATCCGGGAGATAGAGACTGAAATCCGAAGAATTATGGTAAGGTGATCGAGTAGACTACAAAGACCAGAGAATAGTCAGCATGATGGAAGTCAAGAGGCTTCTTCAAGAGCAAGCCAAACTTCAGCCTTTGTTACAAGAGAGGAGATGGAGGCAATGATGAAAAGGCAAGAGGATTTGATCCAGAATTTGTTTCATCGGATTGGGCAACTTGGAGCGCATAATCAAAGAGGAACAGAAGCCCAACCAGAAGAACAAATTCCACCATCCCCTCGTGAACTGGGGGGCAAGACGAAGGCAATAGGCGAGGAATATCGCTCAGTGACAATGACAAATTAGTGGAAATGGTCAAAAAGGCTATGAGAGGTGGTTTGGTAAACAAGGGCTTGGAGGATGTGAATAGGAGTCCTTTTACCACAGCAATCAGGCGATCTAAGAACCCATCAGACTTTAAGCTACCATCATTGGATATGTACAATGGAATGACAGACCCTACGGTTCATCTGACCAAATATATGATGTATATGGAAGTGCTGGGAGGCATCAGAGGAAGTTATGGCCCGGTGCTTTCCGCTGTACTTGACAGATATTGCGGCATTATGGTTCGGACAATTGGAAAATGGATCGATTGAAACATGGAATGATTTGATTGAGAAGTTTATGAGGCAATTCAGGGTCCACATCTCGAGGCCCAAGAATGTTATGAGCTTGACAGTACTAAAGAAAAGAACCGTAGAATCTTTGAGAAGCTTTTTGACGCGATTCAACGCAGCTGCGGCATCGGTGGATCGACCAGATCCATCCATGGTTCTGATGGCAGCCGTGTCGGGAATAGCTAATGGCACAGAGTTCAAGAATTCATTAACCAAAGATCCTCCTATGGATTTGAGAGAATTTTTCCATGAGGCCGAAGGGTTCTTACGATTAGAGGACGCAAAGGCTGATATAGAAGAAGGAGAAGGAACCGATGTTTTTGTGGTCAAAGGTGGGAATCCTCCTGAGAAAGGTGCAAAAACGAGCAAAGGTAAACGAAAAGCTGAGGATAACAATGATAAATCAGCACGACAACAAAGGGGATCAAGGTTCACCTCGTACACAGAATTGAATGAGACTTTGGAGCGAATCTACCAGGACACTAAGGGACAGATTCCTTATCGAAAGCCCTCGAGGAGAGATCCAACCAACAACGAGAAAAAGTTGGACAAGTATTGGTTGTTCCATGAGCTAAATGGCCATAGCACGAATGACTGCAGACACTTGAAAGATGAAATTGATGGGCATATCCGGGATGGTTTGCTATCTCAATATGTGAAAAAGAAGGCTGCATCGGTGGAACAAGAACGACCACCTGCACCAACTGGAGACGCCTCAGGATCAAAGCGTCGACCTATCATCGAATAACTGAGGTTATGACGAATGAGTGGAAAATCTACATCAACACAATTAAGTTGTTCGCACATGTATGGGACCACGATCAATCCCCAAGCATGCTCTGATACAACTATAAATCATACTGATGTAGATGTTTGCACTCGGACGTCAATTCTTTGCTTTTGTATTTACTTCTGATGACTGATTACTTTGCCTTCTATGTTTGGACTAGGCTTGACATTACTTTCATAATTTGTTTCCGACGATTGAGTTTGACTCCACGTGGCTTACATGTTTTGCTTCTGATGTTTGAGTTTGACTCTACTGTGCTTTCATGATTTGCTTCCGATGTTTGGATTTGATTCCACATTGCTTTCACGATTTGCTTCGAATGTTTGGATTTGACTTTTTCAGACATTTCTACTTGACAACTTTTCAGATGAATATTTGATTTTTCATGATTTTAAAATGTGTAAGCCCTACGAACAGGCATCATCAAGCCCTACGAACAGGCACCCGACTTCGAACAGTCTCAATGATTAAGTCCTATGAACAGGCACCCGACTTCGAACAGTCAAAAACTCATGGATTTAAGTGCTTGACCGCCAACAGTCGCTTGACTGTGGTCGGCCGCGCTTCAATTCATAACTCGATCCTAAGCGATCGTCGCATAGATTTAAGTGCTTGACCGCGCAGGGCCGCACTTGACCTCAAATGACTCGATCACGAATGGTCGTCGTTTGAAGTTAAGCGCTTGACCATGAACGGCCGCGCTTCACACCGCCAACAGTCGCACTTTCACCTCAAATGGCCCGACTCCGAATGGTCGTCGTTTGAAGCGCTTGACTGTGGACGGTTGCATTTCAGCTCACTTGGCTTGATCCTGACCATCATATAAAGTTGAGTGCTTGACCACGGACGGCCGTGCTTCACCTCAAATGACTCGATCACAAATGGTCGTCATTTGAATTAAGCGCTTGACCGCGAGCGGCCGCGCTTTACCACTTGATCGCTCAGGGCCGCACTTTTCTACAAATGACTCGACCTCGAATGGTCGTCATTTGAAGTAAGGCGCTTGACCATGAATAGTTGAGCTCTACCACTAGACCGCACAGGGCCGCATTTTACCACAAATGGCTCGATCCCGAATGGTCGTCATTTGAAGTAAAGCGCTTGACCATGAACGGTTGCCATTTTGATCGCGTAGGGCTGCATTTTATCACGAGTGGCTCGACCCCCGAATGGTCGTCATTCGAAGTAAAGCGCTTGACCATGAATGATCACATTTCACCACAAATGATTCGATTCCGAACGATCGTCGCATGGATTTAGACGCTTGACCGCGCAGGGCCGCACTTCACCTCAAATGACTTGACCACGAATGGTCGTCACTTGAAGTTAAGCGCTTGACCATGAACGGCCGCGCTTCATCCCAAATAGCTCGATCTCGAACAGTCGTCATTTTGGGGCCATATAAAACTGTCAATTCCTTTACAGGTTGTCAACAGGATATGAACGTACGGATCATGACATTACAAAACACACCTTCCTACCGCAAGGCATGTTTTGGGGGACAAGTGTTATCCCGCCTTTTTAGCAAGGCCGTAATATCAAAAGATCGACCGAGAAAAGCAAGATAGCTCGTCTCAAAGATTGGTCAACTCAGCATCTCAATAAAGCAGGTTCTGTTGAATGATTTCTCATCTGAGATCCCTACGGAGGGGGGATGCCAACCCCCCAAGGTGGGGGTGCAGGGGCAACGCCACCGCTACGGTGTTCGACCTGACCGGTCAGATCGCAGAGGTCCAGGGCAGCACCCCCGGCGGGGTGCGGGGCAGCACCCCGTCCAAAACGGTATGCGACTTAGAGCATGGAGTCCCCAACGAGCTAAAGCTTCCAGCGAGCTAACGGGTTTGAGCTTCCAGCGACCTAACTGCTTGAAGGAGTTCGTGACCTAAGCTACAACGAAGATCTCGCGACCTAAAGCATGACCGACTTAAGCGGCTCAGCGACTTAAGGCATAAAGTGGTCCAGCGACCTAAAACTAAACGAGTTAATGCCTTACGACTTAAAGAATAGAGCGACCCAACCATTTCGGAAGCTACAGTAACCCCGCGACCTAAGAAAGTACACGACTTAGCGACCTATCTCCCTCCAGGTTAAGTCGCTCACGACCTAATAAAGTACACGACTTAGCGACCTATCTTCCTCCAGGTTAACTCGCTCGCGCCCTAAGAAAGTACACGACTTAGCGACCTATCTCCCTCCAGGTTAAGTCGCTCGCGACTTAAAACGGCACCTCAACAAAGTTAGGTCGCTTGCGACCTAACTCCTCTCCTTAACTCATAGGTCGCTCACGACCTAAAAGATACCCCCTTTTTCCCTTAGGCCGCTCCATGCCATAGCTCCTAATGCCAATCTCCCTAGGTCGTCCCTACCGACCTACGACCTACCTTGCACCATTACCATTTAGGTCGCCCCTGATACCTATGTTAGGCCGCTTACCACTCTCCTTAAGTCGCTCTACGACCTACTGCTCCATTGAGAAGAGATCAAGTGCTGTAAGGTCGCCACCACTAGGTCGTCCCACGACCTACGACCTACCTTAGGTCGCTCACGACCTATACCCAGCCAACCTAACTCCGAACTCTCCTATAAATACTCCGCCTACTCCAACGACAAGGGGACTTTTCCGGATTCCAAGGCGCCTATACTCTGCCATTTTCTCGGCTCTTCCAGCACTTCATCCATCGAAGAATCTTCATCAAGAGATCTACTTCATTCAACATGAATCCAAGAAGCATTACATTATTACAGTTCTAATCTCTTTCTTCGATCGTGTTGTAAATCGTGTTGTAAAGTGTTGTAATCTTGAAATCGTGTTGTAAAGTGTTGTGATCTTGTAAAAGTGTGCTCGAAGAAGATAATGGAGAATGTAAAGTGGATGTAGGCTTGTTAGAAGCCGAACCACTATAAAAATCTCTGTCTCTTTTACTTTTCTGCTATTTTCTTTTTACTTTGTTTCCCGTGCAGACGGGTGGTGCTTTCACTTGATTACGACTTACACCGGGTGTTAGCGTTAAAGCCATTTTTACCGTTTACAAGCTCTCAAATAGCTATCTTGACAATATGGTATATCCATAACAATCTCGTCCATTGATTGTGTTAACATAGGATCAAAGCGGTTTTCATTATCGTTAGTGTAACTAAACCCATCAATGGTCATGTATATCAATATAATCAAATGACATAGATCAATCATGTATGTGTAGCATGGAAATTACATGAAATGTGATCTTTACATGTATATTTCCAACTGGTCCTACTTTACTTTAATGAGATCAAAAAATCTAAACATATATAAATAATTTGAGTGCAATTAAAACTTTATTTTTGATCAGAAAAACTGAAGCATATCCACAATCAAAATATAGAGTAATGTCACAAAAGAAATGACTTAGTACAAACTCCCCCTAAACCAAAATATTCTTACATAAAAGATACACCCATTTTAGCAACATGCTTATGAAAGACCTTGGGTGGTAATGCTTTTGTAAGTGGATCTGCTAACATGAAATTTGTCCCAATATGCTCTATGGATATTAACCCATTTTGCACTCTTTCCTTCACAACTAGAAACTTGATGTCAATGTAATTTGACTTACTTGAGCTTCTATTGTTATTAGAATATAATACTGCTGATCTATTGTCACAAAACTGTTGAATATGCGCTTATATGATTTTTGTTTGATGATAATAAACATATATTCATTTGTTTAAATGTATTTGATAATATACTATTTATTTTCACAGATTAAATAAATATTTGCTGAATAAAATAAATAACATAGAATTTGAATTCAAACGAATATTTTATTCAAATAAATATTTATTACAATTTTGAATAGTATACAAATTCAAGCTCTCACTATTCACTATACAACTTTGATACAATTTCAATTACATCACTATTTTACATCAGCACCTCACTACATTTCACTCACACTCGTATTTATCTTCAACTGCATTCAAGTTTGAATCCAGCATCTGAGCAATCTGCAAAAATATAAACTAACGCAGTAAAATTGAAAATAAAATATTTTTGCGAGATAAAATAAAACGTGATTTTTGAAAATGATATTTGCCTCAGTTATTTGGGTTGTTCGTCATCATTTAAATTTGAATTCATCATACACGAACAACTTGTGACATACACAGTATATTACTGTATATGCCACAAGGCCGTGCACGCCAATATATACACTTGATTGATTTACAGGGACAGGCAAGCACAGGTCAAACCCAAATGAAAAACAGAGTTCAACTCACGTGCAATATATTCAAAATCACGGCACGAGCACAAGGTCAAACCCATGTTTTGAAACTGGGTTCAACGCAAGGCAACGTCAAGTCCAGACAATACAGTATGAACAAGTCAAAATGAAGTTGTACAAGTACAGTCAAGAAAGCAGCTCAAGTTCAATCCCAAAGGAAACTCAACAGTACGGTGAAGTACAAAGCAACTACAACATATGCAGTGAAGCAAGAATATAGCAGCAATGTACATGTACCAATGATACAAGAGAAGTGAACAACAATGCAACAGTGTGGAAGTTAAACAGTGATGAAGCTGGATATACAAAGACCAGCTACTCAGTGCAATACAACAATCAGATGGTCAGAGCCATAGCGAACAGAGGCATCAATATGGTAACACAAATGCAACTCGACAAACAGCAAGAATATGAATGCAAGCAATACACTACAAACTGCAACATGGCGAAGACTACAAGCAACTGACACAAACAACTCAAATGCACACATGAAGTATGCAAAGAGCACGAGCACAAGAACATGACAGCAAACAGGAAGTGCAATTCCAAGTGAAGAACCAGACTCAAGTTAGTGTACAGTGCATATATGATGCATACAAGTACAGGCCACAACATGTCAATGAAGCACAGCTGAAAACAACATGACAGTGAAAACTCAAGTCACAGTGCCATGCTACAGATTATAAAATGAAATTCATAAGCAACAACATGAACCAACTGTGCATATATGAAGCACACTCAAGGCCCAGAAACAGTACAAGGCATGTCAACAGCAATGGAATCAACATGAATATCACAGGAACTCGTCAGTGGCAAGCTACAGGAATGATCAGACCAACAACATTGTGCAACAGGGAACACAGTGTACAACACCAACATGAGCAACATGAATGCAACAAAGACCAAGCTGCAGCATCAAGATAAGAAGATCAAAGTGAACCAGATCAATAGCAGCTCAGTCATACAAGCTAACCAAGTTTATATGCAATGCAAAGACCACGGCTACAATAAATGTACATATATGGACAGTCAAAACATGCAGTGAATCAAGTCAGTAAGGAAAATGCACCAATGGAAGTCACTCAAGCAACATGACCAAGTGTACGACTAAACTAAACATGAATACAACTGTGAAGCTACTGAAGGCACTAGTGATAAACCAAAATGCCATCGGTCAGAGAAGATGACCAGAAGCGAAAGTCACAGTGATAAACGAAAATCAACATCATGTTCGAATGCAGTATCAACCAAAATTAATGTCGAAGCCGTGGAAGCATAAAGCCAAAAATCGTCACATTCAATATTGAACGAGTCAATAATCAAAACTGTGTCAACAAAGCCGTGGTTATCACGAAAGTAAATTCAAAACCGTGTCAACCAAGGAATGCAAAAGATACGAAGATGACAAAGTCAGTTCGATCATCAATCGTTCAAGCATAATCAAACGGCCAATCAAAAGAATGTGACAAATTCAAATTATTTTATACGAACGCAAGAATAGGATTTACAAACCCTATATAAATCAAATTCACATCATCGGCAAGTGCATCGAATTCCAGAAAGCATAAAATCAGAAAAGCACAAGCAAATAATTACATACCGAATCGAAGAAGGAATTCGATCAAAGAAGTAGCCGAAGTGAGCATCAATCAATCAAGGATACACGCAAGAGATCATAGAATCAATCTACATACTATCGGCACTTCAAAAGCCCTAAATCTGGAAAAGGAATGAAGCCCTAAATTTGCAAGAGGAACGGCCACCATTAGCATAAAGAAAAGAGACGGGCTAGAATATAAAAGAGGCCGGCCTATTGTTTTTTAAAGGGAGATTTTTTTATAAGGGTTTTTAATTAGGGTTATTTTGTTTTATAATCGTTTTTAATTGTATTTTCTTTTTAAACCGTTTTAATTTTCTAGTCGTGTGACTAGGGTGCAAACTACGGTGTGTAGTTTGGGAATTAGCAACTCGGTAGTTGAGTTGTGGTCAGGGTTTTGAGCGTAGAGTTAGATTAGTCAACAGCGGGTATAGCGAGTTTACGTGTGTAAGCGAGGGACTATCTAATTTCTAGTAGAAACCTTGGGGGCAGCACGTAGGCAGGGTTTTGCCGAAGCTGGGTAAATTCTGTGTTGTTCTGTTCTGCATTTTATTATTCTGCTATTTATTTCTGTGCTGGTAGTATTCTGTGATCTGTGTTAATATTAGTTTATAAGCTTCCGCAATTAATTTTTATAATTAACACTATCACCCTATTCACCCCCCCTCTAGGGTGAAATCGATCCTACAAAAACAACTTTAGTGGTCTTTCAATATTATCTATAATGCGCAACCCAGTGACAAAATTTCGCAGCTATTTTCCATGATTAGATGCCTTATAGCAAGCCACAAACTCTGCTTCCATAGTGGAAGAAGCTATAAGCGTTTGCATAATACCCTTCATGATATAGCCCCTCCACTCAACATAAATATGCATCCTGAAGTGGATTTTCTGCTATCCGGACATCCACCAAAGTCAGAATCAGAATATCCAATGATCTCCAACTGATCTGATCTTCTATATGTAAGCATATAGTCATTTGTTCTTTGAAGATACCTCATAACCCTTTTTCCTGCTTTCCAATGATCCATTCCAGGGTTACTAAGATACCTGCCTAACACTCCTACAATGTACGCAATATCCGGACGCGTACATACTTAAGCATACATTAGACTCCCTATAGCAGATGCATAAGGGATCTTCTGTATTTCATTAACTTCCAGAATGTTATTAGGGCATTGCTTGATACAAAACTTATCTCCTTTAGCGACACGGGTATCACTTGGTTTACAATCTTGCATGCCAAATCTCTTAAGCACCTTTTCTATATAGTTCTTCTGTGACAATCCAAGAATGCCTCGTGAGCGATCATGATATATTTGGATCCCTAATACAAAAGAGGCATCACCAAGATCTTTCATTTCAAAATAATTTGAAAGAAATCTCTTAGTTTCGTGCAACATATTTAAATCATTGCTAGCAAGCAATATATCATCAACATATAAAATTAAAAATATATATTTACTCCCATTAAACTTGTGATACACACAGTTATCAATAATGTTTGCCTCAAAACCAAAAGAGGTAATTACATTATGAAATTTGTGGTACCATTGACGAGAAGCTTGTTTGAGTCCATAAATGGATTTCTTTAGTTTGCAAACCATATTCTTTGGATCTTCGACCACAAAGTTTTCCGGTTGCACCATATAAATTGTTTCCTCAATGTCTCCATTGAGAAATGCAGTCTCAACATCCATTTGATGCAACTCAAGGTCAAAATGTGCAACAAGTGACAAAATTATTCTAAAAGAGTCTTTCGATGAAACCGGAGAGAAAGTCTCTTTGAAATCAATGCCTTCCTTTTGAGTAAAACCTTTTGCTACAAGACGAGCCTTATATCTTTCCACTTTACCTTTTGCATCCCTCTTGGTTTTATATATCCATTTACATCCAATGGGCTTCTTACCTTCAGGTAAAGGGACAAGATCCCAAACTTTATTGTCTTGCATTGATTTATACTCTTCATTCATAGCTTCAATCCACTTTTGAGAATTAATATCTTGCATGGCTTGGTGAAAGTTGATAGGATCATCTTCCATCAATCCATTATTATCCTCTAACTCTTGAAGAAATACAACATAATCATCCGGAATAGCATTTCTTCTTTCCCTAGTGGATCTTCTTAATGGAAATTTATTTTGAGGTTGTTGAATTTGTTCTTGTGGAACATTAACTTCAACTTGAAGAGGATTTTTTTCAACATTGTTTTGTTGGGGTTCTGGATTCACTTCTTGATCAATGACAGGAACAATAATCTGCACATTGTCCGAAGAAGTAACTGTTGTAGGAATCATAGACGATGATTCCTCATCAAAAACAATGTTCTTTACTTCATTTCTCCCTCTCAACTCAACATCCTCAAAAAATGTTGCATTTCCCGTCTCAAATATTTTCCTCAGTATGGGATCATAAAATTTATAGCCCATAGATCGCTCAGAATAACCAATAAAGTAGCTACTCATTGTTTTGGAGTCCAATTTTCTTTCATTTGGCCTATATGGCCTTGCCTCAGCTGGACATCCCCAAATGTGAAAATGCTTTAGAGTAAGCTGTTTGCCTGTCCAGAGCTCATAAGGTGTTTTAGTAGCTGCTTTAGTAGGTATTCTATTAAGGATATAAACTGCTGTCTTTAATGCCTCTCCCCAGAGTGATTTTGATAAGGTAGAATGACTTATCATACTCCTTACCATGTCTTTAAGAGTCCGGTTTCGTCTCTCAGCAACACCATTCATTCTAGGTGAACCTGGCATAGTGTATTGTGGGACTATTCCACATTCCTCTAGGAATTTGGCAAATGGTCCTAGATATTGTTCAACTGATCCGTCAGATTTACCATAATATTCACCACTACGGTCAGATTTGACAGTTTTAATCCTTTTCTTGAGTTGGTTCTCAACTTCTACCTTAAATTTCTTGAACATGTCTAAGGATTCTGATTTATCATGAATAAGATATAGGTAGCCATATCTTGAGTAGTCGTCTATGAATGTTATGAAATATTGTTGACCATTCCATGATGCCTCAGGGAATGGCCCACAAATGTCTGTATGTATTAATTCTAAGACGTCAATTGCTCTATTGGCACCTATTTTCTTATATTTGGTCTGTTTTCCCTTGATACACTCTACACAGACATCAAGGTCTAAAAAATCAACGGATTCCAAAATGCCATCTGATACGAGCCTTTGAATTCTATTTTTAGATATATGACCTAAGCGCTTGTGCCACAATGTGGCTGAAGTTTCCTTATTAGCTTTTCTTTTAGTACCACGTGACTTTACATGCAAGGCTTCATTATAAGAGGTATTAACATCAAGCATATATAAGTTATCATAAACATTAAGAGAACCAGTTCCAATAAGAGTTGAATTCATTGATAAACTAAAAGTACCATTCCGAAATGAACAAGAATAACCATATTCATCCAACTTAGAAACAGAAACCAAATTCCGTCTAAATGACGGTATAACAAAAGTATCAAATAAATCCAAATAAATCTGAGTTCTTAATAACAACTTAAAATGCCCAATAGCCTCCACTTCTACCGATTTTCCATCACCCACATAGATGTATCTTTCAGCATCAGTTGGATTTCGGTAGCTCAGGCAACCCTTTCTTAACACGCCACGCGTGGTATTTGACACAATCTTTCTTCAAATGTCCAGCCTTTTTGCAAAAATAACAACCATCAGTCTCCTGTTGTTTCTTTTCAGTCGGACCCTTAGTAGTTTCTTTATCCTTCTTTCTCTTTTTGTCTTTTCCATTAGAGGTGTATGCTAAATGAGCACTTTCAGCCTTATCATGCTTTAATCTCTCTTCTTTTTGTACACAATACGAAATGAGCTCATTAAGAGTCTATTTCTCCTTTTGACAGTTATAACTGATCTTGAACTGGTTGTATTGTAAAGGAAGAGAGATTAATACCAAATGCACGAGCAAATCATCTGAAAGCTCAAGCTTAAGTGCATTAAGTTTTGAAGCAGTGTTAGACATTTCCATAATGTACTCCCTTATGTTTTCTTTACTTTGATACTTCATGGAAATCAAGCGTTGCAAAAGCGTGCTTGTTTCCGCCTTATCGTTTTTAGCAAAACGTTTTTCAATCTCAGCAAGGAAATCTTTAGCACTGGTTATCTTTTCAGATATCGCACCCCTAAATGCCTTCGGAATGCCACGCTTTATGATCATTAGGCTCATGCGGTTTGAACGATCCCACCTCTCAAAGTTCTTTATAATATCAGAAGAACTTTCATCCGTAAGAGGGGTGGATTCATCTATCCTAAGTGCAAGGTCAAGATCCATGCATCCAAGAACAAGCAATATGTTCTCTTTCCAATCCTTAAAGTTTGTTCCAGTCAGAATAGGAATGTTGTTCAGATTGGCAGATACCGTAGTCAAATTAGCTGTAATTTTAAGTTAATCAAATATGCTTATATTATAAAACAACTGTAGTAAATTTAAAATAATTGGTAAGTCTTTGCTCAAGATACCTAGCACAACATTAATATCAAGTCTTTGGACAGTAATATTAACTGTAAGTGGTATTCTTGTTGTAATCATCAAATATTAACAATAAATTCAAGTCAAATAATAATCTTCCTTTGGGCCGATTAATTATTTTCTTGTAAAACTTTATAATTGTTACATATTTATCATCACATATGTGTATCTAATTTGGCCAGATATTAACCTTCCTTTGGGCCGACTAATATTCGCATAAATAAATACACACAAATATCTAACATTTTTCATAAGCAACTAAAATAAGAGAGGTCACTTTGGTGACATATTATTTCAATTAGTTCACTTGTAATGTAGGATATTCATAATCAATTTGCAAAAGACGTCAAATAGTATATGAATTTATTTTAACTCCTTCATTTATAAATTTGCCATAAATATCAATGTCAAATTTGACATCAAGGAAACTGTAATAGTACATAAATGAATAATACTTGCAATAATAATTAGTATCAATTTATTGCGTACTTTATTTAACTGCTACTATTCAAAATAGAAGGTGAAACATATTAAGTAGTAACAATAAATTACAAATATATATATATATATATATATATATATGTCAAATCTGACAGCATCAATTAATGTGCTAATTCATAGTGTACAAAAGTAATGAATAGTAAAAGCTTGGCCAATATTTCAACAATGCCTTTTGCTATTTTATGGTAAGAAAAAAAAAACCAACCAAATAAAATAATAACTCATGCTTTTGCAGGAGAAAACAAAACCACAAACATGTCATGGTACAATTATTATAAAAGATGTAGATGAATTCTTAGATCATAAATTCAATGATACGGTTCAATTAAATCCAAATTGCTATCATTTCTGGAAATTTTTGGTCAAATCAACAGAATCCAATATTTCATTAAATCTATGGATCCATGTATAATACTGTTTATTAACATGTTTTGAATCACCATAATTGAAGCATTCACAAATCAGAACGAAATAAGTGGATCAGGTGAATCAACCAAAAAGTATAAATCCAAGAACCCTAATTTCATATGTTCTTAAAACCAAAGAATTTCTCAATAAAATCAATGATGGGTGGCTCTGATACCACTTGTTGTAATAAATAAATAAATTCTAGATCTGAATACATACAACCCATATTGATTCTATCGAGAAACAAATATACGAAATTAAATAGTTCAGCAGAAGTCGTACCTGAATCCATTGATGTTTGCAAAAAAAAGATCAACTAGGTTTTAGATCTTCCAAATTGACACAAGCTTAGATCTGAAAATTCTCTTTAGAAGAGGATGGAGAGAATATGATAAGACTTGTGTAATTTAGGGACCATAACCCCATATATATAGTGTGTGACATTTTTTCAGTTCAGCCCTTCAACAAACTAAAATTGTCACTCTGGTATCCACACATTATAAATTTACATGACGAATATACCCCTTAAGTCTTGTTGTATTTATTCACATAATTAAACTTAATCCCAAGATAGCCTATACATTCAAATATTAAAATATGTGGCCCCATAATGCTGAATTATTCCAACACTGATCGATAAATACATGATTAGGTAGAAAAGAAACAAGATGAATTTGGAGGGTGGGGACAACTTGTGTTTTCAGAGGACAATGTAAACTAATTATTAGTTAGCCATGTTAGATGACTTGGATGATGATGGAACACTGCTCAAAGTTTTGCTAGATTTTGACAAAACAGTAGGGAGGCTCACTGTGTTTCTCAAATCTGAATTGGGTAGGAAGAGTGGATTATAAGCGTGGTGGTACCATGGTCTTATTTTTTATGTACATATATTGTACTGTTTTTTATGTTGGTTGATACTTTGTCTTCGTCTTATTGTTGAAATGAAAATGTTGATTTTATTTTGGATTGTTTTTTTATTGTTTTTTTAGCACGTACATTTTGTTATAAGTATGCTATTTCTTCTTTGCTACTTTTGTGCTTGCACACGCATCTAATTACCGCACTCGGCATTATATTTGTGCTGCAAGTAAATGATAGCTAAAACTAAAATCATGGACTTATTGCAAATATCTTATAACGACCCATCCTTTTTGACCAAAGTCGACACCGAATACTACTTCCATGTTCAAATGTTGAGCATCCAATCGTCAAAAGGGCAGATTATTAGGGAAAATAAAAAAAGAAAAAAACAGAGAAAAAAGAATCTCACAGTGGAATCGACAACATACAATATAATAAGGACAACAAAAATCGTCACACCAAAAATACAAAGTATATCAGAGTTAAAAACAAATCTTATCAGCTGGATAATTATAAATTCCTCACCTTACAATTGCTGATATGGGTACTATATAATACAGTGAAAAATAAAATACTAAGATAGGTGAACTTCTAGCTCCTCTCCAATCTAGGAGAATACTCGGTCTGACCCGAGCGTTATAATAAAATAACACCCGAATCAGTCTGCAAATACCAATGTGAGAAAACTCAAATAATTGGGAACATATAAAAGTTCTATGATACCACACTGCTAGCGTGGAAGGGGTTTTTACCTCAGAAGATTAACATACATACATGAAAGAGTAGAGACAAATAATAGAAAAAAATCCAAATAAGAATGGGCATAAATATAATTAAAAACCAGACTTGAAAGAATGAAAATAATACGGGCGAAATCCAAACTGAACAGAATGGATAAGGTAAGATAATAGTTCAAACTTGATAGAACGGACAAAATCTATAATTAAATACCGTGAAGAGTGGTTGAATTTTCTCGTTGCAATTACAGAAAAACAATTCGACGATTCGAATCAACTAAGGAAAGGAAAATTTTCAACAAATGACTAGAAACGTGCACCCCCGTGAAGTATACCTCTAGTAGTATACTTTTGAGAAGTTTATTTACTCAGTGAAACTTCTTGGAACCCTCCAAGCCGGAGCCCGTCAAACCTTACCGAGTATTCGAATATATATCTAAGTGCACAACCGAATCCAATCTAGATGAGATGTGAAAATAACCTAAGGGGAGCAACACCGCATAACTTAGCCTCCTCTTACGCTTTGGATTTATTCATTTTCGGTGAAGTATAACAAAGCACAAAGAGTAGCAAATTGTTTTTAAGGTGATGATACACTACGAAGAAAGTTGCATCCAATAATTAATCAATCAACTATCGAGGATGATTAAAATAATCGTGTGTGGAAATTAAATATCATATATTTAACACTTCTCGAATCTAAACAAGTGCTATCTCTTCGTTGAAAATGAAGCTAGGCAAGTTGAGGTGGTGTTATCTCTAGGCATCGCCTTTGACGTTATTTTTAACCTTCAAGGTAGTAAAGAGTCCAAACCTCAACGTTTAGTGTTGAAAGTATGAATTGATCCTTTCCTTATAAGCGTTATCGTTTACGGAATTACTTTTCCATAACCGAATTGAACTTTACTTTTCAAAACAAAATTTGTGCTTGATTTCTATAATACAATATTGGTAAAAAAAACTTTGGGAATGCACTTTAAAATGTTCTTTTATAAGACAAAATTTATAATAAAAAGTGTATTAAAACAAGGGTCAAAAACAAACATCATTAAAATATTGTTTACTATAACCCAAACAATTTACACTTATCATTATTTACAAATAATTCCTTTTAAAGATTTTCTAGTTTAAAACCATCATTTGTAAATTTAAAATAATATTTGTTAACCCAAAAGAAAATAAAACAATTCAAATACCCTGATAAATTTAAAAAAGTATTAATTATCCCAAAAGATAATTAATCCCATTTATAATCTCTTTTGAATAAACAAATCTGTTATCTTTAATAAAATAATTAATTATTTCTAAATACTTTCGTACCATCGGTAAATTAAATTTAAAACCTTTACTAAATGAGTTTATTAACTTTAAAACACTTTCGTTAAATTAGTTAATTACTTTAATCAATTTATAAAATTAATTAAATTACTTTAAATATCATTAATTAAGAATATTTATTAAATTCAAATAATCGTTAACTAAAATAAATAAATAATCTCAAGCATCGTTAATTAGAAAGATTAATAAATTTAAATACCATTAATCAAAATAATTAATTAAGTACAAATAATCATAGATTAATTGGATTAATTAAATTCAAACCTCATTAGTTAAAATGATTAATTTAAAACATCATTTGTTAAAATGATTAATTAACTATAAACCACCACTAATTAAAATAATTAACTAAATTTCAAAAATCATTAGTTAAAACAATTAATTGAATTTAAAACAATCATTAATTAAAATGATTAAGTTCAAAATCATTAATTAAAATGACTTAATTAATATTCAAATCTCATTAACTAAATAGATTAACAAATTTCAAACATCATTAATTAAAATGATTAATTACATTCAAATATCATAAATAAGGATGATTAACTAAAATCGAATATCATTAATTGAAAATACTAATTACTTTTATAAATCATTAACTAAATGATTATTAATTTTCAAATATCAGTGATTAAAATAATTAATTAAATTTAAATATCATTACTTAAAATGATTAACTAAATCCAAATCTCATTAATAAAAAAGATTGATTAATTTTAAACATCATTAGTTAAAATGATTAATAAATTTAAACTATCATTAATTAACGTGATTAATGAATTTCAAACATCTATTTTGTGAAAATACAAGCTTAAGTTCAAAACGCCCATTTAGGGGTTTTTGGAGTGATATGTAATAAATGAAGTTATAGTAAAAATTGCTATAATGACACTTAAATAATTTAAATGGAATATCAAGATTAGTTTCAATTAAACATTAATATAACAACATAAATGTTATAAGGATGTAAATAAATAATTATTGGTAAGAAACCTCTCTGGGTCTCTCAATTAATTCTCCCTGCAAAACAATAAATAAGAGCATTATATATATATATATATATATAACACACCATATGGGTTCACAACAGTCAAGTTAATGTATCTTCCATTTTCTAAACGAAAATTCAATCAAACAATTTAACTAACATACAAGCAATCAATAACAATTTATAACATCATGGAAATGATATAGTAAAATTGAATGTGAGTTAAACTCACATTGATTTCAATTTTCGCCGAAGCGTTCCGGTTTGAACTAAAACCAAACGAGCATTCAATTTTAACCGAAAATCATACTAGCTCCAAAATCCTCCAAACCAACTCCATTGTGAAGATAATGTCCATACGGGTGTAATGCAACAAACGGGTTCAAATCGGACCTCGTATGCAAAAGATATTGAAAAGATAATTTACCATTATCTTATGTTAGTTGATAACTTAATTTACTGTTAATTACAACATCACCCCTAAACATCTTCTTCCCCCAACTCAACAAAACCATGCACAAGTATCACAACCCACCATTAGCCATGGACATTCGAGCCATGATACGGAGCTACGCTCTACTAAACGACGAACCGACTATGCTGAATAACTCCATTTCTCGTCCTCTTCAAAACGCACCTAATCCCCTTAAAAGCTCGGCCACCAATTAAAAAAGCGACATCATCCGGACCTCTCCCCCTACGCGCTTGGTCGCGATCCCTAATAGGCTATCATACAACACCAAACTCCGGCCATAGCTTCTTCTTCCAATGCTTAACCCAAAACTGAGCTTCAATTCGCCTAAATCCACCTAAACCTCCAAATAAGATAAGCCCTAATTCCAATGCCATAATCAGCTATCCACAATATAAGAAGGCATGCGGCAAAACTCATATAGAGTTGAAGCCTAGGTCTACACGAGATTGCAAAATCAAGAATTGCAATTTTTAGTTCAGTGTGGAATTTTATTTTTAATTTTGAAATTTGATTTTGAAAGATGGAGCCCAATTTTGTTAAGAGGGAATAATTTTAAAGGGAAAGAGAGTATGGGTTGAGAATGTGAGAGGTAAGGTGAGGGTATGGGTTTGAAAAGATAAGGTATGGAATAGCAGTATAGGGTATATATATTTTTTATTTGATAATATCCGATACAATATACCTAAAATCTCGAACTCCAATCGAAGCTTGTCGACTAGCATTTTATACAAAATACTCCTATTCTGAACTCAATGGAGCAAATGTCGAGACCTAATTCCAAATTATATGGAAGTTAGCTTTCAAAATCGAATTAAATCAATTTAATTTTCTAAAATAAATTACTATGCATTTCAAGCTAGCACGACCAAACGGTATGTTTGATCATTACGAAACTCGATGGCATACAAGAATTTATTAATCCGGACCTAATGGCACTGGTTTCATCAAAATCTGAGTCAGTGCCTTGGAATGATATTTTCACATTTTTGAATATCTTTTTATTGTTTTGACCAAATTATCGATATTTATCCGATCTATTTGTTTTTATAAATAAACTTACAAATTGATTCAACAACATTACTTATTAATTAAAAGGATTTAAATATAATTATTAAATTCATTTAATTAATATTCAATTCAAAAATTCAAATACCTAAATGATCACTATATTTTAATTTAAGCTATTAGATTCCAAAATCCTATTATTTTAAATATTTAAAGTTGATTAAACATTCAAAATCAGATGACCAATATTCTGGGTTGTTACATTCTTCTCCCCTTAGATGAATTTCGTCCCCGAAATTCTCAAGGAAGAAAATGTTTCCAAACCCTTAAGTTTAAAACTATTAACTAAAATGAGTTGTTAAATTTATTAGTTAGACTATAAGATTTTCCTAAAAATTTCGGCAGCGTCTACTTTGTGCGGCTCAATTGGAACAACTACAAATTGCCACCGCTGGCTCTAAAACCAACGAAAGAAAACAAAAGCCAAGTGGCCTCCCATACCTGGGCATAAATCATCAACCAATTTAAATATCTACATCTATTACATACCATTTTCATTTGCTTTATATTTTTGGCAAGTAATTTGTTATCTCGTTGCAAATGTAGATGCGCAAGAAATCAAGTAGAAAGCTCTTGCTTCCATGTGCTTATATAGTCTGAAGGAGAACCGGACTGACAAAAGCAATAAGGTGTAACTCTACATGTAAAAACTAGCATATTCTACATGCAATTCTAGTATAAAATAAATCTACACGCAACTAACAACAATATCACGATCATATGCAACAAAATACAGAGAATATTCTGTAACAAATGTTATGCATCCAATAATTGCAAATGATAAATTTAGATCTAAATGCACGGGTTTTTAAATTAAAAAATTTATATTCAAATTTCTCAAACGGTAATTAAATTAAAGATTAAAAATCAAAATGACAAGGAAGGTATTCCTCCTAATAAAGTATGGTGAAACTAAAAACAACATGGAGCATCCAGTGGTATTGATTCCTCCAAAAACATCAACTAGAGTGAATAAATATCGTTTCTTTTCAAAAATCTTCGAAATCTCTTTTTTCAAAATTACCGAGATTTAGATCCAAATAACAACAATTCAATATCCTTTGTTTATAAATTTAAACTTTATAAAAAATGCGTTGAAGCCAAAAATGGGCATCAACACCCAATAGAATCTCGTAGAGATTAAATGATGAATGAAATTAAAACATTGAAGAAAAAGTAAACGAACACATAGATTTTTAAAGTGGTTCGACACTCTTGGCCTATGTCCACTTCATATTTTTATTGATCTTGCACTTGATTATGACTACAAGAATGTTTGGATCAACTAGGCTCCATTAGTACACGAGTGAAGAATATAAATGGTAGAGCTAAGGTAGCAGAAAGAATGGCCCTCTTTATGGAGAATGGTAGCTAAATTTATAGAGGAAGATGTGCATGGATCAGGCTAAAAATTCATCATAAGACTCTCTAAATCCGTAGGGGACCACCATAACGATCAGTGGACATAACTTGTTGTTTTGGAACGATCGGTATGTATTATACCTGTCGTTATTTTTGCCTCTGACTGCCATGCTATTGTTTGTAACGGGTCCCACATGCCTCTAGACCTTGCTTCTAAAATATGAAGTCACTCTGAGTCGTAGATTGTGGGATATTGATCGATCTTTGTCGATTTACACTATTTTATGGATCGTTCTAGATCGATCCATATAAATTTTTTATTTGTCCATAACTTGAGCGTACGGACTCCGATTGACTAGAAATTTAAAATGTAGCATCACGAGGCTTTACATGTCACTTTATATTGATTTCACATTGATCGGGGCCCAGTCTGAATCAACTCAACCATCGTCCATAGTCTTGTATATCATTGTTTCTCAAGATTGGTAACCACTCGTTTTAGCCAAATCCACGGTATTACGACCTTGTCAAAAGGTGGGATAACATTTTTTCCCCCAAAGTACGTGTTGTTAGAACATGACGTGCTTTGAATCGCCACAAGCGTCAATTGTCGAAAAGGATTCCGTTTAGTTTATTGAACGGTCACTATCCTTCCATTGAGTCACATTTACTAGTAGTTACATTTCTTACTGTTCATCATGATCTGTGTCCGGTTCTACGAGACTAGTGAGCTTTGGCTATCTGACCCAGTCTTTCCTCTAATAACTCTAGGTGAAATTCAATTTTCGTCGGTTTCAAAAAATTGAATTTTTAGAATATACATGTGCATGTTCAAGTACATGTTCTTGTCATTGGCTCCCGGATGCGTTTGTACGCTCACGAGTCATCATAAGTTCATTATAGTTTAATTAAAATTGGATGCAATTCCTTGCTTTTATATATATATATATATATATATATATATATATATATATAAAAGAGGGGTCATATAAGTCACTCGATGATATGAAACTTCAAGTTCTAAAAGGATGACCGCTTCGGAGCAGTAAGCAATGGCGAATAGAGTATAGTCAGTCGCGAACTTGTGGGTGGTTCTTTAAGACCATAATGCTATTGGGAGGTTATCTACCTACTTGCCTCTTTCCTTTTCATAACGTTTCTTTAGAATGGACTTTATGATTTTGTTCACAGCTTCAACTTGTCCATTTGCTTAAGGATGAGCAACTACCGCAAATCTATTTTCAATATGATGCTAATGGTAGAAGTCTTTGAATCAAGCATTGTCGAATTGGGTTCCATTATCGGTTACAATGGTTCACGGAAGGTCAAAATGATAGATGATGCTTCGAACAATGAAGTTGATTACTTTCATCATCGCGATCGTGGCTAAATGTCATGCTTCAGCCCATTTAGTGAAATAATCCACTGTTACGATGGCGTGCTTCGCTCCATCTTTTGAGATCGATGAGGACCCGATAATATTAATGTACTTACCATTCATGTAACTTCCATTAGTGGAGCTTTTGGAATTTTTTGCTAACAACTAACACTCGTCGCACTGTCTAGCGTGACCAGCTGCATCTCATTTGACATTTGGCTAGCAATACCCGTAGCGAAATATTTTCTTTGCAGGATTTTCCCCGAGTGTGGTCGCCACATTCTCCTTCGTGGAATTATCTCAAGATTCGTTTGATTTCATGATGGACGATACACCTAAAGCAGGGGAATGGAGAAGCCTTTTCTATACATGCATCCTTCTGGGATGATTAGCATGAAGCTTTATGGAAGATCTGTTGTTTTTCATTCCTCCATCCGACAAGGATACCTTGTTGCAGATAACCTTTAACATGAGTCATCTACGACTCCCTTTCTGGCTCCATTTCCAAAAACCAATTAATCTCCATCTGGTCGATGCTCGGAGCATCTTGTACTTTAAATGGGAAAAAGTCCATTTGTTGTGCATTCCCAAAACTGGCCAGCTTGGCCAGTGAGTCGCCATTCTCAATTTATATCTTTGGGGATGTGGGTAATGGTGTAATACTCAAAGTGGGCTAGTAGTTATCGGAACTGGCTAAAATAAGGAGCAAGTCACTGCCCCCAAGCCTGATAATCTCCCTTGACTAACCTGGAATCATAAAAGACTTGTAAAGTTTTCATCCTAGTTCTCTGGCATCTTTGACCTCAGTGATCAAGGCTTTATATTCAACTTCATTATTTATTACGGGGAAGTCGAGTTTCAAGGTGTAGCAGATCGATTGTTCCCTTAGGAGTCACTATCACGACTCTGGAAACAGAACACTGATTGTTGGATGCTCCATCTATGTACATTTTCCATCGGTTGGTTGGTTCTCCACTACTCTCCGGAGAGTCATCTGGTGTAGTAAATTCAGCTATGAAGTCCGCTTATGCCTGTCCATGGATAGCTCTCCGAGGAAGATAAGTGATATCAAATTGGTTTAGCTCGATATTCCATTTGAGCAACCTTCCAAATGTCTCATGTAGTTGTAGGACCCGTCATAACAGCTGGTCAGTGTAGACGTTGATGGGGAGAGCATGAAAGTAAGGACGAAACTTTTGTGACATAATGAACAGGTAGTATGTGAGCTCTTTCATCTCCGAGTAGTTTCTTTCAACAATTTCCAACTGCTTTCCTACATAATAAACCACTCTCTAGATCTGATTATATTCGCGTAACAGTGCGGTGCTTATGACATGTACTGAAACATCTAAATAAATGTATAAATCTTCGTGATCCAACGACTTAGATAAGATGGGAGGCCTCTTTAAGTAGTTCATCGAAGCCAGGAATGCGTCTTCACAATCTTGTGTCTATTCAGAGTTCCTTTTCCTTCTTCTGATCAGGTCGAAGAAATAAATACATTTATCAGTGGCTCTAGAAATTAATTGACTCAAGGAGGCAACCTTCGCATTTAAGCTTTGTACTTGTTTTATAGTCTTTGGCTCTTGAGTATCTCGGATTGCCTGAATCTTCTTGAGATTGAATTCAATTCTACGAGAATCAATAATGAAACCCAAGAATATCCCTGACACAACATTAAAAGAGCATTTCAAGGGATTGAGTTTCATTTCATGTTTTTGGAGAAACTAAACATCTCCACCATGTCATCGATGTGGTCGTTTGATCATTGTTATCTCATGAGCATATCATCCACATATACTTCCATTTGTTTCCCGGTTTGATCTTTGAACATCCGGTTGACTAGTCTCCGGTAAGTAGCTTCAACATTAATTAGTTCAAATGGAATCACAACATAACAATATAGCCTTAGAGCGGTAATGAAGCAGGTGTGCTTTTGATGGGGGGCATGCATCGACATCTGGTTGTATTTGGATTATGCAACCATAAATGAAAGTAGTTCATATCCAGCGATTGAGTCTACCACTGGTTGATCCTTAAAAGTGGAAAGCTGTCATTTAGGCATGCCTTGTTTAGGTCAGAGTAGTCAATGTATGTCCACCAATTTCTATCAGCTTTTCTCACATGAACTGGATTGGATACCCGTTTTGGTAGAAGGCGTCGCGGATAAACCCACTATTTTTTGAGTTTATCCAGCTCCTCTTTAAGTGTAGCAAATCTTTCTGAATCCATCCCACGTTGCTTTTTCTGTATCACTTTTGTTTTACCGGAACATGGTTCGGGTCGATATTCGATGCTTGGCTCACGATAGTCGGTGAAATCACACACATGTCATAATGGGTCCAAGCGAACACATCAAGATTCATTTGAGGGAAGCCAACTAATTCCTTCATCATCGTTGCACTGAGCTATGATCCGATCTTCAGTACCCGTGATGGGTCGCCATGGCTGACCGTTATGTCGATCGTTAGCTCAACGGGTGCACCATTGGATTCCTTGAGTTTAAACATAACTGTTCCATGTAACAATGGAGGTGAAATATGGTTGGTCCGATTAATGACGATTGTTACTCCGGTCGAATTCCAGAGTCTTGTCATGAGTTATTAAGTCTGATAGTGAAGGGCTCTAAATACTTTGAGCGATTATCTGCAAATGGCTGAAGATCAGGCTTACAAGCACATTGAATTAAATACTCGAGTAGGATTCAGCCTCGTGTTGTGCAAAACTGTATAGCTAGCTCTAGCTTTGAGTTTGAATCTTCTTGTATATTCGAGTAACATGCTTTCCATTCAATGTACTCATGATCCATTACTCGTCGTTTGGGTTAGAGTGATGATCAGTTGCCAATGAGCTTGGGCATCTATTCAACGATTCTATCTTTAGGCATCCTTTCTGTCATAGCATCGAGTCGCTGTAAACACCAGGTATGAGTCACCATATTAAGCTGTCACAGTTAGCTTTTGGATAACCACACCTCTGTCCCTAGTCTTAGCTCGATAGATGTTTTGCATGGACAGTCAAGTTTCTTCCAAGTTGTGTTTATTCTTCTGCCTCAACTACGAAGACCGAGTGTTGAATGATGAATGGTCGAGTTGTGTTCATATTAATTCTCCCTCATTCCCCATAAGTTTGGAGTAGATGTTAATAAATAGGAAATCAAGTTATGTCCACTTTAGCTTTATGCTCTTTCCCCTTGAATCATGGGATCGAGTTATTTGTTGGAAGGATGAATTGCGCTTATTCTAGATTGTATTTTGGCGTTTTCTTCCATGGGAAGACTTCAATTCCCAATCGAATTTCAAGCATGAGCTAAGTATAGGACAACCAATCATGTCCACTTTTGATACAGATGTCACCATACTCTAGGAAAGCACCAAAGAATAAATGGTTGAGTCACACCCAATCTATGACAGTTGCTTCCCCGATCAAACAAAGGGAAATGATCAGTATTCAGACAGTCAAGTCACATACATTTTGAACTGCTTTTATAATTGAATCATGGTCAGAGCAAGCGAATGTATGATTATGTCGCATTCATTCGAAGCTGACGGTCAATCATGTCTATCTTGATTTATGTTCTCCCGACGGATTAAAGAATAAAGTTAGCTCAGGAGCCGTCAATTCATGTCCATATGGTTTCATACTCCTCATGATGGATCAAAGTAGAGTGATCAAGAATGAATGATCCTATCGCACTCATTCATGAATTATTCTCATATCCATGCAGTGGTGATCAGAGTTATTCGATGTATGTTCGGTTCACCTCTATTTGAGGTTGGTGTAGATCAATATTGACCATCGATCCAGTGGCACGATATAGAGAGTTCGGATTGATATTGCCTGTCGATCCAAAAGTATGACAAAATCGATCTCCTATAACTTCAGACGTCATTCTGATGTGTTTAGTATTAAGGCCTCTTTGCAATCGTTGCCTTAAGTCATAAAGAACAACAAGCCGAAGCTATAATAAGCGATCATATTTAGCTTTCAGTAATTTGTACTCCTGCCACCAGTCTTGGGTAGTGGAGTTAGTCGAGTTGGGGTCAGAGTTTATGGAACAGTGAGTGGCCTGACCGCACTCATCAATTTGTTTATACTCATATCCATACTCTGGGATAAGAGTTTGTTGGTAGGTGGTTGAATCGCACCTAATTTGTGTTTATACTCCAATTCATACTCTAGGGACTTAAAGTTATTTCATAAAATAGTCAAGCACATTTTCCCTAGTCATTTCTTCTGCCCTCAAGTCAGGGGCCGAAGTCGAAGAGTGGTCTGTCGAATCACGTTCATTCTTACTTGGAGTTCTTTACGTCCAACCATGGAAAGGAGTTGATTATAGATGGTTGGGTCATATCCGATTTAAACTTAGGCTCTCAAGCTACGACTTGCATCCGAGGCAAGAGTCGATGCGTGGATGGTCATACCACATCAATATTCATTTAGGTCTTGCTTCTACCAAACCCTAGGAGTGAAATGAGTGTTTTGGAGAAATCCGTGCCCGAGCAGGGGAGCAGATGGTCGGATCGCATCCACTTTGAATTGTGTCTTTGCCCTCAAGCCGGGGGAAGAGTTGGGGAGTAGACGGTCGAACCGTGTCCACCTTTTGTGTTTATACTCCTGACCATGCTCTAAAGACTGAAGTTGATTGGTGGACGGTTGAACCACATCCATTGTTTTATGTTTACAAGATAGTCCGCACTTTAGGAACTAGAGTTGATTGATGGACGGTCAGACCGCATCCATCTTTTGGTGTTTATAATCTAGTTCGCATTCTGGGAACTAGAGTTGATCGATGGATGGTCTGATCGCGTCCATCTTTTGTGTTTATACTCCAATTCTCACTTTGGGAACTAGAGTTGATCGATCTATGGTCAGACCGCATCCATCTTTCTTTTCTTTACTCTAGTCTGCACTTTGGGAACTATGGTTGATATTTGGACGATCGGACCATATCCATATTTTTGTGTTTATACTTCAGTCCACACTTTAGGAACTAGAGTTGATCGTTGGACGGTCCGACCACGTCCACCTTTTGGTGTTTATAATCCGATCCACATTTGGGGAACTAGAGTTATATGATGGGTGGTAAGTTGCACCCGTTTTTGATTTATTCTCCACCTGTCAAGTCGAGATAAGAGTTTTAAAATGAATGGTCGAATCACACGCATTCGAGGAATGGATTTCTGCCTATCATCGAGGATAGAATTTGGAGAGTGAGACGGTCCATTCACGTCCACTCGGTGATTGTAGCTCCTCTAGTTTAGTCAAGGAAGGGAGTAGGCGATGGATAGTCGGATCACATCCATGCTTGGGTTAGATGGTCAAGTCTCGTACAATTTTCTTCGTACTCTTCTTGGTAAATGAAGGTAGAGATCCATTAGGTAAATAGTCAAGTCGCATCCACCTCAAGTTGCAGTCGTGTCCTTATGCCGTGGTGGTGGTGGTGATGAGTAGACAGTCAGTCGTTCCTACGTTTGGTCAAGCCCCCAAATTTCCTCATGTGTCCAGGGCAGGAGTTAATGTGGGATGGTCAAATCACATCCACTTTAGTTAGACCTCAGTCTTGCTGAGCTTTGGGAGAGGCATAAGTATTTTGGTGAACTTAAAGTATGAGTTGGAGAGTGGATGGTTGGGTTGCATCCACTCCAAGTGTTTTTCCGGTCTTCAAGTCAAGCGTGGAGGTTAATGAGTAGACCGTCAGTTGTGTCCGCTTTATATTGAATTTTGACCTTGTGAGGCTTTGAGCAAGGCATAGATGTTCTATCAGAATTGAACCACGGAACAGGAAGTTGATGGTCAAGTCACACCCAATTTCTATTTTGAGTCCTTGCCCCTAAGTCAGGGGCATATGATAGCTGATGAGCGGTTGAATCACGCTCGCCTTGACGAAACTACATGTCAAGGCCCATTTTTCCATACCCTTTGAATCGACAATAAACCACACATATCCAACTCAAATTGCACGAAAAGATGGAACATGAAGGGTAATAAAGAAAGTAAGAAAGAATAGAATCTCACACGAATGGAATAACATATAATATCGAATAATATCTTTATAGTGGAAAACTTTTAAATACATATATCAGAGTCTAACCTAAATTCAGCTTGGACAGTTATAGACATATGTCCTTACAATTGCTGACAAACATCAAACTAAAACTTAACAAAGCATAGTGGATAATAGAATATGTTATATGTAGATGAATATCTCCAGCTCTCCTCTGAAAACTCCAACCGTCTTCGACTAAACCTGAAACTACTCGGATCTGACCCGAGTATTGAAAATTCCTGGATCAGGCTTGATAAACCAGCATGAGAAAAACTCAATCATAAATGACAGTGTCATATATCAGCCTTTGAATAAAAATCCTTAAAAATAAAGAGTATCTCATAAGATCATGCCTACACATAAACATGGACGGGTTTTTACCTTATGATAACTAAAAAACTTTTATATCAAAAAATTAGATATTATTTTTAATGGCATCTCTTTGAAATCATTTACAAATAAACTTATTAATCTTAGCTGAAATTATTACCATTATTAAATTCCAGCATACTAGGTTCTACAAACAAAACCATAGGTTCTTATTGGGGAATGGATTTCCATACAAATGACCAGGTGAAGGATCTACCTTCCGAAATGGGTACACCTCTAGATGGATGCCCCGAGGAACAACACAAAGGAACCTCTATCAACACAAGACCGACCTACCTCTTCAAATAGATATTACCGAATATGTCATCCCTCGGTCGTTACTGACCTTTATTCGAGAGCCCTCATAGCATACACCACATTAATTTACATCCCGACGTCATAGCAGGAAGAAATATATCTAGAAGGGGATGACCATACCCTACTTAGGAATGACCCACTTAGCTTTGCCGCATCTAATCCTGTTTCGGTCATTTCCGGTTTGATGAGGCTTGAGGTAACGATTACCTTTTCACATAGCACATATCACATCTCTAAATGTCACGTTGCCATTTTCATTAGCTACTAATTGCCTTACACAAAAATACAACCATTGAGCTCGTATGTCTCAAGGAGAGCTAAGAGAAGTTGCCTTCTCCGCCACCACTGATGTACGTTTGTAAAACCGATGTACCTAATCATTAGAAATGCAATGTCAGACAAACATCCATACAAGTTGTCCAGGAACAGGACAAACCGAAGGCACTCTCCTACTACCACTAGTAGCGAGTAATCCTTGCAATCCAAAAAATCTCCACCACGAGAAGACCACCGCTACAAATATCTCTATAATGGGAGCTACCCAGAGCATGTTCAACAAGCAGTCTTCATGCTATGAAGATCCACAGTCTTCAATAATCATCATCTTCAACATGTCTTCACGTTCGAACGTATACATTGGTTCAAAGTGGTTTTCGGATAGGAATTATCCAAATCCGACCCTGATTCCTCCGAAGCCAATTATCGATTCAAAAGATGTTTAGTTCATATGTGGATATCAATCATCAATCAATTACTTCATCTTTATAAAATATCTTTGTTAGATATATTCTTTTTTTCTTTTCAAGAGTATAAGGAATCATTAAGCCTCAATTATCAAATCATTTGGTTTATTTAAACCTTCCTTAAATCTTGGAATAGTTCGAATTCATTTCTCTTTTACTTAGGAAAACTTTTCCAAATCATTCATTAAATCTTAATCAAAGATTTCTTATATTCAAGATATAACTTTGAACTTAGGGAAAATAATCTCAAATCATTTATTAAATCTTAATAAAATATTTCTTTCTTAACTTTTGACTTAGGGAAAATATTCCCTTCTTATAATATCACTTTCCAAACCATCCATTTGATTTAAAGGATTATTCACCGTCCAAAATCGTGAATATAGTTCGTTTAATAAAACTTTCACATTTAATTTATCAATTTAAATTGATTTCAGACCTGCAAAACAGTGTTTATAAATTCCATTAATATTTTATAAACTTCCATATACAAAATTTCTTTCCTAACAAATTTCATTTTTATCTCATTTATAAGTCAAAATCCAATTATAATTTAATTACTTATAAAACTCTTATTTACAAATTCATTCCTTCCAAATCTTATTATTTATAAAGTCCATTTTAAATTCTTTTCTAAATTTCAATTGCAAACTCATATATTGATTACAATCCAATTTCTAATATTTATAAAACACTTTTATAATTCCATTAATTTTATTTATAAAATACCAATTTTACAAATCTTATATAAATACCGATTATAACAAATTCAAAGAATTTATTTCTTTTCTTTTATCTTAAAAAAACTTAATTATGATCTGTTAGAACATCCGGGCTTTCCTTTCGATGTGTTCCACCCTTCGCCTAAGAAGAGAAAATATAGGCCAGGTAATTTCAGGGCACTGGTCGCTTCATTCCTAACCTAAGTTAAACATGTTGTTTTATCTTTCTAGATTTCACAGGCGGGAAAAATGTACTGGTTGTTTCCGCATTACTCAGTTTGTTATTATATTCAATCTTCTACACTTATTGTTTAAGTAGTATAAACAATTCCTCTTTTCCATTTATTCAAACTCTCATTAAAACTTCCAAATCATCTTTAAATGAATCAATCATTCTTTTAAAATCATTCACAAAATATACAGGAAAGTTGTTGAGTTTAAAACTGCATTTCAAAAGTTGTTTCAAACTGCTGCGAAAAGCGTTGCGAAAAGTGTTGCAAATAGCGTTTTAAAAGCTATATTCTTCAAAACGACCTTTATATCATTTAGAAATCCATCTTTTCAACTTATATATCTTTTAAAACATTTTAAAATATTTTTTCAATTTATTTAATATTTTTAAAACATTAAAAATATCAGTTTTAAACTTTGGTGACTTTACTGCAAAAGCGCGATTTTTTCGAAAAATTGTTTTGGACATATTTAAAATATACAAGATAAAATCTTGATTTTATTTCTTTATTTATTTAAATAAATTTAAATGTTTTATAAAACATTTCTAACTCATTTTAAAACTATCTCCAAAAGGTTCACGCATTCCATATACACCATTTCATTTTCAAAAGGAAAGTAATTTCCTTTGTGCTTATCGACGTGTACTAATGCGACTTGGTAAAACAATTTAACAATCACATCAAACAATCAATACTTGGTGATTAAAGCATATTTAAACATCCATAGCAATCATAACACAACATCAAACATGTATGTACGTAAATAGAGATGTTAAATAGAGTTTCTCACCATAAATCAAAGCGATTAACTTCCTACCAACATTTCAATCAACCAACGTTCACTAATTGATTCCTACTCCATTAAATACTGGCAAATAATACCCTCTCCCTTCTAATAGCTTGGTAGAGGCTTGAGATAGAGGTTGGTCGAAAATATAGAGAAGAAGCGGTAGAGCTTTGAACTTGAATTCTCAAGATTTATATCCAAAAAATAGGTCATCTTCTCTATTATTTTTGACCCTCTTACTCTCAAATTTTGAAAATTTTGTTAACTGAAAGTTTGTTGAAAATTCATTTCTCTCGAATTTGCAAAAAAAACCACTTGATTTTTTTTAATTTTGAGGAAGATATGATAGAATGAAGAAGAAGTATTGTCGGATAAACAAAAATGAAGCCCAAAAATGCACTTCAAAGTATTGAGTTTCAGGTATAGCATACCTCAGAACTGGAAATAGGGATCAACATAAAAGTTGTAGCCACAGGAATTTCATATGATTTGAATTTTTTTTATTAACTTGGTTCTATTATAATCAAGTTATGATCAAAAAAAAATGGCCTACTCTCTAGCTTAAAAACTGGGCCAAAAAATGCACTTGAAAGAAGTATAATTTTGACATATATAAGTTTAGAATGAGACAAAGTGGTCAACATGAAAATTGTAGCTACTGGAAAAATACATCATTTGAAAAAATGAATTTTATATTTTGGTTCTATTTTGAAGACCTTATGGTCGAGATAAGAAGAGGTAAAATATGAAGAAAAGAGAAGTTTGATTTGAAGAGAATAAACATTGATTTCTTTTGAATATTTTTAAATACTTTGACTTTATTTCTCCGTAAATTTTTTCCTATGGCTTGGAGTCCATTAAAGAGGAGATGAAGAAGATGAAGAAGCTTGAGAAAAGAAGAATAAGAAATGTGAATAAAAGTGAAGAAGGAGGTGGGTATTTATAGAAAAAGAAAGAAGTGGTAAATTTACCAAAATAACCTCTTACCAAATTATTAAACTAGTCTTACTTCAACCTAAAGCAATCTTCAGTTTTTTAGTACTTAACATCATACTTTCACTTCTTAATTTATGTCTTAGCCACTTAAAGATTAAGTAAAAAGTAGCATAATTATGTTGGCTTTGATTTGATGTGATTTGAAGTTTACTTTTTCTTACTTTTATTAATTCTTACTTACTTTTACTAATGACTTCTAGAAGTTTTCTAATCTTATTTAGTAAAAATAAACATGTTTAGTGAATTAATTAATACTTACACTATTTGAATATATGTTCATATATAAGAAAATAAAGGTGCGACGACGTTGCGACAACTTTTAATCGACAAAACGTTGATTTTCGAAAAAATATTTTACGGTCACATTTTGACGTTTTAGTTAAAATATTTATTTATGTAAATAAAATTTAAAAATAAATTTGTATAATGCTATTTAAAAATATAAACACTCATAAATTAATTAAAATAACTTATTTAACCATTGAAACTTTCTTTTTCAAAGTCAACATTTTGTCACTTTTGTCGATATAGGCAAATGTTACTATTTTTGTGTATACTTTTCTTTTCGAATCCTATTTAATATTGTTTGAATCATATAATCTTACATATTTTATGTTTAAAAGTACTTTAAATATTATATTTTAAAATGGTCAAATTCTCTGTCGTTACACTGCAAAAGTCTGATCGTGGTCCGTGAAGATTGGTTGGCACCTAACTCTAAGTACTTGGTCACCCGCATTGTTTGAAAGTAGTTTAGTTTAAGTTGGTCATAGTTCACAACAAAATTGAAATTGATATAAATCTTATTGACAAATGAAGCAGCATCGTATGCTCACTATTCCACTTTTCCCGAGCCCTTCTTAGTAGGAAGTCGACCGTAAGTGGTCTAGTTAATAATCAAAGTTCTTTATTGATAGGGGTCGGATGTTCTTGCCCGCTATTCCATGGGGCTTGCACATGTTGTTGAAACTTTCCCTTCCGGATTAGGTTTCCAATCACATCTCGGAGGCATCTGCAATCGCCAGTGTTATGACTGTGCATATCTTGAAAAATACAACATTTTTCGAATTTCTTCTGGTTTTCCGTGGACTCTCTCGAGGCTAGTTTCCAATGTTGCTTCGATTCGTGAGTCTGCAAGTAGATGTTTTCGATTGAATCGTTCAAAGGAGTATATGAGTCGAGTTTTTGAGGTTCTAGGTCATCTCTTAGAATCCGAGTCCTCATCTAAGGACTTAATGCTGCCCTCGCTTTGAATTCCTTCAATCAATAGGCCTACATTGTTCTTTCTCCTAGTGTGCTCTACCTCCCCCTTGCTTAGGTACTAATTCACTTTGTAATGGAAATGATCCAAGGTCGTTGGAGGCTCTCTTGCTTACCAGTCGTCAAAGTCTATCTTGGGGTCGATTCCCCTTATCAATCGATCAGTGTGACATGCTAACTAGGATTGCTCACTTCATTGACAAATATGCTGAATTTCTGCAAGGAATCCTTAAGTGGCTCGCCTAACTCTTATAACAAGTTGGATAATAACATTGCATCCTTGGGGTGATTTACATGCACTTTGAATTGCTCGATAAACTTCTTAGCCAAATTAATGAACCAGGAGAAAGGTTTGGGCAATGATAGTATAAACTACAAGATAGTTACATCTTCTAGGAATATAGGAAAGCGTCCGCATCCGATGGCATCTATCACTTAGCGGAATTCAAATGCCACTCGAATTTCATGAGACGTAGTCCAGTGTCGGTTTTCCCTGATTAAACCTATATGATTGATACATAGAATCTTATTTCATATTCTACACGCTGAACGACTTTAGTGAATAGGTTTCAACTGGGGGAGATGCTCTAGTCATCGTCAATCCAGTCCATTTTCAAGTTATAGCTACTTGTTATGCTTGTGAATGATGTATGCATAGTTGTCCAACATTTGAATGGTTGAGAATGCCAATTTAATGACGAATCAATTAGGATGGGGTCGTTGATCGATGACGATCGTTAAAGTTCCACCCAAATGGGGTGCGATCCATATAAGATAGTAAGGAAGACTTTTTGGGGTTTCACATCAAGTTTCAAGTCATTTGGAGTTCGTATGCCTAAGCTATGAGCAAAGTGAGATGGACTGGTGTTGATAATTTACTTGGAGTCCGACTTGAGAAAATATGCCGTTTGCTTATAGTCAACACCTAGTTTGCTTGGAGTCGCAGAATTTGAAGTGCTGGATCGGTGAAGAGCGGTGCTTGGAGTCATATTGGTGTTTTCTTGTGGAAAATCTTGGGTTTACCCGAGTTTGGCTCTAGGCCAAAGTTTCTTGGGTTTGCTTTGAGTTAGATGGGTGATTACATTTTGTCAACCCTTAAGTGAGCTCTTCGAGGACCATACCCGTCAATTCAGGAGTTTGGAAGCTGATCAATCGTAAACGGACGCAATCCACCCGGGAAGTTTGATCCAGTTATCGATCGTAGTTTTTTTCATATCAACTTGGTTCTTCTACCTTTGGGAGTTTCGTTTGAGTAACAGCTCCTCGTCCATTACTTGGCTGCAATTCAGAAGCTGCCACTTGATCCCCTATGTCTCGGTAAGTCATGAAATGCAAGGGAAGTGGATAGAAAGCATCATCTTTAAGTTAAGTTTCGTCTTTTAGAGCCTTTTTCTTAAAATTTGGATCGTACCCGAAAAAGATCTTTTTGAAAACCAATCGGTGTAATGAAACGATCGATTGAAACAACAATTGGTTGAAAACGATCGGTTGGAATGCCAAAGCGGTGGAACGATCAGTTGCAGCAACTATCGATTAGAATACCAAGGTAGTTCAAATGATAAGTAGAAATGGTAACCTGGAATAATTGGTGGCAGTGATCTTGGACGATCGATGGCGGTAATCTTGGAATGATCAGTGGCAGCAATCTTGGAACGATCAAGGAGAAACGATTATATGAAACGACCGTGCATAAAAACGATCAGTCTAAATTATATTGGTGGAACGATCGGGGAGAAACGATCGTACAGAAAAAATGATCGGTCTAAATCACGTTAGTGGAACAGTCGAGGAGAAACGATCGTAAAGAAAAAACGGTTAGTCTAAATCACGTTGGTGGAACGATCGGGTAGAAATGATCATATGGAACGATCGCATGGAACGATCGTACAAAAAAATAATTGGTCTAAATCACGTTGGTGTGAACAATCAAGGAGAAACGATCATGATCATACAGAAAAAACAATCGTACAAGATTGTGCAGCATATGGATTTGTAGGGAACGATCATTCATTGAGGATGTATGGAACATGGCCGATAATCAGTCGTTCACATATGCTTTAAAACTTGAAAATGTATGCACATTGATCAAACACATGACAAATCGATCGCTAATATCATGATTTCCTTCTTCCGCAAGGGAAGTAGACTTGGCTTCTCTAGCCATGGCTAATAGTTTCCTTGTATATCTCTTTCACATCTGAGTAGAATAGGCAATTTGTTGGTCGAAAGTTTGATCTATCTCGCGAACATGAAAATCCACCAGTAGAAGATGAGATCCAATCAAGTCGAGAATTCATTTCTTAGTGAAAGCATCAAAATGTTAATGCCAAAAATGGGCATCAACGCCCAATAGAATCTCGTAGAGATTAAATGATAAATGGAATTAAAACATAGTAGAAAAAGTAAATAAAAAGTAATTGAACACATAGATTTTTATAGTTGTTCAACAATCTTGGCCTACATCTACTTCATATTTTTATTGATCTTGCGCTTGATTATGATTACAATAATGTTTGGACTGCTAGGATCCAATAGTACAAGAGTGAAGAATAAAAATGGCAGAGCCTGGACAGCAGAAAGAATGGTCCTCTTTGTGAAGAATGGTAGCTATATTTATAGGGGAAGATGTGCATGGATCTGGCTGAAAGTTTGTTGGACGAAACTACAGATTCGTAGGGGCACACCATAATGATCAGTGTACATAACTTGCCGTTTTGAAATGATCGGTATAAATTATACCAATCGTTATTTTTGCCTCCAATTGTCATGCAATCGTTTGTGGGGGGTCCTACATGACTCTAGACCTTGCTCATAAAATATGAAGTAATTTTGAGTTGTATATTATGAGATATTGATCGATCTTCATCAATTTATGCTGTTTTATGGATCGTTCTAGATCGATCCACATAAATTCTTCATTTGTCCATAACTTGAGCGTATGAAATTTAGTTGATTTGAAATTTGAAATGTAGCCTCACGGGGCCTTCCTTGTCACTTCATATTGATTGCACCTTGATCGGGGCCCGGTCCGAATCTGCTCAACCATCATCCATAGCCTTGCATATCATTGATTCCCAAGGTTGGTAACCAGCAGTTTCAGCCAAACTACGGTATCATGGCCTTGTCAAAAAGTGGGATAATATAACGGTATATAAAATCACAAAATCAATCAATCAAATTCAGTCAAATCTAATCAAATTCCATATAGGGATAAACCATCACCATCTGTCAATCAATCAAATTCCAAATGGAAAAATCTAACACTAACATTATTTTAAAATATCAAATGATTAACAAACAAATCTTAGCTTAGGTTTAAAACTTTCCTGATTGTCCAAAATATAGATAATTATCTAAGCTTAACGTTTTGCTTATGAGCCTTTGGTTATTGCTTAAAAGATTATATAAACTCACTCGGACAAAATGGAGAGTTATACTCTAAATTTATTAGTTTCTTATTTACATCAATTTTTCGAATTCACTCAAATTTGTGTTTTGTATTTTAATCAATACTAAAATTATTTATGAATTATTTCATAAATTTTCACCTAAGTTTAAAAATATTTTATAAAGATATATATCTTTATAAAACATCAAAACAAAAACTTACTTTGTTTTATTTATTTCTATAATACTCCTCTATATCCTAAGAGCATATACAAACACAAATTTATTTACTTTTTCAAAGATCTAGATGGAGATTAAATCAAATTATGGTTCCTTAAAACCGAGTCAACCTATTAACCTCTTTAACTTAGAGTGTTAATATGAATGATGTTTCATGGGTTGACTCAAAAACTACAAATAGTTTACACTACTTAGAAGTTTAAAACAAAACTCATGGTTCTAATAAAACAATGTTTATAAAACTTTCTTGTCCAATTTAACCCATTTTAAACCTACGTTAAAATTTCCCTTATCTTATCTAAGGGTAAAATCTCATTTATCAAAACAATCTCTTATCAAAAATACTATTTTTTATTTTGAAAATAATTTCCTGTTAAGGGAACTTAAAAATTAAATACTCGATTTTTAATTTACGAACACATCTTAGAAAGCATACTAAATATATTTTATATGCAATAACTTCAACCAATTTACTTATTAATACTGACTTTGGGTTCATTCGAATTTGAACTCTTTTCAATCGCATAATGGTAAAGAGAATAATTTACTAAGTACTACACAATGTTCGCCAAAGCAAACAACAGATCGTCACTTAGAAGATTATTCAAATTACCACGAACCTAATCGAGATGTTTTCCTCCCAGTTATCCTATAGAAAATGCATTTCATTTTACATTTCTTAAAATATTTTCATTTTTAAATACTTCCAAAAGTAGTACTATTCATTCCTTAAAATCCTTTTGAAATTATTTTCAAAAATTCTAGGATTTAGATTCAAAAAATCCTTTTTAAACACATTTTTAAACTAAATTTATATACAATTTCCTTTATATAAAATCATCTTATGTTATAATAATTCTTCTTTATTAAAATAGAATTTTCTCCAATATCAATTCTCTAAATGTCTTATCCTACCATTTAGATTATATTAAACAACTTATATTAAAGTTTAATCCTTTACTCACCATTATTAAAAGGTGAATTTAACTTAATGTTTTCTCCAAACACATTATAGTCAAATGGTGAAACTTAATTCATAAGGGATTTGTTATAAATCAAAGCGATAGATGCAAATAAATCGAGCACAATTTAACAACTAACAAACAATAGTCAACGCTCCTAATTTAATTAAGCATGACTGAACAAACAATAGTTATAATAAAAAAATATTATCACATTTAAACAAACACATTCTATAACTTTATAAAATTTTGAAAATAATTCCTTTATATATATAAAGTATAATCCTAGGCAAAATATTTCGTTTTCCAAATTTCAAAAATTCAATATCATGTCCATTGGTCTTTTTCGAGTATTTAGAAATACTTATCGACATCGTGACATCCCACATCTCGAGCAGAATTCATAAACAACTCAATGGACCAATTAACACAATACGTTTTCTTTAACATTAACAAATACGCTCGCGAATGTATATAATACTCTCAAACTCATTTTAGGGTATTACTAATCCTATCTCTAATAGGCCATACCCTACCAAAGCTAAGCTTAATCTTTAGCTCTGATACCAAGCTGTAAAGAACTAGGATTTTCATCCATCAACAGTGGGTACACCCCTACCGTAGCTTACACCGGTACCTTCCATTTGCTTTTACCGTCAGCCTCTCGACTGTAAGCCCATCTGTCCAACCGACCTAGAGGACATGTATGAGTAAGAGTCATCTGTTCGCCACCTAACAAGAAGCGGGAACCCCCTATCGTGTTGCACCATCTCTGCCTAAGCAAATGAGATGTGAAAATACCCTAATGAGAGCAACCCTACATAGTTTGGCCTCCTCTCACGCTTTGGATTTAGTCATTTTTGGCAAAGGATGAAAAAGCTCAAAGAGCGACAAATCGTTTTTAAGGTGACAATACACCATGAAGAAAGCTGAATCCGATAATTGATAAATAACCTATCGGGGATAATTAAAATGATCGTATATGGAAGTTAAATATCACATATTTAGCACTACTCGTTGATTCCAAACAAGTGCTATCACTCGATTGAAAATGAAGCCATGCAAGTTAAGGTAGTGTTACCTCTACGCATCGCCTTTGAAGACATTTTTAACATTCAAGGTAGTAACGAGTCCAAGCTTAAAAAAATTTAGCTTTAAAAGTATGACTAAATCCTATCTATATAAGCAATAACGTTTACGGAATTACTTTTCCATAACTGAATTGGACTTTACTTTTTAAAATTGAACTTGTACTTGATTTCCATAATACGATATTGGTAAAAACACTTTGGGAATACAATTTAAAAATGATCTTTTAGAAGATAAAATTTATAATACCAAGTGTATTAAAATAAGGGTAAAAAATGTCATTAAAAAATTGTTTACTATAACCCAAACAATTTACACTTAGCTTATTTATAAATAATTCCTTTTAATGGACTTTCTCATTTAAAACCAGCATTTTTAAATTTAAAACGATATTTATTATCCCAAAAGAAAATAAAACAATTTAAATACAATTTAAAACAATATTAATTATCCCTAAAGACAATCAGTCCCATTCATAATCTCTTCTGAATAAATAAATCCATTATCTTTAATAAAATAGTTAATTATTTACACTTTTATATTATCAGTAAATTAACTTTAAAACCTTAATTAAATCAGTTTATTAACTTTAAAACACTTTCATTAAATTAGTTAATTACTTTAATCAATTTTATTAAACTAATTAATTTACTTTAAATATCATTAATTGAAAAGATTTGTTATATTCAATTTATCATTAATTAAAATGAATAATTAATCTCAGACATCATTAATTAAAATAATTAATAAATTTTAAATACCATTAATTAAAACAATTAATTAAGTACTAATAATCACAAATTAATTGGATTAATTAAATTCAAACCTCATTAGTTAAACGATTAGTTTAAAACATCATTTTTTTTAAATTATTAATTAACTATAAACCATCATTAATTAAAATGATTAACTATATTTCAAAAATCATTAGTAAAACAATTAATTAAATTTAAAAAATCACTAATTAAAATAATTAAGTGAAGTTAAAAATCATTAATTAAAATGACTTAATTAATATCAAATCTCATTAATTAAATAGATTAAAAAAATTCAAACATCATTAATTTAAATGATTAATTACATTCAAATATCAGAAATTAGGATGACTAATTAAAATCAAATATTATTAATTACTTTCAAATATCATTGATTAAAATTATTATTAATTTTCAAAATCATCATTAATTAAAATAATTAACTAAATTCAAATATTATTACTTAAAAAGATTAATGAGATGCAAATCTCATTAATAAAAAAGGTTGATTAATTTTAAAGATCATTGGTTGAAAGGATTAATTAATTTAAATTATCATTAATCAACATGATTAATGAATTTCAAACATCTATTTTGTGAAAATACAAGCTCAAGTCCAAAACGCTCATACAAAGTTTTCCCCGAAGCGTTCTGGTTTGAACTAAAACCAAACGGACGTTCGATTTTAGCCAAAAATTCCACTACCTCCAAAATCCTCTGAATCAACTCTATTGCAAAGATAATGCCCATACGAGTGCAATGCAACAAACGATGTTCGAATCGGACCTCGTACGCAAAAGATATTGAATTTATAAGTTATCAATTACCTTATAGTTGATTAATAACTTAATTTACTATTAATTACAACATTTTCCATAAACATCTTCTTGCCCCAACTCAACAAAATCGTGCACATGTATCGCAACCCACCATTAGCCATGCATGTTCAAGCCATGATACGGGGCTATGCTTTGCTAAACGACGAATCGACTTCGCTGAACAACTCCATTGCTCTGCATCTTTTAAACGCACTCAATCCCCTAAAACTTCGACCACCAAACAAAAACACGACATCATCAGGACCTCCCCTCCCCTTCCTCCACACGTGCCAGGTCGTGATCCCCCATAAGCCGCCGTACAACCCCAAAGTCTGGCCATAGAAACCTCTTCCAATGTTAAATCTAAAACCAAGCTTCAATTCACCTAAATTCACCTAAAACTCCAACTAAATCAAGCCTTAGTTCCAATGCCATAATCGGCTAACAAGAATGGATGAGGCAAAACTTATATAGATTTGAAGCCTAGGGCTACACAAGATTGTAGAATCAAGAATTGCAATTTTTAGTTGAGTATGGAATTTTATTTTTGATTTTGAAATTTGATTTTGAAAAAGGAAGCTCAATTTTGTTAACATGCAAGAATTTTAAAGGGGAATTGAGTATGGGTTGAAAATGTGAGAGGTAACATGAGGGTACGGTTTGGAAAGGTAGGGTATGGGCTAGCAATATAGGGTATATATATTTTATTTGATAATATCCAATATAATATATCTAAAAATCTCGAACTCCAATCAAAGCTTGTCGATTGGTGTTCTATACTAAATACCCCTATTTAGAACTCAATAGAACTAGTTTCGAGACCTAATTTCAAAGTATATGGAAGTTATCTTTTTAAATCAAATTATATAAATTTAATTTTCTAAAATTAAATGTTATGCGTTTCGAGCTCGCATGACCAAAGGTACATCTGGTCATTACAAAACTAGATGGCATACAACAATTTATTACTCCAAATCTAATGGCACTGATTTTGTCATGAATCTAAGAATTGCTTGGGAAAGATAATTTCACATTTTGGAATATCGTTTTATAGTTTCGATCAATTTATCGATATTTATTCGATCTATTTATTTTTGTAAATAAACTTACAAGTTGAATTCAACAACATTACTTATTAATTAAAAGAAGTTAAATATAATTATTAAACCCATCTAATAATATTCAATTCATAAATTCAAATACCTAAATGACCACTATATTTGAATTTATGTTATTAAATTCCAATATCCTATTATTTAAATATTTAAATATTTAAAATTAAATAAATATTCAAAATCAGATGGCCAAAATTTTGGGTGGTTACAAATCTTATTACAACATTTTTTAGAAGTTGAATAGAACTTGCTGCAACTGTGTTCTTAGTTGTAGTATCATAGTTTTCAAATAAAATGTTACAATTTTGCAACTGTCATCAGTTGTAAAAGGTCCTTTGCAACTTCTTTTATCGGTGGTTAAAAATCACCACCGCAATGGGTTTTTGCAACTGTCATAAATAGTTGTAAAACGCAATCATCCTATTGCAACTTCACGTATTGCGACTAGCGACTGCCAGTTGTGAAAGGCCTATTACAATTGGCATTGGCTGTTGCAAAATGGGTATTTTGTTGTAGTGTTATTTTTTAAGAAATAACCTCTTCATATGTACTAAAATTTTAAACATTTGCATATACTATTCCTTTAAAGTAATATTAAAACTATTAGTAATCTATCTCAAAATGTGAATAACTACACTCGTTTGCGCATAGATTAACATATACATAAGTGAATTCATATGAAACTTTGTATAACATTTTCATCCAACTATTACCTTATGATTAAACAGGCATCCATAGAAATATTCTAAGAAATAAAATATACATAAATTATACTAAACTTATCTTATTAAATTCAAGATGTACCGATATCATAAAGAATAGACACAATAACAAAAAAGATGACTAATGAAAATGAGTATCTTTCCATGAGTTATAAGCCTTTTTTCAGCGACAACTTATCTTGATCGGAGATATAACATATTTACTACCCAAATGATGTAGTTTATATGCTATTAGGAGAATTATACAATATCAATGTGCATATTTTTGTTCCTACAATATGGATCCATGCAATCAAGTTTGGCATTAATGTTTACAACACATTCCTTCTCATCGGTGTCGCTAAAACATATAAATAAAGTATAATTAGAGACTAAGGATTTTGAAAGATGTATGCGTCTTTCTTTGGTTGAATAATTAAATGGATATAATATAATAATTTAATCATGTAATTATATTTTACCTTTTATAGTTGAGAAGCACTGGGATATGGCAATTGATTTTGATCCACAACTTTAAATCACAAGTTATGTGATCATTCTCATGTAGATCTTTGTTTATCATGAGTACCACATATGAAAATATTATATAATCAACATGGGAAGGCGATAATTCTAGTCCCTTATTATACCGAGCCAATTTTTCGGGACCACATGATTGAGTCATATGGGTCATAAAATGAAAAGATGGATTGTTTTAAAATATAATAGTAGACAGAGAGCTGAACTAACTAACTATATCTTTTAGAACTCAAAGTGGAATGGATCAAAATATAACATAGGTAAAATAAAAAAATCCACCTATATACAACATAAGTCATACATAGTCTTCACACATACACACATTATCACATAACATATATAATAAATATATATAAACAAATAACATATGTAAATGTCTTCATAGTCACTATCTTCAAATACCATATAATCCAAAGCTACAATATTAACCTATAGTGTATGAGGAGGGGGTCAGACATATATCTTTACTGAGTAAAAATATTACCAAGTATGTATTGCTACCATGATTTCATAAACGTCATACGAGAGCTAACACTTACTATACCTGTAACCTATCTCACCTGCATTAAAGAGTTAGTTAATCATACCCGTTACAATATTGAATTACTATGTTATACTAAACAGCATTAAATACACAATAGAGTCAGTTAAACATGAACCAACCCATACTATACACAAAAGAGAGAAAGAGAAAGAGTTAGTTAAACGTATATTAACCCATTGATACACTAAAGAATTAGTTAAATGGAGACTAACCTTAGGATAGAGTTAAACATAGACAAACCCCATATATGTAAATAAGAACATAAGTTAGATAAACGTACATTAACTTGTGTACACATAAAGGATAGATAAACATGGCCGAACTCCTTTAATAAACGACTCAACACAATCATCACAATACATAATAGTCAAAGCATGTTTTTGGATATTAAACACTTTTCAATGTTATTGAGAAACCAAAATGTTGCTCACCTTCCATTTCATATAGGCCTAATTGAAATAAGAATGCTTCAGCCTTGGTTTAAGTTCAACTTGGCAATTTAAGCATGCACCAGTGGACTGATGCATTTAACACTGATGGACCGATATATGTCTGAAATACATAGTAAACTGATCAACTTAAACTCTTTCTTCCCCAATTTGACTTTCCCTGATCATTTACTACTTTGATATGTTTTTACACCTCATAAACATCTTTATAAGTGTCTTAACCATTCGTGTACTACAAATCAAAATTATACTCATAATTTCATCCAAACCGTCATAAATTGAATCGGTTACTTCACTCTGCAGATAGCATGTCACTAATACCAATTTAACCCTACTTCAAACATCATTAACATTTTCTAGTCCCATAATTACTTCAGTTTCAATATTTAATCCAGCTAACCAAAATTTTAGATTTATCAATCCTAATTAGCTATCACATGACGAAACTACTTTGATGTGAACAACGTATAGTCAATAATGATTCCTACTCAACAATCCACGTTGCCAAGCCCTAGAAATCACTTAATAGTCCTTGATTTTTTTAGCTATCCAGAATTGTAATCTCTAAGTTTCTCGGATTTTCAAATGATGGATATCTTCGTGTTGCCCTTCTCGCGCTCGTTGAATAGATATATATGTGGGGGGAGGGGTTTGTTTATAATTAAAAGAGAAAGAGCAATGGCATAGAGGAGAATGAAGAAGAAGAGTAACTGAAAAAGTACATGAGAAATGATTGAAAACTAATCAACTCGTTTTATATTGTCCTAATCGGCGCTTCCTCCAAAGCGGACCTTGGCCCGTTAAACAAATCAAAACCCGTTATTTTAAAATACACGTAATTCCTTCATATGAACTCCAATCCTGACAAACTAGTATGTCACCTTGACCTGAATAACCAACTCTCTGCAATGGTACAGTTTCCCTTGCCTAATTCCAATGTTTTAAATTTTTACCATTTTATCATTGCTAATAAAATACGTGGCTAAATATCACGTAGTATTGCATTTTGCTCCTCTTAAAATGAATTTCACCCTCAAAATTTAGAACGCAACCCCTTTTACGTATCTCCATATCTTATACTATATAAACATATATTTATGAAAACATAGGATAATAACATGCCTTATAGAAATCTTTCTCAAAGAAAGGCACTCCCTCTTTATATGGTCCATCTGATTGTAGCTATAAAATTTTATCTTCAAGACCTTCACTCTATAATTTCTTCACCTTATGTCATCTCATATTTCATTTTCCACAATTTATGTCTTACTTGCCGCTTTTCCACTTAGACCTTCGAGATCTTTGCACTTAGCTTTAGTAATATTCTTCATGACCGCCTTTTAGAAGCCTCCACAATAGTGGTATTCAACAATATTGCTTCAAGTAAAATTTCGAACGTTGCTCCCATAAGAATCTGACTAAGCATTAATTCTCAAAGTGGCAAAATAAATCCTTTTGCAAACTTCATCTCCTTCTTAGGTGCCATTTCTGTCAATTTAAAACCAGACTTCATTAATTCATCAAAGCTATTAATATACTCCTTTATAGTGGAATTCCCTTGTTTGAGAATAATAAACTTCTCAAGCATCACTTCCTTTTTAGATCTAGGCAAAATTTTCATCTCACATCTTCTTTTAAAACAAGTCTAGGAAATTTCATTTTCATTGACTTTCTCTATAACAACGTCCCACCAATTCATTGCTTCTCCCTATATGCGCAATGAAGCAAGCCACCCTTTTACCTTATCCCTCAAATTTAGCATACCAAATATTATATCACATGCATGCAAACAAGATCATGTCTTCAAGAAAGATTTTGTTCCTTTAAGCGGCTTGCCATCCTCAAAATCCTTCTATGGTTTCAGAAAATTCAACCCTTGTATATGAACGACATTTCCACCTTGCATCCAAGTTACAGGCACCACTTCGTTAACGGTGGCCTGATTTCTAGCTTAAGATAATGTGGGAACCAAAGCGAAATGTACATGCCCTGCACTTCCATAATTTAATTTCCAATGCCAATTTTAGTCGAGTTACTAATCTCTGCTATCTGTAAAATTGGATTCAATGTTAAATCCTCCCAATGTGGTAAACAGAGATGGTAAACATAATCCCTGAATTAAACGTTAATACACCCATTTACATTAACTAATACACACACACACACACACACACACACATATATATATATATATTATATAAATATTTACAAGTACGCTCTCTTTACTTAACCTATAGTTCTAATACCAAACATAACAACCTGACTTTTCACGACCATACAATCAAGTATATGAACTGTAAAATGAAAAGCTGGGTTGCTTTAAAATGTAGTGTGAACAAGGTGTCGAAAAAACTAACTATATCTTTCAGAACTTACAGCGAAATGGATCAAAATCCAATATATATAAAATAAACAAATCCTATCTATATACATTATAAGTCATACAGTCTTTATACACACACACACCATCATACTACATACACAATAAATATAAACAAGCGGATAACATATGTAAATATCTTCATAGTCACCATTTTCAAACGCCATAGATGTCAAAGTTACTCAGTTAACCTATAACGTACGAGGAGGAGGGTCGGACACATATGCCTGGTGAGTAAAAACTTTATCAAGTATATACTGCTAACATGATTTCATCAACATCATATGAGAACTAACACCTACTATACCTGAAACCCGTCTCACCTACATCTAAAGTGTTAGTCCATCATAGTTATTACAATATTACTATGTTATGCTTAACCACGTTAAACACACAGTAGAGTTAGTTAAACATGGACTAACCTATCTACAAAAAAGAGAGAAGAAGGTAGTTAAACGTATACTAACCATCTATACACATAACAGTTGGTTAATCAGAGACTAATCCCTAGACATAGTTAAACATAGACTAATATCGTAAACATAAAAAGGAACACGGGTAGATAAATATACACTAACTCACTTACACATATAGGATAGGTAAACACAGCCTAACTCCATTAATAAACAATGCAACACAATCATCATAATGCACAACCATCGAAGCATATTTTTGGACATTAAACTCCTCCTGATATCATTGAGGAACGTGTCGCTCGTCTTCCATTCCATATAAGCATGGTTAAAGTAAAAATGTTTCACCTTTGGTTCTGGTTCTATGTGGTAATGTAAACATGCACTGGTGGGTTGGTGTATTTTGAAACGCACAGTAAACTGATTACCATAAATTGTTTCTTGCCCAATTCGAATTTCTCTTATTATTATTGTTTTGGTATGTTTCTATACCTACTAAACATATCTTATTATTGTCCTATCCATTCATATACCACATATTAATTATATACCCATGATTTCATCCCAACCATCGTAAAATCTCTATATAACATGTCACTATTACCAATTTAACCCTAATTCAAACATTACTAACATTTTCTAATCCCACAATTATTTTAGTATTCATCGCCTAATCCGATTAACCCAAATTCAACATTTATCAATCCTAATTAGCCATCACATAATGAAACTACTTTCATGTGAACAACATATAGTCAATAATGACTCCCACTCACCAATCAACGTCGCCAAGCCCTAAAAATCGCCTAATAGTCCAAAATTCCTATGATGTTAAGAATTGCAGTCCTCTTAAGTTTCTCGAATCCACAAATGATGGATATCTTCGTGTAGCCCTTCTCTTGCTCGTCGATTTGACATACATATGTATGTACATATGTAGTGTAAGTGAGGGGTTATGTTTAGAATTGAAAGAAAAAGAGAGATGGAAGAGAAGAGGATGAAGAAGAAGAAGCATAACCAAAAACATACATGAAAAATGATTTGAAAAATACTCATCTCGATTTTACAATTTGTGAACTGTCACTTCCTCTAAAGGTGTTTTTTGGCCCGCTTAAACAAATCATTACATTATTTTAAAATACGCATAATTTCTTCATATGAATTCCGATCCGAAAAATAGGTATACTAACTCAACCATAAAAATGAGCTCAATGATATGGTACAGTTTCTATCGTCTAATTCAGCGTTTGCAAAATTGCCATTTTTCTCCTACGAATAAAATATACGGCTAAGTATCATGGGGTATTACATTCTCCCCTTAATAAGAATTTCATCCTCATAATTCCAAACACAACCCATTTCCATATATCTTATACTACATAAACGTGTGTGCATACATATATGAACATAGGATAATAACACATCTCATTGCAATATTTCCTAAAGCAGGCACTCCCCCTTCATATTGCCAATCTGATTGTTGTTATAACATTTTATCTTTAAGACCTTCACTATGCAATCCTTCGCCTCATGTCCTCTCAAATTGCATCTTTCATACCTTATGCCTTGCTTACCACCCTTTCCACTTGGACCTCTAAGATCTTTGTGCTTTGCTTTAGTAATATTTTCCATCGGCTGTCCTTTAGAAGCTTCCACTATAGTGGTATTCAGCAATGCCGCTTCAGTTAAACTTTCGAACGTTGCTCCCATAGGATGTTAACTCTTTAAGTGGTGAACTCAACCCTTTTGAAAAATTCATTGCCTTCTTAGGTGACATGTTTATCAATTCTAAACAAAACTTCACCAACTCATTTAAGCTATTAATATACTCCTTCATGGTGGAATTCTCTTGTTTGAGATTAATAAACTTCTCATGCACCACTTCCTTTTCAGCTCTAGGAAATTTTTTTGTCTCAAATCTTCTCTTATAACCAGTTCAAAAATTTTATTTTCATTGACTTCCTCTATAACGTTGCCCCACCAATTCATTGCTTCTCCCTATACATGCTAAGAAATAAGTCGCCCTTTTACCTCATCACTCAAATTTAGAATACCAAAATTTTTACCACATGTACGCAACCAAACTCGTATCTAGACAAAAGCTTTGGTTCCCTTATACATATTGCCATCCCAATTCCAAAAATTCACACATGGTTTTGGAAAATTCAACCCCGGCATACGAACAACATCTCTACCTTGGATCTCATTTACTTGTGCCTATTCCTTAATAGTGGCCTGGTTTCTATCTTGAAGATAACGCGATAGTAAAGTGGAATGTTCTCGCACAATATTTCCACAACTGCATTTCTAACATCAGTTTCAGTCGTGTTACACATCTCTACTAACTATAAATTACATTCAGATCCTCCCAGAGTAGTAAATTGAGATAGTAAACATAATCCGAGAATTAAATGTCAATATGCTTATTTACTTTAACTAAGACATGCACACACTTATATACTGTATAAAAATATATAAGTACGGTCTCTCTATACGTCCCAATCTACAAATCTGGTAACAAATGTAACAACCTGACTTTTTGTGACCACATGATCGAGTCTTATGTGCCGTAAAATGAAAAGCTAGATTTTTTAAAACACAATAGCAAATAGAGAGCTAAACTAACACTTATATCTTTCATAACTCACAGCATAATGTATCAAAATAGAATGTAGATAAAATAAACAAGTCACATCATATACATCATAAGTCATACATAGGTTTCATACATACACACAGTATCACACTACATATAAATGGTTGTAAATAAATGGATAACATATATAAACGTCTTCATAGTCACCATCTTCAAACACTATACACTCAAAAGCTACTCTATTAACTTATAGTGTATGAGGAGGGGGATTTGACACATATGTTTGATGAGTAAAAATATTAACAAGAATATATTGCTAACATGATTTCATAAACATCGTAGGAGAGCTAACACTTACTATACCTGAAATATGTCTTACCTGTATCTAAGTGTTACTCCTTCATAGTCATTACAATATTAAATTACTATGTTATTCTTAACAAAACTAAATACAAATAAAGTTAGTTAAAGATGGACTAATCCATCTACACACAAAGTGAAAGGTCGGTTAATCGTATACTAACCTATCAATGCACATAAGAGTTAGTTAAATGGAGATTAACTCGCGTGCACATAAAGGATGGGTAAATGCAGCCTAACTCCTTTAATAAACGACTCAACACAATCATCACAATGCACAATCATCGAAGCATGTTTTCAGACATTAAACATTTCCTAAAGTCGCTAAGAAACTAGCATGTCGCTCATTTTCTATTTCATATAGGCCTGGCTGAAGTAAAATTGCTTTAGCCCTGGTTAGATTCAACATGGGAATTTAAACGTGCATCGGTGGACAGGTGCACATACTCCGATCGACCGGTATACGTCTATTTTGCACATTAAACCGATCAACTTAAACTCTTCTTTCCTAATTCGAATTTCCCTTATCATTTACTGCTTTAGTATGTTTTTACACCTCCTAAATATCGTTTATTATTGTCTTAACTATTCATATTCTACATATCAAGTATATACCCATAATTTCATCCAAACCATCATAAAATTAATTGATTAATTCTAATCTCCATACAACATATAGCTAATACTAATTTAACCCTACTTCAAACATCATTAACATCGCAGGATATCCAGAATAATCATGGTATATATATGGGACTGGTGGCATGTAACATGGGGATTCCTTTTGTTATAATATGTTGCCAAGACAAGATTATATGCCCGATGGGAGGCGATAGAGGGATGTTTGATCGAGACGTCGACATGGAAGATTTCGACCATTGACGTTGTCTAGACACGGTGAAGCGAATGCGTACGAAACGAGGGAATGCCGAACCTCAACAACGTGTATGGAACCCAAGATTGGTGGCATGAGAGATTTCGATCGTTAATGCTTCCTAGACACAGTGAAGAGAACGCGGGAATGCTGTATAGGCACATAACCATTGATTATCTACCAGAGCTGTAAGGTTGATTGAGGAGTGTTAGACGCTATGGCAGGGGATGAAGCGACTCCAGTTGTTATAAGACCCTATATTAGAGGGATGTACATCGCGTCAAGATCATCATTTGCAATTGAGAAGTGGAAAGGGTATAAAGATTTCGGAAAGTGGCAATGGAGGATGAAGGCTGTTCTAATGAGGAATGAAGTCCATCCAATAATGTTTTCCCCCGAAGAGTTGACGGCTGACATCTCAGTTGTGGAAAGGAAGGAGATGAAGAAATGAGCATTTACTACTTTACAACTAGCTATGGAAGAGAATGTTATCTCAGAGATTAGTAGAGAGACCACTGTTAGGGGCATTTGGACCAAGATGGAGAATCTCTACTTGAAGAAATATCTGACTAACTATCTGATATTGTTGAAGACATTTTTTACCATGCGGACGAGAGAGGGTACTTTAGTGAAGGAACGTCTTAATTTCTTTAATGATCTCGTGGTGAAGATGAAGACTGTTGAATTGAAGATGGATGAGGAGAAAATAACAATGATTCTTTTTTGTTCTCTTCCAGAGCGTTATATAGGTTTCGCTAACAGTCTTATCTTTTCTAGAGATACATTAACAATGGAAGATGTGATGTCAGGCCTTTAACCTGAGGGATTGAGAGATTAGATGAAGGAGATAAATGAAGGAAGTATAGGTGGAAGTAGTAGTCATGGCCTATTTGTTGAAAGAGGTGGAGAAGATAAGAAGAATTGACATTCTAGAGGGCGTTCCAAGTCCAGGAAGACCGGTAATGGCAGGAGAGGAAAGTCTAAGGGTGGGAAGTGTTTTATCTACAAGAAACCTGGTCATTGGAAAAAGGTTTGTCCAGATTTGAAGAAGAAGGATCTTCATCATTTGCGATGGAGAAGTCTGTATCTAATGATGTGTTGTCTACAGTAGTGTCGGATGTCTCAAACCATTGGGTGCTAGACTCAGGAGCGTCTTTTCGTATGATGCCTAATAAGGATTACTTCAGTTCTTTCATTGGACGAGAGGGAATATCTATTCATGAGTAATGATGCTAGATGTAGAGCAACGGGTGAAGGTATAGTGAGGATCGGGATGTTTGACGAAGTGATACGCACTTTGACAAGTGTCTGGTATTTTCCAGGTCTTCGAAAGTCCTTAATTTCTTTAGGACAATTGACATCTTTGGGATGAAAGGTAACTATCAAGAAGGATAGTTTGAAGGTTTCGAGAGTTGCACTAGTTCTTACGAGAGAAGATGTGTTCTGAAATCTGTATTAGCTGAAAGGAACCACAGTTCTTGGACAGTTGTGTGTTGGAATAGATAGTTCTCGTGCATTGGATGCCATAAAGTTTTGGCATCTTAGGTTGGGTCATATTTCAAAGAAGGTCTTAGAGTTGCTTTGGATATAGAAGATGATCAAAGGAGAAATCTTTGACAAGATGGACTTTTGCTAGGAGTGTGTGTTAGGAAAGCAAATTAATGTATCTTTTGGAGTTGGACTCCATAGATCGAGACGAGTACTTGATTACGTGCATACAGATGTCTGGGGACCATTTACTACTCCTTCTCTTAGAGGAGCAAAGTATTTTATTTCTTTCATTGATGACTTTTCTCGAAAAGTATGGGTGTATGTGATGAAGGCTAAATCAGAAAGTTTTGAGAATTTCAAAGACTGGAAATCGCTTGTTGAGAACCAATTTAGTGCTAGGTTAAAGGTGCTGAGATATGATAATGGCGGTGAATTTGTCTCTTGGGAGTTCCCAAACTTTTTCAGATAGCATGGCATTCAAAGACATTTCACTACACCCGAAGATCCGCAATCCATTAGGGTTGTAGAAAGGATGAACAGGACTCTACTGGAGAAGGCTCGTTGCTTGAGATTGACGGCGGGCTTGTCTAGAGGCTTTAGTGCTGAGGCATTATCAAATGCGGTGCATATCATAAATCGAATTCCGTACTCAGCCATAGATGAGAAGATTCCATAGGAGAAGTGGAGAGGTAAAGCAATGTATCTTGGTTACTAACGAATTTTTGGTTGTCATGTGCAAGTTCACGATACAGGTGATGACAAGTTGAAAGCTAGAGAATACAAGAGCATACTAATGGGATACACCAGTGATATCAAATGGTATCAAATTTGGAACCCTGCTGATCGAAAGATTATTCATTTCTGACATGTTACTTTTGATGCGTCTGCTATGTTCAATCCGAAAAAGAAGCTACCTACCACATTAAAAGATTTTAATAGTCCTAAAGAGATGGAAGAAGTTCCCATGTTCCAGTCAATAGTAGAGTTGTTGTTGATGCTGTCGAGGAAAACACAGTTGATGAAACATCATAGGATAGTCCACAGGTAACTTCTAGTAGTGCTGGTGATGTGCATGAATCTAAAGGAAGTTCAGTTCAAGGTGGAGCTGAAAGGAGTGTAGGCGAAGTAGTACCTATCCGGGTCAGTCGTAGGGCTATTAGGCCACCCGAAAGGTATGGTGATTGGTTGTTTGCGAACCTTAGCCTTGGTGATTAGCTTGACTATGCCCTACGTGTGGTTCATGAGGAGCCGCTTTACCTTGATGAAGCTTTGAAGTCATGTGATTGTTCGAAGTGAATGTGCGCCATGGAAGAGGAGTTAGAGTCATTGAAGAAGAACAAGACTTGGGATTTGGTACCACCTCCTCAAAGAACCCGAGCCATAGGTTGCAAATGGGTATTCAAGGTGAAGGATGATGGGAGATACAGGGCTAGACTAGTTGTTAAACGGTTTTCACAAAGAAAGGAATTAGAGTATAATGAGATATTCTCTCCAGTAGTGAGGCATATGTCCATATACATTTTTCTCGCTATCGTCGCAGCTCATGACTTTTTGCTGGAGCAACTAGACGTGAAAATTGCTTTATTGCATGAAGACTTGGATGAAACCATCTACATGAAGCAGCTAGAAGGATTTTTTGTAGATGGAAAAGAAAATTGGGTTTGAAAATTGAAGAAGTCATTGTATGGACTTAAGCAGTCGCCTAGAAAATGGTATAAGAGGTTTGACTCTTTTATGCTTTCACTTGGTTTTGATCATAGCATCAAAGATGCTTGTGTGTACTTCAAGCATTTAAAGAATGATCGATGGGTGTACCTACTCTTGTACGTGGATGATATGTTGATTGCTTCCAAGGTAATGTTGAAATCGATAGTTTAAAATGAAATCTAAAAGCAGAATTTGAAATGAAAGACCTTGGAGAAGCAAAGAAAATTTTAGGTATGGAAATCCAAAGGGATAGAAAGTTAGAAATTTTGAGCCTCACTCAAAAGGAGTACATTTGAAAGGTGCTTGCTTGTTTTAGCATGGAAGGAGCAAAGACAATCGACACACCCATGCCTTTACACATATAGCTTTCTAGTAAAGGCTCTCCGATCTCAAAAAAGGACAAGGCTTATATGATAAAGGTCTCATATGTAAGTGCAATTGGCAGCTTGATGTATACCATGGTTTGCATTAGGCTTGACATTGCATAGGCGGTTGGATTGATGAGTAGATTCATGGCGAATCCAGGAAAGACGCGTTGGGAAGCAGTGAAGTGTATCTTTAGATACCTTAGAGGAACTCCAAACCGTGGACTTTTCTTTGGTAGCAGAGGAAGAGATTTCAGCTTGGTTGGATTCTGCGATTTCGACTACGCCGGTGATAGAGATCAAAGGAAGTCAACCTTCAAATATGTGTTCACCATTGGTGGGACAACGATCAGTTGGAGAGCGAGGTTGTAGACGATTGTGGCTTTGTCTATTGTAGAGGCAGAGCTCATAGCTGTAGTTGAAGCAACTAAGGAGGCGCTTTATTTGAGGCAACCGTTGTGTGATTTGGGCTTCGCATACGAAGGCGTGGATGTGTACTGTGATAGTCAGAGCATAATTCACTTAGCTAAAAATCTAGCGTTCAGCTCGAGGACGAAGCATATTAAGGTGAAAGAGTCGTTCCTTTTCTCGATGTGTGAAGAAAAACTAATTCGTCTTTAGAAAGTTCACACAAAGGAGAATGCCACAGACATGTTTACCAAGTCATTGCCTGTTGCTAAGTTCAAGCATTGCTCGGATTTGATTCGCTTAATGAAGTGCTAGGTGCCACGGGGTGGTACAGGGGGGAGTTGAAATGGTTCGTGCAGACGTTTATTTTCATGGTGGAGATTGATAGGTTTTACATGGACTGGGTACTTTTAACACCTTGTTGATGGGCGGTGGCCTTGTTGGAGTTCGTTGATAGAGTGTAATGGGTGATGGCATTGCCGAAGATCATTAGGTAAGTATCCATTGCTTGGAGCATGAAGGTGTATATGAAGTTGGAAGGCTTGTTTGAAATTCGGTATCAAGGTGGAGATTGTTAGAATGATACCTAAATTCCATTCACGGTTTGAAGAAAATGCCGAAAAGGAGACCAAAACCCTAGGTCGCGGTGATGGTTGAAGCAAATCCTAGCTGGAAGGAAGCTATGTTGAATTTTGGATCGATGTTTAGGAAGAAGAGGTCTCGTTCGGTGTTTGGAGAATAAGGAGTTCATTCGGTAGAGGAGCTCGTTCGAAAAAGAACCAATGCCGAACGAAATGTTGACGAGGAAGAAGTCACGGGGCTTGGAAGGATTTGGTTCGGTGATTTGCCAAACGAGAAATTTCGTTCGGTGTTTTGCCGAACGAAATTTTTGTTCGGTATTTTGATGCCGGTCCAAATTTTCCGCTCGGCATTTTGCCAAACCAAACCAGATGCATGCCGAACTAAACCTCAGGACTTCTATATAGCAGCTACCCCTCCTCATTTCTTCACTCTATAAATAGTGGAGCTTCTTGACAACAATGGAAGTCAAGATTAAAAGCTAATTTCATTCAATTTCAGAGCCATCCTAGAGAGCTGAAACTCTACAGAATTTTGTCTATATTATAAATTCTTCTTATGTATAGCCTCTAAAAGTGAATCAATCTTGTAACTCAAATATTTCAGTGATTAATAAAATCTCCTCACCCCAAGTGGATGTACACTGCCTCACGGTAGTGGAACCACAATAAATATTGTGTTATTTATTTTTCTACATTGCATAGATCTGTGACTGTCTGTTCTGGTGTTTGTCTCTGTTTGTATCATCTCACTACAATCATGATTCAGTTCATTATTTTTCCACTGCATTGGGTTTTCTATTCCCTTAGACCGATCATTTGAAGGGAGTTTTTTCCCCAACAAAGGTATGTTCATGCTTTGGAACTGAAGTAAAACTAGTTCATAATAACAGTTAAAAATTCATTCTAATTTGATAAATATGATTTCATTTGTCAAACAATAGTACTGCGATAGTAAAATTTGATGCATAAGCAAAACTGATTCAAAACACAAACTATTTGGACCAACTAAAAAAATTGGATTGCTCTAAAACCTTTAGTATACATAATCTATGGATGTCTCTTTTGTTGAAATGGAACACTAACTGAAAGAGTGGATAATTATTTGTTATAAACCCTAGTTATTGAATAAGTTTCGGTTTTGTCATTGGAGAGCATTGAGAAATATCGCACTTGCTATTGCTGTTGAGGAGTAACGGTCTACTAATCTATTAGACGATTAAGTTTTTGAGAATCCAACGGTTATAGTGGTGTGTGGCTGACGTAAAATTGCTTTAGGCCTGGTTTAGGTTCAACCTAGAAATCTAAACGTGCATTGGTGGACCGGTGCATGTAACACCGATGGATCAGTGTATGTCTGAAATGCACAATAAACTAATCAACTTAAACTCTTTCTTCCCCAATTCAAATTTCCCATATCATTAACCGTTTTATTATGTTTATCCGCCTCCTAAATATCATTTATCAGTGTCTTAACCATTCATGCACTAACTATCAAGTATAAACCTATAATTTCATCCAAACCATCATAAACTCAGTTGATTAATTCTAGTCTCCATATAATATATACCTAATACCAATTTAACCCTACTTCAAACATCATTAACATTTTCTAATCCCACAATTACTTTCATTTTCATCCCCTAATCCAGTTAACCTAAATTCTACATTTATCGGTCCTAATTAGCCATGACATAACGAAACTACTTCTAATCGAGTTAATTAATTAATATAATCACATTATATCAAGTATATAATAGGAAGAAAATACATTTTTTCAAACAAGATTGGTCAACGAGTTAGATATATGTCACAAATTACATAATTGCCCCTAGGGCATACCCCTAACTCTGTCAATCTCCCACTTGCACTTGGGGTCAATTATGGAATCTTATTCCAACTGCTCCAATCAGTTTTCTCAAAACCAATTAGATCAGTCCCTTAGTGAATAGGTATGCTATTATGTTTTAATTATCTACTTTGTCGATTAACTCTCTCTAACATTGATAAACTGCCTTTATCGTGTGGAACGATTCTAAGTATGTCTTTCAACTTCTAGTGAGCTTTAAGTTCTATCATGACCAATTTCATGACATTGTTATCTTATAACAATATTTTGTGATTCTCAACATTTGGAATCACATTTGCCTCAATTATAAATTTGTGCATTTATATCTATATATACTGGTTTATTGTAGTGCTATTCAAGTTAATGTTCTCAACATTTCATTGAATCGACAACAATTACTTTTATTTTGAAACATTTTCAAATTAAAGATTTTAACCTGAATTTTATCATTGACATGTTATACTCAATATCACTTATAAAAGTTTGTGCCAAACATTCCATCATAACGAGTTCGTTGTTTCTATAAACAATTCTCTAGTATTTCATAAATATGCGAGAACACCTCAAACAACCATTTAGTGATATCAATTTGGATTTTATATTTGCTCCAGGTATCAAATACATAAACAAAACACAATATCATACACAGCATATCCTGTATGATAATTCCTATTGCTAATGTATAAGGAATCCAACTTATAAGTTTTCATTTTAATAGGGTGCTCTCTTGTATAATGCTTTGGGACAATCTATATATCTTTTGTACTCACCATAAAAGACATCATTTACAATCCAAAATTGAGTATGAAAACAACTAAAGTTGATTTTAATACAAGCACATTGTTAAAATCAACAATGTGTTGTTTACTTATTGTGACGCCCCATCCTGAGACCCACACTAACAAAGAGCATTACTCGGTAATACTATCTGCTAGTGCAGAGAATAGGACTCTTAGGAGCGACCATCATATTCTTTTATTAAATAAGTATTAAGTATGTCGATAGTGTGCTCGTTTTTTTTCTCATTTCGTCTTAAGTGGTTCGACATAGTTAATTCTTATCTAATACAATACCATGGTGGCTATAGGATCGATTCAGAACAAAACACAATAGAAATAATATAAACATATCACAAAACAACAAACACAGTCACACACACACACACACACACACATCAAGTACAATACAAAGTGTCAAATGTGGCTGGCGATGCAACCACAAAATATACATACGTCAAATCCCCACTAAAGAATAAGTACATAACCGAGTCACACCACAAGATGGCTACACAAAATCTAGACATCTAATCCAAAAGGTTAATAGAAGGTCCATAGTGAACTGCTAAGCGAAAGCCAATAGTCTAACCTGTAACTCGGTCTGACCTAAGTAACAAATAAACGGGTTAGTCTAACTTGAACAAGATGATTAGAAATGATAAACAGCATATAAGACTTATAAGGAAAACATTCCTTTAATCAAAGGAATGGTATAAACTCGGATTTACATAAATTCAAAGTGATGGAAAACTCCAAAGTATCTCAAGGATTAACTCATGAACACACCAATTCAATATGAATGTTTCCTTCTTAAAATCTACTAAAAATATAACTCCAACAAAATTATATAAAATCTCAAAAGGAAACCACAAAAATCATCAAAAATCACATAACACGAGGAACTCAATTAAGAGTTCAAAACATAGAAAATCTCTTAACTTGTGGAACTCAATTAAGAGTTAAAAACCTCATAAATGAAATCACGATATATAAATAAAATATCATATAGCTCTAGGCAATAAAATATATAAAACAGCATCTTGAAATGGTGAAATCATAAAACATCAAAACTCAAAAAAATAGCGGATTGGTCAGATCCCCGATTGCATGCCGCAGTAATGCTACATGTGTTATCCGCATGTCCTGTACTATATATTAGGTACCTATATCTTGACGACCGAAGTCGTTATATCTCATGACGAACGAAGTTGTAATAACTCGTGTCCGGTACTATATATTAGGTACTTAAGCCACGCAACTCTCCAGGTAGTTTTCTGCCTCTCTCGTCTTGATTTTTCTCAACAGTTTCAGGTACCAACAAGATGATTTTGACGGTGAATTTTTGCATGAACAAAGTCCAACACTCAAACTACAATTCGAAGAAGATCTGGCATGATTTCTTGGTAAAAAATAAATTTATGAACACCCAAAGAAGCAACCATAAAAAGATTTCACTGAAAATTTTCAACTACAGGAAATCGTTTACAATAAAGCTCAAATCAACTAATTTCATCATAAAACTTGTTCAAAGTTAGAATTGTGAGATTTAACTCACTTCAACAAAGATTCGCAGCTATTTATGATGTAAGATGTAAGCTTTCAAGTGCAAATGAGCTCTAAAGACCTGTACAAGCTAAAAGAAGTGCAAACAAAAGATGGAAGTTATAGACAACATCTTTCCTTAAACAGAGAATTGATGATATGAATTTTAGATTTTGATATTGATTATCTGTATTTAACTTAGATTTTCTATTATTCCCATTAATTTCACTAATTTATGAAGTTAGATTTGAGAAATAGGAAGGGAGCCACGATTTTCTTTCTCACCGTTTGTTTTCTGAGGAGGTGAAGTGAAAAAGAGAAAGAAGAACGTACTGTATCTTTCCCAGAATCTTCCAGAAATGGAATTTGGCTTTAGACCCAATATCCACTTATCCATTTACAGTACATAGTTAAATTTTATCAAGTATAATCATATTTCATCTTTATTCTCAATATTAACACACATATTTACATGTAATAAAACCAAACAAATTTTACCACAATTGTTTATGTCGACTGAGAAAATGTTTTATAACTTAATAATAGATGTTTTACTATAAAAATTAATTTCTATCATAAAACCATATTTTTACATAAATATATTAATTTACACTTTTCATTACACAAAACACTATTTTAACATAAAAATTTATACAAAAAAAATTCTTGTCAAATTAAATACAATAAACCATAACAACTTCATTTTTACAACAAAATATTATTTTAAATTCTATTTCACCTTTTATTTATAAATTACATCATAATAAATTCAAATACTTCATTTAAAATTGATAAAAATCACATTTGGCAATAATTTGCAAAATTATTGCATTTTACCAAATTAAAACTATAAAATTCTTATTATCTCCAAACTAACATAATAAAGCTTTTTAAAACTTTTATTTTCATCATTTTACATTTACTTTAACAAATTATTATTGAATTAATTCCTTTATCCCACTTAGTTAATTCAATTAATACCCAAATCAAAATATTTCCATTGTTCTCCATTATAACCAACGTTATCATCTTAACTCTATTTTATTCTTTCCAAATTTATTTTTTATTCAAAATAAACAATTTTAAATCTCCAAATTATTTTTATTTTCCAATATTAAATTATAATCAGCTTTATAGTTTATATTACAGGTAATCACCAAAACCAGGGTTGTTACAGACTTCCCTTATACAAACTGCATCCTCGCAATTTCTAGAGAAGAGCTGTATTCATCATAATTATTTCTTCTAGCCAAGGAAGATATATAAGCTGGATTTTAAATTTTTATCACCCTAAACTCAGGAAGATATAAAATCAAGAAAAGATTGTTCAAGAAATTCTATGGTTTCCCAAGTGTACATATTAGGATTATCAGAATTTTTATGAGCTGAACATCATGATTTCAAAGGCGCCTCGCTTTCGAAACAAGAACACAGAAAAGATGCTACGAAAAAGATCAATTGGGTGAGATCAATTCCTCAGAAGCTTCTCGCATATATTTGGGATTTAGCACACTTTATCCCAGACTCTAAACAACTAGATAATTTTCGACATGAACTTCCGTATAACGCCATAGAAGGAGTCAAACTGATATAAGATTGACAATCACTACGGAAAGAAATGTCAACAAGAGCTAGGTGATTCCTCCAATTACCACCGAGCACATACGATTTCATAAATGCAAGTCACTAGAAAATTACACAAAGGCAAGGCAAACTCAAGGAATAGATTTTATACTTTCTTTTACTAATCAACTACTCTGAGTTTTCAAACCCATTATCTTCAAAGATCAAATTCTTAATTTGATTTAGATTTTTAGTTTAAATTCGTTACTTTTTATTTGGAGTAAATAAATTTTGATTGTTTAACCCTTTAATTCTTTTGCAAATACGTTTTAGTTTGTAACATATTTTTCACTTCAACAATCAATAAGGCTACACTTACTAAATAGAAAGTGTTACATTTTACTATTAAAGAAAACAAATCATCATCATTATTATTCCCAGACCTGCTGCAAAGATATTAAGTTTTAACCTATCAAACCTAAAAATCTGAAAATACTTAAAAAATGAAAGTAGTTCTACTAAGTCTAAGCTTTCCATCAATGTTAAGATCATCAAAATTGGATTTATGGTTTGAAAGTAATGCTAAATTTACTTTTAGCTTGAATCTTAGAAATTTTTATAATAGGTCAGAAATAACCATCCACTTTCAAACTCATTTTAAATTGAAATAAATGCAAAATCTTCCAAAGTGGTATAAAGAAAATTTATAGCTCACTAAAAGCTATTTTATTTACAAAAAGAATGAATTCATTTGGAATTAAAAATCTCGAGTTATTTCCATATCAGTACAGCATTTCCCAAAAAAAATCAGCTTTCAAACTATTTTAAATTTGAAAATTTCCCAAACCATTCAAATTCCAAACTTTATTTTCAAAACAAGCTTTCTATACTAAATCATTTATTCCAAAATCCTCCTTTTTAGAAAACTAAGACATTCTAAAGTTATGATTTACTTTATGTAATTATCTTTTAAAAGAAACCATCCACAAATTAGAAATACATTCATCACTTTTCACAAACAAGCTCTCCAACAATTAATTTTAAAAACTCAGTTTCTTCCATTTGTAAGGGACAAATGTTTGCACAAAAAATGGACAAACACCTCCAAGTCGTATTATTTTAGTTGAGTATGTGTGATTTTCAATGATTTTAGATGAGTATGTAAATATGAGAAAAGTAAGGGCTGAAATGTAAAAGACACGCAGATTTATAGTGGTTCGGCCAGAATGTGCCTACGTCCACTTTATATGTTATTATCTTTCTTCTTCCAGATTACAAGTACAATGCGTTGTATACGAGTGTATGAAAGTAGTTTGAAAGTTCCTTCCTTACTTGAGCTCTCAAACTTGTCTGCCATTGTTGTGCCCCTGCCCCTCTATTTATAGAATGAGGTAGGGGGCAGGGGTCATGGAAGTATATAGCTGCTAGTGGGCCCGGGCTGAAGCAATCTGGACTGGCAGTTGTCTGGTTCGGCGAGGTCTCATTCGGCATGGAGCTTGGACCGGTGGTAGGCTTGGACCGGTTGTGAGTGTGGAACGGTGGTCCGGTGCTTGTTTGGACCGGCTGTGGGGTTGGTCCGGTAGGTCATTTGGTCCGGTGGTTGCAATTGCTTTGGTTCGGTTATGGTTGGACCGGATGTGGGGATGACCGAATGGCCTTCGGTTCGGCATGAATTGGAGATGCCGAATGGACTCATGCCGAATGGACCTTCACACTTGGAGTGCCGAATGAGCTAATAGGCTTGTATAGCCGGATGAAAAGGTACTCCGGATGGACCATCACTGCCGAATGAGCTTGTTCCTTCGAATCGCCGAATGGACATAGGAGCTGATGGAATGGAGGTTGCAAACCCGGGTGAAACTGACACTTCTTGGTCTCGAGATCTTCTGGGTGAGAATTCGCCCAACATTTGCCCCCCAAAGTGGGGCGCGTGCTTGCACGTGTCGCGCTTTGTTTCCCGGTGATAGAAAGGCTTGTTTCGTAACGCCATGGGCTGGACGTTCGTATCCTGCTGATGTCCTGCAAAGGAATTTACAGTTTTAGTGTGGTTTCAAATAACGACCGTTCATGATCGAAATATTTGAGATGAAGTGAACTGTGTCGCTCGGGACGAGCAAGTGTGCCCCGAAGGGGCTTAGCATCGTCGATGCCAGGTTCACGTTAGAGTGGGTCCCTGGGTCGTTTGCCAAGGTGGCTTATCGCCAGCTCAGAGCATGCCTAGGGATCGTTCGCGACCCCGTACATGTGTAAGTAGCTTAGCCATTTCATAATTATCAAATATCCATTTGACCGATGGGCTTAAAAATGCGTGTCAAAGTGTAAATTCCCACGATGATAGGGTTAATGACCATTCAGAGCGTGCCTATGGACCATTCGTGGTCGCGTACACGTGTGAACGATTTAATTCATGCGAGTGGGAGTTTTACGACTTATTCATCGTTGTCATAATCTTATTTTATTAGTTAGTTCTGGAGTTCGGTACTTATCTGAGTGAAGCGCCTTGCGTGCCCCCTGTTTCTGGTTTCTGCTGGTAGAGACAGTTTTATTCGGTTGTTGGTTGGACCGGTACGCTGGTCCGGTATGTTGGTCCGGTAGGCCGAACCAGCTGGTTCGGCAATCCTGAGTTTGCCTATATATAGAGGCTACCCCCCTTAGTTTTCCCTTACCGAACCAAAGAGAGCCGAATCAATTTTTAGCCGAACCAAACTTCTGCCGAACCAAGCTTATACCGAATTAGGTATATATTCTTTTGCCGAATGGTTTTTTATCACCGAATGAATATGATTGCCGAATGCACACGAAGGGTTTTGTTTTACCGAATGATATGTATACCGGATGTGTTTTTTAGTGCCGAATGGACTTATGACCCCATTGCCGAATGAACTTAAGTCCCTAGTGCCGAATGGACTTATGACCCCATTGCCGAATGAACTTAAGTCCCTAGTGCCGAATGAGCATAAGACCCTAGTGCCGAATGAACTTTGTATTCGGTCTTTGGGTGGAACTCTGGACTTATGTATGCTTGCTTGTATTCTTGTTCTAACATCATGTTTTTCACTTTTGTGTATGCAGATAAATGTCTCGCAAGGCGGAAACACGATCAGACAGACGGAAATCCAAGGATGGAGGAGAGTCTTCTTCTGTGCCCCCAGCCCAACCAGGATCCGGGCAACATCGACCTGTTCCGAGGTCGTTGGTGGACGGACATGGTCCACAGGAACTTCTGGTCTCCCCTCCCGACTGCTTTCCTAGCTCCCTAACGGAGGAGCAACTTGACGTTATATCCCGTTCCTTTGGGATAGACAGGGCTCTTATGCTGTTACCGGGGGAGGGGGTCATGCCATATGATCCCCCTGAGGGGTACTTCGCTTACAGCCGTTACCATTGTATGTGCGGGGCTATTCCTCCAGTCAACGCCTGGATATTAAGCTTCGTCACTTATCTGAAGGTGGCTCCATTCCAGCTCCAGCCCAACTCTTATGCCATTCTGGTTTGCTTGTATGCTATCTTCCAGAAGAGATACGGGCGTGCCCCCTCCAACCGGGAAATACGATATCTGTACAATCTGAGGGGGTACAGGAAGGGGTCCCCATATATTAGCTTGGAGTCAGCCGTTTCCTTCAAGCCGGTTTTGGATTTATACTCGAAGTATAGCATGTTCAAGAAGGAATGGTTCTTTGTTAGGGATGACTCCGTCTCTATTCGCCGATTTACCTCCGGATGTAAGTCAAAACTCTACTCATAATTCCTGTCTTGGCTGTAATTCTCTCTCTTATGCGCTTTTATTTCTTGCTAGCGACAGGTGGTTTTGCGGTTGTGGAAGATGATCGCTTGGTTCAGATGGCAGCTGAAATTGAAGCTATTTCCGGGAGAGACAGATCGGCTGCTTATTTGATTAGGAATGCCAGGCTCTTGTCGTATAATTTGATCCTCCCACATCAGTCCGTAGTCAAACAGAGGGACACGGCAGAAGAGAAGGCTGCCCAGCCTAAAGGTGGGGTGACAGCGAAGGGTGGCAAGAGGAAGCCCTTTGCACAACGTCCAGTCGTAGGAGGCAAGAAGCTCAAGGAGTCCGATGGCCCTTCTCCAAGTACTTGCCCGGATGTCCCGGAGGAGGAAGGTGTAGAAGAGGAGGAAGGAGGTGAAGTTGGAGAAAGGTCGGAGGGTGGAGGAGATGGCGATGGTCAGGGTGGTAGCGGTGTTGCTGCGCTAACCTCTGAGCAGGACCTCGAACTGGATGAGGCTCTCCGTCGGGCCTTCGGGGAGTCAGAGGGGGAGTCGGAAACAGAGAAGGAAACGGAGGAGGCAGAGGAAACCGGCAAAGCTGTGGTTAGCACTGACCCATCCTCTAAGGGTTCCTCAGCTAGGGTGCCCCCGGCGATGCAAGGTGAACTTTTGTCTTCTGCCGATTCCATTTTCGATAGGGACTTAGAAATTTTTTACGGTTCACTTCCGTCCTGGAATGAGATCCAGGACTTATTGCAGTATCCCACTCCTCCGCCGGGTTTGTATAACAGATGTGTCTCCTCACTTTTCTTTCTTTTTAACTTAGCACATTTTTTGAATTGCGGATTATTGTATGTTCGTAACACTTGTTCTTTATTCCAGGGGCAGGCCAGGCGGGTAAAACGTCGGATGTTCGACACCGCCTTGAACAATTTAAGTCGAGGAGAGCTTCCGCGAAACCTTCTACTGATCGCACTGGGGACGTAGTCAAGTACCGCCCTCTTCTTGGGGTCATCGAAGAGGGCATTCAGAAAAGGAAGCGGAGCCGTTCCTTATTTGAGTCTTCTTCTGCTTCGCAGCTTCCTACTCTGTCTCCCCCTACTCAGCCTCCTCGTGATACTACGGAGGAGAGCACGGAGCCCTGCCCCCCTCCTCCTCCTTCCAAGAGATCTACTGTCATTCATATAAGGCGTCCCGATGTGCCTTGCCCCGTGCCTCGTGACCCTTTTGCCGGTCATCCTGATCTAGACCCAAGTTTTCGGGACATTTCATTTGATGAGACCACGGGCGAGCACCTACTTCCCCGCAACCCCATGGTACGTGTGCTGGATGAGGCCAAGTCCCTAGATCTTGATCTGCTTACTACTCGGGTAGTTACTATGGGGGACGAGGCCAAGGCTAATATTGACCGGGTGGCCGAAGAGACTAAGAAGTTAATGGAGCATCATGCTCGATTGGTCAAGGCCGGGGAGGAGATTGGGAGTGCTAATATTCGGTTAAGGCTAAAGGTTGCCGATCAGGCCAAGCAGCTTGCCGACCAAGCCATCCAGATCTCCCAGCATGAGGAAGCCTCCCAGCGTCTGAAAGAGACCATGGAGAAGGCCAGTAGGGCGGAGTTACGGAAGATGGAGGTTACCTGCAGGGAGCGGATTAACATGGCCATTACAACGGTGGATGAGGTTCGAAATGCGGATCTCGAGCGGGTAGAGGAGTTGTCGGGGAGACTCGAGGCTGCGGAGATGGCTCAGGCTGAGTTGAAGGAGGAGATGGAGGAGATGAGGAGGTCCCTTAGGTTGAAGGAGGAGGAAATGAGGAGGTCACTCCAGGCTGACTGCTTGAGATACCAATCAGAGAGGGACGTCGCCGTCGCTAAGTTGCAAGCTTCCGAGGCTCGGGTGAGGGAGTTTGAGGAAAATGAGGGGATGATGGATGAGATGCTTCAGGATATGTACTTCCATACTTGGAAAGAGGGCGGCTTGTCTTGGATGGACGATTACCCTCGGGTCATGGCCAAGGTGTATCTCCAGGCTTTAGAGGAGGCCAGGGTGAATGCGGGTAAGGAAGGCGGAGAGGCTTTCAACTTGAGCGCGGTTACTGCTCAGTTCTCAAAGGAGGAGCAAGCGGCGGTGAAGGAGGGGATGCGGCTACTCGCTGCAGAGGAAGCGGGCGTGCAGTTGGATGATGAGGATCAAGCGGCGGATGCTGGTGAGTTATTCTTTTCCCTTTCTTTTCTTTTCGTGTTTTCATAACTTGATCGTTCGTTTAATGAATTCCTCTTCTGATCTGGACAGGTGGGACTTCAGATCCACATGCTGGGGGCTCCGATCCTGCGGCTAAGTAGGCTGGGGGAGTTGGTGATGGAGTGTGGATGCATCTGCCATCTTTTTGTTTCTTTTTTATCACTGTTCATGTTAGTCTTTGATATGCAACTGTAATAAAATTATTTGCAAAGAATAACTTCGTGTGATCTTATAATATAAGCTGATTTTGTCATGTTTAAATGTTGTTGCTATCTTTATGCGCTGTGTGAGAAGTATAATTATGTATATGCCTGTGATTCCACTTGTGTTTGATGTTAAGTTTTTGCTTGAAATATAATTTCACGTTTTGCAATGTCAGTGTATGAATAAGTTATAGTTACGCATTTATGTACAAGAGAAGAGAGTACCGCCCTTTATGTTTTATTCGCAGGCGGTAGCTTTGAGTGTCTTGTGTAACTGTTCACGGGTATAGCAGAGCGCCCTGCTACCCAGCACGCAGGCTTAGAGCCTCATGAGTGAATGCTTCCTATTTGGTTTCCTGTACTTTAGAGTTTGTTATACAGGATAGGAGAAAAATATTTAAATGAAATGGAAATATAGTAAAAGTAAAACTTCCAGTCACGGAAGGCCGTCGATGTGCTTAAGTTCGTGGCAAACGGGTTTTGTAGTCACTTTCCCTAGCTGTGGGTCTTGGAGACATTTGTCACCCATCTTACGCCTCCGCGGGGAGTTTTCTTTTTTACCACAGCCGCACTTAAGACACATCGGAGCCGAGATCGCGCACGGTAACTACCCGAACCGTTATGGTCCGTAATCGTGGGTATTATTCGATTTACCGTGGCCGGCTAGCGTGGGTGCCGTTGGCCGTGAACTACCCCTGGCTGGCCACACCTTATGTTGGGGCTTAAAGTAGGTTCACGGTTACCGACGAGCCGAACGCCGTAATGAGCTGCCATCGGCTATAGTCGGCCTTTATGATGACTTATAATCGGCTCATTACAGTTGGCTTTGAGGGCAGGCGCGCAATGAGTTAACCCGCAGCAGAGGGATGCTGGAGCAAAAGAGTCTCATTGGCGAGTGCATAGAATCGTGGCGTACCTGTTAGGCCTAGTCTAGATGAGGCCGCGGTGCGTCTTGAGTGGAGATGCCATAGGATTTTGTTCAACAGAAAGGGATAAAACTTAACAAGTAGCCAAGACATAAAGGAACAAGTTAAAAAGAGACAAGATTTTTTAAAGTGGTTCGGCACGAAAATGCCTACGTCCACTGGTTCTCTTTGTTAATTCACTTCATATGGGCAGTACAAGTTAAGAAAAGTATCGACGGAGGTGTCGGATGTTCCATGCCCTCTGGAACACCTCTCCGTCCACTGTTGACAAAATGTAAGCTCCGTTGTGGAGATCTTTGTGAATTACATATGGTCCGTCCCAGATGGGGTCCAGTGCCCCGGGGCGCGGAAAGATTCGCCTGAGGACAAGATCTCCTTCCTGTAAGCTGCGATGCTTGACTTTGGAATTGTATAGTGCTGCCACTTTTTGTTTGTGAGCTGCTGCTTTGAGTGCTGCATCGTTTCTCCTTTCCTCAATCAGTTCCAAAGACATGAGGAGGAGTTCTTCGTTTTCTTCTGGGTTGTAGTGGATCCTACGGTGGGAAGGCACAATAGTCTCAACTGGGAGCATTGCCTCCGATCCATATGCCATAGAGAAAGGAGTATGTCCCGTTGATGTTCTGAAAGATGTGCGGTATGCCCATAGTGCCGTAGGAAGTTCGTCCACCCAAGCGCCTTTTGACTTTTCAAGTTTCTTCTTGATTAGGGTTTTGAGAATTTTGTTGACAGCTTCAACTTGTCCGTTTGCCTGAGGGTAAGCTACTGATGAGAAGCTTTTATGAATTCCATGCTCTTGGCACCAGTCGGCAAATTCTTCGCTGTCAAATTGGAGTCCGTTGTCTGATACGATCTTGAGGGGGACTCCATACCTGCACAGAATGTTTTTGATCAAGAAGTTAATAATTTTTGCTGAAGATATTTTATTTAAAGGTTCCGCTTCCACCCATTTGGTGAAATAATCGACTGCCACTATAGCATATTTGGCTCCGCCTCGGCCCGTTGGCAGTTCGCCAATTAAGTCAATTCCCCATACAGCAAAGGGCCAAGGGCTGGTCATTTGAGTAATTTCGTTTGTGGGCAGTCGAGGGATCTTGGCGAACTTCTGACATCTGTCGCATTTCTTAACGAAGTCTAGGGTATCTTTGTTTAGTGTGGGCCAGTAATATCCATATCGGAGTATCTTTCTTGCCAAAGTCTGTCCTCCAGTGTGATCTCCGCATCCTCCCTGATGGATGTTTGTTAATATCTCCTTGGCTTCCCTTCCGGCGACGCATCTTAACAAGGGGCTAGAGAAGCCACGCCGGTAGAGGATGCCTTCTTGTATTGTGTAGTGGGGAACTTTTCTCAAGATCTTCTTGGCTTCGTCACGCCTGTCGGGTAGTATGCCATCTTGCAAATATTTCCGGATAGGAGTCATCCAGGTTCCTTCTTCGATTGCAGTTATCAGATTTACTTGTTCGAAACTTGGGGCTAGCTGCCTTGAGATTACTAGTGCTCCGGGAATGGTGCTGTCCTTCATACTAGCTTGCTTTGCAAGTTCATCTGCCTCTTGGTTTTCTTCTCGAGGAATGTGTTTGATTAGATAATGGTCCAATCGATCGAGCAGCAGTCTGGTTTTCTTTAGGTATGCTGTGAGCCGTTCTCCTCGAGTCTGGAATTCTCCTAGTACCTGATTTACGATAAGCTGAGAATCACTATGAATACATAAGGAATTGATCCCAATTTCTAGGGCCAGTTCCAATCCCGCTATTACTGCTTCATATTCAGCATCGTTGTTAGTGGCCGTGAACTCCAATCTTAATGCATAGTACAACTTTCTTCCCCTGGGGGTGACGATCACAATACCTGCCCCCGAGCCTTGTTCGTTCGATGCTCCGTCTACAAAGAGGTTCCACTTGATGTTTTTTGCTACTTCGGATTGTTCCTTGCCTTCGTTGGTAGTGAATTCGGCAATGAAATCAGCCATGGCTTGTCCTTTGATAGCGGTGCGGGGATGGTAGGTGATATCATACTGACTTAGTTCGATGCACCATTTGAGGAGTCGCCCAGAAGTGTCAGGACGATGGAGCACTTGTCTTAGTGGTTGATCGGTTAGAACCCTGATGGAGTGAGACTGGAAGTAGTGTCGCAGTTTCCGTGACGCGATCAATAAACAATATGCTAACTTCTCAAGTTTAGGATATCTGGCTTCTGCCCCCGTAAATCTCTTGCTTACAAAGTAAACCGGACGTTGTGTGCGGTCTTCTTCTCTTACCAAGGCGGCGCTTAGAGCATGAGATGATACAGCGAGGTATAGGTATAACACTTCACCTTCATTTGGAGTTGAGAGTACTGGTGGTCTCTGAAGGTGTTCGATTAGGTTGAGGAAGGCTTTTAAGCATTCGTCGGTCCACTCGAACCTCCCTTTGTCTTTCTTGAGTGCTTCGAAGAAAGGGACACACTTGTCAGTTGCCTTGGAAATGAATCTGCTTAGGGCGGCCACCTTTCCGTTTAGGCTCTGCATTTCTTTTCGAGTGGAAGGTATCCTTATTTCTTTTAAAGCTCGGATTTGTTCAGGGTTTGCTTCGATTCCTCTGGCGTGGACGATGAATCCTAAGAATTTTCCCGATGATACTCCGAAGGAGCACTTTAGAGGATTCAGCTTCATTCCATATCGGCGAAGTACCCGAAACATATCGTCCAGATGGCTTACATGGTCGTTGGCTTTCCTGGACTTCACCAACATGTCATCCACATATACTTCCATAGTACGTCCTATCAGTTCTGCGAACATTTTGTTGACGAGGCGTTGATAGGTAGCTCCAGCATTTTTGAGTCCAAAAGGCATGACTTTGTAACAATATAATCCGCGGTCGGTGATGAAGCTAGTGTGGTCCTGATCGGGAGCGTGCATGGGGATCTGGTTATATCCGGAGTATGCATCCATAAAAGATAGGAGTTCGTGCCCAGCTGTGCTGTCCACGAGTTGGTCAATTCGGGGAAGTAGGAAGCAGTCTTTCGGGCAAGCGTCATTCAGATTGGAGAAGTCAATACATGTTCGCCACTTTCCATTGGCCTTTTTTACTAGCACTGGGTTAGCGATCCATTCTGGGTAGATGGCTTCCCGTATGAAGTCATTAGCAAGTAGATTTTTTACTTCCTCATCAAGGGCTGCTGATCGCTCTGCCCCCATGCTCCTCTTTTTCTGCTTTACTGGTACCTTGGTGGGATCGATGTTCAACATGTGGCATGCTACGTCTGGGGAGATTCCTGTCATATCGGCATGGGTCCACGCAAATACATCTAAGTTGTGGCGGAGAAAGTCAATGAGTCGATCCTTCAATTCCGTTTTCAGCTGAGATCCGATTTTTAAGAGTCTACTTGAATCATGCTTATCTACAGATACGAATTCCATAGCCTCTGCAGGCTCGGCGGTAGCCTCCTCCTCTTTATCCCGGGGGTCTAGTTCATTGAAGGGATCGCTTGTGTATCGAAGAGGAGGGGCTTTCTTTAGTTGCTATGCCTCCCAGCTCTTCATGCAGAGAGTAGTCTCTGCATCTTTTCCTTTATTCTTTCTGCGGTTGTTGCGAAGCTCAGTTACATAGCAGTCTCGGGCAGCGTCTTGATCTCCTTCTACTTCTCCTATTCCGTTGTCTGTCGGGAATTTCATCTTCAGGCACCAGGGGGCTAGGACAATTTGGAAGTCAGACAAGGCTGGTCTCCCCAAGAAGGCGTTGTAAGCCGAGTGGTTCTCTATTAGCACGAACGTTTGTTTTCGCACCACGGAGCGGGGATGACTTCCTATTTCGACGAAGAGGTCAAGTTGCCCGAGGGGCATTTTTGCATCTCCAGTGAAACCGTGCAGTGGTTTGTCGCAGGGAGACACATCCTTCATTGATAACTTCATTTTGTCGAAAGCATGTTTGAACAAGATGTTTACGGAGCTTCCCGTGTCTATTAGAATCCGAAAAACTTTAGCAGGGCCGAACCAGGCAGAGATGACCATAGGATCCATATGTGGGTACTGTCTTCCTTCCAAATCGCGTCTACTGAATATGATGTCGTCGCTCTCTTTTCGTTTCGGTTGGCGTTCTTCTGTGACGGAGTTAACGTATCCTTCGGTATTTCTAAGCGACTTGCCGTACCTTTCCATCTCTGCCCAACTTCTGTCGGCAATGTGTGGTCCTCCTGAGATGGTAAGGACTACTATCTTCTCTTGACTAGAGCCACTGGTGTTGTGATTGTTGCGACTCCCTCCGCCTACTTCTGGGAGGGGTTGCTTTGAGTTCTCATTGGCAGGAGTTGGAGTCCTGTTCTGACTTTTCACATAACGTTCCAGTCTTCTTCTTCTAATGTGTTCTTCGATCAAGTCCCGAAGATGGTGGCATTCATTGGTGTCATGTCCGTGGGATTCGTGGAAGCGACAGAACTTTCCGGACTTGAGTGCGTTATCTGATTCTTTCTTGTGCGGGGGGCGCTTGTATCCGAGTTCGCCCTGAGTGGCTAGGTAGATGTTTTCGATTGTTTCATTCAAAGGAGTGTAGGAGTCAAATCTTGGCCCTGGTCGATATTGGCGCTTCTCACCCTTTCTGCCCCCAGCATTGTCTCTAGATTCATTTCTTCGAGCGTCCTTAGCTGCAGTGGGAACCTTGTCCTGAATTATCTTGCCTTGTTGCCCTGGCTGCCTCTCCGTAGCAGCGTCTTCAAGTCTCATATACTTTCCAGCTTCATGGAAGAAATCAGGCAAGGTAACTGGTTTTTCCTTAGTTAATCTTCTGGCAAACTTGGTGTCTGGATGCACACCACTACAGAGGGCCATTAGAGTGAGTTTTTCATCGGCATCTTGAACTGCTGCCGCTGCGGCGTTGAACCGTGTTAGATATTGTTGTAGCGTCTCTCCGGTTTTCTGTTTGACATTGGATAGAGAATAAGCATCCCTGGGTTGTTCCACATGGATGCGGAACTGGCTAATAAACCTTTCTTTTAACATCTCCCATGAGTTAATGGATCCTTGGGGTAGATGGCAGAACCAGGAGGTAGCTAGATCTGATAGGAATAGCGGAAAGCATTTACATAATACTCCTTCTGTTGCTCCACTCATGAGCATATGCTGGGTGTATCTCTGCAGGTGTACGATGGGGTCGGAAGTTCCTTTGTAAGGTTCCATGGTTGGCATTTTCCATTCCCGGGGAGTGATGGCAGTTTCGATATTTCGGGTAAAGGGACTGGTGACCCTAGCGCCTATTCCCCGGTCCCTTTGCTCCCGTTGGACACATTCTCTGAATAATCGTGCCATCCGCTCGTCAGAACTTGGAGCGGACAAAAATGAGCTCGGTTCTTCCCTGCGGGATCTATCTCGTCCAGATGACCTGTAGGGATGGTACAGTCTATCACCTCTAGCATTATCCAGTGGTTGTCTTTGGCTGCTTGGATGCACGCTAGGACCAGCTACAGTTGCCCCCTGCCTTGATCTTCCCCTGTGGGGTTCTGTTTCGAGCACATCCATGGGGTCAACTTCGGGCTGAGTTCTAGCTCGGCTCCGTTCAGCGGGGTTTCTATGATTAGGTGGCATGACTGGCTCAGCTACCTCCGACCCTCGCCTGGTGCCTCCCCCGCTAGGTTCGGTTCCAAGGGCTTCCTCGAGTCGGAATTCGGGCTGAGTCCGGGCGCGGCCCCTATCATTGTTTTTCCTGTTGATAGCTTGTTCGAAGAGTGAAGACCTTTGTTGCCTCCGGGATCCTCCGGATTGGGATTCACCCCATGATTCAGTGTTGCGGTTGGACTCTTCAGCGTCCCTTAAGCGTGTCATGAGTTGGTCCACCAAAGTTTCTTGTTGGGATGTGAAGCGGTTAGTTACTTCAGCCACAACCCTGTCCAGATCTGCCCTAGTGATTGGTTGTTCCGTTGCGGGACCAGTTGGATTTTCCTGATTTTCATCTGGTACTGCTGTTGAAGTGGGCTGATCTGTGATTGCTGGATCTGGAAGGCTGCTAGTTGCGATGTTCTTTCCTTTGTTAACATCCCTTCTCTGTTTGGAAGGCATGATTTCTAAGCAACGAGTGATGTCGTTAGGAAAAAGGTTGAGTGGGAGAAGATGAAGCTTGAGTTCAGCTCTCAATGAAAGCACCAAAAATGTTTGCACAAAAAATGGACAAACACCTCCAAGTCGTATTATTTTAGTTGAGTATGTGTGATTTTCAATGATTTTAGATGAGTATGTAAATATGAGAAAAGTAAGGGCTGAAATGTAAAAGACACGCAGATTTATAGTGGTTCGGCCAGAATGTGCCTACGTCCACTTTATATGTTATTATCTTTCTTCTTCCAGATTACAAGTACAATGCGTTGTATACGAGTGTATGAAAGTAGTTTGAAAGTTCCTTCCTTGCTTGAGCTCTCAAACTTGTCTGCCATTGTTGTGCCCCTGCCCCTCTATTTATAGAATGAGGTAGGGGGCAGGGGTCATGGAAGTATATAGCTGCTAGTGGGCCCGGGCTGAAGCAATCTGGACTGGCAGTTGTCTGGTTCGGCGAGGTCTCATTCGGCATGGAGCTTGGACCGGTGGTAGGCTTGGACCGGTTGTGAGTGTGGAACGGTGGTCCGGTGCTTGTTTGGACCGGCTGTGGGGTTGGTCCGGTAGGTCATTTGGTCCGGTGGTTGCAATTGCTTTGGTTCGGTTATGGTTGGACCGGATGTGGGGATGACCGAATGGCCTTCGGTTCGGCATGAATTGGAGATGCCGAATGGACTCATGCCGAATGGACCTTCACACTTGGAGTGCCGAATGAGCTAATAGGCTTGTATAGCCGGATGAAAAGGTACTCCGGATGGACCATCACTGCCGAATGAGCTTGTTCCTTCGAATCGCCGAATGGACATAGGAGCTGATGGAATGGAGGTTGCAAACCCGGGTGAAACTGACACTTCTTGGTCTCGAGATCTTCTGGGTGAGAATTCGCCCAACAACAAATATTTATCCAAAATAAAATTTGGATTTACATTTTAAATTTTAGAATTGTTCTCCCAATTTTAAAATGATTGAATCTCATAACTTATTCATTTATTATATCTTACATTTCATAATAAAGCATTTTATAATAAATGCACCCTTTAAATTTATTTTTATTTTTTATTCTCTCTTTCGAAAAAATTAAATTCCATCTTATCATGAACATGAAATTAACTTAGGTTGATAATTAACTCAATCTTGTTTCAAAAGAATTATACAAATTCATACCAACCAATTTTAATACCATCAAAAATTAAAACCAAAAACTTGTTCATGAATTCATGCTGCAGATCGAAAAGTATTATTTCATTATTTTCTTTAAGGTAGAATTTTACTCTTACTACCTATTATTATTCAACACCCAATTGTCAAAACAAATTTTTTATAATCATCTTTATAACCTTGAACTTAAACATTCAATTGATATTTTAATTTTTTCTACCCAAAATATTTAATTATTATGAATACACCAATTTATTATTCAAATCATCACATAATAATTTTCTTCTAATAAGGATATCTCTTTAATTAGAATTATTTATTTTATTTACTCAAGTTACCATATACTATCCTTATTAAAATTCATATAGGTTGTATTTGCTATACCAATTTCAAGCTCAATCATATTAAATTCCATAAGTTTAAAATAATTTAATGGCATTGCCTTATCATTAATTTATAGGGAAAAACCTCATCAACTGGCAGTAGAGTTGACCAAACGATCAAAACTGCCTTGCCACTCATCTGACAATCTCTATGGTTTAATAGTTGCACTAGACATCTTAAATTTAAACTCAAACCTATTTTAATTTATATCCAAATTTTTATTTATTAGTACTAAATTTACTGTGTTTGACTATCTCATCATAGCATTTAGGAAATTCCTATCGATAATGTTGATCAGGCGTATCGACAAGAATTCTTAAAGCACTTGAAGGACAATCCAACATAAAATCATTTTCTAAATGATAAACATGCCTCTTGTTTAATTAATTTTTCAAAACATTCTTCGCATGTCTCAAAATAATCCAATTACACTAATCATTATTTCTTTTATTAGAAAGATTTGCAATTTAATTTATTGCTTTCACTCATCATCAATGAATACAAGAACAACTCATCGAGATATTCCTAGAATACTCGATTTATAAGATTGATGAATTAAGCTAGAATGTTCGTTGAACTGAACGGTATAACGAACCACTCATGGACTCATAACGAGTATGGAATGCGGTAAGAGGAACGTTATCCTCCGCAACTCGTAACGGATGAAAATCGTTGCAAGGTCAAGCTGAGGAAACACCCTAACACCCCTCAATTGATCAAATATGTCATTGGTCTAGGAATGGATACTCGTTCAAATTGGTTAACTTGTTAAGCTTGCAGAAATCGATGCAAAGCCTAAGAATACCATTAGATTACTTAACAAAGGTGACCATGGCACCCCACGGTAAAGACAGGACGGAATGAGTTGCTCGGCTTCATGCTTCAATAATTACTTTTAGAGTTCCTCGTTTTCTTTGTGGACATCCTCATGGAAGGATGACTAACAGTCTGAGAACCAGGAGTGAGGTCAAAACGAAACTCAATTTCTTGATTGGATGATAAACCCAAACGGAGTTACATACATCAGCAGAACTATAGCAATAAAAGTTCAAGACACTTCATCATCATCTCGAGACTCAAAAGCAATTAAAGATACCTCAGAATCTCCATCAACATTCCGAAGAACAAGAGACAATAGATCGGCCGAATTAGGATACCTAAATATAGGATCCTTTCAAAAACATAGGGTTCAGGCTTGATAACATGTAAGCCAACTCACGTCGAATCCAAGATAATGAATAACGTGCAAAATTGCATGAAAAGGAAAACTACAAGGAACAACCTCAAAATTCTCAGTCAACAAGCCAAATATTGTGGATCCCCTCAATAGGATTCGCATCCTCAAAGAAGTATCAAGATAAGAAGCATTCAATGGCATCAAAAAATTCCTTCGATACAGATGATTGTCAAACACCCGTACCGAAGAGAACTCGAATAGAACAATCACAATAAGGTTTATTCATAGGGTAAGATATTATTAATTTAATTGTGGAATACTGTGGAATTAAAATTACATTCCTAGACGTATTCCATCTTATATCTACCCTAAAGGACATGAAAAGGTTAGGGATAAGATTATAAATAACTTCGAGTAGGGGCGATGTTTTCACTCGTATCATACTTGATGTATCATAGTATGTATACTGTTCTGTGTTTATTACATTTTGTTCTGAATTTAGCTCTGATACCAAGCTGTAACGCTCCACCCCGAGACCCACACTAATAAAGAGTATTACTAGGTAATACTGTCTGCTAGTGCAGAGAATATGGCTGTTTAGGAGGGACCATCATAGTCTTGTATTAAATAAGCTTTAAGTATGTCGATAGTATGCTCATATTTTTTTCATTTCATCTTAAGTGGTTCGACATACTTAATTATTATTTAATACAATACCATGGTGGCTACAGGATCGATTAAGAACAAAACACCACATAAATAATATACACAGATCACAAAACAGCAAATACAATCATATATATGCCCACATACATTAAGCACAATACAAAGTGTCAAATGTGGTTGGCGATATAACCATAATATATACATACATCGAATCCCCACAAAAGAATAAGTAGATAACCGAGTCATACCACAAAATAGCTACACAAAATCTATACATCTAATTTAGAAGGTCGATAGAATGTCCATAGTGAAGTGTTAAGCAAAAGCCAATAGTCTAACCTGTAACTTGGTCTGACCCGAGTAACGAATACACGGGTTAGTCTAACTTGAACAAGATGATTAGCAATGATAAATAGGATAAAAGACTTATAAGAGAAACATTCCTTTAATCGAAGGAATGGTATAAATCGGATTTACACAAATTCAAAGTGATTGAAAACTCCAAAATATCTCAAGGGTTAACTCATGAACACATCAATTCAATATGAATGTTTCCCTCTTAAAAGATACTCAAAATATAAGTCCAACAAAATTATTTAAAATCTCAGAAGGAAACCATAGAAATCATCAAAAAACTCATAACTTGTGGCACTCAATTAAGAGTTCTAAACTCCGAAAATCTCATAACTTGTGGAACTCAATTAAGAGTTCAAAACCTCATAAATGAAATCATCGTATATAAATAAAATCTCATATAGCTCTAGGCTATAAAATATATAAAACATCATCTTGAAATGGTGAAATCGTAAACATCAAAACTCAGAAAAATCCCGGATTGGCCAGATCCCCGATTGCATGCCGAAGCAATGTTGCATGTGCTATCCTCATGTCCAGTACTATATATTAGGTACCTATCTCTTGACGACTGAAGTCATAATATCTCATGATGACCGAAGTCATAATATCTCATGACGACCGAAGTTTTAATAACTCGTGATGACCGAAGTCGTAATAACTCGTGATGACCGAAGTCGTAATAACTTATGATGACCCGAAGGTCTATAGTACTGGAATAACTCGTGAATGTGTTACAAACTCTCGGATAGAAATCCAAAAACGTTAATAGTGCGTCCTATACCACACGTTCTCACTTAACGGTTTACTAACTACTAGTCAATGCCACATTAGAAAACAACATCATCAAAATCATAAATCTTGGAAAGCTCGTAACTTGCCTCATACCATTAGCAAGTACAAAAGACATCGTGATGGTTTCCACAAACCATAACTCCTAAAATAAGAGATCTCAAACTCATAACTTGCCTCCTATCATCGGCAAGTACAAAAGACATCGTGATGGATTTCGTAGACCATAACTCCTAAATAGGAGATCTCAAACCTCAAAACTCGCCAAAGAATGACAATCTCAATTAATTCCTACAAATAGGAATTCACAAATCTCAAAACACGCCCTGGAATGGCAATCACAAATATCAACCCAAAGGTCTATAACTTCAAACGGACGAATCTGGAATTAACCGAAAAAGTAAATGTATGTGTCCTATACCACTTATTTTACTAAATCGTTTAATTCTTTTTCTCATACGTTTGAAGAGTGAAAAATAGTGTATTTCATATGTAAAATAATTTACTTGAGAAAATTAATTTTTTAAAACAATTTTTGAAATCAATTTTAAAATAATTCTTTAAAATTTTCTCTTTATTATAGAGAATATAATCTTTAAATAGCTTTAAAAATAATTTTAAATATTGTAATTTATTTATTTCAAAAGATATTTTATTATAAAAATCATTTCAAAAATTGTTTCGAAAAACAATGCTCGAAAACAATAGAAATCATCGAAAACACTGAAAATTCAGCATATGAAAACATCTTGAAAACTTGTCAATCCGGAGTACGGATCAACCAAAATATTGGCTTACTTATTGATAGGTTAGATCCCTTCGAAAACATCGCAAAACAGTACAAAAACAAGTATCAAAAGTCGTCGAAACGATAAACAAAACACTGAATAATAAAAAAAAACAAGGCAAACACAAAATAGTGATTAGGTCAACCTATAGGTCGACCTGGATGAGGCATAGGCCGACCCTAGGGTCGACCTATGTTGATGTTGGGTCGACCTAAGCCACACAACTCTCCAAGCAGTTTTCTGCGCTCCCGTTTTGATTTTGCACCACAGTTTCAGGTATCAATAAGATGATTTTGATAGTGAATTTTTGCATAAACAAAGTATAAAATTCAAACTACAATCTAGAGAAGATCCGACATGATTTCATGGCAAAAACAGAAATTTACGAACATCCAAAGAAGCAACCAGAAACAGATTTCACTAAAAAAATTCAACTACAGGAAATTGTTTACAGTAAATCTCAAATCAACTAATTTCATCATAAAACTAGTTTAAATTTAGAATTGTGAGATTTAACTCACCTCAGCAAAGATTCACATCGATTTGTGATGCAAGATGTGGGCTTTCAAGTGCAAATGAGCTCTGTAGACCTGTATAAGCTAAAAGAAACAGCATGCAAACAAAAGATAGAAGTCACAGATGATATCTTTCCTTAAACAGAGAATTGATGATATAAATTTGAGATTTTGATATTGATTTCCTATACTTAACTTTGATTTGATATTGTTCCCTTTAATTTCACTAATTTATCAAGATAGATTTGAGAAATAGGAAGGGAGCCATTCTCGCCGTTTATTTTTATGAGGAGGTGAAATGAAAAAGAGAAAGAAGAACGTACTGTATCTTTCCTTGAATCTTCCAGAAATGGAATTTCGGTTTAGACCCAATATTCATTTATCCATTTGCAATACTTAGTTAAATTTTACCAAGTATAATCATATTTCATCTTTATTCTCGATATTAACACACATATTTACAGACAATAAAACCAAACAAATTTTACCACAATTGTTTATGTCAACTAAGAAAATATTGTACAACATAATAGTAGATATTTTTACTATAAAAATTAATTTATACCATTAAAACCTTATTTTTACATAAATGCATTAATTTACACTTTTCATTACACAAAACACTATTTATCCATAATAATTTATACAAAAAATCATTTTCTTGTCAAATTAAATACAACAAACCATAACAACTTTATTTTTACATCCAAATATTATTTTAAACCATATTTCACCCTTAATTTATAAATTACATCATAATAAATTCAAATACTTCATTTAAATTGATAAAAATCACATTTGGCAATAACTTGCAAAATTATTGCATTTTACCAAATTAAAACTATAAAATTCTCATTTTCTCTAAACTAACATAATAAAGCTTTTTAAAACTTTTATTTTCATTATTTTACATTTATTTCAACAAATTATTATTGAATTAATTCCTTTATCCTACTTAATTAATTCATTTAATACCCAATCAAAATATTTCCATTGTTCACCATTATAACCAATATTATCATCTTAACTCTATTTTATTCTTTCCAAATTTATTGTTTACTCAAAATAAACAATTTTAAATCTCCAATTTATTTTTATTTTTCAATATTAAATTATAATCACCGTTATAGTTTGATATTACAGGTAATCACCAAAACCAGGGTTGTTACACTTATAGTTTAGAAATATCAATGTACCTTTTAATGTTCTTTCTTATGAACGTACGCTTTCTCTGCACTTTTATCGAAAATCAAACTATTTGATATTTCTATCAAAATATTTATTCAATCTTGATGCTTATAAAATGATACATTCATACCATTTCTTGGATCATATCCAAAGACTCACAAACCAATATCGCTTCCACTGACTTCGAGGCATTTTTGGTTAATACGTGTAAACGGCTTACTCTAAATAATTATTTAGAATTTTTTATTTCAATATATAAATACCAAACACTAAGTCTTATCGAGGGATAATTTTGTGAGTAAATTTGAATTAACTTGAGCATGTTGAATATTGAATCTTTTATGCTAATTTCAACAATTGAAATTTGCGATATTATTCTTATCAACATTGCTTATTTAATTCCAACCACATTGTCCGTCCAATAAAGACACAACCTCGGCCGATGGATCACATCTCTTTGGTTACGACCATCAAAAACATATTTTGATAGCGTATATGGAATTCTTTCAGATCTGCGCATCATACCATATAGAGTGAACAATCTTAATGGTTTAATTGAACAACCAAGGGTAAGGTATATTTTCGACATTAATAAGAAACTCATAGTTTTTCTTCGATGTACGAGAATACTTATTAGACATTCTAATGCTATGTATTCATTCAGGGTAGTTAATTTCACTTCAACTCATATAATCAGTTCTATCTATAAATCGGATCCAATTCCATTTAACTACCAAAAATTTCTCAAAGAAATTCTTCCACAATAAAGTTGACATACCTTGAAACAACAATTGTTTCTTAGTGCAAATAGAATAGAGATTCATAAACGCTTAATGAACCTATTTATTTATAAAACTGATTTTAGTTTACAAAAATTATATTCAAAACATAAATATGTCATTTGATGGCAGAACTTTCCAAAAAACTTTTTGGAGATTCATACAAGATCCTTTATGAACAATTACGTGCAATCTTTTGACTCGCACAACCTACCAACACCTTGGCCTAGGATATGTTGGGATTTCTTACAAACCCTAATCTTATATGACTTTGTAAACTATTGTTTAGATGAAATAATATCAACCTTGTGTACTAACCTTAAGTGCATGACTTTATAGAAAGAAACTCAACTTCATTCATAATTAATCGTAAATTGCCCAACAATGTATGATTACTCCATATCGATGCATCATTATTTATCACATGGAGGAGCGATTTTAAGATTGAATCTATATTCATTTTAGGTACATTTGGAACTCTTTCCAATATACTCACTTATTCGACCAAATCAAATCATTTCATTCTATTGCATGTTATTTTATTTGATTTTCTTTTAAATTCTATGATTTTATCATAAACTTACTACATGTGTATCTAATACACATGTTCATGTTGGTAATAAATCATCGATGAATATACTAAAGTACGTGGAACCCTTTTGGTATTAATAGACTTTTGATTGCATACTTCAATATGTATTAATTCAAAGATTTCACAACTCTTATGATGCTCCTACTGAATGGGTGCATAGCTATTAATTGTTTGAGATATAATTAACCTATATCATATGATTCATAATCATATCGTAAAATTATTTCTCAGAATTACGGCTTAGTTTCTAGTTCCAAAACAACTGTAAATAATATTAGATACATATGTATTTTGTTGCATCACTTTTACTATGAAAACAAATTCCATAATATAGTTCTATTTCATAATGAATATTCATAATACTCGTATTGCTATTTTTCAGTCAATACCAAAAATAAACATTATTTCACAAATAATGTTCAGTACATTTTATGGAAACAATTTTCTTAATTTGATGCAATCATTAGGTGCTATATGGCATGCTCTCACTATTTCCACCATTACTATAATAGCATACTAAATTTAGAGGTCCACCATTCACTTAATATTGTTTACTTATTTCATATGCTGCAACTAGTTTACAGGGGAGAGTTCTTTGATCAAATATCTTGAACTCAAAGAAACAAATGCTATAGAAAACAATTTTCTATATGGAAATACATTTTGGAATAAAAATCATATTTCATATTCCGATATTAAATATCATTTATTAGTACAATTCTTGTTTCTAATGTTTCTCTATTAAGCACATGTGACTATTCATTCTCTTCATTCCAACTTTACCTTAAATTACATCTATTCTTATATATTCGTTTTTCTTTCAAATGGTCAAACTATTCAAAAGAAAAACCTACTACAATATCATAGCAAACCTTTTACAAAAGCGCGTTCGATTATTCTTAACATTTAAGACATAAAATATGTTGCACTTTATGTAAACCGATTAAGATGGCATTTCAACGATCGAGTTCTTAGACGTATCTCATAATTTATGGTCTTGTGTTACATTAACACAATATGGTCCTTTTGAAATCATTCAAGTTGAATACATGATCTTAAAATACTATTTATTGGCTTACTTCGAATGAACTAACTTCATTGAAATATTGTACCCCACAAACTATGATTGTTCACCATATAACATTTATATGTGAAAGTACATGGATTACATATCCACGGTCTAGAATTGCATTTAAAGTTCAAGAACTCATAAAATGCAATATATGGTCTAAACCAAATAAACATATAAGCGACCAACTTATGAATGTATTAAGTAGTTGAAATTGGGCACTTGCATGGGATAGAAACATTATACAACATGCAATTAGAATTATTAGCAAGTATATATTATATTTCTATTTGTCAACTTTCAATTCGGTTTGTTTATATATACTAATTAACAAATGTTTTATCAATCATATTGAATGCAGAAAATTATCATTGTAGATAATTATAACATTATATAGCATATGTTCTTACAATATTAAAATGGTTAAATGTTACCATTTCATTTTCTAATAAGGCCCCCACTAGCCTAGAGAAGGGAACTTACCTATGCACGCTGGGGTTCAAACTGGAGCTGCTACAGCCGATTTGGATGATGGAGTTCGGTTAAATGTTGACCAAATGCTTACTCGAAATGACAATGAAGTGAATGAGAAGATGTTGAACCAAGACGGCGTGGAACGACCCATAGACATCGATCGTACAATCCATGTGAGGTGGAATACGACCACAACATGGTACTAATTATCCAAATGTCGGACTTGTCGGCTATGGTCAGACAATTAGTGAGGGAAAGCCAAGGCTTGACCAATGACGATCGGGAAATCTCGAGAATCCATACCCCATTCACTGATAATGTCCTATGTGCAGTATATTCAAGGAGGTTTGACATGTCGTCGATGCCTGCCTATGAGGGAAAAATCGACCCCAGGCAACACACCATGAGATATGAATGGTAGATAGATTCCACACGAGCGGATGATGCAACCAAGTGTAGATGTTTTTCCACAACTCTCTGTGGAATAGCAATAATGTGGTTTACAAGGTCACCCCCATGGTTGATCTCTAGATTTGATGATTTGGCAAAAGGTTTGTGGATCAGTTTCGAATGCACACAAATCGCCCTAAGGATGTAATATCCCTGTCCAGCATGATCCATGCTCCAAGAGAATCATTGAAATATTATTTGGAGAGATTCTGTATAGTTGCTACAGAAATCAACAATCCAAATAATCGTGCAATATTGATAGTCGTAACAAGAGGGATTGATCTTGAATCTGATTTTGACGATTGGTTAGCTGGCAAGCCACCCGTAACGTTGGAATGCTTTTACGGAAAGGTGGCTTAGTATTTAAGGAAGAAGGAAGCCAGGTCCTCCAGAAAGAAGAATGTTGTGGGATCGAGTGGAGAGGGAGTAAAAAGTAATATTACTATAAAGAAGCCTGATGAAAGCTTTGGAAAATTTCAAGTGAACGTCCAAAACAAACCGAATCAATAAAAGAAAGGCAGAGATAGGAGCCGAAAACAAAAGAGGGATTCTAGAAGAGGGAAGCCTAGGATTCTGATTTACAATACTTACACGCCACCTAATATGTCATCTGAGAATGTCTATTTATCTACCTCATTACCATGTAGTATAAGAAGCCGCCTCCAAAAGAATCAACAGAGAAGTAGAAACAAACCGGGATATTGTCGGTTTTATGATTACTATAGGCATAACACAAATGAATGCAGGCATCTCCCGGATACTATCAAAAAGTTGATTCGAGAAAGGAAGTTCAGAAGTTTGTAAAAACCTCGTAGGATGGTAGGTATGGGACTCCCAACCAAGGACAAGCATCGCATAGGGCTGAAGAGTCCGCATGAACCAGCGGAATATTGGTGATCAATACAATAGTCGAAGGACCACATCCGACTGATAAAAGTTGGCATGAGATGGAGCATTATGCTAGTACAATTAAGCATGAGGATTTTAAATGTTGTTTAGATATGGAGAATGCAGCTCTGGAAAAATATCAACATATAGTAGCAGATGATATCATGTTTAGAAACATAGATGCAGACAAGGTGGAGGCTCCAACTATTGCTTTAGTGGTCATTTCGGCCATGATCGGCCCCACTTTTGTGAGAAGGGCATTGGTTGATTGTGGAAATTCTGAAAATATAATTTTCAAAAAAGCTTATGATCAGATGAGGATGGAAGCCAAGGATTCGAAATCATCTAAAGCTCGCATTCATGGCTTTAATGGTGCTGCAACTGAAGCTGTTGGTTACATTGAATTACCTGTAGAGTTGGGAGAAGGTGACCGAAGGAGAGTGCGTATTCTGCCTTTCGTTGTTTTGGATGTCGACTCTCCATATAATGCTTTTTTAGGCCGACCATCCCTAGCTGAGTCCCGGGCAGCTCTAGCCCGATTGTGCTTGACTTTTAACTTCCCAATAGATAATGGTGTTAGATTTGTTCATGATGATCAGGCGACTGGACGTGCTTGTTATGTACCTGAGTTGAGGGATGCTCGACGGAGGGAGAAAGGTAAAAGTATGGACAATTAAATCCACATCCAAGCCATTAAAGATTGACAACTAGCCCTTGAGTCATGCTCGGGTGCCACAATTGGTCCTATAGAGATATAGATCCGAGAGATGACGAAAAGGAGCCTAAAGAGAAGGCTGCATTGGTTGAGCTGATGATTGACATTACAATTAGCGACGATGACTCGTCATGGGTCCTAAAGGTTGGATCATTGCTCAGCCCCTCGATGATGAAAGAACTTGTTGGATTTCTGCGAGCGAATCTCGATGTATCACTTGGACTTACTTTGACATGTGTGGAATCTCGCTTGCCATTGCAAGCTATGCATTGAATATCGACCCGAGGTATGTCCCAGTGAAACAAAAAGGACATGGCATGGATCTAGAGAGATTCGCCGCTCTTAAAGAGGAGGTGGATAGAATCAAAGACAATGGGCTTATTCACAACACTCTCTACCCTAAATGGGTATCTAATCCTGTACTTGTGAGAAAGGCAAACAAGAAATGGAGAACATGTATTGATTGCTCAGACTTGAACAAGGCATGCTCAAAAAATAGTTTTTCCCTTCCAAGGATCGACCGGTTGGTAGACTCGACCATAGGACACGAATTGCTATCTTCTATGGATTTGTACTTAGTATATAACCAAATCCCGATGCACATTCCCGATCAAGAGCGCACCAGCTTCATTACCGATGTTGGGTTATGTAGTGATGCCGTTTGGACTAAAAAATGCAGAAGTGACCTACCAATATCTAGTTAACATAATGTTTAAAGATCAAATCGGAAAAACGATGAGGTATATGTGAATGATATGCTTATGAAGTCATGATAGTCTAACGACCACATTAGAGACTTGGTAGAAATGTTCGACATCCTTTGACATTACAAAATGAATATTAATCCTATGAAATGTTCCTTTGGCATTACATGAGGAAAGTTCTTGGGTTTCATCATTAATGCCTATGGAATCGAAGTTAATCCCGAGAAGGTCCAAACTATTTGCAATATCCAAGCGCCAAAGGCTATCAAACATGTACAGAGCCTGAAGGTGAAGGTCGCTACCTTAAGCCGATTCATATTCAGAGGTATTGATAAATGCATTCCTTTCTTAGACTTGATTAGGAGAGGAAAAAGGAATTTCGAATGGACACGGGATTGTAAAGACGCAATTCAAGCTTTAGTGAACCACTTGGAGAGACCTCTCATCTTATCAAAGCCAGTGGATCATGAAGATTTATATATCTATTTGGCCATATCGTCACACGCTATAAGTGTCGCATTGCTTCGCGAAGAAAGTCAAATCTAGAGACCGATCTATTATGTTAACAAGTAATTGACAAGGGCTGAAAGGAACAACCAAAGATAAAGAAACTGGCATACTGCTTGCTAATTGCATCAGGAAAGCTTCGCCCTTACTTTTAGGCTCACCCTATTAATGTTTACACCCACCAGCCATTACGACAAATCTTGCAGCAATCTAAGATATTTGGAAGGTTACTCAAGTGGAATATCAAACTCAGCCAATTCTTATCTTCCTCGAAGAACCGTACAAGGTTAGGTACTGGTAGATTTTATAGCAGAATTTGCTGCGTAGGATGATTTCCCGAAGAGCGGTGAAATCCCTACCATACGATGGAAGTATACAGATGGAGCATCCAATGATCGTTGTTCTAGAGCTGGGATTGTGCTTTTAACTCCTGAAGATCAGCCAATTTGCTATGCTTTAAAGCTTGATTTCCCTGTAACAAAAATAAAGCCGGGTATAAGGCTTTGATTGTTTGACTTGAACTCGCCAGAGAATTGGGAATAAAGACTCTTGACATCTTTTGCGACTCACAATTGGTAGTATACCAATTCAAGGGAGAATACCAAGCTAAAGGACAGCGGTTTGCTCCATGCCTTACCCAAGTCTAAGAGTTGCTGACTGACTTTGAGTATTATAACATTACGCACATTCCTCGGGATCAAAATAGAGTGGCTGGTACATTGGCAAAGTTTGCTAGAACTGGGGTGCACAACAGATGGGCTTGGTTTCGATCGAGGTTATTAAATGCTCTAAGCATAAGCCTGATGGAAACTGACCGAGTATTAGAGATAGAGCCTGAGAAAGAATCATGGATGACTCCGATTAAAGACTATCTGCTACAAGGAGTTCTTCCCAAACGAAGGAATGAAAAGCGACAAGTCCTTCGTAAAGCTTCACGGCATACCTTTGAGGAAGGAGTTATGTACAAAAAGGGTTTATCTATTTCCCTTCTCCGGTGTCGCTCGTAATGAAATAAAATGAGTTCTAAAGGAAGTTCATGAAGGGGAATGTAGCGATACACTGATAGACAAACCCTAGTAAAGAAAATACTCACTTATTGTATTATTGGACGCCGTTAATCAAGATGCTACCGATTACGTAATGCGATACGACAAGGGCCAAATATATGCAAAAGTTCATAGAGCTCCAACGATAGAAATGACACAAATGATAAGCCCATGGCCATTCATCATGTTGGGTATAGACATTATCGATTTCTTACCAATCTCTAAAGGTGTTTCAAAGTACATTATTGTCGTAGTTGATTACTTCACCAAATGGAATGAAGCGGAACCTTTAGCCACGATCACAACCAAGAAAGTTATCAACTTCATTGTCCAGAATATCATCTATCATTTTGATCTTCCACGAACTATTATAACTGATAATGGGACTCAATTTGACAGTGTCAAATTCAAAATATTATGCCATCGGCATCGTATTGAAAAGAGATTTGCGGCATTCCTCACCTTCGAGCGAATTGGTAAGTTGAAGCTGTGAAAAAAATAATAAAATCCATTTTAAAGAAGCATTTAGAAAGGGCTAGAGGCAAGTGGATGGATGAACTCTCGACAACACTATGGGCTTATAGGTCCACCCACAAGTCCGCAACTAGCCATACTCCATTTGCTCTCGCTTATGGTTCTGAGGCTGTTATTCCTGTTGAGCTCGAAGTTCCTTCTCATTGAGTGACTTACTGTGATCCCAAAATAGATAACAATCGCCTTTTAGAATCTCTGGACTTTATAGATGAGAAGCATGGGGAATCTAATTTGAGGCAACTGTATACCGACACCGAGTCGCCCAATACTACAATACTAAAGTCCGACTTAGAACCTTTGAAATAAAGGATCTTGTCTTAAAATGGATTTTTCCTACCCCATCGCATATGAATCCAACCTGGGAAGGACCATATGTCATTGATCATAGGCTTGGAGAAGGAACTTTGAACTAGCGACTGTTGATGGCATCACATTCCCAAGCGCATGGCATAGTGAGCATTTACGACGTTATTTCACTTAGTTTTTTCTTTTTCACTTAGTTGTATTTAATTTTAGGATTTTCTCTAGAATTTAGTTTTTAATATATGTAGTAAGACAAATTATGTCATTTCTTTCCAATTAGCAATCGAGCTTTGAATTTTCCATTATATATGTGACCTTCCATTGCAGTGCATGTTAGTTGCGATATACGACCGACTAAATCCCACTGTTTAATAAGACTGACATAACTAGGGAGTGATTGAGATTCAACCGGTCACTTATTGGGTCAAACCCCATACTTGTAGGCAGAACAACTAACCAAAGAGAACTAAACTCGATAGTTTTCCAAATAACTCATGTCCTCAAAGTGCGGATATGAGTATAAATGCTAAATGGGTGCGACTGATCACCTAAACAACCCATCTCTCTAGAGTGTGAATATAAGTATAAATGCGAAATGTGTGTGCCCGACCACTTATGAAATGACTCTCATTCCTAAAGTGCGAATATGAGCATAAATGAAATAAAAAAAGGTTTGATCCGATCGCGCACTAACTAACTGTTATCCCTAGAGTGTGGATATGCGTATAAACAAATAGATGGGTGCTCACTATTCCATAAACTCTGACCTGAAACTGACAGAAGGGGTATAAACTCACTAATAATGGAGTTTGACCATCCACTATCTAACTCCGCTACCTGAGACTGGGGGCAGAAGTATAATTACTCAAACCGCTGAATTCGACGGTGTAACACTAAGGCTCGAGCCCAATTTTTGATACGACTCGAGGCCACGACCTCAGGGAGGCCTTGGATGGATAAATTAGATCGATATCCGACCCAACGAGCAAAAATCACAAATACATTAAATAGAAAACACGACAGCTCGATCCTTTAAACAAGCATTACGAGAATTCTACACAAGAATAAAAGAATTCTTATTCACACTAAACTTGTTGTTCGCAATACAAGTTTATCTAAAACGAGAAGTAAAAGCAGGGGTCGTACCTGTACAAACACGACCAACAAAAAGAAAAAGTAGCCATCCAAGTTATTTACACATTACATCAACCCAACGATTATTTCTTGGATTTCCTCTCTTTCTTTTGTTTCTCAGGGGTGGCTCCATTCGAACTGCCACTCGATCCACTTTTTGACCCTTGTCTACTTCGGTTTTTCTTCGAAGAAATATCTTCGATTATGGGGATCGAGGCGGCGTCATATTTAAAAGTAGGAGGGATCGAGGCATTCTCAACACCAGAAGCAGGGGGACCTTGTAACGACCCGCTATTTTGGACTATTCGCATCCGCACATGTCGGACTTGAATAATTCAAAATGCCGAATTGTTAATTTAAATTTGGCAAAACTGAACATATACAGTAAATAAATAATCACAAATCACAGACACGGAGTAATAATATGCAGCGGAAGCAAAAGATAGTAGTTCATAAAGCTACTATATATATAACAGAGTTAAATAAGTTACAACAGAAGTTTTGAATACAATAGTCAAATACAAGAATCTGAATACATCACTGGAATCAATTGAATATCTGAAAGCTGGATAGATAGCTGGATCTCCAAGCGAAGCTCCAACTCTAAGGTGAGTCTCGAAAGCTGAACCACTCAGTCTGACCCGAGCGTAAAGGAAAACGCAAAACACTCGAGTCAGGATTAACATTCTTATATTAATAAATCAAACTCAAGTGAAGTAACAACTGAAATGCAAGTAACTCAAAGGACATTGGAATAACCGTCCTCTAAGGATCCGTTAAACTATCTACTATGTAGTAATATACGCTAAATAGATAATGTCTATCAGTAATATAAAATATCAAAATAGTGTTAAGGCGTTACCATTATCCCTCTTAACACATTTTATATAAGTGTTATAGTCTATAGAGCACTGTAAACTCCACCGTAAACTAGTGGGATATCAAGGAGTACTCCATAGGTGTAACACAAAACAAATTTGTAGTGGTCGCGTATATAGGGATACAAGTATGACAAGGCACATGAGACAATACCCAAGGTAGTGAAACTACCGTTTGCCTGATCTGGATTGGTGAAAACGCATCGCCGCAACGATCGCAACACCGCGAAACAACACTCCCAAAAGTACGAAGGTGCACCAATCAATAAAAAGTAATGAGTAGTTTACGAAGAAGTGTGTTCGCTCGAGGTGGCTAACCCCATTTGGCCCAGCACGGCTCCTGTTTTAGTCATTTCCAATTTGACACAAGTGTCAAGGCTATCCATCATCGTTCTCTTTCTTCAGTCATCACGTACATCATTCCAATCACTTCATTCTGGATCACACTCCGCGTATAGTTATTAAAGTGGTTTCCGGTTTAGACAGAGAGTATGTCCATAACCGATTTCGGTTTCTTTAATAACCTTCATAATTATTACACCGATTGGTCATTTAATATATTTAAAAACCGAATCAAATTCAATTTCAAATTTCAATTCGTAAACCAACATTTCATTTGTCTTTTTAAATCAAATTCCAAAATTTACATTTCATAAATTCACAATTTCTTTTCAAATTTTCTATAATTCAATTTCAAAGTTAAATTTATACAATTCAAATATATACTTAAATTTGAATATAAGTTCCATTCCATAATCATTTAAACTTAATTTAACGTTCAAATTGATTTAAACTCATTTATCAATTTCATTCGATATTCATTAAATAATTTATCATTAAAACAACTTCCGTTCAATTTCCAATTCATTAAATTAGTCGCTTAAGTTTAACTTCATTATGTCAAGCTTACAATTTAATTTCAATTAAATTTGCCAAATCCAATTCTTTTAGTTTCAAGTCTTCCATTTGTTTTGATAAAACGCATTTTTATTTCTTGTTAAAGAAATTTAAATTCATTTACTTATTACCTTAGTTACATTCAAACTCAGTTAATAAAGGGATTCAATTTCACTTATTCAAGAAATTCAATTTCACTTAATAAGAAAATTCAATTCAATTTAGTTTTTAAAATAATTCAATTTCATTAACTATCAAATAATTTCAAATCTTAATTATCACTAATTCCAAACTTAATTATTAATAATTTTAAAACTTAATTATTAATAATTTCAAACTTAATTATTAATGATTTCAAATAATTAATAATAATTCCAAATTAATTATTACTAATTTCAAACTTAATTATTAATAATTTCAAAACTTAGTTATTAATAACTTCAAAATTAATTGTCAAATAATTCTAAATTTAATTATTAAATAATTAAATTTTAAGCAATGTTCTTTTGTCAATTACGACGCTATTATTTGTTCCAAATTCAAATATTCACATTTACATTCATTCGAAATTAAATTCCAATTTTATTCAAAACCTTTTTATTAGTCAAATAAACTTTATTTTATTTTAAATCAAAACATTGACCAATCGGGTTTAATTTAATTTTCTATCCTAAGTCAAAGTTATTTGGCTATCTATCATTTCAACCCAATTCCATTTCAATTCAAAAATCAAAGCATACAAAGGGAAATAAACAAGCAATAACATCCATACATAACAATTCAACAATTTATTTAAATAATCCCGAAATAATCGTATTAATTTACATTGTTGTCTGTGCAAATTACTATAATTATTCCTAGAATCTACACTATCATTTCATGTAGATTAAAGATTATTACGCTATTATTTTATGCGGTTCAACACTTGACATCAATTATTCAATTTCATACTTCATAAATTAACACAACATAAATTCAAATGGTTCAAGGGTAATTAACTATTTGTCTACATGTCAATTAATTTAAACATTTAAAGGGGTCATATTATACAAGTTCGTCTAATTCAATCCAACATATATATCAATTTCAAGTCGCTAACCATCCTACGTCAAATTCAATTTCATATTTTTATCACTTCCCACATTAACAATTTTTAACGTCCAATATCAATACCAAACAATCAATCATCTATCAACCAAACTTGATTATCATCATATAAGTAACAGATAATGGTGTCACAGGTGAACTAATACAGGTAACAACATATATAACAGTGTAAATAACTAACAGCAGCAATATTTCACTTGTCGTTTCAATTGAAATCAAATTTAATAATAAAAGAACAGTAATCGTGAGTGATTGCTCATCTTTCGGGGCTAGAGAATATAGAAGATGACAGGATAAGCAAAAATCGGCACGTATTCGATGAAGAGAGCAGGTACGACGAATAATCGCTGATAATAAAGGAATGGACGAATCAAATCAGAACTGGATCGATCGATGATGATAGTTATATATATAACTATATATAAATATAGAAATCAAATTGAAAATTCAAACATATCTTTCACATTAAAACTATATACAAACTTGTACACTACTATGCTTATACCCAAAAGCAAAAACACTGCATATATTTAAATCTGACCGTAACCCATTATATGCAGACACAATATAAGGTTACTGTTAAATGTATATAATAGAACTACAAAAACCAAGATGTATCTAGGCGTTATATAATAATGCAAATGCAGACAACATTCCTAACTATATATATGTGGACTATAAATAGACAAAACCATATAACAACCTGAAATAACATATATAATGCTTTTCGTATGATAATATACTTGTGAACGACAAACCTATAACCTATTTGAAAGGAAAAAAAAGTATGTATAGCCTAATACATACAAACATATATAGTGTAAGTATACAAATAATATTATAACTCTAAGAATAAGCAGATGCAGATACGTAATATAAATTAACTGTCTGTATTCATTATAAAATACAACCTAGCAGTTAATATATAATAAAAAAAATAGTGTATACAACAGACGCGTTTGTTTAACTCGTATGACTAAACTTACATATTAAAATCTTTTTTTCTTTTTTTTATACGAGTATTATTTCATGACAGGATAAAGAAAAATGAAAAATACAGTTCCATTGACATTGTTGCCACTGCATGAAGCGGCGTCCAACCCACTTTTGCTTCTAACTGTACAAATCCAACTCATATTCTTATACAACTATATATCTTCACATGTACCTTAAACACTAATATATTTTAGAACAGAACAGATAACACATATTGTCCTTCATAAACACAGTAACGTATATATATGTATTAGAACATAAAACTAGCATACACAACTCAATATCTAACAACATATATATATATATATAACAGTAGCATATGCACACCTATATAAATTAGCTATATATTAAAACAATCTAGAAAACACCTATATAAAGTGACTACAGTTTGCATATGTACACACTATAAAGATGGATCTGTACCATACACACAACTATTACCCAACATATATATATATATATTATAATATATACGTTACCTGCCTACAGCCAAAAGAAAAGCAAATGAAGAGAGGGTGAGCTTGACGGCAAAAGAAGTGTGCGGTGCTTGGAAATATAAGAGGAGGCTGGTGATCTCAGTTTCCAGAGAGTAGCACGTGGAGCAGGGCCGGTCCTGAGTTATAGGAGGCCTAAGGCGATATTATATCAAAGGCCTATTACATGAAAAATAAAGCCAAGAACAATAAAGATGAAAAATTCATTAAAACAAATGATTCAACGAGATTATAAAGATAAGTTAAAACAAATCTTTTACATAATATTTAACCTTCTTACATTTTGGCTTACAAAAGTACTAAGCAAATCATTTAAATCCAGTGATTCCAATAAATTTTTCTCGATAGGTATTGTTGCTAATCCATTCAATCTTTCTTGCGACATACTCGTTCGAAGTGATTAGCTTTAATTTTGAAAAGCTTCTTTCCGCCGTAGCAACGGTAACTGGAATAGCAATAATATTCTATAAGAAACCCATGCATTTACATAAATACAACCCATCCTTTTAATATAATTTAACATATCAATCGCTTTTTTGACATCTTCCGATAAAATCGTTCTTAAGATTTGCAACTCCACAAATAACTCCGCCCCATCAATATCGGAATTAGCCTCGTGCTTTAAGACATTCTCAAGGTGGAGACATGAAGACTTCAAACTATCACATGAACAAGTTTTCAATCTCTCTAAATCATACAAGAACCCAAATATGTCATCAAATTTCTTAATTTGTTCAAATCTACTTTCAAGTGATGATAACCCTTGATCCATCATGTTTAAAAAGTAATCAACTCTAAAAGGTTCTTTTGGAGATAGAATTGTCTCTTCACTGTTACTTTCATCAAATTGTTTCTTTCTACGTATTATGCGTTTTTCATAAAATGATGGTTCAATTTCCATTTCATTCGCTATAATTTCGGCATCGACCAATGAAGATTCAAACCCGCTTTCTCTAAATGTTTTAAAAAAACAAATTAGCCCTTCTAGATGATCCATGGCAACATCCATGTGCATGTCTTCTACTTGCAACTCTTTGCTCACTCTATTAACATTATTCAATAAATTATACCATATAACCGTACTAAGTAAGAACTCAAAATTCTCAAGCTCATACTTTGCCAAGGATTCGGCCTCGCTTTTGCACATTGAATCATCATTAAGACTTGCTAATTGAACCAAAGCATTTTTAATTTTTGGAGCTTGAGTCCAAATTGTTTTTACACTTTCAACGTGACTTTCCCAACGTGTTTGTGATAATGGCTTTAATGTAAGGCCATCTACATTGTCTTTGAATACTTTCCATCTTTTAGTAGAAGATGAAAATAAAGTGTATATGCGTTGTACTACTCCAAAAAAAGAAACGGCTTTAGAGCAACATTTAACCATATCACAAAGTGTAAGATTAAGGCTATGACAACCACATGGGGTATAAAATGCTCTAGGATTTACTTGTAGCACCCTATTTTGTACACCTTTATTTTTTCCTTTCATGTTTGAACCATTATCGTATCCTTGTCCTCTCGCATTATCGATATCAAGATCAAGATCATTCAAATTATCAACAAGTTCATCAAAAAGTCCCTTACCGGATGTGTCATCAACCACTAAAAATCCTAAAAAGAACTCTTCCACCTTTGCAATATTCTTTGAAACATCCACACATCGTAAGACTAAAGTCATTTGTTCCTCATGACTAGCATCGGGGGTACAATCAAGTATAATAAAAAAATATTTTGATTCTTTGATTTTTTCAATAATTGTTTTTCTAATCTCACCGGCAATTAGAAGTATCAATTCATTTTGAATTTTGTGACTAAGATAATGATAATGTATTTCTTTACTTTTAATTCTATGAATATGTTCTTGCATTATTGGATCAAATTTGGCAATCATTTCTATCATGCTTAGAAATATACCGTTGTTCTCTTGATAAATCTTTTCATTTCCTCCTCGAAATGCCAAATTATTTTGAGCAAGAGTTGTGACAATGGCTATTATTCTCATTAGCACTTGTCTCCAATGTTCTTTATCCTTCTTTATTTGTTCTTGAATGCTTTTGTCAATTGTTACATCCATTTGAAATCGAGTTTTCAAGTCAATCCATTTCTCCATGGCAACGATGTGGTCAACACTAACTTCATGCATTTTTAGCTTCTCACTAATATTTTTCCAATCTTTCACACCATCATTTGCTAATTGTGTCGTCATTCCATCTTTTTTAAATAACTTGCAACAAAAAAAAACACTTTATCTAAAGTTTTTGAGTATATTAACCATTTCCTATCGTACTTCTCTCCATTTGATAATTGCCGAAAATAGTGTACAATAGAGAAATGTCTATTTGATTTATTTTTGGGATAATCAATATTGTTCTCTCTTATAGGGCCTTTTTGAACAATTAAATCTCTCAATGATTGATTCATGTCTTTCCAATTGATCGGATCGCTAATGTCAATATAAACCGGTACAAATTCTTTAGCGGTCTCTTTATTTTGGATGTTTTCATTTATGTCTTCATTAATATATTCATTTTCTTCCTCGTCTATTATAGGAATATTTTCAACTTCGTCTTCATTAGTCTCTCGCCCAACAATAAATTCATCTTGTTTCTTGCTAAAAAACTTATCAAGTGATCCAATTTGCTTTTTATTATCGTTTTCAACTTTAAGTTTTCTTTTCTTTTTAGAAGCCCCCAATTCAAATTTTTTACCCGACATGAGAATAATCGTTCAATGTCCTGTAAATATAGTGAATAATTAAAATAAATTGTCAAACTTTAATTTGTATGACTCAGACAATTAATTTAATCGACAAACAATAATTTGACAAACAATAAATTTGTAAATCAACTCCTCATCACTTTAATTTGTCAAACAATTAATGGACAATCGTTCAATGTCCTGTAAACCAACTCATCATCACTTTGATTTGTAAATATACTTTAATTTGTAAATACAGTATGAGGCAATTAATTTCCAGAACTTTAATTTTCAGAGCATGAATTGGAGAACAAGTGTATTCCAAACTTCCAAAACAATAATACCAATAAACAAACAGACAATTAATTTCTAGAATTCCAAAACAAACAGTGAAACAGGCTTGAGGCAACAATCGAAAATTAAGAAATTACCTTTCCGAAAAACAAGCAACAACTCCAAATCCAAAACCAACAATCAAAGTCGCCGTCGTCCGTTGCCTTCGAGTTGCAGTTGTCGCTGTCCACTGCCTTGGAGTTGTAGTCGCCGCTGTCCGCTTCCTTGGAGTTGTAGTCGCGGCCGCCGTCTGTCGCTGTTGTAGATGGTCGTAATTTTTTATTTGGAAAAACGGTGCCCTAAATCTCAAATTTACTGACTGTAGAATGTAGATGTAGAAAGCGTAACTTCTGATAAGTGAGAAACTGAGAATAGGAGCAAAAAAAAGAAGGTCAGAGGCCCTTTAATATTTGAGGCCCTAGGCAATGGCCTTAGTGGCCTTATGCCAAGACCGACCCTGACGCGGAGAGCAGTTGCGGCCAAGGTGGCTATTGCGCTAGCTATGACCGGCGAGAGTGGAGGAGAAGAGGAAGGGCAGAGGTTGTAGGAGCGGAGAGGAAGAGAAGGATGATGCTGGCTTGATGTCGTGCGTGGTGGAGGGTGGTTCATCGGTTTGGAGATGGCGGTGCAAAGGGACACGAGCAAGGACTAATACGTGAGAAGCTGGTACGATGGTTTCGGTTTACGGTGGAGGGCACGACAGTCGAAGGGAGCATGAAGATGGTGATCGGTTTTTTTTGTTTTTTTTAGTAGCTCGGCAGTCGGCTAAGGGGGCAGGGAAGGTAATAAGCGGAGGAGAAGATGTAATACTGTATAAGTATTTCTCCAAAAAAAACAATGAAGAAGAAAAAAAAGAGTGCCAGCAACAGATATGCGTTGGGAAATAGAAAAGCCAAGAGAAACGTGACGTCTCAAAATAGCAAATCTGGGAAAACAAAAGTCACCGTTGAATATGCAAAAATCATAAATGCTAATGGCTGTTAGAATTTATACAGTTGGAAATTAAAAGATAATGGATACAAATTTCGAATATGGAACCAATAAAGCAAGTGTTCTTTGGAATCCGTCGTTACCGGACATCAAAATACAGAACTGAATATACCGTTGAGATCAGCACGATGAGATGGTCAAAACGGTATAAAGATATCAGTGGTATGATTGAATTATAAAAATTCGAATTTTCTACTATTGGAAAATACAAGAAAAACGCAGAAAAATAAGATCGACGGAGCTAAAGAAGTCCGAATTTGGAAAAACGAAAAACGGCGTTTGCTCAAAAGATGGTTTAGAATTTTTTTATGTAAAAATATTTAGGTTTCGAAAACGTTTTATTTTCATCGCTTTTTACCTGATTAAATTGAAGTAAATTTACGCACGAAATAAACTTTCATATTTTCGGACGAAAATTTATCGGTTGCTATGATTAACTAGACGCATTACAAATATTAAATTTTTATTTTAAAATTTTATCGTTTAAAATTCCATAAAATTTCAATTAAATATATAAATAAACAAATAAAATTATAAATAAAACAAACCGGGTCGTTACAGACCTCATCTCGGGGAGTTTCCCGCCAGGAGGGATTATTTGAGCGGGATACGGATCAACTCATTGAAATCCAAATCAATAGGCTCAGCTTTCACCTTCTTTTTCAACAAATCTTCCTTCTCAGCATGCTCTTTCATGCTGAGCTCATCGGTAGGGTAGGAAGAGCATATGATTATGTTATCTTATCAAACAGAGTTCATGGTGTGGGTCGTCTCCTTCTTTGAACAACACCTCCATGAATTAATCGTCGATAACGAAGGCTTCTTCTTGAGCACCTTGAGTAGCGGCTAAAGTTGTAACTTTAAGGATTCTATCATGGCCGCTTATGATCCCAACTGAGGCTCTTGTAAGGGAGGAGGAACGACACCTAATAGATTTAAAGCTAAGGAAAAATAGGCAAAACGATTAGAAATATTAAATTATGACACCCCAACCTTTTGAAAAGCAAAAATCGTCAACGAAATACTTTCCCTAATGTGGCTCCCAAGTCGAGCTAAAATACCCTCAGAACTACGTTTAGGAATTAGAGAAAGCCGAGCCTTGCCCAGATCATACTTGGGGATGGTTGAAGAATCTGCCATGAAGTTGGGGATAGCCTGGGATGCTAGGGGTGATTCAGTTGTAACATCGGGTTGTGCCGACCTCGATCCTTCACCCACTTCATGTAAAGAGGCAGCAGCAGATTCTTTCTGAAGTGTAAGGTGGATATCATGCAATGTTTTGGATTCGTCACCCAATAGCATTTCATTTTCAAGCCTGGATAGGTCGATTTCCTCAGTGTTAAGAAGTCACTTTTCCTCCGCAACAATAAACTGCTATGCGCGCTAGAGCTAATAGAGATAATCATCGCCAAGCCATGTTAGATTTTTGTACTTGAGAGTGTTGGCGTTGTAAAGAATAAGAAGCGGGTCGAGCTTGTTCATTATCTCTTTCCTAACCTTATCCTTGGCAGCTTCTGCTTAGTGTTGAACGAGTGCATTAACATCTTTAGCCATTTCAATAGCCGTATCTCTCTCAAGTTTAACATTCACCAGTTCATCACAAGCATCTTGAGAAATTTTCTAAGCACCATCTTTCTCCTTTTTTACGTAATCGAGCTTAGCCATAAGTTCCGCTATCTCCTTCAAAGCTGCCAAATCTTACTTCGAGCCATATCTCTCTAGGGTGCGATTTCTTGATTTCCATGATGTAACACCTAGACCATATCTAGATGACTGGACTTCATCTCCTTCATAGAATTAATGGCAGCATTAGCTTTACCTTTGGCCTCTGCTTGAGAGGTCTTAGAAGCCTCTAACTTGTTTGTCTAAGTGTCGATATTTCTTTTATTTTGAGCCTCCTCGTGTTTTAACTTTTCAATTTCTGCCCTACACTCGAAAGATACTTTTGGCACCTTCTCCGCCTCCTTCATCCATTCATGGTATTGTTTGTGAATATCAGTGACACAATCGATAGTCATTTTTTAGATATAGTCTAAGACCCTCTTTAGATTAGAAGGTAAAAGGAACCCTTCAAAATATAGGTTTGGGAACTCTTCTCAAAGTTGTGCCATGCGAGCAACTGGATCGATCATGGATCTTCGGCGGTGATTTCGACTTTAGTGCTTTCCTTGTCGGGCCTATGAACAACAACATGTTCACTATGGCGACGATGATCATTGGACCGCTAAGAATGAGAAGGAACTAAAGGCGGTGGAGGAACTGAAACGGGAGGGGGACCATAAGGGGGATCAACAGGTGGGTCCCGATGATCAGTTGGCTAATCGGAACCCTTTGGAAGAGAGGACCTAGATCTGATTGATGCTTATCTTGAGATGGTTTATCCTTATCACCCCTATCCTGATGACCTCCCGACCGGAGCGATAACTAGAATCATAATACTCTCGATTGCCTCCTTGATGGTACGAGTTAGAACATGAACCAGAGGATTGATGGTGTATATCCCAAAGGAAATCGAACATATCTCTTTTCTTCACCATTGTTCCTACAAAGGAAGACAAAAGTTAATCAACTTTAAGCATTAAAAGGCACAAGTTGAGCAAAATGCAATGTTGAGGGATGCAAGTGTGTGCAGGTGTCCTTGTGTTCCCCCCAATGGACCAGATGCAGGAGCTTTTCTCATTGGAGTAATTTCCCGTTTAGAAGTTGGAATTTCAGTGCCAGTTCTGGTCGAAGATTTCGACCCATCAATACTCACGTCAATGAAGTGGAAAGCGTCAAAGTCATGCGGTATTGGCAGGCTAGACAAAGAATCAAGCGGCATACTTGAACGCTCACACGGTTGAGAAGAGGATTCATCTTAAACAACCTTGGAAGTAATCGATAACTTGATTTGATCAAAAAGATGGCTTTTGGGAAATTTACAAACAAGTGTTTTCTATTTTCCTTTATCGAGAGCTGAAGGCTGTGAATTCCACAAGGATCTCGCCTTGACTCCAAGACAAGATCCATCATCATTACGACCGAGCATATCGCCTTTATCTCCTTCGACATCAATTTTGGTGAATTCCTGAGCACCTATAGTTAGGGACACAACATGATTGATTCGATTGCCCCTTTGATTGGCTACAACCCATGTCTTACCTCTGCAGCATGAGCAACTTTTGCTAGCCCTACGCTGAGGCCCTCTTCCATCAAACAAAAAGTAACAAGGGGTTCGTCTGTGAGAAAATATTTGATGTTCCTATCTTCAGGTGGTGCATTTTTAAGAGTCGCGACCACCTCTTCATAGAGATAACCATTGTACCGCGAACGGTGCCTGTAAAAAGAATTACTTAGTCAGGAGTACGACCTGGATATCGGTTTTCCACGCTAATATAAAAGTGATGGATAACACTTATGTCTTTCCAGCCATTGTCGAGAAAAACCGGAAGGACATCAAACAAAGAACTGCTCGCTTTTAAAAGCGCTTAATTTATTCCATGCGCCAGTTAGAATCTGACACTTCTTCGCCGACTCAAGAAATGTGAAAGACTTTCTGTCCGTCGCTTGAAATAGAATATAAATCGAATGTCATCGATGGTCGAAGGACGATGTAGGAACTCCATAAATACATATTAATACAATTGAGAAGAGCGTAGTCATTCAGATGAAGTTGTGCTGGAGCTACCCTCAAATAATGGAGAATTTTCTGGATGTATGAGTTTAATGGCGGGATGCATCTGGCCCAGCACATGAATTTGTCACACGTCGTATATCCTTTTGGAGGTGTATAAGCCCTATCATCCTACGATGGAACAAATACATCATCAAAGGGAATTCCATGCCTTTTGCAGATTGGACGAAGAGCGTCTTCCTTAATTTTAGAGACTATGGAATCAACATGATCCTCCAAAATAATTGCATCCTCCAAGGTGTCAGGAGAAGGATCAACAACTATAAATAAGGCAGTTTATACGTGGATAGACCATTATGCAAAGAACGGGTCAACTGATATTCCAAATCTCTATGATTTGACATCTTTTTTTTTTTTGAATTACCTAAAAAACCGAAATTTGCTTGTAAACTCTAGGATGGTATTTGCCTACCAATCACATACGTCGAGTGCTTATTAAAACACTATCGGTTTTAGAGTTTGAACTCGTAGCCTTTGGTCTCGTAGCACGGACCATCAACCAACCATGCTAGTCCTGATTTTTTTTTTTTGGCTTTATGTTCTTCTTCTTCTTTATGAAAGTGTAAGAAAATTGATCATTTGATTTGTGGAAGTAGATCGTAAATCAAATTAGGTTAAATCTTTATGTTCTTTGCCTTATGCAATTTGACTTATTGCCTTCATAGAACTATCTCGATATTATACATGTTACTTATCTTATAAGTTTAGCATATGACCGTCGAAGAACTAAAAAATGAATTAGAGTTTTCGTAATCAATAGCGACTAAATAAATCAATAATCATTCAGTCAATGATCCTAATTAAACCGTCGATTCAAAGTCAATCTCAAAAATCAACATTAATACGAATCATATTCCCATGACCAAGAGTTAACTTTGTTGTCAATATTTCGTCTTCAACAACATTGCATAAATCTTAGGTAAGAGAAGTTTATTTTACAGTGTAATCAAAATATAGTTAAAACTTCATAGTTCACAACTATAAGAAAGGTGTTAGGAGGTAAATTTTACAACAGTTTTAACATCCTATAATTTTCAAACATTAAAAAAATATTGTTAAATTTTAATCTCTTTAACACATATGTGAATTGTTGTTGAAAATTTGCTTTTACATTCATTTTGACAAACAATGCTAATGTACTCTCATTTTCTACCTTTTAGTTCAATAAGGATGTTTCCATTGATCTTTCAAAATGTCTAGAAAAATAAATGTCTTGTGTTATTCATATTTTCACAACGTTTAACCTTTCCAGAAATCCTTATAAAATACATATTTTATTGTAATAAGTGTATAGTTGTCATGGTTGAACCATTGACCGCTCAACCGTTCATACAGTTACCATCTGTTAGGCTAATGACTAAATATTTTGGTAACTACACATAGACTATGCATTACTTTAGTAATGTAAGGTAGAAGAATAACATATACACGAGGACAGGCCTTCATGCGCTTATAACTTGTTAACAATATATAATAAATAATTGTGAATATTAGTCACGTATCCCTAAAAACAAAGTTAATTCAAACAGCATCTTCCTTTAAAAAAAATTGTAAAGCGGGTTCTTATAATTATTTTAATGTAGTAGCATGTATTTTTTGTGTTTTTTTGCGCCAGTGCATAACAAAAATTTCAAGAAGTTGTAAATATTATAACTAGGTTTTTAAAAGAAAAGAAAAAAGAAATTGAAGACATATCTGCAATTATTGCAAACATATCTGTAGTTATTCCACATAATTGCAGATATGTCTGCAATTATTCAATGAATAATTGCATTCAATAAACATCTGAATAATTGCATATATGTATACAATTATTCTACATAATTTGAAGATATGTACGCAATCATCCGCTGAATAATTACGTTAAATAAAAGTCTATATAATCGGGATATTTACTAAATATCTGCGCTTATTTCTTAAAATTGCAGACATATCTGCACTTTTTAGTTGCAAAGGTATACTATTCAAAATAAGTGCAGACATATCTGCAATTATTCTTTAAAATTGCATACATGTCTACAAGTATTTCTGAAACATATCATGTGTCATTTTTTTACCTTTTCATCGTTTATTTTTTGACATTAATACGAAGATAAATATTAATTGAACTAAGTTTTAAAATTTGAAAGTTTTTTGTTTTTTAATGTTTTTTTGATGATTTTCGAAAAATAAAAACCTAATTTACATACTTCTTTACACTGTAGTTTTTGTGGATTTTGGAACCTATTAAAAAAGTACTTGGAATAATTGCATACCGACTGGAAAACTTATAACCGTGCACAGCAATTGCAATTGCAATTGCAGACTGCAGTCACGACGGGAGGTTATAATGATGGTTAATACAACCTTAATATGGTGTTATACCATGTTTAATCCGTTTGTCACCGCACCCGACCCGCTAACATGTACTTTCTAGAAGATACTCCAATAAAACTGCTGCTCGCATCTGCCGTTCAAATGAACAATCATCGGTTCATATTTTGTCGGCTTCCAATAATAAATTTAATTTTCAGAGTTTGTTCAAAATCAACTGCGACCTTTCCAGAAACACGGCAAATTCTTCCCTATATTTAAATCTCTCTATCTATTCATTCCGACTACCTACTTATAATTTTCGAGTTTGAGGTACTTGATCTGTAGTTTCTCCTTTGTTAGACTCTGCGGATTATTCGTTTCGTTCTGTTTTACTATATGTTGATTAATCATTATAGATTTATTAGGTAAAATATTATTTCTTAAATTATACTCTTCGCGTTTGATTTTGCAGGATTTGTGAGTTCAGGAAAAATGGCAGAGGTACGATGGTTAATCAATATATCTTTCAGCGTTCAGGAAAAAAAATCTGTCGGTTTGGTTATTGTAATATATTATAGTACGTGTAGGATGCAGATTGGCTTTTGTGGTAAAAGGTTAAATTTTATGGTTAAATGCGATACTGGGATAAAATTGTTTAAGATTGTAGTTGCAACTTATTAGTGAGATTGTACTGGACAAAGTCTTTAGTGCAACCAAATAAGGAAATTCTAGTTAGAGTCCATAGATAACTAAATGCCCAGATTCTAGATTCTAGTTAGAATAGATTGATACAATATTTCATTTTTATGTTTATGTTTATCTTGGAAGAAGTTAAATTTTGGATTTGTTATCAAATGCATATAATTATAATATTATGCAAAATTACCGACAAGAAACTCATTACATATTTTGTACAGAAAATTTTGTGCAGGATGGGTATGCCTTTGCTGATAGATATTATATGCTGAGCTGTATGGTTTAAACGGTTTAACAAATTTGTTTTGTCAGGGCGATTAGAATTTGAATTCTTTACCTCTAACCATTTGTGAATAGATATTATCATTTAAGATGTCTAATGAAGAGTTGGATCCTGAAATTCAACACAATGGCGTAAATATATATCCAGATTCAAGGTTTAACCTATTTTATTGGATTTCCCAAGTTCTAAAGCTAAAAACTGGTTGAAAATAAATGATATGAAGTGTAATTAAGTAGCATATTCATCTATAGATTCTTTATATTGCGGCATGATTATAAATGTGCTATGTTAGTGATGGAAACAATGAACTGTTTATTTTTCTTGTTTAGGATGGTTATAAAGTTACCTTGCATGTGTACGATCTTAGCAACGGGCTTGCTCGACAGCTGTCTACAGCATTTCTTGGGAAGGCTATTGAAGCAATATGGTAAGTATTAGATCTTGTCATTATATATACTAGAATTGGTGCGTGCTCTGCACACTAAATCAAGGGGGCTATTGATCGTGCGCGCGTGTGGAGCTTCTATTGAGACAATAAAGTACACAATTTGATAGAAGTAGTTTAGCCGCTGAATCTTTTTGTCTTTACGTAGGAGATGGATATGTATGCATGCATGCATGTTTTCATATTCATTAGAAAATAAAAGATATACTCTAGTGGACGATCATTTTAAGCCCAGAAAAGGGGAATGTTCAATGACTTTTCATGTATTCTTTATTCTATGACCAAAGCAAAGAATATAGTTTTCATAGTTGGCATGCATATGGATTTAGATTTTTGAAACCAGTAACCTTGTGTGATTGGCCGTGCTAGGAATTGGTAACATATGCATAGGAACTAGTCACTGGAGAATATTAGACTAAAACATTTTGAACATGTTAGGAGTTTTAGTGGTGTAGGATTTGAAAGTTTTTGAGCCACAAATCATTCTGCCTTTGCACACATCATTTTTAACGTGTTAGGAGTTTCGAAATGATCTCATTTAGCAGTGAACTAATCTTTATCGTCGGTTCGACTAATTAGGCTAATTTTGCCTCATGCATCATTGTCAAGTTCAACTAATTACGCTAATTTTTCCTCATGCATCATCGTCTAGTTCAACTATTACATTATTTTTTCCTCATGCATCAAATGATCTCATTTTTAATATGCGCACGGACTAGAGAATATTAGGCTAATTTTGCTTCATGCATCATCATCTGATTCAACTAATCAAACATTCTTTAAAAGTTTTTGAGCCACAAATAATTCCGCCTTTGCAGACGGAATATTTTTCCAAAACACCTTTCTATCAATTTTAAGTTAATCATGTACAATTATTCAAATTGATATAGAAGTAAACAATCATAAAATGATAATCTACATTGATAAAAAAAAAAGTCTAGATCCAGATGACTTTTTCGAGGGAAATAACGTAGCAAATTTTGGCATACAATGCAGCATACCCAAAAAAAAGAGTACATCTAGGATTTTAAGCATTTGCTCAGTGGAACTTGAAATTTCATATATTTTTAGAATTCAAGAGGTTGGAGATCTGTTATTAGCTTTTGGCTATTGATCTATGATGCTTTTCTCTCCTTTTCTACCCTTTCAAGTCTCTTTCATCTGAAATTGCATAAAAATTTGTTACAGAGTTCTCCAATAATCCCCCTTAACATTCTTAGATGAAACACAGCAATTTACTCATACAAGTCCTGTAGGAAAATTGAGCAATTTGATGTTTAACGTTATCATGAACTATTTAGCCTCATGAGATTGATATTATGCATAGCAACTGTATCCTTATTTTCATCAATGTAATGAAATATAGAATCCTTTGATAGCCTCCTTTGGCGATGTTGTAATTAATATTTTATTTTAGATAGAAGGACCTAAAGCAATTTTATAGTAATAAATCAGATGTTCTACATTTAACTTTAGTCGTTGTTTACAACAATTAAATCATTAGTCGTGATAATACTCGATCATTGGCCAAAATTTGTAAAATGAGCTGATATTGTAAATGATGAAATAGGCACACAGGTATAGTAGTATATGGAACGGAATACTTCTTTGGTGGTGGGATACAGAGGTTCCCAGCAGGACGGACAATGCATGGCACTCCGCTTCGGGTTGTGGAACTTGGTGTGACTCACATACCACAAGAAATGTTTGAAGAGTACATCAAAGAGATAAGTCCTCGATATACCCAAGAAACCTATAACCTGCTGAAGCACAACTGCAATAATTTCAGCGATGAGGTGGCTCAGTTCTTGGTTGGCGAACACATTCCTGATTACATCCTCCAGCTTCCTAACGAGGTCTTAAACAGTCCCATGGGTGCCTTAGTCTGTAAGTAGCCTACACTTGCTGCATTTTTCATTCATATCTCATAACTACATATAAGTCGAAATGCACAATCTGGATGCAGTGCCAATGATTCAAAATTTGGAACAAACAATGAAGAACAACAGGGTTCCAGAAGCTCCACAATTCATCAGTCCTCTTACATCGCCTGCAGTTGAAGAAAAAGTAACAACAAACGCATGTGTTGCTTCTAATTCGAGCACTGAAACGGTTGTGGTGGATGACCCAATGGGTGGAGCACGTAGCAAGGTGCAGGAAGAAATTACAAAGGAGTTTGCAGCTATCATGGCCACTGGCACGTTAAGGGCTAGCGAGGCTGCAGCCATGGCTACTAGAAGAGTTATGGAAAGACACGGCAAGTTGAACTCTACTACTGTTAAGCATGGTTGACATAATTGACATTATTTATAGTATATGATTCATTCTTCTCAGAAATTGAAGTGCTGCGATATTATGTTTATTTGATATATTTTAATTGGTGAATGGTGGACTATATTCGACTCTTCTTTCCCTATGCATTCTTATCAGCTACCTGGTAGCGTTCAAGTTTTTAAAGCTATTAGTGAGGGATGCTAAATTGCTGCTTCAGTTTAATCAGTTATGCTTTTCTAACGAGCATTTTTATGGACTGATTTGTCAATATGTTTATAGTTGCTCAACCTTTTTCTGGACTGCAACGCTTAAATCCAGTGAGAAGAAAAATAAGTTGAACAAAAATTGCTTTATTAACTAGAACCGTTTAATTCATTGAATGTTTTCTTTGAAAATCGTTTAGCGTGTTTAATATTGAAAATAAATTAATATAACTGGTTCAATATGGGATTTAATGTATAATTTATTTAGGTGTATTTTCTAAATTTTTAGTTACAAGAAGATGAAATAATATGTTTATGGATTGTGATATTTAGATTAGAATATCAATGACAAACGTTTGGTGATAAATCTAATTAAATAATTACGAAACATACAAAGTATGACTGATATTTATAGCACACAATGATTTTATACAAAAAATAATATCAATTATGTTATAAACAAATAAGAATATGTTATAAATAAACAAGAGCAGAAGCCATTAGAGGAAAAGGGTGGAGACATTTTATTCATTCAGAGAATAGATTATCTATTTACATTAAATTAGCACATTTATATAGAGGCTTAGGAGTTTGTGGTAGAACTAATCCCACGATGTGGGACTAAATACAAAATAGTATATAGCATATTCACTATTTATATTTAAATATATTATAACACTCCCCTTGAATATGCGTCTTCAAAATCTTGAATTCTCTGATAACTAGAAATTGTCCGTTTCGAAACATTATGATGATTGCTCCCCCTCATTATTATCTTGCTTGCATTTATCCATGCAGTCGATATAGATATTGTCCGTTGCCTCATTAAAAAACTCTATTAGAAAAACCCAGTGGGAAAAAACCTTGAACGAGGAAAAGAGTGCAACTTGTGAAATCATAAATATCATACTAAAAATGATACTTCTTATAAGAGTTTGATACTTCAGGATCAAAATAATGCCTCATTAAAACCTTACTAAGAAAAACCCAATGGGAAAAATCTTAGTGAAGGAAAAAGAGTACAATGACATACTTTATTTTCTTATTTCTTTAAATAAAGCTTGATGCTTCTGGATCAAACTAATGCCTTATTATAACCTTACTAAGCAAAACCCTTTGAAAAAATCTTAGTGAAGGAAAAAGAGTACAATATAGTATGTCATATTTCAATAATTTACTGCATCAGATAGAGTTTGATACTTCTGGATCAATTTAATACGTCAGTAAAAACCTTACAAAGGAAAACCCGATGGGAAAAACCTTAGTCGAATAAAAATATAATTTAACTTAAATAACATATTTGAGATGTTATTTCTTGAAAAGACATTTGATTCTTCTAGATCAAGATAATGCATCATTGAAACTTTAATAAGAAAAACCCAGTGGGAAAAATCTTAAATAAGGAAAAAGAGTACATTATAGCTTATTTCAAATGTTACAGGAAGTTGATACTTCTAGATCAAGATAATGCCTCGTTAAAACCTTACTAATAAAAACCCAGTGGGAAAAATCTTAGTTAAGGAAAAAGAGTGCATTATAAAATACTTATGAATTCTCCCTCTGATTTTAATTTTTCCTCTGAATTCATATTCGTGTTTCGATAACTTAAATTGGTTATAGATACTTCTGCATCCATAAATATGTATCTCATTCATAATATAATTTATTAATAGTTTTCTTTGATACAATCAAAATTTTCAAGATTGTTTCTTTCAAATATGGTTTGCATTTTATGCATTTGTATGCTACTTTTATGAAAAACGCTTCATGTGCTTTCATTTTTATGCTTCAAATTAGTTTTGCGCATTGCAACTATACATCTTTCATGAATATTAAAAATTTCATTACAACATTACTAGAAAGCAGAAAGTAATTTACTCATCTTGATGTATCAAGATTTTCATTACAACAATATTAGAAGAAATTTGTAATCTACACTTCATGTCTTTTTCATTCTTTATAACTACAAAAGTTATATACATTCTTCAAAAGTTTGTATACTTTAATAAGTATTTGCATATCGCAACTATCACTGCAATGGATATTAAGAGTTTCATTACAACAATACTTAAAAATAGGAAGCAATTTACTCATCATGAATTATATCAAGATTTTCATTACAACAATACTTAAAAGTAGGTTGAAATTTACTCTCCTTGTTATTTGCATTCTTTATAACAATGAAAGTTATTTATATTCTTTAGGAATTTGTATACTTTCATTATTTAATATGATTTTAAACCATATTTATACCTTCGGGGTATATTAAGCATTTCAAGTACTTTTGGTACTTTGCGGACTACAAGTTCAGATTTCTTATTAAGGAGAATTTCATGATGGCCAATCATGTTTTTCTCTAATCCAGGATCTTTAATCCATTTATAAACATAAACGCTTTATTATTTATAAATTTATCATCGATGATTATTTCTTGTCAGTTCTAGACATGATTTATTGAGATATCTTTAATTATCATGTTTTAGGTACCTAACCCACTTCTAGGGATATTTGAGAATCATGTCATGGATCTCTTTCAGAGCACCCTTAAGTGTTTCTTCAAGAACACTCACCTTCTTTATTTGGCATCTTTATTACTTACTCCAAAAATATTTTGAACTGACTTTTGAACCATATTTCAAATGTGGTTTACAAATTTTGATCCTTCAGGGATTCAAATCTATATTGGAGAAAGTCTACTAGGGATATTACTAATAATTTATTCAAGTTACTTAATATTTTGCATCATTGTATATTTTAACAAATATTTAACATTGATGATCAAAATGAGCTTGTATCCCTTTATCATCCTCCTCAATGTTGACAAACATTGTCACATTAAATAATCATCATCTTTGGATTCTCATTTTGATCCATTATGATATTGCTACTAGCAAATACACCATACATATAATAATAGGAGGATAATTCTTGTATTCATTGATAAGATGCATTCAATTGATATTGATTATTAGAGTTTGTTCTCATTCATCGATCCAAGCTATTGGAGGAATTTACTTATTGTGTAGATCATTTGAATACATACATGACTTCAGGTCATTCAACATTTATGTTGATTGAATTTTAAATCACTAAATAATATCTATGCATAATCTATAAGATGAGCTTATAACAAACTTCAGGTTGTTAGCTAAATATTTAGATATATGGATGTATACGTGCGTCCACGTATCACATATATATTATAAAATTTTCATATTCTTTCTCATTTGAATTAGTGATTTTTGGAACAAACTATTACAAGGATCAAAACTATTAGTTTCTATTTATAAATCAATGTCAATGCAAGCCTGTCAAAACCACATGATAATGTTTAAAACATTTGGTTTGAAACCATATCGAACTTCTGGTTCGAACAAAATATACACACAACTTCAAGTTGTTAAGTTTTATTCCTCAATTATATATCAAATATCAGTTTTGAACACTAATTATGATTACTTATCAAGGAGTAATTTTTAATTGCATATAGACATTTCTACACATCTCTATTGAGAGTTCTGTAAAAAAATTACAGCAAAAATAATAATAGTATCTTCTAGATACTTGGAATGTTACAGATACAGATTTCCTCTTAGCTCTCAAACTTTTAGGATCTAATTTAAGCTAAATTAGGATCCTTTATAATCAAATTTATGTACACTTATTTGGTTTAATAAAATTACCAAATATATAAATAAATATCTTCTAGATATATGTTATCATTTCCAAATTTATAAATCTCTTTTAGAGATATATTAGTATCACCACTTCTGGAGTGAACTTTCTCTTATATATATATATATGTATATATATATATATATATATATGCACTATTGGAATGCCATATCAATATACACTGTTTATTTTATACATATTACATAATTACTACTTTTACAGTAGCATAAAATATCCATGCTGGAGATTTTAGTTGTAATTGCTTTTAAAATGGCATATCAAACTTTAAATACAGTGACAAAATTAGATTCACCAACTGAAAGTAAGATGCAAGAGATAAAACCACTACTTCTGGAGTGTAACATTAGTATACAATATCTTTTTTTTGGATAAATTATAGTTATTATATCAAATAAAAAATTATATCATTATTCCTTCAGGGAATATAGTGTTTCCTTTTTAAGGAATTGCAATGTAACAAAAATAAAATTTCTATAACATCTATTCTGGGATGTTATATTTTTCAATATAAATATAAATAAATCTCTAAAACATCTTTTCAAGAGATTAATACACACACATCCAATGATGTTTGATATATCATATAACATAATATCTTCAGGATATTTGGTTAATATAATATAAATATGAAGATATAAGGTAAGGTATAACTCATTTGGAGATTTTTGTAATCTCTTGAATGCAGCATTATTATCTCATATGATAATATATAATTTTCCTTTAACTTCTTCAAGAAGTACAACCTTATCATTTTACACAATTTCAATAGAGCTTCGAGCTTTTAATTCATGAACTTCAAGTTCACTAATGTATTATGAACTTTGGGTTCTCAAATTTTGTGTAAACTGCCTTTTTTTTAGAAGCTTGTACATTTTGACAAATTAAAAAAAAAATACTGACAAGAATTCGAGCTTGTAAAGTTAGTCACAAAATCTTTTCATAATTCCAGACTTCAGGCCTTGGACTTTGAGTTATACAACTTCTATTAAAATAATTCATTTGGGTTGTTAAACCTATTTTTTCCGTTATAACAGACATTACTTGTCAAAATAAATACATACGTCTATTCTTATTCCAAACACAAACATACAACGTCATTTAATTTACAATAATCAATGCATTTTTGACAATAAATGATTTAATTTATTACCATAACACTTGCAATTAATTCATTTGTGATAAAAATAACTACAATTAACCTTTATGTGGTTCAGGATATAACTACTATCATAGCAAAATAATTTCATTATGAACTAATTGAACAAACAGTACTCAAAGTAACACAATTTCATCTCAAATATAGGTTCAATATTACTCAATAATAAAATTAAAATGAATATCTTAAAGCGAAACTTTATTTCCCAATAATCCGAATTTCTAAATAAACAAAATTATCTCAGATCTATCCATATTATTCATAATCACAAATAACTATAAATCTCAGATCCAAATCACTATTATTTTCATAAGAAAACTAACTTCATAATTCTTTACCAAATATATCAAAACAAACATGTAAATCTTCAAATCAACACAAGTTATTTTAGAAATTTAGGAAATTAAGATTATTTCAGATCTATTATATTTGATCTATTATATTTTACCTTTTGAAAAGTGATTGGATGCATGGAAGAAGGAAAAAAAAAATTAGGAAATAAACTTCCTATTAGAATGCCTTATTTTTAATTAAAAAGAAAGAGAGTAGAAGAGTAGATATGTTTCTATATATTTATTTGGTTTAGTAAAAACACCAAATATATCAAAAATTAATATATTATTTTCACTACTTCTGGAGTGAACAAATTTCTATATATTTATTTGATTTAGTAGTTAATACCATTGGCAAATATTTTTAGAACTTCGGGTTTCAATTTTACTTTAAAAAAAGTCTATGTTTAGTACTTTAGATCCTAAATGGTACAACTTGATTTTCATTATCAAACTTCAGGTTTGATTGCAATTGGAATTTACCATAATCTGAATTAGATTTTCTAATAATTCAAAGCTCCACATCTCAAATTTATTATTTGAGTTTTGATATATAATCCTTTTTTTAGTTAGAACTTCTGCTTCTTTATTTTGAGGAAACTTGTAATTTACTGATTTATGAAAACTGCAGGTTCTCAATTATTATTTCCTTTTCCTTTTTTTTAAAGGAAACATTGAAAAATATTAAGCTTATCATGTAAGCTTTTACTAATATTTCCATTCACTTAATACGATCTTCTAGATACGTATTATATTTATATTTGTTTCTCTTAGAAACAATAAAATATTTCTTCTGGAAATATAAATCATATATCAAAATAATTTCCAAAGTCTTCATTCAAATCTAAATCAAATCAAAAGGTTTTCAAAATGAAAACCCCATTTACCAACCATGTTTGATTTCTCAAATACATGTCCAAACTAAATACAATCAAATTCAAAAAATTTGCTTTAATCAACAATATCAAATTTTGTCAAGTTCAAACTTGCATTCCAAAATAAATGAACTAAAAAAAACATAAAAATAAGTATGATATTGAGATCTACAATATAATAAGATCATAAAAATAGCAAAAAAAAAAAAAAAAAAAATTAGATCTGAAATATAATAACTAACAAAATAAGAATCAGATCTCAAAGTTTAGATCTATATAAGATCTAAAATTATAAGACTAATATAATAAAATTTTAAAAAAATAAGACAGCATATTCAGATCTGAAGAAGTAGATCTAGAATGGAATGAGATATAAAAAAAATGATTTGGAAGATTAAATCATCAGAAAAATGACTTACCGTTATGAGATCTATAATTGCATTTGGAAAAGAATAGATATGATTTCATGAATTATCACAATTGTAGATTCATAATTTTTTTGGTATAGATCGTGCTGATAACGTGTTATAAACAAATAAGAATATGTTATAAATAAATAAGAGTGGAAGCCATTAGAGGAAAAGAGTGGAGACATTTTATTCATTCAGAGAATAGATTATCTATTTACACTAAATTAGCACATTTATATAGAGGCCTAGGAGTTTGAGGTAGAACTAATCCCACGATGTGGGACTAAATACCAAATAGTATATAGCATATTCACTATTTATATTTACATATATTATAACAAATTATCAGTTATTCTTGGCTTGATAAGCATTACGTTAATAAGCATGTCTATTTATTAATTTCTAATGTAAGCGACAAAGTTTCATGTATGAAAGATTAGGTTTTCCTTTATAATCCCTCTTGTGTACTTTTCTACATTTTGTGTACTATGTGAGTTTATGTATGTTAGTCTGCATATATGGTATGGTATGATTGCCTGTAATATGTTTTGCATATTATACACTACTCTGTGTAATGTCTATTTACTGCGACTTTGTCCATGTAAATAATATTTGTGCAATTGCTTTAGTATGTTCTGTTGTTTAGCCATGTTTATGGGTGCCAAAATATTTCATTCGACAAAATAGAACTGTCGCTCAGCCACCTCAGCGGCCATTCCAGTTTGAGCTTAGTTGAGTTTGTTTCATCAAGTGTTGGTATATGTATCCTTGTCCGTGGGGCTGAATATTAAAATTTAGGCATCAACTATAGATTAGATGCCCTGACCCTGAGCAATTCTTTCGACCATCCCCCGTCTAGTTCACATGGCAGTTCCCGTCTTCAGAAACTAATGACTTTTGCTATTTGATTCTAAGCATTATACTTTTAATGTCGTCAATCCCTTGGTTTCATTTTAGATCTTCTAAATTGACATCATCGGTCAATGTCATTTTGGATGTATGCATATAAAGATGAGTCGTCGTCTTTTGTCATAACAAATTCTTTCAAGTTCGTTTTTAAGATTTCGGTCATGCATCGATTTCCATCTTCGGAAACTTGTGCATGAACAACTTAACTCCATCAATTTTTCGTTAAGGTTGCCTATCTCCGGGCTCCGACTAATTTCTTTTGTTATTGCCTATCTCTAGGCAATGTCAAGTTCCAAGAGGTTTGGGTTGATTTTCCCATTGACTTAGTAGTTTGGAAAATTTTGATATTGTCGGTGCAACGCCTATTCTCAGGATGTAGGAGTCGATTTAACCGTTGATCAGGTGGTTTTGGACCTCCTGATATTTCTAGAGCAATGTCGGTTTTCGAAAGGAAGAGATCAATTTTTCGTATCGGTTAGATTGTTTAAGTCAACTTCTTCCGTTGACTCGGATTTTTTTTGTCTTCCCAACGTTGTCAGAGCAACGCCGGTTCTTAGAGGACAGAGATCAATTTTCTCTGTCGAACCGGTTGTTTGAGTCAATTTTCGCCGTCGACCCGGTAGTTTTTGGCCTTCCTGACGTTGTTGAAGCAAACATCGGTTCTTAGAAGGTAGAGATCTATTTTCCTCGTCGATCCTTTCCTTGCCGACTTGGTAGTTTTGGGCTTTCTTGACGTTGTCAGAGCAATGACAGTTAGAAGGCAGGGATCGATTTTTCCCATCGATCGAACGATTAAAGTCGATTTTCCCTGTTGACTTGGCAGTTTTTGGCCTTCTCGACATTGCCAGTGCGACGATGATTCTCAGAAGCAAGGATCGATTTTTTCCATCGACCCAGTGGTTTTGCTTATGAGAACGTGGTTCCATTGGTTCAAGATAAATAGAAAAAAGGGCAAGTCCTGCCTATTTTTTGTGCCCATAGTGTCCCATGATGGCTTATTTGAGAAAATAAGAAAAATTAGATATAGTCGTGCCGCAGCAAAGCATGCGGGATGGAATTCCATCTGTTGTAGCTATCTTGAATGTTCCGTCTCCAAGCTTCTAGTCAATCACATAAAGTCCCTCATAGTTCAGGCCAAGCACTCATGTACCCAGAAGGATTCGTTTCAAGATGAGATCTCCTACCTCAACAGTGCAGTTGCCGACCTTGGTATTGAAGTGGCGTGCTACTTTTTTCTGGTGAGCAGTGACCCTTAGTTCACCTTCTTCCCGCTTCTCATCGATTTGGTCAAGGAACTGGAGCAGTAGCAGTTCGTTCTCTCTTTGATTTAAGTATCTTCTATAAGAAGGTACTTCCAGTTTCACTGGGATCATAGCTTCTGAACCATATGCCAAGGCGAATGCTGAATGTCTAGTCGCTGATTTGTGCACTGTCTTGTATGCCCATAGTGCGAGTGAAAGCTCATCAACCCAATTTTATTTAGCTCAAGTTAGTCGCTTCTTTACCTTTTGATGATTTTGTTCGCTGCTTTTATTTGCCTGTTTGTTTATGAATGCGCTACTGTAGAAAAGCTCTTCTCGATCCGATAACGCTTGCAAAAGACCTTGAACTCGGTGCTCTCAAGCTGTGTCCCGTTGTCAATGATAATTTTCTACGGTACTCACAACCAACAAATAATATTTTAGTTGCGAAATTAATTGCTTTTTTAGTAGGAATCGTGGCAAGCTGTTCTGCTTTAGCTAATTTCGCAAAGTAATCAACTACAGTGATATCGTATTTTTCTCCTCCTTTTGCTATTGGTAGTACACCGATTATATCGATTTTCCAGATCACAAATAGGCAGGCACTAACCATCTGCATGAGTCCTAAAGATGGGACTCTCAGAATCTTTGCAAAGCTCTGGCATCACACCATCTGGTGTAGTCTGCTATATCTCGATTTATTGTTGGCCAGAAATATCCGTAGCGGAGTATCTTTTTCGCTAGTGTCGTCCCCCCGATGTAGTCACCGCAGCTACTTTGTGAATTTCCATGAGGATCTTCCTGGATTCATCCTTGGTTACACACCGAGAAAAGGAGAGGAGAATCCACTCCAGTATAGCACTATGTCCTACAACATGAATCATTATGCTTTTCGAAGGAGCTTCTTTCATTTGTTCCAGTCTCGAAGGAATACTTCCTTGAGTAAGTAGTCCTTTATTGGTGTCATCCACGACTCTTCCTCGTTTGTAGTTTACAAACCCAATCAATATACGTTTGATCTATGCTAGGAGTAGTCAATACTTCTACTAGAACCAATCCTATCAGTTGTGCTTCTTCGAAACTGGCTAGCTTAGCCAAGGAATCGGCCTTTATATTCTACTCTTTTGTAATGTGTGATATCATGTAGTGCTCAATTTCATTGATAAATTCCCAGGCTTTCGACGAATAATAGGCAAGTTTAATGCCATTAGCTTAATATTCCTGTTTGACCTAGCAGACGACTAGTTGGGAATTGTTGTAGATGCACAAAGTTTCTATTACCAACTCCTTCGCAATCTTCAGTCCTGCCATCAATGCCCCATATTTCACCTTGTTGTTGGTAGCAGGAAATTCCAGCTTCAGTGCATACGAAATTGATCGTCCTTCGGGAGTCTCAAGCACAAATTTGACTCCTGAGAAAAATTCATTTGACGCACCATCATCGAGCAATTTCAATTTGGACAGTGACCATTATGCCCTCCTCCTCATCATCCCAAATAGTGAACTCAATGATGAAGTCGGACCGTGCCTTTCCGTTAATTGCTCTTTGGGGATGGTAAGTCACATCTTATTGGCTTAGATCGATGTTCCGCTTTAGAAGCCATCTCGAAGTCTAGGGTCAATGGATTACCCATTTTAAGGGTTGATCCATCAACACCTTGATAGGGAAAGCCTAGAAATACGATTGCAGTTTCCTAGATGCTATTAGAAAGCAATATGCCAGCTTTTCCAACTTTAGGTAGATCCATTCAGCTCCGGTGAATCACTTTCCAATGTAATAGACCGGCCATTGAACCTTAGCTTCCTCACGTACGAGTGATGAGCTTAGACAATTAGGTAAATGAATAAGTCATCGCTGTCCACCGGTTTAGACAGAACCGTTGGTGTCTCCATATGTCGAAGTATCTCTTCGATAGTAGTTTAGAGACCTTGATTCCATTTAAAGTTCTTCTTACCTTTCTTTAATGCATCAAAGAATGGTATACACTTATCCGTCGCTTTGGAGATGTCAATGCATCAATCATTCCATTTAGACTTTGTAACTCCTCCATTGTCGGGGCTCTAACATTTCGTAAGGCGTCAATCTGCTCTGGATTAGCCTTAATGCCACTGGTGTTCACAATAAAATCGAGGAATTTTTCAAAAGCAAGTCCAAATGAACATTTGAGAAGGTTCAATTTCATTATGTACTTCCGATGGATCTCAAACACCTCCAGGAGACCATCCAAACGATTTTTAGACACTCACGACTTCACTAGCATGTCATCTATGTAAACTTTAATTGTTCATCCGATCTGATCGTTAAATATTATATGCACAGTCTCTAGTAAGTAGCTCTTACATTATTTAAATCGAAAGACATTATACGATAGTGATATAATCCTAAGTCTGTGATGAGGCTGGTGTTCTCCTATTTTGGTTCATGCATCATTATCTGATTGTACGCTAAGTAGGCATCCGTAAATGAGAGTTGTTCATGCCATGTAGTTCCATCAACAAGATGGTAGATCCCGGGCAACAAAAGCAATCCTTTGGGAAAGTTATTTTCAAATCTAAATAGTCAATGCAAGTTTGTCACTTGCCATTTGATTTTTGGGCCAACACAGTGTTTGACACCCACCCAGGATATGTGGCATCATGCATGAATCCGTTGGTCAACAACTATCCACTTTTGCCTTGTGGATCGCTCTAACTCAGGCCGCGCCTCTTCTGTCTCACAAGCGTGAATTTGGGATTCATGTTAAGTGCGTGACGTACTATCTCCAGTGATATCCCGCACATATCGGAATGTATACAAGAGAACATGTCCAGGTATGCCTGAAGAAAGTTAATCAATTCCTTTCGCAACTTAGTTCCTAGCTGAGAACCAATCTTCATGTAACACCCCTAATTTTTTATAACATTATTCAGGACATTTAATTAGATAAACTAATAAAATAATATAAATGCTAAGTGATAAGGGGGTTGAGATTTGAATAAATTTAATTAAGGTCGTGCCTAGTAAAATAATTAAATGGGCTTAAGAATGGTTTTTAGGTTAGTTAAACTACATAAGGGTATATTAGGAATTTGCCGCCCATAATATTTATTCCTGTTTATTTTCGTTCTTACCGTTCATTCCAATTCACGTCATTTTGAAAACAAAAATGTAAGAAGGAGGGACCAACCATTAACAAGAGAAATTAAATTAAAAGATAGAGATTCAAGCTTAGGAGAAATCAATCTCAATCCAATCTCCTTATCTAAATCAAGATGAATAATATTTCATCTCTATTTTGTTTTGAATTATATGTTTTCGAATTTAGGGGTAAATTCGTTTTTATGGTGAACTGGATGATGATATGCTAGAGTATTAATTTGTTGAATTTAAACAAGATTATTTAAAGGGAATTATACATAATTTTAGAGTAAAACCGATATATATTGACGTTTAAATGCCATGGAAAATTTTATGTTGTATAAAATATGATTTTGGAGTTGGGTTTCAATTTTGATAATTTTTCAAGATATGGAAAGATTGTTATGAATTTTCAAAGAAAATATGATTTTTTTGGTTTATAAATTTATTTCGAAAAATACATTAACAATGTGAGTCTAAAATTTTGATATATTAGATATCATGATTAAAATGAATTTGTAGAATTTTTGGGGATTTTTCCAAAGTGAATTGCTATGCAAATTGAATTATTTTAGAAGAGGATCTTCTTTGCAATATTGGTTTTACTTAATGGAATGACTTATTTGATTAACTTAACCATGGTTTAGATCTGAAATTAGCGGCACTTATTTTAGTAAAGAATTTGAAAAGGTTAAGGCAACAAATCTGGTATTCACACGTGGTAGGTTAGTTAGATTTTTTTTTGCTTTAAATTGTATTAAACCAGTTTACTCAGAAAGATGGTTTCGCCTACTTTGGAAGTACTTTTCGACATAGAGCTTCCGCCTTTAACCCAGTCGAAACCTACTAAGCTGAACCAATACACAAGGTATCACAAAGTTGGTACACAGTGGATTGGAGAAAGACGGAAGGTACGGTGTCGAAACATAGCTTACAAAGGGGTCGAGATCTTTGGTTTATTTTCTAAAGAAAAGTGTCTGCTTATTTACAAAAAGGTTTTGAAGGACTCATAAACAATGCTTGCGAAAGGGTATTTTAAAACAAGTTTTCAAAGTAGAGCTGCCGCCTTTTTAAAGAAGTAGCTTCTTAAGGAGTTACTTAGTTTTTGAAATTGAAGCTTTCGGAAAGGGTAGTTTCGACTAAGTCAAATCCTTCTGTAACCATAAGCCTTTCGATGGTATTAAAGATATCAATGCTGTTGAAAGGGTCTTTGTTTTTTTATATATATAAGCCACTTCCAATAGCTTTCAAAAGGGGTGAGGGGTTTCGAAGGAAATATTTTCGAAAGGGGTTTCGAAGACAACCTTTTAATATTTTACCCAGATGTTTTATGCTTTCGAAAGGATGGTGCCGACGCCATCATGTATTCCCCAATATTTGTATATGATAAAGGATGATTTCCCCAATATTTGTATATGATAAAGGATGGTGTCGACGCCATCATCTTCCGCAAGTATATGCATGATCTAGAGGACACTATTCCTCCAACAGGGTTGGAAGATCTAGTAGTAGAGCCTAATTCGACTTTTGTTAGACAAGCAGCTCGGGCTATGGTGAGAGATGAGAAAAAATTGAGGAATAAGACAGTCAAGTTGGTGAAAGTTCAATGGAGCGACAATGAGGAGGATTGTACTTAGAAGATAGAGGACAAGATTCGAGATTCTTATCCCGATCTGCTTTAAGAGTATGTCTATATTAGATTTATATGGACATTAGCTAGTCAGGTAGACTAGTGTGGTTGTTAGCAGTCTTTACAAATGTTTGCTATGATTAGTATTTAGTCCTTACTGAATTTCAAGGACGAAATTCTTTAAGGATAGGAGCCTGTAACCCCCCTAATTTTTAATAACATTATTTAAGAGATTTAATTAGATAAATTAATTAGAGTAATGTAAATGCTAAGTGAAAAGGGGGTTGAGATTTGAATAAATTTAATTAAGGTCGTGCCTAGTAAAATAATTAATTGGGCTTAAGAATGGTTTTTAGGTTAATTAAATTATATAAGGGCATGTTAGGAATTTGCCGCCCATAACCCTTATTCCTATATGTTTTCATTCTTACCATTTCATTCCAATTCACATCGTTTTGAAAACAAAAATGTAAGGAGGGGACGACTATTAGCAAGAGAAATTAAATCAAAAGCTTGAGATTCAAGCTTAGGGGAAATCAATCTCAATATAACTCCTTATCTAAATCAAGATGAATAATAATTCCATATATATTTTTCTCTGAATCATATGTTTTCGAATTTAAGGGTGAATTCGTTTTTATGTGAAGTAGATGATGATATGTTAGAATATTAATTTGATGAATTTGAACAAGATTGTTTAATATTGCTTGTCATATGACTTCCTAAAACAACGGCGTCCATCTCTCGTTCCTGCTTTCAAAATTTATCTCAATCATCTTCGATTCTTTCTTCCAATATTCTTGATCGAGATCTTGATCGAGATTCTTCTCTTTGTCGATCTTATGCGCAAGTGGTAAAGGATCAATTGCCATCATATAAACCTCGGTTTCCGTAGATTCATTCTTCGAACAAGAATTGGATAGATTCAAAAATTAAGAAGAATTTCTATTTTAGATGTGGCGACCATAATCATTATGCGTTTCAATGCCGTGACCCTATAAAATGCTTTGCTTGCGGTAAGTTTGGTCACAAGAGGAATAGGCGTTTGACCAAATCTAGTAATTCCGTTTCTTCTGATACTCTGGTAGAACATGGCGTTCAGTTTGTATTAAAGAGTATGCTATTGAGAGGGATTTTTCTTGATCATCTTTGGTAGAAAAGAAATGAGGAAATTAAGTATTTAGAGGACATGTTACTTCACTTAAACATTGTTAACTCTTTGAATATTGGTAAGGGTTATAAAGCAAGATTTGGTGATCCAGAGCTATACTTTGGAAAAATTGAATCTTCTCCTAATTCCTCTGTCTCTTTTGCACTTCTAGTGGAACATGGTTTTCAGTTTGTACTTAAGTTCATTCTGTTGAAAGAGATTTTAATGGATCATCTTTGCAAAAAAGAAATGAGGGCATTAAGTTTTTAGAGGATATTTTACTACGTTTTAACATTGTCAACTCGCCGAATATTGGAAAGGGCTATCGAGAAAGATTCAGTGACCCAGAGAAATATTTCGAAAAATTAGATTCTTCTGCCAATACATCGATTTCATCGGAGGAAAATATGGTTCTTTTGAATATGGATGAAAAAGGGTTTTTCGATAATGTAAGGAGAGAAGGTTAATTTTGATCCTATTTTGTATGATCCATATGTTTTCTTCTTGTAAAAATGGTTATCTCTTGACTGTCACAGAGGTAAAGGGAAAAGATATTGAATTGAACAACGGTTTTATTCAAACAAAGATAAAAAAAAGGTAAATCTTTTTCCCGTAGACCGGAAATTTTTGAGGTTTATACTGCTAATTAATTCGCATGCCTAGATTCGGAGGTTATCTCAGATAATTATTCTATTGAGAATGATACGGTTGCTAATCCTTTGTCTGATGGATGTGTTGCAAATCATACGAGTGAGGCGACAGTTCGTGAAGAATCCTCTGTCGATAATTATAGTGGAAGTTTTAAAGACAGTCTCAAATGAATTTATGTTTGATTTTGATCTCGATCATCAGAAATCAGATGAAAGAAGAGATTCTTGCTTCGAATTTATGTTGATCTATTATCTAAGTTCAATGAGATAAATTGTAACGACTCGTGGTTGAAAGCATTAGATGTTGATATGTCATTCGTAGTTGATTCTAAGGTTCAAAATGACATGATTTATATTAGTAATTGGGATGGAGTGTTAGTGGAAGTGCTCAAGGATCCACTAGCCATGGAAGATTCTGCTTTTACAGGCGATGAATTGTTGTTGCAGCTAGGGGGTTTTAACAATTGGATCTTCACTTTGATGAAGAGAAGGGATCATTTTTGGATGATCGTGTGTATCTTGACGAATCAAATAATACACTTCCAATATCATCTACCATTATAATGGTAGATATGCACGAGGTTTTAGTTGTGCATGATGCGCAGAATTTTCTAGTGGCTGATAACTTGAATGTTGCACAGAATTTGCAAATGTTTGAAAACAGGAAGGTTATTAGTCTTCAGAAGAGAAGTTTGTTGGTGTTGATAATCTGGGTGAGTTTGTTTTGGAGAAGAATGGGGATGTTAGAGATTCTACACGTCTGTTAATGAGAGAGGATGTTAATGCTGCTCGTAATTCAACTTCTTATTCTACTTCATCGAAGAGAGGTAGACGAAGGAAGGATGTGGCATCTAGCGGTTCTGTTCGTCGTAGTGTTAGGATACGTTGTAGCCATTCTTAGTCCATAGGTAAGTTACCTGATTCGAGTACCGTGAGCGGTGCTACGAATTAAAGCTCAGGTATGCATTCTGATTTTGGTAGCTCTTATTCATCTTATGCTTTAGGTAGTTTATCTTCTTCTGAGTTTAGTAAGATAGCTTCTGACACTTATTTCATTTTTGTGATGCTGAGATTGATTGTGGGTGTATTAGACGTAGGGAGTTGGATAGGGCTAGATCTGTTGGTTTATGAGGATTATTAGTTGGAAAGTTAGAGGTTTACATGATTTAAATAAGTGTGACAAAGTTCGAACTTTTTTAAAAACTATTCTATTGACATTGCTCTTCTTCAAGTAACTAACATTGATTGTCCAGATATTAGATTCTATAGAAGATTAGGAGGTTATCCTTTGAGAAAATGGGTTTTTTACCCTCTGTAGGTGCTTCTGGGGTTTTAGTGATTGGGTGACATGATAATTATTTTAAAATTCTTCAATATATTTCAAAACAACATTCTTACACATAATTTTTATTAATCTTGTTGATAATTCTTTTTTAAACATTTCTAATGTTTATGGGTCTAATTCAAAAATAAATCATCGGATTTTATGGAATGAATGCCTAGATTTCAGATCTTTACCTCCGGGCTCTTGGATTTTGGAGGGGGATTTTAACGTTACACTTTTTTTAGGAGAGCATTCTCCACGGGAAGGATATTTCTCTGCTACGGAGGAATTTGACCAATTTATTATTAATTATAATTTGATTGAAATCTCTCTTTCCAATAGAGAATTTACATGGAGTAATTCTAGGAAATCCCCTTCTATGGCTCTTCTAGATAGGTTTTTCGTTAGTGATGAGATAGAGGATAAATTTCCCATTTGCAGAGTTTCTAGTTCGCCTTACACTTATTCCTATCATTGTCCAATTATTCTCACTAGTGAAAAGCATAGGGTAATTAATAGATTATTTAAATTTAAAAAATGTGGCTTTTAGATTCTAACTTTTTAAATTGAATTAAAAATAAATGGATCTCTTTGAGTTTTTACAACATTAGAAATAAAGATAATTCTACTAAAATTTTGTTTTAAAACTTAGGAATCGTAGAAATTTTCTTAAAAATTGGAATAAAAATGCTTTTGGTAATATAAAAATTAGAAAAGATAATATTCTTAATGAGATGCTTAAAATATATAAGATTGAAGAAATTGGACAACTAAATTTAGGAGAACGTAATGTTATTGCTAATTTAAAAGATGAACTAAATTCTATTTTAGAAAATGAGGAGGTTATGTGGAATCAAAGATCCAAAATCTAATGGATCAATGAAGGTGATAGTAATACTAAATTTTTTCATAACATGGCTAATGGTAGAAAATATAGTAATATAATTAACTCTATTATTGTTAATAATGAAGAGTTAGCTAACCAAAGAGATCTTAACAAGGTTTACAGATTATTATAAGGATGTTTTTGGTTCTAGAATCAAACATAGAATCAATGGTAGATGGAAAGATCTGTATCCATCTGATTCTATTGTTGATTTATTTGAGCTAGATAATCCTTTTACTGAAGAGGAAATTAGAAATGCTATTAATGAATTTCCCAATGATATATCCCCGGGCCCTGGTGGGTTTCCAATTTTATTTTATAAAACTTTTTGGGACGTCTTAAAACTTGATTTAGTTAATATGTTTAATGATTTTTATAATTGTAATTTGCAATTAGGGAGATTTAATTATGCAAATGTTATTTTATTAAACAAAAAAGTAGGAGCCAGAAACTTAAAAGATTTTAGACATATATCTTTGATTAATTGTTCAGTTAAAATCATTTCTAAAGTTCTAGCTAATAGACTTAGTACAAGAATGAATGATTTAATTGATTGTTCACAATCGGCTTTTAATAAAGAGAGAAATATCACCGATGGAGTGGCAGTTGTTCAAGAATATATTAATCATTGTTGTAAGAATAACATAACTTGTGCGATTTTTGCGATTTTTAGACTGGATTTTGCAAAAGCTTTTGATTCGGTAGATTGGAATTTTCATGTAGATATCTTTCATGCTAGAGGTTTTGGTCATAGATGGATTAGTTGGATTATGAATTTTCTTAGAATCGGTAACTCTAGTATTATGGTTAGCGGTATTTTAGGTAATAAAATTCAATCTAAGAGAGGTTTAAGGCAAGGAGATCCTTTATCGCCTTTAATATTTAACTTAGCTACCGATGTTTTTGCTAAGATTATTAAAAGAGCAGTGGATAATGGGTCTCTAGGATATGTAGGCAATGACATATCGTGTAATGATATATCAATTCTCCAATTTGCCGATGATACCTTGCTATTTTCTTCCCATTTACCAAGATAAATTATTACCCTTAAATTTATCTTATACAGTTTTGAACTTCTATCAGGTTTAAAGATAACCTTTGACAAAAGTTCTGTTTTATTTTTAAATGATTTTGAAAAAGTCAAAAATTTAGTTGCTAATACTGTAAATTGCAAAACTATGAACTTTCCTTTTGATTATCTAGGTTTTATGATTAGACCTACCAAACTCAAACATGATGATTGGCTTATTATCATTGATAAAATAAAAAAAAGATCTATAACTGGAATGGAAGATTTTTATCTAGAGCAGGTAGATTAGTCTTAATAAATTCGTTTTATCAGCCCTTTCAATTTATTGGGTGTCCATGCATCTATCTCTAGATTGGGTTATTGATAAAATTGATAAAATTAGAAGAAATTTCTTATGGAGTGGGGAAAATCATAATAATAGTATAAAATGTTTAGTAAATTGGGAAACAATTTGTAAGAAACAATTTGTAAAGCCAAAAAGGAAGGTGGCTTAGGAGTTATTAATTTGCGTAATATGAATTTGTCCTTGCTAGGTAAATGGTTATGGACGTTTAAGAATATAAATGATAACGCTATTTGGAAGGAGATCGTTTCTAAATATTACTATAATGGTAATAACAAATTATATCAAATTGTTTCTCCAATCACTCAAAATCTATGTAATTTTTGGAAAAATATTTTAAAATGTCATGAGATTTTTAACTAGGTATTAACACGATAGTTTATTCTGAGAATTGTACTTCTTTCTGGCACGACCGTTGGATTTTGGTCTTGCCTCTTAAGTTGGAATTTAAAGGGCTTTATGAAATCTGTAACTTTAAGTTTTCTTTAATTAATGAAGTTTATTCTCCTGAAAACGATCCCCCTTGGAATTTTAGTTTTGATAGTATTTTAGTAGGTTCAACCCTTAGGTAACTTTCTTTGCTTTATGATAGATTAAATCTTTATAATATTGATAATGATAATGATATTATTAGTTGGGAATGAGATAAGAGTAAGAAATATACTTCTAATTTTTTTATAGATTTATTAATTTTTCGGGTACAATAAACAACTCTTTTAAATTTATTTGGAAATCTAATGCTCCTCCTAAATCTAAAATTCACATGTGGTTAATACTGCATGGAAAACTTAATGCAATAGAATTTTTAAAGAGAAAAAACATTTAAAATGGTAATAAATGTTATTTTTGTAATCTGCATATTGAAGATATTAAACATATATACTATGATTGTATGGATTCTTATTGCGTCCTAAATAATACTCTTAAATTTTTTAATTTTAATATGATAACTAAAATTTCGGATTGCGACTTCTATTGGAATAATTTTAGATTTAGGTTCAAAAAGAATATTAGATACTTATTCGACATTTCAGTCATTATTATTAGTTGGTATATTTGATATGAAAGAAATCAAAGAATTTTTAATAATATTAATAGTCATTTTAACAAATTGATTTTTACTATTTCTTCATTTTTTTTAATTGGATTTTTAATCCCAAATATAAATTAGCTAAAAATAACCTATTTAATGGGTATCTTAACAAGGTCTGTTATAATATTAACTTATTTAAACACTATAATAATATTTTTAACATTCACAATAGTAATATTAATATTTTTTAAATTTACAAGATGATTTCACTGTTAATCATAACTTACTTATGTCAAAGGTTCATAAGAATTTTTTTAGATTTGTTTCAATTATTGTACTAATCATTGTTGATATTAGTTTATAAGTAATTTAGTTCTTTAATATTTGTCCAGTTAGTCTTATTTAGGTTTTTGTTTCCTACCCCACTAATACATATATATGTATATAAATTATATATATATATGTATGTATGTATGTATGTATGTATCATTCTAACTTTTTTCTTTGTTATCCTTCAGACACAGGTATGGGTGATAGGGTGTCAAGTTCACTTTGCATGTATTCTTGCCTTCAGATTGCAGGATTTCGGATTGCACAGAGGTCATCATAGCAGAGTCTTCCCCTCAAGATCACTAGCAGTTCCACCATAGATTCTGGACACTTTCATCTCCATTGTGGCGTACTATTTTTAGGAGGATCTACTCTTCTGCATGGCACTTCTTCCTTTTGTACAGAGTCTTAAGAGCAGATTTTCCATAGCATCATATTCAGTTTCTTTTTAGGGTAGTTGCTTTTCCATTCCTTCCGAACCAGATGCATGGAGCTTCCTTCTTAGTTTGTGATGACATCCAGTATTATTGGCTTTTCTTTAGTTTTTAGGTACTTCTAATACCTTAATATCGGGCGGTGGCCATGCCGGAGCTCGATATAGGGGTGCGATGGGTGGTGGCCTTGTCGGAACTCATCTTAGGGGTACCTAGATTTTCTTGATACTTGTATCTAGTTTTTGTTACCTTGCAGGCATGTTGGCAGCGCCTTATTTTTGTGATATATATATTTGCATGTGTATTCTCCTCTATTTATAGAGGATCACACATTTTTCTCAAAAAAAAAAATGATTGTTTAAAGGGAATCATACATGGTTTTAGGGTAAACTGATTTATATTGATGTTTAAATGCCATGGAAATTTTTTATGTTATATAAATTATGATTTTGGAGTTGGATTTCAATTTTGATAATTTTCCAAGCCATGTAAAGATTGTTATGAATTTTCAAAGGAAAATATGGTTATTTTAGTTTATAAATTTATTTCGGAAAATATATTAAGAATTTAGGTCTGAAATTCTAATATGTTAGTGCATTTTTGAGGATTTTTCCAAAGTCAATTGCTATGCAAGTTAAATTATTTTAGAAGAGGGTCTTCTTTGCAATATTGGTTTTTCTTAATGGAAAGGATTATTTGATTAACTTAACCATGGTTTAGATCTAAAATTAGCGGCAGTTATTTTGGTAAAGAATTTGAAAAAGTTAAGGCAATCAATCTAGTATTGACATGTGGCAGGTTAGTTAGAAAAAGGTTTCCTTTAAGTAGTATTAAACTAGGTTTGCTCATAAAAGATGGTTTCACCTACTTTGGAAGTACCTTTTGACACAAAGCTTTCTCCTTCAACCCAGTCAAAACTTACTAAGACAAAACCAATACACAAGGTATCACAAAGATGGTTTGCAGTGGATTGAAGAAAGGTGGAAGATTGGGTGTCGAAACATAGCTTCCGAAGGGGTCGAGATCTTTGGTTTACTTTCTAAAGAAAAGCACCTGCCTGTTTACAAAGAGGTTTCGAAGGACTCGAGACCAATGCTTATGAAAGGGTATTTTAAAACAAGTTTTCAAAGTAGAGCTGCCGCCTTTTTAAAGAAGTGGCTTCCGAAGGAGTTACTTAGTTTTTGAAATTGAAGCTTTCGGAAGGGGTAGTTTCGACTAAATCGAAACCCTTCTGTAACCATAGGCCTTTCAATGGTATTGAAGATTTCAATGTTGTCGAAAAGTTCTTTGTGTTTTTATAAATATAAGCCACTTCCAATAGCTTTCGAATGGGGTTAGGGGTTTCAAAGGCAATGCTTTCAAAAGGGGTTTCGAAGCCATCCTTCCAATATTTTACCTAGATGTTTTATGCTTTCGAAAGGATGGTACCAATGCCATCATGTTTTCCCCAACATTTGTATATGATAAAGAATGGTTTCAAAAGAGATGCTTTTGCCTATATTCAGTTTGACCCAAATAATATTTTAAGTATAAACCCAATTGTTGCGAAAGGGGGACTTTCAATGGTTTCGGAATGGTTACTTCTAACGGTTTCGAAAGGGGTAATTTCAAATGGTTACGAAGCTATACCTCTAAAGTTATGTGTTAATACTTTAGTAAATTCGAAAGGTTTCGAAAGGAAGGTTTTAAATTATTAGAAAGGCAGGAGCCTATGTTTTGAAGATAGATTTTAATGCTGTAGAATGAGGCCATTCTATGAAGTCGAAAGAAAGGTTTTGGAGATTTCGAAGGATTTTGTAACGCAAACTCAATTTTTATAGAAAAACCCTTGGCTAAATTAAAGGAGTTTTGAAATGATTTTAAAGAAGAAGCCTTCCTTGATAAAATTATAGGTTAAAGGAATTAACCATGTTTTATATGAAAGTATTTCAAGGATATTAAACCCATAAAAGTGGTATTGTTTATAATTAAGTTTGTTTCTTCAAATATAAATATATTCACATTATAATGGACACATGACCGCATTTTGGGGAAAAGGGCAAAAGGACCAGTTAGTTGACGAAGTAGTGAATATAAATTGATTAAACTCCTAAATGAGTAGATTTGCATCCAAGAGGTCAAGAAGACCAAAACATAGGATGCCTAAATATGAAAGTTGTAAGGGAGACAGGTTCATAGTTATCCCATGAAAACTATGATTAGGAAGTTTTGGAGATATCAATAGGTTCATAGTGATCCCATGAAAACTATGTTATAAAAAGTGGTTGGCCTAGGACAACTGGTTTATACTGAACCCATAAATACTATATCTGGTTTAAGTTATTGACAAAAGTCAGTAGGTTCCTAGTCAATGCATGAAAACTTGGATAAGAAGTAAAGATATTGGCAGGGGCCAATAGGTTCCTAGTCAACCTATGAAAACTAGGATAAGGAAAAAGTTATTAGAGTAACCAATAAGTTCGGGGAACCCATGAATCAACTAAACCCACAGGTGTGGTAGCTTTAAGTTAATTGGCAAGGCCAATAGGTTCATAGTGCACCCATGAAAACTATGAAATAGGATAGGGAGTCCATATATTATATAAAGGTTAATGATGACTCTAGAAACTATAAATATGATAGAGAGTCAATTAAATAGAGGATGAAAAATCTAGTATGTTTTAAGATGTTTGCATATGATCATAATATTTTGAAATGACTATGTTTTAACCATTGTGGATGCAGGAGCACGATATATGGTTTTATAAAAGTTTTAGGATATTAGTGAGAGGAAAACTCATTCCGCTAAGTGGCGTGGTTTTCACTTGATATCTAAATGATTTGAGATGGTAGATTATTATTCATACCAGGCTTTATGTTTAACTCGAAGTTTACGTTTCCCCATTAAACTCTTGAGTACTTGATGAATTTTGTGTAATTTGAGAGTTAAGGTTTTTAGGTACCACATTAGAATAAAACATTCGAAGACATGCAGGAGACATGATAGCTAATTAGAGTTCTCTTTTATTTGATTTCATTGTGCTATTTGTAATGGCAAAGTTGTTATATTGCATGTATATACTCTGATCATCTAAGGGGGCATCTTCATATGTCGCTATTGGCGTATGTTGCAATAAATATATTTTAGTTGAATATGGTTGACGTTTATGGGATTATATGATGAATTGGAAATGTTTTGGAATGTGAACTTGTTTGATGGTTTAAATTTTTCCATATTCATGTGTTTTTGTGTATCAATGAGTGTAACACCGCGGTATTTGGTCATCGAGAATTAATAACTACGGATGACTGCAACATCCGTAGCCATTATTTTTGGACCTCCAAGTAAGGGGATATTACACTTCAAGACCCAAGTTGGGACGTCCATATGAATGGGACAGTGATCGTAATCTCCGTCGGTGATTCCCATACCTCCCCTGACTTCTTCCTAGGGTAGACAACCATGTAGAAGCGAATATGGTCCTTGAGTCAAAGGAAATTCTGTAATTTCTATGCTTGCGGTTCCTAAAAGCGGGTAGTCTTCCATACATTCTTTACATTTTCATGATGTTTAGCTTCACGTAATTCAAAAATATAGCATTCTCTTAGAATACTTTAGTTTCCTCTTGCTAATCTAATCTCGTTCTCTGTTAGGAGCTTCATCATGAGAAATCATGGAGCCAAATCAATTTCGAAGTCGGGAAGTGTCGGTCGGCCCAAGAAAGCATTATAAGCAAAATACTCATTAAAAATCATGTAAGTCTGGATGAGAATCACCATCCATTCTCCTTCTTCGAATTATATAGGTTGGTCGATCATTCTAATCGACTGTTTAGCTTCACCTGTAAATCCCCGAATCTTCGTTTTTGCAAGTGGTCACATCCTTCTTGCTAATCTTCATTTGGTTAAATATTTTTTGAAAATTAGGATATTGACCAAACTTCCATTGTCAACCAGCACATGATGCACAACAGTCGGTCCAATCCCAACCATTATCACCATTGGGTCAAGAGTTGGTGCTTTTATGCCTTCAGTATCCTGATTCCTGAACACATTGTCATATGTAATCATCTTATTTGCTTAGTCGGAGCTCCATCTTCGATGGCATAACATCTCTCCTGTGGTGCATGCATAAAAAAACTAGCATATCATTCCATCTTTCCCTAACTCTTTTGCGTTGGATGAGGTCCTCTAGCAATGGTGTTTATAGCTAGTCTTCCATCTGTATGTTTGGGTCCAGGCTGATTTCGTTGAGCATTCGACTTTTGGGGTCCGGCAGGTTGATCGGCTTTTTGTGGTTTCTTCACATATTGCTAGAGCCTGTTGTTTCTTATTAATTCTTTAATCAGATCCTGCGTATGCTGAAATTCATTTGTGTTATGCCCATGAGTTTCGTAGAAGTCGCAATACTTTCCTATCCTTTTTTGTTGCTTGGCGCTTCCCACTTGCACGATTTGTTATAACACTCGGTTCCATGAGTGGCAAGATCGATACTCTTCAAAATATCATTCAATAGCGTATAGTCTTTGGATCTCAAATTCCTTAAACGTTTTCTACCCACATCACACCTGCTGACATTTTGATTCCACTTCTTCTGATTTGCATTTTTTCTTGCATTTCCTGCGGTAGTTCTAGAGCTAATTCCGTCTTATTTGACTGCAACGTTACTCTGAATCGCCTTTTACGATTGCTCATCGAAGGGATTTCCTTTAACCATATTTTTTCCTATTAGCCTCATAAACTGATTTGCCTTTCGGTGGAATTCCTCTATGGTAGTGGGCCGCTTCATTTTTATCCATCTACCGAAATCTATGTCCGAGTGAATGCCCCAAACAAGTGCCATAAACTCAAGATCTTCCTTCGGATTGCTAACCTCCATAACAACAATGTTAAACCAGTTCAAGAAAGCTTTCAGTAACTCCTTGGGCCCTTGACAAAAGATAGATAGGGACATCACATCCTTTAGTCGTGTAGTGTGCAGCACAAACTACTCCAGAAACTTCTTAGCCAATTCGTCAAAAGTGGATATGGATTTTGACACGAGCCTAGTGAACCATATGGAAGCAACTCCTTCTAAGAAGATAGGGAAACACCTACAATGAATAACATCCATAGCAGTTGCTCCATCTATATGCAGTTCCATTATAGGATGGCATTGTTGGTATGGTGAATTTTCGAGGAGACTCTTCTTTCAGAATATTCTCAGTAAATGGAGTTCAACTTGGCGCAGAACCCCAGCCTTCATCTTTCCTGCCCCTACTCTCCTCCACCAACCGTTTGACCATGTCAGCGATGTACTCCTTGCTGGCGTGGTAATTTATAGGTCGATTGTCAGAACGAGTCTCTATCTCCACAAATGATCACGGTTTGCTGACTGATGTCTAGGTTCTCCATTCTCTAAAAGAACCACTTCTGTAGAGTTCCACTGCTGCCCGATTGGTCTTGCCATGGTATTTTGGGCTCCAGCTCCAGAATTTTGTCCGTTAACGCATGTATCCACTCCAAAACATCACCATCCATCTACAAGTCCACTTCCTCATCACCTATTTCCATTGCATCACCTTCCTAAACATTCTCAATATGGGTATTCCTATTTGTGTCAGTTGGTCTTCTTGTGGGGGAAGCACTCCTTCTTTATCTTACAACAACTCCTACCATTACTTTCTTTTGGTTTTTCTTCCCATCTCTCCTGTTTAGGCTAGAAACCGAGGAGTTCTCTTATTCTATTATTGGAGAAGTTTCTCTACTGACTTTTCTTGTCATTGGTGGCTGAAAAAGGTTAGCAATGTGTCCATCTTATCCATGAGATCTTTTTGGATATTAAATATCTTCTATTTTATTTCATGAATCATTCTATTAAGATCTCCTCAAGTAATAACTTCCTATCGAGTAGAGAATTTGGGTGTTGCTTTTCCATCATTGACATTCGTTTGGTGAGTGTTTCCTTCATCGCCATTAGCCACCACTCCTGCGGATCTTTCAAAGTAGATTTTCCTTTTCTTGGCACCATTGGCTCCAATAGAAAGTCTTTAAATCCTTCAAGTGGAATTTTTGGATCTAACTTCTAGTTCTATCTAATCTAAATTAGAGAGCTAGACTTAAGCCTTGAGTTCAACTCTCAATGAAAGCACCAAAATATTGACGTAAAAAATGGATAAACATCGAAGATTGAGTTACAGGGTACCTGTAAGACCTAGATCTAGCAAATGATGTTCAAAATAAAAGAAAATTAACAAGGAGACATAAGATTTTTATAATGGTTCAATAATCTCTGGCCTATGTTCATTTTATAGTTTTATTGATTATGGATCTAAGAGAATTTGTATGAGATTGTAGAGAATTAGAGCCACAGGTACAAGAGGTTGAGAAGTTCTAAGTCCCTTGAACTACTAAGAGTGGTTGCCTCAATGGCTATTGTGAGGAAGGAAGATGGAGAAGAGCAATGGAATTTCAAATCTAGAGTGAAGAAGAAAGATTGGGGAGCAATTCCTATTTTGGTTGATGGTTTGTATTTATAGGGAAATAGAGGTACTAGGTCAGAAGACTGCTTGCACTGAAGACCCGGAGATAGTCCAAAATCATACAAGAGAAATCAGAGGCACAAGAGTCAAGACCATAACTCGATACCGACCTATGTTGTTAATTCAGTATTGACCTATGGACTCTAATGTAAGTTGAATCTTTTTCGTTATTTCACTCTTCTATCTTCTATCTAGTGTACTTCAAGCTCTTTTATATCGACTTTGAGTTGATTCTAGTGATCTCCTTGATAGCACTTGAATTGTCCTTCTTTCTGGGTTTTCTTCTTATCAACCTTGGAATTGATCCTCCAAAGACTAGGAAATCAACTTGATCACAAGTAGTTGGAGTAGTATGTGAGAAGTGTGGAGTATGAGAAGTGAAACGGGATGGAATGAAACTTTTCTAATGAAACTTCTCCAATTCTAATGAAACTTTTCCAAGTTGCTTCTCTAGCTCGTCTAATTGTACTCCCAAGTTTTCAAGTCATCCTTTTGTCTTGACGTTCTAACTTCCGTTGACTTCTGCTCGGTGAAAAACCTAATTAACCAGTAGGCTCTTACAAATATGATTTATTTGCTTAATTCAAAAGAACCAATTTCATTAAGATTTCGTACATTACGAATGTGGCTGTGCACCATGCAACTTTTACATGTGATCTAATATAGATCAAATATTCATATTCTTGTATTGCTTCAAGTTCAAAAGACCAAGGAAAGGAAGAATAATGCACCAAAATACAAGTGTTGTGCTACACCAAATGGTGGTGCTGGTGGCTGTTTCTTGTTGTAAGTGAATGCAATGAAAAGTCCCAGAATAACGAATAGCGAGAGAATTCATATATTGACATTTCATGCTAATTAAAAAAAAATTCTCATGGAAGGAAATAGTAGTCATAGGAAAATAAATATATAGGAGACTATGGTATGAATGTATTTAATAGTTGGATATTTAGGCTCTTACATGGGTCATGAAGTGATAACATGCCCAAGGATTTATTGTTAAGCATAACTTATACTTTTTTGTTAGTGTTAATCCAAATCATTAATTTATTTCAATTGATAAATAATTTTATAAACTAGATTAGTTGTAAAAACTTATTAAAGTGGATAATTTTAGTTTTGTATAACGTATGTTCTTACAATATTAGAAAGGCTAAATTTTGTCATTTCATTTTCCAAGAAAGCTCCAACTAGATTTTTATACTTCCCAAATCCCTAAGAGAAAAATAGAAATCTCTTGATTCTTCTAATGAGTGTTAGGCCTTGCTTACCTTGGTATTTTGACCTGGAGTTTGCTCAACAAATCTTAGGCCCATAAGAGATGGATAACTCTTTAGCGATTGTATCATATGCAGCTCCTAACCGTGCTTTTTGCCTTATTCTCAACATCGACCTTAATTTTGCTTAATAAATCAAGAGAGATTATTCACTCTTACCTATAATTTCATGACAAATTATGTATAATGCACATACCTTGAATTTTCTCAACAAATACAAGCATGTGTATGACCATGTCGAGGAAATATTTAATAGCACTACGCATGACAATCCAAGTTTGAATCTGATCAACAACTGGTATGTGTTTAAGTCATCTGTTAATATATAAATATCATAAAACAGTTACATATATGTTAAAGATTCATAAGCTTTAACATACACACACAGATACACATATATACCTATACACACACACACACACGTTGAGTGATATCGGTTTAAGATATAATGCGTTTCTTATGAAAAACCCTCATGATTCAAATGCTGGGCACATTTGAAACCACGACATATGCATTTACTCCAAAAAATGGTTTACTTTAGTTCCACTTACATTATTTTATACATTTATTCAAGTTCAATTTGTTTATAACTATTATTATTTACTTAACATATATAATATATATACGTGTCTTACTAAATAAATCATATTTAATCAACTTTAATCAAACATTTAACTAATTTTATAATTTAAATCATATTTAGTTAATTTTATTAATTAAATCTTATTTAATTAATATTATTAATTAAATCATATTTAATTAATATTATTAATTATATCATTTTTAGTTAATTTAGTTTGTGTATAATTTATGAATTTTTTTTATTAATCTTCTTAAACTATTTAAGACAAATAATCAACTATAAAATTTATTGTTTTATTTATGTATACATGTCAGTATATACACACACACCATAGCACATTTTAATTATTACTTATTTAATAAATTTATTTTTAATTAAACAATACAATCAAATGATTCTATTAATTCAAAAAAAATTATTTAATTTTTCCTTAAATAATTCAAGATAAATATGCAACTATAACAATTAAAGTTACATATATATATATCAATATATATATATATATATATGCTATAATTAATTACTTTTTAATTAGTTATTTTATTTTATTTAATTAATCACATTAATTAAATGTATATTAAAATTTCTAAATTAATTCTTAAAATATTGAGTCAAAACTTAACTTTTTAAATTTAAACATAATTAAAAAAAATTAAAATCTTAATCTAAAAATTAGTGCAACGACCCGTATTTTTGACAATTAAAATATTAAATTTAATAAGACTTTGGAATTTAATATTGTTAGAAACTAAAATTTATGATTTATTAATGAAAAAAATTATTAGGATATAATTTAATTATGTTAATTGGATGTAATTAACAACTATTAATGTAATTTTAATTAATGGTAATAATAAAAGTTAATAAGGAATGAAATTAAATGTTGTATTAAAAAGAGAAATAATAGGTATTTTATTTAATTGGTTTTGGCATGTAATAAGAAATCAATTAGTTAGTACATAGATTTAGTAACCTTTGTAGTAAACGATAAATTTTGAAATGTGTTAAATTACTAAATTGTAATAATTGTTCTATTCTCATTCATTTTGTTCATCCGTTTTGAAATAATTTGGTGATCAATGAGAAATTAACATAATTGAAATATTGAAATTAATACAGTAAAAACGTCAACTGTAGTGTATGAGAATAATAAGATGGAAACTTATGTTGAATAAATTCATAAGGTAATAGTTGATTTAATATAAGAACATTTAATACAAAAATAAAAGAATATGTTGGGATTTGAATTATAATAAACTAGGTTTTTATTTTTATTGTAATTTAATTTTGAAATTAATGTAATATTTAAATCTTGGATTTAATATGGAAAACTGTATTTTAAAGATTACTAATTCCTGTTTAATCAAAAATGATGATAGAAAACTTTTAATTTAGAATTTAAAAGTGATTAAATTGATTTTCAAAATAGATTGTTTTAATTAACGTGTAAAATTAGTCAGTTTGGGCACTGTTTTGGATTTTGATTAAATCAGTTTCATTAGATCCATAATAATAAATATTATAGGATTTTAAGTTTCGTAGCGATTGGACTTACCAATAGCTCGTGCGAGCTCGAAACGCGTAGAAATCAATTAAAAGAATTTAACTAAAATAATTTGATTTTAAAAGCTAACTTCTATATACAATAAAATTAGAGTTTGAAATTGGTTTCACTGATTTTAAAATCTAACTCCAGATCCATTCCATGATGTAATGCTCGTCGCTATGATTCCGACACCACTTGTTTCGTCGAATTCCGAGATTGTACCCCGGAAGGCTATTTTAAAGTATGGATTAAATCGAGCGATTTCCAAACTTGACGAAATTATTTGAAATTCAAATTTTAAAAACTTACCATCTCAGTCATAATTCAAATAGAATTTATATCCATATTTAAAACCATTCCGATTCATGTTAAATCACAAATTCAATTATTTTCACTATCCCAAATATTAATTTCTATTATTAAATTAATATATAAATTGCAAATTTTAATTTATCGACTTTTATTTCCCTTCAAAGATCCATTATCATCACTCTAATTCAAATATAGTTTAAATCAACTTAAGCAATCATCCCATTCACATTTAATTTCATATTCACATCTTTAACCAATTTCAAATATTAAATTTACTATTTACCAAATCAATTAATCGCTATATTTGAAATTTTAAACCATTTCACTAATTCGATCAAAATCTCCATGTTCAAAATAAATATTCCAAATCCAACATTTAAAAATAAATAAACGTTCTAAATCAAACAACCAAAATCTCATGTCGTTACATTCCTCCATCCTTAAAAGAATTTCGTCCCCGAAATTGCTAAGGTAGGAAAAAAATGCTCCATACTCATTTCTTTTCAAAACCCATTTGGTTTAAATTCTGTTATTTACATTTACTAAGTCTTTTAGGCTCACCCAAATCCACAAATTCCTATTTATTTATTAAATTCCATTATTTCAAACTATAATTTCAAATAAATTTTAGTTAACAAAACTTTTTCAAAAATTTTCGAACACCCTAAATTTCTGAATTTTTTTGGCTGAGTCTCCCCTGTACGAAGAGCCTTTTACAATATCACAAATATGATAAATATAATATACATCGACCCACATAGTCGGAAATAAAATATAAATCAATATTTAATTCATTTTTTCTTTTAATGCATAAGCGTACCTTATATTAGTATTACTAAGCGAGCTTGCTAAATTTATATGCAATTACGCACCCAAAATCTATCCAAACATCCTCTGTACTTGTACTTACTCAAAGTAAGCACATAAATTTCAAAATCATGAATGTTTCATAACATTCCATCCCTTTAATGAATTAAACACATGTTTCCCACAAAACAAATACATTATAACATGTATATTTGAATGCATAAGCAAGTATAAGGTCTAAACATTTAATTATCCATTTCAAATCAATATATATTCAATTTCAAATTGATTCACAATCCGTTCAATTCATTCTATTCACATTCACACTTATTATATTCATATCCATCTTATTAAGCTTCAATTTATCCATTTAAATTGATTTTAATCAATCTATCTATTTTCCATTGATTCCCATTCAATTTATCACTTCCTTTTACTAAGTATATCCAATTTATATTATACCACTTGGGAACCATTCCATATCGCTGCTTAAGTTATATTCAGCTTTAAAACTTAAGTTCACACTCAAACTTATCCAATCCATCTCCAAAATTATACTCAATTTATTTTCTTGTTATCAAATGTTTAACCAATTTAAGTTGGTCATACTTTTCCCTTTCTCAATTTAATAAGTTATACAAACATATTTATTCACAATTCCCTGAATTTCCACATAAGTTTACTCACATTCTGTATTTATAACATATAGTTATATAGCAACTTCATAATTCATATTTATATCCAATCTGCTCAATTCCAATTCACCCTCCATTTATAATTCAACTTTTGAATTTTCATTTATTTTACCATAATATCAAATAATTTTCATTTATGTTTTACCATTTCTTTTCTCAATTCATAAGTTCAAAAACTTATTTACTTTAAATCTCATATCTCTTACTTGAGTCTATTCACATCTTATAATCATAACTTTAGATTATATATATATATATATATATATATATATATATATATATCGCTTTATAGCTTAAGTGTATCCATTCCATTAAATAGTCATAACTTATAGTTATATAATCATTCTACATTTCAACTTTATATTCAATTCAATTCAAATCCTAGTTGAAAATTTATTTAACACATCTTAAGTCATCTTAAGTTAAATTCAACCTATATCATTCATTTTAACTTTTTTAAGTTAACTTTAATCTCGGGATTAAAATATCACTTTTCTTTCTTATTTATATCAACTCCGAATTATAAGTTCAATACTGATTTCCTCTTGACTTCACAAATCATTTTCATGGTAATCCCAGAATTTAATTTCCCAATTTTGTTTCAAAACATTTCGAAATCATAAATGTACATATATCCACTTTTGTATATATCAAATCATACTTTTAGTATTTTCAAACAACATAGTTTTATCAACACAATTTCCCTTTGAAATTTCTAAAACAAAACTTGTTTACCAAACAAGTCCAAAACAAATAATCATAGCCAATCACTATGATAGCAATCCATCACTTAGAAACTCGAAAATGAATACCGATGATGCGGCCATCATCAGCATAATTATTTTCCAGCGACTAAAGTAAGTTAAGTGTTTCCTTCTCAAAACTCTTTTTAAAAAATTTCTATTCAGAAATATTTAAAAAATATATCACTATTCTTCTTTTCAAAAACTTTGTAAAAACGTTTCCAAAAATCTCCAAGATTTAAAAATTCTGAAATAATTAGTTCAAATCCATTTAAAATATTTCTTAAAGTTTCTAGGCATAAAATGTCAAATTCTGGTTTGCATCCAATTCTAGTTACAACTCCTTTGTATATATCATACTTATACAATTTCTATTTGGTTATATAAACCATTACAATTCTTATAATCTTGTTTTGATTATAATATTATCAACCGACATCCAAATGTACTACATATAATAATCTCAGAAAATTATTTCTTTTATATCAAAAATATAGTTTAGGTAAAATTATTTTATTTACTCTCTTCAAAACAATACTATGCTAGTGTACCTTGTTTAAGAGTTTAGAAACCCCTATCGATATGGTTGTACCTCCTGTACCAACTAGAATTCATAAACACTCGACCGATAAGTTAACACAATATAAAACATTTTTGTATTCACTAACAAATACGCGCTCATATCTACTAATACTCCCAAACTCATTCTAGAGTACTACTGAATCTATCTCTAATGAGTATCCTCACCAAAGCTAAGGTTCTCGCTTAACCTTTAGCTTTGATACCAAATGTAACGAACATGCCACTCCGACCTACCCCAGTAGGCTTTTCAAACATCCCGCTACCCTTCTGCTTTTCAACAGGTGGTACTCCTGCTTTTCAACAGGTGGTACTCCTGCTTTTCAACATGGAGGTGACTACAAGTGGTACTTCGAAATTGCTTTTACGGCCAGCCTCACGACATCTGCAGCCAACCCATCAAGGCTTTATACCTACCTCTCAGGGACATGTAGGGGTAAGAGTCTAAGCTTCGTAGGGTTAAGATTCTAAGCTTCGTCACTGTTCATGAAGCAAGAACCCTCTATCATGCATACACGAACCTATCACCAAGAAAATCCGATCCTGGTCTCTTCAAAACGATCAACGAATTTAGCCAGATTTGATAGTCGGTTATTCAACTATCGATACAATCATTCAAACATAGATTACATTTCCCATGGAACCCACCGAGCTTCACTTTCATTAATTTAAAACCACTTTTCAATATACTTGGAAATCCTTTCCATATACTTATCTCATAAGATAAGTATATTTATAAAACGAAATGTTTTCGATACCTAGAAAATAAACCAAGTCCTTATCTTAACAATATAAGTATATTTCAAACCATTTCTTTTAAAACTTTAGGAACTTTTCCCCATATATACAAAATGGTATAAATATCTTCATCCATTTGTCTAGAATGATTTATTTATCTTAATACCATTTTAAAATAGTTAAACACAGGTATTCTTTTGGACAAAGATATGAATATTCTGAAATACCCTTTCTCTCTTTAACTATTCTCTTTCTGATTTAAATATCTTCCTCATAATATCTCTACGTTTATTTACAAAAGGGTACTCTTTCCGCATCTCCTATCCATTTATAAAATCCTTTTTTCCATAATCATTCAGAATATATTCCCTTTCTAACACCCAACATTTTCCACTTCATAACTTCTTTAAAAATACTCTTTCCATAAAAGAAATCTTTTTATGATATTTCCATTTAATATAAGTAATTCGAAAAAACTATTATTTATGCATTTAAGATGAATGACTAAATTTCATAGAAATATTATTTTAAACCCTTTTTATAATAATAATATTAGGCTTGAACCCTTGTAAAGAATTACCAAATAATATGTTATAATAACTTCAAACAACCCTTAAAGTTCCACCTAAGTAATTAATCTAAAATGGTATAGTTTAAATAAGTAATCGATACTTTTCTATTCACTTATCAAGTAGTTATATTACTATAAATAACTAACACCACTTAAAATCTCAAAATAACCCTTACACAATTAAATCAAAACGACTAATATTTCTATATAAACCAATTTTGAAATCATTTTTAAATAATAACTTAACACAAAACACTTGTATATATTTACCAAATAACATTTTTCTTTAGGTTATAAAATCTGAAGTTAAAAACAATCGGAAACCTTTCGAAGTTCAAAACAAGCTCAATAGCTCCAATGGTACTTAAACAAGCAACCATTATATTCAATTTAACCATCCAGGTTAAATTTTCAATACTACATGATCCATTTACAAATATGTACATCCAAATCCATGATTAACATCAATCTGTTAAATGACACTTACTCCATATTGATTGACTATTAATTAACATTTTCCCAAATTCCATATTATAGCATATCAGAAGTATACATGCTTCTAACATATCATTCAAACCATATTCCCATTTAATACTCGACGGTGTTTATTTGGCCAAATAAATAACACCAATATATTCTAATTCAATTTACATTATAGTTAAACAACGTAATTAAAAAACAATCCATTATCAAATTTCACACATATATAATCCAGTACTGGAATAAACTTAAAAATAAACATAAATAGTTTAATAGCAATTCGAGTTGCTATATGTTCACCCTAGATCTGGTTCAACCAATATAATAACATTTCAAGATGCTATATCGTCATCCTAATCAATTTCAATAATCACCAATTTCAAAAATCACCAATTTCAATAATCCAAATAGCATAAATAAATTTTATTCACTATAAACAATACTGATTAACCAAATGAGTGAGTTTAACTCACCTTGAGTTTTTAATTTTAAATCAAATCAAATGGCGCTAGATTCAACCTAAAATTTTAACTAGCTCCAACCGACTCTAAATCCATTCCATGATGTACTGCTCGTCATTATAATTCTGATGCCGCTTGTTTTGTCCAATTCTGACAACGCAGGCAAAAGATACACACTTTTAAAGATTTCACAATTTAATATAAAATTAACTTACAATCTCTTTTTTTTATTTCATAAACCTTTCATATTTTCCTGGCCGTACGATCTAAAGTTGGAAGAATCAGGCCGCACCTATTTTCTTCATTCATCTTCGTACTCGCCAGGAGACACTCGAACCTATGCTGCAGTTTGATTCCCTTATTGCCGGTCCTCTATCTTGCCGCTAGAAGGCGATCCAGGACCACCGTTCGAATGCTATAACATCCCATCCACCTTCGACCTCGGCCATGGCACACTCGCTGCTTCCATCATGTCAACAAGCACATGCAACTGGAGCACAAACACCGCAAAATACTGGCCTTCATGCACTACTAAACTCGATCACGTCCTTGTGGATGGAAAGCTCTCACGAAGCTCTTCGATATTGTAGTTAGAGTCGTGGCCTAATTGTTTGAGGATCGAGATTTATTGAGGGACAAAGAGGGAAGTTTTCCAACCATTGAAACGATAGGGGCAGCTGCGTTATTCTATGGCCTAGGGTTTGAGAATTGTGGATGTACATATATATATATATACACACACGTATAATTTACTATTTGAATCCCCATTCATACTTGATTTTTATGATCTCCAAACGGAACATGCCAACAATGTTTATAAGGTTTTATCTCTATTTCGAACTCAATGGAACATGTTTTGAAGGCCAATTCGAAAGTATACGGAAGTTATGGCTTTAAACGACTGATTTTAAATCAAATTCCTTAAATTTATTTCTGCGCGTTTTCAGCTACCACGACCAAAAGATAAATGTGATCGCTATGAAATTTGAAATTATACAATAATACAAGATTATAGATCCAATAGAATTAGTTTTGTTGAATTCTAAGACTGTACCTCGGAAGGCAATTTTAACGTATCGATGAAATCGAGCGATTTCCAAAATTAATGAAATTACTTGAATTCAAAATTTAAAAACTTGTCATCTCGGTTATAATTCAAATAGAACTTATATCCATATTAAAAGCCATTCTGATTCATATCAAATAACAAATTCAATTATTTTCACTATCTCAAATATTAAATTTCTATTATTAAATTAATATATAAATTGCAAATTTTAATTTATCGACTTTTATTTCCCTTCAAAAGTCCATTATCATCACTCTAATTCAAATAGAATTTAAATCAACTTAAGAAATCATCATATTCGCATTTAATTTCAGATTCACATATTCAAATATTAAATTTTCCATTTGCCAAATCCAATTAATCGCTATATTTGAAATTTTAAACCATTTCACTAATTCAACCAAAATCTCCATATTCAAAATGAATAAATGTTCCAAATTCCACATTTAAAAATAATTAAACGTTCAAAATCAAACGACCAAAATCTCGGGTCGTTACAGGTGGTGTGGGGGTCCATAGGTGCACCTGGACGAGAGGATGGCAACGACAACGTCAAATCGAGGCGTAGTGGCTTCTAGCAGTGGTGGTAGGCGAGAGAGAGGCAGCAGCTGTGGTCTGTGTTCGGTTTTGGATCGCGATGTAGGGTTGGGGAAGGTTTACAAATTTACGATTTTGCCCTTCATTGTGTTAATTTAATTTTTAAATTTCAAATGTTCTAATGTCGATAACATATGCATACGAACATGGTTTTGCATGCAGTTTCTTCTGTTGGATTCGTATCAAATTCAGACAACATGAAACCGGTTTGGTTGAATTTAGAGATTGTTGGAATTTTTAACTTTTATTGGATTTTTAATCAGCTATAAATCAAAGGTGAGTTATCTAACCCACTCACGCGATAATTAGTTGAATTAGGTTTATGAAGTGATAAGGATTTTATTGGTTGATCCTTGGCAGTTTAAATTGACATTTTAATTGAAACTGAAATTATATTGAATTAAATTGGCATTTAATTCAAATTGAATTTAATTGCTAGTTATACACCGACAATTGATAATCAATAACCCGTTGTGATATATTGGTTGATTTGGATGTTAAGTGTTATCGTATGCCTATTGATTAATGATGGATGTATGGTTGCTTATTTATTTGACTTGTTCCTGGTGTTACCAATTTATTTATTGACATCATTTATATTATCATTTGGATTATTGGAAACAAAATAAGAAATAGGTTGAAATGATATATACCTATGACATATAGTTATGGGTTGAAATGATATATATCCGTCCATGTAATGAAAATTGAAATAAATAATCAATTGGCCATAGGGTAGAAAATTATATATGGACACCGGATTGATTAAATTAAATGGTTTCAAAATCTTGAATTGAAATTGGTGTAAACGATATTGTTTTATAGAAAATAAAAATTGGATTTATATAAACTAAATTATTTTCTAAATTTGAGTTTTGAAAAATTGAAATTTAATTATTTAAATGAAATCATTTAAAGGATTTAATTTGAAATCTTAAGTCGAATTTGAGTAATGACTTAATTTTATTGAAAGTGAGTTATTTTAAAGGTGTAAACTTTAATTTAAACTTTGAATTTATTGCAATTAAAATGGTTTATGTGACGACCGCCCATGACTCCCGCACGGAAACAAGGGAATAGTGCGCTGAAAGTGTGACAGGCAGCCATGAGTGACCGTCAAGGATAAAATAAACATCACAGACTCTATCGTAAAACTCACAGCGCATGGATAAAATACAATTAGAGAAATATAATACAGTGAAGCTTTCATAGAACAGAATATCATCATCTAATCATAATAGCTTTATACAAACATATGAATCATCCATACATCAAAGCCTCACTACATAACACTCAAACAAATACAGCAGCGGAACACCCAGTAAATATAATATGAAATAATATGCAAAAGCCTCCTGCTCGTCTTCGTCATCATCAACGTAGATCTCCAAGAACAGCACCTGTCACCTGCTACCTAGTCTGCCCATCCCAACATGGATGAATAGCCCAAGGTAATAAGAGGAGACATAAAACCTTGAGTCAGACAAAGTCTTAGTGAGCAGTAAATCAACTATCAAACATACCAGAAGAGCATAAGGGATGAAAGGAATAGGAACCAAACCATCCCACTCCGCCTCTTTCTACAGTGATAGCCCCCAGACACACATTAAGGAGAAGCAAGCATAACATGGCAGACAATTGGAGTAAAGCAATAATCACTCGAGTCAAGGTCGATGTTTTCCAAATACAAACCCCCAAGGCATAAACCAAGATCAGATAAGCACCCAGAAAACACCGCTCTTGAGATCGAATGATGATACAATCAAACGTCCAAACATCCATGACTCTGGCTATCACTGTTATCATTGCCTTGATTCCACCGTTAGTTGAATGACCACCTGTCAAGGGCTAATGGGAACCCCGGTTCTAGACATAACTCCGCACGTCGTCGCAGCCCGTGCCTAGGAATTTTCGCAACTACCCAGAGTACTAGCACGTCGTCGCAGCCCGTTCCAACGTACTCTTGCTTTGAGCATGCTAGAACCTTCAACAACGATGAGATCTCAGCCTCCTAGTCATCCTCCTTGACGACTATTTTCATACTAGCTCAAGCGCCTCTCAAGCTAACCATTATCATCAACCCGGATCGCATCACCGAGTTATCAACATAGCTTCGCACGTCGTCGCAGCCCGTGCTTGGAACGTCTTCATGACTCGTCCCATCTCATCATCATGCTTTGCCTCCTCGCATCATGGCAAAGTCCATCTCAATACCATACTTTGCCTCCTCGCATTATGGTAAAGTCCATCTCAACATCATCTAATCCATACATATGAGCTTCAACATCCGCTTCATATGCCACAAGCAGCTTTCACCATTCAAGAGCCTTTCCACTTAGCTTTTGAATCATCTTCGACCATCTTGTCTAGATCTAACTATCAATCAACTAACATACATAGCAATCGATCAAATCAATCATTAACTTAAGCAATCAAGTAATCAAATATGGTCTAAGTAGGCATTTATAACTACAATGGCAATTTTGTAAATAAATGAGCATAGATATAACATACATGAATCATGGGTTTCTAGCATAGATCTAACAAATATAAATCATGGGTTTTGTCTCTACAACTTGATGAATGAACTTGCATAAGTAAACATCTTCATAAGTAATGGATCTACACTTGGATCTAAGGAAAATGTATGAAATCACTATCTACAACACTCCAACAAACCACCAATCCAATATACTCCTTTGGGTCCGCATGAGAGATAACCACCACTCACCAAATCACCCAAACACTTCAAAAACTATCAACTTCAGATCTGGACAGCAAGGATTCAAGCTCGATTTGTTGAAATCTCGCTTGAAATGGTGAAATCTAGCTTCATCGGATGAAGATCTTCAACTTTGGCTCTTCGATCTTCGATCTTGATCTTCGATCTTGTATAGATGTTAGAACTAGATTGGATGGAGAAAAGAAGTGAAGAAATGTTGTAGTCGAGCTCTAAAAATGGCAGCACTTCGTCGCTTCGAAATCCGGTGCCAAAAAGTGAAGAAATGGTCGCGTATTTATAGGCTAGTCGCCCCCCTAACTCGGTCAGGCCTTAACTCGCTCGGAGTTAACTCGCTCGGTCTTAGGTCGTTGCCGACCTAAGAATCTCCCCGACCTAACTTAGGTCGCTGCCGACCTAACTCACCCCACACAAGGCCTATCCAACGACCTAAACAAAAACGCGGGTTAACTAAGCCGCCCACACGACCTAACGGTCCCAAAGCTACGCGACTTAAAACTAAGTCACTCAAGCGACTTATCTACACACAGGGCTACCACGACCTAAAACATAACGAGCTATCTACCATACGACCTAACTAAGTCGCTAACGACTTACGACTTAGAAGGACCACTCGACCTAGCTTCCACAACTCGGTCAGAACTACTAGGTCGCTAACTCGTTCACCTCTAACTCGCTAACCCGGTATCTTCCTTAGGTCGCTCCAAAACCCCTCCGACCTAACAACCATACGACCTAACCCCTTAGGTCGTTAACTCCACTATCTCCTAACTCGCTAGCTATGCTAACTCGCTAACTCATCCCAGCCCCTAAGTCGCTAACTACTCTTATCTCGTAACCCGCCCACTTCTTAACCCGTTAACTCTTAGGTCGGCCAGGTCCTATGAGTCGTTAACTCGGCAACTATCTTAACTTGGTCAAGCTCTCAACTTGTAACTCGTTCACGACCTATCACTTAAGTCGTCTACGAGTTAACCTCTACTCGAGTTAACTTCTTCATACGATCTAACCTCCACACGACTTAGGCTAAGGACGACTTAAACAACACTAACGACCTAGTAGCCATTATTTTACGATTAGTCGACACGTAAAATACGGGTCGTTACATTCTCTCCCCTTAGGAATTTCGCCCCCGAAATTCCAAACAAACAACGACAATCAAAACTATTCTGCATGCCTACCATCCATAGCAATCAACAAACCATGCATCCAATTTCTAACCTAGCATGCAGAATTCTATGACTGGAACAACCTACAAATTCATGAGATGTCACGACACTTTAGGGCCATACCTCGAAGAGTTCAGGATGAGCTGCCTTCATCCTCTCTTCCTCCTCCCATGTACAGTCGTTAACATCATCACTCCATTGTACCTTGAGCAACTTAACCGTCTTCCTCCTAAGCTGTTTCGTGTCAGTTCCAACAACACGAAGCGGCTTACGAGGTCTCGTAACCACTGGATCAACCTCCAAGTCTTCACAGCTATCAGCAGAAACCACCGTATTTGAGTCGTGCACATACTTCCGTAGATAAGGTACATGAAAAACATTGTGCACACCCGCCATCTTTTCCGGTAACTCCAATCTATAAGCGAGCTTTCCAATTCGCTCGATAATCGGGAATGGTCCAACAAATCTCGGAGTCAATTTTCCTTTCTTCCCGAATCGAATAACATTCTTCAGAGGAGAAATTTTCACAAAAACCATATCACCTACGTCGAATTCCAAATCTTTTCGACGCTTATCGGCATAACTCTTCTGACGGTCTTGGGCTGCCTTCATTCGTTGCCGAATGATCTCTATACAATCCGAAGTCTGACGAATCATCTCAGGCCCAAGTATCGGCTTTTCTCTAGTTTCCAACCAACATGTTGGAGAGTTACACGGTCTTCCATACAGTGCCTCATATGGTGCCATACCAATACTTGACTGGTAACTGTTATTATATGCAAATTCCACCAAATGAAGATGATCTTCCCATGATCCTCCGAAATCCAAAACACATGCCCTCAGAAGATCTTCCAAAACTCGGTTGACTCTCTCAGTCTGACCATCTGTTTGAGGATGGTAAGCTGTACTCAAACACAACTCGGTTCCCAAAACCTCCTGGAAGCTCTTCCAAAATCCACTAGTAAACAATGGGTCTCGATCACTCACTATACTCTTCGGAATACCATGGAATCGAACTATCCACTTAACATACAATTCAGCCAACTTCGATGCAGTCCTAGTCGATCGAACAGGAATGAATCTTGCACTCTTGGTCAACCGATCTACTATGACCCAAATCCCTTCGTTTCCTGCTCTTGTTCTAGGTAGACCATCGATAAAATCCATTGATATCTGTTCCCACTTCCACATAGGAACTTCTAATGGATGAAGCAATCCACTTGGCTTCTTCTGCTCCGCCTTAACCAACTGGCAATTCATACACTTGGAAATAAAATTTCCAACATCCTTCTTCATACCTTTCCAGTAATAGGTTCTCTTTATGTCCCGATACATCTTATTTCCTCCTGGATGAATTGTCAACTTCGAGTGATGACTTTCCTTCAAAACTTCATCTCTCAACTCATCGATATCGGGAACAACCAGTCGTCCTTGCTTATGAAGCCAACCCTCTCGATCGACTTCGAATCTTTTATCCTTCTCTGGGTCCAATCCAGATTCCAAATCACGGATAATCTTGACAAGCTTATCGTCTCGCTTTTGGCTCTCGCCAATTCTTTCCACAAGAGTAGGCCTTATCGATAAGTTTGCCAACATCTCAGGTTCCAATTCACATCTAGGCTTGAAGTCAAATCCAGCTAAATACTCGAGACTCTTCCATTCCGAAAACATAGCTCCCAATCCTGCATGTCTTCGACTTAACGCATCAGCTACTACGTTACCTTTTCCCGGAGTATAGGCTATACCAAAATCATATGATGCTAAAAACTCTAGCCATCGTTGCTGCCGAAGATTCAAATCCTTTTGGGAGAAAAGATACTTCAACGACTTATGATCTGTAAACAACTCGAATCGAACTCCCAATAGGTAATGTCTCCACATCTTCAGAGCAAAAACAATCACCGCTAACTCCAAATCATGAGTCGGGTAATTCCTTTCATGCGGCTTCAGTTGTCGACTTGCATACGCAACAACTTTATTCTTCTGCATTAGCACTGCTCCAAGTCCAGTACCACATGCATCGGTGTAGACCACCATCTCATCATTCCCACTTGGAATAGTCAAAACAGGAGCACTCGTCAGTCGCTCTTTCAGGATTCCAAAGGCCTGCTCACACTTAGCATCCCAACTGAATGCCTGATTCCTCTTCGTCAATCCTGTCAATGGTGTAGCTATCTTGGAAAGGTCTTTGATAAACCGTCGATAATATCCTGCTAGTCCAAGAAAACTTCTCACATCTGATGCATTCTTAGGTCTGACCCAATCCTGGATCGCTGCCACCTTAGCGGGATCAACCGCTATTCCATTTCCAGAAATAACATGGCCTAAGAATCTCACTTCACTCTTCCAGAAGTGACACTTCGAAAACTTAGCCTTCAGCTGATGTTTCCGTAAGATTTCCAAAACAATACGCAAGTGCGTCTCGTGTTCTTCTTCAGTTCTGGAATAAATCAGAATATCATCCACGAACACAAGTACGAACTTGTTCAACTGATCTCTGAATACTCTATTCATAAGATCCACAAAATATGCTGGTGCGTTAGTCAATCCAAACGGCATTACCAGCCACTCATAAAAACCGGATGGTGTCCTAAAAGCAGTCTTCGGCACACTATCCTTAGCCACTCTCAACTGGTGAAATCCCGTTGCCAAATCCATCTGAGAAAACACCTTAGCTTCGTGAAGCTGATCAAACAAGTCATCTATTCTCAGTAATGGATACTTGTTCTTCTTAGTCACCTTATTCAGCTCACGATAATCCACACACAACCTCAACGATCCATCCGCTTTGGTTGCGAACACAACTGGTGCACCCCATTCGGACACACTACGCCGAATGAATCCTTTTCGTAAAAGGTCATCAACTTGCACCTTCAACTCTTGCTGTTCCCTAGGCGCCATCCGCCTAAGAGGCATCACAACGGGTCTGGCTCCCTCAACTAGATCAATACGAAACTCGATCTCTCTATGCGGCGGTAACCCTTTGACTTCGTCAAAGACATCCTCGAATCCATTCACGATTGGCACCGATGACAGTCCATACCGTGGAACAACCAGCGAATACATGAAGCTCATGAAGACGCCTTCTTCATGCTTACATCGTATCACAACCTTTCGCCCCTCCACATTCTCGACTGTCACCTCCAATCTCTCACAATCAACCTTTGCCGCATACTTCCTAAGCCAGTCCATTCCCAAAATAATTCCGAACCCCGTAAAGTTTAGAACAAAGCAATCACAAACAAACGAGCAATCATGACTCGACACAACTAGACCATGGCATATCATACACAAACATGACGAACCCCCAACTGGATTTGTCACAACCAATGGCCTATCAACAATATCCGGTTTCAAACCTAACCGGCCTACCAAATCATCACAAACAAAAGAATGAGACGCTCCAGTATCAAACAACACTCTAATTGGAACACCACAAATGGAAAGAGTACCTTGATTCACCACACTCTTCCCCTTCTCTTCAGCAGTAAGAGCTTTTGAAAACGACGGCACAGCTCCCAAAGCATAAGCTTGCACAATCTGCCTGTCCTTCCTTGGTTCCGGACAATCTTTCCTGAAATGCCCTGGCTTGTCACAGTTGTGGCATTTCGCCGGCGCCTTTGGATTCCTACAATCCTTGGAGAGATGGCCCTTCTGCTGGCAATTATAGCAAGTCATTTCGCCCCTCGGCTTCTTCTGGCCATCCTTACCCTTCTGTTGCTGTTGCTTCCTCTTCTTGTTTCCACCCTTCTGTGGCTTAAACCCTTCCTTGGTTACAGCAACAACAGAACTCTCCCTAGGAAACAAACTCTCATGCCTGAGAGCTTTCTCCACAAGCTTCTCAAACGGATCGTCCAGATGATCCACCAACTGTCTTCCAAGATAAGCATCCAAACCGGTCACAAACTTCTCATTCTTCTGATAGGGAGAATCAATATACGATCTGGCATACTTGGACAAAGCTTCAAACTCAGAAACATACTCAAGAACGGGTCTTCCACCTTGCTTAAGCTCCACAAACTTTTTAAACAAGACAGATTTCTGAGCCGTAGAGATGAACTTAGCTTCAAATCTAACTTGGAATTGCTCCCAAGTAATCTCTTCCTCTGGAGTATCAATGGTGATAGAATTCCACCAATCCAAAGCTCTCCCTTGAAGTTGCCTTGATGCAAGCTTCCTCTTAGTTGCATCCTCAACTCCCAAGTCACCAAAGATCCTTCTACAAGCATCAATCCATCTTTGCACTTCAATGGTTGATTCCGTCCCCAAGAAAACCTTTCCTCCAAGAGAAGTATAGTCCTTACAAAGCTTAGCAAAATCCACTGGCTTTGGAGCTTGAACTTGAATTCCAACATCTACCGCTGACCCTGGAGTTGGTATCCTTCTCATGATCGAAGTCATCATCGCTTCGAACGTAGCTCCATAATCAGCAACTTCATCAGCAGCACGACCTTCCCCGGCAGCTGGTCTCCCTCTTCGACTCATCCTTAGTATCTACAAAAAGGACTGATTAGAACACCTTGAGGAACAACTACATAAGGAGTTTAAATCCATCTAAACTACTATATATTATATATAGTAATCATCCATCAAAATACAATTACGTCTCTCTTACGTAGTTACGTCAGCGAGCATTGGCTAAAATCGATTAACCAAAGCTCTGATACCAAATGTGACGACCGCCCTGACTCCCGCACGGAAACAGGGGAATAGTGCGCTGAAAGTGTGACAGGCAGTCATGAGTGACCGTCAAGGGTAAAATAAACATCGCAGACTCTATCGTAAAACTCACAGCGCATGGATAAAATACAATTACAGAAATATAATACAGTGAAGCTTTCATAGAACAGAATATCATCATCTAATCATAATAGCTTTATACAAACATATGAATCATCCATACATCAAAGCCTCACTACATAACACTCAAACAAATACAGCAACGGAACACCCAGTACATATAATATGAAATAATTTGCAAAAGCCTCCTGCTCGTCTTCGTCATCCTCAGCGTAGATCTCCAAGAACAGCACCTGTCACCTTCTACCTAGTCTGCCCATCCCAACATGGATGAACAGCCCAAGGTAATAAGAGGAGACATAAAACCTTGAGTCAGACAAAGTCTTAGTGAGCAGTAAATCAACTATCAAACATACCAAAAGAGCATAAGGGATAAAAGGAATAGGAACCAAACCATCCCACTCCGCCTCTTTCTACAGTGATAGCCCCCAGACACACATTAAGGAGAAGCAAGCATAACATGGCAGACAATTGGAGTAAAGCAATAATCACTCGAGTCAAGGTCGATGTTTTCCAAATACAAACCCCCAAGGCCTAAACCAAGATCAGATAAGCACCCAGAAAACACCGCTCTTGAGATCGAATGATGATACAATCAAACGTCCAAACATCCATGACTCTGGCTATCACTGTTATCATTGCCTTGATTCCACCGTTAGTTGAATGACCACCTGTCAAGGGCTAATGGGAACCCCGGTTCTAGACATAACTCCGCATGTCGTCGCAGCCCGTGCCTAGGAATTTTCGCAACTACCCAGAGTACTAGCACGTCGTCGCAGCCCGTGCTTGGAACGTCGTCGTAGCCCATTCCAACGTACTCTTGCTTTGAGCATGCTAGAACCTTCAACAACGATGAGATCTCAGCCTCCTAGTCATCCTCCTTGACGACTATTTTCATACTAGCTCAAGCGCCTCTCAAGCTAACCATTATCATCAACCCGGATCGCATCACCGAGTTATCAACATAGCTTCGCACGTCGTCGCAGCCCGTGCTTGGAACGTCTTCATGACCCGTCCCATCTCATCATCATGCTTTGCCTCCTCGCATCATGGCAAAGTCCATCTCAATACCATACTTTGCCTCCTCGCATTATGGTAAAGTCCATCTCAACATCATCTAATCCATACATATGAGCTTCAACATCCGCTTCATATGCCACAAGCAGCTTTCACCATTCAAGAGCCTTTCCACTTAGCTTTTGAATCATCTTCGACCATCTTGTCTAGATCTAACTATCAATCAACTAACATACATAGCAATCGATCAAATCAATCATTAACTTAAGCAATCAAGTAATCAAATATGGTCTAAGTAGGCATTTATAACTACAATGGCAATTTTGTAAATAAATGAGCATAGATATAACATACATGAATCATGGGTTTCTAGCATAGATCTAACAAATATAAATCATGGGTTTTGTCTCTACAACTTGATGAATGAACTTGCATAAGTAAACATCTTCATAAGTAATGGATCTACACTTGGATCTAAGGAAAATGTATGAAATCACTATCTACAACACTCCAACAAACCACCAATCCAATATACTCCTTTGGGTCCGCATGAGAGATAACCACCACTCACCAAATCACCCAAACACTTCAAAAACTATCAACTTCAGATCTGGACAGCAAGGATTCAAGCTCGATTTGTTGAAATCTCGCTTGAAATGGTGAAATCTAGCTTCGTCGGATGAAGATCTTCAACTTTGGCTCTTCGATCTTCGATCTTGATCTTCGATCTTGTATAGATGTTAGAACTAGATTGGATGGATAAAAGAAGTGAAGAAATGTTGTAGCCGAGCTCTAAAAATGGCAGCACTTCCTCGCTTCGAAATCCGGTGCCAAAAAGTGAAGAAATGGTCGCGTATTATAGGCTAGTCGCCCCCCTAACTCGGTCAGGCCTTAACTCGCTCGGAGTTAACTCGCTCGGTCTTAGGTCGTTGCCGACCTAAGAATCTCCTCGACCTAACTTAGATCGCTGCCGACCTAACTCACCCCACACAAGGCCTATCCAACGACCTAAACAAAAACGCGGGTTAACTAAGCCGCCCACACGACCTAACGGTCCCAAAGCTACGCGACTTAAAACTAAGTCACTCAAGCGACTTATCTACACACAGGGCTACCACGACCTAAAACATAACGAGCTATCTACCCTACGACCTAACTAAGTCGCTAACGACTTACGACTTAGAAGGACCACTCGACCTAGCTTCCACAACTCGGTCAGAACTACTAGGTCGCTAACTCGTTCACCTCTAACTCGCTAACCCGGTATCTTCCTTAGGTCGCTCCAAAACCCCTCCGACCTAACAACCATACGACCTAACCCCTTAGGTCGTTAACTCCACTATCTCCTAACTCGCTAGCTATGCTAACTCGCTAACTCGTCCCAGCCCCTAAGTCGCTAACTACTCTTATCTCGTAACCCGTCCACTTCTTAACCCGTTAACTCTTAGGTCGGCCAGGTCCTATGAGTCGTTAACTCGGCAACTATCTTAACTTGGTCAAGCTCTCAACTTGTAACTCGTTCATGACCTATCACTTAAGTTGTCTACGAGTTAACCTCTACTCGAGTTAACTTCTCCATACGATCTAACCTCCACACGACTTAGGCTAAGGACGACTTAAACAACACTAACGACCTAGTAGCCATTATTTTACGATTAGTCGACACGTAAAATACGGGTCGTTACAGTTTAAATCGATATTTCCATGTTGGGATGTGGAACAAATTTAAGATAAATTGTTTCAAAATGAGAAATTAAATTGAAACCTTCAACCATTTGAATAGAGCAGCTTCAAATTGAATTTGAAGTAAAGTTGAAATCATTTTGAATTGAGGCTGATTTACATTAAATTTTAAATATGAAGTTGACTTGAATTGTAAATCGAGATATTGATTTTGCTGTGATTTAGAACATGATTTCAAATCATTGTGAAAGAAAGAAATAATTTTAATAAAACTATTTCAATATAAAAATTATTTTAATAATCAAATTATTTAATATATAAACTATTGTAATTATCTAAACTATTTTCAATATTAAAACTATTTTATATTCCATCTATTTTCAATCTTTAAAACTATTTTAATCATTCCAAACTATTTTTCAATATTAAAACTATTTTAATTACCCAAACTATTTTTCAATATTAAAACTATTTTTAATTATCCAAACTATTTTCAATTTTAAACTTTTATAGAGTGGGAATTATTTAGATTTAAATCATTTATTTACATACGGATGTTTTGAAGGTATGTCCTATTTTAATTCGAAACTAAAAGTAAATATGATATTTTGATATGAAATATGACTTGTCCTTGAAATTTAAAAGAGCCAATCGATGTGAAAAATGATGTTTGGTTGTTAAAGAGACCAGGGCGAATATTGGCATACTCTCTGTCAATACCGAAACCACTTTAACAACTGTGTATGCGGTGGATGATCCAGAATGAAGTGGTTGGATTGGCGAAAGTTTGCTAAATTTGAAGAAAGAGAATGATGATGGATGATCTCGACACTTGTGTCGATTTGAAATGAATAAAATAGGACCCTATGTCTGGCCAAGGGGTTTAGCTACCTTTAGGGTCCCCACCCCTTCGTATTATTATATTGATTTTGACTCGATTAGTGCATCACTACTTGATTTTGGGGGTGGTGGACTCGGTTGGCAGTCGCTGTGGTGATGTGTTACGATCAACCAGAAAGGGTAAACTGGTAGAATCCTACCTTGGGCATTGCCTCACGTGCCTTGTCGTACTTTTATTCTTATACACAACCACTACGATTTTGTTAGTGTTGTCTTATCACGGTGCCTCTATGACTGCCAACGTTACTGGTGGTGTCACAAGGAAAACTGTAGGACAATACTTAAAAATATGTTAAGAGGATTCATGTAAAGCCTTAACGCTAAGAAAAATATTTTTTTATTGATTGGACACTACATATATAATGTATCTTACTACATAAAGATAGTTTAATGGATCCTTAGGAGATGGAAAACCCGTAACATCTCTTAAGTTTTTGCACTTACGTTGTACACTGGATAGGAGATGAGAAACCTCATAAACCTCTCTGTAGCTATCACACTCTTGTTTACTTGTTTTTGATTTAACTTACATAAGAACTTTTAGCTCCGACTCGAGTGTTTTGTTTTTTTGTTACGCTCGGGTTAGCCTGAGTATTACAATATCTGAAGACACTATTTCTCGAAGATGAATATGGAGTTTGCTAGATCGTATTTACTATTATCATTCAGCTGCATTATTTTGGTATGTTTGTTGATTGTACTCTGATTTTGTTGTAAAAATTATGTAATCAAATGTATATTGTAAAACAGCTTCATGAACTGTTTATTTGATTATTATATTTTTTCATTGCACTGTGAGATTCTGTATTTTGCTTTCCTTCTTTTATTTTATTTTCTTATTAAACCCCATTGATAATCTACCTTGTTGAATGATTTTAAGTTAGATATGTGTGGTTTATTGTCAACTTAAATCGTCCAAAAAGGTGGGTTGTCATAGTTGGTATCAGAGCTTTGGTTTAGAGATACCTTAGCCCATTTGGGGATAAACTCATTTGAGATAGGGTTACTAATACCCTAGAATGAGTCTGGGTGTATATATATATACACGAGAGAGCATATTTGTTAGTGTTATAAAAATTATTTTGTATTGTGTTAATTTTTTTTGTTAAGTATTCATGAATTTTGGTCGGCACATAGGACACATGGCATCGATAGGAATTTCTAAATACTTGAACAAGGTAAACCGACACAATATCGCATTTAAAAATAGGTAAATGAAATAATTTTACCTAGCATTATATTTTATATATAAAAGAATAATTTTTATAAATGGACATAGTTATATGTGATATGTTGTTTGTTAGGAAGTGAAATTTTATAACTATGGTTTATAAAAGTAGGATTTACAAATAAAATGAATTTAAATTGAAAATACGAGAAACTAAGTTCCGGTGTTTTGAAATTGGTTTTCAAAAATTTTGAAAAATAATATTAGTATTATTTGGAAGTATTTTTGAATAAAAATATTTTTCAGTGGCATTTGAATGAAATGTTTTTAAAAGAATTTTAAAGGAAATAAGTTCTATACTTCCCTCTTCTGTCGTTGGAAAATAATTTCGGTGATGACGGCAGCATCATCGATATTCATTTTCGAGTTTCAAAGTGGGAAGACCACTATAGTAGCTTTGCTACATGGTAGTTTTGGTGAAACTAATTTTAATTTTAATTTCCTTAGCATGATTTGATATACAAAAGATATAAGTATATATTATTTCAAGGTGATTTGAAATGAAACCTGGTATTTAGTTCTTAAGTTCTATTAATAAATGATTTTCAATTATTGTAATAGAATGGAATCTTTGACTATTTTAGTAGTTGGAAATTACAAACTGAAATATGAAATTAAAAGCTAGGTGTTTAATGATATAAAAAAGAAGTTGTGTAACTTGTAAACTAGAAGATAATGTAATATTATGTAAGTAAAAACTTAAGTAATAATAATGTTTCAAAAACGAATTTATGTATATTAGTATAAATTGCACGATACGTGCATCTAATAGCTAAATATGTTTGGTTTTTATCTAAAAAAATTGATGGATGGATATGTGATATAAGTGCAAAATCTTTGATGGTCATAACGCTTTTATTTCAAATAGTTGTTCGTGGTATTGGTTGCAAATTGATAGTGAAATCCGTTGATGGATAGTCGCGAAGAGGATGGTGGTGGAGATAGTTCATCGATAATGAGATTCTATTGATAGAAGAGGGTATTTTTGAAATTTCTAAAGGACACCATGGAAATTCTATTTATTGAATTCTCTTTATTAATAGTAAAGATAAGAGCTATTCGATATTGCAGATTATGTGCCACATCCAAAATTTGAGATAAAGCAATGCGCTGACTCAGCAATCCACCTATGTTGTAAATTTGATCACTCAATTTTTGGTCCAGCTTTAAAACAAACCTGTGTATATTATAGTATCTAAAATTTCATTCCAACAGCTATTTCAGTAAAGACAAGTTATTATCGTACATGCAAATTTTAAGAAGAGAAGACTATCTGTTGCAAAACTAGAAAATGGAGAAGTGGGTGGTTCAGAAACCCATATTAATTCATGGAAACATAATTATGTTGCATTGCTAATCATCCAATGGCAAAAGAAGCGGCACAACTGTATAATTAAATAATTAATTACTAATTGTAATGGATATGACTCGTTGGAAAAGACGTAGAAATCTCCGTCGGTGTAAAATTGATTTCGGTTAGTGGACAATCGACTGATGTAGTTGCAGTAGTGGATGATTGCGTCGATGTAGTTGAAGTAATGTAGGATTAGAAAATAGGGTTGACATTGTTTTCATGGGCTAACAAGCGGACGGTAAAAAGGGCGATATGTGAAAGGTAGTTTGGGGATTTCAAAAAGACACCTTGACCTTACTTCATTGAATTATCATTATTCGTAGTAGAGATGAATAAAGAATTAAGAGTTATAATAAATATTATAAACTTAAGTTAATTTTTGAAATGCTTAATAATTAAATTGAATGTTACAAAGTGAATACTATTTAAGTAAATGATTATAAACTTAAGAAAATGTTGAAATGCTTCATTAATGAATATTAATATTAAATGGAAATCATGTTATATAAGAAATAAATGTGACTTAAAAAGTAGAGAAACTAAAGTATGAAATGATTCGTTAGTGACTATTAATCAATTTATATGTTAATAATTATGAATTAAGCTGCAAAGAAACAAACGTAACACTTTAAGAATTGATTTATTGATGTTTCTAAATATTGAATGAGAAATAATTTTATGTAAGTAAATGAATGAAAATTAATAAAAGATGATCTTTTATGAATGAATGAGAATTAAAATAAATGAAAAGTAATTGATATGTTAAAGAAAACAATAAAATATGGAAGTTGTGCGTAGGTAATTTAATTCTCATACAATTTTGATCTAGATTTGAATACATGATTTATGGATATTCACACCAGTCCAAATTAGGATTTTTCGCTCGATTCTTGACGACGAACATTGATATGAATTTTTGATGTGATTTTTAAAGTTTTCTATCATAGTTTACAGCTATGCAAGGAAAATGGAGATTTATAATCATGAAATCGGATCAGAGTCCGTAGTAAAGAAATCGAGTTACCATACTAGCTCGAAAGTGAAATGTGTGTTTCAAGCAAACAGTTATAATTGATATTATGTACGAATGATATACGTACAGCATACAAATCTGAATAATATTCAAATTCTTTGTTGTTTGGCTTATGGAAAGTTTGGGAAATGATACTTCAAATTGTTTAAGGTTTATGAATAACCTATTAAGTAATGATCTAAGGCTGTTGAGCGTAAGGTACACTTGGTAGTTTATTTATCACCATTGTACGATGAAAAGTTTCTAAACTAGGACAAACCATTAGTTTTTGATTGCTATGGATGTGTGATGGATTCTTTGGTTTCATATAATGGTAGTACTGCTTTTGTTTGCATATGATTGTTATATATTGTGTGTTGTGTGCGCTATTGCTAAAAACAACTAATATATTAATCTTTTATATAGTTTAACACTCTTTTGGATTATGTAAGTAAGATATAGGTTTACGGAATAACAGCAGTTACTTTTAGTTTCATAAATAGAGCTTTTATTTGCCCGACAAATATGTACGTTTTCGGATTACGGTTTTTATGATGGTATTTTATTTTCCCCATTGTTTGGGATGCTTTATTTTTAAAATATGATATATACAATGTGATTATTGATATTGTTAATTTTTCGGACGTAACCGCGCAACGGAGATGCTGCTGAAATTTTCTGTGAATTTAGGACTTAATTTTTTTCCATAGAAGTTGAGTTATTTTCAAATTTACATTAAACTTAGATATGTAGGTTAATTGTTTATAAATTTTCTATTTTGAATAAAATATAACAAATTTCTTAATTCCTTTCTATTCCTTTTCAACGACGAAAAGTATTGAGTAGAGGAGATTATAACGACCGTCATTTTTGACAAATAAGAATATTAAATTTAATAAAACTTTGGAATTTAATATCGTCAGAAATTAAAATTGATGATTTATTAATGAAAAAATTTATTAGGATATAAGTTAATAAGGTTGATTAGAGGTAATCAACAACTATTAATGTAATTTCAATTAATGGTAATAATAAAAGTTAATAAGGAATGAAATTAAATGTTGTATTAAAAAGAGAAATAATAGGTTATTTTGTTTAATTGGTTTTGGCGTGTAATAAGAAATCAGTTAGTTAGTACGTCGATTTAGTAACCTTTATTGTAAATAATAAATTTTGAAATGAATTGTAACAATTATTCTATTCTCATTCATTTGGTTCATTCATTTTGAAATAATTTGGTAATCAATGAAAAATTAACATAATTGCAATATTGAAATTAACATACTAAAAAAACGTCAATTGTAGAGTATGAGAATAATAAGATGGAAACTTATGTTGAATAAATTCATAAGGTGATAGTCGGTTTAATATAAGAACATTTAAAACAAAAATAAAAAGAATATGTTGGGATTTAAAATATAATAAACTAGGTTTTTATTTCTATGGTAATTTAACGTTGAAATTAATGTAATATTTAAATCTTGAATTTAATATGGAAAACTGTATTTTAAAAGATTATTGATTCCTATATAATCAAGAAGGATGATAGAAAACTTTTAATTTAGAATTTGAAAGTTATTAAATTGATATGTAAAATAGATTGTTTTAATTAACGTGTAAAATTAGTCTGTTTGGGCACTATCTCGGCTTTCGATGAAACCACATTCATCGGATCCATAATAGTGAATTATTATATGATTTCAAGTTTCGTAGCGATCTAACTTATCGTTTACTCGTGCGAGCTCGAAACGCGTAGAAATTAATTAAAATAATTTATTTAAAATAATTGGATTAAAAGCTAACTTATATATACAATAGAATTAGAGTTTGAAATTGGTTTCATAGAGTTAAAAAATATTGAAAATCTATATTTCGACAAATAGGATGACCTATTTTCGTTTCAGAAACAAAATTGGCTTTTTTGTTATCGCTCTGGCCCAATCGATCTTTTTCATCCATTCTTGTTTCATCTTTGTCTATATATATGCTGTTATAAACCCTAGCAGCCTTCTGTTATATTTTCTATATGTACAATTTTAATTCTTATCTGTTCCTTCTCAATGGAGATTAACCAAAACCCTAATTACTGATTTCAAATCAAGCACCAAAAATTCAAACTGCTCAAACCCTATCAAATAATATACCGTTGCGATGCCCTTGACGAATGGAATCTGCATCTATAATTCATTTTCGATTGGAGGCTCCATTTATTTAGAAATTAATGGAGAATTCTCGGCCGTCCATGTTAGGGTTTCGCGATCAATGGTGAAACTTCGACCATCCGACGATCGAGAAGTTGCAGTGCATAGAGGATCAGAGGTGAAATGGCGCGGCGGCGGCTTCCTATTCGAAGTGGTGGAGGTGGTGGCATGAGGGTCCATAGGCGCGCCTGGACGAGAGGAGGGCAACTTCAATGTCCGACCGAGGCGTAGTGGCCTCTAGCGGCAGCGATAGGCGAGAGAGAGGCGACGGCTGTGGCCCGTGCACTTATTTTTGATCGCGATGTAGAGTTGGGAAGGCTTGCGGATTTATGATTTTGCCCTTTATTATTTTAATTTTATTTTTAAATTTCAAATGTTCTAACATTGATTTCTTTTGCATACGAACTTGGATTCGCACACAGTTTTTTTCGTTGGATTCATATCAAAATTCTGGATAGCATGAATCTAGTTTGGTTGAATTTGAAGACTATTGAAATTTTGAGCTTTTATTGGATTTTCAACCGGCTATAAATCAAAGGTGAGTGATTTAACCCACTCACGCAATACTAAGTTTTCTTATGTTAGTAGAATTATATTTATGAAGCGATAAAAAATTTATTGGTTGCTACTTGGTAGTTTAAATTGGCTATAATTGAAATTGAATTTTATATTGAATTAAATTGACATTTAAATAAATACTGAATTTTACTGCTCGTTATAAACCGACAATTGATAATTAGTAACTGTTGTGATATATTGGTTGATTTGGATGTAAATTGTTATTTTATGCCTATTGATTGATAATGGATGTATGGTTGTTTATTTATTTGACTTATTCCCATTATTACCTATTTATTTATTGACATCATTTATATTATCATTTAGACTATTGGAAACAAACTAAAAAATTGGTTGAAATGATATATACCTATGACATTTAATTATGGTTTGAAGTGATATATATCCATCCATGTAATATAAATTGAAACAATGATCACTTGGCCATAGGGTAGAAAATTATATACGGACACAGAATTTGTTAAATTAAATGGTTTCAAAATCTTGAATTGAAATTGGTGAAAATGATATTGTTTTATAGAAAATAAAAGTTGGATTTATATGAACTAAATTATTTTCTAAATTTGACTTTTGAAACGATGAAATTTAATTGTTTAAATGAAATTTTTCAAAGGATTTAATTTGAAATCTTAAGTGAATTTGAGCAATGACTTAATTGTATCGAAAGTGAATTATTTTAAAGGTTTGAACTTTAATTTAAACTTTGAATTTATTATAATTAAAGTGGTTTAAATTAATATTTCCAAGTTTGGACGTGAAATGGTTTTAAGATGCATTGTTTCAGAATGAGAAATTGAATTGAGACTTTCGGCCATTTGAACATAAACGCTTAAAATTAAATTTGAAGCAAAGTTGAAATCGTTTTGAATTGAGGCTGATTTACATTAAATTTTGAATATGAAGTTGACCTGAATTGGAAAATGAAATATTGATTTCGTTGTGATTTAGAACATGAGTTCAAATTATTGTGAAAGAAAGATATAATTTTAATAAAACAATTTTAATATAAAAACTATTTTAATAATTAAATTATTTAATATACAAGCTATTGTAATTATCTAAACTATTTTCAATATTAAAACTATTTTATATTCCAACTATTTTCAATCTTTAAAAGTATTTTAATTATTTCAAATTATTTTTTAAATATTAAAACCATTTTAAATACCCAAACTATTTTTCAGTATTAAAAATATTTTTAATTATCCAAACTATTATCAATATTCGAACTGTTTAAGAATAAGAATTATTTAAATTTGCACCATTCATTTAAATACGAATGTTTTGAAGGTATGTTCTATTTTGAATTCGAAATGATTTTTGAAGTAATTCTGATATTTTGTTATGAAACATGACTTGTTCTTGAAATTTAAAAGAACCACCTAGTGCGAAAAATGACGTTTGGTTGTTCAAGAGACCGGAGCCGAATATTGACACACTCTCTGTCAATATCCGAACCATTATAACAACCGTGTACGCAGTGGATGATCCAGAATGAAGTGGTTGGATTGGCAAACGTCTGCTGGAATTGAAGAAAGAGAATGATGATGGATGACCCCAACACTTGTTTCAATTTGAAATTAATAAAACAGGAGACTATGTCTGGCCAAGGGGTTAGCTACCTTTAGGGTCCTATGCTTAATGGCAAATTTTCTATTGAGTTAGAAAAATGCCGATAAATTTTGAATTAATTTTACCGCAAGCGCACGACTTACAAAAGTTAGTATGTGGCGAGTACGGCCCGATTCGCAGGGAATTGTTAGAGTTTAAAAATCTATTCAATAAAATTATACCGAATGGATGGGAAATTGTTAACTACAAGAAAAATGAAGATAAAACTAAAATTAAAATGAGACTAAAAACTATGAGATTATAGAACAATATAGGGGCAAATCTACTCTTATATTTTTGTAAATCAACAAACAACTAACATATGATCTCTAGTTTTGGTATTAAGTGAAATAATTGTTGAATTTATCATAAGTATGATTTATTTATGTTATCGATTAACATAACTTAAACCAATAGCCTACAATGCAACAAATAAACTACTCATAGATTCTCATGACAATGAAGCCAAAGCAAAAACCATTTTAAGCATGATCTATATACTATTGCAATTAGTAATATGGATCATCAAATTTTGTTCTTACTTTCTTTTTAAAATCAAAAATCAATTAGCAAATGATGATGTAAATTGTTTTTATGTTGAATAAGAATATCTCATTTGCAAATGCAACATAAGCTATCAAACCCACTTGTATAAACTTACATCAAAATCTACTCTCATGAAGCACAAATAGAAGAACCATAAATCATAGAAATGTTGAAATTACATAATATTTGAGAGCTTCATTACCCTTAAATTGAAGTGGTTTTGCTACTCATTTGTGTTATCAAATCAACACATGTAAGTTTCAACATTGGAATGCGAAGAGAAGTAGAAATTAAACAAAGGAAATGAGATTAACTACTTGCATGAAATAACATCAATCTAATTGCATGAATGTAAATCTAAGCTATGAACATGAAAAGAAAGAGGCATAGAAATAAACATTAACATAAAAGCAAAGAAAACCATGTAGAAAAGGAAAGAGAAAAAGGCTTCAAAGCTATTTTATTTCATGTAACATAGAGCTTACAATTTGCTTGCTTAATTTCTTTAGTAAAACGAAAGGTAGAAAGATTATTTACATGTACATAAGAGTGTTATCTATACATGCGTAAAACTCTAATTTAATTTTAAGGATGCTTCCTAAAATGCCCTTTAGGAAATGTGGCCATCATGTAACCATTAACCACTAATTAATTCATCATTTAATGTACATGAAGCTTTAACCTCCACTTAGTTGTCTATTAGCTTCTAATTGTAGATTTAGATAAGTGAGTGTGGTCCTTCGTGATCATGAACTTCAATTATTTCCTCTTCATTCCTTTGTATTCCCTTGTACGTGTTTATATCTTCATGAATCCCTCTTTTATATGCATCAAAACTTCCAATAAAAATCATAAAAAATGTCCAAGTAAAAATTCTCAAATTGACACATGCAAAAAAATGACTATTTTGCCCCTGAATGAAGATGAATATATGATGATTTGAAAATAATTAAATTTTGGTTTTAAACATGCCCAAATATGACTTTTATTTAAATAAAAATAGATAAAATATGGATGTGAATATACGCATATTTACGTGCACATCAAATACCCCGACACTTATCTTTTTATTCGCCCTCGAATAAAGGAAAACTAAGATAAATCCGTTTTCATAGGGAGCATGATTGCATTGAGCGTATGCAACAAGCCGCTAAACCTCTAGGTTTTTCCAGTAGAATGAGTGTTGTCTCATGAGGGTTTTCAGCGGATATTACCTACAAAATCCAAATGCAAAGTGAAAAAAATGCAAGATTTATTTATAATGGGATGAACGCAAGTTTTTGAATATATTTACAAATGAAGGATTTACTTTTAAATTGACACAAATAAGTTAAATATAAGTTCTGGTTATTATCAAGAAATTTAAGTCCTTTTATTTGTCAAAATTTCAACAAAAATTAAGATGTCACAATAGATAGACTGTAGTTTGGCTAGTTATTTCGGTTGATAACATAATGTAATTATTAAATGGATCCTCAATTGATTATCAAAGTTTGTTAAAGTGGTATTTTTATTTTTTTCAACAACAAGTTAAATCAAACAAATAAAAATACTCTTAGATTTCAATTGCTTACTCTCTCTTATTTGAAAATTTTGTTGATATTAACAATATTTACATATGCATAACTCAGGTAAACTGAGGATAGATATATTACCAATGCAGTTCCTTGCGGACTGATGTGAGGGGAATACAAAGCGTAGCGTGTGAACATACAAGTATGAACACTTATCATTTATAGGCATTATTAAAAAGAGTTTTTGTATACATACACCTAACTCAGATAAACTGAGGCCGGATATACCGATCGTGCAATACCTTTCGGGCTTACGTGAGAAGGCTGCAGAGCAGGCAAGTTAACACATGAGTGCAAACACATGACTCTAGGTGTTAACAATATATACATATATGCAAATGTTATTTTTTTACTTTATATTTTTTGTGTTTTATTTTCATTTTTTTTGAAAGAAAGATTTTTGCAAAATCATCTTAGCACCATTTAAGTTAGAAGATAAAAATGTTATATCCTTTACTTTAAATTTACCACTTTTTAAACAAAGACTTTCTATTAGAATATACTTCATAGTTAACACATATGAACCTTCCTATATACTAGTTAAACCATTGTTATTTGTAAGCAAACTTCATTTTTATTTTTGTTAAGACAAATAAATTTTCAAAAATTTCAATTTATTAAACAAAACTTGTACTTATCTTGTAATGTTTCTCCAAAAATAAATCAAAATGCTAAAAAGAAAATGTCTTTGGGATTAGAAATTTTGATTTTTTTTAGATACAGGGAAATAAAAATTCAAAAAAATGCCACGAAACTTTAAAAAATGAAAATGAGACCCCCCACACTTAATTTTGACCGTGTCCCCAAAGTCGATGCACGATATAATGAGTGTAACGGGGAAAATATGTACATATTTACAAAAGAAGATTAACATTCTTACTAGACGTAGCTTGGCTCATGAAGAATTATGAGCTCCTCCTCTTGGTTACTTGGCAATTCCAAAAAAGGTTTCGAACGATGACCATTGACTTTAAAAATCGATCCATCTTTGGGGTTTTTTATTTCTACGGCACCATGTGGAAAAACAGTTCGTACCACAAATGGTCCGGTCCACCTTGATTTAAGTTTGCCAGGGAATAAATGAAGTCTTGAGTCATATAAAAGAACTTTCTAGTTAGACGAAAATGTTTTCCTTAGGATTGACTTGCCATGAAAAACTTTGGTTCTTTCTTTGTAAATTTTCTCTTTTTTATACACGTCATTCCAAAGTTCTTCTAGTTCGTTGAGTGGTAGTTTTCGGTTTTCGTCAGCTTTTTCAAGATCAAAGTTTATGTTCCTAATTACCCGCAACGCTTTGTGTTCGATTTCAATGGGCAAATGGCAAGCTTTACCGTAAACTTAACGAAACGGGGACATCCCAACTTTAGTTTTAAAAGCAATACGGTATGCCCAAAGCGCGTCAATCAATTTCTGAGACCAATCTTTTCGAATTTTGTTAACAGTTTTTGCAAAGATTTGATTTATTTTTTGATTTGAAAGTTTAACTTGGTCATAAGTCTGAGGATGATATGGAGTGGATAACTTGTGGGTTATCGAGTATTTTTTATTTAAAGTTTCAAAAGAATGGTTACAAAAATGGGTTCCGTTATCACTGATTATTGTGCGAGGTGTGCCGAAACTTGAAAATTCTTTGAGAGATTTTGCAATAATTCTATGATCGCAGGTTTTGCACGGAACGACTTTGACCCATTTTAAGACATAATCGACGGCAATAAGGATATATAAGTTTCCAAAAGAGTTGGTAAAAGGTCCCATAAAGTCGATACCCCGAACATCAAAGATTTCGATTGTAAGAATGGGGTTTAGAGGCATCATATCTCGTCGATAAATTTGTCCGAGCATTTGACGTCGATCGCAAGTTTTGTAAAATTCGAACGAGTCTTTAAAAAGAGAAGGCCAATAGAAACCACACTGAAGCACCTTTTTCGTAGTTTTTCGAGGACTGAAATGTCCACTGCATGCTTGATCATGGCAAAATGAAAGAATACTCTCGATCTCGTTATCCGAAATGCAATATCGAATGATTTGGTCGAGACAATATTTGAACAACTATGGATCGTTCCAATAGAAATATTTCACTTGGGACATGAATTTGCATTTGTCATGTTTGGACCAAGATGAGGGAGTTTCTTTAGTGACTAAGAAGTTCACTATATCAGTTTACTAGAGATTGATAGAAATTGAAAGAATTTATTTATCGAGGAAGTTTTCATTGATTGGAAAAGAAGATGGTGCATTTGAAAGACGAGATAACTGATCGGCTATGACATTATTGGATCCTTTTTTGTCTTTGCTTTTAAGGTCGAATTCTTGAAGTAAAAGGATCCAATGAATAACATCCTTTTTGGCAAAAAGGTATCGAAGAGTAGTATGGTCAGTGTAGACAATGATGTGTGAACCTATCAAGTAAGGTCAGAACTTTTTGAGTGCAAAAACGAAAGCTAGAAGCTCTTTTTCGGTTGTTGTGTAGTTGAGTTGAGCGTCCTTCAAAGTCATAATCGCATAGTAAATGACATGAAGGATTTTGTTGATGCGTTGTCCTAAGATAGCACTAACCGCAAATTTAGAAACATTACACATTATTTCAAGTGGGAGATCTCAATTGGGTATGGAAATGATTGGAGTAGAAATGAGTTCGTTTTTGAGATATTCAAAAGAAGAGATACAATCAGAGTTAAAATCGAACAGAACGTCTTTTCCAAGAAGAGTCGTCAAAGGACGAGCGATTTTTCTAAAGTCTTTCACAAAGGTCGGTAAAATCCAGCGTATCCTAGAAATGTTCGAATGTCCTTAACAAATTTGGGAATGGGTAGGTTTGCAATTACATCAACTTTCGCTTTATTTACCTTAATGCATTTATTTGAGATGATATGTCCAAGAACTATGCTTGTTTAACTATAAAGTGGCATTTTTTCTGATTCAAAGTCAAATTTTTTCTTTACATCGATTTAGAACATACTCGAAATGATGTAAACATTGGAAAAAAGAATCGCCGAAGATAGAGAAATTGTCCATAAAAACTTCTAGGAAGCGTTCAATCATGCTAGAAAAAATGTCAACCATGCATCGTTGGAAAGTAGCAGGAGCGTTACAAAGCCCGAATGAAATACGTCGATGAGCAAAGGTATCTAATGGACACGTGAAAGTTGTTTTTCTTAATCTTGGGGAGAGATTGGAATTTGGTTATATCCGGAATAACCATCAAAAAAGCAGTAGAATTCGTGACCGGCTAAACATTCGAGCATTTGGTCAATGAAAGGAAGAGGGAAGTGATCTTTACATGTTGCAGCATTTAGTTTTCGATAGTAAGTGCAAACACGCCAACTTGTTTGAGTACGAGTTGGAATAAGTTCATTTGAATCGTTTTTTACAACGGTTAGCGCGAACTTTTTTGGTACAACGTGAATTGGGGTAACCCATGAATTATCAGAGATTGGGTAAATGATTCTGTTGTTGAGAAGTTTAAGAATTTCATCACGCACCGCATCTTTTATCTTAGGATTAAGCCTTCATTGTGCGTCACGAACAGGATTGGCATCGTCGAATAAATGGATGCGATGTTGAACGTTAGCAGGGCTAATTTCCTTAATATTGGTAATCGACCATCCAATTGCTTCTCTGTTTTTCAAAAGAATAGAAAGTAAGGAGGTTTCTCGATCAAGAGAGAGAGCTGCGGAAATTATGATGGGCAATGTTTCATTATCACCTAAGTATGCGTACTTAAGGTGATCGAGAAGTGATTTGAGGTCCAACTTCGGGAGTTTTTCGATCAAAGAATTAGGTTGAAATTCGGACTCAACCGGATGCGATTCAAAGGGAAGAGCGTATTCAATCTCGTTATTGATTTCGTGAAATAATTTTTTGCATTCAGCTTCGAGTTCATTGTTAAGGTCAAGTGTCTCGTTTTTGAAGTTTTCATGAATGACACTAACTTCCAACGTTTGGTCATGAGATTTGTTCGATTGGCTTTCAAGATTGAAAATGTTTAGATCCAAAATCATGTTTTCAAAAGAGATTTTCATCGAATCGTTATGACAATTGATTAAGGCATTTGAGGTAGCTAAGAATAGTCGGACTAAAATCAATGGAATTTGACCTGCGGGATTTGCCATGGGTTGTGTTTTGAGAACAATAAAATCAACAGGGAATATGAATTGCCCTACTCCAATGAGCACGCCCTTGATTTCTCCCACGGGATTCTTAATGGAATGATCAACGAATTAAAGCGTGACCTTTATGGGTTTGAGCTCACCAAAGCCTAATTGTTCGTACACGGAATATGGAATCAAATTGACACTCGCACCTAAGTCTATCAAGCATTTGTTAATCGTATTGTCTCCAATTGTACATAAAATCGTAGGGCAGCCAGGGTCTTTGTATTTGACGGGCATAGATTAAGACAAGACTTCACTCAAACTAGCGGCTAAGAAGACTTTTTTGGGCACTTGAGTATGTCGCTTTTGGTTGCACAAGTCCTTAAGAAATTTCGCATAAGTGGGGATTCGCTGAACGATGTCAACAAGCGGAATGTTAATTTTGACCTGTTTAAAAATTTCCAATATATTTTCCATTTGGTCCAAGTGTTTCTTGGGTCGAAAACGATGTGAAAATGGAACATGATACTCGGTAGGCGGGTCTACTTGAGTAGAGAAGAATTTTGATTGGCATTGGATTCAACATTTGGCTCCACATTCTGTTCCGATTCGTTTGTTGCGAGAGAAGTTTTCGATAAATCGTTTGGATTAATGACTTGATTATCGATTTGTTTACTGGAACGTAGAGTTGTGATAGCATTAAATTGGGTGATGTTGCTATCTTGAACAACATGGGCTTGATTTGAATTTGCGTTTTGATTTCTGGGATTTGGAATGGGCTGGCTTGGGAATATTCCTCATTCCTGTTCACTTACAGACATGGCAAATTGACTGATTTGCAATTCAAGTTTTGCAGTCGAATGGTTTGTATTTTGCATATATGAGATTAATAAATTTTGCAAATTGCTATTTGATTAAAGGCTTTGAGTAGTTGCTTTAGCCAACGTTTCAAGATCTTTCTCAATTGAAATTAAACGTTTATCGTCTTGGGAAGGATTAGCAGAATTTGGTTGAAAATTTAATTGTTGCGGTTGATTGTGAGAAAGACCCGCAAAGTTTGGTTGAAAATTGTTGGACTGAAAGGGAGGATTCGAAGCATTATTTGGAAATGCTCGAAAATTGGGACGAATCGTATTCATGTTTGGATTGTTTTGGTTCCAAACAAAATTTGGATGATTTCTCCAACCAGGATTATACGTTGGAGAAAACGGGTCGTTTTTGGCTTTATTGAAAGCATTAATTTATTCGACAGAATTGTGATACTGATCGGCTATATGATTAGGATCGTTGCATTTATAACACATCGGTTGGGAAGCTTGGTTCATTTATTTCGATGAGAAAACATAATCGAATTGTTTGATCATCGCGTCGATCTTAGCTTCCAAAGCAAAAGAAGATCCTATCAAGTATGCACTCGATCAAGAGCAAATTGATTTTTTGTTCGAACGTTCTCATCGGGATGATTTTTCGGTGTGGTTTTCAATAAATTTTCAAGCATCTTCGTGATGTTGGGCACGAAAGTTGCCTTGGCACATTGATTCGAGCATGGTTCGTGAGCTATTTTCTAGTCCATCGAATAAGATTGGGCAAATCGTCCATTTTTCGAAGTTATGGGGTGGACATTTTATCAAAACCTCTTTGAATCTTTCAAAATATTTTCCGAATGGTTCTCCTTTGAATTGATGAAAATTTACAATTTCTTTTCGGATTCTACTCGTTTTTCCAAGGGGTAGAACTTTTTTAAGCAAGCTTTTATGAATTCTTCCCAACTTTTAATCGAGTTTGAGGGTAAGCTGTACAACCATTTTTCAACGTAATCCGTAAGAGCGAATGGGATTAATCGAAGTTCGATTCCATCATCGAAAAAGTGTTGGAGTTTAATAGTTACGCAAACTTGTTCGAATTTCGTTAAAAAGATGTATGGATCACTGTGCTCGAAATTTTCAAATTTTGAAAGCGTGGCAATATGGTTCGATTGAATTTCAAAATGGTTACCTGTAGGGGCGGGTAATGTGATGCAAGATGGAATAGAAACACTATTGAAAAAGATTTTATCCATAAGAGTTCGAGGGGCGTTCTCATTAGCCATTTCGGGAGGATCGTCCGTTCAACTTAAACAATTAATTGTTGAATCGCGAGTCCAATAATTTGTTGTTATGTCAAAAGTCCAAGTACTCATGTACAAGTGAAAGTTAAGAAGAGAAAGAAGTAAAACTAAAACTATTTTTTTTAGTTAAAAAAATAAAACAAATGAAAACAAACATCTAAAAATAAACAAACAAATTGATTAATCAAAGAAGAAACTTCAAAAGGAAACGCAAAAATAAAACTCAAAACACTCTAAATAAACATCTAAAATTATAAAACAACCCACATATTACTCGGCCCACATCAAAAGGATGGCTTTACAAAACAAAACAAAAAATAAAAAAAATAAAAATGCGGTACTTTCTTTGGCACAGCCCACCAAACAAGTTAGATAATTTCTTCAATCTACATAGTCTTCCTCAAATCAACTAAACAAGTCCCAGAAATCTGTTTAAAAAGAAATTTCGCACCCAATTATGAAACGAAATCGCGACTAAATCGTTTTCCACGCAGGTACGAGTAAGATGAGGCGAAGATTGATGAAGTTTGGGTTGTTTGCAGATGTTCGATTGTGGTGAACGTGAATGGTCTGTAATGTCACAGTGAACCAGTGTCGCAATGGTTTGTTGAAGAGGCGTTTTGGTTCGCCGACGAGTTTGGGTCAGAGGTAGGTGAAGGCGATTTGGTTGTTCAAGTTGTGGTTGGATTTGGGAGGTGGTTCGATTGTGATTTCGGTTGTAGAGGAGATTGTCGAGGAAGTTCGGGGTAGTAAGAAATGCGGTTACAATTTGGAGTCGCGATATGGTTGAAATGGAATTGCGGTGGGGTTTGGGTCTCGACTTTCGTTGCCTGCGTACATGCCGACAGGCGTTCTTAAAGTTTTACCTGCGTTCCAAACACAATGGAACGTGTTTCGGAGGCTAATTTGATCATATGCGTGAGTTACGGAAGTTAACGATCAATTTTAAATTAAATCGATTAAAATAATTCTAAGCGTTTTGAGCTGCCAGGGTCAAACGACAACTCCGATTGCTACGAAAATTGAAATCCGATAATAACTAACTATTACGGATCCAATGGAATAGGTTTCGTCAACTTTCGAGACTGTGCCTCGGAAGGCTATTTTTAAATTTAATTTAAACGATATATTATTAAAACTGAAAAAAACACTTCCAAACTCAATTTCAACACTTTCACTACCTTCAGTGCTATCAATATAAATTTTATAAGCCTTCAAATTATTTTTAACAGGCTTAAAACTCCAGATTCAACGTTTTTCCCAATTCCAAATTATATGATTCCATATTTAAACTATATAATTCAATAATTTAATTATCGAGTAAATATTGATATTTTGAAATTCAAGTTAAAATTAACTTTTAAATATTTAAAATCAATTTACAATTCCAATTTAAGTTGTAAGAAATTCTGGGTCATCACATTTGCAATTCAAGTTTTGCAGTCGAATGGTTTGTGTTTTGCATATATGAGGTTAATAAATTTTGCAAATTGCTATTTGATTAAAGGCTTTGAGTAGTTGCTTTAGCCAACGTTTCAAGAGTTTTCTCAAGTGAAATTAAACGTTTATCGTCTTGGGAAGGATGAGCAGAATTTGGTTGAAAATTTAATTGTTGCGGTTGATTGTGAGAAGGACCCGCAAAGTTTGGTTGAAAATTATTGGGCAGAAAGAGAGGATTCGAAGCATTATTTGGGAATGCTTGAAAATTGGGACGAACCATGTTCATATTGGGATTGTTTTGGTTCAAAGCAAAATTTGGATGATTTCTTCAACCATGATTGTACGTTGGAGAAAACAAGTCGTTTTTGGCTTTATTGAAAGCATTAATTTGTTCGATAGAATTAGGATACTGATCGGCTATATGATTAGGATCGTTGCATTTATAACACATCGGTTGGGAAGTTTGGTTCATTTATTTCGATGAAAAAACATTATCGAATTTTTTGATCATTGCGTCGATCTTAGCTTCCAAAGCAAAAGAAGGTTCTATCAAGTATGCACTCGATCATGAGTAAATTGATTTTTTGTTCGAACGTTCCCATTGGGATGATTTTTCGGTGTGGTTTTCAATAAATTTCCAAGCATCCTCGTGATGCTGGGCACGAAAGTTGCCTTGGCATATTGATTCGAGCATGCTTCGTGAGCTATTTTCTAGTCCATCGTATAAGATTGGGCAAATTGTCCATTTTTCGAAGTTATGGGGCGTACATTTTATCAAAAGCTCTTTGAATCTTTCAAAATATTTTTCGAATGGTTCTCCTTTGAATTGATGAAAATTTACAATTTTTTTCGGATTCTACTCGTTTTTTCCAAGGGGTAGAACTTTTTTATGAAAGCTTTTACGAATTCTTCCCAACTTTTAATCGAGTTTGAGGGTAAGTTGTACAACCATTTTTCAACGTAATCCGTAAGAGCGAATGGGATTAATCGAAGTCCGATTCCGTCATCGAAAAAGTTTTGGATTTTAATGGCTACGCCAACTTGTTTGAATTTCGTCAAAAAGATGCATGGATCATCGTGCTCGAAATTTCCAAATTTTGAAAGCGTGGCGATATGGTTCGATTGAATTTCAAAATGGTTACCTGTAGGGGCGGGTAATGTGATGCAAGATGAAATAGAAACTCTATCGAGAAGGATTTTATCCATAAGAGTTCGAGGGGCGTTCTCATTAGCCATTTCGGGAGGATCATCCATTCAACTTAAACAATTAATTGTTGAATCGCGAGTCTGTCAAAAGTCCAAGTACTCATGTATAAGTGAAAGTTAAGAAGAGAAAGAAGTAAAACTAACTAAAACTATTTTTTCTAGTTAAAAAAATAAAACAATGAAAACAAAAAAATAAAACAAATGAAAACAAACATCTAAAAATAAACAAACAAATTGATTAATCAAAGAAGAAATTTCATAAAGAAACACAAAAATAAAACTCAAAACACTCTAAATAAACATCTAAAATTATAAAACAACCCACAGATTACTCGGCCCACATCAAAAACCATTTTTTTATGAAGAAACTCAAAAGGATGGCTTTGCAAAACAAAAAAAAATAAAAAAAATAAAAATGCGATACTTTCTTCGGCCCAGCCCACCAAACAAGTCAGATAATTTCTTCAATCTACATAGTCTTCCTCAAATCAACTAAACAAGTCCCAGAAATCTGTTTAAAAAGAAATTCGCACCCAATTATGAAACGAAATCGCGACTAAATCGTTTTCCACGCAGGTACGAGTAAGATGAGGCGAAGATTGATGAAGTTTGGGTTGTTTGCAGATGTTCGATTGTGGTGAACGTGAATGGTCTGTAATGTCACAGTGAACCAGTGTCGCAATGGTTTGTTGAAGAGGCGTTTTGGTTCGCCGACGAGTTTGGGTCAGAGGTAGGTGAAGGCGATTTGGTTGTTCAAGTTGTGGTTGGATTTGCAAGGTGGTTCGATTGTGATTTCGGTTGTGGAGGAGATTGTCGAGGAAGTTCGGGGTAGTAAGAAAGGTGATGCGGTTACAATTTGGAGTCGCGATATGGTTGAAATGGAATTGCGGTGGGGTTTGGGTCTCGACTTTCGTTGCCTTCGTGGTGGAGGAGATGAAGAATGATGATGGGTGTAATGAGTTATAGGCTGTTGATGATGGTCTAAAGGATTACTGTGTTCGGTGGGTGACTAAAGGAATTGTAAATGATGGCAGTGGTGGTCAGCGTGGAATTGCAGTAGGCGGAAGTCAGTAGTAGAAGAAGTGGTGAAGGCACAGTTTTAAGTAGCAATGTAAAGTTTTGAGTAGTAGATGACTGACAGCAGTTTTGTGGTGAAGTGGTGTGATGTTGGTGGTGGGGATTTTGAAGTGGGCAAGACAATGAGGGATGACAGAGGACAAAGGCACCGTTTGCAGCAGAGAATGGTTTAGTATCAGTCGATGGTAGTATGGATTGAAGGCAATGTAAGATTGCACTGTTGGTTGTAGAGGGGGTTTGGTTGTGAGTTGAAACAGAGAGTGAGTTATGGAGTGACTGGTGGAGTAGAGTGGTAATGTGACAGTGGTATGGGAATGTGAAGGTGGAAGAAGTATTAACCGATGAACCGAGGATGGTAGTCGTTGAGACTGCTGTGGGTGTCGATGTCTTGCAGAGTTGATAGATAGACTGAAATGTAGGGGTATTGCAGTTTTTTATGGATGCAAGTTGTGTTGCACTGTGCAGGCTAGGGATTGAAGGTGATATAGCAGTTTGATAGGCAGGGGCTTATAGTTGCAAGTAGTAGTGATTGAAGTGTAGGAGTAGTTTGAAGTCTATTGAGTATGTGAATGGATTGTTGTGGATGATGACGAGAAGATCGTGGTTGAAGTGGCTGTTAGGTGGAGTATTCAAAACATTACTGTTGCTTAGAATGTGTGCACGGTTTGATGTGTTTGGTAGTTTTGATGAGTTGTTATATGAAGAGTATGGCAGTATCACGGTGTGCAATGTAATGAGATGTGGCAGCAAGTGAAACAATGAAAGAAATTTTTGAAACAACAAATGAAACAGTGAGGAGATATTTCAGAAAATATCACTTAACACAAATGGGTGTATCATATTACACAGATAGATAAGCACCTATTATCACATGCATCTATACATATCACAAAGCAGCATATATATCACATCTCAGATATAACATATTCACATCATCATATGTCAATCAATGTCATCCAACAACAACCAATATCATTAACTCATCCAATGATATATATCATCCAATCATAAATCATCCATAAACAAGTTTGATTCAAACTTGATTAATTTAATTAATCCTTAAATTAAATTAATCCTTACTTAAACACTTGGATTATCTTCAATTCATTTTACTATTCATGAATTAATTACAAATTAATTAATTAACTAACATTACTTAATTATCCATTTCAATTAATCTTCCCTGATTAATTATCACTTAATTACTTTAAGTAATTCTTACTTAATTACCATATTAATTAATCATCCTGATTAATTACTTTCAAATTATACTAAGTAATTACCTCTTAATTACCTTTTAAAATTAATCAATTCTTGATTAATTATTCTTTAATTATTCTGATAATTATTCCTTAATTATCCTTTAATTAATTACACTTGATTAATCCCTTTTAATTAATCACATTGATTAATTACTTTTAATTAATCATATTTAATTAATTACTTTTAATTAATCATCGTTGATTAATTACTTTAATTACATTTAGTAATTTAAAACTTAATTATAAACTAATTATTCTTAAATTATTAATTATTAATTAATTAATTATTAATTAATGATTACTACATTAACTAAATTTCTTCCTTAATTAATTACTTTAACAAGTAATTAATCACTTAATTAATTACTCTTAATACTTTTATTAATTAATCATTAATCAAATAATTTAAACCTTTAACTAATTATTAATTAATTCTTTAATTAATAACTAAAGTGATTATTCCTTAATCACATTTACTTAATTACTTTTAATAAAGTAATTATCCTTTATTTTATTACCTTTAGTAATTAACCACTTAATTACTTTAATTACTTCCAAAGTAACTATATTAGATTAATCCAAAATGATTATCTTAATTAATCACAAGTTAAATACTTAATTAACTATTTAAATTAATCATTTAAAATTAATTAAATGATTCTTAACTTTTTATATAATAATGGTTCTTGATTTAGAAAACATCATCTTAATTAAATCATTTATGAACAATAAAACTTGATAATTAAAAATGATTTAATTATCTCAATTATCTTTACAAATTTAATTATCTTTAAATAAATCAAATTCAAACTTACTAAAGATAATCTTTATTACAATTGATTATCAAATTCTAAATCATTAAACTTCATTTAAATAAAATATAATATTTGGAAATCAATTATAATTTAAACATATTTTAAGATTTGAACCTTTAAATCTTAAAAACCTTTCCAAATTTATTTATTAAAGTTTAAATACAAACTTTATTTTAAAAATCCACTCATTTTATTTCAAAACTCCATATTTTAAAATATATAAACTTGTTTTAAAACATAACTTTGAAACAATTTTAATTTGAAACTTGTTCAACCTTTGTTTTAAAGACTTTATTTCTAAAAACAAATATTCTTTGTATTAATCATATCTAACTTCTGTACTAAAGCCTGAATACCTAAATACTCGAGTAAACCACTCAAAAACCTAGTAACATCCCGAGTAAAACATGAAAACACCCCGAGTCTACACCCTGCTTTCCCCCTTTCTTCTTGCTTCAAGTCAGAACGCCAAAAACACGCTACATCCTTCGAGTCTCCTTTCCCCCTCGTTCCAGAACCCAGCTTCCTGATACCCCTTTGTACCGTGCAACGTGCACCGTCCACCCTTCCACCAGCGACCCTCGCCGCAACTCCGATGAGTCTCTCTCGACCCCAATGTTCAAATTCGACACACAGAAACTAAAACAAAAACGAGATTCAAAATCAAGCCTTCTGAACCCAAACGAGCAACACAGTTCGAAACCACATCGCCTGCAAACCAATCCTCCACGGCAACCCTAGGCCTCGAGTAACCTTGCCACCGCTGTCGTAACTTCCCTACGCCACCTCGAACCCATAGCCCTACTCGCGACAGTTTCCGGTTGTGTTATGATGCCGAGAATTCCATCTGAACAACAATGTCTTCTACAGGGCATTAAACCCTACTTCCTCAATCTACAATCATCACACTTGACTAAAAATTCTATAAGCATTTTTGCATGAACACTGGACCCCCCCTCGACCTTCGAGTTCAACGGCAATGTCCACCTCGCCGTGGTTTGCCGTGATTTGGCAAAAATACCCAAAACAGTAAATCCCAAAATACACACAAATCCCCACATTAAAAATTGTGATTCAAGTACTAAAAATCATAATTTTCTATCCTTATTTCAACCATGTAATCAAAGCTACCAATTTAATTCATAAAATTTTTGACCCAATTTGATTACTACTGCAAATTTGAAAATTTCGAGCAAGTTTTCGCTTTTAAATTCCTGTCATTATTTTTAAGAGTTATGTTACATGATTTCAGACTTCTTTCATTCACAAACCAATAACTAATTGTTATTCAGCACTGAGATTTTGAATTTTAAAGAGAATCAAGCCAGAAAATGTCACAGCAGAGTTCATATAGTCATTCATCACTTTCACACATGCATGCACTCATTCAGATCCAAGAATTCAGAAAAACATAAAATTTTCATACATAAAACAAAGATGAAATCAAATTAAAACTGTTTTTTAAAAATTCGTTTTACTCACCTGATTAGCAAAGAACAGAGAGTAGATAAGAAAACTGTTTTCCAGGCTTTCAATTCCCTTCTGCATGTTGAAGACAGATCTTTTATTGTTGTATCTGAATTTGTCTATTGAAGTTTACATATGAATGCTGCTGATTACAGAATTATATGTTGATGTTTAATCTCTAGCTCTTCGAAGAATTTGAATTCCGGATCTCCTCCTTAGATTCAAATTTTCCAGATTTTCTACAGATCTCAATATTTACTTCTTTTGAACTTTGTTTTGTATTTTTTTGTTTGAAAGAAGAAAGTGATTTCTTAGCTGAAAATTAAATCTTTTTCTTACTCATATTTTTATTTTTAGATTTTAAAATAAATGACACTTGTCTACTATGATGCATTAACTAACTTACACCTATGTATATTGACTTACAAATGTCATAACATACATTAACAAGTGTTATTATTATTGTTTTATTAATGTTTTCTTTAAAATGTTATTTTATTTTTAATAATCTCTTTAAGCTATATATATTAATATTTGTATAATGTTATATAATTATAAAATTAGAATGAAAAACTATTAAAACAAATGAACTTTTATTTAAATCTTAAATATCATTTCAAATTTCAAAACTAAATATATTCAAGTTTGAAAACTCTTATTAAATTCAAATTAATAATTTTCCTATTTCAAATATATATACAAATATATATAAACATTTCAAATAGAAAAACATTCTAATATTAAATTTGTTAATCTCCATATTAAATTTTAAAACAAATATCAAATCACAATATATATACATTCATATATATTACAATTTGAATATAAAGTTTTATTATATTAAAAACGTCTTATTTACCAAAATAAATATTTCCAAATCAAATTATTATAAACTTCAAAAGAATTTAATCTTGCCTATTTATATTGCAAAGAATAATATTAATAGATATTAACAAATTATTATTATCAATCTTTAAAATAAATTTAACTTGTCAATTTATAATATAAAATGATCAAATCAATTTAATTATTATCAAAGATTATTAAATTGATATTGCTCAAAATTCCGGGTCGTCACATTCCTCCCCCCTTGAAAGAATTTCGTCCCCGAAATTTAAAAGCAAAGATAATTTAATAACCTAGCTAAAGAATTTAAATTCAAATTAGAAATCAAACACTATCAATCATAGCAACCAATTCAAAAAAACAATTTTATCTACCCAGACAAAATTCTGAATAGAATCTCCTAATATTATCTAGAGTTTCCAAGTACCTATACTGGAATACTCGCTCTACAATTCTTAAGTAACTATACTATTAAAACCAAGAACTTCCTAATCTGATCCTACAAATCTGAACAAGATATCAGACTAAACTCAAAACCAGCCCAATTACCAAATCCTTCTTAACTACTGATTCTATCACTAGAAGAATCATACACATATTCCTCAGAGATATGTGAAATACAATGAATTTCCAGCTATCCGAACTGGCAATTCAATCCTGTAGATAAAAATCTAATCTCTAGAGAACACAGGAAAACTCAAAATACTACCAGAGCGAACTCTCCAGTTTTACCCATTCTTATATCTCCTTTGATTGGATAAAACCAAATCAATATCCAAACTCTAACTGCACATTCCAAAATTCCTCAATTCTTAACTGCACAACTCTTCAGATGCTCTGAGTCACCTCCAATATTCCTGATCAGCCTAACCCTTGCTGATTGCTTCAAGAAACAACAGCACCAACTCAAACCAAATCTCTTGATACTACTCAACAAAGTGGCTTTCCCAAAAAATAATTTGCTGAAATCCAAAAACGCAACTCTATATCACAAGCATCAGTGGTTTTCAAACCTATATCTCATATCTGGAATAACCAAACAGTTGCACTTGACAACCTTACCTTCCAAATACAGAAATTTCTTCATACTTGAATTTCCTGTAGAAATCCCATACTGCAACATCCGGTTGCTCCCATACCAGAATAACTCCCAACTCACTTCCGCTGCGCAACTCTGATCTAGAGCAGATAAGAATGCTATCGAAGAACACAAGCACAATCTTTCTCCATACACAGTTTATCCGACTCATAAAAATTTCAGTGACCATCCCACCTGGTCAAAAAATCTCAACAGAATCTCAACTAGAATAAGATGATCAACCCAAAGAATCATGAGCTGCCTCACTAAATTCTTCTCGCTCTAAGAGTCATCCCACTATAAGGTTGAACCATCAAAATTACTCCTTAATTCCAAGTTGATAAGAAAACTCAATCTCCGATTCGGGTCAACTTTCTGATTTCCTCAAAAACATATGAAGAACCTCTGACTACTTTCATAGCTTTCACCTCTACTCGAGATGCCTAAATTCCCAAGCCAAAGAATACTCAAAGATTTCCCAAACTAATCGCAAGTCACTTTTGCGATCCTACTCAGTTCAAGCCCTAAAGAAATGTCTCCCCAACTAGAACAACTTTTCCTAAATAAGATAAATCTTTCCAGAATGGTTTATCTACCAGAAAACTGATAGATCACTTCCAACAAATATCCCGCTCTGCTGAGCCTCCCAAAGAAATGGATAAGCTTTCACTATCTGCCTGGTCTGCTGATAGTAGAATCCCAAATATTACTGAATCATCGAAGAAATAGGTCCATGCTGCTGCTTCCAAACTTCACTTCAAAGATACTGCTAAGCCACAAGATCTTCCTTAACCAAAAGCTTCTTGAAACTCAAAACTATCATCCAATTTCACTAAAAATCCTTGAGACGAGTAGACATCTACTCAAAGAAACTCGGCTCCAAACCAAACACCAACCACCTATCTTCTTAAGAAAACAGTTGAGACCATGTCCGAAATGAGGTAACTCATCGACCTTAGTCTCAAACTTCAATATAGATAAGATACCCTTACTTGAGATCCAGAAAATCTCCAAACATCCGAAACTTCACTGCAGTAGACATCAATGCTCTTCCAACACCATCTAAATCTGGCTCCAAAAGAAACAACTTCAGAACCATCTATGGAAACTGCACCTCATCATAGCTATTCCTTCTTGAAGCTATCAAGATACCACCACTGCTTCTGCTCAGCTGACAACTCAACTCTAGGAAATCCTAGCTTACTCGAGAACAAATCAAACTCACACTTCAAAAATATACTCCAATTCTTGCAAAAGACTTCCTCTGGACATAAAGAAATCCTTTCACCAATCCACAAAACTTATTCGAGACAGTATTAGATTTACAATCTCGATAAACACCTCCAACCACAACATATAAACCTTTTCCATTAGTGGTAGTCGTGTTCCACACACTCCTACCTTATCTACCTTTATAACCTATGTTGGAAAATCCGAACAGATAACCCAACAGATTAGGTAGTTATATAAAATATATTTATATAAAAATTACAAGTACGCTCTCTCAAGATAGACACCACTCCAGAGCCTAGGTATTTACTCAACCTAACGCTCTGATACCACGTTGTAACGACCCAACTTCCAGACTCCAGGAAGCCGCATCGCTAAGAAGAAAGAAAGGGATAGAAAAGAGAAAAGAAAGGAAAGAAAGAAACAGACAACATCAGAATCTCACAGCGGAACGAATAAATTATATTATATCACATAATACTTTATAAAGTATCATATACATCAGAGTTTTACAGCCAATACAACACAAACTAGACAGTTATAAACATCTGTCTGGCAACTACAATTAAGAATACCAGAGAAAAACAGATACAACTCAAACACAGCGGAACCACTGTATAAATCTACACGCTGAAGCCTCCTGCTCCATTATCTCCTTCAGAAACTCGTCAAAGCAATCTTGAGTCACTTAACTACTCATACGTAATATGGGTACCCAAGAGTTTAGTAAAACAGAAAATAAACACTCGGGTCAGACAGGGGTCTGGTGTGAGTAAACGGTTTAAAAGTTGCTTAACTTTAGAAAATCCTTTGAAAACAAAAGGTATCACGTAAGACTTCCCGCACATAAACATGGAAAAGTTTTTACCTTACGCTAACCAAAGCATCTGATAGAAAATCCAGTGATATTATAATAATGTCTAGGGTTTTCAAAGTAAAATACAGAAATAGCTGGAATGCTTACATCTCACGTTCCAACATAGTTGTGCACAATCAAAACCGTACAGGCACTTATTGGATTATGGATTCCATCAATGGCAGGGCTACTGGGGTACCGCCCGTCACAGTACGTGGCCTAGATCACCGTACCAAGGATTACTCCCAATCCCCTGCAACACAAGGCCGGACCCATTCCTTACTGAATAGTTCCGAACAAGACAACCCCGACAGTTGAAGCTCTCAACCGTCCACACAGCTGAAATAAAAGGGACCTCTAGACAGGGGTAAATCTCACTCTCAAGTGGGGGCTACCCACGAAGCCTTGCTGCACCTCCCCTGTTTTAGCCATTCCCGGTTGATGAGGCTTGAGGTTACGATTACCTTTATAGAACACATCTACCTTAGAATGCTCATCGTCCACCTGACGATGTTCTGAAAGCATTCAATCCATACAAGTTCGTTCCGGGTTCGAACGAAACCGAAGGCATTATCTCGTTACACTCGTATTGGAATCACCCTCAGAGTTAACGAAAATAACCCTTGTACTCTGATTCACCATCTCGAATCTATAAGTACTATTCCGTCAACTCATTACGGAATCACCCATAGAGTTATACTGACGTATAGCCCTTACACCTCGAGTCTTCACTTGCTTCACTTGGATTAACGACCTAACGTTTAACTGGAATCGATGTGGTTTTCGGATATCCAAATATGGAAACCCGATCCCGGTCTCACCGAAACCAAACGCCATTTTAACGTCCAAGTTATACTTAAGGGTTTTAAACAAGTAACTCATTTTATTTGTATCTATTTCACACAGATAGATAAACTACATATTCTCATCAAAGCAGATAACCCATAACATTATCACAACAGATAATCATCACAACAGTCAATCAACACAACCAAAATAATCCATCATACTATAACTAAGCATCCATATCTTATAGATACTACTCATCTCATTTCTGAGATCACAACCATCTAAAGGTATATCAATATCATCCATAAGCAATGATTTATTATCCATCATTTATAATTAATTTAAAATGAATTAAATTAATTACTTCTATCTCTAATTAATTTAAAATAAATTAAATTAATTATTCACCTATAAATCCTACTTATAAATCTATTGATTAATCAACTTAGTTAATTAATCATTCATTAAGTATTTAACTTGATTAAACATCTATGATTAATCATTCACTAATTACAATAAGTAATTAGTCTTAAATTAATTTTATAAAATTAATTAACCTTAATCATAAGTAATTAATATTTAATTACTTCATTTATTAATTAACCATAATTAATTAAGTGATTAATTAATTACAATTAATTAATCACTTAATTAATTAATTATTACTTAATTAAACAATTCTTAATTACATCATTAATTAGAATTAGAAATTGTGTTCTATAAATTTTGTTTAACTTTGATTTAAAAAGAGAATAACTGTTTTAAAATAAAGAAGTTTACTCACCTGATAATTGGAAGATGCAGAGAACATGATTTGTTTCCTGGAACAGTTTTAATCTGCCTTTTTGCTGTTGATGTTGATTTTCCAGTTGAATCTTAAACGATCTTTTGCTAGATGATGTGCTTTACTAGTTGAATTAGAAACTGCAGCTTATACTTCTTTGTTTATGGTTGAAGTTGAACTCAAATTGATGTTGTAGATGTAGCAGACTTGATTTTCCAGAGTTGTATTTGCAGATTTTTTTTGATTGAATCTATTTTGCAGGTTTTTTTTATTGAAGTTGTTTTGTAGAATTTGTTTTGAAATTCTTTTTTCCTTTTTGTTTTTCAGATCTGATTTTAGTTTCTAATGAAGATAATGTTTTAAACAAAATGAATTGTTAAGTTTCTTTTATCAAAAATAATTATTTCAAAATAGATAATTAAATTATTGCCACTTGTTATGTTATGATATAGATAAGTTTACAAGTGTCTTATTGTGTGTTAAGTATTTGACACATATTCCATTTAAAAATAAAAAGAAATTTCTAAATTTTAAAAAGGTTTTAAGTTCATTTCTTACTTAGTTTAACATGTTTCAATTGTTTAATTACATTTAGTTTTACATGCTTACATACAAACATCCTTTATAAAATTACACAATTTAAATGTCTATTTGGATGTCTTCAAAATAATATTTTCTTTAAAGCTAAACTTTTTTTTAAAAGAGCAAATTTTTAAAAGAAAAGAAATGTTAAATTCAATTTTATTCAAAAGCTTTCAAATCAAAATATTATACTTTAATATAATAAACTAAATCTTATTTCAAAAGAAAAGCAATTCAAACTCTGATTATAAAATACAATTTTATACAATTTTATTTTTAAACAAACTATTATATATATTTATAAAAAAAATAAATATTTACCAATATTTTTTTTATGATAATATAAGATAAACTTTTAAAACAACTTTTGAAAAGTTTTCCACACTGATTTTAAATTAATTCATAAATCATACATCTTATATATAAAATAAATTGGAAAATATTCTTTATAAAATTTAAATTAAAATCAACTCATATTTACAATGTATACATATATATATATATACATTATAAACAAATATCCTTAAATCAGTTTAGAAAGATAATTTTTATTACTCAAAAATTTTTAACATTTGAAAAGAATAAAATTCCCAAAATTTATTATTATCATTCTTATAAATATCATTTATCAAATTAAATAATAATTAATTTTCAAAAGATAATTTCTGTTTTAATTAAATTATTATATCAATATTTCACATTTTAAAATAATTATTAATGAAATTATCAAATAAATATTGCTTAAATTCCCGGGACATCACATTCCTTCCCCCTTAAAAGAATTTCGTCCCCGAAATTTAAAGGCAAAGGTAATTTAATAATCTCATTAAATTTAAATCTTAAACACAAGCATAAATCAAACCTATGCTAACAACCATAGCAACCAATTCAACCACTTCAAACAAATCTAATTATCTAGATAAATTCTGGATAAAATTCCATCGAGTTTCCCCAAGCATATATATATACACACACCGGGATACTCGCTCTACAGAATATAAACTAACTACACCACACAGATCTAGAGCTCCTATATATCTAGATCTACAAATCTAAACAAGATACAGGACTACAGACAAGTCCTGATCAACTTCCAAATCTCTCAGAACTACTGATTCCAAGACCAGTAATAAACCATACACGTACTCCCTCGGAGATACATGAAATACATAACAAATTCCAGACATCCAAACTGGAAATTCAATCCTGTAGATGAAACATTTAACTCTCAAGAGAACACAGAAAGATCCAATACTCTTATCCACAAATCTCTCTTGACGATCTTGGGCTGCCTCCAACCTTCTAGATCAATCCAATCTTCACAAATGCTACGCAGAACAAATCTGGACAAAGAAATAATCGATCTCCAGATCCTACTCAACAAAATGGTTCTCTCAAGATCCATCAAAATCCACCACACAGACTTTACTACACAACATCAGAAGTCTCCAAAATATATTTCCTGTAGAAATCTTCTGATCCAGGTTAAAACTCAAATTTCCAAAGAATCATGCGTTGCTTCAATTCTGGAATAGCCGCCACCATGTTTCCACTGCGCAACTCTGATTTGGAAATTCTATTGATGAACACAAGTATACTTGATCAATTAATCTCAGAACATTGTTCATCAAATTCCATAAAATTTCAGTGACCTATCTGATTTGGTCACAAATACCACAGCAAAAATTCAACCAGAAAACTAGATCCGATGAAACCTGCCAGTTGAAACAGATCTCCTTTCAAAGAACTTCCTACTATGCTGAATCATCGGTAAAGCTCCAAGAACCAAGTCGAAACAGAACTCAAACTCTCGATGGATGCAAATCTTAACTTCTTCGAAAATATCCAGAAAATACCACTTCGATAACTTAAACATCCACTAGAGATGCTTCAATCCAAACAAAGATCACTTAGAGAACCTTCGAACCATCACAAATCACTTTTGCGATTCCACTCAGTTCAGATTCCAAGAAATCGTTCTCTCTACAAAATCAGAACAGCTAAAGCCTTCAAAAGAAGAAACTAGTGGTCCATCTCTTAACCACTAACATCACACCCAACTGAGCTCCAGAATAAATGAACCAGCTACACCATCTACCCGGACTACTGACAGAAGAAGCACAGAGACTTCTGAACCAACGAAGAAACAGGACACTCATTGCTGCTACTGCTGCCAATAATATCTTATCTAAAAGCTCATCAAATCCCAAAGCTACACCAGCCTCTTCCTTCCAGATGGACAGATATCCCTCAGAAAACTCGACTTCAAACCAAGCACAAACGTTCTGTCAAACTGAGTCTCATCTCAAATATAGACAGAACTCCTTCCCAAAATTGCCAAGATACCAAAGCTGGCTTCAAAATTCCCAACTGATCCAAACTCAAGAAAAATCCACTCACATGAGTGCTACCAAGCTTAAAATCCAAAGATAAACTCCGAATTTTGGAAAGATTTCCTTCATAGATCAATAAAATCCTTCACACCAAACTGCAGAACTACTCAAGATGCCCAATGCTGCCCTAGCAGATTCACTACCAATCTCAAACACTAGAACTCCAACCACTGGTAGTTGTGTTACACACACCCCTACCCTATCTACCTTTATTACTTATGTTGGAAAACCTGAACGGGTAACCCAATCTAATAGGTAGAAATAAATGAATATATATATATATATATATATATATATATATATATATATATATATTCAAAATTACAAATACGCTCTCTCAAGAAGGACACCACTCCAGAGTTTAGGTATTCGCTCAACCTAGAGCTCTGATACCACAATGTAATTTGCAATGTAACGACCCAACTTCCATACTCCAAGAAGTCGCATCGCTAAGAAGAAAGAAAGGGATAGAAAAGAGAAAAGAAAGGAAAGAAAGAACAGACAACATCAGAATCTCACAGCAGAATCGAATAAATTATAATATATCACATAAAACTTTACATAGTATCATATACATCAGAGTTTTACAGCTAATACAACACAAACTAGACAGTTATAAACTCCTATCTAGCAATTACAATTCAAGTACATCAGAGAAACAGATACTACTCAAACACAACGGAACCACCATATATATCTACGCGCTGAAGCCTCCTGCTCCATTATCTCCTCCAGAAACTCGTCAAAGCAATCCTGAGTCACTTGACTACTCATACGTAATATGAGTACCCAAGAGTTTAATAAAACAGAAAATAAACACTCGGGTCAGACAGGGGTCTGGTGTGAGTAAACGAGGATAAAAGTTGCTTAACTTTAGAAAATCCTTTGAAAAACAAAAGGTATCACGTAAGACTTTCCACACATAAACATGGAAAAGTTTTTACCTTACGCTAACCAAAACATTTGATAGGAAATCCAGTGATATTATAATAGTGTCTAGGGTTTTCAAAATAAAATACAAAAATAGCTGGAATGCTTACATCTCACGTTCCAACATAGTTGGGCACAATCAAAACCATACAGGCACTTATTGGATTTTGGATTCCATCAATGGCAGGGCTACTGAGGTACCGCCCGTCACGGTACGTGGCCTAGATCACCGTACCGAGGAGTACTCCCACTCCCCTGCAACACAAGGCCGGACCCATTCCTTACTGAATAGTTCCGAACAAGACCACCCCGGCGATTCTAGCTAGTAATCGCCCCACACAGCCGAAATATAAAGGGACATCTAGACAGGGATGTATCTTGCTCTCCAGTGGGAGCTACCCACGAAGCCTTGCTGCACCTCCCCTGTTTTAGCCATTCCCGGTTGATGAGGCTTGAGGCTACGATTACCTTTATAGACCATATCAATCTTAGAATGCTCATCGTCCACCTGACGATGTTCTGAAAGCATTCAATCCATACAAGTTCGTTCCGGGTTCGAACGAAACCGAAGGCACTATCTCGTTGCACTCATTTTGGAATCACCCTCAGAGTCAACGACCATAGCCCTTGCACTCTAAATCTCCATCTCGAACCTGTAAGTACTATTCCGTCAAACTCATTACGGAATCACCCACAGAGTTATACTGAGGTATAGCCCTTACACCTCGAGTCTTCACTTGCTCCACTTGGATTAACGACCTAACGTTTAATTGGAATCGATGTGGTTTTCGGATATCAAAATATGGAAATCCGATCCCGGTCTAACCGAAATCCAAACGCCATTTTAATGTCCAAGTTGTACTTAAGGGTTTTTAAAAATTAACTCATTCATTATTATCTAATTCACACAGATAAATAAACTACATCTCAAAATAGATAATCACATTCATATCATAAATAGATAATCTGTATCATCCATAAACAAATAATCATCTCAACCAAATAATCCATCACAAACCATTATACTTAATCCAAACATTCATATCATACAGATACGACTCATCTCATTACTGATATCACAACCATTCAATCAATAACATCCATAAGCAATGATTTATCAACCATCAATTATAATTAATTTAAAATGAATTAAATTAATATATCCAAATCCCCTTGCACTCTGTTTTTCTGCATCCTGTTTTTAAAACTGGGAAGTGATTAGCATCTGCATGTCTTTGGGGGGGGGGGATTAGCTACTACATCTTCTTTCTGCATGCAAGCAATTCGAGTTTGGATCATGAGCTTTCAAATTTCAACTCAGATTTAAAAAAAAAGGGCTCAAGCCTGCATTTGTTTTCTGCAAAATTTAAATGATCAAAACAGAACTCTGCTCCCTTTAAATATAAGGTGAGTAACTTCCTTTTAAAAATGCTTAAGTATATTTCTATATGGTTGCTTGCTTTATGCCTGAAGATAATCATGTGTTTGTTTTTATTTATTTTTGAAATTGGTGAATATGAGAAATATGATATCTGCATATTGTTAAAGACCTGTAGACATCTCTGTTAAATTTTCTAGTTCAAGTTTGATTTTTATTTCCTTATCTCTTGATCTAGGCTTTGATAAGATCTAAGTTACAAATTAAATATGATTGTTATATCATAAATGTTAGTTTAAAGATTTTAGTTAATTAAAATAACTTAGTATTGTTCTAGGAAAAAATAAAACATAGTGAAATCTTGAATTGGGTCAAATGTAATTTGACATGATTTATAAATTCAGGATTATAAATCAAATATCTAAACTAAAACTTGATTTTAAAATCAAGAATTGGAATTTTTAGAGAAAGGTTAGAGCTGCAGTTTAGAATTGAACCATAAATGGATCTTTAGCAAGTTCTGATGATTCATGGATTGAGAAGTCTTGGATTTCTTCTGAGTAATGGAGAGGGTATAGGTGATGCTCAGAAAAATAGTGGATGGCAATGGAGTTCATCAGCGAGGTTGCGGCAGTGAAATCTTTTCTGGAACCCTAGTTTTAACTAGGAATGATGAATCGATCACTATGGGTTCTACAATGGATCGAGTGCTTCAAGTCTTTGGGTGAAGAAAGCTTGGTCGTATACAAGTTCATGGCCGAAGTTGTAGTGTTTCAGGTGGTCGGAGGACAGCGGTCGAGGCGTTGCCAGGTTTTGGGTTGGGCTACCTGTTCAGGTTTTCCAATATAAGTTATAAAGGTAGATGGGGTAGTATTGTGTGTAAACGATTACCACCATTGGTTGGAGTTTGAATGTTTGAGATTGAAGGTGTTTGGTTGAGACTGTAGACCTAATACCGTCTCGAGTAAGTTCTGCAGTGATGAAGAACTTCATTGATCTCTGAAGGAAACCTGTAAAGGTTCGGAGTTTATTTTTGAGATTGGATGAGTAGTGTTTGGATCTGTCGGATGAGCAGGTGTGAGTGATGGTATTTTGATACCTTAAGGAATAGTAGCTGCATGATGAGATGCAGTGACTATGGATGTTCCCGAAGATGTTTTCTTTGGAACAAGTTTCGGAAGATGAGTTTGCTTTGGTATTGTGGCTGTGTTCAGTAAGAGTTTCTGTTTGCTTTGAAGTCCGAGTTTCTCGAAGAGCTTGTTTTGGAATTCTTTGGCATCTGTGGCAGCAGTGTAGCTTGGAGTGTTCTCGGTGTTGGGTAGAGATTTTCTGGCTTAGCAGTTTTTCTGAAATGGAATTCAGAAGCAGTTTGGTGGACCCGTTTTTGGGTGGATTGGCTAGTTGGGCGTAAGCTGTTCTATTTGGTTAAGGAAGAACAATTTACTTTGGATTTGGTTTGGGTGGATCGCAAAAGTAACTTGCGATTGTTTGAAAGTTCTCTTGGATTATCTGAGTTTTTCTGGATGTCTTCTAGAAGTTAGAGTTTTGTTCGCATCTGGAGATTGAGCTTTCTTATCGACTGGAATTCCAGGGGTGGTACTGGTGGTTCAGCCTTGTAGTGGAATGGTTCATAGAGTTAAGTTGGTGTAGCAGCTCGGAGTTTTGGAGGAACTTCTGAAAGTTTCTTATGGATTTGTTGAACCATATCTCTGGGGTGTGTTGTCCAGTTTGTGCTTGCGTTCTTCTTCAGCATTTTTCTTCCACTTCGGATCAGAGTTGAGCAGCGGAAGCAGTTGGGGAGTGTATCTGCCTATCTTTTTCTGGATAGGAGAAGTGAGTTGTTGATCTCTGATGTTGAGGAGTTGAGTTTGAGTTCTTGGTTGATTTTGAGGAGATCATTTTGTTGAAGTTGTTGGTCTTGTCTGTTTCTAGAAGCGTCAACGAAGGTTGAGCTGATCAGTAAGTTTGTGGACAGCTCAGGATTGTCTGAAGAGTTTTATGGATAAGAGTCGGAGTGATTTGGCTTTGAAGTCGGAGATTTAATTTTGGATAAGTTTCCTCTGATCTTAAGTGAGATTTAAGTTTGGGTAAGTTTGAGAAGTTAGCTCTGAAGTGTTTTGTGATCTTTTCTGTATCTAGGAAATTAAGTGATTGATCTATACGATTGGATTGCCAGTTTGGATAATTGGGATTCGATGAGTTTCACGTATCTCTGAGGGAGTACGTGTATGATCTGTCTCTGGTTGTGGAAATAGCAATTCTGGAGTTTTGGTTGTTGAGTCAGACTCGTTTGTAGTCTGATATCTTGTCTAGTGTTATAGAGATAGTTGTATAGGAGCTTTGTAGCTTTATAATATTGTTTTCTTGGATTTTCTAGAGCGAGTATCCTGGTGAATATATATATACACCTGGGGAAAACTCGATAGAATTTCATCCAGATTTATATGGATAATTAGATTTGTTTGACTGGTTGTTTTGGTTGAATTAGTTGTTGGTTGTTAGCATATGTTTGATATATTCTTGTGTTTAAAGTTTAAAATTTAATAAGATTATTAAATTACCTTTGTTTTAAATTTCGAGGACGAAATTCTTTTAAGGGGGAAGGATTGTAACATCCCGGAATTTTTAACAATATCAATTTAATAATCTGTAGCTAAAATTAAATTGATATTGATATTCTGTTAATGATTCTTCAAATAAATTTAATAATCTTCTTCAATAAATATTTGAATTGGTTATTTTATCTTTTAAAATTACAAATGGATTTCTACTTGCAATATAAATATTTGGTTTATATTTTAAATAGATTGATTTTAATTATTGAGTTTTAAAACTATTTCATAAATAAAAATATGATTCTAAAATTGATAGAAAAATATTAAATGTTTTAAATTAAATTGAATTGAGTTTTAAATTTAGAATAAATTCAAAAAAATAGAAGTTTTATGACTTAATTAAATGATTTTTAATTTAATAATAAAAGAGTTATAAAAACAATATTTATATTGTATTGTCTTTATAAATAAGTTTTGAATAAGAATTTGTAATGTTTATTTCAAATTGAATTTATATGTATAACTTGATTTGAAAAATATTTGATTTTGAATTTAGTTTGAATTTAAATTCAAAAGTGTAAAATCTAAATTGTTTTAATCTTTAATATGTATAAGTTTCATTTATTAACATAGTTTGTTTTTATTTTCATTTGTAAATTTATACACATATTTTAAAATAAACTAACAACTTAAACCAAGTTAACATATACATACATTTGTAATTAGTATTAACTACTTTTAAGGTTAACATGTGTTGCATTTTTAAAAAGAGTAAATTGACAAGTGTTGAAATAATAGACAAGTGTTAAAATTAGTTTTAATCTTTCTTTTATTTCATAAATCTGAAATACATTTAGTTTAAACTTACATCTTCATTTCCATATTGCATTTGAATTTTCTCAAATCCAAAGAAATCTGCATATAACAATCCACAATCAAAATTCTGCATATACAAACTCCTCATCAAAAGCACCTGCATTTTTATAAGCCTGCATTTCTGTTGTTTTCTGCAAATTCAAAAAATTCAACAAAGCTCTGCATAATAAGGTGAGTAACTTAAATTTTTAAATTTAAAAAAATAAGAAGGTTGCATGTTAATGTTAGATATAATTTAGTGATTTTTGTGTTTATAAAGTCCTGGAATATGTTTGAGAATGCTTGTTGGATATGCTCTGCTGTGGGTTTGAATTCATCCTTCTATTTAAAGGAATCCACCAAAATCTGTTAAAATTTTTGTTAGTATCTATCTTTAAGTAATTAAAATTTCTTTGCTTACTTTAGATTAGAATCATAATATTTATTTGATAAAATGTTATCTGTCTGAAGTTAGCTAAACTTAAGTAAGTATAAATAGAAACAGTTTGTTCTTGAATAAAAATATAAATCTGTGCCAATACTTGCAATTTGTAACTTGAGGAATGTTAGAACTCTTCTGTGTTATTAAGTATGGATCATAGATCCTTAGAAAAATCTGAGAAGAAATTAAAGTTTGCTAGAATGATTGCAGTTTTGGATTTTTTAGAACCGAACCCTAGTTTGAACAGGGGGTTAAGGTTTGGGTCAGTAAGTAGTGATGGATGGATCGAGTATTCTGGTTTTTGGAGAATATGTAGTAGGTGTATGGATGGTTTCATTGTCGTGGATATGGACTTTCAGATGGTCGGGGTGGTGAACTACGGCCGATGACAGGTTTTGGTGTTGAAACCTGTAAAAAAAAATTCCAGGTTTTAAAATTTGGGGATTATTTGGAATTCTTTGATTTCTGTTGCTCTGGGTTGATGTTAGAGTAGTGATGGGTGTCATGTAGTTATTGGATCATCGCCAATGATCGCCAGGGGGTGGTGATCGCCGTGCATATGCACGGCGACATGTTTTCTGGCAAAACTGATGGGTTTGGGAATGTTCAGGGGGATTGGGGTTTTACTCGAAGCAGGTGGGTAAGTGACTCGGAGTAAATGGGAAGAAAACCCGAAGTAAAAGTTTTGTTTCTCGGGTTAGCCTGTAGTTTACAGTTACACAGTAAAACTGTGTTTTGTTTTAAAAAAAATTGGGTTTTAAACCTTTTTAAAAATCTGGGTTTGCCAAAATTTAAAATCTGTAGTTAGAGGTTTTAAATAAGGTTTAGGTTTAAAATTTAATTTAAGTTTGAACTACTAATTTGAATTTAAATTCCAGTTTTGAATTGAAACCTGTTTTCTGTTTTCTGCAAATCTGGATTTTTTTTTTAAATCTGCAGTTTATGGTTGAGAAAAATTTAAGTTCAAATTTGAATGTAAGTTTAAAAATTCTCATTTGAATTTAAATTCCAGTTTTTAAAACAGAAACTTAAATTTAAAATTTAACTTTATTAACTATATCATGTTGATAAGATAGTTTAAACATTATTAATAATAAGATTTTAAAAATGTGAGTAGATTTAAAGTTATTTGAAAATCTGGGAATTCAAAGGTTTAATTTGAATTTCAGTATTAAAATTTAAAAAGGGTTTAAACTGAAATTTTAAATTAAAAATGGAAATTTAAGTTATCAAAAGTTTGAAATGAATTTAACTTTAAATTTTTTATATAACATTTGTTTGATTTGCAACTTAAAAAGTTTTAAATTATTTAGAACTTTGATAAGTTTAAATTTTTCAATTTTAAACTTGAATTTAAATTGAAATTTAAAGGGAAATTTCTTAAGTACTTTGTTTTGAATAATATTGTTATAAACATAATTAAGTTAGGTTTTATTTTGGAAAATTTGATTAAGATTTATGTTTTAGAATTAATTAACAAGGTAATTAAGATTAATTAATTAATTTAATTAATTAATTAAATTTGGAATTAATAATTGACTAATGATTAATCAATTTATAATTAAGATCATTAATTAAGTTATTAATTAATGATGAATGAATATTAATTATGTAATTAAGTTTTAAATTAAGATTAATTAGTTTAATAATTAACTTTAATTAATTAATGATTAATGATAATTTAATTTGTAATTAATTTAAGTTAATTACTTTATATAATAAATTGAGGATGGTTAATGAAGGTCATTAACTAGGATTATTTAATAATTAATTAATGTAGTTAATTTTTATAATTAATTAGATTAATTAATTTAATAATAATCAATTGTAAATGGTTTGAGTATAATTACTTGATAAAGTAATTAAGGAATTAATTACTTAATGTAATTAATTTAATAATGAGATTGTTTATTTTAATTAATTAAGTTTAATTAATCATAAACACTTGAGTTTATAAATAATTACTTTATGTAATTATAATGATTTGGAAATTACTTAAGTAATTGTTTAATAATTACAGATTGTAATTAAGGAGATGTTTAAGTATGAGTTAATTTGGATTAATTATTTAGTAATTAATCAAATAATTAAATAAGAAAATTAATTTAAGGATAATTAATTTGGTTTAATATAGTAATTAAGTTAGTTAATTACTTGGAGTAATTAATTTAAGAAATTTTTAAGGATCATTAATTATTTTAATTAATGATCTAATTAAAATTGATTAATTATGATTAATTAATCAATAATAAGTAATTAAAGGTAATTAATTAATATAATTAATTAAGGATTAATGTAATTAATTATGATTAATTAATTAATTGAAGTAATTAAAGGTTAATTACTGTTTAGTGAGGATAATTAATTTGTGTGAAATTAATTAAGGATAATTACATAAATGTAATTAAGGGTAATAAATCAAGAGTGCTTAACTAAAGTAATTTATGATTGATTAATTGATTGTAATCAATTAAATGATTGAGTAAGCAAGATTTGTATTGATGAAGTAATTAATTTAATTTATTTTAAATTAATTAAAGATGGGTAATTAATTTAATTCATTTTAAATTAATTAGAGTTGAAGATAGTTGATTTAATTCATTTAAATTAATTATAAGATGATGAGTAAATCATTGCTTATGGATGAATGGTTGAACTTGATTGTCTTGGATGCTTTGTGATCTCGGTAATGAGATAAATGATATTGTGTGGTATGGAATGTTTGATTTTATTGTGATGATAACATAGGTTATCTATTGTGATATATGGTATATCTTTTTGATATTGATGATGTGAATTACCTGTTATTTGATAATGTTGATTATCAGTTATGATTTATAAGTTATCTATCTGTGTGTATATAGATACTGTAATTGAATTGTTTTAAACCTTTAAAACAACTTGGACCTTAAAAGACACGCTTTGGTTTTCGATGAGACCGGGATCGGGTTTCCATATTTGGATATCTGAAAACCACATCGATTCCAAATAACGTTAGGTCGTGAATCTAAGTGGAGCAAGTGAAGACTCGAGGTGTAAGGACTATGAGTCAGTATAACTCTGTGGGTGATTCCGTAATGAGTTGACGGAATTAGTTCTTATAGATTCGAGATGGAGAATTAGAGTGCAAGGGTTATTGTCGTTAACTATGAGGGTGATTCCAAAATGAGTGTAACGAGATAATGCCTTCGGTTTCGTTCGAACCCGGAACGAACTTGTATGGATTGAATGCTTTCAGCACATCGTCAGGTGGACGATGAGCATTCTAAGTGATATGTCCTATTAAGGTAATCGTAACCTCAAGCCTCATCAACCGGGAATGGCTAAAACAGGGGAGGTGCAGCAAAGCTTCGTGGGTCGCACCCACTGGAGAGCAAGGTTGATCCCTGTCTAGAAGTTCCTTTATATTCGGCTGTGTGGGTGGTTGCTAGCTACAACCACGGGGTTGTCTTGTTCGGAACTATTCAGTAAGGAATGGGTCCGGCTTTGTGTTGCAGGGGGTCGGGAGTGATCCTCGGTATGTTGATCTAGGCCACGTACTGTGACGGGCGGTACCCCAGTAGCCCTGCTATTGTATGGAATCCAAAATCCAATAAGTGCCAACGGTTTTGATTGTATTACCCACTTTTGTGGCTAGTAGCTGGAATTTAATCATGTAACAATTTCGGCTATTTCATATTTACTTGAAAACCCTAGACACTATTATAATATCATCGGATTTCCTATCAAATGTTTTGGTTAGCGTAAGGTAAAAACTTTTCCATGTTTATGTGTGGGAAGTCTTACGTGATACCTTTTCTTTTCAAAGGATTTTTTTAAAAAAAAGTTAAGCAACTTTAACCTGTTACTCACACCAGACCCATGTCTGACCCGGAGTTTATTTTTGTTTTTCATAAACTCTTGGGTACTCGAATTTTTATGAGTAGTCAAGGGAATTCAGGTTAGGATTCGGATTAGCTTTGGCGAATTATGGAGGAGTAATGGAGCAGGAGACTTCCGCGTATAGATATATCTAGTATTCCGCTGTGTGTTCTCTGAGTTGTTGTATTGAGTTGTATAACTAGACAGGTGTCTATAACTGTCTAGTATGAGTTGATTATGCTGTGTATCTCTGATGTATATGATACAATGTAAAGTATTATGTTATTAATATAATTTATTCGTTCCGCTATTCTGATTCTGATGTTGTTTCTTTCTTCTTCTCTATCTTTTCTCTTTTATATCCCTTTCTTTCTTAATTCATGACGCGATTTTCCGGGAGTGGAAAGTCGGGTCGTGACAGTTGGCCAGCTGTAGCGACCCGACTTTCCACTCCCGGAAAATCGCATCACTAATTAAGAAAGAAAGGGATAGAAGAAGAAAAGAAAGAGAAGAAAAGAAAACAACGCATCAGAATCTTACAGTGGAACGATTTAAATATAATATAGAACATATACATAGTATCATATACATCAGAGTACACATCAAAATATCTCAATTTAGACAGTTATATCATTTCTGCCTAATACAATACAAGAAGAGCAACACAGAATAACACACAGCGGAAACTCTAACCATATATCTACACGCTGAAGCCTCCTGCTCCATAGCTCCTCCAGAATTCGTCAAGAGTTAACCTGAATCACTTGACTACTCATATATAATATGAGTACCCAAGAGTTTAATAAAACAGAAAATAAACACTCGGGTCAGACAGGGTCTGGTGTGAGTAAACGGTTTAAGATTGCTTAACTTTAGAAAATCCTTTGGAAACAAAAGGTATCACGTAAGACTTCCCACACATAAACATGGAAAAGATTTTACCTTACGCTAACCAGAACATTTGATAGGAAATCCAGTGATATTATAATAGTGTCTAGGGTTTTCAAGTAAATAAGAAAATAGCCGAAATTGTTACATGATTAAATTCCAGCTACTAGCCACAAAAGTGGGTAATACAAACAAAACCGTAGGGTCTCGTAGGGAAAATGGATTTCCATCAATGGCAGGGCTACTGGGGTACCGCCCGTCACAGTACGTGGCCTAGATCACCGTACCGACGATTACTCCCTTCATCCCCTGCAACACAAGGCCGGAACCATTCCTTACTGAACAGTCCCGAACAAGACCACCCCGCAGTTGGCTGCAGTTCCAACTGCCCACAAAGCCGAAATAAAAAGGAACATCTAGACAGGGATGTATCTCGCTCTCCAGTGGGAGCGACCCACGAAGCCTTGCTGCACCTCCCCTGTTTTAGCCATTCCCGGTTGATGAGACTTGAGGCTGCGATTACCTTTATAGGACCAATTATCTTAGAATGCTCATCGTCCGCCTAACGATGTGCTGAAAGCATTCAATCTATACAAGTTCGTTTCGGGTTCGAACGAAACCGAAGGCACTATCTCGTTGCACTCATTTTGGAATCACCCTCAGAGTCAACGACCATAGCCCTTGCACTTTGAATCACCATCTCGAATCTATAAGCACTATTCCGTCAAACTCATTACGGAATCACCCACAGAGTTATACTGACGTATAGCCCTTACACGTCGAATCTTCACTTGCTCCACTTGGATTAACGACCTACGTTTAATTGGAATCGATGTGGTTTTCGAATATCCAAATATGAAAACCCGATCCCGGTCTCACCGAAACCAAACGCCATTTTAATGTCCAAGTTATACTTAAGGGATTTAAACAATAGATATTTCAGAAAATATCACTTAACATAAATGGGTGTATCATATTACACAGATAGATAAGCACCTATTATCACATGCATCTATACATATCACAAAGCAGCATATATATCACATCTCAGATATAACATATTCACATCATCACATATCAATCAATGTCATCCAACAACAACCAATATCATTAACTCATCCAATGATATATATCATCCAATCATAAATCATCCATAAACAAGTTTGATTCAAACTTGATTAATTTAATTAATCCTTAAATTAAATTAATCCTTACTTAAACACTTGGATTATCTTCAATTCATTTTACTATTCATTAATTAATTACAAATTAATTAATTAACTAACATTACTTAATTATCTATTTCAATTAATCTTCCCTGATTAATTATCACTTAATTACTTTAAGTAATTCTTACTTAATTACCATATTAATTAATCATCCTGATTAATTACTTTCAAATTATACTAAGTAATTACCTCTTAATTACCTTTTAAAATTAATCAATTCTTGATTAATTATTCTTTAATTATTCTGATAATTATTCCTTAATTATCCTTTAATTAATTACACTTGATTAATCCCTTTTAATTAATCACATTGATTAATTACTTTTAATTAATCATATTTAATTAATTACTTTTAATTAATCATCTTTGATTAATTACTTTAATTACATTTAGTAATTTAAAACTTAATTATAAACTAATTATTCTTAAATTATTAATTAATAATTAATTAATTATTAATTAATGATTACTACATTAACTAAATTTCTTCCTTAATTAATTACTTTAACAAGTAATTAATCACTTAATTAATTACTCTTAATACTTTTATTAATTAATCATTAATCAAATAATTTAAACCTTTAACTAATTATTAATTAATTCTTTAATTAATAACTAAAGTGATTATTCCTTAATCACATTTACTTAATTACTTTTATACCACGCTGTAACGACCCAACTTCCAAACTCCAGGAAGTCGCATCGTTAAGAAGAAAGAAAGGGATAGAAAAGAGAAAAGAAAGGAAAGAAAGAAACAGACAACATCAGAATCTCACAGCGGAACGAATAAATTATATTATATCACATAATACTTTACAAAGTATCATATACATCAGAGTTTTATAGCCAATACAATACAAACTAGACAGTTATAAACATCTGTCTGGCAACTACAATTAAGAATATCAGAGAAAAACAGATACAACTCAAATACAGCGGAACCACTATATATATCTACACGCTGAAGCCTCCTGCTCCATTATCTCCTCCAGAAACTCGTCAAAGCAATCCTGAGTCACTTGACTACTCATACGTAATATGAGTACCCAAGAGTTTAATAAAACAGAAAATAAACACTCGGGTCAGACAGGGGTCTGGTGTGAGTAAACGGTTAAAAGTTGCTTAACTTTTAGAAAATCCTTTGAAAACAAAAGGTATCACGTAAGACTTCCCACACATAAACATGGAAAAGTTTTTACCTTACGCTAACCAAAACATTTGATAGGAAATCCAGTGATATTATAATAGTGTCTAGGGTTTTCAAAATAAAATACAGAAATAGCTGGAATGCTTACATCTCACGTTCCAACATAGTTGGGCGCAATCAAAACCGTACAGGCACTTATTGGATTTTGGATTCCATCAATGGTAGGGCTACCGGGGTACCGCCCGTCACAGTACGTGGCCTAGATCACCGTACCGAGGATTACTCCCAATCCCCTGCAACACAAGGCCGGACCCATTCCTTATTGAATAGTTCCGAACAAGACAACCCCGACAGTTGGAGCTCTCAAACGTCCACACAGCCGAAATATAAGGGACCTCTAGACAGCGGTAAATCTCACTCTCAAGTGGGGGCTACCCACGAAGCCTTACTGCACCTCCCCTGTTTTAGCCATTCCCGGTTGATGAGGCTTGAGGCTGCGATTACCTTTATAGGACATATAAATCTTAGAATGCTCATCGTCCACCTGACGATGTTCTGAAAGCATTCAATCCATACAAGTTCGTTCCGGGTTCGAACGAAACCGAAGGCATTATCTCGTTACACTCGTATTGGAATCACCCTCAGAGTTAACGACGATAACCCTTACACTCTAAATCACCATCTCGAACCTATAAGTACTATTCCGTCAAACTCATTACGGAATCACCCACAGAGTTATACTGACATATAGCCCTTACACCTCGAGTCTTCACTTGCTCCACTTGGATTAACGACCTAACGTTTAATTGGAATCGATGTGGTTTTCGGATATCCAAATATGGAAACCCGATCCCGGTCTCACCGAAACAAAACGCCATTTTAATGTCCAAGTTATACTTAAGGGTTTTAACACCTGCAAAAGAGACTACATCTGCAAATTCTTTTAAAACCTGCAAACAAACAAAGTTCTTCAACCTGTAATAAATCAATTCAAGCAAGAATCTGGGGAAGCATGCAGACCAAATCAACATCAAATGCTGTTCCAAAAGCCTGCAATCAACATGTATTTTAATCAACTACAAGCTCAGATCAGTGCAATGGAAATTCAGGCCCTGGAAATGTTTGACATCTGGAATGCTTTCTGTTTCCATTTTTAAGGTGAGTAAATCTATATTCAAAAACAGTTTCTACTTTTAAAATCCAAGCTATCAAGATCTGCAGAAATTAAAGTTAAATTCAAAATGTTTTTCAAACAAGAAAATCAAAACAGTGATTAGTAAAATAATAATAATCATAATAATATACTGCTCTGTTCTTTCTTTTAGTAAGAAACATCAGTATTTATAGGTTGTTTTGAATTTGTCTATGCTTAAGTACTGATAGCATTGGTTATGCTTGTTGACTGTTGATGTTGTATGTTCTGTGTTTTCTTGAATATGCATACAGATGTATGCAAATCTTCTAACTGCACTGTTTTTGTACTTAGTTAGGATTTTAAAATACAAATCCATTTCCAGATGTTTGAACCTTAGTAGAAATCATTATGTAAACAAATTTGTGTTTATAGCATAGATTTAGGTTTGAAATTTTAGTTTAGAAAAGTAAAATCTGTTATTACTGGAAATAAATAAATAATAACAGAAATGGTTTCAAGAAGTAAGTTTGTCAACAACTTTAAATTATTCAATACAAGTTAAAACTTTAATGCATGTTTAAAAACATGGATATTAAAACATGCATCAAGTTTTTAAAAAAAAAAGGTTCTGAGGAGTAGTAAATTAGATTGTGCAGTATTTTGGAAATTTGGAAATATCAAACCATTTAGTAAATTCTGGAACTTGAATTTCTGCCTGGAGAGAGTGGGAAAATTATGGGAAGATGGTCATGTATAGGTTTTCCATGTATATGGTGATAGTTGACAGGTTTTGATACGTGTGGTGAAGCTTTCAGGTTGATGTCTTTTTGCTTGAATCTGATTTTCAAGCAACAGAGAGTTTTGTTGTTGATTGTTAACAAGTCAAGGGGTGGATGGATTCTTGGAGAGTAGGTGAAGGTTGCTGGAAGTCGCCGGAGCAGTGGAGCATTTGCACAGAGTTTGGTTAACTCTGGTGAACTTGGGTGTGCAGGTTTTGGGGTGACTCGAAATCAACCTCGTGTATTCTGTGTTGTGACCCGAAGTGAGTAGGATTTTTACCCGAAGTAGTTTGATGATATTCTCGGGTTTAGTTGTGCAGGTTGTAAACCTGAATGTTGTTTTTTTTCTTCTGGAAAACTCAAATCTTTTTAAAACTATAATTAAATTTTAAGTATAGTTTAAATTAAATTTAAGTGAGTTTATGAATTCAAAAAGTTTAAATGATGATTTAAATTTAAAGTAAGGTTTAAATTCAAGTTTGAAACCAAGTGTAATATAGGTTTCAGGATTCTTTGAATCCAGTTTTTATTTAAAAACAGTTTTGTTTCTTTTAAAATTTTTAAAGGGGAGTTCAATGTTAAAAACAAGATTCAAATTTTTGTATAGGATTGAACTGGATTCAGGAATACTTTTGAATTCAAAGTTTAAAATGAAACTTTTAAATTGTAAGCCAGATCTAAATTTGGTTTTGAAATCAAGTTAAATATGATTTCAGTTTTGTTTTAAAATCAGTTTGAATTCAAAGTTTGAAAAATGAAACTTTTAAATTTTAAGCAAGATTAAAATTTGTTTTGAAATCAAATTAAATATGATTTCAGTTTTGTTTTGAAATCTGTTTGAATCCAAATCAGTTTGAAATCCCTTTTCATCTTTGTTTGTGTTGATCTTACAGGTTGAAGACATTTGAATTTGTTTGCAGGTTATAGAATTTCCAGATTTGGGTTTTCATTTGTAGATTTTACAAACTTTGATTTGCAGATCTTACATATTTGAAATTTGCAGAGTACTGATTGACTTTGGGTGAGGATTTTAGAGTGAAAAGAAACAGAGATGCTTCAGGTAAACAATCATGCACACACATAAATATGTTCATAGATACATCCATAACCAATTTATAATATATTTTCTTGTCTAAATAAAAACATGCAATCAACTTTTACCTACTCTAAAATTTTAAAAAGTTGAGTTACTCACCTGTTATGCAGATAGAACTTTGATTTTGGACATGCAGAGCACACTTTGAAATCTCCTGTGCTACTTGCTTCAAATTTGATGCTTTTTAAAACTTGCTTCCAGATTTAAAGAGTTAAATGCAGACCTTTGCTTGCACATAGTTGCAGATGCAAACCCCCAGGTTGTATTTGAAAGCATGCAGGCTTGTTTTGGAGGATGCAGACATGCATTTTGAGGAGTTTGAATGCAATGCATTTATGGGTTTGAAATTTGTTGCATGCATGTTTTCATTCTTTCTCATTTTTTTCATTCTAAAAAGAAATCTTAAATTAGTTAAATTTGCATTTCTCAAACCTGCATTACACAAGACCCTGTAACTCCTCAAACCCAAAATACAAGCCTGCATATCCCAAAATCTTATTCAATCTGCAAGAATGAAAACATGCATGCAACAAATTTCAAACCCATAAATGCATTGCATTCAAACTCCTCAAAATGCATGTCTGCATCCTCCAAAACAAGCCTGCATGCTTTCAAATACAACCTGGGGATTTGCATCTGCAACTTTGTGCAAGCAAAGGTCTGCATTTAACTCTTTAAATCTGGAAGCAAGTTTTAAAAAGCATCAAATTTGAAGCTAGTAGCACAGGAGATTTCAAAGTGTGCTTTGCATGTCCAAAATCAAAGTTCTGTCTGCATAACAGGTGAGTAACTCAACTTTTTAAAATTTTAAAGTAGGTAAAAGTTGATTGCATGTTTTTATTTAGACAAGAAAATATATTATAAATTGGTTATGGATGTATCTATGAACATATTTATGTGTGTGCATGATTGTTTACCTGAAGCATCTCTGTTTCCATTTCACTCTAAAATCCTCACCCAAACTCAATCAATACTCTGCAAATTTCAAATATGTAAGATCTGCAAATCAAAGTTTGTAAAATCTGCAAATGAAAACCCAAATCTGGAAATTCTGTAACTTGCAAACAAATTCAAATGTCTTCAACCTGTAAGATCAACACAAACAAAGATGAACCACGTTGTAATGACCCAACTTCCAAACTCCAGGAAGTCGCATCGTTAAGAAGAAAGAAAGGGATAGAAAAGAGAAAAGAAAGGAAAGAAAGAAATAGACAACATCAGAATCTCACAGCGGAACGAATAAATTATATTATATCACATAATACTTTACAAAGTATCATATACATCAGAGTTTTACAGCCAATACAATACAAACTAGACAGTTATAAACATCTGTCTGGCAACTACAATTAAGAATATCAGAGAAAAACAGATACAACTCAAACACAGCGGAACCACTATATATATCTACACGCTGAAGCCTCCTGCTCCATTATCTCCTCCAAAAACTCGTCAAAGCAATCCTGAGTCACTTGACTACTCATACGTAATATGAGTACCCAAGAGTTTAATAAAACAGAAAATAAACACTCGGGTCAGACAGGGGTCTGGTGTGAGTAAACGGTTAAAAGTTGCTTAACTTTTAGAAAATCCTTTGAAAACAAAAGGTATCACATAAGACTTCCCACACATAAACATGGAAAAGTTTTTACCTTACGCTAATCAAAACATTTGATAGGAAATCCAGTGATATTATAATAGTGTCTAGGGTTTTCAAAATAAAATACAGAAATAGCTGGAATGCTTACATCTCACGTTCCAACATAGTTGGGCACAATCAAAACCGTACAGGCACTTATTGGATTTTGGATTCCATCAATGGCAGGGCTACCGGGGTAACGCCCGTCACAGTACGTACCGAGGATTACTCCCAATCCCCTGCAACACAAGGCCGGACCCATTCCTTACTGAATAGTTCTGAACAAGACAACCCCGACAGTTGGAGCTCTCAACCGTCCACACAGCCGAAATAAAAAGGACCTCTAGACATGGGTAAATCTCACTCTCAAGTGGGGGCTACCCACGAAGCCTTGCTGCACCTCCCCTGTTTTAGCCATTCCCGGTTGATGAGGCTTGAGGTTACGATTACCTTTAGAGAACACATTTATCTTAGAATGCTCATCGTCCACCTGACGATGTTCTGAAAGCATTCAATCCATACAAGTTCGTTCCGGGTTCGAACGAAACCGAAGGCATTATCTCGTTACACTCGTATTGGAATCACCCTCAGAGTTAACGACGATAAGCCTTGCATTCTAAACCACCATCTCGAATCTATAAGTACTATTCCGTCAAACTCATTACGGAATCACCCACAGAGTTATACTGACGTATAGCCCTTACACCTCGAGTCTTCACTTGCTCCACTTGGATTAACGACTTAACGTTTAATTGGAATCGATGTGGTTTTCGGATATCCAAATATGGAAACCCGATCCCGGTCTCACCGAAACCAAACGCCATTTTAATGTCCAAGTTATACTTAAGGGTTTTAAACAATTAACTCATTTCATTTTATCTATTTCACATAGAAAGATAAACTACATTTATCATAATAGATAACCCATAACATTATCACCACAGATAATCAACACAATAATCAATCATCACAACCAAAATCATCCATCATACTATAACCAAGCATCCATATCTTATAGATACTACTCATCTCATTTCTGAGATCACAACCATCCAAAGGTATATCAATATCATCCATAAGCAATGATTTATTATCCATCATTTATAATTAATTTAAAATGAATTAAATTAATTACTTCTATCTCTAATTAATTTAAAATAAACTAAATTAATTATTCACCTATAAATCCTACTTATAAATCTATTGATTAATCAACTTAGTTAATTAATCATTCATTAAGTATTTAACTTGATTAAACATCTATGATTAATCATTCACTAATTACAATAAGTAATTAGTCTTAAATTAATTTTATAAAATTAATTAACCTTAATCATAAGTAATTAATATTTAATTACTTCATTTATTAATTAACCATAATTAATTACAATTAATTAATCACTTAATTAATTAATTGTTACTTAATTAAACAATTCTTAATTACATCACTAATTATAATAATTAATGATCTCTAATTAATATTTAAATTAATTACTTTATTTAATATTAATTAGACTTAGTAATTAATCCAAAATTAAAATACAATTATTAATCACCTTGATTAATATTTAAATCCAGTAATTAACTACCCTAATTACTCATAAATAAATTAATAATTCAATAATTAATTATCTATATTAATTAATCCTTGATTAATTACAAAAGTAATTATTCAAATTACTTTATTTAAAATAAATCACCTTTCCTTAATTACATTCCAGTAATTATTAATTATCACTTCTCTAAGAAATCCTGCTCCATAATTACATCAAGTAATTATTATCATTAAATTATTAAATTATTCCTTAAATTAATTAAACTAAATTAATTAATTTAACAAAGCACATTATCAGAATTAATTACAATAAGTAATTAACCCTTAATTACTTTTATAAAGTAATTATACTTAAATTACAATTGATTATCTTAAATTAATTAATCTAATTAATCCATCAAAATTAATTACATTAATTAATTATTTAATTATCCTTAGATAATTAACAACATTTTTATTAATTCCTTACTCAAGAAAAATTACCTTAGATTAATTATTCATTAATCATCTCTAATTATAAATTAATTCAAGTTATTATTTAAAATCAAATAAATAAGTAAATTTTTAATTATGCCCAAAATAATTCATTTACTTATTTATAACTTAATTAATATTCAAAATGTATTTTAAACAATACATTTCTAAAATCTAATTCAACCTTCATTTTAAAATTTAAGATTTAAAAATGTTTAACCATATAAACATTTTCCAAGTTTTAATAATTTAATAAACCTAAAAGTAAAGATCTAACATTATCATATAAGAAAAGTTTAAAAATCAATGTTACTTAATTTTACTAAGAAATCAAACATTTGAAAATAGATAGATTACTTAACTTTTCAATTTAAAGTTAAACATATCAAAAGTTTATTTCAATACTTAAAGTAAAGAATTCTTTTAAAATTTATACCTTTATTTGAAATCAAATTCATATTTAAATTCTACTAAAACATGTGCTGTCCAATATTTAAAAATTTCCAAAACTATTTTAAATTCAAACAGATTTCAAAGTAAAACTGAAATCATATTTAATTTGATTTCAAAACCAAATTTAGATCTGGCTTACAATTTAAAAGTTTCATTTTAACTTTGAATTCAAACTTATACCTGAATTTAAATCTTTGTTTTTTTTAAAAAAAATTTAATTCCCTTCAGATTTTAAAAAAAACAAAACTGGTTTAAATAAAATCTAGAATTCAAATAAACCTGTAACTTATATTCACACTTGATTTCAGATTTGAATTTAACCCTTATTTAAATTTAAATTCATCATTTTTAAACTTTTGAATTCATAAACTTACTTGAATTTAATTCAAACTCTCACTTGAATTTAAATCATAGCTTTTAAAAACCTTTGGGTTTCCAGATTTTTTTTAAAAAAAAAACAACACTGCACAGGTTTATCACCTGCACAACTAAAACCGAGACACCATCCATTTACTTCGGGTTAAATCTCTACTTACTTCGAGTCACAACATATATTACCCGGAAGTGACTTCGAGTCACCAACACCTGCACACTTAGAGTTCACCAGAGTCCATCAAAACACTGTGCAACTGCGACCACTACTCCGGCGACTTCCAGCACTCTTCACCCAACTCTCCAATACAACATCCACCCCTCATCTTGATAACAACCACCAACATAATTCTTGCATCTTGAAAATCAGATTCAAGCAAAAAAACATAAACCTGAAAACTTCACCACCACATATCAGAACCTGTCAATCATCACAACACCCTACTCCGGCCATTTCATGACCTCCAACTCCAGCCAATGCTTCACCTATATCCCCACTGCCAAACCCCAAAACCACAGACCACTCGAATCCCCATAGAGTACAGACAGTTCAAGACCCTTGCTACTTTAAACTAGGGATTCAAACCTGAAAAATACCCCCAAAATTCCAAATTCTGTACTGTCCTAAATTTCTAACAACACAGAAGTTTTTAAAGCTTGATGCATGTTTTAATATCCATGTTTTTAAACATGTATTAAAGCTTTAAACTTGATTGAATAATTTAAAAATGTTTGGTAATTTTACTTTTGGAAAGAAATGTATCAGTTGCTACTGTTTCCCTGAGTTACAGATTTTTAATTTAATTAAATTAAAATTTTACAAACCTACATCTATGCTAAACAACACCATTTGTTCACACAATACTCCCTAACTATGATTCAATCATGTAGAAGTAGATTTGTATTTAAATCCAAGTAATAACAGAAACATGTCTAGAAATTCACATCATATGTATCTGCATACTCAAGAATGTATGCAGGCATAATCACACTACAGTCAAGCATTCACAAACTCATGCACACATAAATTTTAAACAACTTATAAAAATTTAGGTTACTCACTAAAGAGAAGAGAACAGAACAGTTATTAATTACCACTGTTTTAAATTTTCTTATTTAAAAGATAATTTGATTTAAACTTTAGATTCTGCAAATCTTGATAACTTGTATTTTCTTAAAAAGTAGAAACTGTTTTTAAAACGGAAAGTTTACTCACCTTAAAATTGAAAACAGAAAGCATCCAGATGCAATTTATTTCCAGGGCGTGAATTTCCATTGCACTGATCTGAGCTTGTAGTTGATTACAATACATGTTGATTGCAGGCTTTGGAATTGCATGCAGACCCCTTTTCATCTTTGTTTGTGTTGATCTTACAGGTTGCAGATTAAATTGTTTTGCAGATTCAAGCCAATTTGCAAATGTGATTGATTTCACAGGTTGAAGACATTTGTTTGTTTGCAGGTTAAACAGAATATGCAGATGTATCTTCTTTTGCAGGGTTTTAAAACTTTGATTTGCAGATCTAATATGGTTTAAATTTGCAGAGTACAGATTTGGGTTGTGGAATTAGAGTGAAGTTGGATTTCAGTTTTCATAGATCTGAATTTTGATTCATTATAGAAGATAAGGTGTTTGAAATGAAGAGATTTGTGAAGTTTTATTCAATATTGATTTGTATTGCCACTTGTTATTTAGATGTGAAGATTTATTTACAAGTGTCAATTTAAAAACATGAAGTTAACACATGTAAGAGTTTAATATAAAATAATTTTCTAAGTTTACAAATGTTTTAATTTAGATAAAACTATTCTAATTTAATTTAAGATGTTTTGTATGTTTCATTAACATTTATTCTTTAAATGATTGCAAATGAATTATCCTTACATTTAATTATTTGCTTGAATATTTTTTTTAAAAAAATTATTTAAAACCAATTTTCAAAAGAGAAGCTTTTTAAAAAGAAAAGAACAAATGTTGAATTCATTTTATTCAAGAGATTTCAAATCAAAATATTATACTTTAATATAAATATACTAAATTTATTTCAAAACAATTTTAAGGATAAAACAAAATAAACCTTATTATAGAATACAATTTTTAACTATATATATATTTATAACAACCTTTAATTTCTTTTTAAAAATACAAGATAGATCTATAAATTGACTTATGAAAAAGTTTCAATACTATTTTCAATTTAATTTAATCAATCCATAAATTATATTCCTATATATATTATAAATTTTAAAATATCCTTTATTAAATTTAAAATTTAAAATTAAAATTTAAACTCCTATTTACAATGTATACACATATATACATTATAAATAAAATATTTTTAAACCAGCTTAGAGAAGAAATTCTATCATTAAAATATTTTTAACATTTTAAAACAATAAGATTCTCAAATTCAATTATTATTATAAATTTTCAAAAGAATATCATTTATCCAAACTAAATAATTATAAATTTTCAAAAGAAAATTATGTTTGAATTAGATTATTAAATCAATATATCACATTTTAAAATAATTATAAATGAAATTATTAAATAAATATTGCCCAAATTTTCGGGACATCACATTCCTTCCCCCTTAAAAGAATTTCGTCCCCGAAATTTAAAAGCAAAGGTAATTTAGTAATCTCATTAAAGATTTTATTTAAAACACAAGCATATATCAAACATATGCTAACAACCAAAACAACTAATTCAATCAATCAAACAAACCTAATTATCCAGACAAATTCTGGATAAAATTTTATCGAGTTTCCCCAAGTATATATATATACCGGGATACTTGCTCTAGAGAATCCAAACAATCAATACCTATAAAGCTACAAAACTCCTATACAACTATATCTATAACACTAGATAAGATATCAGACTGCTGACGAGTCTGATTCAACAATCAAAACTCCAGAACTACTGGTTCCACAACCAGGTATAGATCATACACGTGTTCCTCAGAGATACGTGAAACTCATTGAATCCCAGTTATCCAAACTGGCAATCCAATCCTGTAGATCAATCACTTAACCCTTGAGAGAAAACAGAAAGATCCAATCTCTTATCCACAAATCTTTCCTGTCAATCCTGGGCTTCCTTCAACTTTCTAGATCAATCCAATCCACCACACAAACTCTACTACAGATATCAGAAGACTTCAGACAAACTACACTTATTCGGAAAACAGAACAGATGCCCAAAACATCCAAGTCTCCAGATTAAAGTGAATTTCCTGTAGAAATCCTCTGATCCAAGATAAAACACAAATCCCCAATGAATCGGTGTTGCTTCCATTCTGGAATAGCTGCCACCATGCTTCCACTACGCAATTCTGATTTGAGAATGCTGTTGATGAACACAGTACAAACTTGATCAACTTATCCTGAAAACATTGTTCATCAAATTCCATAAAATCTCTAAAAAAACAAGTCGAAACAGAACTCAATCTCCTGATGCAGATGCAAAACTTAACTCCTTCGAAGACATCCAGAAAATATCAAACCATCTTGATAACTCAAACATCTTCTAGAGATGCTTCAATCCAAACAAAGGTTACTCAGGAAATTTCCGGATCATCGCAAGTCACTTTTGCGATTCTATTCAGTTCAGATTCCAAGAAATCGATCTTCCTTAAATAATCAGAACAGCCAAAGCCTTCAAATCAAAAGGGAAACTAGTGGTCCACCTTCAACCACAGACATCACACCTAACTGAGCTTCCAGAAGAAATGGAAAAGCTTCACCATATGCCCGGCCTACTGACAAGAGAATCACAGAGACTTCAGAACCATCGAAGAAACAGGCCACTCACTGCTGCTTCTGCTGCCAGAAACTTCCCTACCCAAATGCTCATCGAACCTCAAAACTACACCGGCCACTTCCACAAAAGAGCCTTCAGAAGATAGATATCCCTCAGGAAACTCAATCTCAAACCAAGCACAAAACACTCTGCCAAACTGAGTCTCAAACTCAAATACAGACAGAACTCCTTCCTAAGGTTGCCAAAATACCATTGTTGGCTTCAGTACTCCAAACTGATCCAGACTCAAGAAAATCCACTCACACGAGTGAAATCAAGCTTAAAATCCAAAGATACACTCCGAATCTTGAAAAGATTCTCCTTCAGAGATCAGAAAAATCCTTCACACCAAACTGCCAAACTACTCAAGATGCCCAACACTGCCCAAGCAGATCACTTCCAACCTCAAATACTCGGACTCCTACCTTTGGTAGTTGTGTTACACACACCACTACCCTATCTACCTTTATTGCTTATATTGGAAAACCTGAACAGGTAACCCAACGGATAGGTAGAATTAAATATATTTATATTTAAAATTACAAGTACGCTCTCTCAAGGAAGATACCACTACAGAGCCTAGGTATTCACTCAACCTAATGCTCTGATACCACGTTGTAAATTCAAACTGGGAAGTGATTAGTTGAATTAATCCTCCAAAACTTAATTAATCTAAACTAATCACATTTAATTAAATTAATTACACCAATTAATTAATTCATTAATTATTTCCATTAAGTAATTAAACTAAAAAAATGATTATTATTAATTAATTAATTTAATTAATTATCAAAATTAATCACATTAATTAATTGTTAAATAATCTTAAGTTAATGACCTTCATTAACATTTCTTAATTACATAATTAAGAATTAACTTCAATTAATCATTATTAATTATCAATTAATTAATCTTTAATTATCATTTAATTAATCTCTAAATATTAATTAATTAAGTGTTAATTAAAATCTTAATTATCATTAATTACTTGATTAAATAAATCTTAATTATTAATTAAAATTTAATTAACCATCTTTAATTATAGATTAATTAACCTTAATTAATTAATCTCAAATCTCATTAATTAACTTAAAAAAATTATTAATTACTTAATTAAATATCCACATTATTAATTAACTAAATAATTAATATTCCATTTAAATTAATTTAATAATTTAAATGAAACCAATTTAAGTTCTAAATTAAGATACATTCTACTTTATACAAAATAATTTAAACAATTTGTTTTAAACAAAATTCAATTTAAAATTTTCTTTTAAATTTCAAATTGAAACACAATTTAAATTTTCATTTCACATTCAAACTTAAAAATTTAAAACTTACTTAGTTCTTATACCCTTTAAACAATTAAAATAAATTTATAAAAGAGTTTGCAACTTATTTTAATATACATACTTAAGTAAAAAAAAAGAATTTTAAACCAATTAAAACATTTATCTTACATATTTAAAATCATAGAGTATTTTATTAAATATTTTTGAAAAGCTTAATATTACAAATAAATCACTATTCCTATTTTCAAAATATTAAAATTATGTTATACTAATTATTTAAAAACAACTTATCTATTTATAATATATACAAATGCATATACATTATTAAATAGAAAACAATTTTATTAGTTTACTAAAAATAAATTCACAAATTAAATATTTAAATAAAGAAGATTACAGAATCAAATCAAATTTATTAACAAAAATCATCAATTCAATTTAAATTTAAACCCAGATTATTAAATTTAAATTGTCCAAAATTCCGGGCTATTACAATCCTTCCCCCTTAAAAGAATTTCGTCCCCGAAATTTAGAACAAAGATAATTTAATAATCTATTTAAAGATTTTATTTTAAAATATAGCATATGTTAATCATATGCTAACAACCCCTAGGCTCTGTAGTGGTGTTTATCTTGAGAGAGCGTATTTGTAATTTTTATATATATAGATATATTTATTTCTACCTATCTGTTGGGTTACCTGTTCAGGTTTTCCAACGTAAGTTATAAAGGTAGATAAGGTAGTGGGAGTGTAACACGACTACTACCATTGGTTGGAGTTTGGTGTTTGAGATTGGGAGTGTATCTGTCGAGACTGTAGACTTAATACTGTCTCGAGTGAGTTTTGCTTGAAGTAAGGGTTTCATGGATCTCTGAAGGTAACCTGTTAAGGTTCAGAGTCTATCTTTGAATTGGATGAGTAGAGTTTGGATCTGTCGGTTTGGCAGAAGGAAATGATGGTATCTCGATACCCTAGGGATTAGTAGCTGTGTGATGAGACACAATGACTATAGATGTTTCCGAAGATTTTACTTTGGAACAAGTTTTAGAAGTATGTTTGCTTCGATGTTGTGGCTGGGTTCAGCAGGATGTTTCTGACTGGTTTGAGGCCCGAATTTCTCGAAGAGCTTTGGAGTAGGAAGTCTTTGGCGTCGTTGTCAACAGTGCAGCTCGGAGTGTTCTGAGCTAGAAAAAAAGTCTTATGGTTAGCAGTTTTTCTGAAGGAGTTCAGAAGCAGTAGAGTGGATTCATTTCTTTGACGGGTTGGCTAGTTAAGCATTGACTGTTCTGATTGGTAAAGAGAAAACAATTTTCTTTGGATATTGGACTAGTTGATCGCAAAAGTGACTTGCGATAGTTCGAGTGTTCTCTTGAGCTATGAGAAGTTTGTCCGCACCTGGAGGCTGAGTTTTCTTATCGACTGGATTCCAGGAGTGATACTGGTGGTTTAGTTTAGTAGAAGGATCAGATGGGGCATCTGAGTTTACTTTTATGGATCTGTTGAACCATATTTCTGAGATGTGTTATCCAATTTGTGCTCAAGTTTTTCTTCTACTCCATATCAGAGTTATGCAGCGGAAGCAGTTTGGAAATGCTTTTGTTTTATCTTTTCAGGATAGGAGAAGTAAGTTGGTCTTCGGATGATTGTGGAGTAGAGTTGGTGTTCTTGGTTTGGAATTGATCTTGAGGAGATCATTCTGTTGAGAAGTTTTGGTTCTGTTTGTTTCAGGTGGAATCAGCAAGAGTTGAGCTGATTTGTAAGGATAAAGGCAACCCACGATCATTAGAAGTGTTCTGTGGGTAAGAGACGAAGGAATTTGGATTCCCAAGTCGAAGATTTGATTTTGGGTAAGTTTTCTTCGACCTAAGGAGCTTTAAGATTGGATAAGTCTGGGTAAGTCAGCTCCGAAGTGTTTTGGATCTTTTCTGTATTCTTGTGAGGATTGGTGTTTGATTTTTCAAGGTTGAATTGTCAGTTTGGATAACTGGGATTCGTTGTGTTTCACGTATCTCTGAGGGAGTACGTGTATGATCTATCTTTGGTTGTGGAATCAGCAGTTCAGGAGGATGTGATTGTAGAGTCAAGCTCGTTTGTAGTCTGATATTTTGTCTAGTGTTATAGATATAGTTGTATAGGAGCTTTGTAGCTTCATAGTATTGATTGTTTAGATTCTATAGAGCGAGTATTCCGATATTTATACCGGCGAAACTCGTGAAAATTTTATCCAGAATTTTTCTGGATAATTAGATTTGTTTGATTGTGTAAATTGGTTGCTATGGTTGTTAGCATATGATTGATAATATATGCTTGTGTTTTAAAATAAAATCTTAAAATAGATTATTAAATTACCTTTGTTTTAAATTTCGGGGACGAAATTCTTTTAAGGGGGAAGGAATGTGATATCCCGAAAATTTGGCAATATAAATTTAATAATCTGTGTTTAAAAATTAATTTGATTAGATAAACTTTGATAATAAAATTTGAATTGATCTGATAATCTTCTTTTAATAAATATTTAAATTGGTAGATTTTATTTTTATTTTTAAAAAAAAAAGCTAATTAATTGTTTTCTGTTTATAATATATATAATTGTATATCTTGTAAATGGATAAACTTTGATTTAAAACTTAGCAAATGAATCAATTATCTAATCATAATTTATAATTGATAAATTTGAAATTTGATTTAAATTTAACATCTAACTTTTCAAAAAAATTTAATAAATAATTATATGGTTTATATTAAAGGAAAACCTTATTTGTTTAAATTTATATTTAATTAACTTGAATATGAATTTAAAATTAGATTAACATTAAAAACTTAGTTGTATTTGCTTTTTAAATTATTACTTGAATTTTATATATAAGAATTTAAAATAAAATTTACATATGATCTTAATTTAGTAAGTAATAGAAGTAATTCATGATATCTTTTATAAATCATTTTAAATATTGTTTAATTTGTTATTTTCAAATGATATTGAGAATACTTAGTTTTTATAAACATAAATAAATTTTTTTAGAAATAGAATTTGCTATTTTAAAATTTAATAAGAGTTATACATGCACACATATACAACTTGATTTTTATTTTGAAGTTTATAATTTAATTTGAATTTGACTTTGATGTTTTGAAATGTAAAAGAAATAAATGTTTAAAAATATTTGAATAAGCTTATATTCTTAATTTGTTTGTCTCATTTCCTTTTTAATAAGTTAAAAGGGGAGGAACTCATTTTTTTTTTATAAGAAATAACAAATTTAGAATTTAACTTCTTATAAAACAATTTAAATTAAAGTAAAAATACTCTTAATACATATGTTAATTTATTTATACCTAATTGACATATGTAAGCATAGCATGAACTAAAGTGACAAATGTTAGAATTATAACAAGTGTCCCCTTTAATTTTAGTTTTCTTTAATTAAATCAAAAACTTGTTTATGTAAACATTTCTCCTCTTTTCTTCAAAAACTTGAGAAAGTTTTCAGATCTTAAAATATGAATTCACCTTCCACAAAACAGAGTTTATCTGTTCAAGTAAAAAATCTGTAGTTCCCCTCTCAAACAAATTTGATAACCTATGATCCTCAAACCCAAAAGCTATCTGAATCATTCCAAAACCTGAAATTCATAAAGAAAATCAAGCATGCACCTGAAATTCATATGCAACTTCAAAGTCCTGCATTTCTATTTAAAAAAAAAAATCCATGCCTGCACTTTTCTGGAACCTGCATGCAATACATCAAGGAGCAGAATGTTTCAGTAAAATAAGATGAATGATTTTCATGGCAAACTAAAGTTTTAAAAGGGCAAATCAAAGATACAACTGGAAGTTTTGGAGATTAAGAAACAAGCTGCAGTTAAAAAAAAAAAAACTCAGGATCAGGCTTTTCTAAAACAAGGGCTCTGCTCCTAAAATTAAGGTGAGTAACAATTTTTACTAAATAAACTTTAAGTATTAAATTAGTTGCTTGTTTATTTCTGGAAATAAGTATGTTTGCATGTATATTTCAAGTTCATTTTTGGTTAATACTGAATGTATGCATGCAGTTGAATATGTGATTTTGCCTGTCCAGGATTCAGATTTAAATTCTGTTCAAAAATCATGATATCATACTCAAATCCTTGTTATAGTTTAAGATATAAGCATAGTATGTTATGTAAAATAAGTTAGAGTTTAAAACTTATTTAATATAAGAATAAAAAAAGAAAATTAATCTCTGTGAGTCAAAATATAACAGAACAATTGAACATAAGCAAGAATTCGATCATCCTGTTACATTAATTCAAGAATATAAATCGATTACATAAATCAATACTTGAATTTTAAAACTAAAATCAGGAATTTTAATTAAAGAATGATTAAGGAATTCTGGTTTAATCATAAGTCAAGTTATGGGGTAGAACTGTTATACCAGGTAGACGGGGTGGCCATGATTTGCTCTGGTGATAGAGTGGTTATTGAAGAATCAAGGAAAAATGTAGAAAGGTGGATTAAATCAATGAGGCAGTGTTGATTTGGGATTAAGGGTTTTAGCCCTATTTGTTTGTTGCTCGAAATCACTGATCACCGCAACATCATATGTTGACCGAGCCTTCTCAAATTTGGGAAAATGATTGTTGGAGTGTGGGAGGAGTAGAGGCCAGAGGTGGAGTTCTTCTGGTGGTCGGAGTATGGTGGTTGAGGCAATTTCCAGTTCGACATTTCTGTATTTTTGAGCTCGAATGCTCAAATTCGATTTAGGGCTTCTTTAGATTCTCTGTTGGTCGGGAATGTGTTGGAAGGTGATGACTGACTTGCGAGAGTTGTCACGAGGGGTAGGAATGGGTTGCCGTGGTGGTGCAGGTGCGCGGGGGCGATCTTGGTGTATCAGTTTATTTTGGAAGGAAGGGTTGCTCGAGATTGTTTCGGGATTTTCCGAGTTTTGCTCGAAGCTGGTGAATGATTGACTCGAGTTGAATTGTGTAGGCCTGGGTATTTAGTTTGATACAGGATTAATGTTGTAACCTGACTGTTTAGTTAAGTGTTTTTCTGATGAAAGGAGTACTCGAGTTGCTCGAATATGGTTTGAGTTTACTCGAGTTTATTTTTGTTCGAGTTAGATTATGTTAGACTCGAATGGATTGTAACTCGAGTTATTTTGTTCGTGATTGGAAGCGTGTTTTGTTTCAAATTAAAACTGAATTTTTATGTACAAAGCAAAGATTTAAATTAAGTTTTAAATCTAATTTTAAATTATAGATTCAAGATTTAATTTGAATCATAACTGAATATAAGTAAGTTTAAATTCAAATTTTGTTTAAAATAACTTTAAAGGGATTTATTGTTTAAAACAATTTTTTAAAGAAATTTGAATTTAAATTGGAATTTGAATATGTAAAGAAATGTTTTAAATAAAGTTTAAACTGATTCAAATCTGATTTTGAATCTTTGATTTAAAATAAATTCAAGTTTTATAGATTTAATTATTTTAACAGTTTGAATGATAATGTAAAATTTGAATGTTTGAATTTAAAAAGAATTTGTTTTAAATCTTGTATAAATATCTTTTATAAGTATTATTTATCACATGATGTATAAGTTTTAAAACTTGGTGAAATTAAATTATAGTTTAATGGGTTGTTATACATTTAATTGTTAGGATAATTAAATGAATAATTAATTTAATAAATTAATGAAATGAATAATTACTCAAAGTAATTAAGGGTTTAAGGTTAATTATTTTTAGAATAATTAACTTGTAATTAAGAATAATTAATTAAATAAGATTTGATTTTAATTAATGATTAATAATTAATTAATCAAGCAATAAAGGATTGATTAAGTTTTAATTAACACTTAATTATTTAATTAATTAGGGATTAACTAATGGATTAATTGATGATTAATTAATTGGTAATTAGTAATGATTAAAATAAGTTAATTATTTTAGAAAATAATTAATGAATTGTTAATAGTTAATGAAGGTCATTAACTAAGGATTATTTAATAATTAATTAATATGATTAATTTTTAATTATTAATTAGATTAATTAATTTAAAGATAACCATTTGAGTAAATTGTTAAGTATAATTACTTATGGAAGTAATTGAGGAATTAATTACTAATTGTAATTAATTGAGTTTAGTTTTATTAGATTAAGTTAATTAATTCAGATTAATTAATTTAAAAATAATCATTTGATGATTTGTGTAGTATAATTACTTAATGTAATTAAACAAAGAGAAATTACTTAGAGAAGTAATTAATGGGTAATTAATTGATGGTGATTTGATAGTTGAAGTAATTTAAGTATAATTACTTTGTGAATTAATCAAGGGATTAATTTGAGATAATTTAAGGGATGCAGTAGTTTGAAGTGGTTTCAGATGATGGTGGTTTCAGCTGTTGGAGCACTGTGACAGGCAAAAGGAAGATTGAAGGGGATGTTGTAGCTATATGTTTGTGGATGAGTTGATCAGTGTTGCCCAGTGCTGCTGGCGGTTGTTTGTGCAATGTTGAAGACTTGAAGTAGATAAGTGATGCTAGAGGCACTGTGGGGGGAATGCAGCAGAAGTGAAATGCAACTGTATTCAACAGTTTGTAAACAGAAATAAAAATGTAATAGAGAATGGCCGATGTGAATGTAAACAGCGAAAAAAATGTAAATGCAATCTGTAAATGTAGATGAAAGGAAATAAAATACTTTTGTTTTTGAAATCGTGTATTTTTTTTTCTTTTTTTTAATACACAAATTCAAATGCAAAACAAACAAGATAAACATGTACATAAATCAGATCGCACCAAAAACATACACACACAACAAACAATTTTTTTTTAAATGCAAACACACATAAAACAAAAACATAAAAAAAACAAACTAATTCGAAAAATAGAAAATCAAAATCAAAGCAATTCCTCAACAACGGCGCCAAAAACTTGCTTAACGGTAAATTTTCTATTGAGTTGGAAAAATGCAGATAAATTTTGAATTAATTTTACCGCAAGTGCACGACGTACAAAAGTTAGTACGTGACGAGTACGGGTCGATTTGCATGGAACTATTAAGTTTAAAAATCTATTCAATCAAAATATACCAAATGGAAGGGAAATTGTTAACTACAAGCAAAATGAAGCTAAAACTAGAATTAAAATGATATTAAAAACTACGAGATTGGAGTTTAGAAGTAAATCCACTCTCATATTATAGTAAATCAACAAATAACTAATGTATAATCTTTAGTTTTGGTATTAAGTGAAATAATTGTTGCATTATCATAAGTATGGTTTACTTATGTTATTAATTAACATAACTTAAACCATCAAGCTATAATGCAACAAATAAACCACTCACAGATTCTCATGAAAATGAAGCCAAAACAAAAGCCATTTTATGTATGATCTATTTACTATTGTAATTAATAATATAGATCATCAATTTTTATTTTTATTTTTTTTCAGAATCAAAAATCAATTAGCAAATGATGATGTAAATTGTGTTTATGTTGAATAAGAATAGCTCATAATGCAACATAAGCTATCAAACCCACTTGTATAAACTTACATCAAAATCTACTCTAATGAAGCACAAATAAAAGAGACCATAAATCATAGAAATGTTGAAATTACATAATATTTGAGAGCTTCATTACCCCTAAATTGAAGTGATTTAGCTACTCATTTGTTTTATCAAATCAACACGGATAAGTTTTAACACTGGAAAGAAAGAGAAATAGAAATTAGACAAAGGAAATGAGATTAACTACTTGCATGAAATAACATCAAACTAATTGCATGAATATAAATCTAAACTATGAACATGAAAAGAAAGAGAGCATAGAAATAAACATTAATATAAAAGCAAAGAAAAGCATGTAGAAAATTAAAGAGAAAGAAGCTTCGAAGCCATTTTTATTTCATGTAACATTGAGCTTACAATTTGCTTGCTTAATTTCCTAAGTAAAATGAAAGGTGAAAAGATTATTTACATGTACATAAGAGGGTTATTTATACATGCATAAAACCATAATTCGATTTTTAGGGTGCTTTCTAAAATGCCCTTTAGGAAGTGTGACCACCAAGTAACCAATAGTCACTAGTAATCCATCATTTAATGTGCATGAAGCTTTAACCTCCACTTAGTTGTCCATTAGCGTCTAATTGTTGATTTAGGTAAGTGGATGGGTCCTCGATGATCATGAACTTGAATTATTTCTTCTTCATTCCATTGTATTCCCTTATGCATGCATATATCTTCATGAATCCCTTTTCCATATGTATCAAAATTTTCTATAAAAATCATAAAAAACGTCCAAGTAAAAGTTCTCAATTGACACATGCACAAAAATGATCATTTTGCCTCTGAATGAAGATGAATATATGATGATCTGAAAATAATTGAATTTTGGTTTTAAAAATGTTAAAATATGCAAATATGACTTTATTTGAATAAAAATAGATAAAATATGGATGCAAACATATGCATATTTAAGTGCATATCACCCCACTCCTTGCGGTGATGTGTTACGATCGGCTAGAAATGGTAAATTGGTAGATGTAACCAACCAGCTTTTTCAACCCTCGAAAATCGACACTAATACTTCCACTGTATTACATGCCGAGCAATCGAATTTCGTAAAACCCGATTGTTAGGGGAAAGAAAGAAGAAAGAAGTTAATAAGAAACTAAACAACATATAATCTCACAGCGGAACGAATAATCTATAATATACTATAAATCTTTACACAAAAATGAAACTGTAATATACATATATACATACATCAATTAGAGTATATTATCCTATTTCATCCTGGAAAGTTATAACAGTTTGTCCTCACAACTGCTGATAACACACCAATGAATATAACGGAAAAATAACCACCTATGTGAATACGTCTCTAGGCCTCCAACTCATCTCTTGAAGCTCCAAGCATCTAAACTTATCTGTAATATACTTGATCTGACCTGCGTAATTATAATAAAATAACACTCGAGTCAGTCTGGAAAACAAGCGTGGGAAAAATAAACCAAACTGGATTTGAAGTTATAAGAAATCTTTGAAATCAAAGGTATCACGTTAGACCACATCACACACAAACATGATGGGTTTTTACCTTACGGTAACTAAAAGACTTTTATGGAAAATCCAGTGATATTATAATAATGTCTAGGGATACAATGTAAAATATTAAAATAGCTGAAATCTTACATCTTACATTTCAACATAGTTGGGCGTAATCAAAACTGTACGACGCTTATTAGAGAATGGATTCCATACAATGACGGCACTGGGTTACCACCTATCACAGTGCACCTCTAGAAAAATGTTCTGAGATCGAACCTATCGATCCCTGCCAACACAAAACCTCCTACCCCTTGCTGGATAGTACCTAATATGTCATCACCTCGGTTGTTCCCAACCTTTTTACTGAGATTTCATGCACAATCAATCCATAATTATGTAGATGTAGGGTATCTAGAAAGGTGAGAACATAACCTAATGGGTGCGACCCATTTATCCTTGCCGCATCTCCCCTGATTTTTAGTCATCCCGGTTGATGAGCCTTGGGGCTACGTTTTACCTTTTTGAATTGCACTTTCACTTGGAATGCTAGCACTGCCTTTTAGGCAACAATGATATGATATCATTCATCTATGCAAGTTGTTCTGGGTCTGAACAAACCAATCTTTTCAAAGATCACTGTCTTCATTATTCTCAAGATTTCACAATTCATAATGCTCAAATCGGATCAAAGTAGTTTTCGAATAATTAAATATGATCTTGGTCTCTTCGAAACGATCAACGAATTTGGCCAAATTTGATGATCGATTATATAACTATCAAATTACACACTTAAGCAGTCACGAGGTCCATATTATAAATCTTTCAAAATAATTATTTCAAAATATCTTTACAAATATATATATTCAAATTTCTTCCAGTATTTCAATATTTGGAAACAATTTCAGTTACTTCAAATAATTTCCAAAACCCTCTTTTCAATACTTAGGAGAATATTTATAGGCATTTTCTCAAAAATCATTTTAATATCAAGCTTAGCAAATATTTCACAACTTATCACATAAATTTCCAAAATTATTTATAAATTTCTTTTTTTACAAATTTCCAACCTATTATACTCTTTTATAAACCCAACTAATAATTAATAACTTCTTTAATGAATTCAGATTCATTTTCAAAGTGCCCATATTTCAACATTTTGGAATTCCATTTTCTCCCAAATTCTCTTATAAGATTCCTCTTACCAAAATCATATCCGTTAAATAAACCCTGTTTACAATCTTGAGAGGATTTATAAATAAATTTCAATTTTTTCAAAACTCTATATACATGATAAGTATTTTTAAAGAATAATAATTTATTTTTAAAACACGTTTAAGTAAATATTTAAAATATCAAAACACTTTAAATAAACATCGATAACTCATTTCCCATTCATTTTTAAATAAAATCAATCGATTTACAAAGCTAATTACAAAATTCAAATTTATTATAATTAATATTAAATATTTGAAAAATCCTCTTTTCGTAATATTTCAATACTATCCAACGTTAACTATATAGTTTAACCCATTTTAAAGACAACTTAATTTCTCGACAAAAAAAATCTATTTTTAAAATCCAATATTACCAATTTCAATTTATAAATCCCTCTCGATTCATGTCACATTGATTACATTTCAATTTCATAACCATTCTCACATCTCAAAAATAGAATCCACTACTTTTCCAAAAACCGATTTCCATATCTCAGTATAAATTCACATTGTGAATTTATATTTCCAATTTATCAACTAATAATAATTTCACCTTATTTATAAACATCTTTTGTAAATCTATGAACTCATTTGGGTTTCACTTGTTTATAAAAATAATCTTATTTATAAAATTTCATTTATGAAATCCATTCCTTTATAAATCCCATTTATTTTTCAAATCTATTTTAAATATCGATTTCAACTCCCTTTCCATAAATCCAGAAATATCACTTAAAATCCATTGTTAAAAATCCCTTATAAATTAGTTTAAATATCGTATTAAAACATTTTACGAAAAATTGAGTACAAATCCCAAAATCAAATCATTGTTTTATCCAAATCCATTTCCTTTAAAATAATCCAAATTTCGATATAAATATTTTTATATCCAAAATCTCCTTTTAATTCCTTCAATTTGAAAAATATTATTTATGGTTTAAATACCAAAATTAAGGCCAGTGCTACTATAGCATCCAATAAATCAAATCATAACATAATCTATAATAGGTTATCGACACACATCATATAACACTGTATATGAAATTAAAATCAACATTTTTGAGGAATCCAGTTGGATCCCTCCAACCTGTCTCCCTGCACCCACATATGTTATATAACATAAAATAATAATAGTTCCACTTCAAGGTGTGATGTCACAATAAAAAGTGTCATCCGCTATTATTCGGGGCACGTAATGTCTCATCCACTCCAATCGATGGGAATATTCTGTTAGTCTGTGAGATGATGGTTTTGATGATGACAACCTTAGAATAGTTTATAAAATATAAATACTGACATTATAAGTTTAGATATATATATATATATATATATATATATGTATGTATGTATGTATATGCAGGATTTAACCATGCAGGTACCAAGAATGAAGACTGTATAGTATAGAGATTCAAGATATCAAGATAGAAGACTCATGAGCATCAAGATTATCAAGAGTTCAAGATTTCAAAGTTAAGTATTTTTTACTATTAGAAATTTTGTTAAAACTCATAGAAAAGCACTGGCATCTTAAAATCCAATTTATTCGTGGAATGGAATCCACTTCGAGCCTGTTAAAGGGATGGAACCCTAAGTAGGATGGAACCTACGAAAAATCTATTGGAACATTGTTTTGTATCCACTAAACTTTTTATTCCAAATGAATTTTCAAAATTATGTCATGTTTTCAAAATGTTTTCAAAACTTTCCTTTTAAAAGATTCAAAACCCTCTATCCTGATTTTAAATAATTTTAGCCTCAAAATTATCTTTAATTTCAAAATCAATTTACTCCTGATTTTAAACTATCTTTTAATATAATATATTTAACTTTTAAATATTTATACTTAGATTTAAAATATAAATTAGAGATAAATTCTATATATATTATTCTCTATATTTACTTATGAATTTTAACTATATTCAAGTATATTTATAAAGTTTAAATTAGTTTTAAATATAAGATAAAGGTTATTTTCAACGAAAATCAAAACATCAAAAAAATGCTTTGGGATGTCGACATGCCTATATACCCCATGTCGACATAGTGTCAGTTGAGTTCAAAATTTAAATTTCAAAAGAAGTGTCTATTCGCCATAACTCTTCACGAATGTACATGGCTGTTGTTCTTCTATAAATAGGGGTTAGTTTCAACGAATTTAACATCAGATTTTTTGGTTTTTCACTCCTCTTCTTCTTCTTCCACATTTCTTAATACATATTCTTACCATTACTCTGCCGAAATCAACATTGAATCAAACTCGATTACTTCTAGTTTGATTCTCTATCACTATCTCTACAAGGTTCTCTGTGCTATTCAGAGTTATAGACTTATTTGTAATCTATTAAGCGAGAAAAGGTGTGATTGTAGCCTTTGAAATCAATCAAAAGAGAAAAGGAGTGATTGCAGCCTTGGTAAATCAATTGGGTAAACTTGTGGCCCGGAAATCAAGTATCTCTACCCAGAGGATCGAAATTCTAGAGGGTGTACCTCGTAGCCTTGAAACCGAGGGTGTAATTGTACAATTTCTTTTGAAAGGAAATTCGTACTTGTGTTGCGGGACTGGATGTAGGGTAATCCGAACCAGTATAAAATCCGGTGTGTTCTTTCCCTTTTATTTTATTTCTGCATCTGTGTGTTTCTGTGATCATATCTGTGTCTGTATATTGCATACATCGGTGTCTAAATTAACAAAAATCGAAAAGATTTAGTAACTCTTTATTAACACTATTCACCCCCCTCTAGTTTTAATCCTAGCCTTAAGATCCATATTGGGCATTTCTCACAATTGGTATCAGAGCAAGTTTTCAAAGTTTCATAATCTGATTTTTGAAAATTTTTCAAAATGGCTACCAACACTAGTATCCCTGTCACTAGTTCATTTGTAGAGGGTCAGTCTACTGTCAGACCACCACTTTTTAATGGCAGTAACTATGCATATTGGGCATGTAGGATGAAATATATTTACAATCTATAGGATTAGACACTTGGAATATCACACAAACTGAATATTCTGAACCCACAACTAATTTTACACAGTGGACTACTGAGCAAAAGACTTTTGCACAAAATAATTCTAAGGTAATGAATATTCTGTTTTGTTCATTAGATAGAAATGAATTCAATAGAGTGTCAGTTTGTAATTCTGCATATGAAATCTGAAAAACTTTGCAAGTTACTCACGAAGGAACAAGCAAAGTTAAACAGACCAAAATTTCCATGCTCAAAAATCAGTTTCAATTATTTAAAATGAATACTAATGAGTCTATCTCCGATATGTATAGTAGATTTCAGGATATTGTGCATTCTCTAATATCTTTGGGAAAGGAATTTTCTGAAGAAGATCAAGTCAGAAATTTTTTAAATTCTCTAACTCCAGAATGGGATCAAAAGACACTTGCGATCGAAGAGGCAAATGACATCAGTACTTTAAAGATAGAAGAATTAATTGAAAATCTAATGTCGTATGAAGTTCAAATGACCAAGAGAAGAGAAAGTAAAGCATCTGAAAAGAAATCAATGGCATTCAATGCATTAACCGATGGATCAGACTCAAACTGCGATAATGATGAAGAGATAGCCTTTATGACCAGAAATTTTAGGAAATTCCTGAAATATAGAAAGATGAATAATCTCAAGAGAAACAACTATAAGAATTCTGTAAATCAGTATGTAGTGCCAAATAATGACAAATGTTACAACTGTGATAAACAATGTCATTTCAAGAGAGGCTGTCCGTATTCAGATAGGCAAAATTCTCCTATGAACAATGATCCAGCAAAGAAACAGAAACGTGCATTTACCGGTACTCTAGATGACTCAGACTCATCCTCAAGTGATGATGATCAGAAGACAAATAATTCGAATTTGTGTTTCACAGCTGTTCATGACTCCGACCAATTCAAAAAGACGGATTCAGAAAAAGGTACACGTTTACAATACAATTGGTTGAAATTGCTTGCTTAGAATTAGTTGCTTGATTGTTTGAATGATTAATTTTGAATTGGTGTGTTGTTTGAATTTTAAAATTTATTTTCTATTTTTTATTATTATTTCATTATTTTATTATTATTTTCATTATGTTTTATTAGTATAATAATATTTTCTGAAATATACTTGAAGTTTAATAATATTTCAGATATATATATAGACATTAATAATAATAATATTTATATATATTAGAGAACTTAAGAAAAAAAATCAATTCATGAAAATTCAAAGGCACATGTCGACATGGGTACCTGAATTTGAATTTCAAAATTTGAATTCAAATGTTTGAATTTCCCTCCACCTTTTCACTTCATTCAATTCTCTAAAAAGCTACTTTTTGACCAGAGAATATGTCATTTGAGAATCTATTTATTCACTATCTTTTATCATATCTTTTCACTCTCATTCAAATTCGAACTCTCTCTTCATAACTTCAAACTCTCTACTCTCAACTTTAATGGCTTCCTCAAGCAACCCCTCCACCATGAGAATCTCCAGAAAAATCAAAGAGCAATTATTCAATGATCTGAAGGCAATAAAAGCATACATCAATTATGCTAACTATGCCAAAGTTCATCTTGGAAAATTTGCTATTTTTCAAGATTTTTCTTCTTATGAACTTGATTCTCTTTTTGCAAACAATGGAGTTCTTAGTCTTATTGATGCTTCCCAAAATGATTTTGTTTGCTATCCAAATCTTCTCAAAATTTTCTTTGCTAATTTAAACCGTGGATTTTATCATGGAAATGAGGATGAAATTCAGTGTCAAAGGCACTATAATTGTTTTGAATTGTGATCTTTCGGGTACCATTCTCAATTGCAAGTGTACGAGAATGGATCTTTCTAATTTTAAAATCGATGAAATGATCGTGAGACATTTCATCACATTTTCGAAGGGATTGATAATTTTGAATTCAAAAGTCAAAATTTTTGACCAAAGACAAGGATTGTCAATCATCTTTTGCAACATACTTTGACCCTAAGATCGGGGAATTTTAACAATCCTACTTCAAAAGTTTGCAAAGCTCTTTTTTCTATTTTCGGAAATTATGACATAAATTGGGTGCAAGTTATTTTGGATGAACTTCGTCCTAAAAATCTTGAAATGGGTGAGAATACCTTATACCATGGAACTTATCTCACTCGGATTTTTAACTACTTTGGAGTGGATTTCAAAGGCGAAGAATTTGTTTCTAGAAAAGTTTTCAACTATTCCAACATTTCACTTATGAAAATTCCTTTTGTTTTTCAACCTTATGAGACCCTTGCCGAAAAAGAAGAGCGTTTGGAAGAAGAGGAAGATGAAGAAGAGGAAGACGAAGAAGAAGGGGATGAAATGGAAATTGAAGAAGAAGAAGAAGGTGAAACCTCTTTAGAAAGCATTGACTATCCTTCAAATCCGTCCACCAAAACCCTTCTCAAAAACCAAAAGACGATCGTTGAGAATCAAGGATTCTTAAAAGATCAGTTAGTAAGAAGTTGAACAAAATTTCATCCAAAACGAACAAGTTAATTTCCAAAGTCAGTAAGAAACTTGGACTATCTTCATCTTTATCATCCTCTAACTAGTCTTATCTTTTCATATCTTGTTGTATTTGTTTTAGTTTGCTTTATTTCGAATGTTCATGTAGTTTGTTGTATGCTTAATCGTTGTATTATTGTAGTACGCAATGAAATGAAACTTCCTTTCTTTTATCTATCTTATCTTATCTCCTCAATAAATGTTAGTATAGTATACACACACACACAATATTTTTCACAAAATCAAATTAGTCATAATTTTTCACTGACCCATGTCGACATCCCCTATATGACCATGTCGACATGTACTGGTCAGAAATGACAATTGAATTTGAATTTGAAATTTTAATAACTAACAAATGTCTATTCATTTCAAACGAATTTCTACACCTATAAATACATGTTTCTTCCAGAATTCTTCATTGAAATTCATTTCTTATCATCTATATCCTTTATTTCTTTCATAAATTCAACTATGGCTAATCCTATTCACAATCTATCCGAAAATCTTGAAGAAACTCTTAATTCGTTCAAGAATATTCTCTTGTTTATTCTACAAAATCAGCATCACTTAGAATTGAGTCAAATGCAGATGATCAAGGAACAAGAAAGGCACTTCGATGCGATACGATGGATGATCTCCTCTCTGCACAAGGATGATAACGAAGCACATCCTCCTATCTCTCTCACCAATGACAATGATAATTGGGATGCTATTAAGGCAGGCCCAATCTTTGGAGAAGAAGGATGGGTGGAAGTTCCACGTACGTTTGATTCTTATTTTTTTCTTTGTTTGAATTGATTTGGTTTGGATTGATACTCTGTGTGGATTGATTTCTTGATATTGGTTTGAAATTTGTTGTATAAAACATATATATATATATACATTGAAATGTATATAGACTTTGATTAGTTATCATGTTCATAAGTATAATTATTTCTTAATCTATTTATTATATATTCCTTTGTATAGTTTATCAATGCAGGTACTGATGCCCAAGAATGAGGGGGAGTAAGTTTTTTTGTTGATGACAAAGGGGGAGAAACATAAAATAGGGTAGTTAGGCATAAATTAAGGGGGAGTTATTAGGATAGAAGTAATATTTTATAAACAAAGGTTGTCATCATCAAAAAGGGGTGATTGTTAGTCCGTGAGATGATGGTTTTTATGACAACAACCTTAGAATAGATTATAAAATATAAATAATGACATTATAAGTTTAGATATATATATATATATATATATATATATATATATATGTATGTATGTATGTATATGCAGGATTTAACCATGCAGGTACCAAAAATGAAGACTGTACAGTATAAAGATTCAAGATATCAAGATAGAAGACTCATGAGTACCAAGATTATCAAGAGTTCAAGATTTCAAAGTTAAGTATTTTTTATTATTAGGAATTTTGTTAAAACTCATAGAAAAGCACTAGCATCTTAAAATCCAATTTATTCGTGGAATGGAATCCACTTCGAGCCTGTTAAAGGGATGAAACCCTAAGTAGGATGGAACCTACGAAAAATCCAGTGGAACATTGTTTTGTATCCGCTAAACTTTTTATTCAAAATGATTTTTCAAAATTATATCATGTTTTCAAAATGTTTTCAAAACTTTCCTTTTAAAAGATTCAATACCCTCTATCCTGATTTTAAATAATTTTAGCCTCAAAATTATCTTTAATTTCAAAGTCAAATTACTCCTGATTTTAAACTATCTTTTAATTTAATATATTTAACTTTTAAATATTTATACTTAGATTTAAAATATAAAATTAGAGATAAATTCTATATATATTATTCTTTATATTTACTTATGAATTTTAACTATATTCAAGTATATTTGTAAAGTTTAAATTAGTTTTAAATATAAGATAAAGATTATTTTCAAAGAAAATCAAAACATCAAAAAAATGCTTTGGGATGTCGACATGCCTATATACCTCATGTCGACATAGTGTCAGTTGAGTTCAAAATTTAAATTTCAAAAGAAGTGTCTATTCGCCATAACTCTTCACGAATGGACATAACTGTTGTTCTTCTATAAATAGGGGTTAGTTTCAACAAATTTAACATCAGATTTTTTGGTTTTTCACTCCTCTTCTTCTTCCACATTTTTTAATACATATTCTTACCATTACTTTGCCGAAATCAACATTGAATCAAACTCGATTACTTCTAGTTTGATTCTCTATCACTATCTCTACAAGGTTCTCAGTGCTATTTAGAGTTATAGACTTCTTTGTAATCTATTAAGCGAGAAAAGGTGTGATTGTAGCCTTTGAAATCAATCAAAATAGAAAAGGCGTGATTGCAGCCTTGGTAAATCAGTTGGGTAAACTTGTGGCCCGGAAATCAAGTATCTCTACCCAGTGGATGGAAATTCCAGAGGGTGTACCTCGTAGCCTTGAAACCGAGGGTGTAATTGTATAATTTCTTTTGAAAGGAAATCCGTTGTGTTCTTTCCTTTACTGTTTTTATTTTATTTCTGCATCTGTGTTTGTTTCTGTGATCATATCTGCGTCTGTATATTGCATACATCGGTGTCTAAATTAAAATAAATCGAAAAGATTTAGTAATTCTTTATTAACACTATTCACTCCCCCTCTAGTGTTAATCCTAGCCTTAAGATCCGTATTCCGCATTTCCCACATGTTCAACCCAACTAATGTATATATACACACACACATACACAGACACAGACACACACACACACACTACTATATGTAATATAACATCCAACTGATAATATTTTATCAATTCATCCAATCAACCAATAAATAATTTTAACACTTTAAAATAAAATCAGCTATCCAAAGCGAGTGAGATTTATTCACATTTATTTTCTATTGTCGCCGAGGCATTCCGGTTTGGAACTAAACCTGGACGACGTTCAATTTTACCCCAAATATCCATAGTCTCCAAAACCATCCAAATCATTTCCTTTGCGAAGCTTTTGACGATACGAGCACGATGCAAAAGGTTTTGTTCCAATCGGACCTCGTATGGAGGAGTTATAGATTTTATAAGTTATCGATATTTGTTTTAAACTAATTGTAAGTTTTAAAAATTTATAGAAATGCCCTCAGTCATTCCTCCTCAGATTAACATCCCTGTACACGATGTTGATACATGGCCGTGCACGCTACTCCCTCGTTCCACTAAGAAGTGACAAAAAACCACCATCAACGTTCACCACACGCCGACGTCTACACCCCCATACCCATCAACTTCGGTCCTCACCCACCCTCCAAATGTGTCGAGAAGCAGCGACCCCCCGCCATGTCGCGATGATCAAAACGCGATCGGAGTCCACCAATTTGTGGTCGCCAATGCACCTTCCTCCCCCGAACCCAAATATCCAAGTCTCGACCCCAACCTCCTCGCCTAGCCGATGAAATCGCCAACCCTAGCTACCTACACAAACTACCGATCCCTGACTTAATGTCGTGTCCTCCGAAAACCCACCCAAAGACCCTAAAACCATCACCACATGCAGATCTCAACTCGACGAGGCAGTAGAAATTCGATTTAGAGTTTTTGATGGAGTACTAAATTTTATTTTTAATTTAGAAATGAAGGCTCCATTTCTTTTCTTATTTTTTCTTCTGTAAGCCACGTTTAAATAAAAGGGTTGGAAGAAGAACGTCAGCGTATAGAGTGGCTTGTATAGGTAGGTCGACTGAAGAAAGAAAGGGTTGTGTTGTTAAATCGAACAAAAATATATTATTTTAAAATTTTAATTTTTTTAGATATTTAATTTCAAACCCCGATCAGGCGTGCTGTCTAGTGTTTCTAATGTTATAACTCAATTTCGAACGCAATGTAACAAGTTTCGAGACCAAATTCGATCGTATGCGTACGATAATTTTTTAGACCCAATTATTATATTAAATTTCCGATATCAATTTCGATGCGTTTCTATCCCGTATGACCAAATGATGCATCTTATCGCTACTAAATTTAATGGCTTGTTATAACTCATTATTACGGACCCAATGACATTGGTTTCATCAAAATCTGAAACTGTGTCCTGAAAGGCTATTTTCACTCGTTAATTAATACGAGTTATTTTTAAAATCGAGTAAATCACCTTTAAATCCAATTTAAAGTTTTATTGCCTTTATTCTTATAAATAGAAATGCAGTAAGCCTTTGAATCATTTTTATCCAAATAAAAATCCAAGATCCAATTATCTAAACATTTTCAATTATTAAATCCAGCAAATAAATTATCCAATAAATCATTATATTTGAAATTCAAGTTATTAAATCTATAAAATTAACTTTTAAATATTTAAAATTAATTAAATATTCCAATTTTAAATAACCAAAATTCTAAGTCATTACATTTTTCCCACCTTAAAAGAATTTCATCCTCGAAATTGCGAAGGTATGAAAAATGTCCAAACCCATTCTTTTTCTAAAACAAACTAGTTGAAATAAATTCCCAAATCCATTTAAGCCTTTAACTTTACAAAAATAAATTTGTTGAAACCTCATTATTACTCTTACTAATTTCCAAATTCATCCATATATTCCAAATAATATTATCCATTCAATAATTTCAACTTATAACTCAAAAAATAAATTTTAAGTTATTAAAAAATTTCTTCAAAATTCCTAACTCTTTAAATTTTCGAAAAATTTCACCAGCATCTTCTTTAATTCCAATTTAGAAGTTTTATTACATTTATTCTTACTAATAGAAATTTAATAAGCCTTTAAATAATTTTTATTCAAATAAAAATCCCAGATCCAATTAATTAAACGATTTTCAATTATTAAATTCAACAATTAAATTATCCAATAAATCATTATATTTGATACTCAAGTTATTAAATCTATAAAATTAACTCTTAAATATTTAAAATCAATGAAATATTCTAATTTTCAATAACCAAAATTCTTGGTCATTACAGTAGAATCCTTCCTTGGGCATTGCCTTATGTGCCTTTTCATACTTATATCCTTATACGTGACCACTATGATTTGTTTTAGTGTTGTCTTATCGCGGCGCCTCCCTGACTACTGACGCTACTGGTAGTATCACAGGGCAACTGTAGGAAAATGCTTAAAAATGTATTAAGGGCGATTAATGTAAAGCCTTAACGCTAAGAAAAATATTTATTTTATTGATTGGACACTACATATATAGCGTATCTTACTACATATAGATAGTTTAACAGATCCTTAGGAGATAGAAAATCCTATAACATCTCTTAAGTTTTTGCAGTCATGTTGTACACTGTATAGGAGACGGAAAACCCAGTAAACCTCTCTGAATCTATCATATTCATGTTTACTTGTTGTTGATTTAACTTACATAAGAACTTTTAGGTCTGACTCGAGTGTTTCGTCTTTTCATTACACTCGGGTCAGCCTGATTATTATAGTATTTGAAGAAACTCTTCCTTGGAGATGAAGATGGAGCTTGCTAGATGATATTTACTATTATTATTCCACTGCATTATTTTGGTCGTTTGTTGATTGTACTCTAATTTTGTTGTAAAAATTGATTAATCAAATGTACATTGTAAAACAGCTCCATGAACTGTTTATTTGATTATTATATTTTGTCATTCAGCTGCGAGATTTTGTATTTCGCTTTCCTTCTTTTCTTTTGTTTTCTTATTAAACCCCATTGATAATCTGGCTTGTTGAATGATTTTGAGTCAGACATGTGTAGTTTATTGTCGACTTAAATCATCCAAAAATATGGGTCGCCACAATTATCTCATCCTAATAAACTCTAGGCTTTACCTTTGGGTAACCATTTTGGACTTACTTCACCCATTAGGCTAAGCCAGTAGCCGAGGAGGGTAGAATTGTAACAAACAAGTTTTTAAAACCGTAATATTGGACAAATTTAATTATAATAAAAGTATCAGAATTTAAATACTTTTATCATAATTAAAATTTTCCAATATTACATTTCCAAAAACAGAGTTGTCATAAGAATACTTAATTATTTAACCCGGAGCTTAGACACCACCATTCCAGACATCCATCAGATATGAAAGTTTAATAGTTACCCTAAATGCTAGCTAATTAGACTTCATAGACCATACAGACTTTGATACCATTGTTGGATCCTAGTCTGATCCGCGGTCAACAAAATGGGTAAATTTTAAAAAAATCTCTATTTGGATCTTAATAGGCCTATGTAATCTTTTAATCAACACAAGATCCAACCTATTTTATCAAAACAAAATCGGATATTATTTTAAAATTTTCATATTTAGTTAGTTAATCACATAAATTAAATTTATTAATATTTATTCCGAGTATATATCTAGTATATGTTCACATAGTAACATGATATCACAATGATGAATGAGCATGTGTTATATACACACATAAAGATATTAGGTTCTATATCTATTGGATATCCACATTTATTATACTTAAACATACAAGTGATAAATTCACATGCGGATGAGGAATATAAATGCCTAAGTATGTATAAATGTTTGAAAGTACTATGATATATGTCTATGGTTTGTATATACATATTGATAACACCATACACACACACATAAACACACACACACCCATATATATGTACGTTGGCATGTTATTATGAAATTAACTTTATGCAAAATATACAAAGGAGTTATTTAGAGAGATATATCTCATTAATTGCCTTTATGATACTAGATTAAGAATTCTAACTCTTCTTTAATGGATGTATAATGTCAAATCGAAATATTTCTAATTCCCGTTTAGATCTTGTAACAACTCGCACCTTACTGATTCCGAATTTTCGCTAAATTAAAAATTCAAGTCCACTAGCATATGGATTATTAGTATTGGTATCCTATAAACAAAAAAATATATCAGATAACTATCATTAAGAACTCACAGTGGAATAAATAAATATAATAAAACATATACATATACTAACCGAGGTTGATACTGGTAACTTGTACCTATGTTAGTACTGAGCATGCAAGGCAATATGTCTTTCAATCATTCCCGCCTTATGCCAGTACCTATCCCTCTAAATCTAACCTATGGGTTGTAATGAGGAGGGGGTCAAAACAACGTTCCGATGACTGGTAAATTACATAATTTATCCATAACACTAGTTTATATCGATTGTTTTCCGTTATGTGCTATGTCTATTATTTAAGCTTACTTATTTTGACTTTGTGCATGTGTACGATACGCCTAACCTACTCGAGGACACAACAACATATATACATACATACATACATATATATATATATATATATGTGTGTGTGTGTGTGTGTGTGTCACGGTCCTACATGGACTAGGATACGTTCCTCACTAGTATCCGTAACTCCGCACTACGTCGGGCATCCACCATATGTATCTAGGCCGAATTGCTAGCGCATAATGAGGATCTTCCTGTTAATATCCAATAATGGCATTACAACTATTTAGTTGTATTCTATTTAGCTTTAAAGACTTATCCAGGGGTTATCTGGACTTGCCACCTTACTACAAACAAACTACCAAATAACTTTAAGGCGGTGCATGTCACATATGGATATTACACTAGTAGGAGGTGAGTTCATTTAGGCATAACATGAGTCTTTCTAATGGCCGCTCAAGGACCGATGACGCTCTCGACCTATATGTGCAGCCCTACTCCTTGTATATATGGTACCAACCTTGCTGACATAACGTCGAGCCTATGCTCACCACTCCATTTAGATTGCCTAATGCAATCAAGGAAATTTCTACTTATTACTTAATACCCCTATAAGGATTTAAGTAGACCCAACTTGGGGGTTTAAGACTTCAAACCAACGTGAACCCACTTTGGTATATTCCCTTCACTGATACAGGATCGTATATTTCCATAGGTCCTACAATTGGAGATGTCTCACATTAGCATAATATAACACAACTGTTGTAGCTCCTTTTGGAGGGCATACTTTTGTTATGCAGCATTACTAACCTTATAGTCTAACCCTTACTAATAACTAAATCATATAGTTAATTTAAATCATTGACTAGACCTAATAATTCACATCCGTCATAAAGGTATACATGAGGCTATATAGTTTGGCTGTACAATTTCCTGCCTCCTAAGTTCAATTATTAGTATTCATTATTTTTACATGAACTTACTTTTTACTTCTTTAATACTATTAAATGTCATTTATTTATTTCTAACTTAACAGATTTAGTAATTCTTATTGCATAATTTCCAATTAGTATACTTAGATATCTCCACTGTTCCTTTTTAACTAATAGTTATACTTCTTTAATTGTTATAACTTTCTCAATTTCTTATTTCGTTGTCTTAACTACTTCCACCGCTTATTTTTTATTTGCTAACTTGCTTTTAAACATGTATGTTAAATTAACAATGGAAATATTGTCACTATTTCTATTTATAATATTTTTGTTTCACCTTTAGGGATTTCTATATTTTAATGTGTTAGAACTACATCTTCACAAAAGGTAATGTTAACATTGTTATTTTCCATAAATTTCCTAAAAGAGGATTTATGTTATGTTATTATTGAAATAGACAGTAAAAAATATGTTAACATCCCTATTTTGTACAACTCTTTCTTTTTGTCATGTTCCTTATTATTTCAACAATACTCCTTCATGCACAATTATAGAGTTGGATAATTTATAGAAATTTACATTGCAATGTAACGACCCAGAATTCTAGTGAATTGAAATTGGAATATTTAATTAATTTAAAATATTTAAAAGTTAATTTTATTAGTAACTTAAATTTCAAATATAATGATTTATTGGATAATTAAATGGTTGAATTTAATAATTAAAATCTTGGATTTTTATTTGGATGATTTAAGGGCTTATTAAATTTCTATTAATAAGAATAAAGATAATAAAAACTTTTAAATTAAATTTAAAAATGATTTAACTAATTTTGTAAATAACTCGTTTTAATTTAATATATAAAAATAGCCTTCGGGTGAACAGTCTCAGAATTCAACAAAATTAATTCCATTGGATCCGTAATAGTGTATTTTATCGAATTTCAAATTTCGTGGCGTATGGATTTACCGTTTGGTCGTACGGGATAGAAACACGTTGGAAATTTATATTAAAAATTTAATATAATAATTGGGTTCAAAAAGGCCATCTTCTTCATACGATCGAATTGGGTCTCGAATCTTGTTCCATTGCGTTCGGAATAGAGGTATAACATTAGGAATGCTAGATGGCACACCTCGATAGGGATTCAGGATTTTAAGTTACTATAAGCGAGATATTTTGAACTTAAATAATATATATTTTTATTTGATTTGACTTTACCTACCCTAAACCTTCTTATTAGCCACCCTACCTACCTGTACAAGCCGCCCCTGCACACAGCCTTTTTCTTTACCCCTCTTATTAATATGCGACTTTACAGAGAAAAATAATAATGGATGAACTTTAAAAAAAAATATCTTTCAATTTCTATAAAACAATAAAATCTGAAACTAGTCTTAAAATTCATATTTCATGGAGAGCTTCGACCTGAGACAATTTTTGTAAGATGTGGCCATTATCGGTGATGTTCGACAGTAGAAGTTTCAAGAGTTTCAACTATGGTTGCGAATTTGTAGAGGTACGGTGCTCGATTTGGAAAAAAGAGGTCGTATTTGGATTTGGGGTGACGAGTAGCACTTGCGGCTGGCTTTTGGGGGTGTACGTCGCCTTGTGGCGATCTTCCCTAATATGGGAGGAAAACGTAGCCGTGATGTCGTGTATTGAAGGAGGAGTGCGGAGTCGTCGTGGTGATGTTGATGGAGTTGAGTTCGAGGAGAGGAAGATTTTGGCGTCATCAGATTATGGTTTAAGCGAGTGGCGTTTTGTATCAGTGAAGGCTGTGCATATTTATGTCATGCATGCATAAGGAAAAAACAGAAGAGAGAGGAGGAAGAAGAAGGGAGGGGAAAGGTTGTAATTTCATTGAAGTTTAAATTGTTTATTTATTTTTATTTGAAATGTATCGTTAACTTATAAAAACCGTATCTCCTTCGTACGAGGTCCGTTTTGGATGAAATTTTTTGCATTGCGATCGTGATAAAGAGAGATTCGAAATGGAATATGTTTGGATAAATTTGCAGACAATGCAAATTTGGGCTAAAATTAGAGTCGTCCGGTTTTAGCTCCAAACTAGAACGCCTCGGTGGCAACAAAAAATAAATGCGGGTAAATCTCACTCATCTTAGATAATCGGTTCTATTTTAAATAGTTAAAATTATTATTGGTTGATGGGAAGGATTAATAAATTATTATCAGTTGGTTGTTATGTTATATATAGTATATATAGTAGTTGGATATATTTCCGTCGATTGGAGCGGATGAGACACAATGTGCCTCCCATAATAGCGGATGACACTATATTACTACGATATCCCACCTTGAACTGGGATTGGCATTTTATGTTATATAACATCTGTGGATGCAGAGAAACAGGTTGGAGAGTTCCGCCTATATTCCTCAAATACGTTGATTGTTTTTTTCATATATAGTGAGATATAATGTGAATGGATAATCTATTATGGATTGTTATTTGATTTGATATATTGGATGCTATAGTAGTACTGGCTCCAATTTTTAATATTATAAATACCATAAATAATATTTTTGAATTTAAAAGGGAAATTCAAAGGCGATTCTGGAAATGAAATTTTTTATATTGAATTTTGGGATTATTCAAAAAGGAATTAAATTGGATAAAATAAATGATTGGGTTTTGAATATTTATTAGCTATTTCATAAAATGGTTTCAAATAGAGAATTTTAATTGGGGATTTTTAAACAAATGGATTTTGAATAAGATTATCAAAATACGAAATGAAAGTTGAAATCGAGATTTGAATGGTTTTGAAATATAGTTTGGATTATTTAAGAAATAGATTTATAAGTGGAATCTTAATTAGAAATCGAGTTATAAACAGATTTTTGTAATATAAACCTATAGAAACTCGGAAGGAGTTTATGAAACTTATAAATAATGTTATAATAAAGTGGAATGATTATCATTTGATAAATGGGAAATATAAATTCACAGTATGAATGTAAAATGAGATATGGAAACCAACTTAGAAAGAATTAGTGAATTCTTTTTTGGAATTTGGGAATAATTGTGAAATTGGAAATGAGAATCGAATTGTGATAAATTGGGATATGTTTATAAATATAAAAATGGTTAGGTTGAATTTCAAAAATAGTTTATCATGAGATTTAGGTTTTTTAAAGGGGATTTCATTATTTAAATATTGTAGTTTTAAAAACTATTATTTATATTTAAATTATTTCGAGAAGTTGGTTATTCGATGTTTAATATTTTTTGAAATGAATTCTAATTTTTATAACGAGCTTTGAAAATCTATTATTGTTATTCATGAATGAACTGAAAATTTGTTATCATTGTTTATTTAAATGGGGTTGATATTGTAAATAATTACTTAAATATGTTAAAAAATTATTTTTATTCTTTGAAATACTTATTTTATAAATACAGAGTTTTGGAAATTGATTGAAGTTATTTATAGTACTCTCGAGATTTGTAAATGGTGTTGTATTTAATGGATGTAATTTATAAGAGGAAATTTTATAGTGGAATCCTGGAAACTTAAGGAAATTTCCAAAATGTCAGATACGAGAACTTTGAAATATGAATCGGAATTCAAAAAGGAGTTATAAATTGTTATTTGATTATAGATAAGTATAATCGATTATTTCTTTGAGATTGTAAAAAGAAATTTGAGATGGATTCCAGGAATTTATAAAATGAGGAATAAAGGGGTAGAGGATTCACACATGAATTTGTAAATGCTTATTAATTGGGTAAAAGGGACAATCCTCTTTTGTATGTAATTTTACTCACACATTCGAGATAAGCTATGAAAATTTCTTAAGTGTTGATATTATAAATGGTTTTAGAAAATAAACTTGAAATATTTTCCTAAGCATTGGAGTGGAAGGTTTTGGAAGTATATTAACTACAAAAGGATTTATATAGAAATATTTTTCTAAGTAAAGGGTTATAAATTGAAATTGGTTTTATTACTAAGTGATGATATGGTTTGGAAATATCATGTTATGGATATAGGATTTGAAATTATTTTCAAATATTGAAATATTGAAAGAAATTGAATATATATCTTTGTAAAGATATTTTGAAATAAATGTTGAGAGATTTTTAATATGGCCTAGTGACTGATTATGTGTGTGATTTGATAGTTAAATAACCGACTATTAAATCTAGCCAAATTCGTTGATCATTTCGAAAAGACCGGGATCAGATAGTGGAGGCGATTATTTTGGAGATTCGGTTTGTTTAGACCCAGAACAACTTGTGTGAATGATTTCTATCAGCACATTATCATTGGAGGGAAATGAACATTCTAAATGTAAATTTCTTAAAAGGTAATCGTAGCCTCAAGCCTCATCTACCGGGAATGATTGAAAATCAGGGAAGATGCAGTAAGGCTAAGTGGGTCGCACCTATTAGGGTATGCTGTCACCTTTCTAAATATCCTACATCTACATATTTATGGATTGGCTGTGATAAGATCTCAAAAAGGTTGCAAAGTAACCGTAATGACGTATTCGATACAATCTAGTAAGGGGCAGGCCGGTCTTGTGTTGACAGGGATCGATAAGTTCGATCTCTGTACATTTGGTAGACATGTACCGTGATAGGTGCCCCAATGCCTAGTCATTGTATGAAATCCATTCTCCAATAAGCTTGCATGGTTTTAGCTATATACCAGCATGCTGAAATGTGAGATGCAAGCATTTCAGCAATTTTATAGTTTATTTTCTATAAACACTATTATAATATCAAATGATTTATCTATAAAAGTGATTTGGTTATCGTAAGGTAAATATCCATCGTATTTACGTAAGGCGTGGTCTAAGGAGAAACCTTTGTTTTTCAAAGGAATTTTTTAGAATGATTAAATTCAAATTGAGTGTCTTTTCTCATGCTGGTTTCCTAGACTGACTCGGGAGCTATTTTATCATAATGCTTGGGTTAGACCAAGTATTACAAATTCAGGTTAGGATGCTATGAAGCATAGGAGACAAGCAGAAGGAGCCTCAGACGTATTACATGTACTTGATTATTCCCGCTGTGCGTGTAGGCTATATATTCAGCACTTGTGAGGACTAGTTATTATAACTGTCCAGAATTGATTTGTTGATTTTTGTACTCTGATGATGGTATCTATAGTAACAGTTATAGTTCTTTTTGTATAAAGATATGTTATTATCTATTATATATTATTCCACTATGATTGTGAGATTCCATGTCATTGTTTCTTCTTCTATCATCTTCCTCTCTTAGTTATTCGTCTTTTTATACAATTTATGTTAGACATGTACGGTTTAATGTCAACTCAAAGGGTGTGGAACTGCGGGTCACTACAGCAAAATACTTCATTCTAGTGAATTAAAATACTACTTAAATCCCAATCTAATTCCTAAAAATCTTCAATTCACGTTTAATAACATAACATTCAAATAACAAACCTGGAATTGATGTAAAGTCTCATTAATGAAATATTTATAACTTCTAGGGACTATTTTCACACTTACCATCCAAATTTAGGTATATACAATATTTAATCAGGCTTGACAACTCACACATATATAGGCAAACTTATAAATTTATTACACTTACATATTTAAGCCTACAACTCCAAAATTTACAATTAGGCATAAATGGAACAAATTCACAACGATATATATCCATTATTATGTAAAATATATAATTTTCTACTTACCTCTAAATTTCCAAATCTTCGGGTCTAAATGTGTTATTCCTAATAAACTTCCTTTTCATTATATCAAAATGTGTATCAATAGTATATACATATCTATTAGAATTATAGTTTTGAGAAGAGATTTGAATTAAATATAGATATGGATTTGGATTTAGAATTTACTTTTGGCTTTAGCGATTCAATTTGGCCCTATTATTCTTCTCTGTCGTTTTCTTATATTCTCCACTTATATGTCCGTTATCACGCCTTTTCTATGTATGTTTCGTATCATTCAGCTCCGGATCGATATAAACTTGGCTTCCTCTATCGATAAGAAATAGGCCAAAGATTATCAGTACGAAGCAGCAGCATGTAATCGATGCAAAGCATGGGTACGAAAGCTGATAGATGAATGGATACGAAGTATAGGTATAATAGTTGTCGGATGGATGAATACAAATAACTGGATGACTCTGTCGAATGGCATGAAAGGTGGATCTTTCCTGGATCTTCGAGACACGTCATCGATGCGAACTATATCGATACAAAGAGAGGAGAATCTGGAACTTTGGATCGATACGAATGCGACAGCCAACTTGTGAACACAAACTTGCATCGATCATAACTCACAATCTACAAGTTCAAATGTGATGGAAATTTTTAGAGGAGCTTCCTGATGCACTCGAGAACCTCCACGATCGATGTCAGCTCGATTGGACCACTTTTGGATTGATACGAATTGAGCATGCATCGATCCAAAATCACTATGGATCGATGCGGCGGGCCCACCTGCGCAAGAGAAGAGGTATTCCATATTTTGAGGCAGATATGTTCGAATCTACACCTATAAATAGCAGTCCAAGAGCTTTATAAAAGGGGATCTTCTGGTTCTTTTACACCATTATTTTGCCAAACTCCATTGTAACTCAATTATTATCAATTGTACTCTTATAACTTGCTAGTGATAATCAATAAAACAACAAATCTTCAAAGTGGACGTAGGACGGAGATAGCCGAACCACTATAAACCTTGTGTCTTTACTGCATTCCTTTTAATTTTCTGAGTGTTCTTCATATTTATATTCTCTGCACATTTGCTACATATGATCTGTGATTGTAAATGTGTGCTTTCATAGGCTATTGGGTGTTTGTGACCAATTTTGGCGCATACAACGTCTATAATTTATAGTTCATACAAATACTAGTTTTTTTTGGATAAAACAAAATGGCAGGGCTTCATTATTACTTCAGAAAATATGAGAAGAAAAGTGAAGGGCTATGCTTGAATTTATAAAGGTTTGAAAAAATTCCAGCTGTCAGATATACCAAAACCGGGTCATTAGTCCATGTTTCAATACACGCTGCAAGCCTATCACTGATCGACTACAATGTCCTCATCGGTCGACTGCCAGGATCGATCGATCCAAATTAAGGGGTCGACATGCCGCTGTATAAGTTAATTATTGATTTTCCTTCAGTTTTTTTCCTTCTACAATTTATTTTATTCGATATGATTAACATTGATTTTACTTTGCGGCTATGTGTTGGTTAACGTTAAATTTGCATTAATTAACAATATATTTTACATAATTACATATATAATTATTTCTGAGGTGAAATCTTCAAACTTTAAGAACATTTTCATTTGAACTCCGATCGTAAAACTTTATATTTGAAAATTGATCGAAAAATTGCCCATTACGCAATGGTGCAAGTTTTATAGCCAAATTCAAGAAATTTTAAGAACTCTATTTTTAGGCTTGGATAATTATTTGTTAATCATTTTTAAATTAATTATCATTCAATTTACGTGGTGCTACATTCTTATCCCCTAAAAGAATTTCGTCCCTAAAATTCCTCAAGGATCAAATCATGTAACAAAGCACATAATCATTCTAAGTTATTTAACCAATTAGTGTGCAACAAATTTTGCAGTCAATCACATACAAGTGCATGGTATATCACAGTTCATATGATATGTAAATTGAATCATACTAACTCGACGCCTTTTATATGAATGCATTCTTTAGAATAATTTTGAAAATATAGTACAAACTGTGAGAAATGCGGATTACGGATCTTAAGGCTATGATTACCACTAGAGGGGGAGGGTGAATAGTGTTAATAAAGAATTACTAAATCTTTTTGAGTTTATGTTAATTTAAACACCGATGTATGCAATATACAAACACATATATGATCAAAGGAACAAACACAAATGCAGAAATAAAATAAAAGCAGTAAAGTAAAGAACACATCGGATTTTATACTGGTTCGGAGTTACCCTACATCCAGTCCCGCAACATGTACGGATTTCCTTTCAAAAGCAATTGTACAATTACACCCTCAGTTTCAAGGCTACGAGGTACACCCTCCAGAATTTCTATCCTCTAGGTAGAGATACTTGATTTTCGGGCCACAAGTTTACCCAATTGATTTACCAAGGCTACAATCACACCTTTTCTGCTTTGATTGATTTTCAAGGCTACAATCACACCTTTTCTCGCTTAATAGATTACAAAGAAGTCTATAACTCTGAATAGCACTGAGAATCTTGTAGAGATAGTGATAGAGAATCAAACTAGAAGTAATCGAGTTTGATTCAATGTTGATTTCGACAGAGTAATGGTAAGAATATGTATTAAGAAATGTGGAAAAAGAAGAGGAGTGAAAAACCAGAAAATCTGATATAAAATTCGTTGAAACTAACCCCTGTTTATAGAAGAACAACAACCATGTCCATTCATGAAGAGTTATCACGAATAGACACTTCTTTTGAAATTTAAATTTTAAATTCAACTGACACCATGTTGACATGGTTACCCTAGGCATGTCGATATCCCAAAGGATTTTTTGGTGTTTTGATTTTCTTTGAAAATATCTTTTATTTTATATTAAAATTATTTTAAACTTTATAAATATATTTGACTATAGTTAAAATTCATAAGTAAATATAGAGAATAATATATATGGAATTTAACTATAATTTTATATCTAAATCTAAGTATAAATATTTAAAAGTTAAATTAAATATATTATATTAAAAGATAGTTTAAAATTAGGAGTAATTTGACTTTGAAATTAAAGATAATTTTGAGGCAAAAATTATTTAAAATTAGGATAGAGGGTTTTGAATCTTTTAAAAGGAAAGATTTGAAAAACATTTTGAAAACATGATATAATTTTGAAAAATCATTTTGAATAAAAAGTTAGCGGATACAAAACAATGTTCGCTAGATTTTTCGTAGGTTCCATCCTACTTAGGGTTCCATCCCTTTAACAGACTCGAAGTGGATTCCATTCCACGAATAAATTGGATTTTAAGATGCCAGTGCTTTTATATGAGTTTTAACAATTCCTAATAAAAATACTTAACCTTGAAATCTTAAACTCTTGATAATCTTGATACTCATGAGTCTTCTATCTCGATGTCTTAAATCTCTATACTGTACAGTCTTTATTCTTGGTACCTGCATGGTTAAATCCTGCATATACAAATATATCTAAACTTATAATGTTAGTATTTATATTTTATAATCTATTCTAAGGTTGTTGTCATCAAAACCATCATCTCACGGACGAACAATCTCCTCCTTTTTGATGATGACAACCTATGTTTATAAAATATTATTTCTATCCTAATAACTCCCCCTAAAACTAATAACTCCCCCTTAATTAATGCCTAACTATTCTATTTTACATTTCTCCCCTTTTGTCATCAACAAAAAACTAACTCCCCCTCATTCTTGGACTTCAGTACCTGCATTAATAAACTATACAACGGAATATATAATATATAGACTATGAAATAATTATACTTATGAACAAGATATCTAATCAAAGACTATATACATTTCAATGTATATATATATATATATATGTTTTATACAACAAACTTCAAACCAATATCCAGAAATCAATCCACACAGAGTATCAATCCAGACCAAATCAATCAAAGCAAACAAATAAAAATCAAACGTTACATGGAACTTCCACCGATTCTTCTTCTTCAAAGATTGGGTCTGCATTAATAGCATCCCAATTATCATTGTCATTGGTGAGAGAGACAGGAGGATGTGCTTCGTTATCATCCTTATGCAGAGAGGAGATCATCCATCGTATCGCATCGAAGTGCCTTTCTTGTTCCTTGATCATCTGCATTTGACTCAATTCTAAGTGACACTGGTTATGTAGAATAAACGAGAGAATATTCTTGAACGAATTAAGGGTTTCTTCAAGATTTTCGGATAGATTGTGAACAGGATTAACCATAGTTGAATTTGTGAAAGAAATAAAGGACATAGATGATAAGAAATAAATTTCAGTGAAGAATTCTGGAAGAAATAGGTATTTATAGGCGTAGAAATTCGTTTGAAATGAATAGACATTTGATAGTTTTTCAAATTTCAAATTCAAAATCAATTGTCATTTGGTTTGGGAGAAGGGTTTTGGTGGATGGATTAGGAGGATAGTCAATGCTTTCCAAATAGGTTTCACCTTCTTCTTCTTCTTCAATTTCCATTTCATCCCCTTCTTCTTCTTCCTCTTCCTCTTCTTCCATTTCCTCACGAGCCAATCGCTCTTCCTTTTCGGCAAGGGTCTCATAAGATTGAAAAACAAAAGGAATTTTCATAAGCAAAATGTTGGAATGATTGAAAACTTTTCTAGAAATAAATTCTTCGCCTTTGAAATCCACTCCAAAATAGTTAAAAATCCGAGTGAGATAAATTCCATGGTTTAAAGTATTCTTACCCATTTCAAGATTTTTAGGACGAAGTTCATCCAAAATAACTTACGCCCAATTTATGTCATAATTTTCAAAAATAGAAAAAAGAAGTTTGCAAACTTTTGAAGTAGGATTGTTAAAATTCTCCGATCTTGGGGTCAAAGTATGTTGTAAAAGAATTGACAATTTTTGCCTTTGGATGAAAATTTCGATTTTTGAATTCGAAATTATCAATCCCTTCGAAAATTTAATGTAATGTCTCACGATCATTTTCATCGATTTTAAAATTAGAAAGATCCATTCTCGTACACTTGCAATTGAGAATGGTACCCAAAAGGTCACAATTCAAAACAATTATAGTGCCTTTGACACTACTCCAAATTTCATCCTCATTTCCATGATAAAACCACGGTTTAAATTAGCATAGAAAATTTTGACAAGATTTGGATATGAAACAAAATCAGTTTGAGAAGCATCAATAAGACTAAGAACTCCATTGTTTGCAAAAAGAGAATCAAGTTCATAAGAAGAAAAATCTTGAAAATAGCAAATTTTCCGGGATGGACTTTGGCATAGTTAGCATAATTGATGTATGCTTTTATTGCCTTCGGATCCTTGAATAATTGCTCTTTGATTTTTCTAGAGATTCTCATGGTGGAGGGATTGCTCGAAGAAGCCATTAAAGTAGAGATTAGAGAGCTTGAAGTTATGAAGAAAGAGTTTGAATTTGAAAATGAGTGTGAAAAGATATGATAAAAGATATTGAATAAATATATTCTTAAATGACATATTCTCTGGTCAAAAGGTAGCTTTTCAGAGAATTGAATGAAGTGAAAAGGTGGAGGGAAATTCAAACATTTGAATTCAAATTTTGAAATTCAAATTTAGGTACCCATGTCGACATCATGGTAGGGACCATGTCGACACGTGCCTTTGAATTTTCATGTATTGATTTTTCCTAAGTTCTCTAATATATATATATATATATATATATATATATATTATTCTTATTATTTTTAATGCCTATATATATCTGAAATATTATTAAACTTCAAGTATATTTCAGAAAATATTATTATACAATTAAAAAATAATAAAAATAACTAAAAATAATAATAAATAATGAAATAATAATAAAAAATAGAAAAAAAAATTTAAAATTCAAACAACACGCCAATTCAAAATCAATCAATCAAACAATTAAGCAACTAATTCTAAGCAAACAATTTCAACCAATTGTATTATAAACGTGTATCTTTTTCTGAGTCCGTTTCGTTGAATTTATCGGAGTCATGAACAACTGTGAAACACAAATTCGAATTATTTGTCTTCTGATCATCATTACTTGAGGACGAGTCTGAGTCATCTAGAGTAGCAGTAAATGCACGCTTTCGTTTCTTTGCTGGATCATTGTTCATAGGAGAATTTTGCCTATTTGGATATGGACAGTCTCTTTTGAAGCGGCCTGGTTTATCACAGCTGTAACACTTGTCATTATTTAGCAGTACATTCTGATTTCCAGAATTCTTATAGTTGTTTCTCTTGAGATTATTCATCTTTCTGTATTTCAGGAATTTCCTAAAATTTCTGGTCATAAAGGCTATCTCTTCATCATTATCGCTGTTTGAGTCTGATCCATCGGTCAATGCATTGAATGCCATTGATTTCTTTTCATATGCTTTACTTTCTCTTCTCCCGATCATTTGAACTTCATATGACATTAGATTTCCAATTAATTCTTCTATCTTTAAAGTACTGATGTCGTTTGCCTCTTCGATCGCAAGTGTCTTTTGATCCCATTCTGGAGTTAGAGAATTTAAAATCTTTCTGACTTGATCTTCTTCAGAAAATTCCTTCCCCAAAGATATAAGAGAATGCACAATATCCTGAAATCTACAATACATATCCGAAATAGACTCATTATGATTCATTTTAAATAATTGAAACTTATTTGTGAGCATAGAAATTTTGGTCTGTTTAACTTTGCTTGTTCCTTCGTGAGTAACTTGCAAAGTTTTCCAGATTTCATATGCGGAATTACAAACTGACACTCTACTGAATCCATTTCTATCTAGTGAACAAAACAGAATATTTATTGCCTTATAATTATTTTGTGCAACAATCTTTTGCTCAGCAGTCCACTATGCAAAATTAGTTGTGGGTTCAGAATATTCAGTTTGTGTGATATTCCAAGTGTCTAATCCTGTAGATTGTAAATATATTTTCATCCTACATGCCCAATATGCATAGTTACTGCCATTAAAAAGTGGTGGTCTGACAGTAGACCGACCCTCCATAAATGAACTAGTGATAGAGATGCTAGTGTTAGTAACAGTACCAGTGTTGGTAGCCATTTTGAAAACTTTTTCAAAAATCAGATTATGAAACTTTGAAAACCTTGCTCCGATAGCAATTGTGAGAAATGCGGATTATGGATCTTAAGGCTAGGATTAACACTAGAGGGGGGTGAATAGTGTTAATAAAGAATTACTAAGTCTTTTAGAGTTTATGTTAATATAAACACCGATGTATGCAATATACAGACACAGATATGATCACAGGAACAAACACAGAAGCAGAAATAAAATAAAAGCAGTAAAGGAAAAAACACACCGGATTTTATACTGGTTCGGAGTTACCCTACATCCAGTCCCGCAACAAAAGTATGGATTTCCTTTCAAAAGCAATTGTACAATTAAACCCTCGGTTTCAAGGCTACGAGGTACACCCTCTAGAATTTATATCCTCTGGGTAGAGATACTTGATTTCCGGGCCACAGGTTTTCCTAACTGATTTACCAAGCTACAATCACACCTTTTCTCTTTTGATTGATTTCCAAGGCTACAATCACACCTTTTCTCGCTTAATAGATTACAAAGAAGTCTATAACTCCGAATGGCACTGAGAACCTTGTAGAGATAGTGATAGAGAATCAAACTAGAAGTAATCGAGTTTGATTCAATGTTGATTTCGGCAGAGAAATGGTTAGAATATGTATTAAGAAATGTGGAAGAAGAAGAGGAGCGAAAAACTAGAAAATCTGATATAAAATGCGTTGAAACTAACCCCTATTTATAGAAGAACAACAGTCATGTCCATTCATGAAGAGTTATGGCGAATAGACACTTCTTTTGAAATTTAAATTTTGAATTCAACTAACACCATGTCGACATGGTTACCTTAGGCATGTCGACATCCCAAAGGATTTTTTGGTGTTTTGATTTTCTTTGAAAATATCTTTTATTTTATATTAAAATTATTTTAAACTTTATAAATATACTTAACTATAGTTAAAATTCATAAGTACATATAGAGAATAATATATATATATATATATATAATTTAACTATAATTTTATATTTAAATCTAAGTATAAATATTAAAAAGCTAAATTAAATATATTATATTAAAAGATAGTTTAAAATCAGGAGTAATTTGACTTTGAAATTAAAGATAATTTTGAGGCTAAAATTATTTAAAATTAGGATAGAGGGTTTTGAATCTTTTAAAAGGAAAGTATTTGAAAAACATTTTGAAAACAGGATATAATTTTGAAAAATCATTTTGAATAAAAAGTTAGCGGATACAAAACAATGTTCCACTAGATTTTCGTAGGTTCCATCCTACTTAGGGTTCCATCCCTTTAACAGGCTCGAAGTGGATTCCATTCCACGAATAAATTGGATTTTAAGATGTCAGTGCTTTTCTATGAGTTTTAACAAATTCCTAATAAAAATACTTAACCTTGAAATCTTGAAATCTTGAACTCTTGATAATCTTGATACTCATGAGTCTTCTATCTCGATTTCTTGAATCTCTATACTGTACAGTCTTCATTCTTGGTACATGCATGGTTAAATGCTGCATATACAAACATACATACATATATATATAATGTCAGTATTTATATTTTATAATCTATTCTAAGGTTGTTGTCATCAAAACCATCATCTCACGGACTAACACTAACGACTTATATAAATACTGGAAATTCTATATGTATGTAAGTTTTCAAAAAAAATCTTTTTTTTGTGTACAAAATATCCTATACTTTTATGAATAAAAGTATGGTTCAGGCAATTTTGCATACAATCCCTACCAACCAATACCTAGCATGCAATTTTCTAACATCCAAAATTTGAAAACTTGGTTATCCTCAATTTATACTCTTATGCAGAAAAGGAATTTAGATTGAGAATTCCATATTTCCATCCTTCCCTTATATACCCATTCCATTGTAGCATTGAACCTCTCTTATTCCCATAATGCTTTTCTAATTTATCAAAGTAAAGTCCGCGTAATGAAATTTATTTATAAATTTTTAATTTTGAAAATAGACTTATTTCATAGGTTTTTGCTCCCCTATCGAAATTATATGGAAAAAGAAATTCCAAAGTTAAAACAGTCTTTTCTCTTGTCGCTAATTATATTTTACATAATGTCACATCCGCTGAACATTAATATTCATATTTGCTAACATGTTAACTTTTCCTATGCTGAGAATGTGGCATTTCAAAGATTAAAATTTCTTTTTCGTTCAAAATTATTTTCAGTTTAATTTTTGAAATAGTTATTCAAAATAAAGCTTTGCTTTTCAAAACTTTTAAAAAAACATTTTACATATAAAAAATCAATGATTTTTGAACAAAATTTTCAGAAGTATTTATTTCAACTTTTCAAAACAAAATAAGCCACATCCCATGAAATCTGGATTTAGTCAACAAGTTAATGTCCATGTTTGATTCTATTATATTCTAGAGTAAGTCTTCAAATATTAAAAAAAATCTTTTATTTTAGAACAATAATCATCACACAAGTTCATTTATAAATTTCAACTTTTAAGGTATAGGGATAACGACACACAATTTCGCAACAACCTTTCCCTATCCTTCGCTCGCTAAAATTTATATCCTAAAGTTTTTATACTTTTTATGATTTAATTTTATTTTCCTTTTAATAGCTAATTTAATAAATTTCCTAATTTATTTTATAAACTCTCAGTCTTTTATCTTTTTCTTTTGCGTTACTTAAATGTCTTTTATGAGATTTCCTTATTTATACCGTTTTCCAATAAATATAGCGGTCGATACTGAAAACAAATAAAGTGGAACATTTCTTATAACATCATATGCATTTTTTATAAACAGAGACAACCAAGGCTTACAACCCAAAGCCTAAAAGAAAAAACAAATGATGGAAGGAAAATAGAAAATTTATAACTAATCATACTATTGACTACGGGCTATGAAATGGTCCTACTCCTCCAGGAGACCCCGAACCACTACCACCAGCTTTGAATGATCAGAGCATGGAAGTTATGCATCTAAGTTCAGGACCCTGGTGCTGCTCAACTTGTATCTCATATAGCTCGACCTCGATCTGGATCTGGGAATCTCACATCGTTGCATACTTAGGACCATATAGTTATAGCTCTACAGCCTCCTGATTTGGCCATGAGCACACTGCACCTTTGCCTGCTCTACTCCCTCATGCGCTCCTATTTCTACAAGAGCCTTTCCAATACCCTTCCTCCTATAAGAGGACCTATCAAAGAGCAAGCACCTGCATTTGCACCCGCTCTGCTCAGAGTCTAACTCTGTACTATCTAAAGGTAGGAGTGAAAAGATGACAATATGGAATATAGTTCCTCCGTGCCCCAACTCTAGGGCCTATGCAATGGCACAAATAGCCTTGGCCCTATTTACCTCAATACCACCTATAATAGCACAGCTGGCCTTTGAAACTAGGAATAGATCCTGTCAAAACTCCTTGTCTTAGGGATAATATTATGCTTAATAATATGGGAGACCAGACGAGCTTAGTTCTGCATGTTGTTTGAGTGACACCTACTCCTTTATGGAAGATCTAATGTAGAATCGCTAAATCAGAGGACTTAACATCCTTCAAATCCTCTCCTACTGTTGGGATGTGCAGAATACCTCTAAACTACTTGTCAGTCATTCGAATCTCCAACCCCTTCACTTTCAATGTAATGTTGTTATCATCCTAGTCAAACGAATACTCTAGATTAGCATCGAATACATGCATACATAGCAAGTAGCATTCCCGCTCAAACTTTTTGTGGCTAAGGATCAATAACAGTCCTGTATCCATGAACATGTCCTCCAAACCATAAGTAGCGAAATTACCAAACTTCATCGGTCGTCCTTGTAGAAACACAAATTTCGCAGCCGCTTCATAGCTTTTTCCCTTTCTTCATCATTTTGGAACTGGGCGATTTCCTACGGAGTCAGATTTGGTGGCGAGAGAAATGTTTCTTCAGAGAAGTGCTATGATTTGATTTGGGGGAAGAAAATTAGGTTTAAATCTAGATGTAGCTACTGTTTTGGGTGGAGTGCCAGTGGTCTTCAGCTTGCTGTGGTATTGGAGCTGTCGGTGTGCATCGCTTAGGGTGGGGAGGGGGCGTCAACTGTTTTGAGGAGGGGGTTAAGCTCGAAGGTGAGAAATGAGAGAGATAAGAGGAAATGAGGGTCAGATCGGCCTGGAAATGACTATATGTCATGATCCAGGTCCGGTTCGTACATGAAACCCACCAACCAACTGACAAGTTATTTTGGGGCAATCAATCGTTAACGGTCGACTAGTGGTACCTAGGCGGTCAACCACTTATGGTTTGTTTAGCCCAATTTGAACATAGATCCTATTCAGGTTGGGTCGAACATAAACTATTTATTATAACCAACATTGTTTCATTTCGCTTCCGCCGTATTCACTTTGTTTTGGCTATTCTAGAATATTCTTATCTTTCCATAGCGGTGCACTCACCTACTGCTTTGTTTTTGGGTTTTTGTCACTTTTCCTCTCCTTTTTACCCCATCAAAAACTAATATCATTTCCTATTGTCCGCCCTTTAAAAGAATTTCAGAACTTAAATTTCTTCATAACTGAAAAAATCAACAAGCTATACATACGCTCTATTTTCTTTTTATTTCAAAAGAAATACCTCTTTATTAAATCTATTTTAACTGAAATTTTTTGTCTAAATAATCTTTAGTTTCTACTAGAAATTCTATTTGAGTAAAATATATTTACTTTTAAGAAATTTTAATGTCTTCCCACTTTTTAAAATAGGGTTTTCTACTTTTAAATGGATCCCTTGAAAATTATTTCAAATATTTTTTTCCAAACCTTTTGTTAAATTCTTTTATATGGGTCAGACTCAAAGTCGTTTCATTTGTCTCTTCTTTTGGACTTTTTCTCTTCCACTTATTTTCGACTTATCTCCTTTAAAAATATATTAAAAATCTGGTTATTGTCTTGAAGTGATTCCTACATACCCTACTTCAAGAATTAGATGAATTTCTTCTTTCGGATGTCTACAACATACGAACTCATTACTTTCCATCTTTTTGGATCTAACATACATCGTCAATCAACAGTCCTACGGGGATCTACTATCAAAAGGTAGCCTAGGCCCAACAAGGGAGTTAAGTACCATCCAGTTTTAAGGATCCTTCTATATGTCGCATATATGCTCTGCTAAAGTCAAGGCCATTCAATACGATTTATCTCTTACGGGGTGATCGGGATAGGCGTATATTGTTAACTCCATCGGATATTCGACTTATAGCTAATTTATCTATCTTTCATAATATGGTAGCAAGCACTTCTATAGTCGAAATTTGTAGAGTTTGATGTATAACATATATATAAAAATAAAAAATACAAATAATTCACTTAGTGCATTTTAATTCCTATGATCAATTAACCTAAGCTCCAGTACCAAGTGTAACAACCTGCAATTTAGTGGGTCTGAATTTTTGGTAAATCAAAAACCCAAGTCCATTGTAGTACGGATCATTGGTATTGCTGTCCTATAATGAAAAAATGTATATCTGGGAACTATCGATAAGAACTCATAGTATAATAAATAAATATCAAAACATATACACATACAGACCAAGGCTGATACTTCTAGTATCCAGTAACCTCGTCAGTGCCGTGCATGCATAAGGTAATATGTCCTTCCATCGTTTTCGCTTTGTGCTAGTATCTGTCCCTTCAAATCTTTCTTGCAGGTTGTAATAAGGAAGGGGTTGTAAAAATGTTCTAGTGATGGGTAAATTACATACTTTATCTACCACATTACTTTATACTAATTATTGAGAGTTATGTCTATTATTTAAGCTTAGTTATTTTGACTCTGTACATGCACACTATAACGACCTAGGATTTTGCCACTTTAAACTAGCTATTTAAATATATTTTATACTATAAACAAATGGATTTATATTTGAAAATAAACCTATTTTAATCATTTAATAATGATGGTAAAGTAATTTTCAAATTTTGTTTACTAGTATAGAAGTTCGTAGAAAAATAGAAAATATGATCGAAGAACATTTTCTGAATTTTCGACACCCAGAATTGTCGAATATGTTTTACATGTTTATGAAATATGTACACACATATAGTTAATAGGATTAGTAATAATAAATCTCACTTAAAATATATTAGCTTATATATATAATTTTTTAATTATGATGTAACCAATTTATGTTTTGAAAGTATATATATGCGCACACACACTTTACATACATATACATAAATGCACCATGCTTCTTTGCTTTCATCTTGGCATACACAAAGTAACCTACACACATGGAATGAGGGGTTCATGGTGGATGCCTGGGAGGGAAGGGGATGGCATGGTGATGGGACATTAAGACATGACGTATATACATATTTATACACAAGGTCATTTTAGTAATTCCACCACCTTTTCTTAGTCTATAGATATCACCCCACTTCCTAAAATTTCATTTCACAAATCCTACTTCATTTTCTCACTTCCCTGTTGTAGGATCGATTTCACCCTAGAGGGGGGGTGAATAGGGCGATGGTATAAATTATAAAACTTAATTGCAGAAGCTAATAAATTAATATTAACACAGATCACAGAATATTACGAGCACAGAAATAAATAGCAGAATAAAATGCAGACAGAACAACACAGAATTTACCCAGCTTCGGCAAAACCCTGCCTACGTGCTGCCCCCAAGGTTTCTACTAGAAATTAGAAAGTCCCTCGCTTACACACGTAAACTCGCTATACCCGCTATTGACTATCCTAACTCTACGCTCAAAACCCTGGCCACAACTCAACAACCGAGTTGTGAATTCCCAAACTACACACCGTAGTTTGTCTCCTAGTCACACGACTAGAAAATTAGCAGTTTGAAATTTAGATACAAATTTAAAAACGATTTCAAAATAACTTAAAAAAAACAAAGCCCTTTAAATATAAACTTAAAACCCCTTTTTATATCAAAACCCTATTCATATCAATATAAACAAAGCCGGCCCTTCTTTTCTTTATTAGTTGACCCGATACTTCTCAAATGGCGGCTTTGCTTCTGAATTAGGGCTTGTGAAAAATTTGGGGCTTTCGTTCCTCTTGCTCTGGAAATTTGGGCTTGAAGTCGCCGGTTTAAATTTGATCGATCAGTGATGTTTTGCGTGTTGCCTTGATCGATTGACTCCTCGTTCCTTACGCGGCTGCTTCGTTGATCAAATTCGCTCCTTGAATCGGTATTATTTGTTTTTTGCTTTTATTGATTTTTGCTTTCTGGAATTCGATGATTAAATGCCGATGATGATTAGGGTTTTATAGGAGTCAATTTCCTAAAATCATGTTCGTCTGATTTCTTCAAAATCTCTTGCGTTGCCATTCGATTATTGTTGGATGTTTGCGATGAATTCTGACTTTTTCAATATCGTATTTTTCTGATGTTCGACCCCCCACGGCTTTGAATTGCCGTGTTCATCACGGTGTTGATTTGTGACTTGGTCAATTTTTCATCCTTACTAGAATTGCGTTGATTTGCTTTGACCATGTTGATTTCGTGAGATTTTTTACTGCTGGCTTTTGGCTTTGAATCATTTCGTCTCTGGCCATCTTTTTCTGGTTGGTACTGCATTGCATTCTCAGTGATCTCCATTTCACTTTGTTGCATTTCTGATCACTGCTGTGTCTTGTTTCACTAGTACCAGTGATGTTGCAACTGGTTTAATGTTTGTTTATATACACTTCATCACTTCAGCATTGTATTGTTTTCACTTCTGGCCTGTTGTAGTTTGATTGTGTGATGTTATACTTTGGTCTATTGGGCTGCATTCATGATGTAAGTGGTCTGTACTTGTGTACATCTGGTATGCTGCAGCTTGCATCTTTGTTGCATTTGAACTGGCTGTTGTCTTTGTTTTTGGGTTGCTGCATATATGAACTTGCATTCATTCGAGTTCAGTTTGCACTTGTTCATCATGTAGCTTGTTGTCTTCATGTATAGTTGCTGTCTACATTCATGTTTGAGTTTCACTGCCACTTGATATTCTGGTGTACATTGAGTACATCCATACTTCTATGTTGTTTGTGTACTACTTTGGCTTCACTGTACATTATACTTGGCTTTGGTTCTGCACCATGTTGTAGCTGTACTGTCTTGAGCTCGACATTGTTGTTTACTTGCTTTGATGCATTCACATGCTGTCATACTTGTTCATGCTGCTGGATTTGATGCAGTTTGATTGTTTTGTAGCTGTTGATGTTCTTTGTAGTTTGTATCTGCATTGTGTATATTCATAATACATGTATTGTTGTTGGCTTCGGGTAACTTCGACACTTTCATCTCGAGCTTGTGTAATTTGAACCTGGTTTGGTGTGCATTGTGCCTTGTACTTGCAGTTTGGTCCATTGAGTTGTTGCAATTGAGTTCAAGTTTCTCTGTAACTTCGCTTTTTGCCTTGCATTGACCATGGCTTTTCTTGGTGGTGCATTTTGTTGCGGCCTGTACATGTATTACTAGCTCTGGTTCATCTTTGTTGCTTCACCACAGTTTGCATTTGCCACACTTGTGTTCCCTGTTATCAACTGGCCTTGTGTTGAATTGTTAGTAGTGCTTTTGTTTGATTTGTGAACACGAGTTGGCGGGGCAGTGCACACGTGTATAAATGTACACGTGTGTACTGCAGCCACTTATGTACAACCTATCCCTGATAAAAATACTGATATCCACAGATATTGCACAATCAAAAATGATGACGAACAACCCAAATAACCGAGGCAAACAATGTTTTCAAAATCATCGTTTCTTTCAAATTTCAAAAATATTTCTCTTTCAATTTTACTGCGTTTGAGAATATTTTTGCAGATTACTCAGATGCTGGATTCAAACCGGAATGCAGTTGAAGACAGAAACACGAGTGTGAGTGATATGTAGTGAGGTTAACTGTAAATATATTTGTGATGTAATCGTGATGTGATTGTAATCAAAGTTGTATAGTTATAGTGAGAGCTTGAAATTGTACTATTCAAAGATGTAATAAATATTTGTTTGAATAAAAATTCGTTTGAATTCAAATTCCGTGTTATTTATTTTATTCAGCAAATATTTATTTAATCTGTGAAAATAAATAGTATATTATCAAATACATTTAAACGAATGTATATATGTTTATTATCACCAAACAAAAATCATATAAGCGCATATTCAACAATCTCCCCTTTTGATGATAACAAACATATATTTAAGATTTTGAATATGTTAAATGTATTTGATCATTGATATATCCTAATTGCTCCCCCTATTTAAATGCTTCATTTCTACACAAAACTCCCCCTACATATATGCATACAAATAAAAATATTCAAATAGAAAATTATTTGTCCTTTGCTTGATTTTATTTGACAAAATCTTAACTTTTCTCTCCCCCTTTTGTTATCAGCAAAAGAATAATAGTGTTAGGGAAAATAGAGATAAAGTAATTGATATTAATCCAACATTAAAACTCAATTGAATATAAATATTAAATTTCAAAAAAAATCAAACAAAAATCGTAAATATTTTGTTAGGCGCATATTCCACTTTTAGAATGATAGGAATGATATCATCATATAAAACTATACAGTTGTGTCTATTTGTGGTATATTTATATCAGGAATTTGAATATCTACTAACCATGCATAACCGTTAGGACTTTTAAATGAGATTAGTAGTATTCCAATTTTATTTTATTTTTAAAAAAATGAATTCAAGTATCTTCTAACCACGCATAACCGTGAGGACTTTTAAATGGGATTAGAATCAACTTGTTTATTTTAAAAAAAATCAACTTTTGATATGCGTTCCATACATGCATAACCGTGAGGACTTTTAAATGAGCATGGAGGCACATAACAAATTCCAAGTAATTCACCCATGCATAACCGTGAGGACTTTTAAATGAGAGTGAATACTTTGGTATTTATTTATTTATTTTTTTTTTATTTATTTTTTAAAAAATGTGAAAATGAAAAAAAACGAACGATTCCTGTTTAAAATACCACACATCGACAAATTATATAGAATTTTGATGAGTGATGGTCGTTAGAAATATGATAGAAATCGAGATGGTCATGGAATTTTTTACCAACAAAATTTATGACTCTTGTTTAATTTGAAAAAATTTACTAATTATACCGTCTCGAGTAATAATATATGATAAATATCAATACTCATCAATTTTTCAATCACTATTTATTTCTTCGATGATTTGTATGGAGAAAAAAAATGTTAAATATTCAGCAAATTTCTAAAACACCTAGACTGAGTCGTAGTTTACAAAAACTATTTTCTGGTAGGGGTTTTGTAAAGATGTCTGCCAATTGAGAATCAGTTGAAATAAAATTTATGCAGATATTTTCTTTGGAAATATGATCTCTAATAAAATGATGTCTTACGTCTATATGTTTTGTTCGCGAGTGATGTACAGGATTATTTGTGAGATCAATTGCGCTTTTGCTATCACACATTAGTGGTACACGTTTAAAATTTAGGCCATAGTCATGCAAAGTTTGTATCATCCATAAGATTTGAGCAGAGCAACCGCTCAAAGCAATATACTCTGCCTCTGTTGTGGATAATGCAATACAATTTTGTTTTCTACTCGACCATGCAACTAATGAATGTCCTAACATAAAACATGCTCCACTAGTACTTTTTCTATCAACCAAATTTCCAGCATAATCAGCATCTGAAAAACCTTTCAATTCAAAATTATCATTTGATGGATACCAAAGACCAAATCGTGGGGTGTGCAATAAATATCTTATAATTCTTTTAACAGCTTTTAAATGAGATTCTTTTGGGTTAGATTGAAAACGCGCACATAAGCAGACAGAAAACATGATGTCAGGTCTAGAGGCAGTAAGATAAAGGAGTGATCCAATCATACCTCTGTACTGCTTTTGATCAACTGTCTTACCCTTTTCATCCTTGTCAAGTTTAAGTGTTGTACTCATGGGAGTTCTTGCTGGTTTAGCATCTTTCAATCCAAATTTGTTGACAAGTTCCCTAATATATTTTGTTTGAGAAATGAATGTGCCTTTATTGCTTTGTTGGATTTGAAATCCTAAAAAGAATTTTAACTCTCCAACCAAGCTCATTTCAAATTTTTCCTGCATGACTTTTTCAAATTTCTCATACAATAACTTGTTAGTAGCACCATAAATGATGTCATCAACATATATTTGAACAATCAAAAGATCATCGTTTTCATGCAACAGAAATAGTGTGGTATCTACACATCCCTTTTTGAACCCATTTTCAAAGAGATAAGAAGTAAGACATTCATACCAAGCTCTGGGAGCTTGTTTTAATCCATATAATGCCTTCTTTAGTTTGTATACATGGTTTGGATATTCATGACTTTCAAAACCTTCTGGTTGTTCAACAAACACATCTTCTTTTAAAATTCCGTTAAGAAAAGCACTCTTAATGTCCATTTGTCTTAGTTTAAATCCTTTGTAACAAGCAAAAGCTATCAATATTCTAATTGATTCTAGTCTAGCTACAGGCGCAAAAGTTTCATCAAAGTCAACTCCTTCAATTTGATTGTATCCTTTAGCAACTAGTCTAGCTTTATTTCTAATTATATTTCCAGATTCATCATATTTATTTTTAAAAATCCATTTTGTTCCTATAACTGGATAATCCTTAGGTCTAGGTGCTAGACTCCAAACATTATTTCGTTCAAACTGATTTAGCTCTTCTTGCATGGCCATGAACCAGTTTTCATCATTAAGAGCTGAATCTATGTTATTTGGTTCTATTTCTGAAATAAATCCACTATATAAGCACAGATCACATAGATTTTTAAAGGATGAACGAGTTTGTATACCTGCTATAGGGTTTCCAATTACCAATTCTGGTGGATGGTCTGTTTTGTATTTCAGCTTTTCTGGATCCAGATTTCTTATGACTTCTTGAGTTGTGGTAGTTTCTCTAGCATCAGCAGTTTCTTTTGGTTTTTCGAACTCATCTTTTCTTTCTCCTCTTCAACGTTGCTTTTGGATGTATCCTGATCGTCAATGCCTTCATCAAATTTCACATTGATTGACTCTACGATTGTTTTAGTCTTTTTGTTGTAGACTCTATAAGCTTTGCTTCTCGAAGAGTAACCCATGAAGATGCCATCATCAGCCTTTGCTTCAAATTTTCCTAACTGATCACCTGTATTAAGAATATAGCAAGGACATCCAAACACTTTGAAGTAAGCGATGTTTGGTTTTTTGTTGAACCATAGCTCATAGGGGGTTTTGTTAAGAATCGGTCTAATGATAACTCTATTCATTACATAACATGCTGCATTTACTGCTTCTGCCCAGAGATGCAGAGGTAGTTCATATTCATTTAACATAGACCTAGCCAATTCTTGTAAAGTTCGATTCTTTCTCTCAACTACCCCATTTTGTTGTGGAGTACGTGGTGCAGAGAACTCATGTTTGATTCCGTTTTCATCACAGAAAGTTTCAAATTCATAATTTTCAAATTCTCCACCATGATCACTTCTTAACGAAACAATAGAGACTTCTTTTTCATTTTGCACAAATTTTGCGAATCTTGTGAAGTATGAAAAAGTTTCTGATTTTTTAGCCAAGAAATATACCCATGTATATCTTGAGTAATCATCAACTAACACAAAGCAATATTTCTTACCTCCTAAGCTAGCAATGTCATTAGGTCCAAATAGATCCATATGAATTAGTTCAAGAACTCTAGAAGTGCTTACATTGTTTTTGGCATGAAACGATGATTTTTTAAGTTTTCCCAAAGTACATGCTTTACAGATGTTTTCAGTTTCAAACTCGTGTGATGGCAACCCTCTTACCAAACTTTTCCTTTTTAATTTGTTTAATAAGTTCATACTAGCATGCCCTAAACGTCTATGCCATAAATTCACTTCTATATCCTTAGCTACCAAACATTTAGAGAGGATGAGATCATCAAAAGATAGAGAATATATATTACCTTTCCTTTTTCCTGAAAATAAGATTTCTTTTGATGATTTGTCAACAATTTTGCACAAGTCAGAATCAAAGATAACATTCATACCTTTATCACATAGCTGGCTGATTGATATCAAATTGTGGTGCAGATTTTCAACATATAGTACGTCATTCAAGGTAAATGTATTGTTACCTACTTTACCTTTACCGACAATTTTACACTTGTCATTGTTCCCCATTGTGACTCTGCCACCTTTGTACTTTTCTAGGCTAAGGATCTTCGATTTATCGCCTGTCATGTGCCTGGAACAGCCAGAATCCAAGTACCATTGCTGTTGTTCCTTAGCCTGCCAGCATACCTACACGAGAAGAGAGTTTAGTGACCTATTTGTTTTTATAGGTCCATGATTGTTAGTGGCAAAATATTTAGAATGATAATTTTGTGGATACCCAAAACTATTTATAATTGTTCCCTTCGGCACCCAAATTTGTTTAACTTTGAGAGATTTTATATTTGTGCCTTTTGGAACCCAAATCGGTATAGTTTTCATATGTTTGGGTCTATACCAACAATTATTGTGATTGTGTCTAAATTTTTTACAAATTGTGCTCATAGAATTAACTTGATTAATATTGCTTTCAACAATTTTCGAATTATTATATCCAAGTCCTTGTCTAACCATATTAACAGTTTGCTTTCCTAATAGCATATTCAACGATTTTTCACTTTTTGAAAATTTATCTAAGGTCGTTGACAGTTGTTGGACTTGTGTTTTGAGAGATTCATTTTCGTTTAACAACTGTGTGCACTTTTTAATAGAAATCTCTCTCCTAGTATTTTCATTCTCTTTTAAAATCAGAATTTCATTTTTTTAAGTGATTTTATATTGATTTCCGATTTTTTAATTTCTTCTTCGAATGTTGGACACTTATCACACTTAGGGATTCTACATTGATAGTTCTTAACTAATTGATCAAGTTGTTTATTGCATTCTATCAAAGTATCCTTTTGAGATTCAAGTTTAGCATATTTTTCCCTAAGTCGTTCATAACAGCCATTTACTTCATGGAAATAAATTAGTAATTCAAAATGAGTGAGTTTTGATACCTCGCTTGGCTCGTCGTTATCACTGTCTGTAACTTCACCATGAAGGCACATGTTTGCTTTTTCACTCTCACTCTCGGTGTTATCACTTTCATCTTCGTCAGTTTCATCCCAAGTAGCCGCAAAGCTTTTCTTCTTTAGTTTCTTTCCTTGATTTGATCGTTTTTGAGGACATTGTGGCTTGATATGGCCGGGTTTGTTGCATTTGTAACAGATGATTTTCTGTTCTTCTGGGTTGTCTAGTGCTTTGCCTATTCTGCTTTTCAATTCATGATTTCGAGCTGGATTTCCGTATTTTCGATTCCACCTTTTGAATTTCTTTATTAGTAGCGCCAGCTCTGCTGCTCCATCATCATCATCATCATCATCATTATCATCATCACTTTCAGTTGTTCCTTTGAGAGCTATTGATTTCTTTCGAGTATCTCCACCTTCACCCTCTTCCTTGAATTTCATTTCTAGCTCATAAGTGGTGAGATTTCCGATGAGTTCTTCGACTTTGAGTTGTTTTAAATCTTTCGATTCTTGAATGGCAGTTACTTTTGCTTCAAAGCTTCGTGGAAGGACTCTGAGGATTTTCCGGACTATTTCCAATTCGGTGTATGTTTTTCCGAGAGCTTTTGATTTGTATACGATATTGGAAAGTCGTCCGTACATCTCTTTGACATTTTCTTCTTTCGCCATTGTAAAGTTCTCGTATTCACTGCTTAGCATGGCAAGGCGAGATTCTTTGACTTGAGATGTTCCTTCGTGAGTCACTTCTAGTATGTGCCATATTTCCTGCGCAGTTAGACAATGTGAGACACGATTAAATTCAAATTGATCTAATGAACAGATAATAGAATTCATAGCTTTGGCATTAGTATTCTGTAATTTATTTTCTAGTTCCGTCCATTGTTCCTTTGGTTTCTCTATTTCCTGGTCATCTACAGTTATAGTTGGTATTCTATAACCTGTCTCAACAATATCCCAAGCGTCAATGGTTTTCAAAAAAAATTTCATCCTATTTTTCCAAAAAGCATATTCACCATTGAACATTGGTGGTCTAACTATGGATTGACCTTCTGCAAAAGCATTATTAAAAGAAGCCATTTTAAAAATTCAAATTTTTAAACAAAAACTGATTTTTTTCAAAAAAATAGAATTTTTAAAACAAATGTTGACTTCTATTCCTAGCTCTGATACCACTTGTAGGATCGATTTCACCCTAGAGGGGGGTGAATAGGGTGATGGTATAAATTATAAAACTTAATTGCAGAAGCTAATAAATTAATATTAACACAGATCACAGAATATTACGAGCACAGAAATAAATAGCAGAATAAAATGCAGACAGAACAACACAGAATTTACCCAGCTTCGGCAAAACCCTGCCTACGTGCTGCCCCCAAGGTTTCTACTAGAAATTAGAAAGTCCCTCGCTTACACACGTAAACTCGCTATACCCGCTATTGACTATCCTAACTCTACGCTCAAAACCCTAGCCACAACTCAACAACCGAGTTGTGAATTCCCAAACTACACACCGTAGTTTGTCTCCTAGTCACACGACTAGAAAATTAGCAGTTTGAAATTTAGATACAAATTTAAAAACGATTTCAAAATAACTTAAAAAAAACAAAGCCCTTTAAATATAAACTTAAAACCCCTTTTTATATCAAAACCCTATTCATATCAATATAAACAAAGCCGGCCCTTCTTTTCTTTATTAGTTGACCCGATACTTCTCAAATGGCGGCTTTGCTTCTGAATTAGGGCTTGTGAAAAATTTGGGGCTTTCGTTCCTCTTGCTCTGGAAATTTGGGCTTGAAGTCGCCGGTTTAAATTTGATCGATCAGTGATGTTTTGCGTGTTGCCTTGATCGATTGACTCCTCGTTCCTTACGCGGCTGCTTCGTTGATCAAATTCTCTCCTTGAATCGGTATTTTTTTTTTTTGCTTTTATTGATTTTTGCTTTCTGGAATTCGATGATTAAATGCCGATGATGATTAGGGTTTTATAGGAGTCAATTTCCCAAAATCACGTTCGTCTGATTTCTTCAAAATCTCTTGCGTTGCCGCTCGATTATTGTTGGATGTTTGCGATGAATTCTGACTTTTTCAATATCGTATTTTTCTGATGTTCGACCCCCCACGGCTTTGAATTGCCGTGTTCATCACGGTGTTGATTTGTGACTTGGTCAATTTTTCATCCTTACTAGAATTGCATTGATTTGCTTTGACCATGTTGATTTCGTGAGATTTTTTACTGCTGGCTTTTGGCTTTGAATCATTTCGTCTCTGGCCATCTTTTTCTGGTTGGTACTGCATTGCATTCTCAGTGATCTCTATTTCACTTTGTTGCATTTCTGATCACTGCTGTGTCTTGTTTCACTAGTACCAGTGATGTTGCAACTGGTTTAATGTTTGTTTATATACACTTCATCACTTCAGCATTGTATTGTTTTCACTTCTGGCCTGTTGTAGTTTGATTGTGTGATGTTATACTTTGGTCTATTGGGCTGCATTCATGATGTAAGTGGTCTGTACTTGTGTACATCTGGTATGCTGCAGCTTGCATCTTTGTTGCATTTGAACTGGCTGTTGTCTTTGTTGTTGGGTTGCTGCATATATGAACTTGCATTCATTCGAGTTCAGTTTGCACTTGTTCATCATGTAGCTTGTTGTCTTCATGTATAGTTGCTGTCTACATTCATGTTTGAGTTTCACTGCCACTTGATATTCTGGTGTACATTGAGTACATCTATACTTCTATGTTGTTTGTGTACTACTTTGGCTTCACTGTACATTATACTTGGCTTTGGTTCTGCACCATGTTGTAGCTGTACTGTCTTGAGCTCGACATTGTTGTTTACTTGCTTTGATGCATTCACATGCTGCCATACTTGTTCATGCTGTTGGATTTGATGCAGTTTGATTGTTTTGTAGTTGTTGATGTTCTTTGTAGTTTGTATCTGCATTGTGTATATTCATAATACATGTATTGTTGTTGGCTTCGGGTAACTTCGACACTTTCATCTCGAGCTTGTGTAATTTGAACCTGGTTTGGTGTGCATTGTGCCTTGTACTTGCAGTTTGGTCCATTGAGTTGTTGCATTGAGTTCAAGTTTCTCTGTAACTTCGCTTTTTGCCTTGCATTGACCATGGCTTTTCTTGGTGGTGCATTTTGTTGCGGCCTGTACATGTATTACTAGCTCTGGTTCATCTTTGTTGCTTCACCACAGTTTGCATTTGCCACACTTGTGTTCCCTGTTATCAACTGGCCTTGTGTTGAATTGTTAGTAGTGCTTTTGTTTGATTTGTGAACACGAGTTGGCGGGGCAGTGCACACGTGTATAAATGTACACGTGTGTACTGCAGCCACTTATGTACAACCTATCCCTGATAAAAATACTGATATCCACAGATATTGCACAATCAAAAATGATGACGAACAACCCAAATAACTGAGGCAAACAATGTTTTCAAAATCATCGTTTCTTTCAAATTTCAAAAATATTTCTCTTTCAATTTTACTGCTTTTGAGAATATTTTTGCAGATTACTCAGATGCTGGATTCAAACCGGAATGCAGTTGAAGACAGAAACACAAGTGTGAGTGATATGTAGTGAGGTTAACTGTAAATATATTTGTGATGTAATCGTGATGTGATTGTAATCAAAGTTGTATAGTTATAGTGAGAGCTTGAAATTGTACTATTCAAAGATGTAATAAATATTTGTTTGAATAAAATATTCGTTTGAATTCAAATTCGGTGTTATTTATTTTATTCAGCAAATATTTATTTAATCTGTGAAAATAAATAGTATATTATCAAATACATTTAAACGAATGTATATATGTTTATTATCATCAAACAAAAATCATATAAGCGCATATTCAACACCTGTTTCCATTTCAAGTCCACTTCAATCTCTATCAAATTATACTTCTAAAAGAAAAAGTTACAAAAGATAGTATAAAAACTTAGTTAAAACACTTCCATCTCCTTTCAAAACATTCCCCCTCCCCTCAAAACAACCAAATATTCACCCAAATCCTTGCTGGGAGAACCTCCTCAAACCGTTGATCGAATCATATTGACCCCTTGTAGCCACCCAAAATCCAAAATTCCAAAGTTAGATGACTTGTTAGGGTCGTGTTCGAGTTTTGGAAAAGTTCGTCCTTGTTTTAACGCGTTTGGCGAGTAAAGTTAACACCCCTAAATCAATTAGCAAGCTTTATTGAAGTTAAAAAAAATTATGAGTTATAATGGTATTTATTTGTGTAAGTATGTTATACATGATGTATGCATGAATATGTGTTATTTTGGTGTTGATTGTTTATGCCGAAGTTTGAGTACGCAATAAAGATTATAACTTGAATATTGGAAAGATTAGTTAGTATTGTGAGGTGATACTTTTGTTTATGATGGTTCTACAATGTTATGATGTGATATTATGTTTGAATACTCTATTTGTTTTATGTGGGTTCATGACACAAAAGTATCAATTCACTGACCAAAAGGCGAGGTAGAAATTCGTTTTTGTCGAAAGTTTGTTTTTTGTTTCAAAGTGAAAAAATTTCATGTTTAAAACTTTGATTTGTTTTCAAAAGTTTATTTTCATGTTTTAAAGAGGATAAAAGTACCAAATCGAAATTTTGAAGCTTATAAATCCAAAATTTTCAGAGTTAGAATTACAGATCGTATAGCAATGGGTTGCTATATGCCCAATTTAAGTAATCGATGAAATTTTCAAACTTTAAGTGATTTACACTTCGAAACTTTTTAGTAAATGTTTTCTAACCTTAATTAATATATTTTAGTTAATTAGTAAGCTTTTCATTATTTACTTATTTAATGATTAATTATCTAATTAATTAAGGTAATTAGCACTAATCACTAGTTAATAAAGGTTATTTATACTTAAATGTTAATCAATTAAGTCAATCATGGTTAGTAAAGTAATTTAAGTTAATTATTAATTAAATATGTAATTAAGGGTTAGTTAATTATTGATTTATTATTATTAACTATTAATTAATTATTTTTTAAACAAGCTTTAATACTAATTAATTATTGATTAAGTTAACCAAATCTTAATTAGGGCTCAATTGAGTTATAAGGATTTAAAGGTAAGTGCTAACTATTTAATAAATGTTAGGATTTTTAATTATCAATTGATTTCAAATATTGGTTTATTTAAAACTGTTTTCTCTTTTCCAAAGTTCTTTGTATTATTAAATGTTTTAATCAAAGGATTTCCATGTCTTTTACCCTTAAGTAACCTTGAATAAATATCAAACCCAAGTAATATGGTGATACATTTATTGGAAGTAATTCATTCGGTGCTAGCACTAAAATCTGATGAGTAGGCTAATCACCTACCTGTGAGATCTAGAATTCATCTCTAGGCAAAGGGTAGGATAAGGTCGAAACGTCGGAAACATGATAGGTATGGGAGATATAATTTCCATAAGCGCTTCACGTTTAACTAAATAGATGGTTATCCATAAATTAGCCGTGTATAATCTTCCTTGGATAACGGATTTTCGCTATTATAATTGATCTGTTTTTAACTCATGGAGTATGGTTTGTAAGTTTGAGTTTGCCAGTGAGGACTCGAATACGTGTGCATATTTCCAAAGGAATCGCAGTTGAGTAACTAGAACTATCGCTTAGTTTAGAGACACCAGTTTTGGGTATTATGAATATTCCAAACCACTCTAAACTAATAATGTTCATTTTTGACCGTTATGGAGTATGCTATGGAGTTGTACTATCCTTCTTGAGGGTGATTCCAATATGGAAGATAGTAAGTTGTGAATGTTTGTTCGATCCTGAAACAACTTGTATGTATGGATGCTAGTGTTGCACTAATTGCCTAGAGGGCAATATTAGCATTCCAAGATGTGTTGCTAGGAGGAAGTGGTATAAGCGTAGCCTCTCAAAGCCTCACAACTGGAAAAATGAATAAAGTAGGGATGTGCAATAGGGTTATGTGGGTCACACCCATAAGGGTATGATCATTCCAAATCTAGATCAATATTAATGCATGCTTCGAGATCCCACTATATGGTTGTTGATTTCAACCAAGGGGTGATCATATTTGACATTACTTAAGAAGGGGGTAGTGTCGGTCTTGAGTAGCAGAGGTGCAACGCTGTTGTAGTCTCCCGTACATTTTATCTAGAGGTGTATAGATTCGGCGAGTAGACTCTTACCATTTCGTAGTTGGAATCCATTTTCATTACAAGATTTTACAAACTTAGTTGCGCCCAACTACTGGAATGTGAGATTCAAATATTGCAGCTATATTCCATATTTATTTTAAAATTAGACATTATGATAATATCTGAACTTTTGATATAGAAAGGTTTGGTTATCGTAAGGTAAAAACCTGTCTATGTTCATGTGCGGCATGGTCTTACAAGATACCATTGTTTAAAGTTTTATATAGTTAAACGATATGCTTCACTCACACCAAACCCATGGCTGACACGAATTTATTTTCATTCCCTTAAACTCTTGGTGCCCAATTTTTCTTGGTAGCCGAGTAGTCGGGTTTTGGATAGAGCACCTTGGGGCATTTTGGAGTAGTATGAAGTTAAAGATTTCAGTCTATCTAGTTGTTATCTATGTATTTCCATTGTGTTATGTATTAGTAATAATGATGTAGACATATAGTTATAGCTGTGCTTAGATGGAGTACTACCTATTGTAACTTAAGGCAATATTTTAGAGTAACTTCATGGAATATTTAGTGATGTTGTAATATGAATCTCATGTTGTAGTAAAATCTATGGTTTATTTCCCTTTTCTGTTGATTTCTATAACCCGCGACCTGTCTTTCGAACATTTAAATGATTGGCACATGAATATCGAGGATGTATTAAGTGTTGTCTTTTGGTGTAAGAAAGGCAGATCGTCACCTTTGTTATCAGAGCTTAGGTTGAGCGAACACCTAGGCCTTAGTTGGGGTCAACTCATTAGAGATAGGGTTTGTGGTACCCTGGAATGAGTTTAGTATTTGAGAGTACTTTTCCACGTTATTCTGATCAGCATTTATTTGTTACTTTTATACTCTTTTCCCCAAGACAATCTCATCAATGTATCATAAAGATAACTTACTTGTTCCAGGTAGCAAGTATGAGTACAAGGGGAGGAGAAGGAAGGTGAAACAGTAACACTATAACCATAAATGGAAGAACCCTGATAGTTGGAAGGGGTGGAACAGCTGTTGAAGTCGCAGCCCCAGTGCAACCTCGAGTTAGCTTTACAGCTTTGTGTAAGGATTCCCTACATTTAAGAGGGAAACCTTTCAAGTGTATTAAGACAACCATTGAGGTAAAAGCTTGGCTATGGTCTTGTGAAAAGATTTTCAAAGGTTTAGACATTTTTGATGAGTAAAAAACACCTTTTGGTGTCATGGAAATTATAAGAAGGTGCAGCATCTTGGTGGGATTCAGTCACCGCAATTATTCTAGAAGATGAGTTCTCATGGGATAGATTTAAAGAAGTACTCGAAGATTAATTCATGCCAGCTGCATGCAAGACTCGACTATATAGGAGTTTTATGGATATCAAGTTGGAAGACTTATCGGTGGCAGAATATGAGGCAAAATTTAATGTGTTATCTCATTTCGACCTTGGACTTACTGACACACCACAGTAGAAAAACGAAATGTTCATTTTGGGTATGAGAGAGGAATTTCATGAAAAGATGACCGGACATGTGAAGGAACCATTTGTGGATTTAGTAGATATGGCCCAAGATACGAGGTTCTTTCGAAGAAGAAGCCAACAGCAACAACAGAAACAACACCCATTGGATGTAACTTTAACCCAAACAAAAGGAAATTCAACCCAAAATGGAAAAAGAAGTAAGGAAAAGGAAAATTTTCAAAAGGTGATCAGGCAAATTAGTACAAAGATGCTTGACATATTTCAAATTATTGTCACAAAGTGAAGGCTATTGCTCTAATACCCCAGAAGATTTTTTGCTACAATTGTCATCAACTAGGTCACATGATTAAGGATTGTCCCTTGATCAAGAAGAGAAAGCAGGCTAAGGTGTATACAATTAAGGCTGAGCCCTCCACCTTCGAGAATGTAAAAGGAAAGGGAGTTTAGAAAGTGCCTTATTTATTTATGGTATTTTGATTTATGTTTTATTCGATACTGGAACCTCTCGTAGTTTCATCTCTAAAGAGTCAGTTAATAAGTTTGAAATTAAACCAAAAATAGTTAAAATCTCTATATGTGTGTATAACCCTATGAGTTGTATAACTTACTTTTGATTTGCAAAGAAATACAAATTGATTTTCGACAACACCACTTCTTTTGTGACTTATTTGTCTTAGATTTCATGGTATTTGATGTGATTCTTGGTATGGATTGATTATCGAAAAATGGAACTATATTGAACTGTGATAAGAGGAGGTTAGTGTTGAAAAATGATTTTAGAAGGATATTGGAAAGTATATCGAGTAAGATGCCAAATGGATGTATATATAGTTTCCTTTACTCCTTAGAGTCATCTGAGGTGAATTAAAATCGATAGAAGTTGTTAGAAATTTTTCTGATATCTTCGAACCAGTTAAAAGTCTACCTCCACATATGGAATTTCATACCAACGTAGTTCCTGATGCGAGACCAGTTTTCTAATCCCTGCATAAGATGGCACCAAAGCAGCGACAGGAGTTAAGGGATCAAACTACTGATTTGCTAGGCAAAGGACTGATTGGATAGAGTAAAACAAACTGGACATCACCAGTAGTTTTTATAGCCAGGTACGATGGTTCGTTAAGACCGCATGTAAATTATAGAGAACTAAATTAACAGACCATTCGGAATAATTACCCATTACCTCACATAGATGATATGTTCGACCAACTTCATGGAGCTAGGATATTATCCTAATCGGACCTTTCTACTAGATTCCATCAGTTGCGGGTAGCCGATGATAGTATACCCTTAAATGCTTTTAAGAATTCAAAACTCTTGTATTTGGTTAGTTATGCCTTCTTGGCTAACCAATGCACATGCTTTCTTTGTTGATTTAACGATTCGAGTGTTTAGGGATGTTCTAAAAAAATTGTATTCATTTTTATTGATGACATCCTTATATATTCCAAAACGATAAGAAGAGCACAATTACCATTTGTAAGTGGCATTAGATATATTAACGAAGAACGATTTAATAGCTAAGCCTTTCAAGTGCCACTTTTGGCAGTTGGAAGTGAGATATCTTGGTCATGTTGTATTTGGAGATGGCATTTCAGTATATCCGACTAAGGTTAAAGACTTCAAGAGACCCTAAACTCCCACAGTAGTAAGAAGATTTTTAGGGATGGCGGGTTATTATAGGAAGTTTATCAAGGATTATTCTAAGATTGCCTCCCATCTACCCAAGTTAATAAAGAAGGACGTCAAGTTTGAATGGGCTTCGAAGTGTGAAGGTGCATTTCTTGACTTAAAGGAAAGACTGACTAGTGCATCAGTTTTGGCGATTATCGATGGAGGAGATGGACTGATGGCATATACTAATGCTAGTAGGGTTGGTTTGGGTGTTGTGTTGAAGTAGCTTGGGAAGGTTATAGTCCACGCAAGTAGACAGTCAAAGCTTCATGAGAGGAAATATGAAATTCATGATTTGGAGTTGTTAGTGGTGGTTTTTGCATTGAAGCTGCGGAGACACTAATTATTGGGTAAGGATCCTTCTATTCTTCTTTAGGCAATTTCTTTCTTTTAGGAATTCTTGCAGTAACTTCTTTTTTTAAATAGGTGAAAGATTTGAACTCTTCACAGATCACAAGTCCCTGAAGTACCTTTTAACTTAAAGGAATCTTAATTTAAGGCAGCAGAGATGGTTAGACTTTTTTTAACGGCTTACGATTTGGATATCCTTTATACACCATGGAAAGCGAATGTTGTGGTAGACGTTTTGAGTAGGAAGGCTGTCTTAGAACTCTTGGAAGTAAAATCAACTCATTTGGAAAGGATTTCTAGTGGACAAAGGGAAGATAGCCTTCCATTAGAACTTATTCAAGGAGTTGAGGAGGGCAGAATTCTAGCTTGAAGATTGATAACCATGGTACATTAAGAATGAATTGAAGATTATGTAATTTGAATGCGGATAATCTTAGGCAAGAAGTTCTGACGGAATGCCGTAAGTCTAAGTTAAGTATCCATCATTGGGTGAAAAAGATGTACAAGGATATGAGACGAGTGTTTTGGTGGCCTAAAATGAAGAAGGTTATTTCAATCTATACTAGAAGATGTTCGAATTGTCAGCAAATTAAAGGCAATCATCAGAAGGCAACCAGACTATTACAACATGTGGAGATACCTAATTGGAAGTGGGAAATGATATAAATGGATTTCATCAATGGATTACCTAGAACCAGAAGGGGTAATGGAGGAGTATGGTTTATTATAGATCGGCTTACGAAGAATGCACATTTCATTCCAGTAAATCTAACAAGGATCGCAGCCTTATTAGCCGAAATATATACGAAAGAGATAGTCATATTACGTGGAGTTCCACTGAGCATAGTGAGCGATTGGGATCCCAAATTTACTATCTAGTTTTGGGAAGCACTGCAGACAATTCTAAGAATGAAATTGAGTTTAAGCACGGCTTACCACCTTCAAACAAACTAACAAACAAAGCGAGTGAATCAGATTCTGGAAGATCTATTAAGAGCCTGCATTCTTGATTTTGGTGGGTCATGGGAAGAGCTTCTACATTTGGTTGAGTTCTCCTATAACAATAGCTATCAAGAAAGCACAGTAATGGCACTATATGAAGCACTCCATGGGTGATCAGGTAAGTCACCTACATGTTGGTGGAGATAAGAGATAGACTATTACTTGGGCTCGACATGATCCAAGAAGGTACTGAAAAAGTTACATTGATTAAGAAGAGGATGAAAGAGGCTTAGGATCGGTAAAAGAGTTATGTAGATAAATGGAGAGGGGATTTGGAATTTGAAGTCGGAGACCCGGTATTTGTAAAGATAGCTCCAATTAGAGGAGTCGTTTAATTTGGAAGGGCTGGATAGATGGCACCAATGTACATTGGACCTTTCAAAATTATTAAGAGAATTGGACTGCTAGCTTACAGAGTAGAGTTACAGAAAAGTTATTACGGGTCCGTAATGTTTTTTATATATCCCACTTGAGAAAAAGTGTTCATGATCCCTCTTTGATCGTTGAATCATCGATTCAGGATGACCTGGAAATAGAACCAAATTTGATAGTAATTAGACATCAAGTGCATAAAGTAGATCAAGATGAAAAGAGACTGTGAATAAAGTGGGGAAGATTTTAAAAATTCAGTGTAGTGATGATCCCTAAGATTGTACATGGGAAATAGTGGATCACATGCGAGAAGACTATCCTTAGTTAATGTCAGGATAGTCTTTGATTGATTATTACATAGCATGTATTGTATTTCTATGGATGCTAGTGTATGTTCATTGTATGAATGTCTTGATATATAATATATGACTTTTGGGAATTAAAATGAGTTAACCTTTGTTAGTGAATTTCGGGACGAAATTTCCTTTAAGGGGGAAGATTGTGACGACCTAGCATTTTTCCACTTTGAATAGGCTATTTAAATATATTTTATATAGTAAATAAATGGATTTCTATTTACAAATAAACCTAGTTTAATTATTTAATAGCAATGGTAAAATATTTTTCAATTTTTTACTATTATAGATAGTTCATAGAAAATAGAAAATGTGACCAAAGAACACTTTTTGAAATTTCGACTTTCCGACACCCGGAAGTCATCAGAAACATTATGCACGTTTATGCAACATGTACACACATATAGATGATATGATTAGTGACAATAACTCTCACTTAAAAATATATTAGTTTATATATATATTTTAAATAATGATGTGACCAATTTATGTTTTAAAAGTATATATATACATATACACACTTTACAGACATACATAAATGCACCATGCTACTTTGCCTCCACCTAAGCATACACAAAATACCCTACAACATGGCCTGGAGGGTTTATGGTGGACGTGTATGAGGGAAGGGGATGGCATGGTGATGGGACATTAAGACATGACATATATACATATTTATATACAAGGTCATTTTAGTCATTCCACCACTTTTTTTTAGTCTATGAATATCACACCACTTCCCAAAATTTCGATTTGCAAATCCGACCTCATTTCTTCCCTTCCTTACTTCTTTTTCATGTCCACTTGAATGGCTACCAAATTATATTTCTAAAAGAAAACGTTAGGAAAAAAAGTGTAAAAACTTAGTTAAAACACTTCCATCTCATTACAAAACACTCCTCCTCCAAAAAACCACCCACTCACCCAAATCCTTGTTGGGCGAACCTCCCCGCCCCCTTGGCTGAACCAGTTGATTCCCTCTAGCCATCCAAGTCCAATATTACAAAGTTAGATGAATTGTTAGGGTTGTGTTCGAGTTTGGAAAAGTTCGACCTTGTTTTAACGCGTTTGGTAAGTAAAGTTAACACCCTTAAATCAATTAGTTAGCTTTATTAAATTTATGAGTTATAATGATTTTTATTTGTGTAAGTATGTTATATATGATTTGTGCATGAAAATATGTGTTGTTTTGGTGTTGATTGCTTATGCCGAAGTTTGAGTAGGAAATAAAGACTATAACTTGAATATTGGAAATGTAGTTAGTATTGTGAAGTAATACTTTTGTTTATGATAGTGTTATATTGTTATGATGTGATATTATATTTTTGAATGTTATATTTGTTGTATGTGGGTTCATGACACGATGGTAGTGATTCGCTAAACAAAAGCGACTTGAAATCCGTATTTTTTTGAAAGTTTGATTTTTGTTTCGAAGTTGAAATTCAAGTTTAGAATTTGATTTGGTTTTCGAAATTTTATATCCATGTTTCAAAGAGGATAAGAGTTCAAAGTCAAAATTTTGAAGCTTAGAAATCCAAAATTTCCAAAGTTAGAATTACGGATCATATAGCGATGGGTCACTATATGCACAGTTTGAGTAAATAAACAAAATTTTGAAACTTTTTAGGAAATGTTTCCTAGTCTTAATTAAGATATTTTAAGGTAATTAGTAAGTTTTTAATTAATTATTTACTTAATGGTTAATTAATTAATTAAGTTAATTAGCACTAATCACTAGTTAATAAAGGTTGTTTATACTTAAGTGTTAATCAATTAAGTTAATCATGATTAGTAAAGCAATTAAAGTTAAATTTTAATTAAGGGTTAATTAAATATTATTACTTACTAATTAATTATTATTTAAAAAGGGTTTAATACTAATTAATTACTGGTTAAGTCAACCAGTTCTTAATTAGAGCTCAATTAAGTTTAATTACTATGTAATAAGTATTTAATAGTGAGTACTTAACTAATTAATAAAGGTTAGGAGTTTTAATTATCAATTGATTTCAAATATCAATTTATTTAAAACTATTTTCTCTTTTCGAAAGTGCTTTCTTTTTCAAAAAATTTAATCAAAGGGTTTCTATGTTTTTTACCCTGAAGTAACCTTGAAAAAATATCAAACCCAAGTAATATGATGATGCATTTGTGGGAAGTAAATCATTCCATATCTAGCACTAAAAGCCGATGACGAGTAGGCTGACCGCCTACTTATGAGATCTAGATTTCATCTCTAGGCAAAGGGTAGGATAAGGTTGAAATGTCGAAAACATGATAGGTATGGGACATTTAATTTCCATAAGTGCTTCATGTTTAATTAAATATATAGTTATCCATAAATTAGCTATGTATAATCTTTCTTAGATAGTGGATTTCTGCTATTATAATTGACCTGTTTTTAACTCAGGGAGTATGGTTTATAAGTTAGAGTTCGTCGGTGAAGACTCGAATACATGTGCACACTTCTAAGAGAACCAAAATTATGTTAACCAAAACTATCGCTTAGTTTAGAGATACAGGTTTCGGGTAATATGATTATTCCGAACCACTCCAAACTAATAGCATTCATATTTGATCGTTATGAAGTATGTTGTGGAGTTCTACTAACCTTCCTAAGGGTGATTCCAATATGGAAGATAGTAAGTTGTGAATATTTGTTCGACCCCGCAACAACTTGTATGGATGGATGTTAGTAATGCACCGATTGCGTGGAAGGCAGTGTTAGCATTCCAAGATGGGTTTCTAGGAGGAAGTGGTAAGAGCATAGCCACTTAACGCCTCACAACTAGAAAAATTAATAAAGTAGGGATGTGCCGTAGGGCTATGTGGATCGCACCCATAAGGGTACGACCATTTGAAATCTACCGTGATATTCATGTATGCTACAGGATCCCACTATATGGTTGTTGATCGCAACCAAGGGGGTTTATTCGGTACTACTCAAGAAGACGGAAGTGGCAGTCCCGAGTAGCAGAGGTGCAACATTGTTATAGCCTCCCATACATTTTATCTAGAGGTGTACAGATTTGGCGCGTAAAACATTACCGTTTCATAGTTGGAATCCATTTCCACTACGTTCTTTACGGACTTAGTTGTGCTCAATTACTAAAATGTGATATGCAAGTATTTCAGTTATATTCTATATTTACTTTAAACCTAGATATTATGATAATATCCAAAGTTTTGATATAGAAAGGGTATGGTTATCGCAAGGTAAAAACCCATTCGTATTCATGTGCAGCGTGGTCTTATGAGATACCTTTATTAAAATTTTATAAAGTTAAGCCATATGCTTTACTCACACTAGACCCATGTCTAACCCGGAGCTTATTTTCTTTCCCTTAAACTCTTAGTGCCTTATTTTTTTGGGCAACCGAGTAGTTAGGTTTTGGATAAAGCATTGAAATATTTTGGAGCTGTATGAAGCTGAAGATTTCATTCTATCTAGTAGTTATCTATGTGTTTCTGTTGTGTTATGTATTAGTAGTAGTGATTGGTGGAGTAATACCTGCTGTAACTTGATGTAATATTTTGGAGTAACTTCATGTACTATTCAGTGATGTTGTAATATGACTCTCATTTCGTAGTAAAATCTATGGTTTTTTCTCTTGTTTATTAATTTATATACCCATGACCTACCTTTCGAACATTTAAATGAATGACACTTGAATATAGAGGATGTATTAAATGTCATCTTTAGGTGTAAGAAAGACAGATCATCACACATACGATACGCTCAACCTACTTGAGGTATACAATAACTATACACATACATACATACATATATACATATATATATGGATATCACAATCCCCCATAGACTAGATATGTTCCCCGCTAGTATCTGTAACTCTACACCGTGTCGGGCATCCATGATTTGTGTTTAGGTCGACTTGCCAACGTACACCGAAGATCTTCCCATTATTGCCTAATAACATCATTACAACAATTTTGCTGTATTCTAATCTATCTTAAAGACTCATCTAAGGGTTATATAACCTTGCCTTCAAATTACAAGCTAACTAACAACTTTGAGATGGTGCATGTCCCACACGGATCTTACACTAGTAGGTGATGTGGTCCATTTAGGCATCATCCAAATCTTTCTAATGACTGCTCTAGGACCAATGATGTTCTCGACCTATGACAACCTGCAAATCCTATACTTTGAATCGAAAATAATCCACATGTCCGACTCGAAAAGCACAGACTGACGGAAAGTCAGAAGAAAGAAAAGAAGAGAGAACAAGAGAAGAGAAGAAAGAGAGAAGATAGAACCAAACAGAACAATACAGAATCTCATATCGTAGTGGAAAACATATAATATCATAACAATGATCTTTACAAAACATAAATTGTATATACATATATCAATCAGAGTTTAACAATCAAACAATAGTTATCAGCTTGGATAGTTAGACTGACCTGTCCTCACAATTTCCGATAATATACAACAACTAAGCAGCGGATAATCAATAATCAAAATAGATATGCATATATGAAATGAAGATCTCCAGCTCACCTGCTGAAGCTCCAAAAGCACCAATCTGAACCTGTAGATATACTCGGTCTGACCCGAGCATTGAAAGAAAAGAACGCCTCGATCAGTCTAGTAAACTAGCGTGAGAAACACACTCAACTGAATTTATTAAATTACTAAACTTTTCCTTTATCAACACAAAAGTATCTCGTAAGACAAGCCCACACATGAACACGGATATGTTTTCACCTTACGATAACCAAAACATATCATATCAAATCCTCTTATATTATAATAGTGTCTATTGCACAAATAATATTACTCATGCCCGAAATTGTTACATTGATTAAACTCCAGCATATAGCCCAAAATGGGTAATAAAATCAAAATGGCAGGTACGTAGTGGGGTTTGGATTTCCATACAAATGACCAGGTGAAGGGAATACCTTCTGAATGGGTACACCTCTAGATGGATGTCCCGAAGCACAGAACATCTGCCCTCTACCAACACAAGACCGACCCACATCTAACTAGATGGTATCGAGTATGTCATCCTCCGATCGTTACCAACTTTTATCGAGGGCCCTCATAGCATACAAACCACAATAATCAAATACAATATGTCATAGCGTGTAAAGATATATCTAGAAAAGGATGATCATATCCTACTTGGGAATGACACATTTAGCCCAACTGCATCCAACCCTGTTTTGGTCATTTTCGGTTGACGAGGCCTGAGGTAACGATTACCTTTCACAAATCACAATCATATCATTTTGAATGCCACACGGCCATTTCCGTTGACTACTAATTTCCTTCCACAAAAATACAACCCTTGAGCTCATACGTCTCAAGGAGGGTGTTAAGCTAAGAGAGGTTGCCTTCTCCACCACCACTGATGTACATTTGTAAAAACCAATGTACGTAATCTTTAGAAATGTAATGTCAGACAAAAGTCCATACAAGTTTTCCAAGCACAGGACAAACCGAAGGTACTATCCTACCACATCCTATCGGAGAATCCCTAGGATTAGTAGTGAATAGTCCTTGCATTGGATATTTCATAACGAAGAGACCACTGCTACTGTATGTATATTGGATTTTAACCCCAAATGATCAACAAGTTGTCCACCACTATGAAAATCTTAAATATCAATATCATCACAATCTGCACAAATCAAACGCATATATGTTGGTCCGAAGTAGTTTTCAGATAAATCTGATCTCGGTCTCTTCGCACCAATAATGCAAAAGCGTTTCTCAACCTCACATAGAAACTAAGTCTTATAGACTTATCACGTCTCCAACTTTTGCTATCCTTCGAGCCAAGAAGGAATTTCAATAGATTGGAGTAATACTCTGCACTATACGAATCAACATCCTCAATACAAACGATAATCAAGCCTACACATGAGGCTACGTACTAAGTGTACGACTAAATAGTTCCCACATTAAGTCGAGGAACTAAAATGGCCAAATTTGATAGTCGGTTATTTAACTATCAAAGCAAACAAAGAAATATTCAGCACTATAACAATCACTAGGCCCTTTTAATTAATCTTGCATTAATTAAATCATTTTCAAAATATTCACTTTAAATTATCTTTAAAAAGGAAAATTTACCAAACCATTTCAACATTTCAACATTGGAAAATATTTCCATATGCTTATATAATAATAAGTGATTCACAAATCTCTTTATTTTCAACACTTCGAAAATATTACATATACTTAAATCACGATTAAGTACATATTTTATTCTTCAAGGAAAACGTTCTCTTAAAACAAATTTATTCGGGTCAAAACGGATGTAGCGTAAAACATCGTTACGAACCCCCAAAATCACTAGTATAGGGATTCAATAATTAGATAGATATAAAAATCCCAACTACTATATAAATTATTTCCTTCGAAAATCATTTACTATAACAACAGTGTCATCGTCCATTATTTCCTTTTCGAAAATGTCTATTTCAACAATGAATGTTGAAATCTGTGGTTCCGATACTTAACACATTTTAAAGCATCTTCAAACCATTTAACTCCATTTAAAATATCACTTTCCAAAAATATCCATTTTATTTAATTTAAAATATTATTCACTATCCAAAATCGTGAATAAAGTTCATTTACCAAATCCAACTGTAACAGCTCGCCTTTTTGTACGCTTTAAATCAACGATAAACCAGATACGTCAGACTCAAACCATACAAAAGGGCGAATTGCTATTGGGGTGAATAAGAAAGAGGAAGAAAGAAATAAAACAAAACAGAATCTCACAGCGGAATGACAAAGTATAATAATCAAATGATAGTTCATGAAGCTGTTTTACAAAACATTTGATTATACTTTTACAACACATATCAGAGTTACCCATACCAGAGAATAATAAATAATGCAGCGGAACAGTATGAATTGCAGTGGAACAATAAAATAAATAATAGTAATACAATCTTCGTCTTCGTCCTCTAGAAATAAGATCTTCAGACCATAAAATGCTAAGACTGACCCGAGCGAATTGAAAAGACAAAACACTCGAGTCAGAACTAAAAGATCTTATGTAAGTTAAATAAACGGTAAATACTATGGGTGGAACGGTGTCAGGGATGTTTACAGGATTTGACATCTCCTATCCTATGTCAAACGTGAGTGCAGTAACTTAGGAGATGCTCAGGATTCACAGCTCCTAAAGATCCGTTAAACTATTTACTATGTAGTAATATTTCGCTATTGTAATAATGTCTATAGTAACATAAACTTACTTTTAAATAGCATTAAGGATTTACATTTTCCACCTTAACACGTAATAGTTCCAGTAGTCCATCCAATATCAGCGCATCTCCAGATCGGAAGACTGCCCTAAATACTCCACGGGCTACGGGAGAAAACCAAACTCGTACAAGGCGCGATAGGGTAGGTGACACGGCACACAAGGCAATGCCAGGGTAGGTATACCAATTACGCATACGGGATGGTGGTAACACGTAGCAGCTACTACCGCCCACCTCGAGCCCACCCCAAATCAAAAAAACAAAAGTGGCCACCAAATAAACCTCAAAGTCAGAATATAATATTGAAGGAGTGTGTCCGATAAGAGGGGCTACCTCCTTGGCCCGAGATCGCTCCTGTTTTAGCCACCTTATGCCAACTCACGGGAGTCTGGGTCCACGTTCATACCTCAAAGGACGTCGTCACCATCCTACTTCATTCTTGAATCTCCACCGCGTATATGGTTGTTAAAGTGGTTTTCGAAGTAGGCGGAGAGTATGACAACTTCCGATCCTGGTCTCTTTAACAACCAAACGTTATTATAACACCGTGGTCTTTTCAAAATAATTTATACTTCAAAACCAGAATATAATATCCGTTTCAAAACCATACCAATGCGATATCATTTCCATTTCAAAACCCAAACCAATATGATATCATTTTTATTAAAACCCAAATCAATATAGTATCATTTTTATTTCAAATATATCCTTTTCGAAAATCATAGCACTTTCAACGTTATAACACATCGAAATCAGAACATTTGAAATGGTTAAAATATTAAAATACTTTATATAATAAACTAGTTTCTTCAATCTCATAAAAAAATTCCAAAACAACTCGAATTTATAAATTTAAATTTAACTAAATCCCAAATCTTAACTTTCAATACGATTCGGTTTCCAAATAAACTATCCAAATTATTTTGATTTCACAACCGATTGATCCACAATATAAACCCTTTCAAATTCAGTATATTTCAAGATGTATTCAACAATTTCAAAATTGAGTTTGATAATTACAATTCAGCAATTCAATTTTCTATTATTTAGTTTTGAAATATTTTAAATAATAAATCCATTATAATTTAAACATAACCCAAATTTCAAATAACTGAATATTTCCTTAAATTTAATTATACTTGAAATATTCATTTAAATCACTCTAAACCAAAATCAAGTTATAAGAATCATACCCTTTAAAGCCCCAATTTTATTTAAATTTCAAATCAAATTTATTCGAGTATAATTCTTAAATGATTTAATTCAAACAAATTTCATATTTATCTTCCAACCTTAATTTTATTTAAGTCATTATAAACTCTATATACAATATAACTTAAACAGATACTTAACCATATTATATAAAAACAGTCAAACTTTAATATTTGGCTTATTTTATATTTCCCAACAAATTTACACATAGCTAAAAATCAATAATAAATAACATTTATATAACATCTGAAATCAATATTTATGTAACCCATATATTTCTTTACAAATCCATGGTAATCATTTCAAAATATTTTTATATGTAGACCACGGTATCTGTATAAAATTTTCTATCATATGGTCAAGTGATATGGACATTTATCATTTCAATCCATAATTTAAAACATAAATATGGTTATATATAATTTCAAACCGCAATCCCAAATGAAATAAAATCCATAACAACTCGCAGTTTATAACAATATAAAGTACAACATCCATTATATCAATCATCAAACATTTATCACAATCATCATCCAATTTAATCAATAACATCAATATAGAACAGATAATAAATAACAGGTATATACTGGTAGTTTATATTCAATAATAAATTAAATAACAATATAAGTGGCAGTTTATATGCAATAACAAATTAAATAACAATTTAATTCAATAAATCCAATTTAACTGGGATGATGATAAAATGTGGCAAACAGTCATAAATAAATTTCATCACATCAGAAATTAATTTAACACACATAAGAAATTTTAGAAGTTGTGAGTGAGTTAAAACACTCACCTTTGGAATTTAACTTGAATTTAAATCCAATTTAAACCCAAAATTTGAACAGTCTCAGAATCTGTCCAAATCACGCATAAAACGGACCTCGTACATGAAAGTTATGCTTGTTAGAAGGTTCGAAATCGAAATTTAAATAACACAAAATAAAAGATGATTACCAATTAGGAGCGGCCACATCACTCTCTTCCTCCAGGCCTATATCGAACGTGAACAGCTAAACCCTATTCCTTCATTCATGTCGCAAGCAACGCCGCCACCTGGAGATCGCGAGCGCCACCTTACGCTCGGTCACACGAGACCCCTCGTCATTGCCTATTCCCACCTACGGCCACGCGACACTGATGAAGCTCCTCCCGATGACCGAAAGTAACAGCCGTCGCCATACAAATGAAATCCTAATTGAATTTCCACAAGCGATCTGGCCGTTGAATCTCCAAACGACCACCTCTGATGCACTCCATTCGTCGCTCTCCACGGCCTGGTACAATTACTTTGACGATCTGTCGACGATTGATGAAGGCGCGATGAACGGCGTGAATATTTCATTGATTTCCGGCCACATCGAAACTCAGATTGAAAAACGAATCATATATTTGACTTGCGCTCTTAGCTTCAAATCCATATATAATTCGATATATATTGAGGAACTTGAGTTTTGAAGTAGAAATTTTTGATTTGCAATCAAATGTGAAATTTAGAGTTTGTCCGCCACTAAGAAAGAGGAGCAATTGGAATTGTACGTACAGAAAAATAAACATAAGAAATAGGCTAGGGTATATAACTTATATATATATATATATATATATATATGTATGTATATATATATATGCAAAGCTAAAAATTGAATGGACCGGGTTGATTTGAATCGATAGTTGAACGATAAATGGCCTGAAAAGCCCGTTCTGACTCCGGAACGAAAATAAGTCAACTCATATATCAAAATAAATGTTTTTAAATATTTTAAAGTCAGTGGAATAGTTTTCAAGTCCAAATTCCATCATATGAAGAAGTTATGCTAAAATCAAGTTATTTCAAATTGATTTCAATTGATTTCAATTAAATTGATTTTTAGGCGTTTCGAGTCCGTACGATCAAATGACAAGCCCGATCGCTACGAAACTTGAAATCATATAATAATTCATCGTTACAGATCCGATGAAATGGTTTCGTCGAAATCCGAGTCAGTGGCCAAAATGGCTATTTTCACATTATTAAATTATTTAATATTAAATTAATTAAATCAAATCTTAAATTCCAATTCTATAATTAGAAATCTTTATCATTTTTGATTTCTTAAACCTTCACAATAATTTAGACAAGTTCATATATCAATTTTAAGTTAATTAATTTACCCATTACCGTATTATTCAAATTAAAATAAATTCACTAATTATCAATTGAAATTCCAATAAATCCATTTGCTTGATTTTAAATCTTCTTATTCAATCCATTATCACCAAATAGATAAAATTGACATTGGTTCATGGTTTATTACATTAATATTCTCAAATTTCATCTTAATCTCCATTAACGTAATATTTAAATATTTAATTTCAATTATTTGCAATTAATCCAACTATTAAATTTAAGTTCCAATAAATAAATAAAATCTTGATTTTCCATTCTTTTTATTCAACCTATTATTATATTAAAATTAACATAATTACATTTCATTCCCGTTATTGATTCATTAACAAATTTCAACTTTTTATTTATTCCAGATTTAATTACCAAAATCTTATCAAATTGACAAATTTAATTATCGAAAATTACGGGTCGTTACACCAACATTCCTGCCTATTTATGAAAGGATAATCCATTGTCTGAAATCGTGGATATGGCTCCTTTTACCAAATTCATTAACTCTACATATTTATTTTTAAAGGATTATCCACTGTCCAAAATCGTGGATAAAATTCCTTTAATACACTATGATAATTAACTTATCAAATTCAATTGACTTTGGATTTATAAAACAGTGTTTGTAAATTCACATTTTCATTTTATATAAACTTCCAGTTGTAAATTCCTTTTGTTAATCAATTCTATATATAACTCATTTATCTCATTTATAGGCCAAAATCCAAATTCTAAGTTAATTACTTATAAATCTCTTTATTTTACAAATTCATTCTTTTATAACTTCACAAATTATAAATCTTATTCACTAAGAAGATTCGTTTATATTTCATTTTAACATTTATAAAACTCCTTTACAATTTCATCACTTTAATTTATAAAATATCAATTTTATAAATCTTATATATATACCGTTTATTATAACTTCAAAAATCTCCATTTAAAATACTTTACACAAAGTAGTTCATTTCATATTCCAAAAATCATAATTCACTACATTTCGCAGAAATCATAAATTTTTATAACATAAAAGTTATAACTTTTATTTATTCAAAATAAATTCATTCTTAACAATTCAAAATTCAATAAAATGTATATTTCCAAAATCACTTGAAAATCCTTTTAATTTGGAAATCATCACTTTGACATTTTTAAAATTCCAAAAATAGGCTCAATACTGCAACAACACTAAATACATCAATCACGGCATCCAAACATCATATATCATATGATAACAGAATACATATCAATATCTATAAATAAATCAACAGTGGTGAGGAATCCAGTTGGATCCCTCCAACCTGTCACCTGCAACAAATATACATATTAGAAATATATGTATAATGTCCGCTTTGAGGTAGACGCGTGTATAAAGGGTCATCTACTCATACACGAGAACGTATAGGGTCTCATCTGCTCCAATAGGCAGGAATATATCCAAATACCAATCAATATATAGATAATATATCATATATCATATATCGTATAAATAATCATCAATCATCATATATAAATTTATTCTCACTTGTATAAAAATATCAGTGAGTCAGAAAGAGTGAGTTGTACTCACTTTGATTCCAAATACAGTTGTAGTGTTTTGTCCCGAATAAAATTAAACAGTCATTTAACATTACCTAAAATTTACACTAGCTCCAATCAACTCCAAACCAGCTCTATAATGTAATGCTTGTCAATACAGACCCAACGCGATCCGTTTTGTCAAAAACGGACATCGTATGAAGAAGTTATGATGTTACAAAGTTTATATGATTTAATAATATGATAATTTCAATTTATTTCAATTTATTTTTTTAACCTAGTTAATCACAGCCGTGCATTTCAAGTGAGGAGATCTTGGCCGCTTGAAATATCTTCTCCTTCATCGCGTGAAACCCCAGCCGAAACGAACCCATGTCGCCGAACTATCGACGAATATCGCGACCTCCCTCGTGCATTAGAACATGATCTCTCACCACCATTCGAAAGCTCGTGCTTGCCTCCACCATTGGCTGAAGACAGGCCACACTCGGTGCCTCCATGCCTTGGAATTTATGCATGAAACGTATGGTTTCACACGCGATTTGCCGACGATCGGCTCCATCATTCCCGATCACCACCGTTGGATCGACGGATCTCGCTGTGCTCTACAAGTTAGCTGTTGAAGTCGATACATAATAGCGCGTCGATTGGAAGATAATTAAAGAATATAAAGATGATATTTTGACCATTGAAATGTTAAATGGTGGCTAGCCCTAACTAGCTAGGGTTTTAGATGCAAATAGAAAAAAACAACGTCCTTCTATAGAAAATTTGACGACACTATTCATCCGGATTTTTTCCAAACTCAAAACGAAGCGTACTGCCTAGCGTTTATAATGTTTTACCCCTATTCCGAATATAATGGAACATATATCAGGAGCCAATTCGATCGTATTTGGAAGATAAATTTTCGAATCGAATTATTTAAATTTAAAATTTCACTTAAACAGATTTCTACACGTTTTAGCTTGCCCCGGACAATCCGTATATCCAATTGACACGAAATTTCAAATATTACAATAATATAGCATTATGGATTTAATGAAACTAATTTCGTTGAAATCCGAAACTGTTTGAAAAATGGCTACTTTACACGTCAATTAAATAGTAAAATATTCAATTTCTACAATTTAACTTTTAATTCAATTTTAAAAGTTTACTAACATCATTCTAACTCAAATATAATTTGTATCAACTTTATAAATCATTTTCATTCAAATTAAATTCAAATTCCAATTATTTACACAATTTCAAATATTAAATTAACAATTTGATTATCCAATTAAATCATGACATTCGAAATATATTTTATTCAACTACAAAATTAAATTCTGAATATTTAAAATCAATTAAATATACGAATCTCAAATGACTAAAATTCTGGGTCATTACATGACCTATGTGTGCAGTCCTACTCCTTACATTTATGGTACTAACCTTGTTGGCATACCACCAAGACTATACTTACCCTCCAATTTTGGTTGCCTAATGCAACCTAGGAAATGCCCACTTGTTACTTAATACCCTATATAAGGATTAAAGTAGATCCAACTTGGTTTTTTAAGTCTTCAAACTAAGACAAACCCACTTTGGTATATTCCCTTCACCTATACATGAACATATATTCCCATGGATCCTATAATTGGAGATGTCCAACATTAGCGCAATATATATGTTTACAGCCAAATTGGTCACAAACACCCAAAATAGATTTATGTAGAGAAGTAAATGAAGAAAGTAGAATTAAAACAGAGGAATGGAATAAACTAATAAGCAAATCAAAGAAATAATCAAGAACACGAGAATTTATAGTGGTTCGGCGTTGTATGCCTACGTCCACTTTGACGATTATCTTTGTTGATTTACTAAAGGTATGAGTATAGCAGTAAACAATAAGATGTAAGAAAAAACTTGATTACAATATAGGTTAGTGTAACCAGCAGCATAAAGATCCTTAGAATGGTCCCCTAGGCCAGTATTTATAGGTGAAGATGACCGCCAATCTCTTTGAAACTTCAACTATATGACCTTTTAATCCATATAGGCTCACCATAGGGGTCTCTAGGCCCAAATCTCAATAAAAAGGGATCGGTATCGATCCCTTTATCAGTCGATTCTTGGGTAGCAATCCCTATGGTAGCTTCTTCATGCTTCGATATGTTGGCTCTTCAAATATCAAGTCATTTGGACTAGCGGAGCTAATGCTATTGATGGATCTTTGATTCAATTCCACTTGCAAGCTATTTTCAACCGAACCCTCCAAATGGACATATGCTGATTCCTCATTATTAGGCTATTTGACACGTGATCCCTAAGGTAAGTTCCCTATGGTCCATATACCTTGATCTATAAATTTCATTTGCTTCGGACTTCTAGATCCTAAAATATTGATCGTTAGAATCAAGAACGAAATTAGTTTCCGGCATGTGTCCATCCCTTCTTGATGGACTTGAGTATACCGATCGCTTGCTTATTATCAAGCCGTGATGATCCATCTTTCAAAGGCTACACCGATCCATCTCTCAGAGGCTATGCCGATCCATCTTGCCTTAACATGTTGAACCATCCTACCTTGACCATTATGAACCATCCTACCTTGACCATGCCGATCCATTTTCTTTCACCTGTGTCGATCCCTCCATTGCTTCATCCATGTCGATCCCTTATCTAACCAACTATGCCAATCCCTAAGGTTCTACCAAGTCATGCTGATCCCATGTTTTTCTAAGCTAATATTCATATTTCAAGCATCACGCATCATTTATCTACAAGTTTCGATCATTTTCAGCTTCGTATAACCATTTATACTTTACTTTCGGTCCTACAACTATTGCTTCTTGGTCATCGTTCTTGGTAACAGTCGAATCTGTCTTGTGCAATCAGATCAATATAGCCGGGTCAGGATACTGAGTAACGCTTGCCCCCAAAGCACATATTATGAGTAACATGATGTACTTTGAATCGAAACAAATCTGAATCATCAAAAAGAGGTTTATCTAGCCTCCTGAATTATTGTTATTCTTTGTCAAATCATTTTTCTAAGGCATGAAATTCTTCATTGATTGCTATGATGCTTGGTCGATTTCCAATAATATAAATCTAGTGCCATATTCGGTCAACATATATAAGTCCGATTACGCAAGACTTATAAACTGTTTTATCTGGTCTAGTCTTGAACTTGAAAATTTCAGCTTTGATTTCAATTTCCACTGGTTTCAAAAAGTTTAACCTTGAAGTATTATCATGCGCATTCATATACATGTTTCTATTATCGGCTCCCTGGCGAGTTCAAGCGCTCAAGGGTCGTTGCAAATTTTATAACATTTTGCACGCATATATCCATAGCTTAATCTTAACAATTACTATACACACACATATTTCCCCCTTTTCTTTCCTTTTTTATCATCCACAGGGATTGATATTCGTTATACTGATCTATCATTGGAGCCACACAAATAGGAATCAACAAATTTCTATGTCGACCCTTCTCCCCTTATGACTTGTTCAATGCTCTCACAGCCGAACCCTCTCGCATACACATAGTTATATATAAGCTTCTCCTTTCTCTCTTCCTTACTTTTCTATTCATTTGCCGTCACATAGAACTCATTCACAAACCCAAGCACTCCAATTTTTCGCTCTAACTTGCGAGCCCTAACAGATCCATTCTCCATCCAAACTCAAACCCTCTTATTTCCATTCTTCCCATAAATTCACCTCATCTTTCGACTTCATGCATAGCCAAGTACCCGCTTCCGTTCTACCTTGAACATTCATATGGGTAATTACTTGAATATGTCTTCTAATTACATTGGGTTCTTGAATCCTTGAGTAGTTGGCTTGGGTTTAAGGTTGTGATGGCGAGCGTTTTTCAAGGGGTTAACAATTGTTAGGTAGATGGTCTGATGGGTTGAGTTAGGATATGAGACAGGGAAAGAAGAAGAGTATGAAGGAGGAAGGTTCAGCGAGGGATCCAGATAGAATAAAGGCCAACATTGGAGGAATGTAGGGATCGGTATGTTATAAGATGGCAATGGCAGGGATCTGCTAGGAAATGGATCAGTTGTTTAGTTAGTTTAGTTGAGAGAGGAAAAGGATAAGAGAAGTGAAGGTTCGGTTGTGGAGAGGGATCGGTGAAGACGGTTTGGATAGGAGGATCGGTAATGAAAGTTTAGGAAAGGGATCAGTATTGGATAGTGGTATAGGGATCGACATTCCCTACTCTGGGATAAGGTTCGATATAAAGGCTTTTGGTAGAGGGATCAGTGGGCGTGGTTAATTAGAGGGGTCATCATAGGAGCTCTTGGGAAAGGGATCGACAGTGAATACTAGGGAATGACATATACTTTATAAACTATCCAACTTAATTTGTTTGAACAATCACAACTAGTTTGCCTTGCTGACCTTGAACATACCATGACAATGGACAATCTAACATGCATATCTAGATTGTCGAACTTGAGATTAAGTAATCAATTCTCAGAACTTTCAATACAGTCTAAGTGATAAACTTGCAAGCAAACATAAATGACCAACTTCACACCTTAATAGGCCGATGACCGATTCCAAAGCTTTCACAATCGATCAATCCTTCTTGTCAGTTAAGACGGTCAGCGATGACGGTCTCTCTGGGAAAATTCCCAAGTCTTGTCGTTTTATTTTGCTTTTTTGATTTCAAATTGTTTATGTCTATTATATTCTACAATGTACTAAACTAGTTCACACTTAGCACGGGAGGGATAGGTTTTTATAATCTCGATTATCTACCGAGATAGCTGATATAGATTCTAGATGCTTGAAGCATTCGGTTGACATGTCTTTTGATTCTGCGATGCGACACATTGGTTTTGAAGTAAAGTCAAGTTATGCTCCCATATTCGACAGGCTTTCTCCTGGCCATCATATGGAACAAATAGAAGTTTCTAACCACAAGTATATCTTCTCTCTGATATTCCAATCCTTCCAATGAAAAGTATTAGCTTCGGTCCTAATGGTACAGTAGGCACTATTCTTCTAGATAATCCTGACTATGCTCCATTCATGGAATCTCGTTTGGGGATGTCTTCGTTCCTTCAAAATTGGATTGGCCTCACTTGCCCTCATCAGGGTATACAGTATGCAACAAGTTTTTCTATTGGGCTGGATGCATACCGCCCTTTGATTCGTTTGTCCGATAAATGTTGAGATATCTTGGGATAGCTCCTACACATATTCATCCAAATAATTATGCTTTTATTCATGGAGACTTATTGTTTTTTTTCTTATTTCATCCGCCTACTCCCGAAAATATAAGATCCATTTACAACTTCAACGATGATCGGAAAGCCCTTCTTATGTTTTTCTCGAATCTTCGCCAAACTATCAAGTTCTGACGAGCGCTAGGAACAAACTCTCATTGTTTAAGTATGAATGGTTTTATAGTGTGATTCCCACCCGGATTTGTGAGACAATGGTTAGAAGGACATAAATATTACTCTCACTTCTTTTTCAAGTTCATCTGTCCAAGTCATAACTCTTCCTTTGAGTCTACTAACATCGGAAGTTCTTTCAGGTGTTCGCCCGCATCATGAAGGCGTTGATTTTTTAAGAGAAGTCGTTGCCATCCTCGCACCCTCATTGAGGACAGGGACATCAAACTCCTTGTAACTGATGAGTTAATATCCTTGTTCAGGATGTTGGAAGATGGCCGCAGTATCGAAATTCCTGGAAGTGCGGCATTATTAAGGAATGTTGGAGAACAAAGGGGGGATACTTCAACCCCATCGTGCATCCTGCCGAGGGGACTCGGGATGATACCGAGAAGGGCGAGATTAAGGATTATCAAGCTGTAAGATGTCAATGCAGGCCCCAGAAATGCGCCAATAGTTGAGCCGTCACAAGTTGGACAATCCTAAACACTCTAAAAAGGAAGAAAACGCTGGCATACAGGCTTCGTAGAAGAAAAACCATTGTAGATCCAAAGTTTGTTATTACTCGTGTTAAAGAGGAATCGTCCTCTCAGCACTTAGAAAATTCGTTAAAAGGATTTTCGAATCTTCAGATTTTGGATGACATCATGTCTTACAATTTTCCAAACATTAATATTGAAGGACTCAACTCTTTTACTAGAAGTGGCGAAGGCATCCGACCTTCTGATAAAAGAGAGAAAACGCTGATGTGCAAGGCTACAATTACTAGTCTGTTGGGGGAAACACTAGTACATTCATAACCGCATGCACTTTACTATACACTTTTCGTTAATCTTTTGTGCGAAAATTACTAATATGCTCTCATTTGGTCTTTATAGGTATAATGTCTCAATCCAGAGCCTTCGATCGTCTTAGAAGTTCTTTATCATACCATCGATCTAGCCCGGATTCAGAATCCACATGTCATAAGGAGAAGGATGAAGTACGGGACAAGGATTATCACTCAAGGGAATCCTCTTCTTTGTTCAAATGCAAATCCCAGTCTCAAACGTCTCGTCAAGGTGAACAGTCTGACTTTCCTTCCTAAAATAGAGTATAGCTTTCCTATCGTGGTCCTCATATCGTTGCATCTCACGAGCAACATTTTGGCTCTTCAAGTTCCAAACAGTCTCATGAGCGTCGATCATGCAGACATGCACTTCCTACTTCTGACCCGCCTTTGTCGGCTATTTCTCTTAACATTTCCACAGCAGAGAAGTTGGCCGAGCTCAAGGCCACTTTTTCGAAAATATGTTTTGATGGTCTCAAATTCTTTCCCGCCATTTACATAATTCTAGGGCATCCCAAGAATAGTTCTTTTGCATGCGTCAACGACGTATTTGTGCAACACAAATCATTTATACACTTGGCGAAAAAAGTCTCTAAAGTATCTATCAAGCTTCATCATGAGATAGATCGCCTCAAGTTGGAAGCTATACACGATAAGGACATAACCAAGCATCAAGTTGCTGAATTACTAGAATTTAAAACCCAAGTTGCTGAGGTGGAGAAGATTGCCAAGGAAATGACAGAGGCAGTAAGCCGTTTAGAAGTTTCTCATAAAAAGGAACTCGATGTGGCACTTCATCATAGTGGGACACTTGCTTTAGAAAAGGAGTCCTTACATAAGGAGAAAGACGCTGGCTTGCCACGCTAAGGAGCTTGAATAACTTTTAAAGAAGGAAAGGGAGGAAAAAATCGAAGCTCAAGAAGAATTGTAGAAGTACTACGAGGAAATTGTTGAGGCTAGAAGCTTAGAGGCTAAACTCGACGAGCAATTCGCCAAAATTGAAACTTAAATAAGAAGCTCAAGAAGAGGGTCGAAAAGTGATGATCGAACAATTTAACTCCCAAGTGGGATCTTCCATGGAGTCTGGTAGGAATGAGATTAAGGACTTATTCGACCCGTCGATCATTTAATACAATGCTAAAGTCCTGATTCATCACCACCTAATTTTTCTCAGAGAGGGTTACCTCGAATCTCTCATTAAAGCTTGGGAGCACATTATTGAGAGGAAGAAAAAGGAACTAGGTGAAGCCGAGCTCAACGAAGAAGGATTAGTGAGGGAGGAGAGAATATGCCGGGTCTACTAGGACTGATCTTAAGGGTCCCTCTCCATCCTAATTAGCCGAAACATCAATCTCTATTGATACGGAGCAGGATCTTAGCTATGATTTAGACAGGCCCAACTTCGAATCCAAGATGTTTCCCTCATTTTGGAAGGAGGAACCCTGGCAAATACAGAGTGTTAACCAAATGCTGGTATTTCGCTTTACTCCTTAGTATATGAAAAGTTTTCATTCTTTACGTGCAATGGTTTTGAGCTAATCTCCATGTTTTGTCAAATGTCGCAGGTCATCCGGGCCTTAGTTAACTCCTAGAAGTGGTGTTGCTATAGATCAATATGAGAAAACAGCCAGCTGCTGCTAATGTTTTGGGACTCGATGCTCAAGTCATCTGTGCCCATGATGAAGATAAGACCGAGGATCCACTCCCGGTCGACGAATCTGATGACATAATAATTATCGGTGCCTCAGAACACACTGATAAGACTAGCATGAAGGAGCATATCGAAAAGGAGGAACTACTAAAAGGAAAGGTGAAAATTGAACCCGCTGAGGTGGAAGTCGATGATCCTCATCTTGTGCCATTGCAAATTATTCCACCGGGTGGATCGATCCCTGACAAACTTCCTCATACCTCTACAAGCTCTCCGACCAAAGGCGGCAAACGGTCCCAAAAGAGAAGTACGAGTGGTTCTACCCTCGAAAAATCTAAAAGAGAGAGGAAGTCCAAGAAATAGCTATTGCTTCAGCTTAATGTATATAGTTTGCATAGTCATTTCTTTCCCTAGTCGTAGTTGTACGGGTACAAATCCTGATCTTTTGGAATAAATTGTACTAAAATTTCGACACCTGTTATGTGAATAAAAGCTTTTGTTTTCTGTTATGCTTCATGTGAATTGTTATTTAAGTAGTTGAACGATTGCTTTCCATTCAATGTACTTGTAATTCGTTACACGTAAATTCTGGTAACAATTCACTAACTCCATCCCCAGGCCTCCAAGTGGTCGTGGCTTCGAGTCGTATCAAACACCAAGCTCGGGCCTTAGTTTTACGATGTCGAATTTAGTGGTTTTTTTGAATAACTATGCTTTTTCCCTTGGCATTGACTTGGAAAGGCTAGAAATCGGACGATCGAATTTGATCCATAGCGAGTTTATACTCCTCCTATCTAGGCCAGAGTTTATGGAATAGAGAATGGTCGAAATCCACTCATCTATTCATTCATGATTATATCCACACTCTGGGGATAAGGTTCGGTTGATGGATGGTCGGTTCTTACCCAATTTATGTTTATACTATAGCCTGCACTTTAGAGACTCAGAGTTATCTCGTGGGCAGTCGGTCTCCACCCAATTTATGTTTATACTCATGCCCACACTTTGAGGACTCAGATTTATTTCACGGACAACCGGTCTCTGCTCGATTTATGTTTATACTCTAATTCTCACTCTGAGGACTCAAAATTGTTTCATGGGTAGTCAATCTTCGCCCGATTTATATTTATACTCTTGTTCGCACTCCAGGGACTTAGAGTTGCTTCATAGCCAGTCGTTCTCTGCACGATTTATGTTTATACACCAGTCCGCACTCTGTGGACTTAGAGTTATTTTGGAGAATAGTCAGGTCACACTCTTTTTTTGATTAATTGCCTCTTAGAATTTAGGCTTTTGATTTTGCAAGCGATCCGTCGTATCTCGATCGCTTTGATTTTTATTTCAGTCCCACAGTCCAGGCAAGAATTTTTCAATCTCCAAATTATCGACCATATTGGTTCCTTATTGCATATCCTATCCTTTGGATTATGAATGGAAATTATTAAATAAACAAGTTGGTTGAGCTCATCTTGTTTGATCCCAATGGGTGTTAGCACGATTGAATGATTCCAAACCCTGGGAGCCTGTTCGTGCACATCAATATCAATCAGTTTTGCTACGTAGTTATCATGCAATGTAATAACAAACATAAATATAGAGGAAGCCTGAAACTTTATTTATCAAATGGAAAGGAGCAACATAAACTATCTTACCACATATTTAGAAAATCAAATGCTAAAGCAAATTCTGAAAATAAATACAACTGAAATGTAAAGGAAATAAACTAAGTTAAATAACATCGTAAATGTTCACTATTTAACATTCTCGGAAGTGTGATGTCATTGATAATCGCTAGCTAAAATGTTCCTTCTCCAAGCCTCTATTTAATAACATATGGTCCTTTCCAAATTGGATTCACGTGTGAGGGGAGTAGAAAAAACTTGTTTTAGGACGAGATCGCCAATTTCGAATGTTCTCGGTCTTTAATGTTGAAATGCCGGGCGACTCGATGCTAGTGTGCAGCTGCCCTCAGGTCGACTTCTTCGCGCTTCTCATCTATAAAGTCTAAAGATTTAAAAAAGAGATATTGATTTGTTTTGGGATCATAGTAAGTCTCTCAATGAGAAGGGACTTCGAGTGAAATAAGTATAACGGCTTCTAAACGATAAGCATGGGGAAAATGGAGTATGGCCAGTTGTGGACTTGTGAGTGGTTTGTAAGCCCAAAGTGCCGTAGGGAGTTCATACACCTACTTGCCTCTAGCCTTCTCCAAATGCTTCTTCAGAATTGACTTGATGATTTTATTTATAGTGTCAACCTGCCCATTTGCCTAAGGGTGAGCGACTGCTGCAAATCTCTTATCAATACGATATCTTTGACAAAAGTCTTCAAATTCAGCACTATCAAATTGAGTCCCATTATCGGTGTGGGAGAACGAAACAATATATGAAGTTGATTACTTTCTTGGTTTTAATCGTAGCTAAAGGTTCCACCTTGGCCCATTCGGTAAAGTAATCAACTGCCATAATAGTGTACTTCGCGTCACCTTTAGAGATTGGTAGTGAACTGATGATGTCTATACCACACATGGCGAATGACTATTGGTTGACCGTTTTGCATGATTCTGTTGGCTAAGCTCTCACGACTTTTTCATTTATTTGGCATTTATCACATCGTCTTACATAATCAACAGAGTCTGGATTTAGAGTTGGCCAATAATACTCATAACGGAGTATCTTCTTTGCCAGAGTTGCTCCCAAGTGCAATCATCGCATTATCCTTCATGAACTTCTTTTAAAACACGCTTTATCTCATCATGAGTGATACACCGGAGTAGAGGGACTGAGAAACCTCTCCTACACATGACACCTTTTTGCATAATATATCGTGAAGCTTTGCGAAGGACCTATCGCTTTTCATTTCTTTTATCAGCTAGGACACCGTGCGGTAAATAGTCTTTAATTGGAGTTATCCACGATTCCCTTTCAGATTCCACCTCCAATATTTGATCGATTCTATCATGTTTATACTTGGGGTATCTAATACTTTTACCGGCACCAAATCCATCTACTGTGCATCACCGATACAGGCGAACTTTGCCAAAAAATCAGCCTCGGTTTGGATCGCTGGAATATGTGAAATTCGTAATCTTCAAATTCTTTCAACAACTCCTAAACTCAAGTGAGATATGGGGAAAGACATTGGCCCTTAGCATGATAGTCTCCTCTAACTTGATACACCACCATTTGCGAATCACTAAATATTCAAGGGATTTAACTCCAAGTTCTTTAGCGAGTTTAAGTCCAGCAATTAAAGCTTAATATTCAACCTAATTTTTTGTTGCTGGGAAATCGAACTTCAAAGCATAACAAATCGAAAAAAATTTAGGAGTTACAAGCACAATCCCAGCTCCAGAACAATGATCATTAGCTGCTCCATTAGTATATATTTTCCATCGTACAATAGGGATTTCACTTCCTTTTAGAAGATCGTCTTGCACAATAAACTTGCTATAAAATTTGTCAAAGTCTGTTCTCGGATAGCTCTTCAAGGGTGATAAGTAATGTCGAATTGGCCGTGCTCAATGTTCCATTTGAGTAACCTCTTAGACGTCTTAGGTCACTGTAGTACCTGTCATAACTGCTGATCAGTTTAAATATTGTACAGATGTGCCTGGAAGTACCAACGAAGCTTTGTGAAGTAGTCAGCAAGCAGTGTGCCAACTTCTCTATTTTTGAATATTTCCTTTCTTCTCCTTTCAATCATTTACTAACATAATACACTGGCCTTTGGATCCGTTTCTCCTCGCAAATCAAGGCAGCACTTATAGCATGCGCTAATACGGCCAAATAAATGTACAATTCCTCTTGATCTAATGGCTTTGAAAAGATAGTGGGTATCTCCAATTGATTCACCAAAGCTTAGAATGCGTCTTTACAGTCCTATGTCCATTCGAAGTTCCTTTTTCTCTTCCTAATCAAATCCAAGAAAGGAATGCATTTGTCGGTAACTCTAGAGATAGATCAACTTAAAGCGGCAACCTTCCTATTCAGACTCTACACTTGTTTAACGGTCCTTGGCGCTTGGATATCATAAATAGCCCAAATCTTCTCTGGATTAGCTTTCACGAGCATTGACAATAAATCCCAAGAACTTTCCCGATGCAACACCAAATGAATACTTCAAAGGATTTATTTTCATTTTGTAATATCGGAGAATGTCAAACATTTCTTCCAACTTTCTGATGTGGTCACTAGATCGTCGTGAGTTCGTAAGCATATTATCCACATACACTTCCATTGTTATTCCAATCTGATATTTAAAAATCATGTTAACTAAGTGTTGATAGGTTGCTCTGGGATTCTTCAATCCAAACGGCATTACTACGTAAAAATACAACCCAACATCTATAACAAAACTGGTGTGCTCTTAATCGAGGATATGCGTCGAGATTTGGTTATATCCTAAACACGCATCCATAAAAGATAGAAATTCATGTCCTACAGTTGAATCAACCAGCCGATCAATCCTTAGGAGAGGTAAGCTTTCTTTTGGACACGCTTTGTTAGAATCTAAGCGATCGATGCATGCTTTCCATTTTCCATTCACCCTCTTCACAAGTAGGGATTAGACATCCATTCATATTAGAGGGCATCGTGAATAAACCCGTTGACTTTTAGTTTATCCACCTCCTCTTTAAAAGCGGCAGATCTCTTCGGATCCATGCCTCATTTTTTTTACTTCACCGAAACATACTTTGGATCAATATTCAATGCATAGCTTACAATAGCAGGTGAGATTCCATACATGTTAGAGTGAGTGCAAGAAAATACATCTAGATCGCTCCTAGAATACTAGCAAGTTCTTTCATCATGGGATGAGCTATGACCTAATCTTCAAGATTCATGATGGGTCATCATGGTTGACAATGATATCTATCATCGGCTCCCTTGGACTCCTTAGGCTCCTTTTCATCATCTCTCGGATCTATATATCTATAGAACCAACTGTGGCCTCCAAGCCAAGGCTCAGGTGCTGGTTTTCAACCTTCGGTGCGTCGAGCTTCCCTCAACTCAGCTACATAATAGGCACGTCTAGTCGCCTGGTCACCATGAGCTACTCCTACACCATTATTCGTCGGAAACTTCAGAGTTAAACACTACGTAGAAAGAGCTGTTTGGAATTTAGCTAGGGCCGGTCGGCCAAAAAAACATTGTATGGAGAGTCAACATCCAAAAGATAAACGGTAAGATTTGAATTCTCCTTCGTTCACCTTCTCCCAAATCAACAAGTAAATCCATGTATCCAATATTCTCACTTGCAATGCCATTAAAACTATGAATACGAGCTTTAGATTATTTTAAGTCTTTGGCGTCCATTCTCATCTGATTATGTACCTTTTTGAAGATTATATTCACTAAACTTCAATAATCAATCAAAATCCTTCTCACCGACGCAAGACCAATCATAGCTGAAATGGTCATCGGGTCAATTGTTGGAGCCTCCACTTTGTTTTCACCCCTATTTCTAAACACAATATCATCCGCCAACTAGTGTATTTATCACCGGTCTCCCACCAGTCCATGCATGCTCCTAGGCCCTACGCGGAGCTTATCCTCGATTGGAGTCAGATGTCCCCTGTTTACCATACGGTGGAATTTTCACAAACTTTTGTAGCTTCTTTTCCCGAATCAATTTTTCTATAACATCCTGAAGATGACTACATCATTTGTATTATGTCTATAACATTCATGAAACCAACAATGTTTTCTGATATGCTTCTGTCTCTCTGACGACTCTTTTGGAGGCAACTTTCTATACTGCATGGTATTGCAAGTAGATAGATAAATGTTATCCAGGGACATGTTTAGTGATGTGTAATTTTCATACATTGGAATCCTAGGCTTTAGTCTCCCAAAATCCCTCTTTCGTTCTCAGTTTCTATCTCCATCTTTCTTTTTTGATTTGGCTTATTCTGAACATTCATTTGTACTTTCCTGGAGCTGTCATGAGACTCTTTTATCGCAGTATTACTCTGTACTGCTTCTGTACTTGGTCCTGTAATATTCTTTTCCTTGAGGGATTGACTTCCTCCTTCCACAGAAACCAAGCTGCCTTTCAATAGAAGCGCTCCAACGTGGCAGACGATTTTTCTACCAGCCAATCAGCAAATTCAGATTTCGGATCAATCCCTCTCGTCGCGGCTATAAGTATAGCATATCATTTGGGTTACTAACCTCCATGGCAGCGGTATGAAAGCTCTCTTGGTAATCCTTCAATGATTCCCCTAGGACTGAATCACGCTGGAAAGAGACATCACATCTCTAGGACAAGTCGCGTGCATTTAGAATTGCTCTACACACATGGTTGCCAACTCGTCAAATCTCAAAATTGACCAAGGCGTTTGTCTCATGAACCACATCATCGCTACTCCAGAGTGGGTTATGGGAAAGCATCTGCACTTGATCGCATCAATGGATCTTGTAGAATCCATCGGCTATTTGTATCTCATAATATGCTGCCTGGGGTCGTTTTTCCCTCGTAGACAGGCATTAATGGCATGTTGAACCTTCTCGAATATTCCATATGCAAAATGTTGTCAGTAAACGGGGTGTGGCTTCTCTAAATTCCCCAGTCATTATTGGTCAAGCCTTGGTTCTCTCTCACTAACTGTATGACCATTGCTGATAAGTCTGGCGTCTAAATGGGGGCTGCCAAGCAGTAGTCGCACTCCACCTCACATGAATGGTCTGATTGATGTCTATGAGCTGTTTCACGTCTTCTGAGTTCACCATCCTCTTGATGTGCACCTTGAAGATTTATCTCATTGTCATTCCAACGTTTTTACCCGGTCAGCATCCGATCAAACTCCAGCATCCGATCAAACTCCAGCATCCAAGCTTCTTGGAAGAACTCCAACGCGATTCCGTAAGTGTAGTGGGGGAATCCCTCCTCTAGAGGAGGGATCGACACTAATCGGTCTTGGCAGACCATATTTGTCTGCCAAGTGGCGTTCCGATGTTTCTGTATGATCTCCTTTGACCTTGCGATGCCTAAGCCTATGGTATTCATCTGATGAGCTTGAACTTTGCGATGTCGAGTAGGGAGTTGGATCCTTTGTAGCCGTCCCACGTTGTTGTTGAGTAGTCTGGTTCATCGGGCTAATATTGGCCTAAATTTTCCCATTTAGTTGTTGATGGCTTTCCATCAACTCTCTAATTAGATTATGAAATTCAACTCTGGTTATAGAATTAGCAGGGTTTTGAACTTCAACTGGATCAGCATTTAAATTATAGATTGGTTGGTTGGGCCTCCTTGTTGAATGCTAGCAGTCTCATTTCCATCCACATTCTAAGAAGTAGACCCAGTATATCTCACCATTATCGATCTCCTTGTACAGATTTCAACAAATCCGAGTAGTTAAGAAACATTATGAAGATAACTACAGATCTTCTTTGGGGTATTTGTCCAATCTAGTAGCAACGAAAGGGATCCTAACAGCTGAGAATCAGATTCTCGGTGAAAGCACCAAAATGTTTGCAGCTAAGTTGGACAGAAATACCAAAGTATAGATTTATGTAGAAAAGTGAATGATAAAATAAAGGAATAGAATAAACCAATAAGAAAATCAAAGAAATAATCGAGAATAAAAGAATTTATAGTGGTTCGGCATTATATGCCTACGTCAACTTTGAAGATTATCTTTATTGATTTGCTAACTGTTTGGTTACGACAGAAAATAACAAGAAGTAAGAAAAAACTTGATTACAATAAAGGCTAATGTAACCATTAGGGTAAAGATCCTCAAAATGACCTTCTAGGCCAGTATTTATAGGTGAAGGTGACCACAAATCTCTCTAACACTTCAGCTGTAGGACCTTTTCATCTATATGGGCCCACCGTAAGGGTCGTTAGATCCAAATCCCATAGAAGAGAGATTAGTGCTGACCCCTCCATTGGTCGATTCTTGGGCAGCGATCCCTATGGTAGCTTCGTTATGCTTGGATTTGTTGGCTCTTCAAATATCAAATCATTTAGACTAGCGGAGCTTGTGCTATTGATGGATCTTCGGTTCAATTCCACTTGCAAGTTATTTTCGATCGAACCCTCCAAATGGACATATGTAGATCCCTCATTCTTAAGCCATTTGACACACGATCCCTAGGGTAGGTTTCTTAGGGTCCATATATCATGCTCACCAAATTTCATTTTCTTTAGATTCTAGATCCTAAGATATTGATCGTTAGAATCAAGAATGAACTTAGTTTCTAGCATCTGCCGATCCCTTCTTGATGGACTCCAGTACACTGGTCCTTGCTTAATATACGCCATGACGATCCATCTTTCTAAGGCTATGCCGATCCATTTCTTAGAGGGTATGCGGATCCATCTTGCCTTAACCATGTCGAACCATCCTGGCTTGATCATGCCGAACCATCTTACCTCGACTATGCCAATCCATTTTCTTTCATCCACGTCGATCCCTCCATTTCTCCGTCCATATCGATCTCTTGTCTAACTTACCAGCCGAACCCTAGGGTTCTACCAAGTCATGCTAATCCCTTGTTTGTCCAAGCTAATATCCATATTTCAAGCATCCTGCATTGTTTATCTACCAATTCCATTCAATTCTGGCTTCATATAACAATATGTACTTTACTTTTGGGTCCTATTGTCATTGCTCTGTGGTCGCCACTCTTGATAGCTATCGAATCTGTCCTACGCAATCAGATCAATATAGCCGGGTTAGGATACCTGTTAATGGTATACACAGCTGTTGGCAACTCCTTTTGGATGGCATACTTTTATTGTGCAAAATTACTGATCTCGCACTCCAACCCTTACTAATGACTAAGTCATTCATAGTTAATATAAATCACTAACTAGATCTAATACTTCACACCCGTCATAAACATATACTTGCGGCTATATAGTTTTAGCTGATAATTACCATACCTCCTAATTTTAATTATTAATATTCAAACACTTTTACATGATTTTACTTCTTTAATACTATTAAATGCCATTTATTTCTTATTTCTAATTTAATAGGTTAAGTAATACTTACCGCTTGATTTCCAATTATTATAATTTGATATGTTATATTGTTCCTTTTAACAAATAGCATGAAATTATATTTGAGGAAAGAAATCATCTATTTGGGATGATTTAAGCTTGGACTTTTGGTAGTGAAGGGTATTGAGTGCGGATTTTTGATTATAAAGGAATTTCAAATTTGATTTGGTATTAAACTTTTATAAAATTAAGTATTTTGGTATGGTGGTTGAACTCATAATGATGCACGAATATGGATGGGTACTAACGTCATATAAGCTTATATTATTTATAAATGAAATGTAGTAGTTGGAGTTATATAGATAGATATGATTTAGAGATAAGAGAATTGTAGGTTATTCTAACTTCTAGCTATAGAAGATATTTCAAATTGGACTAATGGCGAGGTTTATAGGAGAAGTAATTTTTGATTGGTGTAGATAAAGAATTTAGATAAAAGGTTCTCATAAAAGATCTATTGAGATAAGTCTGGTTCGAGAAGTTGATGAAATATATGCGAGATTAAATGGATACTAAATTAAATCAAGCAAGTACCACCTAGTAGTGTGGATTAAAGTGTTCCTCGGTAATTGAAGAAAATTTATTTGGAATGATCAAGAAAGAATATTATAGTTAGAACGCATAAGAGATAGGGAGGCAATTTTATGAAAAATGGAACTTTGGAGAATTTGGATGTAAATTTAAGTGGTAGACAGATTCTTTTCAATCATCTCTGTAACAACCCTGTGTTTTGTTTTTTAATAAAAATAAAATAATTATTTAGATTATAAATTTAATAAGAAATTTGATTTTTTTAAATAATAAATAAATTCTCCAGAACGCGAATTCTAAATTTTATAATGTTGGTGAAATAATACGAAGTGAATATTTTTGGAATATAGAAATATATCCTTTTATTAAGAAATGGAGATTTTTTTATAACTCTCATTTTTTTATTAATAAAAGATGATTTAAAAATTAATAAACTCCTTTTAATAATAAATATAAGCTCTTTATTTTGATAAGTATTCAAAAAGCCATATTTTTGTTTCTCTATTTTGATCTTAAATTTTAAAACTAGTAGTTAATTGTTTTATTAAGCTAATTAATTGAGAAACTAAAGGAATAAAAAAATTCTTTTATTTTGGGTTATAAGTGAATTAATATGGCCCAAAACCCATTAGCTTACTTTGAAATGAGAAAGAATTCTCATTTTGATTAGTGTTGTACATTCTTTTATTTCTCATTATTAATTTACCGCAAACGAACTAAAAGAAGAAACTTATCCCTCTTTCAAACCAAATCTTAATTCTCAACTCTCTAAAAATCAAGTAGTGATCTTTAGAAGAAAATCACTTTCAGGTATTGGAATCTAAACACTAGTTTCCTTTTCTAGAGATTTAAATTAGTTTACAGCGTCGAACTTGATCTCTTTTGATGTTTTGATAAAATACTTCCAAGGTTTTGGTTGAACTATTATGTTGTTGTATATTCACTATCAAATTCAAGTTAAAAGGTGAGTTTAGAACTCACAAATACCTCTATTATAAATCCGTTTACTGATTTTGTAGTTTGGATGAATTGTTGATTGAATTGATCTCTAGTTGGTTGTGGTATTGCATATTCGATTGCTATATTCCCTATTAGCTAAATATCCTAGACTTCTAATTTCATATAGTATGCAATTCCATGATGTTTGTGTGCTTGCATGCTTCAGAATTCATCACCCTAGGAGTCAATATAAGTCATAGTTTAGAAATCGTTGGAAATGGACCATTCGAGAGCGGCGCCACCAGCCCACCGGTCTGCTTGGACCTGTGCACTGGTCATAGCCTGGAACATGTTCCAAGTTGTGTCACATGATCTCCCAACAGCCAGTTTGCTCCTTCCTTTCGCCCTGTTGCTTCTGGATGTTATAGGCATGTTATATTACTACTCTATAATGATTTGGGTGCATATAATTAAGATTTAAATTGACTGAATTGGTGAATTCAATTTGAGGATATATCATTGGAACTGGACCAGCCTACAGCGAAAGTTATGGGTGAATTTCAAAAATTTTGCCCTATTGGATCTTTACTGGGCCTATGAAGACTAACTGAATTAGAACATTTCTAAATTTTATTTAAATAAAATCATTTATTTTATTTAAATTCAAATATATTAAGATATGAAATTAATTTCATTTCATTTATTTTATACAGAAATGTATCATATACATATATGTGTGAGTGCATGTATAATATAATAATCTGTGAAAGGTATAATATGCCTATAAGTAGATGTTAGAATTTACATCGCAACAGACATATTATCTTATTTTGTATGTCATGTATTTTGTCCATATATATGCATGTATATATGTTACAATACATGCACACACATACAAATGTATGTATAAATATATTACACATAATATATGGACATAAAACATTTATATATATATATATATATATATGTATGTATGTATGTAAAAAGAGAGAGAACAATTATTAATAATTATTTATAATTCAAAATTAAATTAGTTTTGCAAACAAAATAATTTTTATATTTCAATTTGTATATATTATGAATAAAATAATATTTACATCCATAAATAATTAAAATCTATTGATGAAAATTCAAAGTTTAAAATATCAAAAACTCTAGGATTATGAATAATAGGTTATGAAAAATTTTGAAGAATTTTTCAATTAAATTATTATTTTTACTAAATCATAAACAGTATTATCAAAATAATATTAATTATTAAAAATAATAAGATTTATTGAAAGAATCCTAAATTTTTTCTATACGTTTATCGAATGATATAATATATTTTTTAAATATAAAATTGAATTTTTAATGTAATGATTATTTTATATATACAAATTATATACAAATAAGTGTACTAAAATTTTTAATTCATATATACATATATATATATATATATATATATATATCTTATATATGCATTATGCTATTATGAGAGAGAAATATACACTAATATATATATATATATATATATATATGAATTTATTAATAATTAATAATAAAATTACTAATGACAAAAATTGATTTTGTACAGTAAACAACATTGTCTATACATAAATCAAATAGTATAATAAACAAACTATGCACATAACCAAACTGGTTTGTGACAACTACATTTACTTACAAAATCTGACCTAACCAAACATATAGTAGCAATATATTTAAACGGATATGAAATTTCTCATTATAGAATCATAGAATATAATTTAATTACTATAATATGAATCAAAATTACCAATTTAATGATGCCTTTGAATCCATGTTGAAGCAATGACTTCCCTTCCTTTTACCGCTCTTGACTCGTCAGATTGCAAGTCCAAAATCACCGACCTCTAGCTATCGAATAGTATTATTTTAATTTGAAATATATCTAAGAATTTCGGAGTGGATTGAGAGCTATGTTTTAACTAGCAATGTAGAAGGTACGGTGGCCAAAAAAGTTAGTCATTATTTTAGAGTCATTATTTTAGACACGCGCACACACACACACACACACACACACACACACACACACATAGGGTTGTATTAGAGAGAAACGAGAAAACCTTTTTACACATTCTCACTTGATCTCAACCCATTATCGCCAAGCCAATTCTCTATGTTTTAGCCACCCCTAGACCTTCCTAAAACCAAAATTTTGCAGCCCTAATGATGGGCGCTAAACCCACCTAAGCCCAAGCCAAAATACTATATAATTAAATCTAATTTAATCGCTTGTCGATATTGTATATCGATTGATTATTTATAACTGTTATACATATATATAAAATTATTTATTTCTCAAATCATATTCAAATTTTATAATTAATTAATTAATTAATTAATTTATAACAATTATAAACTAATTAAATTGTCAATCTTAAGGGAATTCATCATTTCGGCTGTATAACTCTTAGGTGTATATTTGGTCAGCGATTAACATTGAACTATTCTAATGTTAACGTTCACACGTCACTTAGCAGGCGGCGTGACATTATGGCAAAATTTATCGCTTACTCATTTTCGGTAAAATCCAGTTTTAGTTTAATAAGCGTTACCCAGTTGTGACATTTGTTTACACCAATTCTCTTCATCAAAACTATACCACTTTGGACTTATGGAATTTGGTAATGGTCAAAAATCCAACCTCGTCCACATTCAACTTTATAGTCTAAATAAAAAATCCTTAATTTAATAATAACAACTATTATTAACCGAAACGCTCTGGCCAGAGACTTTGACTTTGAGCTGACCGTGATACTAACCGTATGTAACTCAGAAGATGAATCCTCTCTTATATAGTGCTTCACTTTCAATACTTCCACTCGATCCAACTATAGTCACTCAATGGATGTCATGCCATGATTTGGCTATAATCAAAGCAGAGCTTTCATATTGAAGATCCACAGTATTTCCAAGTCTAGAGAACCGTGTAAATCAGTCACATCGATATTTCCAGTTTGACCTTAGTTATATTAACCAACAGAAAACCATCGAGTGAGTTGTTCCATAGTTATCCAGTAACTCCTAAGTGTCCCCAGCAGTCATGAGTAATACATTGCCAAACATTTGAAGAGCGTTACATACTCCAGTGAACATTGGAGTGACCTCGCGGGTCTATGTAAATAAGATTTTTTGTGCCAAGCCATAAGGCCAATGATCTACGGAACCTCTCAAGGAGACTAAGGGAAAATTATTTCATTATTTTTTAGTCGGAACCTTAGGCCGTTCTCGAAAAAAAATAGCAAAATAAATTATCCCTAAAGTCAAGACTAAAAGGAATGTATAAACCAATGCTTCCATAGATTCGATCGTGGTTTACATAATACATATCAAATTAATTTATTTTTTCAAAATAGAGTACGATACTTTAGTACTTACTTTAGAAAAAAATATACTTACACCTATCCTCACGAGTCAGACAATACTATGTTATTTCCCATGCTTATATTGGTATTATTTACTTTATTGATTGGATCAATCGGAATTGATTTTGGTGGACTAGACTCTGATCTATTGTCAAAGTGGTTAACTCCATCTACAAACTTTTTCCATCAAAATGAGCCTTCAGATTTTTATGATTTTTTTAAAAATGCAGTTTTTTCAGTAAGTATAGCCTTTTTTGGATTGTCTGAGGTGTTAATTTACCTATTAAAATATCGCCGGTTTCTATCCAAGATCCCGACATTACAATTCCATTTCTGTCTAAATTTCGGAGTAAATGAGTCTCTAAATGGGGTATTTCTAACTTGGTCTAAAATTCCTAGAAAATTAGCTTTTTATGATTACATTGGTAATAATCCGGCAAAAGGGTCTTAAGAATGCTGGTTTTATTTTAAGAACGAGTGATTGCCCTTCTCCGACCCTTACTGCCCAACTGGAGAGCAGACAACTAATGCGTTCCACTTATTGAATAGGGTCCAGGGGTCGCGTATTGAAGTAACAATAAAGACGAAAATTTACTTATTTGGTTGAAAAGCGGCGTGGATTAGAATCTATTTTGACGCATACCTAAATGCTTATTTTTTATTTTATCTTTTTTTTCTATTTTATATATGATAAGTTTTTATTTATTTACTCTAAGAAATATAGAAATGATTTGCAGATATAGGATACTTGTTCTTTATTTGGCCCAATCCTTTTCCTAAAAAAAAAGATTGAGCCGAGTCTAATTACAATCAATTAGGAGAACAAACAGCAATTACTGAATTATGTGCACTTAGTTCTTATATTTTCTGTTCATCTATTTCTATTTATCTATCTTATCTACTAGTTCGAACTCGATTTTACCCAAGAAGTCTGTCTGTACAAACGATGACGACATGTATTCGGAGTTTCCTTGGGGTTGGTAATGCGAAATGGGGGCCACCTAGCCCATTGAGTGCTCTACCTCGGGCCATCGACATCATAAGCTCTACTGAAATAGATTTCATGGAAAACCAGCTATATCCGATCTTGGTTGGCCTTTCACCCCTAGGTATTATTTTATTTCTTTTCCATTACAGCAATCAATTCTTTTTTGGGTATCATCTTATATTTACCCTATTCCCCTAGACTAACTGAATTCTATTTATGAGAAATAAATCCCATTTTTCTTGGGTGAACCAGAAAAGACTAGAGATCTAAAGCAGAAGCTCTCTCTATGTTCGAGTCTCTCCATGTTCTGTGAAAGAGACCAAGAGTTACGTACCCATAACTCACCAGGCTTGGCGAGGCAAGCACCTTAGGTTAGAAAAGGTGCGCAGCGGCTTCTGAAATTGATTATATTTCTTATTGCTGTTGAGTAGAATTGGTCCTAGGCCTTATCTATCATCTTGGGATTGGCATATCATCTTCCCCTCAACGGATAAATCGATATCCAGTCTTGATGCATCTTGACTCGAAACATTCAAAATAGTATATTTGTTTCGTTGTGATAAATTAATCACGGTTGCAACTTTGTAACTACTATCACAAAATATACCATTTGTGGATTTTTTTTATTGAATATACTTTTGATTAAGTTAGTTAATTAATATAATCACATTATATCAAGTATATAATAGAAGCAAATGCCTTTTATTTCAAACAAGAATGGTCAACGAGTTAGACATATGTAACAAATTATATAATTTCCCCAGGGCCCCTAACTCTATCAATCTCCCACTTAAACTTGGGGTCAATTATGGAATCTAATTCCAACTTCTCTAATCAGTTTTCTCAAAACCAGTTAGGTCAATCCCTTAGTGAATGGGTATGCTATTATGTTATAGTTATCTATTTTGTCGATTAACTCTCTCTAATACTAATAAACTGCCTTTATCACGAGGAACGATTCGAGGTTTGTCTTCCAACTTCTAGTGAGATTTAAGTTCTATCATGACCAATTTCATTACATTGTTATCTTATAAAAATATTATGAGATTTTCAACATTTGGAATCACCTTTGGCTTAATTATAAATTTGTACATTTGTATCTATAAACATTGGTTTATTGTAGCGCTATTCAAGTCAATGTTCTCAACATTTCGTTGAATCGACCACAATCATTTTTATTTGAACATTTTCAAATTAAAGATTTTAACTTGAATTTTATTATTGACATGTAATGCTTAATATCACTTGTAAAAATTTGTGTCCAAACGTACCATCATAACGAGTTCGTTATTTCTATAAAAAATTCTCTAGTATTTCATTAATACGCGAGAACGTCTCAAACAACCATTTAGTGATATCAATTTGGATTTTATATTTGCTCTATGTATCAAATACATAAACAAAACACAATATCATACACAACATAACCAGTATGATAATTCCTATTGCTAATGCATAAAGAATCCCACTCACATATTCTCCTCTTAATAGGGTGCTCTTGTGAATCGTTTTGGAACAATCCCTATATCTTTTATACTCATTATAAAAGACATCATTTATAATCCAAAATTGAGTATTAAACTATTAAAATTTATTTTAATACAAGCATGTTGTTAAAATCAACAAGTGTTGTTTACTTATAGTTTAGAAATATCATTGTACCTTTTAACGTCCTATCTTATGAACTCAGGCTTCCTCTGCACTTTGATTGAAAATCAAACTATTTGATATTTCTATCAAACTACTTATTCAATCTTGATGCTTATAAAACGATAAATCGTATCATTTCTTGGATCATATCCAAAGACTCACAAACCCAATATCGCTCCTACTGACTTCAAGGCGTTTTTGGTTAATATGTGTAAATGGCTTACTCTAAATCATTATTTAGAATTTTCTGTTTCAATACATAAGTACCAAACACTAAGTCTTATTAAGCGATAATTTTGTTAGTAAATCTAAATTAACTTGAGCATGTTGAATACCGAATCTGTTATGCTAATTTCAACAATTGAAATTTGCGATATTATTCTTATCAACATTACTTATTTAATTCCAACCACATCAGTCTTTCCAATAAAGACACAATCTGGGTCGATGGATCACATCTCTTTGGTTACGAACACCAAAATCATATTATGATAGCGTACTTGGAATTTTTTCTCTGCACATCATACCATACAGAGTCAACAATCTTAATGGTTTAATTGAACAACTGAGGGTAATGTATATTTTCGACACTAATTAGAAACTCGTAGTTTCTCTTCGATGTACAAGAATACTTATTCGGCATTCTAATGCTATGTGCTCATTTAGGTTAGTTAACTTCACTTTATCTTATACAATCAGTCATATCTATGGATCGGATCCAATTCCATTTAACTACCAAAAATTTCTCAAAGAAATTCCTTCCCAATGAAGTTGATATACCTTGAAACAACAATTGTTTCTTAGTACAAATAGAATAGGTATTCATAAATGCTTTATGAACTTTTTTATTTATAAAATTGATTTTAATTTACAAAAATTATGTTCAAAACATAAAAATGTCATTTGATGACAGAGCTTTCCAAAATACTTTTTGGAGATTCATACAGGATCCCTCATGAAAAATTATTACCTGCAATCTTTTAACTCGCACAACCTGCCAACTCCTTGGCCTAGGATATTTTGGGATTTCTTACAAACCCTTATCTTGTATGATTTTGTGAACTGTTGTTTAGATGAAATAATATCAACCATGTGTGCTACTCTTAGGTACACGACCGTATAGAAAGAAACTAAATGTCACTCATAATTAATCGTAAATTGTACAACAATGTTTAATTACTCCTTATCGATGCATCGTTATGTATCACATGTAGGAGTGACTTTTGAGATTGAATCTATATTCATTTTTAGGTACATTTGGAACTCATTCCAGTATACTCACTTATTGACCAAATTAAATCATTTTATTTTATTGCATGTTATTTTATTTACTTTTCTTTTATATTCTATGATTTTATCACAAACTTGCTACATGTGTATCTAATACATATGTACATGTTGGTAATAAATCATCGATGAATATAACAAAGTATGTGGAACCCTTTTGGTATTAATAGACTTATGATTATATACATCAATATGTATTAATTCAAAGAGTTCATCAACTTTTATGATGCTCCCACTGAATGGGTGCATAGCCATTAATTGTTTGAGGTATAATTCATAATCATATAGTAAAATTATTTCTCAAAACTATGGCTAGTCTATAATTCTAAAAAGACTGTAAATAATATTATACACATATGTATTTTTTATTGCATCACTTTTACTATGAAAACCGATTCCATAACATAGTTCTATTTCATAATGAATATTCATAATACTCATATTGAAATATAGTTATATTTATTTTTTAGTCAATACCAAAAATAAACATTATTTCACAAATAATGTTTGGTACATTTTACGAAAACAATTTTCGTAATTTGATGCTATCACTAGGTACTATATGGCATGCTTTCACTATTTCCGCCATTAATATAATAGCGTACTAAATTTGGAGGTCCACTATTCACTTAATATTGTTAATATTGTTTAGTTATTTCATATGCTGCTGCAAGTTTATAGTGGAGAGTTTTTTTATTAAATATCTTGAGCTCAAAGAAATAAATGTTATACAAAATAATTTTCTATATGAAAATACATTTCGAAATAAATATCATATTCCAATATTAAGTATCAATTATTACAATTCTTGTTTTCAATGTTCTTTATAAAGAAAAATCGACTATTCTTTCTCTTCATTCCAACTTTACCTTAAATTACATATATTCTTATACATTCGTTTTTCTTTCGAATGGTCAAACTATTCACAAGAAAACCTTGCTACAATATAATAACAAACCTTTTACAAAACCGCATTCGATTATTCTTAACATTTAAGACATCAAATATGTTGCACTTTATGTAAACCAATCAAGATGACATTTCAACGATCGAGTTCTTAGATGTATCTCATAGTTTATGGTCTTGTGTTACGTTAACACAATATGATCCTTTTGAAATCATTCAAGTTGAATACATGATCTTAAAATATTATTTCTTGGCTCACTTCGTATGAAATAACTTCATCGAAATATTGTACCCCATAAACTATGATTGTTCATCGTGTAACATTTATATGAGATGGTACATGGATCAAATATCCACAGTCTTGAATTGCATTTAGGGTTCAAAAAATCATGAAATGCAATACACGATCTAAACCAAATAAACATATAAGTGATCAACTTACGAATGTATTAAGTAGTTGAAATTAGGCACTTGCATGAGTATAGAAACATAATATAACATGCAATTAGAATTATTAGTAAGCACATATTATATTTCTATTTGTTAATTTTCAATTCAGTTTATATATATATATATGTGTGTGTGTGTGTGTGTGTGTGTGTTAATTGACAAACGTTTTATCAATCATATTAAATGCACAAATTTATCATTGTAGTTAATTATAATGTTATATAGCTTATGTTCTTACAATACTAGAAAGGTTAAATATTACCATTTCATTTCTCTAATAAGGCTTCCTCTAGTCTTTTATGTTTCTCCAAACCCTAAGATGGAACATAGAAGTATTACAACTTCACTAGTGTGTGTTAGGACTTGTTTGTTTTGGTGTTTTGACCTTGAGTTTGCCCAACAAATCATAGCTCCACAAACCATGGATAACTCCTTATCGGTTGTATCACATACAACTCCTAACCTATTTTTCCTTGTTCTAATCTCATTTTGACCTTGAGTTTGCTCAACAAATCGAAAAAGATTATTCATTCATACCTACCATATCGTAATGGCATAAGTATAGTATATGTACCTTGAGTTTGCTCAACAAAAACATATAGTTATCTTACCTCATCTATTCAATATATTAATAATACAATGCATAACATCCCTAGCTTGAGTTTGCTCAACAACTAAGGAGTATGTAACTAATTTATTAACATATATATATATACACACACACACATAAATGGTAGAGGACAACATTATATTAAAGATTCATAATATTCAATATATATAAATTTAGGAATATCGACTTATAGAATAATATATTTCTTATGAAATACTCCAGCAATTCAAGTGTCAGACACATCAGAAATCACTAATATGTACATTTATATATGCATTTGTTTCTCAAGTCTATTTGTGTTTCTTTAATTTTCCACATTTACTTTATACACATATCACATAAGTTTATCATTATATAACTTTTATATTTCATATTACTTGTATGATAGTCTTACGTATAATATACCATTAGTTACATCTTATCTAATTAATTTTAATCAATTAACTCTTTAATTAATTTTAAATTAGTATTCCAGTATAATTTTTATATTGGACATATCTACTATAACATTTATAGTGTATACTATAACTTTCATAGTGTAACACACATGTATCATATATATGTGTATTTTTTATTTATTAACCATTAATTAATTTACTCAATTAAAAAATTATTAAAATTTATTAATTTTATCCGGTATACTTATGTTATCTTAAACATTTTAAAATAACATAATATACATCAACATATATAATACATGCATATGTGCATTAATTAATTAACATATTTAATTAATCTATTTTATTAATCTTATTAATAAATTTGAAATTTGAAATTATTGTATAAATATTTTCAAACATTTTGAAAACTTATGTAGTATTATAATTTTCATAATAAACATGTTTTATTTTAAATTTAACTATTAAATTTGAAATCTTTAACATTAAATTTCAAAACGATTTTGAAAATTAGCCCAAGGCCCAAATTAAGTTGGGCCTTTTCTATTAGGGGCAACCTTTAGGCTCACTTCACCTTTCAGGCCAGGTTGGTGACCAGGTAGGACAGGGTATTTGATTATCCAATTACAATCCTAGACATTACCTTTCGAGACACCGTACTAAGTGGGAAAGATTAATTAGTTAGCCCAAATATGACTAATTTAGACCGCATAGGCTATTAGGCTCTAATACCATTTTTGGAACTGGACCAACCCACAGCGTAAGGTATGGGGGAATTTCAAAATTTTGACCCTATTGGATCTTTATTGGGCTACGAAGTCAAACTGAATTACAACATTTCTAAATTTCATTTGAATAAAATCATTTATTTTATTTAAATTCAAATATATTAAGATATGAGATTAACTTTATTTGATTTAGTTTATATTAGAAATGTATCATATAGAAATATGTGTGAGTGCATATGTAACATAATAATCCATGAAAGGTATAATATGCCCATATGTAGATGTGGGGATTTACATTGCAATAGACGTATTAGCTTATTTTGTAGTCATGTATGTTGTCCAAATATGTACATGTATACGTATTACAAAATGCGCACACACATGTATGTATAAATATATTATATATAAAATATGAACATAAAACATTTATATAATAAATATTTTTTTATATATATACATATAGAAAGAGAGAGAACAATTATCAAAAATTATTTATAATTCAAAATTAACTTAGTGTTGCAAACATAATAATTTTAGTACTTTAATTTGTATATATTATGAATAAAATAATGTTTTCATCCATAAATAATTAATATGAAATAATCTATTGATCAAAATTCAAATTTTGCAATTTTTGAAAATCTAGGATCATAAAATAGAGCTTAGAAAAAAATCTGGAGAATTTTCAAAGTTGAAATATTATTTTCTAACAACAAATACATTGATTTTGACAATAGCTATTTAATATAAAATCATATACTATGAAAAATTCAAATATTAAAATTTTAGAAATTCTACGATCATGAATAAAATTTGATGAAAAATCTTGAAGAATTTTTCATTTAAATTATTATTTTTAATAAATTGTAAACATTTTTTTCAAATAATATTATTTATTAAAAATAATAAAATTTATTGAAAAAACCCTAAATTTTGCTATACATTTCCAGAATGATATTATTTATTTTTAAATATAAAATTGAATTTTTAATGTGAAATTATTTTATATAAATAAACAATTCAAAATTCAATAAATGTTAATTTAAAAATATGAATATATGTATGATAATTAATTTTTGAATTTGTAAAATTATATTTTATATAGATAAGTGTTCTAAAAATTTTAAATCATATATATATCTTATATATGCATATATGCTATTATGCGAGAGAAATATACACTAATATATATATATATATATATATATGAATTTATTAATATATATATATATATAAATTATTAATGACAAAAATTGATCTTGTACAATAAACAACATTTTTATATACATAAATCAAATAGTATAATAAACAAACTATGAACATAACCAAACTGATTTATGACAACTACATCTACTTACAAAATATCACCTAACCAAACATATAGTAGCTATATTTAAATAGATATAAAATTGCTCGTTATAGGATCATAAAATATAATTTAATTACTATAATATGAATTGAAATTGTTAATTTAATGATGCCTTTGAATCCACGTTGACGTAATGACTTCCCTTCCTTTTACCGTTCTTGATTCGCCGGATTGCAAGTCCGAAATCACCAACCTCTAACTATCGAATAGTATTATTTTAATTTGAAATATATTTGAGAATTTTGGAGTGAATTGAGAGCCATGTTTTAACCAGCAATGTAGAAGGTAATGATGGCCAAAAAAGGTTAGTCGTTATTTTAGAGATACATACATACATACGTACATACATACATAGGGTTGTATTAGAGAGAAACGAGGAAAACCTTTTTACACATTCTCACTTGATCTTAGCCCATTATCTCCAAGCCAATTCCCTATGTTTCAACCACCCCTACACCTTCTCAAAATCGAAATTTGCAGCCCTAACGACTAGCCTTAAACCCATCTAAGCCTAAGCCAAAATACTATGCAATTAAATCTAATTTAATCGCTTATCGATATTGTACATCGATCGACATATTTATAACTGTTATAAATATATAACATCATTTATTTTTCAAATCATATTCAACTTTTATAATTAATATTTCATAAATATTAATAAATTTATAACAATTATAAACTAATTAAATCGTTCAGTCTTAAGGGAATTCATTATTTCGCCTGTGTAACTCTTGGATGTAAATTTGGTCAGCGATTAACATCGAATTATTCTAATGTTAACGTTCATACGTCACTTAGCAGGTGGTGTGACATTATGGCCAAATTTATCACTTACTCATTTTCGGTAAAATCCAATTTTAGTTTAATAAGCGTTACCCAGTTGTGACATTGTTTACACCAATTCTCTTCGTCAAAACTATATCATATTGGACTTGTGGAATTTTGTAAGGATCAAAATTCCAACCTCATCCACATTCAACTTTATAGTCCAAACATAAAGTTCTTGGTTCAATAATAACAATTATTACTAACCGAAATGCTGTGGCCAGAGACTTTGACTTTGAGTTGACTTGAGTTGACTGTGATACTAACCGCAAATTACCGAGGAGAAGAATCCTCTCTCGAATAGTGCTTCACTTCCAATACTTTGACTCGACCCAAATATAAATACTCGATGGATGCCATGCCATGATTTGGCTATAGTCAGAGCAGAGTTTCATATCGAAGATCCACAGTATTCTCAAGTTAAAAGAACTGTGTAAATCTGTCACCTCGATATATTTTTTGACCTTAGTTATATTAACCAACAGAAAACTATCGAGTGAGTCATTCCATAGTTATCCAGTAACTATTAGCACGTAACCCTTAAGTTCCCCCAGCAGTCATGAGTAATACACTGCCAAACATTTGAAGAGCTTTACGTATTCCAGTCTTAACGGATCATCGATATCCAGTCCCGATGCATCTTGATTGGGAACATTGGTATATTTGTTTCATTTTGATAAATTACTCATGGTTATAACACTTTGTAACTACAATCACAAAGTATACCATTTATGGATTTTTTTAATATCAAATATGCTTTTAATTAAGTTAGTTGATTAATGTAATCTTATTATATCAAGTATATAATAGGAAGAAAATACCTTTTATTTCGAATAAGCTTGGTCGACGAGTTAGATATATGTAACAAATTACATAATTTCCCCTAGGGCATACCCTTAACTTTATCATATTGCCATAGGAATATAACTATGGATACAAGAAGACGCGCTCATATTTTATTACACATTAATAAGCTAGTGTTTCAAAAAAGAAGTATTTTAATCCAACCGCTTTACAAATTATTTCAAGTATGAATGTTTTCAATAAAAGGATAACTGGAATATAATTGTATATATAAAAGATATTTAACTATAAAATCGATGATTTTAAGGTGGATTGATATAATGTTGTAAAGATTATATTTATAAATATCAATGAATATATTTGTAAAGTACTTTCTAATACACACACACACACAAACATACATGCATGCATACATATATATATATATATATATATTCAAGTTTATAAGAAGGATACTTTCATAAAGAATTTAAAAAGTAAATTATTTTCTATACAAATACACAAGCTCACTTGAACGAGAAACTAAAGTAAACAGTCTAGTAAAACAATTAAGAGATGCTTGCGTTTACTTCGCCGATTAGTTCTTGGACTTGTTCGAATGAACATTTATCTTGCATCAGTGGGATTTTATAATCACTTGTAAGTGATCAAGTAATGTTAAGTGGTTATGGAACATTGAGTGATACTTATTTAGTTACTAACTGGAAGTGTATCACACTTATCAAGTGGAGTTTATTAACTTATAGTAAACATTTGAATAAACCCAAGTGGTTATGGGACATGTGATCATTACTTGGATGATTACTTGTAGAAAGTATATAACAGTTATTTCATCGAGTTTTAGACTCATCCTTGGGTGATCCATTTTATGCGGATTTTATGGGTTTTCAGCCCCATCAGTGTTACTCATTTACATATGAGTTAGTACTTGAAATGTGCTCGTACTTATGTTGACATACAAAGTGTTTGTCTATTAGGCTAACTATTGATAATGACGTGTGATGTGCTTATATCTTGGGTTGACATGCGATGAGCTTGTATTGTAGTCGACCAACGAAGTGGTTATTTATTTACATGCGATGTGCACGCCGATGATAATTGACTAGCTAAATGCTTATTTAATTTAGTGTGAAGTGTACTGATGTTGATTATTGACTTGCAAAGTGCTAATCGTTTGCTTGCATTTAGGGTTGTGAACTTCTATGTTCTAATTATGGTTGGCATTGCTTTAATGTTTTGTTTGAATGAGCATAACTTAACCTTGAGACATTAAATTTTATATGAAGTATTAGTAGATTAGTGAAGTATAATCTATGAACTGTATTCTTGATGTTTATCCAAGTTCATTATTATTGTTCTTATTATGGACTCACCTTTTGTGATATTAGAGATTGTCTGACCTAGGTGTTATTTTAATGCTCGGGTCTGACTGATACTTGACAGGTAGCAGGGACTTTTGGTCTTGGACTTGGGTTGGCATGGATAGAAATTTATGCTAATTATTTATATTACCATTAGCCCATTTTGAGAGGTTGTCTTATGTATATATATGTATCTTGTTGGGATGTAGACTCATTTTGTACTTGGTGATGTACTTTAGTCCATATGTATGTTATGTAGTATGTCTTCTATTATATTTATCAATGCATTATGATTTTGTGTCTATGATGTTTTATATTGTTTTGGATCATAGTAAGCCAATGTATTATTGTTTTGTGCTTGGATTGTATATGTTGAGTTCCTCCTTACGAAATAAATAAAATTATAGATTCGACAATTTGATACTCACATAAAGCTATCTTACGTATGGTCGCTCCTAAACAACCTTATTCTTCACATTACCATATGATGTTGCTTGTTAATGTTCTTTATTAATGAGGGCTTAAAGGTGGGGCGTTAAAATCTTTCAGATTGGAAAGAAACCATCTAAATTCAAAGAAACTCTTTGGATTAACGACTTAAAGATACCTAGTTTACATATGAGGTGCATATAGACAATATATTATATATAGTCTAATTCTTTTAACTCTATCACTATCACCATCTTAGGTTGGAAATTTTTCTTAAGTTAGGATTTAACTTAGATTTAGGAATTTGGTTGCTATAGTTGTATTTGTTGAATAGAATAGGACTCTTGGTTGGATGCTTGCTTGCTTAGAGGTTTTAGGATGGAATGTTTGGAAAATTGAGGAGGTGATACTTTGTGTACTAAAAACTTATTGGATATTTAGAGAAGTGGTATCATAAGCGAAATGATACCACTTGAGTTAGATTAGAGGTTTGAATGGGAGCTGCGCTAGATTCACCAAGTTAAGACATCGATCATTTTGGATGTTCTTGGGTAAAGAAGGAATAATGTGGTGAATTAAGTTGTTTGGAGTTGTTTAGGTAAAGCACCATCCACTTTGAGTTGTCTAACCTTAGCAATCCAGAAAATAAATTGAGGAACTACAATTAGATGATTTAGTTGGTAGGTGCGCTCATTTAAGAATGGTATGAGAGAGACTACAAGTGTGTGCGCACATGTTTATGCTAAGGCTACCTGTTATTATACATTGTGGCATTATTGATTTGCAATGGTAAAAGAGATTGCAGAAGTTGTAGACATGCATGTACATTTGTGATTGATATTTAGGAATGAGTTCATGCCAGTAACAGGTTTGTTAGATTATGTTAGGGAAAACAATTTGGTTAGGGACAATTAGGAAGTGGAAGAATAGATCTGATCTTTTCAAATCGATTTCTTTCCAAAGCGTTTTTCAATTTCTTGATTGTTAGTTTACTTAATATCTAGGTCTGAATGAATAATTGCTTGGATTTATTTTTGTTTTTTTATGTATGAATTGTGTTATAGTTATGATATGTTTTATATGCTTTGATTTTTATGATTTATCATGTATAGATTCACTATATGCTATGTTTATGTAATTGGTTATGCATACATATAGAATTTATATGTTCACCCTGGATGCTTGCATACATGCTTTATATGTCATGTCATCTCGTTCATATATGAGGGCCTAAATGTTAGATATTTGCATATATAATGTCAAATGACATCTTCATACATATCATAATGCTATGTTATTGGTTGCATTTCATAAAGTACACAAGCAACATCATATGTCTTTATGTACACTAATAGAATGTGTGCACATATTTGGTGAATTTGATTACATATTTCATATGTTATGTATGGATGCTTAGTTTGATTGGTTTATTTGTTGTGTGGATGATTGTTTCAATGAATGGTTGGGTGATTAATTTTATATGCTTATGTATTTGTGTGATACAGAAGAGTGCGATGCATTCTTTGTCCCTTGGGAATTTTGTTAATGGAATTCTTTTAAGGGGGAGAAAGTAATACCCAGGAAATTTGATAAGTAATTTAAATAAATATTAAAAATGGAATAATATGAAAATAATTGAAATTTATGAATTAATTAAATAAATTAAAAATAAGGAGGGAAAAATGATCATTTTTCTAAAGGTTGAATTTGATGATGAAACCAGCACCATTGCGATAGTCTAATTTTTAAATCGCACGGTATTTTGTTTGCCTCATTTGGAGTTCATACGAAGGAGTTATGATTTAAAGAGTATCGACCCAGACGAGCAGCAAAAACCAAGAATTTAAATTTGAATTTTTGGCGAATAGACAGTTTCCTCCTCCCGTTAAGAAATTAATTCGTGTAACCCACATTTTGCTTTAGAAAACCACCCGACTTTCTTCTTCCTCTCTTCTTCTCTCAACATACCAAATATAAAACCTTAACATCTACCTTAAAACTGAACATAAATGTACAAACCATTGGCATTATGAAGCTATCGAAAAGGAATACGAAGCTGAAGTGAACGAGAGGCAAAATCCTGAAGCATGAAGCGCAGCAGTTCGCACAACAAGGGGTAATGGATTAAATCGTGTAACCCCTTTTCAACATCCAACGTCCAACTTCAAAATAGCGTATCTACTTATATTTTAACAGAATTTGACGATACACCCATCGAAACGACCATATGGATGAGGCTATAGTCTGAAAAAGAGTTGCGAGGAAAAACAAACGACCTTGGGGAAAAATGGAAGAACAACGATGGTAGGAGCAACTTTTGAGTTTTGGTGAGTGAGTCATTCTCACTTCTTCATATATTGCAACCATAATCCTTTAATTATGATATGTTGGTTATATTAGAGTGGTATAACATAAAATATCACTTAAAATTTGGATTTTACCGGGGATTGGTGGAACAGAGGTGGAAACAAATGATGAAAACACCAATTTTCTAAAACCTAAAACACTCAAAAAATATGTACACCGGTCCCTCCGTGGGCTAGCACCAGTGGTTGTATCCAGGCATAGGTTGAACGCGGACACAGAAGAACCTATATAAGTAAATAACGAATGATTCGACACTTGTTTCTTTTGCATCCTAGAAGGTGATCTGAGGCTAGTAATGAGGCAAACAATAGTGATACAAGTTGAATGACTATAAAAACCCGTACCTCTATGGGACTAAATTTCGACAAAAATAGAAACCCTAGTCCATCAAAGCATCAATGTTGGATTTGATACCTACAAATAAGCGTGGGCATCATCAGAGATTGATAAAAATCTAACTCTTAGCGGAAACAACAATAGGATAAGAATACTGACTATGAATGGTATCTTAAAATTAATGGTATTTGTTAGATAATAGATTGTCACATCAACATTGAGCATGAGAGAAGAAGACTTCTCTAACAACGAAGCACATGAATCTCCAATGACATGTTCCTCTAAATGTTATCTTGTGGGTTGTAATAGGAATGGGGGTAAAAAAACATTCTGATGACTGAAAAAGTATATAAACTATCCATAACATAAATTTATATCGACTAGTTTCCATTCAATAGTTATGTCTATGAAGGTTAGCAACTCTAATGTATCTTGTATTTAAGGCTTTCAACATTTAATGTCCAACTATTACCGCATTTATCATCGACAAAAGCATAGCCATGTAAAAAATAGCACCCAAACCACTTAATACCTTTTATTGGAAAATAAGCAAACTCTGGTCATTTAAGAACTTAATTAAGGTAGACCCCATCATTTAAGGCCTATTCTCAATGCATGCTCCACAATGGTACTATCATTATTATGGCTTTAGCAATGTGAGAGACTACAAACCACTAAATACCTTTTGTTGGAAATATGCAGACTCTGGTCATTTAGGACATTAATTAAGGTAGACCCCATCATTTAAAACCTATTTTCGAGGCATGCACCTCAATGGTACTATCTAGATGATATATTTTGAAAATCTCATTAGGCTACTTAATACGTCTTTTATAGAAAAAAGGTGAACCCTACAGTCACTTAAGACCCCAATCTTGATGCGAATCCTTCCCGAGATATCCACCATCGCTCTTAATTATAAATATCAAATTTAATTAGGTTACTTCTTCGGTAGGAAGGCAGGCTTTACAACCACTTAATACCTCGACGTTGAAATCAACCCTTTTAAAGATATCCTTATTTATTTGGAATCTCACTAGGTTACTTGATACTTCCATTTAGGAGAAAGGTGGACCATATAGCCACTTAAGACCTCAAACTAGAAGCGAAACCTTATGGAGATATCCCTCACCACTCCTAATTTCAAATTTGGACCATTCAATACTTTCCAATTAAGAAAGCAGGCCCAATCTCCAACGTTATCATGCGTCCTAAAATTAGTGATATCTCACATTAGTAGTAAGTGCACCCGACTGCTGGTAGCCTCAAAGTGAAGAGCAATCTTCTGTGGAGTGACTCTGTTGAGCTCGCACACTAACCTAATAAGTCCAATTAACCATCCTAAGTCTTTACTTATACAATCTTAAGTAGAAATTAGACTTAGCTTACTAATTTCCTTTCTTTTAAGGTAATAAGATTTAGCATAAATGTTCATCTACCCATAAATCTCCGTTTATGCTTATAAATGTCAATTTGTCCATAAAATCATAACGAATATTTCTTAAAACATTTATGTATTATTACTAATTCAAATTAGTGACCTTTTATATTTGTTTCATTTTTATTAATTCAACCTCTTTATTTATAGGTCTCATTAAACATTTACCCTATCAAATTATTGCAACACCCATTGTTATTACCATTTATTGGAGCTACAACCTTTTAAATTCTTTTCCCATTAGTTAATTATCCTAAACTCGAATATTATGTGCGAACGTCGTTATTAGCTTTTTATTTAACTATTATAAGCATAATAAATTACATACAAATATCTACTTTTATCAAATGTATTCTAGTTATATATCTTCACTAGAATATTCTATTCCATGTTCAATTGTTGAAATCATATCTTAAAGATTATATGCTATAATTACTATAAATTAGTTCAAAGAAAAAGATTTAACTTTAAAATATAAAAGATTACATTATATGAAATTACAAGGAATAATCCTTTCTTTAATTACTGAAGTAAACAGTGTAAACTACTATGAATTCATATTTTACATGTCTCTTTCTCTTTTTATTTGCATCTATTCATTGCTAGATAACATTGTATCTTTCTAAAAGGGAAAGAAACCAAACTAATTTACAAATATTAAGCATACTTATATTCCATCGGTTCCAAATATAGAAAAGTTTACATTATAACAAGATTAGGGTAATAATCTAAATTCACGGCATTACTATACAACCTATTTTAGATTTGGAATAAATTCATTCAAATCAATATTCTAAATTCATACTTTTATAGGGCTAATTTCCAGATTAGGTTCTAAACAATTCCAAATCAATTCATAAACAAGAATATATAGGCGATATTTATTATATTTAGATCATATTCAATTTGTTGCCAAAAATTTATATACAATTAGCTAATTAAGCATAAAAATCAAATAAAAACCAACGAGATAGAACATGATAGCCATGGCGTCTTCTCAAGAAATTCTCTCTCAAAATCTTCCGTTTGTTGGATATTCTTCATCCCAAAATCACTCTAATCTGATCAATCGTTTTTCACTACCTTACTCATATGCTCAAACCATCAAGAATCATTTACCTTCTCAATCTCAAGAATAGATCGTTCACAAACCAAAAGCTAATTGGATCGATTCTAGGAAGGGAAGGGAGATCTCAATCATGTCGCAAAACTTTACCGAGACCCAATCAGCTGTTTTGATTGTGGTGTTTTTGATCATATAGGAAAGGAATATTCTTTAAAATTGGCCTCCTCTGAAATTTCTTCGTCTTCGATTAACCATGGTTTTCAGTTTGCATTGAAATTCTTAGGACTGAAGGGGTTGTTACTCGATTATCAATGGTATATGAGAGATGTAGGAATCAAATATCTGGAAGAGTTATTAAATCATTTCGACATTATTAATGAGCCAAACATAGAGAAAGGCGATAAAGAAAGATTTGGTAGCCCAGAAGATTTTTTCGGCAAACCAGAAGCGCGTGTTGTTAATAGGAAAATCTCTTCCCCAAGTTTAATTAATCATGGATTCCAATTTTCTTTGAAATTTTTGTTGCTTCGGGGAATTCTGATTGATCATCTTTGGTATAATAAAGAGGCAGGAATTAAGCTTCTTGACGATCTGTATTACCATTTCGACATAATAAATTCGCCAAATATTGGTAAAGGATACATTGAAAAATTTGGTAATATTAAGGAGATAGATGGCATTTCTGTTGACTCGGTAAAATCTGTTTTCACAGAGGATACCATATTAGTTCAAACATTTTTATGAAACTGGCTGCTAGGGAAGTCAATTCAGATTTTGATCCTATGCTACTTGATCTAGTTGTTTCTGCTTATTCTGATTTGTTATCTTTTTCATCGAATGCCTTGGAAATTGTTGAAGAGCAGTTAGAAGTTGTTGAACAGAGTGATAACTTCACTTTTACTAGTTGTAAATGTCGTAAAACTAAAGTCCGCGTTCATGATAGTTTTGAGATAGCTTTATCCAATAGATTCGACCGTCTCTCTTCGAGGTCAGATTTCGACAGTTCATATGTTAATGGGGGATTGGTGGTTATCTCTGAACAACTTGTTGATAAACTATTGATTGATTCGAATAAACAGGATTCCAAGTTGCTAGGCAGTAATATTTCTGGTGATCTAGTGGTTTTTGATATCGAGACTTTTGAAGATTATTCGAAGAATGATGTTAGCCTTGATAAAGTGCTGGATTCAGCAAGCTTGTGTAAGATTTAATCATCATCCATGGTAAATGAATTAGAGACAACATTTGAAGATATTTTCTTGGTTAACTCCTCAGAGTTGGATATTGATAGTTGTAACAATTATTGGAGTGATTCAAATCCTTTTTTAGTAAATTTATTGGACTGGAATATTGATACAGTAGTTGTGGAAGACATAACTGAGGAAGAGACTTTATCCTTTCTTGACAATAATGTTTCCTGGCGCTATATGGATCGTGAACCAGTTGTTTCAGACGAAGAAGTTTTTTCAGGTGATGTAATTTTGTTCAAAAGAAAGTTTTTCATGATTGGATATCGTTCTTTGAACAATAGAGGGAGGATGACATATCTGTTGAATTTGAGTCTCGAATTTCTGGTGTGTTTTCAAATTCATCCTTGGTTCCATTAGATGTTGTGCACGCTGTTGATGGTGTGCATGGTGCACAGTTTTCACATTCATTTGAGGGAGTTTCTAGCGATCAGGCAGTGGCACTTATTTGTGTTGTTTCTTTACCAGCAGTCGAAGGCAGGACTGTTTATAATTTTGAATGCTTTGAAAACGAAGCAGATATTGATGAACTGGATTATCTTTGTGATTGGTTATTGTCCTTCGAACATCAAAATGATGATATAGCTGTTGAGTTAGAGCCTTGACTATCTGATGTTTTTTCAAATTCTTTCTCTGCTTCTCTAGATGATTTGCACGATGATACAGTTGTACACGGAGAGAGCTCTTATGTTGCTTCTGAACCAGATATGAAAGATGAGTTAGTAGTAGTTGCGTCAGATGCTTTAAAGTCTGACAGGTTGGATAATAGTATTTGCTCAGTTCCTAACTCCGCATCTTTGAAGAGAGGAAAGTGTAATCAGTAGCTTCTAGTGGTTCAATTCGTCGAAGTGCTAGAATCCGCAATTGCCAGTCTTCTTCTATATGTGAGTTACCTAGATCGAGTGCCACGAGTGGTGTTACGTATCCATGCTCAGTTATGAGCTCTATTTTGGGTAGTACGTTTTCTACTTATGCTTTAGGTGGTCTTTTATCTGCTGAGTTTAGTCAGCTAGCTCGTGACACATCTTTTATTTTTACTGATATTGAGCTAGATCGGGAGTATATTAGATGTGAGGAATTAGAGAGGGCTAGTACAGTTCATTTATGAGGATAATTAGTTGGAACATTAGAGGTTTGAATGATTTGAACAAATGTGATAAGGTTAGAGTATTTTTTAAAGACTTCTCTATAGATATTGTTTTACTTCAGGAAACCAAAATTAACTGTCCCGATGTTCGTTTCTTTAGAAGATTAGGCAGTTATCACTTTAGAAAATGGGCTTTTTTACCTTCCGTTGGCTCTTCAGGGGGATTAATGATAGGTTGGCGAAATAATTATTTTAAATTACTTCAGTGTATTGTTAAGCAACACTCTCTGCTTGTTATTCTTATTAATCTTTCTGATAACTCTTTATTAAATATTTCTAATGTTTACGGACCTAATTCTAAAATCAATCGGAGAATTTTATGGAATGAATGCCTAGAATTTAGATTCCTAGCCCTGAGTTCTTAGATTATGAGGGGTGATTTTAATGTTACGCGTTTCATAGGTGAGCGATATCCTAGGGAAGGGGATTACACTTCTATGGAGGAATTCGATCAATTTATTTTTAACTCTAATTTGAATGAGATTCTCCTTTCTAATAGAGAGTTTACTTGGAGTAACGCTAGAGAGTCTCCATCCATGGCTCTTCTCGATAGATTGTTTACTAGTGATGAAATTGAAGACAAATTTCTAATCTGTAGAGTCAACGGCTTACCGTATACCTTCTCTGACCATTGTCTTATTATCCTTACTTGTGAGTATCATAGAGTTATTATAAACAATTTTAAATTTGAAAAGATGTGGCTTTTGGAATCTAACTTTGTGAACTTAGTTATATGTAAATGGAATTCTTTGAGTTTCCATAATATCAGAAATAAGGAAAATTCTGCAAAAGCTTTTATTTCTAAACTTAGAGATCTTAGGATTTTTCTTAAAAATTGGAACAAAAATGGTTTTGGCAATTTAAAATCAAAAAGGATAATTTCTTAATGAAATACTTAAAATTAACAAGATAGAAGAATCTAGACCTTTAAATCTAGGTGAACGTAACGTTCTTACTAATTTAAATGATGAATTAAATTCTATTTTAGAAAAAGAGGAGGTTATGTGGAAACAGCGATCCAGAATTCAATGGATCAACGTAGATGATAATAATACTAAAAAATTTCATAATATTGCTAATGGTAGAAAATGTAGTAGTACAATTAACTCTATACTTGTTAATAATATAGAGTTAGTTGATCAAAGAGATCTCAACAAGGCCTTTACAGACTATTATAAGGATATTTTTGGTTCTAAAATCAAACATAGAATCAATGTTAGATGGATAGATCTGTATCCATCAGATTCTATTGTTGATTTATCAGAGTTAGATGATCCTTTTATAGAAGAGGAAACTAGGAAGGAAATTAATGACAATCCAAGTGATAAATCCCCGGGACCTGATGGGTTTCCAATTTTATTTTATAAAACTTTTTGGAATGTTTTTAAATTTGACTTAGTTAATTTGTTTAATGATTTTTATAATGGTAATTTGCAATTAGGGAGATTTAATTTCGCAAATGTTATTTCGTTACATAAAAAAGTAGGAGCTAATAACTTAAAAGATTTTAGACCTATTTCTTTGATTAAATGTTCAGTAAAAATCATTTCTAAATTTCTAGCTAATAGACTTAGTACAAAAATGAACGATTTAATTGATTATTCACAATCGGCTTTTATTAAAGAGAGAAATATCACTGATGGAGTGGCTATTGTTCAAGAATATATTAATTGCTGTTGTAAAAATAACATAACCTATGCGATTTTAATACTTGATTTTGCTAAAGCTTTTGATTTAGTGGATTGGGATTTTCTTGTAGATATTTTTCATGCTAGAGGATTTGGTCATAAATGGATTAGTTAGATTTTGACTTTGCTTAAAACTGGAAACTCTATTATTATGGTAAACGGTATATTAGGTAATAGAATTCAGTCTAAGAGAGGTTTAAGGCAAGGGGATCCCTTATCGCCTTTGTTATTTAACTTAGCCGCTGATGTTTTTGCTAAAATTATTAAAAGAGCAGTGGATAATGGATCTTTAGGAAGTGTTGGCAATGGCATATCGCGTAATTCAGTTCTTCAATTTACAGATGATACCTTACTTTATTCTTCTCATCTTCCTAGACACATTATTACTCTCAAGTTTATTCTTTACATTTTTGAGCTTTTATCTGGTTAAAAATAAATTTATACAAAAGTTCAGTTTTAGTTTTAAATGATTTTGAAAAAGTTGAAAACTTAGTAGCTAATACACTAAATTGCAAAAGTATGATTTTTCCTTTTGAGTATCTAGGTTTTGTGATTAGACCTACCAAACTCAAGCACGATGATTGGCTTATTATCATTGATAAAATTAAAAATAAGATATCTAATTGGAATGGGAGACTTTTATCTAGAGTAGGTAGGCTAGTTTTAGTAAACTCGGTTTTATCAGCCCTACTGATCTATTGGATGTCTATATATCTGTTTCCAGATTGGGTTATTGATAAAATTGATAAAATTAGAAGAGATTTCTTATGGAGTGGGGATAATATTAATAACAATATAAAATGTCTAGTAAATTGGGAAACTGTCTATAAAGCTAAAAAGGAAGGTGGTTTAGGAGTTATTAACTTGTGTAACATGAATTTGTCTCTTTTAGATAAATGGATTTGGAAGTTTAAAGATATAAATGATAACGCTATTTGGAAAGAGATCATTTCTAAATATTAATATAATGATAATATCAATTTATACCAAATTGATTATCCATATTCTCAAAAAAAAAAAAAAAATTGGAGAAACATTTTAAAATGTTATGAAATTTTTAACTTAGGAACTAAGACGATTGTACATTCAGGAAATTGTACATTTTTCGGCACGACTGTTGGATTTCGATCTTGCCTCTAAAGTTAGAATTTAAGGAGCTGTATGATATTTGTAACTTTAAGTATGCTTTAATCAATGAAGTTTATTCCCCTGAAAACGGTCCTCCTTGGAATTTCAGTTTTAACAGAATTTTAGTAGAATCAACCCTTAGGCAACTTTCTTTGCTTTATGCCAGAATAAATCTTTATAATATTGATAATGATAATGATTTTATTAGTTGGGAATGGGATAAGAGTAAGAAATATACTCCAAATTTTTTTTACAGATTTATTAATTTTTCGGGTACTATAAGTAACTCTTTTTAATATATGTGGAAATCTAGTGCTCCTCCTAAATCCAAAATTCACATGTGGTTAATACTTCATGGAAAACTTAATACAATAGAATTTTTAAGAGAAAAAACATTCAATTTGATAATAAATGTTATTTTTATAATCTGCATCCTGAGGACATTAATCATATATATTATGATTGTTTGGATTCTAATTACGTCCTAATTAATACTCTTAAATTTTTTAACTTTAATATAATAAATAAAATTTTGGATTGTGAATTCTACTGGAATAATTATAGATTCAAATTCAAAAAGAATATTAGATTTTTACTGGACACTTTATTCATTATTATTAGTTGATTTATTTGGTTTGAAAGAAATCAAAGAATTTTTAATAATAATAATAGTCATTTTAACAAATTGATTTTTTCAGTTTCTTCATTTTTTTAATTGGATTTCTAACCCCAAATATAAATTAGCTAAAAATATCCTTTTCAAATGGTATCTTAACAAGGTTAGTCATAATATTAACTTTTTAAACACAACAATAATTTTTTTAACATTAATAATAGTATTATTAATATTTTCTCAAATTTATATGATGATTTCACTTTTAATCATAGCTTACTTATGATTAAAGATACATAAGTTAGATCTGTCTCAATTTTTGTTCAAGTCTCTGTTTGGTATTAGTTTTCACGTAATTCATTTCTTTTGTTATTGTCTAGATAGTCTTATTTAGGTTTTTATTTCCTTCCTTATAAATACATATATATGTATATTTATTATATAAATATGCATATATATATATATGTATCATTCTAATTTTTTTTCCTTAGTCATGTTTCAGATACAGGTATGCGAGATAGGATATTAGGTTTGCAGGTACTCTTGTCTTCAGATTGCTGGATATCAAATTGTAGAGAGGTCATCAGGGTAGAGTTTTGTCATCCAGGACTACTAGCAATTATCTCCTCGGATATAGGATACTGCTGTCTTCATTATGGAGTACTTTTTTTAGGAGGAACTATTCTTTAGTTTGGCACTCCTTATTTAGAGCCTTCAGAGTGATCTCTCTATTTAGCAAATCCACTTCAGAGCAGATGCTTATTCACTCCTTCTGATTCCGATGTTTGGAGCTTTCTTATTAGTTTGGGACGTCCTCCAGTTGTTTTGTTTCTTCTTTAGTTGTTTTGGTACTTCTAACACCTTAGTATCGGGCGGTGGCCATGCCAGAGCTCGATATTGAGGTGCGATGGGTGGTGGCCTTGCCAAAACTCATCTTAGGAATACCTGAGATTAGATTTATGTATATTTGTTTTTGTTACCTGCCAGGCATGTTAGCAACACCATATATATATATATATATATATATATTCACATGTGTGCTCTCCTCTATTCCTAGAAGGTCATACATTTTTGTCAAAAAAACCAACGAGATAATTTTCATATTATAGCAATCTATAAAATTTCTCACTCACCTTTTAAATTCGATCCAAATCAACATTTGAATCATCTCCAAATCCTTTATAATCTAAGAAATATGTATAAAAAGGGCATCTACGTATATTAGAATTACAGATCTGAGAAGAGATTTGGGTTAGGAGAGAAAATATATATATATATATATATATATATAAATATACAAATTACCTCAAATACCGTTATGGTTGATTCTCTTCTCTTCTCCTTTTCATTTGATTTATATTCTTCTCCAATTTGTATGAATATAAAACATATATCTTATTTTTGTAATTTAGAAAGAAAGCGGAGAAGGAGAAACGACAGAGCTTTGCCACTGCTTTCGAAAAAATATGAGAAGAGAATGGAGGGTTAGGCCTGAAGATGCTAAAATCAACCAGAACCATTGTATCAAAATATATTAAATTCGGACCATATTTGGCCTTGGTTTACTGGAGCCGCCACGCACGAAGAGGTCGACCGCCCCTAGTCGACTGCTCCGATATGCTGGCCAACTTGTGGGCCCCAGCTAATTAATTAAAAAAGTTAACTTTTCTTATTTATTTTCATTTCGAATCGTTTTTCATCCGTAATTTCTTCGTTTGGACTCCAATCGCAAAACTACAAATTTGGAAGTTGCTTAGAATTTCATCACAAACACAATGGTGTAAGTTTCATGGTCAAATTCCTTATTTGCACAAATTCTATTTTTAGAGCCTAATTAATTAACTTACTAACTAATTTAATAACTAATGCCAAAGTACGGGGTGTTACAATGACTGGTTGTGATGATTGGTTATTATTTAAACTATATATGTGTGTGTTATTGTGATGCAAAGAAATGATACGATGGTGAACGTGAAACATGAATGAGTCAAGGGTGTGGGTAAATGTTAAGGGATATGGGTATGGATATAGATATGGATACGAGTATAGATACAGACTTGGATACTAATACAAATGAGGATATGAATGAGAATACAGACCTATGACACAAATAGACGGTCCAGGTATTGTGTTGCTCCCCTACGGTGCTACAGCGGACCAGTTAGAGGGAGTGGATGTAAGCGACCTAGTAGGGCATAAAGCTAATCCAGGGTACGAGTCCTATACGATATTGATGTGTTGATGGACAATAGTGACCCTATAGCATGCGAGGCGAGTCCAGGGAAGTAAGTCCGCATAGATGTGATATGGTTATATGTATATGACGGTTAAGTATGACGTGGTGATGAAACGTGCGATAGTCGAGCTATAGGCTCATATCATGTTACACTATTATTTTTGTAGTATTTATAGAGTAGGGTATAGCTCACTCATCAGACTTATGTCTGACCCCCTCTTATTTTTCCCTTTATATATATATATATATATATATATATATATATATATATATATATATGGAGTTTGGAGATGAGATGGTATCAAAGATGGATCTTTATTTGTATATATTACGTATGATGTAAATAAGTTTTGTAACTTGGATTGGACTATCAGTATGGATTGGGTTATGGTTGTATTATTCAAACGTATGTATTTGACATTATAAGTATGTTATGGTGATGTGACTATAGTATTTATCATATATTCTATTTACTTCCTTATGTAGTGAGACTCTAAGTTGATAGAGTTAGCTAGAACTATATCTGATATCTGGATATCTTTCATTAGTTTTATAACTATTTTCTCACCTCCAATGACTCTTCCTTTCGATTCTTGGGTGGTCAGCGTCCATCGAGCATCAAACTCGAGGTCAAAAAGGTCGGGTTATTATATGGCACATAGGCTTATCAAGTGTAAGCTTGTAATATCACCTTCTTTATTAAGATGACAACCAAGAGGGCATGTGTCCTTGCACTAGTAATTGCTAGGGTTAAGGAGAAAAAATGTCCAACTTACAAAGACTAAATTAGCCTTAAAGAAAGGCTACAAATAGGATGGTAATTCCATTTGGTTTTCATACTTCCATAAACCGAAAACTAAACTAAACTAAGAAAACAAGGAAGATCTATGGGAAAGCCAAAGAATAGAACCATAAGCCGAAATTATAATCATTAAGGTGAGGAAAACAATCCAATTTTAAAATATCAAGTCTTTCCATGAAGTGGTATGTAACTTATAATATGTTTAATCTATATGTTGCCCTATTTTAACTCCTTTAGTATTATAGACATATCTTTTGATGTGTTTAATATTTTTTAACCTCAACCAAGTGCTACTGAAAGGTATTTTTATGACATATGACTTTCATATTTACCACTTATTCAAATTCAAAAATATAACAACCCAAAAATTTGTGGCGGTGTTAAATTTTGAGCTTTGGATTGAATCGGTGGACCTTATTTTAACCTATTTGGTCCCGTCTCAATAACTCGTATAAATTTTTATAGAAAGACATGATTATCCACTAAAACTTTATCATTATGACCTTTGGTAAATTCAGAGAATAAATGAAATTCAGAGAATAAATGATTCAAAAGTTGGTTTAACTCGAACTATGTATAATATTATAAGCTAATTTCTAATGAAATTTAAAATACCTTCTCTTTCCTAAGGCCGTAAATTTTGAATTATACACCCAATTATGATCTCATAAAATATGTATAATTTTTTTATGTACTAAAACTTATGTTCTGTAAACATTGACAAATATATGTTGATGATGCTTTACACAGGTTTATGTTTATAAAGTATTTTGAACAATACTTATATATATGAGTTGCGATTATTGATTGGAAGATTAGCAATGTTAGCTTTTGGATGAATGTGGTAAAATATATAAGATTTAGGATGGTGCTCTATTACTTTATTTCCATATTGCACGTTAAGAGATAGAGTACATCCATATTATTTTGAGAACACCAGTCGTGATGGGCTAAAAGTTTTCAGGATCTAATTCCCTATTATGTATTTTGATTCAATCCATATGTAGTCAAAATGATTTTGACATGGATTTCAGGTTAGTCATGTTTCTAGTTTATAAAAATATGTATATGTCAAATGATTTTTGACGAATATGTTTGGAGAAATTTAACCTATTTTACTTATGTAATATATGTTTGATATGATAATATACTTTAAATATGGTTTGGATATCTTAGAGAATTATTATGACATGATATGATATTTAGATTAAATAGGTTCCTCGCTAGTTTCTTGTTGTTCATGGTGCTACAAACAAACATTTCAGGTTTGGATAAATAAAGTTGGATTTTGGGACTTTCCATGGAAACCCAAAGTAAAGAATCTTTCATAGCTTTTGTTTAGTATTGAAAACCTAGATGTACATATATGTATAAAGTTGAAAACAAGACCCTTTGTACATTATACTATAAATCAAATATGAATGTATAATATTTCTTCCACTTGAAGTCATTTACTTTAGATGATTAACATTCTGGCATTTTTCCTTGCGAATAAGTGACGCTAATATGATAGTACTACATTATGAGGACAACACTCCCGAGTCAGGCCAAGGACATAGGAGTAGGGTGTTACATCGACTTCTAAACCCATTCAAAAGAGGTCCAACAAAGAGCATGCTCTCACACATGTTTTAATAGCTTTCTTAAACCTAGTTATATGCCCCCATCTTATCGAGATGCAGAAGGCTTTCCCTCAATTGTGCTTTACCGAAATCAAATTCGACTGCAATCTAAAGAATATCCCATGCAAGTTAACTAGTCACACTGGAGCATGTATTCATGATTGGAAGAGATTTACTCGTACTATGTCCGATACTAACAAAGCAACCCAGTTGATCATTTAGCAAAATGAGATTGAGAAGATAGATCATCAACGCATCATCAATTTTTATTCTAAAGAGGTAGATAAACTTAAGAAATTTATATTGAGGAAATAGAAAAGAAACATCTGGACAATTCGAAAGCCATTGAGGCTAAGTATAAGCTACAAGAGGAGCAAATCCAAAATTCTTGCCATGAAAGTGGAAGCTAGCCAAGGAAGGTCGGCTCTCCATACCACCGTCGACATGCAGACCTTTATGATTTCTAATCCCAAGGATGAAGTGTGGCAAAGGAAAATAAAGAGAAAGACGATGCCTCTGGCCTAGTTGAAGAACACATCAACAAAATCCTTGATATTAAGGAGGAGAAGAAAGCTTTAGAGACCCTAGCCTTTGAGGTCGAGAAGAAAGAAGAAGAGCTCAACAATCAAATCGAGAGTAATTTGGTTAGCTTCTACGCGAACGTGATTAAATCTAGCAAGGCCTAGGATGTAATTCTTAGACAAGAAAGAGAGCATGCTGGCGAGGTGGGTGAGGAAGAGATTAAAGCTAACTCCTTTTTGATAATGATCATGAGGCCTTAGCTAAAGGATGGGACAAACTAGCTCATATCACTTCAACTTCTGCCCATGTGAATGTCAAGGCCTTTCCTGAATCCAACTCAAAGGATTTGGTTGAAAGCTCTTTTCCTACCTCACAAGGACCCCTATTAGAGTACACCAATGAGACTGCAACCAATTCCAGGGTTGCTATACCTTCTGCATTTTGGCCTATCGTGTCCAATTTTACTTCCATTCTTCCAAAGTTACAACTGCAATAACATTAACACTGGCTTTAGTTTATAGGTTATACATTCTCGAGGATCTAAGCTATGTGCCACCAAAGACTGCTCCTAAATTTTCAGTTCTATCTCATGTCCTAGATGTAGATCGAATCTGCATTTTAGACCCCATCTACCTACCATGGAGGTATATCATAATCTCTCATGTGTTCGAGAAACTTCAAATGACACTCGGAGATGTTCCTAACCTTTTCTTTTGTATCTATCAACTTCTAGGTCAATCTACTATAGTCCTACTACTAGAGTGATCTTCGCTCTAGATCCTCAAGTTCCTACCATTAAGTTCATCATCGTCTTAGCACCACCGTCCTTTATGACCCTTTCCACCAGGTCTGCTGAGGCTCGATGCTGAAATGATTGATGCTCTGAATGAAGAGGGGATGATCCTGAAATTTTGATGGGTAGTAAGAAGGTTGTTATCACTGACCACAAGAGTCTCGATCCTGGGTCGTCTATGGCAGAGAAGAGGGCTTCTGACACATTCAAGTTAAAAGATGTAAAGAAGAAGGATTAAGAAGATGATCCACCTTCCCTCTATGTATACCTGCTGTTTCCTCCTTACGTTGTTTGGACTTCCACTCTTCTTACAGTCAGAATATCCATCAATATTCCAAGATCCCATGCTAACTCAAAGAGTGACTAAAATTGGGATGTGGATCCTAAAGGCCGTCTCCTACCACTAAAGGAGGGAAATGGCTCAAAGAGAAAGCCTCCTTCCTCCAAGAAGTAAAGGAAATGGAATTTAAAGAGGGTGGAGTACCATTAGAGGCAGTTCATTTTGTTGTTTCTTGACTCTGTATATAAGCTGCTAATGTGCGAGTATGATCCTCGCTTTTGTAATCGAAACGCTTAGAAGTAATCAAGGTTGTTCTTTCTTGCAAATTTGTCTTGTTTACTTCTCTACATTTCTATTTATTGGTCTACGCATTTTTCTATATGCATAAATACTTACATGTAATTTAATCAGGTTTATATTATTCATTCCTGTGTTTATGATCTACGCAATGCCATTATTTATCGTGACTTGGTACATATAATAAATCTCTATAATTACTTGGTATTGTTTTATTACTTAGTTTCATCTATCATAAGCTAAAACATTTCTCGGTTTGATTGAAGAAAACCATGTCTCTTCGGTCAACTCTGTGGTCGACCTTATTTATCTTTGGTTTGATATATTTTGTTCTATCGTAAACGAAATTATATTCACAAAAAACTTAATTCTGCACTAACTACGATTGTCGGGATTCAGTGTCTTGGATGCCTATCTTTGGACATCCATCTCCAACCCATCCAAAAATGCTATGTTGACCATCTTTATTTATCATCAGCCGAGCATGTCTCATCGGACCTTAAGCGAGGTCAAACCTATGGAAAGATATAATTATACACCTAATCCTATCTTTGGGATCCTATGCCTTAGAAGCCTATCTGTGGGAATCAACCTTTGAGCTTGTCTATTTTGGCATTGGTCGAGACTACATGTGTAAGGGAAATCATCTGATCGACCGCCGTATGATTATACTCAAAATGCCCAATCATGGGTTAAAGGAGTTCATAGGTACCCATCTTTGGGTACCTAGACACCTGGTTTTCAAAAATACACAATGTTTGATTTTGCTGCTAATCAAGTACTACAAAGCCATTTTTTAAGAATACATATCCACTAATTCCAAAATCCAACTTTATATATGACCAAAAGAATGCAGACTCTGCCTTATTACATCATGTCCTATACAAATGTTAAATGTAATTTGAATTTAAAAGTATATTTGAAAAGTTTGAGTTTATACCCAAAAAGTGCGACACTAAAAATGTTAGAAATATTATTTAAGAAACTAAAAAGCCAAACTGATTCAATTTCTTATTTTCTTTGATCCGCTTACTAAAGGCTGACGATTTCAAGTTACTTTTTTAAAGAATTTTTCTCCAGTTCCACTACAAAAAAACTATTTTTAAATTTCAGAATATTTGCGAAAAATCCACAAATATTTAAATCTTTTCTAAAAATGCTTTAATCGTTGAAATAGACAAATAATGTTCAAATTTAATTTCCAAGAAAAAAAATACCGAAATTAAAATTGAAAATGTAATTTAAAATATGTTTTTAATAGAGTTTTCATGTATTAAATCTAAAAATAAAATATGTAGCCAAATTTCCAATGGAATTTATTCAAATTACCGTCTTAATAAATTTAGCATAAAATCAGTATAAAAGGCTCATTAATATCTCATTGCATATGGATTTCTCATCTATCAGGATGATATTTCAAATGAAAACTGAAAATATAAAATGCTCCAGACCTTGCCACCTAGATAATGGTTCCTTTTCGTTTTGTGCTTTTGAAGAAAACACATGAACACCTTGTAACATTTGGTATAGTACTGCAACAAATGAAAATAGGACCATCATAAATTGATTGTTTAGACATTATAACTCACTCTCATCTTTCTTCAGCTCACACATAGTTCACACTGTACATACCAGTACACCAGCGCAACAATGAGGATAAAGAAGCAAGAGTATTATTGGTATCCAAAAAGACACAGTTGAAATTAGTTCATGGAATTCTCATTATTAGTAGTAAAGATTTGTAAAAATAAATCTAATTGAAATAGTGCTGTAAGTGTTGGCTATTCTACGCCTTCGAAATTGAGATCCTACCAACAGTCGATAGCTTGAAATTTCCATCCCCAAGCTTCTATTCCATGACATAGAGTGCCTTCCCAATTAAGATTAAGTGCCCTCGTATCAATAAAGATCCATTTCAAAATGAGGTCACCTATCGCAAAGGTACTGTTTCTGACCTTGGCATTGAAATGTTCGCTACTCTTATCTGGTGAGCAGCCACCCTCAAGTTGGCCTTTTTTTCGTCCATTGAGTTGAGAGAATCAAACAAGAGTTCCTCTCATCTTAGGGTCATACTGCAATCTACGATGAGAAGGAACTTCTATTTCAACCTAACCATAGTCTCAATCAACAGAGTATGATTAGTTATGGAACTGTGGATTGTCCTATAAGCCTACAATTGTAACGACCCAGTTTTTCAATCATTTGAAATTAGGATATTTGATTGATTTTAAATATTCACAAGTAAATTTTATAAATTGAATAACTTATATTTTGAATATCTTGATTTAATTGGAAAGCTAAATTGTTAATTTAATGTTCGAAATTATTGAAATAATTGGAAATTGGATATAATGTGAATATAAATGATTTATAAAGTTGAAACAAAATTGTATTTGAATTAGAATGATGTTAGTAAACTTTTAAAATTAAATCAAAAATTAAATTATAGAAATTGAATATTTAATATTTAATCAACGTGCAAAAATAGACATTTTCAAACGGTCTCGGATTTTGATGAAATCAGTTTCATTGGATCTGTAATGTTATATTATTGCATTTCAAATTTCGTATCAATCTGATTTACGGTTTGTCTGGTGCAAGCTAAAATGCGTAAAATTTGTTTAAGTGAATTTTAATTTAAATAGTCGATTTGAAAACCTATCTTCCAAATATGATCGAATTGGCTTCTGATATATATTCCATTGTGTTCGAAATAAGGATAAATCATTATAAATGCCAAGCAGCACGCTTCTTTTGAAGTTCAGAAAAAATTGGCTGAATAGTGTCGCAACATTTCTATAAAAGGCCACGTTTTTATTTTATTTGCCAAAACCCTAACATAACTAGGGCAAGCTGCCACTTCATATTTCAATGGCCAAAAATTCGTCTTCATCCTCCTCTATTTTCTTCCAATCCACGCATTATTTAAAGATGAAGATCATATTGAGATCTATAGTTTCAACGGTTGTGATCGATTTTAGGGTGGTAGATCATCGGCAAATTTCGTTCGAAGGTCGCGCGGTTGATGGTCGAATTCATAGCAAAGGGGAGGCTGAATTCAAGCATGCTCACGGCGTAGGGGGAGTGGAGCACGAGCTTTCTTTTGACATAAGTGGATCATGTTCTAGTATGGCAAGGTGGTCGCGACATATGGTCAAAGTCATGCTTATTGGGTTTCTTGCATTCGAATTTTACTGGAGCCGTGAATGAAGAAGAAGAGGGAAAGCAACGGTTAGATCTCGCATTGATTGAATCATGCGGCTGTGATTAAAAGTGGGCTTTAAAATAAAAAATTAAAGTTGTAAATTTATATATATTAATTCGTACAATCTTTAAAGATGCATAACTTCTTCATAAGAGGTCCATTTTTGACAAAACAAGTTGTGTTGGGTTCGTATAGACAAGCACTATAATTAGAGCTGGTTTGGATTGATTGGATATAATGTAAACTTTGGTGAAATTAAACGCTCATTTAATTTTATTCGAAATAAAACACTTCAAATGCTATTGGAACCAAAGTGAGTACAACCTAGTCTTTCTGACTCACTGATATTTTTACATAAGTGGGAATAAATTTATTTTATGATGGTTGATGATTGTTTGGATGATATATGATATTATACATATATATATATATATATATATATATTGATTGGTATTTGGATATATTTCTGCCTGTTGGAGGAGATGAGACCCTATACGTTCTCATGTATGAGCAGATGACTTTTTGTACGCGCGTCTACCTCAAAGCGGACATTGTACATATTTTCTAATATGTATATTTGTTGTAGATGACAGGTTGGAGGGATCCAACTAGAATAATCCTCACCAATATTGGTTTTATTTATAGACATTGTGATATATGTTGTTATCCTATGATATATGATGTTTTGGATGCCGTGATTGATGTATTTAGTGTTATTGCAGCATTCGACCTATTTTTGGAAAATTAAATTTTTTAAAGTGATGATTTCCAAATTGAAAAGGATTTTCAATTGATTTGAAACTATATAATTTTGAATTGTTAAGTAAATGGATTTATCTTAAATAAATGAGAGTTATAATTTTTATGTTATAAAAATTATGATTTTTGTGAAATAGAAGCAAAAATGTGATTTTTGAAATAGGGGGTTGATAAATTTGCAAAATAATTAAATTGAGATTTTTGATTTATCACAAATAGTTTATATATAAGATTTATAAAATTAGATTTTTTATAAATCGAAATAATGGAATTATAAAGGAGTAGTTGTAAATGTTAAAATGGAGTTATAATTGGATTTTGCAAGTAAATAAGATTTATAGATTTATGAATTTGTGAAGTTATAGAAAGAACGAATTTTGTAAATAAAAAGATTTATAAGTAATTAATTATAATTTGGACTTTGGCATGTAACTGAGTTATAAATAAGATTTGTTAATAAAGGAATTTTATAAATGAAAGTTTTTATAAATATAAATGGAATTTATAAACATTGTTTTATTATTCCGAAATCAACTTATTTTGATAAGTTCAATATGAAAGCTTATTAAAGGAATTTCATCCACGATTATGGACAGTGGATAATCCTTTAATTAAATTTGCAATAGTAATGAATTTGGTTAGAAATTAAATCCACGATTTTGGACAGTGGCTTATCCTTTAATGAATGTGTAGAAATATTGGATTTGGTAAATAAACTATATTCATGATTTTGGACAGTGAATAATCTTTTAAATTAAAAGGTTGGATTTTAGAAGTGATCTTTCAAATTGAAAGACAGGTTTTTGGAAGTGATCTTTTAAATGGAGTTAAATGGTTTTAAGATGTTGTAAAATGTGTTGAGTATCGAAACCCTAGATTTTAACATTCATTGTTGAAATAGACGTTTTCGAGAAATAAGGAAATGATGGACTGTAACACTGTTATTATAGTAAATGATTTTTAAAATGAGATATTTTGTATAGTAATAGGGTTTATTTATCTATCTATCGAATACCTATACTAATGATTTTTGGGTTGTCGTAACGATATTTTACACAACATTCGTTTTGACCCAAATAAATATGTTTAAGTGAATGTTTTCCTTAAATAATAAAATATATACTTAATCGTGATTTAAGTATATGTGATATTTTCTAAGTGTTGAAATAAATTGATTTGTGAATTACTTATTATTAAATAAGTATATGGAAATGTTTTCCAACATAGAAAGTTTAAATGGTTTTGAGAATATATCTTTTAAAAGATAATTTGAAGTGAATATTCGAAAAATGATTTAATTAATAAAAGATTTATTAAAAGGGCCTAGTGATTGCTTATGGTGCTAAATATTTGCTTGTTGCTTTGATAGTTAAATAACCGACTATCAAAATTTGGTCATTTTAGTTCCTCGACTTGATGCGGGAACTATTTAGTCATACATTAAGTAAGTAGCCTTCTATGAGGGCTTGATTATCGTTTGTGTTGAGGATGTTGACTCATATAATGCGGAGTATTACTCCAATCTATCGAGCATCCTTCTTGGCCGAAGGATAGCAAGTTGAAAGTTGGAGACGTGATAAGTATATGAGACTTAGTTTCTTTGTGAGGTTGAGAAACACTTTTGATTTGTTGGTGCAAAGAGACCGGTAACTGTTTTCGAAAACCACTTCGGACTAATGTATATGCGACGATTGTGCAGGTTAGTTGTGACGATATTGATACTCATGATTTTTGGAGAACTACTTTTTGATCATTTGGGGTTAAAATCCCGATATACATCCAGTAGCAGTAGTCTTTTCGTTATAAAATATTCAATGAAATGACTATTCGCTACTGATCCTAGGGATTTTCCGATAGGATGTGGTAGGAAAGTACCTTCGATTTGTCCTGTTCCTGGACAACTTGTATGGATGTTTGTCTGACATTGCATTTCTAAGATTACGTACATTGGTTTTTACAAATGTACATCAGTGGTGGCGGAGAAGGCAAGTTCTCTTAGCTTAACACCCTTCTTGAGACGTATGAGCTTAAGGGTTGTATTTTTGTGGAAGGCAATTAGTAGTCAACGGAAATGACCTTATGGCATTCAAAGTGATGTGATTTTTGATATGTGAAAGGTAATCGTTATCTCAGGCCTCATCAACCGAAAATGACCAAAACAGGGTTAGATGCAGTAGGGCTAAGTGGGTCGCTCCCAAGTAGGATATGATCATCCTCTTCTAGATATATCTTTACACGCTATGACGTCATGTATCTGATTATTATGGTTTGCATGCTATGAGGGCCCTCGGAAAAGGTCCGCTACAACCGGAGGATGACATATTCGGTACTATCTGGTTACAGAGGTAGGCCGGTCTTGTGTAGGTGGAGGAACTTTTTGATGGTTTCATGGGACATCCATCTAGAGGTGTACCCATCAAAAGGTAGTACCTTCACGTGGTTATTTGTATGGAAATCCAAACTCTACTACATAACTGCCATTTTGATTGTATTACCCATTTTGGGCTATATGCTGGAATGTAATCAATGTGACAATTTCGGGTATCATTAATATTATTTGTATACTAGACACTAGTATAATACCAGATGATTTGATATAAAATGTTTTAGTTATCGTAAGGTAAAAACTGTTAGTCCGTGAGATGATGGTTTTGATGACAACAACCTTAGAATAGTTTATAAAATATAAATACTGACATTATAAGTTTAGATATATATATATATATATATATATATATATGTATGTATGTATGTATGTATGTATGTATATGCAGGATTTAACCATGCAGGTACCAAGAATGAAGACCGTACAGTATAGAGATTCAAGATATCAAGATAGAAGACTCATGAGTATCAAGATTATCAAGAGTTCAAGATTTCAAAGTTAAGTATTTTTTATTATTAGGAATTTATTTAAAACTCATAGAAAAGCACTGGCATCTTAAAATCCAATTTATTTGTGGAACGGAATCCACTTCGAGCCTGTTAAAGGGATGGAACCCTAAGTAGGATGGAACCTACGAAAAATCTAGTGGAACATTGTTTTGTATCCGCTAAACTTTTTATTCAAAATGATTTTTCAAAATTATATCCTGTTTTCAAAATGTTTTCAAAACTTTCCTTTTAAAAGATTCAAAACCCTCTATCCTGATTTTAAATAATTTTAGCCTCAAAATTATCTTTAATTTCAAAGTCAAATTACTCCTGATTTTAAACTATCTTTTAATATAATATATTTAACGTTTAAATATTTATACTTAGATTTAAAATATAAAATAAGAGTTAAATTATATATATATATATATATATATATATATATTATTCTCTATATTTACTTATGAATTTTAACTATATTCAAGTATATTTATAAAGTTTAAATTAGTTTTAAATATAAGATAAAGGTTATTTTCAAAGACAATCAAAACATCAAAAAATGCTTTGGGACGTCGACATGCCTATATACCCCATGTCGACATAGTGTCAGCTGAGTTTAAAATTTAAATTTCAAAAGAAGTGTCTATTCGCCATAACTCTTCATGAATGGACATGGATGTTTTTCTTCTATAAATAGGGGTTAGTTTCAACGAATTTAACATCATATTTTCTGGTTTTTCACTCCTCTTCTTCTTCCACATTTCTTAATACATATTCTTACCATTACTTTGCCGAAATCAAAATTGAATCAAACTCGATTACTTCTAGTTTGATTCTCTATCACTATCTCTACAAGGTTCTCGGTGCTATTCAGAGTTATAAACTTCTTTGTAATCTATTAAGCGAGAAAAGGTGTGATTGTAGCCTTGGAAATCAATCAAAAGAGAAAAGGTGTGATTGTAGACTTGGTAAATCAATTGGGTAAACTTGTAGCCCGGAAATCAAGTATCTCTACCCAGAGGATCGAAATTCTGGAGGGTGTACCTCGTAGCCTTGAAACCGAGGGTGTAATTATACAATTGCTTTTGAAAGGAAATCCGTACTTGTGTTGCAGGACTGGATGTAGGGTAACTCCGAACCAGTATAAAATCCGGTGTGTTCTTTCCTTTACTGCTTTTATTTTATTTCTGCATCTGTGTTTGTTTCTGTGATCATATATGTGTCTGTAATTTACATACATTGGTGTCTAAATTAACATAAATTGAAAAGATTTAGTAATTCTTTGTTAACACAATTCACCCCCCCCCCCCCCCCCCAGTGTTAATCCTGGCCTTAAGATCTGTATTCTGCATTTCTCACAATTGGTATCAGAGCAAGGTTTTCAAAGTTTCATAATCTGATTTTTGACAAAATTTCAAAATGGCTACCAGCACTGGTACTGTTACTAAAACTAGTATCCCGGTCACTAGTTCATTTATAGAGGGTCAGTCTACTATCAGACCACCACTTTTTAATGGCAGTAACTATGCATATTGGGTATGTAGGATGAAAATATATTTACAATCTATAAGATTAGACACTTGGAATATCACACAAACTGAATATTCTGAACCCACAACTAATTTTGCACAGTGGACTACTGAGCAAAAGACCATTGCACAAAATAATTCTAAGGCAATGAATATTGTGTTTTGTTCATTAGATAGAAATGAATTCAATAGAGTGTCAGTTTGTAAGTCTATATATGAAATCTGGAAAACTTTGCAAGTTACTCACGAAGGAACAAGCAAAGTTAAACAGACCAAAATTTCTATGCTCACAAATCAGTTTCAATTATTTAAAATAAATCCTAATGAGTCTATCTTCGATATGTATAGTAGATTTCAGGATATTGTGCGTTCTCTAATATCTTTGGGAAAGGAATTTTCTGAAGAAGATCAAGTCAGAAATTTTTTAAATTCTCTAACTCCAGAATGGGATCAAAAGACACTAGCGATCGAAGAGGCAAATGACATCAGTACTTTAAAGATAGAAGAATTAGTTAGAAATCTTATGTGGTATGAAGTTCAAATGATCGGGAGAAGAGAAAGTAAAGCATTTGAAAAGAAATCAACGGCATTCAATGCATTAACCGATGGATCAGACTCAAACAGCGATAATGATGAAGAGATAGCCTTTATGCCTAGAAATTTTAGGAAATTCCTGAAATATAGAAAGATGAATAATCTCAAGAGAAACAACAATAAGAATTCTGTAAATCAGTATGTAGTGCCAAATAATGACAAATGTTACAACTGTGATAAACCAGGTCATTTCAAGAGAGACTGTCCGTATCTAGATAGACAAAATTCTCCTATGAACAATGATCCAGCAAAGAAACGGAAACGTGCATTTGCTGCTACTCTAGATGACTCAGACTCGTCCTCAAGTGATGATGATCAGAAGACAGATAATTCGAATTTGTGTTTCACAGCTGTTCATGACTCCGACGAATTCAAAAAGACCGACTCAGAAAACGGTACACGTTTACAATACAATTGGTTGAAATTGCTTGCTTAGAATTAGTTGCTTGATTGTTTGATTGGTTGATTTTGAATTGGTGTGTTGTTTGAATTTTAAAATTTATTTTCCATTTTTTAATTATTATTTCATTATTTTATTATTTTTTATTAGTATAATAATGTTTTCTGAAATATACTTGAAGTTTAATAATATTTCAGATATATATAGACATTAATAATAATATTTATATATATTAGAGAACTTAGGAAAAAATCAATTCATGAAAATTCAAAGGCACATGTCGACATGGTCCCTACCATGATATCGACATGGGTACCTGAATTTGAATTTCCAAATTTGAATTCAAATGTTTGAATTTCCATCCACCTCTTTCACTTCATTCAATTCTCTGAAAAGCTAGTTTTTGACCAGAGAATATGTCCTTTGAGAATCTATTTATTCACTATCTTTTATCAAATATTTTCACTCTCATTTTCAAATTCAAATTCTCCCTTCATAACTTCAAACTCTCTACTCTCAACTTTAATGGCTTCCTCAAACAACCCCTCCACCATGAGAATCTCCAGAAAAATCAAAGAGCAATTATTCAATGATCCGGAGGCAATAAAAGCATACATCAATTATGCTAACTATGCCAAAGTCCATTTCGGAAAATTTGCTATTTTTCAAGATTTTTCTTCTTTTGAACTTGATTCTCTTTTTGCAAAAAATGGAGTTCTTAGTGTTATTGATGCTTCCCAAAATGATTTTGTTTGCTATCTAAATCTTGTCAAAATTTTCTATGCTAATTTAAACCGTGGATTTTATCATGGAAATGAGGATGAAATTTGAAGTAGTGTCAAAGGCACTAGAATTGTTTTGAATTGTGATCTTTTGGGTACCATTCTCAATTGCAAGTGTACGGGAATGGATCTTTCTAATTTTAAAATCGATGAAAATGATCGTGAGACATTTCATCACATTTTTGAAGGGATTGATAATTTTGAATTCAAAAATCGAAATTTTCGACCAAAGGCAAGAATTGTCAATCTTCTTTTGCAACATACTTTGACCCCAAGATCGGGGAATTTTAACAATCCTACTTCAAAAGTTTGCAAAGCCCTTTTTGCTATTTTCGGAAATTATGACATAAATTGGACGCAAGTTATTTTGGATGAACTTCGTCCTAAAAATCTTGAAATGGGTGAGAATACCTTATACCATGGAATTTATCTCACTCGGATTTTTAACTATTTTAGAGTGGATTTCAAAGGCGAAGAATTTTTTTCTACAAAAGTTTTCAACCATTCCAACATTTCGCTTATGAAAATTCCTTTTGTTTGTCAACCTTATGAGACGCTTGCCGAAAAAGAAGAGTGTTTGGCTCATCAGGAAATGGAAGAAGAGGAAAAAGAAGAAGAAGGGGATGAAATGGAAATTGAAGAAGAAGAAGAAGAAGGTGAAACCTCTTTGGAAAGCATTGACTATCCTCCAAATCCGTCCACCAAAAGCCTTCTCAAAAACCAAAAGACGATTGTTGAGAATCAACGGATTCTTAAAAGATCCGTTAGTAAGAAGTTGGACAAAATTTCATCCAAAATGAACAAGTTCGTTTCCAAAGTCAGCAAGAAACTTGGACTATCTTCATCTTCATCATCCTCTAACTAGTCTTATCTTTTCATATCTTGTTGTATTTGTTTTAGTTTGCTTTATTTCGAATGTTCATGTAGTTTGTTGTATGCTTAATCGTTGTATTATTGTAGTATGCAATGAAATGAAACTTCCTTTCTTTCATCAATCTTATCTTTTCTCCAGAATAAATGTTAGTATAGTATAAAATATATATATACACAATTATTCACAAAATCAAATTAGTCATAATTTTTCACTGGCCTCTGTCGACATCCCCTATATGATGACCATGTCGACATGTACTGGTCAGAAATGACAATTGAATTTGAATTTGAAATTTGAATAACTAAGAAATGTCTATTTATTTCAAACGAATTTCTACACCTATAAATACCTGTTTCTTCCAGAATTCTTCACTGAAATTCATTTCTTATCATTTATATCCTTTATTTCTTTCATAAATTCAACTATGGCTAATCCTATTCAAAATCTATCTGAAAATCTTGAAGAACCTCTTAATTCATTCAAGAATATTCTCTCGTTTATTCTACGAAATCAGCGTCACTTGGAATTGAGTCAAATGCAGATGATTAAGGAACAAAAAAGGCACTTCGATGCGATATGATGGATGATCTCCTCTCAGCACAAGGATGATAACGAAGCACATCCTCCTGTCTCTCTAACCAATGACAATGATAATAGGGATGCTATTAAGGCAGACCCAATCATATAACCCTTTATATGAAATTAAAATCAACATTTTTGAGGAATCCAGTTGGATCCCTCCAACCTGTCTCCCTGCACCCACATATGTTATATAAATAAAATAATAATAATTCCGCTTCAAGGTGTGATGTCACAATAAAAAGAGTCATCCGCTATTATGCAGGGCACTTAATGTCTCATTCACTCCAATCGGTGGGAATATTCTGTTAGTCCGTGAGATGATGGTTTTGATGACAACAACCTTAGAATAGTTTATAAAATATAAATACTGACATTATAAGTTTAGATATATATATGTGTGTGTGTGTGTATATGCAGGATTTAACCATACAGGTACCAAGAATGAAGACTGTACAGTATAGAGATTCAAGATATCAAGATAGAAGACTCATGAGTGTCAAGATTATCAAGAGTTCAAGATTTCAAAGTTAACTATTTTTTATTATTAGGAATTTTGTTAAAACTCATAGAAAAGCACTGGCATCTTAAATCCAATTTATTCGTGGAATGGAATCCACTTCGAGCCTGTTAAAGGGATGGAACCCTAAGTAGGATGGAACCTACGAAAAATCTAGTGGAACATTGTTTTGTATCCGCTAAACTTTTTATTCAAAATGATTTTTAAAAGTTATATCATGTTTTCAAAATGTTTTCAAAACTTTCCTTTTAAAAGATTCAAAACCCTCTATCCTGATTTTAAATAATTTTAGCCTCAAAATTATCTTTAATTTCAAAGTCAAATTACTCCTGATTATAAACTATCTTTTAATATAATATATTTAACTTTTAAATATTTATACTTAGATTTAAAATATAAAATTAGAGATAAGTTCTATATATATTATTCTCTATATTTACTTATGAATTTTAACTATATTCAAGTATATTTATAAAGTTTAAATTAGTTTTAAATATAAGATAAAGGTTATTTTCAAAGAAAATCAAAACATCAAAAAAATGCTTTGGGATGTCGACATGCCTATATACCCCATGTCGACATAGTGTCAGTTGAGTTCAAAATCTAAATTTCAAAAGAAGTGTCTATTCACCATAACTCTTCACGAATGGACATGACTGTTGTTCTTCTATAAATAGGAGTTAAACGAATTTAACATCAGATTTTCTGGTTTTTCGCTCCTCTACTTCTTCCACAATTCTTAATTCATATTCTTACCATTACTCTGCTGAAATCAACATTGAATCAAACTCGATTACTTCTAGTTTGATTCTCTATCACTATCTCTACAAGGTTCTTAGTGCTATTCAGAGTTATAGACTTCTTTGTAATCTATTAAGCGAGAAAATGTGTGATTGTAGCCTTAGAAATCAATCAAAAGAGAAAAGGTGTGATTGTAGCCTTGGTAAATCAATTGGGTAAACTTGTGGCCCGAAAATCATGTATCTCTACCAGAGGATCGAAATTCTGGAGGGTGTACCTCGTAGCCTTGAAACCGAGGGTGTAATTGTACAATTGCTTTTGAGGGACTAGATGTAGGGTAACTCCGAACCAGTATAAAATCCAGTGTGTTCTTTCTTTTACTACTTTTATTTTATTTCTGCATCTCTGTTTGTTTCTGTGATCATATTTGTGTCTGTATATTGCATACATCGGTGTCTAAATTAACATAAATCGAAAAGATTTAGTAATTCTTTATTAACACTATTCACCCCCCATCTAGTGTTAATCCTAGCCTTAAGATCCGTATTCCGCATTTCACACAAAACATGTCCGCGTTTATGTGTGGGCGTGTCTTATGAGATACTTTTGTTTTGAAAGGGAAAGTGTAGTAATTTAATAAACTCATTTGAGTGTGTCTCTCATGATGGTTTACTAGACTGATCTGGATGTTCTTCCCTTTCAACGCTTGGGTCAGACCGAGTTTATTACTGGTTCAGATTTGTTGCTTTTGGAGCTTCAGCAGGAGAGCTGGAGATCTTCTTTTTCATATGCACGTATCTTTTTTGATTATCCGCAATGCATATTAGTTGTTGTATATTGTCGGCAATTGTGAGGACAGGTTATTATAACTGTTCAGGCTGATAACTGCGATTGATTGTTTTACTCCGATTGATGTATGTATACACAGTTTCTGTTTTGTAAGATCATTTGATATTATATTATATGTTTTCCGCTGCGATGTGAGATTCTGTATTGTTCGGTTTGGTTCTCTCTTCTATCTTTCTTCCCTTCTTTTCTTCTCTCTTCTTTTCTTTCTCTTGACTTTCTGTCAGTCTGTTCTTTTAGGTCGGACATGTGTGGTTTATTGTCGATTCAAATGGTACAGATTTGCGGGTCCTCACAACATTACTGGTGGTAACTCATCAACCCAGCTATCCTTGGCACACATAAATCTTTTCTTAATGATTGGTTTAATAATCTTGCTCACCGCCTCCACCTGCCTATTCACCTATGGGTGTGTTACTGTTGAAAACTCTTCTCAATTCGGTACCGATTACAAAATTCCTTGAACTTGGAACTTTTGAATTAAGTTCCATTATCAGTTACGATCTTCTATTGGACTCCAAATCTACAGAGGATATTCTTTACCAAAGAGTGCATCACTTTCTTCATGGTGATTGTACCAATTAGTTCAGCTTCTGCCCACTTTATGAAGTAGTCCACAGCCACAATGGCGTAGTTCGCTCTTGCCTTTCAAATTGGTAGCATGCCGATAGTATCAATTCCCCATATGGTAAATGGCCATGGGTTAACCATATGCATAGCACAGTCGATGGGGCCCATGATATTTTCCTAAAACTTTGGCACTTAACACATCTTCTTGTGTAATCAACAACATCTTGGTTGACCGTCGGCCAGAAGTACCCAAAGCAAAGAACCTACTTCGTCAATATCTACCCCTTAACGTGATCACCATAAATTTACTCATGCACATCAACAAGAATTTTCTTATCTTCGTCTTTGATGACACACCACAACAAGTGGGCTAAGAACCCTCTCTTATAAAGTACTCCTTCTTACATAATGAATTGTGATACACTATGTAGGGGCTTCCACTATTCATTCTTTCCATTGGGAGAGTTTCCTTCAGCAAATATTCCTTTATTGGAGTCATCCTTGACTCCTTTTCCTCCTCGGCCTCCAAGACACAACCAACATCCTTTTCGTTTATGCTAAGAGCCAACAATATTTCTATCAAAATGCTTCCCAAAAGCAACACATCCCCAGTACTGGCCAGCTTGGCCAATGAATTAGCTTTCACATTTTCTTCCTTAGGGATATATATTATCTTCTGATGCTCAATATCGTTTCGTAATTCCAATGATTTCATCAGGTAAGTAGTGGGTCTCCCTATCAAATCTTGAAACTCCTTCCTATTTGATAGACTATAAATTGAGAGTCACCGAATATATGCAATGTCTTGACTCTCAGTTCTTTTGCTACCTTAAGCTCGGCAATTAACACTTTGTATTCAGCTACATTTTTCATTACTGAGAACTCTAATCTCAAATCATAGAATATCTTTCACCCTTCTGAAGCCATAAGAACTACTCATGCCTCGAAATGGTGCTCTTTGGATGCCCCATCCATGTATAATTTCCACTGAATCAGTTGGATCATACCTTCTTTCACTTTTCCATTGTTGAGGATAAACTTGATAATGAAATCTACTAGTACATGTCATATGATTATCATCCTAGGATGGAATGATATATCATATTAACTTATCTTTATATTCCATTTTATTAGTTTTCCCGAAGTTGATGTAACACTTGCCTCAATGATTGATCAGTAAGCACTAATACCGGGTGAGCTTATAATTATAGCCGCAACTTTCATAAAGAAGTCAAAAAATAGTATGCTAGCTTTTCTATCTTTTTATAAATCTTTTCTGCTCCAATGGACCATTTGCTGATATAATACACTAGCCTTTGGATTCTGCCCTCCTAGTGCACTTAGTGCACTAAGTGCATATGCAGACACCGCTAGGTAGACAAACATATCTCTCCTCCTAAAGGCTTCAACAAAATTAGTTCTCTCCATGTGCTCTAGCAACATTGGAAAGCATCTCGACATTCCTTTATCCAGGCAAACTTTCATTTCTCCTTCTTGAGGGCATCAAAGAAAGGTGTGCATTTGTTTGTCCCTTTCAAAAATGAACTGACTTAAGCGATGACTTCTCTTTCAAGCTCTGCATCTCCCTGCTTATCCATGGGGCAGTAAACTATTTCAATGCTTTGATCTACTCTAGGTTAGTAGCAGTGCCCCTTGAGCTTATAAAAAAACCCAAAACCTGCCCGATGCAACTTCAAAAGAATACTTCGGCGGATTAAGTTTTATTCCATATTTATGAAACACATCAAACATTTCTAAGAGATAATCCATGTGATTCAACAATCGTTGTGACTTCACAAGCGTATCTTCCACATAGACCTTCGTATTCGTCCGATCTGATCTTCAAGCATCTTATTTGCCTATCGCTAGTAAGTATCTCCAACATTCTTCAAACTGAATGGCTTTACTTGATAAAAATACAACCCAAATCAATGATGAAACTTGTGTGTTCATATCTAGAATATGCATCACTATCTAATTGTAGTCGCAGTATGCATCCATGAAGGATAGTCGTTTATGTCCGTCTATTCCATTTGCAAGTTAGTAGATGCTTGGCAATGTGAAGCTATCTTTTGGGCAAGCCTTATCTAGGTCTGAATAGTCAATGCATGTCCGTCATTTTTCGTTCACCTTCTTGACCAATATTGGATTCGAGACCCACTTCGATACAATGCATCGTAAATGAAGTCATTTTCCACCATATTATCTGCTTCTTCTTCCAACATAATAGATCTCCCCAGTACCATACCGCACCTCTTTTGCTTCATGAGAAGGTACCTTGGATCCACATTCAGTGCATGGACACTAACATATTGGAATATGTCCAAGCAAACAACTAGAGAAAACCTACCAACTCCTTTTTCAACTTTATGCTAAGCTGAGATCTAATCATGAGAACCAACGTGGGATCATCATCATCGATCGAGATGTTGATTGTTAGCTTCGCCTGTGCTGCCGTCACATCATATAACTCTTTTCATAGGTCGATAAGCATATAGAAGTTTTCGTGGGATCCAAACCAGGACTTAGGCAATGGTTAATATGCATTAGCAACCTTGATACAAAGAGACTTCTCTGTATCCTTTTCTTTCTCATGTTGCCTTGCGCTTTTTGAGCTCTGTGACATAACATTCCAAACTCGTGCTTTGGTCACCTTGAATTGCTCTAATGGCATTATTGAGGAGAACTTCTTTTTTTGACACCACGGAGTAAGGGAAATACTAAAATTGGAAAGGGCCGATCAACCCAAGAAAGCATTATAGGCAAAAAATCCACCAAACTAGATGATTTATTCTCGGACAATCTTATAGTCTCTTTCACTCAACTCAGGGGACAAATCAATACAACCAACAGGCTCCTTAACCTCACCAGTAGATTCCTGATAATGAGATCTACAAGGCTTCATATCTTCTCACGGATTCGCATTTGACCAAAAGTTTTTTGCAATAAAATATTAGTAGAGCTCCCACAATCAATCAAGGCTTGGTGCACTATAGCTAGACCACTACAGGCGTAATTACCATGGGGTCATGTGTCAGTGGTTCTAATTCGTAAATATCATTGTTTTTGAAAATGATATCATCATTCATTGTTCTCTACTGCTTCGTTGGAGTTTCATCTTCTATAGTCAAACACGTTTCTTGAGGCACATGCCTTAACGAGCTTCCATGCTTTTCCACATTGTTTCGGCTTTTCTTTGTTTGATGGGGTCCTGTAAGGATCGTATTTATCATAATCCTCCTCTCATGCTGTTTTGACCTCTCTCCATTAGACCTAACCTGATAACTTTAGGCAATCTTCCCTTGGGTTCTATCATTCACCTACTTGCTAGTTTATGGGCTTTTAACATACTACTACAGCTTTTTCTTATGAATTAAGACTTTAATCACATCTCTCAAGTGCTTACACTCATTGGTATTATGCTCGTGGGTCTTATGAAGGTAACAATACTTTCCTGAGGGTCTTTCTTGTTCAGTGGTCTATCTTAGGGATGATTTCTTAAAGTTTTTAGTATCTTGCATGGCAAGATAGATGTTTTCAATAGAATCATTCAATGGAGTGTAATCTCCAGGTCCGGTATACCTTGTATGCTTCATGTGTCATACTTCTTCCTTCCAGTGCCTCGGTTCATTCTTTTCGTATTATTATTATTCTTGACATTTACTGCAATATTCCCAACACTATCACCATCTACTTGATAGCAACATTGCGTTGTATTGCACTACTTGATCCCACTTGATCGTCATTAGCTAATCCAGTAACCAAATCCACCTCTTTCGAATGTAGAAATTGAGTTGCCTTTCCATAAAAGTCCTTCATGCTAGTTGATCATTTTCTCTTCAACCGCCAATCGAAATCGGTTCTAGGATGAAGTCCACCAATCAACAACACTAATACAATCATCTATCTAGGATTGCTCACTTCTAATACCGTAGCAATAAATCTTGTTAAAAAGTTATTCAAAGTCTCTTTGGAACTCTGGTGAAGATTTGATAATGACATCACATTTTTAGGTCCTGCCATGCGAACCTGAAATGCTCCATGAAATTCTTCGCTAACTGATCACAGAACGATGTAGACCTTGGCGAAAGCCGATTGAACCCATAAAAAACTCATTTAAGAATATAGTAAAGCACTGATATCTCATGCAATCTATAGCATGTGCATTATCCATATGCCATCCTTACTTTAACAGATGTTGCCTTGGATCGGTAGTTCTATTATAAGATGACATGGTTGGCATCATGAACTTCATCGGATACCACTATGCAAAAATGTTTTCGACGAATGCGGTTTGACTTGATGACGAACCTTGCGCTTCACTATTTCTATGCTGATTTTCACTTAATAATCTCCTGACCATATCGATGATGTATTGGTTATTGCTTTGGGTGACTAGATAGCGATCGTTAGGAACAACCCCAAGTATTTGACACCGCAAATGTTCTCAGTTAGTTGCATGAAATATGGGTTCTCATATCTTCGAAGGTACTATTCGTCCAGTCCCTCTCTAATGTCTAATTTGAGCTGGCTCTATAACTTTATTCTGAACACTATCAGCCTTATCATTGGTAGCTTGATCATCTCCATCGACTTCAACATCATATGGAAGCTCTCCCTCTGAATCACTCGATGGAACCACGTCAGAACATGGTATTGAGTCATGAACAATCGGTACTAATTGTTTGGAAAGTCAATAGGGCAGGTTTCTTATGCCCCAAACCCGACCTAAGTATTTTAACCCCCGCAATGGAACATCTTATGGACCCGATGCAAGTCTATAATTTTTCCCCACGGGTTCTGGGTAGACCCACCCCAGCCCAAGACCCGTTGAGGCTCTTTGTATTGATTCAAAACTATGTACTAATGTACATATATATTTTTTATTTTTATTTATTCTCACTTAATGATACATTAAATAAAATAACAATAGGTTTACTGATAAAGGAAGACAATCAATTCAAAAAATTGCATCTGTTATTGTATGATTATCGGTGATGCAACTTAGTACTATAATATCCATGTCATAATTACTTATATCTATAAAATTAACAAATCATCGTTATAGTAATAAAGCAATTTCATGAGATCTTAGTAGTGTTGGTCGGATTGGGGCGGGCTAGCCGAGCCTCGACCTGACCCTAGGGCTAAAGCTCTCAAGAATGGGTCTGGTCTATCCATCCAGATGACCTAATGTGTAGGTCTGAGCTATTCAAAACAGGGACGGTTGTATCGGTTAGGACCCTAAACCCACTGAACTGTCATCCTTACTTATTGTTATGGTTTATTGGAGTCCAGTTCCAACGTTGGTCGCTACTTCCTTTTCATCTTTTATTTGCTATCGCTCTGATAACGATTTGATTAAGATGCGCTCTATTCCTTGGAGTATAAAGATGATGAGAGTCCTTATAGCTCTTCCAACACCTTAGAGGCAGCAAGGACATTAATGCAATGCTTTTCTCCATCCTCTCCCTTCATGATTCTCCTATTCAATTCAGTTATTATACAATCTAACTCCACTATTATCACCATTTCTGGTGCACTTGGGTCCTTTGGAAGAGCTGGTTGATTCATCTCCTTTCCTTGATGAGAGCCTTCGTTCTCTCGTTCAACAATGGTTCTCAATGTGGTAGATTTCTCCTTATCCTTTTAAAGAGCCATTCCTACTTAGATCGAATAATAGTTTCCTTCCAAATCCATGTAACCATGGATCTCCAAATTCTTAGATCAAGCTTGATTTCTTCCAATCCAATGTGAAAGCAAAGATCTATCCCTGAGATTAATCTTTCTAGGGGAAAGCAAAGGAATATTTTCTCAAAAATGGAACAAAAACTCAATCAAACAACAAACATTATTTAATAGAGATTTAAGATTTAAAAGAAAACTACACATAAGAATTTAGAGTGGTTCGGCCAAAATCAATTACTTATGTCCACTATTAACTTTATTACTAGTTATCTTTTGCTTTTTACATTAGAGTTTCTGAAACTCGGTATTCAAACCATTCGGCTTTGAATTTGACAGAGTTTGGATGCAAAAATTATTTAACCAAAAGAAGATCCATTCTGTAATGCACTAGCCTTGCTATCTATAGATGAAACTAGCTACCAAAATCGTTAAAATTTGCTTAATCACATTCTCCACTTTAGGTCCGAAAGCAAGAAGATCTTATTAAAATCGAAGATATCACGAATTATCGTGGACAAGTACCGATAATTAAGGGTCTAATTTTAGCCATTTTCCTTGCACTCTTCATTCTTGATCTAACGTTTGAGTAGTCAAGAATCTAGATCCATCAAGATATTGCTTAGTTCAAATGCAGGTCAACAACTAAACTTTAATATTTAATTGATTCAATGATGATGAGAGATGCACACTCACAGACTCTTGCTCAATGCTTACCCATCTTATATATGTGTATCGAAAAACTCGATAAGCACGAACGTCCAATTTTACTATACTATGCACTCTTGAAAATATGCAAAATTTTATCACCTATAAGAAAAATTATATTGGATAGTGAAATAGCTAATGTGTGTTAGGGTTTTACAACTTGGGCATTACCTATGTCTCAAATAACAAACAGTCGCACACTTTTACTCAACACTTACCCATAATGCACGTTGACAATGAAAAACCTCACCAAGCAGGAACATCCCATAAGCTATGTTTTACACCCTAGAGAACATGTAAATTGTCATCACTAGAAAAATATCAATAACATAAAGTCATAGATGCTAACATATATAGTTTGTTGTTTCTTCTAAAAACTGACATTATCATTCAACCACCGTAAAAAAATAACTCGTCATCGTCGTTGTTGTCTAATGCAGATTAAGCATATCACTCTTTAAAGTTGGTAAGGTAAAACCTAGGGATAACGCATAGTACCAACTCAAGGATAACATATAAAAAATAATAATAAATTAAGTTCTGTTTTGAGTACCAATGCCAAAATTTTACCTCTAATCATGCAAAGACAAGATATTTTGTTGTAAACCATGCAAAGATAAGGTACTTTGTTGTAAACACGTGTTTGGTGACTTCCTTTCTACTTACGTCATCTTTTTGCAATTCATGACCATTATCTCATCCTCTTTTAACTTAATTAGACATCATGTACAATTATTTGGTAACCACTTGTAGAGTGAAGATGACGATATGATTGACTGTGTTGACATTTATAGTCAGCCTACTATTGACCATCCCATGCTTAAAAATCATGTTATTCTAGTTTGTTATTTCCCTTGAATACTTAAAGTTTTTGTACTCATAATGGCTTAGGTCATAATTTTTTTTTACTATGACAGCAGGAACCTAATGTCCTTCCAACAATGATAAATATACTACTAGAAAATCCTTAAGAAGCGACAGGGTAGGACGACGGCTCCCTATGGCTTATTTCCGACAGCTTCCGACGGGCCGTTGGAAGCCGTCGGAAAATCGCGAATTACAGGCTCCAGCCGAGCCTTTCTTCCTCATTTCAGCATAACCTAATTTTAATTTCTAAAATCCCAAATTCAATCCCCAAGCCTCCAATCACTAATTCCATGCTTTTGCATCCTCCCCGAATGCGAATTCAATCTCTCTTGCTTTCTAACTCAGGTATAATCTCTTATTTTCGCGAAAAAATCAATTTTACACAATTTATAGATTTGCATAAGATGATGAATTATGGCTAAATGGTGATTGAAATTATTTTCAATAGTGTGATAATAGTTTCCAGCATTCCATGGTATACCTATTTCATCTTTTATCGTGAATTTGTGAAAAACATGTATAATTTGTGGTTGTTCGTGTACATGCAAATCGTTGTGTATGCGTTGATTCTACGATTGTATATGTGTGTGCTCTGCTATCATTGTATTGTGTTATTTGGAATAAGATAAAATGAACGAATGAGCTAGGAGTATTATATTCTGCATGTATTGATTAATGCAACAAAAAAATGCATGAGCCTAAATTATAGTTGTGTGTATTTAAAAATGACAAAAATGTTACACCAGCCTTAAGTTGATGTAATACGTCGAATAAATGTGTTAAATTAAAATATATTTTTTGTAATTGTGAACAGTTAGTAAAACTATATTTTTTCGTAAAATGCGCTTAGAGAGTTTTGGCCCCGTCTGATGAGTGTTGTACATGATCGTTACATAAATAGTCCTTTTTTTAAAAAAACGACCATTTGTATTCATCTGGTACAATATTTGTTGGATTTGTCCCTATATTGGACAAGTTATGAACACAGTAAGCATTTACATTTTGTATACTACTTCATCTCAAATGGTTCATAAAATTTCGGCCTAACTTTTCTATTTTGTTTCCTACGTACACGCATTTGTGTACAATGCAGGGAACAAAAGGGAAATGCTGTCGAAATTTTGTTGAATCGTTTGAGACGAAGTAATATATGAAATGTAAATGTTTACTGTATTTGTAATGGGAAGTAGGATGTCTGGCCATTGAAAAAAAAATCTTTTTGTACAAAATTTTGTATCGATACGTTAAAAAATAAAATGTGTCATATTTGAAAATATTTTTTAATTTGTGAAATAGTGCTTTAAATTCATATATTATATGACCATGAAAATAATCGTTTTCAAATTTGTATTCTTGAAAATAAATATTAAATTTTGAACTTGTGACTCCTTTTCTCAAATAGAAAAAATGATTGATTATATTGTCGATCGGAGGAGATGGATGTACCAAAGAAAAGGATTGAGATGCTCAATAAAAGAAGATTTTTATAATGGTATAAACGTATTTGTTGAATTCGCTTTAAGTAATAACGGAAACGATCCAGAAATTTGTTGTCCGTGTAGTAGGTGTAGACATTTGAAGTATTTGTTACCAGATGTTGTGAAAGTTCATTTATACCAAAACGGTTTCGTACCTGAGTACTATGTTTGGGATCGGCATGAAGAAGTTGTAGCTAATAGTTGTGTAGAGTCTGAAAGTGTTGTTAAAGTAGTTACGACGACCCATGTAGAAAATATGGTCGAAGATGCAGCACGATCAATGTTTCCTATGGATGAAGTTGACAACAATGATGGAAATGTTGAAGAACCAAATATTGCAGCAAAAAAATTTATTATTTACTAGATGCTGCTAAGAAACCTATTTGGGATGGTTGTAAAAGCGGTACTCAGCTGTCAGTAATCGCAGAATACATTGCGATAAAGTCAAAATACAACATCACTGAAGCTGGGTTTACGGCTATTGTACAAGCTGCAAAAAGACATATGCCGCCCGATAATCTAATGTGTGAAAATCACTATGAAGTCAAAAAACTTATGTCGGCTTTTGGTTTACCTTATCAGAAAATAGATACATGTTTAAAAGGCTGCATGTTGTTTTGGAAAGAAGACGCAAACTTAGAAATTGTAAAATTTGTAATCAGGAGAGATACAAACCTAGAAAAAAGAAGGGTAAGAAGTTCCATACAAGCGTATGCATTACTTACCAATCACTCCAAGGCTTCAAAGATTATATGCATCTTCTGTAACTGTATATAATATGAGATGGCATAGTGTGGAGGAAGATGGTACGTTGACACATCCGGCCGATAGAGAAGAATGGAAGCATTTTGATAAAACGTATCCAAATTTTGCAACGGAGAGTCGAAATGCTTGATTAGGATTACGTACGGATGGTTTTTCGTCATTTTCTCAATTTGGTTCTAAATATTCATCCTTATCCATTATCGTCACACCGTATAATTTATCTCCATGGATGTATATGAAAACGCAATATATGTTTCTTACTATTGTTGTTGCTGGCCCTGACGATCCGACACAAGCAATCGATGTATATTTACAATTGTTGATTGAGGAGTTAAAAATACTATGGAACAAAGGAGTAGAAACATACGATGTGTCCAAGAAGATTTTTTTTTTGTATGTTTGCTTCTTTGTTGTGGACTATAAGTGATATTCCTGCGTATGTAATGCTTTAAGAATGGAGTACTGCTGGTCGTCTAGCATGTCCATATTGCATGGATGAAACACGAGCATTTTCTTTACCTCATGGTAAGAAAATTTCCTGGTTTGACTGTCAGCAATATTTTCTTCATGTAAATCATCCCTTCAGAGGAGACAAGAAAACTTTTTAGCTAATAGAGTAGAAACTAGACAACCACCAATGATATGGTCAAGCGAAAATATATATGAACTTGTTAAAGAGTATCCCAAGATATATGAAACTGGAGTGCAAACGGAAATTGAAGGCAAATCGGTTGTTCATAATTGGTGAAAACAAAGTATTTTTTAGGAGTTGCCATATTGGAAACATCTTCTGCTTCATCAGAATATAGACGTGATGCACAATAGAAAAATGTATTTGATAATGTTTTAACACAATTTTGAATGTGAAAGGAAAGACGAAGGATGATTTGAAATCAAGATGCAATATAGAAAAGTTATGAATACATCCTGAGCTTCATATGAAACCAAATGACAGTAAAAAATCCAAAGCATGTTACGAATTAGATAATAATCAAGTTAAAGTTGTGTTAAAATGGGTGGAAGGGTTAATATTTTCTGATGGGATATCATCAAATCTTCGTAGATGGGTTGACTTTAAAAATGGTAGATTGAGCGGAATGAAAAGCCACAACTATCATATAATGATGGAAAATTTATTACCCGTTATGTTCAAAAAACTACTGCCGTTAAAAGTTTGGAAGGTAGTAACGGAGCTTAGTATGTTTTACAAAGAGCTTTGTTCGACTACTTTAAAAGTGCATCGCTACGTAAACTTGAAGTAGATATTCCTATATTGCTCTGCAAATTAGAGAAAATATTTCCGCCAGGTTTTTTAATGTAATGGAACATTTACCTGTTCATCTCTCATCTGAAGCACGACTTCGAGGTCCTGTCCAATATGGATGGATGTATCCATTTGAGAGGTATGTAATATGTTATTACGTAATTTAATTGCATTTGAAAGATGAAGTTAATGTAAACTAATTTTGGATAGATATCTAAATCATCTGAAGAAAAAAGTGAGGCAAAAAGAACGAGTTGAAGGTTCGATATGTAAATCTTACATCGAAGAAGAAGCTTCGTTCTTTTTCTCTCACTATTTCAGTGAGCATGTGAATATATCATTTGAAAGTGTTTCTCGTAATGAAGAAGGCGACGAACAAGAATCCTCTCAAGCAATGTTATCTATTTTTAGATAACATGGTCGGCCTTCTGGAAAATATGCAGAAATATGGCTAGACGATAGAGATCTTCATGTAGCACATACTTATATTCTTTTAAATTGTGCTAAGGTTGCACCGTTTGCTAGGTAATCTGAAATAATATTTTTTTTTTATTCTTTTCTATAATGCATGCGAGTGTATAACCTAATGTAATGATTTGTTTATATATACAGTGCAACGTGAACATCCGAACGGAGATCTCAGTATAGAATTTTCCAGTTGGTTTTCAAATTATGTTTTTGAGCCAAGAAATTGTGTTGTTGACGAAGGGTTGAAACATCTTACAATGAGACCAAAAAGAGTGGTCAAGTCATATCCAATATATTTGGTCAATGGATATAAATTTAACATCAAAGAATATGGTGTAGAAAAATTAACGAATAATACTGGTGTATTTGTTAAAGGTAGCGACGATCTAGAAAATCACATAAATGATTTTTATGGCGTTCTAACACAAATTTTGCAACCGAAATATTTCTCACGACCTGCGGAGGAGGTGTTTCTATTTAGATGCAATTGGTTTAACAATGTTTCAGGTTCTGGGATTAATGTGCACAAGGATTATAATCTTATCGAAATAAACCATACTTCGCACTATCACAAGTACGGTCCTTTTGTACTAGCGAAACAAGCATTGCAAGTGTATTATGCTCCTCATCCGTCTCTGAAAAGAGATAAAGCAGATTGGTCTGCAGTTTTTAAAACAAAGGCCAGATTTATATTCGATGGGAAGAATATTCAAGACGAACAAGCTTATCAGGCAGATCTTGAGGAAAATGACGAAATAATAATTACAGACGATCATATAGATTTTGGTCCTTTGATCGATGAATCAAATGTTTTGGTAGAAGCGTTTGATAGTGCAGAGGAAAATATCGTAGAAAATGAGACCGAATCTGAATCAGAAGACGGTGATGATTGATAAAAATCCGAATTTGATTTTTTTTGCAGTTGATGTAACTATGTTGAATTCTTGATGTATTATGAAATTGATGTAACTATGAAAGCAAATCTATATGATTACCATTGTTTACATGTTTATGTCTTTTCCATTTATCATTTATTTAGCAATTATTATTAAAAATGCAATGTAATATGCGTATCGTCGGAACATGAGACCCATTATGTATCAGGTATAACACACTTCCATTTCTATTTCCATTTCAGTCATTAATTTAGCAGTTTATACCGTTGATGTATTCATTTACGTATGAAATATATTTCATTATCATGTTATTATTCTGTTTTGAAATGATGTGTATATATATCACAGGCTGACGTAATGTCATCTCGAGGTAGGAGCTCTTTTCGATCAGGAGGCGATGGCAGTGGTCCATCGTAAGCACCACAGCGTCCTGTCGTTTGTTTAGTACCTAGAGCAAAGGGGTAAGAATTAAATTTTATTCAACATCTTATTTTTTTGATATACGTACTTATCTGTATCATATTTAAAAACAGGGGGTTCGACCTACTTCCCTCGAAGGTCGTGTTGGATGTTTCTAGAGCGTCTTACCGGAGTAGAATGAGTGCTTGTTGGTCGAGGTGGGATAACATCCCTCCTTGCATATTAGAATGTATTTGGCAGGATGTCCTAGTAAGTATATTTTTCTATTTTTCATTTTTACTTCATTTTTGTCATTTTTTTTGGGTTTATGTTTATAGTTTAATATTCTTTTTGCTTTTTATCGTGAAACACGGGCTGAGATTGACATTCAGACGGATGATATGCAATTGGCACGGGAATATTGGATAAAGAAGATGCGAAAAAACTATAGGGACTCGATATCCGAAATAAAGAAATCAGGTAAGAGAGCGCGTTGGATGGAGGAGAGCGTATGGCAAGCATGGTTGGGATACTGGGAAACTAACATAGCGAAGGCAAGTATACTATTTTTTTAAAATTATCTGACTGGTAGTAAATATCAAAAAATACATGATCGATAAATAATGTATCAACTTTTGAATGTATAGGCAGAGTCGGGAAGAAACTCTGTAAACAGAAATAAAAAAAACCTGTTACTCATCACAGAGGGTCGAAGTCATTTCGGCAGTATCGGCAGGAGTTGGTAAATTTACTTAATGCATTTTTTAAATAGTTTGTGCTATATAATTTTAAATGTACAATAATTGTATGTAAAAATCAATTTCAGGGAGCTAAGGCGCATGATCTCGTGGGCTATATGGATGTGTTCACTCGTACGCATGCTGTCGAGCATGTAAATCCGGATGAGACTGTTTCGTATACATGGCACGGCGATAAATCCAACAAGAGCCATGTAAGCATATTTCATTTTATGCAGTATTAGTAATAATTGTTCTACTTGTTAAAATATAATGAAATAAGATACGATGATATTAATGTATTAATGTAGGAAAAGTTTATGGAGCAGTGTCAGAAACTCCTTGCTGATACGGGTCGAGATCAGCTGACGACGGATGAGGAGGATGCTATTTTTGAGTCAGTTATGGATCCATCGAAGCATGGCAGACGATACGGATTTGGAAATCAAGTGGTAAGTAAATAATATATTGGCAATCAAGGAGTAATTTCAAATTTATTGCTCTCATCCTTCCCTATAGTTAATTTACTTATGCTAAAATGTTCGAAAGTTGTATTAATTCAAAACATAAATCAACAATCTTATCACTATAGTTATTTGGTGTTACCACAATCTAAAATGTTATCAACATCCACATACACTTACATAAACATCATAAACTAAATTAAATAACATTATCACACTACTAATCATTCACATACCTGCACATACACTTACAGAGATCATACAGCTAAATTAAATATTTTTATTACAGTCCACCAGTTAGAGACGGGGTAGGCAAACTAGAGCTCAGATCGATCTAGCAGAGATCGAATATTTACAGGCTAGAGTGGCACAGCTGGAGGAACAGAACCGTCGGCAGGCCATAAAGATGACATAGTTGCTAGACCAGCGTATCGCCGAGTACATGCAGCAGTATGGTGGCCGCTTCCCTTCCTCTGCTAGCTCAGGTTCTGGAGGAGATTGATCGATTGCTTTGGTCGGTAAGTTTTTTTCCGTTTTGTACGATTTGGTAGATGGTAGAGGTACTTGTTGGTTTTGTGCACTATGTTATGCTACACTTAAAATTATGTGGATGTTGGGGATGTTGTGGATGTATGTATTGGAAGAACATTTGGTGTTGTGGATATTATTATGTATTGTACATTAGTTTGGGTGATGATGATTCGTATTGATTTAATTTTATATATTTTTTGTTTGGTGATTTATGTATAGTTTGGTTTTTGATTTTTGATTGGAATATTATATATTGGATTATGCGGTATTGGTGGAATAGTGATTGTATGGGAAACGTGGATGGAAGGCTGCGTTGCTGCAGAAATTAAAAATTTTTTAGCGTATTTCCGACGAATCCGCCGGTAAAAATGACCCGAAAGTAGTCAGGCGCCTCGGGAGCCGTCGGAAACCGTCGAAATATGTCGGAAGCAGTCGAAAACACGGACGGCGAGGTTCGTCGGAAGCCATCGGAAACATTGCTTCCCGACACCGCAATTTCTGACGGCATTTTTCGACGGCTTTCGACGGTCGTCGACCGTTTCCAGTTGTCGGAAAATGGCTTTCCCCTTGTACAAACTTGGAAAAAATATGGAAGCTGCTCGTAAGGAACCATCCCTATTCAGTGGCTTCTTATCTCTTCCAAATCCTATGTTCCAAATGGAGAGTTTTCAAATTTCAAAGTAAGGTGAATTCTATATGTTCAAAAATTATTTTTCAAATACTTAAATAAATCTTGTTCATTTTATATTATCACCAACAAACAAGTAACTTCCATAGTGTTTATGAAGTCATATACTAGGATTAGTTCTATCATGTATTTACCTACTGTTCTAATTTAGAGAAGCTTTCTAATTGTAATGTAAATGTACATGCACATTTAGATTGCATGAGTAGAGCTTTATAGAGTAAACTATATTGGACCTCAAGGTGACTTTTATGTTTGGAATCTCAATGTTGAGGAACATGAGTGGTCTATAAATTCCGTTGCCGTGTTTAACAAACATGACACTTTTATGGAGAATGGACGGGTGGTATGTTTTATTTCTCTGATTGTATTTTCACTTTTAAATTCATATATCGTGAGTATACTCATTTCAAAATTATTTCATTTATCCAAGTTAGTCCAATATTATTTGGGGATGTAAAACGGCTAATATTGAGCATTATCTTAACAAAGTATGAATATTATTTTGTCTTCTTTTAAGAAGTTTCCATTGCATATGTTTGGGTGTGTAGTTTAATTCTTTTAGTTCATTTTTATTGATTAATATGTTGCATACATACATGCGTATGTATGCATGCATGTATGTATGTAAAGTATTAATAGAAAAGATCTTACAGAAATTCAAATCTAGTATCCGAGAGCACCAAGTTTCAGATCCATGGCTTTTCATTATAATGCTTTCCTGTACCATTATTCATCTTACTAAAGGTATATTTAATTTCGATCCATGTTCTTCTTAGTGATCAATATCCTATTATTCTTTCAGACCCATATTCTTCTTACCGATGATTCATCCATCAATTTTTTCCCATCTTCAGATACTTTAATAACGACCTATTGTTTAACTCCGTGCAGATATAGCTGAACTGGTTTGTTGGCTCTTGTTTGTAGTTGAAGTTTCTCGACTAAAGTCTAGGATGGAATGTATCCATCGCGAGGAAAAGGTATGATTTCCTTATTATATGCAAGTTCATGATCACTTGAATATAGTGCTTAGAATTTCATCCCAAGTAAGCAGTTTTTTCTCTTGGTATATTTTGAAGTCCAATACAACTTTTATATACACAGAATATCATAACCTTTTGGGTATACTTAAATAAACAATAATTTGTTTTTAATAAGTATGCGACGACCGCCCTACACCACTGATGCTCATATAACTGAATAGTGCACTGCTGGAGCATCTGGTCAATGCAGGACGATTGTCAAGGGAAAAAAAATAAAGATGAGGAATACAAAAGAAAAAAAGAAAATAGAGTAGAAGAAAAGAGAAAGAAATAAAACACCACACAATCACATAACCCATCGTATATCTTACATCGCATCAGATAAAATATAATAGCCAACATATAAAATAGTCGAGATAGTAATAACCACATGAACAATAGAAACAGAGTAAACTAGCACAAACAGTTATACAAAATAAAGATATAGTTTATAAAAATAATGAATAAACTCAACCAATATATTGTCTCAAATAATAATAAATCAATACTATCAAGGCTCTACAGTGTTACACAGCGGAATACATAATAATAAGCTTAAAGTATAAGTATGGGAAAGCGCCACCTCTTGCAAGTCCATCTGCACAGCTCAAGTGTTGTTTACACCCACTATTTCGTGTACTCATTTAAGAGTAGCCGAGATAATAAGAAGAAAAGCATGAAACCTGGAGTCAAAAAACAGTCTGGTGTGAGCGATAAACAATCTCAAAATACTATAAAAGTTAATATAGTATATGGAACAAAGGGAATACTAATCATACCCGACCCGTTCCTGTAACCAAAGAGTTAACAAATAATGTCAATAATATGCTACTTTATAAATGTCCTAAAGGATACTCCATAATCATTAAACTGTCGGGGTGCCTAGGTATCTCCATCCATAATACCTACACCACACTAAGTAAACATTTGGGGTGTCTAAGTATCCCTGTGCCCAATACCTATATCGTGTGGCATTCCTAGAGTGACAGGTGGCTAGTGAACAACCATAACAAACATAACATCCATAAAACAATACTAACCATCACTCATTGTGCTCTAGATCTATGATAACTCGTGTGACCTTTCTACTGCCAGGGACTAATTAATAAAAATCCTAATTTTCATTTGTACTATCTTTAGCGTAAAGCTGGTCCTAGACTAAAATCTACCGGTCTAGTGTATATTGATCCAAATAAATTGATCTGGGGTACCAAATCAACATATCCATAGGCATCTCCACAAATACCCATGCTCTGAGTACAAGAGAAAACACTTCGAGTATCCATAATCTCTTAGCATGCCATTCAAGTTCTTCATTGCTTCATCCATTTCCATCATGGAACCATTCTACATTCTATCCATGAATCAACCCTCAAAGAAGCCACCCATGTAAAACTCATCATGATGCCTATCGACATCAAGTCTTCAACCTTGAAACCTAACTCCATGCACCACCAAACCATTCATCTGAAAATCTGAAAGTGTCAACCTCGGAACTTAACTCTATGCACCATCGATCTACTCATATGAAGGACTAGATCATCATATAAAAACGTCACATCGTCGCAATCATCGAAGGCGCTCTCGAAGAGCAATATCATTAAGACCTAGAGTCGGCTGCACGATCCATCATATCACGATCCTCGAAGCCTCCTCACCATCCATGTCAAAGGTTGACAAAATTGACCACCATCAATAGTGGTGGGTACCGACCACTCTACAATGATCAATACAAACCACCCTAGTCTTATACTTAGCCAAAAATGGATAAATACTAACCAACTGAAAACGTCCAACATCCATCCAGAAGACTGAAGCCCTTCCAAATCCATTATCTCCCATCCTTAGATCCATCGGCACGCATTCCAACACTCTCCTACAGTTTATCTCATTCGTTTGGCTTTCTGATCAATGGGATGAAACCCTAACGCGCAGGATATTCGCTAACGTTGAATCACCAATAAATTGGCATTTTCAACCAAAACAACCAAACAAGGATGTGTACAACCAACATGCATAGAAATATCTATAATAGCCTGAATATATCTATAATAACACATTTCTTCAAAAAAAATATAATAACACAATATGACACATTCAAGCAACTAAAGTGGGATAATGTAGGATTAATATTATTAAATAGCCTAGATCTGGCAATGTCATCAAAATAGTGCGCTAATAGGAAAAATGTGATATTTCTTTTAAAACCATTTTAAAACACTTTTAATTCTTTTTACAAAAAATATATAGGTTTAAATATTCTAGAAATCACATTTTAAAGTTATAAAACATTTCAAAATGTTGTTTTTATACTATATCAATGATCATAGTATGGTAAGAGATAATATCACTCACCTCAATTATATTTTTCCAAATCTTTGTCAAGTTGTAGAGTTGTCCATCATGAGCGCAATGCAGGAAACGACGTCTAAAACGGACCTCGTATGCAAAAGATACGCATCATATAAGATATCAGATTATTTAAATAATTAATTAACTTAGTAAAAAAATTAACTAGACTAATCACCTTGGCTAATATATCTTCCCTTTACAACACACCCCCAAATAGGCCTAAATTTCAACCCAAAAAAGGCCCATCGAAACATAGATCCATTCTAAGGCAAATTGTTGGTAGTAAAAAGAAATAATATTACAGAATCATAACTAAACTTTCAGAACTCGCAGCGGATGGAACAAAATACAATAGTAAAGTATACTCATTTATTTCAATACCATAAAAATGTCATAGTACAAAATCCTATAATAATCATAACATAATATCCATCGCAACAATTGTCTAAATCCATGGATGACATAAAAATCAAATAATAACAAATACTACTACAAGCCAAGCTTCTCTATGTCTAAGCATGTGTTGTAATGAGGAGGAATTTAGAAAAACAAGTGTCTAGTGAATAAAAACCTTAGGTTTGGGGAGAAGAGGCTGATCCAACCATTTAATACCTCAAAACCCCGAAGCTGGTCCTTCATTTTATGGCCCATACTCATAGTGACATCTCGCATTTGTCCGCTATTTATAGGAACTAGTAGCTAGATTAGCTGGGTAGATTTACCCTATAGAATTTGGGACTAACCTCGTGTCATTACAAATATTATCATAAGGATATCTCACATCAATAAAGTGTACACAAATGCCGACAGCCTCAAAATAAAGGGTAGACTTCTATCATGTAACTCTATTGATCTCGCATCCCTGTGACTTAGTCATAAATCAATTACTCTCCATACATATATAGACACACACACACACTCATCTCACCATTTCATAAATAAGGCCTTATAAGGAATCTTCCTTATTGTGCCTTAAAAATAATAATCCATATAAGAGTTTCCTCGTATTTTCGCCTCAGATCAATTACCTTCCCAATGGGGGAAATAACGGTAAATAAATACCCAATTAGATATGCCATATATGCAATAATTATATATTAATTACGTAAATAGAGATAAATATGTATTCATGTCTAATAAGTTCTAAATGCATAGATTTTACGATCTAAACTAGTGTTAAATGTCAATTCCCTAACCAATTATTATTACAAATCTTTTTTCTTCAAATTCCCAAGATTTCATTGGATTCTAATGTCCAAATAAGGAATAATTATTCATCACCAAAACTTCATTAATAGACTTGTAAATAAAATAGAAACTCAATTTATTACACTAATTCAATGGAATATCTTAAACAATAAAAATTGCAATCTAAACCCCACATTCTATTCAACTCCTCTTTTACAAAGAAATAGATAAGAATAAGTGGTGTAAACTATGAATAGAATTTGTAGTCTAAACCTTTATTTTATTGAAGGATTACAGTTTGACCCAAAGAAGAAGAAGAAGTGGAAAAAATATTAAATTATCGAAGATTGCATAAACAAAATAAATTTCATCAAATTGACAGAAATAATTGGAAATCTCAGTATAGAATTGACATATCGAAATAAAAAGGAATTTTGGGAATTTTATCCATCATATTTTTGAAATCCCAAAATCCCTAAGACATATTCAAATCCAAAAAGAGATACACTAAACAATTGCTGAAAAGAAATACTAAAATCTCCACCCACAGATTATCCTTAGCTTTACTCAGATGGATTTGTAGCCTTCCGATCTTTTCCATAATCTCTCTCTTTTGATATATATATGCACAAAATAAGGAAAAGGTGTATATATATTCGTTAGATTTAGAATAATCGAAGAAGAATAGGATAAGAGTAGATTGGATGAAGATGAAACAAATAGGAAATAAGTTAAATTCTTACCCAAATCTCTATCGAGTTTCTGAATCTTATTAGAGAGAGATAGCGATGGAAGAATTACGTCGTATTCCCTAAAATAATATGAATAAACGTGGAGAGGAAAGGGTTCTATTTATAGGAGTTGAAAACACACAATAACCGTAGGATGGAAGTAGGTAGGAACATGTAAATCTGGAGCGTATAACCGAATAAAACATAGCTTCAAACCCTAGCCGCCACTGACAACTTTTGTTGTCAAGCGGTCGATCGCTTTTGGGCGACCGGTTGACCTATATAGGTCAACCTCTCCTCTATTTCAAGAATGATTACTTATACACATTGTAAGATTATTCCCTAATTAGCTTAAAAATGCTAAACATTAATCAAACGTTACTTAGGCCCCAAGCTAATTTTTGAAATTTAAACCCTAAATTCAATTTCTCATTTGATTTAGAATTCAAACTAAATTAATTTAAATCTGAGAACTTCAATACTCATAACCTCTTTGCTTAATCTTCTTTTTCAACATATTATACATGGAAATAGATTAGAATTTCGCCATGAATGCAATGAAATAACTTTTGTGGTCAAATTCCAACTTTTATAAAATTTCCATATCTAACCCTTATCATATTTAAGTAAATTTACTTATTTATTTATGCTTCATTTATGGGTGTTACATTCCCCAAATCAAACAATTGCCTGTACATGTCATGCACCATGAACCCAAAATCCACTTTCTTCTCTCATCCATATCTCAGTCGATACTCCACGCATCGATGTGTCATCGATTGCAACAGACTCCACTATGCGTATGCTCCGCCTCATACCCAAAAACATGAAGCTCAGCCGCCTCCTCTATATTGGGACCTGACGCATGCTCCTTTCCCTCTTTAGGATGCATTTTGCAACATTCAACTAGGCTCGACAAAATTTTAGACGAAGGTGCTATTTGCCATGAGAAATCCAATAGCGATCTCTATTTCACCTATTGTTACCCGTAGTTCCACCTAACTCGATACCTAATCATAACCATAAGTGGGTCGACCTCCCCAAACACCACCCATCAAAATTCCGCCAAGGTCATCGTGAAGATCTCTTTGATACGGATTTAATGAAACTAGTTTGTGAATTTTTTATTGAGCAGACTGATGGAAATTAATTTTTGAATGAGAATAAGGAAGAGGAGGCCATGTTTTTAAGCTACAGGCAATAAAATAGTGAATCTTGTTTGTGAAAGAGAAGAGTTTTGATTTAAATAATAAAATATTCTTTGTTTATTTGAATTCTCAAATAAAACGTTGCACGTTTCAAGCTTGCACGACCAAATGGTGCAATCGGTCGTAACGAAACTCGGATGCATGCATCTTCCCAATATTTCAATCACGATGCTATAAATTTCATCGCTATCTAAGATAGCGCCCTAGGATGATAATTTCACATTTTTCAAGACCGTTTTGACCATCGGATCGTCCGATCTCCAAATATAGTAATCCTTGTACTTATTTTAGTCCGTAATGTCAATACAAATTCAACAGAGTGGTCTCAAGTTCTGATTCGATCGTATGTAAAAATTTATATTTTGGGACTGTTAATTAATTAACGATTCAATATTTAAATAAATTATTTAGATATCTTATTGCTCAAATACAAGTCATAAATTCTCTCATCCTTAAAAGGATTTCATCTTGGAAATCCCAAGGATGAAGTAGCACAGGCCAACACCCTCACATAAGCAATGACACAAGAAAAATCATAATTTATTAACTCTTAATAACAATCATGGAAAGCGGTCACAACAAAGGGAATAGACTTAGAATCAACAAGGAGACATTAGGCTCATCCATAAGTACAATCACTATCAAATCTGAAGTCAATGTGGCCAAACCAAACATCTAAGTTATGCACTTATTTCCAAAAAAAGGGCAATGGAAAACAAAAGTGCTAACTCACTAATTGAAATTCAAGTACACTAAATATCTAACATGTAAGGTGCTATAAATTTTAGTGGTTTTATTTATTTAATTAATTTAATTTTGTGAAATTTTAAATAATGAAATTTTGAAATATAAACTTGATATTTGGATTACTTCTAATTGAACATAGCAAATGGTAAATTTTCAACTGAAAATATGAAAATTTATTTCCTTATGTAATTTTATTAAAATTCAAATCAGTTAAAATTTTATGACAATAAAATATTTTTCAAACCTGAATATTTTTATACAATAAATTTGTAAATCATCTTCTTGGTAAGACATCATATTTCGTTTCTTCAAATTTGGACAGTTATTCCCCCGTTTATCTTATTTTCGGCAGATTTGCAACATTTTCGATATCGACTTTTGATCGGATGATCGTACCACCGATATCCGTATACCATTTTGATTGCCTCGCCGAGCTGATCTCTGTGGTATATTCAATTCTGTGTTTTGAAGTTTGGTTCGCTGCGAGATCGATGAAACAATTTGTTGCATCGGTACGGTTTCGAGCATTTCAAATTTTTCACGACCATTCAATTCCACCGTATATCAACCAAATTAGCCATTAGCCTTTATTATTTCTAAATTCGATGTGTGTGACTTTTACTATTCTTACCTTTTCATTTTGTTTTTTTCCAAATTTGCTTACCCATTTTCAGGCCTCGTGCTCCTCCTCCTTACATTTTCTATCGCCGCTCGACCACATGCCCGCCACGTCAACCTTTGGCTTCCATCAGCACGTGTCAACCTCCTCTATGTCACCTTGTATCTGAGCAACGTGTTAGCCTCCTCTATGTATAAAGTAGGTAATATAATTGCAATTCTTTTGCCATCTATTTTTACTAGTAAATATAAGCTATACATATAATATTTGTACACACGTTTACATATTTTTATATTAGTATGTTAATAGCATATGTATATTTGTCGGATCTTCTTTACATATATCTATGGATACTATGTATTTTATAATTATGGTAAGTATATTAAGGTATGTAAGTATATTTGTAGTCCATATACTCGATTTTTGCATTGGTTTATACATATATATTTAAAAGTTTATGTTCTCGGCTCTAAAGCTTTTACGGACCATATGCGTATATATAGGTAAAATATATTGTTGATATATATGATTTAGGCTATTTTGAATATGTTAGTTTTATATTTATTTATAAGATGTATAGGTTTGGTCTGTTGCATTTTAAAAGAGGATTTTATATATATATATATATATATATATATATATATATATATATATATATATATATGATTGTTTATGTAATATGTTATATACGGTTTTATATATTATATAGAAAGCTTGATACATAGATACATACATACATATATATATATATATATATGTATTATAAGTTTGGTATGTTGTTCATCTTTTTAGTCTGTATAAATATAATAAGTTTTAAATTACAGTGTATATGTATACACTTTGACTTTTTAATCCATATATGCAGTTTGTTATTATAAATGTCAACCGTAAACGCATATATTACAGTGTTTGTCTTAAGTGTATGTTATATATATATATATATATATATATATATATATATATGAGTTTACAATATAATATACGTAAGTTTTGAATGATCTGTTTGTTATATTGTAAGTACATTTTGTTTGATCTTTTATATATATATATATATATATATATATATATATATAGTATTAGTGTTAGCTTGGTCTGCATGTATTATTGTATCTGTTGTATATGTATATTCATATATATATGAACTTATATGATTTTTATATATTTCGTTGTTCATTTATGTATTAACATATATATACATAATCTGTTGGTTTACAATACGCAGTTATATAATTGATTTTATATATATGTCTATTTTGATATATTTGTGTAGGTGGTACGCATGTATACCGATTTTTGATAGATGCAGGTTGTATAAACATTAATTTCTATTTTTATATAGGGGTTTGATGTTTGGAACGTGTGTATATGTTTCATATACATATACATTAAAAATGTTACACAAAGTAGTTTCGGTAATGAGCTTATATACATGAAAGTCCATGCGCTAGTTATATATATCAAAGTATATTTTGTTCATTTATAATTGGGTCTGCATTTTTTTGGTGTCTCTGTTTATTTTGGAAACATATGGATTTTAAAAAAAAAATTGCATATATATATAAAATATAAACTATATAAAGTGTACATGTATATATATTTCAACACATACTATATATATTTGACTTTAATGGATGTGTTTTAAATTTAAAATAATGATTTTGATATATATGTGTGTGTGTGTGTGTATAATTTAATATGTGTTTGAAAATTTGAATATGATTTTGTATACATATATAAATTTTATATGTTATGTCTATATCAATTTACTTATATCAATTATCTTCATCGACCCGGTTCTGATTTGAATTTGTCTATTCCTATTATCAACTTTGATTGTCAAATCGTGCCCATCTAACTTGCGTTGGTATTCGCAGCTCATTCCATTTGTCGAATCATCTCTAGCCTCGAAAGGTGAGCAATCACTCATGATTAACATTCTTATATTTATTAAATTTAATTTCAATTGAAACAACAATTGAAATATGTTGTTATTACTTATTTACATTGCTATATATATGCTTTTATCTGTATATGTTCACATGTGACATCTAATACCATTATTTGTTATTTATATTGATGATATATGCTATTTATATTGATGATATATGTTGTTATATTATTATTATATCTGTTATCATTCTGCAAGTTTCCACTTAGTAAAGAATTCACTATGGGTTCAAATGATACATACCCGGAACGATCTGTAGAATAAGAGAAAATTGTTATGGGTTGAAATGATAAACCCAAGCGATTTTCATTTGAATTGAATTTGGGATTACGGGTTGAAATGATATATATCCGTATAAATTTAAATTGCAGATTGAAATGATAAATATTTGTATCACTTGACCATAGGATATAAAATTATATACAGACACTGTTGGTCTATATATAAATATTTTTGAAATTGATTTCTATGGTTTTGGAAAGAAATATATATGGTTAATAATAGTTTAATAAATATTGATTTTTTTACATTATATATATAATATATTTGGATATAATTTCCAAGGTTTTGAAATTGAATTTATTTTAGAATTATACTCAAATAAGTTTAGTTAGAAATTTATTAAATTTGGGATTTTAAAAATATGATTTTATAACTTGATTTTGATTAAGAGTGATTTAAATGAATATTTCAAATTTGCACAAATTAAAATGGTATATTTAGTTTGATTTAAATTTGGAATTTGAAGTTTTATTTAAATGTTAAAATAGTATTAATAAAGTGAATTTGATATAGATATGGAATTATCAAATTTGGTTTTGAAATGTTTCAATATTAAAGCTTGAAATATATTGAAATCGAAATGGTTTATTTTGTGGTTAAAAATCTGTATTTGAAATCGATATATTTTGAAATGGTCTATTGAGAAACTGAATTGAATTGAAATTGATGATTTGAGATTTGATTAAATTTGAATTTTGGAATTCGAGTTGATTTGGAATTGATTTGTGAAATTTGAGGAAGCTATTTATTTTATATAAAATTATATTTAAACTATTTATATATTTTACTTTAAAACTATTTTATAAATTATTTTAATATAAACTATTTTTAATATAAACTATTTTAATATACTAACTATTTTTAATATAAACTATTTTAACTTATAACTCTTTTATATAAGCTATTTTACTTTATAAACTATTTTATTTTATATACTATTTTAATATCTAAACTATTTAAGTGGTGAAAGTTATGTTTTCAAAGTTATGAATTTCAAAGTATTATATTTTGAAAGTGTTATAATTTCAAGTGTTTGGTTTCGAAAGTGTTATAACTTTGAAAGTACTATGATTTTGGAAGTTAATACATTTGAAATGGAAATGATATCGTATTGATATGGTTTTGAAATAGCAATGATATTTTGGTTTTGAAGTATAAACTATTTTGAAATGACCGTGGTGTAATAATAACGTTTGGTTGTTAAAGAGACCGGGATCGGAAGTTATTATACTCTCTGCCAACTCTGATAACCACTTTAACAACTGTGTACGCGGTGGAGATTCCAGAATGAAGTAGGATGGTGGCGACATCCTATTGAGGTATATATGTGGACCCGACTCCCGTGAGTTGGCATAAGGTGGCTAAAACAGGAGCGATTCTCGGGCCAATGAGGTAGCTCCTTTGATCAGACACATTCCTTCGATACTATATTCTGCCTTGTGATTGATTTGGTAACCACTTGATTTTTTGATTTAGGAGTGTGTTTCGAGGTGGGCGGTAGTGGCTGCTATACGTTACCACCCGTCGGGATGCGTAATTGGTATATCTACCTTGGCATTGCCTTGTTATGCCGTGTCACCTACCCTAGCGTGCTTTACTACGAGTTTGATTTGTGTCGTACCTATGGAGTATTTTATGGTAGCTTCCCGTTCAGGAGGTACGATGATACTATATAGACTATTGGCACTATAAAATGTGTTAAGGTGGAAAATGTAAAGCCTTGACACTATTTTTAAATATATATACTTTACTTTAGACATTATGATAATAACGTATATTACTACATAGTAGATAGTTTAACGATTCCTTATAGGATGGTTATCCCAAACATCCTTTGAGTTACTTGTATTTCAGTTGTTATTTCACTTGAGTTTGATTTATTGATATAAGAATGTTAATCCTGACTCGAGTGTTTTGTGTTTTTCTTTACGCTCGTGTCAGACTGAGTGATATAGCTTTTGAGACTCGCCTTTGGAGCTGGAACTTCATTCGGAGATCCATCTAAATCCTTTTAGCTTGCAGTTATTCAGTGATTCCATAGATGTATTCTGAGTTTGTATTTGACTATTGTATTTGAGAATTCTGTTGTATCTTATTTAACTCTGGTATATATATAGTAGCTTCATGAACTACTATTCTTCTATTTCCACCGTATATTGTTATATTACTCTGTGTTTGTGATTGTGTGATTATTTATTTACTGTATATGCTGAGTTTTTCCAAATATAAATTAACAATCTGGTATTTTAAGCAATTCAAATCCGACATGTGTGGATGCGAATGGTTGAAAATATCAGGATGTTACATGTGGTATCAGAGCTTTGGTTTTAAGCAAAAATCAATATATAGATTAAATTAAATTACATAATCACTTTCATTCGACCTTGAATCCCTTCCTCTTTGACTCGGTTTCCTTTGAATTTTGGAATGCTCCCCTCGGTTCCAAAATCCTTTCTTGTCTCTCCCTATTCGTGTTTTCTTGATTTCGGAGCATCCCATAGCTCTACTGAATGATTTGTAAAAGAGTAAAACTCCTTTACAACAGCATTGATTCACCATAGATTTCTGTACCCTCAGTTTAAATGATGTTATCTTGCTATGTTTGAATTCTTTCTTTGGTGATCGAATGTCGATTTGCCTCAGAATTCTACGTCGATCTTATTCTTGAAGTCACGGTTGACCTGGTTTAAGGTCGCCCGCGATTTATATAAGTCTATCCATTTTCCTAATTTGAAATTCAATTATCTTATCTCCTATCAAGCCTACCTTCTGGTCAGAATTCTCTGATTAGGGTCTCTCTAATTTGAATCTATATCCTTGCTATAAAATCCATTCTTGTATCGTTGAGCGAGGAGTGTATTTGAAAATTAATATTAAAAATGTTATATATATATATATATATATATATATATATATATTGTGTTGTTTGAGTTGTTGATGTTGATTTGGATTTTCAATCGATTCGTCTGATCAACGCTATCGATAGGATTTTCAAAACACTTGAACAGAGAAAACTGACACAATACTGTTTTCAAATTTGGTAAATAAAATAATTTTGTTTGATTATATATAAGTACAAATTTTTCTGAAATAAAATTGTTAATGAATTTGTTGTCAGAAATGATAATATTTGATTTTCATTTATTGTTTTGTAAACCACTGACTATTGCTAATATAAATAAATGAATTTATAAAACTTGGATATAATTTGATTTGGAATTTAAATGAATTTAAATCAGGAATTTGAGAATTTAATTTTCGGTTATTCCAAACTTTGATTTTTAAAGTATTAAAGTGTATAGTATTTAAAATATTTTCAAATAGAAATCGTTTCAAAGAATTTTAAATGTTTAAATTAATGTTCTATTCTTTGGTCGTTGGAAAATAATTTCGGTGATGACTGCAGCATCATCGACATTCATTTTCGAGTTTCGAAGTAGGAAGACTAATTGGTAGCTTTGCTACAATTCTTGTTGTGGAAGATGAATTTGACTAGAATTTCATAAGTATGATTGATTCATAATATATATAGGTACATGATTTTAAATTTAATTTGAATATGTGTGTGCGTGTGTGTATATCTCAATGGTTTGAAGTAAATTGGAATCTTAAATTTATGTCAAAGGATGATTTTAATTTTAAATAAATCCAAAAATTTTGAATAAATATTAAAAACTTGTAATAATTGAATTAGAAAAAGATTTACTTGCATAATACTCAAATTCATTCCAATAATAACTTACTTTAATCATTCAGAAGTTGAATATGCAATTGAATAATTTACAATGTAAAATGATGTTAAAAGAATTTTTAAATAAATTCGAGTGAGTAAATAAATTTTTGAACACTTAATTTATGATTTATAGAAATGTTAATTAAGGTAAATTGAATAATAGAATAATGAATACATGAGATGAATAAAATAAATTTTGTTTTGAAGGAATTTTAAATTAAAATCAACTTAATGAAATATCGTAAATTTAAAATCAATTATTGAATAGTAATTAATTAAAAGTAAAATTTATATGGTTTAAACTAATTATTTTATTTTTTTCAATCTATTTTCCTTTCTAGTAGTTTCTATTCTCCTACCCATTCCTTTTTGGAGACGAAAAGTTATGAGTGGGGGAGAGTATAACATCCCGTAAATTTTAGTGGTTTTATTTATTTAATTAATTGAATTTTGTGAAATTTTAAATAATGAAATTTTGAAATATAAACTTGATATTTGGATTACGTCTAATTGAATATAGCAAATGGTAAATTTTTAGCTGAAAATTTGAAAATTTATTTTCTTGTGTAATTTTATTTAAATTGAAATCAGTTAGAATTTGATGACAATAAAATATTTTTCAAACCTGAATATTTTTACACAATAAATTTGTAAATCATCTTCTGAGTGAGACGTCATATTTCTTTTCTTCAAATTTGGACCGCTATTGCCCCGTTTATCTTATTTTCGGCAGATTTGCAGCATTTCCGGTACCGGTATCGACTTATGATCGGATGATCGTACCATTGATTATTGTATACCATTTTGATCATCTCATCGAGCTGATCTCTGCGATATAATCAATTCTGTGTTTTGAAGTCCAGTTCGCTGCGGGGTCGATGAAACAATTTGTTGTATCGGTATGGTTTCGAGCATTTCAAATTTTTCTTGACCATTCAATTTCCACCGTATATCAACCCAACAGCCATTAACCTTTATTATTTCTGAATTTGTTGTGTGTGACTTTTACTATTCTTACCTTTTCATTTTGTTTCATTTCCAAAACTGCTTACCCATTTTCAAATTTATATTAAAAAAATTGTCTTCTCTTCACAACCGAAATTTAGAAAGAAATATATATATATATAACAGAAGAAACACTTTTCCTAACTTTATGCAATCTCCTCTTCATTCCGTCGTTCGGCCTCGTGCTCCTCCTCCTTACATTTTCTATCGCCGCTCAACCACATTCCCTCCACATCAACCTTTGGCTTCCATCAGCACGTGTCAGCCTCCTCTACGTCACCTTGTATCTGAGAAACGTGTCAGCCTCCTCTATATAAAAGTAGGTAATATAATTGTAATTCTTTTGTCATCTGTGTTTACTAGTTAATATAAGCTATATATAATGTCTGTGCACACGTTTACATATTTTTATATTAGTATGTTTATAGCATATATATTTGTCGGATCTGCTGTATATATATCTACAGTTACTATATCTTTTATTACTATGGCAAGTATATTAAGGTATGTAAGTATATTTGTATGCCATGTAGTCGATTTTTGCATTGGTTTATACATATATATTTAAATTTTTATGTTCTCGGCTCTAAAGCTTTTACAGACCATATGTGTATGTGGGTAAAGTATATTGTTGATATATATATGGTTTAGGCTATTTTGAGTATGTTAGTTTTATATTTATTTATAAGATGTATAGGTTTGGTTTGTTGCATTTTTAACGAGGATTATATATATATATATATATATATATATATATATATGATTGTTTATGCAATATGTTATAAAAGGTTTTATATGTATTATATATAAAGTTTGATACATACATACATACATATATATTTAAAGTTTGGTTTGTTGTTCATCTTTTTAGTCTATATAAATGTAATAAGTTTTAAATTATAGTGTATATGTATACACTTTGACTTTTTAATCCATATATGCAGTTTATGTTTAGAAATGTTAGTAGTAAATACATATGTTACAGTGTATATATTAAGTGTATGTTATATATATATATATATATATATATATATATATGAGTTTACAATATAGTATACATAAGTTTTGAATGATCTGTTTGTTATATTGTAAGTACATTTTGTTTGATCTCTTTTATATATATATATATATATATATATATATATATATATATATAGTATTATAGAGTTAGTTCGGTCTGCATGGATTATTGTATCTGTTGTATATGTATATTCATATATATATATATGAACTTATATGAGTTTTATATTTTTCGTTGTTCATTTATGTATTAGTATATATACATAATCTGTTGGTTTACAATATACTAGTTATATAATTGCTTATATATATGTCTGTTTTGATATATTTGTATATGTGGTACGCATGTATACCATTTTTGATAGATGCGAGTTGTATAAACATTAATTTCTATTCTTATATAGGGGTTTGATGTTTGGAACGAGTGTATATGTTTCATATACACACACACACACACACACACACACACACACACACACACACTAAAAATGTTATACAAAGTAGTTTCGGTATTGAGTTTTATATACACAAAAGTCCATGCGCTAGTTATATATATCAAAGTATATTTTGTTCATGTATAATTGGGTCTGCATTTTTTTGGTGCCTCCGTTTATTTTGGAAAGATATGGATTTTGAAAAAAAAAATTGCATACATATATAAATATAAACTATATAAAGTGTACAGGTATATTGGTTTCATATCCGATCTTTTTGATTTTGACTTTAATACATACATACGTACATACATACATACATACATACGTACATATATATATATATATATTTCAACATATATTGTCTATATATATATATGACTGTAATGGATGTTTTTTAAATTTAAAACGATGATTTTGATATATATATATATATATATATATTAAATATGTGTTTGAAAATTTGAAATGATTTTGTATACATATATAAATTTTTTATGCTATATCTATATAAATTTACTTGTATCAATTACCTTCATCGACCCAATTCTGATTTGAATTCATCTATTCCTATTATCAACTTTGATTGTCAAATCGTGTCCATCTTACTTGCGTTATTGGATTCGTACCTCGTTTCATTTGTCGAATCATCTCTAGCCTCGAAAGGTGAGCAATCACTCACAATTAACGTTCTTATATTTATTAAATTTGATTTCAATTGAAACGACAATCGAAATATGCTACTATTAGTTATTTACATTGCTATATATATGCTGTTATCTGTATCTGTTCACCTGTGACATCTGACACCATTATCTGTTATTTATATTGATAATATATGCTATTTATATTGATGATATATGCATTATATTATTATCATATCTGTTATCACTCAGCAAGTTCCATGCTAATATAGAATTCACTATGCGTTGAAATGATACATACCCGAGCAATCTGTAGAATAAGAGAAAATCGTTATGGGTTGAAATGATAAACCCAAGCGATTTTTGAATTGAATTTGGGATTACGGGTTGAAATGATATATACCCGTATAAATTTAAGTTGCGAATTGAAATGATAAATATCTGTATCAATTGACCATAGAATAGAATATTATATACAGACACCGTTGGTCTATATATAAATATTTTTGAAATTGATTTCTATGGTTTTGGAAATAAATATATATGGTTAATAATTGTTTAATAAATATTGATTCTTTTTGATATTTTACATATATATATATATTTGGAAATGATTTCCAAGGTTCTGAAATTGAATTTATTTAAGAATTATACTCAATAAGTTTGATTTGAAATTTATTAAATTTGGGATTTTAAAGATATAATTTTATAACCTGATTTTGATTAAGAGTGATTTAAATGAATATTTCAAATTTGCATAAATTAGAATGGTATATTTAGTTTGATTTAAATTTGAAGTTTTATTTAAATGTTGAAATTATATTAGTAAAGTGAATTTGATATAGATATGGAATTATCAAATCTGGTTTTGAATGTTTGAATATTAAAGCTTTGAAATATACTGAAATTGAAATGGTTTATTTTGTGATTAAAAATCTGTATTTGAAATCGATATAATTTGAACTGGTTTATTGAGAAACTGAATTGAATTGAAATTGATGATTTGAGATTTGATTAAATTCGAGTTGATTTGGAATTGATTTGTGAAATTTGAGAAGCTGTTTATTTTATATAAAATTATATTTAAACTATTTGTATATTTTACTTTAAAACTATTTTATAAATTATTTTAATATAAACTATTTTAATATACTTAACTATTTTTAATATAAACTATTTTAACTTATAACTCTTTTATATAAACTATTTACTTTATAAACTATTTCATTTTAGATACTATTTTAATATCTAAACTGTTTAAGTGGTGGAAGTTATGTTTTCAAAGTTATGAATTTCAAAGTATTATGTTTTGAAAGTGTTATAATTTCAAGTGTATGGTTTCGAAAGTGTTATAACTTTAAAAGTGCTGTGATTTTGGAAGTGAATATACTTGAAATGGAAATGATATCGTATTGATATGGTTTTGAAATAGCAATGATATTTTGGTTTTAAAGTATAAACTATTTTGAAATGACTGTGGTGTTATAATAACGTTTAGTTGTTAAAGAGACCGGGATCGGAAGTTGTCATACTCTCTGCCAACTCCGAAAACCACTTTAAAAACCGTGTACGCGGTGGAGATTCCAGAATGAAGTAGGATGGTGATGACGTCTTATTGAGGTATATACAGTGGACCTGACTCCCGTGAGTCGGCATAAGGTGGCTAAAACAGGAGCGATTCTCGAGCCAATGAGGTAGCTCCTCTGATCGGACACATTCCTTCGATACTATATTCTAACTTTGTGATTGATTTGGTAGCCACTTGATTTTTTATGATTTGGGAGTGTGTTCCGAGGTGGGTGGTAGTGGCTGCTATGTGTTACCACCAGTCGGGATGCATAATTGGTATATCTACCCTGGCATTGCTTTGTTGTGTCGTGTGACCTACCCTAGCATGCTTTACTAAAAGTTTGAATTGTGCCGTACCTATGACGTATTCTATGGTAGCCTCCCGATCTGGAGGTACTATGGTACTGTATAGACTATTGGCAATATAAAATGTGTTAAAGTGGAAAATGTAAAGCCTTAAAGCTATTTTTAAATATATTATACTTTACTTTAGACATTATGAAAATAACGTATATTACTAAATAGTAGATAGTTTAACGGATCCTTAGAGGATGGTTATCCCAAACATCCTTTAAGTTACTTGTATTTCAGGTTTTGTTTTATTTGAGTTGGATTTATTGATATAAGAATGTTGATCCTCACTTGAGTGTTTTGTGTTTTGCTTTACGCTCGGGTCAGACTGAGTGATGCAGCTTTCGAGACTCACCTTTGGAGTTGGAACTTTGTTTTGAGATCCATCTAAATCCTTTCAGCTTGCAGTTATTCAGTTGATTCCAGTGATGTATTCTGATCTTATATTTGACTATTGTATTTGAGACTTTTGTTGTATCTTATTTAACTCTAATATATATACTAGCTTAATGAACTACTATTCTTCTATTTCCGCTGCATATTGTTAAATTATGCTCCATATTGTATATGCTGAGTTTTGCCAAATATAAATTAACAATCTGATATTTTGAGCAATTCAAATCGACATGTGTGGATGAAAATGGTTGAAAATATCAGGATGTTACACTACATTACCGACTCTCTCAACTATCAGCAATGTCTAATAGCCTATACATTGAATTTTCTCACAATTTTGGCTTATGTTATGGAAAATTTTAACAGCACCTCCTTTGTGCGGCTATGTCTGAGAAAAATCCCTATACAACATAAATATATTTACACATCTCATATCTGAGGCATCTCATATTTGAGGCATCTCGTTTCCAAGGAAAACCAAACATATATCACCAAAGCTACACTACAAGTGTTACTGTAACGATTCCAATTTTGAATTCAATTTAAATTAATAGTTAATGTAAATTTTGGAATAAATTTTAATTAATTTGAATTTGACTTTAGAATTTGACTTTGTATATTGAATTTGAATTTGAATAAATGACTTAGAAAAATGATTTGGGTTTAAAAATATTATTTATATAAGTTAATTTATGGGTAGTTAGTTAAAACATTTTCTTTTAAATAATGTGTATATAATAATGATTAAGAAGATGTATTTCTAAAATAAGAAAAAGGTAATATAAAATTTATTTAAAAGTTTTAATTCATGAGGAATACAAGTCATTTAACAAGTGTAATTCAAATAATAAGATGTTAACAAGTATAGGCAAGAGAAGATAAAACAAAAGAATGTAAGTAAGGCAAAAGAAAAATATCTACATACAAATAAAAAAATCAAATGAAATGATTCATGTACACAAAAATGGAAACATAAGCACACAAGAGAAATATCATTTCAGCCGAAACAAGAAATCAGCTTAGCCTCCAAAATAAATATCTTTAGTCAAACAAAGAAACAGTACATTCAGATATGAACAAATAAAGATTTGTATGAACAATGAAAAGGATAAAAAAAAAAATGATAAGTTAGCTTGTAAAACAAGACAATTTTCATTAATGCAAGCAAACCATATAAATCATTTCAGCTGAAATAATATGATCTCAGCCACCAAAAATGAGAAAATCTGCATAGTCAAAGAACAAAGAAAAACATCTCTGACTTATATTGTACAAAAGAAAATTATATCAACCTATAACTTGTTTCATAAATATCAATTCCTCATTTCATTTCGTTCATTCCAAGCTGTGAAAATCTCGAGTAAGTGTTATCTCAAACTTAAACAAAATTCTGCTTAAAACAACAATACAACTTCATTAAAACCAGAGAATCAAGGAAGGGTTTCAGCTTGCATTTTCACAACCTTTTTCAAATGGAACTCTGTTCATTTCTGGAAACACATTAAGTAAACTTTTGAGACTTCTGAAGTTTAGCCTATGGTTTGAATCATGCTTGAAATACGAATTGTGAAGTATCTTTTTGCATGCAAAGCTGTGCATATGTACGTGTTTAAAATGATTGTGCATATCTAGTATCAGGCATACTACCTCTATTTGGAAACAGGTTTTCAAACCCTGTTTGAAATCAAACTTTTTCTCCTCTGATTTTTGTTAAGCTGTAGTATTTAAACAGAAATTGATTGTTTAAACATGATTTAAGTTTAGAAATAAATTTCAACCGAATAAATCAATGATTATCTGAGAAATTTTTAAATGTACAGGAAACCTCAATCTTAGTCAAAATTCAAACATTTTAATTCATGAATTCAAGCATATAGTCTGAATTCTTATACCGTAACATGATTTTTAAAGCAAGAATCACAATTTTCAGATAGGGGGTTAAAGACTAGTTTGGGTTTGTTCAAATTTAATAGTTTTGGCGATTTCCGATGATTAATATGATCTGGGGGGTTGCGATCATCAATGGAGGAAGTGGGACGAACGGTGGTCGTAGGAAAAACATTGGGATGGTGGTCTGATGGATGTGGTGGCGGCGGCGAGCATTTTTCATTCGTAAACCTAGTTTTGGCGAGGCTTAGTCTTTCGATTCGTTCGTCGTTGATAGTCGACCGAGTGCGATGTGGATCTTGGTGATGGTAGAAGGGGCGTGGACGAGTGTTTGGCCGGAGTTTCAGGTTCTTTGGTGGTCGTGGTTGTGAGAACGAGGCGTTGACAGGTTGATGGTGGTTCCAGTGCACATTTCCAGGTTTGAAGTGTGAGCTCGATTTTAATTTCGAGTTGAAGATGATGTTTTGATGTTTGCGAGAGGGTGTTTGGGTGATGGATGATGTGGGAAGATCATCGATGATGATCAGAGATGATCATCGCCACCGTGCATATGCACGGTGCACTGTGTTATGCATGGAGAAGTTTAGTTTGAAGCATTAGATACTCGAGTTTCACTCGAGTTATTTCGCGATTTTGCTCGAAGTGGTTTAGTGGTTGACTCGAAGTCAGTTGTGTCTGACTCGAGTAAAATTGTTTTTGCAGGTTTATGTTTAAAACCTGACAATATTTAAGTTTTTTTTAACTTAAACTGAATTTAAAAAAGTGTAAAAGTTTTAAAACAAAGGTTTTTAAACCAGTTTAAAATCTGAATTCAAAATGAATTTGAATTCTAGTTTTTTATGAATAAATTTTATAAAAATGAAATGTTTTGATAACTTTAAATGGTTAAAGTATTTTATAAGGTGATTAAAGATTTAAACAGAATTTGACTTGGGGAAATGTAGGGAAATCTCAAGTGTTACTCGAGTAAACCCGGAGGCATTCTCGGGTTGGTTTTCAAAACTGTAAATGTATAAAAAAAAATGGGTTAAGCAAATTTTCTTTAAAACAATTTTAAGTATAGTCGACTTAATTAATGTTTAATAATGTTAAGTTAAGACTTTATTACAAGTTTTAATCATTTTAGTTTAGAATGTTTAAAATCCAATTAATACTTTAATTAAGTAGTTAATTTAAAATAAGTGTTAAAGTTAATTAACATTTAAGTTTTCAAATTAGTAATAATCTGTCTTCAAAGTTTAAAGAAGTTTTTAAAATGTTAGTTAAGATAATTATTATTAATTAATTAATTATTTTGGAAAGTAATTAAGAATGATTAATTTATAATTGTAAGTAAAGATTGGTTAATTAATTTGTAATTGTAATTGAAATTAATTAGGGGTTTATCAATTTTTAATTAATTAATTGGTAAATTAATAATTAAGTGTCTAAATTATTTGTAATTAATAATTGTTAATGATAATTAATTAAGAAGAAAGTTAATTAAAGATTTTTAATGATAAGTTAGTGATTAATGAAGGGATAATCACTTATTGTAATTAATTAAGAATAATTAATTAAATGGTAATTAATTAGGGGTTGATTAATTTGTTAATGAATTAATTAAGGGAAATGAATTAAAGGATAATTGATTAATTAAAAGTTAATAATTAAAGGTTGATTAATTTAAATTAATTAATGATTAAAGGATAATTAATCAAATGATTTGAAATCGATTAATGTTAATTAACCATTATTGATGACCCGTCTGATTTAAATCAACCAGATAATTAATCGAGTTTGCTTATAGATGTTTGAATTCTATTGATTGTCAAACTGTTTGATATTTCTGATATATTGTGCTTTGTGCTATGAATTGTATCAGTGTGATCTGTGATGAATGTAGTTTATTTATCTGTGAATCAGTGAATGAACGATAAGCGTTATAGATTACACCGCTTATCAATATCGATGTGCTTAAATATGTGATGTGATGATTGATGATGTTGCACTATTGTGTAAAACCCCTGGACTACACCATACACACACAAATATGGATTGCACGAGGAAATCGGCTGAGTCGCATATTTTTAACAATTTTAAAGATTGAATTTTTGAATCCAAATAGTTTTGAAATTGGGATTTAAAGCTTTTGAAAATGAGTTTTCAAAAATAAAAGTTATTTTAAATAACTTAATAAAACTTGAAATTTAAATTCAAATTCATAATTTGGAAATTATGGTCTAAAAAGCTTATACAAGTTATAAAGGTGTTTATATGGGTTTTAACCATTTAAAAAGTATGGTTTTGGAAATTTAAATTTAAGCCCAAGTTTTATACTTGAATAGCTTTAACTTATGTAAAGTGTAATCAGTCTTTCCCAAAACGAGAACTATTTGTTTCAAATAAATAATAGCTTTCATAAAAAGAAAGGAATTTCAATTTGTATCGAAAAATTTCAAGTTGGGAATAAAAATTGAAATAGTTTGGAAAAACTATGAATTAACCTTTATGAGACGATTAAATATTGTTTTGAAATCGAAGAGAATTTTAATATCTTCCAGATAAAAGATTTGAATTGGAAATGGTTTGAAAGTTATGAATTAAATATTTAATTGAAAGATTAAATGAGTTAATCCAATTGAAATGGAAATTGTTTTGAAATCCGTGAATGGATCTTTGTGAAACTGGGTGAACTTTGTGAAATGAATCTTTTTGTTTTAAAAGATTTGAAATGATAATCGGTTTAAACCATTTGAAAGAAAAGTTTTGGATTTTAAGTTGTGACTTAACCGAAATCCTTATCCATATGTTTTTTTAAATATTACGCTCATTATTCGGTTTAGCCGGGAGAGGGCTTTGTGTCATATAACCCATTCCGAATAATGATACGTCATTATGGATAACATTTGAAGACCGGTGGTGAAGACCGGGTATTTTCGAAAACGAAAGGATAACCTGTCAATTGTCTCTGCACTGAGTCGTGCCGGTATACAGAAGTGATGGGAAGTCCGATCGGGATTGTGAATACACGGATTTGCAAGGGCTCCTTTGAAAGACGGTTCTGTTCGAACCGGGAACAAACTTGTATGGATATGTGTCTGACATTACACTTTGAGATGTAAAGCTGGTTTCTATCAAATACTTTACTGTTGGTGGCGGAGATTTATTCTCTTAGCTTAACACCCTTCTGTGAGACGTACGAGCTCAGAGGTTATGTAGTTTATGGTTACTAGTGATACATTCCAATTTGGTAATGTGGCATTCTAAGTGCTGTTGTGTGTTGATGATCATTTGTTGATCATTTGTGATCGAAGCATGGCTTTGTGAAAAAGCTTAGCTTTGTGGACGAGACTTCGTCGAGCCTCACAACCCGGTAATGGTCGAAACTAGAATCGTTGCAGCAAGGTTATTTAGGGGTAGCTCCACCTGAGGGTGTGTCCATTTCCTTCTGGATTATAAGTGGTATCATGGTATGGAGCCCAGATACTTACTTTGTGGTTGCTGCAAACTTATTGCTTTGTGGTTGTCGGTTGAGAAGCGCTTCAGGTAAAGGTTGTTAACGATCGGGAGGTGGCATACTCGTGTCAGTTGTTACCTAGTCACAGAGATAACTCGGCCTTGTGTAGCAGAGATCCGGTTAGGTTCTTGGGGGCATCCCTCCAGAGGCGTTCCATTTTATGTGGGGAGTTCCTTTGCCCGACCATTTGTTTGAAATCCAAACATCCAATACGAGCTCTTTACGGTTTTAGTTGTACAACCTGCCATTTACTTATGGTGATCACCACTGTTTAGATGGTAGCTATAGTAGGCATAGTACGAAATGTCTATGCTGGCTAAGATTAATATTATACTTTCGAAAGATTTTCTGCACTATGCACTAATAATAATAATATCAAAGGATTTTGCGTATTAAGCATGTTTGACAATCATAAGAAGAAATCTCCTCCAAGTCTGCATTTGCATTGTGTGTGTGGTGGGAGGTCTTATGGTAGTTTGATTTTCCAAAAAGCATTGCGGTTTTCAATGTTTTAAATTCCTTGGTTGTTTTAAAGATAAAAACTGTTTTTGTTTACTCACACCAGTCCCACGACTGACCTGGAGTTTATTGTTCCTTTCCTAAACTCTGGGTTCCCACAATTTTTCAAACGAGCAGTCTAGAGTTGGGTTTTTTAGATAGTCGAATGGTAGGAATTGATTCGATAGACTTCGAAGCCTTTTGGATTTGTGGATCGCATTTTCTACACTTCAGTTTTCATGGCTGACCTTGCTTAGGTTGGTGCAACTTGATGGTTGTTCGATCTAGTTCTGGATTGGAGATGGATTATTTGGAGTTTAGCATTGAAAACATTATTTGTCCGCTGCTATTTCTTGTATCTCTGATGCACTGATATATATTGTATCATCAATCATTGTATCTGAATATTGTATCAGATGTTGTATAATGTATTATTCATTTTCTTCCTCTGTGTTGTACTTGATGTGTTATAAGCTCCGACACGAGTCAAATTTTGACGTTTGAATCTGCGGCATTCATGTACGAGTGAAGTACGGGTGTCGATTTTCGAACGCTAAAATTTGGAACGTGACATCTTGGTATGAGAGCTGAAGGTTAGAACTTTAGCTCAGGAGTATAACATATTAAGTAACTCATTAGAGATAGGGTGAAGTATACCCTAGAATGAGTAATCCCTAAGATATCTGTCTGTATGCCTCAGTAAATTCTCTTGTTATCCACTGATAGCGAGTATGAGTGCGAGAGGAGAACGAGATAGGGGACATGGGAGTACCACCACAAATGGTCAATACCCTGCAACAACGGAAATATCTTTCTCTATCACTTTCCTTTGATTCGATTTCAATTCTTTGATTGGCTTTGTGGCAGCTCGAGAGAGAAGCTTTGGTTTGATGGTGGCCTTACGAATCGTGTAGATAAGTTTCTATTTCGTATTCTCTTCGTTAAAATTCTATCAGCTTTTCGTTTTTAACCTCAATGAATTTGAAATTCTATTTGAAATAAATTGTTAAATTAAATATAAAGTTGAATATGAAGAATTGTATCAATAAAACGATTTCGATTAAAACCAAATTTGAAATTCTATTGTATTTCTTGTGAATATCAAATTCCAAAGAGGGACAAATTATATATACTTCGAGATATTCCGACCTGAATTTGGAATCCACATCTAGTGTTTGAAAGTTATGGGAAATTAAATCCATTTATCTATCATTGGGTCTCGATATATTCTACGAACGGTTAGTTGTCCTTCGAACTAACCAGTGCCTTGCATATTTCGTAGATTTGATGACCCGAGTATCCTGTATAGTATTGAATGAGTTTGTTCTCATATTGGTGATACTCTGATTTGGTGAGCCAAATACAGAATAGATATCCAGTTTGATTTGAAAAACTGTTTCTCTATCTTTGTGTATCTATCTATCGTTGTTTCTCTACCTGCAAATTTCGAGAACGAATTTTTTTAGGGGGAATCTGTAACGATTCCAATTTTGAATTCAATTTAAATTAATTGTTAATGTAAATTTTGGAATAAATTTTGAATTAATTTGAATTTGACTTTAGAATTTGACTTTCGATATTGAATTTGCATTTGAATAAATGACTTAGAAAAATGATTTAGGTTTAAAAATATTATTTATATAAGTTAATTTATGGGTAGTTAGTTAAAAACGTTTTCTTTTAAATAATGTGTATATAATAATGATTAAGAAGATGTATTTATAAAATAACAAAAAGGTAATATAAAATTTATTTAAAAGTTTTAATTCATGAGGAGTACAAGTCATTTAACAAGTGTAATTCAAATAATAAGATGTTAACAAGTATAGGCAAGAGAAGATAAAACAAAAGAATGTAAGTAAGGCAAAAGAAAAATATCTGCATACAAATAAAAAAATCAAATGAAATGATTCATGTACACAAAAATGGAAACATAAGCACACAAAAGAAATATCGTTTCAGCCGAAACAAGAAATCATCTTGGCCTCCAAAATAAATATCTTTAGTCAAACAAAGAAACAATACATTCAGATATGAACAAATAAAGATATGTATGAACAATGAAAAGGATAAAAAAAATGACAAGTAAGCTTGTAATACAAGACAATTTTCATTAATGCAAGCACACCATATAAATCATTTCAGCCGGAATAATATGATCTCAGCCACCAAAAATGAGAAAATCTGCATAGTCAAAGAACAAAGAAAAACATCTCTGACTTATATTGTACAAAAGAAAATTATATCAACCTATAGCTTGTTTCATGAATATCAACTCGTCATTTCATTTCGTTCATTCCAAGCTGTGAAAATCTGGAGTAAGTGTTATCTCAAACTTAAATAAAATTTAGCTTAAAACAACAATACAACTTCATTAAAACCAAAGAATCAAGGAAGGGTTTCAGCTTGCATTTTCACAACCTGTTTCAAATGGAACTCTGTTTATTTCTGGAAACAAACTGAGTAAACTTTTGAGACTTCTGAAGTTTAGCCCACTACAACAAAAATACCCTATTACAACGGGCAAAGCCCGTTGTAATATGGTTTTCGCAACGGGCATCTGCCCGTTGTAATAGGCCTCGTTGTAATAGATCCACCACATTTTACAACGGGCAAAGCCCATTGTAAAAACCGTTGCAGTATACCTTTTTACAACGGATTATGGCCGTTGTAATAGACTATAATACAACGGCCATAAACCGTTGCAATAGACTAACCATACTAGTTGCATAGCCTGTTTCACAACATGCATTGACCGTTGTAAAAAGCGTATTTAACAACGTGTGTCAACCGTTGTAAAAACATTATATAACAACGCACATTGCCCGTTGCAAAATAAATGCAGATTTAAAAAAAATTACATAAGCATCCACGCAATACATCCATACTAAACAAAATATTGTCGTAAAATAATCAAAATCACATACGAAAAGACTAAAAGCTAGAATCATAGAATTCTAACACTCCAAAAGGTTAGATAAATTTACATGTCAAATACATAAAGCATTAACACTTTTCCCTCAATGTCAAGTACATACGAGTTTTATAGCAAGATCAACATCATACAAAGATATTTACATCAATGGAAAATGCCAAACCTGAAAGCCAATATAAATAACTAAACAAGGATGTCAAGGAACCATATCCATAGTCCTAGTCCATAGGAGAGAAAGAGCAACAAAAGCCAACATGGCAATAGCAGAAAGAACCAAAGCAACGCCTGCAAACCTTAAACTATATTCAGTACAGTCGAACTACTATTTGATCACTACTGCATATCCACTGGAAAATGGTGTTCGTCACAAATTACTATTTGTTGTATCCCGGAAGAATTTCACCATCATTCCCAAAGCAGCGTTCTTCACAGTGGGGGAGGATAATTCTTTAAGGAAAACGTACTCAAAACGTGCCTTAAATATTCACTTCGGGATCTTAGTTTTGATTCATTATCTCCAACAGATGTAACTTTGAAGTACCTCCCTACCTCTTATCATTACCGATGACTATAAATATCTAACTAGTTGTAGCCTGATCATGCCGAGGGCACGAAAAGCAACTTATTTCTTAAACTTAAAGCTCAAAACCGACTAGTGCTATAACAAAATTAACCTGACATAGATTATTTGATCAAATATTATGATAGAATAAGTAAAATTTATTTAGCACCATTTTAATGCGTGCATTTAAAACAATTGTTCCTTTGACATAGATATGCAACTGAGTATGAAATAGTATTAAATCAACTTGTCATCTATGTTTGGTTGGTAAAAATATTTTTCTACGCATAGGTTTGTACTAACGCTACAACCTACATTCATTATAATTAATCTTTTTATTAATATCTACATGTTTAAAGTTAAAAAAAGTGTTAGGAGAAACTTAATTAATTTTTTATTATAACATTTGAAGCTCCTTCTCGATCAATGACATGGTTTGGAAAGGGTTTGTACTGTTTTTTTTCTTCAAATGAAACTGAGCCACCCCAGCCACATTTGCCTGAATCAACATATATGCTGGAAAGCGACAATCTCTTTCATTAGTGAAGCCTACCACAAAGAAATTGAAAATAAGTGATGTTGTGATATGCTAGAAAAAGAACCAAAATAGAGCAATGATGTGGAACCAAAATTTGAAGCCACTTCAACACTACTGCATATCCTCGTCATTACAAACCTTAAACCAGAAAACCCTCACCGGATCACCCCCTCCTTGCAAACGTACTTCACCACATTCTGCAAACACACTTCAACATACATCACCAGTTCAGCTACTCCCATCCTAACTGCTTCCAACATAAACCATCATCTGACTGCCTTCAACAACATCACCAGTGCAATCCACATAACCTTTCTCCTACAACCACCTTGCCTGCTGCAATCACTTCAACCTCTTATTTCACTGCCGCCGCCACAACAAACTCCATCACATTCATCACCATACCCTGCCACAAACTTCAACTCCATCTGCAGTTCCTTCGACTGCACTATTGCTCTTTCATACTTCTACCTCCCTTCATCACACTCCTCATCAAACAATCTCAAACCGAAAATTCAACCACCTCTACTCCTTCATGAATACAAAGCATCCCCATCACTTCACCACTATCATCACTGCAGCGGCACCCTTGAACCATCACCGCATCCATCAAATACCCCCTGTCAACTACAGAAACTTCCTACCGCCCACTCCCTTCAAGCCTACAACTCCGCCTCAAACCAAAACTCCAACCACGACTATAACAAATAATCAAATCCAAATTCACTACTCTAATCGATAACCCAATCTTCCACCAGAAATCATAACCATGTTATAATAGTTTTTTGGGGTGCAACTTGGATTTTATTTTCAAATCGGGTAACCATGTTATAATAGTATTTGATTCAAAAAATTTGCTAAACGACTAACATGAAAATTACTTCAAACAAAATCGTATGAATTTTCCTGCGAAATAAAAATAAAACTTGGATGGATCAGCTCCAACTAGTTATTTTACAATCTTATTATTTTATTTTCCAACTTTTAGGAAGTGTTCTTTTTCTAAGATTAGTCCCTTATTTTAGTATATTATCCAACTAAATTTGAATCTATGGTACAGTCTATTCTAGCAAAGGAATGCAGTGTATCAGTTGTTGGAAACAAATGTTTGGAACTGTAGAGTCATGACAGCTCCATCACAATATAATGATACAAATGTTTGGAAAAATCAATAATAATGTGCATATGGAAATAGGAAAAAAGTGTGTTCATACCTTCCGAGAAAGATGGGTGTGCTGAGAAATACTATTGATAGGAAAGATGAAAATGCTGGTTGAAGTGGCATATATAGAGCAACTAAAGCTGGGCCTAAAATTTTATTTGACCAAGTCATCAGTCCATAATTAAGAGCTGATGCAAAAATTCCCTAAAAAACTAATACAAAAAACAATTTCAGTAATTTATACGTCATAGGGAGAGCTGGTCCTATGAATCTTATATAGCTTACTTACTTCCTCCTTGTAGAATCTTATATAGCTTGGCTTCATATAGCAATTGTGGGTGTTTTGTCATCTTATTTTCCTGCACAAAATGAATAAACAGTTTAGTAATTACAACTAATTCACATAGCAATATCCAAAAGGCCAAATTTGTGATTAAATTAATCAATGTATGTAACTAAAAAAAGGGTATTGTAAGTCAGCTCCAATTGACTGGAAGCAGTGGGCAAAAGTAGTCGGAGCATGTTTTTCTCTAGTTTTGCCAAAAGTATTGTGAGCATGGGGAATATTAGCCTATTGACCGGAAGCAGTGGGCAAATTAGAGCCGTGTGTTCAAAGGTTAATGGAAGTTGATCATCGGAGAATTGTGTTAAGGAAATGTTTCGTGATCATAATGTGGAGGGAAGAATAAACAAAAATAACGAGGGGTTCTGTGCTTGTTTATATTACAAACATTCATCGTCAAAGAGGGTTGTGTTTGTATAATCGTACTACTATATCAAATCAAATATGTAGGGAGTATTACTTTAAATTTGTTTGAAGGTATTTATTATGTCAATGAATAATATTTAATGGACATTACCGGTTAATCTCACTCCTGCTGGTGCAAATACTAGCCATCTTCGTTTGATAGATTTTAGGCTTCCTCTTGGATTCATCCCCCTTTGGTTCCCACTTTCTGGTTTTTGATCAATCCCTATATGAGACGGTCTGTGAGACCAATAATTATGTAAAGAAGTCGGCATAAACGAAATAATAAAACGATATGAGACGGTCTGTGAGACCAACGATCAGGTCTCAAATCCATTCATATATTGAAAGAACTATACACATGCAACCCACTCAATTGAACAATCCACCACAGTTCACACATGGAAATAACAATCAAGCTTCAGATAGACAATAATGCACGGTGCCTCCTAACTATCTGCAGCTCTGAACAAGGTGAGCAACGACAGGAACATATTGATAATGTCCAAATACAGCGACACCGAAGCCCACACATATTCATCGTACGAGTATCGCTTTATCAAATTGTCCATATCATATATGATATATCAACAGAAGATGAGAGATGATATTACTCCATATACCATGTATCCAACTCTTCCTATTGGGAAAAACAACTGCACAACATTGTACAAATGTATCAGTTATAAATTCAATATACATCCCAAACCCATATTTGAATATGAAAAATACGAAGTTGTCTGAATACCTGAATGAGTGAAAATACCATGATTATCATTATGCTGGCAAAGAGGAATGGGCCAAGGAAGCTGAAAACGTGCCCTTTCTTTGCAGCCTAGAATGTGTAGAGAGTTAGACTTACTACCACCACTGTTTTAGAATCACAGACTCTAGGATCACTTTTCCTGTTCATAATCCCAATCTTATGATTAGTATATGTTATTTATTTCAATGCATTCTCTTCACACGTTCTCCTTGACGACTATAAGTCAACATAATGTAAAAAATAACGTCTTCTACTCTGACATTTTAAACTTACATAGTGAATCTATAAGTTGCAGTTTGAACTTACTCAAATATTTTGACTCCGTGATCCTGAAAATTTTGGCTTCAACTCCAAAATTAAGTTTGGCTAATCATATCACTGGTCCCGTGCTCTTCCTTGTTGGTTTTATTTCGTTCCTCTTTCTCAAATCCCTCTCCTCAATCCCTAAATCTACACTCGCTCTTCCTTCTCCTCAATCCTACTTGCTTTCCGTTCCCCTTGCTTCTTCTCTCAATTTCCTAATTTGAAAAATCTTCATGCTTTCAATTAATTTACAACAACATATAATAGCTATGTGTAACGCACTGGTGGGTCATAACTTGGTTTCATGGTGGAGTGATGATTTTCTAGAGAAAATATGTGGTGATTTGATGAAATGTGGTATTGATAGGGTGGCAGTTTGTTATGCAGATATCAGAAAATGCACAAAGGCAGTGATGATAAGGTAGTTGTTTGTGGTATAGGTGAAGGATTTGGTCAAGAAATGGCAAAAAAGGTTTGTGCTTAGAAAAGGAATGGTGGACAAGTGTTGAAATGGAGCAAGAAGTTGTTGAATCGAGGACCAGAAGTCAAAAATTTGTATGGCAAATGAAATGTAAAATTGACAGTAGCAAGAAATAGGTACAACTTACAAGGAAGAACATGTACAGAGAATTGCAAGGATGTAGGAATTGAACGAACAAGAGAATACAAGAATTTGACAAAAGTGAACGACAGAATGGTAAGATAGGAATTGTAAATGCTCGAATTAACAAGTAATAGAAAGTCGTAAGCTTCAGGCAAATGGAAAAACATAACTGAATTGTATATAAAAGCAATAAAGTAACAACAGGAACTAATAATTGACTATGATTGAACAAGAAGAACTGAAAATGATATAAGATAGTACCTAACAATTGATTAAACTAAGAAACCAGATTAACGAGAAAGAACTAAGAACTAATCTAAAGATTGCAGCAGAACTGGAATGAAAATGAAAGAAAATTATTTCAAATTATATCAAAAATTAACATTAGTTATCATCTTCAAATTTGACAGCAACAAAAATATTAAAACGCCTAAATGAAATTAAATTCAAATAGTAAATACACTGACCGAAAAACAAACTTATGATTATATAACCTCAGTCCAGTTCTCTTAAATGTAAACAGTTAAAATAAAAGGTACCGATGCTTCATAGAAAAATATTTTTGCTTGACTTCTCTTACAAATTTGAGTTCCAATTTTCATTAGCTTATTGTTCCAAGGTCCATGCTTCAACAAAAAATGTTAAATTATATTAAGAAATTAACAATCGATATCATCTTCAAATTCAACAATAACAAAATTAAAACACCTAACTGAAAACATATCTTTCACAGTTGCCATTATACATAAATACATATATTTTATGTTCATACTGATGTTAGCAAACCCTTTAACTCATTACGCATAGTAAAAGGATGGGAAGGTATTTATTTGCTAAATTCTTAGTCAATACATTTTTTGTATTACATATCATAAGCTTTCTTACCCATTTTTAAGTTTCTTAAGCATCCTAAGGTTGCTAGATCATATGAGGTTAGTCCTCAAATTTTTTACTTTCGGTATTTTAGTTTAGAGTTCGGCCAATTTTGTTATAGGGATGTGATATTCGAGTTGAACTGGAAAAGATAACGCTATTTCCCTCACTTGACCTTCCGTCCTTACTCACTGGTCCCCGACAAATAATTCCATACAGTACACAACAACATGCTACTGTATTTTGTGATGGCGATAGGAAGACTGATTATAGCACCAATTATGTAAGTAATACCTCGGCAACAATAGGGTTGGAAAACAGGAATATGATGCGTCTGATTCGTAGAACTGCTTCTTTCAAAAATAAAAATAAATGAAAAAAAAATTACGAAAAGTAATTTGTGATTCATTTGGATCCTAGGGCTAAAAATGAATTTAAGGAGAGAAAATTCCTATTGCGATGTAGAAGTTAACTTCTTGGGGGTAAATCTTAAGCAATAGATAACCTGATTTCTTGCATTATTGAAAACAGCAGCTATTTCACTTTTACCAAAAATGAACTTCAGTTCTCAGAGGTAACCTTAAATATGTTAATGAAATGTACATTCTTTTACTAAAATGTAAAACAAACTTCTATTTAACCAAGTTAATCCAACAGAAATATCAAAACACATGCTATAATCGTATAAAATGAAAGGAGTAAACATAAAATGACAACATGATACCATACTTAGTAGCACATAAGGGGTCACAACTATCCATCTCCAATTCAGTCAACTTATACAATGTCGATAATTTTATAAATGGGTACGTATGCGCATGCACACACATACTTTTTTATATTCCCAAGGGCGCAACATCATATTTATCTTGTGTACATGGATAATATCAATTATTAAGCAGCACCTTGATATTATCAAGGGTTTTCTTTTTCTACACATAATGAAGAATTAGACCAAATAAAAATATATAGAGGAAGAAAAGGGAAATCTAACCTGTGCACCAGTAACTTATTCAATACTTCATTCAACATATTAGTACCACACTGCCTGCACTTCATCAATCATCACATCGAACTCTATCTTCTCCTCCACCATAGCCGGCGCTGCATCTGCAGCCGGAGCAGGTGGAGCTCCAGCAGGGGCGAACGCCGCGGCGGAGACGCCGAGGCGGTCCTGAGGTAGTCGATGAGGCTGCGGGCTTCTTCTAGGGTTAGGGATGAGATTTGGGACCTGATTTCTTCGATTTTTGGGGCGGTGGCGGCGCAGTAGTAGGCGAAATTGGTGGTGCGGTGAGATTGGGTTGTGAAATAGAGGGACTTTGAGGGCTGTTTAGTGGAAACTGAGGCAGTTTCCGATGATGAAGATATGAGTGATAGAGTAGAGGAGATAATTGCTGCCATTTTTCCTTTTCTTTTTGGGAAATAAAGTTCTTATTGGGTTTGAAATGGAGGAGAGAAAGGGAGCATGAGAGAAAGTGCCCTAATTTCATATTCCATCCATTACAACGGTCCATCTATTACAACGGACATTTGCTGAATGTTGTAAAATATACTTCCATTACAACGGGCAGAAGTTGACCGTTGTAATATCTCTCTATTACAATGGGCAAATAATGCAAGTTGTAAGAAGAACTATGGATAGAGCATCTATTACAACGGTCCTAAAACGACCGTTGTAATAGCCGTCTATTACAACGGGCAGAATATGCCAGTTGTAAAAATGACGTTGTAATAAGCTATTTTTGTTGTAGTGGCCTATGGTTTGAATCATGCTTGAAATAGGAATTGTGAAGTATCTTTTTGCATGCAAAGCTGTGTATATGTATGTGTTTAAAATGATTGTGCATATCTAGTATCAGGCATACTACCTCTGTTTGGAAACAGGTTTTCAAACCCTGTTTGAAATCAAACTTTTTCTCCTCTGATTTTTGTTAAGCTTTAGAATTTATACAGAAATTGTTTTTTTAAACATGATTTAAGTTTAGAAATAAATTTCAATAGAATAAATCAATGATTATCTGAGAAATTTTTAAATGTACAGGCAACTTCAATCTTAGTCAAAATTCAAACATTTTAATTCATGAATTCAAGTATATAGTCTGAATTCTTATACCGTAACATGATTTTTAAAGCAAGAATCATAATTTTCAGATGGGGGGTTAAAGAGCAATTTGGGTTTGTTCAAATTTCATAGTTTTGGCGATTTCCGATGATTAAGATGATCTGGGGGGTTGCGATCATCAGTGGGGGAAGTGGGACGAACAATGGTCGTAGGAAAATATTGGGATGGTGGTCTGATGGACGTGGTGGCGGCGGCGAGCATTTTTTGTTCGTAAACCTAGTTTTGGCGAGGCTTAGTCTTTCGATTTGTTCATCGTCGATAGTCGACCGAGTGTGACGTGGCTCTGGGTGATGGTAGAAGAGGTGTGGACGAGTGTTTGGCCGGAGTTTCAGGTTCTCTGGTGGTCATGGTTGTGAGAACGAGGCGTTGACAGGTTGATGGTGGTTCCAGTGCACGTTTCCAGGTTTGAAGTGTGATCTCGATTTTAATTTCGAGTTGAAGATGATGTTTTGATGTTTGCGAGAGGGTGTTTGGGTGATGGATGATGTGGGAAGATCATCGATGATGATCAGAGACAATCATCGCCACCGTGCATATGCACGGTGCACTGTATTGTGCTTCGAGAAGTTTAGTTTGAAGCATTAGATACTCGAGTTATTTTGCGATTTTGCTCGAAGTGGTTTAGTGGTCGACTCGAAGTCAGTTTTGTCTGGCTCGAATAAAATTGTTTTTGCAGGTTTTTGTTTAAAAGCTGACAATGTTTAAGTTTTTTTTATAACTTAAACTGAATTTAAAAAAGTGTAAAAGTTTTATAACAAAGGTTTTAAAGCCAGTTTAAAATCTGAATTCAAAATGAATTTGAATTCCAGTTTTTTATGAATAAATTTTATAAAAATGAAATGTTTTAATAACTTTAAATGGTTAAAGTATTTTATAAGGTGGTTAAAGATTTAAATAGAATTTGACTCGAGGAAATGCAGGGAAATCTCAAGTGTTACTCGAGTAAACCCGGAGGCATTCTCAGGTTGGTTTTCAAAACTGTAAATGTATAAAAAGAAAAATGGGTTAAGCAAATTTTTCTTTAAAACAATTTTAAGTATAGTAATGTTATGTTAAGACTTTATTACAAGTTTTAATCATTTTAGTTTAGAATGTTTAAAATCCAACTAATACTTTAATTAAGTAGTTAATTTAAAATAAGTGTTAAAGTTAATTAACATTTAAGTTTTCAAATTAGTAATAATTTGTCTTCGAAGTTTAAAGAAGTTTTTAAAATGTTAATCAAGATAATTATTATTAATTAATTAATTAATTATTTTGGAAAGTAATTAAGAATGATTAATTTATAATTGTAAGTAAAGATTGGTTAATTAATTTATAATTATAATTGAAATTAATTAGGGGTTTATCAATTTTTAATTAATTAATTGGTAAATTAATAATTGTTAATGATAATTAATTACGAAGATGGTTAATTAAAGATTTTTAATGATAAGTTAGTGATTGATGAAGGGATAATCACTTGTTGTAATTAATTAAGAATAATTAATTAAATGGTAATTAAATAGGGGTTGATTAATTTGTTAATGAATTAATTAAGGGAAATGAATTAAAGGATAATTAATTAATTAAAAGTTAATAATTAAAGGTTGACTAATTCAAATTAATTAATGATTAAAGGACAATTAATCAAATGATTTGAAATCGATTAATGTTAATTAGCCATGATTGATGACCCATCTGATTTAAATCAACCAGATAATTAATTGAGTTTACTTATGGATGTTTGATTCTATTGATTGTCAAACTATTTGATATTTCTGATATGTTGTGCTTTGTGCTATGAATTATTTCAGTGTGATCTATGATGAATGTAGTTTATTTATCTGTGTTAAATTTATATTATTTATCTGTGAATCTGTGAATGAACGATAAGCGTTATAGATTATACCCCTTATCAATATTGATGCGCTTAAAAATGTGATGTGATGATTGATAATGTTGCACTATTGTGTAAAACCCCTGGACTACACCATACACACACAAATATGGATTGCACGAGGAAATCTGCTAAGTCGCATATTTTTAACAATTTTAAAGATTGAATTTTTGAATCCAAATAGTTTTGAAATTAGGATTTAAAGATTTTGAAAATGAGTTTTCAAAAATAAAAGTTATTTTAAATAACTTAATAAAACTTGAAATTTAAATAATTTGATTTAAATTTGAATTCAATATTTGAATTCAAATTCAATAATTTGAAAATTATGGTCTAAAAAGCTTATACAAGTTATAAAGGTGTTTATATGGGTTTTAACCATTTAAAAAGTATGGTTTTGGAATTTAAATTTAAACCCATGTTTTATACTTGAATAGCTTTAACTTATGTAAAGTGTAATCAGTCTTTCCCAAAACGAGAACGATTTGTTTCAAATAAATAATAGCTTTCATAAAAAAAAAGGATTTCCAATTTGTATCGAAAAATTTCAAGTTAGGAATAAAAATTGAAATAGTTTGGAAAACTATGAATTAGCCTTTATGGAGACAATTAAATCTTGTTTTGAAATCGAAGAGAATTTTAATAACTTCCAGATAAAAGATTTGAATTGGAAATGGTTTGAAATTTATGAATTAAATATTTAATTGAAAGATTAAATGAGTTAATCCAATTGAAATGGAAATTGTTTTGAAATCCGTGAATGGATCTTTGTGAAACTGGGTGAACTTTGTGAAATGAATCTTTTTGTTTAAAAAGATTTGAAATGGTAATTGGTTTAAACCATTTGAAAGAAAAGTTTTGGATTTTAAGCTGTGACTTAACTGAATCCTATGTCCATATGTTTTTATAAATATTACGCTCATTATTCGGTTTAGCCGGGAGAGGGCTTTGTGTCATATAACCCATTTCGAATAATGATACGTCATTATGGATAGAATTTGAAGACCGGTGGTGAAGACCGGGTATTTTCGAAAATGAAAGGATAACCCGTCGATTGTCTCTGCAATGAGTCTCGCCGGTATACAAATTTCCCAAGTGATGGGAAGTCCGATCGGGATTGTGAATACCCGGATTTGCAAGGGCTTCTTCGGAAGTTCCTTCGGTTCTGTTCGAACCCGGAACAGACTTGTATGGATGCGTGTCTGACATTACACTTAAAGATATAAAGCTAGTTTCTATCAAATACATTTCTGTTGGTGGCTGAGATTTATTCTCTTAAGTTAACACCCTTCTCTGAGATGTACGGTCTCAAAGGTTATGTAGTTGATGGTTACTAGTGATAAATCCCCAATTTGGTAATGGGGCATGCTAAGTGCTGTTGTGTGTTGATGATCATTTGTTGATCATTTGTGATCGAAGCATGGCTTTGTGGAAGAGACTTCGTCGAGCCTCACAACCTGGTAATGGTCGAAACAGGAATTGTGGCAGCAAGGTTATTTGGGGGTAGCTCCTTCTGAGGGTGTGTCCAATTCCTTTTGGGTTATAGTGATATCATGGTATGGAGCCCAGATACTTACTTTGTGGTTGCTGCAAACTTATTGCTTTGTGGTTGTTGGTTAAGAAGCGCTTCAGATAAAGGTTGGTAACGACCGGGAGGTGGCATACTCATGTCAGTTGTTACCTACTCACAGAGGTAACCGACCTTGTGTAGCAGAGATCCGGTTAGGTTCTCGGGGGCGTCCCTCCAGAGGCGTTCCATTTTATGTGGGAAGTTCCTTTGCCCGACCATTTGTTGGAAATCCAATCATCCAATACGAGCTCTTTACGGTTTTAGTTGTATAACCTGCCATTTACTTATGGCGGTCACCACTGTTTAGATGGTAGCTATAGTAGGCATAGTACGAAATGTCTATGCTGGCTAAGATTAATATTATACTTTCGAAAGATTTTCTACACTATGCACTAATAATAATAATATCAAAGGATTTTGCGTATTAAGCATGTTTAACTATCATAAGAAGAAATCTCTTCCAAGTCTGTGTTTGCATTATGTGTGTGGTGGGAGGTCTTATGGTAGTTTCATTTTCCAAAAAGCATTGTGGTTTTCAATGTTTTAAATTCCTTGGTTGTTTTAAAGATAAAAACTATTTTTGTTTACTCATACCAGTCCCACGACTGACCTGGTGTTTACTGTTCTTTTCCTAAACTCTGGGTGCCCACAATTTTCCACACGGAAAGTCTAAAGTTGGGTTTTTCAGATATTCGAATGGTAGGAATTGATTCGATAGCCTTCGAAGCCTTTTAGATTTGTGGATCGCATTTTCTATCCTTCAGCTTTCACGGCTGACCTTAGCTTGGTGCAAGTTGATGGTTGTTCGAGCTAGTTCGCGATTGGAGATGGATTATTTGGAGTTTGGCATTGAAAACATTATTTATCCGCTGCTATTTCTTGTATCTCTGATGTACTGATATCTATTGTATCATCAATCATTGTATCTGAATATTGTTTCAGATGTTGTAAAATGTATTATTCATTTTCTTCCGCTGTGTTGTACTTGATGTGTTATAAGCTTCGGCACGAGTCAAATTTTGACGTTTCAATCTGTGGCATTCATGTACGAGTGAAGTACGGGTGTCGATTTTCGAACGCTGAAATTTGGAACGTGACAGTTATGTACTTTTTTATAGCAAGAGCATTTTATTTAGATGCGAATATAAGTGGATAAGCATCCATAAAGCCAATACTTGCTTCTATGTACCTGATCAAATATTCAACAAAGAGGATTAAGCATAATAGTAACATCATAATGTAAATAAATAAACTAGATCATATATATGGTGATCGTATTAGATAAATACTCTATATCAAATCATAACTATCCCGCATGCGTAACAACCATATAAGCATAAGTAATCGTATCATGTGCTAATAATCAAACAGGCATATAAGACCAAACATCAAAAATAACACCCATGTCCATCCTTGCATGCAAGATACTAAAACATCTAGTAAAATCATCAAATATTATATCTAATATGAAAGTTGACGATAAATAGAAATCTCTCCTAATGAAGTGCTCCGGACAACTGGTGTTTATGCTCCCATCGGTCTCTCATGTGCAATTGCCTTCGCTTTCACTCAACCGAACCTTTGTACTCCACTGCCTTCCTACTAACCTATTTTGTACCACGTCTATTGGTATGAATAGGCCTATGAGGTCTCAAAGTCTTCGGTTTAGTCTCCATATCATTTATTCAATTTGGTGTCAATTTTCCAAACGTCATTTATAAGTTTCTGCCAAAACCCACTAATGACAACGGGCTTCGGCTACTTACAATGCTCTTGGCATGTAATGGAATCACAATACCTATTCCCCTTATAACTCAACAAATTCGAATGCCGTCCTACTTGACTTAAGGAATACAAATCTAGCATTCTTCGTCGACCAAGCAACTGTGACTCTAATGCTATCATACTCACTCCTAGTCCATGGTATTTCATAGATGAAGTCTATAGATATCTCCACTACTCGAGAACAAATAACCTCTCATCCCAATGGAATCAACAGTCTTGGTTGGGTCCACACTACATCACCTCTACAGACACTACTCACTCTTCTAATTTAGCCACGACCTCTAATAGTTTAGCCTAATGCCTCTGACCAGTATCAATCCATTAATCAAAGTAGGTCTGATGGTCAAACAAGTTAACATCGTTGGCACTCACTCACATCGAGTTCTAAAGTCATAACCAAAAATTAACTCAAGCAATGTCCACTTTATTAATATCGCTCCTAGTCAAGTGCCACAAGTGTGTGTACTATCAATTCCTCATTTCCTCTTGGAATGAGTAACATCGGTGCACTCATCAACCCCTCTGGCTGACTCATTAACGCATGTCAACACCTCTTATCTCAAATAAAATTCTAATAATCACTCTCTAAATCTGTTAATGGTATTACTACCATTGATAAGTCCTTGGTAAGCTTAACTCAACAATCCAAGGAAACCTCCCGTCATCAGTTGGTGTTTTCTCAACACCTCCAACACAATCATCAACCATGCCTTGTGCTCCTCTTTCGTCTAGAGTAGATGAAAATATCATCAACAAGCACAAGCTACTTAAGTGATCTCTCGAAACATGGTCCAAGAAATCAATAAAGCATGACGACTTGTTGGTTAGCCCAAACGGCATAACCAACAACTCAAAAATCAAAGTAGGTACAAAATGTCGTGATCGACACACTCTCTCTAGTTACTCTTAGTGGACGAAAACTCATTGCAAGGTACAACTGAGAAACACCTTTGCTCTATAGAGCTGATCGAATAGGTCATCAATAAGTGAGAGTGGCTACTAGTTTGTCATCTTGTTCAGCTTATGAAAATTAACATACAACCTCAAAGAGCCATCCGACCTAGTGGAAAACACCATAAGCGCATTCCACTCAAGTGTACTCCCATGGGTGAATCTTCACCTCAAATGGTCATCTGCTTACACCTTTAGTACCCTCTGCTCTTTGGGCATCATAAGATTTAAAGGCATAACAACTGATCAAGTACATCTAACCAGATCGATACGGAACTTGGTCGTTGTATGGTGGTAATCCGGCCACTTCGTCGAATGTGTCCGGATACTCTCTAGCTACAGGCATGGATAATAATCCATCCTATATAGTCCCAAGAAAATATAGAAAGCTAACCATAACCCTATCCGTTGGTAGGCTACATCCGCCCAATAGCCCTAATCTTTACTAACAGCCTCTCGAAATCCACCACTATGCCGTACCACTTCAGCTAGTCGATTTTTAGACTACAATGTTGAACCTAGTTAAACCCAAAAAAATCGACAATAAATAAACATCAATGACTTAATAAGGCTAGATCTAAACAAACCATGTATAGGCTAAGTATAGACAAACCATGTGGTAAGCTAAGTATAGACTGTTAGTCCGTGAGATGATGGTTTTGATGACAACAACCTTAGAATAGATTATAAAATATAAATACTAACATTATAAGTTTAGATATATATGTATATGCAGGATTTAACCATGTAGGTACTAAGAACGAAGACTATACAATATAGAGATTTAAGATATCAAGATAAAATATCAAGATAGAAGACTCATGAGTATCGAGACTATCAAGAGTTCAAGATTTCAAGGATAAGTATTTTATATTATTATTAGGAATTTTTTTTAAAACTCGTAGAAAAGCACTGGCATCTTAAAATCCAATTTATTCATGGAATGGAATCCACTTCGAGCCCGTTAAAGGGATGGAACCTTAAGTAGGATGGAACCTACGAAAAATCTAGTGGAACATTGTTTTGTATCCGCTAACTTTTATTCAAAATGATTTTTCAAAATTATATCCTGTTTTCAAAATGTTTTCAAAACTTTCCTTTTAAAAAATTCAAAACCCTCGATCCTGATTTTAAATAATTTTAGCCTAAAAAATATCTTTATTTTCAAAGTCAAATTACTCCTAATTTTAAACTATCTTTTTAAATAATATATTTAACTTTTAAATATTTATACTTAGATTTAAATATAAAATTATAGTTAAAATCTATATATATTATTCTTTATATTTACTTATGAATTTTAACTATAGTCAAGTATATTTATAAAGTTTAAAATAGTTTTTATATAAGATAAAGGTTATTTTCAAAGAAAATCAAAAACACCAAAAAATCCTTTGGGATGTCGACATGGTGACAGTTTGATTCAAAAATTCAAATTCCAAAAGAAGTGTCTATTCGCCATAACTCTTCATGAATGGTCATGGCTGTTGTTCTTCTATAAATATGGGTCAGTTTCAATGAATTTTTAATCATAATTTTCTGGTTTTCACTCCTCTTCTTCTTCCTCATTTCTTAATACATATTCTTATCATTACTCTGCTGAAATCAACACTGAATCATACTTGATTAATTCTAGTTTGATTCGCTATAACTATCTCTACAAGATTCTCAGTGCTATTCAGAGTTATAGACTTCTTTGTAATCTATTAAGCGAGAAAAGGTGTGATTGTAGCCTTGGTAAATCAATTGGGTAAACTTGTGGTCCGGAAATCAAGTATCTCTACCTAGAGGATCGAAATTCTGGAGGGTGTACCTCGTATCCTTGAAACCGAGGGTTTAATTGTACAATTGCTTTTAAAAGGAAATCCGCACTTGTGTTGCGGGACTGGATGTAGGGTAACTCTGAACCAGTATAAAATCCAGTGTGTTCTTTACTTTACTGCTTTTATTTTATTTCTGCATCTGTGATTATTTCTGTGATCATATCCATGTCTGTATATTGCATACTTTTGTGTCTAAATTAACATAAATTAAAAAGATTTAGTAATTCTTTATTAACACTATTCAAACCCCTCCCTCTAGTGTTAATCTTAGACTTGAGATCCGTAATCCGCATTTCTCACAATTGGTATCAGAGCAAGGTTTTCAAAGTTTCATAATCTGATTTTTGAAAAGTTTTCAAAATGGCTACCAACACTGGTACTGTTATTAATACTAGTATCCTTGTCACTAGTTCATTTTGTAGAGGGTCCGTCTACTGTCAGACCACCACTTTTTAGTGGCAGTAACTATGCATATTGGGCATGTAGGATGAAAATATATTTACAATCTATAGGATTAAACACTTGGAATATCACATAAACTGAGTATTCTGAACCCACAATTGATTTTGCACAGTGGACTGCTGAGCAAAAGACTGTTGCACAAAATAATTCTAAGGCAATGAATATTCTGTTTTTTTCACTAGATAGAAATGAATTCAATAGAGTGTCAGGTTGTAAGTCTGCATATGAAATCTGGAAAACTTTGCAAGTTACTCACGAAGGAACAAGCAAAGCTAAACAGACCAAAATTTCCATGCTCACAAATCAGTTTCAATTATTTAAAATGAATGCTAATGAGTCTATTTCTAATATGTATAGTAGATTTCAGGATATTGTGCATTCTCTAATATCTTTGGAAAAGAAATTTTCCGAAGAAGATCAAGTCAGAAAATTTTAAATTCTCTAACTCCAAAATGGGATCAAAAGACACTTGCGATCGAAGAGGCAAATGACATCAGTATTTTGAAGATAAAAGAATTGATTGGAAATCTAATGTAGTATGAAGTTCAAATGATCGGGAGAAGAGAAAGTAAAGCATCTGAAAAGAAATCAATGGCATTCAATGCATTGACCGATGGATCAGACTCAAACAACGATAATGATGAAGAGATAGCCATTATGACCAAAATTTTTAGGAGATTCCTGAAATACAGAAAGATGAATAATCTCAAGAGAAACAACTATAAGAATTCTAGAAATATAATATAGTGCAAAATAATGACAAGTGTTACGACTGTGATAAACCAGGCCACTTCAAAAGAGACTGTCCGTATCCAAAAAGGTAGAATCCTCCTATGAACAATGAACCAGCAAAGAAACGGAAGCGTGCATTTAGTGCTACTCTAGATGACTCAGACTCGTCCTCAAGTGATGATGATCAGAAGATGGATAATTCGAATTTGTGTTACACAGCTGTTCACGACTCCGACGAATTCAGAGAAACGGACTCAGGAAAAGGTACACGTTTACAATGCAATTGGTTGAAATTGCTTGCTTAAGATTAGTTGCTTGATTGTTTGATTGATTGATTTCGAAATAGTGTGTTGTTTGAATTTTAAAATTTATTTTCTATTTTTTTTTATTATTATTATTATTTTTAATACTTTATGAAATATATTATAAGTATAATAATATTTCAGAAATATATAATAGACATTAATAATAATAATATATATATATTAGATATCTTAGAAAAAATCAATTCATGAAAATTCAAAAGCACATGTCGACATGGTCCCTGGCATGATGTCGACATGGCTACCTGAATTTGAATTTCAAAATTTGAATTCAAATGTTTGAATTTCCCTCCACCTTTTTATTTCATTCAATTCTATGAAAAGGTACCTTTTGACCAGAGAATATGTCCTTTAAGAATCTATTTATTCACTATCTTTTATCATATCTTTTCACTTTCATTTTCAAATTCAAACTCTCTCTTCATAACTTCAAGCTCTCTACTCTCTGCTCTAATGGCTTCTTCAAGCAACCCCTCAACCATGAGAATTTCAAGAAAAATCAAAGAGCAATTATTCAATGATCCGGAGGCAACTAAAGCATATATCAATTATGCTAACTATGCCAATGTTTATCCCGGAAAATTTGCTATTTTTCAAGATTTTTCTTCTTATGAAATTGATTATCTTTTTGCAAACAATGGTGTTCTTAGTCTTATTGATGCTTCTCAAAATGATTTTGTTTGCTATCCTAATCTTGTCAAAATTTTCAATGCAAATTTAAATCGCGGATTTTATGTTGGAAACGAAGATGAAATTTGGAGTAGTGTCAAAGGCACTCAAATTGTTTTGAATTGTGATCTTTTGGGTACCATTCTCAATTGCAAGAGTTCGGGAATGTATCTTTCTAACTTCAAAATCGATGAACATGATCGTGAGACATTTCATCACATTTTCGAAAGAGATGATGATTTTGATTTTAAAATAGAAATTTTCGACCAAAAGCAAGAATTGTTAATCTTCTTTCGCAACATACTTTGACCCCAAGATCGGGAAATTTTAATGATCCTACTTCAAAAGTTTGCAAAGCTCTTTTTGCAAATTTCGAAAACTACGAATAAATTGGGCGCAAGTTATTTTGGATGAACTTCGTCCTAAAAATCTTGAAATGGGCGAGAATACTTTATACCATGGAATTTATCTCACTCGGATTTTTATCTATTTTGGAGTGGATTTCAAAGGCGAAGAATTTGTTTCTAGAAAAGTTTTCAATCATTCCAACATTTCGCTTATGAAAATTCCATTTGTTTTTCAACCTTATGAGACACTTACCGAAAAGGAAGAGCGTTTGGCTCATGAGGAAATGGAAGAAGAGGAAGTTGAAGAAGAAGAAGGGGATGAAATGGAAATTGAAGAAGAAGAAGAAGGTGAAACGTCTTTGGAAAGCATTGAATATCCTTCTAATCCATCCAACAAAACCCTTCTCAAAAACCAAAAGATAATTGTGGAGAATCAACGGATTCTAAAACGATCAGTTAGTAAAAAGTTGGATAACATTTCTTCGAAGATGAACAAGTTCTTTTCCAAAGTCAGCAAGAAACTTGGACTATCTACATCATCTTCATCCTCTAACTAGTTCTATTATTTCGTATCTTGTTGTATTTGTTTTAGTTTGCTTTATTTCGAATATTCATGTAGTTTGTTGTGTACTTAATCATTGTATTATCGTAGTATGCAATGAAATGAAATTTCCTTTCTGTTATCTACCTTATCTTATCTCTAGAATAAATGTTAGTATATTATATATATATATATATATATATATACACACACACACACAGTTATTCACAAAATCAAATTAGTCATAACATTTCATTAACCCATGTCGACATCCCCTATGTGACCATGTCGACATGTACTGGTCAGAAATGGCAATTGATTTTGAATTTGAAATTTGAATAACTACCACATGTCTATTCAATTCGAATGAATTTCTACACCTATATATACCTGTTTCTTCCAGAAATATTCACTGAAATTTATTTCTTATCATCTATATCCTCCATTTCTTTCACAAATTCAACTATGGCTAATCCTATTCACAATTTATCCGAAAATCTTGAAGAAACCCTTAATTCGTTCAAGAATATTCTCTTGTTTATTCTACATAACCAGCGTTACTTAGAATTGAGTCAAATGCAGATGATCAAGGAACAAGAAAGGCACTTCGATGCGATACGATGGATGATCTCCTCTCTGCACAAGGATGATAACGAAGCACATCCTCCTGTCTCTCTCACCAATGACAATGATAATTGGGATGCTATTAAGGAAGACCCAATCTTTGGAGAAGAAGGATGGGTGGAAGTTCTACGTAACGTTTGATTTTTTATTTACTTTGTTTGATTTGTTTGAATTGATTTGGTTTGAATTGTTACTTTATGTGGATTGATTTCTTATTGATTTGAAGATTGGTGTGTAAAACATATATATATATATATATATATATACACACACACACACATTGAAATGTATATAATCTTTAAAATGTTATCATGCTTAGAAGTATAATTATTTCCTACTCTATATATTCCGTTGTATAGTTTATCAATGCAGGTACTGAAATCCAAGAATGAGGGGAGTAAGTTTTTGTTGTTGACAAAGGGGGAGAAATATAAAATAGGGTAGTTTGGTATAGATTAAGGGGGAGTTGTTAGTTTTAGGGGGAGTTATTAGAATAGAAATAGTATTTTATAAACAAAGGTTGTCATCATCAAAAAGGGGAGATTGTTAGTCTGTGAGATGATGGTTTTGATGATAATAACCTTAGAATAGATTATAAGATATAAATACTAACATTATAAGTTTAGATATATATCTATATGCAGGATTTAACCATGCAGGTACTAAGAATGAAGACTGTATGGTATAGAGATTCAAGATATCAAGATAAAATATCAAGATAGAAGACTCATGAGTATCGAGACTATCAAGAGTTCAAGATTTCAAAGATAAGTATTTTTTATTATTATTAGGAATTTTTGTTAAAACTTGTTGAAAAGCACTGGCATCTTAAAATCTAATTTATTCGTGGAATGGAATCCACTTCGAGGCCGTTAAAGGGATGGAACCCTAAGTAGGATGGAACCTACGAAAAATCTAGTGGAACATTGTTTTGTATCCGCTAACTTTTATTCAAAATGATTTTTCAAAATTATATCCCGTTTTCAAAACTTTCCTTTTAAAGGATAAAAAACCCTCGATCCTGATTTTAAATAATTTTAGCCTAAAAACATCTTTATTTTCATAGTCAAATTACTCCTGATTTTAAACTATCTTTTTAAATAATATATTTAACTTTTAAATATTTATACTTAGATTTAAATATAAAATTATAGTTAAAATCTATATATTATTCTTCATATTTACTTATGAATTTTAACTATAGTCAAGTATATTTATAAAGTTCAAAATAGTTTTTATATAAGATAAAGGTTATTTTCAAAGAAAATCAAAAAAACCAAAAAATCCTTTGGGATGTCGACATACCTAGCATGACCATGTCGACAAGGTGACAGTTTGACTCAAAAATTCAAATTTCAAAAGAAGTGTCTATTCGCCATAACTCTTCATGAATGGTTATGGCTGTTGTTCTTCTATGAATAGGGTCAGTTTCAACGAATTTTTAATCATATTTTTCTGGTTTTCACTCCTCTTCTTCTTCCTCATTTCTTAATACATATTCTTATCATTACTCTACCGAAATCAACATTGAATCATACTCGATTACTTCTAGTTTAATTCTCTATCACTATCTCTAAGATTCTCAGTGCTATTTAGAGTTATAGAATTCTTTGTAATCTATTAAGCGAGAAAAGGTGTGATTATAGCCTTGGAAATCAATCAAAAGGGAAAAGGTGTGATTGTAGCCTTGGTAAATCAATTGGGTAAACTTGTGGCCTGGAAATCAAGTATCTCTACCCAGAGGATCGAAATTCTAGAGGGTGTACCTCGTAGACTTGAAACCAAGGGTGTAATTGTACAATTGCTTTTGAAAGGTAATCTGTACTTATGTTGCGGGACTGGATGTAGGGTGTTATCACAACTTTTGGCAAAGCTGAGATACCCAAAAATCAGCTAAAAATCCATGATTACTATTCTTGAATATAAACCATGCATTGCAGGATAACCATGGATATCGATGAATTTTATTTGAGTCCGGAACGGGCCGCAATTGACAAGACATGATGAGCAAAGCTATAGAAGCCAGCGTTTCAAATTTCAAGTCAATCCGAGTTCGTACGCTCAAGATATGATCAATACAAGTTAGAGAGAATACGCTGTTCGTATCCATCAAGCGTTCGCATCGGTCCGTGTTCGAATCGATACCATTCAAATCCGTCATTACCGGGTAGGCTCATTCCATTCGAATCCATTAGGTTCGAATCCATCAGGAGTTAGTCACTTCGAACCGACCTCTGTTCATGTCCATCGGTTCGACTCCATCTAGTTCGCAACCATCAGCAACTGCTCGTTCGAATCGGTCCAGGTGTGCCGCTTCGTATCCATCGGCAGGTCGTGTGCTTCATATCGGTCAAATAACCTTAGGTTCGAAACCATCGAATGAGCATGTATTCGAATCCACCAAGTCCCTCCTACTTCAAATCCATGGAATCACTCCGCTTCGTATCCATCAAATTGAAGTCCTTCGAATCCATGAAGTTGCTCCACTTCGAATCCATCTACAACAGCTTCGTATCGATCGGCCAGAGCATACCACGATCGATACGAACACGCCTCTGTTCGAATCCCTGAAAGTCCTCGAATCCACTAAGTCAAAGTGGCAAAAAGCATGGAGTCGACCCAGTTAACTCGGAATAAATAGAGGATCGACACGAAGAAGGCGCACCACGTCATCACGAAAGCGCATGAAGCCATCGAGTCGAACCCATCGATTCGAAGGGGATCAAGTCGAAGCAAGCAACCTGCTCGAGAATAGCAATTCGAATCGGCCATATCTTGAGATCTACAAGTCCAAATGCAATGAAATTTTTACAGGTCGCAAGCATGTTGAAGAATGTCCACGCCAAATTTCATCTCGATTGGATGATTTCTTGATCGATTCGAATGGAGTTCGAATCGGTCCAAAGTGGGCCCAAATTTCCTGAGGCCGGGCATGTGGGCCCCCTCACGTGGCAGAAGTGGTCTACCGGATTTTTAGGAGAAAAATCAGCCTCCTACACCTATAAATAGAGCCCCAACTCATTCAGAAAAGGGGATCGGAATTCTGAAGCACCAAGACTCTGCTGGATTCAATTCCATACCTTATCATCGCTGTTGCATTCAAGTTTCAGAGATATAAGCCATTGTAACTTACTATAACCAACTGTAATCATCAAGAGAACATCAATAAAAAGAAATAAACCTTTGAAGTGGACGTAGGCCGGAGACAGCCGAACCACTATAAATCGTGTGTCCTTGTTCATTAATTCTGAATTGCTACTTTTTGCTTGCTTAAATCTGTGGTTTGTGTTTGAATATTGTTGATTTATATTCATACACTGGTGCTTTCACAACGCTTGGGGTTTGTGACCAATTTTGGCACAAACATAGGGTAACTCCGAACCAGTATAAAATCCGGTGTATTCTTTCCTTTACTGCTTTTATTTTATTTCTGCATCTATGATTGTTTCTGTAATCATATCTGTGTCTGTATATTTCATACTTTTGTGTCTAAATTAACATAAATTAAAAAGATTTAGTAATTCTTTATTAACACTATTCACCCCCCCCCCCCAGTGTCAATCTTAGCCTTATGATCCCTAATCCGCATTTTTCACATAGATAACCCACGTTGCAACATTTTCACATTTTAAGGCCCGAAACTAGGCGCTACGGATGTTGTAGTCATCCGTTCCAATGACAAAATATGGGGTGTTACACATGTATAATCTAAATGAGCCCCCAACAAGGTTCGTCATAATCTAAAGGTCGGTCAACAATTTCTTGTCTCAACCCCAGTCTATCTACAAAACACTAGATATGAAGGCATATGAAACCTTGATGTCGAATAAAACACATATGGAAACACCATAAATGGGAAGCATACCTTGGGTGGTGATGCCATTTTCCTTCTCTTCATCAATAGAGCGGTCGACAAAGTCGGAACGACATTCACTGCAAGTGCTTCCATTATTTGCCCCTACTTAATTGGCTTAAGACAATCCTTCACACTAGATTCAGGCTCTCACATCATAAAGCCTTTTCGATCAACTTTTTGAAGCTCTCGTAAATATGACCAATCAATAGCTTCTCGAGATGATCACTCAACCCAATGATAAATTCTCTACTCTTTCTATGTGGAGTATCAATGAGAGATGGAGTGTACTTCAACAGCACATTGAATTCGGCCGCATACTCAAATATGGACATATCACTTTACTTCAAGTCAGCGAACTTCCCAAACGGCATCGACTTTCGAAAGGTTGAGATAAATTTCTCTCCAAAGCAAACTATGAACTAATCCCAAGTAAAATGATACTTGAGGATCGATGTTATAAGGGCACTCCACAAGTTCAATGTTCATCTTTGGATCGTCTAGAGGTCAACTGCTACCTCACCGTGACATCTAACTCCAAGCCATCGAATATCCTTTCACAAATATTCATCCTGTCTTACACCTTAATAGTCAACCCATTCTAAGGAACGGTCTGCCTCTTAAACTCCTATTATCTTTAAATGGCTCTGCAAAGTCGACTCTAGATTTTTTTTGCTTGAGCGCCGTACTCATTTGGAGCAACGTAGGCATCCAAAAATAATGATTCGCATCATCTCTATGAATATATTCTGTAAATCGAGGGAAGTGGTCCTCGATCCGGCCCATTCTCAACTTTGGAGATGGAATCAAAAATGGTATTTCTCCTATGCTAGATCACTCTTAATCCATAATAGGAATGATCAGTCTCTCGTACAGAAAACTACAGCAATAGTGCCCGTGTGTGTGATACAACTTATATACTATATATATATATTTATATATATATATATATATATATATAGACACACACTACTGTATGGTTTTGAAAATCAATATAACAAATACGCACTCTCTTATATATAGGTACACTCTCGATCTAGTCTAATGTGACAACCCCTACCCTATCTTTACTGGATTATTCAATCTACTCAGGTTAATCATGTAACTTAGGCTATGATACCAAATGTGATGACTGCCCTACACCATTGATGCTCATATAATCGAATAGTGCGCTTCTGGAGCATCCGACCGATGTAGGACAATTGTCAAGGAAAAGAAAACAAAATAAAGACATGGAATAGAAAAGAAGAGAAGAGAATAGAAGAAAAAAGAAAGAAATAAAACATCACACAATCGCATAACATGTTGAATATCTCACATTACATCAGATAAAATATAATAGCCAACACAGATATAAAATAGTCAAGATAGAAATAACTACATGAACCACAGAATCAGAGTATACAGGCTCAAACTATTATACAAAATAGTGATAGAGTTTACATTAATGATAAAAAAAACTCAACTAATAAACTATCTCTAATAATAATAAATCAACATTATCAAGGCTCTACATTATTAAACAACATAATAATAAGCTTAAAGTATGAGTACGGGAAAGCGTCATCTCCTGCTAGTCCATCTGCATAGCTCCAAATGTTGTTTACACCTGCTATCTAATTTATTCATTTAGGAGCACCTGAGATAATAAGAAATAAAACCTTGAGTCGGACAATACTCTAGTGTGAGCGATAAACAATACCAAAATATTATAAAATTCGATATAATATATGGAACAGAGGGCATACTAATCATACCTGACCTGCCTATATAACCAAATAGTTAGCACATAACATCGATAATATGCTACTCTATAAATGTCATAAAGGGAACTTCATAATCATTAAACTATTAGGGTGCCTAGGTATCTCTATCCACAATACCAACTCCATGCTAAGTAAATAGTTAGGGTGTCTAGGTATCCTTATGCCTAATACCTACCTTGTGTGACATTCCTAGGGTGATAGGTGGCTAGTGAACACCATAACGAACATAACATCTATCAAACAATACTAGCTATCATTCATTGTGCTCTAGATCTATGATAACTCGTATGACCTTTCTACTATCAGGGATTAATGAATAAAAATCATGACTTTCAGTTGTACTCTCTTTAGTTTAAAGCTGGTACAAGACCCAAATCTACTAGTCCAGGATATACGAATCCAAATCAACTGATCCAGGGTACTAAATCAACATATCTATGGGCGTCCAGACAAATACCTCTACTCTATATAAAAGTGAAAAAACACTCCGAGTATCAACGTTCTCTTAGCATGTGCATCCAAGCACTTTGTTGCTTCATTCATTTCCACGATATAACCATTCTACGTCCTATCTAAGGATCATCCTCAAAGAACCCGCCCATGTAGAACTCATCACGACGCCTATCGACATCGAACCTCCAACCTCGGAACCTAACTCCATGCACCACTGAGCTACTCATTCGAAGTCCTAAAAGTGTCAACCTGGGAACCTAACTCCATGCACCACCTAGCTACTCATTCGAAGTACTAGACTACCATATCAAGAACATCACACCATCGCGATCATCGAATGAACACATCGAAGAGCAATATAATCAAGGCCAACTGTTGATCACACGAACTATCATATCGTGCTCCTTGAAGCCTCCTCACCATCCATATCAAAAGTCGACCAAATCGACCATCATCAATAGCGATGGGTATCAACCACTCTACAATGGTCAATACCAACTACCTTGGTCTAGTATTTAGGCAAAAATGGATAAGTACAAACCAAATGAAAACGTCCGACGCTCGTCCAAAAGTACGAAGCCCATCCAAATCCATCGTCTTCCATCCTCAGATCCGTCGGCACGCATTCCAATAATCTTTTACAACTTATCCCATTTGTTTGGGTTTCTGATCAATGGGACAAAACCCTAACGTGCAGGATTATCTTAATACTAGATCGCTAATAAATCTGTGTTTTCAACCAAAACAACCAAATAAGAATGTTTGCAATCAATAAGTATAGAAATATCTACAATAGTCTGCATATATCGATAATAACACAATACGACACTTCCAAGCAACCAATGTAGGATAATGTGGGATTAATATCAAAATAGCCTAGATCTAACAATATCATCAAAATACTGGGCTAATAGGGAAAATGTGATATTTCTTTTAAAACCATTTTAAAACACTTTTAATTTTTTTTTATAAATAATATATAGGTTTAAATATTCTAGAAATCATATTTTAAAGTTAGGAAACATTTCAAATATTGTTTTTATATTATACCAATGATCATAATATGGTGAGAGACAATACCACTTACCTCAACCGAATATGCTCAAACCTTCGCCAAGTCGTAGAGCTCTCCATCATTAGCATAATACAAGAAACAACGTCCAAAATGGACCTCGTATGCAATTATTTAAACAATTAATTAACTTAGTTAAATAATTAATTAGACTAATCACCTAGGCTAATATATCTTCCCCAAACCAAACAATTGCACGTACATGTCGTGCACCATGAACCCAAAATCCACTTCCTTATCTCATCCATATCTCGGCCAATACTCCATGAATCGATGTGTCATCGATTGCAACGGACTTCACTATGCGTGTGCTCCGCCCTGGATCCGAAAATGTGAAGCTTAGCTGCCTCCCCTAAGTCGTGACCGGGTACGTGCTCCTTTCTCTCTTTTGGTTGCGTTTTGCGTCGTTCAACCGGTATCGATGAAATTTTAGACAAATGTTCTATTTGCCACGAAAACCCAATGGCGGTCTCCGTTTCACTTATCATTGCTCGTAGTTCCACCTAGATCAAACCCTAGTCACGGCCATAAGTGGGTCGATCTCCCTAAACAACGCTAATCGAAATTCCGCCACCGTCATCATGAAGATTTCTTTGATAGGAATTTCATGAAACGGGTTTGGGAATTGTTCTTTCAGTGGATTGATGGAAATTAATTGTTGAATGAGAATAAGGAGAGGCGGCCATGTTTTTAAGCTATAGGCAATGAAACAGTGAATCTTATTTGTGAGAGAGAAGAGTTTTGATTTAAACAATAAAATATTATCTGTTTATTTAAATTCTCAAACAAAACATTGCACGTTTCAAGATCGCACGATCAAATGATGTGTTCGATCGCAATGGAACTCGTCTGCGTGTATCTCCTCATTATTTTAGTCCCGATGGTATAAATTTCGTCATTATCCGAGACAGAACTTCGGGATGATAATTTCACGCTTTTCGAAACCGTTTCGACCATGGATCGTCTGATCTTCAAATATAACAATCCTTATACTTATTTTAATTTACAACATCGATAAGAACTCAACGGATTGGTCTCGATCCTGATTTGATCGTATGAAAATGTATATATATTTTGGGACCGTCAATTAATTAATGATTCGATATTTAAATATCTTATCTTTAAAATATAGGTCATTACAATATGTGTGCATAAGTATTTGAGTATTCTGAATTTGTATTCTCATCTATTTGCATTTGTGCTCAAGTAGGTTTAGGTAACAATGGTTTTATTTATTCATTTATTATTTTTCTTCTAAAAGTCGACGCTTTGAAATTACCTCTGTAGGTATAGTACATATTTATCTGCTATAATATAGTCTGTTAACTTACCATAATCTGAGTTTGGAGGGTCAATACATTGGTTCTCAATTCTAATAATATTTTACAAACATGCGTTGGATCATTTATTATATTATTTTAGTTTTAATATCAATAACCAATGACAAACATAAAAAAACCAAATATAATACGTTGTAATGCATTAGAATGTTTAAACCTTTACTATGTATTTGACGCATGCTTACATGTTTTGACTTTAATGGATGTTGATGAAAATGTTGTGCATTCTTTTTTACTAAATTGTAGTATGCACGTATTTTTATTGAATTACAACATGTACGTTCTTTGCTGATATTGAAGTGATCATGAAACAAGTCAGTGACTGAAACCTGAGCTTCTGGTATAGACGAATGGTTTACCAAGGAAAAACGAGCTTGTATATTTTTGTAACTTTTCATAGATGATGCATTATAGATGATGAAAGACTGGTTTCGTAACTTTGTTGCACATAAATTCCTAAACACATGCAATTATAAGCAACGTCAACTACTTCTTTTGGGCACTTGACCCCAATCATCTTACATATTAAAACATTTTGTTAGCACTATAATTTGTCTAAGAATTTGGAAGGCTTTTATGTTAACTTGTCTACTTTCTAATGAGTATTATATCGAATGGTTATGTATATCATTTTTTGATTTTTTGTTATCTGATTAATGTGTTTTATTAGCTGTTTGAGTATTATGACTATTTGATCGATACTTTTATATATCAAACTCTGTTAATTATTACTCTATTATATATGTGAACATCTCAAGACTAAACAAGCAACCAACACGATAAATAGAATTTAAGAAATGCATCAAAATAATCAATACATTTTGGCAGTGGTTAATAAACGCAACATTAAGGTTTGGGTTTAGTTACATCTTCTGTGACAGCGTTTACAGAAACGCAGCTATAACAGTTTGTAGTAATGTCAACGGCACTTTTTACTGGCGTTTATTCAGCGCGACGATAAAAAATTTTGGTTGTGTTTACAAAACGCTGCAATATGTTGTTTTTCGGTAGTGTTTATTAAAATGCAACAGAAAGTCCAGCATTTTTAATTGCTTGTACTTTAGCAGCGTTCTCTAAAACGTCCGTAAGTTATGGTGCGTTTTTTATGCCACTAAAAATACTTTTTGGTGTAGCGACATTAATTAATTTATCTTATAGTTATTTTTAGAGGGAGAACGGTTTCAATTGATTCCATATTGCTATGTACATAAACGGATTACAAAGATTAAACAAAATATTCAGTGAGCTCCATTTTATGTAACAACCCGAAATTTTGGCCATTTGATTTTAAATGTTATCTTAATTTGAAATATTTAAATAATTAGATTTTTTTAATTTAATACTTATAATTCAAATATAGATAATGTTAAATATTTTGAATAGTGAATTAAATCTTAACTAAATGCATTTAGTAATTTCATTTAACTCTTTTTAATTTATAAATAATATTGATGAATCCAATATGAAGATTCATTTACAAAAGTAAATAGATCGGATAAATATCAATAATTGAATCGAAAATAGAAAACGATATTTGAATCTGTGAAATTACCCTTTCCGGTCACTGCCTCGGATTTCGATGAAACCAGTTTCATTAGATCCGTACTAATAAACTATTATATGCCGTCGAATTTCATGGTTATCGGACGCATCGTTTGGTCTTGCAAGTTCAAAACGCGTAGAAATTAATTTTGGAAATATATAATATAACTGCATTGGAAAAGCTACCTTTTGTATACGATCAAATTACGCCTCACGACTAGTTCCATTACGTTCAGAATAGGGTATAACCTATAGAACGCCATGCGGCATGTCTCGTTTGGAGTTCGAGATTTTCGTACGTTTAAAGATAAATATTTTAAATTTAAATAATATATATATTCCTTAAATTCAGCCATGCTTGCCTATACCCATGACATACTCCTCATCTACACCCATTCCCCCATCACATGGCTGTCATACCTCCTTCTTCTAATATGGTGTTGCCAGTAACCAAGAAAAGAGGATTTTCAAAACTTCAAAATTTAATTAAAATTTCATACTCCTTCTAGAATCACGAAACTTGCTCCTGTGAGCCGTAGGGTTGGGGGCTTTGATCTGGGTATGCTTTGGTGATGATCGATGTTGATTCGGGAGGCTTGACCTCACGGGCAGCAACTAGGATTGGTTTTTTAGGGGATTGTGGTTGTCGATTCGACGAATGGAGCTTCGATTTGGACACCGGGTAGCGGAGTGCAGTTTGTCGTCGAAAATGGTGGGATGTGGCTTGCAATTGGGAATCGCGATTTTGGCAGCAACAAAGGGAATCATGGTCTGGACCGTATTTCTTGGTGGCTCCGAGGTTGTCGCCGTGGTGATGGACATGTAGAGGAGGAGATAAGAAGATCGACGGTGATGACATAATTGAATTTCATCGAGTTTTGCTATGTATCGCTGCTTCTTTGTGCACGAGTGTTTGAATTAGAGTGTCTGCTGTGCATGTTTTTGTTGAGGAAGAAGATGGAGTATTTGGTGAGGGGCATTGTTTTAATTTAAATAAATTTATTATTTATTAATCTAAATTAATTTGATAACTTATAAATCGAATAACTTTCTCATACTAGGTCGAATTCAAACGCTATTTTTCACATTAGACTCGTAGTGGCGATAGTTACCCAATGGAATTGATTTAGTTGAATTTGGAACTTACTGGAATTTATGTTAAAATCAAACGATCGCTTGGTTTTAGTCCAAATCAAAACGTTTCGACGAGAATTAAAATCAATATGAGTTTAACTCGCGTTCAATTTTACTATATCCTATTTATGATTCTATAAATTGGTGTTAATTGTTTGGATGTTAGATAAATTGTTCGATTGATTGGTTAGTTGAATTTCCTTTGGAAAATGGATGACATATTACTTTGATTGTTAGGAACCCATATTTATCCATAACCACTGTTTTGCAGGGAAAATCTATAAAGAGACCCTAAGGGGTTTCTCGCCAGAATCTTTTTTATTTGCATCCTTATGTTGTTATACTGATGGTTAATTGAAAATAAATCTTGATATTTCATTTACTTTGTTAAGTGTCGTTATAGCAATTTCGCTATATCGTCATCTATTAATTTTCTTCCCCAAAATCCTACCTATGTTTGTGAACTTGAGCTTGTGGTTTCACTAAACAGAATGTTAAAACTCATTAATCATTTTAATTAATGATAACTTAAAATAATTAATCATTTTAACTAATGATTTTGAAACTAATTAAGCAATTTAATAAATTATGTTTAAAATTAATTTATCTTTGATTTAAATGAGATTGAAATTAAATAAAGCATTTAACTAATGATTGTTTGAGTTTAATCAATTATTTTAATTATGGAAATGGAGTTTAAATAATCATTTTAAGTTAATGATATTTGAAATTAATATTCATTTTAATTAATTGAGATTTAAAAGTAATTAATCATTTCAACTAATGATATTTGATTTTAATCGATCGTACTAATTTATAATATTTGGATGTAATTAATCATTTTAATCAATGACTGTTTTCAATTTAACTAATTGTTTTAACTAATGATTTGTGGAATTTGTTAAATAATTTTAAGTAATGATATCTTATAATTAAATAAATCGTTTTAATAAATGATGTTTTACTTAATCGTTTTAACTAAATAAGGAATTGAATTTAATTAATCCAATTAATTTATGAATATTTGAACGTAATTAATTATTTTTATTTAATGGTATTTAAAATTTATTAATCATTTTAATCAATGATTTTAAGTTTAATTATTCATTTAATTTAATGCTTATTTGAATTTAACAAAAAAAATATTAATGATATTTAAAGTTAATTGATTGGTTTAATAAAAGTGATTAAAGTAAATTAAATAATAAAATGAAACCGTTTTAAAGTTAATAAATTGATTCAATAAAGGTTTTAAAGATAATTTACTGATGATATAAAGTGTTTTGGAAATAAGTAACTATTTTATTCAAAATAATCAAATTTTCTATTTAAAAGAGATTATAAACAAGATTAATTATCTTTCGGGATAATTAATATTCTTTTAAATTTATAAAGGTATTTAAATTGTTCATTTATCTTTTGGATAATAAACATGTTTTAAATTTATAAATAATGGTTTACAAATGGTAAAAGCATTTAAAAGGAATTATTTTTAAATAAAGATAAGTGTAAATTGTTCGGGTATGTAATGAACGATATTTTAATGACATTTGTTATTTACCTTTGTTTTTAATACACTAAGTGTTATAAATTTGTCTTATAAAAGAATGTTTTGGATAGAATATTTCTTAAAGTGTTTTACCAATATCATAATATGAAAATCAAGCACAAATTTAGTTTTAAAAAGTAAAGTTCGATTTCAGTTATGGAAAAATAGTTTCATAATCGATATCGCTTATAATTCCTTTTAATGTTAAACATTGAAGCTTGGACTCATTTCTATATCGAAAGTTAAAATGTCATCAAGGCGATGCCTAGAGGTATCACTGCCTCAACTTGTCCGGCTTTATTTTCAATCAAGAGATAACACTTGTTTGGAATCAACGAGTAGTGTAAAATATATGATATTTAATTATCAGAACTAGTTTTCTTCATGTTGCATCATCACCTTAAAAACTATTTGTTGTTTTTGGGCTCTGATACCTTTTGTCGGAAATGACTAAAACTAAAGCGCGAGAGGAGGGGCAAGCTATGTGGGGTTACTTTTATTAGGGTATTTTCACATCTCATCTATATTTTGGTGTACCATCACCTCTGAACATTTAAGTTATAGATGTGAAATATTCGAACTCTCGGTAAGATTTGGCGGGGTCCAGCTTGGAGGTTTTCGAAAGGTGCCGCAGAGTAAATGAGCTTCTCAGAAGTATATTACTAGACGTATACTTCAAGTAGGTGCACCTTCCTAGTCATTGGTTGGAAATTTTCCTTTCCTTATTTGATTCTGTAACGACCCGTCTTTTTGGACGGTTTAAACCGACGATCGAATACACATGCCGATTCCAAACCATTCAAAAGGGCAGATGGTTATTAGGGTAAATAAGAAAAGAAAAGAAAGAGAAATAAAGGAAATGAAACAACACAGAATCTCGCAGCGGAATGGTAAAATATAATAGTCAAATAAACAGTTCATGATGCTGTTTACAATACTTTGATCATTATTTATACAACATTTATCAGAGTTATACATATACAATAAAACAAATAAAATATTGCAGCAGACAACATGATGCAAAGATAATAAGAGTAATAGTATACCAAATCTTCGCCTTCATCCTCCAGAATAGATCTTCAATAAGCTGAAAACTCAGGTCTGACCCTAGCGTAATGAAAAGACAAAACACTCGAGTCAGGACTAAAATATCCTCATGTAAGTTAAATCAATCGTAAATAAATATGAGTGTAACGGCGTAAGAGATGTTTACGGGGTTTGACATCTCCTATCCAATGTCAACGTGCGTGCAATAACTCAAGAGATGTTACGGGATTTTCCATCTCTCAAGGATCCGTTAAACTATCTACTATGTAGTACAATACGCTATTATAATATGTCTACAGTAAAGTAAAAGTATTAAAATAGCGTTAAGGCGTTACCATAATTCCCCTTAACACATTTTTATAATGCCATAGTCTATACAGCACCGTAAACCCCACCGTAAACTAGTGGTTATCAGAGGGTGCCCCATAGGTATAACACAAAACAAAACGTAGTGGTCGCGAATAGGATAATCAGTATGACAAGGTACATGAGGCGATACCAACTAGGATACTAGTAGTTGCGTGATCCGGACTGATGTTGAGCATAGCCAGCAGCTACCTCAACACCGCGAAACAACACCCCCAAATCGAGGGGTGCACCCAAATCGAATCACAACAGTAATAGATATGGTATCGAAGAAGTGTGTCCGCTAGAGATGGCAAACCTCAATGGCCCAGCGCGGCTCCTGTTTTAGTCATGTCAGGGGTCATCCAATATCGTTCTCTTTCTTCAGTCAACGCGTTCACCAAACCATCCACTTCATTCTGGATCAACACTCCGGCTATAGTAGTTATTAAAGTGGTTTTCGGTATCGACAGAGAGTATGTCCATATCCGATCCCGGTCTCTTTAATAACTACGTATTATTACACCGGTGGCTCTTTTACATTTCAAATCGATTCATAATTGATATCAAAATATCATATTCGCTTCAAAAATCAAATCCATTCCAAATATCATCATATCTATTCAAAATGTAAGGTTCCGTTTCAAAAATCATTTTTCGCCTCAATATCTCATTTCGATTTCCAAATCATTTCGAATTTCAATTTAGGTTGCAACTTCATTTAACCCAATTCGTATTTACATTCAAGATTTAAACATAAACATTTCACCTTATTGACCAGCTTGAATTTTTAGAAAATAGTTTTAAGTAGTTTAAAAGTAGTTTTAAATAATTAAAATAGTTAAAATAGTTAAAATCTAAAATGGATTTAAAATAGAGAAATTAGTTTAAAATAATTTAAATTGGGTTAAGTAGATTTAAAATAGATTAAAATAGTTCAAGTATTCAAAAATGGTTTATATAACAGATTAATTTGGAAAACAAAATAAAACAGCTTCAAAACCAGTCCATTTCAATTATAACTTCCCAATTCAAATCAATTTCAATTTTCATTCTACCGATTCAATTTCGATTTCAATTCAAATCAATGTCAACTTTGACTTTCAATTTAATTCAATTGTACATTCACCTTCAATTAATTCAATTTCAATTTATATCGATTTTGAGCTTGATTTTCAAAATATCAATTTATAACACTTAACAAAATTTTCCTTCAATATTCAAATTTAAATCCAAATTTCAAATATGATTCAATTTCAAGCTTAATTTCAAAATATCATTTTATGTCACTTTTACTTAGTAATACTCAAAGCTCGAAATAATGTTCAATCTTTAAAACAAATAAATTTTCGAAATTCAATCATATCCCGATTTTTAATCTCAAAGTCTCAACTTAAATTATTTAACAATTTCCTTTAACCAAAATTTATTTCAACATTCCAAACTCAATTTTCCGATAAATTCGATTTCTATAAATTGATTTCTATTTATAACTTTTAAATCAAAACGTTTAAATAAATTTCAAATCGACGATTTTAAAAATTATTAATTTAGCCAATCCGGTGTCCGTATATAATTTTCTATCCTATGGCCAAGTGATCAGTTATTTCAATTAAATGTCATGGATGAATCTATATCACTTAAATCAAATCACGGTGTCATATGTATGCATAACAGGATATGTATAAGCAAATAAACATCCAAACATTTAAATATCAACCAATAGCATCCATCGAAATACATCATCCAATAGACAATACAATTCACGGCAATTTCATAGTTATCAATATCAGGTAATTTAATCGCAATTCAATTTTTAATTTCAATTTGACTGTCAGTTAAATTTTCAATGGTGAATTCAAATGACAATTAAATTTTATCAATCAACGACAAATAAAATTCATAACACTTCATAATGTCAAATTTAACTAGCATAAAGAAATTCAGTACGTTGTGAGCGTTATAAAACACTCACCTTGATTTCAATGTAGTTCCAGCGTTTTATTTCGAATAAAATTAAACGAGCGTTTAATTTTACTCGAAATTTTCACTAGCTTCAAACGACTCCAATCCAATTCCATAGCGTAATGCTCGACAAAACGAAGCCAATGCAATTCGTTTCGTGTGTTTTCGATCTCGTATGAAAAAGTTACAGTGTTTTAAAGTTTATACGTATTTAATATACAATTTAATTTCAACTTCTATATAATTTTCAACCTTTCAATCGTAGCCGTCCATTTTGCTTCCTCCACATCAGGCCCGCCCACGTCTCTCTCTTCTCCCCTTCATGCGTTCGCTTCCAGTAAACGAACGAACACAGAACCCATGAGCCATCACCTAGGGTTGAATTATACTCCTCCATTTCTCGACAAGAGGCCGATCAGGAACCACCATTGCAAAGCTCGTCACGAGCACTATGCTCGGCCACCATGGGGTGGAGCTCAGCTGTCACAAGGCCTGGGAAAACATGCCCGTTCGTGCGTCTTTGGATGCTAATTCTCATCAATCTGCTTCGCCTACAACGATCTCCACCGTTGGATAGAGAGATATCGGCGCTCTCTACGTTTTTCTAGTTGGGAGTTTCTCGATTTACTTTGCGGATTTGAAGAAAAGGGAAGAGGAAGAAGGGTGATTCTCAGCCATTGAAAATATATGTGGCGGCCTGAAGCTTTGTCTTCTAGGGTTTTGCAAAATAGAGGAGAGTGGATCCTTTTATAGAAAATAACGAAAAACACTATTCACTCCAAAATATGGACACCAAATCTCGTGCGGTGACTGGCGTTCCTAGGGTTTACCTCGCGTTCCGGACACAATAGAATTGGTTTCGGAAGCTAATTCGATCATCTATGCGAGTTACGGTAATAAACGATCGATTTTAAATTAAATCGATTAAACGATTTTCTAGGTGTTTAGGCTTGCCCCGGACAAACGGTAAATCCGATTGACATGAAATTCCAAATCTTACAATAATATCACGTTACGGATCCGATGAAACTAGTTTCGTCGAAATCCGAGACTTTTTAAAAAATGGCTATTTTAACTCGTCAATTAAATACTAAAATATTCAATTTTCACAAATTTACTTTTAATTCGATTTTAAAAGGTCTACAACATCATTCTTGCTTTAATATGATAAAATAAAATTTTACAAATCATTTTGTTAATCATATTAAACCCGTTATTCAATTATCCAATAAATTCCAATTTAAAAATCTTATTAACTCTATTATAATCCCAATATAACTTACATTCACTTTGGAAACCAATTTGAATCATATTAAATCAAATTTCAATTGTTCACTCTATTTTCATATATTAAATTTCAATATCAAATTAATCATATCAAATTCGGAATTTAATTATTCAAACATTCGTGATATTAAATTTAAACAAATTTTATTATTCTTGAATCATCGTCTTTTGAGATATTCAAAACGAACTTAAAAATTTAACTTTTGAAACGAATTAAAATTATAGAACACCCATTTCCATTATACGGTTATTCAATTCCCATTATCAAATTATTCAATAAATTCCAAATATTAAATTTAAACAATTTCGATTATCCAATAATTCATTATCTTTTGAAATATTGAAATTGAACTTATAAGATTCAACTTTTAAAACCAATTCACAATTTACAACACTATTTTCATTTTACAGTTATTCAATTATTCAATAAGTTTTAAATATTTAATTTAAACAATTTACCTGTTCAATATTCAATATTTGATTTAAATAGATTTTACTTATCAATCAATTACTCTATTATACCCAATGGATTCAACATTTATTATTATTCCAAACGACTTACAATTTTTTTTAACACTAAATCACGAAATCTTATTAAATTAGCTATTTTAATTATCGAAAATTTATGGGTCGTGACGCCCTCCCCCACTCAAAAGTTTTCGTCCCGAAAAGGAAAAAGAAGGAAAAAGGAACTAAGTATAGAATTTAGCATTAGATATATTTTATTCAAAGTTATCAACTTATAAAACAATGAAATTCCACTTATAAAGTCATAACTACGCTTCCACTTAGTTACTCCGAACGGCTTTCTAACTTTAAAAGTTAGTTATCAAAACAAGTTATAAAAAAATTTAAAACTTGAAAAATTCTCTAACTCCCGGATTTACGGAAAATTTCGGCAGAGTCTCCTTTGCGCGGCTCGATCGGAAAAAAAATGACAATATATATATCACAAATATACATCTCATCAAGTGATGAGGCATCCCACAGGGAAAAAGTGTAAAAGTACGGTATGTAATCCGAGATATGTACCTTATATATTATTAGCGAGCATATACGGCTAATATAGCGCGAAATCGAGCTCCAAATGCGAAGCAAGCGCAATCCGCACCTACTAAATACTCAACAAACCATGAGAAACATGCATATATGAAATAATATCAATATACACAATATAGCAACATAACAACTACATGTGCCGACATAGCAAATGCAACAAAACAACAAATGCATCCACCAAATCAATTATCATCCAATTATCATCCAACAAATCCATAACCAATCAATATAAATTCACTTCTCATTAATATTTATTGACTTGGTTTTCAATTTTAATCACAGTTGATTCATTAACGTTGGATTTTACTAACATTCATTCTCAATTCATTAGTTAACATTCACTAATTTATATTTACGTTAGTTCACTTCCAATTTGAATCAAATTAAATTCTATTTAAATTCATTTAACTTCCAATTTGATCTCAATGATTTATAGCTTTCAATTTCATTAACAATCAACTAACAATCTTATAACAACCAATCATATAATTTTAAAAGAATCATTTTATATTTGGCATCATAAATTTTCAATATTAACTTTAATTAAGTCTGTAAGCCGTACATATATCATCCGTGAACAATATCAATCTAATCGCTTATTCGATCACACAATTTCACTTCCAAACTAGTATCGTTCACACGACTCTCTAGTGCGGACTCAGATTTGGTTCCTTGATTGGAAACTGTTACTCTCCTTGCATAGCCATATACTATGATAGAGAATTCCAGAATCAAATTAAAAATCCATATCCAGGGTTCGCCATCGAAAATCGAGTTAAAAATCCTAACTTGGATCGATATGAATCATCTCGAAATTTTATGCTCGAATTTGGATCAAATCGTTATGCGAATAAAATAATATACGTACAATCTCATGTATTACCTTCCAATGGATTTCTATCCAATTTATCTATACTAAATTATTTTATTGACTTCTTTTTCTTCACTTAATTACTCACAATCCATTATTCAGTTAGTATATTCATTTCTTTATATAGCATATTCTTTAACATTATCTTTTCTTAAACATCATATCAAAGAATTTGCTTACTCAAGTTCATTTTAAACATTCTATATAATTTAATTAAACTCGATTTCTTTTCCCAATTGATTCTTAGCTATACCAAATTCTTTTGTTTACATTTACTTCATATCCATAGTTTCAGTTAATACAAATTTATTTGTGGAACATTTTATTAATCATCACTTTAGTTTATAGTCATTCCATAAAAGTCTAACTTCTCATATATGACTTTTCTTAGTCTACGGTTATCTCAAAGTTACAAATTCAAAAAAAAAAATTCTATGCAAGTTATATTTATTTTCTATAACCAATTTACAAAAGATATTATACAATTCATTTATCTTCTTTCTTAAGTTCACTTACTTGTTCCATTTATCCATTCATCATTTCATGCTATATTTAAGTATATAACATTTTTATCACAACCAAATTTTCCATTTATATATATTTTAATTCCTTTTGAGTTTTCCTTACTTGTATATTTCAATTATTTTCAGGTTTTGTTTATCTATACAATATCTCATTACATATCCAAAACATCGTTTTAACTTTTAACATTTGGTAAGTCGTGTTATATGTTATCAGAATGTAATTTTGGTATTATACAAATTTATAGAATTTCCTTTTACTTAATTAGAATGTTCACAAATTTATTTTGTTTAAATCCTCTTTACCTTTCAACTTTAAAGTTTTCCCAAACAATAGCTTAGATATCTTAATCCTCTTATTTTATAAATTCTGATTATTCACATTTCATTCAAATAATTTGAAAATTATTAATTAACAGAACTTAGAAATTTAAATGCCCGGTTCTTTTCAAATCGTTTGAAATAAATATATACACTTATATCTTTAATATATTAAATCATACCTTTGGAGTTTAAACCAAAACCCGTTTGCCCAAAATAATTTCGAAGAAAAGCAAAACTTCTTAGAAGTCTCCCCCACTTTGAGACTCGAAAATGGACATCGATGATGCTGTGCAGTCATCATTGAAATTATTTTCCAGCGACATAAGAGAGGAGTCTGAATTCATTCCTTCTTAAAAATCCTTTCAAAATATTTCCATAAATAATTTCCAACTAATATTACTATATATTTCTTCAAAACTTTGAGAACCATTTTTCAAATCTCCGGGTCTTAAATTCAATATTTTCCAATTTAAATCTATTTTAATTCATAAGTCACCTTAAAAATATTCTTATAGGATTTTTTTTCTTAAAACAATCCACAAGTGTTTTATCATTGTTCATTTTGTAATTCACCTGATTTATTAAATTACAATATCAAAATAATGATAATAACCAATATTTTCATTCCTAACAACCAGGTAAGCTAGATAAGTCACAATAATTTCTGAAAATAAATCCTTTATATACAAAATATAATTAGGGAAAAATTATTTCATTTACCCAATTTCAAAACAATACTATGTCGAATTGTTCTGTTTAAGTGTTTAGAGATCCCTATCAATGACGTTAATTACTCGTATTGACCAGAATCCACAAGCCACTCAACAAATCAACCGACACAATATAAAACATTTTATATCACTAACAAATACGCTCTCTCATATATATACACTCGGCGACTCATCATAGGGTATTACTACCCTATTTAAAAAGAGTCAGACCCCACAAAGCTAAGGTTATCGCTAAACCAAAGCTCTGATACCAACTGTAACGACACATCTTTTTGGACGGTTTAAACCGACGATCGAATACACATGCCGATTCCAAACCATTCAAAAGGGCAGATGGTTATTGGGGTAAATAAGAAAAGAAAAGAAATAGAAATAAAGGAAATGAAACAACACAGAATCTCGCAGCGGAACGATAAAATATAATAGTCAAATAAACAGTTCATGAAGCTGTTTACAATATATACAACATTTATCAGAGTTATACGTATACAACAGAACAAATAAAATAATGCAGCAAACAACATGATGCAAAGATAATAAGAGTAATAGTATACCAAATCTTCGCCTTCATCCTCCAGAATAGATCTTCAATAAGCTGAAAACTCAGGTCTGACCCGAGCGTAATGAAAAGACAAAACACTCGAGTCAGGACTAAAATATCCTCATGTAAGTTAAATCAATCGTAAATAAATATGAGTGTAACGGCATAAGAGATGTTTACGGGGTTTGACATCTCCTATCCAGTGTCAACGTGCGTGCAATAACTCAAGAGATGTTACGGGATTTTCCATCTCTCAAGGATCCGTTAAACTATCTACTATGTAGTACAATACGCTATTATAATATGTCTACGGTAAAGTAAAAGTATTAAAATAGCGTTAAGGCGTTACCATAATTCCCCTTAACACATTTTTATAATGCCATAGTCTATACAGCACCGTAAACCCCACCGTAAACTAGTGGTTATCAGAGGGTACCCCATAGGTATAACACAAAACAAAACGTAGTGGTCGCGAATAGGATAATCAGTATGACAAGGTACATGAGGCGATACCAACTAGGATACTAGTAGTTGCGTGATCCGAACTGATGTTGAGCATAGCCAGCAGCTACCTCAACACCGCGAAACAACACTCCCAAATCGAGGGGTGCACCCAAATCGAATCACAACAGTAATAGATATGGTATCGAAGAAGTGTGTCCGCTAGAGATGGCGAACCTCAATGGCCCGACGCGGCTCCTGTTTTAGTCATGTCAGGGGTCATCCAATATCGTTCTCTTTCTTCAGTCAACGCGTTCACCAAACCATCCACTTCATTCTGGATCAACACACCGGCTATAATAGTTATTAAAGTGGTTTTCGGTATCGACAGAGAGTATGTCCATATCCGATCCCGGTCTCTTTAATAACTACGTATTATTACACCGGTGGCTCTTTTACATTTCAAATCGATTCATAATTGATATCAAAATATCATATTCGCTTCAAAAATCAAATCCATTCCAAATATCATCATATCTATTCAAAATGTAAGGTTCCGTTTCAAAAATCATTTTTCGCCTCAATATCTCATTTCGATTTCCAAATCATTTCGAATTTCAATTTAGCTTGCAACTTCATTTAACCCAATTCGTATTTACATTCAAGATTTAAACATAAACATTTCACCTTATCGACCAGCTTGAATTTTTAGAAAATAGTTTTAAGTAGTTTAAAAGTAGTTTTAAATAATTAAAATACTTAAAATCTAAAATGGATTTAAAATAGAGAAATTAGTTTAAAATGATTTAAATTGGGTTAAGTAGATTTAAAATAGATTAAAATAGTTCAAGTATTCAAAAATGGTTTATATAACAAAGTAATTTGGAAAACAAAATAAAACAGCTTCAAACCAGTCCATTTCAATTATAACTTCCTAATTCAAATCAATTTCAGTTTCCATTCAACCGATTTAATTTCGATTTCAATTCAAATCAATGTCAACTTTGACTTTCAATTTAATTCAATTTTACATTCACCTTCGATTAATTCAATTTCAATTTATATCGATTTTGAGCTTGATTTTCAAAATATCAATTTATAACACTTAACAAAATTTTCCTTCAATATTCAAATTTAAATCCAAATTTCAAATATGATTCAATTTCAAGCTCAATTTCAAAATATCATTTTTATGTCACTTTTACTTAGTAATACTCAAAGCTCGAAATAATGTTCAATCTTTAAAATAAATAAATTTTCGAAATTCAATCATATCTCGATTTTTAATCTCAAAGTCTCAACTTAAATTATTTAACAATTCCCTTTAACCAAAATTTATTTCAACATTCCAAACTCAATTTTCCGATAAATTCGATTTCTATAAATTGATTTCTATTTATAACTTTTAAATCAAAACGTTTAAATAAATTTCAAATCGACGATTTTAAAAATTATTAATTTAGCCAATCCGGTGTCCGTATATAATTTTCTATCCTATGGCCAAGTGATCAGTTATTTCAATTAAATGTCATGGGTGAATCTATATCACTTAAATCAAATCACAGTGTCATATGTATGCATAACAGGATATATATAAGCAAATAAACATCCAAACATTTAAATATCAACCAATAGCATCCATCGAAATACATCATCCAATAGACAATACAATTCATGGCAATTTCATAGTTATCAATATCAGGTAATTTAATCGCAATTCAATTTTTAATTTCAATTTGACTGTCAGTTAAATTTTCAACGGTGAATTCAAATGACAATTAAATATTATCAATCAACGACAAATAAAATTCATAACACTTCATAATGTCAAATTTAACTAGCATAAAGATATTTAGTATGTTGTGAGCGTTATAAAACACTCACCTTGATTTATGTAGTTCCAGCGTTTTAGTTCGAATAAAATTAAACTAGCGTTTAATTTTACCCGAAATTTTCACTAGCTCCAAACGACTCCGATCCAATTCCATAGCGTAGTGCTCGACAAAACGAAGCCAACGCAATTCGTTTCGTGCGTTTTCGGCCTCGTATGAAAAAGTTACAGTATTTTAAAGTTTATACGTATTTAATATACAATTTAATTTCAACTTCTACATAATTTTCAACCTTTCAATCGAAGCCGTCCATTTTGCTTCCTCCACATCATGCCCGCCCATGTCTCTCTCTTCTCCCCTTCACGCGTTCGCTTCCAGTAAACGAACGAACACAGAACCCATGAGCCATCACCTAGGGTTGAATTATACTCCGCCATTTCTCGATGAGAGGCCGATCAGGAACCACCATTGCAAAGCTCATCACGTGCACTATACTCGGCTGCCATGGGGTGGAGCTCGGCTGTCACAAGGCCTGGGAAAACGTGCCCGTTCGTGCGTCTTTGGATGCTAATTCTCATCGATCCACTTCGCCTACAACGATCTCCACCGTTGGATAGAGAGATATCGGCACTCTCTACGTTTTTCTAGTTGGGAGTTTCTCGATTTACTTTGCGGATTTGAAGAAAAAGGAGGAGGAAGAAGGATGATTCTCGGCCATTGAAAAAATATGTGGCGGCCTGAAGCTTTGTCTTCCAGGGTTTTGCAAAATAGAGGAGAGTGGATCCTTTTATAGAAAATAACGAAAAACACTATTCACTCCAAAATCCGGACTCCAAATCTCGCGTGGTGACTGGCATTCCTAGGGTTTACCCCGCATTCTGGACACAATGGAATAGGTTTCGGAAGCTAATTCGATCATCTGTGCGAGTTACGACAATAAACGATCGATATTAAATTAAATCGATTAAACGATTTTCTAGGCGTTTAGGCTTGCCCCGGACAAACGGTAAATCCGATTGACATAAAATTCGAAATCTTACAATAATATCATGTTACGGATCCGATGAAACTGGTTTCATCGAAATCTGAGACTTTTTGAAAAATGGCTATTTTAACTCGTCAATTAAATATTAAAATATTCAATTTTCACAAATTTACTTTTAATTCGATTTTAAAAGTTCTACAACATCATTCTAACTTTAATATGATAAAATAAAATTTTACAAATCATTTTTTTTAATCATATTAAACCCGTTATTCAATTATCCAATAAATTCCAATTTAAAAATCTTATTAACTCTATTATAATCCCAGTATAACTTACATTCACTTTGGAAACCAATTTGAATCATATTAAATCAAATTTCAATTATTCACTTTATTTTCATATATTAAATTTCAATATCAAACTAATCATATCAAATTCGGAATTTAATTATTCAAACATTCGTAATATTAGATTTAAACAAATTTTATTATTCTTGAATCACTGTCTTTTGAGATATTCAAAACGAACTTAAAAATTTAGCTTTTGAAACGAATTAAAATTATAGAACACCCATTTCCATTATACGGTTATTCAATTCCCATTATCAAATTATTCGATAAATTCCAAATATTAAATTTAAACAATTTCGATTATCCAATAATTCATTATCTTTTGAAATATTGAAATTGAACTTATAAGATTCAACTTTTAAAACCAATTCACAATTTAGAACACTATTTTCATTTTACAGTTATTCAATTATTCAATAAGTTTTAAATATTTAATTTAAACAATTTACCTTTTCAATATTCAATATTTGATTTAAATAGATTTTACTTATCAATCGATTACTCTATTATACCCAATGGATTCAACATTTATTATTATTCCAAACGACTTACAATTTTTTTCTAACACTAAATCACGAAATCTTATTAAATTAGCTATTTTAATTATCGAAAATTTACGGGTCGTTACAGATTCAAACCTTGAATGTGTTTATCTTTAAATTGCCACAAGAAGAGTCAACCACTCTTTGCGGCATTTAAGTATTGATTTTTGTCCATTGTATCAAGTCTGGACTATGATCTTATTTTATCCATTCTATCAAATTTTGACCGTTCCTTATTTTATCCATTCTGACCAGTTTGGATTTTACTCGGGTTATTTTCATTCTTTCAAGTCTTGTTTTAATATTATTTACACCCACTCTTATTTGGAATTGTTTTACTTATGTTTATTTCTGCTATTGCGTGTATGGATGTTATTCTTATGAGGTAAAGCTCGTTGCACGTTAGCGACTTGATCTTACAAACTTTTTATGTGCTCCATTATTTTGGTTATCTCATGCTGGTATTTCCAGACTGATCTGGGTGTTATTTTATTATGATGCTCGGGTCAGACCGAGTATTTTTTCAGTTGTCCTTAGTGTTATGAAGATCTTGGAGGGGAGCTGGAGATTCACCTATCGTAGTGTTTTATTTTCCACTGTATTATATAGTATCCCAATCAGCATTTGTAAGATCAGGATTTTTAATTGTCCAGCTGATAAGGTTTGTTTTTAACTCTTATATGCTCTGTATTTTTAGAGCGATAGTTTGTCCTTGTTATATTTATTGTCGATTCCGCTGTGAGATTCCGATTTTCTCTATTATTTTTCTCTATTCTATTCTTTTTATTTACCCAAATAATTTACCCTTCTTTTGGTTAGACGCATGACATTGGAACACAGTGGTAGTATTCAGTGTTGACTTTCGATGATCAAAAAAGTGGGTCATCGCATCATGGTATCAGAGCGTAAGATTAAGCGAGAACCTTGGCTTTGATAGGGTCTGGCTAGTTAAAGATAGGTTAAGTGACATCCAAGGATGAGTTTGGGAGTATTATGTATTTGAGAGTGTATCTGTTAATGTTATAAAAACATATTATGTTAATTGGTCTATTGAGTTTTTCTGAATTCCGATCAAGACATAGAACGTCAAGGCATCGATAGAGATTGAAAGTCTATATGATGGATCATGTAGTGTATATGTAAGTATATGTGACTAACTATATGACGTTACTAATATAAAATTAATCTAGTAAAATATAAACAAAGCACACCAGGAACCTAGTTTGGACCTCCCGTCCTACGTCCAGTCCCGAAGCTCCTCTTCAAAATTCGACTATCAAACACCCTCACTTCGCCCAAAGGAATATGCTTGGTTACAAAAGCTTGTTCTTGTCAAGTGTGTGTTCTATAACACGAATATTGACTATAAGTACAAATGCTTCCAATATATACATACATACATACATATATAAGATACTGATTGAAGAGTTCTGTATATATGGAAGAGTGTAATACAAATATATGATTGCTAGAGATCAAGAATATATCAGAGTATAAGAGTAAAGAGCACAAGTAAGTAAGGTGAAATTTTCTCTTGGATTCTTGATGCTATTTATAGCGGTAGAGAGATTCCTTGCGTAGTTGCATTCATTAACAAGTGTTCTATGGTCACTTCTGATGGTGGCGAAGAGTTGCGGCGAAGAGGAGCGAAAGTGTATTTTCAATTGTGGCAGTTGTAATTTGAATGTCAACACCCGAGTTCAATTTCAGACATCTGGAATATGCCTCAGACGTCTGGCTCTATATAATTTTTTGTATATGGTAGCTTTTCAAACGTCTTAGTACATTAACCAAACGTCTGATTCTGTCTGGTTTGTGGTCCAAAGGATTCATTCAAACGTCTGGCCAGTGCACCCAGACGTCTGATCTTGTGCATGTTGCTTTTCTTATATCTATGTCATTTCTCTTTTGATTCTATTGACTTGTAGCTTCTTGATATGTTCTTTGAGTCTTGTTCTTGTCTCTTTAGTGATGTTACTTTAGCAATTACCTATAAATAGAAATATATATGCATATTCGATTTCCATTGTATAGTTGTTATCATCGAAACCATAGAATTGATTTCCTAACAATCTTCCCATTTTTGCCATTGACAACTATTCAATGTACTTATATATAAATTATAAATCTCCCCTGCATATGTGCTTATTCTTAATGTTTTATAATTATATTTATATTTCTCCCCCTTTGGCATTATCAAAAAGAATTATAAATAATTTAACCAATCGTCAAACACAAAAGGAAAATTTCATTAATGATTCGAAATTGATTACATACATAGATTTTGTCAATTTTACAAAAGTTGAAATCCCAAAATCCTAAAATCTATGATTCCTAAAATCTATGATTCCTTTGGAGAAGCTTTATCTTGATCATCCCCTATTTCTTCTTTTTCAGAAGTGCTAGGCTTCGCAGGAGCTGTCAAAGCTTGCTTGAGAGGTTCGTCCTTAGAAAGTTTGGAATGTTTTGCAGGAGGAGAAGGTACCGGGGTTGGCCAATCTTCAGAAGGTGGTGTTGGACCTCGAACTCGTTGCAGTACTTCTTTGAGAACCGATAAGACAGTCGATAGAGATTCTTCAACTGTGGCTAGGCGTGTAGCAAATGATGTTTCAAAGTTGTCAATCCGCTTGGCCAAAAGTTTTTGATTTTGAGATAATATATGTTGATTTCCTGTGTGATATGAGGACCACCTATACGTCGGTTCCTGTTTAGTGTAGGTGTAGGAAGCCGTTGTGGTGTATCCACCGAGCTATCCATCGTAGGTGTCGAGATGGATATATAAGAGTTCTCAGAAGATATGGCGATATTTCGTTTCTTGAAGAGGATATGAATTATGTGTATATAGTTTTTCTTGTTGTATAACTATTTATATATAACTTGAAAAAAGTATTTATATAAAAACTAACTATCTAAAAAAAATTAAAGGTGCAGAAATTATTAATTATAATTTGTGGATAGAAAAATAGATGACTAATCATAGCTTAAATGAAGCAGTGATTATTAAGTGAGTAGATCATGAAGTGAGCAAATCCCTAAATTATGTCGGAGTTTAATAAAAGTCTGTTCATTTAGTGGTTTTGTAAAGATGTCTGCTATTTGATTTTTGGTATTTACGTACTCTAATGAAATAGTTCCTTTTTCAACATTGTCTCGTAAAAAGTGATGTCGTATATCTATATGCTTAGTTCATGAATGATTGACAGGGTTTTTTGATAAACTTATTGTACTTGTGTTATCACAATATATTGGAGATTTTTTGATAATTTTGCCGAATTCCGTAAGTGTTTGTTGCATGTATATCACTTGTGCACACGCTAGAGCTGCTGAGATATATTCGGCTTCGCAAGTAGATAAAGAAACAAAATTTTGCCTTTTTCTAAATCATGAAACTAATGATTGTCCGATAAAGTGATATGTTCCACTGGTACTCTTACGCTCTATTCTACATCCACCGAAATACGCATCGCTATATGAAACTAGTTCAAACGATGATTCTTTAGGGTAAAACAAATCATAATCTCTAGTACTATATAGATAACGTAAAATACGCTTAACATCTCTTAGATAATATTCTTTTGGTTTTGCTTGAAATTGAGCACAAAGACATACACTCATCATAATATCGGGCCGACTAGCTGTCAAATAAAGTAAAGAACCAATCATGCTACGATATAATTTTTCATCAAAATCTTTTCTGTTATCATCCTTTTCTAAATGAACAGTGGTACTCATTGGTGTTGGTTTGCTCAAAGTTTTATCCATTTCAAAACGACGTAATAGATTGTTACAATATTTTTCTTAATGAATAAAAATTCCATTTTCAAGTTATTTTATTTGTAAACCTAAGAAGAAATCTGATTCTTCCATATGTGACATTTCAAATTCATTTTTCATAATATTTGAAAATTGATTACATAAATTTTCGTTGGTTGAACCAAAAATGATATCGTCAACATAAATCTATACAACAAAAATATCATTATTTTCTCTTTTAATAAATACGATTGTATCTATTTTGCCTCTTTGGAAACCAGATTTAACTAAATGATTTTTAAGACATTCGTACCATGCTCGAGGAGCTTGTTTTAATCCATATAGTGCTCTGTGTAATTTAAAAACGTGATCGGGATATTTTTCGTGAACAAATAATGGTCACATTTTCTTTAATAAAACCGTTTAAAAAAGCACTTTTGGCATCCATTTGAAATAGTTTAAAATTGTGATGAGTTCCAAAGGCGAGTAAAGTACGAATGGCCTCTAATCTAGCTACTGAGCAAAGGTTTCTTCATAATCGATACCTTCTTCTTGATTATAGCCTTGAGCAACTAAACGAGCTTTATTTCTAACAATATTTACATTCCCGTCCGCTTTGTTTTTAAATACCCATTTTGTTCCTATAACCGATTCTTCTTCAGGTCTTGGTACTGATTCCCAAATATTATTACGTTCAAATTGATTTAATTCTTCTTGCATAGCTATTATCCAAAAATTATCATTTGACGCTTCTTTATAATTTTTTGGTTCAAAATTTGACACAAATGTTATATGGCTTATTTGATTAAGTTGATTTCTAGTTACTATAGAATTGAGATCTCCAATGATATTATCTTTTGGATGATTCTTAAGAATTCTAGGGGATGATACCAAAGTGTTATTTTGCACATTTGTTTCATTATTAATAGAATTTGTTAGTGGAATAATTTCTTCTTCATCTTTAGTATGATGGTTAAAAAGATTTTCATCGAACGAAACATGTAAACTTTCTTCAATGATATTATTTCGTTTATTAAAAGTTTATATGCTTTGATACGATCCGAATATCCAACAAAGATACCTTCATCGGCCTTCGGGTCAAATTTTCCTAAGTTATCTTTTGTATTTAATATAAAACATTTTTAACCAAAAGTTTTAAAGTATGATACTTTAGGTTTTCTTTCAAAAAATATTTCAAAACAAATTTGTTTAGTCATAGGACGTATACTCGATTCAACACATAACAAGCTGTGACAATGGCTTCAGCCTAAAAGGGTTTTGGTGGACCAATACTATTTAATAATGTTCGTGCACATTCTTATAACGTTCGTTTTTTCTTTCTACGACACCTTTCTGTTGAGGTGTGCAAGGAAAAGAAAAATATGACTTATTCCTTTCTTATTGCAAAAATTAGTAAAAAGATCGTTTTCGAATTCTCCTCCATGATCACTTCGAATATTTTTAATTTTCAAGTCCATTTGTGTTTTAATTCTTTTAGCAAATATTTTAAACATACCAAAGGTATTGCTTTTATGTTTTAAAAACAAAGTCCATGTATATCTCGAAAAATTATCAACTATTACGAAAACATATTTGTTGTGATTTATAGATCGTATTTGTGTTGGACCAAATAAATCTAAATGTAATAATTCTGATGGTTGTTTTTTAGAAATGTTATTTTTAAATTTAAAAGAGCTTTTCTTTAGTTTTCCAATTTGACAAGTATCACATAAATTTTCTACTTTGTAATTTATTTTAGGTAGACCTATAACTAGCTCATATTTTTCCAATTTATTAATATTTTTAAAATTGATATGACAAAATCGTTTATGCCATAACCATGGATCATCATATTTGGCGGTTAAACATAAATTTGAATTTTTATTTATATTCATGTATAATACATAAATATTTTTGTTTCTAAAACCTTCAAATACAAGTTGTTTGTTATAATCGAAAATATTACATCTATCTTTTTTGAAATTTATTTGAAAACCTTTATCGCATAATTGACTAATACTTAGTAGGTTGTGTTTTAGATTTTCTACTAATAAAACATTTAAAATAATAGGAGAGTTAGAAATACCAGAACTGATGACTTCTCCAATGCCCACGACGTATCCTTTTGATTTATCTCCAAAGTTTACCGTTCCACCATCGATGTATGTTATTTTTGATAACATTTTTGAATTTCCGGTCATATGCTTAGAACATCCGCTGTCTAGTATTCATTTCTCCTTATTTTTTATTTTGGGTACCTGCAAAATAAAAGATGTTTTAATTGCTATCCATATATTTTGTTAGGGTCCTAATCGTTAGGCGAAGGTAGCCATACCCAAGATGGTTTGGTACCTTTATAAATATAATTTTATTATAGACAACATTCTCTAAGAAATTATTAATATGTTTTTGTCTAATCAAATAATTATTTGTCTTAGGAATCCAAATTTTCATATTTTTGATATTCATATTAGACGTTGGTAAACTTTTAGTTTTTTTATAACTGAAATTTTTAACATCATTTCCTTTTTGTTTAGAAGTATTTTTAGATCCTATTACATTTCTATTGCCTGATAGTTTTGAAGTTTTGATAAGATTTTCCAAATCTTGTTTTCCTTTTTTAAATTTTGACACATTATTTGTAATTTTATCTAATTTTTCTTTTAATTCTAAATTTTCAATATTTCAATATTGCTTTTCAAATTGACACTTTCTTTTAACAAATTATCCTTCACTATTTTAGTGTTTTCAAAATCAATAGCAATAGCCTCACTTTCTATCAAATTATTTTTAATATTCTCTTAAGATAATTCTAGTTCTTCTTCTAAGATAATTTTTTCATCTTTTAACATTCCTACTTCAAGTTCTAATCTATTTGTTCTGACTATATATTCTTTGTTTAATTTTTTAATTTGTCTAAATTTATCATCTAATTCCATGCTAAGTTCTAATAATTCGTCATACCTAAGTTCCGGACATACCTCATCAGTTTATGCCATAAAACAAACATTAGCTTGATCTCCATCACTATCGCTATCGCTTTCAGATGACGAAGAATCTGAGTCATCCCATGTTACTTTGAAAGCCTTCTTCTTTTTGAATTTTTCAAATTTGTTTTTCTTTCTATTATTATTGAGTTTAGGGAAATCCTTCTTCATATGTTCGTATTGATCACATTCATAGCACTTGATTTGAGATAGGTTTGTTGTGTTGGACTGCCTTTCTTTTTGGAATTTGGTCATCTTTCTAAATTTCTTGAATCTATTATAATTCTTGGCAATGAAGACTATCTCTTCTTCATCTAAATCAGAGTCATCTTTTTTTGTTGCTGAGAATGCCATGTTCTTCTTCTCCGAATTTAGTTCTTTTTGTGCCTGTAAATTAGCTTCATAGGGCATTAAATTTCCTATCAACTCTTCAACTTTGAGAGTGGAGAGATGATTAGCTTCTTCAATAGCTAATACCTTCCTTTCTTAATCCGATGTTAAAGAGTTGAGTATTCGAGAAACTAAATCAAAATCAGTAAACTTAACTCCTAATGCTATAAGATCATGTTGGATAGTTTGAAATCTAGAATACATGTCAACAATAGTTTCATTTTGCTTCATTTTGAATGACGAGAATTGGTTTTGCAAAACTGAAATCTTAGTTTGTTTGACCTTTGTTGTACCTTCGTGTGTACCAAATGTCAAATATAGTTGTGCATAGCATGACACGTGAAAATTCATTTTTATCTAGAGAGCAAAATAAAGCGTTCATAGCTTTAGCATTATTTGATGCTAAGTTCTTTTGTGCATCGGTCCATGTGTTCATAGCAGTAGTAGGTGCTTCATATTTATCTTATGTGGCTGACCAAATTTCTAGACCATTAGCTTCCATAAAAATTCTCATACGTGTTGACTAATATGCATAGTTAAAGCCATTAAAAAGTGGGGTCGTGCTGTGGATTGTCCTTATTGAAAAATACTTGTCATATTAAAGTGATTCAAAAACATGTTACTGTTCTTTGACCAATCCTTACTCTGATACCAACTGAGAGTCTATATGGTGGATCGTGTAGTGTATATGCAAGTATATGCGACTAACTATATGACGTTACTAATATAAAATTAATCTAGTAAAATACAAACAAAGCACACCAGGATTTATACTAGTTCGGACCTCCCGTCCTACATCCAGTCCCAAAGCTCCTCTTCGGAATTCGACTATCAAACACCCTCACTTCGCCCAGTGGAATAGGCTAGGCTACAAAAGCTTGTTCTTGTCAAGTGTGTGTTCTATAACACGAATATTGACTATAAGCAAAAATGCTTCCAATATATATATAGAAGATATTGATTGAAGAGTTCTGTATATATGGAAGAGTGGAATACAAATATATGATTGCTAGAGATCAAGAATATATCAGAGTATATGAGTAAAGAGCACAAGTAAGTAAGGTGAAATCTTCTCTTGGATTCTTGATGCTATTTATAGTGGTAGAGAGATTCCTTGAGTAGTTGCATCCACTAACAAGAGTTATATGGTCGCTTCTGATGGTGATGAAGAGTTGCAGCGAAGAGGAGCGAAAGTGTCTTTTCAATTGTGGAAGTTGTAATTTGAATGTCAAGACCGGAGTTCAATTTCAGACATCTAGAATATGTCTCATACATCTGGCTCTATATGTTTTTGTATATGGTAGCTTTTCAGAGGTCAGAGTACATTAACTAGACGTCTGATTCTGTCTGGTTTGTGATCCGGAGGATTCATTCAGACGTCTGGCTAGTGCACCCAGACGTCTAATCTTGTGCATGTTGCTTTTCTTGTATCTGTGTCATTGCTCTTCTGATTCTATCGACTTGTAGCTTCTTGATATGTTCTTTGAGTCTTGTTCTTGTCTCTTTAGTGATGTTGCTTTAGCAATTACCTATGAATAGAAATATATATATGCATATTCGATTTCCATTGTATAGTTGTTGTCATCGAAACCATAGAATTGATTTCCTAACAGAGATTTCTAAACGCTCGACCAAGGAAAACGGACATGATATTGAATTATTGAGAGTTTGGCAAACTAAATATTTTATCTAGGGTTATATTTTATTGTATAAAGGAATAATTTTAAAAACTTTATATAGCTATAGAGTGTGCTTGATTGAATATGATAATATTTATTTATTATCACAATTATTTGTTCAGTTATGCTTAACTAAATTAGAAGCATTGACTGTTATTTGATAGTTGTGAATTTGTGCTTGGTTTATTTAGGAGCATTTATCGCTTTGATTTAAAATGAACTTTTTATGAATTAATTTTCACAATTTGACTATAAGGTATTCGGAGAAGTGTTAAGTTAAAATTCACGTTTTAATAAATGGTGGGTTAAAGATTAAACTTTAATAAAAAGTTGTTTAATATAATCCAAGTAGTAGAATAAGACCTTTAGGAAATAAATATTTGAGAAAATTCTATTATAATACAGAAGAGTTATTATAATACAAGAAGAATTTTTTATACAAACGAAATTTTATGTAAATTTAGTTTGTAAAATATGCTTAAAAAGAATTTTTGATTCTAAATCCCCAATTTTGTGAAAATAATTTTAGAAAGGATTTTTGAGAAATGAAATGGTAGTGTTTTAGGAAGTAATTGAAAGTAAAAATATTTTGGAATGTAAATTTTTAAATGGAATGCATTTCCCTTAGGATAATTAGAAAGAAATAGTTTCAATTAGTTTTGTGGTAATCTGAATAATCTTCTAAGTGACAATTAGATGTTTTCTAAGGCAAACATTGTAGAGTATATAGTAAATTATTCTCTTTATCATTGTGCGATCGAAATGAGTTCAAATCCAAATAAACCCAAAGTGAATTTTAGTAAAAAAAATTGTTTGAATTTATTATATATATAAAATATACATAGTATGCTTTCGATGATGAGTTTTGAAATTAAAAATTGGGAATTTAATTTTAAGTTTCCTTAAAGGGAATTAGTTTGACAATAAAAAGTATTCTAATAACACTACAACAAAACTCATTTTTTACAGCAAATAGTGCCAGCGTGTATAAGACAAATCGGTTAAAAGTTATTTTGAGCGGGTTATTTTTAATTCCGAAATGACGAAATTTTAAAGTGGGTTTGAAATTTTCGTTGGAACGCTGTGAATGTTTAGGGTTCCTATCCAAAACATTTGCCGCCACTCAATTTATTATGCTTGGTAAAAGAATTTTTGTTTACCCTCTCGTCTTAATTTTACCCTTCTCTCATTTCCCTTTCTTAGATTTCCTCCTTGCCCTAACTTCCCGTGTTATAGTAATTTCTCTTCCAGGTACGTCAATTGAATTAGAAATTTATATAATTTATCTCCTTTTTTAAAAGTTTTTGGATTATCGCATACTAATTCCATTTCCGTTAGAACATTGACTGTAGAAGATATGAATCAGATGTGATGTATAAGTTTTATTCAAACTTCGATTCAGACGTGGAGTTTTATATTTGATTCAAACATCGATCTCAAGTACTTGTTACTAAGTCGAATTGTTCTGATTTTGATTTTAAAGTTTTTAGGTTTTAATCTGATGTGGCTTTTTTTCCATTTGCTAAAACAAGTACTAATGATTATTTTTCCCATTTATTTCGAAATCTCAGGTACTCATGTCAGTTGATTAAACTAAAGACTTTCACTCCATTTATCTATGGTTTAAAATATAGATAGCCTGCCAATGATTGCAGTGGTTTTGTATCATGTATGGACATCATAGATTAAGCATATATAGCATCACATATGAAATACATCAGTTATATATATGTTTAAAATCTTATGTGAATCGACTAACTCATATAGACTTATTGTTACCTTGCTTAAATCTTAATCATGAACAAACAAATTTGCTAATTTTATTGCCTTCTAATAGTTTCTTGACCTAACTTTAGAGCCAATGGATTATTACTTTTAAGATAGGCCACGGGTGTAGAAATATATAATGATTGGAATTAGTGACCCAACTAATTACAAGCTTATGTTGCACTTTCTTTGCATTTTGCTCTATTTTCTTTTCAACAAGTTAGAATGTGGGTACCTATTAAGCTTAAACATATATGCATACTCCTTAATAATAATAACTTTAGCTTGTTCATTAAATTTACTAAGACGTTGAAATTTATCGTATCAACAATTATTTGGATCTTATTTAGTACAATATTTTTAGCTTTTAATTGTTCTTTCTATTTGATAAAGCTTAGCAGTGAACACTTTGACCCATAAGTATATCTTGTGTTGTTGGTTTTGTCCCATTTATTATTCTCTCTAGAAAATTTTTAGAATTGGCAATTTATGATGGAACTTCTCTTTGGTAAAGTCAACGAAGACTACATACGACATGATTTCTTTTTTTCAACATGAGTCTGTAAGGCCTTTACCATGAGTATGTGCTTGATTATGTTTTGGATGTCACTCTTTTTACTTTAACCAAATGTGACTTTGCTTTTTAGCACTTGGGAGAATCAGTTGCTTGCTTGTATGTTTTAAGTTTGACTGAAATTTTTAAAGTGATTATTTTTCTCAATTATTTTCCTTATTAATGCATTCATACTATGATCGGTGACGTTTTTGAAGCAACTGGTTGCAATGATATCATTTTTTAATTAGAGAGGTCATTATATACATCATTCCTTACTGACGGTCTATTTATGTTGATGGAAATCAATGTTTCCTAAAGACAGTCATATATCGGTCATTTATAGGTTAAGTGAATTTAATTCTTTAACAGTTAAAAAAGGATTATGTTATAAAAAACAATCCATCTACCATATTTTTATGTATATATACATAGTTGGGAGACAAATATGTACATGTATGTATGCAATGTAATGAAAATTATCATAATGTGTGTATCAGAGCCGACACTCCACGGAGACCTATGGAAAATCAAATACGTAGTTGTTCCAACCAGTGTTCGTTGGTGAAGACCGAACTATTTGGATATACAAAGCTGAATAATACTTTGAATCCAAAAATGTTTTCTCAACTATACATGTTTAGTTAGCCTCATTCGGCTAGAAGGAATCGCACTACTATAACTTGGGATGATTTCATTAAGGATGTGCAGCACCGATTTGGACCCACCGAGTTGAATGATCCATCCGAAGCTTTTACAAGGCTTAAGCAGACCTCCATAATAGATATTTATCAAGAGGATTTTGAGCACCTACCCCAACTCATTTACTATTTACCTAACAAACATTTGATTTGTTGTTTTTTTACTGGGATAAAAGATGAAATCCATCTTAATGTTAAAATTAAAAAAAATCTATTCGAAGCAATTCGAGTGGCTAAATAAGTACAGTGAGTGCTGTTTTTTATTCTCCACAATGCAGGCCATGATGGTCCGAAAATTCTTGAAATTGATATCATCTGATGTACTTCTCATTTCCATGTAAGGTTGGCAGTGAACACTCTATAAGGTGAGGAAATCATAATATTTGGTCTTCTATATGGATTCTTGGTACTTATATTTTGAGCATTTCATTAGCTTCTTATTTTGTAAAACTTTGGAGTAACACGTACATGTTTCAACATATTGGTGTGAGTAATGACTTGTGTATCCAAAAATCAGATGAAAACTATTGGAACCATGTTAAAAACAATAAAGATCAAGTAGGATGGAAAATTATTGGAACCATGTTAAAACGATAAACATCAAGTAGGATGGAATTGGTTCAAGAGAGTTGATCAAACAATTGTGAATTGTAACAATGATCGATGTTAATTATGTAAACCTTATTTTAAAAGGACGGTTGGATTTTAAATGTGTTCAACTTATGTGATGTTATGTGAACAATGCAGTAGCAGCACACCAGCATTATCACAAAGTTGTAGATTATACTCAATTGAATCTAATAAAGTGGATGAACCTTTAAAGTTGAGGAAGCAGAGACTGTCAAAACTACACCTCCCCTTTTAGAGAAGGTAAACTTCATAATCTTGTTCTTTATGAAGTGTTATTTGCGTTTAATGCTATGTTGATATATATTGTATGTTTATTTGCTTGTACTTGGAGGGAATAGCTTTGTTGGATCACACATTTACAGGAGGCTTATGAGTGTGGTGCATCTGTTTCAAGCTTAAGCAGGTATTTACATTCATATAAAAGAGGCATATGGTCACACTGGCCATGCCATTATTTTACTACACTTTACTTTTGTTGTTAGTCCTACTCAAGTCATGGCTTGATTTTATATAGCATATCTGTCCTCTACCTATATTAGAATTTTCTTCAGAAAAATCTTTAAACATTACGCTGCTGTTTATAAGCAGATGCAATAGTATGCCATACAAATTCCTACTAATCGATGTTAGGCATTATTGTACCATTTACAACAGAGTACATATTTTATGTTAGTAGTTTTACCATTAAACAATTATTACAATAAAAGGTAAAAAAAATGCATTATTATTACAATAAAAGGTAAAAAAATAAAGCATTCTCAAATCCTAGCTATTTGTAATGCCTAGATAGACACATATGTCATTGATTGTACAAATGTTTCTAGAACTTGCTTTGTATTCACGGTGAATAGGACTTGTGTTTACTAAAGGATATTAAGGTAAAATAATAAAATTACTACAAAAGGTTGTAAATAAATATGAAGCACAAGTGCTATATGCCTAAAAGGCAAAAATAGAAAGTCAAACAGGTAAATTAAGAAAAGGAAAAAGGAGAAATATACATAGAAAGGATGCTTAAGATACCATGATCTGATCAATAAGGCAATAAATAACTCTGCAAAAGATAAGACAACATACGAATGGGTTTATGTGCACACACATGCATGAGTAGGTGTGTGTGGCATGCCCCGGTGCTCATGAGATCTGTGAGTAGCCTATAGATAATGCGTATATGTTTTTAACGAATTATTTGTTGTATGATACGTGGTATATATCAATGAATTAAGGGGTTAGCATATGTGATAGGGTGATATATTAATCTTGATCAGAACAAGATGAAGCTAATGAAACCTAACTGATAGTAGCGACTAGCTACATAAATCATAATTCCAAAATACTCATGTTTTAGAGCTACTGGCAATAGACGCTCTAGAGTTGTCGAAATCTCTTATCAGATTAACTGATAGTCTAAAATATTCACCCCTGCATTTGGTTTAGCCTTGAAGAAAAACCATTTTTTCATGTACAAACTTGACAGTGCTCTCCTTTTTCAGGAGTTCCTCATCAAAGATAACTTTGTTTCTAGGGCATCAGATCCTTCAGTGGATATAACATGAAATCACTATGTATAACAAGTACTAATCAATTTGTCTTTTATCTTGGGCCACTAAGAAATTTAGCCGGCTATCAAAGAAGAATATTAAATATCCATGAACCCCATAAGAGTGTACAAATGTTCCCATGTAGGTTTGACAATCTCGCTACCACAAAAAAGACTAGACATCTCTTCGTTACTCCTTGCACAACATATTTGATACCACCAGAATGTTCATCTTCTTTACACACATAAGATATTATTGTAATTCATGAGTTTGCTTCAAATAAATTATAGTTATAGCTATATGGCATTTGGAACTTCATTTATTGCATAGTTTAAAGAAGTCACAATGAAGTTCACCTCTTCCACATTGCCTAGCTGCATAAAAAGAAAAGTGATCCTTTGACCATGATTTGAAATAATTACGCTACAACTGATTTCTTTGGTATGGTCTTTTTCCAGACAGAATTGGTGAGCTGCCAAAGCTTGTAGAAGACATTATTCAAACATCAATCAAGACAGGACCTGGAGGTGCAACAAGGTTAGCACAAGGTATTCAAGCTGTTATTGGTGTCGGTGGAGAGTGGCTTAATGACTTGTCAAAGGTCTGATATGTCATTTGTTTTTTCGATGAAGAATATAAATTTCTTCATGGATTTCATGATGGCGTTTCATATCATAAACTAGCACTAAATTATGGCAAATAGAATAATGAAGATGACTCTTCTCTTTTGGATCATATCATCACCCCTTTAAAGCGTATGCCTTTTCATGATTTTAGTAGATCCTTAATATCATCCTCTTCTAATTTGTTTATGGATGCAATATATCGAAAGTAGTCGTTTTCATTATACAATTAATTAGTAAAAGAATCAAACAATGGTGGTAGTAAAGTTAGTGTCAGCTATGTACAAAGCTCAATATAATTGTAAGCATAACGAAGAAGCCAGTGAGTCAAAAATTGAGAATACATTTTGGTAATCACAGCAGAATTGAATTTCATGGCACGTTGTTTAGAAATTTCGTGTATGAATTTTGAACCTTCAGTTTTCTAAAACTATAACTTGAAGTTTTCTCTTTTTTGTTTATTTTTTCGTTTTCTATCATATTTATATTTACATATGTGACTTAGAATAACAATAAGATACTCTAATTTTGTGCAGATAACAAATGATTCTGCCAACCTCCCACTCAACTATAGCTTGGATTATTTTCTCCTGTCCATCTGCGAAGATTGTTTGAGAGAATGGGTGCAACTTATATTAAGTTGGGTCAGGTATGATGCTTTACAAGTTGGCACCATACTAAATTTATTACTTAGTAGCTACAAGAATTCAATACGGTCACCAGATATGCCTTATTGTTGAGCATAAATACACACGAGAGCAGTTTCTACTGGGGAAATAAATATCCTAAAGCTTCCGATAAAAATTTTCTTCGAGCTAATTCGCTGCACTTCTAATTTTTCCTAGCCATTCCAGACATTCATGACTGTCAAATATCTTAGTTTATAATAAAAGTTGGGGTTTTGGATTGGGGGGTTTGATATCAACCATTAATGCTACTTGTTCTTGGGCAATTATTTCTCATAGATGTTGCCCAAGCAATCAATATTACTTTTTATAATATCAAAGCTGCCAAGATACTTGATTGCTTCTCAGTTTTGCCTGGCATGTAACATTAAGTTGCACACTGCTAATGCAAATAGTCTAGTTATATGGGAATGTTTTTGCCCATTTTGAGTATTCTGCATTTGATTGATTTCTTTTGACTTACTCATATAATACCCCCAAACATATGCTTACAATTGCACTCTCTTACTACACGACATAGTCTGATGTTTAGAATATGGATCTCTAATATTAAAACTGGTAGCATACTAAAGAAATATTTATATGAAGTAAATAGAAGGTATTAGATACTTTCTCCTTGTCCAAAACTCTTGAAACTACAAAATTTAACCACTAGACACACACATATATACTAATAATAAGAACTTAGCCTATACAGTTTTCCTGCTTTATCTTTTAAATACCTCTTCATGATTTGAGGAGGGAAGCCATGCACATATTAGTGCACTCTACTCCCGTTCGAGCCAGACCGAATCAGGATTATATGATGTCGGATCCAATATATTTTGGATGGTTTTTTTAACACACATGACAATTGTATATGGATGCATCCCTAGAAATTAACAGTCAATTTCGACTGTTGAAATGTCAACAATAATATGTTGGATAGAGAGGAACTGTAGGCAGTAACAGTCATATTTCTACTGTAAGCACATTTATGGCTAGATATTCATTTAGGCAAGGACTAATAGTAATAAAATCGCTATAAGAAAACACACTATTTATGGCAACAGTTTACGCCGCTTTTGACTTCGATGCAATCAAGTGGAACTAAAATTAATATTGTAATGTATGAAACGCTGTTTTATAAAAGAAGGAAACCAATTAGTTTAAGCGGCAAACTAAAAACACGTTCCTCATCTTCTCATTTCCCTCACTTCGTCTCTTTCATAGGAAATCCACAATAACCTGGTGCATTGCCGTGTTTTCTGGCTGCAAAGTTTTTTGAATTACTTTTTAGCTAAAAAGTTATTATATAAATATTTTTTATTTCTATTTGCATCTCAAAACTGATATGTAGTTGGCAGGCTCTGGAGGTGAAATATCGATGCAGGCTTTGTTCCAGACTATACACAATAAGATGTGAGGTAACTATATATGACTATAACAGTTTCATATTTCACATTTTACTTTCCTGTCTACTGTATCAAAATTTGTTTTCTTTACTTATTTCCTTAAGTCAGTTTAATTTATGAAAAGTTCTCTACATGGATAGATAAATTTTCACTTTCCATCACCAGCCAAATAAAATCGTAATAGGGAACATCCATTATGGTTTTTGGTGGGATGATCTCAGTCTGTAGTCAACTTTATTCCAGTTTGAAAAGTAACAAGTGGTTTAAAATATTTTGTCTACTGAACCTTCAAACCTTCATATAGAATAATTTTGAGTGAATTCTGTGAGGATTTGAATGTAGACTGAGATCATCCCACCAAAACCATAATGGATGTTCCTATTATGATTTTATTTGACTAGCGATGGAAAGTGATAATGTATTTATCCATGTAGAGAACTTTTCAAAAATTAAACTGACTTAAGGAAATAGGTAAAGAAAACAAATTTTGATACAATAGACAGAAAAGTAAAATGTGAAATACGAAACCGTTATAGTCATATATTACTACCTCGCATCTTATTGTGAATAATCTAAAACAAAGCATGCATCGATATTCCACCTCCAGAGCCTGCCAACTACATATCAGTGTTGAGATGCAAATAGAAATAAAAAATATTTATATAATAACTTTGTAGCTAAAAGGTAATTCAAAAAAATTTGCAGCCAAAAAACACAGTATTGCACCTATTTATTGTGGATTTTCTATGAAAGAGATGAAGTGAGGGGAATGAGAAGATGAGAAACGTGTTTTTAGTTTGCCGCTTAAACTAATTGGTTTCCATCTTTTATAAAACAACGTTTCATACATTATAATATCAATTTTAGTTCCGCTTGATTGCATCGAAGTCAAAAGCGCCGCAAACTGTTGCCATAAATAGTGTGTTTTCTTGTAACGATTGCTATTACTATTAGTCCTTGCCTAAATGAATATCTTAGCCATAAATGTGCTTACAGTAGAAATATGACTGTTACCGCCTACAGTTCCGTCTCTATCCAACATATTATTGTTGACATTTCAACAGTCGAAATTGACTGTTAATTTCTAGGGATGCATCCATATACAATTGTCATGTGTGTTAAAATAACCATCCAAAATATATTGGATCCAACATCATATAATCTTGTTCGGTTTGGCTCGAACGGGAGTAGAGTGCACTAATATGTGCATGGTTCCCCTCCTAAAATCATGAAGAGGTATTTAAAAGACAAAGTAGGAAAACCGTGTAGGCTAAGTTCTTATTACTAGTACATAAGTCTCTGTGTGTGTGTGTATGTGTCTAGTTGTTAAACTCTGTAGTTGAAGAGTTATGGACAAGGAGAAAGTATCTAATGCCTCCTATTTACTTCATACAAAAATTTCTTTAGTATGCTCTAGTTTTAATATTAGAGATCCATATTCGAAACATCGAACGGTGTCATGTAGTAAGAGAGTGCAGTTGTAAGTATATGTTTAGGGGTATTACATGAGTAAGTCAAAAGAAATCAATGAAATGCAGAATACTCAAAATGGGAAAAAATATTCCCATATAACTAGACTATTTGCGTTAGTAGTGTGCATCTTAGTGTTACATGCCAAGCAAAACTGAGAAGTAATCAAGTATCTTGGCAGCTTTGATATTATAAAAAGTAATATTGATTGCTTGGGCAGCATCTACGAGAAATAATTGCCCAAGAACAACTAGCATTAACGGATGATATCAAAACCCCCCTAACTCAAAACCCCAACTTTTATTATCAACTAAAATATTTGATAGTCCTGAATGTCTGGAATGGCTAGGAAAATTTAGAAGTGCAGCGAATTAGCTTGAAGAAAATTTTTGTCGGAAGCTTTAGGATATTTATTTCTGCTCTCGTGTGTATTTGTGCTCAACAATAAGGCATATCTGGTGACTATATTGAATTCTTGTAGCTACTAAGTAATAAATCTAATATGATGCCAACTTGTAAAACATCCTACCTGACCCAACTTAATATAAGTTGCACCCATTCTCTCAAACAATTTTCGTAGATAGACAGGATAAAGCAATCCAAGCTGTAGTTGAGTGGGGAGGCTGGCAGAATCATTTGTTGTCTGCATAAAATTAGAGTATCTTATTGTTATTCTAACTCACATATGTAAATATAAATACAATAGAAAACTTAAAAACAAACAAAAAAGGGGAAAACTTCAAGTCATAGTTTTAGCTAAAGTTTCAAAATTCATACATGAAATTACTAAAAAACGTGCCATGAAATTCAGTTCAGCTATGATTACCAAAATGTATTCTTAATTTTGACTCACTGGTTTCTTCTTTATGCTCACAATTATATTGAGCTTTGTACGTAGCTGAAACTAACTTTACTACCACCATTGTCTAATTCTTTTACTAATTAATTGTATAATGAAAACGACTAATTTCGATATATTGCACCCATAAACAAATTAGAAAAGGATGATATTAAGGATGTACTAAAATCATGAAAAGGCATAAGCTATAAAGGGGTGATGATATGATCCAAAAGAGAAGAGTCATCTGTACTATTCTATTAGCCATAATTTAATGCTAGTTTATGATATGAAACGCCATCATGAAATCCGTGAAGAAATTTATATTCTTCATCGAAAAAAGAATGACATATCAGACCTTTGACAAGTCATTAAGCCACTCTCCACCGACACCAATAACAGTTTGAATACCTTGTGTTAGCCTTATTGCACCTCTAGGTCCTGTCTTGGTTGATGTTCAAATAATGTCTTCTGCAAGCTTTGGCATCTCACCAATTCTATTTGGAAGAAAGACCATACCAAAGAAATCAGTTATAGTGTAATTATTTCAGATCATAGTCAAAGGATTGCTTTGCTTTTAATGCAGCGAGGCAATGTGGAAGAGGTGAACTTCATTGTGGCTTCTTGAAACTATACAATAAATTAAGTGTCAAATGCCATATAACTATAAATGTAATTTATTTAAAGCAAACTCATGAATTACAATAATATCTTATGTGTGTAAAGAAGATGAACATTCTGGTCGTATCAAATATGTTATGCAAGGAGTGACGAAGAGATATCTCGTCTTTTTTATGGCAGTGAGATTGTCATAGCTACATGGGAACATTTGTACACCTTATGGGGTTCATGGATATTTAATATTCTTCTTTGATAGCTGGCTTAATTTCTTGGTGGTCCAAGATAAAAGACAAATTGATTAGTACTTGTTATACAAAGTGATTTCATGTTATATCCACTGAAGGATCTGATGCCCTAGAAACAAAGCTATTTTTGATGAGGAACTCCTGGAGAAGGAGAGAATTGTCAAGTTTGTACATGAAACAACAATTTTTTTTCAAGTCTAAACCAAATGAACGGGTGAATATTTTAGATTATCAGTTAATCTAATAAGAGATTTCGACAACGCTATAGCGTCTATTTCCAGTAGCTCTATAACATGAGTATGATAGAATTACGATTTATGTAGCTAGTCGCTACTATCAGTTTGGTTTCATTAGCTTCATCTTGTTCTGATCAAGATTAATATATCACCCTATCACATATGTGAACCCTTTAATTCATTGACATATACCACGTATCATACAACAAATAATTCATCACAAACATATACGCATTATCTGTAGGCTACTCACAGATCTCATGAGCATCCAGGCATGCCACACACACCTACTCATGCATGCGTGTGCATATACACCCACTCGTACGTTGTCTTGTCTTTTGCAGAGCTATTTATTGCCTTATTGATCAGATCATGGTGCCTTAAGCATCCTTTCTATGCACGTTTCTCCTTTTTCCTTCTCTTAATTACCTGATTAACTTTCTTTTTTTGCCTTTTAGACATATAGCACTTGTACTTCATATTTATTAACAACATTTTGTAGTAATTTTATTATTTTACCTTAAAATCCTATAGTAAACACAAGTTCTATTCATTGTGAATACAAAGCAAGTTGTAGAAACATTTATATAATCAATGACATATGTCTCCATCCAGGCATTGTAAATAACTAGGAATTAAGAACGCTTTATTTTTTGACCATTTATTGTAATAATTGTTTGCTGTTAAAACTACTAACATAAAATATATAATCTGTTGCAAATGGTACAATAAAGTCTAACATCCATTATTAGGAATTTGTACGACATACTATTGCATCTGCTTTTGAACAGCAGCGCAATGCTTAAAGATTTTTCTGAAGAAAATTCTAGTATAGGTAGAGGACAGTTATGCTATATAAAATCAAGCTACGGCTTGAGTAGAACTAACAACAAAAGTAAAGTGTAGTAAAATGAAGGCATGGCCAGTGTGATCATATGCCTCTTTTATACGAATATAAATACCCGCTTAAGCTAGAAACAGATATAACACGCACGTAAGCCTTCCTGCAAATGTGTGATCCAACAAAGCCATTCCCTCTGTACAAGCAAATAAATAAACAATATATATCAACATAGCAGTAAACACAAATAACACTTCATAAAAAACAAGATTATGAAGTTTACCTTCTCTGAAAGGGAAGGTGTAGTTTTCAACTGTTTCTGCTTCCTCAACTTTAAAGGTTCATCCACTTTATTAGATTCAATTGAGTATGTACTCCAACTCTGTGATAATGTTGGTGTGTTGCTGCTGCATTGTTCACATAACATCACATAAGTTGAACACATTGAAAATCCAACCATCCTTTTAAAATAAGGTTACATAATTAACATCGATCATTATCACAATTCATAATTGTTTGATCAACTCTCCTGAACCGATTCCATCCTACTTGATCTTTATCGTTTTTAATATGGTTCCAATAAGTTTCCATCCTACCTGATCTTTATTGTTTTTAACATGGTTCCAATAGTTTTCATCTGATTTTTGGATACACAAGTCATTAATCACACCAATATGTTGAAACGTGTATTAGTTACTCCAAAGTTTTACAAAATAAGAAGCAAATGAAATGCTCAAAATATAAATACCAAGGAGCCATACAGAAGACCAAATATTATGGTTTCCTTACCTTATAGAGTGTTCTCTGCCAACCTTGCATGGAAATGAGAAGTACATCAGATGATACCAATTTCAAGAATTTTCCGACCATCATGGCCTGCATTTCGGAGAATAAAAAACAGCGCTCACTATACTTATTGAGCCACTCAAATTGCTTCGAATAGATTATAAGTTTTTTTAGTTTTAACATTAAGATGGATTTCATATTTTATCCCAGTAAAAAAACAACAAATCAAATGGTTGTCAAGTAAATCATAAATGAGTTGGGATAGGCGTTCAAAATCCTCTTGATAAATAGTTATTGTGGAGGTCTACTTAAGCCTTGTAAAAGCTTCGGATGGATCATTCAACTTGGTGGTCCAAATCGACGCGACACATCTTTAGTAAAATCATCCCAAGTATAGCAATGCAATTCCTTCTAGCCGAAATGAGGCTAACTAAACATGTATAGTCGAGAAAACATTTTAGAATTCAAAGTATTATTCAGCCCTGTATATCCAAATAGTTTAGTCTTCACCAACGAACACTAGTTTTGGAATAACTACATATTTGATTTTCCATAGGTCTCCGAGGAGTGCCAGCTCTTATACACACATTATGATCATTTTCATTACATTGGATACATACATATACATTTTTGTCTCCCAAATATATGTATATACACATAAAAATATGGTAGATGGATTGTTTTTTATAACATAATCCTTTTTTAACTGATATAGAATTAAATTCGCTTAAGCCATAAATGACCGATATATGATTGTCTTTAGGAAACATTGATTCCCATTAACATAAATAGACCATCAGCAAGAAATGATGTATATAGTGACTTCTCTAATTAAAAAATGATATCATTGCAACCATGTTGCTTCAAAAACATCACTGATCGTATTATGAATGCATTAATAAGGAAAATAATTAAGCAAAATAATCACTTTTCAAATTTCAGTCAAAACTAAAACATACAAGCAAGCAGCCGATGCTCCCAAGTGCTAAAAAGCAAAGTCACGTTTGGTTAAAGTAAAAAAGAGTGACATCCAAAACGTAATCAAGCATATACTCATGGTAAAGGCCTTACAGACTCATGTTGAAAAGAAAGAAATCATGTTGTATGTAGTCTTCGTTGACTTCACCAAAGCGAAGTTCCATCATAAATTGCCACTTCTGAAATTTATCTAAAGTGAATAATAAATAGGACAAAACCAACAACACAAGATATAGTTATGTGTCAAAGTGTTCACCGCTAAGCTTTATCAAATAGAAAGAACACAATCAAAAACTAAAATTATTGTACTAAATAAGATCCAAATAATTGTTGATAAGATAAATTTCAATGTCTTAGTTAATTCAATGAACAAGCCAAAGTTATTATTATTGAGGAGTATGCATATATTTTTAAGCTTAATAGATACCCACATTCTAACTTGTTGAAAAGAAAAAAGAAAAAAATGCAAAGAACATTTGTGTAGTACAACATAAGCTTGTAATTAGTTGGGTCACTAATTCCAATCATTATATATTTTAACAATCATGGCCTATCTTAAAAGTAATAATCCATTGGCTCCAAAGTTAGATCAAGAAACTATTAGAAGACAACAAAAGTAGCAAATTTGTTTGTTCATGTATCAAAGATTTAAGCAAGGTAACAATAAATCTATATGAGTTAGTCAATTCACGTAAGATTTTAAACATACATATAACTGATGTGTTTCATATGTCATGCAATATATGCTTAATCTATGATGTCCATACATGATACAAAGCCACTACAATCATTGGAAGGCTATCCATATTTTAAACCACTAATAAATGGAGTGAAAGTCTTTAGTTTAATCAAGTGACATGAGTACCTGAGATTTCGAAATAAATGGGAAAAATAATCATTAGTACTTATTTTAGTAAATGGAAAAAAGCCACATCAGATTAAAACCTAATAATTTTGAAATCAGAATCAGAACAATTCGAATTAGTAACGAGTACTTCAGATCGATGTTTGAATCAAATCTAAAAATCCACATCTGAATCGAAGTTTGAGTAAAACTTATACATTACATCTGAATTATATCTTCTACAGTCAATGTTCTAACAGAAATGGATTCAGTATGTGGTAATCCTAAAACTTTTGAAAAAGGAGATAGATTATATAAATTTCTAATTCAATCGACATATCTCGAAGAGAAATTACTGAAGCACACAAAGTTAGGGAAAGGACGAAATCCAAGAAAGGGAAATGAGAGAAGGATAAAATTAAGACGAGAGGGAAAACAAAAATTCTTTTGCCAATATAATAAATTGAGTGGCGACAAATGTTTTGGATAGGAACCCTAAACATTCACATCGTTCCAACGAAAATTTCAGACCCACTTTAAAATTTCATCATTTCGGAATTAAAAATAACCTGCTCAAAATAACTTTTAACTGCATTTGTCTTGTACGCGCTGACACTATTTGCTGTAAAAAAATGAGTTTTGTTGCAGTTTGTTTTGATAAATATTATTTTTCCCTTAAATAGGATATGAGGTAATTTAACATAGGTAAATTGAGTTGAATTGGATAATAAAGTTTGATAAACATTGTTTTATTAAAATCATAACTTTTGTCTAAAAACATTTAAGTAGTGTAAACCATTTGCTTATTGGGTCAACCCATAAATATCTTCCATTTTAACACTCTAAGCTAAAGAGGTCGAGAGGTTGACTCAGTTTTCAAAAACCCAAATGTTGATTAGATCTCCACCTAAATTGTGAAAAGTAAAATAAAATTTATATGTACTCGTAGGATATAGAAGAGCATTATACAAGTAAATAAAGTGGAAATAAGTTATTATTTGATGTTTTACAAAGAAACTACTTTATAAAATATTTTTACACTTAGGTGAGAATTTATGAAATAATGCATAAATAATTTTAGTATGGAACAAAATACTAAGTGAAAATTTAAGTGATTCAGAAAAATCCACGTAGTTGAGAAACTATGAATTTAGAATGTAACTTTCCATTTTGTTCGAGTGAGTTTAGATAGCCATCTAGGCAATAAACAAAGGCTAATGAGCAAAACGGCACACCTAGATAATTATTGTCTATATTTTTGGACAATCAAGAAAGTTTTGAACCTAAGTTGAGATTTTTTTGTTAGTCGTTTGACATTTTGAAACGATGTTAAGTGATATGTTTTCCCTTATGGAATTTGATTGACTGCTAATGTTAGTTTATTCCTTCAAGGAGTTTGGTTGATTTGTTCGAATGGAGTTGATTGATTGTATGATCTTATATACTATTGACTATAAAGTTTAAATTTATAGATAAATGATTTTGAATTGTTGTTATTACGGCCTAAATCCTGGTGATTTTTAAAAGGAGTTTTTTAAAGAATTTGGGAAAGAAATGATATTTATTCACTCTAGTTGATGCTTTTGGAGGAACCGGAATACCACTGGATGCTCTATATTATTTTGATTCTAGAGTTTCGACATACTTTATTCGAAGGAATCCGCTCCTCGTCACTTTGGTTTTTGATCTCTAATTTAAATCCGGTCTGGGAAACTTGAAATTAAAATTTTGAATTGAAAAACTCAGGCATTTAGATCTAAATTTATCACTTGAAAATTTTGGATGCATAACATATGTTATAGAATATTCTCCGTGTTTTGCCGTATATGATTGAGACATGGTTGTTGGTTGCACGTAGATTTATATCAGACTAATTTTTGCATGTAGAGTTACATCTATTGCTTTTGTCAACTAGATTCTCTTTTAGAATATGTAAATACAAGGAAGCAAGAGATTTCCACTTGGCTTCTTGCACACCTGCATTTGCATGGAGATAACAAATTACTTGCCAAATTACAAATCAATCACAAAAGGTACATAATAAATTTAGAAAATTTAAATTGGTGGATAATTTTATGCCTCATATATGGAAGGCCACCAACTTTTGTTTTCTTTCGTTGGTTTAGAGCCTGTAGAGATAACTTGTAGTTGTTCCGATCGAGCCACGCAAAGGAGACGCCGGTGAAATATTACGCAAATTTAAGGGTTAAAAAATTTATGAGAAGTTTAGAAAAAAAATTATAACTAAAATTTGATTTTTGATTTTTAACTTGGAATGAATAAATGGAAGGGATTAGTTGGTATAGGTGGGTGAATTTAAAAGACTTGAAAATTTTAGAATCTATTCCAACTAATTGATTTTTGAAAAGTTAATAAGTTTATTAACTCATTTTAATTAATAGTTTTAAAATTAAGGGTTTGGAACATTTTCTGTCTAAGGAATTTCGGGGATGAAATTCATTTAAGGGGAAGAATGTAACAACCCAAAATTTTGGCCATTTGATTTTAAACGTTTAATTAATTTTATATATTTAAATAATTGGATTTTGGCATTTAATAACTTATAATTCAAATATAGGGAATGTTTAAATATTTGAATTGCAAATTAAATCTTAATTAAATGGATTTAATAATTTCATTTAACCCCTTTTAATTAATAAATAATATCGACGAGTTCAATATGTAGATTTACTTTCAAAAATATATAGATCGGATAAATATCAATAATTGGATTGAAAATATAAAATGATATTTAAATCTATGAAATCAGCATTTCGAGCCATTGTCTCGAATTTCGATGAAACCAGTTTCATTAGATCCACAATAAAAAATTATTGTGTGCCTTCGATTTTCAGGGCGATCAGACATATCATTTGGTCGTGCGACGCTTAGAAATTAATTTCAGAAATTTATAATATAATTGGGTCGGAAAAGCTATCTTCTGTATACGACCAAATTAGGCCTCGAGACTAGTTCCACTGCGTTCCTAATAAGGTTATGACATATAGAACGCCTAACGTCACGTCTCTTTTGGAGTTCGAGATTTTCGAACATTTAAAGATGAATATTTTAAATTTAAATAATATATATATGTATATATTCCTTAAATTCATCCATGCTTTCCCCCCCATGCCATACTCCTTATCTAGGCCCATGCCCCCATCACATGGCTGCCATACCTCCTTCTTCTTATATAGTGTTGCCAGTAACCAAGAAAAGAGGATTTTTAAAACTTTAAAATTTAATTAAAATTCCATACTCATTCTAAAATCACAAAACTTGCTCCTGTGAGTCATTGGGTTGGGGGCTTCAATCTACGTATGCTTTGGCGTCGATCGATGTTGTTTTGGGAGGCTCAACCTCAGGGGTTGTAATTAAGGTTGGTTTTTTAGGGGATTTAAGTCATTGATTCGACGAATGGAGCTTCGATTTGGTCTCGGGGTGGTGGAGTGCGGCTTGTCGTCAAAATTTTTGGGTGCGGCTCGCGATTGGGAATTGCGATTTTGGCAGCGACGAAGGGAATCATGGTCAGGTCGCATATTTATTTTTGGCTCCGGAGTTTTCGCCGTGGTGTTTGACGCATAGAGGAGGAGATTTGAAGCTCAAAGGTCAAGATAGAATTGAATTTCATCGAGTTTTGCTCTGTTGCACAGCTTCTTCGTGCACGCGTGTTTGGGTTGGAGTGTCTCTTGTGCACGTTTTTGTTGAGGAAGAAGATGGAGTATGTAACGACCTACAAACCCGTACCCATTGAGTCGACACTATTATCCATCATAATAACTCAAAGTGGATGGAAATACGAACTATTAGGGTTAAAGAAGAAGGAGGTAGAAGAAGAAAATAGAAAACAATATCAGAATCTCAACATCGCAGCGGAACATTATATAATAGTTAAATGACTGATCTTTATACAAAAATACTATATCTATTTATACATTACATCATCAGAGTACAACAAATTCATGCACTCAACTGGATAGTTATCATAACCCGTCCTCACAAACTGACTGTGCAGTTAATCAAACACCGCGGAATATTCATTAAATACGTGTAATATGTCCCGCCATCCAGCTCGTCTCCTGAGCACCACAACATCCTGTCATGTATCTATAATACATGGTCTGACCCGAGCATTATAGTTAAATAACACCCGAGTCGGTCTAGAAAACCAGAGTGAGAAAACACACTCAATTGGATTATTAAAGTTTCGAAAATCCTATGAAATCAAAGGTATCTCGTAAGACCACGCCATAAATAAACATACCGGGTTTTTACCTTACGATAACCAAAACATTTCTTATAAAATCCTCTGATATTATAATAGTGCCTATATACAAATACTTATTCAAATAGCTGAAATTGTTACATTATTAAATTCCAGCAATACTAGGATCTACAAACATAACTGTAAAGGCACATAGGGAGAATGAATTTCCAACTAATGACTAGGCACTAGGGTACCACCTGTCACGGTACCCAGTTTAGACTAGCATACCGAGGATCCACCCCTAAGCCCCCTACAACACAAGGCCGGAGCTACCCCTTACTGGATAGTCTGAATAAGATCATCTCACGGTTGGGATCAGCAACCACCCACAAAGCCGAATAAAAAGGGACCTCTAGACAGGGATGACCTTAGCCTAATTGGTTGCTACCCACTTAGCCTTGCTGTACAACCCCTGATTTTCAGTCATTTCCAGTTGATGAGGTTCGAGGCTCAGCGTTACCCTTCTAGAACATGTTCACTTAGAATGCTCACCGTCCTCTTGACGACGTTCCGAAAGCATTCATCCATACAAGTCCGTTCCGGGTTCAAATGGAACCGAAAGCACTATTCCTACGACATCCATTTTAGAATCACCCTTAGTATTAGTAGCGATTAGCCCTTGCACTTCACTGCTCCATCTTTGAGTCCAAGCTCTTGTCTTCCTCGCGAAAATGTTCAAATCGGATCGAAGTGGTTTTTAGGAAATTAATCCCGATATTGGACTCTTCGAAACGATCAACACATTGGCCAATATTGATAGTCGGTTGTTTAACTATCAAATAGCATTCACAAACAATCATCAGACCTTAATAATTTTCTCAAATTATTTATCTCAAAATATCTTCATAGGATATTTCTCCACCTTTCAATCCTTTGAAAATAGTTTCAAATTACTTTTCTCTTGTGGAAATAAATTTCCACCTAATTGTTTATTTCCACTGAAAAACACCAAGCCTTAATATTTAAACTTTAAAATAATTTAAAAACTTTATCCAAAAATATACTTTAAACATTTAAATTAAAAACTACTTAAAACACTTTATTCAAAATACTAGTTATGAAATTTATAATAATTTCTCATGTAAAACTTAAGCCAAAACAAATCTTAAAATAAAATTTTTGAAATTCTATACATGTTTTTCAAATAAAAACTTTAGCCAAATTGGCTTTAAAATAAAACTACTTTATAAAATATAAATATTAATAATTATCTCTTTAAAACATAATACCAATTAACCTTTTAAAATTATTACTACTATAACTAATTTAATAAATATTCACCTTTAAAATTTTAAACAACTTAAGTAGTAATTTCTCAAAAACATTCTTTTAAAACAACTCTAAAACTTTTAACTTATACTTAAAATTTTGCTTTGAAAACGTACTTGGCTTTTCAGGGAAATACACTTTTCTTTCACGCCTTTAAAAATAAGCCTCTATTTATTTTTAAAACAAATAACCCGTTCCTTTATAAATTCCCATCATGAATTTATACTTCCAAATATCAACCAATATCTTATTTCACTTTATAAACTTAGTTTATAAAATCCATAGTCTCAATCTCCTTTTAAATCTCCATTTCAACACTTAATCGATTTTCAAATCTAACTCCATTTTTAAAATAAATTCCTTTATTTACCCAAATTTATTTTAAAATCCATAAATTTCCAGATTTCACTCCTTTATTATGATTTAAAATCTTATTTAAACTGAAAATACCAATCTCATACTTTATTTCAAAGTTCTTCTTTTATTTTTTTTCCTAAACCATTTAAATCCTGAAATTAAAAATAAATCTTTTATTCCTTTAAATAATATCACTTAAGTTTAAAAACCATTTATCCCCGTTTATTCTAAAATCTCCTTTCCCATACTCGGAATTATTTATTTGAATTTAAAAGCATCTTCTATCCTTTCTCCAATTCATTCTTTAATTATCTAAATTATCTAAAATTATTTTACTTAAAAATTTTCTCTTTTATTTCCCTTCAAAAATCCAATCTTTATATTCAGATAACTTAATATACCCAAATATATTCAATCCAACCATAGCATCCAATATTTCATTTTCCAATATAATCAATAACCTATCATAGATTATCAAATAAACATAGACTATAAAAATAAATTATACCGCTTTGAGGAATCGAGTTGGATCCCTCCAATCTGTTTTCCTACATCCACATATGTTAGTCAACAAATAAAACATCAGTTCCACTTCAAGATGGAACATCAAGGTACAAAGGATCATCTGCTATTATGCGGGGCGCATAGGGTCTTATCCACTATGTAATGCGGGAAATCAATCACTCCAACATATATATATATATATATACACACACACTACTATATATAAGATCACATCCAGACCATTCATACAATCAACCAATAATTTAAATTTAACTATTTAAATTTAAAAGTTAATCCAAATGAGTGAGATTAACTCACATTTGATTTTTGATTTGCAATCCATTCCATCTTGACTTGTTTTTCATGACCTTTGACCTTGTACAAACAATTATATGATTTTTATTAATATTTGAACCAATCGAATAATTAAATTTTCATTTGATAATTTTAATTAACCAGTGATTATTTTAAACTAATAGTTTTAATTTTAAACTAACTCCTTTTAATAAAAATGTTTATGGCAACTAAAATTATTAAATAAGTTTATTAAACAAATTGATTACCATTTAATAATTTTAATTTTAACTAATGATTTAATTTAACAAATAACTAAATTCTAAACTAATTTCCCTTTAAAGATCTTTAGTAACTAAAATAAATTAAAAAGTAATTAAATAAGTTAACCGTCTTAATATTTATTTCTAAATGAAATAGTAAGTGAATATATATATATATATATAAGTATATTTATTCTTTTCTTTTGAAATCACACATGTATATATACTTATAAAATAACTCATGTAGATTCAAAAATCCAACTTAAATAAACTCTTCAACATTTTCAAAATCCCTATATAATTTTTCAAAATCTTATATATATATATATTATCCAAAGAAAATAAAATCCCTTTCTAACCTATATATATATATATATATATATATATATATATATATATATATATCAAAAATAGATCTGCCTTCGAAATGCTTTACAGTAAATTTTTCCAGACTTGACATTTCCACTTATACATATATTTGTAAGAATAAAGACCTGATTTTTAAAAGTCCTATTTTCCCTTCTCTGTATACTTACATGTGTGTATATATATATATCTTCAAATTTTAAGTTGAGAAGAAAAGAAAAGAAAGAAGAAAAAAAGAATGCAGAATAGGTTAGTACCTTTATGGCCCGGACCCCCTTCAAGCACGATCGAACAATGATGTCGCACGCTTGCCGCCTAAAGCCCTTGCCTAGTCGCTCGCCTTCGCTTTCTCGGCTCGAGCTCCTTGTCACGAAGTGGTCGCGACTCAATTTGGGGAAGAGGCTCGACCATCTCTGTCGATTACGATCGAGTGCCCCCATGAACGAAGTGGAACTAGAATTTGAAGAAGACGAAGGAGATGCAGGGGAATCGATCTATAGCCATTTCTTTTTTCATGCTTTAGGAACGAATTGAATAGGAAAGAAGAACCGATGTTCTGCCATTTTTAATTTAAAGCCACCGTTTGATTTTGAACAAAAAAAATGGTTTTCGTTGCAAATGAATCCGATTTTGTTTATATTATCTCTGCTGGTTGATTATTATTTTTTTCAACGCATGCCTTCAGTGAAGACACATGCTTTAAATTATGCTACGTGTATGTATGCCTGCAAAGTAATTATATTATTTATTTTTAAATTTTAAATTCAAATTTAAATCATCTCGATTTTCGCAACACACAATCTCTATCTCCTATCGAGGCGTGCCGCCAGGTGTTTATAATGTTATACCCTTATTTCGTAAGCAATGGAAAAGATTTTGAGGCCTAACTCGATCGTATGGAAAAGATAGCTTTTTGAACCCAGTAATTATATTAAATTTTCGATATAGATTTCAACGCGTTTATCTACCGTATAGCTAAATATCGTTCCAAACACTACGAAAATTGAGATCCGATAATAATACACTATTATAGATGCAATGGAACTGGTTTCGTAGAATTCCAAGACTGTGCCTCGGAAGGCTATTTTTAAATTCAATTTAAACAATATATTTTTAAAACTGAGCAAAACACTTTTAAATTCAAATTGAAAGCTTTCCTTATCTTCAGTATCATTAATATAAATTTTACAAGCTTTCAAATTATTTTTAACAAACTTGGAACTCCCGATTCAACAATTTTCCCAATTTCCAGTTATTAATTCAATATTTACAATATCCAATAAATAGCGATATTTGAAATTCAAGTTAAACTATCGTTCAAATATTTAAAGTCAATTAAATATTTCAATTTCAAATATCCAGAAATTCCACGTCGTCACATTCCTCCCCCTTAAAAGAATTTCGTCCCCAAAATTACTAGTTGAGAGGAATGTTCCAATACCCGTTTACTGTTTTCCCAAAACCAAACAGTTTTAACAATACCCAAACAAACTTTCTATCAAAAACACTATCATTCTTACTAACTTCCTGAATTCATCTATAGGTTCCAAACAATATCACATACTCAACAATTCAAATTTAAATTTAAAATCAAATATAAATTTATCAAAAATCTTCTAGCTCCCTAAATTTTCAAAAAAATTCGCCAGCGTCTCCTTTGCTCTGCTAGCTCGTTACAACTACAAAATGCCTCTACAGACCCCCATATTTCAGAAGAAAACAAAAGGACAAGTGGCTAGATTAGAAAATCATCAAATTTCATATAGAAATTTAAACACGTACCTCTTTGTTGATCAGTCCAAATTTATCTTCTGAAATCAAAAATCCCAATTTATCATTTGCCTTTAACACACTTGTATATCCTATTTAGCAATAATGTCCAACCACAGAATTCAAAATCATTTTATTTACTTCTTTACAAAATTTTCAATATCTATTTTATTCAAGTCCGTACGATGCACATATATCATCCGTACGCAATACCAAATTCGATCGCTCACTCGATCACACAATTTCACTTCCAAACTAGTATTGTTCACCCGACTTCTTAATGCGGGCTCGGATCTGGTCTCTAGATCAGAATCCATCATTCTCCTTGCATAGCCACAAACTATGATAGAGAATTTTCAGAATCAACCAAAAAACCATATCCAGGGTTCGCCGTCGAAAATCAGTGAAAAATCCCAACTCGGATCGATATAATTGTCTCGAAATTCTGTGCTCGAATCTGGATCTTATCGCTATGCGAATAAAATAATATACGTACATCCTACGTATTTATCTCAATTGATTATTAGCCATATCAGTTATCTTTTATTCACGTTTGGTTTTGATTTCCATTCCCTTATTCACAATTATCATCCCACATACCTCTATTAAATCCTTACTCGAATACTTGCTTAATATATTTTTCCAATACAAACTTTTATTTAAGAATTTCACCATTCATTTCTTAAGTTCAACATAAGTATTTTATACACTTCTTATATTCCTCTTCACTTTATCACTTAAGCCTTTATATCTATTTCCATTTAACTTAAGTTTCAATTTCATTTTGCATTTAATTTACCTTCCAATTTTAAATATTGAGTTCAATTCATCTCATCTCAAACAATATTTAATTAATCATTCCTTTAATTAGTTCTACTTACTAATTTATTTTAAATCTCAAACAATTTTTATTTCTAATCTTTAATTATTTTATTCCACTTCGAACCAATTCTTCGACTTCACTTAACTCAATTCAGAATGAATTTGAATATTCAATTTCAGTTCCATTTACTTATAATTTAAATTAAATATCAACCCAAAATTCATTTCTGATTCATTTGCTTACCCATTTAAATCAATTAGTTTACTTACTAATTTTCTCTTCAATCTTTTGTTTTATTTAGTCTAACTTGACAAAATTTTCCATCTCTCACAATACAAAATGAATTTCAACATTCAGTTTTCAATTTCATTTTCTTGCAATTGTAAATTCATTTATTCATTCACAACTTAGTTCCACCTTAATAAATTTTATTTAAGTAACTATTTCACTTAGTCCACTAACTAGATTTAAGTACACTTCGATTTAATTCAAAATTTTAAACTTCTATAAGTTTTCTAAATTTAATTACAGTTCATTCACTAACTTTTTACTTAATTTAATTGGTTTACTCCACTAGCTTATTTTGTTTTCATACTTATTTTAATTTAACTCATCTTATGTTAAATTTTGTTCTAAACAAATTTCAAATTTTATAAGTTAAATAAGATTCCAGAGTTTTAAGTTATTACTTAAATATTCAAAATAAATTTTAAAAACATATATATCCAAATCAATTTATTTCAAAAATCAAACCCAATTTTTCAAACAAATGCTAATCCATAACATCCAGGCAGCAATTTCTTTCTTGGAAACTCGAAAATGAACATCGATGATGCTGCAGTCACTACCGAAGTTATTTTCCAGCGACCGAAAAGAGTTCAATGCTTTTATCTCTTTAAAATCCCTTCAAATATTTTTAAATTTCAAATGCCACCAGATTTCAAATCCAATTCAAAAATATTTTCGAAATAATATCACCATTATTTTCTCAGAAATCCTTGAAAAATCATTTTCAAACCCAAAGGAATTTAAATTTCCCAAATTTCAAAATTTCAAATCCTTTCAATCTATTTTTCAAATATTTCTCTAGAATTCAATTTCGAGTATAAATCACATTAACAATTCACTTTTACAAATCCCATTTGTATATGCATTTATTTCTTAGCCTTTATTTATGGTTTTCAATTTCTTATTCAATTTCCATACATAATGATGATAATTTAATATTATCACTCCCTAACAACCAAGCAACCATGTATAATTATAATAATTTACAGAAAATTATTTCTTTACATACAATAATAATTTGGGTAAAATTATTTCATTTACCCTGCTTTAAAACAATACTGTGTCGGTTTATCTTATTTAACAGTTTAGAAACCCCTATTGATGATATGGCGTTCCACATATTGACCAGAATCTATAAACACTCAACCGATAAGTCAACACAATAAAAAAATTATATTCACTAAAAAATACGCGCTCATATCTATTAATACACCCAAACTCATTCCAAAGTACTATGAACTCGATTTCCAATGAGTAATTCCCACCAAAGCCAAGGTTCTAGCTTAACCTTCAGCTCTGATACCACTGTAACAACCCACAAACCCGTACCCCTTGAGTTGACACTATCCTCGATCATATCAACTTAAAGTGAATGGAAATACGAACCATTAGGGTTAAAGAAAAAGGGGGTAGAAGAAGAAAATAGAAAACAATATCAGAATCTCACCATCGCAACAGAACATTATATAATAGTTAAATACCTTATCTTTATACAAAAAGAACTATATCTGTTTATACATTACATCATCAGAGTACAACAAATTCATAGCACTCAACTGGACAGTTATCGTAACCTATCCTCACAAACTGACTATGCAGTTAATCAAACACATCGGAATATTCATCAAATACGTGTGATACGTCTCGCCATCTAGCTCATCCCCTGAGCTCATCCTATCATGTATCTATGATACCCGGTTTGACCCGAGCATTATAGTTAAATAACACCCGAGTCAGTCTGGAAAACCAGAGTGAGAAAACACACTCAATTGGATTATCAAAGTTTCGAAAATCCTTTGAAATCAAAGGTATATCGTAGGACCACGCCACAAATAAACATGCCGGGTTTTTACCTTACAATAACCAAAACATTTCTTATAAAATCCTCTGATATTATAGTAGTGTCTATATACAAATACTTATTCAAATAGCCGAAATTGTTATATTATTAAATTCTAGCAATACTAGGCTCTACAAATAAAACCCCAAAGGCATGTAGGGAGAATGGATTTTCAACTAATGACTAGGCACTAGGGTACCACCTATCATAGTACCTGGTCTAGATCAGCATACCGAGGATCCCCTCTAAATCCCCTGCAACACAAGACTGAAGCTACCCCTTATTGGATAGTCTGAATAAGATCACCCCACGGTTGGGATCAGCAACCGCCCACACAGCTAAATAAAAATGGACCTCTAGACATGGATGACCTTACCCTAATTGGGTGCTGCCAACTTAGCCTTGCTGCATAACCCTTGATTTTCAATCATTCCCGGTTGATGAGGTTCGAGGCTCAACGTTACCTTTTTAGAACATTTTTACTTAGAATGCTCACCGTCCTCCTGACGATGTTCTGAAAAGCATTCATCCATACAAGTCCGTTTTGGGTTCGAACGAAACCGAAAGCACTATTCCTACTACATCCATTTTGGAATCACCCTCAGGATTAGCAGCGATTAACCCTTGCACTTCACTGCTCCATATTTGACCCCAAGTTCTTGTCTTCCTCACGAAAATGTTCAAACCGGATCGAAGTGGTTTTCGAGAAATTAATCCCGATCCTGGACTCTTCGAAACGATCAGCGCATTCTCCAATATTGATAGTCGGTTGTTTAACTATCAAATAAAATTCACAAACAATCATCAGACCTTAATAATTTTCCCAAAGTATTTATCTCAAAATATCTTCATAAGATATTTCTCCACCCTTCAATTCTTTGAAAATAGTTTCAAATTACTTTTCTCTCGTGGAAATAAATTTCCACCCAATTGTTAATTTCCACCGAAAAACACTAAGCCTTAATATTTAAATTTTAAAATTATTTAAAAAACTTTATCCAAAAATATACTTTAAACATTTAAATTAAAAACTACTTAAAACACTTTATTCAAAATACTAGTTATGAAATTTACAATAATTTCTCGTGTTAAACTTAAGCCAAAACAAATCTTAAAATAAAATTTTTGAAATTTTATACAAGTTTTTCAAATAAGAACTTTAGCCAAACTATCTTTAAAATAAAACTACTTTATAAAATATAAATATTAATAATTATCTTTTTAAAACATAATACCAATTAACCTTTCAAAATTATTACTACTATGACTAATTTAATAAATGTTCACCTTTAAATTTTTAAACAACTTAAATAGTAATTTCTCAAAAACATTCTTTTAAAACAACTCTAAAACTTTTAACTTATACTTAAAAATTTGCTTTGAAAACGTACTTGGCTTTTCAGGGAAATACACTTTTCTTTCACACCTTTGAAAATAAACCACTATTTATTTTTAAAATAAGTTACCCATTCCTTTATAAATTCCCACCGTGAATTTATACTTCCAAATATCCACTGATATCTTATTTCATTTTATAAACCCAGTTTATAAAATCCATAGTCTTAATCTCCTTTTAAATCTCCGTTTCAACACTTAATCAGTTTCCAAATCGATTTTCAAATCTAACTCCATTTTTAAAATAAATTCCTTTATTTACCCAAATTTATTTTAAAATCCATAAATTTCCAGATTTCACTCCTTTATTATGATTTAAAATCTTATTGAAAATACCAATTCATACTTTATTTCAAAGTTCTTCTTTTATTTTTTTCCTAAACCATTTAAATCCTAAATTTAAAAATAAATCTTTTATTCCTTTAAATAATATCACTTAAGTTTAAAAATCCATTTATTCCCATTTATTCTAAAATCTCCTTTCCCATACTCAGAATTATTTATTTGAATTAAAATCATCTTCTATCCTTTTTCCAATTCATTCTTTAACTATCCAAATTCTCTAAAATTATTTTACTTAAAAATTTTCTCTTTTATTTCCCGTCAAAATACAATCTTTATATTTTGATAACTCGATATAACCAAATATATTCAATCCAACCATAGCATCCAATATTTCAATTTCCAATATAATAATTAACCTATCACAGATTATCAAATAAACATAGACCATAAAAATAAATTATACTACTTTGAGAAACCCAGTTGGATCTCTCCAACCTATTTCCCTGCATCCGTAGATGTTAGTCAAAAAATAAAATATTAATTCCACTTCAAGGTGAAATATCGTGGTATAAAGGGTCATCCGCTATTATGCGGGGCGCATAAGGTCTCATCCGCTATATAATGCGGAAAATGAATCACTCCAATATATATACATACATACACACACACACACACACACACACTACTATATGTAATATCACATCCAGACCATTCAAACAATCAACCAATAATTTAAATTTAACTATCTAAATTTAAAAGGTAATCCAAATGTGTGTGGTTAACTCACCTTTGATTTTTGATTTGCAATCCATTCCATCTCGACTTGTTTTTCGTGACCTTTGACCTTGTCTAAACAAGTCTATGATTTTTATTAATATTCGAACCAATCGAACAATTAAATTTCCATTTGATAATTTAAATTAACCAGTGATATATTTTAAACCAATTGTTTTAATTTAAACTAACTCCTTTTAATAAAATTGTTTTTGGCAACTAAAATAATTAAATAAGTTTATTAAACAAATTGATCACCGTTTAATAGTTTTAATTTTAACTAATGATTTAATTTAACAAATAACTAAATTATAAACTAATTTCCCTTTAAAGGTCTTTAGTAGCTAAAATAAATTAAAAAGCAATTAAATAAGTTAACCATCTAATATTTATTTCTAAATGAAACAGTAAGTGAATATATATATATATATATAAGTATATTTATTCTTTTCTTTTCTTTTGAAATCACATACATATATACTTATAAAATAACTCGTGTAGATTCAAAAATCCAACTTAAATAAACTCTTCAACATTTTTAAAATCCCTATATAATTTTTCAAAATCTTTTATATATATATATTATCATAAGAAAATAAAATCCCTTTCTAACCTATATATATATATATATATATATATATATAAAATCAAAAACAGATCTGCCTTCAAAATGCTTTACTGTAAATTTTTCCAGACTTTTCCTCTTATACATATATTTATAAGAATAAAGATCTGATTTTTAAAATTCCTACTTTCCCTTCTGTATATATTTACACACACACACACACACATATATTTATATATATCATTAAATTCTAAGTTGAGAAGAAAATAAAAGAAAGAAGAAAAAAAGAACGCAGAATAGGTTAATACCTTTACGGCCCAGACACCCTTTAAGCACGATCGAACAATGATGCCGAGCGCCTGTCGCCTAAAGACCTCGCCTAGTCGCTCGCCTTCGCTTACTCGGCTCGAGCTCCTCGTCGCGAAGTAATTATACACTATTAAATTTTCGATCGTATGAAGAAGATAACTTTTTGAACCTAGTAGTTATGTTAAATTTCGATATAGATTTCAACCCTTTTACCTACCATACGGCCAAACGATCACTCCAAATACTACGAAAATTGAAATTTGATAATAATACACTATTACGGATCCAATGGAACTAGTTTCGTCGAATTCCGAGACCGAGCCTCGAAAGGCTATTTTTAAATTCAATTTAGATAATATATTTTTAAAACTGAGCAAAACACTTTTAAATTCAAATTTAAAGCTTTCCTTATCTTCAGTATCATTAATATAAATTTTACAAGCTTTCAAATTATTTTTAACAAGCCTGGAACTTCCGATTCAACAATTTTCCCAATTTCCATTTATTAATTCAATATTTACAATATATGATATTAACGATATTTGAAATTCAAGTTAAACCATCGTTCAAATATTTAAAATCAATTAAATATTTCAATTTCAAATATCTAAAAATTCTGGATCATCACAGAGTATTTGGTGAGGAGCATTGTTGTAATTTAAATAGATTTGTTATTTATTAATTTAAATTAATTCGATAACTTATAAATCGAATAGCTTTCTTATACGAGATCGGATTCGAACACTATTTTTTGAGTTAAACTCGTAGCGACGATGGTTACGCAGTGGAATCGGTTTGGTTGGATTTGGAGCTTGTTGGAATTTATGCTAAAATTGAACGGCTGTTCGATTTTAGACCAAATCAGAACGTTTCGGTGAGAGTGAAAATTAATATGAGTTTAACTCACATTCAAATTTACTATATCTAATTTATGATGCTATAAATTATTATTGATTGCTTGGATGTTAGTTAAATTGCTCGATTGATTGTTCGGTTGAATTTCCATTTGGAAAATGGATGATATATTTCTTTGATCTTTAGGAACCCATATGATTATATATATTGTGTGTGTATGTGCGCGCGCATGTGTCTCTGTGTGTGTGTGTGTTATCCATAACTATTATTTTGCAGGGAAAATCTATAGAGAGACCCTAAGGGGTTTCTCGTCGATAATCTTTTTTATTTACATACTTGTGTTGTTATATTGATGGTTAATTGAAAATAAATCTTAATATTCCATTTAATTTGTCAAGTATCATTATAGCGTTTTTGTTATGTCGTCATTTATTAATTTTCATCCCCAAAACCCAACTGTATGTTTGTGAATTGAGCTTGTGGTTTCACTAAACAGAATGTTAAAATTCATTAATCATTTTGATTAATGATAATTTAAAATAATAAACCATTTAAACTAATGATTTTAAAATTAATTAACCAATTTAATAAACAATGTTTAAAATTGGTTTAACTTTGATTTAAATGAGATTGGATTTGAATAAATCATTTAACTAATGATTATTTGAGTTTAATCAATTATTTTAGTTATTGAAAATGATTTTTAAATAATCATTTTAAATTAACGATATATAGAATTGTTAATCATTTGAATTAATTAAAATTTAAAAGTAATTAATCATTTCAATTAATGATATTTGATTTTAATTAGTCATCCTTGTTTCTGATATTTGAATGTAATTAATTATTTTAATTAATATTTGTTTTAAATTTAATTAATTGTACTAACTAATGATATTTGGAATTTACTTAAACTATTTTAAATAATCATGTCCTATGGTTAAATAAATCATTTTAACAAATGATGTTTTAATTAATCATTTTAACTGAATGAGGAATTGAATTTAATTAATCCAATTAATTTATGATTATTTGAACCTAATTAATTATTTTTAATCAAGGTATCAAAACTTTATTAATCATTTTAATTAACGATGTGTGAGATTAATTATTCATTTAATTTAACGATTATTTGGATTTAATATATTTTTTTATTAACGATATTTAAAGTTAATTGATTGATTTAATAAAAGTGATTAATATAAATTAATTAATTAAATGAAGGTGTTTTAAAGTTAATTAACTGATTTAATAAAGGTTTTAAAGATAATTTGCTAATGATATAAAAGTGTTTTGGAAATAAGTAACTATTTTATTTAAAGTAATTGATTTTTCTATTTAAAAGGGATTATAACTGTGATTAGTTATCTTTTTGGGATTATTAATATTATTTTAAATTTATAAAGGTATTAAATTGTTTATTGATCTTTTGGGATGATAAACATTGTTTTAAACTTATAAATAATGGTTTATAAATGAGAAAAGCATTTAAAAGGAATCATTTTTAAATAAAACTAAGTGTAATATAGTGAACAATGTTTTAATGACATTTGTTTTTGACCCTTGTTTTTAATACACCTAATATTATAAATTTTGTCTTATAAAAGAATATTTTGGATAGAGTATTTCTAAAAGTGTTTTACCAATACTATAATAAGGAAATTAAGCAAAAGTTCAGTTTTAGAAAGTAAAGTTCGATTTCGATCATGGAAAAATAGTTCTGTAATCGATATCGCTTATGGAAAGGATCTAGTCATACTTTTAAAGCCAAACATTGAGGCTTGGACTCATTTCTGCATCGAAGGTAAAAATGCTGTCAAGGCGATGCCTTGAGATAACACTACCTTAACTTGTCCGGCTTCATTTTCAACCAAGAGATAACACTAGTTTGGAATCAGCCAGTAGTGTTAAATATATGATATTTAATTTCCATATACGATCATTTTAATTATCCTAGATAGTCGATTTATTAATTATCGGATCCATCTTTCTTCATGGTGTATCATCACCTTAAAAACGATCTGCTTCTCTTTGAGCTTTGGTATCCTTTCTCGGAAATGACTAAAACCAAAACGCAAGAAGGGGCCAAGCTATGTAGGGTTGCTCACATTAGGGTATTTTCACCTCTCATCTAGATTTTGGTGTACTGTCACCTCAAAACGGTTAAGATTTAGATGTGAAATATTTGATTCTTAGTAAGGTCTGGCATGGTTCAGTTTGGAGGTTTCCGAGAGGTGTCATAGAGTAAATGAGCTTCTCAGAAGTATATTACTAGAGGTATGCTTAAGGGGGGTGCACCTTCCTAGTCATTTGTTGGAAATTTTCCCTTTCTTATTTGATTTAAACATTGAATCTGTTTATCTTTAAATTGCCACGAGAAGAGTCAGTCACTCTTCGCAGCGTTTAAGTATTATTTTTGTCCATTCTATCAAGTTTGTACTATTATCTTATTTTGACCATTCTATCAATTTTGGACCGTTCCTTGTTTTATCCATTCTATCGGTTTGGATTTTACTCGGGTTATTTTCATTCTCTCAATTCTGGTTCTAATATCATTAACGCCCATTCTTATTTGGAATTGTTTTCCCGATGTTTATTTCTGCACTTGCCTGTATGAATGTTATTCTTGTGAGGTAAAACTCATTCAGCATTAGCGACGTGGTCTTACAAAACTTTATATGTTCCCCATTATTTGAGTTATCTCACGCTGGTATTTCCAGACTGATTCGATTGTTATTTTATTATAATGCTTGGGTCAGACTGAGTATTTTTTCAGGTTGTCCTTGGTGTTATGAAGAGCTTGGAAGGGAGCTGGAGATTTCATCTACCGTAGTATTTTATTTTCCGCTGTATTATATAGTATCCCTATCTGTTGTAAGGTCGGGATTTATAACTGTCTAGTTTATAGGGTTTGTTTTTAACTCTAATATACTCTGTATTTTTGGAGGGATAGTTTGTACTGTCCTTGTTATATTATATGTTGTCGATTCCGCCGTGAGATTCTGATTTTCTCCGTTCTCTATTCTTTTCGTTTTATTTACCCTAACAATCTGCCGTTTTGTCGATTGGATGTGTGTCATTGGAATATAATGGTAGCGTTCGGTGTCGATTTTCGATGGTCAGAAATGCCGGTCGTTACATTTTATTAGTTCGTTATATAGTGAGATTTTTTTTCATATCCATTAAGTATTCATTATCGTACACAGAGCCGGTCCTAAGAGTTTTGATACTTAAAGCCAATTGTAAAACCAATGCCCTTTTATAAAAAATGTGTGATTGTCCCAAATTAAATCATCAAAATAACTTAAGTGGTTTACATATAATGTAGAAAGGAAAAATAAAATAAAATAATTAACTTCATTCATAATAATAACTCTAATTATCCAACAAAATTAATTTTTATTGTATATGAATACTTTTCCAGCCTTCAGATTTGTAAAATTTTTAATAATATTTTCATATTCAAGTTTGCTCATTAAAATATCATCATCATCAATATGATCATCAATAAGAGTGATATTATCGACGTTCAAATCGAACTTTTTATTTGACTATTTCTGAAGAAAATTTTACAAAAAGCACCTATTTGTGAATTAATGAGTTCATCCAACTTCTTTTTCTAACTCTTGTAGTGTGTCTAGATTCTTGTTTGCATATTTCTAGACGCTGTAAACATTGAAAAATATTATATATTAATAATTATTATAAAAAAAATAAAAAATCATAAGACAATGTTGTTTTTCACTAAATTATACAATTTGATTTCCACAAGCTTCAAAATTTTCCACAAATAACAGTACAAATTAGAAAATGAATCTCAAAATAAAATATGTACATGAAAAAAGAATTTTTCAAACCTTTCATAGGTCAAAATTGATATTGAAAAAGAAAAAATTAATAGATTATCTTATCTAAGAGTTATACTTTATTAGAAATATTTGCAATTTTGAAACAAAATTCTCTCTTATTAACCGATTCGACTAAAAAACATTAAAATTTCTACGAAAACAAACTTAGTTATTTATAGAAGAATTATTTATTAACTAAGCATTAAAAAATAGACTTATCCCAAATCAATCCTTATTCTACAATTATTTCAAAATAACAAATAATAATGAATCAACTCATATAAGAAGTATCATTACTCATTTGTTGTCTTACACTAAGAATTATCACAATTAACAATTATTCATTGCATTAGTCCAAAATAACAATTAAAACGATGAATTATCCCAAATTGGCAAAGTTAGGGTTTAGAGAAATAAAAAATGAATAGAAATTAGCACCTTTTTATTTTAAAGTCGAGGGAGAGGAATATACAACTGCTGCCTCCTTGAGTCCTCCTGATCCGATGTCGTTGTTGATTGGTGTTGCTCCCAGCTCTACACGTCTTTGCCTCTGCTCACTGCTCTGCACGAATATATATTTTTCGGCTACTATGTGCTTTTTTGTGGATGCTATGTGCATTTTATTCCAGGCTGCTGTGTGTTTGTGTGCGATGCTGAAGGTACTGGTGTCCTAGATTTTCATGGGCCCAAAGCGAACGCTTCAACTGCTTTATCCAAAGGCCGGCTTTGATTGTACAAAGTTAGTGTGAATCAGTTTGCGTCTCCCATAATCTTATTAATAATTGAAATAGAAGCATAATTTTTTTGTCCGATCATGAAGTTTCAAAAATACCCTATATGGAAATAAAAAATTTGAAGTTCGAATGCCACTATGAACACAATTCAACATCTATATTCAAATATAAATTTTAAAACATAAGCAAGGTTACAAGTTCAAGACATATGGAACAACATGGTTTATGCAGTTTTGTTTTGTTTTTTCAATCTAAATTTAAGACGAAGGATTTTATGTTTCCAAACAAGGAAAATCATGCAAATATACAAACGCACCGCATTTTTAATAAAGAATAACAAACATTTGTATTATTCAATCTAGAAACGAGTTTCATCACTGGATACATTTGAATTATGGATTCAACCGTGCATCATTTTTTCCTAGTACCCGTCAAGTCTGATTCCAAGACGAGTAACGATGCTGTTGAAACGATTAAAATGCGGGATTCCTTCCAAACGCAGTAGCATTATAATTAAAACAGCTAAAACATGTAACAGTGCCGCATAACGTGGCCTTTTCTTCTTCCAGCCCATCACCCTGTACGCTGTTTGCATATGAAAAGTAGTACACGGGAACAGCGCAAGAAACGATCTAGATCATTTATATCTTCCTCTTTTCAGCTAGCAGAAGATAGAAACAGGAAGAAGCTAATTCGGCTCTCCTCTCAATTATTTACAACTTATTTTTTCCCCCTTCTTTCAAATTATCAACTGATTTCACTACTTATATAACTGCGTTCGATCTCAAATCTTCAATATCCAAAGGTCTGCAATTATGTGTTCTTTTATTCGCTTTCAGTTCTTGTTGTAGTATTACTGGTTGACTTCGATTAGCTATGTATATATAAATGTAAAATTATATATTATGTTAAATTTGTGAAGATTTATTTGATTTGCTGTTGATTGTGATCGGGCTAAGATCTGCTTTTGATAATGCTTTCTTCTTCTGAATTTTGTTCAATTATACTGCTTAATTATTTGTAGAATCTTGGCTAGAAATTGAACTTGAATTGCTTGTTTTAACTTTTGTTTCTGTTGTGATCTAGACAAGATCCATTTTGATGTATGATTGACTTTTTCTACGAGATTGAGTTTGGAATGAGTTTTATGAATTAACATTTGTTAATTATTGTAGGATTAAGAAGTGAAGAAGCAAATTTGACTTGATTGTAAACATGACGCAGAGTAATTGGGAAGCTGATAAAATGTATGTATTTTGCTAAGGTGCTTGTTTATAATTTTGATCTTTTAGTGGTCGTTTGATTACGAGTACTTATTTTGTAGGCTTGATGTGTATATATATGATTATCTTTTGAAAAGAAACTTGCAAGCTACTGCAAAAGCGTTTATGGCTGAGGGAAAGGTTGCAGCTGATCCAGTAGGTAATGGAAATTGAAACGCTAATAAAAGTTTGTTGCCAATACTTTGAAAAGTCATATCATTGGTTCTTTAGTAACATCTGCTTAAGAGCTGGTGATTTTCCGTAAATCAGTTTAAAATTTGAGGTTTGATGTATAGTAAATATAAGATGCATATGGAGATTTTAGGCATAAGAGCTAGATGTACACACGGTGTTAAGAGGGCAAATACTTCTCTCAACTTGTGAGGGATTACCATATCCTTACATTTTCATTTATTTACAAGCAGAACATTTCAAACATTCTTCAACCTTTTGATTCCTAACCTCACTCTAGTTGGCTCATAATCCCTCGTTTTTCATCATATTTTTAATTGAAGAAGCTAACGAGTTGAAACATGTCACGGAGTTTTTTGATAGTCTAATAATATAGCTTCAAAAAGCAACAATAGTTAGAAAAACAAAAGCTAACCATGAGTTAAGCGGATTATACATAGCTTGCTATCGAGGAGTGTTGGTGTTTTACATTGATGATGTAAGATCCTCTTCGTTGGATTCATCTTCACCTCCTAAATTAGGTGCATAGACTTTTGTCAATGCGGAGAATAGTTTCACATAAGGAGCTTAATAGCGCGCACGCACGTGCGTAGACGCTTGAGGTTTGATGTATGTGTGTGTGTTGTTACAGATTTTAACAAATCACTTTTCGCATTATCAATTCGTTTTTTGTTATAAGTGGATATCACGGCAATTCATAGTGCTTAGCCGCCATACATGTTTTGCATCATTAAATATAAATGTACACGTGTGGTCTACATATGTCACACAAGAAAATATATGTACCGAAAAATTAGATTAATATTCTTTATCCTACATAAATATGTAGTCACCTTTTACATTGCCAATTGTTATGTAGGAACAAGTGGTTCTCTCTAATAGACAATGTAAACAAGTCCAATCTTGTTTTATGCAGTTTGATACCATGATCTTTTGTGTGTGTACAGTGTCAGAGCCACATGTAAAATGGCATGGTCAACCGCGTTAGGTCTTTTTTACTATGTCAAAATTAGCATTTGGTCAAAAGTTTGTATGTAAACCCTCGCATTTTTGGTCCGTTCAAAGTATCGAAGTGTGTCCAATTCAAATATTTTTTCAACCATGTGCCTAGCTGAAATTTTCTATTCGTGTAAAACCCATACTGTTTTGTGATGTCGGAAGATTCCAATTATTACCATATATACACACAAGTTTTTAAATTGGTGCGAGTCATTAGACCATCTGAGTCTATACAGCAATTACACATCTTGTTATAAATTTCTCTTTCCAAGGATGTATATTATTACAAAATTACAAAATATCAGATGATGCATGTCATCACAAGTACATCCGTAAAATACGTAATCACCCAATAATGCATTCTTTTCTTCTGATGACACATTAAATTATTGCTGTCTAGACTAGTTCAAGCTTATTAATTGATTGTTTGATTGACACAACTTTGACTGATGAGTAGAATTATTTTTGGGGTTATCGCCCTTGAACATCCGAATTTTTTTGATATTGTGCATTTTGCTATGTTAGTATGTAAGTGTCTGCACATATGTTATACCATTATGGAATTTGAAATTGAATCAAATTCATCAAAAAGAATGAAACATGTTACAACCTATCTGCTTGTTAACGATCTCTTTTGGATTTTGATGTATTATAATATAGCAAATGCAGTAATATCCATTATGTTTTGTTCAAGGCTTTAATCGGAATATCATATTTTTGACAATTACGATTCGGTGTCAACCAAGGCTGAAACAAATTTTTTGACAATTACGATTTGGTGAAGAAAGGCTAATACGACCCCGGTAGTCCAAAGTGTCTCTCCTATGTAGGAAAATCCGAGCAAGCAGCTTTCTCGGGTCAGATTACAGGTCGACTAGAAGCAAGCCCCGAGTTTTCACATGTCTGACTCGGAGCACCCATATCATAGGGCGAGTTACGGGTATCTAGTAATATGACTGGAAGAAGGAACCGAGCTTTTACATGCTCGACTCGAAGCAAAGTCGACCACCTGAATACTTTGGGTAAATGATACTCTGACTTGAAGTGCACATCAGGTAAACATTGGGTCAACTTTCGGCTCGACTTGGAGCACGCTACAAATGTTCTTATGCTCGATCCTGACCCAACTTCAAATTTTCAGATGCTTGAACCAAAGCAAGTTCCAAGTTTTCGCAAGCTCGACTCGGAGCAATACCGTCAAGGGTTAGCTTCGGGTATGTAGCCGCATGACCCGAAGCATTCTATGAGATTTCACATGCTCGACTCAAAGCAAGGACTTCCTTGGGGGTGCTTTGGGAAAGTTACCGAGTGTCCCGAAGTGCGCTCAGAGTTTTCATCGTGCGACTTGAAACAACGACTTACTCGGGCGTGCTTCTGGTAAATAGCAACATGACCCGAAGCATGCTCCGAGATTTCTCAAGCTCGACTCGAAACAAGGTCGTCCTCGTGCGTGCTTCTGGTAAGTTGCGCTCCGACCTCGATGCGTCCTTCGGCTGAACATTGGGCCAAACCGGGGTGAGCGCCGGGTGATTTCCAACTCGAACAATTCCCAATAGTGTATCGATTTTCCGAACGCGTGACTCAGTGCATGGTTAAGGATGATAGCAGACTCAACTCGACGATCATGGTATTCAAGTTTCAAGCATTATGGTTTGGTTTTGGCAAGATTGGACCAAATTCAATTGAAAAATTCATTTTCGACTAGGAAAGTAAAAAAATGAATTTAATGTTTTTTAGAAATTCAGTAAAAGCACAATGTAACTTTGGAAAACTAACAAATTTCCGAGATACATGAATTGTAAATCAGGAGTAGTTGAAAACAAAATAAATTTTCTACCAAAACCAAGTACTTTACCATCTCTAGTTTTCAAACCTTGGAATCATCACTTCCTTTTTTAACATAAAATCGTCCCAATTTATCAATGCGAATTCGTTGGACCCTTTCAATCAAGGCTTTCTTCAGGAGCACAATTTACTGGAATATTTTTACAATCCTTAATTACAAGAAGCAAAGGGATCCTGGTTTTTTCTTCTTCTAGAATTGTGGTGCTGTAAAGTGAATTAGCGAGTTTTATGGTTATAAACTTACAGCTATTCATTTAAAATAAATTTTCTACCAAAACCGAATTCCAAGTACTTTACCATCTCTAGTTTTCAAATCTTAGAATCATCACTTCTTTTTTTAACATAAAATCATCCCAATTTATAAATGCGAATTCACTAGACCCTTTCAATCAAGGCTTTCTTCAGGAGCACGATTTACTGGAATATTTTTACAATCCTTAATTACAAGAAGCAAAGGGATCCTAGTTTCTTCTTCTTCTAGAATTGCGGTGCTGTAAAGTGAATTAGCGAGTTTTATGGTTATAAACTTACAGCTATTCATTTTGGTTATTATTTGTTTCCCGGTTTTGTCTATATTGTTTTGTTTAGCCTGTTTAATTTTACATATTTTTTATAGTTTATATTTAGTAACTGTAACTAATATATTTCTAAAATACTCTCTTTTCAATCGAAAATACAATTTACATTTTATTTTAATTAATACAGCATGTTTGATGTATTTTTTACTATAGAAAATGAATACTGAAATCCAAACGAAACCAAATATGAAACTGAAACTAACCTTTTACTAATTTAAAGGATCGTAATTGACTTCAAAAGTCTTTATGAATCCACTCCATTACTTGCAAACATGCGTCTTAACTTTACAAGTGTAAATTTTTTTAATGTGGGAAAATGAATTCTGCTATGTAAACCATGGAAAATTCCATGATGTACCCTAGTCGAAGTGCAGTTCCTTCTTGAGACATCGATTTATAACATTATCTTTACCATAACGCAGCTATCGATGCTCCTGGGGGATTTCTATTTGAATGGTGGTCTGTTTTTTGGGACATATTCATTGCTAGAACGGATGAGAAGCATTCTGAAGTTGCTGCTGCCTACATACAGGTGAGCTTCATGCGGTTATGTATTGCCAAAAGTTCAGTGTATTTTGTTCATGGTAACCCATACTGATCCCAAACAATAAATTATCATTTGTCCCATGAATTTAACCATCTTGATATTACTTTGTTAAGTTTCAGTTTTCATACAAGGCACCATCAAACAAGTCTAAAATATAACGAGACTACTTATTGAAATTAAAAAGATATACTCATATGCATTGACATGAAATAAATAAGTAGCAGCTGTCTTGCATTAGCAAAGAGAAGCAGTTGGATCTGGATATTAGTCCTACATCGACTTCTGAGTAGGAGGGCGCCTAGTATAAATAAGAGTTGGTAGATATGCAACATTGGAAATTTATTTTGTTATAATATCATTTGCCAATTCGTATGTGGATATATCCAACCGCATCAAATTATTTGAATTCCAACAAAAACTGAAGGGACTGATATAGAGATAAGAGTTGGCTGATGAACGCTTAGCTATTTTGTTATGTAGACCCAGCAATCCAAAGCTAGGGAGCATCAACAACAACTGCAATTGCAGCAGCTACAAATGATCCAAAGACATGCACAATTGCAGAGAAATAACCCAAACCATCCTTCTCTCGGTGGAGCAGTGAACACAATTAACTCTGATGGGCTTTTAGGGACACCAACTGCTAGTGTTTTAGCTGCAAAGATATATGAAGAACGTCTGAAGAATCCTCATTCCATGGAATCCGATGCTTCTACGCATCTTCTTGATGCTAACAGGATGGCTCTTCTTAAGCCTACAAATAACCATTCAGGGTAAATATATAGTTTTCCATTTTAGGGACATGGCTAAAATGCAGGCTGCCTTGCATAGGAGAAAATTGTTTTGTATTTCAAATACGACTTCCCTTTTCAATTAATTTTCACTCAGATTAATTTTTTTCCTCTCATGATCCTTAACTGCTTTGCTGAGCTATCCATGTTGGTTTCCAGTTAGTAATAATAATTCTTACTGGGTGAAATGGCACAGTATAAATAATGATAATTCCCAACAAGACACTGCACGTAATTTTGAGCCGGTGTTTTTACAAAGCAGACTAGTTCTTTGTTTAGAAGTTAAAACACCAAGTAATCAGAATTTTGTTGTTTTCTAAAAAAGCAGGCAATTAGTTCAGGGCAATCAAGCTGGTGTAAACGCCGCACTGCAGCAAATTCAGACGCGAAATCAGCCAACAACTGTAAATTTTGAACTAACTTTCAAACCATTTTCCCTTTTTAGGTTATTAAATTGATATTTGACAGGAAATAAAAACTGAAGGCAACTTAGGAGTAGCTCAAAGATCTCTGTCTATGGATCCATCCTCTATTTATGGTCAGGGTATTATACAGGCAAAGTCTGGACTTGGTGGTCCAGGTAAATATTGTAGCTGGTGGCTATGTAATTGTCTTTTTTTTCCTTTGCTTTAACACTGAATTTCAGAGGATAAGCTAAAAAAGTATGCTAATATATGCATAGTTGGATTGTAACCCTTTATTTTTGTGTTGACATCTATTATATCTTTATGCAGGACTGAATCAAGGTGTTAGTGGTCTCCCATTAAAAGGTTGGCCATTGACAGTAAGTACTCACTACCCTGCATTTTTAACATAACTTGAGCCATTATGCCAACCAACACGTAAATGTACTGATAGGGAATCGATCAACTGCGACCAAATATGGGCCAGCAAATTCAAAAACCGTTTCTACAACAAAGTCAATTTCAGCTTTTGACTCCCCAGCAGCAACAGCAGTTTCTAGCACAAGCTCAAGCACAGGGAAATTTAGGCCCTTCGCCTAATTATGGAGATATGGATCCGAGGAGACTTAGGGGTTTACCTAACAGAAATTTAAATGGCAAGGATGGACAGCTTATTGGAACTGAGGGATCAGTTGGTTCTCCTATCCAGTCAAGCTCACCTAAAGTTAACCAAGCTGATTATTTAATGAAGGTTAGGTTGTTCTCTATTACAATCATCAGATATTTCGATTGGAAATAAACATTCAGTTTGTTTATGCAGCTAATGTCATTGTTCATACCATCCATTTTAATAATGTAGGTTATATAGCAAATTTATTTTATTTTAATCTGGTACGTGCTCCTGTTCTTGTTATGTCAATAATCAAGTGTACTTGTATCACTATTTCCAACACAATCATCTCAAACTCAATCAACACAAACATTTGATGCATTGGGAGTTATGTTTCATGTAGTTACAGTCAAATTTGTTGTTGGAGAACTAGATATTGGATACAAATATGTTATATTACTTTTGTTTGATGTGAGACTATGCTTAACATGTCGCCTCATGTATAACACATGTGGTAGTTAAATACGCATGAATTGGGTCTTGTTTTGATACCATATCAGATAACCACGTATTATTAAGGGGCGTTTTTCAAAAACCCTTCAAAAGTTTAAAAATCCCCTCCGCTGTCAAAACAGGTTTTACAAAAAACTTATATTAATTTTTTTAGAGAAAATGTCCGTTGTAAGCTGCATGTATCTGCAATTAGAACTGCAAATATTTATTAAAATAAAAATTGCAGTCTGCACCACAAAAATGCGTATTTTACACTTTAGTGTTCCAAACTGCAAATATATATTTTACAAATATGTGCATTTTAAACTGCACATATTTGCATTTTTAAATGCATATTTTCATTGAAAACAATAACAGAGGTGTTTCGTGAAGTTTATTTTTGAGAAGGATTTTTCAGGTATTCAATTTGAAAATAAGCGGTGGATCCTAGTTTCCACTATTGTTTAACTATCGACTGGTTCAATTGGGCCGGGGGGGGGGGGGGGAGGGTAGTTATGGATCTATATAAATATTTAAATGGTTACTCTTCACGTTAGTAGTTATTTTGTAATGATAAACGGTTATTTAATATGTATTCTTTTGGGAAAACCAGATTGCAATTGATTGGTTGGTATTTTCATATCAATGCTTATTACTTGGTCATATACAAATAAAAGAGAATGCAACATTTTTTACGTTCCTGGCCAAAAGGATGAACAAGGAGCTCATATGGCACTCCTTATAGTCTGCATAACCATATGTGGTAGCTTAATGTGGGCATCAGCGTCCAGTTCTTGTTCTCTTTTTTTAATGTTGTGTAGCCAAATATTGGAAGTGTTTTCACATCAGCTTCTAATAGTGCAAAATATGGTCCCACATAGTCCTTTTTCCGTTGCGTTTTAATGGAAAAAAGTGTTATCAAGCCTTAGAATTTCTAAGATGTTATAATTGATACCCATGTTCTTAATATAGGTAAAGATGGGCCAGATACAGCAGTCCTCTGCTCAGCAACCACAAGACCCACTTCAGCAGCAGCAGATGCAACAGGTCTTAAAAACACAACATACCTTATTTATTTTGGTTGATGGATTCTGAGTCCACATATCATGTATTCCTCTCCTGTTATTTTCTATAAATTAGGTCCTAGTTGTGTCTTTACTTCACAAGCAGCCACTTTCCTCACTCCATTTTGGTATTTAACACTTTATTTAAATTCCCATATTCAAAATGCAATAAGTTTTTTGTAAAAATATCAGATTGATAAACTGTTTTCATCAGTAAATCATAGATTTCACGATATGCAATGTAAGTTTCCTAACTCAATTTCTTATGTTCATATTATTATTTCTATTGCAGAAATAACTGCCTCAAATCGGTTAAAAGTTTAACTGTTTTATAACCTTTCAAGTGTTTTAATCGCGGTAAAGCAATGTCATACTTTCAGAAATTATATAGCGATTTTTCTCAGGTGATTTGGGTTTTGTTTTTTTTTAACCTTTACCGAAATTGATTTTTTTTTTGTTCGATTTCGGTTTGCTCAACGACGTTACTGTACGATACCGTCGAAATTTCGGGCTACCGTCCTATACCTCATACCAGGAGTCATATTTTACATGCATGAAATATACGACCGCACTATTATGCAGTCATATAATTATGCAATAAATACACTACTGCATAGTAGTTATGCAATCATAGCTTTTACTGCATGACATATGTGACTCATAACGTGCATCCATATATTTAATGCACTAATAATATAAGCGCATTATTGTTATTTATTAAAAATACGACTGCATATATGCAGTCATATTTTTACTATATATATACATACATACATACATACACACATATATATATATATATATATATATATGACTATACAGTTGTTATGTAATTTTTTTTTTTTTAACCTTTACCGAAATTGATTTTTTTTGTTCGATTTCGGTTTGCTCAACGACGTTACTGTACGATACCGTCGAAATTTCGGGCTACCGTCCTATACCTCATACCAGGAGTCATATTTTACATGCATGAAATATACGACCGCACTATTATGCAGTCATATAATTATGCAATAAATACACTACTGCATAGTAGTTATGCAATCATAGCTTTTACTGCATGACATATGTGACTCATAACGTGCATCCATATATTTAATGCACTAATAATATAAGCGCATTATTGTTATTTATTAAAAATACGACTGCATATATGCAGTCATATTTTTACTATATATATATATATATATATATATATATATATATATATATATATGACTATACAGTTGTTATGTAATCGTACAATATATCAAGAAATAAGAATATGACTGCATAATGGTTATGCGGTCATATATTTTATGCACTAAACCATGATTGCATAATAGTTATGCAGTCATATTTTTACTGCATGATGTATATGATTGTGTTATGTTAGCAGTCATATATTATAAAACGCACAACTGTTGTTCAGTCATGCTCTCTTTTAATGATTTAATATATTTTTAAAACAGATCTGTTTATAATTATAAAAATACTGATTTATACATCTGTATGATGTTCACCAATCATTGATACCATATTATGTTAAAAACTATAAAATTTTCAAAAAAAGGAATTTTAGAAATTAGATTTTTCACATATGCATAACGTCATCAATAGAAAGATCAGAAGGGATGTTTTTTAACACCCTTCACAAGTTTCAAAATTCACTTCCGCTCCTTCTAAAAACATGTTTCATGAAAAACCTTTCATTATTTTCAATGAAAATGTGCAGTCTGTAATGCAAATATAAAGTTTCATTTTTATATTTTTTAACATATCATTCAGAGAAAAAGAAAGCAGCCTACATCATCAGGAGCCGCAAACAGTACTGGAACAGGAAACACAGTAGGTCCTTCAAATTCCCCACCGTCAACTCCATCCACTCATAATACAGGTGATGGAGTGGCAATGTCTGGAACAATGCAGCATGGTAGCAATATGCCAAAAAATTTAATGATGTATAACACAGATGGTCCAGGTGGACTGGCTTCTTCTTCTAATCAGATGGTATGCCTATTTGTACTTATCCTTGTGTTTACATATGCCACAGTACAACCAATCTCTTCTTCATTTTCCAAACTTAGTATTCTTTATAAAAAATGTTTAAAAATTGACAAGAGAAAAAATGGAATTCACCATATTGTCATATTCGATATTTTAATGTGTAAAAGGCTAAAAGCCCATATGCTCATGCCATGGAAAAGGAAGACAAGGATGAAGTTATTTTTTTAAAATTAATATTCTTCCCACTTGCTAAATATTAAATTTGTCCTCCATGCTCCTATGTGACTAATATATTGGAAGCACTAGATAAATAATTTTTGTACCAGAAGCCTAAACCCAACTATTTAACATTTCTTTATACTGGAAAATCTATGGATGAATCATTAATTTTGATTTACATTACTTGTTTTTTTTCCTTGTTGGAATGTATGGAGAAAATTATGGTGTAATAAATACAGAATATCTTTGGCATATGTGTGATTGTTGTTAGCATATAAATCAAGAGTTTGTGTAGTGTTTGTTAACCCTTTTTAGTTTTGTCTTTTTGCTCATACAAAAAATGCACATGACGCATGTACATTGTGAAAAACGACCAATTTAAAAAGAAAAGTTAACATACAAAATAAAAAACAACTTTTATTTTTATTTTTCATGTTTTGATAAATAAAAGAAGCATGAGAAACAATCCATCCTTCCATCGTTTCTCCATCCCATCCGTGACCCCTCCATCTTCCTTCCATCCTATCCGTCGTCCCTCCACATCTTTCATATTTTGTAATTAATTAATGTTGAAAACTCAAAACGTAGAACTTATTTTAAACCAAACGCTGCCTTATATTCTTGAAAATGGCTTTAACATCACCAGATAGATGTTATATATATATATATATATATATATATATATATATATATATATAGTGGAGGTAAAAGGAGTTAATGATGTGTTTTAAGATTTTAGTGTTAAATAAATTAATGTATTCCGTTGGTCTAATATTCTAATGTTCATGTACAGGATGATTTGGAGCACTTTGGGAATGTTGATTCTTTAGAAGATAATGTTGAATCTTTTTTGTCCCATCAAGATGATGGGGATGGAAGGGACATATTTGCTGCACTAAAAAGTAGTACCGAACATAACCCAGGACCTTCAAAAGGTTAAATCTTTTTGTTTCAATATATATTCAGTTTTATTGCTTCTTTTTTAGGGAACAGGATACAACCTAACCATATGGTATACAAATGTAATCCCAGGTTTTTCTTTCAACGAGGTTAGTTGCATTCGAACGAGCAATAGCAAAGTCGTGTGCTGTCATTTTTCGTCTGATGGAAAGATATTAGCAAGTGCTGGACATGAGAAGAAGGTATAACCATTTAGACCGATCGTAAGTATATCTATTCATCTGATGCTAAAATGGCTATGAAGGTTGACATATTATTGCTGATGCTCTTGCGATTATGAATTTTATGTATGCATAACAATGAAAATTTATAATCGATCGATCAAAATATCATTTGTGGCTAATGGAGAAAGTAACAGATTCATTTCATGGATTCATGATTCATGTTTTCTTCTTGTATTTAGTAATGGCTCTTTGCTTTGTGTGCCTATTTTGCATGTCAGAGGGTTTCAAACTCAATTGATTAATAGATTAATGTCAATTACTACTTGAGCATTTTATTTTTAGCACTTTCAAACACGGACCTACATTTTTTTAGGTTGTTCTCTGGAACACGGATAATCTGGATACAGAAAGCACACCAGAAGACCATACTCTTATAATAACTGATATACGTTTCAGGCCAAACTCAACGCATTTGGCAACATCTTCTTTTGATAGAACTGTGCGATACTGGAATGCAGCAGAGGTAAAATTATATCTTAATTACCATTTGCCTTGGGTTCGTAGAAACACTGTGTGCTTTCATTTGGTCTAGTTAACTTCAAAGCCGAGTTTCCAAAATTATTGCTATTATATAAGGACAGTACATTTACTAAATATTTTCACTGTATTTCAATCCAGATTTTTGTGTGTGTGTGCGTGATTGATTTATCAATTCTATTGCATACATGAAACTTTGTACAAATCGACTATTTTTGTTTGTACAGAACAAATTATACTGGAATATGCACATTCAAGCGTGAGATATGATACGTGGGTGTATTTACTATACAACAGAGCATAGTTTGCAGAATTGATCTGATTTAATTAATTAAACAGTGAACCAAGATTACGTCAAAGTTAATACCAATATGTTCAAATTTAATGCACGGGTGCACATGTCATTTTGTTTGCTTTCCCTTTTAAATGTGTGATTGTTCTAATTGTTTCCTTTCATGGTTTCTTTGTAGCCAAACTATTGCTTGAACACATTTACTGGACATGGCTCCCAAGTGACATCAATTGACTTTCATCCAAATAAGACAGAAGTTTTATGTTCGTGTGATGGCAATGGTGAAATTCGTCTCTGGAATGTGAACCAGTATGCATGTGCACGCGTAACCAAGGTTGATTCTTTAAGTTCTTTTACAGCATATATATACTTATACAATATTGCCAAAATGAATCCCTTATTTTTTTTCCCTTTCTATAACACCCTTGAAATATTCTTATATATGAACATCCTAAACTTTAAGTTTTCAGCTTCTACATTTATTTTTGTAGTTTTTATTCACTTTCAAGTGTCATTTTTAAGCTTCCACATTTGTTTACCTCTTATGTCGTATGTACCATCTTCAGTTTAAAAGTGATATTAGAGAATGAATAATATATATCCCATTGAAATACTACTAGTGAAGCATTATTCATCTTGTGATGTAAAACTCCTATACCCTACTTGATCACCAGCTGTTTAAAAGTTTCATGGAAAATATTTTTAGCAATGTAATTTACTTTTATACATGATGCCGTTTGGCAAAATTATTAATTATTATCTGTCATCGTCGTTATTGTTATGACAACTAGTGTATGACATGTAAGGTGTAAGCATGCATGCATGAGGTTGTGAAATGTTCTTAAGGTTATTCTTTAATTTTGATACACCGATCAATTCCTTTATTTAGTAATTTAGTAATAAAGATGAAGATAACTACTACTACTGTTGTTGTTTGTTCTTGGTACTGTAATAATTTTACTGAGTTGCGTATGTTGATGAGAATGTATTTCCTTCTTAACAGGGTGCATCTGCACAAGTAAGGTTCCAGCCTAGATTGGGGAGACTTCTTGCTGCAGCTTCAGAAAATATAGTCTCTATACGTGATGTTGAAACTGACACCAGAACACACTCATTTCAGGTACTAGTTCTATTTACTGATACTCCGAAGATGGTCTGATTACATAGTGCTATGCTATCTTAATTCTGATAAATAGGAGCTTCAACCAATTGAAGTCAAATATACAAAATTTACGTGTTTTAGCATTTACAAATAGCAAGATCAAGGATTTGAAACTTTATTATACGCAGAGTCATACAAAGGAGGTGATGTCTATATGCTGGAACAATACTGGCGAATACCTGGCTTCTGTTAGTCAGGATTCTGTTAAAGTTTGGTCAATTGCAACAGGAGAATGCATTCATGAGCTCAGCACAACCGCAAACAAATTCCATTCATGTGTTTTCCATCCTAACTTTTCCACTTTTTTGGTTATTGGAGGTTACCAGGTGAAACATTCACGCTATTTTTTGTTTGTTTGAAATTGAATTGTATACCCTTTAAATTGACCTGAGAATATACTCTCTCTTAAAACAACGGCCACAAATTATATAATGTTGCAGACAATAGAAATATGGAATATGATGGAAAATCAGACGATGACCGTTCCTGCACATGAAGGTCTAATTGCTGCATTGGCTCAGTCTCCTACTACTGGAATGGTGGCATCAGCTAGTCATGACAAATCCGTGAAGCTGTGGAAATAGACTTGTAAACAATGGCAATGGAGGAATAAAGGCACAAAATAATACATTACTCTATTTACATATATGGAAGCGGTTAATTTAATTGTATGCTACTTTAGTCTAATGTCCAAATCTGTGTAAATTACACGATGATTGTCGTTTGTAGAGGTGGAGCAATTTACAGCGAAGGCAATTTACACCCAAGGCGGGGATTGGACCATATAGAAAATAATGTCATCAGTATTAATGGCGTTATGGCCTTCGTTATGGTTGTTTCATGTTTATGTAAACGTTGTCCTATTTTTATTGATAACTGAGATGCAACATGGTCGGTAATTGAACATATATTTTATCCTTAATATATTTTGTTATGGTACAATTTCTGCACTGACTTTTATGCCTGTTGGTTCAGTGCCATCTTGATTTTTTTTTTTCCTTTTTCCTTTTTTGTTTACTAATATAATGCTTCAGTTTATTCATTCACTGGTATGTTATTCATTGAATACGAACCGATATAAGAATAGCTTGAAATACTGACGATCTTGACAACGGCTTTCGACGGATCGTTGGAAGTCGTCAGAAATTTGCGTTATACAAGTCTCAGTTGAGACCTTTCTTCTTCAATCCAATTGATTGAAAAAGAAATTTCTAAAATTTTTAAAACGCATTTTTGAACTTTCAAACCTCAAATTTAGGCTCATTAATCACTTTCTATTGTTTTCAATCTTAGGTGTAATATCTGATTTTTATCAAAAAAAAAAAAAAAAAATCTAATTTTTAACCTAAATCTAGATTTGTTCAATTTGATAAATTAGGGCTAATTAGTGATCGTAATTGTTTCTAATAGCCTAATGGCGGTTTATAGTATATATGCAATATCTATTTCATTTGTTAGCTTTAAATTATGAAAAGTAGGTATAATTCGTGAATTTATGTATATTTGTTATTTTTAGAATTTTCTTGTATGATTGAGGTGTTTATGTGTTCATGTATGTGTGTATATGTGTTAATCATTATACACACATATGCATATTAATAATTAAATAAATTGTTTTTATCGAAAACGTCGTAAAATAATAATTTTACGTATCTACTATAATACGTGAATTAACCTTCTTCGATAAAATACACAGAATGTGGTAAACTAATAATTTTTTGAAATATACAAAATTAGTAAATTTTCAACCGTTTACAAACAATAATATATTATGTAATAAATAAGAAGTAAACTATAAAACTTTAAATTTTTGGAATTTTTTTTTATTCGTCCCATAGAGGGTTTTTGAACCCGTCCGACAAATGTTGTACATGATAGTTATATAGATATTCGTTTTTGTCATAAAATAGACATTTATATTCATCTGGTATAATATTTGCTGGATTTGTTCATGTATTGGACAAGTTACACAATGAACAATTATATTTCGTACATTATTTCATTTTAAATGGTCTACAAAATTTCGTCACTTTTCCTTTTAGTTTTCTGTATACACGCATTGTGTACAATTCAGGAAACAAAGGGGAAGTGTTGCCGAAATTTTGTTGAATCGTTTAAAACGAAATAATTTACGAATTGTAATTTTTTACCGTATTTGTAACGGAAAGTAGCATGACTGACCATTAAAATAGAAAACCATAAACCAACATTTTAATATTGTATTCTTAAGTTGAATTAAATTGACGCGTATAAGATTAAGTATCAATAAATTGAAAAATAAAATGTCAATTCGTAAACATATTTGTTGAATTCGCTTTAAGTAATAACGAAAACGATGTAGAAATTCATTGTTCGTTTAGTAGGTGTAAACATTTGAAGTATTTGTTATCAGATATTGGTTTAACATATCAAAAAATAGATACATGTTTAAATGGCTGCATATTGTTCTGAAAAAAAGATATCACTCTTAGGAAGTGTAGAATATGTAACGAGGAAAGATATATGGAAGGATTTGAAATCTTCAACTTTTCTTGTACCATCACCGCGTGAGTCAATTTACCACTGCATTACTGTTCTACAACATTGATTTTTGAAAGTTAATTGACAACTGATATATTTTTCTTTGTTAAGTCAATTTTGGTCGCTTATGTCAAAAGCATATTAGCTCAAATACCAAGTTTGCAATGATGATACTGTAGTTTCTCTTCCTATTTTTCAACATAAAGACATATATATGAAAAGTTGATTTGTTTTCTGTATATACTGAAAGCTTTTCAACTACCCCTAATCCAATTATTAAATTTTTTAATCAAACATCAGTCAAAACACACATTTGAAGCCATGGATGCAAACTCCATGGATAACGAAGATGGAAATCAAAATTCTCCTTTTGTACTCAAATTAAAAGCCATAGAAGATGAAAGCATGAGTTTCAAAGAGAAATTGACTGCATTGGAAAATGAAAATAATCTACTCAGGGAAAAGGAGCTAAAAAGCCAAGAAACCGTAAAGAACTTGCTAAAGAAGACTAAAAGAGTTGATAACGAATATGGCTTTGAGAGTCAGAAATTGTTTTAATTATTAAAGTATAATGAGTTAAGATATTATGCTATTAATTTCAAACTTATTTTTATTTGTTCATGCATGCACGGTTTATGGAACAAAGACAGAAACTTCTACAGAAAACACTCGAGAGCAACTGACTACGTATGAGGAGGATGTTATTTTTGAGTCAGTCACCGATCTATCTTCATGGAACATGCATTACAGTTTTGGTGATCAAACGACAATGAATAATATATTTAGATATAACAATTTAGTAATATTTCAGTTCTAAAAAACTTCACATCGCTTTAGTTTCGATAATAAGTTTATAGACACAACAATTAAAATATTACGCTGTAGCTTTGATAGTAAGATTATAGTAATCAAACTTTTACTAAATTAAATAAGTATTGCAAGGTAGACAGATGAGAGCCAACCAAAATAGCTTAGATCGATTTAGTAGAGATCGAGAAATTGAGAGCTAGGGTGGCACAGCTGGAGGAGCAGAATCGTCGGCGGACCATTAAATTGACACAGCTGATGGACCAGCGTATTGCTGAGTACATGCTGCAGTATGGTGGCTGTTTTCCATCTTTAACTGGTTCCGGAAGTGATTGACAGGAGTAATATGTATGTTTTTTTTGTTATGCGACATTATTTAGTATTATTTGATGATACATTGAGATGGTGTGATTGGATATTTTGAGATGTTTTGTACATTATTTGATAGTACATTTTGTGATGGTCAGTTTGACATTTGTGAGTTGATGGTGGTGAGTTGTTGATGATGATATTTGAGTTGTTGATGGTGTGAGATTTATTGGTGTTTTACGATGTATATATTGTATGATGACATATATGTATTTATGTTAATGAAGTGTTGATTGATTTGATGTTATGTGAGTTATGATTGATTTAATTTTCTTTATGTGATTTGAGATTATATTGAATATCTAATTTCGATATGTGCTTGTGTGTGACCAGGTCCGACTCTAAGGCAATGCGAATAAGACGGCCATCTAGGGCAGTCAATCCGGTAGGAGCAACACTTGGTGGTGGTAGTGGTGGTGGCAGTTTAGTATTTTGTTAAGGTATAAATATTTAATATTTACCACTATCAATTAGGTTTATAGTGTGGTGGTATTGTGCTACTGATTCATTAGAGCAAACCAAGTTTGAATCCTTGCAAATGCTATATTTTTGTTTAGCTGCTTTAAATTTGGGTTAGGGCAACCCAATTGCTTAGGCCGGCTCTGTGAGTGACTATATTATATTTTAAATTGTGCATGTGAAGCTGACATGTAGCATAAATCTGGAAGTATGCTTCAGGGTTTCCGATCGTTAGCGATGGCTTATAGGTCAACATTTTCCAATGGTTAGTGACCGTCGGGTTTTCTGTCGGCTGCCATAGGAAAGTTTACGACAAAGACTGTTGGAAGCCATTAAAAAAATCATGCGGCGACAAGATAAATTACGATGGTTTTTTGCGTCGGTTTCCAACGGCTACCGACAGCCGCCAACGATTTTCAGTCGTCGGAAATCGTACGTTTTCATGTAATGAACGAATCATTTTGTTCATCGGTGCATCGTGGTATTATTTATATTTCTAAAGTGGACATCTTATTTTAAAATTATGTAATTTAAAGTATGGTTTGAAAAATAAGTTTTTTTTTTGTGATTTATATGTATTTTAAAATGATAGGTGAGAGAATGAGAAGTCTAAAAAAAATCATAAATGAAGAGATATTTCTTGATAATTTTTCAAATGGTAGAAAACATAAAAAAAATGTGTTCAATTTTGTGTTAAAAGTATCTTTCAAATGAATCTTTTTTCATTGATAATTTGTTTTTTCCCCTCTGCATTCTGTTTTGAGTTTTCAACTTTCATTATGAACTACGAGAATTGCAAATGAGAAAATTAAAACTTTAAACCATTATAACAAAGATGGAGAAACGACGAAGTTTGGCGAAAGGACGATGTTGGTATGAATTGTTTTTCATTCTGTTGTTATTTTTTTTTAGACATGGAAAATAAAATAAATTTATCTTATATGTTTCGCATGCTAAGCTTCAATCTTTAAATTTGTCAATTTTCAAAAGTACTTGCTTCATGCATAGATTTGTTTGGATCTGAATCCAAAACTAAAAATTTCACGCACATGCTTCATTCTTAGTACATGTTATTAGTACATATTATATACATATATATTCCATAGAGGTTGACTTCAGCACCCAACCTTGCTTCTCATCTCTATGCTTGTAATTTTCGGGTCAGTTGCTTGACTTGTATTTTACAAATGTCAGATATTCTTTGTTATGCATGGAGACGTTATCTTCTCCAGCTCAAGCTTCATCCTCTAAGAACTAATGTAAATATGTTATTCCTTCTTGTTTCTCTTTTATTTTTCACGCTTTGTTCTCTTTCTATTGGGGCAGGAAAGATCCAACGTCGATGAATATTTTTTGTCTACAGATGATCACGGGTGGATTTCTGGGTGGATGCGAAGAATTAATAAATCAGAAGATATCTGGCAGAAAAAAAATTGTTTGCGTACTTTGGGTTCTCGGAACGGTATTATTTCGTTAGCTGACTTTGATTTTGAAACTCATCATACTCACAACTATAATAAAAATTTCATTTCATTGGAATTTATCTGGCTGGAATTACATGTTTTAAACCTTTGGAAACCAAATGCTAGAACATACAACCTGTTGATTCTTCCCAGATTAATGGTTTTGCTGCTGTGGGTATTCTACATATTTTCCATAAATCCGTTGAGAAAATTTTCAAAGGCAAAAGTGAATTTGAAACTGCTCTTCAAAAGGTAAATTTTAGTATAAAAATTCATATAAGAACTGATCCTTCTTTAATATCATAATAACATGAAACTGAAGCCTGTTCATCCTCCGATGAAATTTCCTTTCAGGTGTTGATCGAACTACTAGTTTTTGCTTGTTGGAACACAATAAAAATGCACTGGGATTTATTATATGACGGTATGTATCATGTATGTATGCATGCATGCATGCATGCATGCTACCGTTTTTTCACTTCAAAAGTAGGTTCAAATTTTAAACTAACCACCACATCGGTCAGCTTTTAGAGAATTTGCATTGGGGAACGCCTTGAATATTGCAATATAGAATTTTCCAAAAAAGATTACTCGATGGGTGTACGGTACAATTACCATGGCCTTCGAGCTTTGATCGACTTATCTTGTTTATTGTTGCTTGCTTGCTGTATTGATATTACTTAACTTCATTTTCAGCCATGGTTACTATTGAAATGGGTAAACTATGAATACATGCCTCCACAATTCCACGCTTTGTTCTCATTTTTTGTTTCTTCTTTGAGGTATGTCCTTTTGCAACTTTTCATTTCATATGTCTTCTTTTAACACATTTGCTTATTAAGTCCATGCATTTGTCATCGATCTGTTTTAAACAAGTTGCATTAATTTTGTTTATTCTTGAACTCAAGAACTCTATATTTTGTCGATGACCGAGACACGCATAATAGCCACTTTACGAAATAAATTCTATATCCTACAACTTTGGACCTAATTTTGTAGTAAAGGTAGCTACTCGTTAGTATATGGTTTGCTTTATTCTTACTGTTTATATTGCCAGAGTCGATCAAATGTCCTAAAGCCAGCTAGATAAACTTTATGGCATCAACATAATATAACTTACTACAACATGCATGGAATAGAATTATGCACTGCTTAGTTAGATCAACAGACATTTAATAAAGTCTTTATCCAAAAGTTTATCAAAACGTATGTGAACATGCTTAATTAAATTGTCTCACTCGTTAAATGGAAAGAGTCGAAAAATACAGTAAGTGTATGGTTATAATCATATGAGGCTATAATCTGTCTATTATTGTTGTCTTTCAGTTATCATCACTTTTCAATTGTTAAACCAAGTTGAATATTCTTCTTTTGTTGTTAAATCAGGGAAAATATATTGGAAGCTTGGTAAAAAAATTGTAAGATAAGAAGAACAAATATTCCGAAGACGAAGAAAGCTGAACTATTCTTGTATGTATAGTGCTTTTAACAACTTGACCAAATTTATATTTATTCTTCCTGATTAATTTGGACCTATAAAAATTTGCATGTCGCATTATTTTGGAAATATAATATCAGAATATCTACGGCTCTGTCTTTCCTTCTGTTTTAAAGTTTTCGTACTATGGCCATTTAGGATATATAAAGAGTATATAATCCTATGGTTCGGCTATATACTTCTTAGCTTAGCTATACCAAAAGGTATTTGTGCATGATTGATTTTAACTACGACAAGACAAAGCTGATTGTCAATCAAATCAATCATATTAGATGATGAGATTTGGATGGGTTAACATGGGATGAAATCAGCTGGACCCAAAATCCTCTATTCCCTTGTGCCCATAATCCAACGATTTCTGTAAAAAAAAAAAGTACTTTCTTTCCTGCTAAAGGAGTTTTTTTGCAAAATTTGTAAAAATCTTTGGGTTCTGATTAGCTAGGCACATTGGAACATAAGATTTTGGGACCATATTGTAGTGAACTTTGTTTTATTTTGAATGGAAGCGGTTTATTGTTCAGGATCTAGTATGGCCTATTTAGATACCAATGACACTTAAAAAATAATTATGCAATCTCACAGAAAAATAACAGAAATAAAAGACACAGAAGATTTAACGTGGCTCGGATATGAATACCCTACGTTCACGAGACTCAACAACTTTTTATTTCACTAAAGAAAAGAGTACAAAAGAGAGAAAAGAATAATGGTGGATACTCTCACACTTGCTTGTAAATATGAAGATGAAATTCCTTCATTTAAATAGACTTGATAATGAAGGGTTGCTTGGAGATTAAGCAAATCAATTTCCCAATTACGCAGATATCTTTCCAAATTGCATGATTTGATTTTAGTACAAACAGATGACGCAATATTCGTTTTCATATCTTTCCTTTATTCTCTATGCCTAATTATTTATTTCTTCATATAGCAAATATATTGACTAATTAATTGATTGACTAATTAATTAGTTTCCTTCAAAATATCCTTTCATATATCAGCCAAATTATTTGATTTGATTGAATCAATTAATCAATTTCTTTCCTCTTTAACAAATATTTAAATAATCCGAATTCAACACTCCACCTTGATTCAAATATAACAATCTCTCTTCATCACCTTATCATCAAGCAATCAACATAGAAGTTGTTGGGTCTAGCGCCCCATGACGCTCACGTAACAGGTATCAAACTGATCAAGTTTGAGCAATGCTCAAATTTGTCATTTGGAAGTGACTTAGTCATCATATCTGAAGAATTATCCAAAGTACTCACTTTCAACAATTTGATCTTACTTCGTTCTTCCTCAAACATAAGAAAGAAACCTCTAACATCAATGTGCTTCGTCTGTGAACTATAAGCTTGATTTTCTACAAGATGAATCGCACTCTGACTGTCTGAAAATAGCTCTACTGTCCACTGCACCATTGAAAGATCATCCAACAACTGAAGTAAGTATAATCTTTCCTTTGTTGCTTCCACAATCGATATCAACTCTGCTTTGATAGTCGATAAAGCTATGATAGATTGTAGCTTTGATCTCCATGAAATCAAGTCTATGCCAAGTGTAAACACATAGTCCAACACTGACTTTCTAGCATCTTTATCCCCAGCATAATCAGAATCACAGTATCCTCTAAGAAAGATGTCACCATCCACTCCACCATATAACAAGCTATCCGAAGAAGTGCCTCGAACGTATCTAAGAATCCACTTCACAGCTTGCCAATGCTCTTTGCCTGGGTTAGACATATATCGACTCAAAACACCCACTACATGGGCCAAATCTGGTCTCGTGCACACCATCGCATATATAAGACTACCAACAACACTAGAATAAGGTATATCAGCCATATACCTCTTGTCTTCTTTCGATGAGAGAGATAAGTATTTTGATAACTTAAAATGAGAGCCTAATGAAGTTCCAACTGGTTTAGCTTTCTCCATTCCAAATCGAGCGAGGACCTTCTCGATATATTGCACTTGAGTGAGCCTTAACTCTCTCTGCTTCCTATCCCTGCTTATCTCCATACCCAATATTCTTTGTGCCTTTCCCAAATCCTTCATGTCAAACTCTCTACTGAGCTCCGCTTTCAACTCCTTAATTTTGACCATACTCCGAGATGCAATCAGCATATCATCAACATATAAAAACAAATAAATTATATCACCATCACGTCTCCTGAAATAAACACACCGGTCTTCGAAACTTATGGAGTATCCCTGTGAAAGCATAAACTTATCAAACCTCTTATACCATAGTCTAGGAGACTACTTTAGTCCATATAGATATTTGTTTAGTTTGCAAACATAGTCTAGTCTGTTACTATTAATGAACCCTTCCGACTGCTTTAAATAAATCTCCTCATGCAGATCACCATGCAAGAATGCAGTTTTGACATCTAGTTGCTCTAATTCCATATCATAATGAGCAACTAATGCCAAAAGAATACAAATAGAAGTATGCCTAACCACTGGAGCAAAGATATCATGATACTCTACCCCCTTCTTCTAAACATACCCCTTTGCGACTAACCTTGCCTTATATTTGAGATTACCATTTTCACCGTCTTTCACTCTATAGATCCACTTGCATCCAATAACTCTCTTATTGGTGGGAAGAGGCACCAAATCCCAAGTATGATTTCTCTGCAATGATTCAATCTCCTCCTCCATAGCAACTAACCAACTGGAACCGTTAACTGGTGCGATAACTTCTCTATAATCATAGGGCTCATCATGGACAACATTCAAAGCATATGTTGCCATATCATCGAAGTTAATATCTTCGATGGTCAATCTAGCAAACTCATCAAGCCACATAGGATTTCTTCTTTGTTTGACAGGCCTACGTTCTGAATGAGATCCACCTTGATTTTGATCCTCTATACCAACATCGATATTATCCTCATCAACCATGGTGTCATCGGAAACACCATTTGAACGTCTATGGAAAGAATCAACAGATGACTTGTTTTGTGTCTGGTATTCTTCACATGTCTTCTCATTGTCATCCGATAAGGAAGGCTCCACCTTCAACGCAGCCTTCTCATCAAAAGTCACATGCCTGCTCATAACGATCTTCTTGCTAATAGGACACCACAACCTATATCCCTTCACTCCTCTCCTATAACCTAGAAAAATACACTTGCGAGCTCTAGGTTTCAGCCTCCCTTTGCTCTCATGCACATAAGCTGGGTAACCAAACACTCTGAGAAATGAATAGCTAACAGGATCTTCATTCCATACTTCTTTAGGGATCTTCATATCTATGGCGGTAGAAGGTGTGCGGTTGATGAGGAAAGCCGCCATAGATAAAGCTTCAGCCCAAAATCCCTTCATCAATTTAGCAGTCAGTCTGAGACATCTTTTTCTCTAATAATGTCCAATTCATTCTTTCTACAACTCCATTAGACTGAGCGTCGTCTGGTGTAGTGTAATACCTCTTAATTTCTTCAGACTCACAATAATCGATGAATTCATGTGATAAAAATTCACCGCCATTATTTGAATGGAGAACTTTCAATTTCTTCCCTGACTTACTTCTCAACCATAGATTTCCACTTTTGAAACTTGGCAAAGGTTTCACTCTTTGACTAAAGAAATTATATCCATACTTTATGAAAGAAATCATCTATAAATGTAACAAAATACCTGGCTCCACCTAAAGACGGACAAGGGGAGGGACCTAGACATCTATATGAACATACTCTAAGACAGCTTTTGCTTTATGCTCTTCTATACCAAAAGAAATCTTCATCTGCTTTCCAAGAACACACTCTTCACAAAAACGAAGTTTTGAATGTTGAATTCCATCAATCAATCCTCATTTTCTCAACTCATCCATGCTGCGCTCACCGGTGTGACCCATCCATAAGTGCCATAATCTAAAAGAATCTGAATCAACTGATATAACAGAAGCTGATTCACCAATTATAGTAGTGCCCTTTAATAGATAAAGATTTCCTGCCCTCACACCTCTCATAACAATCTTCAAGCCAAGTCTACTCAATGCCCCAACAGAGATCAAGCTCCTTCTCATATCAGGTACATGTCTAACATCGGTGATCGTACGAATAACACCATCAAACATTCTAATCATCACGCTGCCAACACCAACCATACGACAAGATGCATCATTACCCATCAGAAATTCTCCTCCATTAATTTCACGTTAAGTGGAAAAGTAGTTTCTATCAGTGTCATATGATAGGATGCGCCAGAATCAATCAGCCACAACTTTCTCTTCCCAAAAGAGCCAGAAGCTGTAAATACATCGGTGTCACTTTCTGTGTCCGATTTCTCTGCTGTAGAAGCTGATGCTTGCTTTGGATCTTTTCTTCTACCTTCAAGCTTGGGACATTGTGCTATGAATTGCCATGGTTTCTTACAATAATGACAAGTCAAATTCTTAGGCCCCCTAGACTGAGACCATGAAGAATTCTGTCCTCCACATTTCTTCGACTTGCTTTGGCCTCTAACTCTCTGAACAGATAAGTCTTCGGCATCACTATCCATGCTAGTGCTCGCAAATCTATCTCTTAATACTTCATTATGAAGACAAGCTTTTACATCATACAGGCTAATTTTACCGTAGGCATAAATCATGGAATTAACAAAAGCAGTATACTCCTTAGGCAAGGAACATAAGAAGATCACAGCTTGAGCCTCATCGGTAATATCAACTTCCGCTGGCTTCAAGTTCATAATCAAAGTCGTAAAAGCATCTACATGCTCCATGAGATCAGCTCCACGCTTCATCTTGAACAAATAGAGTTGTTGCTGAAGAATAATCCGATTAGTGAGAGACTTGTCTTGATGTATGACCCGGATTTTTCAGCGTTGAGTTTGGAATATTTAAGTGGGTTTAAATATTTAATTTGGATCATAAATTGATTTTGAATATGAAAAGTTTGGTTTTTATTCAATAAAGTAGATTCATAATTTAATATAGTGGTTTGTTGAATGATATAACTATTTAATTTAATAATTGGGAATTGGATAAAATATAAAATCTAGAGTTTCGAGCTTGTTAAAAATATTTTAAAGGCTTATAAATTTTTTATCGATAGTACTGAAGATAGTAAAAGTGTTAAAATTGAATTTGAAAGTGTTTTGTTAAGATTTGAAAATATATCGTTTAAATTGATATTTAAATAGCCTTCCGAGACACAGTCTCAGAATTCGACGAAACCAGTTCCATTGGATCAGTAATATTATATTATTATCGGATTTCAATTTTCGTAGTGTTTGGGGTGATCATTTGACCGTACGATAAGTAAACACGCTGAAGATTAAATCAAAATTTAATATAATAACTGGTTCAAAAAGCTATCTTCTGCATACGATCGAATTAGGATTCGAAACCTTTTCCATTGCGTTTGAAATAGGGGTATAACATTATAAGCGTCTAGCGGCACGCATCGATGGGAGGTCGAGATTTTTAGCTACGTTTTCGAAACGATGAAATTTTTAATAATATATATTCATATACCAGTCAACCTTCAGCCGAAATAATTTCACGTCAGACTTTTTTTTTACTTTCACTTCCTTCACTATAGCTAATCTTCTGATATACGCCACACTTCACCTTTATACCACATACCGTCTTCTTTCTTTCCTTTCAAAAATAAATCTAACCGAAATCAATCCAAGCTCAGAAAATTTAATAGCCGAAGTGAAAAAAATAAGATAAAATCAACGGTCGAACAAATTTGCAAGCTCCCCTTTTTTCCTCTTACCTCCATTCAATTTCTCGAAGCCGAATCTCTATCCCTCTTCTTCTATGTTAGTTCGAGATCGAACTTCAATTAAAAAAAGGCGAGCTCGGATTCGAGGTCGAGGGGAGGCGCACAACTGCGAAGGGGATAAAGAGCTTCCAGGACGAGCCTGCGACCTGGGAAGTTAAGGATGACGTGCTATTCTGGAGCTCGACGCTTTGTGCATCGCGATGAGGGCTCGCCTGAAGCTTGAATCGAGGCTGTTTTGATTTCGATCGTGGTTGTTGTGAAGGCTGTAGGGTGTTGAGTAGAGGGTCGAGGCAATGTTATGGCCGTGGTTCGATTTCGAGATGAGGTGGTGTTCGCTGGTGGAGGCTCGCGTGTGATGGGGCGGCGCGTTCGTGGAGTTCGATGGCATGGATCGTCGTCGCTCCAATCTCGTGCGTGCGACTATTTTTCATGATGGCGGCATATGCTAGATCGAGCAGTAAGGTAATCCTTTTTAATTTTTACAGATTAATTTTGACTCAATTAATTGCATACAATACATTAATTTACTGATGAAATTTAAAATATATACAGATTGATTTGATTTTACGGACACAGAAAGATTTGTAAACAAATTTTATTTATTTATTTATTTTTCAATCTAAGAGTTTATCTATATATATGTATATATAGAAAAGGTTTGGGAAAAATATATATAGAAAATTTTAAAATAGTTGATAGTCTATATAAAGTATGATTTTGGAAGCTATGTAGATTGTTTTTTTATATTTGTAACTTCAAAAGGAAAATATAATAAATATAGATATTTACATTTTAAAATAATGGAATATAGTGATTTATGTGTTTAATTGACTTATTATTTTAGTTACCAAAAGATTATTCAAAAGGAAATTAGTTTGAAATTTAATTATTCATTAAAATTTAAATCATTAGTTAAATTAAATTATTAAATGATGATTGATTGTTCAGATGTTAATAAAATCATCAAATATTTATTTAAGGGTCTTAAATCATGAAGAATCAAGTCAATTGGAGTGGATTGCATAATCAAAATCAAAGGTGAGTTAATCTCGGGTTTAATTTAAATTTAAATGGTCAAATTTAAATAATTGGTTGAATGACTGAATTCATTTGATGTGCTATATTATATATAGTAATATATATAGTGTATATTAGAATGATTGATTTTCCTCATTTATATAGCGGATGAGACCCTATGCGCCGCATAATAGCGTATGATATTTTATAAACCCATATACCGCGATATTCCACCTCAAAGTGGAATTGGTATTTTATATTGTGCTAACATCTGTGGGTGCAGGGAAACAGGTTGGAGGGATCCAACTGAATTCCTCAAAATTATTTAGATCGTTTGATATTCTATGTTATGAATATTTAATATTTTGTGATGAATTATATTGATAATTGGAATATTGAGTGCTATGGTTTACTTGAATATATTTCGGTACACTGAGTTATCAAAATATATAGAATTGGATTTTTGAAAAGAAAATAAAAGAGTGAATTTTTAAGTAAAATAATTATAAAGAATTTGAATAAAAATAAGAATGAATTGGAAAGGAATAAAAGTGATCTTTAAATCCTAATAAATTCTGGGTATGAAAAAGGGATTTTGAATAAATAGAGAAATAATGAATTTTAAACTCAAGTTATATTATTTTCAGAAATAAAGAATTTATTTTAAAATTCAAGGTTTAAATTTATTTGAAAGGATAAAGAAGAAATTTGGAGAATATGAAATTGGTATTTTTAGTTAAAAAGATTTTAAATCATAATTAAGGAATAAAGTCTGAAATTAATGGATTTTGAAATGAATTGAGTAAGTTAAGAAATTTATTTCAAATGGAGTAAATTGGGAATCAATTTGGAAATTGATCTAAGTGTTTGGAATCAGAATTTTAAAAGGGGAGTTGAGACTAATGAATTTATAAACTGGGTTTATAAAAGTGAATTAATATATCAGTGGATATTTGGAAGAATAAATTCACGATGGGAATTTATTAAAGGGATGGGAAAATTTGTTTAAAAATAAATAGTGATTTATTTTTAAAAGATGTGAAAGAAAAGCGTATTTCCCTGGATAGCCAAGTGCGTTTTCAAAACAAATTTGAGGGTATAAGTTAAAAGTTTTAAGATGTTTGAAAAGTATGTTATATAAAACTTATTATTTCTAATTGTTTAAATTCCAAAGTAAGTTTTTTTCAAATCTATTATCGTAGTAATTATTCAAAGGTGACTTGGAATTTTGTTTTAAAGGAGAAAATCTAGTTTTATATTTTATAAGGTAACCTCATTTTAAATATTCCTAAATATATATTTTTAATAGAGTATTGAAGTAGTTTCATTTGAAATATTCTTAAAGTATATACTTTGAATAAGTATTAAAGTAATTTTTAATTTAAATGTTTTAAAGGATATTGTATAATAAAGTGTTTTTAAATTATTTTCAAAATCTAAAGTTTTTGTGCTTGGTGTTCTCAGTGGAAATAAATAGTTGGGAATTCATTCCATGAGAAGAGTAGGGTTGGAAAAACTGTTTTCAAAAAGGTTTGAAAATGGAAATATATCTTGCAATGATATTTTGAGGTAAATAAATAATTTATTTATGTTGGATGGTTGTTGTGAATGCTAATTGATAGTTAAATAACCGACTATCAATATTGGCCAATGCGCTGATCGGTTCGAAGAGACCGGGATCGAGATTAATTTCTCAAAAACCACTTCGATCCGGTTTGTACGTTTCCGTGTGGAAAACAAGAGTTCGGAGTCGAAGATGGAGCAGTAAAGTGCAAGGGATAATCACTACTAATCCTGAGGATGATTCTAAAATGGATGTAGTAGGAGTAGTGCCTTCGGTTCCGTTCGAACCCAGGACGGCCTTGTTTGGATGAATGCTTTCAGAACATTGTCAGGTGGGCGATGAGCATTCTAAGAGATGAGTTCTCTAAAGGTAACGCTTAGCCTCCAGCCTCATCAGCCGGGAATGACTGAAAATCAGGGGTTATGCAGCAAGACCAGGTGGGTAGCGCCCATTACGGTGAGGTCATCTCTATCTAGATGTCCCTTTTTATTCGGCTTAGTGGTGCGTTTGTTGATCCCAACTGTGGGGTGATCTTACTCGGGATCATCCAGTAAGGGGTACTCCCAGTCTTGTGTTGCAGGGGATTGGGAGTAATCCTCGGTACGGTGATCTAGACCACGTACTATGACAGGTGGTACCCCAGTGCCTAGTCATTAGTTGGAAATCCATTGTCCCTACATGCCTTTGCGATTTTTGTTTGTATTACCCACGATTGTGGCTAGTAGCTGGAATTTAATCATGTAACAATTTCGGCTATTTTAATAAGTATTTGTAAATAGACCCTATTATAATATTGGAGGATTTTAATAAAAAGTGTTTTAGCTATCATAAGGCAAAAACCCGACATGTTTATTTGTGGCGTGGTCTTACGAGAGGCTTTTGTTTTCAAAGAATTTTTGAAACTTTAATAATCAATTTGAGTGTGGTTTTCTCACGCTGGTATTCCAGATTGACTCGGGTGTTATTTAACTATAATGCTCGGGTCAGACCGAGTATTATAGAATACAGGAAAGGATGCTCGAAACTCAGGAGACGAGCTGGATGGCAATACGTACTTTCGTACTTGATTATTATTCCGCTGTGTATTCAGTTTGCGGAAAAGTGTATATGACTGTCCAGTTGATGTTATTGATGTTGTTGAACTCTGATGATGTATTCTGGTGATGTATGTATAAACAGATATATTTGTTTTTGTGTAAAGATCATTTATTATCTATTATATTTTATTCCACTGTGATGGTTAGATTTTGAAGTTGTTTTTCTATTTTCTTCTTATGCCTCTTCTTCTTTAACCCTCATGGTTCGGTTTTTCGAGCATCGAAAAATCGGGTCATGACATTGTGGTATCGGAGCAAAAAGGTTAAGCGAGAACCTTGGCTCTGTGGGGATTACTCATTGAAAATAGAGACAGTAGTACTCTAGAATGAGTTTGAGCGTACTAATAGATATGAGCGCGTATTTGTTAGTGAACACGAATTGTTGTAATATTGTGTTGACTTATTGGTTCGGTGGAATATGAATTCTGATCGAGTAAGTTAGCCGCTATTCGAGAAGACTTTATAAACACCTGACATGATATATTGACACCGTATTGTTTTAAATGTGGGTGAATGAAATAATTTTACCCAAAAAAATATTTTGATATACAAGAAATATTTTCGTAAATTATTATATAACTTGGGTGTTGAATGATAGTATTTTAAACAAATGGAATTATAAAGATTGGAATGACTTGTATAATCAAATGGGAATTTGTATGAGCAATAATTATACAAATAAATTATAGTTAAAGTTTGATTTAAATATAATCTGTAAATTTAAAATCTCGAAGATTTTGGAAGTGTTTTGAAGACAAATAATAGCATTATTATTATTATTATTATTATTTTAAGAGTATTTCTGAAGGAAAATTGTTTCAAAAAATTTTGGAAAGGGATATAGCATTGAGCTCACTTCAGTCGTTGGAAAATAATTTCGGTGATGACTGCAACATCATCGATGCTCATTTTCGAGTTTCTAAGTGACGGATTGCTGCCAAATTGATTTGTTCAGAAGTGCTAGTTTGTTTTTGAAATTTCAAAGGAAAGTTGTTGGGGATAAAAACTAGGATTGGTTTAAAATTTTGAGAAGTGTGATTTTGAAATAATTTCAAAATGGTTTGAAAACCAAAAGCCAGGTGTTTAAAAATTCTGAAATCCTTATTTAAATAATTTAAAGATCATCAGGAGATAATTTATAAACTTATAAATATTGAATGATTTTGGAAGAGAAATATGCGGATTGGGTTTTGGAATTAAAGGTAAATGTGAGAAGGTTAAAATAAATTTTAACTTGGAATAAAGTGAAGAAATTAAAATTTTGAAACTTAAATAGGTTGTGATTGAATGAGAAAATAAAAATTACGTTGGAATTGAATTGAAATTAACTTAGATCAATTAAAATTGAGCTAGAGTTGGATTAAAATGAGAAATAAAATTAATTAGAATTAAATTAACTTGAGCAAAGTCAATAATAATGAATTAGATTTGAAGTAAGTCGAAAAGAATTAGAATGAAATTAAGTCCTTACTTAACAAAATTAAAAAGAATGGTATGATGCTAGATTTAACTGAAGCTAAGTTAAATAAAATTGAATTGAAATAAATTCAGGTAATGTAGAATGAAATAAAATTCTTACTTAAATAAATGGAAGTAAATTGAATTGGAGTTTATGAAATAAAAATGCATGCTTGGCTAAATAAATGTGTAATCTCGAATAAAAATGAAATATGAATATAGTCAAGCTTAAAATGGGTAGAAGTATGAAAAATATAAGTGTGAGACTTAAATGAAAAATGGTGAAGTAAAATAGTAAGCCAAAATAAAATTGTTTTGTATTCTGGAAATAAAATAGAAATCTAAACTTGAGTTACAAAAATATAATTGAACTCACGTAAAATAATGAAGTGATTTTTTGTAATAAAATCGAATATTGATTTAAAAGTTGGACGTAGGCTAATTAGCTAAATAAATTATTTGATAGAGTATGTTAATAAAATTAAACTCGGTTAAAATAAAATGGATGGTAAGTTAATAATAAAATTTGGAAATAAACTCGAATTATAAATAGAATTCGACTTGGATTGATAATGAATTAAAATAAGTGTCAATGAATAATGGAATTGGATTATAATAGTGATGGTTTGAACTGTAAATAAATCCAAGTGAGTAGAAATAAAATTGAAATGGTCTTGTTATTAATAAAATAATTTCGGAGGTGAAATGAAAATGTGAAATAAAGTTTAAAATGGATTAATTAATTAAATATTGTTCGAGATAAGATGAATTGGAAATAAATCCATTGGGATTCAAATAAATTAGTAAGTGGAACTAATTGGAGAAATGGTTAATTAAATATGGATTGTGATAATGTGAATAGAATTCAATATTCAAATTGGAAGGGAAATTGAATTCAAGTAAAATTGAAAATGAAAATCTAGATGAAATTGGGGAAAAGTATTGAGGTTTGAAATTAATTTGCAAATTGAAGCAAATTGAATCTATTTGAAATTTGAATCCAAATCGATTAAATAAAAACCAAGTAGTAAAGTGAAAGTCCATTAAATAAAAATTTGGGTTAAATTAATTTGGAAAATGGTTATTGATATAAGCATTGAATGCTGTCAAGCTCAATGAAATGGTTTTAAAATGAAACCAATGTGGAGATAAGATGAAATGCAAATGTATGGTTGGTGAATAAACTAGAAATGGGATGGAATTTAAAATAAATTGAGTCGGAATCAATTTAACTTGATTATAAAATTTAAGTAATTATTTATTCACATGGATATCATCAAATTATATAATGAATTGTCGTTTGACGTAAACGAAGGTAATAAAATTCTATGAGTTGATAGTGATTTATTAAATTGATTTCAAGATCAGTTGAAGTGAATATGAGTTTGTTTTGCTTAAAAATGAATTGAATGTAAGCAATTGAGTTTTAAACCATTTAAATCGAATGAAGTTGTATACGAATTGGTTGTAAACAATTAAAATTAATGTCGGAACCCTATAAGTTGCTTATAAATATTGTTTAACCTGCATCACTTATAGAAACTCGTATGTTTACTAGTTAAATATGTAAAATATTTTAAGTTACATGATTTTGGCACTTACATATTTAAATTGAGTAAGTACAGGTACCGGGAAGCCGTTTGGCTAGATTTGGACGCGCTAATTGCTAAAATAATAAGTCGCTTGCTTAAAAATGCTAAATAAAGGTACGCCTACGCAATAAAAATAGGAAATATGAATTGTTTTTGTTTTTCCGACCGTGTGGGTCGATGTATATATATTTATATCTCTTGTCAAATTGCAAAAGTTCCTCCATACAAAGGAGACTCTGCCAAAATTTTTTGAAAATTTTGGGAGTCATATTCTTTTTGAAAGTTTTTGGAAATTTTTTGTTAGCGACAAAAGGATTTCAAATTGGAATTGAAATAAAAAATTTTGGAAAATGAAAATTGGAACTAATTGTTTAGTTAAAAACTATAGGATCAGGAAAGTGAGTTTGGAATTTTTGATTTCAGATGATAAATTGAAATTTGCTCGGCAAAGGTATGTATCTAAATTTCTGTATGAAATTTGATGATTTTCTATACAGCCACTTGGCTTTTGTTTTCTTTGGAATTTGGGAGCTCGTAGAGGCATTTTGTAGTTGTACCGAACTAGCCGCGCAAAGGAGACGTTGGCGAAATTTTTCGAAAATTTAGAGAATCAGAAAAATTTTGAGAAAATTTTGATGAATCAAAATTTGGTTTTAAATTTAAATTTGAATGATTGAGCAAATAGTATTATTTGAAAACTATGGGAGAGTTTGGAAAGTTAGTAAGAATTATAACGACTCTTTAATAAAAGATATGTTATGGCAAGTTGATAAAACTTTTGATTTTGGAAAATAGTAATGGGTATTGGATCATTCTTCTTAACTAGCAATTTCGTGGACGAAATTCTTTTAAGGGGGAGGAATATAACGATCCGGATTTTTCAGCGTTGAGTTTGGAATATTTAAATGGGTTTAAATATTTAATTTGGATTATATTTTGATTTTGAATATGAAAAGTTTGGTTTTTATTCAATAAAATAGATTCAGAATTTAATATAGCGGTTTGTTGAATGATACAACTATTTAATTTAATAATTGGGAATTGGGTAAAATATAAAATATGGATTTTCGATCTTGTTAAAAATATTTTAAAGGCTTGTAAAATTTGTATTGATAGTACTAAAGATAGTAAAAGTGTTAAAATTGAATTTGGAAGTGTTTTGTTAAGTTTTGAAAATATATCGTTTAAATTGATATTTAAATAGCCTTCCGAGGCACAGTCTTGGAATTCGACGAAACCAGTTCCATTGGATCGATAATATTATATTATTATCGGATTTCAATTTTCGTAGTATTTGGGGTGATCGTTTGGCCGTACAATAAGTAAACGCGCTGAAAATTAAATCGATATTTAATATAATAACTGGTTCAAAAAGCTATCTTCTCCATACGATCGAATTAGGACTCGAAACCTTTTCCATTGCGTTTGAAATAGGGGTATAACATCATAAACGCCTAACGGCACGCATCGACAGGAGGTCGAGATTTTTAGCTACGTTTTCGAAACGATGAAATTTTTAATAATATATATTCGTATACCAGTCAACCTTCAGCCGAAATAATTTCACGTCAGAATTTTTTTTAATTTTCACTTCCTTCACTGTAGCTAATCTTATGATAGATGCCACACTTCACCTTTATACCACATACCATCTTCTTTCTTTCCTTTCAAAAATAAATCTAACCGAAATCAATCCAAGCTCAGAAAATTTAATAGCTGAAGTGAAAAAAATAAGATAAAATCAATGGCCAAATAAATTTGCAAGCTCCCCTTTTTTCCTCTTACCTCGATTCAATTTCTCGAAGCCGATTCTCTATCCCTCTTCTTCTCTGTTAGTTCGAGATCGAACTTCAGTTTAAGAAAAAAGGCGAGATCGAATTCGAGGTCGAGGGGAGGCGTGCGCGTGCGAAGGGGATAAAGAGTTGCCAGGACGAGCCTGCGACCTAGGAAGTTAAGGGTGACTTTCTATTCTGGAGCTCGACGCTGTGTGCATCGCGATGATGGCTCACTTGAAGCTTTAATCGAGGCTGTTTTGGTTTCGATCATGGGTGTTGTGAAGGCTGTATGGTGTTGAGCAGAGGGTCGAGGCAAGGTTATGGCCGTGGTTCGATTTCGAGATGAGGTGGTGTTCGCTGGTGGAGGCTCGCGTGTGATGGGGCGGCACGTTCGTGGAGCTCGATTGCATGGATCGTCGTCGCTCCAATCTCGTGCGTGCGACTATTTTTCGCGATGGCGGTAGATGCTAGATCGAGCGGTAAGGTAATCCTTTATAATTTTTACAAATTAATTTTGACTCAATTAATTGCATACAATACATTAATTCGCTGATGAAATTTAAAATATATACAGATTGATTTGATTTTAAGGACACGGTAAGATTTGTAAACAAATTTTATTTATTTATTTTTCAATCTAAGAGTTTATCTACATATATGTATATATAAAAAAGGTTTTGGAATAATATATATAGAAAATTTTAAAATAGTTGATAGTCTATATAATATATGATTTTGGAGGCTATATAGATTGTTTTTTTATATTTGTAGGTTCAAAAGAAAAATATAATAAATAAAGATATGTACATTTTAAAATTCTAGAATTTATTTTAAAATAATGGAATATAGTGATTTATGTGTTTAATCGACTTATTATTTTAGTTACTAAAAGATTATTCAAAAGGAAATTAGTTTGAAATTTAATTATTCATTAAAATTTAAATCATTAGTTAAATTAAATTATTAAATGATGATTGATTGTTTGGATGTTAATAAAATCATCTAATATTTATTTAAGGGTCTTAAATCATGTAGAATCAAGTCAATTGGAGTGGATTGCATAATCAAAATCAAAGGTGAGTTAATCTCACTCATCAGGGTTTAATTTAATTTTAAATGGTTAAATTTAAATAATTGGTTGAATGATTGAATTGATTTGATGTGCTATATTATATATAGTAATATATATATATAGTATATATTCGAATGATTGATTTCCTGCATTTATATAGCGGATGAGACCCTATGCGCCGCATAATAGCGGATGATATTTTATAAACCCATATACCGCGGTATTCCACCTCGAAGAGGAATTGGTATTTTATATCGTGCTGGATTCCTAAAAATTATTTAGATTGTTAATATTCTATGTTATGAATATTTAATATTCTGTGGTGAATTATATCGATAATCGGAATATTGAATGCTATGGTTTACTTGAATATATTTCGATACACTGAGTTATCAAAATATATAGAATTGGATTTTTGAAAAGAAAATAAAAGAGTGAATTTTTAAGTAAAATAATTATAAAGAATTTGAATAAAAATAAGAATGAATTGGAAAGGAATAAAAGTGATTTTTAAATCCTAATAAATTCTGGGTATGAAAAAGGGATTTTGAACAAACAGAGAAATAATGAATTTTAAACTCAATTGATATTATTTCCAGAAATAAATAGTTTATTTTAAATTTCAAGGTTTAAATTTATTTGAAAGGGTAAAGAAGAAATTTAGAGAATTTGAAATTGGTATTTTCAGTTAAAAGATTTTTAATCATAATTAAGGAATAAAGTGTGAAATTAATGGATTTTGAAATGAATTGAGTAAGTAAAGAAATTTATTTCAAATGGAGTAAATTGAGAATCAATTTGGAAATTGATCTAAGTGTTTGGAATCGGAATTTTAAGAGGGGAGTTAAGACTAAGAAATTTATAAACTGGGTTTATAAAAGTGAAGTAATATATCGGTGGATATTTAGAAGAATAAATGCACGATGGGAATTTATTAAAGAGATGGGAAAATTTATTTAAAAATAAATAGTGATTTATTTTTAAAAGATGTGAAAGAAAAGCGTATTTCCCTGGATAGCCAAGTACGTTTTCAAAACAAATTTGAATGTATTAGTTAAAAGTTTTAAGGTGTTTGAAAAATATGCTATATAAAACTTATTATTTCTAATTGTTTAAATTCCAAAGTAAGTATTTTTCAAATCTATTATCGTAGTAATTATTCATAGGTGACTAGGTATTTTGTTTTAAAGGAGAAAATCTAGTTTTATATTTTATAAGGTAACCTTATTTTAAATATTCCTAAATATATATTTTTAATAAAGTATTGAAGTAGTTTCATTTTAAATATTCTTAAAGTATATATTTTGAATAAGTATTAAAGTAATTTTTAATTTAAATGTTTTAAAGGATATTGTATAATAAAGTGTTTTTAAATTATTTTCAAAATCTAAAGTTTTTGTGCTTGGTGTTTTCAGTGGAAATAAATAGTTGGGAATTCATTCCATGATAATAGTAGGGTTGGAAAAACTGTTTTCAAAAAGGTTTAAAAATGGAAATATATCTTGCAAAGATATTTTGAGGTAAATAAATAATATGGTGAAATTATTTATGTTGGATGGTTGTTGTGAATGTTAATTGATAGTTGAATAGCCGACTATCAATATTGGCCAATGCGCTGATCGGTTCGAAGAGACCGAGATCGGGATTAATTTCCCGAAAACCACTTCGATCCGGTTTGTACGTTTTCGTATGGAATACAAGAATTCGGAGTTGAAGATGGATCAGTGAAGTGCAAGGTCTAGTCGCACTAATCCTGAGGATGATTCCAAAATGGATGTAGTAGGAGTAGTGTCTTCGGTTCCTTTCGAATCCAGGACGGACTTGTATAGATGAATGCATTTAGAACATCGTCAGGTGGGCGATAAGCATTTTAAGAGATGAGTTCTCTAAAGGCAACGCTTAGCCTCAATCCCTATCAACCGGGAATGACTGAAAGTCAGGGGTTATGCAGCAAGGCAAGGTGGGTAGCGCCCATTAGGGTGAGGTCATCCCTGTCTAGATGTCCCTTTTTATTCGGCTTAGTGGTGCGGTTGCTGATCCAAACCGTGGGATGATCTTACTGGGGATTATCCAGTAAGGGGTAGTCCCGGTCTTGTGTTGTAGGAGATTGAGAGTAATCCTCGGTACGGTGATCTAGGCCACGTACTGTGACAGGTGGTACCCTAGTGCCTAGTCATTAGTTGGAAATCCATTCTCCCTACGTGCCTTTACGATTTTTGTTTGTATTACCCACGAATGTGGCTAGTAGCTGGAATTTAATCATGTAACAATTTCGGCTATTTTAATAAGTATTTTTAAATAGACTATTATAATATCAGAGGATTTTAATAAAAAGTGTTTAACTATCGTAAGGTAAAACTCGACATGTTTATTTGTGGTGTGGTCTTACGATATGCTTTTGTTTTCAAAGAATTTTTAAAACTTTAATAATCAATTGAGTGTGGTTTTCTCACGCTGGTATTCCAGACTTACTGGGGTGTTATTTAACTGTAATGCTCGGGTCAGACCGAGTATTATAGAATACAGGAAATGATGCTGTGAAACTAAGGAGATGAGCTGGATGGCAATACATACTTTCGTACTTGATTATTATTCTGCTGTGTATTCAGTTTGAGAACAAATTTATATGACTGTCCAGTTGTATGTTATTGATGTTGTTGAACTCTGATGATGTATTCTGGTGATGTATGTATAAACAGATATATTTGTTTTTGTGTAAAGATCATCTATTATCTATTATATTTTATTCCGCTGCGATGGTTAGATTCTAATGTCGTTTTTCTAATTTCTTCTTGTACCTTTCTTCTTTAACCCTCATGGTTCGGTTTTTGGGCGTCGGAAAATCGGGTCGGGACACTTGATATGCATCCGATAATGCATCCATAGTTCTTTCGCCGCCTTCTTCTGAGAGAATTCTCTAAGAACTTCATTTGAAAGGCTCAACTGAATTGTTGTGAGAGCTTCATCTTCCATCTCTTCCAAATCAGCTGCATCAATACCTTTCAATTTCTCAGACGCAGAAACAACCTTATCAGTCTTCTCCTTCTTGAATACAGCCTCCATCTTCATCTTCCAAGTACCAAAATCTCTTTTCTCGTCAAAACGTGTTACTCCATAATTGACACCAGATCTACCAATAGACTTACTAGAAGTAGCCATTAATATTCAAACAGGAACAATAACACTAGCTCCGATACCAAAGTGTAGTGAATTTTGTTTTAATTTGAGCGGAAGCAGTTTATTTGTTCAGGATCTAGTATTGCCTATTTAGATACCAATAACACTTAAAAAAGAATTATGCAGTCTCACAGAAAAATAACAGAAATAAGAGACACGGAAGATTTAACGTGGTTCTGATATGAATATCCTACGTGCACGGAGACCCAACAACTTTTTATTTCACTAAAGAAAAGAGTACAAAAGGGAGGAAAGAATAATGGTGGATACTCTCACACTTTCTTATACATATGAAGATGGAATTTCTTCATTTAAATAGAATTGATAATGAAGAGTTGCTTGGAGATTAAGCAAATTAATTTCCTAATCACCCAGATATCTTTCCAAATTGCATGATTTGATTTTAGTATAAATAGATGGCGTAATCTTCATTTCGATATCTTTGCTTTATTCTCCATGCCTAATCGTTTATTTCTTCATATAAAAAATATACCGAGTAATTAATTGATTGACTAATTAATTAGTTTTCTTCAAAATATCCTTCCATATATCAGCCAAATTAATTGATTTGATTGAATCAATTAATCAATTTCTTTCCTCTTTAACAAATATTTGAATCATCCAAATTTAACACGTGTAATTTCATCCCGGTTAACATAACAGTCGAGGCAGTGGATTCCATTCTTGGTAACTATTTTGGGAAACACAAATAAAATCATTTTAACGGATTTAAATTGCCAAGGAAGTTTAGGTTTAGTTTGGTTTTCCCCTTTTAGTTTTGCATTTTCGTTCGTAAAAAAGCATACATGATGCATGTATTTTTTAAAAACAAACAATTAGAAAATGAAGCTAGAATATAAAATAGAAAGCAAATTTATTTTGTTTTTCATCTTTTGAGAAGTAATAACAAAAGAAGGAAAAATAATACATTCCCTCCGTCGTCCCTTGATCATACCGTTGTCCCTCCATCGTCTTCGTAATGACTTAAAATTTTAGATTTCTTTTCCGTTTTACTCATATTTTGTTATGAATGTTGAAAACAAAAAAATACAAAACACAAAATTAAACCAAAAAACGGCCTAATTTTTCGTCATATGACATCCTTTAAAAATGGATTTCTAAAAAAACTAGAAAATTTAGGAAATTTTAATTAAATGAGTTATTAAGAAATTTCTAGGCAAAAAATTCCAACTAGTTGGTTTTGATAGAAAATAAGGAGAAACCGATAACTTTTTTTTAAATAGACGAAAAATATGGCTATGTTTGACTCGGTGATTTTTTCTATTTCAGTAAATTTTAAAAATTTAAAAATTCTATTTTAGAGTACGGATAAATGGAAATGATACTTGACATAAATGGGGTAAAGAGAATGGAAAGGTAAAACCCCCCAATGTGAAAATAAGAAGAATATTCCTATATAAGGAAAATATGGAGAAAAACAATTGAGATAAGTTTATACATAAAAAAGCTATATGAGGAACATCGATTTAAACAAAAGCAGTTTAAGTAGAAGGAATTTAAATAGTAGCAACATTAAGAAATTTAAATAGCACGAGTAGTAGAAAAATAATAGTATGAAAGTTGTCATTTTCTACTTTGGTTTTTACTTAAAGTTATAAAAGATATTGTAAAAACACGACAATAGTGCATTTTTTGAAAAATGGTTTGGTATAACAATTGAGTTTATAAAACATAGTAAATGTTTTTAATTAAAAACCCTATATTTTAAGAAGTAAATCTCTGTTGTAAAAATGCATTAAAGAATAATTTTAATTGATGATTAAATTGAAGAGTTTTTCGTGGCATCTTTTTGGAAACTAAGCAATTGTGGAATTTAATAAAAAGTTTCTAAGCTTATATTTTCAAAGATAAAAATTTGAGTCAAATATGTCATTTAATAGTTTTACAAAAAGAAGTAAAGGCCAGACTAACCATGATATGGAGTAGATATGGACGACTAGTTAGGAAAAATAAGGAAAAGCTGAAAGCTATGAGTAATAACTATGGATGTTGCAGTTATTGAAAGTGAAAACCTTAGGAAGATCTTGAAACATCACATTTTGTTTGAAGAGGTTAATATCAACGGAAAGTGGTCTAAAAATGGAAAGTTAAGAGAAATTGACCTCACGTTATGAAGCAAATACATGCTAAAATAAATAAGCCATTATTAATAGAGTTTTATATGTATCCAATACATTAGGCCTAAACCGCATGAGTATCTCTTTCCACTAGCAGAACTGGAATTTAGAAATTTTGATAAACATATTAAAGAAAAGAGGACTACTACATGACACAAATTTAAAATTATACTTTTAAGACTGAAAGATGGTTTTAAAAAAACTAACGGTTGGTGAATTTAATATATTTTCCTAAGAAGAGTAAAACAACTTTTGTAAAACTTCGATTAGTTAAGAGTAAGTTGAACTCTTTAAACTTTCTAAGTAAAAAATGAGGTAAAAAGAAAAATAGATGGATAATTAAGGTTTGACATTTGACTTTTAGAAACTAAGCCTAATTGAACTCCTTCTAAACTTTTAAATCTTCCTTCTCAAGAAGGTTTAATTAAATGGAAAATTTTAAAACTCTCTATTTTTGTTTACCAAGTAAGTTTTAGTTCATACTAAATAATAATAATAATAATGAAAATATAGAAATAAATAAAATTAAACAAGTTGGATCTTTTGTTTCCGTTAACCCGCTTTTTAGCAAAGCAGATTTTAACTGGATTTAGAAGATTCAAACGAGAACAAAACGACTTAAAAACTCGAAGGCATGCTTAAATGACTATGGAATTGAGCTCAGAAAATTTAGGCTCAAAATACACTAAGGAGAGAGTCCGTACCAACCTCTCATGTAGGAACCGACATCTCATATTAGCTCCATAGATGATGTGATTTCTTAGGGAATCTCCATATGGAATCAGAAGAGTGCTATAAAAATTGCAAGTCATTCCACGCTAAGAAAACAAGTCACACTGACCTCTTAGACAAAAAGGCTAAACTTGGTTGTTTTGGAAAAAAGTAGACGGCGACTTGTTTTGGACAACCAACGATCGATGGAAATAACATATGGCACCTTAAAATCATGTAGGATAAAGCATGCAAAAAGAATCAACCCACCTGTGTTTAACCACAAATGTCGACACCGACTTGAAAGACTGGTCCATACATGTGGTGTTAACCCAAATGGGTTCACAACTTCAAGCACTATCTCAAGCCTCTATCTGGATTGTACTTCAACTCCTACCTTGGCTCGATACGACTGTTACTTCTATAAATACAAGCCTACTTGCAATCAAAACGAGATCTGATTTCTAGCATTACTCCGTAGACACCTTGTCATTTCTTCAACTCTCTCTACTCCATAGTCACCAAGGTAGTTCCTTCAGGCAATTTTAGGACTTAGAATCTGTCTAACACTTGTACTTGCGATTCTCTTTCAATCTCTTCGTGAGCTTATCCTATCAAGATCAAACTAATAAGCAAAGTTATAAAGTGAATGCAGGCTTAGTTAACACTCAATCGCTAGAAAAACATTCTCTCATTTACTTTTCTGCTATTTTCTATTATATTTGCTCTGTTATAACAGGGCTGGTGCTTTCACATCATACTCCAAGACGTTGATCCATTTTTGGGTTAACATTTTGGTGCTTTTACCGAGAAAAAAGCTAGATATGAAAACTTGAAGTTTGAATCTTAGATTTAAAGAAGATGCCTAATACTAGATTTAAGGCCGGAGCAAGTCAACTAGAGTCTGAGGGAGACCAAAAAGTGTCCTCAAATTCTCATCAGTCTAACTATGTAACCAAAGAGGAGATGGAGAGAATGATAAAGATGATGCAGGATGGAGCGATAAATAAACAACAGGAAATGCTTGAAGGGTTCTTCCAAAGGATGGGACCACAATGAATAGCTAGGGTTGCTGGAATTCAGAATCAAGGACAAGGGGTAAATGTGATATGTGCCAGAGCTGCCTCATAGGAATAGAGGATGGAATGAAACTAGAAAAGTAGAATCAAATACTAATGTCCAACCAATGGAATATGTGCCAGAGTAAGTGCTGGATTTTCCCTACATGGCCAGGGGCAGAACACCACTTTTGGATGAAGACCTTCATTGGACGGTGAAAACTGAATTACTGAATTGGTAAGAAGATTAATTAGAAGATGACCCCCAGATCAGGGTTTGCAAGATGTGAACAAGAATCCATTTACTGCTAATATCTGGAATGCGAAAAATCCTCTCAATTTCAAGCTTCTGACGCTGGAGATGTACGAGGGGGAGATTGATTCAACGATTTGTTGAATCATATATTTTGGTTCATGATAAAGCAGTGAATTAGACTATATGGATAAGCGACAAAAAGAAAATGAATTATGCTGTTCAAACTACAAAGGAGACAAGGCTACGAAATTGCGTATAGTATGTTAATTTATTAAAGTTTTAATCTTAGAAATGTTAAAATCTATCCTCAAGTAGTTAAGTTGTTTTAAAAACTTTAAATTTTCAAAATATGTGAAGACTGTGCTTTGACTATCAGGTCAGTCGACTGACCGTATATGGCCAGTCGACTGAATCTGTACAGGTGCATAGAACCTTAGTTTTTTTTGCACAACTTTGAACATTCAGTTGACTGATCATTTTAGGTCAGTCAACTGAATTCTTCCAACAGCTATTTTTTTCTGAATGGACACTTCCTTTTGCCAAGAGTTACGTTCTAATATGAAGAGGTATGGATGCTTCCTTTGATCAAAACTCTTCATGAATGGTTGCATCTCTTTATCTACTATATAAACACACAAAATCCACTTCACAAATAACCAATTTTCTTATTACTTTCCAATCTTACTTTCTACTATCTCTGTATTCTAAAAAGCAATCATAACTTTCATATATTGCTTGAATCTCTGAATCAATTAACTTATTCTTTGATTCAAAGAAATATTTTCCTTTCTAATCTTTATACACTCATATATACTCGAGGAAAGATTATAGGAAGGTTGTACTATCAAAGACAAATCAGTGTTATTAAGAACACAAAGTGTCAAAGCAATTCTATTGAAACTGTTGAAGTCCTGTTTGGTTGTTCAGGCGGGTAAAGTCCTCTTTCGGTTGTTAGAGGCGGGAAAATCCTGTTCGGTTATTCGGTTGTTCAGGTGTTGTATACCTATTCCTCCGGGTTAAGAAAGGGTTATTGTGAGAAATTCCAGAGGGAAGTCTGAGACTGGACGTAGAACGGGAAGTTCGAACCAGTAAAAAAATCCTGGTGTGCTCATTTTTATTTACTTTGCTATTATCATCTCTTTTTCGCATTTAGATTTAATTCCATATTACACGATCCTAAGTGATAGCTAGCCAGACAGTAGCCACTTTCATTTGGTATCAGAGCAATGTCATCCTATAACCGTAACACAGTTATTTGATAATTTGTCATTAGTTAATATGGAACATAACAATATCACTAGCACTGTCACCACTAAAACTAGTTTTATTGTAGGTCAATCTACTGCATGACCTCCACTATTCAACGACATGAATTATAATTATTGGTCAACTAGAATGAGAATATATATGCAATCTAATGGTTTTGAGACTTGGAACATTATTCAAAATGAATATACTACTCCAATAGAAGATTTTTCAACTTGGACTGCTGCATAGAAAACCGATGCGACTACAAATGCAAAAGCAATGAATATGTTTTTTGTGCGTTAGATAGAAATGAGTTTAATAGAGTTAGTATGCGTATAAATACTTATGAATCTCCAGGTTCCTATTCCGGAATCCGATACCTCTATCCCAAAAATTCTGAATAGCCGCACCATTAGCCTTATGAAACTACCACCAAGACCATTCACTATCATGATTTTCAAGAATGGAAATCTCGACCTCGCCAAGAAACCTCTACTCAACAACAACAACCAAGAGATGACATCCGAATGCCAACTCCATCCCAAAGCACATGGGAATCTATTGATTTAATTATAAGAAATCAAGTCATCTTGGATTCCTGCATAAAAAATCTTTATAAGAAAATTGACAAAAAGTTTGACAAAATCAAAAGTTTCTTTGGGATTTTATGGGATGCAATATCATGCTCCTCTTCCATCGCTACGAAGACTTCTCAACATGATCCAGGCAAGCGCCCAACCCCTCACTTTACTTGGTTAACATCAGAAGAACATACTAGTTCTGATATAAGTAGCAATGGAGGTGGCAGACAATTTGCAGGAAGTTCCTCCAAATGAAAAGGACCAATGCAAGTTGAAGAAGAGACAGAATCTGATTCTGAATGAGGTTGTTATCTTTTAGTGGTAATAAGTTATGTATTTTTTGTTCCAAACATTATCTATAAGTTAGTATTCATAACATTTGAAATCTATTGTTTCTATGATTGCAACTAGTATTTTATTTTAATTGTGTTAGTTTAATGCATACATTATCATTTCCTTTTTGTCGATGACAAATGGGGAGAAATTTGTATGAATAACCATTTCATGCAGGGATTAAAAATGTCGCCATATATTCAGGAGGAGATATATATAACTCCTGTTATATATTTCTCAAAAATATAGTATCACATATAACATGTTATCATCAATCAAAAAGGAGGAGAATGTTGAATCATATATTTTGATTCATGACAAAGTTGTGAATTAGACTATATGGATAAGCGAAAAAAAAGAAAATGAATTATGCTGTTCAAACTACAAAGGAGACAAGGCTACGAAACTACGTATAATATGTTAATTTATTAAAGTTTTAGTCTTAGAAATGTTAAAATCTATCCTCAAGTAGTTAAGTTGTTTTAAAAACTTTAAATTTTCAACATATGTGAAGACTGTGCTTTGACTGTCAGGTTAGTCGACTGACCGCATATGGCCAGTCGACTGAATCTGTACAGGTGCATAGAACCTCTATTTTTTTGCAAAACTTTGAACATTCAGTAGACTGATCATTTTGGGTCAGTCGACTGAATTCTTCCAACAGATTTTTTTTCTGAACGGACTCTTCCTTTTGCCAAGAATTACGTTCTAAGATGAAGAGGTATAGATGCTTCCTTTGATCAAAACTCTTCGTGAATGGTTGCACCTCTTTATCTACTATATGAACACACAAAATCCACTTCACAAATAACCAATTTTCTGATTACTTTCTGATCTTACTTTCTACTATCTCTGTATTCTAAAAAGCAATCACAACTTTCATATATTGCTTGAATCTCTGAATCAATTAACTTATTCTTTGATTCAGATCAATATTTTCCTTTCTAAATCTTTATACACACATATATACTTGACGAAAGATTATAGGAAGGTTATACTATTAAAGACAAATCAGTGTTATTAAGAACACAAAGTGTCAAAGCAATTCTATTGAAACTGTTGAATTCCTGTTTGGTTGTTCAGGCGGGCAAAGTCCTCTTTCGGTTGTTAGAGGTGGAAAAATCATGTTCGGTTGTTCAGGTTTGTATACCCATTCCTCCGGATTAAGAGAGGGTTATTGTGAGAAATTCCAGAGGGAAGTCTGGGACTGGACGTAGAACGGGAAGTTCGAACCAGTATAAAAATTTGTATGACTAACCATTTCATGTAGGGATTAAAAATATCATTATATATTCAGGGTTTATATATATATATAACTCCTGTTATATATTTCTCAAAAATATAGTATCACATATAACAGTTTGTCATCAATCAAAAAGGGGGAAATGTTGAATCATATATTTTGATTCATGACAAAGCGGTAAATTAGACTACATTGATAAGCAACAAAAAGAAAAAGAATTATGCTGTTCAAACTACAAAGGAGACAAGGCTACGAAAATGCATATAGTATGTTAATTTATTAAAGTTTTAGTCTTAGAAATGTTAAAATCTATCCTCAAGTAGTTAAGTCGTTCTAAAAAATTTAAATTTTCAAAATATGTGAAGACTGTGCTTTGACTGTCAGGTCAGTCGACTGACCGTATATGGCCAGTCGACTGAATCTGTACAGGTGCACAAAACCTCTGTTTTTTTTGCACAACTTTGAACATTCAGCCGACTGATCATTTTGGGTCAGTCGACTGAATTCTTCCAGCAGCTATTTTTTTCTTTTGATTGGACACTTTCTTTTGCCAAGAGTTATGTTCTAATATGAAGAGGTATGGATGCTCCTTTGATCAAAACTCTTCGTAAATGGTTGCATCTCTTTATCTACTATATAAACACACAAAATCCACTTCACAAATAACCAATTTTCTGATTACTTTCTACTATCTCTGTATTCTAAAAGGCAATCAGAACTTTCATATATTGCTTGTATCCCTGAATCAATTAACTTACTCTTTGATTCAAAGCAATATTTTACTTTCTAAATCTTTATACACACATATATACTTGATGAAAGATTATAGGAAGGTTGTACTATCAAAGACAAATCAGCGTTATTAAGAACACAAAGTGTCAAAGCAATTCTATTGAAACGGTTGAAGTACTATTCGGTTGTTCATGCGGGTAAAATCCTCTTTCGGTTGTTTGGAAAAATCCTGTTCGGTTGTTCAGGTGTTGTATACCTATTCCTCCGAGTTAAGAGAGGGTTATTGTGAGAAATTCCAGAGGGAAGTCTGGGACTAGACATAGAACGGAAAGTTCGAACCAGTAATAAATTCCTGGTGGCTCATTTTTATTTACTTTGCTATTATCATCTCTTTTCGGCATTTAGATTTAATTATATTCCATATTACACGATCCTAAGTGATAGCTAGCCACATAGTAACCACTTTCACAATATATCTGATGATATACATCTGATATATAGAGGTGTTGGACGCTTATAAGGAGGTAATAGGGTGGTGCTTCCCATTATACTTCATGGATTTGGCGGCGACGTGGTTCAGACAGCTGGGGAATAGGTCCATTAGCATCTCGACCGAGCTGGTGAGTAAATTCTTAAGACAATTCAGAGTTCTTGTCTTGTAACCAAAGAATGTGATAACATTGTCAAGTGTGAAACAAAGGCCTGGAGAGACCTTGGGAAGCTATTTGACAAGGTTTAATGCATCAACAACTTCGATCGACAGGCCGGATCCATCAGTCATTTTGATGGCCAAGGTACTGAAGTCGCAAGGAAGACCAACTTCAAAGCTGCACTAAAAAGGGATCCATCGATGGATCTTTCAGAATTTTACAATGAAGCTTAGTGATATTTGCGTCAGGAAAACGTTGTAGCCGAGGATGCTGAAATTAATGTTGTGGATGACATGGGACTATCCGGAGCAGGTATTGGAAAGATAAAGGGAAATGGGAAATTGATGACATTTTTAGAGAGCCAAAACGACAAAGGAAGAAGCCGAAATTATCCTCCTACATTGATATGATCGAGACCCTAAGAAGGATATACCTAGACATTAGGGGTAAATTCCCAATCGTAAGCCTTCAAGAAGAGAATACCGATCGATATAAAAGATTTGGAAAGTTTAGCATCTTCCATGAGCTGGATAGACATGAAACGAATGAGTGTCGACACCTTGGTGATATGATAGAAGAACTGGTTCGAAGCAACCAGCTGCCACAATACGTGAGGAACAAAGCTATGATGGTACTGCCAGAGCAGCCACCATCCACAACAAATGCATCAAGGAACACCCAAGGATCTGGGCAAAGACAATAATCCTATGATCGGGATGAACGAGAGTCAGACTCGGCTCCCATGCTTTTCTTTTTTGTTCTTTTTTGGCACTTTTTTTTCGTGTTAAGAAATAAAGATAATAATGAACACAAACCACTTAGACGTTTACAAAACCTAAATTGGTCTTTTGTCAGCTCTACGTTGGATGTCAGTGGTGACTGCTTTGGATAATAATAACCCCAAATCGCTTACACATGTACAAGAATTAGATTGGTCTAGGCATGCTCTAACTCGGACGTTTGGGATGAACATTTAAGATTTCTTCTTGTTTTCTTTAATTTGAATATTTGGATATTAAAAAATCCACATTGAATGTGATGACTGATGTTGATCGCTTTATGTCTCGTTTGGAGAGATGAGACCGGAGTGCAAGGTGCAAGTCCCCTTGCCGCAGAACGAGCGAATGGACTTGTATGATATTAATCGCCTTAGTGTCCCAACCGAAGAGATGGGACAAAGTGCAAGAAGTAAGTCCCCCCACTGGAGAGTGAGTGGATGGGCTTACTTGGTCATTGGGTCCCTTTGTCGAAGAGCGAATGGACTCAATAAGGATCTGGAGAGATCATCTCCTCAACTTAAACAATAAACGACCCGAAGAGATCGTCCCCTTAACTTAAACATTAAGCGTCCAGAGAGATCGTGCATTAAACTGAATATAAGATGATCCGAAGAGATTGAACCTAAGGATGAAAATAGATTTGGTTTTGCTAAAAGGATTTGAATGCCTTGTAATTAGAATAAATAGTTAAATCCTAGATGAATATGGAATGATTTTGATATATGATGTGATAACTTTGAATGAACATAATGATTGTGATGTATAGATTAAAAGTAGAGTATAAAGTCTAAAGTTGTAACAGGTTTGGAGCGACCTTTGATTTAAAAGAGATCCGAAGGAATTGGACGATTCATCAAGACTGAAGCAGCTGGATAGCCCAACTATTGGAGACTGATGTCAGGAACTTGTTCTTGAGCAAAGCACACCATACATCAAAAGGCGTACTTTGTAGTGCAAGTATTTACTCGCCTTTTAGCAACGTAGATATCAACTGGACTTAGAAGATTCAAACAAGAAGGAAATGACTTGAAAACTTGAAGACACGCTTAAAATGTCTAGGGAATTGAGCTCAAGAAATTTTGGCTCAAAATAGACCAAGGAGAGATTCGATACCCACATCTCATGTAGGTACCGACATATCATATTAGCTCCATAGATGCCGTGACTTCTCGAGGCACCTCTATATGGAATTATAATAAAAATCGCAAGTCATTCCAAGTTAGGAAAAAAGTCACCACCAACCTCTTATGTGATGACTTGTTTTGGACAACCAACGCTCGATGGAAATAGCATAGGACACTTTAAAATCATGTAGGATGAAGCATGAAAAAATAATAAATCCACCTAGGTTTAACCGCAGATGTTGGCACCACTTGAGAGGTCGGTACCAACATGTGGTGTTTACTTAGATGGATTCATTACTTCAAGCACTATCTTGAGCCTCTATCTGGACTATGCTCCAACTCATACCTTGGCCCAATACGACTGCTATCTCTACAAATACAAACCTGCCTGCAACCAAAATGGGATTTGGTTTCCACTATTACTACGAAGAAGCCCCGTCATTTCTTCAACTATCTCTCAACTCCATAGTCACAAGGCAGTATCTTTAGGCAATTTTAGGACCTAGAATATAACATTTTACTTGCGACTAATTCTCTTTTAATCTCTTTATAGTCTTATCCTATCAAGATCAAACCAATAGGAAAAGTTATAAAGTGGACGTAGACTTAGTTAACGACCGAACTACCATAAAAATCTTTGTCTCTCATTTACTTTTCTGCTATTTTCTATTAAAATTGCTCTGTTATAATAGGGATGGTGCTTTCATATCTTATTCCAGGGCGTTGATCCATTTTTTAGGTTAACAATTTTGAGTCCATTAGGTTACCCCATTGATTGGGGAAAATACTTGATTTAGAAACGTAAAAACCTTGGCATAAACACTTACCATCTTGTTTTGAAAATAAACTTATGTAATAAAAGAAGAACAAATGGTTTACTTTTTGCGAAATTTCTTAATTACTGAAAAGAGATAATCAATTACTGTTTAGATTGTTTAGAAGTGTTGCTAAACATAATGCTCATAGTTTCTGGAAAGTTCGTATGAAGAAGAGAATGCTAGTAAACATTTCAAAAATATTATGGATAATTATCTTAAAAAAAGATTTCTGAGAGTTGTTTCATGGATCCGCAAGAGAGTAATAACATGATTTGTAAGGATACAACTCAGATAAGTTAAGGCAATGGAAGAAATGATGGTGCCATTAGCAAAGAATGGATATATTATACTAAAAAAAGTTCTTACGATATTTAGTCAGCGAAAGTGGACGATCTTGATGTTTTAGGAATATGTGTCATTATTTGAATGTTTTGGGTCGTTATGAGGCCATATATATATTTATTCGGCTATGAATTTGTTATCTACCATGTCAGTAAGATGTTGTCTCATAATATGTATTTTTGGATTATGATTAAGAAAATAGTAGTGCATGAACCATCACTACAACCTCAAGAAAGTTATCTAAGGTTGTGTTTAGATTAAAATAGAGTTCACCCAAATTTATGGCATGTGTAGATGTTAGACCTCATCCATTTACAATAAACCTAAATAGAGCTGATTGGTAAAAGATGACGAAGCCATATGTCACTTTTTAGAGTCTCCAATATGAAGTACGAGATATTATGTGTTGTGTGGACCAAAATAAAGGATGATTAGTTAAAGATCTTACACGATTAGATGTAACGGCGTTTTCCATTGGAAACAATAGCTAAAACTTGAAAGTATGTTAATAAGAAGATTAGAAGCTTCCTTTCAGTCAACCCTTGGATTAAAGAAGACCCAACAATCATTGGAACTTAGTTAGAAAATAGTCTTTTAGGTACCTAGGCAATCTCACAATTTTAGGATTAGGTTATAAAACAAAATTTTAAAATTTTATAACTTCTCCTAGGTTTGGAAGAACAATACTTCCGAGACAAGCTTGGTTAAAGTTAAGAAATAAATGGCGTGGAACGACATTACACCCCTTGAATAGATTGGAACGAAAGATCACGTACTGTTGAGAAAATAGAAAAACTTAGAGTTCACTATGTCTTTAAATGTGTCACCGTTGGAAATGTACATAAACGATATAGCCGTTAAGATAAATCTTGATCAATTAGGGATGTACAAGCAGAGACAACCCGATTGAAAAACCACCTAGGAAATAGAAGAAAAGATGAGTGCTCTTCATCCAGCTCTTCTGGGGGAAATTTTATTCCTCTAGATTTAGTATTATATATCTTTTGGTTGCATCATGTTGTTAGATTGGACATTAGGGGATGGTTGGTACACTTTTTCCTATTATTTTTGTGACCATATATAATTTTATACATATCTAGGTTGTTTGCATACATGCATATATATGATGATCTTGCATTCACACTAGGGTTGTGCTTACCTATAAATATGTTACATACATATCACATTGCATTTTTGGTTGAGTAGATGGTTGTGTAGATAATATGGTTGTAGAGTGTGCATTACACTATCTGTTCTTTATGAATTTCGAAGACGAATTTCTTTTAAGAAGGAAGGGGGAGAATGTAATACTCTGTAAAATTTACATTGAATTAATTAAGAAAAATCAGTTAATTAATAATGATGCTAGGAAAGAAAATTTTGCAAACATCGAAAGTAAGCCACGAACTTACAACATTGTGTTCGTAGTGATCTTATAAGCAACTTTCATATATAAAAATTTGAGTATGGAGTTTAAATGAAAAAGTCATTGACGTTTAGAGATTTCAAAACAAAAATAATTCAAAACGAATTAAAGCAATAAATATTGATAAAGCTAACATTCATAATAACTTAACGTTTAAGTAACTGTGAATAGTAAATGTAAATAAGTTAACATTGACCTATACATGTACATATATAAATCAACATTATGAATTAACGTTAACATATAAACGTAAATAAATTAATATAATAAATTAACGTTAACGTTTAAACGTTAATGTGCATAAATAAGTAAAGTTAAGGGCGAAGTTAACAATAAAGTAAGCGGTAAAGTAAATGTTATGGACATAAATAATTAAGGGTTAACAAAAACGTTAGGGTTATTGTTTAAAGCGGTAGGACCATAACCAGTCAACCGTCCCAAATAGATCGATCGATCGGTTTTGTTGAGGTGGCTAGGTTTCTAATGGCCCAAGCGGCCCGAATTTGATACGGTCCATGCACATCCTAACCACTACAAACAAGACATCAGCCCCTTCACTTTTGTTCAAAAAATATAAAACCTTCGAAACAAGACACCAGCCCCTTCACTTTGTATATTAGGATTTCATATTGATATATATGTAAAGTTTGAATTATGTTGTTAGTTATTGATGATGTTGGCCCTCATGAAATTACCATGTGTTAACCAGCTTTTGAGCCAATGCAAACTTCAACCTGACTTAGAAGATTAAAATGAGAATGAAATGACTTTAAACCTTGGAGGTACACTTAGATGAAGCAAGGAAATAGCTTGGGAGAGTTTTAACCAAAAAGAAGCAAAGGAAACAAGTCGACATCGATTTATTAATCTCGAGTACCGTGTATTTCCATCACCCATCTCAACTCTCCAACTTCATAGAGTAATTATTTACCTATTTTATATGTGATCAAGTGATTTTCGAGAGTTTTGGATGACCAATCCCGAGAGTTAAATAGATGACGGCTAAAACGACAAGATAACTCAAGTGACGAAGGAATGATCACTACCAATAATTGATGAAAACAACATGGAACACATCAAAATGAAGTAAGAAGAAGCATGCAAAGATTGCAAGTTATCTCCAACTAAGGAAATAACTAGGTACCGATTTATATAACTCGGTGCCAACTTGTTTCAATAAGTCTTGGTGCTTTGCAATTTCTTACATGACCTTGTGCCGATGTCCGGACTCTAATGTAAGTGGGCTTCTGGCTTCATACCTCTGTTTTCTCTATAAGTACAAGCCTACCTGAAACCAAAATGGGATCCGATCTCTCTGCTATTGATGACTTATTCTCCTTCTTCACATCTTACCTCTCCTTCATTAAAATCACATAGGAAGCCACTATTTGCTGCCGTAGGACTTAGACTAGCAAATCTCTAGTACTTGTGACTCTCAAACTCTCTAGAAACATCGTTGTAAATCTGAGATCCACTAGATTATGGCTAGACCTGATAGAATTAGTTGTAATTCGAAGAGAGAACAACTAATAAAAGAGATTAAAGTGGACGTAAGCTTGATATTACGCCGAACCACTATAAAAATTCTTTTATCTCCATTTACTTTCTTTACTTTTTACTTCACCTTTAATAGAACTGGTGCTTTCATCTAATTTTTGGGTATTGATCCATTTTTTGTGTTAATATTTTGGTGCTTCCACTGTGATGGAAGCTATATTTCACAACCTAAAGTTTGGATTTATAATTTGGAGAAGATAAAGAGACCTAACACTAGATCTAAGCTTGGAGCAGTATGGGGGCAGCCAAGAGTTGTCCTTAAATTCTCCTTAATCCGTCTTCTTGACCAAAGAAGAGATGGAGAAAATGATAATGGAGATGCAAAATGGATTAATGACTCGACAATAGGAAATTCTTAAAGGATTTTTTTAAAAGGATGGAACAACAAGGAATAGTTAGAGTTGCAAGAATTCAGAACCAAGTGTTAAGAGCTAATGAAGGAACAACTAAAGTTGGAGTGGAGAAAACTGGAACAATGCTCCCACATACAGAACAACACTGTACCAACCTAGATTAACTCGTTAACGAAAGAATTATACTCAGGTGCAATGCTGGGGTGAACTTGGTATGTGTTGGAATGTTGGAAACAAATGACGCTGGAGCTAAAAATGCAAATCAGAATGAAAATGCACAACAACTAGAGGAAAATGAGCCAGGACCTCCCTGTAGGAACGAAGGATAGAATGAAGCTAGAGAAACATGCCAGAATATAGACATGCAGCTAGAGGAATATGTGCCGAAGTATGTTTTGGAATTCCCCTATAGGAGCAAGGGGCATAATATTACTTTTGGTCGAAGACCATCATTGGATGGTGAAAACCGAATTACTAAACCGATAAGAAGAATAGTTAGAGGGGACCCCTAGATCAGTGTTTGGAGGATGTGAACATGAATCTATTTACTTTTAATATTCAGAATGCGAGGAATCCTCCTGATTTCAAGATTTCGATGTTAGAAATGTACGACCGAAAGTCGGATCCGACGGTTCGTATGGTTAGCTACATCTATCATATGCAGGTTTGGGCAATTTTGAGGAGGTAATGGGGGTGGTGCTTCCCAATATACTTAACGGACTTGGAGGCGATATGGTTTAGCTAACTGGAGAATGGGTCCATAAGCATATGGATCGATTTGGAGAATAAGTTCTTAAGACAGTTCAGAGTTCATGTCTCTCGAGCGAAGAATGTGATGACGCTTTCAAGGATGAAACAAAGACCCAGAGAAACCTTGAGAAGTTATTTGACAAGATTCAGTGCGGTGGATGCAGTTATCGATAAACTAAATCCATCTGCAATCAAATGGTGGTAGTATTTGGAATCATGAGGAAGACCGACTTCAAAGTTGCAATGGAAAGAGATTCACTGGTGGATCTTGAGGAATTCTACCATGAAGCTGAGGGATATTTGTGTTAGGAAGATGCCAAAGCTGAGGTTGCTGAAATTAATGCTGTGGATAATAGAGGACTGTCTGGAGCAGGAAACAGAAAGGAAAAAAGGAATGAGAGGGGCTAACTATGATTTCGAAGAACCAAAATGATAGAAGAAGGAACCGAAGTTCTCTTCTTACAATGAGCTAATAGAGACCCCCGAGAGGATATATCAAGACACTAGAGGACATATGCCTATTCGAAACTAGTTAGGAGAGAGCCCATTGATTAGGAGAAAAGATCTGGAAAGTTTTGCATCTTCAATGAGCTGGACGGACATGAAATGAATGAGCGATGACACTTTTATGATATGATAGAAGAACTATTCGAAGAAACCGGCTGCAGCAGTACGTGAGGAACCGAACTACAATGGTGCAGCCGGAGCAACCATCGTCTGCAACGAACGCTCCATGGGATAAACAAGGATCTGGTTTGAGACTCGAAATCCCATGATTGGTGTGGTCGGGAGTCATATTCGACTCTCTCACATTTCTTTTTCTAGCTTCGAATAATTAGGATAATAATAACCTCAGACTGCTTACATTGTATGAGGCCTAGATTGGTCTCTAGGCATGCCCTGAATCAGATGTCTAGGATGACTATTTAGGATAATAATAACCTCGGACTGCTTATACATATATGAGGCCTAGATTGGTCCCTAGACACTCTTTAAGTCAGATGTCTGGGTTGGATAATTAGAACTTTTGCTTGTTTGCTTAAATTTGAATATCTGACTTTTAAAAAATCCACATTAAATGTGATGTATGATACAGATCGCTTTAAATCTCGTCCGGGGAGACGGGACCAGGGTGCAGGGTGCAAGTCCCTTCATCGTAGAGCGAGCAGATGGAATTGTACGACATTGATCGCTTTAAGTCCCATTCGAAGTGCAGGGTGCAAACTTCCTTTCCGAAGAAGTGGATAGGCATGTACGAAAAGTAAGTTCCCTCATTGGAGAGTGAGTAGATCGGCTTACTTGGTCATTGAGTTCCTTTGCTGGAGAGCAAGTGGATTCAGCAAGGATTTGGAGAAATCAAAACCATAGATTCAAAGTTAAACGGTCTGAAGAGATCGATTCCTAGATTGTATCATGAACGATTCAGAAAGATCATATGTTAAATTGAATGTAAAATGGTCTAGAGAGATCGAACGATAGAACAAAAATAGATTTGATAAAAGGATTTCAATGCCTTGTAATTAGAGTATAATAGATAAATCTTAGATGAACACTAGATGATTTAGATATGTTATGTAATTACTTGTAATGAAACTGGAATGATTATGATGTATAAGCAACACTTAAGCAGCGATTGGAGTCCAAAATCTATAACATGTCTAGAATGGCCTCTGACTTGCTAGATAATCTGAAAGAACTAGATGATTCTCCAAGATTAAGATAAATGGATAGCCAGAAAGCCAACTATCAAAGGCTGATTGCTATAGCATGTTCTTGGACAAAACACACCTAAAAGGCATGCTTTAAGGAGCAAGTGTTAACCCTCTTTTGAGCCAAAGCAGATTTCAACTTGACTTAGAAGATTAAAACGAGGACAAGACGACTTGAAATCTTGGAGGCACACTAAGATGAAGCAAGAAAATAGCTCTGGAGAGTTTCAACCAAAAATAAGCAAAGGAAATAAGTTGACACCGACTTGTTTAACTCGAGTACCAAGTTATTTCCACCACCCGTTTCAACTCTCAAACTTCATACGAGTTATCATTCACCTCTTTCTTATATGACCAAGTGATTTTTTAGAGTATTGGGCGACTAATCCTAAGAGTTGGAAGAGATGACAGCTAAAACGGCAGGATAACTCAAGTGATGAAGGAACAATCGATGGAATCAACCAACAATCAATGAAAACAACATGGAACGCATCAAAGTGAAGTAGAAGAAAGATGCAAATAATCACAAGTTATTTCTTTCTAAGGGAATAACTCAATACCGACTTGTTTCAACAAGTCGCAGTGTTTTGCAATTTCTAACATGACCTTGGGGCAATGTCTGGACTCTGTTGCAAGTGGGCATCAGCCTCCATACCTCCGTTTCTATGTAAATACCAGCCTACCTACAACCAAAATGGAATCCGATCTCTTTTCCATTTAATACTTCTTCTCCTTCTTCACATCTTACCTCTTCTCCATTAAAGTCACCGAGGAAGCCACTATTTACTGCTCTAGAACTTAGACCAACAAATCTCTAGTACTAGTGGCTCTTAACTCTCGATTGTTGTAAATATGAGAGCCATTAGACCGTGGTGAGAACTAATAGAAATAGTTGTAATTTGGAGAGAAAATAACTAATAAAGAGATTAAAGTGGACGTAGGCCGGAGAGATTATGCCGAACCACTACAAAATTGTTTCTCCATTTACTTTCTCTGCATTTTCCTTTACTTTAAGTAGAATTGGTGCTTTCATCTGATTTCTAGATGTTGATCTATTTTCCAGGTTAACACGATGTTAATTGGACTTGTATAGAAATTGTAGTTGTTAATAATATACCACCACGAATAGACAACAACCAAATGTAATAAATTTATATCAAGCAAAAAATATATTAGTTTATATATTCCCTTAAATTTCGAAACTTATAATTATAAATATGGACTTATAATGTATATAATAAATAAGACACATAAAAGACTGTTAATAATCAACAATTAATTTAATAAAGCCGAGTTAGAGATATTTATGGAAATTAATCCATGAATAAAGGCGAAATAAGGAGTTTCCCTTATAAGGCCTTAAATGCATAAATATGGGTGAGGTGTATATATAGTAGGTATGTACATGTATTATACATAGATGTTGGCATAGTTTAGTGTATGTCGTTGAAGAGTGAAAATATAGCGAAGTTATAGAGATGCGAGATCATTTAAAAAGATACAGAAGTTTACCCATCTAATATGGCTACCAACTTTGTGACTTTTATTCTAATGTGGGACGTTGTCTATAATAAATATCTACGGTAGATGCGAGGTTTGTTTCAATTTTGTAGGGTAAATCCAGCTAATCTGACTACCAATACCTACAAATGGTGGTATTAATCCGAGTCATCATTATTGGGTTACGGGCCATAAGGTAGGGCCTTTTTTTGACGTGCGTTAATGAAGATCCCTTTGGGATGCCTACTTTGGTATTGAGGTATTAAATGACATTTAGGATAGTCTGGCCCTTCCTTATTCCAGAAGTAGTAAGTGGCTAGCAAGAGGATTGGTACGATGATAGTTAGGAAGTACTAGGATATGAGAGGCTCGCTTGGGATTAGGTAGTAAATGATAGGAAGGCTTCCTGTTTTCCAATCCAAGGGTACTAAGTTGTGTACTTCCTCTTGCATTGTTAGGATATGATTGGACGGGACATGGGTTATTGAACCCGGTATACTCCATAGTTGTTTTATACCCGCTTTTGTAGTCATGGAATAGGGTTCGAAGGGCCACTAGCCCATAGTAAAGATATACATGGAGAAATATGAAAGTGTGCTATGGATCGTGTAATATGGATATATGATAATACAAAGTATAATGATGATAATAATACCATAAATAGTGCGGAATAAAAATCAGTATAGTAAAATGACACCAGAGATTTTTATACTGGTTCGAAGCACCGTTCTACGTCCAGTCCCAGACTCCTTCTAGAATTTCACTAAAACAACAACCCTTAGGTCTATATACCCCCGTGCAGCCAAATCGGGACCTGAGCAGTAGAATAGGATTTTGCGTCAACAGTCGAAGAGGACTTCACTCGCCCGAGCAGCAGAATATGACTTCAACAACTACAGAAAATAGTTTTGACTTATGTGTGTTCTAATAACACGGATTTGTCACTTGTAGTACACCCTTCCTATAATCTTCTCCTCGAGTATAAATATATACTTTTGAAGTATATGAAGAATAGAAAGGTATAGTATTGCTTTAATGCAGAATAATTGAAAGCATGATAGCAAATAGATTTCAAAAAGTTAGATCAGAGAATAAGAGAAATCGATTGTGATTAAGTGATTTGAAATCAAGTTGGATTTTGCATTTATAAAGGTTAGAAAGCAGCGACCGTTGGTGAAGAGTTTCGATCGAAGTGTTGTGTCCGAATCTTTTCGTTAAAGGTTCGCAACTCTTTGCAAAAGTCGTGTCTTTTCAAAAAGTGGCTGTTATAGAAATTAAGTCAACTGAGCCTCTGGGTCAGTCGACTGAATATTCAAAGTTATTTTTAAATTTAAAATTCGTATATTTATGTAACTGTGCATGCTGCACAAAATACCCAGTGTCAGTCAACTGTCTCAGGTGGTCAGTCGACTGACCTAGTAAATTTTGTGCAGTAAGCACAGTTTACATATGTATATGAATTTCTATAACTTTGAAAAACTTTTATAGTTTAAATATATGCTTATATATGTATAAAATAAATAGTAAATATAATGATTAAATATATAAGCTAATGTAGACATAATTGAGGAGAGATTTTAACAATGTTGATCTAAGACTTGAAAAAATGCCATAGTTGATGCACTGGTTTTTAAGGTCTCGTCTCCTTGTCTCTTTTTGTCGTAGCAATCGTCAAATCTATATGTCGTAGTGATAGCTTTGTGTCATGAATCAAAATCAAGTCTCGACATTCTCTCCCTTTTTGATTGATGACAACATGTAAATAGATATAGATTTCGACTATATATATATAACATCAATACTTACTCCCCCTGAATCTTTGACGCTTTATATCCTGCATTCTTATTAGTAGCAATAATATTTCTCCCCCTTTGTCATCGACAAAAAGGAATAAGCAATGGGAAGTTGTGTGAAAGATAATATGAGATAAAGACAAGAACAATCATCCATACATTTAACTTCCATAGTCAAGAGTGTTCAAAATAAATAAACTTGAATAGCCATTTAGTACAAGCCATAAGAATAAAAAGTTTTGGATAGAAAGAAAAAATAGAACATCTCATGCCATCGGTTTCTTACCCCTACCACTGTCACCTTCATCTCCATCATCATCACTGCTGCTTGCTTCATCGTCGTCAGAAGACCATGTAAAGACAGGTTGCTTACCCGGATCGCCTATAGTAGCCGTAGATGTCCCGAAAGAGCATGAGATCGCTTTCCATAATTTGGTGAAATATCCTTTGACCTTATCAAGCTTTTTATCAACTTCGATGATGTTGGATTGTAGGATTTGTTGGTTAAGGCAAATTATATTGACGGATTCACGTGGTTGAAGACCTTGATTTGGAATCATAATTTGTTCTTATTGATAACGAGTCGATCTTTGACGAAATGGTTGTTGAGATGGCTCGCCATGTTGTTGTGGTTGGTCTTGAGCTGTTTTCCTTTGGGTCCATTCTTCAAAAGATATTATATGAGGGGGTCGACAACCGGTAGTTTCATCAAGGCTAAATTTCGAGCGTTTAAACATCCAACGGTAGAAATTGGTAAATCCGGTTTTGGAATTTCACAAGCTTTTAGAAGATGCATATTATATTCGTCGTAGTAGATTATATTCATTCTACCGTTGTTAAAGCTTAAAAATTCGTCAAGAATTAAGCGGAGCCAGTTGACTTTGATGTTCCCAAAGATAGCATACAAAGCTTTAAAATTGTTTTCGTTGACAAGTTCATAACTCCCGGTTCTAGGAGTTACGGTTTTCATTAGAGCACGATGAATAATTCGTGCCTTTGGTCGTAAAGACATCGATTTTAGTTGATGCATGTCGTCTTCTAGAAACAAATGGCTTACATTGTCTCGAACAACCAAGTCATAATCTATAGTAGCTAATTTCACACCATCATTTTCTGTTTGTAAAATATGAGCCATGCGATATAGAGAGAAAAAGACAGGTTTTCCCACATACGAGACTCCATACACAGTCTTGTTGATTTTGAACATCTTAGTGACCCAAATTTAGGTTTGCGTAGAATAATTTCACTATAATTTGGTTGATTTTGTGTTTGTTATCATTAATGTTAAATAATGACTCCAAATTGCTCCGTCGAGCTAACTCTTGGATGTGATATGGACAAAATCAGGGAATTTAACAAACGAACCTTCGAAAATTCTTAAGTCTTGCATTCATCTCCTCCTTCGAATCGCGGTGTCATCAAATAGCCACCATTGAATTTGTTCGTTTGATGAAGGTTGAGATGACGAGGAGGCTTATCCCTTTCGTTTAGGAGCCATTTAATTTTAATTTTGAAGAAAAAATGGAGTTTTGGAGAGCCTAGGGTTTTTGAAAATTTGAAAATCTAAAATGGTAATGAGAATAAAAGGTAAAGTGGAAAATAAAAGGAGTGCAGTGGGTAGGTAAAAAAGTTAAAACATAGCTCAGATCTGTGGCTCGGTCGACTGGCTCAGGGCTTCAGTCGACTGAAGCTGAAGTTCAATTTTTTTCAATCTTCTGGTCCAGTCAACTGAGGCTCTGAGACAGTCGATTGGCCATATACATTAAAAATTTATATTTCTGCATTAGTCGAATGGCTCAGGGCTTCAGTCGACTGTAGCCGAAGTTCAAATTTTTTCTATCTTCTGGTCCAGCCGACTAAGGCTCTGAGATAGTCGACTGGCCATGTATATTAAAAATATATGTTGCTGCGTCAGTCGACTGGCTTAGGGCTTCTGTCGACTGAAGCAGAAGGTCGAAAATTTTCTACCTTCTGGTCCAGTCGACTAAGCTCTGACACAGTCGACTGGCCATGTATATATAAAAAATCAACTTCCTATGTCAGTGGACTGATCTTCTGAGACAGTCGACTGACCTAGAAGTTTTTGTACAGTGAATTTTATTTTGATATTGAATGCTAATATATTATACATGTTGTATAATTCTATTAATATAAATAGTTTTTATACAAAAATAAATTTATTTTGTTGTGAAATTTTAATATTTTCTATATGTGAAATGTTGATTAATGCACTAGAAATAAATTTATTCCAAAAAAGAAACGTACATATGTAGAGAATTTATTTGAAAATACAATGAAAGATAATGAAAATTATGATTATTTCGAGGGGCTAGGCATCTTGAATTCTTTCAGTCGCTTACGATGAACATTCGATTCTTCATTGCGATGCCACGAATTCGGTGAGTATGGTGGTCACGGTGGAGATGAAGTCGATGGTCGTATGATAGGCGAAACAACATGTTCGTCTATCGGATGTGACGATGCCTCACAGAACTTCATAGTGATGTGTTAATGATTCCTACCCGTCTTGAGTTTATTTTTTGTTCATAATACATCTCCTATTGTAGCATTAGAGATTCTTGTTGATAATGGTGGAGATCATCGATCTTTTGCTTTTTGTTCGGAGAAACATCAATAGTCTTCTTTCCCTTTTTCTTGTCCAGAGTATATCCAGTGTGCTAAACCGATGATGGTGAAACTTTATGATCCAGAGTTTTCAGAGAGTTGTTTGATGCAATAATCTCGATCGAATCCGTGGAAGAGTTTGACATTGTTGAAAAAATAGTTGTTTATAAAAGATTTATTGCAGTTTGAGAGGAGAACGAATGAAGGCTTTACTTCAGGTTGATTGTATAGAAGATGGAATATGCATCTATTTATAGGCTTGGTTTAGGAGAAACAGGAGAGTTTTGAGTGGTTTATATTAGATTCAGCCAAGAAGTAAGGAAATACATTAGTTTTTTTGTTGGCTGATATATTTTGTGTAAATTTAAATGTTTATAAAAATAGTTATATAATTTATAAAGTTAAATGTGACATTTAATGCAATATAAATCAACATTACCATATAATAAAATGGCCATACTAGAATAGAACAGAAAATATTAATAACTCAGGTGGTTAAGACACATGGGCTATTCACAGTAGGTCACGAGTTCGAGTCTCAAGATGGTCAGAATTTTGAATTTTTATAAATATTTTATTTTTGAGTTTTTAGATAAATTTTTTATACTTTATTTATATATCTTTACTTGAAATTATACCGAGCTCACGTTGCAATTTTATAAACGTATTTTCTAACAGTGGTTTAGTAAAAATATCGGCTAATTGATTGTCTGATGGTACGTAGTTCAGATTTATCACTTCTTTTTCTATATTATCACATAAAAAATGATGTATAATATCTATATGTTTAGTTCTGGAGTGATTTAATGGATTTTTAGATAGATGTATTGCACTAGAATTATCACCGTAAATTGTTGATTTTGATATATTGATTCCAAAATCTTTAAATGTCTGTTGCATATAAATTACTTGTGTATAAGCTAGTACTGCAGAGATATATTCTGCTTCACAAGTTGATAAAGAGACACAATTTTGTTTCTTGATAAACCATGATATTAAAGATTTACCAATGAAGTGACATGTACCGCTTCTACTTTTTCTATCTGTTCATGATCCTCCGAAATCAGCATCGTTGTATGATACTGATTTGAACGAACACTCTTTCAGATAGAAAAGTCCCAAATTTATAGTTTTACTAAGATAACGTAGTATAGGTTTTACAGCACGTAAATGTGATTCTTTTGGGTCAGATTGAAATCGTGCACATAAGCACACACTCATCATAATATCTGGTCTACTTGCTGTTAAATAAAGTAGTGATCCTATCATACTACGATATAGTTTTTGGTCTACACTTTTTCCGTTTTCATCTTTATCAAGATGTGCTATTGTGCTCATAGGTGTTGGTTTGGCAGAAGTGTTTTCCATTCCAAAATGTTTGATAAGATTATTACAGTATTTTTCTTGATTAATAAAAATTCCATTTGAAACTTGTTTTATTCGAAGTCCTAGAAAATATGATAGTTCTCCCATATGGGACATTTCAAATTCCCTAGTCATTATTTCAGAAAATTTGTTACATAATTCATTATTAGTCGACCCAAATATGATGTCATCGACATATATTTGAACTATTAATATATCATTTTTCCATGTTTTATAAATAAAGTTTGATCTACTTTTCCTATTTCAAAACCAGAATTAATTAGATAACTTTTTAGTCATTCATACCAAGCACGTGGTGCTTGTTTTAAACCATATAAAGCTTTCTTAAGTTTATACACATGATTTGGATATTTTTCATGAATAAATAAAGGAGGTTGTTCAACATAAACGTTTTCTTTAATATAGCCATTTAAAAAAGCACTTTTAACATCCATTTGATAAAGATTAAAGTTATTAAAACATGCGTACGCCAATAAAATTCGTATTGCTTCTAGTCTAGCAACTGGAGTAAATGTTTCTTCGTAGTCTGTCCCTTCTTCTTGGTTATATCCTTGTGCTACTAGTCTAGATTTATTTCTAGTTATATTTTCTCATTCATCCGCTTTATTTTTACAAACCCATTTAGTTCCTATAATAGTCTGATCGGTCGGTTTGGGTACTAGTTCCCAAACTTCATTTTGTTCAAACTGATTTTATTCTTCTTGCATAACAATAATCCAATTTTCATCGGATGATGCCTCCTTAGTATTTTTAGGTTCTATAGTAGAGAGAAAAAGTACATTACCCATTAAATTTAATTGATTTCTAGTTCAAAAATTTTAATTTATTTCTCCAATTATATTTTCTGTAGGATGATTTCGTAAAATTCTTCGAGGAGATCTTATTATATTAGTAGTATTTCTGTTTTCTAAATTATTAACAATGTTTTCATCTTATCTAGAATTATAAATTATATCGTCACCATCTCTTGAATTGTTTATTATATTTTTTATTATTATTATTGAGTAAGTCATTTTTATTAAATGTATTAAAAACAGGTTTAGAGTTCTCATCAAAAGATACATGAAGTAATTCTTCTATTGTATTAGTTCGTTTATTAAAATTCGATAAGCTTTGCTTTGATTCGTATATCCAAGAAATATTCCTTCATCACATTTTGAATCAAATTTGCCAAGCTAATCTTTGGTATTTAATATAAAACATTTTGAATCCAAATATTTTAAAATAAGATATGTTTGGTATTCTACCGTTAAAAAGTGCATAAGGAGTACTTTTGGTGAGAGGTCTAATAGAAACACGATTCAAAACATAACAAGCAGTTGCAACAGCTTTTGTCCAAAATTGTTTTGGTAACGTGCTTTCATTTAGTAAAGTTTTTGCACATTCTTATAGAATTCGATTTTTTCGTTCTACAACTCTATTTTGTTGTGGAATTCTAGGAAACGAAAAATTATGAAATATTCCTTTCTTTTTACAATAGTTATCAAACTGTATATTTCCGAATTCACCTCCGTGATCACTTCTAATATTTTTAATTTTAATACCTTTTAAATTTTGAATTTGTTAACAAATATTTTGAAATTTTCAAAGGTATCACTTTTATTTTTCATAAAGATAGTCCATGTATATCTAGAAAAATCATCAACTATTACAAATAGGTATTTAGATTAAATATGGGTATGGCCAAATAAATCCATATGAAGTAACTCGAGTGGTTGTAATGTTGAAATAACTTTATTAGATTTAAACGAAGATTTAGTTAATTTACCTGATTGACATGAGTTACATATATTATTAACATTAAAGTTCATATTTGGCAATCCTTTTACAAGATTATTTTTAGAAATTTTATTTATATTTTTGAAATTGGTACGACAGAATCGTTTATGCCATATCCAGGGATCATTTCCTTTAGCTATTAAACACATATTTGAGTTATGATTAATTTTCATATTCAATACGTAAATGTTTTTATCTCTATTTCCTTCAAAAATAAGATTTTGATTTTGATCAAGAATACTACATTTATTTTCAAAAAATGATATTTTAAAACCTTTATCACATAATTGATTTATACTTAACAGATTATTTTTTAAATTCTTAACTAATAAAACGTTTGTAATAAGAGGTAAATTAGATGTACCGTAATTGCTCACATCGCCTTTGCCGATGATATATCCCTTGGAATTTCTCCAAAAGTGACAGAACCTCCATCTGAGTATGTAATATTTATCAGCATATCTTTGTCTCCTGTCATGTGTTTTGAGAAACCACTATCGAGTATCCATTTTCCTTTTTTCTCAAGTGGGACCTGCAAAAAATATAAGATAACGTTGGTACCCACTTTTTAATAGGGTCCTAAGAGTTAGATCTTTGGAAACCAAACCCAAGAGGGTTTAGTGTCCCTTTTATAAATATAATTTTTATTATTGTGAAATCTTCTATGAATGAAGTAATATACTATTTCCTTATTAAATTGTTATTAGTTTTAGATACCCATATATTTATAGTTTTAGAAACTAGTCTTTTTGAAGATGTGGGTGTTTTATCATTTTTAACTTTGTTTAAATTACTTAATTGTGACTCTTTAACTTTCTTCTTATATCCTCAACCATTTTTATTACTAACAGACTATGAATTCTCAATAATTCTAGATAAATATTCTCTTCCTTTATTAAAAATTGAAACATTTTTAGTGATTCCATCTAGTTTGGTCTTTAGACTTGAATTTTCTAGTTCTACCATTTTAACATTAGTTTGTAAAACATGATTTTCAGAAACAAGACTGTCATTCTTTTCTTTTTGAGTTTAAATTTCTTAACTCAATAATATAAGTTGAGAATTAACTTGAAAGAGATTCTTGAGTTTTCTCAAGTTCTTCTTCCAATATTTTCTTCTCATCTTTAAACATATCTCTTTCAAATTCTGCATTGTTCTGATTTTCTACAGCCTCTTTATATTTTCGTTTGAGATTTTTTAAAGTATCTAATAATTTAAAATTTATTTCTGTCATATCATCAAAAGTAAAATCACTAACCTCATTAGCTTTAGGCATAAAACATACGTTAGCTTGTTCATTATCATTGTCATTTTCACTTTTCGAAAAGAAGAAGAGGAATTTGAATCATCCCCTGTGACTGAAAAGGCTTTTCTTTTAAATTTGTCCTTTCTTTTATTTCGATATTCTTTCTTTTGATCCGGACAGTCTTTCTGCATATGCCCCTTTTTGTTACAGTTAAAACATTCCACAACAGATAAAGACGGTGGTTTATTACTGTTTGAGCTTCTCGTGCCATTATTTCTGTTTCCTTTTCTATATTTCAAGAATTTCTTGAAGTTTTTTGCAATAAAGGCTAGGTCGTCTTTGTCTAAATCTGATTCTTCCGGTTCTGCATGAAATGCTATATTCTTTTTATCTTGGGCTTTAACTCTTTTTGCCTGCAAATTCACTTCATAAGACATTAGATTTACTATTAACTCTTCCGGAGTTATTTTGAAAATATCGTTCGCTTCTTCAATAGCGAGAACTTTTCTTTCCCATTATTCCGTTAAAGAGTTAAGGATTTTGGATACAATATCAAAGTCTGAATATTTTTCTCCCAGTCCTACTAATGAATGATAGATACCTTGATATCTTGAGTACATGTCATTTATAGATTCATTTTCTTTCATTCTAAAGATTTGAAACTGACTCTTAAGCATGGATATTTTGCTTTGTTTAACCTTGTTGGTTCCTTCGTGTGTAACTTTGAGTGTATGCCATATTTCGTATGCAGTATTACATGTGCCAATATGGTTAAACTCATGTTTATCTAAGGCACAAAACAACATATTCATGGCTTTTGCATTAGCTATGGCATCTGGTTTCTGTGTATTTGACTAAGTGGAATATTCTTCAGTAGGAATAGTATATTCTGTCCGAGTTATATTCCATGAATCAAAACTATTTGCTTGCAGTGTGGCCCAATAGTTATAATTCATACCATTAAATAGTGGTGGACATGTAGTGGATTGTCCTTCAACGAAGGTAGTGCGAGTGTCCATATTAGATTATCAGATAACTGTGTTACGGTTATATGATGACCTTGCTCTAATACCAAATGAAAGTGTGCTATGGATCATTTAATATGCATATACGATAATATAGAGTATAATGATGATAATAACACTATAAATAGTGTGGAATAAAAAGCTATATAGTAAAATGACACCAGAGATTTTTATACTGGTTCGGAGCACCGTCCTACATCCAGTTCCAAACTCCTTTTGGAATTTCACTAAAACAACAACCCTCACTTAACCCAGAGGAACAGGTCTATACACCCCTGAGCAGCCAAACAGGAACCTGAGCAGCAGAACAGGATATCGCATCAACATCCGAAGAGGATTTCACTCGCCTGAGCAGCAGAACAGGACTTCAACAATTACAGAAAATAGTTTTGATTTATGTGTGTTCTGATAACACAGATTTTTTACTTGTAGTACACCCTTCCTATAATCTTCTTCTTGAGTATAAATATATATATTTGAAGTATATGAAGAATAGTAAGGTATAGTATTGCTTTAATGCAGAGTAACTGAAAGTATGATAGCAAATAGATTTCAGAAAATTAGATCAGAGAATAAGAGAAATCGATTGTGATTAAGTGATTTGAAATCAAGTTGGAGTTTGTATTTGTAAAGGTTAGAAAGCAACAACTGTTGGTGAAAAGTTTCGATCGAAGTGTTGTGTCCGAATCTTTTCGTTAAAGGCTCGCAACTCTTCGCAAAAGTCGTGTCTTTTCAAAAAGTGACCGTTGTAGAAATTCGGTCAACTGAGCCTCTGGGTCAGTCGACTGAATATTCATAGTGATTTTTAAATTTGAAATTCATATATTTATGTAGCTGTGCATGCTACAAAAAATACCCAGTGTCAGTCGATTGTCTTAGGTGGTCAGTCGATTGACTTGATTAATTTTGTACAGTAAGCACAGTTTACATATGTATATGAATTTCTAAAACTTTAAAACACTTTTATAATTTAAATATATGCTTATATATGTATAAAATATTTAGTAAATATAATGATTAAATATATAAGATAATGTAGACATAATCGAGGAGAGATTTTAACAATATTGACCTAAGACTTAAAAACAAAATACCATAGTTGATGCACCGGTTTTTAAAGTCTCGTCTCCTTGTCTCTTTTTATCGTAGCAGTCGTCAAATCTGTATGTCGTAGTGATAGTTTCTTGTCATGAATCAAAACAAAGTCTCAACAATATATATATATATATATATATATATGTATGTATGTATGTATAGTATGTAGTACATAATACTTATCATAATGATTACTATCCATATACTATTGTTGTAAAGCTTGAGTTCATTCACCAGATATTATTGTTCTGATCCTCTTCTCATTACAACATACATGTTAGGTTTGATGGTGTGGGTGAAGGAGAAGGCCGCAAGGTCCTGACGGTAATACTATTTATTTATTTTTATTTTTATGCACCCTAAATATAAGTGTTTAACTAGATTATTGTGTTTTGAGATATTGTATTTTTTAGACATGGATACTTATTTCATTATTATACTTTATTTCCTTTATTGTGAGATTCTGAATGTATATATAGATAGCTCTGCATATTGTTTTATCAATCATACCAATCATCTGCCAACTTCGAAATGGACCTAAGGTTCGATGAGCTTTTATTGGATCGAAAATTAGTCCTATTTCGGAGAGTGTTGTTACAATTGTTGATACTCAATGTGGAAGCTCCACATTGATTATAGTTGAATTACGGCACGACGTCCATCAAACGACTAAGTTGGGTTAGGTTGAAGCATTGAAAGTGAAACATAATTCAAGTGAGTATTCGTCTCCTCAATTATGTGAGGTTAGTATCACGGTCAATCAAAGTCAACTCAAAGTCAAAGTCTCTGGCCAGAGTAGTATTGTTAATAATAATTGTTATTATTGAATCAAGGACTTTGTGTTTGAACAATGGAGTTGAATATGGATGATATTATAATTTTGACCATTACCAAATTCCATAATTCTTAAATAACATAGTTTTGATAAAGAAAATTAGTGTAAATAATTGTCACTATCTGGTAACACTTAATAAAGTAAAATTGGATTTTACTAACACCAAGTAACAGATAAATTTAGCCATAATGTCATACCACATGCTAATTGAAGTGTGAATGTTAATATTCAAATTGATCGATATTAATCGCTGACCAATTTACACCTAAGAGTCTGATAACCTAAACGTTGAATATTCATGTTACTACTCGATTTAATTAAATTATAATTGTTATAAATTAATTAATATTTATGAAATGTTAACTATAAAATTTTATTTGATGTATATTGGAAAATACTAAATGGTGTGCATATAATAGTAATATAAACACCAATTGATATATGATATCGATACGCGTTTATATTAGATTTAAATGCAATAAATATTGTTTGGGTTTGAAGTTGTTTTGAGGACTATGAGGGGATTTTCAATTTTGGATGGGATAGGCAAGGGTAGGTCGACCATTTTTGTAACAACCCGCACTTCAGCGGGCCTTGATTTTCGCTAACCCAAAAACCCCAGTCCACTAAATTACAGATCGTTGGTTTTGTATCCTGCAAAAAGGAAAGTATATCAGAGTACTAATGGTAATAACTCATAGCGGAAATAAGAAAATATAATAGATCAGCATAACCATTGACCAAAAATTGACATCTCAAATGTCAAGAGCCTCGGCTAGATAACTGCTTCAATCAACACCAGTAAATGCCCTTTTAAACCCTGTAGGTTGTAATATAGAAGGGGTCTAAACAACATTCTAGTGACTGGTAAGTTATACATCTTATACATAACACTAGCTTATGCCAATTGTTCACTATTTCATGTTATGTTAGATTTTATTATTAATCGCTACGACTCTATTGCAAAGTACAAATCGTACCTATCTGCACTATGCAGATCTATGTCTACATAGGGGTGTGTGTGTGTGTATGCACCTTAATTCCACTAATGGACCTAGATATTATTCCCACTATCATTCGCTCAACGCCTTGTAAAGATTCATTGTCATCGTACCATCATGGAAATCCTACCGTGCGCACCGACGACCTCTAGTCCATGACCTCCAGTCCATAAGGTCCTAATGCTTCAGGGATTTTTCATCATGTTCATCAGTCTTTTGCGTACCCTTTTCTTCTTATCGTGGATTTTAGACTCCATGCACCATCACCCCATCCGTGTTTTGAAGGAACCTTTGTATAAGTTAAATAGCTTTGCCCTATCAAACAAACGATGGGTTCTTTCGAAACATGGAAATTAAAACTAATTATATATCTTTGAATTCATTTGAAATTAAATTATCAGACTTGAACATATTTTATTCAGCCTTTTGACCAGGCTATATCCAACCTAATTGGACAAGTTTGACTCAATGATAAATAAGGAAAGCAGTTTGAAGAGGTGATAACAGAGTCTTTAGATCAAGCGCAGATGATAATATGACGTAACGATCAAGAGAAATCAAGAGATAGACTCTATAGAAGGAGTGCTTCCCCTAGGTAGGGGATCAAATCACTATGTCTATGAACAACTTGGATCAGTAGTTCAATTCAATGGGAATCGATCGATATCTCTTAAAACCTGAAAAAATGACTTTAGGGACATGAAGTTAGCATGGAGAGGGGCACACCAGAGAGATTGCATGTTGCCATGTAGCATCGAAGATCGATGGGGGACGATCACTATAATAGCGAATTAGGCTTTGAAATTTTCTTGGTGACCTCATCTGCATATGAAAATTCTGCCAGTGAATTTTCAAGCAGATATTTGATCGTCAACGCCTATAAATACCGGGTTCGTAGCACATTTGAGGGAGCTTTGTGCTGTTATTTTCCTTATACTCATTGCAATTACAGATTTCCATCCGATCCCTCTTGTAGTCAAAAATTCAAGTAACTAATAAAGTTATCTCTTCAAAGATAACGTAGGTATTCAACTCTAAACCACTATAAATCTTTTGTCATTGTTTTTACTTGTTTTCTTTATTTTAATTTTGATTTCTTCATTTATTTCTGTACAAACAATCTTTGTTTGTGCCAACTTCTAATGCAAACATTTTAGTGCTTTCATTAAAAGCTGAATTCTCGGTCTGATTGGATCTCATCATCCACTGGTGAATTTCCATATCCACGAGGTAGATTCAAATTTCTATCGACAAGTTTCCGTTTCTACTTAGATTTTAATAAGATCAAGAAGGAAGCTATTAGCCACAGTCAGAGGAAAGTCTATTACTTCCTATGCTGTTGAAGGAAATGACTGTTCCAGTGTTCAACAAGTTGATCAAAATGTACAATGGCTGCTACCGATCCTTAGAATGCTGCTGACTATATCACCAGAGCTGATTTTGAAGTCCTAATGAACGAGCTGATGGATAGCCATTAGCAGCTTAATCACCAAGTCTAGGTTAACATCGACCTAATGAACCTGCTGAAAGACCAGCTTGGAAAAACAAGCAGGGTGCCTACTCCATATATAGGATTGGAAAATTCCTCTTCATCTGACGAATATCACCGAAGCAAACGCCACAAAACAGATCCATATGCACCTGCAACATTAGGACGAGATCAGGCAATTGGCCAAGGCTGATCGGCACCGATCAATGCTAAACGCCTCAGGGGATCAATATTTAAGTGGAGGTGCTTACTCTAGAGGTACCACGATCAATCAAAGTGTTGGAGCTTCGACAAATGTGGTTGAATCATAACTAAGAGACGACGATAAAACTACTACTTAAGGAATGGATCAAGGGCAAGAGGAGTCAAGGCAACGTGGCACTTACGGAGGCATGGATAGGGTCGTCCATGTGAGGTGGAGCACGATTTCTTTTAGGCACTAATTCTCCAAACACCACACTTAATAGCTATGGTGAGGCAGCTAGTGAAAGAAAGTCAAGGATTGACCAATGGTGATTGGGGACTCTCCTGAATTCATACTCCATCACCGACAACATTCTACATGTTGAATATCCATGGAGGTTCTATATGCCTACAACGCATCCCTATGCAGGAAAAGCCGATCCCAGATAGCATCCCTTGAAGTATGAATGGCATATGGACTCCACTCGAGCCACTGACGTAGTCATGTGCAATTGTTTCCCTACATTTTTGGAAGATGTTGCAAAAGTGTGGTTTACCAAAATTCCACCGCCCCGAGGATGTATTGTCACTCTCTAGCTTGATTTAGGCTCTCTTCATTTGATGAGCAAGCAAAGAAGTTCCTGGAGCAGTTTTGTATGTAAAAGACTCGCCCCAAGAATGTAATGTCACTCTCCAGCTTGATTTAGGCACCATGAGAGTCACTGAAATTTTTTCTAAAAAGGTTTAATACAACTATTATAGAATTTAGTAATCGAACAATGTGCAATACTCATGGCACTGACTAAAGGAGTCGACCCTGATTCTGGGTTGGACAATTGGTTAGCAGGAAAGCCTCCTTCTACATTAGACCATTTCTTTGAGAAGGCGGCTGAATTTCTAAGGAAGGAGGAAGCAAAGCGAACCAACAAGAGAGATGTGGCTGCCTGAGCGTCAAGGGAGTATAGAGTAATGTTACTTTGTCTGTTGATAGTTTCGGTTCTAAAAAGTTCAGATCAATGTTCAGAACAAACTGAATGAGTAGAAGAGAGGCAGTAATAGAAATCCCGACCGAAGACGAGATTCAGTAGAGGGAAGCTGACACTATGCAGTACAGAAAACCACCTTCGAAGGAACTAATGGAGAAGCAAAGACAGTCCAGAAAGTACTATAGATTTCGTGAGAGTTATGGACATACCATGGATGAATGACACCACCTTCGTGTTGTATGGAGAAGTCAATTTGAGAAAGAAAGTTACAGTAGTTTGTTAAAGCCTCGTAGGATAGCCAGTAGGGGACATTCGACCCCAATCGAGGACAAGCTCCACCCGGTGCTGAGGAACCTCGATAGACAGTAGGGAGATTAGTTGTTAATACCTTTGTTGGAGGACCGCATCCTACCAATAAAAGTTGGAACGAGATGGAGCATTACATGAATGCCATCAGACATATTGGTATTGAATGTTGCTCGAACATGGAGGACGGTGCTCCGGCAAAGCAAAAGCGAACTATGGCAGATGATAACATATTTCAAAGTAGAGATATAGACAAGGTGGAGGCCCCTATGATTGACTCGATGGTGATCTCGACCATGATTGGACCTTCCTTGGCGAGAAAGACTCTTATTGATTGTGAAAATTCTGTTAATATCATTTTCAAGATGGAATATGACCAGATGTTATTGGAAGCCAAAGATTTGAAACCATGCAAAGCCCGTATTCACGGCTTTAATGGTATTGCTACTAAAGGGGCAGGCTATGTTGAGCTACCAATGGAATTGGAAGACGACGAACATAGGAGAATACGGGTGCTGTCTTTTGTTGTGATGGATGTGACCTCTCCATACAATACTTTTTTGGACCGGCTGGCCCTTATTAAATTCAGGACACCTATCGTCCCTTCTATTTAACACTCAAGTTCCCAGCAGAGAATGTCGTGGGAATTATCCATGGAGATCAGGCGACTGAACATGCCTGCTATGTTGCTGAGTTGATGGATGATCAACGGAAAGAAAAAGGAAAGGAAGTGGAGAAATCTTTCTTAATCAAAACCAATGAAGTTTAGAAATCAACGTCCGAGCCTTGGCTCGAGCATCATATTCGGTCTTTTAAAGATATAGATATAAGAGATGAAGAAGAAGAGCTCAAAGAAGCTAAGGCCGCACCCTTTGAGTTGACGATTGACATATATCACAGTCAGCCACGATGACCCATCACATGTCCTGAAGATCGGTTCACGGCTCAGTGCAACGATGATGAAGGAATTAGCTAGTTTTCTCCGAGCGAATCTCGATGTGATTACTTGGAATAATCCAGTTCTTGTGAGAAAAGCTAATGGGAAGTGGTACACATGCGTCAATCACTCGAATTTGAACAAGGCTTGCCCAAAAGACAACTTTCCACTTTCGAGGATTGACAGATGATAGAATCAACCGTTGGACATGAATTGCTTACTTTCATGGATTCGTACTCCAAATATAATCAAATTCCGATGTACGTCCCAAACTAAGAGCACACTAGCTTCGCTATTGACCTGGGTTTATATTTCTATGTTGTGATGCCTTTTGGACTAAAAAACGCTGGAGCAAATAGAATAGAAAATAATCTATCTATTGACAGGCTTTGGTCGAGCAACCGTGACATTTCTTGAACGGTCATAGCCTACATAGCTCGCCTCCTCTTTTCATGGAAGTGAGTCTCAGACCATATGTCATTCTCGGTCCATTTTTTTTACCAAGTTCATGTACTTTTTAAGAATGAATTCCAGAATGTAAAGTACTCTAGTGGAAGAGGCCCTCCCCTTCCGGTATATGTGTTTTCCATTATTCTTAAAGAAGATTCACGGTATACGGTCAACCAGGTGTTCAAAGACCAGATTAGGCAATCGATGGAAGTATATGTGGATGATATACTCATGAAGTTACATGGATCAAATGACCACATTGATGACTTGGCTAAGATGTTCAATATTCGCCGAAAATATGGAATGAAACTTAATCCCTTGAAATTCTCTTTTAGCATTGTGTTAGGAAAATTATTGGTTTTCATCATCAACTCTCATGGAATTTAAGCCAGTCCTAAGAAGATTCATGCAACAAGAAATATCCAAGTGCCAAAGACAATAAACAAGTGCAAAGTTTAAATGGGAAGGTTGCCGCCCTTAGCAGGTTCATTTCCAGAGCCATCGACCATTGCATTCCTTTCTTCGACTTAATCAGGATAGTGAAGAGAAACTTTGAATGGATGTAGGATTTTATTGATGCATTTCAAGCTTTGGTAAATTACTTAAGGGACCCCCATTTTGTCCAAACTACTGGATCATGAAAACTTGCACATCTATTTAGCAGTGTTGGTATATGCCATAAGTGCCGCACTGCTGTGCGAAGAGAATCGAATCTAGAGGACAATGTATTATGATAGCAAGCGAGTGATAGGAGCAGAAAGGAACAATCCGAAGCTAGAGAAGCTCATGTATTACCTGTTGATTGCATCAAGGAAGGTCAACCATCATTTCCAGGCCTATCCCATCAAACCGACCAGCCATTACAACAAGTCCTATAAAGAACTGAGACATTTGGATGGTTACTTAAATGGAACATCAAATTGGGCTAGTTATATATCACTTATTTCCCTCGGAGAGCCATCCAGGGGCAAGCACCGACGGACTTCTAGCCAAGTTCACTAAACAAGATAACTCTTCGAAGAGCAGTGAAGAACCTACCATCCAATGGAAGATGTACATGGATGGAGCATCCAATGATTGATGTCCTAGCACCGGAGTCATACTGGTAACTCAGGAGGAACGTTCAATTTGCTATGCCCTGAAACTTGACTTCCTTGCAACAGATAATGAAGCTGAATATGAAGCCTTGATAGCTGGGTTTAAATTGGTTGTAGAATCAGTAGTAAAAGCTTTGCAAATTTTCTATGATTCCTAGTTAGTAGTGTATCAAGTTTGGGGAGAATATCAAACCAAAAGAGCACGACTTGCTCCTTACCTCAACCGGGTTCGAGAGCTGCTAATTGATTTTGAGCATTACACTATTACACACATCGTCAAAGAATAGAACGAGAAAGCCGGTTTGCTAACCAAGTCGGCTAGTTTCAGAGATACACAATAAATGGGCTTGGTTCCAATTAAAATACTCAGTGATTCGAGCATTGACCAAATGAAGATCGAATGGGTCTTAGAAATGGAGCCCGAGAAGGATTCATGGCTGACTCCAATCAAAAATTATTTACAAAGGGAAATCCTTCCCGAACAGGGAAATGAAAAATGACAGATCCTTTATAAAGCTTCACATTACATCTTTCAAGCATGAGTCATGTACAGGAAGTGTTTCTTCATCCCCTTGCTCAGGTGCATCGTCAACAATGAAATCAAGAAAGTATTAGGAGAAGTTCATAAAGGAGTGTGTAGATCACATAGGGGGCAAACCCCGAGAAGAAGATACTCCGCTATGATTATTTCTGGACAACTGCCAATCAAGACGTAGCTGATTATGCTAGACGATGCAACAAGTGCCAGATATTTGCAAAAATTCTAAGATCCCCACTGACGAAAATCACTCATATGGTCATTCCATCTCCTTTTGCTACTTGGGTATTGACATCATCGGCCGTATACCGATTTCCAAAGGTGGTGTGAAGTACGCCATCGTAGCTGTTGATTACTTCACTAAATAGGATAAAGCCAAACCTTATGATCATTACAAAGAAAGTAATCAATTTTGTTGTTCGAAACATTATCTGTCGTTTTTGTCTCCTCAAAAAAATCATAACCAACAACGGGACTCAATTCGATAGTGCTGAATTCAAGGATTTCTATCATGGACATCATATCAAGAAAAGATTTATGGTAGTTGTACTCAAGCTAATGGGTAGGTCGAAGCTGTCAACAAAAATAAAGTCTATTATGAAGAAGCATTTGGAAAAGGCTAGAGGCAAGTGGTTTGATGAAATCCTGTCAGCGTCACAGATATACAAAACCACCCACAAGACTGGCCATATTTCCGCCCTTACTTACAGCTCTGAAGCCATGATCCTTATAGAACTTGAAGTCCCTTCTCATCAAGTGACTTACAATAACCATAGAACTAACCAAAATCTCATTTTAGAATCTCTACACATGGTCGATGAGAGGCACAAAGAAGCTGACTTGAGCATTGTTGAACACCGACACCGAATCGCTCGATACTACAAAGTTAAAGTCCGACCTATGAACATTAAAATTGGCAATCTTGCCCTGAAATGAATATTTCCTAGCCCTGCAAAAATGGGTTCAAGATGGGAAGGACTATATTTTATCAACCAGAAGCTTGGTGATGGAACTTTCAAGCTAACGACTGTCGATGGCATCACACTATGTAGAGCAGGGAATAACGAGCATTTACGATGCTATTTCATAAATTTTTGCTTCATTTTATTATATTTCATTTAGAATTTGCTTCTGTAATTGAATTCAAAGCCGTGTAATAAGACAGATTCTGTCGCTACTTTTTTAGTTTGCAATAAAATCTGAAGTTCCTTCCATATCTATAAATTGTTTGTGCATAAAATAATAGTTGTGATATACAACCAACTTACATTCACATACGCATAATATAAATCAACAAGTACCCGGAGTCTGATGCCAACCAAGTACATAGGTCCAAGATCGAATTGAACTAAATAAATGTGACTCTACTGTTCATCCATTAACTCTTGCCTACATTCTGACAGGCTAAGTATAAAACAGAGAACAGTTGTAATTTGACCATTTGTTGACTAACTCCTTTTCTCGGTTTGATGGGAAGAATGTAAAGTGAAATGGTTGTGGTATGACTGGCCACTCTTTGAATTTTTCCTCGGACTTGGGGATAAGGGAATTAACCAAAGGAAATGTGATTCGACCATTTCCTAGAACAATTCCAGTCACCAAAATATGAACTATAGTATAAACATCTAACAGGTGCGATGAACCCACATCAACTAACTTTGGTCCCCAAAATGCAGATAAGAGTATAAAAAATGAATGAGTGCGACTTGATCGTTAACTCTAACCTGAGCCCGACAGAAGGAGTACAAACTCATGATGGATGAGATCTGACTGCCTACGAGCTAACTTCACCGACCTAAGACTGGAGGCAGGAATAAATTCACTTAACCACTGAATACGATAGCTTAGTACTATGGTTTGCACATCATGTTTGACACAACTTAAGGCCATGACCGAAAGGAGGCCTTGAGATAAACTTAACAGATCAACATCCGAAGAAACTGGCAATCGAAAAACATTGCAACTTGAACGATGAGCAATGACTTACAAGTACACTGAATGGGAAACATAATCACTCAAACACTTAGAAAATTTTATACAAAAAAATGAACAGAAATGAAAGAAGCTTTATTTACATATCTGGAAACTAGAAACAAGTCTATTTCGGAAACTAAAAACCAAAAATAAGGGCCATACCCGCACAATTGCGACCAATAAAGAGAAACTAGCTGCCTAGCTATACATGACCCAAGCCAATTCAATGGCTATTTCTTGTCCTTCTTGGGCTTCTTCGAGGTAGACTCACTAGAGCTCTCACCCTTGCTTCTCCTCTTCGACATTCTTCCACCCTTACCTCTATTAGTTGAAATGCTTTTAGAGATGGAAATAGAAGCAGTCTAACTTTGGGATATGGAAGGGTCAACTTCCTTAAGAGTGATGTCGCTTGGCAGTATAACTTGCAATAGAGTAATATCCACTCCAATGCTCTCCTTCTTGGCTTGCAACTCTAGCTCCTCCTTCTCAATGCACTCCTTCATGCTAAGTTTATCAGTGCGTTCGGAGGCATGGATCACTATGACGTCCTCTGCTTTATCCTGGCCTTGCTAGTCATCTATTTTGTCTTCGTGTAGAGCTCCTATGACTTCAGCATTCATGTCTGAAGTCTCAGCCGGTTGATTGGTATGAGCCACTAGTACTATGACGGCCGCAGTAGGCCCCACGGTCTGTGCCTATTGTCCTAGGGAAACAATATCGTCGGCAGCATGAACAGATGCGGACGGACCTGCAATTTAATGAATATTAATGGATAATCCCATAACTATAGGGTGCAAGATGTAAACCTTCTTGAACCTCAGAGAAGTAAGAGACCTACCTTTACTAGATTGGCCTTCGGTCATAGCCGGAGCGCAGCCTTCCAAAATTGAAGACAGCCAAAAAGATGTATGTATCCTTGGATGATCTGGATTATATCCCAAATCTTTATTTAGGTGTGAGAAATTTAAGCGCCAGCTGCTTGAGTAGTATGGAGACTTGGAAACCAGATCCCGATGCTTCACCGCCATCTTTTCCCTTTTCGGTGACTGTTGGATCGTTGAGTAAATTGAGCCGAGCACCCATGAGCTCAATGGGCTCTTCATCATGTAAAATTTCATTCATGAGCTGCTCTTCATTCACTTCAGCACCACTGAGGGACTTCCTTTTCGAATCTACAATATGGTCCCAGGCTTCAATAAGCTACTTGGGAGTAGAAGTTGCGATTCATTAAGAAACATGCATTGTAAAATATCAGCAATGGATCAAACTCATCCTATATCTCTATCCTACCTACCTCCTTAGCCTCTTCCTTTAGGGCCTCTATCTGCATGATTTGTCTATCGGCCTCTATTTTAGCTTTTCGAGCTTCAACAATCTCCTTGAATTATCGCTGGGACTCCAGCTAAGCCTAAAGCTTCTATTGCTTTTTCTTCGCAAGCTCTTCCTCGGGCTGTTTAATATGAAGGGCCAAATCATCATCTTTTTTCCGCTCCTCCTTCTCCTTCTACAAAACATCTTTTTTGAGGGCTAGATTATCGCTGCAATGAACGACAGTGTCCAGTTCATCCTGGTGCACTTACATTAAATGCTCGATAGTTTTAGAAGTTTCACTGGCTTTTTTCTCAGGATGGGCCAGCTTCATACCCAATCGCTTGACCTCTTCATCCAAACACTTAATGTTGTCTTTGTCGTGTATCGCCTTAAGAGTTAAATGATTGATTCTCATGTTTTCTCTACATCGACACCTCAGAAATTCTTTCAGCAACACGGAGAGTTGTACTGTGCTAGACATAGACATCATTACTATAGGAGAGCGTAATGTCCTTGGCCTTTGGAGGAATTGAATGCAAAGTGGGAACAAATTTGAACTCGTCAAAGCATAACTTAGGAAATGTGACCTTGAGCTCAGCCATCTTCTCAGCAAAAGTGGCATCAAGAGTAGTACGGGCAAAGAGGATCCGTCTGTCGTGCCTGTGGAATGAAGTGTCAGGACCTTTTACGGCAGACTAGCAGCTCGTAGATTGACAGGCGCCGAAAGAACCCGAATGTTGCTCGGGACAACGACCAATGTGGATGCATGAGGCAGCGACTTGATGCCACTATGTATTGGAGGGCGTTGACCAACACCCTTGTCATGAGAAGATTGAGATTTTGATTTATTCTTGTACGACAAGTCCTTAGATTAGTGGTTGGTCTTAGTCTTCTCTTCCTTCATACCCTTCTCTGTCTCGACCGGGGTCCGGACGTCGACTGGGCCCGGAGTAGGATGGCTAAGAGTATGTTGATCTTTTCAAACAACCATAGTTATAAGGATGTCTCATCGAGCCTGCAAACAAAATAAAAGTGCATAAGAATCACTGATTATAAAGGTGATAAGTGTCATGCGGTGCAGTGCACGTGATTATAAGTGTCCTGATGTCCATCCAATGGACCAATTTTTAGAGCTTTGCTCATTGGAGTAATCTCTCCTATGTCAGTAGAGGGAATGTCAATGCCAAATAGAATCAGGGATTCAGACCTTCCCCCAAGGCTTAAGTTGGAAAAATTATAATTTTCGACATTATCCAAGAGCGGAATGTTTGACAGCCACTCAAATAGACATTCAAAGGAAAAGAGCTGGATTTATTAGTAACATCAGAGGTTGATTTGGGTGTCTTGGAGGCCTGTCCTTTGCAAAGCTTATAAAAAAGACTTTTTCTTCTCTCCTCCAAGTAGGAAGTTTTGGGCCTTGGGAGGATCCAATCGCAAGCTCATGGCTTGGGCTCACAGTGTCACGACCAGGCTCATTAGCATCGCTCCTTACCTCACCTTCCTCGGTGACATCCCGAGCCCCTTCGACTAGGGGCACGATAGAATCAGCCTTATCACCTCCTCACCCAATAGTGCTTCTTCTCGCCATAACTTCATCCTTTGTATTTCTAGGTAGTCACGGGACAAGACCTTCTAATAAGCCAAAGACAAAATGGCGCCCATCGATGAGAAGGGATATGATGTCTTTATCCTCCACCGGTATGTTTTTTAGCGCTGAAACTGTCTCTGAGTATGCATTGTCAGTGAGATGTGGATGGCCACCGGTAACATTCTATAAAAAGCTGCATAGTTCAGGATACGACCCGAATAAATGCACTTAAAGTTAAGTCTTAGGTGACACTTACGTCCATCCAACCACCATCCTACAAAAGCAGGTAGGTAGCGCACGTAGAACCAATCATTCTAAAAAGCGCTCAGTTTGTTCCTAATGCTTGTTAAGACCTGGCAGTTTGTAGCTGATTCTAGGAAAGCGTATGAGCATCTTCCTTTTTGCCATTTGAGGTTGTAAATGAATCTAATGTTTTCTAAAGTCGGCTCATGGTATAAGAACTAGTGGAATATCATGTACATGTAGTGCAAAAACGTGTAGCTATTCGAATGTAGCCGAGCTAGCGCCAATCTTAAATAGTGCAACATTTTACGAATGAATGGATTAAAGGGTGGAATGCAACTAGACCAGCATATGAACTTGTTGCATTCAGTATAGCCCTTCGACGACAAGTGAGCCCTATTGTTACGGGACGGAACTTACACATCCTCGTGCGGAATTTCGTGTTTAATGCATAGCCTGCAGAGAGAGGCCTTATCAACCTTTAAGCCACTGAATCCTTTGGATCATTCGAAAATGTGACATCTTATAAAGTTTCGGGAGATGGCTTTATTTATACTTTGGGATTCAAAGGAATTTCAAGCATTTGATGGGAACTTTCGGGCTGTTCAGTTTGATGGCCTGGAGAGTCTCTAGAAGATACTTTTGCTAACCTTGATTCAGCATTGGAATTGTTATGTTAAGAAGTTTGTTCAGTGCCCATAGCAGCTAAACGATCTGAGCGTCTAGAAACTATAACTATCAAACTCATTAGAGAGTAATCATTAGAAAAATAAACTTATTGTTCCTGTGCTAAGTGTAAGCTAGTGCAGTAATGTGCAGTGTAGTGATAAATAATTGGAACTAAAATGACATTCATGACGAAACTTTGGGATTTGGCTGGAGTGACCATCATTGCTGAACCGTCCTAAACGGCTTTCACGTCGATGGGTTATGGATTTTTTCTATGAAATTTACATCCAAATTTATTCGAGACTATATGTTATCCTTATTCAAGTCCAAGTTTCGATGATCAAACTACATGTGTTTAAATCGTATAAGTCCGACTGTAAAGGTCCAAACATTCATGTTTGAAGTCATGTTTCCAAGTCATGGTCGAGCTCAAGGAAAATGCTTATGTTTGGTTATCAATTATGTTCAAGTATACCGGTTTAATGGGGAAAAATGACTAAGTCCCCATTGGGCAAGGGATCATGATCGATCCCTCCCCTACGCCTTGTCCAAATTCAAGCCCTAAGAGCTCATAACCGATCCCACCAACTGAAAGACTTATACCAATCTCTATACCACAACCGATCACTCAACAATTGAATATGAAGCATGACTAACCCCTTCGCTATATATCCATCCACATCACTGATCATATATCATCATCGATTCCTCCTTATCACCTTATCACTTGTACACATCGCCTTCTCTAAGTTATATGCAAAACCGATCCATTCATCATCGATCACTTCATTCAGTCATTCCACTTCATCTTCTCCGCTACATAACCGATCCTGTCACAACTTAAGCCACCTCAAATCTAAATGATCATCATCGACCATATGTTGTCACTTAACCCTAATCCAAAAACCACCAATGTGATTAACCCTATTTATTCATCACGATTCAAATTTGCATGTTACAGACCCATACCTACTTGTACGTGTAAATTTAGATTCAAACAAAGGATTAAAAGTTGAATCGACTTATGAAGAGCAAAAGCGATTCAAGTATAGGTTGAATTTCAAAATTGAGTCGATGGAATGAAGGGGAGTTTGGTTGGAGTGATAGCGGAAGCTTTTGGCAAGATGGAGGATGGGCTCGCCTTGGGGATTGAATGGGTTAATGGAAGAGCAGAAAGGAGTATTGAATTGAAAATCTTTTTACCTACGACTATCGAAAAGGAAGGAGGATTGGTTCATTTCCTAAACAAATAAAGTTAGATGAAGAAGGTAAGCTAAGTGTTTAGCTTATATATGAACACAGCCTGCTTGCTTAGGCTCAAAATTCCTTTAAGATAGTCTAGACTTAGGGATCGGTACCGATCCCATGCTTAGAGGATTGGTACCGAATGCCCCTTGTCAATATTATATATATATATATATAATAGAGAATGAATGAGCATGATGAGAATTGCAATGCCGTTGCACTTAAACATCATTAACTTTGGCAATGACCCGTGAGGGTATGAGCGCGTTCGAGAGCCAACGACGAATGCATACATGAACATGCACATGTACATACCCAGCATTCAATTTTTTGAGTCGATAAAGACTAAATTATTACCTAGGTCTTGCTGAAAAGATATCGCTATAAATGACAATCTACAAGCTCAATGGAATCGAGCATAGAAAAAAGGGGATTACACTTTGAATTTATATTGAAAAAACTGAGCAAGCGCCATGATGAATGGAAACAGGTACAACTCTTCGGAAAGATGATTCAACGAAAGGATAATGACTATTCAAGAAACTGAATGGAATTTCTCCCTATGACTCTTAATTGCTTCAATTCAAAGTACATCATGTTTGAAACAAAACGTACATTAGGGGCAAGTGTTATCTAGCCTTTTGTCTCGTCTATATCCATGCTGACTGGACAAGTTTCTTAATGATAAACAAGGGAAGTAGTTTAGAAAGGTGATAACAGAGTCTAGAGATCAAGCGCAGACGACAATATAAAGTAATGATCAAGCGAAGCCAAGAGATAAACTCTACAAAACATTCTAAGTACAGAATAATGCTTCCCCTAGATGGGGATCAGGTCACTATGGATATGAACAACTTGGATCAGAATTTTAACTTAATGGGAATCAATCAATATTTCTTAAAATCTAAAGGCAACTATGCCAATGACTTTGGAAACATGAAGTTAGCATGGGGAGGTATCCATCAGAGGGATTGCATGCTGCTATGGTGGAAGACCGATTGGTGTCAGTCACTACACATAGGGGATTGGGCCTCAACATTTTCTAGGTGACCTCGTTTGCATTTGGAGATTCTGCCAACGAATTTTCAGAAAGGTATTCGATCATCTACACCTATAAATATAGGGTTCATAGCTCAATTGAGGGAGCTTTATGCTGTTATTTTCTTTGTACTCCATTGTAATTATGGATTCCGTACTCAGAAATTCAAGTAACTAATAAAGTTATCTCTTCAAAGTGGACGTAGGCATTCAACCCAGAACCACTATAAATCTGTTTTTCATTTTTTTTTACTTGTTTTCTATTTGTTTCCTCTGTTTTATTTTTGATTTCTTCATTTATTTCGCTACATATAATCTATTTGGTGTTTATGCAAAGTTTTGGTGCAAACAATATTGGAACAGATTTGCAATGGTATAATATAGTATTATATAAAAACATATAATATTCCTCACCTTTAATTAGCGCTCATAAATCTCTTGATTTAATCCAATTCTGACCCAATTATTTGTATACTCCATATTTTGACTTCCTATTCGGGTCCAAAGACAATATTTTATATAAATCTATTAGATATTGGATTAGAGAGAAGAGATTTAGATTTGTATTTATTAATCATAATCAGATCTAAATGTTTGCCTTTGATGTAACAATCTTATTTGAACCTATTTCATATCCTCTGTTCGTTTCGATTCTTCTCCAAAGTGCATCGCACTATATAAATCTATTTCTGTGCAATTAGATATTTAGAGGAGAAAGAAAAATGGCAGAGCTTCCATGCTCATTAGAAAAATAATGAGTTGGAAGTGAAGCCCTAGGTCCAAATTCATAGAGGTTCAAATCAACACTTACCGTTGGATGGGAACTGAATTAGATTTGGACCACATGGCCTCCATTAACTTCCACCTACAAGAAAAGGTGGGTCGACCGCACTAAGCCCAGGTAGACTGCTTAGGGTCAACCATGGATAGGTCGTGGTCGACCTAACCCATGAATTTTGGCGCGTTTCGATCTCATTTGAGTTTTGGTTGATTTGTTTCCTTTAACACTTAATTAACTTTATCTCCTGCCTTAATAAATTTTCTTAACCGTTAATAACCATTAACTTTAATGGTGTTAGTAAATCATTAATTTATTTTAAATTATTTTCTTACTTACATATATAATAATTTCCAACTAAAAAAATTCAAATGCTAATTACTTTTTGGTTTGAACTCCGATTGGAAAAGTTTATATATGAAAAAGGATCAGAAAATCATTACAAATCCAATGGTGTAAGTTTGATGATCAAATTCCTACATTTACAAAAAATTTCATTTTCATAGTTTATTATTTATTAATTAATTAACATAAATATGCAGGGTGTTACAATTTTTTATGGCTAAGGAGGTTTGGAATATGAGCTAAAGAGAGGAGAATTGGTGTGAGAAAAACAAGGATCTGAATCCTTGTTTTACTCCTTAGGATATCCTTATTTAATTAACTCTAACCCACATATTTTGACTCCTTTTGGAGCCCTCATATCTTCTCTTTTATGGCCAAAATCAGCCTCCCCTCTCCTAAAATTTAAGCATCTAAAATACAAGTCAAATCAAATACAATCGTTAGTGGTAAAGCTATTCGGGATCTAGCAATTTCTGATCTTAGAAGTAGATTCAAGGTGTTTAGTTCATTATTTCAAGATGTGAGTTCTAGGCTTCGGTGAATAGTACATTTCTTTTTTATTAACATATATAATACTGATTTAATTATTGTATAATATGCCAGTTAGTTAGAAATTATAACAAATCTGTATATTAATATATTATCACATATTTGATGGTTGCATATATGTGTACATATAAAACAAGTTGTATATATATGTTTGCAAGTCCTCACAGCCAAACATAAAAAAAAAATTCAAAAATAAAATAATATTAAATGATTTTAATGTAAGTAAAATCTAAATTAAAAGAACAACATAATATAATGTATGTTTTAAATTATGTAAATGTTCATTTATATGCATAATGCTTTTGACAACTAAAAAAATAAAAAAATTATTTTAATTTCATGTATATATACATATATTATATTTATAAAAATTATAATTTATTTAATTTTAATTTGACTATACAAATAATATATATTTTTGTACATTTAAAAATAATGCAAAATTTTAGTACAAAATATTTTTGTTTTCAAAAAAATAAATTATTTTTTTATTTATACATTTCCATATGGTTTTAAAATTAAATAATAATCATTTATTATTATAATATATATAAAACTAAAAAAATCTAGGTTTAGTAAGTACTAAAGTATCGTACTCTATTTTGAAAAAAAGCAATGTTGCAAATAAATACATACATACATATACATACATACATACATACATACATACATACATACATATAATTTTATTACTAGTAGTTAAATTAATATATATATTTTAAAGTAACTGTAAATATATATGTATATATCATATATAAATTATTTTTAATTTTTTAAAAACATATTTCTTCACGGATTACATATAATATTTTAAGTATTTATTTAATATGTTTTATAAAATGATAGTTAAAATAATTTTATATATTAAATATATATATATATGTGTGTGTGTGTATTTATACATATACATATATGCATTATACAAGTATTTTATATAAGTTTATTTATAATTAGTATTTCATCGTATATACAACTATATTTAAACACATGTATATATTGTATTTATTTTAACACGTGCGCGCATACACACAAATATATATATATATATATATATATATATATATAGATAACAAATTTGTATACAACGGGACTAACATGTCTGTTGCAGTGTAAATCTCAACATCTATACAAGGGCATGTTAAACCATATACACACTATTATGTTGCACGCGCACATGCACACATACATGTATATGATACATAGATATATAATGTAATACAAACTATATTAAATATAACTATATTTATGAATTAAATAAAATATTGATTTTTTTAAAAAGAAAGTTTAGAAAAGTTCTAAATAAATTTAGACTTTATAGGTCCAATAAAGATCCATAAATGTAAATAAAAATTGAAATTCACCCAATTACTCCACTATGGGCTTGTTTAGTTCCAGCAATGATATTAAAGCCAAATAGCCTATGCGGTCTAAATTGGTTGTATTAGGGCTAACTTATTAAAGACTACCTAGATGATATAGTGTTTAGAAAAATAGTATATAAGGGTGGGTTTAAATAGTCAAGTACTCTATCATACTTTGATATCGGCCTGGCTCGACTCGAAATGATGAGGCAACCCAAAATTTTATCCCTAATGGAAAATACCCAATTTGAATTGGGCCTCGGAAAAATTTCAAAATTGTTTTGAAACTAAAATAAGAGTTTAAGATTTTAAATTTAAATTTAAAATAATAAAAATATTATAATATAGATTTTCAAATTGTTTTAAAAATAAAAATAAATCTTTCAAATTAATAATTAATTTTAAATAAAACACAATTATAAATGTTATAATATAAAATTTCAAAATATTTGTAAATGCTATAAAATTAATTTTGAAAATATTATTTGCTAATAAGATTAGTAAAGTAAATCAAATAATTAAATAAGTTAAATATTTAAACATCTATAAATGTGTATATATATAATGTTATGTTGTCTTGAATTGTTTAAAACAATATGGGTATACATGTGTGTATAAAAGAATTTTGAAAAATAGTAAAATTTAATTAAAATTGTTTATACAAATAAATTGTTAATTTACAAATTAAAATACATACATACATACATATACATACATATATATATATATATAAGTTACATATGTATTAATATATGTACATATTTAATGTAATATCTATAATTAAATAATATACTAATAAATTAATATGTAAATTAATTAAATTATTTAAATAATATTTAATTAATATAATTTTGTACATCAAATCCATTACTTAAATAGGAAAGCAGAATCCATCTCTTATCCACGTGACACGTGGAAAAAAAAACCCGCTCCACTTTATTTCTCTCTCACTTTAGTTAGGAGGCAACGGATGTCACTTTTATTCTAATCCTAATCCCTCTCTTTGTTCAAAGTTTCCCTAATTTAATTACACTTTCGAAAAATCTTCGGCAATGATCAAGCTTCGTTAAATCATGCCATTGAATAATCAATACCCATGTTCTTCTTCGCTATCATTACATGTAGACCTCATTTTGTGAAATCGCAACTCTTTTTAGTTTTACGGAAGATTAGATGGCTTGGACGAGGGATTCATTAACATTGTTATGATCCATTATTTGCGGGATCTTCCTAACTTTTGATTCGGTTGGTCTACGATGTTTCTTAAATCATACAATTTACTTAAGGTGCGCTTTTAATTTTATATGGGTTATGTATTTTTCACTTACTCTTTAAATCTGTAGTTTGGATGAATAGAACATCATGTTGACTTTTATTTGGTGATTTTATGGGTAAATAAAAGCTGTTTCTGCTATAAGTAATGAAAGATTGGACTTTTTCCTTTGTTTCTTAAATTGTTTTTACTTCATTCCAATTTCCAGCCTCAATAGTTTTATTCATGTTTTATTTATGTAACTGTTTATTTCGTCTCAGTATGTTGATGGCTAAAAATGTGTGAACTAATGTTAGTGGAAGGAAACACAAAGGGAAGACTATTATATGATATTTGAATTCTCAAAATCACTAATACGTTCGTTACTTTTAAGACATATCTCTTGCACTTGTATATTCGACATAGTTTGAAAATACATGATGTTTACTTTAACTCTTCTAATGCTATGAAATATTACTTGAACTAATAGGTTTACAATAAAACTTTATATATTTAGAATTTGAGGTAATATATTTAAACTCTAAAAGGAAAGTCTAAACATGTTGAACTTGGCAGAGCCACAATGATTAATTCTGCAGTTTCACCATAATAAATAGAACTTCATATATGATGGGATAATTTAAAATAATGATCACTAATAAACAGGGCTTTCCATAAATTTTCAAAAGAAGGCATGTAGGTAAATGTGTCAAAGATAGAAAAGATAGATAAACTTTTGATTACCCACCGTAGAAAGAAAGTTTATATAGCACCTGACCATTTAAATTGGCAAGAAAGTCTATATAGCACCAGACCATTAAAATCAGTAATGAATGCACATAAGTTAAGAAACATTGAAACAAACTATATGTTACGGTTAGTCATGGTTGATCCTGCTGGCTCATCGAAAACTTTAGATGTAGGCATTTCATCTTTGCAATGGGAGGATTGTAGAATAATGAAAATACGATTTATGAACTATGATTTTATTAATTAATCTCCAGATTCTAGAATATATATATATACAAAGTGAATTTACGAAATTTCACCCTAATTAGCATTGGACATAAACGTGTCATCGATGTAGTTGTAAGATGGTAGCATGATGAAAATATGGTTTGTGATACTTCTGAATTTGATAACTAATCTCCAAACTCTAAAATGCGCATGTATAATAATATTTTATAATATAACATGAATGTACTAAAATTCAATGTACTGGAAACTAGATGCTTCTTTTGGAGATAACTTTTGGAGATAACTTGACTGCATTTAATAATGAAGCCCATGATTCTTTTGCATTCTCGAGATGTTTCTTTACTTTTCATTATTACTTGAGAGAACCAATAATGCAATACAAACCATTTTTACATGAAATGAGCAGTCTAACTTTATCAACATGGGTGCATTTCAAGCGTTGCTCAAATCAATACATCACTTTAATACAATTGTTATCTATACGAGTGTTACGGCACGTGCTTCGCGCGTGAATTTCTTTTCCTTATAAATTATATATGTTTAAATTAGTCAAAAAAATTGATTTTTTATTTTTAAATGATATTAAGATTTGTATATTTGTAAAGAAGTATTTTGAATTTGTAAATAAAGTTTAATTTTAGATCCTATTTTTAGAAGCATTTTGAATTTGTAAAGAATATTTAATTGTTAGATCCTACTTTTAGGTGCGTTTGAATTTGTAAAACAAGTTTAATATTGATCTTATTTTTAAGTGATTAAGATTTGATAATATATAGAGGCGCGTTATGATGGTATGTACTTCACACGTGAATTTTTTTCTACAGATTATAAATGGTTAACACATGCAAGAAAAAATGATTTACACAAACATTTAGCCATGTTTTTATATTGAAATAATGTGTAGTTGATTTAAATTTTTATTTCTAAGCTGCAGCATCTAATTTATTTGTTAGTTTGAATTTGATTTATATTATTAATTAATAAATAACGAATTTGCAAATTATGTTTATTTGTTAGATCCTATTTTTAAGCAGACATTTTGAATTTGTAAAGAAGCTTAACTATTATATCCTATTTTTAAAGAAATTTTAATATTTGTTAATATCTGCATAGGCGAATTTTTGGTAACTCTCACTGACACCAAAAAAATGTGACACCAAATGTATTACAACTATTAATAAAGAAGATAAGGATGAATTTGATAAAAATGAGCTTTAAATATGACCACACATATGTATGAAATGCTACAATTGGCAGATAATGAACGTTCATCAAATTTTATTAATCCAAAATATTTTCAATTTTTTACATATAATTATATCTTCTTTTGATATTTTTTAACGGTATATAATATTTTCTTAAAGGATTTTAAAAACAGTCAAAGTCTATACAGATGCTTTTTTTTGGCAAATAAATTTGCCTTCAAAAATACAAATAAAATGGAAGAAGGTGCACTCTGACACATGTTATAAATTATCAATGTGTAAGCATGTTGCATTTATTTTATTTTTTATAATTATTAACGTAAGTTTGCATTACATTCATACTTGAGCAGACTAGACCCTTTTTTTTTGTATGTTCAAATAGTTGTTTCTTTGTGCAGATTGCCCATGCAATATTTTGATATATGCTAAATTATACATACGGAACATAAGTGATTTTCAGAATAGTAAAATTACCAAGTACTACACTGATAATATTCAAGACATAACCTCTCTTCTCTAATGATTACTTAAAATTTTGAACTACCTAATGGCATCCTTATCAAGCTACTGCAATTTTCATGCAATTGGAACATAAACACTTACATATTGACAAGTCTAGAAAGGTATTGTTCTCACACAGCCCTATGCTTTCATTAAGCACATCAAGGATTTGGTACCATCTAATTGTAGTTTTTGTTTACCACTAGGACATGTTATGGATATATATGGACTACGATAAACTTTCAGCCTGTCTGCTACATATAGCAATCTATGTACTGGCTAAGTTAAGCATCGAACATGTTATAGGATGCATGGTTTGTAATATATTTGGGTGATAATTGTTTGAAACAAAATTTTATCAACGCTTTTGTACTAAATACCTTCCTTTTTGAGAAACAAACAAAATTACAAAAAACCCAATTTTGAAAACTTAAACCATATTTTATTCATCCACGTAAATTTTTTCACCAATATTATAATTTCGAACCTATTTGAATTATATATATTCTCTTTTCCTAATTATTAATTCCCTTCAGATCAGACTGATTTACATTTTGTGCTGCTTATATATATATTTTAGAACAATTATTCTTCATATACTAGAGATTGTTGAAGATAATAGATTATGCTATAGGTTTTCAGTAGGAACAAACTGTAATGTTATTATTATTTTTCTACATTATTTTCGTACTTATATGTCTATATATGCACATGCGTGCAGGTGTGGGTATGGGTAGGTGGAACTCTCTTATTAGAGAGGAACTCCTTTAAATGGATGTGATGTGGATGGGTGGAACTCTCGTATTAGAGAGGAACTCCTTTAAATGGATGTGATGTCGAGAGGGAAGTATTGGATTAACCATTAACGGTGCATGTTTAGTGCTTGGCCAGTGTAATGTTTTTACCACTAGGTTAATAGTTCCCAGAACTAGATTTTTCTGTATTTTATATGTTGTGAAGTAATAACTTCAAATAGGAGTACAGAGTTCAAAATTCCCATCCTTTGGACATAGAAAAGAATAAAATTTTCAGAAGGGGGTTGTATTGGATTTTCTCTTTATACCTTGAAGCGATAAGGGGAGAAACCACAGCCTCAAAGCGAGAGGTTTGCTGAATGAGATCCAAAGTTCCATCGCTTAATTTCATTTCCCACTAAAGCAGATTCTGCTATAATGTTTATGTGCAGGCGGCCATGCTAATACAGGAATATTAAAAAACTAGCAGTTATACATGTGTGACTTTCCTGGCATCTTTTCAAAAACATTTGTTTTAAGTCCTTAATTTCACAATCCATATCTACAGCAAAGAATAACCCGATCTAAGATTATGAGTATGGTGGTCAGAGAGGGTCGACTAGCTAAAAATGAACTGAATAATAGTCTACGGTTTCAGGAATGGAGCGACTGTTACAAGAATTTTGGTCATGATAAGGTTAGGCGATGATGATTCAACAGTCAACTGAGAGGAAAAACTGAATATGATTTTATGTACGAGCAGAGAATGAGATGTATGATTTAGGTCCATGATTTACATTACGAAAATGCAGCGGATGATCTATTTGGGTATTAACATAATTGATTAATGTAATATAATATGAGTCGGCTCTGTATGGAAGCTCATTCTCTATAGTGGGTTATGTTGGCAACGCGGTTCAAGATAACATGTAATGCGATACTATGATTCAACAGCTCAAAATAGCGCTGTGATATGATACTCTATAGAATTTGCACTATGATAGTTCAAGTATTCACCGATGAATTTTTGTCATGCCTTAATGTATTTTATCTATCTATACCTAAGATGTATAAGTCAACCATTGAGGTGTACAGTAGTGCGATGTGCCTTGTGTTTGTACTTCATCTTACGAAATATTAATAAAATTGAACAGTTTAATTTTCAACTTAAGTTTTGAAAATATTCAGAAGCTTAAAATTTGGTCCTTCCATCTTAACTTTTACTTGGGTTGAGAAACCTATACTCTTGCTGCTGGTTACAAATAATGGGTTGTCCACGTGTAGGTGGTTCGTTTTGAGTGGGTTCAAAAAAACGTGGGGAAATATCAACAAGTAATTCACTATGAATTTGGATAATAAAATTTGTAGCATTATCCAAACTCTATTAGCAAACATAAATTCTGCTTTAGTCTTTTTTTCAGCACATATTCCATTTGTGACTTAGTCAGTTGCTTCTATTCTTGCCATTTGATGTGTGAACCACTAATGTTTACAACTTTTAATATTTTCTCTAATTTATATAGGTTTCACTTCGGCAATTTTGTCCATCAGTTGTACAATTTTTAACTTTGAATTATTTTCCAATTTACAACCTTAATCATACATAATGGCTTACCTAAAATAAATAAAACTACATTTATTAATCAATGTCTTATCTAAGTCATAAAAGCATCATCAAAATAGTTTTACACTACAAAATAATAAGCATAGTAATACGAAAAACATACATGAAAAGTTTACAAAATAATACCACACAATTCGTCTCCCCGCCCTAATAATTTTCGCAAATTCCCGTATGCGTAGCGCGGGTCACACATTAGCAATTTTTAACATCATATTACAAAATTTGTATCATAAATACATACCCTACCGTCTCTATTTTTTTCTTATGATTATTAAAATATTGATTGAAAAATACTAGCAGGATTATCAGTACTTTGCAATAATGAAGACATTTAATGACGACTAATTTCTCCTGAATGTTTACAAGGTAATCCCATTAATGCTACACCGGTTGTGTGATTTGAAATGAAACAAGGCAATGATGCATGACTTTTTATCATACTTATCATTTATATGGAAAGCTCCGCGAATTTAGAAGTAAATAACTAACATGTATTTTTCATTTATTGTCTTTTTTTAACAATTTCATTGTTTTTCTGTGTTTCCTTTAGATGTATTGTTTACTATTACATATATTTGAATTCCAAAATTGCTTTGTTATGCATTTTTACTAGAAATGCATGACCAAAGTTACCTTTTTCTTGTAGTCCTATAGATCGAGATTAGGACTTATGATGTGCCCACTTTTATTTGGCATTCATAATCACCTCAAACAGTTGGAAGCTATTTTGTAATCTATACCTTTTATATGTTATCCATTGGTAGCCCTTTAATTTATTGTTATTCTTCATGAATGTTTTTATTGTTCTTTCCACTTTTACTTTTAGAAACTATATATGTTGGCTAATTCTTACTGTTGATGGTCACACAGAATTACAGATCTTTATTTTATATGTTCCTTATGCTTCTACATTGCTAAAGACCAATACTGCATATACTATACTATAGAAAATCAAATGTTAAAACTATTCAGGTCAAGGATAATACTTTTACTGAGGTTAAATATATACAACCAAGTTTTAACTTTAAATATCGAACGTACAATAAATTGTTTAGTAAGGAAGACTTTAATGAAGAAATTTTACAATCAAAATGGAAATAAATGAAGTGCCACGGTTAGAAATTGATAAATGAAGATTGCTTTTAATGTAGACATTTCATAATCCAAAATGGAAAGAAATGAGTTAATTTAGTTCGAAATAATGTAATGAAGATTGCTTTAGATATTGCAGATTATAAGATTGGTAATTGTTATAAATATAAATTCATTAAATATTTCTTCGTATTTAGCCATAGAAAACAGTAGCAAGACTAGCACTTGCCACTTGACCCAAAACATTTATTTTTGTAATATTGACATTTTTTTATTAGTAATGAAAATGCTTGACATAAATAGTGCATTAGGAATTATGTATATACTATTTTACAGGTACTTATAATTAATCATAGATTATGAGGTTAAATTAATTTTGTCAGCAGATGCTTCCAGCTGTACATAGTGTCATATCTGCATCTGTCAGCAAAATAATTTTTAGATATATGATATTCGAGTCCGGTTGACGTAGACGGATATTGTCATATTTACTAACGATTAATTAATTATGGGATATAAATAGTAAGTTTAATATGAACAAAGTTTATTTTGGTTATAATAATAAAAAAAGTACAAGTTAAAAAAATATGATAATAAAAAGTAGTTCTGAGCGGTGAATACAATAAATTATTATCTTGATAAAATAACAAATCATGTCTATTAAGCTAAATTACACATAATATAAACTATTACCTTAATGTCTTTACATATGATATATAATGCCGAAATATCTTTCATATGAGTGTACCATTGACTTTTATTACATATATTATTACTGTATATGTGTTTATATACATTTAGGTGTGTTTTATGCTCTTTCGAAAAAGATTGTAACGACCCAGGATTTTTATTAATTTAAATTTGGATATTTAATTAATTTTAAATATTAATAAGTGAATTTATAAGTCAAATAAATTTTATTTGAATAATTGGATTTAATTGAATAATTAAATCGATAATTTAATATGTTAAATTATGGAAATAATTGAAAATTGGGTTAAATATGATTGAAAATGATTTGTAAAATTTTATTTTATCATATGGGAGTTAGAACGATATTTTAGAACTTTTAAAATCGAATTAAAAGTTAATTTGTGAAAATTGAATATTTTAATATTAAAATCGACTAGTGAAAATAGTCAATTTTTGAACAGTCTCAGAATTGAACGAAACCAGTTCCATTGGATCCGTAATAGTTAGTTATTACTGGATTTCAATTTTCGTGTCAATCGGAGCTATCGTTTGATCGTGGCAGCTCGAAACGCATCGAATTATTTTTAATTTTAATTTGGCGAGTTAAAATAGCCATTTTTCAAAAAGTCTCGGATTTCGACGAAACCAGTTTCATCGGATCCGTAATGTGATATTATTGTAAGGTTTAAAATTTCGTGTCAATTGGATTTACCGTTTGTCCGGTACGAATTAAAACGCCTACAAAATCGTTTAAATCGATTTAATTTAAATCGATCGTTTGTTGCCATAACTCGCACAGATGTCCGAATTAGCTTCCAAAACCTGTTCCATTGTGTCCGGAACGCGGGGTAAACCCTAGAAACGCTGGTTACGGCGCGTAAATCGGAGTTCGGAATTTCCGGATTGAATAGTGTTTGAGAATTTCCTATAAATAGCCCCCCTCTCTCATAAATTAAATAAAAAAAAAGGGATTTAAAACCCTAGCCGCCACCCCTCAACCCACGGCCAGAAATTCACGAGCTTCTCCTCCAATTATCTCCCAATCCACTCAACATTGCAAGAAACTTACAACTACAAAGAGGTAGAGCATGCCAAGATCCATCTATCCAACGGTCAAGATCATCATCGGAGGTCAGGATTCGCCAGAATTTAGCTATGAAGTGCACACGGTCGGCACGCATTTCGAGGAGCAATAGGGGGCGGCACGTGGCCGGTCATGGGCCGAAGGTAGAGGAAGTTAGGGGCTTCGACATGGAACTATCTGATCGTCGTAGAGTTGAACGTGGAGGCTTGAAGATGGAACCCTAGTTTCATGCATTGGGTTTTGTTCGGCCTGTACATGTTGCGTGCGCGCGAGTTTGAGGGGGAAAGGAAGAAGGCACGCACGGTTCAGATGGCAGGGTAGTGAGATCTACGGTCTTGATTTAGCATGGGTATAAAATTTTATAATTTAGTTGTAAATTATATAATAAAAATCGTGTAACTTTGAAAAATCATATCTCTTTCATACGAGGTCGAAAACGCGCGAAACCAGTTGCGTTGGAATCGTATGGACGAGCACTACGCGATGGAATTGGATTGGAGTCATTTGGAGTTAGTGAAAATTTCGTGTGAAATTAAACGTCCGTTTAATTTTATTCGAAATAAATCGCTAAAACGAAATTGAAATCAAGGTGAGAACTTCTCACTCAATCGAATCAGTTTAGATTTTATTTTAAATAGTTAGATTAAAATATTTGAATGCATGTTTGAATGATGATTGTTATCTATTGATTGTTAAAATAGACATTATACGCCGTTAGTAAGCGGATGTTATTTATTAAAAACATATACCGCGAATATTTCATAAACAGTGAAATTGGTATTATATATAATATCAATATATATATATTGGCATATGTATATATTGCAGTTGTTGATTTCCCGCATTTGTTTAGCGGATGAGACCCTATTGCGCCGTCTATTAAGCGGATAATATTTAATAATCCCATATACCGCGATAATTTCGTACTGGAGCGAAATTGGTATTGTGCTAATGTTTTTGGATGCAGGAAAACAGGTTGGAGGGATCCAACTGGATTCCTCAACAGTATTTATTTGATTATGGATATTTTGATATTCGTTGATTATCATATACGATATATGATATTGTTGTAGTCGTGATCGACTATTTGGTGTGTAGCATCATTGGACCAAATTTGGAATTTAAAAATGATTTTTAAAGTGATTTTTGAAAAGTATACGTTTTATAAAATAATTTTGGAATTGATCCATTTTAAATAAATAAACGTTATAATTTTAAAAGTTATAAAAATTATGATTTTTAAGAAATATGGTTAAAGTTGATTTTTGAAATTATGGGGTTAAAAAATCTATAAAATGGTTTAATTTGGGAAATTTGAATTTATTTATAAAAAGTTTAAATATAGGATTTGTAAAATTTAATTATTTTATAAATCAAGAGAACGGTGAAATTATAAAAGGAGATTAAAGACGTTTTAAAGAATAATATAAATTGATTTATATTAAGAGATTTATAAATGGATATTTACAAATTGAATATTGACATTATAAAACGAGTTTTTATAAGTGTTTGAATGAAGTGAAAATGAATTTCGTAAATGAATGGAATTTATAAGATTATAAATGGTGAAGTTATAAATGAAATTTATAAATAGTAAGATTTATAAATTTTGTGAAATTATTAAAGAATATATTTGGATGAATAATTGAATCTTATAAGTTGTAAGATTTATGATTATGAAGTTCAAAGAAACGATTTTGTAAATTAATCGTTTATAAGTATTTGACTTATAATATGAACCTTTGTTTTATAATTGAGTTATAAATCGAATAGGTTAATAAAGGAATTTATAAACGTTGTTTTATAAATCCGCAAACGACTTAGTTTGATAAGTAAATTGTTGAAACTTATTAATGGAGTTATATTCACGTTTTGACTGTGAATAATCCTTTGAAATAAAACGAATAAAAGGATGAAATTTGTTAACGTAGTATATTCACGTTTTTGAATAGTGAATAATATGTTAAAGAAATTGTTTTGAATGAGATGTTTAAATTGAATTAAAACGATCTAACGATGTTTTAAAATGTGTTGAGATTCGAAACCATAGATTTCAACATTCATTGTTGAAATAGACGCTTTCGAGAAATAAAAGGAAATGGTGGACTATAGCACTATTGTTATAGTAAATGATTTCCGAAAGGAAATGTTTTGAATAGTATTGGGATTTATATATATCTATTTTAATTTCGAATCCCTATACTAGTAATTTTGGGATGTCGTAACGATGTTTTACGCAACATTCGTTTTGGCCCAAATAAATACGTTTAAGTGAATGAATTCCTTAGAGAATGAAATATATACTAAATTTCGATTTAAGTATATTGAATATTTTCCAAGTGTTGAAAATAAATAAAATTTGTGAATTACTTATTTAATAAGTATGGAAATGTTTTTTCAATATAAAGTGAATATTAGAGAATTTATCTTTTTGAAGATAAATTGAAATGAATAATCGAAATCGAATATTCATAGATATTTTGGATTATAAATTCACTATGGAATTTATGAATGAAAAGGAGAATTTGTTTAAAAATAAATATTGATTTATTTTTGAAGTGTGAAATTATATATCTAGTAAAGATATTTTGGAAAATAAATAATTTGGAAAATTATTTGGAAACTGGTGATGTGTGCATATCCATTGATAGTTCAATAACCGACTATCAATATTTCCCTTTGAATGGGTATTTGATGTGATTTGTTTGAATTTGAATGCCACACTTATTTTTGAATAAGCGCTCACTATTCGGGTTAACCGGGAAAGGACCATGGGGTCGTATAACCCATTCCGAATATGTGATACGTCGTTGTGAATTGCATTGAAGATCGGTGTTGAAGACCCGGTATTTGCGAGAGCGATAGGATGACCTGCCGATTGACTCTGCACCGAGTAGCTACGGTATAGAGTTCTCCATATGTGATGGTGAATCCGATCAGGATTGTGAATACCCGGATTGCAAGGGCTTCGTGAGAAGTGCCTTCGGTTTTGTTCGAGCCCAGAACAGACTTGTATGGATTGTATGTCTGACGTTACAAATTGAGATATAAAGCAGATTTCTTTCAAATATATTTCTGTTGGTGGCGGAGAATTTATTCTTTTAGCTTAACACCCTTCTCTGAGACGTACGAGCTCAGAGGTTATATAGTTGAAGGTTATCAGCGATATATTCCCAATTTGGTAATGTGACATGCTGAGTGTTGCTGTAAATGATCATTGTGTTGATTATTTGTGATAGGATCGTTTATTTGATCGTCTATCCTGGTGATCATTTCTATGATCATTTGTTGACCCAAAGCATGGCTTTTGTATAAAGTATGTTTTTGTGGACGTGACTTCGTCGAGCCTCACACCCCGTGAATGGTCAAAACAGGAAAGATGCGGCAAGGTTATGAGGGGTAGCGCCCTTTAGGATGTGTGCATTTCCTTCTGGAAAAGGGTGGTATCATGGTATGGAGCCCAGATACTTACTCATGTTGAAAACACTTTATGATTGTGTGAATTGATTGCGAGCGCTCGGTGAAAGGTCCCAAAGGACCGGGGGATGGCATATTCAGTCAGTTGTTACTCAGTTAGGGGTAACCCGGCCTTGTGTTGGTAGAGATCCGGTTTGGTTCTTGGGGATGTCCATCCAGAGGCATTCTCATGTGGCAATGGGAAGTTCCTTGGCCTGATCATTCGTTGGAAATCCAAAGAAACAATACGAGACTTGTACGGTTTTGGTTGTAGAACCTGCTTCCTCGGGAGGTAGCTATAGTAGGCATAATATAATGGTACCTATGCTGGCTAAGATTTATATTCTACTTTCGAAATGAATTTTACCTACACTATGCACTAATAATAATATCAAATGTTTTTTTTTAATACGTATCAAGCATCTTTGACCATCATAAGGAGAAATCTCCTCCAAGTCTGCGTTTTCATTGTGTGTGTGGCAGGAGGTCTTATGGTAGTCTCATTTTTAAAAGCATTGCGAATTAACTTTAAAAACATTCCTCTATTTTGATTTTAAAGATAAATAAACTGTTTTGAGTTCTCACACCAGTCACATGACTGACTCGGAGTTTATTGTTTTCCTTCCTAAACTCTGGGTGCCCACCAATTTCTACACGGGCAGTCAAGAGTTAAGGTTTATCAGGATATTCTGGAGTTGCTGGAGGCAAGCTGGATGGCATGGCGTATTACTACTATATAGTATTTCTTTTTCCGCTGCACTATTTGTTGTTTGATGTTGTACACTTTGATGATGATATGATGTAATGTAATGAAATGTAATGTAATGTAATAACTGATATAGTTCTTTGTTTAAAGATTATTCATTTATTATTATATGTTGTTCCGCTGCGAATTGTGAGATTCTGATATTGTTCTGTTGTTCTCTGTTCCGTTCTATGTTCTATTTTCTGTTCTCTTTCCTCTCCATCTTCTATCTTTTTCTCTTATCTCTTCTTTTGTCTCTTTTTCTTTCTTAAACCCATAACATTTCGGTTTTTCGGCAACGAAAAATCGCAATCGTTACAAAGATGTTGGATAATTTTGATTTATTTAAATCTTTTGGTACATAATGCTTTTAAAGCTGTCATGCACGTATGATAATAGCAATTGGCTTGCTCAAAAATTTATACATAATATTTTGGAGTGATATAGAAGAATTTAATCCTGATTCATATCTTTCAAAGTTATCTTGATATCTATTAATGCATATAAAAATAGAATTATCATTATCTTTACAACACTCATTATAATGTACAATGCACGAGACAACCATCTTCAGCAAAATAAAGCTTGATTTTTGGGGATTATTTGCATGGGCAAAGCGTGATTTGTTGGATAATGTAAAAATTTGGAAACGTTGGTGTATGTTGTTGGAAGAATAAGTATTCACTATTTGTTGTTTCGTTAAAACGATTGTGGCATTTAATCCCTTGAAATTTGTTGTGTTAGTGTTGAATACAATATGTTTTTCCCACATACTAAGCGTACAGATTTACCAAACTTATAATGTACATATTTATTTTTTCCTCCTATAGATCATGATACAGGATGTAAACTACTTGCATGCTCTTAAAGAACAAAATTATCCAACTACTTGCAGGTTCTAAGCTCTAAAGTACATATGTGATGGATGCTAAAACCAACTGCCAAGCTCAAGTCCCGTTTTCTACGGACAATGGTTATTGAGCTAAACATAACACAGTGGTGCAACTAGGACATAGTGATGCTCATGGTTTAGGATTTGGAGCTAACTGGATATGACTGCTCCTGGTGGCTAAAATGGTGTGCCATAAAATGGGGATTGGCACCAACATAATTGAAATAACCATTGTCATATATAGATTGGGCTGCATTTCGTTTCTTTTAGCCCATTGCCATAGTATTCATATGTAATATAAATACTGATTGTTGTACCAGATATATCAATGTATTGAGAATTATTTCAATCAGCAATAAACTCAATTTTCATTTTCTTCTTCTATTCGGTCATCAAAATAAAAAAGGAAGCACTGCATTGCAAATTCTAACATGGTAGCTTTACAGCATTTCGATTGGCATTTGAGATCTGAATCATCATCCGATTGGACTTGGATTTTAAAAAAAATTGTGCTGATTATCCTAAACATTGGACAAATGCAAAAGTTTTGCCTTGAGAGTGTTAAAATGCCGTAAAACATCTATGTACTATGGCTGAATCTGCTACTTTAATGCTAAACACTTTGGAGGATTTTATTGTACTATTTTTGCATACATTTGTTTTGTAAAGTGAGTGCAAACTTTTCCAGTTTTTGCCTGAACAAAGATAATCAATTGCACAGAAATATACATGTTTTGTTTTTTGACAGTGGATGAAGGTACAAATATTTATTTTTTGATATTCGTGATTTTAAATGGGTATAAATTTTAAGTTCCAACTCTATTTCATTATTAACCTCGAAGAAAAGAGGGATGGATTCATTGATAACTGAATTTTAAGTCAACAAGTAGTAATAAAGTAACCTCAATCAGATATTCCTTTTGTGACAACGATGTATTGAAATATTCTATCTACAGCTGCTTCCAATCTCATCTATGTGAATTCATCATTAAAAAAGTAACCATTATAGTATGATGTTAACGTACCGAGCTTTAAACTATTTATGTTGCATAAATATAACCAACCCACAAATTATATTTTCAAAACTAATATGTCTCATTTTATTTTCAGTGATGGCTTTCAAGTAATATACATGTTTTCCTTTCAATAAAGCCAAAGAAGAAACAATTCTAATATTACTTTATGACTGAAATTTTGCCAAAGATTTATACAATTGTATATAAATTTATAACATTTTACAATCATATTATACCCTACCTTGACAGTAATAACCATTTTACAATCATATTCAGATATACACTGCTTTAAGTATGACCAGTTACAGATAAACAGAAAGGTTATTTTCAACCAGCTTACGACCTAAATTAAAGAATTTCCAGTAACATCAACTGTTTTTCTATCGCTCATGAAACTAAAATAATGGTTCTGTTTTAGTACAGTAACTGAAATATATGTACCTCAGTACATTTCAGTGTCCCATCCTTCAACTTTTTGATCCCTCTAAGTTAAATATTTCATATTACACAAAATACATTTGGATCCCACATTTGTGCAACATACGATAAAAATGTTCTACAAGCAAATGAAGCTGCATTTTATTCTGGAATACAAAGGCGACGAAGCAGATAAAAGTTGTCTGGATAACAATTTGAATTAAAGAATCCCGTCCACCATGCATACGAAAAAAATCCACAACTAAATAGAAACAAGAGTAATACACTCCAAAGACTCAACTGACTCATAAATATTATACTTCATACATTAGCATACCTTAACTAATTTAATTTACATAAACCAGAAACATTACCATTATTCTATTTCAGCTCGAATGTTTATAGGATTCTAATACAAGTATCCTTGCTTTTATCATAGTTAAAAGAAGAAAGAATTAAATATATGAACTTCAAAAATTATAAAAATTATTGATGTCCAACAGAATTAGCAAACAGATTGACTATGGAAGTTACCTAACTAGAAACTCAGTACACCAACATTATCTCCTGGCGTAACATAAGACACAAATAAACAAATGCAACGCGAGTATCAAATTCCAAACAGTATATCACATAAAATATAGACCTGCAAGCAATAACAAATAACTCAAAAACTACGTCATATATTCTTACTTATCTACCCATGTGCGTAGCACGGGATACGCACTAGTGTTATATAAGTTAAAAAACACAAAAGTTATATAATAATAAAGCTTATATAATAAATGTACAAACTAAAGGTGGAACATTAAAGAAACCCTTAATAGACTTAAGGGATAAATATATATGTAAAAGTACACCATGATTTTGATGTGCCAAACACTTGAATCATTAAGGTGTTTCATAAATAATACATTATTCCATAGGTCGATATCACTAAATTAAATATATTGAAGATTATGAATTTTTAATATAAGAGTCGTCCTATACCATTTACATATTAACAAATAACTTACATATTCTCTGGTTGTTGAGCAAACTCAAGCTAGAGATGTTATGTGTAGTGTCATTAATATATTAACTGGATGAGGTAAGATAACTATATGTATTTATTGAGAAAACTCAAGGTAGCTATACTATACTTAGGCCATCATGAAATTGTAGGCACGAGTGAATAATTTCTTTTGATTTATTGAGTAAACTCAAGGTCAAAATGAGATTAAGACAATGAATCATTGGTTAGGAGTTTTATATGATATAATCGATAAAGAATTATCCATCATTTGTGGGGCTATGACTTGTTTAGCAAACTCAAGGTTAGAATCCCAAGGTAGACGAGTCTTAACACCCAATAGTGAAGTCAAAAGACGTCTATGTTTTGTCTTAGGGTTTGGGAAAACTAGTGGAAGCTTTATTAGAAAAATGAAATGGCATAATTTAAATTTTCAAATATTATAAGAACATCTACTACATGTAGAGCTAGAATATTCTTATCGATAAATTTGCGCAACTAATAAAATTGATTAAATGTTTATTAAGTAAAATATACAAATGAACTAAATTAATATTAAAAATGGAAGTATAAAATATAACTACCAATAAATTATTTCATGTTGACACATGCAAGCACATAATTATACAACCACTAAATACATTTGTAACTTGCTCACTTTTGAGTTTACTTATCCGGGACTATGCATTGTAATCAACTAGTTTTGGACTCTAAAAGCAATATAAGGATATGGATATTTGATCCATTTAACATAACATATAAATGTTACATAGTGAACATTCATAATTTGTAATGTATGAAACCTCAATGAAATTAGTTCATTGAAATAAGCAAGTAAACTATAGTGTGATATCGTATATTCAATATGATTGATTACAATAATGGTCTTGTTATGCTAAATACAACACTTGACCAAAGACTATAAGATAGATCTAAGAATTCGATCACTGAAATATCAATTTGATTAGTTTACATAAAATGCAATTGATTTGATATCCTTACAAGTTAAGGATTTCTTTTGTATGGTTCGACCTTTTAGAAATGAAATCAAATGTGTAAGAGTGGATATGACCTAAGGCACGGTTAGGATGAAGAGAGTGAATGGTCATATCTGCTTCATAAAGAAATCCATATATAAGAATTGTAAAACAATAATAGATACTTGACATTGGAATGAGAAATATGATTTCTATTCCAAAAGCGTTACCACTTAGAATATTGTTTTATATGATATTTATTTCTTTTAATTAAGATAATTGATCTAAAAATTCCCGACTATACACCAGCTAAAGTAAATGAAATAAATAGCCAATATTAAGTAGCTCAATGAAGATTTTTATTTCATGCGCTATTATAGTAACGACGAAAATAGTGGGAGCATGTCATATAACACTTATTGATCGCATTAAGTTACGAAAATTGTTTTTATAAAACATACCAAACTTTATTTATGAAATAATAAACGTTTATCAGTATTTTCTAAAATATGAAAATATTTGTATTTTAATACGAGTATGATGAACATTCATTATAAAATAAAACTATGATAGTGCTATTTGTGATGCACTGGAAAATACAGAAGTATGTAAATTTATTTGCAATGATTTTGGAATTAAGGAAGGACCCATAGCTTGGAGGAATAATTCTTTGAGTAGGGGCAAGGTTATGAATCATATGGTACTAGTTAATTATCTTTCAAACAATAAAGGACAAGTCACCCACTGAGTGGGGCCAAGATAAGAGTTGATGAACTCTTTTGATTGAAACATACAGACGTATGCCATCGTAAGTCTATTAATACCATAATGGTTCAATGTACTTCATTATGTTCACGAATGAGTTATCATCGACATAGGCATGTATATTTGATGCATATATAGTAATCTATGATAAGTTGATAGAGTATTAAACAGAAGTAAATAAAAAAATGTGCAATAAAAAATAAAATTAATCTGATTTAATTGAACAGATGAGTGTATTGGAAAGTCCGAACATACCTAAAAATGAATAAATATTCAATATCAAAAGTCACTCCTCCCTATGATTCATAATGATGTACCGATAAGGAAAAATCAAACTTCATTAAATAAAGTAAGATTAATGGTAAGTGAAGTTGAATTAACTTCGTTCTATAAGGTCATATGCTTAAGAGTAGTACACGAGGTTAAAACTAATTTCATCTAAAAAATACTTTACAAAGTCATATAAGTTAAGGTTTATAGGAAACCTTAACATATCCTAGGCCTAGAAATTTATAGGTTGTGCGAGTTGAAAGACTACATTTAATAATTATACATGATGGATCTTGTAAGAATCACCCCAAAATAATTTAGGAACAATAGTCATTACATGACCAACTTATGTTTTGAAATAAGCACACTAACTAAAAACCAAATTATTTATATATATAAAGCGATTCAGAAAGTTTTTATGAATATCCATTCAATTGAATCGAGATTTTTTTTTATTATTTCAAGAAATACCAACTTCGTAGTGAAAAGATTTCTTTCAGAAATTATTGGTAGTAAAATGGGTTTGAATATGATCTAAGGATAATACCGAATATGAGGGTTGAAATGAAATTAACCAAATCAAAGTGAACACAATGCATTATAATGTCTAATAATATTCTCACATATTAAAGAGAAACTATGAGTTTTTTATCAGTTCAAGAAAGATAATCTTCAGGTGTCAATTAAACCGCTAAGTGTATTGACTCCACGATATAGTATGATGAGCAATTCCAAAGTGGATTCAAGTATGTTATCAAATTATAATTTTGGTAGTTGTACCTAAAAGGATATGATCCATCGGTCATGAATGTGTCTTCGAGAGAAAGACCAATGCAGTTGGAATATTATGAGCCGTAATGATAAGAATAAACCATAAATTTGTGTTGAAATTAATGTAATAGATTCATTATTTAATGTTCTAAAGTTAATTCAGATTTTACAAAATTATCGCATGGTATGACTTTGTGTTTTGGTGTATGGAATTGGTAAATTCCAAATAATGATTTAGAATAGACTATTTGCATATAGCAACCAAAGTGTCTCAAAGTGAGTGGAAGCGAATTGGGTTTGTGTGTTTTTGGATAATCCAAGAAATGATACAATGTATTATTTTATAAGTATCAAAATTGAGTAAGTATTTTTATAGGAATGTAAAATAATTTGATTTTCAATCAAAATGCAGAGGAAGTGTGTGTTCATTAAGAAAGAACTATTAAAGGTACTAAAATATTTCTAAAAAGGTAAACAACATATTACTAATTGTTAACGATGTACTTATGTTAAAATCAATAATAGTTTAGTTGTTTAATACTCATTATTAGATTGGTAAATTATATATTTTATAATAAATATAAATGATGTTGCGAACGTCCCAAACGATATGCAAAGACACCTTACTAAAATGTTTAATATGGAACATATAAGATGGATTCCTTATGTATTGACAATGGAAACTATCATACATGTTGTTTGTCTACATTATTGTAATTTTCTTATGTATTTGATGCATAAAGAAAATATCAAATAAAAATTAAGATCACTAAATGGTAGTTTTGAGTATTCTCGACTATTTACAAAGTATAGTGAATTATTTGTAGAAACAACAAACTCCTTATCAAGGAGTATTCGGGCTCAAACTTCATAAGTGATATCAAGTATAGTATGTCAACATCAAGTTTATAATTCAAACCCTAATTAATTAGATTTAAATTGGAAATGTTCCAAACAAAAGGTTATGGCTAGTTCAACGAAAATGCTAATTACATTGCCTTAAATAGCGCCAAAATAAAATCACTGTATATAAATAAAAATGCATGAATTTATGACCGAGCTAGGGATGATTCAAATAGTATTCATTGTTATATGATAATAATGTAATGATAAGAGATCACTAGAAGTCAAGAAACAAAATCTGACTAGTTCCAATGGATAAAGGTAGTTTATCATCATCGAATAGAGTAGATTGACAGAGTAGATAATTAAAACAATATAGCAAATTTATTCACGAATGGACTAGCTTGATCAGTTCTCATCAATTTGATGAAGGGAAGGGGTTGAGATTTCGTAATTGGTCATGAGATCAAATGGGAGATTAATAGAGTTAGGGGTATGCCTTAGGGGAAACTACGTAATTTGTTACATATATCTAACTCGATACCAATCTTGTTCAAAATTAAAGGTGTTTTATTTCTACTATGTACTTGTTATATTATGATATAAATAAATAAATCATTAAAGTATATATAATAGAAAATCCATAAATGGTTTGTTTTGTGGTAGTAGTTACAAAATGTTGTAACAATGAGTGATTTATCATATTGAAATTAAACATGCCATTTTAAATATTCACAGTCAAAATGTATCAAGACTGGATGTCGATACATCCACTAAGACTAGAGTAGGTGAACTCTCCATATATTGAGTAGTGTATCACTCATGACTGTGGGAGGGATGGCACCAAGGGATTTCGTATGAATAGTTATTGGGTAACCATGGAATGACTCGCTCGATAGTTTTCTATTGGTTAATATAACTAAGGTTAAACTGCAACTAACGATGTGATAAAATTACATAGTTCCCTTGACTTGAGATTACTATTGATCTTCTACGTGGAAGCTTTATTTTGATAATAGTTAAATCGTGGCATGATGATCATCGAACGACTATAGTTGGATCGAGTGAAAGCATTAGAAGTGAAACACTATTCAAGAGATGATTCATTTCCTCAGTTATGTGAAGTTAGCATCATGGTCAACTGAAGTTAACTCATAGTCAAAGTTCTGGCTAGAGCAGTATGGTTAATAATAATTGTTACTATTGAACTAAAGACTTTGTTTCTGGACTATAGAGTTGAATATGGACGATATTGGAATTTTGACTATTACCAAATTCCATAAGTTCAAAATGATATAGTTATGACGAAGAGAATTGGTGTAAATAATTGTCACTACTAGGTAACGCTTAATAAAATAAATGATATTTAATTGATGTCGCGTAAGTGATAAATTTGGCCACAATGTCAATACTAAGAGTCACATAACCGAAAGGTTTAATACTTCTATTACTGCTAGATTTTATTTAATTGCAATTGTTATAAATTAATTAAATTAATTAAATTAATTAATAGTTATGAAATGTTAAGTATAAAATTTTATTTGATGTGCATTGAACGACATTAAATAGTGTGCATACAATAGTTATATAAACATTAATTGATATACGATATTAATACCCATTTAAATTGGATTTAATGCAATGAATATTGTTTGGGTTTTAAGTGTTTTTAAGGACCATATGGGGCTTGTTAATTTCGATTGGAATATGAAAGGGTAGGCTGGCCATTTTGATAGCTGTGGGGTGGTTGGAATTTGAATTAAAGAGAGGATAATTAGTGTGTGAAAAATAAGGATCCGGTTTCTTGTTTTACTCTTTAGGATCTTCTTATATAATAACCTCTAATCTATATATTTCATACTCCTTTTTGGAGCCTCCATATCTTCCCTTTGATGGCCAAAATCAACCTTCCCTCTCCTTAAATTTTCAAGCATATGGAATATGAATCAAATCAAATGCAATCATCGGTGGTAAAGTCGTTTGGGATCTCACAACTTTTGATCTTGGAATTAGATTCAAGGTGTTTAGTTCATCATTTCAGATGCAAATACTAGGCTTTGGTGAAAGGTACATTTCTTATTTATTAACATATATAAATGCTTATTTAATTATTATATAATATGCCAGTTTCTTTGAAATTATAACGAATCTGTATATCGATGTAATATCACATATTGATGGTTTTGTATATGTGCATATACATACACACACACACACAGATATATATAAATACATACATACATACATACATACATACATACATACATACATACATACATATATATATATATATATATAATGTTTGCAAGTGCTCACAGCCAAACTTTAAAAAAATTCAAAAAGAAATATTATTAGAAATGATTTTAATTTTATTAAAATCTTAACTTAAAGAATATTAATTTACATGCATAATGCTTTTGGCAACTGAAAACAAAATATATATTTTAATGTCATATATGTATATAAGTATTTATTTATTTAATTCAAAGTTCATATATATATATATATATATATATATATATATATATATATATATATGTTTACAAATAATGTAAAATTTTAGTACAAAATATTATTCATTTTTTAAGAAATATGAGTAATCCTCTATTAATAGAGGAGAGCACTCTTGTAATTTATTCTACACTTAAAGAAGGAGCTGTCAACATGCCTGACAAGTAGCGATACCCCTCGTATAGAGTGAAAGAAAAAATAAAAAAATAAAAGTAAAAAATAAAAAACCTCCAATACTATGCAATTAAGGTCCGTTATTGAAAAATACAACAAAAGAACCACAAATGCTATAAATGCCCATGTCCTTAAAAATGGCTGAATTTATCCAATGCAGTAACTATATCTGTAGCTGCTAAGAAAACTATATAAAAAATGTAAGATCAATACATATATATATATGTATATAAATATGTATAAATACATATTTATATACCTTAATATGAAAAATAAAAATAAACTAAACTAATAATAAAAGATATAGAGTAAGCAACATTTTAATTATCACTATATAAGGAAATAATAAAGAGTATGCAAGGCTAATATCCTAATAACAACGAAGAATCTTCCATAATTTAAATCATAATACATCAAATTTCCTTATAACACTGGCATTTTATATGCTAAGCTGTAGTATTTTAATTAAATATTTATTATATTTTGTCATTTCGTTTGCCAAAAGCAATTCATTTTTCGAACATTTGAATGATATATAAAGTATGAAAACAAATGTTTGGTTTCTAAAAGCTGAAAAGGTAAAAAGATGATAAATATTTAATTAAAATGCTAAAGGTTAGGATAAATCCAACTTAAAATAAGATACCAACATATTAGGATTATACAAGTGAAACGTGATACATTATCCATATAAAATCGTCTTTCAAAAATATATATGATACATGTAATATATTTAGGTATAATAAAACAATAGTTGTAGAATTATCCTAGAGAAATAACTCATTTTTTCCCAGTAAACTTATTTTGACCAAGCAGCATTAGTATACTACCATGGACATAAGCATAAAATGGCACAAAATAAAGACCTATCATTTTTGACTTTGTCTATTATAGAAAGGTGAAAATGATTGTTTATTCTATTTTAAAAAAAATAAACTTTATACGTTTTTATTCAAACAATTTTGTACAATTCAAAATTAAATAATAAATGTTTACTATTATAATATATAAAAAAGCCAAAAAAATCTAGGTTGAGAGCGATGTTACAAATATATATATATACACACATATATTTATAATTAATATTTAAATTAATATATATATAGGCAATTATATATTTGTACCATATATAAATTTATTTTTAGTTAGAAAATATTTCATCACGATTTAAATATAATATTTTAACTATTTATTTAGAGTATTTTATAAAATTATATTTAAATTATTTTATAATTTAATTTAATACATGCACAGCGGTATATGTATGTATGTATGTATTTTATAAGAAATTATATGATTTTATTTGTAGTTAGTATTTTATATTATATACATATATATAACTATATTAGTAAACATGTATATATTATATTATTTTTGATGAGCACATAAATATGTATGTATATATATTTTTATATATAGATATGTATTTGTATATAGAGGGACTAGCATGTCTGTTGCAGTGTAAATCCCAACATTTATACATGGACATGTTAAACCACTTACACCCTATTACGTTGCATGTGCAAGCACACACTATGAATATGACACACACACACATATAATACAAAATATATTATATAACTATATTTATGAATGACATAAAATGTTGATTTTATTTAGAAAGAAATTTTAGAAAAGTTCTAAATAAATTTAGGCTCCATAAAGATCCAGAAAGATAAAAAAAATTTTTTTTACCAAACTTCCCATAACTGGCTAGCCCAGTTCCAACAATAATATCAGGGCCAAGTAACCTATGTGATCTAAATTAGTTGTATTAGGGCTAACTTATTAAAACCTATCCATATAGTAGGGTATCTAGAAAAGTATTGTCTAAGTTTGGGTTTAGGCAATCAAATACCATATTATATATGGCTACTATCCTGGCCCGAAAGGATGAGATAAGCCTGAAGGTTGTCTTTAATATAAAAGGCCCAATTTGAAATGGAGCTTGAGAAAATTTCAAAATTGTTTAGAATTTAAAATAAAAGTTTTAAATATAAAAGTTAAATTTAAAATAAGAAAATATCATAGATGTTATAATATATATTTTCAATTTTTTTTTGAAAATTAAAATAAAAGTTTTAAATTTAAAAATTAAATTTAAAATAAAACATATGTTATAACAGCTATAATATAATTTTTCAAAATGTTTGAAAATACTATAAAATTAATTTTAATAATATTATTTATTAATAAGATTAATAAAATAAATAAATTAATTAAATAAGCTAAATAGTTAAATATATATACATGTACAATATATATAATGTTATATGTTATTTTGTCTTAAATTGTTTAAGACAATATGAGTACACATGCGTGTATAGAAGAATTATTCAAAATTCATAAAATTTAATTAAAATCTTTTAATTAAATAAATTAATTAAGAGTTAATTAATAAACTAAAAAATATATATCAAAGATATATGTGTACTACTATAAAGATTATAGTGTATATATTCAATATAATATGTTATAACTGAATAATTTAATAATCAATTTAAATTTAAATTACTTAAATAAGATTTAATTAATATAATATTATACATAAAATAATATATAAGTTAATAAAGTGTAAAAGTTATATAATAATAAAACTTATATAATGTAAATGCATAAACTAAAGGTGGAACATTAAAGAAACCCTAAATAGGCTTAAGAAATAAATACGTATGTAAAAGTACGTATATCGTGATTTCTGATGTGTCATGAGGGTGTTTTATACGAATACATTATTCCATAAGTCGATATCACTAAATCAAATATATTTAAGATTATAGACCTTTAATATAAGTGTCATCCTTTACCATTTATATATATATATATATATATATATATTAATAAATCACTTGCATACTCTATGGTTGTAAGTAAACTCAAGCTATTGATGTTATACGTAGTATTATTAATATATTTAATATACAAGGTAAGATAACTATATGTATTTATTGTGCAAACTCAAGGTATGTATACTATACTTAGGCCATCGCGAAATGGTAGGTACGAGTGGATATTTTCTTCGATTCATTGAGTAAACTCAAGGTCGAAATAAGATTAGGACAAGGAACCATGAAATTGGAGTTGCATATAGATTAGGAGTTATCCATCCTTGCCGGGCTATGACTTGTTGAGCAAACTCAATGTCAGAATCCAAGACAAACGAGTCATAACACCCACCAGTGAAGTAGAAAGACTTTTATGTTTTGTCTTAGAGTTTGGAGAAACAAAAAAAATCTAGGGGGAGGCTTATTATAAAAAAGAAATGGCAATATTTAGCCATTCTAATATTATAAGAATGTATACTATACGTAAAGTTAGAATAATGTGCATCGAAAATGTAACGACCCGTAATTTTCGATAATTTAGATGAGTTAATTTAATAATATTTTGGTAATTTAATATTGAAAGAAATAAAAATTTGTAATTTAATAATGAAATAATAACTAAAATGAAAATGAAACGTAACAATGTCAGTTTAAGTTAATTATTAGCAACTTAGATGAAATCCCAATCAATTGAAATAATATAAATGTTATAACATGGTTATAAAGCGAATATATGAAAACAAATGTAAATATTGAATTAAATAATGAAATAATATATAATAAATGGTAATTGAATAAAATCAGTATTATGTAAGTAATTATAATATCTGGTTGTAATAATAAACTCAAAAATGTTATTAAATGTACAAATGGTGGCAATTGTTATTTGTTACCTATTTGATTAACTTGTTAAAATCAAATTAGAAATAAATTGAAATGAATGAAATTAAATATAGCGTTAAATGGACTTAAGATAATGATTGTAGAATACTAATGTAGTTAGATAGAAACCAATGTTAAATGCATATATAGAATAATGAAGGATTGAATAGAAAGCTTCGAAATCAAGTTAATCAAATTTTTGGAATTTAAGTTTTTAGTAATTGGACTTATTGCAATTAAAAGAAATTGAATATTAAGTTAATGGAAACTAGGACGAAATGGGAGAATATTAATATAATAAATAGTGAACCAATGTTAATCATACCCATAAGATGATAATTGATTGAATAACAAGTAGAAATCAAAATAAATGGATTTTTGGAAATTAAAATTTATAATTTTTGAATTTATTGAAATTGGAATTAAACACTGTAAATGTGAAATATTCAATAATAAATTGATACAGAAATTTTTTTTAAAGGATTATAAATTTCTAAGTAATCCAAAATGATAGAAACTTATTAAATTTGAATTGAAATTTGATTTAATTAATTAATATTAATTAATTTAATTAACTTGGAATATAGCCATTTTGGCAACTGTCTCGGATTTCGATGAAACTTATTTCATCGGATCCGTAACAGTGAATCATTGTAGATTTTTGAGTTTCGTAGCGATCAAACTTGTTGTTTGATTGTGCGGACTTGAAACGCGTAGAAATTAATTTATTTGAAATCAATTTGAAAAGGCTAATTTTAACATAACTTCTTCATACAATAGAATCAGGACTTGAAACCTGTTCCATTGAGTTCAAAACTATCCAAAACATCTATTTTGATATATAGAATTACCCATTTTCGTTCTGGAGGCGAAACAGGCTTTTTGAGTCATTTATCGTTCAATCAAATCTTGTCCGTTCTTTCTATTTTCAGTTCTGCCTATAAATAGCCTGTTGTAAACCCTAGTGTGTCTCAACTCAGCTTTCAATACATACAAATCTATTTGTCTATTCATATCTTCTTCTTCCAATGGCAGAAACCCTAATTCCCAACCTGCAAATCAAAATCAAATTAAAAATCAAACTCCTCAAAAAAATTCGAAATAATATGTACATCGAAGATCTCATCAATTCGAATCCGTGTCTAGTATTTGTTTTTGCAAACGATGCTCGAGTCATCTAGAACTCTTGGTCAAAGCTTTATATTGCAAAACCCTAATTCAATGTGGGTATTTTTGATTTGGGAATCTTTTGGCAAAATTGAGATATGGGTATCGTAGTGCTTGCTGTTTGGAGCCGTTCTATGATGGTCGCATCACCTAGTATCAACCGAGGCAACCAGAATTTAATTTTAAGGGTTCGAAAACCCTATATTAGGTGGTGGTAGCGTGGCTGTTCTCCGGCATTGGATGGTAGGTTGGGGACATCGGCAGGTGTGGCAGCGGGTGGCGAAGTAGATGGAGGTGGGTGGCGTCGATCTTATGGCCGGAGGCGCGTGAATTTGGGTGGTCAACAGGAGGAGGCGGCTGCATTATTGGGTTTGTTATTTGAGTTTGAGCGCGTGATAGAGGGATGACATGGCGAGGTATAACTGGGTTGTTTATTTAATTTTAAATTTAAAAATTCAAACGTTATAACCTTAGTAACTTTTACATACGAGGTCGGATTCACGCATGGTTTATTTTACCGGGATCATATCGAAATTCTGGACGTTTTGACGCAGGTTTGAACGGATTCCAAGACCGTTGAAATTTGGGCCTAATTTTGGATTTCAAATCGATTTGAATCCAAAGGTGACTGTTTTGACCCACTCACAATTACTAAATTATCCTATGTTCGTTAAATTAGATTTACGATGTGATTAGGAATTTATCTATGACTATTTGATATATTTAAATTCCTATTCCAGTTATTTTGTATTGTTTTGAATTAAATTGCTATTTATCTATTATTGAACTTAAATTGCTAGTCAATTTCCTGTAAATTACAGTATGTTAATTGCTGAGATTTGTTGGTTGAATTGAATGATGATTATGATGGATGTTTGATTTTGATATTGGATGATTGGATGTTATGTTTTATTTATATATTCTTTCACTCTGCAAGTTTCTTAGTTATCGTTTAGGAAAATCACTATGGGTTGAAATGATATATACCGGAACGATCTATAGATTAGGGAAAAATCGTTATGGGTTGAAATGATAGACTCGAGCGATTTTATGGATTTTAATATTTAATTCGGGATTGCGGCTTGAAATGATATATAATGGTAAAATTTTAAATTGAGGATTGAAATGATAAATATCTGTATCACTTGACCCTAAGGTAGAGAACTATATACGGACACCGGATTGGTTAAATTAAATGATTTCAAATCCTTGATCTCGAATCCAGTTAAATAATATTGTTGAAATAAAATTTGATTTATAAAAATTGAATTATTATTGGAAAATCCATTTTTATGTTGAAATGTGAATTGGTTTAAAGGAACTGCTTTAAGAAATTAAATTGAAAGTTTAAAGTTGAATTTTTAAGCATAAATGAAATTTTATCGGAATTGAGTTATTGAATTTGGCTTGAAAAACAACTTTGAAATGTATTGGAATTGGAATAATTTAAATTGATATTTCAAACATGGATTGTAAAGAATTCGGATTGAAGATTCGACATTGGGTATTGCTGATTTGGAATTGTAATGGTCTAGATATGTTGGAATGAAATAAATAGTTAAATTGGTATTAATTTCAAACTCATATTTTAATATAAACTGTTTTTAAAATGTATTATTTTAATGACTTTAATTATTAAGATTTTCAAACTATTAAACCATTTTAACCTATAATTAACTATATTAAATCATTTTAACCCTTTTTAAACCATTTAATTTATTTTAAACTAATTAACCCATTTTTAACTTATTTTAAATCTAAATAATCTATTTTAAAGCTATTTAATCTATTTTAATTATATTTAATCTACTTTAAAATTATTTAACTATCTTAAATCAATTTAATGGTATCTTTATCTATAAATAAAGTATTTTAGAGTATTTTAACTATTTATAACTATTTTAATATTTTTATTTATTTAAACTACTTTCTAAATTTTCATACTAAGTACATGGAAGTGTTTATATTCAAATTCACTGGTTAAAGCAAATACGGTTAAGTGATGTTATAACTTAAGTTGGGATTTAAATGTTATAATTAATTGAATATGATGATTTTGAAGTAAGAACTTAACCTATTTGGAAATATGATTTCGAAATAAATTATGACTTTAGAAACGATATTATTTCAAACATAATAAGAATTTGAAAGTGAATATAATTTGGAAGTGATATGGTTTTGATATTATGATATTTTGATATAAATTGTGAATTGTCTTTGAAATGTAAAAGAATCATCCGGTGTGAAATAAGCGTTTGATTGTTAAAGAGTCCAGGATCTGCTATTGTCATACTCTCTGCTAATACCGAAAACCACTTTGACAACCGTGTACGTGGTGGAGATTCCAGAAATGAAGTAGGATGGCTTGGCGAACGATTTATGTATGAGGTATGATGTGACCTTGACTCCCGTGAGTTTGCTTAGATGTGACTAAAACAAGAGCCACGCTGGGCCAAGTGAGGTCATTTCTCTTATCAGGCACATTTCTTCGATACCATTCTATTACTTTGTGATTGATTTGGTGGCCACCCTTTGATTTTGATTTGGGAGTGTGTCCGAGGTGGGAGGTAGTAGCTGCTATGCGTTACCACCAGTCTGAATATGCAATTGGTATATCTACCCTGGCATTGCCTCGATCGCTGTGTTCACATACCCTAGAGTGCCTTCTACGAGTTTCGTACCTATGGAGTGCTCCCTGATAGCCCACATGCGAGTGGAGTTTACAGTATTTGTATCGACTAGGACATTATATAAAATATGTTAAGGGGGATATGAGTAACACCTTAACGCAATTTTAATACTTTGCTTTACTGTAGACACTATTATAATAGCGTATTGTACTATATAGTAGATAGTTTAATGGATTCATAGGAGATGGGAATCCCGAACATCTCTTAAGTTACTGCCCTCACTTTAGACACTGGATAGGAGATGTCAAACCCGCATCCCTAATGCCGTTACACTCATATTTACTGTTGATTTAACTTACATAAGATCTTTTAGTTCTAACTCGAGTGTTTTATCTCTTTAATTCACTCGGGCCAGCCTTAGCATTTCAGGATTGAAGACCTTATTTCTAGAGGACGAAAAAAAAATTTGTGCTATTATTATTTACTATTTATTTCACTGCATCATGTTATTTGTAACGACCCATAAATTTTAAATGGTTTTAATAATGTAATTAACTGAATTTTTGTGAAATTTTAAATAATTAAATTTTGAAATAAAAATTTAATATTTGGAATACGTGTACTTAAATATAGCAAATGGTAAATTTTCATCTGATAATGTAGAAGTTTATTTTATTGTGTAAATTCATTTAAATTTAAATCGGTAAATATTTGATGATAATAAAATATTTTCCAAACCTGAATATTTCTACATAATATATTTGTAAATCATCTTCTGAGTGAGACGTCATATTTCGTTTCTCCAAATTTTGATTGCTATTACTCCATTTTTCTTATTTTCGACAAATTAACTGTATTTTTCAGTACCGATTATTGAGTTTTAATAGGATGAATGTACCACTGATATCTGTATACCGTTTTGATCATCTTGCCATGCCGATCTTCGCAGTATATTCATGTTTGTGTTTCGGTGTTCGCTACGCAACGAAACTGTGAAACGGTTAATCAGATCGGTTTTGAACCTTTTATTTTCTTATGACCATTGGTTATCTATCTTGAAACTGCATAGCCACTAACCTTTTAATATTCCCAATTATTCAACTTCTTCCTTTTTATTTCCTACCATTTCAATATTTGTTGGCTCGGTTCCCACATCATTTCTCTGTGCTTACTTCTTATTTCTATTCAATTGAAAAAAATATAAAGACGTTTGCTTCAAATTCATTTGTGAACATGCTCCTCATTCATGACTTCGTTGTGCACCTCTTTGCTCATCCATTTGTACGCAAAGCATGCTTTGAGAAATTGATTTGGTCTCTTAGTGTTTCATCTCCTTTAACTTTGAGAAAATAATATATACGAAAGTATATATAGTGGAATCCTCTCATCTCATGTTCAATCTTCTTCCTCAACCAAGAATCATCAAGCCCAGTCACCCTCCCATGCTACAGCCGCCTCTGGCCTTCCCTTCCCTTTTCTCCATCACCGTCCAGCCTTCCGAAGCAATCTTGACCCTCCATGCACAAGCACGCCAATCCATTTGCTTCGTTCCATCTCAACAGCCCACTCGAGCATACCCTCTGGCCTCCTACTATGCTCGGCCGAAGACGCAACATCCATCAACCCTCTTTTTCCTCCATGCTTCTTTGGCCGTGATAGTCTATTCTTTTCCCTGCCTCTCCACCCACTCGTGCAATCGGTCAGCATGCATACATTCTTATATGTGAGTATGCATAATATGTTTATCTTTATATATGTGAATTTATGTAAGCTATATTATTTTGTTGTCGAGCAAAAGTTTATATATAGGTTTTGAAAAGAAATATATACAGTTTGTATTGCATTTCTTATATTTGATCTGTGAGTATAATATAAGCATTTATATTAGTTTATATATCCATATGCTTTCCTGTTAACTTGTTTATATGTACCCTATGTTAAAGAAGTCTATATTCAAGCTATGTTATGTTTTGTTTTGTGTGTATATATATATCGATTGGATAAGCATATTAATTTTAATATATATAGATATACATTATGCTTTGTATTTATAATGTATTAGTAATATATATATTACTATGTGTTTAGGGCCGATAACTTATTGTTTTTTTATGTTTGCATAAAACTTGGTTTTGTGTACAGAAGTTATATTGAAAAGAAAAAAAAACAGTTTGTATATATTATTTATATATAGAAAATTTATGATCCCGTATTTCTTATTTCTGTGTGTAAAAATAGTAGTTCTTAGTTATAAAATCTGATTATTATACAAGTATATATGTATTTTAATATTATACGATATATGGAGTATATAGGCTTGGTTGTATGTGTACGTATATATATTTATGTGATGTGTTGGAAGGAATTTTATATTAGTTATATATATTATGCTAAAATATTCACTTAAGCCATGCTGTATTTTTGAAATAATTTTAATAATAATAATATATACTCATTTTAGTACATATACCATAAATGAAAATATGTCTTCCTATATATGTGTGTCTTATTTTACATTATATATAGGTGCTTTGATTTCAAAATGCCGATAGATTTTATATTAATATATATATATATGTGTGTGTGTGTGTGTGTGTGTGTGTATGATTTTAATATATATATATATATATAGATTTTGATTTTCATATGGATGCGTTTCAAAATCTATATTGATTTTTAAATATACATATAGATTTTATTCTGAAATACGTGTTTTGATTTAAACATTCGTTCTTGAAAGAAAGTAATAAAATAATAATATAATCTTCGTTTCAATTATATTAAGTTGATTTTGATTTGTTCATCGATTCCTATTATCAGTCTTGTTCGTCGAATCCATGTTCACCTTGCTTTGGGATGTGTCATTTGAATTAGTCGATTCTCGGGTTCGTGATCTGATTCATAGCTTGTCGCATTGTATATTTTATCTAGCCTCAAAAGGTGAGCAATCACTCACGATTAACATTCTTATATTTATCAAATTTGATTTCAATTGGAGCGACAATTGAAATATGATGCTGTTAGTTATTCAAATTTCTACATATATGTTATTATTTGTATCTGTTCACCTGACATCATGATTTGTTAGCTATTTTATCGGTGATGATATATGCCTATTGCTGATTGTTATATTATTATCACATATGTTATCACTCTGCAAGTTCCTTGTTATTATAGAATTCCCTATGGGTTGAAATGATACATACCCAAATGATCTTGTAGAATAGGAGTAAATCATTTTAGGTTGAAATGATAAACCCAAGCGATTTTCATTGAATTGAATTTGGGATTGCGGGTTGAAAAGATATATACCCGTACATATTTAAATTGCAGATTGAAATGATAAATATCCGTATCACTTGACCATAGGATAGAAAATTATATACAAACACCGTTGGTTTATATATATTTGAAATGATTTCCAAGGTTTAAAAAGAGATATATATAGTTTTATACAAATATTGGCTTTTAAATATTATATATATAAATGTTATTTTATATATGTTTAAATTCTCGATTTAAAAATATGTATAAATTAGTTTTAATACAAAATAGATTTAATAATAAGCTTTAATTTGATAAACTTTAGTTTAATTAGTATATAATATGTTTTAATTATTTATTTAAAATTATATTTTTAAAATAGATTTTATAATAATTTTAATAAATTAGGGTTGGGAGGATGAATCTAAATTAATTTGAAATCATATTCTTTTAAGAATTATATTAATTTAAAATTAATTTGAAACTTATTGAACTTGGGATTTTAAAGATATGATTTTATAACTTGATTTTGATTTAAAATGATTAAATAAATATTTCAAGTAAATAAATTTAATGGAAGATTTAGTTTATTTATATTATAATTTAAGGTTTTATTTAAATGATAGTGAATTGACTAAGTGAATATTTCAATATGTAATAATGGTAAAGTTAATTTTGAAATATAATTGAATTTAACAAAATTTAGTTATTTTAATTGTTTTAATATTTAGAACTTTGAAATCTATTGAAATCGGAATGGTTTAGACTATAGTTTATAATCTATATTTGAAATCGATACAAAATGGTATATTGAGTTTGAATTGAATTGAAATGGAAGAACTGAGATTTGATTTAAAATGGATTTTGGAATTTGAGTTGATTGAATCGATTTGTGAACTTTGAGGAAACTATTTTTATTATATAAAGCATTTTAATATATATATGCTTTATTTTATAAGTTATTTTAATATACATATAAACTATTTTAATATACTAATTATTTAATATAAACTATTTTAACTTATAATTATTTTTAACATTTAAACTATTTTACTATTTAAATTATTATTATATATATACACACTATTATTAATATCTAAACTGTTAAAACTGAAGTGTTATGATTTCAAAGAGTTATAATTTTTAAGTTTTATAATTTCGAAGAGTTATAATTTTTGAAAGTGTAATGATTTTGGAAATGAATATTATTTTAAGTGAGAAATGATATCGTATTGATGTGGTTTTGAAATGGATATGATATTTTGGTTTTGAAGTATGATATTTTGAAATGACCACGATGTTATAATAAGTTTGGTTGTTAAAGAGACCGGGATCGGTTATTGTCATACTCTCTGCCAATACCGAAAACCACTTTAACAACTATGTACGCGGTGGAGATTCCGGAAATATAGTACGATGGTGGCGACGATTCTATTTGAGGTATATACGTGGACCTGACTCCCGTGAGTTAGCTTAAGACGGCTAAAACTGGAGCAATTAACAGGCCGAGTGAGGTAGCTCCTCCAATCGGACACATTTCTTCGATACTATTCTATTACTTTGATTGATTTGGTGCACCCTTTGATTTTGGAAGTGTGGATTGAGGTGGACGGTAGCTGCAGCTATGCGTTACCACTTGCCTGGAAGTGTAATTGGTATATCTACCCTGGTATTGCCTAATTGTGCCGTGTCACCTACCATATCGAGACCATTACGAGTTTGTTTTATGTTGTACCTATGGAGTATCCTCTGGTAGCCTCTCAATCAGAAGGTATTACGGTACTGTATAGACTATTGGCACTATAAAATGTGTTAAGGGGGATATGGGTAACGCCTTAACACTATTTTAATAGTTTACTTTACTATAGACATATTATAATAGCGTATACTACTACATAGTAGATAGTTCCATGGATCCTTAGAGGATGGTTATCCCAAAAATCCTTTGATTTACTTGTATTTCAGTTGATATTTCACTTGAGTTGGATTTATTGATATAAGAATGTTAATCCAGACTCGAGTGTTTTATTTTTTTATTTATGCTCGGGTCAGACTGAGTGCCACAATATTTGAGACTCACCTTTGAAGCATGGAGCTTTGATGGGAGATCCAGCTTTCTATTCGGCTTTCAGTTATTCAGTTGACTCCAGTGATATTCATATTTTGTCATTTGACTATTGTATTGAGACTTCTGTTGTATCTTGTTTTAACTCTATTATATATGTAGTAGCTTCATAAACCAATATTCTTTTGTTTTCGTTGTTTATTGTTATATTACTCTGTGTCTGTGATTCTGTGATTATTTATTTACTGTATATGTTGAGTTTTGCCAAATATAAATTAACAATCTGTTATTTTGAGCAATTCAGGTCTGACTTGTGTGGATGCGAATGGTTGAAAATATCGCGATGTTACATTGTTCCGCTGCATCTTTTATTTATTTATTCCTGTTTTTGTAACTCCGATTTTTGTGTTGTAAAGAATAATCAAATGTATTTATAAAACAACTATATGAACTGTTATTGTTTATTATATTTTGTCATTTCACTGCGAGATTTTGTATTTGTTTTATTTCTTCCTCTTTTCTTATTTACCCTCTAACAATCTGCCCTTTTGAATGGACTGAGTCTGGAATACGTGTCTGCTTAAAACGTCCAAAAAGGTAGGTCATTACAGTTGGTATCAGAGCTTTGGTTTAGCGATAACCTTAGCTTTGTGGGGTCTGACTCATATTAAATGGGATAGTAATACCCTAGAAGGAGTCACTGAGTGTGTGTGTGTGTGTGTGTGTGTATAAGAGAGCGTATTTGTTAGTGTTATAAAAGTGTTTTTATATTATGTTAATTTGTTCCATTTTGTATTCATAAATTCTGGTCGGTGCATAGGATGCTATGACATCGATAGAGATTTCTAAACACTTAATAGGACAGAGCGACACAATATTGTTCTGAAATATAAGTAAATGAAATAATTTTGCCTATTATATATTTTTTATATAAAATAATAGATTTTATAAATGATATAGTTGGATGTAATATGCTGTTTGTTAGGTAGAAATTTTTATTTATGAATACTGATTGAAAAATAAGACTTACAAATAAAATAAATATAAATTGGAAAATTTAGAACTTAAGTTCCGAGATTTTGGAATATAATATTCACATTATTTGGAAGTATTTTCTGATAAATATTTCAATATAATTTGGAGGAAACGTGTAAAGGAATTTTGGAAGAAAATAAGTTCTATACTCCCCTCTCTGTTGTTGGAAAATAATTTCGGTGATCATTGCACGTATCTTCGACGTTCGTTTTCGAGTTTCAAATTGGAAAACTGCATTAGTAGTTTTACTGCACCATTTTTTTGGTAAATCAATCTTAATTTTGAATTCCAAATATGATTATATATATATATATATATATATATATATAATATATGATTATATATTATTTTAAATAATTGACATGAAATTTGGTTGTTTAGTTCTTAAGTTTCTAATTATAAATTTAAATTATTGTAACGAATAGAACCTTGACTATATTAATAATTGAAACTTCTAAAACATAAGAAATGTGATGTTAAAATGATGAATGAAATAGATAAGAACTGAACTTTTGAAACTGTAAATAAATAAAAAATGAAAAATGTAACTACTGAGCATTTTGGTTTAAAATAAATGTGAAAACTTGTGTAAACTTTTAATGCATTCTAAAACATATATATAACTTACCAAATATTAAAAGTTGAAATGTTTAATAAGGACCTGTAATACAATATTATACAAATAAAACTTTAGTAATGAAAGTGTTCAATGGAATTACTTTATAAATAAGAATTTTGATTGTTGTAAACTTAAGTATAATTGAAATGCTGCTAATAAAATGAAATAGAAAAGTGAGCATCGCAAGTAAATAATTATAAACTTAGGTTAAGGTTGGAGCTACTTATAATTAAAGTAAATAATATAATGAATACTATACTAAAATAAATGACCATAACTTCAGAAGTTGAGTTGATTTAGAAAATAGACTTAATATTCAATTGTCATTATAAAGGAAAGAGTAACGTGGAAAAAAAGCCTAAGTATGAATGATTTAATTGTTGGAAATCAAGTATGTAAATTAATAAATGTGAACTAAACTGCAATAAAATATATGCCATACTTGAATAATGAATTCATTAGTTATTATATACAATTGAATGGAAATGATTTATGTAAGAAATGAATATAAAGTAATGAAAAGAAATTGTCATTATATGAATAAAGGAAAAATGAATTTTACAAGTAGTGAATGAAAGTAAATGAAAATAAGTATTGAATGAATGAATGTGAATTTATTTACAAAGGAACATTTATAGTACTTTAAGAAATGATCACATATTTTTAAATAATTGGGTATATGTAACCTATGTAAGAGAATGTAAATAACATATGTGAATAAATGAATGCAAATAAATGGACTTATGTATTATATGAATGAACGGAAGTTGAATTTGGTAAGAAATAAATGTAAATAAATAAAAATCATGGTATGAGTGGAAATTATGAACAATAAATGTTGTCAAAGGAAATTTATAAGAATAACTTGAATAATACTTGGATATCATTGTTTGTTTCGACTTATGGAGGCTTGTGAGGTGATTATTTAAATGGTTTAGGATGTGTGAATAATCTATTGAGTTTTATCTAAGACTATTGAGTTTATGGTATACTTAGTAGTTTATTTCTCATTCTATGCGGTTAAAGTGTCTAAACCCAAACAAACCATTTGTTTTGCTTGATATGGATGAATGGTTGATCTCTTTGATTTCATGTGATGATTGTATGCTTGTTTGCAAGTGATTGTTGTTGTATTGCATTGATTTGTTTTGTTATTAGTTGAAACATCTCAAAATATTTCTCTTCTATACAATCACTAAGTCCTTTGGATTATATAAGTGAAATACAGGTTATGGAAGCAATATCTACTACTTTTAGTTTCGTAATTAAGGGTTGTTTGCTCGACAAATAGGTACGTTTCCGGATTACTGTTTATAGCAACATTATATTATTTTCCCATTGTTGGGATATATTATTTTGAAATATATGTGATATATATTGATTATTTTGATATTATTATTTCTCCCAGACCTTTTCGTACAAAGGGGACTCTGCAGAAATTTTATGTGAATTTCTGACTTAGAAAATTTTGTAAAATGTTTTCCAAAATTTTATTAACTTGAATATAAAGGATTTAATTGTTTGCAAATTTATATATTTTATTTAGATTATTTAATTATGTAAATAAATTATTTATAAATTTAATATTTTGAATAAGATACTGATTACTTAATTTCTTCCTTATCCTTTTTTCTTCCTTTTCGAGAACGTTTTGGGTGAGGGAGAGTGTAACGACCAATAATTTTCGATAATTTAGATTAGTTAATTCAATAAGATTTTAGTAATTTAATATTAAAAGAAATAAAAATTTGTAATTTAATAATGAAATAATAACTAAAATGAAATATAACAATGTCAATTTAAGTTAATTATTAACAACTTGGATGAAATCCCAATCGATTGAAATAATGTAAATGTCATAACCTAGTTATAAAGTGAATATAGAAAAACAAATGTAAATATTGAATTAATTAATGAAATTATATATAATAAATGGTAACTGAATAAAATCAGTATTATGTAAGTAATTATAATATTTGGTTGCAATGATAAACTAATTTTTTTATTGAATGTACAAATGGTAATAATTGTTATTTGTTACCTATTTGATTAACTTGTTAAAATCAAATTAGAAATAAATTGAAATGAATGAAATTAAATATATCGTTAAATGGACTTAAGATAATGACTGTAGAATACTAATGTAGTTAGATAGAAAACAATGTTAAATGTATATATAAAACAAAGATCTCATCGATACGAATCTGCGTCTAGTATCTATTTTTGTAAAACGATGCTTGAGTCATCCAAAAATCTTGGTCAAAGATTTATATTGAGAAACCCTAATTCAATTTGCGTATTTTTGATTTGGGAATCTTTTGGCAAAATTGGGTTATGGGTATCATAGTGCTTACTATTTGGAGTCGTTCTATGGTGATCGCATCGCCTAGTTTCAACCGAGGTCACCAAGATTTAAGTTTTATGGTTTGAAAACCCTATATGACGTGGCGGCGGCATGGATGTTCTTCGACCTTGGAGGGTAGGCGGGGGACATCGGTAGGTGTGGCGGAGGGTGGCGAAGTAAATGGAGGTGGGTGGTGTCACTCTTATGGCCAGAGGCGCATGAATTTAGGTGAGGAACAGGAGGAGGTGGCTGCGTTATTAGGTTTGTAAATTCGAATTTGAGCGCGTGATAGAGGGATGACGTGGCGAGGTATAACTGGGTTGTTTATTTGATTTAAAATTTTAAAATTCAAACATTATAACCTTAATAACTTTTACATACGAGGTCAGATTCACACAAGGTTTGTTTTGCCGGGATCGTATCGAAGTTTCGAACATTTTGATTCTGGTTTGGATAGATTCCGAGACTATTCAAACTTGGGCCCTATTTTGGATTTCAAATCGATTTGGATCCAAAGGTGAGTGTTTTAACCCACTCACAATTACCAAATTATCCTATGTTAGTTAAGTTAGATTTATGATGTGATTGGGAATTTATTGATGACTGTTTGATATATTTAAATTTCAATTCTTGTTAATTTGTATTATTTTGAATTAAATTGTTATTTAATATATTATTGAATTTAAATTGCTAGTCAGTTACCTGTAAATAATAATATGTTAATTATTGAGATTTATTGGTTGAATTGAATGATGTTTATGATGGATACTTGATTTTGATATTGGATGATTGGATGTTATGTTTGATTTATATATTCTTTCACTCTGCAAGTTTTCTTAGTTATTGTTTAGGAAAATCACTATGGGTTGAAATGATATATACCCGAACGATCTACAGATCAAGGAAAAATCGTTATGGGTTAAAATGATAGACTCGAGTGATTTTTTGGATTTTAATATTAAATTCGGGATTACGGTTTGAAATGATATATAACCGTAAAATTTTAAATTGTGGATTGAAATGATAAATATCCGTATCACTTGACCCTAGGGTAGAGAATTATATACCGACACCGGTTTGGTTAAATTAAATAATTTAAATCCTTGATTTCGAATCGAGTTAAATAATATTTTAAAATAAAATTTGATTTATAAAAATTGAATTATTATTGGAAAATCAAGTTTTATATTAAAATTTGAATTGGTTTAAAGGAACTGCTTTAAGAAATTAAATTGAAAGTTTAAAGTTGAATTTTTAAGTACAAATGAAATTTTATCGAAATTGAGTTTAGGTTCAAATATAACTTTGAAATGTATTGAAATTGGAATTATTTAAATTGATATTTCAAACATGGATTGAAAATAATTCGGATTGAAGATTTGATATTGGGTTTTGCTGATGTGGAATTGTAATGGTCGAGATATGTTGGAATAAAATAAATAGTTAAATTGATATTAATTTCAAACTCATATTTTAATATAAATTGTTTTAAAAATATATTATTTTAAAGATTTTATTTATTAAGATTTTCGAACTATTAAACCATTTTAACCTATAATTAACTATATTAAATCATTTTAACCTATTTTAAACCATTTAATTTATTTTAACCTAATTAACCCATCTTAATTTATTTAAATCTAATTAATCTATTTTGAAGCTATTTAATCTATTTTAAAATTATTTAACAATCTTAAATCAATTTAACATTATCTTTAATCTATAACTAAACTATTTAAGAGTATTTTGACTAATTATAATTATTTAAACTACTTTCTAAATTTTCAGACAATTATAGGGAAGTCTTTATATTCAAATTCACTGGTTAAAAAAATACGGTTAAATGTTGTTATAACCTAAGTTGGGATATAGATGTTATAATTAATTGAATATGATGATTTTGAAGTAAGGATTTATCCTATTTGGAAATATGATTTTGAAAGAAATTATGATTTCGGAAACGATATGATTTCAAACGTGATAAGAATTAGAAAGTGTATATAATTTCGAAGTGATATGTTTTTGAGAATATGATATTTTGATATAAATTGTGAATTGAATTTTGAAATGTAAAAGAACCATCTGGTGTGAAATAAGCATTTGGCTGTTAAAGAGACCGGAATTAGATATTGTCGTACTCTCTGCCAATACCGAAACCACTTTAACAACCGTGCACATGGTGGAGATTCCAGAAATCAAATAGGATGGTTTGGCGAATGATTTCTATATGAGGTATGACGAGACCCTGACTCCCGTGAGTCATCTTAGATGTGACTAAAACAAAAGCCACGCTGGGCCAAGTGAGGTCATTCCTCCTATCAGGAACATTTCTTCGATACCATTTTATTACTTTGTGATTGACTTGGTGGCCACCCTTTGACTTTGATTTGGGAGTGTGTCCGACGTAGGCAGTAGTAGCTACTATGCGTTACCACCTGGTCCGGATACGCAATTGGTATATCTACCCTGGCATTGCCTCGAGTGCCATTTTCACATGCCCTAAAGCACCTTCTACGAGTTTTGTTTTTGTATCGTACCTATGGAGTGCTCCCTGATAGCCCACCTACGGGTGGATTTTACAGTATCTGTATACACTACGACATTATATAAATGTGTTAAGGAGGATATGAGTAACGCCTTAACTCTACTTTAATACTTTACTTTACTATAGACACTATTATAATAGTGTATCGTACTACATAGTAGATAGTTTAACGGATCCTTACGAGATGGGAATCCCAAACTTCTCTTAAGTTACTACACTCACTTTAGACACTGGATAGGTGATGTCAAACCCCATAAACATCTCTGACGCCGTTACACTCATATTTACGTTTGATTTAACTTACATAAGATATATTATTTTTGACTCGAGTGTTTTGTCTCTGCAGTTCGCTTGGGTCAGCCTGAGCATTTTAGGGTTGAAGACCCTATTTCTGGAGGACGAAGATATGTACTATTATTATTTACTATTTATTTCACTACATCATGTTGTTCTGCTGCATCTTTTATTTATTTATTCCTATTTATGTAACTCTGATATTTGTGTTATAAAGAATAATCAAATGTATTTATAAAACAGCTTCATGAACTATTATTGTTTATTATATTTTGTCATTCCGCTGTGAGATTCTGTGTTTGTTTTATTTCTTCCTCTTTTCTTATTTACCCATAACAATCTGCCCTTTTGAATGGATTGAGTCTGACATGTGTGTCTGCTTAAAATGTCCAAAAAGGAAGGCCATTACAGATAAATTTGTGTAACTAATAAAATTCATAAAATGTTTATCAATTAAAATGTCAAATAAATTAAATTGATGTTGACAAATAGAAATATAGAATATACTTACTAATAAATTTTTTCATGTTGACCTATATAAGCTCCTAATTGAACAACCACTAAATACGTTCGTATTTTTTTCATTTATGAGTTTACTTACCCAAGACTTTACATTGTCTTTGATTAGTTTTGAACTCTAAAAGCAATATAGAAATACAGATACTTGGTCCATTTACGATCACGTATAAATTTTATATAGTGAGTGGTCGTAATCTGTAATCTATGAAACCTTGATGAATAGTTCATTGAAATAAGTAAGTAAACTGTAGTGCGAGATCGTGTATTCAATATGATTGATTACAATAATGGTTCTGTTGTGTTAAATGTAACACTGGACCAAAGACTATAAGATAGATCTAAGAATTCGATCACTAAAACGTCAATTTGATTAGTTTACAGAAAGTGCAATTTGTTTGATATCCTTAAAAATCAAGGATGGCCAAATACATTTTTGCAAATTGTTTATTATGATATCTTAGTAAAGATTTCCTGTGAATGGTTCAGATGTTTAGAAAGAAAATCGCATGTATAAAATTGGATCTAACCTATGACACAGTTGAGATGAAGAGAGTGAATGTCATATCTGCTTCACAAAGAAATTTAGATATAAGAATTTAAAAATAATAATAGATACTTAACATTAGAATGGGAAATATGGTTTCTATTCCAGAAGTATTTTCACTTAGAAACTTATTCTCTATGATATTTATTTATTTGAGTTTAAGATACTTGATCTGAAAGTTCTCGATTATAAATTAGTTAAAGTAAATGAAATAAATAGCCTAGATTAAGTGGTTAAATGATGTTTTTTTCGTACGCTATTATAGTAATGATGGAAATTATGGGAGCTTGCCATATAACACTTATTGGTCGCATTAAGTTACGAAAATTATTTTCATAAAACTTACCAAAAATTATCTATGAAATAATAAGGTACCGTTTTGTTTAAAAACGAATTTTGTGTTTTTGTTTTTCAACATGTATCTCAAATATGAGAAGAATGGAGGGATGACGGAAGGATGAAAGAAAGACGGATGAAAGGGGAAGGTGATAAAGGGACGATTAAAGAATGAATTATTTCACGTGCTTATGTTATTTTCCAAAATGCGAAAAATAAAATATTGTTTTCTATTTTGTATGTTAATTTCATTTTTCTAAATTGGTCATTTTCGACAATATAAATGCGTCATGTGCATTTTTGTATGGACGAAAACCCAAAACTAAAAATAACAAATCAAACACTACCTAAATGTTTATCAATATTGATTAAAAAAAAAGAAATAATTTTATTTCGGCATGAATATTGTCAATATTTATTATAAAATAAAACTATTATAATGGTATTTGAGATGCATTGAAAAATACAAAGGTAACTAAATTTATTTTGGAAATATGGACCGAGCCATAGTTTAGAGAAATAATTCTCTATTATATGATTATGAATCATATGTTACTAGTGAATTATATCTCAAACAATAAGGGCAAAACTCACGTTGAGTGGGAGCGTGATAAGAGTTGATGGACTCTTTAGATTAATACATATAAATGAATGCAATCACAAGTTTATTAATACCATAATAGTCCCACGCACTTCGTTATATTCACCAACAAGTTATTACCAACATGGACATGTGTATTTGATACACATAATGTGTCTATGATAAGCTCATTGTTAACTGGATTTTTAACCAAGCAGATTTCAACTAGAATTAAGGGGTCAATACAAGGACGAAATAACTTAAGAACTTGGAAATATGCTCAGAAGGATTTGAAGATGGAATCCAACAAGTTTCAAATGAAATTGGGCTAAGTGGACCACTCGGTGCCAAAAGGTATTTCTTTCACTTAGCATCCCCTAAACTCCTTGTACTTGGTGCGCTACCTCTAGTTACGTCATGAAATACTTTCCTCATAGACAACTCTAAGGATTTATGAGAAGGAACTAAAGAAAGCTAAATAACATAAGGGTTATCAAAGGAATCATCAGGATCAACTCAACCTCCATGGAAAATGGTTTAGAATACATCATGTTGATGATAGAAGAGCAAGACAAGTGAAAAATTTAAGTTATCGCCAAAGGAAAGCTCTCGGTACCGAGAGGTCGACTTTGGCCATAGGCACGTGCTCTCTCTTATACCTTCAAGCTTGTGTATGAACCTTAGACTTCGTGGGATTTTGACCCAACTAGTGATTTTCTCTATAAATACAAATCCTTTGGCTTCTGGAAAAGGAGTTCGGATCTTCTTTTGGATCTTGATTTTAATTCACTTTTGGGAACTTCTCCTTCTTTATCTTCTTCTTCCTCAACTACTCCGAAGATTCTTAAATCCAAGATCCACTAGTTTATGATCAAATCTAACTGAATTCATTGTAATTTAGAGGGAAAAGAATCAATAATAAGATTAAATTGGAAGTAGGCCAGGGTATCTACCGAACTATTATAAAAATTAATTCTTTTCTACTACTTTTATGTTTATTTCATTAAACCTATACTTTTTGGGGCTTTCATCTAATATTTAGGTGTTGGTGCCATTTTTGGCATCAACATTTTGGTGCTTTCACCAACAAAGAGCTAGACTTCACAACCTAAAGCTTTGTTCTGAAGCTTGGATAAGATGAATAGGCCTATCACTAGATCTATGATTGGAGGAAGTCAACCGGAGCATGAGGGTAATCAGGAGGCATCCTTAAATTCCAATCAATCAATCAATCTATGTGATCAGAGGGAAGATAGGGAAAATGATGAAAGAAATGCAAGATGGAATAATGACTCGATAACAAGAGATGCTAGATGGATTTTTCCAAAGGTTAGGATAACAAGGAATAGCTGGTGTTGTTGGAATTCAAAATCGAAGACCAGAAACTAACGTAGGAGCTCTGGAATTGGATCGAAGGAAACTGGAACGATGCCCCCACGACCAATACCAATTGGTATCGACCACAATCCTATCGATATCATGAGGAATCTACTTGGGGGCACGGTCTATTTGGATCTAGGATAAGCTCTAATGCTAGGAACGTGCGATTTTGCAACCAAAGAGGTAGATTAGAATGCGAATGCACAATAGCAAGAGCTGGAACCAAAAGCTCGCCGTGGGGACGGGGGCAGAATGAAGTTATGGGTCGAAGACTTCCATTAGATGGTAACTCCATAATCGAGATGGATTGGAGTTAGGTTCGATTTCCGTACCTCATCTTTTATTTTAAATAAATGATACAATAGTACCGTCAGACCGCTTATATGTGTAGGGATCCTGATCAGTCCCTAGGAACACTACAAATTGGAAGTCCAAAGGTGATCCTTAACAGTTAGGTGTTTTGATGCTTGCTAGATGCTCTGACTTAGGCTACATGAATGATGATCAAAATCGATTAGGAAACACCAGCGGAGATTGAAGATCCCTTGTAATTGATTAGGATTTTATAAACCACTCGAACGTGACGATTGACATTGATCGTGGTAGTCCCATCCAAAGAGATAAGGCAGTGACCGCAAGAAGTAAGTCCCCTTACCGGAGAGTAAATGAATGGACTTGCTTGTCGTTGAATCCCCTCATTAAAGAATAAGCACATTGGGCTCAGTAAGGATCCATAGAGATCAAAAGTAAGTCCTCTCACTAGAGAGTGAGTATGAGGAATGCGGATTACGGATCTTAAGGCCAGAATTAACACTAAAGGGGGGTGAATAGTGTTTTAAGGAATTACTAATTCTTTTTGTGTTTATATTAATTTGAACACAAATGTATGCAATACTCAGACACATATATGATCACAGAACCAAACACAGATGTAAATACAAAGTAAAAGCAATAATGGAAAGAACACACCAGATTTTATACTGGTTCGGAGTTACCTTACATCCAATCCCGCAACACAAGTACGTATTTCATTCAAAATCAATTTTACAATTACACCCTCGATTTCAAGGCGATGAGGTACACCACTCCAGATTCACAATCCTTTGGGTAGAGATATTTGATTTTACGGGCAAAAAGTTCACCCAATTGATTTCTCAGGCTACAATCACACCTTTTCTCACTTGATTGATTTTACAGGCTACAATCACACCTTTTCTCACTCAATTAATTACAAAGAAATCTGTAACTCTGAATAGCACTGGGATCTTGTTAAGATAGTGATAGAGAATCAAACCAGAAATGGTCTAGTTAGATTCAATAGTGATTTCGGCAGAGTAATGGTAAAAGTGCATATAAAGAAATGTGGAAGAAGAAGAGGAGCGAAATCAGAGAATATATGAATGTAAATTCGTTTAAAACATCCCATATTTATAGTAGAACAACAGTCATGTCCATTCGTGAAAGGATATGATGAATGGACACTTCCTTTGAAATTCAAAATTTTGGAATAAACTGTCACCTTGTCGACAAGGGTATCTTGGGGTGGTCGATAGGTCTTTGTTATTTTTGGTAATTTGTCTTTCTTTGAAAATAACTTCTATCTTGTATCAAAACTATTTTAAACTTTATAAATATACTTAACTATAGTTAAAATACATAAATTAGTATAGAGAATAATATACATAAAATTTTACTATAATTTTATATTTGAATCTAAGTATAAATATTAAAAGTTAAATATATTATAATTAAAAGATAGTTTAAAACTAAGGATAATTTGATTTTGAAAATGAAGATTATTTTGAGGCCAAAAGTATTTTAAAACCAGGATAGATGTTTTTGATTCTTTTAAAAGGAAGATTTTGAAATCATTTTGAAAACAAGACATAATTTTGTAAAACATTCGAATAAAAGTTAGTGGATAAAAAACAATGTTCCACTATATTTTTCGTAGGTTCCATCCTACTTAGGGTTTCATCCCTTTAACGGGCTCGAAGTGGATTCCTGTAACATTCCTGATTTTTAAGCTAAATTAATTTGGAAATTTATATAAAAATTTGGTTATGTTATGAATTAATAGAGAATTAATTTGAATATTTGGGAATGAATATGTATACAAATTAGATTTAAATAAATAGAATTTGAAATTGGGATTCAAATTTAAACATCCTAGGAAATAAAATTGTATTTGGATTTTCCAAAATTAAATAAGATGTATCTTTATTTATATAGATGTATTTTAATTAGAATTTGATAATAAATATCTTATAAATAGATATTGGATTTATTAAACTTTATGTTTCATGGTACCAATATATATGGATATATAATTATTTGATAGTAATGGATAATTTGATTTCAAATCATGTGTTATAAAATTGTATAAGTATAAATGATATAAAATGTAAACAAGAATTTATGAAAACTTTAAATATATGTAGTATATATACTTTTGGAAAATTAAAATGAGATTTGATAAATATTTAGATTTATTTTTCTTTTATATATTTAAAAGTATATAGTTAGTATATACAACTAATATATAGAGCTTTGATGTGTATATATCTTTTAAAATAATTTGGTTCGGATTTGAATTCAAAATTTGAAACTGAATCCTACGTTTGAAAATTATGATTTGAAAAGGGTATACAAGTTATAATGGTGTTTATATGGGTTTTAAAACATTTAAAGAGTTTTGTTTTGAGAATTTGAATTTAAACCAAGCCTTATACTTGAAGGGCTTTAACTTATATAAATGTAACCGGATTTTCCCGAAACGACTATTTGTTTTCAAATAATAAAAGCTTTCATTTAAGGAAAGGATTTCCAATTTGTGTTGAAAGGATTTCAAATTTGAAAGCTATCTTAAAATTTTGGTAAATCTTGTTATTGAACTGAAATGGATCTTTTACTTAAAAAGATTTGAATCGTAAATAGTTTGGGAAACTATGAATGAATCTTTGTGAAAGATTGTTAAGCTTTGTTTTTGGAATCGAAGAGGATTCTAAATGGTGTATCTTTTGTATATAAAATATTTGAAATGGGAATTGTGTTGAGAGTTATGAATGGATCTTTGGAAATAGTTTTGAAAGCTATAAAATGAATCTTTGATTTAAATATTGGATGAGTTAATCCAGTTTGAAAGGGAAATTGTTTTGAAAGAATATGAATGAATCTTTGTTAAAGACTGGTATACTTTGTTTTCAAATTGAACGGGGATCTTAAAAGTGTATCCTTTCTATAAAAGAGTTGAAATGGAAATTGGTTTGAAAGCTATGAATTAACCTTTGTGGAAGATTTGTGAACTTTGTGAAATGAATCATTTTGTTTAAAGATTTGGAAATGGTAATTTGTTTAAACCATTGAAGAAAGGTTTTGGATAATAAGTTGTGACTTAACTGAGATCCCAATATCCATATGCTTCTAAATATTACACTTGTTATTCGGTCTAGCCGGGAGAAGACCTTGTGTCATATAACCCATTTCGAATAATGATACGACGTATATGGATAGTATTTGAAGGCCGATGATGAAGATCGGATATTTTCGAAAACGAAAGGATAACTCGTTGAATGTCTCTGCACCGGCTGATCCCCGGTATAGAGATTTAATCACCCTTTGTGATGGGGAGTCCAGACGTGATTAGGGATTATCTGGATTACAAGGGCTTCTTTTGAAGTGCCGTCGGTTCTGTTCGAACCCGGAACAGGCTTGTATGGAGGTGTGTCTAACATTACACTTTGAGATATAATGCTGGTTTCTATCAAATACATTTCTGTTTGGTGGCGGAGATTTATTCTCTTCGCTTAACACCCTTCTCTGAGACGTATGAGCTCAGAGGTTATGTAGTTAATGGTTACTGGTGATACATTCCCATTTTGGTAAAGTGGCATACGAAGTGCTGCTGATTATTTGTTGATTGAACCATGGCTTTGTGGAAAAGCGTGGCTTTGTGGACGAGACTTCGTCGAACCTCATAACCTGAAATTAGTTGAAACAAGAATGTTGCGTAAGGTTTTTAGGGGTCGTGCCGCTAGAGTATTTCCATTTTCTTCTGGATAAAAGGTGGCATCATATGGAGCCCAGATATTTAACCTATCTGGTTGCTGCAAATCTATTGCTTTGTGGTTGTTGGTATTGAGAGCTCTTCGATAAAGGTCGGTAACTACTGGGGATGACATACTTGTGTGTTAGTTACCTATGTTATAGCTTGGTTAAAGCGTGAGATTACGTCGGCCTTGTTAGCAGAAATCCGGTTAGGTCCTCAGGGCCGTCCTTCCAGAGGCGTTCCCATTTCGATAAGGAAGTTCCTTAGCCTGACCATTTGTTGGAAATCCAATCAACCAATATGCGCCTTGTACGGTTTTAGTTGTATAACCTGTCATTTAACGTGGTAGCTATAGTAGGCATAGTACGAAATGTCTACGCTGGCTAAGATTAATTTTATACTTTCAAAAGGTTTTCTGCACCATGCACTAATAATAATACCAGATGGTTTTCGCGTATCAAGCATTTTTGACTGTCATAAGGAGAAATCTCCTCCAAATGTGCGCTTGCATTGTGTGTGTGACGGGAGGTCTTATGGCAGTTTCATTTTCCAAAAAGCATTGCGGATTTCAATGTTTTAAAATTCTTTGTTGTTTGTTTTAAAGATTAAACTGTTTTTGTTTGCTCATACCAGTCCTATGACTAACCCGGAGTTTATTGTTCCCTTCCTAAACTCTAGGTGCCCGCAATTTTCCACACGGGCAGTCTAGAGTTAAGTTTTTCAGATAGTCAGGTTTAGTAGATTATCTGGAGCTAGTTCAGTCTTTGGATTCAGACTGACCTGGATTTGCTCAGTACATCCTGATTGGGAATTCGAGTTATTTCTGGATTGGTTCTTTGGAGATGGAGATTGCTGATATTGGAGTTCTCTTCTGAAGACTATTCTTTCTATTTGAGATCATTGTTATTAGTTTCCGCTGTTATTTTTGTCGCTCTGATACCAAATGAAAAGATCTTGACTCGACCTTCAAAAATCGGCACTCGTACTTTACTTTTACTCGTACTAAATGAAAGGATCCTGACTCGACCTTCGAAAATCGGCACCCGTACTTTATTTGTACTCGAATGCAGCAGATTCAAACGTCGAATCTGGTTCGTCGGAGCTTATAACACGTTAAATACAACAACACAGCGGAAGAAAACAATGAATATCATATACAACTCCAATGAGTACAATATCCAATGATATACATCAATATCAAAGCGACAAAAATAACAACGGAAACTAATAACAATGATCTCAAATAGACAGAATAGTCTTCAGAAGAGAACTCCAATATCGGCAATCTCCATCTCCAAAGCACCCATCCAGAAATAACTTGAACTCTCCAAAGCACCAATCCAGAAGAGAATAGTCTTCACCATCGGTCTTCTAATACTATCCATAAACGTCGTATCATTATTCGGAATGGGTTATATGACATAAGGTCCTCTCCCGACTAAACTGAATAACAATCGCAATATTTAAAAGCATATGGATATTGGGATCTCAGTTAAGTCACAACTTATTATCCAAAACCTTTCTTCAATGGTTTAAAAAAATAAGAAGCCATTGCAATCGCCGGAAATACTCGGCCTACCTCATAAAAAAGTGGAGGTAGAACCAATAAAGATTTCTTTTCGATTCATTTCTGGAGTTGAATACCTCATTCAAGAATTTTTTTGATCCAACCCGTAGGAATCAATAGAAAAGGCAAATCGCCATTTCCAAATCTTTAAAAAAAAAGATTCATTTCACAAAGTTCACAAATCTTGCCCAAAGGTTAATTCATAGTTTTCAAACCAATTTCCATTTCAACTCTTTCATAGAAAGGATACATTTTTAAGATCCTCTTTCAATTTGAAAACAAAGTATACCAATCTTTAATAAAGATTCATTCAGTTGTTTCAAAACAATTTCCCTTTCAAAATGGACTAACTCATCCAATATTTAAATCAAAAATTCATTTTATAGCTTTCAAAACTATTTCCAAAGATCCATTCATAATTCTCAACACAATTCCCATTTCAAATATTTACATATAAAAGGTACACCATTTAGAATCCTCTTTGATTCCAAAAACAAATCTTAACAATCTTTCACAAAGATTCATTCATAGTTTCCCAAACTATTTATGATGCAAATCTTTTTAAGTAAAATATCCATTTCAGTTCAATAACAAGATTTACCAAAATTTTAAGATAGCTTTCAAATTTGAAATCCTTTCAACACAAATTGGACATCCTATCCTTAAATGAAAATTTTATTATTTGAAAACAAATAGTTTTCGTTTCAAGAAAATCCGGTTACATTTATACAAGTTAAAGCCCTTCAAGTATAAGGCTTGGTTTAAATTTAAATTCCCAAAACAATACTTTTTAAATGGTTTAAAACCCATATAAACACCTTTATAACTTGTATACCCTTTTCAAATCATAATTTCCAAACATAGGATTCAATTTCAAATTTTGAATTCAAATCCAAACCAAATTACTTAAAAAGATATATACACATCAAAGCTATATATATTATTTATATATATACTAACTATATACTTTTAAATATATAAAATAAAAATAAATTTGAATCTTTATCAAATCTCATTTTAATTTTCCAAAAGTATATATACTACATATATTTTAAGTTTTCATAAATTCTTGTTCACATTTTATATTTATACTTATATAATTTTATAACACATGATTTGAAATCAAATTATCCATTACTATCAAATAACTATATATCCATATATATTGGTTCCTTGAAACATAAAGTATAATAAATCCAATATCTATTTATATGATAATTATTATCAAATTCTAAATTAAAATACATTTATATAAATAAAGATACAACTTATTTAAATTTGGAAAATCCAAATACAATTTTATTTCCTGAGATATTTAAATTTGAACCCCAATTTCAAATTTTATTTATTTAAATCTAATTTATATACATATTCATTCCCAAATATTCAAATTAATTCTCTATTAGTTCATATGTGACGACCTGACTTTCAAAGACCAGAAAGTTGCATCATCTTGAAGAAAGAAAGGGATAGAAAAGAGAAAAGAAAGAAGGGAGAGAAGAAACAACAATAGAATCTCAACAGCGGAATGAATAAATTATATTAATAACATAAATATTATATAGTATATAACAACTATCAGAGTTACACAGACAATTACATCACATACTAGACAGTTATAGACACCTGTCTAGTTATAACAACTCAATTACACAATACAGAGAAACCTCTCAGAGATACCAATACAGCGGATCACTATATAACTACAACGCAGAAGCCTCCTACTCCATTGCTCCTCCACAATTCGTTGTAGCTAACCTGAATCCCTTGGCTACTCTTAAAAATTTGAGTACCCAAGAGTTTAAGAAAAACAGAAATAAACTCCGGGTCAGATATGGGTCTGGTGTAAGTACCAGGTTAAGGTTACTTAACTTTGAAAAACCTTTGAAAACAAAAGGTATCACATAAGACTTCCCACACATAAACCTGGAAAAGTTTTTACCTTACGCTAACCAAAACATTTGATAGGAAATCCGATGATATATAATAGGTCTAGGGTTTTCAATTAAATAGAAAATAGCCGAAATTGTTGGATTCATTAAATTCCAGCTACTAGCCACAAAAGTGGGTAATACAATCAAAACCGAGGGCACTTATTGGATTTTGGATTCCATACAATGTCAGGGCCACCGGGGTACCACCCGTCACAGTACGGGGCCTAGATCACCCTACCGAGGATCACTCCCAATCCCTTGCAACACAAAGCCGGAACCATTCCTTACTGAACAGTTCCGAACAAGACCACCCCGTAGTTGTGATCAACAATCGCACCACACAGCCAAAATAACAAGGACATCTAAACAGGGGTAAATCTCGTCCTACTTGGGCATAACCCACTTAGCCTTGCTGCACCTCCCCTGTTTTAGCCATTTTCGGTTGATGAAGTTTGAGGCTACGATTACCTTTATAGAACACATCACTTAGAATGCTCATCGTCCACCTGACGATGTTCTGAAAGCATTCAATCCATACAAGTTCGTTCCGAGTTTGAACGAAACCGAAGGCATTATCTCGTTACACTCATTTTGGAATCACCCTCAGAGTTAACGACGATAACCCTTGCACTCTGATCTTCATCTTCACTTGAGATTCACGACCTATCATTAATTTGGATCGATGTGGTTTTCGGATATCCAAATATGGAAACCCGATCCCGGTCTCACCGAATCCAAAACGTATCTTTTAAGGCCAAGTTGTTCTAGGTTCAAAACAATTCAATTCTATTATCTATATACACACAGATAGATAATTCACAGATTCACAATAGATAATCAGCATTATCATCACAACAGATAATCCACATTATCATTATAAATAGATAATCCATATTATCATCCCAATGCAACCAAAACAACCATATCACACAACATTACTTATCTAATTTTTGAGATTCAAACCATTCAAGGCAAACATTATCATCCATTCATACATAAGCAATGATTTAATGATCACTCCATCTATAATTAATTTAAGGAGAATTAAATTAATTACTACTTTATCTCTAATCAATTTAGAATAAATTAAATTAATTACTTCATCATTATAATCCTGCTTAACTTTACCATTAATTAGTCACAAATCAATTAATTAATTAACATCTCATTATTCATTCAATTAATCATTCCTGATTAACAATTTTCTAATTACAATAAGTAATTAGCCTTTAAATTAATTACACAAGTTAATTATACTTAACCCTTTACAATAATTAACTTTTAATTACTTAATCAATTAATTAACTAAAATTAATTGCATCGATCCTTTATTAATTAATTACTTCATTAATCAATTCTAAATTTACATCATTAATTAATGACTTCTAGTTACATTTTTAATTAATCTCTTTATTTAAATTAATTACATTAAGTAATTAATCTTCAATTAAACCATATATATTAATCACCCTTGATTAATAACATCAAGTAATTAACTACCCTTAATTACTTCATTAAATAAGTTACTCCTTAATTTATTCTCTAATTAATCCCTTGATTAATTATACAAAGTAATTTAATCCAAATTACTTCCTTTATTAAATCATCTTCTACAAATTACATCCAGTTATTATCAATTAATTACTTCCCTGAGTAATTACAATTCCATTAATTACATTAAGTAATTATCTATCAAATCATTAAATGATTGTTCTAAATTAATTAAACTGAATTAATTAACTTAATCTAATCAAATTAAACTCAATTAATTACAATGAGTAATTAATTTCTTAATTACTTCCATAAGTAAATATACTTAACAATTTACACAAATGATTATCGTTAAATTAATTAATCTAATTAATTATTAAAATTAATCACATTAATTAATTATTAAATAATCCTTAAGTTAATGACCTTCATTAACTATTCTTTAATTTCTTTCTCAAGAAATTAACTCAGATTAACCATTATTAGTTATAATTTAACGAATATTTAATTACTAATTAATTAACCTCTAATTATTTATTTAATTAAGTGTTAACTACAACTTAATTAATCCTTAATTACTTGATTAATTAATCTTTAATCATTAATTAAAATCTAATTAATAATCCTTAATTACATATTAATTAACCTTAATTAATTAATCTTACGTTTTAATTAATTTATTTAAAAACTCTTAATTATTAATTAATCATCCATATTATTAATTAATTAATTAATTAATTAATTAATTTTCCATTTTAATTAACTTAATAATTTAATGAATTACAAATCATTAAAATTGTATTTATCTTTAGGATAAACATTTCTTACTTAATCAAAGCATTTTAAATAATTTTCTTTCAGTTTACTTTAAATTTCATTTTAAATTCAAGATTTTAAAATGAATACAAATTTATCAAAACAAAGTTTAAAAACAATTCAAAACCTTTTTATCTCATATGTTAAAGAAATATCCATTTTATAAAGGAGTTCTAAGAATTTAAAACCAAATTCAATTTAAATTCAAATCAAATTTAAAAATACACTTTTACAACAAAATTGTTTAAGTCATTTTAAATTTAAAAATTTCCATTTATTTCAAATTGGATTACATATTAAATTTGATTCCAATTACTTGGATTCAAAACTTACTTATATTTTATACTTCATTTTAAATTTCAAACTACTTAGATTCATATTCAAACTTAGGTTTTAAAACTTAGTTTAAAATTTCATTTTACATTTAAACTTTACTTTAAAAATTTAAAAGAAAAACAGAACAGGTTTCTATTTTTATTTTAAACCTGTAAACGACATAATATACTCGAGCCAACCCTGACATGACTTCGGGTCCAAATCTACTCTACTTCGAGTTAAAACTCGAATCACCCGAGAATCACTCGAGTATGCTACAGCTGCTACAATCCCAAACTTCATCAGCTAACATCATCAGAACAAAGTGCACTGTGCACATGCACGGTGACTTTGATCGCCTCCGATCAACTTCTACCATCATCTGACAACGGCAAGCAACTCCTCATCTTACCTTGATCATCAGATCACTCAAATTCAACTTGAATTTGAATTCGAGTTCAAAATCTAAAACCTGGAACAGGCAGAACCACTTCATCCAAAACCTGTCAACGCTTTGCTTTTGAAGCTCCGACCACCGTTGCCTCTGAAACTCCGACGAAGTCCTCGTCAACCCACCAACTTCCAGTACCTAAGGTATTGTTGAACTCGATCCACTATAAATGCCGAGATGATCTATTCCTCCTAACCCATTAAAACTAGGGTTCTAAACTTCAAATCACAATCACCATCTCCAAAATGAAATACACCATAATCTGATAATTTTCCCATCATCCATGATAACTCCCCCACCTCCAAAAGCACTCTCGACACCTTCAAAAATTTGTGGCAACAGGGATGCCTCAAAATACATAATACAGTCAATATAGAACTGCTCTTTGATTATAGCATTAAAAATTGTAATTTTAGGTTTAAAATTCATGATTTTGTATAATGTTTCAGATTATAACCCTGAAAACATCGAATCAGTGTACTTGAAATTTCACTAATTAATGTTTGATCATCTGTTTATAAATTCCAGAGATTATATAGAGTTATTTAACTTAAGTAAAATTTTCAAACTATAGATTATGATGGAATAAACATATTTTGTTTGATCTTTAAATCTAAACCAAAGTTTAATCAAAAGATAATGGTTTTTTTAAAATCAAACAGAAGCTTGAAATTTAAGAAGCAGAGATGTAACTGGTAAACAAGCATGCACACACACACACACATATATATATATATTCATATATATACACACACACATATATATACATATTCATAGCAAATTCATAATATATATTCATTTCTAATTAAAAAGCATGCAATCAAATTTCCTACTTAAATTTTTAAAAGTGGAGTTACTCACCTTTTTTAATTAAATGCAGAGAGCTTGATCTTGATGATAAAACTGGAAAGCTTGCTCTCTTTTTTCTCTTCTGAAAGCTTTGCCTTGCTTGTGACTTAAAACCTGAAATGCTTGCTTGATTGAGATGATTTAAACTTGACTACAGGTTGCATGCCTAAACATTGATTATTGGTGGATTCCAGATTGCAGTTGAACATAACTACAAGCTTTGATAAAAGAGATTACAGGTTTTGATTGATAACAGAGCTTGATGCAGATTTGCTTTGAGGAGATTTCAGGTTTTAGTTTTGCATTTGAAAATTTTACAGGCTTGAAGAATCACTGCATATTGGTTTTGAATTTGGTTTCAGGACTGAGAATAATGTTTCTGGGTTGCATTTTGATATGAGATTTGGAAAATTGTGCCAGGTTTTGGAATTTGATTTTTTTCAAGCTTTGTTTTCAATTTTGGTTTGAGAGGAGTTTCAGGTTTGATAAATGATTTCTGGTTTTGGTTTGAATTTGAAAATGTGAAATGAACAAAGAAAATGGAAGGAGAAAAGAATATAGGTTTATATAGATTTGAATTAGGATTTATTAAAATTAAAGAAAAATAAATTAGAATTATGACACTTGTCTCAAATATTAACACTTGTTAATTTCCTTGTTTGTTCACTTAACACATGTATTTAGCATGCATAAGAATTCAACACATGTAATTATTTATTTTCATTTGTTTTTAAAATTATTTAAAAGCTTTTAAATTGAATTTCCTAATTGATGCATATATTTTAAATGCCTTTCTAATATATATACATATAACCTTTTTAAAAGCAATAAAATGAAAATCCATTAGATTTTAAATAAAATCACATGAAAATACATTAAATTCATTTTTAAATGTTAATATAACCTTTGTATTTATTTACTATTAAATAAACACTTTCTAACTTTATATGAATAAAGTTCTTTAAAGAAAACAATATAAAAAAAACTTTATTCATACATTTCATATCAGAGTAAAATGAAATAATTATCTTTAAAAGATTCAAAATCTAAATCCAGATTCAAATTCAAGTTTTACTTTTGAAATCAAATTTAAAAAAAATCAACTCAAACATTTATATTTTTAAACAAATACATTATTAAGTTTAAAATTGATTATTCCATTTAAAACCAACTTAATACATATATATAATTTTAAACAATTCTTATTAAATTTGAAAATAAAAAGTCTATTTAAAGTCAAATAAATTACCACACTTTAATAATTATTCTTATTTAAAACCAATCTGTAACCATAATTAAGACATCATATTATGATTACTTGGTTATTTATTTTTGAAACCATATGGTTATTTATTAAATGGCTTTGAAAAGCTTATATTAAATAAAAACAAATTTCAAATTTACCAAAAATAGTAGAATTAGAAAATAAGATTTATTTATTAAATTTAAAACAGGGCTTATCTATTTACAATATATACACATCCTATATATATTATAAATAGAAAACAATTTATTAGCTTTTAAAAGATAAAATCTATCAATTAAATATTTATTCAATTAGATTATTAAATTCAATTCAATATTTATTATAAAGATTATCAAATCAATTTAAATTTTAAATACATATTATTAAATTGATATTGCCAAAAATTCCGGGATATCACTATCCTCCCCTCTTAAAACAATTTCGTCCCCGAAATTTAAAACAAAGGTTATTTAATAATCTATTTAAAAATTTAATTTTAAAACACAATATATGTTAATTATATGCTAACAACCAAAACAACCAATTCACAAAATCAAAACAAATCTAACTATCCAAGAAAATTTCTGGATAGAATTTTCTCGAGTTACCCCGGTATAAATATCGGGATACTCGCTCTATAGAACCCAAATAATCAATATTACGAAGCTACAAAGCTCCAGCTTATCTGGATCCACAAAACTAAACAGGAAATCAGACTACAGACGAGTCTGACTCAACAACCAAACCTTCAGGACTGCTGGTTCTACAACTAGAAATATATCATACACGTACTCCCTCAGAGATACGTGAAACATACTGAATCCCAGTCATCCACACGGGCGATTCAATCCTTGAAAAAAAGTACTTATCTCATCAAAACACAGAGGAAGTCCAAAACACCTTGGAGCTAGCTTTCCAGACTTACCAAAGCTTATAGCTCTTTGGATCGGAGAAAACTTATCCCAAACCAAATCTCCGACTCCGGAATCCAAATTCCTTCGTCTCTTATCCTCAAAATCCTTCGAACGATCTTGGGCTGCCTATATCCTTTCTGATCAGCTCAACCCTTGCTGATTCCATTAGAAACAAACTAGACCAAAACAACCCAACACAGTGATCTCCTCAAGATCAATCCAAAACCAAGAACAAACTCTATTCTTCAAACATCAGAAGACTGAACTCACTTTTCCATCCGAAAAAGAGAAAACAGATGCACTCCTAACTGCTTCCACTGCACAACTTTGATCCAAAGTAAAAGGAAATGCTGATGAAGAACACGAGCATAGACTAGACAACACATCTTAGAAATATGGTTCAACAGATCCATAAAAGAAAACTCAGAAATTCCTCCGAAACCTGAGTTGCTTAATCAAACTCCATCTCAAGGATCCATCCTTCTACTAACTGAACCACCAGTACCACTCCTGGAATTCTAGTCGATAAGGAAATTCGATTTCCAGATACGGACAAACCTTTAACTTCCCTGAAGACATCTGGACAATCTCCAACAACCCAATAGAACACTCAAACTATCGTAAGTCACTTTTGCGATCAACCTAGCCCAATATCCAAAGAAACTGCTCTCTTTTTACCAATCAGAACAGCTTACGCTAGCCTAGCCAATCCATTGAAGAAACGGATCCACTCTGCTGCTTCTGAACTCCTCCTCCAGAAAAACTACTCAGCCAGAAGACTTCCTGCTAGCACACAGAACACTCCGAGCTGCACTGCTAACACCAATGCCAAAGAATTCTTAATCCAAAGATCTCCGAGAAACTTGGACCTCAAAGAAAACATAACATCCTGCTGAACTCAGCCACAACATCGAAGCAGACTCGCCTCCTTAAACATGTTTCAAAGAAATATCTTCGGAAACATCCATAGTCACTGCATTTCATCACGCATCTACAACTTCCTGAGGTATCAAGACACCATCACTCACTTGCTTCTGCCCAACCGATAGATCCATACCCTACTCATCCAATTCTGCACTTCAAAGATGAACTCCGATTTAGAAGGTTTCCTTCAGAGATCGATGAAATCCTTACCCCTAGCTGCAAAGCTCACTCGAGACGGTATTAGGTCTACAGTCTCGACAGATCCACTTCCAACGTCATCACTCAAACTCCAACCATTGGTAGTTGTGTTACACACACCACTACCTCATCTACCTTTATAACTTATATTAGAGAACCCGAACAGGTAACCCAAATAGGTAGAATAATATATATATATATATATATATATATATATATATATATATATATATATATATATATATATATAAATACAAATACGCTCTCTCAAGATAAACACCACTCCTGAGCCTAGGTATTCGCTCAACCTAGCGCTTGATACCAACTGTGACGATCTAGGCTTTTCAACCATAGACGGCGGGTCACTCGACCGGTAGGCTTTTCAACCATCCCAGCCCCGTCGTGGCTCACAGTGGTACCTCGGGTTTGCTTTTACGGCCAGCCTCTCAACTCGCAACCAACCCTGCAAGGCCTTATACTACCCCCGGGGACATGTAGGGGTAAGAGTCTCCTGTTCGCCACCTAACGCAAAGCGAGAACCCCCTATCATGCTGTAATATAACAAACCCGATCCCGGTCTCACCGAATCCAAAATGTATCTTTTAAGGCCAAGTTGTTTTAGAGTTAAAACAATTCAATTCTATTATCAATATATATACAGATAGATAATTCACAGATTCACAATTGATAATCAACATTATCATCACAACAGATAATCCACATTATCATTATAAACAGATAATCCATATTATCATCCCAATGTAACCAAAACAACCATATCACAGCATTACTTATCTCATTTCTGAGATTCAAACCATTCAAGGCAAACATTATCATCCATTCATACATAAGCAATGATTTAATGATCACTCCATCTATAATTAATTTAAAGAGAATTAATTACCTTATCTCTAATTAATTTAAATTAAATTAAATTAATTACTTCATCATTATAATCCTGCTTAATTTTTCCATTAATTAATCACAAATCAATTAATTAATTACCATCTCATTATTCATTCAATTAATCATTCCTGATTAACAATTTTCTAATTACAATAAGTAATTAGCCTTTAAATTAATTACACAAGTTAATTATACTTAACCCTTTACAATAATTAACTTTTAATTACTTAATCAATTAATTAACTAAAATTAATTGCATCGATCCTTTATTAATTAATTACTTCATTAATCAATTCTAAATTTACATCATTAATTTTATTAATTAATGATTTCTAATTACATTTTTAATTAGTCTCTTTATTTAAATTAATTTCATTAAGTAATTAATCTTTAATTAAACCACATATATTAATCACCGTTGATTAATAAAATCCAGTAATTAACTACCCTTAATTACTTCATTAAATAAATTACTCCTTAATTTATTCTCTAATTAATCCCTTGATTAATTATACAAAGTAATTTAATCCAAATTACTTCCTTTACTAAATCATCTTCCACTAATTACATCCAGTAATTATCAATTAATTACTTCCTTGAGTAATTACAATTCCATTAATTACATTGTAATTATCTATCAAATCATCAAATGATTATTCTAAATTAATTAAACTGAATTAATTAACTTAATATAATCAAATTAAACTCAATTAATTACAGTGAGTAATTAATTCCTTAATTACTTCCATAAGTAAATATACTTAACAATTTACACAAATGATTATCTTTAAATTAATTAATCTAATTAATTATTGAAAATTTATCACATTAATCAATTATTAAATAATCCTTAAGTTAATGACCTTCATTAACTACTCTTTAATTTCTTTCTCAAGAAATTAACTCAGATTAACCATTATTAATTATAATTTAACGAATATTTAATTACCAATTAATTAACCTCTAATTATTTAATTAATTAAGTGTTAACTACAACTTAATTAATCCTTAACTACTTGATTAATTAATCTTTAATCATTAACTAAAATCTAATTAATAATCCTTAATTACGTATTAATTAACCTTAATTAATTAATCTTAGGTTTTAATTAATTCATTTAAAAACTCTTAATTATTTAATTAATCATCCATTATCATTAATTAATTAAATAATTAATTATCCATTTTGATTAACTTAATAATTTAATGAATTACAAATCATTAAAGTTCTATTTATCTATAAGATAAACATTTCTTACTTAATCAAAGCATTTTAAATAATTTGCTTTTAATTTACTTTAAATGTCATTTTAAATTTCATTTCAAATTCAAGATTTTAAAATGAATACAAATTTATTTAAACAAAGTTTAAAAATAATTCAAAACCTTTTTATCTCATATGTTAAAGAAATATCCAATTTATAAAGGAGTTTTAAGAATTTAAACCAAATTCAGTTTAAATTCAAATCAAATTTAAAAATACACTTTTACAACAAATTGTTTAAATCATTTTAAATTTAAAAAATTCCATTTATTCAAACTGGATTACATATTAAATTTGATTCCAAATTACTTGGATTCAAAACTTACTTACATTTTATACTTCATTTTAAATTTCAAATCTTTTACCTATTTTTTATTAAAGTAGTTAAACAATTTAAACAAATGAAATTCAAACCCAAATTCCAGATTTTAAAACTAGATTTAAACTTATTTAAAATTTCTATTTTACAATTTAAACTTCTAGTTTAAATTCAAAACCAAATATACTTTTACACCTTAAAAGATTGTTAAAACCAAATTTAAATTTCAAAATTTAAATTTTTTCAAATCTAAGATTCAAACTACTTGGATTCATATTCAAACTCAAGTTTTAAAACTTAGTTTAAAATTTCAATTTACATTTAAACTTTACTTTAAATTTAAAAAAAAACAGAATAGGTTTCTGTTTTTATTTTAAACCTGTAAACGACATAATATACTCGAGCCAACCCTGACATGACTTCGGGTCCAAATCTACTCTACTTCGAGTTAAAAATCGAATCATCGGAGAATCACTCGAGTATGCTACAGCTGCTACAATCCCAAACTTCATCAGCTAACATCATCAGAACAAAGTGCACCGTGCACATGCACGGTGACTTTGATAGCCTCCGATCAACATCTACCATCATCTCACAACGGCAAGCAACTCCTCATCTTACCTTGATCATTAGATCACTCAAATTCAACTCTAATTTGAATTCGAGTTCAAAATCTAAAACCTAGAATAGGCAAAACCACTTCATCCAAAACCTCTCAACGCCTTGCTTTTGAAGCTCCGACCACCGTTGCCTCTGAAACTCCGACAAAGTCCTCGTCAACCCACCAACTTCCAGTACCCAAGGTATTGTTGAACTCGATCCACTATAAATGCCAAGATGATATATTCCTCCTAACCCAGTAAAACTAGGGTTCTAAACTTCAAATCACAATCACCATCTCCAAAATGAAATACACCATAATCTGATAATTTTCCCATTATCCATGATAACTCCTCCACCTCCAGGAGCACTCTCGACACCTCCAAACATTTGTGGCAACAGGGATGCCTCAAAATACATAATACAGTCAATATAGAAATGTTCTTTGATTATAACATTAAAAGTTGTAATTTTAGGTTTAAAATTCATGATTTTATATGATGTTTCAGATTATAACCCTAAAAACATCGAATCAATGTACTTGAAATTTCACTAATTAATGTTTGATCATCTGTTTATAAGTTCCAGAGATTATGCAGAATTATTTAACTTAAGTATAATTTTCAAACTATAGATTATGATGGAATAAACATATTTTTTTTGAGCCTTAAATCTAAACCAAGATTTAATCAAAAGATAATGGTTTTTTTAAAATCAAGCAGAAGCTTGAAATTTAAGAAGCAGAGATGTAACAGGTAAACAAGCATAGACACACACACACACACACACACACACACAGACACACAGATATATATATTCACAGCAAATTCATAATATATATTCATTTCTAATTAAAAAGCATGCAATCAAATTTCCTACTTAAAATTTTAAAAGTGGAGTTACTCACCTTTTTTAATTAAACGCAGAGAGCTTGATCTTGATGATAAAACTGGAAAGCTTGCTCTCTTTTTTTTCTCTTCTGAAAGCTTTGCCTTGCTTGTGACTTAAAAACTGAAATGCTTGTTTGATTGAGATGATTCAAACTTGACTACAGGTTGCATGCCTGAACTTTGATTATTGGTGGATTCCAGATTGCAGTTGAACAGAAATACAAGCTTTGATAAAAGAGGTTACAGGTTTTAATTGATAACAGAGCTTGATACAGATTTGTTTTGAGGAGATTTCAGGTTTTAGTTTTGCATTTGAAAATTTTACAGGCTTAAAGAATCACTGCATATTGGTTTTGAATTTGGTTTAAGGACTGAGAATAATGTTTCTGGGTTGCATTTTGATATGAGATTTGGAAAATTTTGGCAGGTTTTGGAATTTGATTAGCTTTGTTTTCAATTTTGGTTTGAGAGGAGTTTCAGGTTTGATAAACGATTTCTGGTTTTGGTTTGAATTTGAAAATATGAAATGAACAAAGAAAATGGAAGGAGAAAAGAATATAGGTTTATATAGATTTGAATTAGGATTTATTAAAATTAAAGAAAAATAAAATGGAACCATGACACTTGTCTCAAATATTAACACTTGTTAATTTCCTTGTTTGTTCACTTAACACATATATTTAGCATGCATAAGAATTCAATACATGTAATTATTTATTTTCATTTGTTTTTAAAATTATTTAAAAGCTTTTAAATTGAATTTCCTAATTGATGCATATATTTTAAATGCCTTTCTAATATATATACATATAACCTTTTCAAAACAAACAAAATGAAAATCCATTAGATTTTAAATAAAATCACATGAAAATATATTAAATTCATTTTTAAATGTTAATATAACCTTTGTATTTATTTACTATTAAATAAACACTTTCTAACTTTATATAAACAAAGTTCTTTAAAGAAAACAATATAAAACAATTTTTTTTAAATAAAAACTTTATTCATATATTTCATATCAAAGTCAAATAAAACAATTATCTTTAAAAGATTCAAAATCTAAATCCAGATTCAAATTCACGTTTTACTTTTGAAATCAAATTTAAAAAAAATCAAGTCAAACATTTATATTTTTAAACGAACACATTATTAAGTTTAAAATTGATTATTCCACTTAAAACCAACTTAATACATATATACAATTTTAAACAATTCTTATTAAATTTGAAAATAACAAGTCTATTTAAAATCAAATAAATTAACACACTTTAAATAATTATTCTTATTTAAAACCAATCTATAACCATAATTAGGACATCATATTATTATTAATTGGTTATTTATTTTTGAAACCATATAGTTATTTATTAAATGGCTTTGAAAAGCTTATATTAAATAAAAACAAATTTCAAATTTACCAAAAATAGTAGAATTAGAAAATAAGAGTTATTTATTAAATTTAAAACAAGGCTTATCCATTTACAATATATACACATCCTATATATATTATAAATAGAAAACAATTTATTAGCTCTTAAAAGATAAAATCTATCAATTAAATATTTATTCAATTAGATTATTAAATTAAATTCAATTTTTATTATAAAGATTATCAAATCAATTTAAATTTTTAAAACTGATTATTAAATTGATATTGCCAAAAATTCCGGGATATCACATCATAACTTTACCAAATTTTTATATAAATTTCCAAATTAATTTAGCTTAAAAATCAGGAATGTTACGATTCCATTCCACGAATAAAATGGATTTGAAGATGTCATTGCTTTTCTAGGAGTTTTAACAACATTCCTAATTTAATTACTTTTTATTGAAATATTGAACTCTTAATAATCTTGATACGCGTGAGTCTTCAATCTTGATTTCTTCAGTCTTGAATCTCTATACTGTACAGTATTCATTCTTGGTACCTACATGGTTAAATCCTGCATATACATATGTATCTAAACAATAATGTTAGTATTTATATTTTATAATCTTATTCTAAGGCTGTTGTCATCAAAACCAACTTCTCAGGGACTAAATATCTCCCCCTTTTGGATGATGACAACCTTTGTTTATAAAATATTACTTCTATCCTAATAACTATACTAATAAATCCCCCTAAAATTAATAACTCCCCCTTAATCTATGCATAATTATCCTATTTTATACTTCTCCCCCTTTGTCATCAACAAAAAACTAACTCCAAACTATATAACTCGCCCTTAATCTAATACTATATGACATATGATTATAATGATAGTGTCATCATACATAATCAACACTTAATTCTAAAATTAAAACTTAGTCCTTAATTACTAACTATCCTAACTAAGAATGCATATATGATAATACTTATAATAGTGATAATGGGAGAATTCAAATATAACAACACATATCATTTATTAAATATATATTGTTATATTTACATTTGCGTAGAGAACATAAGTAAGATCATATAACGATAAAAAAAAGAGAAAAGAAACTAACGTGTGTCCTTGAAAATGAGAGATCTATGAACCGAGCAATTTGGGTAGTGGAAACAAAAATTTCCACGTTGTTCGAATAGATTTCCATCCTTGTTAAAACACACTTCGCCAACGCAAATAACTTTGTCGTCATCTTCAGCGTGCTCTTCTTCCATGAGGGCTTCTTCTTCTTCTTCCTCGCTGTCCTCTTGCACTTGATCACCTGAAGATTCTTCATCAATCAAGATGGATTGGCGTGATTGTCCATTAGAAACTTTAGCAAGTTTCTAAGGATTTTGCCTTGCTGTTCTTGTTCTTTTGCCATTCTGATTTGCACTACTTGAATTTCAGTCATTAGTTGCAGTGCATCCTTCAAGGAATCCTCCATTTTTATCACTCATGCAAGCGTAGTTCGTTAAAATGGTCCAGTAGAAGGAGAATGGAACGAAAAGGTTGAATTTTTATTTGATTTGGAGGAGGAGACCATTGTTTTATTGTTTTCAAAAGTTAGATTAGAGAAAGGATAGAAAGAATGAACAAAATTTCGAAATAAGAAGAATATATAACCAATCATTTGAATTTTGGTAGGAAAATTTCAAAAGAAAAAAAACGTAATATGTCGACAGGGGTAAGGGAGGGTTGTCGACATGGTACCTATATTTTTACTATTTGATTTATTTTAATTTAATTTTTAATTATACTTTATTATTTATATTCTGTATTTCAGTTATTGAACAAATACCTAATTCTCTTCTTAATTTAGTAAATACAGATTCATTTAAGGGTTTTGTTAAGATATCAGCAATTTGGTTCTCGAAATTGATATAATCGAGAGTAATTACTTCCTTACTTATATTATCTCTGCGAAAATGACGTCTGATATCAATATATTTAGTTCGAGCATGATGAGTAGGATTTTTGGATAAATTTATTACACTAGTATTATCACAATAAATTGGTGATTTTGAGATATTTAAACCAAAATCTTTTAAAGTTCGTTACATATATATTACTTGAGAACAAGCCAAAGCAACAGAAATATATTCTGCTTTGGTTGTTGATAAAGAAACTATGTTTTGCTTTTTACTAAACCAGGAAATTAGAGAATGCCCCAAAAAGTGACAAGTTCCACTTGTACCTTTTCAGTCTGATTTACAACCAGCATAATCAGCATCACAGTAAGATATTAATTCAAAAGAATTATTTTTAGGATAAAATAAGCCATCATCAAAGGTGTATTTAACATATCTTATGATACGTTTTACAGTTTTTATGTGGGTCTCTTTAGTTTGGGATTGATATCTTGCATAGAGACAAACACTACGTATGATATCAGGGCTACTAGCAGTGATATAGAGTAGTGATCCAATCATTCCTCTTTATAATTTTTGATCTACATCTTTCAAAAGATCTTCTTTACTTAGGTACTCATTGATTGCCATGGGAGTGGGTTTTCCACTTGCACTAGTCAAATCAAATTTACTAACTAGGTCTTTAGCATATTTTTCTTGACTGATAAAGATACCATTATCTAATTGTTTTATTTGCAATCCTGGAAAGAAGTTTAATTCACCCATATGACTCATCTCAAACTCTTTTGTCATTATTTCAGAAAATTCTTTATTCATTTCAAAATTAGTTGATCCGAAAATGATATCATCTATGTAAACTTGTACCAGTTGAATATTATTTTTATTTAAATAAAAAGAGTATTATCTACTTTACCAATTTCAAAGTCTGATTGTAATAAGTAAGATCTTAGTCTATCATACCAGGCTCTAGGAGCTTGTTTTAGACCACATAGAGCCTTTTTAAGTTTGTAAACATGATTTGGTAATTTTTCATTTTCAAAAAGTGGTGGTTGTTCAACATATACTTCCGCTTTTACGAATCCATTTAAAAGGCAATTTTAATATCCATTTTAAATAATTTGAAATTATTATGATTTGCAAAAGCAAGTAGATTCCTAATGGCTTCTAATCTTGCATGGGAGCAAAGGTTTCATCAAAATCTATTCCTTCTTCTTGACAATAACCTTGAGCGACTAACGGGTTTTATTTCTACCAACCTCTCCTTGTTTATTCATTTTATTTTTATAAACCTATTTAGTTCCAATTATAGTTTTATTTTCAGGTCTAGGAACAAATTCCCAAACGTCATTTCTAATGAATTGATTTAGTTCTTCTTGCATAGCCAAAATCCATAAATCATCAGTTGATGCTTCTTTTGTCTTTTTGGATTCAATAGTTTATATAAAGGCTACATTGCTCATTTTACTTAGTTGATTTCTAGTTGTAACAATAGATTGCATATCTCCTAGTATATTTTCTATAGGACGATCTTTTAAAAGTTTAATCTTTTCATTGGGATGATTAATTTCATTATTAGTTTCAGTTGACGCTTGATTTTGAGTGATTAAATCCTCTTCCTCATTTGTATCTTCAAAATTTTTGAAACTTTCATCGAATGAAACATGCATTGTTTCTTCCATGGTGTTAGTTCTTAAATTAAGTACTCTGTATGCTTTACTTTTATTAGAATATCCGATAAAGATAACTTTGTCGGATTTAGGATCAAATTTATCTAAGTTATCTTTTGTATTCAAAATAAAAAATTTACTTCCAAAAATTCTAAAATAAGATACCTTAGATTTATTTGGGTGAAGAAGTTCATAAGATGTCTTATCAGTTAAAAGTCTAATTAAAATTCTATTTAAAATATAACAGCGGTAGCAACTGCTTCTGCCCAAAAATATTTTGGTAGTTTACTATCTAAAAGCATAGTTCTCGCACACTCTTGAATCGTTCTATTTTTACGATCTACTACTCCATTTTGTTGTGGAGTTCTTGAAAATGAAAATTTGTGAGTTATTCCCTTTTTATTGTAGAATTCCTCAAACTTTTCATTTTCAAATTCACCACCGTGATCACTACGGATGGTTATATTTTTTTACGGAAAGTTGATTTTGAATCCTTTTTGTAAAGTTCTTAAAACATTCAAAAGTATCACTTTAATGTTTCAAAAATATTTTCCATGTAAATCTAGAATAATCATCTACAATTACAAAAACATATTTATTATGATTTATTGGCTGAATTTGAAATCATATCATTTAATTTATAGGAATTTTTTTTAAGTTTTCCTAATTGACATGCATCACATAAACTATCTACTTTAAAATTCATCTTAGGGAGACTTCTTACTAGATCATGTTTTGGCAATCTAGATAAGAGTTTGAAATTCAAATGCCCAATTCTCTTATGCCAAATCTAAGGGTCACTTGTATTTGCCAAAAGACGCAGGTTGTCATTTGAAACTTTTATACTAAGAATATAAATATTGTTTTTCCTAATTCCCTCAAATATTATGGTTGAATTATTATTTTCAATGTGACACCTATCTTTTTCAAATTTAATTTTATATCCTTTATCGCAAAGTTGACTAAAATTTAGCAGATTATGTTTCAGATTCTTAACTAGCAAAACATTAGTAATAATAGGAGTTTTAGAGTTACCGACTTTGTCGATGCCAATCACATATCCTTTTGAGTTATCTCCAAAGTTAACCAGTCCTCTGTCCTTGTATATTATATCATTCAGCATATATGGATTACCAGTCATGTGTCCAGAGCATCCACTATGGAGTATCCATTTATTCTCTTTGATCTGCACAATTTGTCCATTGTGGATTGATTCCCGAACACCCATAAAACATGTTTCCTGCACATCATACGATTTTGGTAGACAACTTGAATTTGAATATTGATTATATGCAGACTCAACAGACAATGATGATCTGAATATTTCTAAACTAGTATTAACAAGTTTTTTTAAACATAGCCATTTTAAAAGCTTTTTCAAATCATATTATGAAACTTTGAAAACCTTGCTCTGATACCAAATGTAAGGAATGCGGATTACGGATCTTAAGGCTAGAATTAACATTAGAGGGGGGGTGAATAGTGTTTTAAGGAATTACTAATTCTGTTTGAGTTTATATTAATTTGAACACAAATGTATGCAATATTCAAACACAGATATGATCACAGAATCAAACACAGATGCAAATATAAAGTAAAAGCAATAAATGAAAGAACACACTGGATTTTATACTAGTTCGGAGTTACCCTACATCCAGTCCCGCAACACAAGTACGGATTTCCTTTCAAAATCAATTTTTACAATTACACCCTCGATTTCAAGGCCACAAGGTACACCACTCCCGATTTACAATCCTTTGGGTAGAGATACTTGATTTTACGGGTAACAAGTTCAACCAATCGATTTCCCAGGCTATAATCACACCTTTTCTCGCTTGATTGATTTTACAGGTTACAATCTGTAACATCCCGCCTTTTTGCACACTTTAAACCGACACACGTGCCAATTCAAAGCATACGCAAGGGCGGATTGTTATGGGGTAAATAAGAAAAACAGAGAAGAAATAAAACAAAAACAGAATCTCACAGCGGAAGGATAAAATATAATAACAAATATACAGTTCATAAACAGTTTACAAAAGCTTGATTCTTCTTTTACAATAAATATCAGAGTTACACATACCAATACAAGCAATGCAGCGGAATAGAAAGAGTGTGGTGTAATACTATATATAACATAATACTTATTCTTCGTCTTCGTCCTCCAAAGCTAAAATCTGCTATCCTGAAATGCTCGGACTGACCCGAGCGAATTTGAATAGACAAAAACACCCGAGTCAGACTAGAATATCTTATGTGAGTTAAATAAACAGAATATAAATATGAGTACAGTAACTCAAGAGATGTTCGGGATTTACATCTCCTAAGGATCCGTTAAACTATTTACTATGTAGTATATTGCGCTATTATAATAGTGTCTATTTATAAAATAAACTTACTTTTAAATAGCGTTAAGGCTTTACATTTTCCACCTTAACACGTAATAGTCCCAGTAGTCCGTCCAATATCATAGCCCCTCCTGATCGGGAAGCCACTAGAGGATACCACACGGGCTACGGGAGAAAACCAAACACGTACAAGGCGCGATATGGTAGGTGACACGGCACAACTAGGCAATGCCAGGGTAGATATACCAATTGCTATCCAGGCTGGTGGAAACGCGTAGCCGCAGTTACCGCCCACCTCGGACTAACTCCCCAAAATCAAAATATAGAAGTGGCCACTGAATCAAATCCAAGTCAAATTATAATATCGAAGAGGAGCGTCCGATCAGAGGAATGACCTCATTGGCCTGAGAATCGCTCCTGTTTTAGCCACCTTATGCCAACTCACGGGAGTTGGGTCCACGTATTTACCTTACAGGAAACGTCGCCACCACCTACTTCATTCTGGAATCTCCACCGCGTACACGGTTAGTCAAAGTGGTTTTCGGTATCGACAGAGAGTATGTCCATATCCGATCCCGGTCTCTTTGCCAACCAATCGTTATTATAACACCGCGGTCATTTAAAAATAGTTTATACTTTTAAAACCAGAATATAATCCATTTCAAACCGTAATATTACGATATCATTTCTTCTTTTAAAACCCAAAACAATATGATATCGTTTATCCCAAATAAAATTATTCCTTTCCAAAAAATTATGTCACTTTTTATTATTTAATATCCCATGTAACCAATATTCTGTTTGTAACTTTCAACATAATTCTTCGAAAATCCATAGCATTTTAAAACCATTATTTTCAAAACTAAATGGTTTGGATATTCAACGGTATGCGAATTAAAAAAAAAGTTTAACTTTACTGTTGCTTTATAAAGAAATAAATTACATGGCTTTCCAAATATTTCTTCTTTTAAAGTTAAACCAAAATCCAAAATATTACTTCAAGTCGCAAACCATTTCAATTTTATATATATTTATATCCATTTTGGAGCATTAATATTTCAACTAAAGTTGGATTTTTATCCTTTCAAAAATCAATATTCTATTAATTAATCTTGACCATTCACATAAAATCCATAATTAATAAGACTTCAATTTCTAGTAATATATATATATATATATATTTCCAAATTCAACTTTTACTAGAATATTCATTTCAAAATATTTTGGGAAAAAAATCCAATTATAAATATCATATCTTTAAAATTTCCAACTTAATATTTAAACATAGGATATAATCATCAAACTCCATTTTCTTAATTTTCTTCCATTTTTAATAAAGAAATTTATTCACCTTTTAATTTCAAAATTTCAACTTCATATGCATATAACTATGGAAGAAAACATTTATTCAGTATAAAATTTAAGATTTTTATAAACCGTATTCCATCCAAACCATAGAAATCACATTAAAAATAGTTATATATAGACCACGGTGTCTGTATATAGTTTTATATCCTATGGTCAAGTGATACGGATATTTATCATTTCAATCCGCAATTTAAAAAAATAAAACTGCGGTTGTATATCATTTCAAACCGCAATCCCGAATGAAATGAAAAATGCATACTAACTTGCAGTTTAATGATATCAAATAAAACATCCCTTCAATAACACATCCATCATCCAATCACAAACATCAAGCAATATCAATCAATAACAATTATATATATGATCATATATAACAGGTGATAACTGGCAGTTTATTCAAATTAAATTTTTCAACTATTAATCTAACAATTTACATTCAGTGATAATTGACATAACTGTTAACTAGCAGTTCATATGCAACCAAAAATTTCTAACAGCCAATTAACACGCAATAAATCAATTAAATTAACAGTTACATTCAATAAAATGCAATTCAACAGATATGAATGAAATAACATGCCAAAAGCTCATAAATAAATTTCTATTCATTTCTAAAATTTATTTAACAAACATAAAAGCTTCTAGTAGTTGTGAGTGGGTTAAAACATTCACCTTTTGAATTTAAATTGAATTCAAATCCAATTTAAACCCAAAAATTGGACAGTCTCCAAATTCATCCAAACCAGTGCCAAAACGTCAGAAATTCCGATACGATCCCAGCAAAACAAACCGCGCGTGAATCCGAGCTCGTATGCAAAAGTTATGAAAATTTGAAAAATGAAAAATTCTGGTCCTGGGTCAACTTCGGGTTCGACTTCGGGGCGCCGCCTCATTTCCCCGATGCTTGCTTGGAGTTTTCGCCAAAACGACCCGGAGCGACCCGAGTCATTTTCTTCCTGACCCGAAGTTGCTCTAGGGTTTTCTCCTCTGAAACCCGAAGCGCGACCAGAAGCTGCTGCAGATCCACAAATTTTTTTTTTTTTTTTTTTTTTTTTTTTTGAAATAAAATTTTGGAATTTGGGAATTAGGTTTTCTGCCATTGGAATGAGGAGTTGAGAAGGAGATGTACGTATAGAAAAATGAAAATAAGGAGTGGCTAGGGTTTATAATCGCAAATATATAGACAGATAAAAGAAGGTTAGGTGGGTACGGATAACGAACGTGCTAAACGATAGTTGGCCCAAAAAGCCCGTTCTGCCTCCGGAGTCGAATTTGTTAAAACTATATATCCAAATAGGTGTTTCAAAATATTCTGAACGCGATGGAAAAAGTTTCGCGGCCAAATTCGATCGTATGAAGAAGTTATGCTAAAAAAATAAAAATTTCAAATTGATTTCAAAATGCGTAAATTTCAAGGCGTTTCGAGTCCGTACGATCAAACGACAAGTCCGATCGCAACGAAACTTGAAACATTATTATAATTCACCGTTACGGATCCGATGAAACTAGTTTCGTCGAAATCCGAGTCCGTGACAAAAATGGCTATTTTTAATATTTATTAAATAAATTAAAATAAATCATAAAATCCAAATTTTCTTTCAACTTTAAATATTGGCCAAATTTCATTACTTATATAATCCAATCAATTCCAAATAATTTAGCAAGCTTGGATGTGAATTAAAATTTATAAGTATATAAATTTCGCAGTGTTAACCTCTGCGTTTTCTTATTATTTGGGAATTATAAATTTTATTCGCAAAACCCAATTATTTAATCATATACTTATACTCTCATCTTAAATCTAATTATATAAATAACTTGATTTCTATTATCCAACTCAAAATATATCAATTATTCTCCAACTACATAGTTAACGTTTCTTTTATATATCACTGTGGTAATATTTCAAAATGTTCATCTTTTGTTTGCATAAATTACTGTATTTAGATAAAATTATAATTTTGGTAACTTATCACATAAATAACTTAAAACCTCAACTAATACATTCCACCTTTGTTTCATCTTATTCATTCACTCATCAATATTCCGTACTAACTACAAAATTTAGTGTATTCCTTTAAATTGATCAAAATAAGACTTATCAACTAATAGAAAGATTTACGTACAAAATTTATTGTCATACATCTAATTTACAAGCCTATACTTAATTATTATCCTACAATACGTTTTACGTTACTATAATGTTCATTCTTCCGTTCCTACGTTTCTATAAATTTATTCCTTTATAATTTATTTAACGCAACACTTAATCTACACCTATTGCGATGTTTCAAATTTACTTGAATGAACAATTTCTTTACTTAAAATAGTTGTTGTAAACTCTTAATTCCACATTTATAAGTGTATTATTATTTTCACTCAAATATTATACATATATATAGAGTATTGGGTTTTTATTTAATCATCATTTATCATATATATTAATTAATTAAATTCAATACTTAAGTCTGACTAAATTTATTCCCCAAATACACATTTACATTTCTCAACCAATAAATATAACCAATCAAATTCTCATTTTATTGAACCTTGGTCAATTCCACACGTTAATTTTACTTAAAGTCTCAATTAATTAATTTACCTCGGTTTCATTACCTTATTACCTTATATGCATAATTGACATGGTTATATCTTCCATTACATCAATAATTTATCATTTCATTTCTATGCAATATATACTCATCTTATTCCATTTATTTGGTTACTGCATTGAAATCTATTTATTAACCAATACTAACGTTATTATCATAAAAAAAAAATTTTGATTCCCAATTTTATTCAATACTTAGAACAAAAATTTTCACATTAAATCAAATCCTTCTATTCAAACCAAGTATCATGCTATGATAATATTTTACGTTGGTTACACTGAAAAAAATCAACTTTTTATCGTTATCAATTAAACATACATTAATTGCACAAATTAAAGGAATTAATTGACATTTATCAAATTAAATTTTTCATACATCAATCTATTTCATCTAAATCCTTACCTATGAATATTGCAACCTTTAATTCCATTAAATACCAATTAACCCAAATTATTTCATTTATTCTAAGTCATATCACTAAAATAATTCATCATAATAAACTTAAAATCTATACGTTTATTAATTTATTTCTATTTGTCTTATGTTAAATTCTAAATTTAGTAAGACAACCTAAAGTACTCCACTCAATCGACAGTCCCTTTCAATTGTTAATACGTACTTAAATTTCTACAGTTGCCTTCCATCTGCACTTCCGTTACTATGATAAAAATTAGTAACGTTTATGCCATCAATCCATCATAATTACTTACCCTTAATTGAGTTTGATTTCCAAATAAATTTGCTGACCCTTAATTAGACAATTTATAAAAGTTTGTCATCATACCTATAGTTCTACGCTTATGCTATGTCTTAAATTTCAATAAATTTATAAATTTTGAGATGTTCATTAGGGTTTACAAATTTATTGACTTGCAATAACAGGGTTTCTTAATCTATTCAATTTATCGTTCACAATCTTTTATTGCATTAAATTGGTTTAATATTCCCATATTAAATTTTATGTACAGGTAAGAATTTTTCTTTCTTTCTCTACTTAATTCATTTGAATTTTATTCAAATGTCTTTAAATAGGTTTCTAAGTCACTTCTATATAATTTATTCTAGCCTTCATTTTAATACTTATCTACCACCTTTATTCTTTCAACTAAAATAAATTACAAAATCCTATTAAACAAACAATTTTAAATGGTCGAACTTAACGGGTCGTTACACTCTCCCCCACTCAAAACTTTTCGTCCCCGAAAAGGGAAAGGAAGGGAGAAGGAAGAATAAAACAGTATATCTAATTTCAAATATTAACTTATAACAATAATTTACTAAATTAATTTCCTTTAATGAAATACACTTGTTTTATAATCATTATGTCTTTTAATACTTGAACTATTAAAGTTGGAAAAATATCTTTAACCAAATTCTAAGTCCAAAATTTACGAAAATTTTTGGCAGAGTCTCCTTTGTACGGAGGGACTCTGGAGAAAATATAATATCCAAATATACAAATATATTACATATATTATCCAAAATAAAATATCCCAACACGGAAAAATATATAAAATAGCGCTTTATACGTAATCCGGAAACGTACCTATTTGTCGGGCAATACGCTTATTATTTTGGAACCAAAAGCAGTAGCAGTTGCTTCCAACCCCTATATTCACTTATAAAATCTAAAAGTTAAATATCTATATTACAGTGAAATGTTTGGGTAGATTCAATCATTCATATCCAAATCAAATGCAACAACCATACATTTTAACAAACGGCACACACCACAAACCACAATCATTCAATCAACAACCGTTAGTTGTTCGGGTTCAAATTATGAAATTTTACGGAGTGAGAAATAACTATCAAGTGCATCCGTTACTCAACAGTCTTAGATGGAATAGAGATAGATTATTGTTCCTCCAACAACTCCAAAATTCCTTACCCAACAACCATACATCAACCAAACAATTCAAATCAACACCACAATAGCTTATTATACATTTATTTCATGCTTCAGTGGTTTTATTTTCTTTCTTTCATTTATGGAGGGATTTCTTTGTTTCTTACAATTTTCATTTTCCATTTGTTACAAAATTCATTATATTGTATTCCAATTTATTGACTAAGGTTTATATCATCTATTTATACTACTTACCCTTTCTTATATAGTAAAATTTCCAATTTAACTTAAGTTTATACAATTAATTCTCATTTATAACAGCAAATTTATTGAATACCTTAATTACCTCAAGCTTCACTTATAAGATTTCCCCTTACATTTTCTTACTAACATTGCAACTTTTATTATATGGTAAGTTATGTATGTTTAAGAATGCAAGTGAAAATTTACAAGTTTCTTCTCAATTCCTTTTTATTTATTAATGGTTCAATAAATATATATTCGTTTTATAAATTACAATTTCAACTTACCCTTAATTTCATTCCTTTATTTAATGTTTACGTTTTATTATATTTAATTACAGTAACCCTCTACTTACACTTAAATTATTAACCTTAAAACCTCCATTTTTATAAATAAAGGATCTTATTAATTCATTATCTAGGGTTTACAGACATTTATTTATATTACCTACTTTTTATTATATTACTAGTAGCATTTTAAAACATACTTAAGTTTATAACCGTACACATCAATCTTTATTTATTAAAGAATTTCATTTTATTTACTTAAGTTAAAATCACCTATTAATAATACTCACCTTTAATTTGGGTAAAATTTCAATTATCACTTAAGTTTATACCAATAAATTCTTATTATAACAGTAATTTATTGAATACTTCATTTTTCCTAAATTCCTACTTGTAAAATATTCAATTCCAGTTTCTCATTTAACACTTCAACTTTTATATTTGGGTAAGTTATTTATGTTAAGGAAATTGCAATTGAACTTATACAAGTTTAATCTCCATTCTTTTAATTAAATTTAATGTTTATTCATATTACCCTTTGTCTCATATGTATGCAAATTCCTCTTTATAGCTTTGCAGTTATTCTCTTATTTCAATTAGAGGTTTCAATTCATTCATTCTTCAATAAATCTTTTCCATTATTTATCAGTTAAAAACTTTTACTTCCCTTATCCCTAGCATTAACTTTCTTACTTAATATTTCACTAACAAAGTTTAAACAATTAATTAACGGAAAAATTTAGAATTAAATACCGGGTCAAATTTTAATCTATTTCAAAATAATAGATAAATAAGTTCTTACAACTTTTATATCTCTAATTATATTTAGAACAATAAAAGAAAATTTTTAGAAAATTTCAAAAATAAATCTGCAGTAGAATTACTACAGTGGCATTTCCCCTTCGAAACTCGAAAATGAAAGTCGATGATGCGGCCGTCATCACCGAATTTATTTTCCAGCGACAGAGAGGAAAGTACAGAATTTAATTCTTTTCCAAAATCTTCTTTAAAACAATTCTTCCAATTTATACGAAATATTTATATAAGAAAATACTTATAAACCAAATCAATAAATTTCACAAATTCTTTTAAAGCAAATTTTCAAAAATCCCGGACTTAAGTTCTAAATCTCCAAATTTGGTTTATTATAATTTCACTTAGCTTCAGTTATTATAAATATTTTTATTGCCTAACATCCAATCTATAGCAACCAAATATATATATATATCTTTATAAAACTATTTTTATATATAGAAATATAATAGGCAAATTATTTCATTCACCTATATTAAAAACAAATATTATGTCGGTCTGTCCTATTAAGTGTTTAGAAATCCCTATTGATGACATAGCGTCCCATGCATCAACCAGAATTTATAAATACAAAGCGGAACAGATTAACACAATATTAAAATCTTTTTATTAATACTAACAAGTACGCTCTCTCTTATATATATACTCAGCGACTCCCATAGGATATTTCTACCCTATTAACAAAGAGTCAAACCCCACAAAGCCAAGGTTTATCGCTAAACCAAAGCTCTGATACCAACTGTAACATCCCGCCTTTTTGCACACTTTAAACCGACACACGTGCCAATTCAAAGCATACGCAAGGGCGGATTGTTATGGGGTAAATAAGAAAAACAGAGAAGAAATAAAACAAAAACAGAATCTCACAGCGGAAGGATAAAATATAATAACAAATATACAGTTCATAAACAGTTTACAAAAGCTTGATTCTTCTTTTACAATAAATATCAGAGTTACACATACCAATACAAGCAATGCAGCGGAATAGAAAGAGTGTGGTGTAATACTATATATAACATAATACTTATTCTTCGTCTTCGTCCTCCAAAGCTAAAATCTGCTATCCTGAAATGCTCGGACTGACCCGAGCGAATTTGAATAGACAAAAACACCCGAGTCAGACTAGAATATCTTATGTGAGTTAAATAAACAGAATATAAATATGAGTACAGTAACTCAAGAGATGTTCGGGATTTACATCTCCTAAGGATCCGTTAAACTATTTACTATGTAGTATATTGCGCTATTATAATAGTGTCTATTTATAAAATAAACTTACTTTTAAATAGCGTTAAGGCTTTACATTTTCCACCTTAACACGTAATAGTCCCAGTAGTCCGTCCAATATCATAGCCCCTCCTGATCGGGAAGCCACTAGAGGATACCACACGGGCTACGGGAGAAAACCAAACACGTACAAGGCGCGATATGGTAGGTGACACGGCACAACTAGGCAATGCCAGGGTAGATATACCAATTGCTATCCAGGCTGGTGGAAACGCGTAGCCGCAGTTACCGCCCACCTCGGACTAACTCCCCAAAATCAAAATATAGAAGTGGCCACTGAATCAAATCCAAGTCAAATTATAATATCGAAGAGGAGCGTCCGATCAGAGGAATGACCTCATTGGCCTGAGAATCGCTCCTGTTTTAGCCACCTTATGCCAACTCACGGGAGTTGGGTCCACGTATTTACCTTACAGGAAACGTCGCCACCACCTACTTCATTCTGGAATCTCCACCGCGTACACGGTTAGTCAAAGTGGTTTTCGGTATCGACAGAGAGTATGTCCATATCCGATCCCGGTCTCTTTGCCAACCAATCGTTATTATAACACCGCGGTCATTTAAAAATAGTTTATACTTTTAAAACCAGAATATAATCCATTTCAAACCGTAATATTACGATATCATTTCTTCTTTTAAAACCCAAAACAATATGATATCGTTTATCCCAAATAAAATTATTCCTTTCCAAAAAATTATGTCACTTTTTATTATTTAATATCCCATGTAACCAATATTCTGTTTGTAACTTTCAACATAATTCTTCGAAAATCCATAGCATTTTAAAACCATTATTTTCAAAACTAAATGGTTTGGATATTCAACGGTATGCGAATTAAAAAAAAAGTTTAACTTTACTGTTGCTTTATAAAGAAATAAATTACATGGCTTTCCAAATATTTCTTCTTTTAAAGTTAAACCAAAATCCAAAATATTACTTCAAGTCGCAAACCATTTCAATTTTATATATATTTATATCCATTTTGGAGCATTAATATTTCAACTAAAGTTGGATTTTTATCCTTTCAAAAATCAATATTCTATTAATTAATCTTGACCATTCACATAAAATCCATAATTAATAAGACTTCAATTTCTAGTAAAATATATATATATATATATTTCCAAATTCAATTTTTACTAGAATATTCATTTCAAAATATTTTGGGAAAAAAATCCAATTATAAATATCATATCTTTAAAATTTCCAACTTAATATTTAAACATAGGATATAATCATCAAACTCCATTTTCTTAATTTTCTTCCATTTTTAATAAAGAAATTTATTCACCTTTTAATTTCAAAATTTCAACTTCATATGCATATAACTATGGAAGAAAACATTTATTCAGTATAAAATTTAAGATTTTTATAAACCGTATTCCATCCAAACCATAGAAATCACATTAAAAATAGTTATATATAGACCACGGTGTCTGTATATAGTTTTATATCCTATGGTCAAGTGATACGGATATTTATCATTTCAATCCGCAATTTAAAAAAATAAAACTGCGGTTGTATATCATTTCAAACCGCAATCCTGAATGAAATGAAAAATGCATACTAACTTGCAGTTTAATGATATCAAATAAAACATCCCTTCAATAACACATCCATCATCCAATCACAAACATCAAGCAATATCAATCAATAACAATTATATATATGATCATATATAACAGGTGATAACTGGCAGTTTATTCAAATTAAATTTTTCAACTATTAATCTAACAATTTACATTCAGTGATAATTGACATAACTGTTAACTAGCAGTTCATATGCAACCAAAAATTTCTAACAGCCAATTAACACGCAATAAATCAATTAAATTAACAGTTACATTCAATAAAATGCAATTCAACAGATATGAATGAAATAACATGCCAAAAGCTCATAAATAAATTTCTATTCATTTCTAAAATTTATTTAACAAACATAAAAGCTTCTAGTAGTTGTGAGTGGGTTAAAACATTCACCTTTTGAATTTAAATTGAATTCAAATCCAATTTAAACCCAAAAATTGGACAGTCTCCAAATTCATCCAAACCAGTGCCAAAACGTCAGAAATTCCGATACGATCCCAGCAAAACAAACCGCGCGTGAATCCGAGCTCGTATGCAAAAGTTATGAAAATTTGAAAAATGAAAAATTCTGGTCCTGGGTCAACTTCGGGTTCGACTTCGGGGCGCCGCCTCATTTCCCCGATGCTTGCTTGGAGTTTTCGCCAAAACGACCCGGAGCGACCCGAGTCATTTTCTTCCTGACCCGAAGTTGCTCTAGGGTTTTCTCCTCTGAAACCCGAAGCGCGACCAGAAGCTGCTGCAGATCCACAAATTTTTTTTTTTTTTTTTTTTTTTTTTTTTGAAATAAAATTTTGGAATTTGGGAATTAGGTTTTCTGCCATTGGAATGAGGAGTTGAGAAGGAGATGTACGTATAGAAAAATGAAAATAAGGAGTGGCTAGGGTTTATAATCGCAAATATATAGACAGATAAAAGAAGGTTAGGTGGGTACGGATAACGAACGTGCTAAACGATAGTTGGCCCAAAAAGCCCGTTCTGCCTCCGGAGTCGAATTTGTTAAAACTATATATCCAAATAGGTGTTTCAAAATATTCTGAACGCGATGGAAAAAGTTTCGCGGCCAAATTCGATCGTATGAAGAAGTTATGCTAAAAAAATAAAAATTTCAAATTGATTTCAAAATGCGTAAATTTCAAGGCGTTTCGAGTCCGTACGATCAAACGACAAGTCCGATCGCAACGAAACTTGAAACATTATTATAATTCACCGTTACGGATCCGATGAAACTAGTTTCGTCGAAATCCGAGTCCGTGACAAAAATGGCTATTTTTAATATTTATTAAATAAATTAAAATAAATCATAAAATCCAAATTTTCTTTCAACTTTAAATATTGGCCAAATTTCATTACTTATATAATCCAATCAATTCCAAATAATTTAGCAAGCTTGGATGTGAATTAAAATTTATAAGTATATAAATTTCGCAGTGTTAACCTCTGCGTTTTCTTATTATTTGGGAATTATAAATTTTATTCGCAAAACCCAATTATTTAATCATATACTTATACTCTCATCTTAAATCTAATTATATAAATAACTTGATTTCTATTATCCAACTCAAAATATATCAATTATTCTCCAACTACGTAGTTAACGTTTCTTTTATATATCACTGTGGTAATATTTCAAAATGTTCATCTTTTGTTTGCATAAATTACTGTATTTAGATAAAATTATAATTTTGGTAACTTATCACATAAATAACTTAAAACCTCAACTAATACATTCCACCTTTGTTTCATCTTATTCATTCACTCATCAATATTCCGTACTAACTACAAAATTTAGTGTATTCCTTTAAATTGATCAAAATAAGACTTATCAACTAATAGAAAGATTTACGTACAAAATTTATTGTCATACATCTAATTTACAAGCCTATACTTAATTATTATCCTACAATACGTTTTACGTTACTATAATGTTCATTCTTCCGTTCCTACGTTTCTATAAATTTATTCCTTTATAATTTATTTAACGCAACACTTAATCTACACCTATTGCGATGTTTCAAATTTACTTGAATGAACAATTTCTTTACTTAAAATAGTTGTTGTAAACTCTTAATTCCACATTTATAAGTGTATTATTATTTTCACTCAAATATTATACATATATATAGAGTATTGGGTTTTTATTTAATCATCATTTATCATATATATTAATTAATTAAATTCAATACTTAAGTCTGACTAAATTTATTCCCCAAATACACATTTACATTTCTCAACCAATAAATATAACCAATCAAATTCTCATTTTATTGAACCTTGGTCAATTCCACACGTTAATTTTACTTAAAGTCTCAATTAATTAATTTACCTCGGTTTCATTACCTTATTACCTTATATGCATAATTGACATGGTTATATCTTCCATTACATCAATAATTTATCATTTCATTTCTATGCAATATATACTCATCTTATTCCATTTATTTGGTTACTGCATTGAAATCTATTTATTAACCAATACTAACGTTATTATCATAAAAAAAAAATTTTGATTCCCAATTTTATTCAATACTTAGAACAAAAATTTTCACATTAAATCAAATCCTTCTATTCAAACCAAGTATCATGCTATGATAATATTTTACGTTGGTTACACTGAAAAAAATCAACTTTTTATCGTTATCAATTAAACATACATTAATTGCACAAATTAAAGGAATTAATTGACATTTATCAAATTAAATTTTTCATACATCAATCTATTTCATCTAAATCCTTACCTATGAATATTGCAACCTTTAATTCCATTAAATACCAATTAACCCAAATTATTTCATTTATTCTAAGTCATATCACTAAAATAATTCATCATAATAAACTTAAAATCTATACGTTTATTAATTTATTTCTATTTGTCTTATGTTAAATTCTAAATTTAGTAAGACAACCTAAAGTACTCCACTCAATCGACAGTCCCTTTCAATTGTTAATACGTACTTAAATTTCTACAGTTGCCTTCCATCTGCACTTCCGTTACTATGATAAAAATTAGTAACGTTTATGCCATCAATCCATCATAATTACTTACCCTTAATTGAGTTTGATTTCCAAATAAATTTGCTGACCCTTAATTAGACAATTTATAAAAGTTTGTCATCATACCTATAGTTCTACGCTTATGCTATGTCTTAAATTTCAATAAATTTATAAATTTTGAGATGTTCATTAGGGTTTACAAATTTATTGACTTGCAATAACAGGGTTTCTTAATCTATTCAATTTATCGTTCACAATCTTTTATTGCATTAAATTGGTTTAATATTCCCATATTAAATTTTATGTACAGGTAAGAATTTTTCTTTCTTTCTCTACTTAATTCATTTGAATTTTATTCAAATGTCTTTAAATAGGTTTCTAAGTCACTTCTATATAATTTATTCTAGCCTTCATTTTAATACTTATCTACCACCTTTATTCTTTCAACTAAAATAAATTACAAAATCCTATTAAACAAACAATTTTAAATGGTCGAACTTAACGGGTCGTTACACAATCACACCTTTTCTCATCAATTAATTACAAAGAAATCTGTAACTCTGAATAGCACTGGGATCTTGTTGAGATGGTGATAGAGAATCAAACCAGAAATGATCTAGTTAGATTCAATGGTGATTTCGGCAGAGTAATGGTAAAAATTATAAAAGAATTGTGGAAGAAGAAGAGGAGTGAAATCAGAGAATATATGAATGTAAATTCGTTTGAAACAACCCCTATTTATAGTAGAACAACAACCATATCCATTCGTGAAAGGATATGACGAATAGACACTTCCTTTGGAATTCAAAATTTTGAAATAAACTATCACCTTGTCGACAAGGGTATCTTGGGGTTGTCGACAGGTCTACGTTATTTTTGGTAATTTTTTTTCTTTTAAAATAACTTCTATCGTGTATTAGAATTATTTTAAACTTTATAAATATACTTAACTATTGCTTAAATACATAAATAAGTATAAAGAATAATATATATAAAATTTTGCTATAATTTTATATTTAAATCTATGTATAAATATTAAAAGTTAAATATATTATAATTAAAAGATAGTTTAAAACCAAGGATAATTTGAATTTGAAAATAAAGATTATTTTAAGGCTAAAAGTATTTTAAAACCAGGATAGATGTTTTTGATTCTTTTAAAAGGAAGAGGTTGAAATCATTTTGAAAACAAGATATAATTTTGTAAAACATTTGAATAAAAGTTAGTGGATACAAAATAATGTTCCACTAGATTATTTGTAGGTTCCATCCTACTTAGGGTTCCATCCCTTTAACGGGCTCGAAGTGGATTCCATTCGACGAATAAAATGGATTTTAAGATGTCAGTGCTTTTCTAGGAGTTTTAACAAATTTCCTAATATACTTTCTATTGAAATCTTGAACTCTTGATAATTTTGATACTCATGAGTCTTCAATCTTGATATCTTCAGTCTTGAATCTCTACAATGTACAGTCTTCATTCTTGGTACCTGCATGGTTAAATCCTACATATACATATATATCTAAACAATAATGTTAGTATTTATATTTTATAATCTTATTTTAAGGTTGTTGTCATCAAAACCAACTTCTCAGGGACTAACAGTGAGCAAATGGACATGTTTGTCATTGAGTCCCATTGCCGAAGAGCGAGCGGATTGGGTATGACAAGGATCTGGAGAGATCAAAAGTAGGTCCCCTCACTGAAGAGTGAGTGGATGGACTTACTTGTCGTTAAGTCTCCCCATTGGAGAGTGAGCATAGTGGTCTCAATAAAGATATGGAGAGATTGAATAACAAGTGATCCGGAGAGATCAAATCCTAAATTGGATGAAAAATGATCCGGAGAGATCGAATGCTAGATTAGATGTAGAAAGATCCAAAAAGATTGCACTCTAGATTGGATGAGGCCCTAGATCAGATGCTAAACAATCTAGAGAGATCAGACTCTATAATGGACATTGACTTGACCTTAGTATTCGAATGCCTTATGATTAGGCCAAGATAGATAAATCCTGGACGAACACAGGACGAATTTGATATATGATATGATAGCACTGGATGAAAATCGATGGATTATGAGTTATGACTAACACTTAAGCAAGGAATGGAGTCCTTAGATATGATAGTATGGAATAACCATGGATTTGAAGGAGAATCTGAAGGAACCAGATGATTCGCCAAGTTTGAGACCATTGGATGGCATAGGGCTCAACTACCAAAAGTTGACTATTTCAGAAACTTGTTCTTAAGCAAAGCACACCTTACATTCATAAGGCGTACTTTAAGGGGCAAGTGTTAATTGATTTTTTGACCAAGAAGATTTCAACTAAAATTAGGAGGTTGATACGAGGATGAAACAACTCAAGAACTTGGAAATATGCTCAGAAAGATCAGAATATGGAATCCAACAAGTTTCAGACGAAATAGGGCTATATGGACCACTTGGTGTCGAGAAGTACCTCTCGATGCCGGGAGGTATTTCTTTCACTTAGCACCCTCCAAATTCCATGTACTTGGTGCACAACCTCTAGTGATTGTCATGTAGTACTTTCTTCCAAGAAAAGAAGAGAAACTCTAAGGATTCATGAGAAGGAAGTAAAGAAAGCAGGATAATACAAGTGTTATCAAAGGAATTATCGGGATCAACTTAACTTTTATGGAAAATAGTTTGGAATACATCAAGTAGAAGATAGAAGAGCAAGGCAAGTGGAAAAGTTAAGCTATCGCCAAAGGAAAACTTTTGGTACTGAACCGAGAGCTCGATTTTGGCCATAAGGCTATGTGATCTCTCAACACCTTTGGGATTTTGTCTAGACCTTGGACTTCATGCGTTTCTGACTCAAATGGCGATTTTCTCTATAAATATAAACTCTATGGCTACTAGAAAAAGACAATTGGATCTTCTTCTTGATCTTGATCTTTCTCCATTTTCGAGAACTTCTCCTTCTTCATCTTCTTCTTCCTCAACTACTCCAAAGATTCTTAAATCTGAGATCCCCTAGAATGTGCTCGGATCTAATTGAATTCATTGCAATCTAAAGAGAAAACAACTAATAATAAGATTAAAATGGGCGTAGGACATAATATTTGCGGAGCCACTATAAGCATTATATCTTTTCTACTACTTTTGTGTTTATTTCATTAAACCTATAACTTTTTGGTGCTTTCATCTAATATTTGGGTGTTGGTGCCATTTTTGGCGTCAATACTCATAAAGTAAATGAAAGTAGATAAAATATGAAATAGAAATTAAAATTGATTCGATTTTACCGAATAGGTGAGTATACTGGAAAGTCCTAACATACCTAAAAATGGACAAAGATTCAATCTCAAAATTCACTCTTTCCTATGATTTATAATGATGTATCGATAAGGAGTAATCAAAATTTGTTGAATAAACGATGATTAATGGTGGTTGAAGTTGAGTTAACTTCTTTCTATAAAGTCATGTCTTTAAGAGTAGTACACAATGTTAAAATTAATTTCTTCTAAAGAATATTTTATAAAGTCATACAAGATAAAGGTTTATAAAAAACCATAATCTATCCTAGACTAAGGAGTTGGCAAGTTATACGAGTCGAAAGAGTACAGGTAATAATTATACGTAAGGGATCTTGTATGAATCGTCCTAAAAGAAGTTTGGAAACAATAGTCATTGGATGACCAATTTATGTTTTGAACTTAAGTATACTAAACTAAAAGCAAAATTAGTTTTACATATAAGGCAATTCATAAAGTGTTTATGAATACACATCCATTGAACAGAGAAATAATTGTTGTTTTAAGAAATACCAACTTCATAGTGAAGGAGTTTCTTTTAGATATTACTAGTAGTAAAATGGGTTTGGATACGATCTAGGGATAAAATTGACTACAAGGGATGAAATGAAATTAACCAAACCAAAATGAACACAATGCATTTGAATGTCCAATAAATACTCTTGCATATTGAAAAGAGACGATTAGTTTCTTATCAATTCGAGAAAGAAAATCCCTAACTATCAATTAAACAATTAAGAGTATTGACTCCATGATATGGTATGATATGCAAATTCGAAGTGGATGCCAAGTAAATTATCAAAAATGATTTTAGTAGTTGTACCACAAAGGATATGATCCATCACCATGAATGTGTGTTTAAGAGAAAGACTATCGTAGTTGGAATATAGTGAGCCACATTGATAAGAATAACATCGTAAATTTCAATTGTTGAAATTAACGAAATAAATTCCTTAACGGATGTGCTCTTGTAAATTCGGATTTACTTACAAAATTATCGCTTGTTATGATAGTATATTTTGGTACATATGTATGGAAATGGAAAATTCTGAAATGATTTAGAATAGACTATTTGCATATAACAATCAAAGTGTCTTAAAGTCAATGGGATCGACATTGAGTTTTCGGATATGATCCAAGAAATGATACTAAAATATCATTCTATAAGCGCTAGAATTGAGTATGTGTTTTGACCAAAATGTCAAATAACTCGATTTTCACTCAAAATGCAAGGGAAATGTGTGTCCACAAGAAAGAACTACTAAAGGTACTAAAATATTTATAAAAAGGTAAACAATATACTACTGATTATTAATGATGTACTTATGTTAAAATCATTAATAGTTTGGTTGTTTTATACTAGTTATTGGATTCATAAATTATATATTTTATAATAAATATAAAAGATGTTGGGAATGTTCGAAACGATATGCGAAGACACCTTATTAAAATGGAACATGTAAGATGGATTCCTTATGTACTAACGATAGGAATTATCATACAAGTTGTATTATCTACATTATTGTAATTTGCTTATGTATTTGATGTATAAAGAAAATATCAAATCCAAATCAAGATCACTAAATGGTAGTTTAGAGTGTTCTCAAGTATTTATGAAATAATAGAGAATTGTTCACAGAAACAACGAACTCCTTATGAAGGAGTATTCAGGCTCAATTTTTGTAAGTGACATTGAGTATAGTACGTCAATATCAAATTCATGATTCATACCTTAATTAACAAGATTTAAGTTCAAAATGTTCAAAACAAAATATTGTGGCTAATTTAATAAAAAGGCTAAGTACATCACCTTAAATAGAATCAAGATAAAAGCAGCATATGTAAATATAAATGCATAAATTTATAACAGGGCTAGGGGTCATTCAAATTATTAGGCATAACACATTATTGTTATATGATAACAATGTAATGATAATAGCTCATTAGATTTTGAGAAACATACTCCGACTAGTTCCACATAATAAAGTATTTTATCACCATCGGATAGAGTTGATTGACAGAGTAGGTAATTAAAACAACATGTAGATCCATTCATGAATGAACTAGCTTGATTAGTTCTCATTAAACCGATTGAAGGGATGGGATTGAGATTCCATAATTGGTCCTAAGTGCAAGTGAGAGATTGATAGAGTTAGGGGTATGCCTAGGGCAATTATGTTATTTGTTACGTACATCTAAATCAAAAACCAACCTTGTTCGTAATAAAAGGTGTTTCATTTCTATTATATACTTGTTATATTAATGTATAAATAATTAAGTAATTAATTAAAGTACATTTAATAGAAAATCCATTTGTAATTGTAGTTATAAATTATTGTAACCATGAGTAATTTGTTACAATAAAATTAAACATACTATTTTGAATATTACTAGTCAAGATGTATCAAGATTGGATATCGATACATCCATTGAGACTAGAGTACGTAGTACTCTCTAAATGTCGGTCAGTGTATTACCCATAACTGTTGGAGGAACTAAGGGTTTATGTGTTGATAGTTATTGGATAATTATGGAGTAAATCGCTCGATAGCTTTTTGTTGGCTAATATAATTAAGGTTAAACAGAAAATATCGATGTGACAAAATTACACAGTTCTCTTGACTTGAGAATATTGTTGATCTTTAATGTGGAAGCTCTGCTTTGATTATAATTAAATTATAGCATGATGTCCATCAAACGACTATAGTTGAGTCGATAGGAAGATTTGGAAGTGAAACACTATTCAAGGAAGGATTTATCTATTCAATTATGTGAAGTAAGTATCATGGTCAATTAAATTCAAAGTTCCTGCTCAAAGTAACATGGTTAATAATAATTTATTAATTGTTATTAGCAAACCAAAGACTTATATTTGTGCTATAGAGGTACCTGGCCGATACAGGATGATAACCAAGGGTGACAAGCAAACAAAAGTCGAAACATAGAACTCGTAAATAAAATCTCACATTGCATGGACAAAATATAATATAATAACATAGATGTTAAACATGCGAAACAATGATATAATCAAATGAACCATATATAAGAATATCAGAGTGCATCAAGTTCACATATTCTACAGAAACTGAAACAGAGAGTTTATACATCCAAAATCTCTGTAACTATCTCTCAAAATTCATGAATTGACATAGCTTCACAATACTTCTAGTGGAATATAAATGATAGTAAGCTCCAAAGTATAGATATATGAAAGTGTAGCCTCGTGCTCATACTTCATACTGCTATGCACTACCCAGATCTGTTATCCCTAATCTACTCATTTAAGAGTACCGAGATATTAAGAAGCAAAGCATAAAACCTCAGGTCAGATAATAGTTTGGTAAGAGAAATTCATCATCTCAAAATATTATAAAGACCGTATACATTAAATAGGGGCATAGTTTATGAAGAACCATACTTGACTTATCCCTACAACTCAAGAGTTAGCACAACGAACATAATATGCGATTCTACCAATATCATAAGGGTATACTACAAACTAAGTATGATAATGGGTGTTTAGCTATCCTTACCTTCAATACCTATATTCCCTAGAGTGATAGACTATAGAAGGAGCCAATCAAAGCAACCACAACATCCATCAAAAAATCCTACAATCACTCATTGTGCACTAGATATATGATAACCCGTATGACGTTTTCCATGCCAGGAACTAATGAAAATCCTGGTTTTTAGTGTACTCGTCTTTACCTCAAAGCTTATACTAGACCCTTTCTCCTGGTCCAGGATATATGAATCCAAAAAACCAAGCCAGGGCAGCCAAACAAAATACCCATAAGCGTCCCCATAAAAACTTTGCTTTCAAATACATCAGAAAACACTTTGAGTATCAATGACTCCTTAGAATATACATCCAAGTCTTTTTCTTGCTCCATCTAGTTACCATTATCTTTAAGGAATCATTCCATGCCCCATTCATTCCATGATAAAACCATCCAACATTGTATCAACGAATATCCCTTCCTAGAACCCACCTTTTGTGGGTAACCATTCTCACAACTCTCTTCAACATCAAGCCGCCATCATAGAAACCTAACTCCATTCACCATCAAGTTTCCATCACCGAGCCCCAAAGCTACTCCGGTGTCATCCATCCCTGTAGTTTGAAGTTTCCCACTTTGCACCACATTTCCTCTACCACAAATAAATCCCCAAAGTATCACCGTGCCATGATGAAGATTCCGCTACTATATATTTTGTTTGGGTATAACAAGCCAAGCCCAAAGCAACACCCTTCCTAGCCAGAAGCACCTCTAGAAGCAATAAACCAATTTTACTTACCAGAACCGGATCAAAGCCACCTAGGTTATCCATCAAGCTTTCCATGTCCGGATCGAGCCAACCCCACTACTGGACTGAAGTCAAGCCCGAACCAACACCCTCTGAATTGAAATTCATGTTTGGCTCCAAGCCAATCTTGCCTCGCCTCAAGCCATGCCTAGCATCGACCAGAATCCCCCCGAGCCAAAATGCTGCAGAAACCCCAAATTCTTCTTTCATGTCGACTTCACCGCTATGCTCCATTCTTCAACCCATATGCCTTTCTCATGCATCTATACTTCTAACATCCCCGAGCCCATCCATAAAGAATGGTTTCACGGTTCCTAATCAGTTCGCTTCGACGAGCATTTTCGACCATACAAGCATACAAACAAACACCATAAATACACTGGATAATATTCAAACATACAATATACAACAACTCATGGTAAATCATCATATAGTATGTCTCTAACATAGCCTAACACACATCAAGGCAACCTTATATCAAATTAACATGAATAAAGCATTCACTTCAGGGTTGACATTAAAACAGTCCTAAAACATAATTTTGACTTTAAAAATGAGTTTAAAACATGTTAAAACATATATACATATATACGTATATCATAAGACGATAGATGATAAATCGCTCAACAAAGATTTAAAAGTGGATATTTACATGCAAATCGAGGAAAATATGAGAATAAGTAGCAAAGACCTTATTTTCCTTCCTAAAAATGCAGACTTGAAGATCTCTAATGAATCTTCTTGCTTATCTATCCATAATCTATGATCTAGACTTGATTTGGAGGAGAAAAGAGAATGTTTTGGGTAGAGAATAGGTTAATGAAGGCTTAGATCTATTTGGAAAGTGGTAAGCGTGATTTGCAGCTAGGGCTTTAGCCTATTTTATCCTCCAAACCTGAAATGAGTTATCGGGCTTGCCCCCAAACTCACTAGTTACCCATTAAGATGCTCTATAAACTATGAATTTCCAAACAGTGATATCTCCTAGCCAGAAAGTTGAAATCGCTATTATGACCACTATAAGGAAAGGGAAACCATCATATCTTTTCAATTGAAGTGGTCTCGGATGCTAATTCGGTTTCTATCAAAAATTATGTCCATTACAAATTTTTAGGGTTAGAAACATTTGGAAAAATTCAGAATATATAAAATGTCATTAATAGGCATTTCCCTAAGTGATAGAGTCATATAACCTCATAAGAATTGAAAATAATATTTTACGATCCTCAAATACATAAAACATGGGTCGTTACACTCTCCCCCCTTGGGAATTTCGCCACCGAAATCCCTTACAAAAATAAGGTTAAATCTAACATTGCTGCCCCACATTCCTAAAATCCACGAGCAAACATATCAAACATCAAACATGCACACAAAAGAAGGTAATAATATCTTCAAAGCAAATAATGTCTCCATATCTTCAAAGCGAATACTATCGGCGTTAACTCCAAATCATGAGTCGGATACTTCCTCTCATGCGGCTTCAGCCATCAATTAGCGTAGATGACAACTTTTCCCTTCTACATCAACACTGCACCTAATCCGGTAACCTAGGCATTTGTGTATACTGTAAACTCCTTACTCCCGCTTGGAATCGCCAATATTGGTGCACTCATCAACTTCTCCTTCGGACTCACAGACCTATGCCCACACTTCGTGTCCCAAAATAAAAATCCGATTCTTCTTCGTCAAATTGGTCAGCGACACGGCTACCTTTGAGAAATCTTTGATAAAACATCTATAAGGTCCTTCCAACCCTAGGAAACTCCTCACATCAGAAGCATCTTTGGGCTGGTTCCAATCCTGAACCATTACCACTTCGTAGGATTAACTGCACTACCTTGCTTAGAGACAACATGATCCAAGAATCTCACTTCTCCCCTCTAGAAGCGACACTTTAAAACTTCACACTTAACTTGTGCTTCCTTAACACTTCAAGCATAATCCTCAAGTGCATATTGTGTTCCTCTTCTCTCTTATAATAGATCAGAATATTATTCACGAACACAAGTATGAACTTGTTTAACTGATCCACTACGACGCTGTTCACTAGATCAAAAAAGTACACCAAAGCATTGGTTTGCCTAATGGCATAAACAACCACTCATAAAACCTAGACAGCCCACGAAATGCTATGACCAACACACTCTCCTTCGCTACTCTCAATTGGAGAAATCACGTCGCCGAATCCAATCAGGAGAACTCCTTCGGACCGCAGAGCTGGTCAAACAAGCCATCAATATATAAGAGTCAATACTTGTTCTTCTTCTTCTTCACCTTATTCAACTCATGGTAATCTAAACACAGCCTTAGAGAGCTTCCCATCATAGTAGCGAATAATATAGGTGAGCCCACTTAGTACACTCCTATGAATAAACCCTCTCTTCAACATGTCATTTACTTGCACCTCCAACTCCTTTTTCTCTCTGGGTGCCATACACCTCAAAGGCATGATTATCGTTCTGACATCCTTTCCAAAGTCCAAACGAAACTCGATCTCTCGATGCAGTCGTATCCGGTCAACTCCTCAAACATGTTTAGATACTTTCTAACGATAGGAATAGATGAAAATCCATCATGTGAAACCTGAAGCAAATATAGAATGCTCACCATAAACCCTTCCTTTTATGAGAAGCCAATCACTACCATCCACCCCTCCATAACACCAATTGTCACCAACAGCCTCTCACAATCCACTGCTACAACATACCTCCTCAGCCAGTCCATCCCCAAGATAATCTTGAACCCAATGAAATTCAAAACAAAGAAACCACAAACAAAAGAGCATCCATAACTTGATAAGACTAAACCATGACAAACCATACACATGCTAGTAGAGACTCCTGTAGGGTTTATCACAATCAAAGGTTGTTTAACTATTTTATGTTTCAGTCCCAATCTATCTACTTGATCGCTAGATAAAAGGAATATAAAGCCTCGTTATTGAATAAAACATGTATGGGAACATCATAAATGAAAAAGCATACCTTGAATAATAATGCTCTTCCCTTTCTCCTTCGCAGAGGGTGCACTCGATGAAGTTGAGACAGCATCCAAAGCATAGCCTTCACAACCTATTTCCGTAGTGTTGGTTCTAGATATCGTTTCTATATGTGTCCGAACTTGCCACAACTGTAACACTTCTCTTTCCCATCACTTTGCAGACTTTGATCAGGTGACCCTTGTCTACACAACCATAACAAATGAGTTTCCATTTAGCCTTCTTCTGAGCATTATTTTCCTAAAACTACTTTCTCTTTCCATTCCATTTCTTCTTGATTCCACCGCCTTGTTGCGGTTCTGGCTCAACCTTGTGACAACAGTTGATTTAGATTTGGGATATAAACTCTCATAGTGAAGAGCTTTCTCGATAAGTCTCTCAAATGGCTCAATGATATGACTCAACATCTTCTCCTCCAAATAGTCATCAGAACCCATCAGAAACTTCTTATTCTTTCTCTTTGGAGTGTTGACGAAGGACATCCCATACTTCAACAAAGCATCAAACTCAGCAATATACTAGAAGATAGCATATCTCCCTATTTTAAATTAGCAAATCTTCTGAATAGCACAAACTTCTAAGCAGCCAAAACAAACTTCTCCTTGAACCTAGCCTTAAACTGGTCCCAGTGCGCTAATTCTTGGGTGTGGTAATAGTAAAGGCATTCCCCCAGTTCATGGCCCACGCTTGAAGCTATTTAGAGTCCAGCTTCCTTTTCATGGCACCATCTAGTTCCATGTCACCAAATATGTGCTCGTGGGTATCCAGCCAATCTTGCATTTCGATGGCTGACTCTGTTCCGAGAAATGGTTTGCCTCCCCAGGTGGAGTAATCCTTACATAGCTTGGCAAGTTCAACCATCGACACTTGCAACTGAGCTCCACCACCAACAACAACATTCGAAGCGACCTCATAGACATTTTGTAGCATGTTTGCCATCATTGCATTGTAAATCACATGCAAGTCAGTGTTAGTAGCCTTTAAACCTGCTCCTTCCTCAACTCCAAAGATGGAGTTCCTCATAAAATTTCTTATATTCTGGCTCATTCTTGAGCTATAACAAGAATGATCAGCTCTCATATAAGAAAACTGTATCAATGGTACTCGTGTGTGCATGCTACTTATATACTATATATTACCATATAGTTTTTGGAAACCAAAACATATAACAAGTATACACTCTCCCATATATACGTATACTATCAATCCAGTATAATGTCATAACTCCTTCCCTATCTCTATTGTACCATGGTATCCACTCGGATTAATCATGTAACCTAAGCCTTAGTATCAAATATAACCATCGTTCTACAACTCCTGTACAGATATACATGTATAATGCACTATGAAGGTACTCGACCGATGTAGGTCAAGTGCGTCAGGTTCACAGATTATACAAAAACTGAAATAAAGAGTTTATACATCCCAAATCTCCAAAATAAACCCTATAACCATCTATTAAAATTAAAGCACTGACATAGCTCTACATTACTGCATAGCAATATATAACAGATAGTAAGCTCCAAAGTATAGATAAATGTAAGTGTAAACTCTTGCTCGTACTCTGTACAGCTCAATGCGCTATCCAGACTTGCTACCTATGATCTACTTATTTAACAATGCCCAAGATAATAAGAAGCAAAGCATAAAACCTTGGGTCAGAAAATACTCTGGTTTGAGCGACATATCATCTTAAAATACTATAAAGACCGTATACAATAAATATGTGCATAGGGTACGAAGAAGCATACTTGACTGTCTCTACAACCAAAGAGTTAGCACATCACGAACATAATATGCTATTATATGAATATCAAAAAGGTTTACTGCAAACTAAGTATGATGATGGGTGTTTAGGTATCCCTATCCCCATCTCTAGTGTCATCCCTAGAGTGATAGATTACGAAAGGAGATAAACAAAGCAAACACAACATCCATCAAACAATCCTTACTATCACTCAGTATGCTCTAGATATATAATAATCTGTATGGTTTTCCTATGCTAAGGACTAATGGGAATCCCAGTTTTTAGTGTACCCATCTTTAGCCAAAAGATGATGCTAGACCCTTTCCCCTAATCCATGGTATATGGATCCAAACAACCGATCCAAGGTAGACAAACAAAGGACCCATGAGCATCACCACAATACCCCTGCTTTCAAGTACATCCGAAAACACTCTGAGTATTAACAATCCTTCGCACATGTATCCAGCCCTTTTTCTTGCTCTATTCAGTTTCCATTATCTTCAAGGAACCATTCCACGTACCTACACTCCATAGTAGAAACATTTAACATTCTATCTATGGGTCACCCTTCCTAGAACTCGCCCTTTGTGGATAACCATTCTCACGACTCCCTTCAACATCGAGCCGCCATCATCGGAACCAAATTCATTTACCATCGAATTGTCGTCATCAAAGTCCAAAAGTTATCCTGAAGTTATCCATCCCTTTCGTTTGGAGTTGCCCACTTTAATTCACATCACCCCGAGGGACCTTGGAACACACCACAAAGAAATCCCCAAATATTGTTGCGCCATGACGAAGATTTCTCCACCCATATACTTTGTTCGGCTATACCGATCCAAGCCCAATGCAACATCCTTCCCAACCTAAAGCACCCCTAGAAGCACAGAACTAATTTCACTGAACAAAATTGGACGGAATCCCAACCTATACTCCCCACCAAGCCGACCCAAAGCCACCCACAAACAAATTTCCATATCCAGCCCGAGCCAACCCCACTACCAAACTGAAGTAATCCCAAGCCAACATCACCGAACAATAATTATTATTTACTTTTAGCAAACTCATGCCTCACTTCAAGCCGTGCCTAACACCGACCAGAATTGTAACATCCCCCATTTGGGGGCCTAAAAATAACTGCTATGGATGCTGCAGTCATTTATAGTTATTAATTCTGGTGACTAAATGTGGTAATGTTAGATACATTTATATACCAGAAATGCATAGATATGAAAATTTTAAACACAATTTTTAAAATAAACTTCTCATTCCACTTCAAATCATATTTCAAACTAATTACATAATCCTAATTTGTAAACCATGTTTAGGGAAATATAATTTTTACAAATTACGCCAAGAGCGACATATGAAGACATCCCTTGGTAGATCAGAGTCTAAATATAGGAAATTAAACAACTTTTCCATTACATCCACTTACACAGTGGAATCAAACAAAAAAATACTCATAATAGCTATCTTGCCTTGTACACATCTTTGGAAGCTTATTCATCTAAATAAGAACCTGAAAACCTTAGCTCTCAATCTACTCAAAATCAATTGAGCACCCGAGATTTTAAGGGAAAACATAAACTTTGGATCATTATGACATTATGAGTTACCCTCTATCATTCTTCTTTTGAAAGAATTGCTTAAAATCTCAGACCTTCTTTTTCGAAACTATTAAAGACATACCTTTCAAAAGCATTGGAAACCTTCTTTTTCAAACGCTTAAAGATATACCCTTCGAAACACTTAGAAATATACCTTTCACAAGCATTGGAAACATACCTTTTGTAACACTGAAAAACATACCTTTTGAAACACTTAAAGATATACCTTTCGAAACACTTAGAAATATAACTTCCGTAAGCTTTGGAAACATTCCTTTCATAACTTTGAAAAACATGCTTTTCAAAACACTTAAAGATATACCTTTTGAAGGCATTTAGTTCATGTAAAAATTTGTCGAAACATAGCTTCGAAACCATTTAAAAGCATTCATTTTAAAACCATTGGGTTTAATATTTAATATAACTATAAGGTCAAAGAGAACAGAAGCGAAAGTAACCCTTTCGAATGCATTAATCTGAAATAAAAGAATTGAGGAAGAGGATAGCTTTGAAACCAACCTTTCAAAACCATTGCCTCCGAAACTCTTATAAAAAGTGGCTAAAACAACCCTTTTGAAAGCATTGAGGAAGCAGCTTTAAAATTTAAAAGGATGAAAGCTTCCCTATCGAATACTATAAAGATAAGCGGCCTCTAATAGATTCCAAAAGTATGAATGCGGCAGCTAGGTATCAAATAGGTTCAAAGCACAACTATCTCGAAAGCTTCTTTTTAAAACAAAGGCAAGTTGGATTTTTCGAAAGCTTATAAAATTGCTTCAACCCCTTGGAAATCATGCTTCGACACAGACCCTTCCGTCTTTCTCCAATACACTACGTATCAATTGCTTGGTACCATGTGCATTGGTTTTGAATGGGTGCGAAAGGTCATTAGCACAAGTATGGTGACAGAAGTAAGAAAATGGAAGTGGCGAAGTTGTAACTCAAAACGAAACTGATTTTTATGCCTTTTAAAGTAATTCCTTTTTACCTAACTTGTATAATTTTTCAAAATATTATTGGTGGCCAATTCTTTATAAAAAATTCTTTTCTAAAAGCCGTCGAATTCAACAATTAACAAATGAGATCATTTTAACAAATAAGCCATTCCCCTTAACAAAACATTTAAAACATTTAAGTCCTCTAACTTAAATAATTTAATTTCCATAGGAAAACACTTAGCGAAAATCCCCAAAAATCACAATTACTCACGTTTAATATGTTTTCTAATATAAATTTTAGACCCGAAAACAAAAATTTATTGCCTTAAATAATTTTAACCCAAAATTATCTATTTCTTTCATTCAAAATTCATAATAAATTATCCATAGCTTGGAATATTACAAGAAGTTAAACCTATATCCAAAAAATGTTTTATATAACAGATCCAAACATCATGGCATTTGGAAATTAATTTGCCCGATTTTAACCTTAAAATTGAATTATTTTAGTCTACAAAAATCCTTGTCTAAATTATAATATGGCATAAAAATCAAAGCACATCATCATTCATCCAAGTATAGGATTTCAAACCTTAAACCCAAATTAAAAGATTCAAGACGATTTATATGAGATGGTTTAGATCATTATTCACCTTATTTGGATAAAGAACTTGAGATTTGTTCTTGCTTTAATCTTCCTACCTTGAGTCTTAGCTTCTAATTGGATTTTGCTCTTCTTGTCCTTAGAGTTATGGCCAGCCTTATTTTCCATTTGTTTATGTTTTTTTGTAAGAATATAATGTGAATGAAAAGGTTGTAAAGGTTTTAGGGGTTATGGGGTTCGGCTATTCCCATATTACTTTTGCCTTATTCTCTTAAGTATTTAACCTATAAACCATTTTTATAAATCCATTTAGTTAAGGCACGACCCTAGTTAGTTTTTAAATCTTAATTCCCTTATCGCCTCTATAATATTCTATTTAATTTATCTAATTAAATCTCCTGAATAATGCTATTTAAAATTAGTGGTGTTACAGGATTCCCTTCTTAAAGAATTTCATCCTCAAAATTTAGCAAGGACTAAGTACTAAGCATAGAAATCATCCATAACACCTTCTAACTATCATACTAGCCTACGTGACAAGCAGGCAGTCTATATATATATATATATATATATATATATATATATATAACAGGCATAGAACATACCCTTATAAAAGACTCAGATAAGTATCTCTTATCCTGTCTTCGGTCTTCCAAGTACAGTCTTTCTTGTTGTCGCTTCACTGAACTTTCACCAACATGACTGTCTTGTTTCTTAACTTATTCTCATTTCTTGCTAAAACCCGAGCTGGTTGTCTAACAAAAGTCAAATCCGTTTCTACTATTAAGTCTTCTAACGCAGACGAAGGAATAGCAGTCTCTGGACAATGCACATAATTACGAAGAGACACATGAAACACATTATGGTCACCTTCCAAATTGCTCGACAACTCTATTATATATGCGAGCTTTTCGATTCTCTCTATAATTGAGAACGATCCAACATAACTTGGTGCTAGTTTCCCTGACTTTCTGAATCGCACCACACCCTCCATTAGTGATACCTTAATGAAAACCCTATCTTCAACTAAGAACTCTAGGTCCTTAGCCTCTTATCTAAGTAATTCTTTTGTCTAGACTGAGCTTCCTTCATCCTACCTCGGATCAACTCAATCTTCTATGTTACCTCTCTTACCATATCTGGACCTAAGACTAATCTGTCTCCAGTTTCCAACCAACATGCTGGTGACTTACATGGCCTTCTATATAAAGCTTCGAAAGGCGCCATTCCTATACTAGTCTGATAACTGTTATTATAGGAAAACTCAACCAAGTGTAGGTGATTTTTCCATGATCCACCAAAATCTAGCACACAAGCTCTTAACAAATCCTCGAGTATTTGTTGACTCTCTCTGTCCGCCCATCTATCTGAGGGTGATAAGCAGTATTGATCTTGAGCTTGCTACCTAACACATCCTGTAGACTATTCAAGAACTCACTAGTAAACAAAGTATCTCTATCACTTAATATACTACTATTCCATGTAGTCTAATTATATTCTTCATAAACAACTTAGCTAAAATAAGTGCTGTCCTAGTTGACTTAACTGGAATGAAATGGGCACTCTTGGTCAACCTATCCATTATGACACATATACTTTCATTTTCTTGATTCAACCTTGGCAACCCATCTATAAATCCATAGATGTTGAATCCCATTTCCAAACTGGTATCTCAAAAGTTTGAAGCAATTCACTCGACTTTTGATGTTCGGCCTTCACTTGTTGGCAGCTCACCCTCTGCTTTACCTACAAGCCAACATCCTTCTTCATACCTTCCAAGTAGAAACTCCTTTTCATGTCTTAATACATTTTGTTTCGCCTAGGATGAATCATAAATTTTGATCAATGACATTCCCTAAGAAATTCTCTCCTTAGGTCCCTAACGCTCGGAATACACAACCATCCCTTCTTTCTCAATCATACCCTCTGGTCAAGACTAAAATCATTTAGATCATCAATACCTAATCTAATCTCAAGCCTTTTAATCTTCTCAGCTGATAGTGGATCCTCTTTTTGCTTAGAAGCAATCCTTTCGATCAGAACTTCTCGCACTTCCAAGCAGGATAACATGGCATTGTTCGCACTAGAACTAGCAGTCGATCTTAACTGCACACTACAAGTAGTCAAAGCCTTTAGTTTCTTCCATTCTGTTAACATAGCTAAAACCACATTCTGATGTTTTCTGCAAAGCGCATTCGCTACTTTATTTCCTTTTCTAAGTGTATACTCTATACCAAAGTCATAAGCTGCTAAAAACTCCAGCCACCTCTACTACCTCATATTCAACTCCTTCTGAGAGAATAAATACCTTAAAGACTTATGATCTGTGTATAACTCAAATCTCTCCCCTAAGAGATAATGTATCTATAATTTCAGTGTGAAGATCACCACTGCCAACTTTAGATCATAAGTAGGATATCTCGCATTATGCGGTCTAAGTTGTCATGAAGCATAGGCAACAACTTTACCTTTCTACATCAACACAGCCCCTAATTCGGTTCCATAAGCATCGATATATATTGCTAATCCTTGATGCCCATTTGGAACTACTAACATAGGTGCATTGGTCAACATGTGCTTTAACTTAAGGAATGCTTCCTCACACTTATCAGACCAAATAAACTCTGCGTCCTCTATGGTTAGGTTAGTCAAAGTGCTGCTATCCATGAGAAGTACTTAATAAATCTCCAGTAGTAACTAGCAAGCCCAAGAATACTTCTGATCTCATTCACCATCTCTAGTCTCTTCCAGCTGTTAACAGCCTATATGTTATCCAGATCAACTGACAAACCCTTCTCTAAAACCACATGACCAAGAAACTTAACTTCTTTCTTCCAGAAACGACACTTTGAAACTTTTCTTTCAGTTGATGCTTCCTCAGCGTCGCAAGCACTACTCTAAGAGGAACTTCATGCACTCTTTCATCCTTAGAGTATATTAAAATGTCATCTATGAATACCAATAGCCTATCCAAGTGCTCTCGAAAAACGTGGTTCATCAAATCCATGAAGAAAGCTGACATATTTGTTAACCCGAATGGCAACACTAACCACTCGTACAAACCATGCCTAGTCTGAAACCCCGTCAACGGAATACTGCCCTTTGCAACTCTTAGCCAATGGAAACTTATCATCTAATCCAATTGAGAAAATACTATGGCTTCACTCAACTGATCAAATAAATCATCAAATCTAGGCAAAGGATAACTATTTTTGATTGTCTTCTCATTCAACTTATGATAATCGATACACATCCTTAACGACCCATCAGGTTTCTTCACGAACACCACGGCCGCTCCCCAAGGAGAACTACTTGGTCTAATAAAATTCTTTCCTTCTAAATCCATTAGCATCACCTTCGAATCCTTCATCTCGGTAGGTGTTATCCTTCTAGGTGGTCTACTTACAGGTTCTGCTCTTGGCATAAGATATATCTAAAACTCAATGTCTCGCTTCGGTGGTAGTCTTGTGACTGGCTCACAAACATCTACAAACTCTCTTGCTACCCAAAGCTAATTCAACTCTTCTTCTACTTCCATTACATTCAGCAAAACCCAAGGAATTGAGTCCGACTTCTCCATCGAGTATATAATTCGGTCATGACTATTGGGGTGTCTTAGTGATATTTCCCTATCTTGGCAAAATATCTAGCAACATATTTATTTAACCAATCCATACCCAAAATGATCCCAAAGCCTATGAAATTAAAAACATACAAACTGCATGCAAACTTATGACTTAACAATTCAAGTTCTAACTGGTCAAGTCTCATCCCCAGAGTTGCATACCCTCCTATCGGATTCGCAATCCTTAAGGAAGTAACAAGTATAAGGGTTCTAAACGTAACTTATCTACCAAACACTGAGGTATAAATTAATGCGATGCACCGGTATCAAATAAAATCCTAATTAGAATACTATGAATCAAAAGCGTACCTTCCATCACAACCTTTCCCTTCTCAGCAGCAGTTGGTCTAGAGGATGCTAGTTCCAAAGCAAAAACCTTTCCATTGTTTACTCTGACTGGTTCTGAACATTGATTCTTGTAGTGTTCAATCTGGTCACAGTTGAAGCACTTCACTCCTTTCTTATCCATAATCTTTTTCCCTTTTCCAATTCAAATTCATAAGCATAATGTCCTTTCTTGTCACACTTATAGCAAACTATATCAGCATTACCTTTCTTGGCAGCTCCTCTTTTCTAAGCTCGTGTAATCTTAAAGAATTTCCTCTTCCTTCCCTGAGAATATTGGGTTTCAACCTGCTTCTCTTTCCCAAAACTAGAAAGCATCTCTTCATTCCTAAATGCCATCTCCACTCTAATCTTCATGGAGGCGTGGCATAGTCGCGATGGTAATCTCGGGCCTTAACACTCAAATGAACTTCTCTTTCCTTTTAATGGTGATGTCAAGGGTATCATATCCATATCTGGACAACTCATCAAACTTTGTAGCATATTGAATCATCGACGTCTTACCTTGTACTAAGTCCATGAACTTTCTTAATAATACTGACTTGGCAACTTCAGATAAGAACCTCTCTTCGAATCTCCTTTGAAACTCTGCCTTAGTCAACTCTTCTTGGGAACTCCCATAGTAATACACTTCCACTAATAAAGTGCTACTCCCTGCAACTATCATGAAGCAAGTCTCCTTTTCTGCTCATCATCTAATCCTAAGTCGGCGAAAATTCTTTCACAGTGCATTAACCAGTTTTCTACTTCAACAACATCCTCTGTACTCAAAAACAGCTTTCCACCAAGATTAGTGTAGTCCCTGCTCAGCTTGGCATAGTTATGCCAACTGGGGCCATAGGATTAGCTCCTCCAACATTCATAGAATTACCCCCAACTACTCCTACAACTGCTCCAGCTTGCATCAGATTGATGAAGAACTGATACATCATCCCTATATATAGTAGCAGGGTTCCAGCACCTACATTGTCATTTGCGTTTTGATTAGCATTTGCCTGTCGTACCGGATTCGTCCTAGTATTAGGTCGAGCATTTCCATTGGTTGTGGTGCTTCCTCCACCTAGATATCCTCTTTCGTTTCCTACCTCCATATCTTCCTTTCTTTTAAGTCTACATATAAGCCTTAGTAAGATACAAAAGAACGGTCTAAGAGATAGGGGAATACATACTTATATACATACATAACAAATTCAAGTACGTTACTATAGTGTTAACCCAAACCCATGTCTCATTTTCTGATTCATTGGGTTATGTTTGGAAAGCTTTTTAGGTTCAATTTTCTTTTATATTTACATAAACTTATGCTCTAATACCAACTTGTAGCATCCCCCATTTGGATGCCTAAAACTAACTGCTACGTATGTTGCAGTCATCTATAGTTGTTAATTCTTGGTGACCAATGCAGTAATGTTAGATGCATTTATATATCAGAAACACATGGATATGAAAAAATTTATACTCAAATTTTAAAACAAACTTCTCATTCCACTTCAAATCACATTTCAAATTAATTACATAATTCCAATTCGTAAATCACATTCAAAGAAATATAATTATTACAAAATACGCCAAGAGCAACATATGAAGAGTCCCCTTTGGTTGGTCAGAGCCTAAAAACAGGCAATTAAACAACTTTGCCATTACATCCAATTACACAACGAAATCAAATACAAAGAAATCCTAATAGCTAGCATTCCTCTTGCATGTCTTCGGAAGCATACCCGATAACTGATCAAAACAAAACAATATGAACATCCATGACTTAATTCTTTGTAATCATTTTCTATTAAAACATGGTTAATGCCCTTTACCCGCTATCCTTGAAAAGGAAAATTTTCCTCTAAGATTTAAAATTTTAAATGTTATTTCAAAACTCTTTTACGCTGCCATGGGATAATCTTTCAAAATGAGATTAGGTTTTCTTATTTGAAAGCTAAGCTTTTAACTGGATCCTTCGGACCATTGTAACATCATGAGTTACCCTCCGTCACTCTTCCTTTCGAAAGCAGTACTAAAAATCTCAGACCTTCTCTTTTGAAACCAATAAAAACATGCCTTTTGAAAGCATTGGAAACCTTCCTTTTGAAACACATAAAGATATACCTTTCAAAACACTTAGAAATATACCTTCCATAAGCATTGGAAACATTCCTTTCATAACACTGGAAAACATACATTTCGAAACAATTAAAGATATACATTTTGAAACAATTAGAAATATACCTTTCATAAGCATTGAAAACATTCCTTTCGTAACATTAAAAAACATGCCTTTTGAAACACTTAAGGATATAATTTTCGAAGGCATTTAGTTCAAGTAAGAATTTATTGAAACATAGCTTTGAAACCATTTAAAATTATTCCTTTCAAAACAACTAGGTTTAATATTTAGTATAACTATAGGCTCAAAGAGAACAAGAGTGAAAGTAACCCTTTCAAATGCATTATTCTCAAATAAAAGAATTATGGAAGACGATAGCTTCAAATCAAACCTTTCGAAACCATTACCTCTAAAACTCTTATTAAAAGTGGCTAAAAAACCCTTTCGAAAGAATTGAGGAAGCGAATTTAAAATTTAGAAGGGCAAAAGCTTCCCATTCGAATACTATAAAGATTAGCGACCTCCTACTAATTCGAAAGGTATGAATGCGGCAGCTTGGTATCAAATAGGTTCAAAAGCGACAACAATCTTGAAAGCTTCGTTTAAAAACAAAGGCAAGTTGGATTGATTCAAAAGCTTGTAAAAATGGCTTCAACCCCTTCGAAAGCATGCCTTTGACATAGTTCCTTCCGTCTTTCTCCAATACACCATGTATCAAGTTCTGAATGGGTGCAAAAGGTCATTGGCGGAATTATGGTGACAGAACCAAGCAAATGGAAGTAGCAAAGTTGTAATTCAAAAAAACTGATTTCTATGGCTTTCAAAGTAATTCCTTTTTACCCAATTTTCCTAATTTTTCAAAATATGATCGATTTACAATTCTTTATAAAAAATTCTTTTCTAAAGGCTGTTGAATTCAACAATTAACAAATGAAATCATTTTAACAAATAAGCCCCTCCCCTTGACAAAACATATAAAAAAATTAAGTCCTCTAACTTAAATAATTTAATATCCATACTAAAGCCCTTAGAATAAATCCCCAAAAATCACAGTTATTCACTTTTAATATGTTTTCTAACATATATTAGTTTTAAACCCGAAAATGATACTTGATTACCTTAAATAATTTACACCCAAAATTATCCGTTCTTTTCATCAAAATTCATAATAAATTGTCCATAGCCTATAATATTATGAGAATTTAAGTCCATCTTCAAAATAATATTTTACATAACATATTCAAAAATCATGGCATTTGAAAACCAATTTGCATGAATTTAACTTTAAAATTGAATTATATTATCCTACAAAAATCCTTAGTTAAATTATAACATGGCATATGAATCAAAGCATATCATCACTCATCCAACTATACGGTTTAAACCTTAAACCTGAATTAAATGAGATGATTTATGTCAATATTCATCTTGTTTGGATGAGGAACTTGAGATTTGTTATTGGTTTAATCTTCCTAGCTTGAATCTTAGCTTCTAATTGGATTTTGGCTCTTCTTCTCCTTAGAATTATGGCCGACCATGTTTTCCTTTTGTTTATGTTTTTGTTTTTGTAAGAATCTAATAAGGATGGAGAGGTTGTAAAGGTTTTAGAGGTTATGGGGTTCGGCTGTTCCCATATTACCCTTGCCTTATTCTCTTAAGTATTTAACCTATAAATCACTTTTATAAATCCATTTAGTTAAGGCACGACCCTAATTAATTATCAAATCTCAATTTCCTTATCACTTTAGTCTCTATATTATTTTATTTAATTTATCTAATTAAATCTCATGAATAATGCTATTTACAGTTAGGGGTGTTACAAGAATCCCCCGCGAACCAAAGTGCTGTAGAAACTCCAACTTCCACTTTTGCATCGGTTTCACCGTTATGCTCCGTTCTTCAACCCATGTACCTTTCGTATGCATCTATATGACTCCTAACATCCCCAAGCCCATCCATCAATGTCCGGTTTCACAGTTCCTACTCTAGCTCGCTCCAACGAGCATTCTCAATCATACAAGCATACAAACATACGTTATACATACACCAAACAACATTCAAACATATAAATATACAACAATTGATGACAAATCATCCTATAATATGTCCCTAACAAAGCCTAATACACATCAAGGCAACCGTAAGTCAAATTAACAAGATTAGAACATTTTAATAATTTAAATTCGTTTTCACTTTAGGTTTGATATTAAAACAATCCCAAAACATAATTTTAACTTTAAAAATGAGTTTAAAACATGCCAAAATCCATACATACATATATAATAAGGTGAGAGATGATAAATCACTCGCCAAACACCCAAAAAGTGGACATTTTCATGCAAATCCAAGAATCAATAGCAAAGACCTGATTTTCCCTTCTCAAGAAAGTAGATCTGGAGGTCTCTAATGAATATTCTTTCTAATCTACCTGTAATCTATGATTTAGACTTGATTTAGAGAATAAAAGAGAGGGTTTTGGATGGAGAATGTGTTAATGGAGGCTTAGATCTATTTGGAAAGTGGTAAAAGTGACTTTGGGATGATGGTTCAGCCTATTTTAGCCTCTAAACTCGATATGGGTTAGTGTGCTTGCCTTAAACCCACTAAGTACCCACTAAACTGCTTCAAAAACTACCAATCTTCAAAAAACTATATCTCCTAGCCAGAAAGTTCAAATCACCATTATGAACACTTTAGGGAAATGGAAACTGTTATATTTTTCCAATGGTAGTGTTCTCGAACGCTACCTCGGCTTTTATCAAAAGTAATAGCCATTACAAGTTTTGAGGAGTAAAATAGTCCTAAAAATTCTAATTATAGGAAATGTTACTAATATGCATTTCCCAAAATTATAGAGTTATACAACCTCATATGAATTTAAAATAATACTTTACGATCCTCCGATACGTAGAATACGGGCCATTTACAACTATTAGTTATGGATGATATTGGAACTTTGACTATTACCAAATTTCATAATTCCAATGTAATATTGTTTTGATGAAGGGAATTTGCATAACTAATTACCACTACTTGACTATGCAGTTAAAGCCTTGCTAAAGCTCTGTAAAATTTCCACTATACGTCATAACGCTTTTACCGTTATGCATTTTCATTATAGCCCTATTAAACAGTAGATCCACTTTAAGCCCTGATATTTTCCACTACACCCGCCAAGTCATGGCTTTTTAGCATCCCTTTAGCAGTATTAATATAAATGGATTTATTAGACTAATTCTCTTATTAACCAAATCAACAAAGTTATGGTAAAAATCTAATTTTAAGACATTAATGCGCAATATAAGTTAGAAATCTATTGTAGTCACCAAAAATAGACTGCATAAATCGTGATATTATTCGGTTTTGTTATATAACATTAACAATATTATTTTTTCTACACAAATGAAATGAGAATGAGAATAAATTTACTTTAAATATTTGGTCTCATATGTAATAAAATTGTTTACACCTTCGTTATTTTCTACTATATCCCCACTTTATCCCTACCATAATTTTTTGCACCTCTAACGCTATAGAACCACTAAGTGCTTTAACCACACAACTACTAGGTAATGCTTAATAAAGTAAAATTAGATTTTTTTTTCTCCAATATTCAGTAAGTGGTAAATTTGGTCATAATATCACATCACTTTCTAAGTGAAGTGTGAACATTAATATTCGAATTGATCGATATTAATCGCTGACCAAATTAACACCTAAGAGTCACGCAATTGTAATGTAGAGTGCTCCTATTACCACCCGATTTAATTTATAGTTATTATATAATTAAATTAATTAATACTTATGAAATGTTAATTATGAAATCATATGTGATGTGTATTGAACAATATTAAGTAGCGTTTATGTAATAGTTAATTACACTTATTAATAAACGATATCTATACGCGTTTCAGCTGAATCTAAATGTAATAAATATTGTTCGAACTTGAAGTAGCTTTGAAGCCCATGAGGGGCTTGTTAATTTCAGCTAGGTTGATGGCAACGGGGGTTGTAATTTGAGTTAAAGAGAGAAAACTTTGTGCCAAAAAAATAAGGATATAGATCCTTGTTTTACACCTTAAGATCTCCTTATTTAATTAACTCTAACCCACACATCTCATTCTCCTTTTTAGAGCCTCCATATCTTCTCTTTGCTGGTTGAAATTAACCTCCCCCTTTCCTAAATTTTAAAGCATCTTAAATACAAATCAAATCAAATATAATCATCGGTGGTAAAGACGTTCTGGAGTTAACAACTTCTGAACATAGAAATAGATACAAGGAGTTTATTTCATCATTTCAAGATGCGAATTCTAGGCTTTGGTGAAATGTACCATTTCTTTATTATTAACATATATAAATGCTTACTTAATTACTGTATAATATGCCATTTAGTTATAAATTGTAATGAACCTTAATATCGATGTATGTGACACATATTGATGGTTGTGTGGTATATATATATATATGTATGTATGTATGTTTGTATATGTACGTACTGTACATGTATGTACCGTACATGTATGTTTTCAAGTGCTCATAGCCAAACTTAGCAAAAGAATTTAAAAAATAAAGCAACATAAAAAAATGATTTTAATTTAGCTAAAATCTAGATTAAAAGAATAACATAATATAATGTATGTTTTAAATTTTATAAATGTTTTTTATATGCATAATGCTTTCAAAAACTAAAAACGAAAATAGAAATTATTTCAAATTTGTGTTTGTATATTTTTTATATTTATAAAAGTAATTACTTATTTAATTTAAAACTAGTTATATAAATCAAATACACATATATATACACGTTTATCAATAATATAAAATTTTAGTATGAAATATTATTTGTTTTGTTTTTGAAAAAAATATTTTATTTTTATTTTTATTTAAACGTTTCCATATAGTTTCAAAATTAAATAATAAACATTAACTATAAATAAGTGTACAATCAAAAAAAATCTAGCCCGAGAGCAGTGCTACAAATATATATATATATATATATTATTAATTTAATTTAATACACACACATTTATAAGTAATTATATATATGTACATATATGTGTATATCTTATATAAATTATTTCTAATTAATTTTTTATTTCTTCATGGATTACATATGACATTTTAAGTATTCATTTAAAAAATTTATGAAATGATATTTAAAATAATTTTATAATTTGACGCACACACGCGTGCATGCACGCACGTGCGAGCACACACACACACACACACATCTACGTGTGTGTATTTTACAAGTATTTTATATAAGTTTATTTATAATTAGTATTTCATAATACACACATAACCATATTTATACACATGTATATATTGGATTATTTTTAGTACACACACACACATATATTTAGACAATACATTTGTATATAGAGGGGTTAACATGTTTGTTACGGTGTAAATTCTAGCATATATACATAAGCATGGTAAACCACATACACCATATTATGTTGCACGTGCGCGTGCGCACACACACATGCGCGCACACACACACACACACACATATAAACTATATTAAATATAACTATATTTATGAATTAAATAAAATATTAATTTTATTTTAAAAGAAATTTAGAGAAGTTTTAAATAAATTTAGACTTCATAGGCCAAATAAAGTTCCAAAAAGGTTAAAAAACTGAAATTTACCTAATTATCTTGTTGTGGGCTGGCCCAATTCCAATAGTAACTCTGAACTCCATAGTGCTGCTTTTTAAGGTTGTGCAAGTCACTCAATGCTTCTTTTCTTACATTCGACGAACCAATGGTGAACTACCCATGTAATAGTTCTGATTTATTCGCTTGGGATGCTGCCCGTCCTTCTAATAGGATAGGACATTGGTGCCATGGCGGCATAGTTACCCATGTTGTAACCCCGATCCTAGCATTCGTAATGCTACCCTATAATAGGCTTCCTTCCTCACCAGAAGCACCGGTTGACTGCCTAAGGATGCCCCTGCATGAGTTCACACATACCACATAAATATGCGGGCTGGCTGCCTTAATAGAACATAAGATCATTTTGTTGGGAATCCTTTGCTCTTTTCTTATTTACTTATTTTATCCTTTGCACAAAAAGTTAAGTCTATGTGTTTACTTAGTGGACACCGGGGGCACCTCAGCTATCCGACTTCGTGTCATAAGAAGTAAAGCCCAAAGGGCAAAGAAGTATACATGCATATATATACATAATGTTAACAAAGAAACTTCGAAGCAGACAAAAATATTCAAACAGATAAACCAGTCTACAATGAAAACCCTCGGTATAAAAAAGAAGATTCATAGTATTTAACATTTACAAAAATGGATCATAACCCAACTTGTACTTCATTTGAAAAAAAGTAAGGACCTACTCAACCACTCATGGGGGTGAAGATATCCAGTGAATTGGCAGTTGTTGTCATAAACCATCTGTTTGTCAACCTCTGGGCGATCGATTGTAAGGGGCTCTCTCGGCCCTTCTTTTAGGGATGCAGTTTGCTCAGGAGTCAGAATTATTGGGGGAGTTATCCCGATCGCCTGCATCTCTATCCCAGCCTCAGGGCGGACTTCTGTATACTACTATTTGGTAAGCAAAGTGACCGACAATGGAAGGTGGTAGTTGTTAGAACCTCCATTCTATGGTTTTAATGACAACAACTATACAATCACATATTTCAAGATTGGAGGTATATACTACAAGAGATCATCTTGCTCAAAGACATTGAGACTCGAAGACAAACAAAGACTTATGGACCATGCTATATTAGTAAGTTTATAATAGTGTATTAAGTGTCTTAGATAAAAATTGTAAGGTCTCCTTTTGGATATATACACACAAGAATTCATATACATAAAATAAGCACTAAAAACATTTAACATTGGCATTGAAAATTGTTATAGTATGGAAAAGCCATCCGCAGATCAATGTGGAAAAACCGCAAGCATCCGTGAAATTTTCGAACAATTATTCCCTGAAGCCACAGACATCTACTATAATAACCCGGATTTTGGAGATCACCGTTAATATTAAATTATAATGCAAATAATAATTTAACATTGTGATTATAAATGAATTGGAGGAATGAAATGTGAGTTATTGTTTATTTTACATAAACAATGTTTTGATGAATAAAACTTGGGTTTTTAATTTATGTGAGTTAATTTATCTCATAAGATGTTATTTCAACATATTGATAGTTGGAATTAATAAAATGAGTGAAAATAAGCTTAGAATATTTTATTTGTGAAATTGGGTTGAAAATAAATGATGTTAGTTATTTATTGAGTCAATATGGGAAGTATTGGAATTTTATTCCAATAATAGCCTTTTATAGCGAATAAAAAGGGCAAATGAGAAGAAAATGAATTTTTCGAAGTGTATTAATGATTAAAAACAGTGTTGTAATATTTTAAAAGTGTTAAAACATTTAATACACTTATTTGAGTTAAGAAATAATTTTTATTTGACTCAGATTGTTTAAAATTATGGTTTTTGTCTAAAAATAACAATAATGTCAAATATTGTGTAAATTAATAGTTTATTGGGAAAATAATATTTTTAAATGTAAAAAAATTATAGTGTTAATCAGGTTCACCTTGTTAAAATATAAAGAATGGATTTTGTCTCATGTAAAAGAAGTTAATATAAGAAAGTTATGTTAAAAATGGTTTAAAACCTATGTATATTAGCCTAAATAATTTTCTAAGTAAGAGAATGGACTAATTGGGTATAGTAAATATCCAATAACCCAAATTCTAGAGTTTTCGGATGAAATATATTCCTTTTCTCTCAAAACTCATTACAGTAAAACCTATATCAGAAAAGAAAAAGCTTCAAAGTACAAAACAATGGCTACCCTGTTCAAAGTTTAATCTTCCATGCTCAATCTTTGCAAATTCAAAAGCCTAATTCAAGTTAGAATCATAAAAGAAGGTAATCTCCAATCTATTCTATCTTATAATCCATCTAAAACCCTTCTCTTCATCAAAAATCTATTTTTGTAGTGATAACTGTTGATTTGCTTCTCTCCTTGTTTGCATGTACCGGTTCTTTGTTTTACTGGTTTGGATGCTCTGTTCTTGGCTAAACGCATCAATTTTTGGCATCTAAATCATAATTCAATCTTCATGAAGGCAAGTTGAGTGTAAAACTCACAAACCCTAGCTCTTTATATGATCAAAATATTATAATCAGTGAATTACTGAAGCTGAAATAAATTTAGGCATAACTTTCTCGTTTTTGATCCGATTTTGACAATTTTGGATGTTTCGGAAAGCTTAATACATGTGCTAGAACTTTCCTGTTTTTAGTTTTCTGTAATTTTGAAGTTAGCTATGTCAAAATCTATTTTTTCTACTGCAAATCCGAGAGCAAAACCAATATTTGCTCTTTCATTAAAGCTGAAACGAATTTGACCATAATTACTTCGTTTCTTAACCGATTTTGACGATCTTTGTCATTCCAAAAAGCTTAGAAACTATGCTACAACTTTCATTTTATTCATTTTGCCTGATTTCGAAGTTATCTATGCTAAAATTGAAATTGTTTTTCGATGTCCTGTAAATGCATAAGTTCAGGCTGAGTTTGATGTTTTTTGTTTTAGTAATTTGATCATAGCTTTCTTGTTTCAAATCGGAATTTATAAATTTTAGATGTTATGAAATATGCCACAACTTTTCTGTTTTCAGTTTTGAACGATTTTGAGGTTTACATAGTGAATAAATGACTTTTTTATCGCTGGCATGTGTTGATAGCTAGTGCACATAAAAATTTTCTAAGTAGTATTTCGCTCATAACTTATTCGTTGCTTGTCGGAATATCAAAATGTTTGAAGTTCTGGAAACCATATGATGTAGGCTACAACTTTTTTGGTTTGAGTTTGTAGAATTTCAAAGTTTAAATGGTGGAAAATTGATGTTTTTACTTCTAGCATGTCATTGACAGCCACAATATTTATATATTTGTCAGATTTCGACAATTTTATTTGCATTCTTTTGCAATTTTTTTATATGAAATTTGATGCTAATATTTGATCATTTTGTCCAGCAATGGACTAATCAAGTTAGGACGAGATTTGAATTTAAATTAATTTAAATTCGATTTAAATTGGAATATCGGTTTACGCCGATTAAAATTGCAAAGTGATGTTTTGTTGAGTTTTAAAAAAAATCCGAATAAATTCCAGAAAATCTTCTAACATCATGGTTGGAGTAATAAATATTTTTATGTATTTTTAGAGGTTTTTAATCAATTATTCTTTATTTTTAAGGCTTTCAAAAATTATTAAAATCCTTTTTAATGATGTGTTTTCTCTCAAAATCTTTTAGATAAATTTCTAAAATTTGTTTTATAACCCCGTTTTCTCAAGTAAAATCTTTTATAATTAATTTTTTTATTTTAATTACTTTGATTCTTTTTCGGACGTATGAGGAAGTAAAATAAACGATTTAGTAAAAAAATACGTGGTACGGGACATGTATTTTTGCTTTATCGCTTAATATCGGATTTGTACGATCGAAACCAATTTGAAGTGTTATTTTGAGTTGATTTAGAAGTTACCAAATTTTGGTGAAGATTATTGTTTTTAGAATTACTCTTTAAGTACATTCGACGACGAACCAATCTAGATGCATTTTGTGATGGCCGATGAAATGAAGCAATGTTGATGTTAAGTTTTAATTTGCAACTATGGCTAGAAATAACCATCACGATGTTCTTTTCCTTGCCTAGGAGATGAGGCAAGTTGTTATGATGGATTGATGACGATTTCGATATTTATGATGAATTTTTACTTGTCGTTGAAATGAGACAAGTCTCGATGTCACTTAAAACTCATCCAAGTAAGAGATAAGACGAGTTAGGTATCTTACACTCGCCGATGAGATGAGGCAGTGTTTATTTGATGATGTTTTATGATGGTTTTCTAATATGGCATCGACTAAAGATTAGTAAACCAATAGGTACGAACGTATGGTATGGGACGTACGTTGACGCCTATTGGGTTCTTATTCGAGAAGTTGAGACACATTCACGATGTTACTAGTGCTACAGACCGAGTAATCGATTGGAGTCATCACGATGTTCATGAAGTTACTACTCGACTCCAATCATCACGATGTTTTTACTCGGGTTTTTGTGACTAGGTGAAGATGTTTTCGACTATAGTCAATCAAGATGATCACGATGTTATGATGTTATGTGACCCGAAGTCATCACGATGAATGTTAACAAATAATGGTAGTATTGGTCAAGATGTAAATGCACGTGCTATTTTCCATGAGGTTTTAGGTGTTTCGATTTCACTATTTTGATGATGATGCCTTAGTATAGCCTTATGTAAGAAAAAGGCTTATTGACATACATGGTTTTAATTGTGATTTCGAATATGATATTTTGGATTCTTTCCGGGCTCTATCAAGATAAATTATGGTAATTCTTTTATGATGAGTTTTGATAATATATTTAAGATATATTTATATTTATACCATTATTTGCATTATGGATCGATGATTTGACGATTTTATAGACTACTTGATGTTAAAATGGAGTTGAGATGTATTTATAAATTTATACCAATGAGATGAGGTATAAATGATTATGAAGAATCTTTTATGATGAGTTTTAGTTATGGATTTGAGATGTATCTATATTCATACTGATGAGATGAGGTATGAATAAGTATAATGCTTCTTCTATGATTGGGTTTTATATTTCCTTGAATGATCATTAGGATGCGCCAATAAGATGAGGCACATCCATATGCATTTTATTTTATGTGTGAAGGATATGTACCTTTGATGTATTGTTATATTGACGAGCACTTCTAAGAAGATAATTGATTCATTTGAAGTCATTATCCATAATTTTTTATACCGCTGATGATATGAGACGAAAGTGATGTTTATTGAATCTTATCTTTAAAATTTTGATCGGCGTGTTCCATTTGCTTAAGCGTCTGTTATGCCACTTAAGTATGACTTTATCATCATTATCTCTCCTACTTGCCAAGAAGAGATGTTGTCCTTTCTTACGATGTTGAAACCCTGTTTAGGGCATGGAATCCTTTATGAAAAAGGGTACTATAGCTTTCACCTAATTATTCTTATCGATTATTCTGTTTAACTGATGATTTTAGCTAGCTTGACCCTTGTGTTTTCACTAGGGTCAGATCGAGTTATTTCAGGTATCATTTATTGGGTTTAGCTTGAAGTTGATGTTGGATAACAACTCTTCTTTCTCTTGAGTAGTTTATTTCCTCTGCATACTCTGATGTTTTTACATTTGATTCGATGTATATGGTATGGTCGTGTACCACCTTTATTGTATTCATATTGTATTGTAAAGAATGTGTATCAGTGTATATGTATATATATGATGTTGTTTACTGTTTTGTGATGTGATTTACATTCAGTTATTGTAATTTGTTCTGATAGATCCAATAGCCACCTATAGTTTTGGATTAAGCATTTATTGGGTATGTCGATCCACTTGAGTTGAAAGATTATAATGCATTTATCAACGTATTCAATGGATGTTTAAGACAAAATTATAGATGGTCGCCCTTAACCAGCCCTATTCTCCGCTTTAGTTGACGGAATTACTTGTTAATTCTCTTTTCTAAGGTGCGCCTCAGGGTGGGGCGTTAAAGCTTGGTATCAGAGCCGTGGTCAGAATAAAGTAGAACAAACACAGAATAGTATGTATATCATGATACATCGAAGTACAATACGGGTGAATCATTGTCCTTTATTTAAGCTTGTTTTTGAATCGAGCCTTGATTCCTTTTTGAGTTTTGGGATTGTTAAGATGGAATATGTCTAGGAATATAAATATATTGTATTCCATAGTATGCCATAATAGAGTTTGATGTCATCTTATCTTATATAATCTAATTTGGGATTATTAGATTCTTATTTTTGTCGATATGAGTGAGTTCGTATCGATGGAGCCGATTGATTTTTTGGGCATTCTTGTTGCATTACTTTGAGTGTTGTGAATCCTATTGAAGGGATCCACAATGCTTGGCTTGTTGTGAGCATTCTGAGTTCTTTATTTGTTGCTGTTTTAGTGAGTGTTTGTTTATTACTCACTATCTTGAGATGTATCTGATTTGAGATGGATTGACTTATTTGATGTAAAATCTAATCATTTTGTTGTTATAGGATCCTATATTTATTTAGGCATCCTAATTTGATTGGTTTATTATTTCTATCATTTTAGAATGTTAATGATGATTCCAAAGTTTCTGAGTTCGCTCTTGAGTATCGAGATGTTGATGATATATCTCAAATCCAGTCATGGTGACTTTGTTGAGTTTTTTTAGTCCGTTTTGATTTGACATCCAATTGGGCAATCGAGTGTTGAGGTAACCTTATTCGTGGCTCTTAGCTCTTCGGTTATCCTTCCACAAGGATATCCACTGAGGAATGAGGTAAGTTTCTAGATTGTTTGAGTTTGGTTGAGTTATCATTCTACTTCGTTTGAGTGTTCTTTTCAGATACTCAATCAATGTTATCCTTTAGCATTACTCCGTTTGAAGTAGTGATTAGTGGATTGTCTGTTTCTTCTCCTTCGAGAAGAATTTCTTGCTTATCATGTATCTTGATGATTTTTGGGAGTGGCTTGTGACATCGTAATATTGACGAACACTCTATCTCCTTTTGATGATTTTGAGAATCGAGTATTCTGGGAATATCTTGATGCGTTCTCTTAATGTTCTTTGGTTTGAGTTTTGAAGCTATATAAATATGTGTATTACAGAGGAATTTGAGCTTTGAGATTTTAAAAAAATCAGAGAATATTTTGAGAAGATATTTACGTTAGTAATATTTCTTTTATAGAGATAATTTGAGAGTGTTGGGCTGTCCGTCGAGTAGTTAAGAGTTCTGGTCGATACGCCTGATCAACGTTATCGATAGGAATCTCCTAGATGCTATAATGAGGCAATCACACATGATGGTTTGTGTTTTAAAAATTGAGATTTTGAAAAAATATTTTGAGATTAAATATTAAATTTATTTTTGAATGGTAATTGCAGCCATTGATTTTAGAGACGAGTAATAGAGTGGCGAGGCAGTTTTGATCATTCGGTGAACTCTGCAGCCAACATATATATTTATTTTTTAGAGACTCAATGGCGAGGCAATGCCATTTATTTATTTTTAAATTATAAAGATGAGAATATAAATAAGATTGTTTTTGGGCTGTGCTTTATTGGAAGTATATTTTGAAATTTTAGAATCTATATGGATGTTTTAAGAGAAGAGTTATAAGAAAATTTGAAGATTGTTTTTAAACTATTTAAGTGGTTTAATAAAAAAGATTAAAGAGATTTAAACCTTAATTTATTTTGAGGAATATTATTATGGATTTACAAATTTCTTTGAAAATTAATTTTGAAGTAAGAGAAGAAATTTGGACTTTCAATCTGAGTTTTAAATAACTTACTAAGTAATATAGTAAAAAGTTTGAAAATTTTCAAATGTTGAAAATTGAGATTTAAAATTTAAAAGATGTTGAGGTTTAAAAATTCTAAATTTCTTGGATTGAAAGATAATTCGAGCTTATATCCTTATTCTTGAGTATATTCTATCTTCGAGCTATTATTAACGACGTGCATTTTTCATGGTCGTCCGAGTGGGTGGCCTTGTAAGAAGCCATCTTGTGATTTATCAATCTTGTTTATTGTGTTTATCTTGTTGTGAGGATGTTCTTTTTGTATTATTATGCGGAAAATCTTATTGATGATCTTCTTTATTGTTTATAGTTCGGGTTTGAGTGAGTTTGATCCTGACTCTATTCATGGAGTTTTGAGCAATCAATCATTTTCGATTGATTATTTGTTGAGCATCTTATTGAGTTTTGATTCAAGACGAGAGATCTTTGAAATTCTTTCGAGTTGCTTGGAAAATTCGATGGTTTGCTAATCATTATATTAGCATATGATAGGCCATTAAATTAACCAACTGATTATTTCCTTGTTTCTTTCTACCATTCTGTATTGAGAGTATGAATGGTTTGGAATTCGAGCTTGTCTTTATCCTTCGATGATTGTATCTTTAGTGTTATTTACAGCCTTTCCCTCTAGAAATTGCGAGGATGCAATTTTGTTAAGGATGGGAGTTTGTAACAAACCGGATTTAGGAGATTACTGTTAATAGTAAATTATAATGCAAATAATAATTTAATATTATGATTATAAATGAATTGGAGGAATGAAATGTGAGTTATTGTTTATTTTATATAAACAATGTTTTGATGAATAAAACTTGGGTTTTTAATTTATGTGAGTTAATTTATCTCACAAGACGTTATTTCAACATATTGATAGTTAGAATAAATATAAATGAGTGAAAATAAGCTTAGAATATTTTACTGTGAAATTGGCTTGAAAATAAAGGATGTTAGTTATTTATTGAGTCAAAATGGGAAGTATTGGAATTTTATTCCAATAATAGCCTTTATAGTGAATAAAAAGGGTAAATGAGAAGAAAATTAAATTTTCGAAGTGTATCAATGAATAAAAATAGTGTTGTAATATTTTAAAAAGCGTTAAAACATTTAATACACTTATTTGAGTTAAGAAATAATTTTTATTTGACTCAGATTGTTTAAAGTTGTGGTTTTTGTCGAAAAATAACAATATTGTCAAATATTGTGTAAATTAATAGTTTATTGGGAAAATAATATTTTTAAGTGGAAAAAAAATTAATGTGTTAATCATGTTAACCTTGTTAAAATATAAAGAATGCATTTTGTCTCATGTAAAAAGAAGTTAATATGAGAAAGTTATGTTAAAAATGGGTTAAAACCTATATATATTAGCCTAAATAATTTTCTAAGTATGAGAATAGACTAATTGGGTATAGTAAACATCCAATAACCCAAATTCTAGAGTATTCTGATGAAATACGTTCCTTTTCTCTCAAAACTCATTACAGTAAAACCTAAATCAGAAAAGAAAAAGCTTCAAAGTACAAAACAATGGCCACCCTCTTCAAAATTGAATCTTCCAAGCTAAATCCTTACAAATTTAAAAGCCTAATTCAAGTTAGAATCATAAAAGAAGGTAATCTCCAACTATTCTATCTTAGAATCCATCTAAAACCCTTCTCTTCATCAAAAATCTATTTTTGTAGTGATAATTGTTGATTTGCTTCTCTCCTTGTTTGCATGTATCGGTTATTAGTTTTACTGGTTTGGATGCTCTTTTCTTTGCTAAAAGCATCAATCTTTGGCATCTAAATCATAATTCAATATTCATAAAGGTAAGGTGAGTGTAAAACTCACAAATCCTAGCTCTTTATATGATCAAAATATTATAATCAGTGAATTACTGAAGCTGAAACAAATTTAGGAATAACTTTCACGTTTTTGATCCGATTTTGATAATTTTGGATGTTTCCGAAAGCTTAATTCATGTATTACAACTTTCCTATTTTGTGTTTTCTGTAATTTTGACGTTAGCTATGTCAAAATCTAATTTTTCTACTGCAAACCAGAGAGCAAAACCAATATTTGCTCTTTCATTGAAGCTGAAACGAATTTGACCATAACTACTTCGTATCTTAACCGATTTTGATGATCATTGTCATTCCGGAAAGCTTAGAAACTAAGCTACAACTTTTACTTGATTCGTTTTTCTTGATTTCGAAGTTATCTATGCTAAAATTGCAATTGTTTGTCGCTGTCCTGTAAATGCATAAGTTCAGGCTGAGTTTGATGTTTTTTTATAGTAATTTGATCATAACTTTCTTGTTCAAATCAGAATTTATAAATTTTAGATGTTATGAAATCCTTGTGAAATATGCTACAATTTTTCTATTTTTGGTTTTGAATGATTTTGAGGTTTACATAGTGAATAACTGAATTTTTTATCATTGGCTTATGTTGTTAGCCAGTGCACATAAATTTTTCTAAGTATTATTTCGCTCATAACTTATTCGTTACTGGTCGAAATATCAAAATGTTCGATGTTTTGGAAACCATATGATGTAGGATACAACTTTTATGTTTTGAGTTTTGTTAAAATTTGAAGTTTATATGGTGGAAAATTGACATTTTTACTTCTGGCCTGTCATTGACAGCCACAATATTTATATATTTGTCTGATTTCGACGATTTCATTTGCATTCTTTTGCCATTTTTTTATATATGAAATTTGATGCTAATATTTTATCATTTTGTCTAGGAATGGACTAATCAAGTTAGGATGAGATTTGAATTTAAATTAATTTAAATTCGATTTAAATTGGAATATCGGTTTAGGCCGATTAAAATTGCAAATTGATGTTTTCTTGAGTTTTAAAAAAAATCCAATTAAATTCCAAAAAATATTCTAACATCATGGTTGGAGTAATAAATATTTTTATGTATTTTTAGAGGTTTCTAATCAATTATTCTTTATTTTTAAGGCTTTTAAAAATTATTGAAATCCTTTTTAATAATGTGTTTTCTTTCAAAATCATTTAGATAAATTTCTAAAATTTGTTTTATAACTCCGTTTTCTCAAGTAAAATCTTTTATAATTAATTTAATTTATTTTAATTACTTTGATGCTTTTTCGGACGTATGAGGAAGTAAATTAAATGATTTAGTAAAAAAAATACTCGGTATGGGACATGTATTTTTGCTTTATCGCTTAATATCAGATTTGTACGATCGAAACCAATCTGAAGTGTTATTTTGAGTTGATTTAGAAGTTACCAAATTCTGATGAAGATTATTGGTTTGAGAATTACTCTTTGAGTACATTCGACGACAAACCAATCTAGATGCATTTTGTGATGGCCGATGAAATGAGGCAATATTAGTGTTAAGTTTTAATTTGCAACTATGGTTAAAAATAACCATCAAGACGTTCTTTTACTTGACTAGGAGATGAGGCAAGTTGTTATGATGTATTGATGATGATTTCGATATTTATGATGAATTTTTACTTGTCGATGAATTGAGACAAGTCTCGATGTCACTCAAAACTCGTCCAAGTAAGAGATAAGACGAGTTAGGTATCTTACACTCGCCAATGGGATGAGGCAGTGTTTATTTGATGAGGTTTTATGATGGTATTATAATGTGGCGTCGACTTACGATTAGTAAACCAATAGGTACGAACGTATGGTATGGGATGTACGTTGACGCCTATTGGGTTCCTATTTGAGAAGTTGAGACACATTCACGATGTTACTGGTGCTACAGACTGAGTACTCGATTGGAGTCATCACGATGTTCATGAAGTTATTACTCGACTCCAATCATCACGATGTTATTACTCGGATTTTTGTGACTGGGTGTCATCAAGATGTTTCCGACTATAGTCAATCAATATTATCATGATGTTATGTGACCCTAAGTCATCACGATGAATGGTACCAAATAATGGTAGTACTAGTCAAGATGTAAACGCACATGCTGTTTTCCATGACGTCATTGGTGAAGCAGTTTCTTACTTCAATTTTTCTTCAAGGAAAAGTATCAGCGATAGTGGAGAAACTCCATCCTTAAGGTTGTGCATACAAGTATGTGGACTAAATAAAGGGGTCATCGACGTCATATACTTCACTCAGGATCACAAACGGTTATCCATGCATACACTTGGCTTCTATAATTCCAATACTTATATGTTTTTCCTTCCTTTTCCAGGTTCAATGGATCATGATAGATACATAGCTCTCTATCGCAGAGGAAGTGAGTATAGGAGACAAACTCTCAAGCCTTATCCCTCACGTTTCAATGAAGCTAAAGAATAAAGATGAAGGAGGAAAGTGCGTGAGCACAATGAGGCTCGTTGGGTCCAAAAAGACTTAGAGAGATATAGAGAAAAAGAAAAGAGGAAGAGAGAGTCCGAAGGAGATTCTATATGCGATGTTCGCAAACGACTTAGAGAATCCCCTCCACCTCAGTTTTTTTTATCTACATCTTTTCCTTTACGGTGTCAAGTTTGACCAAGACATTAAAGATGTGAAGAAGGAGGCCACGTTGTAGAAACTTCAAGAAGTTCAAGAAGACGTGGCAGTAGGACTTGAATAAAGGCACTTCTGCAAGGCACATTCCGATGTAAACCGAATCAACTACACACAAATTTAGTCACTTAAAACAGAGAGAGACAATCTTAATAGGTTGATTAGGAAGAAAGACCGTGATTCGATTAAAGTTGCTAGATAATAAAGCCTAGCCCCGAAGAAGAAGGCTAGTTCGGACAAGTTAATAGAGGAGTTAAAACAAGCTCATGATCGGGCCACGACCATGATAAGGAATGAGTTGACAGCCACTCTTGTTGAAGGTATAGAATTCAAGAAACAAGCCAAAGAGAGGGTCCATGCAATTACTCAGAAAGATGAAGTTATAGATCCAAAGACCAGGCACTCTATGAACAGGCGAGTGGGCTCAAACGTCTTCATAAGGAAAACCAGAAGCTCCAGCGAGATAACAACAAGCTAAATTCCAAGATGGATACCTTATCGACCAAGAAGCTTGCTAATGATGTAGACCTTGTATTTTGTTAAAGCGAGCTTAAGGATTTTGAGCGATTTAGAGCTGAGGAGAATAAAGCAAGTGTAAGAGAGAGTGCAGAACTTAAATGACAACCTCCAATACTTCTATGCGAGCGTCATTATGCATAGGAATTTGAAGTGGTTGGGGAATGATTCCCTTGCAATCGATGCCTAAGTAGGGGGTGATGAGCCATGTTTGAAATGATCGCTTCGAAGTCAAGCTGATGATGCAGCACCTTGGTGTCGAAGAGACTTAGATGCTTGTTGTGGGGAAAGCAATTATCGCTGAATGGGATGGCATGACTGCTACTGATAGTGCTCTCGCTGGCTCGAGCTCTTCGGGTTAGCACAAAGTGCTCTTTCAAAGTTCGTAGAGATGGTGATGGTTATTCTTTCTTTGATGGCTACTGCATCATCTGAGCCATACATTCCCATCACTGCAGTAGCTGAGTTCGAGGGTGAAGTTTGAGAGAGGAGTCTTGGTTTAGGTACTTTTCTCATTTCTGCAGTGCTCTAAAAAATCAATTTCACTCTCGAGTCCTTTACTAAACCGTACAACTCTCTTCATGAGCTTACAGGCCGGTAGGATGTCTCACTCTACCCTTCGTCTCTTAAAGTTCATGCACTAAAGCGATTTTCACCTCCATGACTATGTTTCCATAGGCATGACTGGCCCGATCCAACCTTCCAGCTCCAGGCCTGGCTCTGTTGCTTAATGAATTACGGCCTTGGAAGGATTGGAAGACATTCTGGTATCGCTAGAGCAGGAAGTTTGCGGCCTTGGAAGGACTGGAAGACATTTTGGTATCGCTAGAGGAGGACTTTTGTGGCCTTGGAAGGATTGGAAGACATTTTAGTATCGCTAGTGGAGGACGTTCAAATCATTGGCGCTTTTGATCCAAGCGATGAAGAAGTGATGGAAGAGCAGCTATAGAAAGAGGTTGAAAGTTGATGATAGAGCTAGCCAATGCTCTCCCATTCACAATCAAGATCGATAAACCAAAGCCTACATATGTTCCCACCGATGGGTCTGAGGAGCCTGATTCTTGTAAGAAGAGCACAAGGAGAAAGAAGATCCTAACCCATTCGGGCAAGGACGATAAAGGTAACTAGGATAGCAAGAAATGATGATTTAAGTGTAAGAGGAGTGGAGCATTTTGGTTTATTTTGTGTTTTGATGTTGATCGAATTGTACTATGTTTCCGTTTGTTTTGTGATGTCTAAAACAAGCCAATTGTGTGTGGGAACGACCCCCGCTGTTTGTCTTGTATATAAAAGATACCAGTAGTAAATAAAAGATTTGCTTTACATTTGTAATCTCTTATATGTACTTTTCTTATATTCCATGTGCAGCATCTGCTGTTTGAACAAAAAAATGACTTAAACACACAAAGTGTAGAGAGTAAAATATGAAGAAAATAAATGAAAAATGGGAAAGGAGAGTACATAACAATTTATAGTGGTTCGGTAAAGCAAGACCTACATCCACTTTATTATTTTATTACTTGTTTTTGAATTGGAAGGCAGAAGTTTTTAAGAGTCGGTACAAGTCCAGCACGTAGATTTTCATAATTACAAGGATATAAGACAAAATACGACTGGAGCTAAAAGATCCTAAAAAAAGAGACATACCCCTCTATTTATAGTGGTAGCAAGTCTAAAATCTTGTCTAAAATATCTCTAAGTTGTTCTCCAAGATTTAGACCAATTCTCGGGTGCCAAGTCATCAAACATTAGGGATCGGTAGGACTCCTCGAGTAGGGATCGATATGACTCCTTGACATTGCCGAATTTTCCACCTTCAACTTTCCACCTAGGTTCGTCTTATGATTAGTTTCATTATTCCATAGTTGTCGGCATCAACAACAGCTTATTTTAGGGTCCAAACAACGGAGTTGTAGAAGAACAAAGTTGTAGATTCAGGAATTTATGGAGATCGATAGAGAGCCACATTAATTGAACAAAATAACCTTGGAAATAAGCTTTTGGCTTTGAGTTAGACATGTAGAAAGAAGATGGGGTCAACCTAAGCTATATTTGGAGGTCGATATCGATTCCTAGGTAGGAGTTGGTACCGATCGCCAAACTGAAGGATCCTATTGTCTTATTATCTTGATTTGGGTTATTTTGGCTTTAATTGAACTTACTTAGAATCCTGCCCCAAAAATTTGAGTTTTTATTTATGCTCGACCAAAAGATTCTTTGAGATTTTTATGTTTTGACTTTTCCTTCATCTCCTTGGAGTCAGACCCAAATTTTTTGAGTACTTGCTTCAAGTCATTAGGGGTCGGTACCGAGTCAAGTCCAAGGATCGATACCGAGCTCACTCCAGGTTGCACTTGGGGTTTTTTATGGATTGCTTCAGATCAACCCTTCCAAAAATTTAAACTTCCAAATATTCAAAAAAATTCGCTCATTTTTTGATACTCCCAAAGTCCTTGGTTTATTTCTCTGTTGTTCGCTCGTCTGATTCAATTGTTTGAGTCTGTTCGAATACTGCCTAGTCAAAAGGCTGGATAACATCTACTTATGTATAATTCCCTACATATGTCACTATTTCTATGTGATATGCTTATTTATCACAACTTTGTACATATAATTAGTGTAATTTGCATATTTATTGCAACTCCATGCTTGTAAATAATATTCATGCAGTTGTTTAGCTACTATATTACTTAGCTCTTTTGTGACTGCCAAAATAATTTTTTCAGCGTGACAGAATTGTGGTGTGTCTTAGTTTAACCAATTCCATGGCTGTTTTCTATTCGAGCTCATTTGAGCTTGCCTAGACCATGTGTCAGTGTATGTGCCTCCAACTCCATAAGTTTGGTTACTTCAAACACTGGACTTAAGCACTTGATAAGAGACCAAGTATTCTGGAGAACTGTTCAATTGCCCTTCTTCCCTGGGTCTGAGTTGCACGACAGCTACTATTTCTGGGAGCCAGTTATTTTGTTTCTCGATTTTGAGCATTTAATTCCGTGATTGCAGTCGTCTTCTTTCAAGTTTACATCATTAGCCAATGTCAACCTAGATGTTTGCTTTGAAAATATGCGTTAATGTGATTTTTCATCGTAACAAATTTCCAATTTTAGTGTTGAGATCCCATTCGTGCATTAATTTCTATCTTTAATAATTTACGCATAAATAGCTCAAGTCCTTAGATTTTCCTTCAACCTTGCCTGGCTCTAGTTTATTCATTTCGTTATCACCTATCTCTGGGCGATGTCAACTTTTGAAAATTATGAGTTGATTCTCAACCAGTTTAGTGACTTGCCGCTTCATAACATTGATCGGGCAACACCAGTATCTAAAAGATAACGGTCGATTTTCATCGTCGACTCAACAATTTTGAGTCTTCTAACATTGTTGGGGCAATGCTAATGCTTGGAAAAAGGGGATTGATTTTCCATGAATTCTGCAATTGAAAACTTTTCACCGATACTTAGAAAGTTAATTTGTTAATTTGATAGCTAAAATATAGAATTTTTTCAATGTTGTCAAGGCAACATTGGTACTTATGAAGTTGGGTCAATTTTCCCCATCGATTCGGGGGTTTTGAGAGTCCATAATTCTTAACTAGAGAGTGAGAAGTATTTTCTCAATCGTGTGGCTAATTGTGTAGCACATAAGAGTGTTTTTTATAAGAACACGATTCTATTAGTTCAAGAAGCATCATCCGGCTTATTGTGTGGCATATAGTAATATGGATCTTCCCAACGCTGCTAGAGAAATGCTAGTTCTCAAAAGATGTGGATCGATTTTCCCCATCGATCTGGTGGTTTGAGTCGATTTTCCCTGTAGATTTGGTGGCTTTGAAACTTCCTAATGTTGTCGGAGACACACTAGTTCTTAGATGGTTTGGATCGATTTTTCCCATCGATCTGTTGGTTTGAGTCTATTTTTCCCATTAACTGGGATGCTTGGGACCTTCTCGATGTTGCTAGAGCAACATCAATTCTTAGAAGGTTTGGATTTATTTTCCTCATCCCTCCGACAGTTTGAGTTGATTTTTCCCACCAACTCGACGGTTTTCTTACAAGAACAGCTTACAAGAACGTGGTTTCATTAGTTCAAGAAGCTAGCTTTATTAATAAAGTGAATGGAAACGACAAGCTTGCCTGTTTATAATGCCCCCAATGTCCCTGGATGGCTTATTTATGAAAATAGGTAATACTTAAATAGAGATCAAATGTTGTTGTGCCACATTGAGTCACCATTCCAAGCACGCGGAATCGAGATTCCATCAACTTTTGCTGCTTGAATGTTACGTCTCCAAGCTTTTAGTCGATAATGTAGGGTTCTTCCCAGTTCGGGCTAAGTGCTCATGTACCCAAAAAGATCCGTTTAAGAATGGGATCTTCCAACTTCGAAGGTGCAGTTGCGAACCTTGTAATTAAAATGTCGTGCCACTCTTTTATGGTGAGCAGTAATTCACAGTTCAACTTCCTCCCTCTTCTCATCAATTTGGTCGAGTGACTCGAGCAACAATTTCTTATTTTCTCTTTGACTAAAGTGTCTTATGCGATGAGAGAGGACTTCCTATTTTACTGGTATCATAACTTCTGAACCATATGCCAAAGCAAACAATGAGTGTTTGATTGTAGATTTGTGTGTCATTCAGTAAGCTATAGTGCAAGCGGAAGCACAGCAACCCAATTTCCTTTAGCTTTTGTAAGCCTCTTCTTTATGGTGTATTTAATGATTTTGAACACTGCCTCTGCTTGCCCATTTAACAGATGTGATACCATGGAAAAGCTTTTTTCGATCTGGTAACACTTGTAGAAGTCCACGAACTCAAAACTCGTGGATTGAGTTTCCTTTTTTGTGATTATTTTCTACGGTACTCCAAACTTGCAAATAATATTTTTCTTTACAAAGTTAATTACTTTCTTTGTAGTAATCATGGCAAGCGGTTCCGCTTCAAACCATTTTGTAAACTAATCGACTGAAATGATGGAATATTTAGCTCCACCTTTCTCTATTGATAATACGCCTCGATTGCCTATATTGCAAACGACCAAGAGTTAAACATTAAAGTAAGTTCTGAAGAAGGATTTCTTAGAACCTTGGCAAATCTCTGGCATCTATCACTCTGCCTGGTGTAGTCTACTGCATCTCTGTTTATTATAGGCCAGAAATACCCATAGCAAAGAGCCTTTTTGACCAATGTTTGCCTCGTAATATGATCACCTGTGATGACCTACCTCCTCGACCCTCAAAAATAGACACTAATACATCCTCGGTATTCGCATGCCGCAAATCCAAGTATCAAAGAGGTATATTACAATGGGGTAAAAGAAAATAAAGTTAGAAGGTAAAAAAAATAGAATCTCAAATCGCATTTAACAACTTGTAATTATACATATAGATAGTACATACAATGACTCTCAAAATGAGATATAAGAGTCATAACAAGTACTAACCCAGCTAGGGAATAATTTCCTACCCCTACAGATGCTGGTAGATACTTATACATAATATAGAGAAAATAGAAAAGATGGCTATCTACATAGGACCCTCCAACTTCATGTTCCACGCTCCATCCAAAATGCTCCAAGTTACCTAACTAATTGGCTGCCGAGAAAAATGGGGCACTCAGATTTTAAGGGGAAAACAATATAAACCCCGAGTCAGTCATGGGATTCGTATGAGAAACTCAAAATACAGATATTTGAAAATAAAGGTTTTCTCATAAGACCGCACCGCATATACACACAAACAGGTTTTTAGCTTATGCTAACCAAAACATTTCCTATGCAAAATCTAGAACTATTATTTTTTGTTACATTCTTTTGAAAATACTTTTCAAGTAAACTTATATAATCTTAGCTGAAATTGTTACATTATTTAATTCAAGAGGCCCTACAATCAAGTCCGAAGTCACATATTGGAGAATGGATTCCATACAATGACATGGTAAGGGATTACCTTTTGACGGTACATCTCTAGAAAAATGCATCGTGGCACCAACAAATGGCCCCCTACCAACACAGAATTAGCTTGCCTTTATTATAAATAGTACCAAATATGACATCACCTCGGTCATTCCCGACCTATCAGGGATCCCAAAGCATACACAACACATCCGAAATATAGAGGGTAATCTAGAAAGGTGATGACCATATCCTAATGAGTGAGACCCACATAGGCCTGCAGCATCTACACCGTTTTTGCCGTTCCTGGGTGATGAGGCTTGAGGTAGCAATTACCTTTCACATAGCACATTTCATTTTGAATGCCATATTTCCAATTCCATCACACACTGTTAATTTCTACAAATGTACAACATCTAAGCTCGTACGTCTTAGAGAAGGGTGTTAAGTGTAAGAGGGTTACTTCCTACACCAGCAAACAAGTGTATGTTTGTTAAAATCAATGTATGTGTATTTTAGAAATGCAATGTCGGACATTCATCCATACAAGTTGTCCAAGAACATGACAAACCAAAGGAAATCTCTAACTACACCTTATCGGGAATCATCCCTAGGATTAGTAGCAAGCAGCCCTTGCATCAAAGATCAAATGAAGATACTACTGCCATATATATAAGATATAGAAAATTTCCACCGAGGGTCAGTGACAAGCAGCCCAACATTCCATCTTCTAATTTATTATCATTCCACGTCTTTAGTTTGAACCCATAAATTGGTTGAAAGTGGTCTTTTGATAGGGATCACCCAAATTCGATCTCGGTTCTTTCGAACCAATCATTGATAAAAGGATATTTAAGTTTAAGGGTGATTATCATTTCATTCATTAATATTTTTTATCAAATAAATTATCTCTTTTAGAGATATAAATCTTTAAATCATATTCTTTTCCAGTATATATGGAATCATTATACCTCTTTTGAACTTTGGAAATACCAAATCAAATCATTTCTCATTAATCATATTGCAAAACCTCTTTGAGTAAAAATGGTCGATAAAAATTATACTAATACTACTTAACATAAATTTCCATATTCAACCTTAACTATCTGTCAAATAACGGTGAAATCACCTTTTAAGTTCACATGGACAGTATGGGTTCCCTTCTTGGAATTTAACACCAACTTTAAGAAGATCATTTCTATATAATCCAAGTTGTATCAAATTTGGAAAAATTAAATCTTTTATACTTGCCTCATTTCTGACATTTCGACCTTATCTATTCCTTTCCTAGGAAAGAGGCTAGGTGAGCTAGGACACTGATTGCTCCTTAACATCTCCTTAATTTAAGCACCTCATATCCAAACTTGTTAAAACTTCACCAAATTGGGTTTTAGACGTGTCTATTGTTGACTCAATTTTTATAACTTGTCAAAACTTCACCAAATTGGGTTTTAGTATTTATAATACATTTATAAACCATTTAAAACCACTTTAAAGAGGTTTAACAATCTCATATACACCATTTCATTTATTAAAGGAAAGTGATTCCTTTATGATATTCGAGGTGTATTAAATGTAAATTGTTTACACATCCAGGCTATATATTATCATACGAAACATGGTTCATGATCAACGTAACCAAACATAACAAACATATATATCATCTAAAATATCATAATATAAACAGAGTTTCTCACCTTGGATTTAAATAGAACTAACTTTAAAATGACTATAGCTCCGCTATTCTAAAAATTTAGCTTACTAAGCTTGCACTAAAGCTCCTAGATGTCCTTGGCCTGGGCGTTTGGCGGTAAGGTGTTTACAGCCTTGCTTTGAAGAGCGAAAAAGGATCGGCCTTTGGCAGCAGGAGGTGGTGGTCGTGGGCTGTAGAGGGGGAAAGGAGTGAATTTGCTTTGGTTTTGAAGAGCTTTGATAATATATACTTACTATATAATTTTGTTACCTTTTGCCATTATTTTTTCCATTATTTTATTTGGTAAGCAGCCATTAAAGTGGAGTATCAGAAGTTAAGAAGGCTTTGGAATTTATGAATGAATGAAGTGAATATGGATGGTGATATTTATAGGCAAAAATATGGGTAAAAATATCATGATATTTGCTTGCCATTTCATCACCATTGCCTAACCACCACACTCCCTCCTACCTCATCATCCATAGCCGAACATCTCCCCAATGCATGTAACCATGTGCTTGTGCTTAGGGTGTAAGATATTGACTTTGGGTTTACTAAAGAATGAAGTTTTAGGAAAATATCTTAGATATTTTGTAATATATATATATATATATATAAATGTATAAGCATATTTGTATGTGCATATGTATTCATGTGCATGTGAATGTGTTCACGTATATGTACATGTATTTGTGCATATGTATATCTCAAATGATTCACAACAGTGCACAACTTTTATACATTGAATCGTTATTATTTTCGATTTTGATTTTCGGTCATATTTTCACTTCTTATTCAATATATATATATATTTGTAAACAAAAATTGGTAATAATATATATACCATTATATTATAATTAAAAGGGATTATTTAATAGTTAAAATAATTATTAAACCATATCGAATCAATTTAAATTCAAAAATCATTTATTCCAAAATAGTGATATCATTGATGATATCATTAAGGATTTAAATTTCAAAAATAAAATAAACAATTTTATTACTGATTCTAACTCAAATATATAAATGAGTGTATGTATCCAGGTCATGGCATTGGATGGTCTAAGAGCTGTTTATTGATAAAACGATTTTCGATCATTTCATCGATATATCTTCCAAAGTATATATTTTTGTAAAATTTATTCAAAGTAAGATTACCAATATTATTTATCGTTCAAAACATTATCGGTTATGTTAAAAAGTCCTATATTTGAATATTTCTGAAGTGATGAATTTGCGGGTCGTTACATACTTCCCCCCTTAAAATAATTTCATTCCCGAAATTAAGGGTAAGAAGAAAATGACTAGAAAAGGAATATCTATATTTTACAAGGGGAAATATATACAAGATATGATAAGTGATCACACCATAGGTGGTGAGTACACTATCTTAATACCATATGCAAACTACACATGAATCCTAATTCTGGATAAGCTTTCCTTATTCTACCATTTCCCATGTGCAATCTTCGGCATCACCACTACACTGACCTTTTACCGACCTTACAACCTTCCGTCTCAATTGATTCTCATTTAGAATTGGTTGTTTGATAGTTGCCAAATTTGGTTCTACTTCCAAATCTTCCTAGGCAGCTGTTTCTATATTCTGTTCCCGATCTTGCATTATTTCCCTAGATGGGATACATGAAAGACGTTGTGCACACCAGACAACCTTTCGGGCAATTCCACATGATAAGCTAATGAGCCAATCTGCTCAAGAATGGGAAAAGGTCCAATAAATCGAGTTGCTAACTTCCCTGCCCATCTAATTCTTACCGCTCCTCTCATTGGAGAAATTTTCAAAAATATAAAATCTCCAACTGAGAATTCTAAATTCCTACGCCTTTGATCAGTGTAATTCCTCTGCCTGCTTTGAGCTTCTTTTAGCTTTTTCCTAAGAATGTCTATAATTTCTAAGGCTTCTTGGATCATATCGGAGCTAAGCATAAATCGACCGTCGATTTTGATCCAAATAAAGCTTCATGTAGTACCATATCGATGCTTGCTTGAAAGTTGTTGTAGAAGAATTCCACAAGATAAAGATAATTTTCCCAAAACCTCCAAAATCTAAGATACAAGCTTGTAGGAGATCTTCTACTACTCAGTTTACTCTTTCGTCTTGTCCATTAGTTTGGGGATGGTATGCAGTGCTTAAATTCATCTACGTTCCTAATGGTGTCTGTAATGCCTCTCAAACCTGACTTACAAAAATCCGGTCTCGATCACTCACTATATTGCTTGGAACTCCATGTATTCTTACAATTTCGTTTGTATATATTTCTTCCAGACTTGAAGCAGTCCTTGTTGGCTTTACTAGAGTAAAGTGTCTTCACTTCCCTTCCTTTTTTAAGGTAAGCTATCTATGAAATCCATTGATATATGGTCCCATTTGCAAGTTGGGATTTCAAGAGGCTGAAGTAATCCAACATTCTTTTGCTGATTGCTTTTGATTTGTTAACAATTTGCACATATGCTAGATAGAGATATCCCTCTTCATAACATCCCACCAAAAAGTCTTCTTTATATCTCAATATGTTTTGGTAACTTCGGAATGTACTGAAAGTCAAGAATTGTGACATTCTGTCCAAACTTCTTGCCTTATCCCGCTGATATTTGGGATGCATACTCTTCCATTCATTCTTACTATTCCTTGATCATCCTCCTCGATCCTATCCATCTTCCTAGCACCGTGTTTTTTTCCACTGCTTTGACCAACTTCTGAATAAATGGATCTCTAAGCTGGTTCTTTTTCATACGGCTAATCAAAGTTTGATGTACTATTAAATAATCTATAATGGCATGCTTTCTACTTAATGCATCTGCTACCGTATTAGCTTTCCTAGGCGTATATATGATATCTAAATCATATAATGCGAGAAATTCTAATCAACATTGTTGTCTCATATTCAAGTCCTTTTGAATTAAAAGATATTTCAACGATTTGTGATCTATGAAGAGTTTGAAATTTTCACCTATTTAAAGAAGGAATATTATTTACCAAGTTTAAACAAAGTTTACAAAAAAACTACGAGAAATTCTTACCCGGTAAATAATGCCTCCTCATTTTTAATGTGAACACAACGCCTAATAATTCTACATCTTGTGTTGCATAGTTCCTTTCATGAGTTTTTAGTTACCGGCTTGCATAAGCGATAACTTTTCCATATTGCATCAGAACTACACCTACTCCTTCTCCACAGGCATCAGTATATACAGTTAAACCACCGTTTTCATCAGCAATATCTAGGACCAAAGCGGTAGTTAACCTTTTCTTGAGTTTTTGGAATGCTTCTTCACATTTTAGTGTCCATTCAAATTTTACATCCTTCATAGTCAACTTTGTTAGATGGGAGGAAATTTTGGGGAAGTCCTGAATGAATCTCCGGTAATATCCTGCCAATCCTAAGAAGTTGCGAATGTCCTTTGGAGTTTGTGGTTGCCCCCAATCTCGTATAGCTAAAGTCTTTCCTGTATTAACCGAGATCCCTTCTCCTGACACAATATGCCCAAGGAATCTTACTTCTTTATCCCAAAAGTGATATTCTGAGAATTTAGCTTTAAGTACATTTCTTCTCAATATCTCCAACACAATATCTAGATGTCTTTATTGTTCCTCCTCAGTTTTGGAATAGATGAGAGTACCGTCAATAAAAACCAACAAGAATTTGTTTAGCACATCGTTGAATACTTTATTCATAAGGTCCACGAAATAAGTGGGCACATTGTTCAATCCAAAAGGCATAACTAACCATTCATAAAAGCAATCCGGACCCCTAAATGCAGTTAATGAATTGTCATCCTCAGTTATTCTTAGTTGATGGAATCCTATGTCTAAACCCATTTGTAAGTATACTCAGGCACCATGAAGTTGATCAATAAGTCATCTATGCATGGTAGAGGATACTTGTCTGTTTGGTTTTCCAACTCGAGCGACTTTGTCTAATTAGTTCTTTCTTTAACAACTCATATATTTGGTTTGCTAACTCGATTTTTTCCTTCCGGGCCATCCTTTGAATAAGGTGAATAACAGGTCTTACACTAGGAATTAAGTCGATACAGAACTTAATTTTCCAAGGTGGGATAAAACATTTAACTTCCTCGAAAACGTCCTGAAATTCCTTGACAATTCCTATTGTCTCCAAAGCTTTTTGAGTTAATTCAAATGTATACAAGAAACTATCCCTTACTGGACTGGGTTGCTTATAAAATATTTCTATAAAATTTTCCAAGTTGGTATAAAAGATAACATTCTCTTAACACAATCTAGAATAGATTTATTCTGGGATAATCAATCCATACCGAGTAATACTTCAAACCCAATAAAGTAAGGAAAAATATGCCGCTTGAAAAATGATAGGGGTAAGTGATTTGGATATGCAAAACATATAAAGATTAGTCACAACGCGTATGGGGTTGGACAAATAGATAGGTGTATCTACTATTTTTATGATTAGTTTTAATTTACCTACTAATCTCTTTGCAATAAAACAATGGGAAGCTCCAGTATCGAATAATACTCTAAATAATCATTATTAACATAGATGTTGCCTTCTAGAACTCCTTTTCCTTTTACATCTACGGAGGATGAGGGTTCATCCTTTATGGAAAATACTCTAGATTGCTCTCCTTTCTTTATTAAAAGGCACTTGTTTTTCCAATGGTCGATTTGGTGGCAGTTATGGCAGTGAATTTTCTGCACCGTAGGAGAGATGGTCCTTTGCTATTGCCTTTGAACCTTGAGATCTCTACAATTTGTAGAAAGGCGACTTTCTTCTGGCAATTATAACAAGTCACATCCTTAAAACGATTCACCTATGATCCACCCCCAGTCTTTCCTTGCCATGGCTTCTTTCTTTTGTTCTGATTGTTGCTATTTCCTTCAGCGGGTACTGAGTTCTTCTTATCTAAGGCTTCATATCGGAAGCCCACATCCAGTAGGTCCATAAAGATTCCTCTTACATGAGCGGTCATCTTGTCCTGATATTGTTTCTTCATTCTTGCAGTAAACAACCCATTCTTTTTGATGGGCGTGTCTATCAAACCAGGCCCGAATCGAGATAGTTCATTAAATCAGTGGGAATATTCCTCCATAGATAGTTCTACTAGTTTCAAGTCCACGAAATTCCTATAGAGATGGAATCTTCCTGCTGCTAGCATGTGTTACTCTTAAAATACATCCTTAAACCTTTCCCATTAAAAATTATACTTTGAATCATTCAAAATTATGGACTTCCACCAAGCTAGAGCCCCTTCTTGTAACTTCCAAGAAGCCAAAAACCTTTTCTGGTCATCCTAGATATTCAATCATTTAAAGATCCTTTCACATGATCGGAGCCAAGCCTTTATTTCAATAATGGACTCCATTCCTTTGAATGGTTTCCCTCCTAAGCTGGTGTAATTCTTGCATAGATTAGCAAAGTTAATTTGAAGTTGCATAAGGGCTACCACTTCCTTAATTACTGTAGTATTTGATCGAACATTGGTGGCCATAGTGTTGCTACCTCCCCGTTGTCCTCTTCTATTACTCATCTCTTACTATTTGCATATAGTAAGGAAACATTTTTAGAGTTATAGATTGAAATTATCTTAGGGATGGGTATAAAACTAGAGTATACTTATTCAGATAAAATTTCAAATATGCACTCTCTTTGACTAAACTCATTCTAGGACATTACTAACTGTATCTCTAATGAGTTGATCCCCATCAAGGCTTAGGTTTTCACTCAACTATAAGTGCTAATACCAACTGTAATGACCCACCTCCTCGACCCTTAGAAATCAATACTAATATATCCTCGGTATTCATGTGCCTTAAATCCAAGTGCCGAAGAGGCGGATTATCATAAGGTAAAAGAAAATTAAGATAGAAGATAAACAAAATAGAATCTCAAAACTCATTTAACAACTTGTAATTATACATATAGATAGTACATATAGTCACTCTAAAATGAGATTCAGAGTCATAACAAGTACTAACCTCGTTAGGGACAGTTATAATTGCCTATCCCTACAGGTGCTGGTAGAAACTTATACATAATACAGTGGAAATAGAAATAGATGACTATCTACATAGGACCCTCTAGCTTTATGCTCCATCCAAAATACTCCAAGTTACCTAACTACTTGGCTGCCAGAAAAAACGGGGCACCCAAAGTTTTAGGGGAAATGAAAATAAACTCCGGACTAGTCGTGGGACTAGTATGAGGAACTCAAAATACAAATATTTGAAAACAATGGGTATCTCATAAGACCATGCCGCACAACACGGAATGAGTTTTAACCTTATGATAACCAAAATATTTTCTACGCAAAATCTGGGAATGTTATTTTCAATGACATTCTTTTGAAAACACTTTTCAAGCAAACTTATAAAACCTTAGCCGAAAGTGTTACATTATTAAATTCTAGCATACTAGGCTCTATAATCAAGTTTGAAGACACGTATTAGAGAATGGATTCCAGACAATGAAAAGGTAAGGCACTACTTTTCGACAGTAAAACTCTAGTAAAATGCACCAAGGCACCAAGATGGTCCTCTACCAACATAGAACCGGCCTATCTTTACCATAGATGTACCGAATATGGCATAACCCAATCGTTCCTGACTTATTTGGGATCCCAAAGCATGAACAGCATACCCAAAATATAGAGGGTAATCTAGAAAGGTGATAACCATATCCTAATAGGTGCAACCCATATAGCACCGCATCTACCTATTTTTGTCATTTCCAGATAATGAGGCTCGAGGTAACGATTACCTTTCACATAGCACAATTCACTTTGAATGTAACAATTCCAATTCCATCACACACTATTGATTTCCATAGATGTACAACTTCTAAGGTCGTACATCTCAGAGAAGGGTGTTAAGTGTCAGAGAGTTACTTCTTACACCACCAAACAGATGTACGTTTGTAAAAATCAATGTATGCGTATTTTAGAAATGCAATGTTAGATATTCGTCCATACAAGCTATCTAGGGACAAGACAAATGGAAGGAACTCTCTTACCATACCCTTTTAGGAATGACCCCTAGTATTTTAGCGAGTAGCCCTTACATCAAAGATCAAATGAAGATACAACTGCTACATAAATATGACATGGGAAATTTTCCCTGAAGGTCAGTGACACGCAGCCCGACATTCCATCTTCTAATTTATTATCATTCCATGTATTTAGTTCGAACTCATAAATTGGTTTAAAGTGGTTTTCATATAGGGATCACCTAAATCCAACCCCGGTTCCTTTGACCCAATCATCGATAAAAAGATGTTAAGTTTAAGAGTGATTATCATTTCATTCATTGATATCTTTTATCAAAAAAATTATCTCTATTAGAGATATAGTTCTTTAAATCGTATTCTTTTCAAGTATATATAGAATCATTAAACCTCCTTTTAACTTTGGAAACACCAAATCAAAATCATTTCTCATAAATTACATTGCAAAACCTTTTTGAGTAAAAGGGTCAACAGAAATAATACTAATTCTACTCAATATCAATTTCTGTATTCAACCTTTATTATCCATCGAATAACGGTGGAATCACCTTTTAAATTCTCACAGATTGTGAGTGTTCCCTCCTCAAAATTTAATATAAGATTATTTCTGTACAATCCAAGTTATATTAAATTTGGAAAAATTAAATCTTTTTTACTTGCCTCGTTTTTGACATTTTGACCTTATCTACACCTTGCCTTGGAAAGAGGCCATGTGAGCCAGGGCATGTGTTGCTCCAAAATATGGCCTTAGTATATGCTCCTTACATCTAGATCTCGTGAATAAAATAATCCAGTCTACTCATCAGCTTTTAGAGCCAAGATTAAATCATTTGATTATAACATCTTTTCTTTAAATCATTTATTTAAATTCTTTTAAAATAAATTATAAAGCCTTCAAATCATCTTTAAAATACTTAATTGTTTATTTCAAGTATAAAATATTTGGAAAATAATACTTAAGTTTAAAGCAATATTTCAGAATTTATTAAAGGTGCTACATAAAGTGCTGCGAATAGTGCTTTTAAGGCTTATTTGATCAAAACAACTTTCCGATCATCTAGAAATTCATTTTTTATAAATCAAGTACCTTTAAAATATTTTAACATATTTATAGAATTTATTCCATATTTTTAAAGAATTAAAATATCATTTATAAAGAATATATTGCTTTGGTTTTCGAACTGCCAGACCATGACTATTTTGAAAACTTGTTTTGCTTATATTTCAAAAACTGCTAAATAAAATCTCAATTGTTTTCTTTTGTTCGAAAACTATGATTATAAGAGTTCATAAAATTCTTGTTCCAAAGAATTCCAACTTCAAATCCATTGTATAAATGGATTTAACTTTCTACGGCGTGAAATCGTGAACTACCGTTACGCGATGCACCTATTTTAGACTCAATTTTTATAACTAGTTAAAACTTTGTCAAATTTTGTATTAGCATTTATAAAAAATTTATAAACCATTTTAAAGTGGTTTAACAATCTCATATACACCATTTCATTTATTAAAGGAAAGTGATTTCCTTTGTAATATTCAACGTGTATTAAACGTGAATTGTTTACACATCCAAACAACATATTATCATATCAAAACATGGTTCACGATCATCGTAACCAAGAAAAATCAAATGTATACATATCATCTAATATATCATAATATAAGTAGAGTTTCTCACATTGGATTTAAATCGAACTAACTTTAAAATGACTATAGCTCCACTACTCGGAAAATTTAGCTTGCAAAGCTTGAGATGAAGTTCTAGATGTGCTCGGCCTTGACATTTGGTGGTAAGGTGCTCATGACCTTGCTTAGAAGAAAAGAAAGGCTCGACCTTTGGTGGTAGGAGGTGGTGCCGTGGGTTGTCGAGGGGGAAAGGAGTGGATTTGTTTTTGTTTTGTAGAGTTTTGATAATGTATACTTAATATATAATTTTAATTACTTTTCTCCATAATTTTTGATGTTATTTTCTTTAGGCAAAAACTATTAAAGTGGAGTATAAGAAGCGAAGAAGGTTTAGAAATATATGAGTGAATGAAGTGAAGAGGGGATGGTGGTATTTATAGGCAAAAATATGGATAAAAATATCATGATATTTGCTTGCCGTTTCATCACCATTGCCTCACCACCACACCCCCTCCTACCTCATCATCCACAGCTGAACATCCCTTCATGTGTGTAGTCATGTGCTTCTACTTAGGGTGTAAGAGGTTGACTTTGGGTCTACTTAAGACGAAGTTTTAAGAAAACAACTTGGATATTTTGTAATATATATTTATAAGAATATTTATATGTATATATATGTTCATGTGAATGTGAATGTTCACGTATATGTACATGTATGCGTGCATATGTAAATCCCAAATAATTCATAATGTTGCACAACTTTTCTACGTTGAATCGTTATGGATTATGATTTCGATTTCCAGTCATATTTTCACTTCTTATTCAATATATATATATATATATATATATATATATATATATATATTTGTGAACAAAGTTTGATAGTGATATTTCTATAGTTATATAATAATTAAATGGGATTATTTAGTAATTAAAATAATTATTAAATCATTTAAACTCAATTTAAATTCAAAAATCATTTATTCCAAAATATTGACATCATTGATGATGTCATAAAGGAATTTAAATTCCAAAAATAAATAAATAATTTTATGATATATTCTCACTCATATATATATAAATGAGTGTATGTATCCAGCTCCATGCATAATGTCGGATGGTCTAAGAGTTTTTATTGATAAGATGGTTTTCGGTCATTTTATCGATATATCTTCCAAAGTATATATTTTTGTAAATATTTATTCAAAATAAGATTACCGATATTATTTACTGTTCAAACGATTATCACTTATTTTAAAAATATTATATTTGAATATTTAAAAAAATTCTGAAGTGATTAATATGTGGGTTGTTACATCACGACAGCCGCCTTTATTGATTTCCATGAGGATCTTTCTATCTTCATTTTTGGTCACACACCTAAGCAAGGGGGCGGAAAACCTTCTCCGATACAACATTCCATCTTGCACTACGAATTATGATATCTACTAAAGGAGTTTCTTCATTCATTTCGGTCCCTGAGGAGTATTCCTTTGAGTAGATGGCCTTAATCGACGTCATCCACGATCCTTCTTCTTCGTTAGTCTTCAGAAGTCGATCAACATCCATTTGATCTACGCTGGGATTATATAATACTTTTACTAGAACTAGTCCCAGCTACTGTTCATTCCAGAACCGGTCAATTTTGCTAAATAATCGACCTTCATGTTTTGTTCTCTAGAATTATGAGTTATTTCGTAGTGTTCAATGTCGTCGAGAAATTCCCATGCATTTGATAGATAAAGGGCAAGATTCGCTCCTTTAGTTTTATAATTCTCTTCACCTAACAGACAAGCTTAGAGTCACTATAGTTATGTAGAGCTTTTATTCCCAGTTCCTTCACAATCTTCAATCTTGCTAGTAAAACCTCGTACTTCGCCTTATTATTATTAGTAGAAAATTATAGTCTTAGAGCATAACAAATCGATGATGCATTGGGAATTTCAAGTACAATTCCCGTTCCTGAGCAGAATTCGTTTGATGCACCATCAATGAATAACTTCCATTGTAATACGATAACGATATTGTCCTCCTCCTTATCATCTCGAATTGTGAACTCGACAATAAAGTCAGCTAACACCTGTTTGTAGATTGCTCTCCGAGGATGATATGCTACATCGTATTGGGTCAGCTCAATATTCAATTTTAGAAGCTGTCCCAAAGTCTTGGGTCGATAGTATCTGCTTGAAGGGTTGATCCGTCAATGCCTTAATGGGGGTGAGGTTGGAAATACGGCTGTAGTTTCCTTGAAGCTATCAATAAGTAGTATGCCAACTGTTCCAACTTTGGGTAATTTCGTTCAGCACCGGTGAACCATTTCCTGATGTAGTAAACTTATCTCTAAATCATAGTTTCCTCATGCACAAGTGCTGCACTTAATGCATGGCCAGGCACTGCCAAGTAGATGAATATGTCTTCTCCATCCACCAATTTGCATAGAACCGATAGTGTCTCTATGTGTTGCAATAATTCTTAAAAAGTAATCTGGCAATCCTAAATCCATTCAAAAATATTCTTACTTCTTTAATGCATTGGAGAACGGTATGCACTTATCTGTCGCTTTAGATATGAAGAGGCTCAATGCTGTGGTATTTCCATTAAAAATTTGCAACTCCTTTTTTGTTATCAGGTGTTTAACATTCTGTAATGCAGTAATCGATTTCGCATTGGCCTTAGTGCCCCTTGCATTCATTACCAATCTAAGAAATTTCCCTTAAGCAACACCGAATGAACACTTCAACTGGTTCAGTTTCATTCCATATTTCCTAGGATCTCAAAAATCTCCGAGATCTCATCTAGATGATTTCCAACACTCGTGGTTTCAACAACATGTAATCCACATACACTTCAATCGTTCATCCAATCTGGTTCTGGACCATTGTGTTTACCAATCTCTTGTAGGTAGCTTTGGAATTTTGCAACTTGACTGGCATTACATGGCAGCAGTATTGCCTTAAGTCTATGATGCAGCTGGTATTCTCCTCATTAGGCTCATGCATCATAATCTGATTGTATCCTGAGTAGGCATCAATGAATGAAAGCAACTCATGTCCAACAGTTCCGTCAATTAGTTGGTCAATTCTAGGTAGAAGAAAGCTATCCTATGGGCAAGCTTTATTCAAATCCAAGAAATCGACGCAAGTTCGCCACTTTCCATTCTATTTTTGGACCAACACACGACTTTTCACCTACTCGGGATATGATGAAATGGTTGGCCAACAGCCTATCCACCTCCTCCTTCAATGTAATGGATCACTCTGGACCTAAATCGCATTTCTGTTGCCTCATCGGTATGAACTTGGGATCGATATTAAGTGCATGCCATGCTATCTCTGGTGATATCCTATATATATTAGAATGCGTCTAAGCAAATACATCTAGATTATCATAAATAAATTTTATCAATTCATTTTGGATCTTGATTCTAAGCTAAGAATCTATTTTCAGGACCCGAATTGGGTTGTCCATGTTGATAGGGACATCTGCCATAAATTTCACCAGTGTTGCTCATACCTTCCCTACACTCTTCTTCCTAGGGTCCATAGCCTTGTCAAAGTGACTATGGCCCTTAAGCCAGGGGCGGTTTTGTGATTGCTGTGCTTGCGGTTCACGAACGTGGAGAGCCTTCTGACATTCTTCCCTTTTTGACGACACTTTGATTCACGTAGTCCAGCAACATAGCATTCTCTTATAGCAGTTTTGTCTCCTTTTATTACTCATATCCCATTGTCCATTGAGAATTTCATTGTGAGGCACCATAGAGCCAAAGCCATTTTGAAGTCAATAAGGGTCGTCGTCCCAAGAAAGCATTGTAAGTAGAATAATCATCAACAATTACAAACGTTTGGATGAGGATCACCCTCCTTTCTCCTTCTCAAAGTTCTACAGGTAACTCGATCATCCCAACCAGTTGCTTTGGTTCACTTGTAAATCCTTGAATCTTTATTCAGTAGGCGGCCACATCCTTCATGCTTACTTTCATCTGGTTAAATATTTTTTGAAATAGATGTTGATCGAACTCCCACTGTCGACCAAAATTCGATGTACAACTACTAGACTGAGACCAACCATTATTACAATTCAGTTAAGAGCTAGCACTTCAATGCCTTCAGTGTCCCGATTCTGAAACACGATGTCATCGGTAATTGTTCTTTGTTGCCTAGCTGAAGCTCCATCTTCAATGGCTTAGCAACTCTCTTATGGGGCATGCTTCAAAGAAATGGCATATCATTCCATTTCAGCCCAACTCTTTTGCGATGGATAAGTTCCTCTTGTAATGGTGTTTTTAACTAATCTTTGTTCTTTTCGTCTACGCCCTTCTCTACTAGGTTCAGACCAATTCCCTTGAGCATTCGGTGCTTAGGGTCCAACAAGTTGATCAAGATTTTTAGCTTTCTTCACGGACTTCTAGAGCCTGTTATTCCTTATTAATTCCTTAATTAAGTCCTTCGGATGTAGATATTTTTTTTATGCCCACGGTTCTCATGGAAGCAGCAGAACTTCCTCAATCGCTTTTGTTTTTTGGATGCTTCTAACTTGGGCATTTTATTCTATCGGTTGGTCCTCTGAGTGGCAAGGTATATATTTTCCAATCCATCATTCAACCACGTACGGTCTCCAGGACTTAGATTCCTTAGACATTTTCCATTCCCATCATGCCTAATGGAATTCTAGTTCCTCTTTAATCTGATTTGAATTCTTTCCTGCACTTCCTATAGCTGCCGTAGAACTATTTCCATCTCGTTTAATTGCAATATTACTCTAAATCACTTCCTTGGTTGCTTATTGATGGTTCTACCTTCAATCATACTTGCTTCTTCTATCCTTAGAAACTATTTTGCATTTCCGTGAAATTCTTCCATACTAATTGGTTGCTTTATTTTAATCTATTCACTGAGATCCATATCCGGATGAAAAGCATGGACCAAAGCCATATATACCATGCCTTCCTTTGGATTTCTCACCTCAGTAACCGTGATGTTAAACCGGTTCAAGAAAGCATTTAGTAACTCATTGGGCCCTTAAGAAAAGAAAAATAAGGACATCATATCCTTCGGTCATGTAGTGTGAAGTCTAAACTATTTTGGAAAATTTCTTGCAAACTCATCAAAAGTGGAAAGAGACTTTGGTGCAATCTTGTAAACCACATAGAAGCGACTCCTTCCAAGAAGATAGGGAAAGACCTACAACGGATGACATTATTGCTCTAGCTTCATCCATATGACATTCGTATTTTAACAAGTGTTGTTTAGGGTCCGTCGTTCCATTGTATGGTGGCATAATCAGCATGGTGAATCTTCGGCGATATTCTTCTTTCAGAAAGTCCACGGTGAAGAGTGTTCGGCTTGGCCCAGAACCCCAATCTTCATTTTTCCTACTCTTGTTGTCCTCCATCAACCGTTTGCCATGTCAATGATGTATTCTTTGTTGGCATGGTTATCTACAGATCGGCTGTCAGGGGAGACCTTAAGTTTTTGACACTGCAAATAATCTTAGTTTACTAACTAAAGCCTAGGTTCTCCATTCTCTGGGAGAACCAATCCTGCAGCATTCAACTGATGCGTAGTTGGTTTTTCTATGGCAGTTTGAACTTAAATTACAATATTCCATCCATTAGCACATGTATTCAATCTCACGTCTCCACCATCAAGTTGCATATCGTCTTTAGAGTCAGAATTGAGCACTGTATCGCTTTCCTGAGAAGTGTTCACCTCCAAGGTTTGGATCAATACCGATTTTTTTTCTCACGGGGAACTCCTTACTTCCTTTTGCAATGCCCTTTGCAACTCCAGCAGTTACTTTCTTCTACCTTTTCTTTCCATCTCTTTGGTTTAGAACTAAAAATGGAGGAATTTTCTTCTTCTATTATAGGAGAAGTTTCCCTTCTAGTTCTCCTTATTGTTGGCGGTTGCAAAGTTAGCAACGTATACGAGAGCTTTTTGACTATCGGTAGATTTCTAGTTAAGGTCATTAATAATCTGATTAATCTCCTTTAGAAACCACTTCCAATTGAGAAGAAGAACTAGATTATGGATTTCCATTGTTTACTTCTGTATGGTGGGTGTTTGCTTTAACACAACCAACCGTTGCTCCTAAAGATCTTTCGGATGTATATTTTCCTTTCCTTGGAGCCATCAGAATAGCAAATCTACAATTTCTCCGAGCAAACTATTCGAATCTAACTTCTAGATCTTGTGCAATACAAAGTAGAGAGCTAGATCGAAGTTTAGGTTTAGTTTTCTAACTGAAAGCACCAAAACGTTGACGCCAAAAATGGATCAACACCCAAGAATAGATTATAGATAACATGTGAGACCTAGATCTAGTAGATAACAGTTGAAATAAAATAAAAATAATAGAAAAAGTAGAGGGACATAAGATTTTATAGTTGTTCAGAAATCTATGACCTACGTCCACTTTATAGCTTTGTTGCTTACAGATTTGCTGTAGTTTGTTTGATACTACAAAAACTTGAAAGAGAATAAGTCATAATTAGAGGGGTTAGATGGAATCTAATTTCTATAATTGCTCAAAATACCTATCTTGGTGACTGTTGTATGGACATAGAAGATGAAGAAGAGATAGAGCTTTCGTGCAATGATGACCGAAATCAGATCCTATTTTGATTGCTTTGTGGTTTCTATTTATAGGAGAAACTATCGTATTGGACTAGAGGTCGAGTTGGAACAGAGTCTAGATGCCGGCCTGAAATGCCATGTGAACTCGTAGAACCATCCGAATTGAACAAACATATCAGTATAGACGTATTCATGTTGGTACCGACATGTTTTCTTTGTTTGATTTTTAACGAACCCTTTCCGGTCTTGTTCTTACTTCGTTTTGAGGTGTACCATGCTTTTTCTATCAATCGTTGGTTGATTTTGATGATCTTTCCTTCATCACTTGGCTTACTCTATTGATCGAGGAATCATATCCATAGGATGCATGGTGTGTAGCCTGAATTGATTGAGGAATCTTACCATTAGCTGGTTTAAAGTGGAATGGATCTCAGTGGAAGTTTGGTGAACCACATGGAAGCAATTCCTTCTAGTAAGATGAGAAAACATTTACACTGAACAACATCCGAACCAATTGCTCCATCCATGTACCAATCGCACTTGTAAAGATGAGGTTTTAGGTATTTTGTTCCATCATAGGACAGAATAGTTGGCATTGTGAACTTTTCTGGGTATCGCTCATTCAAGATCCCATCAGTAAAGGGAGTTTGACATGGAGTAGTTCCATTCATCATCCCTCTATTCTTATTCTCGTCTATCAACCGCTTGACCATATCCGCGATAAATGCCTCCGATGTCCGGTAGTCCTGGTTTCGACCATCAGTCACTACATCAAGTGTTTGCTTTTGCAAACGGTCTCGATGAATGGGTTGAAGCCTAGCCTCTCCTGTCTTCGGAAGAGCCACTCCTTGGGGATCCCGTTGGCTTTTGGTTAGCCTGATTGTGGCAGTTTGGACATTCCTGCTGGTATCGAGCGCATTGGTACTCCCTTCCAACTTGGCGTTGTTAAATTGTTCTCCATCTTCTGAGTTCGAGAGGTCCATGTAGATATCCTCTAGTGGAGTCTCTGCTCCTTGATTCAAGTTCATTGATGGCTGCCTTGCTGTCGGTGGGGTGCTAGTGTTTCCTTCTACATTCACTTCCCTAGTTCCAGCTATCACTCCTCTTTGCGGTAGCTTTCCGTTTCTTCTGTTTAGACTAGAAACAGAAGAATTTTCTTGTTCTACGATGACCGTGGGTTCGGCCATAGTTCTTGGAGCAGGTTGCGATTGTAAGGTCAAGAGGGCATTAAGCCTATCCATCAGGGCTCTTTGACTACTTTTCATTTTTCGATTGATTTCATCAACCATTTTATTCAACTCATCTCTTTTAAGGACTTTGCATTTATTAGAGGATCCTGGCACCTGATCTCCAATGTTAGCGCCATGTACTTCAGTTTGCTGATCATTCGCCTCCTCTACGGCTATTATTGCCCTTATAGATCTTCCAGAAACAATTCTTCTTTTTCCCAGAGCCATTGATTTTTAGAAACAAAACTTTTGAACAGAGATTAAGGATCCAACTTCTGAACCTATTCGATTAAAATTAGATAGCTAGATCTAAACCTAAGTTGGGTTCTCGATGAAAGCAACAAAATGTTAACCCAAAAAATGGATCAACACCTTGTATTGAGTGTGAAAGCACCAGCCCCATTCTTATAGAGCAGTAATACAGAGAATGAATATAGAAAAAGTAGAAATCGAAAGAAGACAAGAAGATTTTTATAGTGATCTAGCTGTTAATGAAGCCTACGTCCAATTTATAGCTTTTATTATTGACTGATTGCTGTTACAAGGCGAATTGGATTACAAAGTTGTTGAATATCATTAAATAGACTAAGTCCCCAAAGATGGACTTCACTGGAGAACCACAACAAACTCCTTGAATGATTGTTATGTGGGAGGAGAAGAGTGAAGAACAGTTTTGAAGAGTTTCAGCAGACAATGCTGAGGATTCCCTTTATGTTGCAAGTAGGAGAGTATTTATAGAGGTTGGAGAGCTACTGGGCCATGCATGTTTGCCAGATGCTTGCAAATGATTACAGGAAGGCATGATGAAAATTGTATCATGATCCAAGCTAAAATGAGGGATCTCTATCCATCCATAGACTACGGATCGCTAGCGATCCATAGATTGAGCTCAAAGGCAATCTGATGCCTTAATATACTTCCCATGCTTCGTTCCATACAAATCGCAGCGAACTAATGAAAATATATGGATCGTTAGTGATCCATAGTATATGAATTGCTAGCGATCCATATACTCAGCCAGGCTTTGTCTTCTGGATGGCATTATTTTGTCTTATGTTGATGTTGCCTATGTAGTCGTAGCATGTTGCCTTGTTTTGATGACGGTTTGCTTACTGGTTGCATTAGGCTGCTGATTAAACTAGGCGAGTGCTTGTATCTTGATTTACCTAGCTCGGAATCTCATCAAACTTAGCAATTGTTATTAGAATTCAGATTGGATCATAATGCAAGAAAATCAACGAACCATAGAGCAAATACCATGTATCGCTAGCGATCCATAGGCCATGGATCGTTGGCAATCCATGTCCTTGGTGTTTTTTCTTTACTCTCCTCTAACTTCTCTTGCCTTACTGTTATGGTCTGACTCTTGAGCTATTCTGACTCGACCAAGTTGCCCCGGATTCCTTTGAATTCTGTTGGGTTAGAAATCCGGATAATATTTTCCCTCCAGAGCATGTCTTCGTTGAAAATAAGGCGTACTCTAAAAATAATTGCTTTCCCATTTTGGACTGCCATTTGTTGTCATAACAGACCAAATTGTATTCTATAGGTTTCTAGAATTCCTTAAAGTAGCATGTGGATTTCACTAGACAAATTTGAGATCATACGCAAGTAGTTCGATGGATCGCTGGCGATCCAATGACTTAGGCATTTTTTCCTTCTTGTTTACCCCTATTTAAATTCTTCGAGCCAACCTATCTCAATTCCATCCTACGACCCGAGCTTTCATCCTATGACTTGAGCTATCTCTAGCGATTTGATCCAATTTCGACTAAGTCCAACCTCCATTCAATCCATCAATGCCACCTATCAACCTCTTCGCTGTTAACTCTAGAACCTTGCTGCCGCCTTGATTTTTTGTCGCGCTTCTCTTGGATCACCGCAGACCAAACCTTAGCTCCTTTGTTTGCTTCCTTAGATCCTGTCGATCCATTATGTATGGATTGCTGAAGTGAAAACTCCAATTATCTTTTCCTTTTGATTATTAATTCAATTTCGATTATGTTGATTCCAATGTTCATTTATCAATTCGATGGCATAGTGTATTGGTGATGATTATAACAAAGAGTCCGAGTTGATTGCGATTTATTGGAAGAAGACAATAAATTGAGTCTTGAGTTCTTCATGGAACGGCGTTCGAGCCTTTCCCTAGTGTATGACATGTTTTGTTGTCTTCGTCTATTAAACCAGAATTGACTTGTACTTTACATTTCCGTTACAGCACGACATATCGCAAATTGGTTTTACCCTTCTGGAGGATTCATATTGGTCTTGTTTTCTTTTACACTCTCGGTTACCCATATTGGGAAGAACTTTCCACGTCGCTTCAGATAATGGATCCATTATCAATCTTGATCAATAACAGGAAAGTGTAGAAGAAGTAGTTCCAAAAAGACATTATGGGAAGTTCTTTTCCTTTTGCACTGCAAGCGAACTATCTACATGGGATAGAGCGTTTGTAGTGTTCAAGACATCGTGCTTACCCCTCATAGATAACACACCGCACCTACCCTGGTACATACTTGAAATTCGACATGTCAGCGTGAACCAATATTTCTTCAGAATTTAAGTGCTGTAGGTGGGATTCTTAGTTTGGAGTGCAATTATCTGACTGTTTCGAACGCAAGTCCTGTTGTTTAGAATGAAGTACCCATCTTTTAGACATAAGTCCAGTGGAGGAAGTCCAGCACTTTCGGAGGCTAATTCATCATCTATCACCCCTTCTTCTTCTACTTTGCAGGCTGAGTTCGGCCAACTAGATCAAGTCGAAACAATGTTGGATCGAACTCTCCTAACTTCAAAGTTCTTCTTAATCCACTAGAGAGAGCCTCCTCCATGATTTTTGCTAAAGTTTTGCAAAACATCTACTTGCAACACGACATTCTAGAGGAAGACGTGCACCTCTCGGAGAAGGATGTATTCGCTCATATGCTGCCTATGGGATATATTGCTTGTTATCGATATATGTGCCTAAATGGAGCAACGCCCCCCTTTCAATGACTTCACAAGAGGAACCTTCTCAAACTTAGAAATCTCCCCGTTCCATATTCACCCCAATGGATATGCTATCTTAACTTGCCTGCATGTTCTTTTTATGTGGAAATTCAACCCTGCTCCAAGCTTTGATGAGCTGAGATATATTCTCTCATTTAAAAGAAGAGATGAGTGTCCTTCATTAGTCGTGATTGAGGCTTAGAGAAACTGCAAAATCCTATTGCAACTGTAGAGCAATTTATCTCAATTCAAGACTCAATACTTCTTTGTTAGATGTCCTAAAGGGTTCAATCATCTTGGACAATAGAGGGTAAGTTCTCTTCCTTACTTATTGGGTTCCATTACATCGCTATGGAATTTATAACAAGTTAAATACTTCCTAATGTTATTTCGAGGCCAAATAAAGACCTGTCTCTTGACAAAAATTTCCATACCCTGAAGGATGCTGATGTCGTGGAAAGATCAGTTAAATTCTTTAACTTTCTTCTGTATGGACTATTGCATCCAAGGAGATCTGTAATCCCAGTTGAAGTCCCATCCCTCTTTCTAGAATATAAGCGCGCTCTACTTCTTCGCATCACGGTTTCGAAGAGGGTGCCTTTCAAGAAAAGGAAGGTTTGTCTGGTGAATTGGAAGAAGAAACTCATCAGGGTAAAGATGTCGTGATCGAAGCCAATTGCCCGGCTAGAATGCCCTCGATTCTGAAGGAAGGGGAAGAAGATTATAAATAGAGAGAAGACAAGGCTGTGATAGCGATAGAAAAGGAGAAGGGTGAAATTGAGAGTCATAGTTATGAGTCCTCCTCCATTAATGATGATGATTTCAATGTAGATTCCGATGATGGAGACTTCGAATCGTGCGACGAGACTCCAGGGATGAGTATTGTTGTCCTGAGCTCTCCCCTAGAGATTCATGATAAAGATGATGCTCCAGAAGTCAGATGACGCTAGGATTCCCCGATTAAAGATGTCGGCGTAGACATTGGGGATCTGAGCAACGTTTACATCGATTTTGATGCACTCGTGGGGGATATTTCGGATTTGAACAGACGTCCCCTCGTCCAGGCCATGGTGCGCCCGAATTAGTCTGATTCCTACCACAGTGGCTGCTTGATCTGGTTTGTGACGCCATTTTAGGACCTTCCCCAGACACATTGCACGTTTCATTAGGGTCACACTCATTTATACGTATATTATTCAAGCCTATTCTCCGTTACTAAAGTTCTTTATCTATTCATCATTTTAGGTACCATGAGAGGACATAGTCTCTATGATGATCTTGAGAAGTACACTGATTTGCAATGCTGATCGAAATGATCCTCCAGCCATCATCCGCCTCGCGAAACAGAGGAGGAGTTGAGAAGGAAGGATTTGGAAGCTGAAGTCATCGTCGAGACGAGAGGGAATGACATCAAATTTACCAAGGCGGTTATGAGAAAAGAAAGACTTTTGTTGAGTGAGTGCAACCGTCCAAAAAGTCAAAGACCAATCGTAGTTCTCATTTTTAAGAGCAGCAGGCCTTTACCCCAGCCCCTGCTTCAGTCGGTCTCGAAGTTCCAGTTTCTTTTATTCACATTCTGTCTTCTTTTGTTCATGTTCCATCTTCTTCTCAGGTTCCACCTTCTTCTCAATTTCCATTGTCCCATGTGGTTCTTGCCTCTGGTTCTTTACATTCTTACCAAAGGTCGGCCTATGTTCTTCCATCTGGTCCTCCTAGGCTTGAGGTAGCGCTTCCTAAGTACTTTATAAGAGGGGTTAACTTTTATGGCGATCAACATCCAATTCACGAAGATTCATATATTCCCTACCTTTAAGCGATCTCGAGTGATTTGGAGCAAGCCGAGGGATGGGAAAAAGTATGCAAGTAGCTAGCAGATACAAATCTCAATAACTATTAAGAAATCCTCTCCTTTGGATCAGAGAAGGACAACTTTAAGAAAGCGTTGGTGGAACACTATGCCAGAATTGAATGACTGGTAGAAGAAAGGGATGTGATTCTTCGAGAGAGCAAGCGTAACGTCGACTTGCTAAAAGAGTTGAAAAAGGCACATGAGAGAATAGAGATCATCTACAGAGATGAAATTGAGAAAGCCCATGCAAAAGAAGTCAAGTTGAAAGAGGAGCTGGAAGATTGTAACGCGACTATTGAGACCCAGAAGAAGACCATTACTGATCACGACAAGATTGTCGAAGGGCATGACAAAACAATCATGGAATATGAGAAAGTCGCAATGTCGCATGATAAGACCATCCTCGATTAGGCCCAGGCGATCACCATGCTCCATGACAGAATTACGTAGCTTAATGATGGTAAAACTCATGTTGAAGTTGAAAAGGCCGCCGTTATGGTGAATTATTTGGAGCTGCAAGACACCTTCGAGAGAAATATGGAAAAGATGGATGATACCATCTTAAACTTCTATGTCAACTCCCTGTCACACCAGGGGAGTCTTAGTTACTTAGGCCTCAAGATTTTGTGCACTCTCGTTGTGGTTTGGGAGGTTATTTTGACCCGCTTCCAAGGTAGCGAGGATATCTAAATTGAGCATGAGCTAGAGAACACCTATCTTAATGAAGAATCAAAGAAAGCGTTGATAGAAGGCTAGGAAATTATGTGGGGAACGAGTAGCTGCCGATATTGGTACGATAGCGATTGCCAAAATGTTACTGGAGCCCCTTATTTTTGGACCTGGCGAATCGTCGAGGCAATCTCGTAATCCGTTGGCAAGTTCTGGGCCCGAAGCTTCTCCATAGATTGTGCAACCGTCCAAGGAGGGAAAAGGCGGTGAACATGAGAATGAAATTCTTCGTTAATCCTCTGGTGCATGCAATCTTCTTGTTTCTCTTGAGTTCGAGAATTTTCAACTCACACTATAAGAGCAAGACGAATTTAATGCTTTCATTTTTTATCTTACAGGTTCGTCTTCCTTATCCATCGATCTACCATTTACCTCGATACCCAGACCTGTCGCTATTTCAACTACTTCCATGCTCGTCTCCATAGCTGCTCCAGTTGCCATGTCTGTGTTCGGTTTGTGATTGGGGTCAAAGTATGAGAAAATCGCCGCATTGCATGGCTTAGATGACCCTTTCATTTCTTTAGAGGGCAACCTTACAACAGCCGAGGTTCAGGAGTAGGAGATTCAGATTGAGCTGCTGCGTAAGTCTTAACAGCAACTGGATGCCATCAAGAAAGAAAAAGTTGGAGCGATAATGTCTATGAAGAGCTCTCGTAAATCCCGAAAGTGCAAGGCGAAAGAGGGGTCTTCCAAGAAATTTAAAGAGCAGAAAAGGCATGTCAACACTGAGGAGATAGTCAACATCATAGGCAATGACACTACCCCTACGGGGAAGCAAAAACCTTAAACCAAAGATGGGAAAGGGAGTGACGGAAAAAGCATTGAGAAGCTCGGATGGTAGTTGAGCTGGTTTTGAGGCATTTTGTATTGTTTTGTTCAAGTGTAGAGTCTACACTTATTGCTTTTATTGTAGTGTCTGTACCTTTACTTTTTATTATTCGGTATTATATGGGAACGGCCCCTATATTTTAGCCTTGTACGAAAAAGTTATAAGCAATACATTGCTGACATTTTGATTGTAACTTCACCTGTCAGCTTATCTGTGTTTTGTTTGCTTATCCATATTTTGTTTACTTCTATTCTATTTTATCTTGTCCTATGATTACTGCCAAAATTCATTATTTGGAGTACCAGAACTTGTGAAGTGTTTTTGTTCTTGAGCATTTCTATTTGAGTACCGGTGTATGCCCTCTAGTTAACAGGGTTATTTACTTCAAACACTTGACAAATGACTGGTAGTCCGAGTGTTTGCTTATTATCATCTTCTATATTTATCGTGCTTGCTTTATGGTTCCCATCCTTGGGAGCTTATGATTTGAACGGCTCAATCACAAAATTATTGTTGGTCAACAATTGAAGTTTCCTAACGATTTCTAGCACTTTCATTTTTTTGGATTCATGCCCGTTACTCCTGGTGATAGGAGTGGGTTGATCCTTGTTATTTCTACAATGGATAAGTTTCCCCGATACCAGTACCTAAAAGTGTGTGCAGCTTATTGAATGTGTGGCTTTTTAGAAGTAGGCGAGGCTTATGAGATGTGCGGCTTTTGGGACTGATATGAACCATCGATCCAAAACGGTTTTGAAACTTCTCAATGTTGCCAATCTTCGGGCAACGTGAGAAGTTTATGCTTTAAGAGCGTAATTCCATGGCTCAAACATTTAGGGCACGGCTTATAGGATGCACGGCTTTTGATTTGGGCCTTTCCGATGTTGCCGGAGCAACATGGGTTCTTATAAGGTGAGGATCGGGTTCTGCCAATCCAATGGTTTGAATCAAATTGCTTCCGTCGACCTAATGGGTAAATAGGGCATACTTGAGCATGATTCCACAATCTTAAGCAGCAATTGAATGGTTTTGAGTCAATTCGAACTTGTCGACTTGGCCGGTTACTATTATGAACATAGTTTTATTGGTTTAGAAAGAAAATCAATTTTATTAAGGAAAGTTGCGCAAGTTCTGTCTATTTACATTGCCTTGGTATCCCGAGATGAATAGATAGGGTAGATTTCAGATAAAGTAATGGCACAGCGATTCACTATTTCATGCTCTGGAATTTGGATTCCGTCGGTGGTTGTCAATTTGAAGGTTCTGTTCCTTAGCTTTTTATTGGTCGCATACGACCCTTCTTAGTTTGATCCTGCTCCCGAGACGGGATAGAATCGTTTGAGGATGATGTTGTCCACTTTGATGGTTTTGTTGTGAACTTTGGAGTTGAAGTACCGCGCGACCTTTTTTTTATGAGCAGCGATCCTCAACTTGGCTTCTTCCCTCCTTTCGTCAATCGTATCAAGCGACTCAAGTAGGAGCTGCTTATTTTGTTTATGATTGAAATTTTTCCTTCAGCAGGAGGGGACTTCTAGTTCGATGGGAACCGTTGCCTCTGAACCATATTCCAAGGCGAATGGAGTATACTCGGTTGCTGCTTTGTATGTTGTTCTATAAGCCCACAGTATGAGCAGAAGCTCATTAACCTAGCTCCCTTTTGCTTTAGTTAATTTATTTTGGATAGTGGACTTGATGATCTTGTTTATTGCTTCAACTTACCCATTTTCTTATGGGTGAGCGAATGTGGAAAATCACTTCTCAACTCGAAAGCATCTGCAAAAGTCTTTGAACTCGGCACTTTGGAATTGGTTCCATTGTCAGTGATGATATTCTATGGCACACCACCTACAGATAATGTTTTTAGTAACAAAATTAATGACTTTCTTTGTGGTAATGGTGGCCAGCGGTTCTGCTTCGGTCCATTTCATAAAATACTCAACAACAACTATAGCGTATTTGGCCCCTCCTTTTGCTATTAGCAATACACTAATTAAGTCAATTCCCCATATTGCAAACGGCCATGGGCAGACCATCCATGTTAGCTCTATTGAAAGAGTTCTTTTAATCTTGCTGAATCTTTGGCAATGATCACACCGTTTGGCGTAGTCTATTGCATTGCGGTTTACTGTTGGCTAGAAATATCCATGCTGGAGGACTTTCTTTGCAAAGGTTTGCCCCCCATTATGGTCTCTGCAGCCGCCTTCGTGAACCTCCTTCAGGATCCGCCGGGCTATCGTCGGGTACACATCTAAGTAAGGGGATAAAGAATCCCTTTTGGTAGAGTATTCCATCCTATATTATGAACCACGGTGCTTTCTTAAGGAGCGTTTTCTGTTGGTTCCTGTTAGTTGGAAGGGTATCTGTGAGCAAGTAGTCTTTGATTGGTGTCATCCTCATTTTTGGTTTGATGGTTGTCTCAAAAATCCAGTCGACATCCATTTCGTCTATACTTGGAGCGATCAGGGTCTTAATCGGGACTAGTCCCAACGATCGAGCTTCTCTGGAGCTTGCCAGTTTATCTAAGTAGTCATCCTTAGTGTTCTACTCCCGCGGGATGTGAGTTATAGTGTAATGTTCAATGTCGTTTAACAACTTTTGTACTTTAGATAGATTTGGGGCAAGGTTCTCCCATCGAGCCTAGTATTTGCCTTTTACCTGACAAACGACTAGCTGAGAGTCATTGTAGATGTGGATTTGGACTTTATTGTGAGTTCCTTCATGACCTTTAGTCCTCATATCAATGCTTCGTATTCTGCTTCGTTATTTGTTGCAGGGAATTCCAAGTGTAAAGCGAGAAATGGCTAGCCCTTCGGGGGTTTCAAGCACTACCCTACCCCCGAACATAGATTGTTAGATGCCCATTGATAAAGAGTTTCCATTGTGTTTCCACTCTAAATAGTATTTCTACTTCGTCATCCTGTATGGTAAACTCAACAATGAAATCTGCTAACGCTTTCCTATTGATTGCCTTTCTCTAATTTTAAGTGATATCATATTGGCTCAATTCAATATTCCATTTGAGGAGTTGCTCAGAAGTTTCAAGTCGGCACAATACTTGCTTTAGAGGTTGATCAGTTAGTGGTTTGATCGAATGCGCTTGGAAATACGATCGTAACTTCCTAGATGCAATCAAGAGGCAAACCAGCTTTGGGTAATTTTTCTCAGCTCCAGTAAACCACTTACTAATGTAGTACACAGATCGCTGGATTTTTTCTTCTTCACACACAAGGGCAACGCTCAACGCGTAAGGTGAGATTGCTAAGTAAATGAAGAGGTCCTCTCTGTCCACTAGCTTTGATAGGATTGGCATGGCTTCCATGTGTTGCAGCAATTCTTCAAATGCGGTGTAACAAGCTTCATTCCATTCAAAGTTCTTCTTCCCTTTCTTTAATGCATCAAAGAATGGTATGCACTTGTCGGTGGCTTTTGTGATAAATCGGCTTAGTGCTGTGAGTTTTACATTCAGGCTTTGTATTCCTTCTTATTCTTTAGGGCCTGGACTTCTCATTGGGTAGTTATTTGCTTTGGATTTGCTTCAGTGCCCTTGGTACTTATTATGAATCCTAAGAACTTTCCAGAGGCTAACCCGAAGTGATATTTGAGTGGATTGAGTTTCATTCCATACTTTCAGAGTATTTCAATCATTTAAGCAAGGTTATCTAGGTGGTTGGCAGCTACTCGCGATTGACCAACATGATATCCACGTAGACCTTCATGGTTTTTCCTATCTGATGCTTGTAATGGTACTTACTAATATTTGGTAGGTTGCCCTAGCATTCTTTAAACCGAATAGCATTACCTTATAGTAGTAAAGTCCTAGATAAATGATGAAGCTGGTATTTTCCTGATCAGGTTCATGCATTAGGATCTGGTTGTACCCCAAGTATGCATCCATGAATGATAGCAGTACATATTTCGTCATTCAGTCCACAAGATGATCAATTCTGGGTAGATGGAAGCTATCTTTCGGTCAAGCTTTGTTTAAATCCGAGTAGTTGAAGCAAGTTCGCCACTTCCCATTGGACTTTTTGACCAAGATTGGGTTAGATACCCACTCAGGGTAAGTCGCATCATTGATAAATCCTTGGCCATCGACTTATCTACTTCTTCTCTTAACGCCTTCGAACGCTTAGGGCTCAGGCTGCACCTCTTTCATTTTACCTATGTAAACCTAGGGTCAATGTTGAGTGTGTGGCATGTAATTTCTAATGATATCCCACACATATCGAAATGTGTCAAAGCTAACACATCCAAGTTGGCATAAAGAAATTTAGTGAGTTTCGATCGCATCTTGTTTTAAAAATGCGATCCAATTTTCAAGGTCCGCATTGGGTCGTCCATGTAGACTGGTACATACACCGTCAATTCTATTGGTGCTGCCTGATCCTCCCCTAAACTCTTCTTTTTGGGGACCAATGCCTTATCGAATCGGCTTTGTCCCCAAGCCAGAGGTGACCCTATAGTTTCTATTCGGCATGTTCACAAAAGAGGAGAATTTTACCCACATCCTTCCCCTTCTCCCTTCTTTTAGATTCGTATAGCTCTGTGATTTGGCATTCCTTGGCAGCGCATTGATCTCCTATGACCATCCCGATTCCGTTTGCCGTTAGGAACTTCATGGTAAGGCACCACTAGGCTAGTACGATTCTGAAATCTACCAGCGTGGGCCATCCCAAGAAGGTGTTGTATGCGAAAGTTTCATCTACAATTACGGAAGTTTGAATGAGGGTTACTCTTCGGTTGCCCTCTCCAAGTTCTACTGGCAAGTCAATTGTCCATACGGGTTGCTTGGGTTCTCTAGTGAACCCTTGGATTTTTGTTTGGCATGCCAATATGTTTTTCTTGTCGATCTTCATCTGATTAAAGGTACTCTTAAAAAGAATGTTCACAGAACAGCCACTGTAAACCAATACTCATTGGAACACGGCAGGCCTGATTCCTACCGTCACCACCATCGGATCAAAGGTTGGATCTTCGATCCCTTCGATAACCCGATTTTGGAATGCTATATCATCATTTAAAGTTTTCTACTGATTGCTTGGATCCCCATCTTCGATATTGAGACACAATTCGTTCGGAGCATGCTTTAACGAACTCGCAACTGCTTCACTGGTTTCGGCTTGGTCACTTTGGTCCTTAGGAGCTTTGGGGAGCCGCGGGCTATTTAGGATTGTGTGATTTTCTCACATGTTACTGAAGCTTATTTTCCTAGATCTGCTCTTCAATCATGTTCTTTAGATGGCAACATTCGTTTGTGTTTTGACAACGCATCTCATGAAAGCGACAGAACTTCCTCGAGGGCTTTTTTTGTTTAGTTACTTCATTTTTAGGAGTAATTTATACTCCTCCGTTTCCTGGGTTGCGAGATAGATGTTTTCTGGTGTGTCATTGAGCAGGGTGTAATCCTTGGGCCTAAAACTTTAAGTCGTTTTTTTTTACCATTTCTTTTATTGGAATTTCAGTTCTTCCTATTTTGATTTCCTTCTTTCGCTATGCTTCCTTCAGCAATTCCAAAATCATTTATGTTCTAGTTCATTGCCATGTTACTCTACCCAGTGTTTGTCGGCTGCATGCTAGTAGACATCCTTTCCAACTCCTATGCTTCCTCCAATTTCAAGTATTGACTTGCTTTGCGATTGAACTCCTTCCTTGTGGTGGGTTGCTTCATTTTGATCCACTTTTCGAACTCAGTTTCGAGGTGGATGGCACGAACCAAAGCCATAAAGGCCATATTCCTGTTTGGATTGCTTACTTCTATCATTGTGCTATTAAACCGATTCATGAAAGATTTCAACGATTCATTTCGTCCCTGGAATAGTCTAGATAAGGACATCACATCCTTAGGCTGCATGGTTTGATCGAGGAATCTTGCTGCTAGCTAGTCAAAAGTGGAGATGGATCTTGGCGGAAGTTTAGTGGACCATATGGAAGCAATTCCTTCTAGAAAAATGGGGAAACATCCATACCGAACATCATCCGAAGCATTTTCTCCATCCATGTAACAACCATACTAATAAAGACAAGGTTACATGTCTTTTTTCATCACAAGACGGAATAGTTCGCATTGTGAACTTTTCTACATATCGTTCATTCAAAATCTCATCAATAAAGGGAGTCCGACTTGGAGTAGATCCTCATTCATCATCTCTCATATTCCTATTCTCTTCCATCAACTGCTTGACCATATCCGTGATAAATGCCTTTGATGACTGGTAGTACATGGGTCGGCTGTCAGTCACTACACCAAGTGTTTGGCTTTGCAAGCGGTCTTGGTGAATGGGCTGAAGCCTAGGCTCTTCTATCTTTGGAAGAGCCACCCCCTCGGGATCCCGTTGGCTTTGTGGTTAGCCTAATTGGGGCGGATTGGACATTCCAGCTATCACTTCTATTTTCATTCCCACGGTTCTACCTATCGGTGGGGTGCTAGTGTTTTCCTTCTATGTTCACTCCCACAGTTCTAGCTATCACTTCTATTTGCGGCTACTTTCTGTTTCTTCTGTTTAAACCAAAAACAGAAGAATTTTATTTTTCTATGACACCCGCGGGTTTGGCCATAGTTCTTAGATCAGGTTGTGATGGTAATTTCAAGAGGGCATTCAGCTTATCCATCAGGGTTCTCTGACTAGTTTCCATTTTTTGATTGATTTCATCAACCATTTTATTCAACTCATCTCTTTTAACGACTTCGCGTTGATGGAGGGTCCTGGCACCTGATTCCCAATGCTAGTGCCATTTACTTCGGTTTGCTGATGATTCACCTCCTCTCCAGCTATTACTACCCATATAGATCTTCCAGAAGCAGTTCTTCTTTTTCCCGGAGCCATTGATTTTTAGCAAAGGAACTTTTGAACGGAGATTGAGGATCTAACATCTGAACCTATTCGACGCAAAGTAGATAGCTAGATCTAAACCTGAGTTGGGTTCTCGGTGAAAGCAACAAAATGTTAACCCGAAATATGGATCAACACCCTAATTGAGTGTGAAAGCACCAGCTCTATTTTTACAGAGCAATAACACAGAGAATAAATATAGAAAAGGTAGAAATAGAAAGAAGACAAGAAGATTTTTATAATGGTTCAGTTGTTGATGAAGTCTACGTCCATTTTATAGCTTTTAATATTGATTGATTGCTGTTACAAAATGAATTGGATTACAAAGTTGCTGAATATCCTTAATTAGTCTAAGTCCCCGAAGATGGAGTTCACCGGAGAATCATAGAAAACTCCTTGGATGACTGTTATAAGGAAAGAGAAGAGTGAAGAACAGTTTTTATAGAGTTTCAGCAGCCAGTCCAGAGGATCCCCTTTATATTGTAGGTAGGAGAGTATTTATAAAGACTAGAGAGCTATTGGGACAAACCTGTTTGCCAAATGCTTGCAAACGATTACATGAAGGCACACTGAGAATTGCATTACAATTTGGGCTAAAATGATAGATCACTAGCAATCCATTGGCTATGGATCGCTAGGGATCCGTAGATTAGGCTCGAAGGCGATCCATTGCCTTAGTATGCTTCCCTCGCTTCGTTGCATATAGATCGCAGTGAACTGATGAAAATATACGGATCGCTAGTGATCCATATAATTAGCTAGTTTTTGGGCTTTGTCTTTTGGATAGCATTTGCTGGCTTGTGTTAAAGTTGTCCATGCAGTCTCGTTGTATATTGTGCATTAGACTGGAGATTAAACTAGGTGAATGCTTGTCTCTGGATTTAACTAGCTTGGAATCTCATCAAACTTAGCCATTTTTCTTAGAATTCAGGTTAGATCATGATGCAAGAAGATCGATGAACTAACGAACAAATACCATGGATCGATGCGATCCATGTCCTTAGTGTTTTTTTCCTTTCTTCTCCTCTGACTTCTCTCGCCTTACTGTTCTGGTCCTTTTGGCCGACTCTTCAGTTATTCTAACTCGACCGTGTTGCCCCAACTTCCTTTGAAATCTTTTGGGTTAGAAACCTAGATAATAAGTGATGCCACATATCTGGGAAGCAACCTCATTATCAACTAATAAGGATAGATGCTAGTTTATCTAGATAAATAGCACACATCTTAAATAAACACATAATGCATGCTTAACAAAATAGTACACAACTAATAAACCAACATAAGTCATGGAAACCGCACAATTGACTATACCTCTTATAATAGCAATGAGTGACAATCTTCAAGAGGTAATAAAATAAATGGTCACTCGAGTGTCCCATACCACTCAATGCTATTCACTTTGTTTACCAAATATATGTAAACATCACTCGACATCACATAAGATTCTATATAATAAGTCCTAAGAAAAGCGGAGAAATATTATCAAATGTCTCATACCAATCGGCGTGACAACTTCGTTTTTTTGATATCCTCATCACACAAAAGATATAAACAAACAAACACTCAAAGTTATTTATAAAAGAGATTTTCTTTATAGAAAAATATATTTATTTATTAGAAAAGATTATTTGATTTACTAGTCAAAACATAATTTTCCTAATTTACCTAGATTCAAGATAAGGATTTTTAACTTTGAAAATAAATTAAAGAAATCTCTTTCTCATTCCTAAAAAAAGGGAAAATCATTTTATAATAAAGTAATATTTATTAGTGAACATGTTATAATTTTATAGAATTTGTTTGGATATTCAAATGAACTTTCAAAGCCAAAAACCAATTTCTAATTAATTTGAATTATTAATTTTCCATGAATTTATTTTTGACAAATACAATTCATTATCTACAAAAACTTCACATTTGGAAAATGCCTCATTTCTACTTCCTAAATCTATTTTTTTCAAAATCCTTTTTATATATAAAAATAGAACACATGGAGCTTCACGCTCTAGGTAAAGACGACCAAAGCGGTCAACTTAGGGTCATGAGCAGTCAATCGCTCAGATGAGGGGGGTCGACCACTCTTGTATGCCTGGAGTGTAAAACCTCCATGTTCTTTATTTTATTCATCGTGAACCTTTAGCCACTTCTTTCCCAAAACAACCCCGACTTCAAGATTACATCAAAGCAACAATTCAACACCCAATATCACATAGCCACCAGCACCAGATCGTAGTATATTGAAGAAGGCAATAAATAATGAATGGGTTCTTTTATTAATAGTGAGCACAACAATGATAAGTAATTTCTATGCTATTACATGAGCACAAACATAACATTCAACATTAGGCATTTTATTTCCAACATAGATATGTGAGTGATGATTCACTCATCTAAAAGTAGCAATAAACAATCTTCACTTAACTCCACCACTCCTTCCTTCCTCTCCTTCTCTTAATATCAATGAAAAATCCTACTCTATGAAGATCAAAACTCCAAATTTCTTACTCCTAGTGGTGTAGCACTAGGTTAAGAAGCTTATATTTTAATTTGAGGGTCAATGGGATTTTACTTTGTTTAGCATTAATTTTTGGATGTAGAAGCTAAGGTTTTAATTTTTCATTGGAATTTTGAAATGGAGCTATAGGATAATGAAAATTAGCTATGGGTTGTAATATTCGAAGAGAGAATGGCATTCTCTAAATTTATTAAGAGAAATTAAAAGGATATGATATTTTTTAGAGCTTGGGCTAAGTGGACCATGAAACGGTACACTAATTTGTTTTATTCTTATCTCTTTCCTTTGCAAATAATTTATACTAGATCCAGACATTTCCAACATCTAATTAAAAATCATATTTTTTCCCCTGCTAGTGTTTAAACAACATGGGGTATTTCTATAAAAATTTATATCTCACCATTTCCCTATTTTTAATTAATTATTTACTTAATTACGTTTTTAGGCCTAAATAAATTCTCATTTACACATATAAATAGCCATATTAACTATAAAAAGCAAAGCTTACTCAAATAAATATTTTTCTCACTTTATCATAATATTAATTTCTTATTTTTCTAAATTTCCTCAAATTATCCATATTTTATTATTAAAAATCCTTTTAATTAGTTCAACCTTCATTATAAAATCTTAAAACACAGCTTCTCAACAACGAGTTTTTATACACTCTACCCTTATGAAAATTGTGCCTTTGCAATTTCTCCTTAGGAAAACCTATAACTTAATTAATTAACTTCTAGCTTATCTATTTAAACAAACATTTAATCAAACCAAACAAGGAAAACAAATAAGCGACAATGCATACTGGACCAGTGTGCATTATAGAATAGCTCAAGGTAGGTCTGTGTCATGTGCTCTTTGGCCTCCCAAGTACAATCGAACGGATTGTCGAACCTTTGCACCTTAACCAACGAAACCTTTTTACTCCTAATATGTTGGACCTCTATGTCAATTATACCGAAAAGTCGCTGCACATAAATCAAATTTAGAAAAATATCGAGTTCCTCAATATGTCTTGGCTTTGAAACTATCTCTGTATTCCTCAAACACTCTCTCAAATAAGATACATGAAAGACATCATGTATACCAAAGAAATGATCAGGAAAAGCAGCTTGATATGTAGCACTACAAATGTGCCTAGTAACAAGGCATGGAGCAACAAAAAAAGGTGTGAGCATTCTTGATTTCCTGAACCTCATCACTCCGTTTAGAGGAGATATCTTCACAAAAATAAGATCACCAACCTTAAACAGATATCCTTCCTCTATTGGTCTGCTTAAGCCTCTAACAATCCTGAGCTTCCTTCATCCTCTGTCTAATCAACACTGTCTCCTCAGAAGTTTCTCTAATGGAATCTATAGCCAAATCAAACCTTTCAATGATCTCAAACCAACAAGATGGCGGTCGACACGGTCTATATAATGCCATAAATGGAGCCATGTCAATATTGGATTGGTAGTTGTTATTATAAAAAAACTCAACCAAACAGAGATGATTTTTCTAGCTAGTTCCCAAATCAATATTACAAGAGAAAAGTAAGTCTTCAAGAATTTGGCTAACTCACTTTGTCAAACTATCGGTCTGTGGATGATATGCATTATTCAACTTTGTGCCCAAAGATAACTAAAGGTTATTACATAAATCATCGATGAACAATGGATCATGGTCATACACAATGGCATCGAGAATACCATGAAGCCGCAATGCCTCCTTTACATATAACTTCGCCAAATATGGAGTAGTCCTATTTGACTTCACCGGTATAAAATGCGTTGATTTAGTCAAATGGTCAAGATCTACCTAGATGCTATCATGGTTGTTTCTAGATCGAGGTAGGCTATCAACCTAATCCATGGGCACTTGAAATAATCACAAAATTAGCAAAATCATTTCTAAATATAATATTGACTTATATAAGTGAATAATTATAAAATTTAAATCCACTGATACCTGATCCCACTTCCATAACGAAATCTTTGAAGGCTTAAGAAGATCGCTAGGTTTCTAATGTTCAGCTTTCATAAGCTCGCATACCATACGTCCCTTTATATACTTATAAATGTCACACTTCATTCCTTCCTAATAATCAAGATGTTTCATATTCATATTTGTTTTGTTTCCTCTATAAGGAATAGTATAGTGCGAACAATGACAATCATTCATAATTTGCATATAGAAACAATCCAAATCGAAACTACAAATATATTCCACCTACATAATTGGCCATGAGAATCAAGCTCATAACCAACCAAATCATCACCCAATTCCAATCTCTATGTAAGAACAAGAGTAGCCGGATCTCTCCTCCAGGATCCTACAATCCTATTAATCAAAGGTAGGTAGGCTACAAGACTAGCAATCATGTAATCCAAACCAACATTAGAATCTCTATCTCGGATATTACATATTAAAACAATTAAAGATTGTAACACCCGCAATATTTGTTGGAACCTCAGTTCCTGATATTTGATAATAACAATTATATGAGTTTATCTAACCACGTTTTGCAGGAAAATATTGAAGATAAGACTTCGGATTGATGAGCGTAATTTTTTATGTTGTTAGAGTCTGTGTATAGCTAGTAATATATGTTAAAATCTTTCCAAATTGGTATACGTGCACAAGCTATTGAATACATGCACTTGTTTTCAAAGAAAAGCTTTTATATGTCGGAAACATAGGATTCAGACAACTAAATTATTAATTCAGACGTCTGAATGCTGAAGCGCAACATAAATTATAACGCGCATTCAGACGTCTGACCTTAATATTCAGACGTCTGAATTCAACCTATTTTGCACTCTTTCAGCACTGGTTTGTTATTTCTCTACATTCAGAAGGTTGAATTTTATTCAGACTTATGAGTTAACCATAACGGTTAGTTTTTCGAAAGGTTGCTTCTCTTCCCTGAACAAAAACAACGTTCAATTCAACAGTTGCTTCTTTCTGATTCATGGCTACTCTTCACGAAGCATTGCAACATTTTAACAACTATAAATAGCAAGTAATTTCAACACTGTCACTAAAGAATTCTTATTTTTGATTTCTAAATTCTATACACTTGATATTCACTTTAAAGATTCTCAAATCAAACTATTTGATCACTGGCGCTCAAGCATATTCTTGTGTGATAAATTAGTCTTCCTTTCTTCACGAGTTTCACTGTTTACCACAATGGAGAAGATTATAGGAAGGGTGTACTCATATTGACTCATCAGTGCTATTACAGAGCATATTTAGTCAAAGACATTTCCACTTGTATTTGAAGTCCTGTTGTAGTATCCTCAGGCAATAGAAGTCATATTCGGTTGTCTAGGAGGTAAAGTCCCATTCGGTTGTTCAGGTAGTGTAATACCTATTCCTCCAGTTGAAGCGAGGGTATCAATTGTATTCACCAGTATAAAAATATCTGGTGTCTTTTATTACTACTTGTATTTTTATATTCATATTCCGCTCAAGAAAGTAACTTAGTTAACTTTCATATTACACGATCACATAGTTACTTTCATTTGGTATCAGAGTAATCTTATAACCGTAACACAGTTATTTGATATTTTTAGTAATATGGAAAATAACACCAACACCAGTTTTACTGAAGTCAGTCCACTGCACAACCACCACTTTTCATTGGTTTGAATTATAACTATTGGGATAATAGGATGAGAATATATATGCAAGCTAATGGTTATGACACATGGATGTCAAACTGAACATCACATACCTACAACTGAATATTCACAATGGTCTAACACACAAAAACTAGATGGTACTGCAAATGCAAAAGCTATGAATATGTTATTTTGTGAACTAGATAAAAATGAGTTTAATAGAGTTAGCATATGTACTACTGCTTATGAAATATGGCGCACATTGAAAGTTACACATGAAGGCACTAGCAAAGTTAAACAAAGCAAGATCTCTATGCTTAAGAATTAGTTCCAAAACTTTAGAATGAAACAAGATGAATGTATAAATGATATGTATTCTAGATTTCAAGACATATATCATTCACTTTTGGAATTAGGAGAAAAATTCACTGATTTTGATATCGTCTTAAAAATCCTAAATTTTCTAACGGATGAATGGGAATGAAAAGTTTTAGCAATTGAAGAAGCTAATGACATTTCAACCATAAAACCGAAAGAGTTGATAGAAAAGAATGTCTTATGAAGTCAATCTCCAGGCTAAACAAGTAGAGGCACAAGATAAAAGGATAATAGCATTCAAGGCTGAAAAGGAAGAATCCGATTTCGATGGAGAAGATATGGCTCTTAACGCATAAAATTTCAAAAAGTTTTTGAAGTTCAAAAAGAACAATAGATTTGGAAATAATATAAGCGGCTTCAACAATAGTAATAACATGCCATTGACTTTAACTATCGAGTGCTATGAATGTCACAAGAAAGGTCATATGAAGAAAGATTGTCCTGATCAAAAGAAAGACAAATTCAAAAACAGGAGAGGAAATTCAAAAAGAAACAAGCAATCTCAGTAACATGGGATGATTCAGAATCCTCTTTAGCAGGCAGCGACAGATACAGTGACCCTGAACAAGCAAATGTATGGTTTTATGGCCACGAATGATGAGGTAAGTGATTTAACTTTTGGTGATTTAGTAGAAATAAATTCTGTTCTATTAGGTAATATGAAGAAGGTCAAAAGAAAATATAAAGAGGCTAGTGAAAAGTTAAATAGAAGCGAACTTGAAGTTGAAATGCTAAGAGATGAAAAGAAAAATTTAGAAAATGAACTTCAAGCTTCTCAAGAATCTTATTCTAATACAACTTATCAAATTTCTATGTTGAGTAAAGAAATCGAAACTCAAAAAGAAAAGAATAATTCTCTCCAAATTGAAAATCATGATTTAAAAGCAAATGTTAAAATATTAGAATTAGATATCTCTAGTCTCAAAACACAGTTAGAAGGTATTACCAAAAATGTTTTAAATTTTAATAAAGGAAGAGAAAATCTTTCTAAAATTTTGGAAAATTCTCAGACTGTGTCAGATATAAAGGGCTTAGGCTATAAGAAAGTTTCAAATAATCTACCTAAGAAAAGGAACCCTTTTGAAAATCATTTTCAGAAAAGTAATCATGTTATAATTAATAATGTTCCAAATATTCCAAAACATTCTAAGAACATTAAAATTTGGGTTCCAAAAACCAACTATTATTTAATTAGGAACAAGTACATAGAATTTTTTATTGAAAATGTTCACGATAATAAAGATTTTATTTACAAAGGGAATGCTAAACCCGCTTGGGTTTGGTTTCCTAAGACCAAACTCTTAGGACCCTAACAAAAAGTGGGTAACAATATCATTTCATATTTCTTGCAGGTACCATTTAAGAAAAGAGGAAACTGGATATTAGACTGTGGTTTCTCAAAACATATGACAGGAAATAAAGATACGTTGACTAACATTATCTACTCTGATGGAGGTTCTATCACTTTTGGAGATAATTCCAAAGGATACATCATCGACAAAGGCGATGTGAGCAATAACGGTCTGAATATTATGCCTGGGAATATTTATTCACCCAGATTCAGACGTTTGACCTGAAAAAATAGAAGTCTGAATCTAGCCCAAAATGAACTAATTCTTTGCTGCCTTCGAAATTGCACCAATTCAGCAGTCTGAATTTATTTCAAAAGTCTGAAATATTCAGGCAACATTTTTTTTAAGAGGGCGTACTTCATTAAATCCATCTACCAACTCTACTTTACTCTCTTATCTCTATTTTTAACCGCATCCATTCACTTTCACCTTTAGAAAACCCATACTCTATCCCTAAAAACTCCATTTTTAATTCCAAAACTTCATCCACATTCAAATTAAAATGGCTCCAAGGTCCAAGCATACAAGAGAATCAATAACTGGACCATCCGAAGCTCAAATTAGGTCTTGGCTTCACGATGAGACTGCTATTGCAAGATTCAACACCATGAAAAACTCTAAAATATTCAATGGAGCATTCGTGCAATTTTAGGAGTTTAATGGCAATAGGATTAGGGAAATGGTGGAGTTGAACCACTTTGATTCACTAATTGGGTATGATTTTAACAATTTAAAAATCAACCATTTTCTTATCAAATTATTTTGTGCTAACAGGAACCTAGACCGTCACAATCCTCAAAATAGTGAAGATTGTGTATGGACTATGGTATGTGGAGCTAAAAAATTTCTTCCTTTGCAAAGATCTGGTCGTATTTTGAGATGCCCTTATCAAGGAATCGACATTGACGATGTCGATGCTGATATGTTTGAACATGACAAAGTTTCACATAGATTTCTTTCCGACGACATGACGAATATGATTTCAACAAAGTTGCATCCTCAAGCTCGAATAATCCATCATGCCCTCATCCTGTCTCTTCGACCACGAACAGGTAGCTATGAGAAAATTTATAAAAGGGATTTCCAAGCTCTCTATGTTATCTATTCTAATCAACAAGTAAAATGGGAGAAGATTATAATGGACGAATTTCAAGGTGCGATGATTCGTAGGAAACATAAGACTTTGCATTATGGGGCTTACGTCATGAGGATATTGATGCAATGTGTAGTTTCGACACCTGATTCTGAAAATTCATCCATAAGTCTGCTTGGCTCTAAAACTTTAGGGCTAATGCAGTTACTAAAGCGACTGCTATCTAACGATATCATTCCCTTACATCAATGGATCGACAACCGGAATCGTGGTATTCGTCAACCGTCACATCCTAACAATACCTATGTCAGCTTCATCTCATCCTCCTCATCAACAACAACAAGAAGAAGAATACTATGAGGAAATTCAAGAAATCCAAGAAGATGCAACACCAAAGCAAGCTTTTAGAACTCTTTCGCAAAATTAAAAGAAGCTTCAAAAACAATTGGTGAGCATGGAAAGAAACACAAACAAAAAATTCAACTCCACCGAGGGATTCTTAAACAAAATTTGGTTAAGCTTTATTGTATGTCTTCCTCATCTTTCGACTTTCAACACAACCCGACCCCATTCACTTGATCTTCCGATCAAGTAGAAGAAGAAGAAGAAGAAGAAGATGTTGATGTTGTTGACGACAGTGATGAATTTTAAGTTGGTATGGATGATTTCTCATCTTATTTATTTATTTATTTATTTATTTATTTATTTATGATGTGTTTAGTTATCTTTTGACACAATCCTTTTTATTCTCTGTTTAAGTACTTTGTATTATTTTATGTTGTTTACTTTTAAAAAGTTATGTTCTATTTATAGTTCATTCTATAGTTGTATTTAATTCTAAATGTTCTTGTTCTTCCATGGTTTTCTATGTGATGTATCTCTATGTTCTTATTGTGATTTTATACTTGTTTTTCTCTCCTATACTATGTTGAGTAACTAATTCCTTTATGTCAATGACAAAAGGGGAGATAACGTAGAATATTGTTACAGGAATTCTTTAATTTATGGGAAGAAAATCTTATTTTCATACTAATAAATATTTCTATGACATGAGAAGTTATTATTTACTAACCAATATTTTCGTAGTTGTCATTATCAAAAAGGGTAAGAATATTGGAACCTCCGTTCCTGATATTTTGATAATAACAATTATATGAGTTTATCTAACCAAGTTTTGCAGGAAAATATTGATGGCCAGACTTCGGATTGATGAGTATAATCTTTTATGTTGTTAAAGTCTGTGTATAGTTAGTAATATTGTTAAAATCTCTTCTAATTGGTATACGTACACAAGCTATTGAATACACGCATTTGTTTTCAAAGAAAAGCTTTTATATGTTTGAAACATAGGATTCAGATGTCTGAATCATTAATTCAGACATCTGAATGCTGAAGCGCAACATAAATTTTAAGATGCATTCAGATGTCCGACCTTAATATTCAAAGGTCTGAATTCAACCTATTTTGCACTGTTTCAACGTTGGTTTGTTATTTTGCTACATTCAGAAAGTTAAATTTTATTCCGACTTTTGAGTTAAAAATAACGGCTAGTTTTTCGAAATGTTGTTTCTCTTCCCTGAACAGAAACAATGCTCAATTCAACAGTTGCTTCTTTCTAATTCATGCCAACTCTTCACGAAGCATTGCAATCTTTTAACAACTATAGATAGCAAGCAATTTCAACACTATCATTAACGAATTCTTATTTTGATTTCTAAATTCTATACACTTGCTATTTACTCTAAAGATTCTCAAATCAAACTATTTGATCACTAACACTCAAACATATTCTTGTGTGATCAATCAGTCTTTCCATGTTCACGAATTTCACTATATACCATAAAGGAGAAGATTATAGGAAGGTTGTACTCATATTGACTCATCAATGCTATTACATAGCATATTCAGTCAGAAACATTTCCACTTGTATTTGAAGTCCTATTGTAGTATCCTCAGGTAGTAGAAGTCCTATTCGGTTGTCTAGGCGGGAAATTCCTATTCGGTTGTTCAGGCGGTTTAGTACTTATTCCTCCGGGTGAAGAGAGGGTATCGATTAAACTCCAAAAGGAGTCTGGGACTGGATGTAGAATGGAAAGTTCGAACCAGGATAAAAAAACTCTGGTGTCTTTTGTTATTGCTTATATTTTTATATTCATATTCCGCTCAAGCAAGTAATTTATTTAACTTTCATATTCCACGATCACATAGTTACTTTGAATATTAATGATCAAATATTTAAATGATTTATTTAAATATTTATCATTAATCGGTGGAATGCCCATTATCCTTGATTTTCTAGAGATAGAGGAATTGGATTTCGAGACATCTATTTGAACAAAAAATGGTACAAACACCCAAAAGATTAAGTAGAGAATAAAATGTGAAGAAAATTAAACGAAAAATAGTAGAAAAGAACGCACAACAATTTATAGTGGTTTGGCTAATCTTGACCTACATCCACTTAGTGATTTTATCGATTAGATTACTAGATTGCAGGCAGTTATTCTTACGGATTGGTATAAATATGACAGTAATTACAAGACATTAGAGTAAGGGAAAGCAGAATCCAAAAGATCCTTAGAAACGAGCCATTCCCCTCTATTTATAGATGTAGAAAAACTAAATCTCACATAGAAGTTCTCCACCTCGTTTTCCATGCCACGGACTATTTCTCTAAAGAAATAGGGAGACACCTCATCAGCTTCTATGAATCAGTATTAATCCATGGACTTGGATCGATATTAATCCAAGAGGTGGCTAAAGTGGTTTCTTTGAAAACTTTATATTGGATCGTCTTATGATTAGCTTTGTGATTCCAAGCTTGTTCGTATCAAGATTTAATTTTTTCTAACTCAAGCGATGGATCCATGTAAGAACAAAGTTGATGATTCCAATGCTCATGGAGATTAATAGAGAATTGCATTAGAACAATAAAATAACAGTTGGAGTAGGCTTCTAACACCAAGTTGAGTAAGTAGGTAGAAGATGGGCACTATTGGAGGAGAAAAGTTATCCACTACTTAGCAGAATTTTTGCCTCTCTTGTCTTGGATTGGTTTAGTATTTGTCTATAGCTCCATTTGTGCTTGATTTCTGGATTTTTGGGCTATCTATCTAGGCTTCTTGCCTCCATAACTCTAAGTTTGACTCGTCCAATCTTTTTGAATATTGCCTAGTCAAAAAGGCTGGATAATACTTGCCCTTCAAAGCGCGTGTTTCAAACAGATGTGCTTTGAATTAATACAAGTTAGGATTGCTGTAAAGGACTCTACTCTGTGCTTCAAGTGGTCGTTATCCTTCCCGCGGATCGATCATGTGAAAAGTTATGTCAATAGTCATTCGTCATGACACCTTATCAGTACCTAGTACTATAAATCCAAAATATGTTTTCTGACATATCATCCCTAGCTTGATAGCTTTGAACTGGTTCCTTTCATGGATTTTCTAGGTTAGAATCTATTTATTTGATTCTTGTTTTTGGGGTTGAATATGCATATGCACGCACATTTACATGCACATTCTTGAGCAATTTCTGGCATGCACATACATAGAAATATATGGGTTATCATTAGAACGCATATGTACACATATATAGATAAATTCATATATATATATATATATATATATATATATATAAGACTCAAGACTTGATACCAATCTATTTTCTTTTTATCGGCACCAATCCAAGAGTTGGAGAAGTTCTCCAACTTAGGTGCCTAAATGTTCTTGTTTTTTGGGTTATAAAACCCAATCTGTTTCGTTTTCATCCTCACTTGTTTTTGCACCGATCCAAAACTCTAAGCTTCGCCATTAAAACCATTTGGATATGATTTGAGCTTCCTCTCACCATCGACTATCAATAGCCTTCATCTCCACCTTCGATACTTTTTACGATGTCACCCTAGTCTTGCATGAACCACGACATATCCTTAATTGGAATTCCATTGATCCAACACTTAGGGTCGTCGATTCCTAGTTTTGAAAAACCACAACCGAACTCACCCTCGATTCTTATGAATAGGCAAATAGGTGAGGAACTTGGACATGGATGAGGATCACCATGAACAGTCGTGGTTTAGGATTGGAAGAGGATGGAGAAAAAGGATGAAATTTTTCTAAGTTGTTGGATCAGCATAAATCCAACACTTAGGTAAATTTCAAGAACTTTGAGTTCACATGTGAATCTTTCCTTATGAACTAATGACCTATTCTCGGTCTTGAACCATTTTGAAGCATGGTTGATAACACGTTTATCACTGGGACGGTTAGCGATGAAAACCGCTCCGGGGAATATCCAGAATTTTAGTTGAACTGTTGCATATCACCAAAAATCTGAACTACACAATACTGCACTAGGTTTCACTTTAGCACGGGGGCACTACTTATAATTTATCTAATAATAACTATTACTTGAGTATTTATAGAAATGGAGCATAGACGTTTCGAGCGTCTTGCCAGTCAAGCCACAGGTACATCTACTTCCAGATATGTTGAATTTGACACTAAATCTTGCTTGACTATGCTTCCACCTGTATAACAAACTCCAGCGCATCAATAAGAAAATCCATAGGTTGAACAACAAGTTCCAAAAAATCCAAAGGAGCCTGTGGAAAGGCCAGAGGTTGAACCTGCTCCCGATACTCTTGAAGATGTTATTCTTTTAGATGATCCCATCGATTCTGTTGCATCAAAGATCGATAAGGGATCTCTTCATAGAATTTGCAATAAGCACGGAATTCCATTCGATGACGTACTAGTCCCTTCTCGCCATTGGAGAGCTCATAATCCCCTAGAAGGATACACTGCTTGCATAAGATGTATGTATCTAGCAGGTTGCGTTCCACCATTTAACTCATTCATTATCGAGTTCTAGGCTTTATGAGATTAGCTCCAATGCAGTTACACCCAGATAACTACGCTTTCCTTCTCAGCACATACATTACTTTCATTCAACATTTGCATCAAGTGCCCAGTGATGAGGAAATTCGGTACATATACAATTTTAAGAGCCGAACAAGAAGTCCTTCCTTGACTTACTTGGAGCCAGCAAAGAATTGTCGAGTTACCATTGGCACATGGAACAAGTTAATTTATTTTAAAAGCGAATGGTTTTACGTACGCTGTCCACCTGGGTTTACTCGAAGATGGATATTTGAACGTAAGTTCTACCTCATTCATTTACTATAAGTTCTCCTTGTTAGTTATCGAACTCGTATCATTTCCGTCATTCAGATGTTCTGTGAGGCCCAGTAGCATGACTCTTGCAGATGCTATTAGAGTTCTCATGAAACTTCTTGAGGGAGATAGAGACATTGGAGTTCTTCTCTACGACAAGAATCTCCTAGCCCATAATCTGCTAAAAGCGGGCCGTGGTACTGGTCTAGTCCAAGCGGCTACTATCAATGATGATAATGATGATGATTATAACAATAACTCACCTGAGGGCAGCTACTCTAATTCATGTGTGCCCCCAGTCCTGAGTCTAAAGGAAAAGGTTGAAGAAAATTTTGAAGAACGAGAATAACACATTAATGAAGGCGAAATTATGGGTAAAAATGACGAAGCTAGCCATGATGATACTGATGTGGGCCACGAGTCCTTTGTTGAACAACCCATAGACGACCAACCTTTTTCCCTAAAGAAGAGACTAGTCGTGAAATTTTTTACGGTGCAAACTTATACACAGCCTCTACCCATTATAGCTGCCGAGAAAACTCCTTATCTTCTTTCCATTGATACATTATCTAAGTTGGGGCCAATTCCTACCAAATTCGGCTCCTTCGGCATCGATGACATGAGCCTCGAGGGTCTTGACTCCTCGTCTGCTGTAAAAATGACAATCCACCCATCGAAATGGGGGAGATCGCTCCTATGAGCAAAGATCCTAAACATGATCCATCGGGGGGGATACTTGGACACTCACGCACACGTGCATTTCATAACATTATGTTGCATTTGACTCGTATCATTTCTATTTGAAACTAATTCATTCTCGTTTCCTTTGTAGGATCCATGGAGAGGGAAAAAGTATATATATCAATCTTTGGAAGAAAACATATCTCGTTCTCGTAGGAATCGTCCAAGCTCATATCATCGGGTTAGTGGTCGAGATTCTAAGTCTAGCCATTGGTCTAATCACGATAGAGGAATTTACGATAGAGATTATCCATCGCATGACTTTGCTTCCTAACATTGTTCTAAACCTAAGCCACCTTTGCACAGAGGCTTAGATAGGAATTCTGATCGCCAAAATAACTTGCCACCAGGCGTTATTTCCCGTGTACCTTCTCCGGCTTCCATTCCTATGCACCACTTGGCATCCTCTTACTCCAGCCGACTCTCTGACCATAGGCACTATCAAAGTAGTTCTAAGACTTCCCATCACTGAGCTGAGAACCAATCAATCGAAGCCTCGGTCTCCACTGTGGAGCAACAGCTTACAACCAGCGCCCAAATAGCTAAAGTAAAAGAACAATTTCCAGGTGTTTTTTCGATTGGCTCATGCTCGTGCCCAACTTGAAGAGAACTCTGATTGATGTCCAAGACCTATCCATTTCTTATGTAACTGACACTTATAACCAATAAAATGAATGGTTGTGGGTAACTGAGAAAATATCTAAGGTCTCAAGAGAAAGGCAACTCGAGAATGATAATTTGAATCTCACAGCAGCACATGACAAAAGGATTATTGCCCATCTCGAAGCTGAGGTTGAAAACTTAAGGAAATCTCAAGCTGAAGCTAAGAAGAAAGCTAAGGACACCATTAAGGCGCTTGAAGATGAAAGAAACAAGCACCATGATGAGATTGAGACTGCTCATAATCGGAATCACATCTTAGTGCTGGAAAGAGATGCTAAAACAAGAAGGTAACTAAGTTGTCGGCCAAACTCGAAAGTGAGACAAAAGAAAAGAACGACGCTCTCCAACAAGCTCAGCACTATTGCAAAGAGCTGCTCACAATGAGAGATACAACATGGTTGAACATGTTAAAGACATAGATGCACTTGTTAAGAAGGAGGTTGAAGTTGAGGAACAACGGATAATGGAGAAATTTGAGCCATTGCTTAATCAGTACAACACTTACGTGCTCAAATCCCCCAACTTGAAGTGGTTCAACAAAGATTATCCTAGAATTCTTGCCTTTGCTTAGGAACATATTATTAAAGAAGAAAAGAAATTCCTTAAAGGTAGTGAGGTGAATCTAACTCAACTGGAGAAAGAAATATTGATTGGAGATAAGCTCAAGGTGCTGAAAGAGGATTAACTTATTCAATATCCAAAGTTAGCCGCTACATTATAAAAAAGATTTAGGCGAAGGCTCCAGATCGTCATCTTCATATGTTGCTGTTGAGGACACTCCCGGACCCAAAACCAATCCTACTCCTTCTTCTCCCAGGATACAATCTTGATCAACTCCAAATGCATAAACCTGCTATCCTTTCTCCCATTCTGGACGGGAACTCTGGCGGCACTCCAGCCTATGCAGAAACCCACACTAAGGAGGTATATATTGACTTCTCCTGTATTTTAGAGAGTTCATATGTCGTCAATTGTAATGCCTCGCCTCTATATCCATACTACTAAAGGACATTACAAGGTAATGGTGTCTAGTAATATTGAGAATAAGATTTGTTAGGAGCGACCTAACATAAATCTTCCCTTGAGCTAACACCGATATGTCATTCTAGCCATAATTTTGAGTCAACCCAAATTTAACGTATGCCGTATTTACATGAAGCAACAAATATGTAGGTATAAATAGCAAAATAATATACAATAAACACACGGAAATAAAATCACATCATAGCAGAAAATATGATCCATATCTTAACTACATAAAGTAGGTCTCAACAAAATATGATAGTGGCTCATAACTCAAAATATACAACATATATTGTCATTAACATGTCCATATCCAGACAACATATGTATGTACATAGGACATTACATTTTAACTAAAGGGGTATGATAGGTGCATCTCACTAAGCCTAATAATAAGATAACACTAAGCAACATAATACAAAATATCTCCAAACTCCATACAAGCACACGTATCCATAGTCATTGTGTCCCAATGCCTGAAATACTTCGGTCTAACTTGAATATTATAAAAATAATAAATGGGTTAGACTTCATCTAAACAAAAGATTTAGCCATGCTAATAATGATACCATAACAAATGATAAAGATCAAGTACTCAAAACTCCAATAATTCAATAATGCATAAAAGCAAACTCAAATAATGGCTATAATCGCCATGTCACCAATACATAGAATTCAAAGGATCTTAACAAGCAAATATGTTCCTAAATAATATTCATCGCTTCAAATCAATGAAACTAATAGAAATCCATATAAGGATATCGGTAATCAAAGGTATTGTCACCTTTGTGGACCAAACATAGGGGTACAATCCCTACTGGCAAACCATAAAACACGAACAAATCAACAACACACCATGTCACAAAATCACATCAAGTCTCTCATGGATTATAATATTAAATATGGTGTTAACTTATCAAAATCTTCGAAGCATAAAAAAGGAATTCACACCCGAACGTAAATGCTACGAAGAACATGCCGGAATGGATACCCGATTATACTAATAAATAATCAATAGCAGTTTGGTCAGGTTTCTAACACCTTACTAGCAGTTTGGCCAGTCGCTAACAGCCACTAGTAGTTTGGTTGGTCGCTAACAGCGCACTAAATATTTTGATCAACAGGATATTCTTAGTGCAAATTTCTCTCCTCCAAGGGGAGATAGATAAGAAAAGCTTTACGAATTTAGCCAGCTAAACCCCCACAGTCTAAAGGTACGGATATCCATAACATATGTTCAACCTAATATATCATTGCTAAGGTGCCATGCCTAATAACGAATGGTGCAAGTGTCATGATATTGAGTATAGTTACGGTACATACTGCTGGCTTGATGGTATAAGGCTAGAAACTAAAATGAATACCATGACTCGGGGTGCAACCTTCGCTGTCAAGCCGCTAGGTCAAACAACTACCCTACAAGGTCAAGCTCTGAATGCACTAACGAATATAACGAGTTATATAATAACACATATCCCTAAGATATTATTGATCACGAAGTGTTATAAACCTATCAAATAGTAACCACTAAAGTAATGACCGTGTGTCCCCTAACCACTCGGTGTTGCTAAAATATTTACTATTAGTTAGTAAATTCCACTACCAAATACTATATGCAAACAAGTCATAAAATCAAACGATGGAGTGATAATTAATGTCCTACAACCACTTAATACTACTAAATTGTTTAAGTACTTATCTCATTTCATAGAAAAAATCATTCAGATCAGAAAAAGAATGATATATTCATGGAAGTAAACTTTCAAACCACTTAGAAAATACAATGATTTCCCAAATTCCTTAAAAACCCCAATTTTGGGATTTAAAATAAGTCTGTGGATATATTTCATAAGATATTATTACTAAAATTCGATAATTTAAAATTCCTTTGTCGAAGATTCTAAAAATCGAATTTATATGCAAAATAATATTTTCATTTCAAGAAACTTCTTTGATTTCATAAACAATTATTTAAACCAAATAAGGAGTTAAAAATCAATTTAATGTTTGTTTTTAACCTCCTAAAAATTTCCATATATGCGCATTAAACACCTTCCACAAACTTACAATTAAAACAAAAATTAATTCAATAAAATAATAAAATTATTTTTATCAAATCATTATTCTTGCTCCATAAATCTCAATCCAAAACACACACAAATGAGAAAGAAATATCTAAGAGAAACACACAAAAAAAATTATCAAATGAAGTAATACACATTGGGTCTAACTTGGAGCTTACTGCACTAGATTTTTGCCCATCAATCGACATGATCGAGTCAACCGGTCGACTGGTTGAGGCATTGCTAGAGCAGTAATGCTCCAAGTCGTGATCACTTTGACCAGAGGATCAATTTTCAGTAACCAAAATGAATTTTTTGCCTACTCCTATACTTGAAAACATATATAAACACCCAATTGAGCCTGTGGTACTGTTCGAAGAAAATCGAGAAACACCTTCTTTGTATTTTGTTTGATTTACACAATACAATGTACTCTTATCGACAAAATGAAACAAGCAATTAGCAAAACTACTATAATTTTACATGCAACCCATATTTAGTTGATGTTTTAAGTTTAACTCACTTTATAGCCCTACTACTCTATTGCCTTGCCTTCTTCTTCTTGCTAGAACACCATTTGCCCAATTTTAAAACCTAGAACTCAAAATTACACAAATACAAAAAAGTGAAAATGTACACAACAATCAAACAAACGAATTTTGAATTAGATGTAGATAGGATAAAAGAGTTTACCTTATTAGATTTTTTATATTTTTATTTGGATTCAAAAGGTGGGATTTTGCTTGAGGTTTGGTTTTGTGAATAAGCAAGAAATAAGTTTTTATTTACTGTAAGAAGATAACGAATGTAATGTTCATTTTATCAAGTTCAGAAGAGAACAATTCTCTCTTTTACACACCAATGGGCTAAATTTATTTTAAGCCTAAACCCAAAATTAAATAAAAGAATTAAACTCATTTACACTGATTTTCTCAATTTTTAAAATATTTTTTTTAGAAATTGATTACACCTTTAAAAATTTACACAAAAATACTACAATATATTTCAATCTTTTAACTTTTCGTTAAATAGAAGGAACATAATTTACTCAATCTTTTCTATATTTAAACATAATGATGTTTCATTTCACTAAAAGGCCAAATACAATACTTTTTACTATTTTAACACAAATAGACTCATTTTTAAAAAAAAATACACGTAATATTTAAAAAAATATTAACATATTTTTTTAATGAATTCTAAAATAATAATTTACATCATTAAATTTCACTTACACAATAATTCCTTAAATTCACTATTAGTAGAAAATACAAAACTTTGATTAACATAATATACTCTCGTCATTATAAATTTTAGAAATAAGCTATAATACTTTTAAAAGTATTATTCACCTTTTTTCAAAAAGATTTTGACACACTATTTTACGTAACTCCATTTTTGATCCAAATTTCTAACTTATAAGAAATCCTTAGAAATCCAATTGCACAAACTCCTTTATTATTGAATCTTAAAACTTTAAAATATAAATAAAAGAATAATCCCTTCATAACTCAAATTCAAAATACAAACTCTTTGTTTTGAAACTATTTAAACACTGAAATTCTTAAATTTCAATTATTATTCCCTAAATAATTATTATTAAATTCAAATCGAGGTACTAAATATAGAGAATTGTCACACCGCTTGACATTGCTAATCTCTCATTTTATATCTCTTGAGTTCTAGGTCAGTTTTAAATCATCCCATTTCCCGATATGGAGCCTCAGCTAGGACAACAAGGGCCTGCCTTAACGATCCACCTTTTTGGATGGTTTAAATTGAAAGTAAACCACACATGTCTAACTTAAACCATTCAAAAAGTAGGACTGTCAATGGGATTTAGTAAGAAAATAAGAGAAAATAAGATAAAATAAGGAAAACGAAATATAGAATCTCGCAGCGGAATGACAAAATATAATAATCAAATGAACAATTCATGAAGCTGTTTTATAATATACGTTTTATTACTCAATTTTTTTTATAACATAATCAGAGTAAAATCAATGAACATACCAAAATAATGCAATGGAATAATAATAGTAAATACGGTCTAGCAAACTTCATCTTTATCTTCAAGGAATAATGTCTTCAAACACTGAAATACTCAGGCTAACCCTAGCGTAATGAAAAGACAAAACACTCTAGTTAGAATCAAAAGTTATTATGTAAGTTAAACTAATAACAAGTAAATGTAATAGCTTCAAAGATGTTTACGGAATTTTACATATCCTATCCAGTGTATGACGTGCGTGCAATAACTTAAGAGATGTTATGGGATTTTGCATCTTCTAAGGATCCGTCAAACTATCTATGTGTAGTAAGATACACTATACATGTAGAGTCTATCAGTAATATAAAGTATTAAAATAGCGTTAAGGCTTTACATTAATCCTCCTTAACACATTTTTAAGCAGGTAGTTTATGCAGGTCCTGTAGCACAACCAGTAACATCGGTAGCCAGTGAGTCCCCTTTAGGCACCATACTAAAACAAAATCATTGTAGTCGCAAATAAGGATAAATGTATAATAAGGCATGTGAGGCTATGCCCAAGGTAGGATACTACCAGTTCGAGTCGTAGGGCTGGAGGTAACGCGTTATAGCTACGACCGTCCACCGCGTCCAATAACCCCAAGATAAAATCAAATCAACGTGCATCGATCAAGCCAAAATCAATATAGTAATATGAAGAGGTGTGTCCACTAGGGGTTTCTAGCAAACATTTGGCATTGGCAAGACATCTTGTTTTAGTCATTTCAAATTAGCACAAGTGTCGGGTCATCCATTATCGTTCTCTTTCTTCAAATCTAGCAAACGCTCACCAAATCGAACCACTTCATTCTGGATCATCCATCACATACACAGTTCTTAAATTTGTTCCAATATTAATAGAGAGTATGCCAATAAAAGGACCTGGTCTCTTTAATAACCAAACGTAATTTTTCACACCAGTTGGTTCTTTTACATTTCGAAAAACGGTTCACATTTGATATCAAAATATCATATTTACTTCAAAATATCTTTCTTTTCAAAATCATCATATTTACTCAAAATATGTCATTTTCACTTGAAAATATCATTTCAAATTTCAACTTAGATTAGAACCTTATTTAACCACATTTGCATTTAAATCAACAATTTAAATATAAACGTTCCAACTTTGCATAGTTTAAAATTTTAGAAAATGGCTTGAATAGTTATAATTGTTCAAAGTAGTTTAAAATAGTTTGATATAAAATAGTTTAAGTATTGAAAGTGGTTTATATAGTAAAAAAGTTTGGAAAATAAAAATAATGTGATTGTAAAAAAATAGATTTTAAACAGTTATATTAAAATAACTTATTTTGATAGTATCAAATCAAACTGTTTCTTTCCGTTTTACAAATCTGGACCCATGTCCAATTTCAAATCAACAAACTCAATTTCCAATCTTTCAATTCAATTGACTCAATTTCAATATCGTTTTAACTCAACTTGATTTCAATTTCAATTCGAATTTAATTCAATTTTCAAAACATTCATTTTTAACTTCAAATTCGATTCAACAATTCAAGTCAATGATTTAAAATTCCAATTCAATCCTTATTTTAAACCATTTCAATTTATATCAATTTCGTGTCAAATTTCAATTTACTGATTTAAATCGCATAAATCAAGTTATACCTCATTGTTCAATTTTAAGGTCCAAATCTTAAAATAATTCAATTTCCAAAAATTAAAGTCATATATAGATTTATAACTTCACATTTCCAATTCAGTTCTTTAAAACAATTTCTTTTAACCAATTTCAATTACAATATTCCAAAGCTTAATTCGAAAATAACTTAATTCATAAAAATCCACAATTTGTTTCCATTAAAACAATATCATTAACTAAAATCCAAATTTCATATTTTAAAACCACTAATTTAACCAATTCCGTGTTCGTATATAATTTTCTACCCTATGGTCAAGTGATTAGTTATTTCAATTTTAATTATAGGGATGGATATATCATTTCATTCCAGATAAAAATGTCATAGGCATTTATCATTTCAACGTATTTCTTACTTTATTCGAAATAGTTTAAATAACAATATATATGTTGCCACTTAATTATATAGAGAGATACCAGGGATATATTAAACAAATAAACATCCAATCATCCAAAATGTCAACAAATAGACACCCATCACAAATCAACATCCAAATCAGCCAATAAGTCGCAATGATTAACTGGTTATCAATATCAGGTAATCAACTAGCAATTCAATTTCAGTATTAATTAAATGTCAATTTAATTCAATAAAATTCAATTTCAATTAAAATATCAAATTAAACTACTAAAAAGCAACCAATAACATTTTTATCACTTCATAAATTTAATTCAACTGACATAAGAACATTTAGTATTGCGTGAGTGGGTTAAATCACTCACTTTTGATTTATAGCCGATTTAAAATCCAATGAAAGCCCAAAATTCCAACAGATTTACATAATAAGATGACAATTAAAGCAATTGTTATACATTAGTAATTCAACACATTTCTAAATTTATTGTTTACAAACAAAAGCTAATAAATTTACATACTAAATAATTGATTTCATATTCTATATTAAAACCAATTTTAATTATATAACTTATAATTTCACCATTAAATACAACATTGAATTTATTCCTTATTTACAATTATAACCAAATTAATTTTTCAGTCAATTGAAATTACATTAAAATAATTGTCAATAACATTCAAATAAGAATATTAAATTATATTGTAATTAATTTTTTCATTAATAAATCATAAAATTATATTTATCACAATATTAAATTCTAAAAAATTTATTACATTAAATATTTTTAATTTTCAAAAATGCGGGTCATTACACTGCCATAGAATCAGTAACCGTTATAACCACAACAATGATCCCAAGCATTCCGACTTAATAGACCCCTAGACCTAATGAACAAATGATAGATGCCTTGTAGGATGAGGAGACTGCTGGCAATCAGGGTGCTTCGATGGAAGATGTCGTCATGATTACTAGAGTCTCTGAGCTCTTGTCGGGTGGCACCATGAATGCACTTGAGCGAGAATGTCCATGAGATGTAGAAATCAAGCTATAGAAGATAGAGAATATCCCTATTCCCTTATCCATTGCCCTACTTGGGCAGACAATCTATGTTCCAGACTCTCTTTCTTTCCTTGGAGTGCACAGAGCGAGTCCACCATTTTGTTACTTAGCACGCCTCCGAAGGGCAAAGGGAGTGGAAGAAAAGAAGGAAAGAGGAAGGGCGAGATTTCAAGTGAAGTATTTACTGGCAGTGCAAAGAAGCAGAGGAAGCACAAGTCAAACAAGTTGATCACACTTATGTAAATAGACTCACTTTGGTAGTTGTAGGAGTCTTCTTAGTTTTTGGTTGGCTTTGTGTAGATTTGTCCTCCGCTTTTGCTTTTTGTTCAAGCACAAATAAAACTTGAACTTATCTTTCCAAGTCCTATGTGAATAACAAAAAAAATTGTTTCGTTAAATCTTTGTGTGAATCTGCCTAAGTTATTCAAGAGAAGCACTTTCCATTTAATGTACTCGTGATCTATCTCTTTTTGTTGTCATCGTTGAACCTAGTCATTAGCCCATTCCATAAGTTGCCAGCCTTTCATCGCTCTAGCAAACTTTAAGTAACCATAGAAATACCAAACTGAAGGCACTAGTCAAGGTAGACCACATAGATTAGAATATGTAATATCCTTTTACAGGATAATGATTTTCAATCACGCCAAACGCTGGGTGCTGATAGTAGTTTACAAGCAAGATCCTGCCTTACGCCCGGCATGATCTCCAGCTTTTCCTATTTTGGACAAGATGTCAATGATTGGATGGTTATGTCACATCTAGTTTAAGTTACACCCCTACTCCATATCAAGAGAAGGATTTAATGAATCAACAGTCTATCACGTTCATTTTGATTTATGCTCCTACCCCCACATCAAGTGTAAGAGTTACTCAATGAAAGGGCAAGTCAGGTCCTCATAATTTTATACTCCTACCCCCGTATTAAGGGTAAGAGTTAGTCGATGGACGGGAAAGTCATTTCCCTATGAGTTCATACGACTGTCCCCACATTAAGGGTAAGAGTTAGTTAGCGAACAATTAAATTGCATCTTATTTAGTTTATACTCCCGCCCCACATTAAGAGTGACAGTTAACATATAGACGGTCGTATCACATCTGTTTCGAGTTTATACTCTTGCCCCGCATTGAGAGTAAGAGTTATGTGGTATTGATTTAGTGTTCGAACATTAAGGGCCAAATCATGGACTATGGAAACCTATCTCTAGGTACCGGAACATCTACGTTACACATATGTAAATTCATTCGAGTCAATCACAATTCACAATTCTTATGCAATGTAAAGGTAGATCCAGAAAGTCATTTATTGAAAATGGGAAATGACAAATTGTATCTAATTACATGGCTTCATCCACCTATGTACAAATTTATATTTAAGTGAAATAGCATTATAAATGCTCACTATTCGACGCCCTTGGGAGCGAGATCCCATCAGCCATTGCGAGCCTGAAAGTGCCATATCCAAGCTTTTATTTTATTGCATATGGATCTTCCCAATTCGGGATCAACTTTCCAAGTTCTAGGAAGATTCGTTTGAGAACTAGGTCGTCGGTTTCAAAGGTTATATTCCTGACCTTAGTGTTGTAATACCGAGTGACTTGGTTTTGGTGCACAGCTGTTCTCAACTTCGTCTCATTTGTCATCATTAATGTCAAGAGATTTTAGAAGGAGTTGCTAATTCGTCTCTGGATTGTAATGAATTACCCAGTAAGAAGGTACTTCCAGTTCAAATGGAATCATAGCCTCTGAACCAAAGGCTAAGGCGAATGAAGAATGGCCAGTCGCTGACTTATGGGTCGTTCGATAAGCCTAAAGTACCAATAAAAGTTCATCAACCCACTTGCCCTTAGCCTTTTCCAATTACTTCTTAATAATGGATTTGATAATCCTGTTTACAACTTCAAATTATTCATTTACTATGGGGTGTGTCACCGTAGAAAATTTCTTCTTTATGCGATTTCGACGGCAGAAATCCTGAAACTCATTGCTATCGAATTAGGTTCCATTATCGGTAACGATTACCTATGGAACTGCAAAATAGTAGATAATATTCCAAAGTACAAAGTTGATCGCTTTTTTCATAGTAATTGTGGTTAATGGCTCCGCCTCAGGCCATTTGGTGAAGTAATCAACCGCGACGTGCATTTCATGCCACCTTTAGATATCGGCAACACACCGATAATATCAATCCTCCAAACTACAAACATCCAAGGACTGAGCATTTATGTAATTTTCATCGGTAGGGCTCTTGGAATCTTAGCAAATCTCTGGCACTTGTCACACTTTCTATTGTAATTAGCTACGTCTCAGTTGATAGTTGGTCAAAAGTATCCACAGTGGAGAATCTTCTTTGCCAGGGTTTATCCCTCAGCATGGTCTCCATAGGCACCTTTGTGCATTTCTCTCTAAACATTTTTGCCTCATCATGAGCAACACACCGAAGCATAGGGATATAAAAACCCTTCATATATAGCAATATTTTCTGTATGATCTTTCTTGGAGCTTGACGAAGGAGTCTCCATCACTCATTCCTCTTATGGGAAAGGATTCGTCTCTACAAGTAGTCTTTTATCACAGTCATCCATGTCTCTCTTTTAGGTTCAGCCTCCAAGATCCAATCGTCATCCATCTCGTCGATGCTCGATGCTGACAATGCTTTTACTAGAACTAAGCCCATGAGTTACGCATCTCCGGAACTGGCCAGCTTAGCTAGTGAGTTGGCTTTCGCATTTTCCTCCCTAGGAATGTGTGTTATTGTATAATATTCAATGCCATTAAGTAGCTCAAGAACTCGGTTTAGATAAGGGGCTAGCCTTGCTCTTTTTACCTGAAACTCTTTCCGCACCTGACACACCACTAGTTGGGAATCACAGAAAATATGGAAACTATTTATCTCTAGTTATTTGGAAATCTTGAGTCCTACAATCAGTGCTTTATATTCCGCTTTGTTGTTGAAAAGTCAAGTCTCAAGGCATAACAAATTGAACATTCCTCGGAAGTGAAAAATTACAACTCCAGCACCGGAAAAACATTCGTATGATGCACCATTCGTGTACATCTTCCACCTAGTATTTTGTTCTCCACCGCTCTATGGAGTATAATCTCATGCAATAAATTCAACTATGAATTCCGTCAAAGCTTGACCCTAGATAGCTCTTCAAGGGTGATAGGTTATACCGTATTGGCTGAGTTTAATGTTCTATTTCAACATCCTTCCAGAAGTCTCAGGTCATTGTAAGACTTGTTGCAAAGGCTAGTCGATAAGAATTTTGATAGGATGAGCTTAAAAGTAAGGGCGAAGCTTCCTTGAAATAATCAACAGACATTATGCAAGCTTTTCCAACTTCGGGTAATTTGTTTCCACTCATATCAATCACTTGCTGATATAATAGATCAGTCGCCGGATGCGGGCTTCCTCACGTACGAGTGCAGTGCTCAAAGCATGCACCGACACTGCAAGATATAAAACAAGTCATCATCATCCACCAACTTCGAGAGGATGAGGTCTCTCCAAGTGATACACCAGAGCCTAGAATGTGTCTACACACTCCCATGTCCAAGCAAAGTTTCTTTTTCCCTTTGGACTTTTTCCCTTCTTAATTATGTCAAAGAATAGGATGCATTTTTTGCTGACTTTGGAGATGAATCTCCTCAAAGTGGCAACCTTTCCATTTAAACTACGGACCTCCTTTATTATCTTCAAGGCCTCCATGTCCCTTAATGCCTTTATCTTCTCCGGATTAGCTTCAGTTCATGGTAATTCGTAATGAATCCCAAGAACTTTCCTGTCGCAATGCCAAAAGAGCATTTCAACGGGTTGAGCTTCATCCATTATTTACGGAGAACGCCGAACATTTCTACCAGATCGTCAACATGGTTTCCTGAATGTCGTGACTTCACAAGCATGTCGTCCATATAAACTTCCATTGAGCATCTAATCTGATCTTTGAACACTCTATTTACCAATCTCTGGTAGGTTGCTCTAGCATCCTTCAATCCAAACGACATGACCAAATTGTAATACAGTCCTAAGTCAGTAATAAAACTGGCATGTTCCTAGTATGAGACATGCATTGGAATTTGATTGTGCTCAGAGTACGCATCCATGAATGAAAGCAATTCAAGTTCGGCTATTAAGTTCACCAACTGATTAATCCATGGAAGCCAGAAGATGTCCTTTGGGCATGCCTTATTCAAGTTAGAATAATCGATGTATGTCCTCCATTTCCTGTTAGCCTTCTTCACTAACACTAGATTGAATACCCATTCCGAGTAGAAGGCATCGCTGATAAGGCCATTGTCCCTTAACTTCTCTACTTCTTTTTTGAGTGTAGTGGATCTCTTCAGGCCCAGGCTAAGTTGCTTCTGTTTCACAGGAACGTATTTGGGATTTATGTTCAATGCATAGCTCGCTACCTCCAACAAGATCCCACATATATCAGAGTGCGTCCAGGCAAACACATCCAGGTTCACCCGGAGAAAACCAATCAACTCCTTCACCATCCTAACCCCAAGTTGTGATCTGACTTTTAGGATCCGTGTTGGGTCTAATCGGGGTATTAACCGTTAGATCGGGTGGAGATGCTCTTCCAGCCAATGGCCTTTTTCATGGATCCATTTCCTTATAGAACCGAATGTGCTTCCAGAGCCAGAGTTCAAGCATTGGTTGTACCAAATTCTTGATGCAGAGAGTCCTCCTACACCTTTTCCTTTCTCTCTTCACCTTGCCTCTCTCAACTCGACGACATAACATTCACATCCAAGCCCTTGATCTCCATGCACTACTTCCATGTCATTCTCCGTAGGAAATTTAAGCTTCAAACACCTAAGTCTTATATAGCCACTCTAAACTCAGCCAGGGCCGATCGACCTAAAAATGCGTTATAAGTAGAATAGATATCCAACACCACAAAAGTCATGACCCACACTCGCCTAAGTTCACCCTCTCCAAGAACTACCGATAATTTCACATATCCAACTGGCTCCATACTGTCCTATTAAATCCTAGATCCAATATTTACATGGTTTTAAGTCCATTCCCTCTAAAAGCACTTGGTTTTAGCTTTTTTGAATAGAATGTTGACCGAACTCCCACAATTAACCAGCAACTCTTATACAATAGCAGGGCCAGTCGCGGCCGTTATAACCAACGGGTCCATCGTCGGGGATTCCACCCCATCAGTATCTCTATTTTGGAAAATAATGTAATTTTTTATGGCTCTACGAACTGTTTTACTGGAGTTCCATCCTCAACTTTCGAATAGCTCTCATACTCTGTATGTTTCAAAGCACCATCATACATGCCCATCTCATTCAAACTCCTATCGACTGGATGTGGCCCACCGATAGTTATGTTCATCACTAAATGCTTTTCAAGTTGCCTAGGATCCTCACCAATTGGACCATCTTGCCTCCGTTGGGATGTCGATCGAGGAATATTAGAATTTCATCACCAGCCATTCTGTCGAGCTTTCACAAACTGTTGCAACTTCTTCTTTCAAATCAGCACCTTAATCATATCGTGCAAGTGTCTGCATTCTTTGGGGTTATGACTGTGCATCTCATGAAACCTATAGAACTTGCAGATCTCTTCTCTTTCTTGATCGACTTTCTCGGAGCTGGCTAACTTTGCTACTCAATACTTTGAGTTTCTAGATAGATGTTGTCTACTTAATTGTTTAGTTCAGTAAAATTATCGTATTTAGGAATCCTGGGACAATTCCTATTATCTAGCTTTCGTTTCTTAACCCCACTATCACTCTTTTTCAAGTTAGCATTCTTGTTGCTAATGTTCACATCCATGTTTCTGAACATCCTCCAGATTACTTTATAGTGATATTGCTTTGTATCACTTCACCTGAATTTCTAGCAGCGTTCCTTCGAGGATGATTGTGCACTTCTTCCAAGCATAAGTACTAATCAACTTTTCTATATAAAGCATCCATTGTCAATAGGGATTTCATCTCCAACCATTCCCCGAAATCCATCTCGGGATGAATCCCCCTAATCAGCGCCATAAATATTATGTCATCATTGGGATTTGTTAATTCTATCATAGTTGTATGCAACCAATTCTAGAAATCTTTAAATGACTCTCCTACTCCCTGAAAGAGGTTTGATAATGACATCACATCTTTCAAATGTGTAGTGTATAAACGAATTGTTGCAGAAATTTTCTTGATAACACAGCAAAAGGCAATATGGATCTCTGTAGGAGCCGAGTAAACCACATTGCCGCTACTCCTTCTATGAAAATTGGAAAACAACGACCCTTACAACATCAGATGCTCTGGTACAGTCCATATGCACTTCATCAAGTGTTTCCTAGGATCCTCCTTTCCACCATATAGTGGCATTGTTTGCATTATAAATCTATGTGGATACTTCTCATGCAGAATGTTCTCAGTAAACGAATTCCAACTAGGAGGAGTATCTCATTCATCATTGCTTTCGAATTGGTTTCACTCACAAGTCTCCTGACCACATCCTCCAAGTACTCCGGGTCTAAAGGTTCAGCTGAATTTCAATGATCGAGACCTGTTCCAAGTGTTCAGCCTAGTGAATGCTCTCGGGTATACTCTTGATACTAGGGTTCTCTAGAATCTGGGAGAACCTTCTTCTAATAGTCCCCGGTTTGACTCCCATGCGTAGAATCATTAGCAGCTGTTCGGTATTTAGCATTCTGATCATCCATGGTGCACCCAGAAGTTATATCCATGCCGCCATCTAGAGGTCGAGCATTGGGCCCACCATCAGTTGGATCTGTATCGATTTGTCCTCTTAGATCAGTACCGATACATAAACTTGAGCACCGAGTTTGTCCTCCTCCTTGATACAACGTCCAAGCAATGTTTTGAGGCTTCTTATGCTTTCTATCTCTCCATCTCTGGTCAGAAGATGTGGAACTTTTAGATTCTGAACTTGACTCCCTCCTACTCCTTCTTCGGCTGTTCTACATTAGTTCATTCCTCAAGCTATGTTGTATCTGCTGGCTCATCTAGTTATGAATGTCCTAGAAACTGTCCTCAATCTTTTTCATCATCTGATCCATTTCCACTCTAGTCATGACATCAGTTGGATTCTGGATCTCTGCTTGTTCTATTTGGGCAGCTCCATCCTAGTGAATGTCTTAGTTCTTGGCATCATTAGTAGCTCTGGAAGTTGTTTCACGTTCTCTTCTTGATAGGGCCATGGCAAATAGATTTTCTTAGATTATTCAAAATCTGAATAGTAGAACTGTACTCTTGGATCAATGAAACCTAATAATAGATGATGGATCTAAGTAGCCTTGGAATAGGAGTTTCTCAGTGAAATCACCAAAATGTTTGAACAAAAATGATAGAAACGCTCAAAAGATTAAGTAGAGAATAAAAAGTGAAGAAATTTAAATGAAAAAAGTAGAAAAGAACACACAACGATTTATAGTGGTTCATCTATTCTCGGCCTACGTCCACATAGTGATTTTATTGATTAGATCACTAGATTATAGGCAGTTGTTCTTATGGATAAGTATAAATCCAATAGTGATTACAAGAAATTAGAGTAAGGTAAAGCAAGAGCCAAAAGATCCTTAAAAATGAGCAACGCCCTCCTATTTATAGACGCGGGAAGCCTAAAATAACTTTAGAAGGTCTCTACCTCGTTTTCCATGCCATATACCATTCCTCCAAAGAAGTAGGGAGATATTTCATCAGGTAGTGTGGACTAGTATCGATCGATAGGCTTGGATTGGTACAATCCAAGAGATGCCCTTAGTGGTTGATTTGTACTCATTGTATTCGATCGTCTTGTGGTTAGCTTTGTGATTCTAAGCTCGTTGGTATCAAGATTTGCTTCTTTCGGAGCTCAAGCGATGGATCCATGAAAGAACAAAGTTCCTATTTCGATTCTCATGGAGATTAATAGAGAATTGTATTGGAATAACAAAATAACATTTAGTGTTGGATTTTAACATCAAATTGAGTGAGTATGAAGAAGATGGGAACGGTTGGAGGAGGAAAGTTGGGTCAGTACCGATCTAAGGGGTTTGATCAGTACCGATCCACCACACATGTGGGTTTCTGCCTCTCTTGTCTTGGATTGGTTTAGTATTTGTCCTGTGGCTCTAATTGTGCTAGGTTCTTGGATTTTTAGGTTATCTTCTAGGCTTCCTGCCTTGATAACTTCAAGTTTGACTTACCTAAACTATCTGAATATTGCCTAGTCGAAAAGGCTAGATAATAACATCCATAGTTGAGATCGCTCTTCCAACATGCAAAAAATGAGTATAAACTTGACTATGCTTAGAGTTGATGGATTTTTGCAGTGAATAGTGATTTTCAAAGAAAAAAGAGATTTGGGCTAAGGCCTATTAGATTCACTATATGTAGCTAACTCCTTCATTGTTCCATTTCCACTTCTCCATTCACGTTCATTATTCTTCCTCTTTTCCTAATCCCTCTCTAATTACCCGTTAATCAACTTCTAATCCCCATGCCTTAAACCCCTTAAATAAAATTCCTAAAATCAAATAAAAATCACCATAAATCATCTCTTCCTATTCTCTACAAAATCCAAAAAGGAATTAGCATGGAATGGAGTTTGGAGCCTAATCTCAAAATTAAAGAGAAGCATGGATCATGTTTTGTTCATTTGGGTCTTGGCTTGGAGAAGAAGAGGCGAGTGAGATTATTCTCCTTATAAATTTACATGTTATACTTCATATATTTGTTTATTTGTGATTATGAAGTAATGTGGAACATTTTAAAGAATGTTAGTAATGTATTAGGCTTATGTTTAGGCATTAGACATGTTTAGATGATCATATTATTTGTTTGAATCCTTAAAGACCACATTTTAAAAAATTAATAAGCCCTATAACTGATTTGCGGTTAATTGGGTGATTATTTGTGATGCTATGATTTAATTTGTGATTAATTTAGTAGTATAATGAAGTATATATCGTTAGAAAGTAGTAATTAAACCATTGAATAATATTTGGAAAATTTAGTAAGCTAATTGAGCGAGTCAGGAGCTCTATCTTATTATTAAAGTGAGTAGAGGTCTAATGAATTTTAATTATCATTTGCAGATATTATTTACAACAAGAAACCACTTTATAAAGCAAAGGAATATTTTATAAAATGAAGACAGTGAGCTAAATACGACAATTATGAGCTCTACGCTTATTATCAGAGTGATTGAGGCTTAAAAAGCTTAATTAGTACTTATAATATTTTTTAAGTAAGAAAACAATTTTATAAATGAAAAATATATTTTATAAAATTTTATAATATAAGAATGAATATGTACTTTATGAAATAGTGTTAGATTTTATAAAATAGCAATGAGAATATCTTTTATAAAATAGAATGAGATTTTAAAATAGTGATAATGACATATTTCATAAAATAAAATGAGATTTTGTAAAATAGTATAAAAGCGATATTTCATAAAAATATGATATTTTATAAAATAGTAAAAGGAAAGTATTTTATAAAAGATAGATTTTATAAAGTAGTAAGAAGAAATTATTTTATAAAGTGGTTGTAAGGTTTTATCAAATAATTATAAAATGAATACTTAATTCTTGATGAGAGAATTTAGTATTATAAATGCTTAAAAATGATTTATAAGCTAGTTTTGTATTTTATAAAATAATGAAATAATTTTATAAAATAGTAGAAAAGAAGACTTGACTTTTATAGAGGAGATTTGAAAAATAAAAGTAAGTGTTAATCATTAAATAATCAAATTGTTAATTAAATATGTGTGTACGTATATGTATGTAGATAAGCATATATATATATATATATATATGTATATGTATATGTAAATTTGAAGCTATATATTCAATATGATTCAAGTATGGCAGTTAGAATCGTTGAATGGTTTGGACTGTAGATGATCATTGTTTAGTTATGTGATTGATTAGAGATATGTATAAACATGCTACGAGCAATCTCGTGTAGCCATAGCGACCATTGGGTGCGCTAAGCTACGGGAGAGAGCAGTGCATTGAGTAGTCACTCAAGTGAAGCTTGAAATGTGATTTGTGAAGCTTTATGTGTTTTCTTATACATATGTTCACATGCATGCATGAGTGGGTGTACAGACACACGTGTGAACATCATGTGACACTACAAGGTTGGTTAAGTCCATCTTGGAGTGTTAGAGGAGGCCGGGTCGAAAGAATCTCCATGTGCAGCCCTATGCGTAAAAAAGTGGTTATCCATATGAAAATTGATTTTCAAATATTCAAGAGACCACTTCCAAAACATCAACTAATAAACTCCGAAAAAGGCACGAAGTGGCAAAGGCAAGTTTGGAGAGCCCTATCACGAATAAATGAATGGCTTGGAGGAAGAAATAGTGGGAATTTGTCGTGCGAATCGAGATGGAGCTTCAAAAAACTTAGGTTCAGTGCCCAGGTGCCAACACCGGTCGACTAAATTGACCATTCATTCAACTGGCCCAAATGTCTGGGTTTAGGTTCCAAACCCAGCCCATTTCAGTCGACCGAGCTTCCCAACCAGTCGATCGAAGTCAGTCGACTAGCACGGGGAGAAGTCGACTGAACTATAATTGATTGAGCTGTTTATCATAAATTTAGGGTATTTCGTTCTATATCGAACTCCTATTCCCCAGATAGCTTTGGGATATTTCGTGATGACATTGAGGTGCCTTAGCATGATGTTTCGGTGGCATCATGACGATTTGTATCATGTTCGTTGGGGTACACGGGTGCACTACGTGACGCTATATGACTTCAGTATTCCTTTTTGACTCTATTTATTATTGGATCATGACAAATGTCTAAGTACATTAGTGTATTAGCCCCATTTATCTTGAATCATTGGATCACGATAGGCATCCATAGTTGATTCCACCTATTCCAAGGATGGATGTTGATCCGTAATTCTTAGTTACCTTTCATTTGTTATGTTGTGTGTTATTAGTCAACATCTGTTGTTACAGTTGTTGCATTCGCTATAATTTTGTGCTTCGCGATAGACCTATATCGTGATTACCCTCCTATTGGATCTTAAGTTACACGTATCATAATATGATTGTTACATTTCAGTCACATTAATTGGTTGTGTTGACTCATTGATTAGAGAGAAGAACAGGCTATGGTACAATTTCCTATCCCTTATGATGGGTTTACTTACTTATGTATGGGTTGTCCGCTTTACCTCTAAGCCACATTTATGGAGAGACGGATTTGCCTTAGTGGTTCCTATTCTATTATAACACCCCAGATTTTTGCTAACATTATTTAGGACATTAGTATAGTTAAATAAAATAAAATAATGTGTTGATTAAGGGGTTGAGATTTGATTTAATCAAAGGGTAGTCGTGCCATTTAATCTATGAACTAAAATAAGAGTTAAATTGAAATAGATGAGGGGTAAAATAGAAAAGAGGCCATTCTTATACCATAAACCCTTGGCCGTGTAACCCTACACGTCCATTTCATTTTATCAAAATAATATTAAACTACGGTCGGCTACCATTAATAAGAGAAAGAGGAAGAAGACAGAGAAAAGCTAGGAAGAAGCTTAAGCAAATCAAATTCATTCACATCTCAATCTCTTTAATCTCTAAAGCCAAGGTGAATATGTTTACATCTCAAATTTTTATTATTTTCAGTCTTAAGATGAATTCCGAATATTTTTCATTGATTTTCCATGTTTTTGAATGATGGAATGATTATATATACTTGTTGATGAATTATGGTTGTCCATATTGAATTTATGATATGTTTTAAGGCGAAAACTCTATAAAATGATATCCAAATGCCTTGAGATTTTTTATAAAGATCGTAAACATTATTTTGGAGATGGGTTTCAATTTTAAGAATTTTTGAAATTATGTGGAATTTATAAGAATTTTCTAGTAAAGAAAATGTTAATTTGGGTTAATAATTATTTACGGTTAAATAATAAAAGATTTGGGTCTGAAATATTATACATTGGAAAACATATTAAAAGAGATTTTCTACAATTTTGTAGATTTTCCTAAGTATTTTAATGGTTATATAAAACTATTTAAGATATGGGACTTAGATGTTTTATATAATTAAGGAAGGAGAAGGGGATTTTCGTAAATTAATTTAAAATTGTTAATTTTGGAAAGTCGGTAGAACTTTTGAAAAATGCAGTAATTTTTATTGGTAAAGAAAGAGGCAGCCAATCAAAATTTGACACGTAAAGCAGGTTAGGTGAAAAAGAACTATTTGCTACATGTTTTTCACTGTTTCGATGCTTTCAATACCTGCTTCTACCTTGGTTGCCTTTCGACTAAGTCCCTTCGCCTTCAACACCATCGAAACCAATGTGCATGGTATCAATGTGTTGATATGTAGCGAATTGGATAGAAGACGAAAAGTATGTAGTCGAAATCAGGGGTTCCGAAGGGGTTGAGGCAGTGCTTTGCTTTTAAATTAAAAACGCGCCTGCATGCTTTCGACTAAAATGGCTTTCCACCGAGTAGCTTTCTACTCAGTTAGCTTTCGACTTGGTTTAATGGATTTAAAGAAATGGTTTCGATTGGGTTGCATTTTTGTTTAAATAAGTGATATCAACTAAGTCGAAGCCTTTTTACTGTCGATTTCTACCTTTCGATCCAGATGGTTTCGAAAGGGCTGTTTTGTTTTCTAAAAACTTGGCCACCTTTCCAATGCGTTCGAAGGGATGGTTTTGACATCATCACTTCATTGCTTTGGAAATGATTTCAAAACAGATGCTTTTAGGTTAAATTTTCTAAGAACCTTTTTTCTATAATTGAAGTAAAAACCAAATGGTTTCGAAAGAGATAGTTTTAAATGGTTTCGAAATAGATGCTTTAGACTTTAATGGGTTTCTGATCGTTTTGCTCTACTTGAAGGCATAATCCAAATGGTTTCAACCGAGACTTTTTCCAAAGCTTTCGAAAGGATAAATTTTTGAATGGTTTTAAAATGTTTCCACATGTTTTAAATTGAACCTAAAGTGCTTTCGAAAGGATTAAGTTTTGAATGTTTCAAAAGGTTTTAATGAATGGTTTCGAAAGGAATGTTTCCCTAGGTTTCGAAAGGGTTGAAAGGAAGGGTTTTTATTTTATGTTTTTGAAAGGCAATATTTAAAGGTTTTAAAGGAGGATATTGAATGTTTTGAAGCTTTCGAAGAAAGAAAGTAAAGATTTTCCAATGTTTTTGAAAGGCTTTTAATGATTTTGAAAGGGTCACTTTCAATAGTTTCGAAGGGGTTACCTTCAATGATTTCTAAAGGGATGTTCAAGGGTTTTAAACAAAGGTTTCGAATGTATTTTATAGGCAATATAGACTAAGTATTTTCAAGTTAAAAAGGGTTTAAACTTGCTTTGGAAGGATAGCTAATCCTTATTAAAATTCATCAACATTATTTTGAGTAAAGTGTGTATATATATATATATACCATAGCAAAATAGCTTAGAGTAAAGCTAAGAAATTTTTTCCTTGTATAAGTATGATTTAAAAGGATAAATCATTTTGAAAATTTTCAAGGAAAAAGATAACGGGTAGTTAACCCTAAGAAAATGATTCGGATAGCTTGATTCAGACAGTTAGTCCAGTTTGCGGATAGTCAGCCCATTTTTATGGACAGACAATCCATTTTGTTAGCATAACGGACCTTGCTATTATGTTGTGGACAGATAGTCCACTTATTACCTATTTTAAGGACAGATAGTCCATTTATTACGATAAAGGATATTGCTATTTTGATATAATTAGTTTGATTAACTAGTGAGAGGAAACCCGTTCCGCAAAGCACCATGGTCTCACTTAATATCAGTAAACCGTGATGTAATAGAATTATTCACATCGGGCTTGATGTCTGACTCGAACTTTTTGTTTCCCCTTAAACTCTCGGATGCTCAAAATTGATCTGAGTAGGGTGAGGGTTTAGGTTTTTAGGTTTTAGTTTTTTAGCGAATAAAGCTTCTAGAGACGAGCAGGTGGCTGAAAGATGGCTAATTAGGAGTATCGATTATTTTGTTTGTTTTTTCGTTATGTATATTAAGTCAGATATGACTATATTTCTCTGATTAACCAAGGGGGCATTGTCATATGTCGCTCTTGGCATATTTTAGAATGATTATAATTAATCTTTACCTGAGAAGTGATATGGGATTATGTAACTTGGGTATGAACTTGTTTTGAAATGTAATCAGTAAAATGTTGTTTTTGGAAATATGTGATTTTGTTCATATTCAAGTGCTTATGATATTATGCATACCATTATCATTACTTTATTTTCCCCCGAAGTTAATACAATGGATGACTACAGCATCTGTAATGCTTAGCTTTTGTTCTCCAGATATGGGATGTTACATCTATTTTGTGTATAGTTTAGATATACACTATTTTGAGTTAGCTCCCCTCACACCAGGCTTTATGTCTAACCCACATTTGTCTTTTGTCTTTTTATGTCATGACAACTCTCGGGTACTCGATTGAGTAGTTCGACAGTTAGATGCTTTTAGGGATATGCCATTAGTGTGGCACAATTGAAGTTTTGAAGAAGAAGACGATATTCGATATTTGTATTCATGATATTGTAGTAGTAGTATATGACATATGTTATTTGTATATGAGACTTATTGTATCAGATGTATTATTTTGACTCTCTATACCGATATTTTTTATTTTTGCCAGTGTAGTTTCTTATATGTAGTTCATCCTATTATGTTCATATGTACTTAGTATATTATGTATTATCATTCCGATGTGAGATTACATCGCTATGTTCGGGTATAGAGTTTTATGTCTTCTTCCATCTTTCCTTTTCCTGACAAGTTATTTTTTGTAGTATCTGAAAGTCAGGCATTGATTTTTTTTGAGTATTACGAAGGGCGGGTTATTACATTTGGTATTAGTGCCTAGTTCAATGCTTAGGACCTAGTATACTAGTTGGATTTAAAAAAAATAGTAGAAGGAGATATGTTGAGGGAGCATACTTGTACTTTTCTACTACATATAATACTAGTGTGTGACCCACACTACACATATGGGCAATGTTGGTAACTATATTGACACAATGAGTTTCCAGGAATATAAATTTTCAAATATATGTCGGATAAAAGTAAACATAGTTAGTTACAAAAGTATTTTTAGTTAATATGTCATTCACTTAAAGATATGTGTACTGCACATAGTAATTAATTTTTTTCTTACTTTGTGAATATTTGAATTGCACAATAACATGAACATCATATACTCATGTGGTAAATGATAGTCATAACGTTGCATTATTGAATTAGAAATACATGGATAATATTATGGCACTTATCACACCATGTACGTATTTGGTGCTGAAATATACATTGCAACCATACTCAAATGTTGAATTATAAACTAAAGTTTTATACAATTCTATAAACAAATCAAAACCCATGATGTACATAAATCAAATAACACATACTCAATGAATCTAATCATTCATGTATACAGTTGCGTCATTTTTCTAACTCATAAGCTACCATCAAATTAATATAACTCATAATCAATTGTGTCACATGTTCGGTATATAAGTATAAATACACTCGCAATAGTGTTTTTTCAAGCTATAGGCACCTCAGATTGGCCAGCAGTGCACCTCAATTTTGCCAATATCCCATATCAGTCTGTCATCATCAGTTCACCACCAACTGATTGCCAGCAATCGCATCCAGCTTACTCCACATAATAGGCTCACTAAATCTTATCCTTGATTGGCTTACACCTTTAATCCTCCTTACCTCTGTTCCAGTATACACACAGCAGAGCCTGACGCTTGCAACTCTAGTGGTCCATCAACACGCATCTTCAGCGTATCGAAGCTGACTTAGAACCATAGTGAGTGACACGTGCTATGCACACAGGCAGTTACTAAGTTTATATGTATGGATCTTGTCATGCATTGTTGTTCAGCTTTGTTTTGGTTTTTTCTTCTTTCTAGTGAAATTTTTATATGAAGTACAATTATTTAGTACTTTGGTTCTGCTACTTCATATTTAGCCATTATTTTTATACCTTGTTGATAATTAATAACTTATTTTCTTTGCAGTGCATAAATGTAATACCTTTCTTTGATTGTTTTCAAATTAATTCATAGATTTTATCATCTTTCAAAAGATTGGCATATGCATATGTAAATGTGAAAATTCACTCTTTAAAATTGATGATTTTTAGTGACCATATTGTATTGATGATTATTTTTATCATTTGAACATATAGATCAATCTTTCAATTTATATATAAATTGACAATTAACTCACTTAGAACCATTTGACCTTTTATAATTTCCTCAAAGTGCCTTAAAGTAGCTTGAAAGTACATTTTGATAATAGAAGAAACATATATTTGTTTTAAAATAGTTTATGCTATTTACAATTGTAGTTTATTATTGCATGGAAAGAATCTACTCTAAAACTACCTTAGAACTATTACTACATTGCATAAAGAAATTGAGGTCTTATTTTTTTGTTGAAGGAAGATACAATTATAATGCTTCAAAACCATACACCTTCACATAATGAATCCAAATACATTTATGTTAATCAAAATTAACTTCAAATAATTTATCTATATATACAACATAGATTAGGTAAAATAAACTATACGATATGTTTTATTATATAATTTCTATGCACTTAAAATGCAAGTTCATAAATATGCATTCAATGATAATATTTCTCCGTTACCTAAACAGATACATTGTAATGCTTCATATTACATACAATTGCAAATTTACAACTGTTATTTTGTCAAAATCAATATTCTATTAAAACTTCAAATTTTGAAAAAAGGGATATAATACAACCACTTTGTTTGAATGCACTTATAACTATGCTAGTACAATTGAAATATCTTTGTTAAAAACGGGAATCAGCATAAAATTATGAATTTAGGAGGTATATTAGTAATTTCTTTATGGGCTTCTCATAGATTTTTTTTCTCATAAAGAATATTACAAAATAAAGCTCCAATAGAGAAGCATTTATGTAATTAAAGATACACTAACTTATCACTTCAAAGTTATTTGATTTCTGTGTTCGTATTTAAATCAACTAATTGGTAATCATTTACATCGTGACCATTATTATTAAATATAAGTAATAAATTTAGAAAAATCTTATTTTTTGGAAATAACATTCAAAAAATAGTTAAAATAATGATTGCTTTAAGACCATTAGACTTTAATCCATCATTGAGAAAGATACTTGAAAGTTTCACTATGGTTGAAAAATGCAATTAAAATTTAATTGTAGTTCCCATTTTGGCATGTCTTTCATTTATTGATGGAGATAATTCTGTCGCTTAACGTTACATATTCATTTAATTTTATTTGTATCCATTTACTTATTATTTATTAAAGTACAGGACAAATACAAAGGTTAATAACACAATAGACTTATTGCATCTTAAACCTCTTCTTTTTTAAGTTATCCCAAGTTAATTTTCCAAAAAGTTATTCCATGTTTTTCCATCTAATTATTATAAGAGAAAATGCGAAAATTTCAGGTTAGCTATGCCATGATATTTCACTTTTCTCACCTGTATATATTATAGAAATAGTGTACAGTATAATCATAACATCTTACTAACAAACAACGTAGGAGCCATAGAACATTTCAATCTCCAAATATATACACACATACATACATACATACATACATACATACATATATATATATATATATATATATACACATGAAAGAGGTATAAAATAGTTGCAAAAAAGCATATTGAACCTAGAGGACAGTTACAACATGTAAATAGATGTGCATAGTAGCACAGGCATATCATTGTCAAGTAAATGGAATCAAAACGAAACCCGAAAGGGTAAGTTTGGTGAAGAGAAAGATACATCGGTTTTTTGATTTGCTCAAGTTTATTTTAATTGAACATGGCAAATAATAAATAATGTATGTTTTATGAAACAGAACCAAGATCTCTAATTATTCAACCAAATGTTTACTACAATTATCCGTGATCACTATCACTCCAATTATTTCACATTATGTGGATTAACGTTAAATTGAAAATGAAGTTCTTTCAAAGATCATCGGTTGATCATCTTCTTTTAGAGAATACTACTTATATCTACACAAATTTATTTGTAAACCAAGTCATCTTGGAAAAACATGCAAGTATTGATAAAGAGTGTTAGACCAGGCCCTGCAATTTCTTATAATATCCTACCTACATTAACTTTTAAATACAGGATGAACCAAATGTCAGACGTTGTAGTTCAAACATTAAAGTAAGTAACATTAACTTGGCGTATGAATGAATAATCTCCTAGCTTGCATAATGTATTCAATAGACCTACCATTTAGAACTTTAAGAGGTATCAACTAACTTTTTAAATCACTTAAGAAAGAAAATTTATTACGGGTGATAATGGAAACACATTATATAATGAAATTATATCAAGTTTATCTTCGAATAACACTGAAATTTAGACCCAAAAAGCAAGCAATCAAAATAACATTTGTTGAAAAAAAGGTGAAAATTGAAGGGAAAAATTTATGATAGCGGGAAAAAACATGTTTTCCACTAATTATAGAAATTTTAATTTGTAAAATATCAATGGATGATTTTTGTTAAAGTTATGGAGATTTGCAAGTAAAAGTTATCATGGAAAGTAAAATAATTCCATTCTCAAACATTATTTAAGTATTTATAACTTATAATATGGTCATGATACAACTAAACAAATTTCGATGACTGCTTACAAAAACAAATATTTTTTATGTAAAATCAGAAGGAATAGTGATTGAAATGAATAAGAGTAATAGACCTGAATTGGATGATATTGTTCAAAAAGTTGAATTTGATTCATGGACAAATATGTATTAGAATATTAAAGGTAAGTAAAATAATACCTAAGCGACTTGGAGAAACAAAAAAGGGTATGTTATGTCTTACTATGCATGAGAATTTGCATAGAGATGCTGAATTATTTTATGTATACTATTGTTATATATTTGTAGCATGCATGTAAAAAATTACAATAATCCTTAAAAATAACAATCCTAGATGGATATGATTCTGAAATTAATAGGAAGAATCTTAATTGTTTAGACATTGTGTAGAGATTTTTAAGTTATGTTATATCATTAACATTGATTTTCTTTTTTTTCATTAAATATGCATAACATTCTTTGGCTAAAATATTTTTTAACTTTTAAACTAGTTTTGGAAGCTTTATCCGCTGAAGTTGTTACTTTGTTCATAAAATTAGTTGGTATTTGTTCTAACATTTCATTTAACTCATTTGATATTGCTTTTAAATATATTAAATTGCATCCACTACATGGGTAGTATGACTAAATATGGATTTAAAAACTAAAATAATACTGTAACTTAATCAATAGTAATATTAACATCAGTAAACACATTCAAATAATAATCTATGTCATTATATTACAACACGTTTACTGTATACACTAAAACTTGCAAATCAGTTCGCCCGACCCAGAGTCTAAAACTACGGGTACTATTTTCTATTTCTTCTTCAGATTATTTTGCATTGCCTTGGCCCTTGCCTTACAGATTAATCGATATATTTCTCCCACAAATTGCTAAATTACCGTAACGACCTGCTATTTTCAACCATTCGTATCCGCATATGCCTGACTTGAATTGCTCAAAATATCAAATTGTTAATTTAAATTTGGCAAAAACTCAGCATATATAGTAAATAAATCAATCATAGAATCACAGACATGGAGCAATATAATATAATAATGCATCGGAATAGATAAATAGTAGTTCATGAAACTACTATATAAACAACAGAGTTTGAAATAAATTACAACAGAATATCTCAAACACAGACCGATGACTTCTCTGGACAAATCAACTGGAAAGGCTGAAAGCTGAGTTGATAGTTAGATCTCCAAGCGAAGCTCCAAACTCCAAAGGGTGAGTCTCAAATGCTGAATTACTCAGTCTGACCTGAGCGTAAAGCAAAACACAAAACACTCGAGTCAGGATTAACATTCTTATATCAATAAATCCAACTCAAGTGAAATATCACTGAAATACAAGTAACTTAAAGGATGTTTGGGATGACCATCCTCTAAGGATCCGTGGAACTAGCTACAATGTAGAAATATACACTATAACACTGTGGTCATTTCAAATTAATTCATACTTCAAAATCAAAATATCATTTCATTTCAAATATATCTATTTCCCAAATTAGTATATATATTAAATAATTTGTAAAAAGTATTTGCAATTTCCTCAAACTTCACAAATCACTTCAAAATCAAATCGACTTTCCCATTCAAATTTAATTAAATCTAAATTTATCAATTTCCATTCGATTCATTTTCTGACTAAACAATTTCAAATTTATCGATTTCAAATACAGATTTGAACCACAAACAAACCATTTGAATTTCAATGAAATTCAGAGTCAATATATTTCGAAGCATTAAATATTCAACACTTCATAGACTAAATTTGATTATCTCCCAATTTGACTTCACTATTATTTAGTTTTGAAATATTCACTTAATCAATTCAACATTATCATATGACCTTAAATTACATTTTCTATAATTTACCTTTGATTTTTATAGACGTGAAATATCCATTAAATTACATAAATCGGAATCAAGTTATAAGATCATATTTTAAAATTTCAAGTCCAATAGCTTCAAATCGATCTAATTAAGTAATTCCTTAATTAAATGCAATTTCAATCAATTCAACTTTATCTTCCTTAATTTACACAAATCATTGAAAATCTATTCAAAAATATAATACTTAACATATTATATTAATCAAGTCGAACTTTATTAAATTTAAGTTTATTATTGAGTCTATTTTATATTTAAACATATTTATATAAAATATTTCAATATTAAATAAACCATATATATTCCTTTTCAAAACCATAGAAATTATTTTCAAGATATTTATATATAGGCCAACGGTCCCTGTATAATTCGCTATCGTATGGTCAAGTAATACAGATGCTTATCATTTCAATCCGCAATTTTATACATATGGGTATATACCATTTCAACCCGTAATACCAAATTCAATGCAAATGAAAATCGCTTGGCTCTATCATTTCAACCCATAACGATTTTCTCCTATTCTAAAGTCCGTTCGGGTATGTATCATTTCAACCCATAGTGAATTCTATACTAACAGGGAACTTGCAGAGTGACGACAGATATAAAAATGATGATAACAGGCATATATCATAAATAACAATATAATATAAACAACAGGATATGGTGTCATATCCCACTGGTGAACAGTTACATAATAATAGCATATACACCACAATAACTAACAGCAGTATATTTCAATTGTCGTTTCAATTGAAATCAAATTTAATAAACATAACAACGTTAATCGTGAGTGATTGCTCACCTTTCGAGGCTAGATAGGTTTGACAAAAAATTGAGCTACGAATTCCCAAGCAAAGCTAGATGGACATGAATTCAACGATCAAAGCTGATAACAGAAATTGATGGAACAAATCAGAATGGGATCGATGAAGATAATTGGTATAAGCGGATTTACATATATATGACTATACATATATATATAATCATATTTTGAATTTAAGCATATACAAAATAATATATGTATATACAAGATCATTATTAAAATTTAAACTCATATATTTGAAAACTAAACACATATAGAGTCTTATATGCTTATTATATTTTTATTTTACAATATTTATCATAAACAATACAAACTTACTTATTATTATATCCATATAGAAGTTATATTAACCCAACGTACATAATATTACACAAAATGCAAACCTATGTATATTTATGCAGACTTTCCATATACCTTAAAACTACAATTCATTAAAATACATATATACTAATATATTTCCTCATTCAAATAAGGATATGCAGACACAATCTCGTGTATATATATATATATATCGATTTATAAACGTTATATACTTTAAAACATATACATATACATACACATATATTTTTTTTGAAAATTGGTAAGATTTTATTATAGGCATATACATCCCAAAGTAGGAAAGACCCAATACGACATACCGTTTTGGTTCATATACAATGTTAAACAAGAACAATTACATACAACTAAAGATACCAATTATACTACAACAGTTTTCTTCCTTCTTCTGAAATCATGGCGGCCAGTGACTTATGCCTGGGTTTCCTCCCGATGAGCTCTGCTGATCCCTTACTACAATTCGAGCTTCGTCTAGTTCCCATGAGGTAAGAACCTGATTTCTGCTTCTCTTCTTCACTACTTGAATGTCGGATCTGATTATTTTACTAATCTCCAAATTTTTCTGTTGTTTTTTCTGGTATAATCTATGATTCCGCTCCTTCCATATGTTCCAAACGGTTGCAGTGATGTGAATACTGGCCAGGTTGGATTTGCCGTCTACTCCGTCTCCTCTTCGCATCAGGTGGAGTATCTCTTCCTCCAACGTACTATCTTGATTCGGCAAGTGTTCTCTTGCATTTTACATTGTGTCTATATCTCTTTAGAGATTTTGCATTTAAAAAACAGATGGTTATGCGTTTCCTCCTCCTGTTCACATAATTCACATTTATTTTCTGTTATAACCCCCCATTTCATTAGTCTGTCTTTGGTAGGCAAGCTCTTTTGAATCGCTTTGTAGGCCGTGAGAGCCATTTTAGGATTATTTACTTTGTTCTAGATGACTTTGCTCCAATCAACTTTAGTTTCACGACGTCTTATCTTTTCCCAAGCTGATTTGGTAGTGAAATCTTCACCCGTAGGCTTCCATATCCATAGATCACTTTCTCGCCCATTGTATATTGGCATGTACTGTATTTTCTCCTTGACTTCTTGATTTAGTGGTAAAGACGAGCAATCCCAATCTTCATTTTTGATTATGTCTGAGACACTTTTATCTGGGCATCCATAATCTGAGTAAGTATTGATACCTAATATATCAATTAAAGATTCTCCTGTTATCCACGAATCTTTCCACAGATTTGTCTCTCTTCCTTTAGCTATTTCTTTCTCACAACACTGTGCTAGTGTTTTCCTTATTCGCATGATTGCTTTCCAGTTAGTTGAAGCATTATTATCTATCTCCATGCGCCAAAAATTGCCCTTAATATATCCGCTTCTCATCCATTTTCCCCACGAACCTTTACCTTTAATTATTCTCCAAGCTTGTTTTAAAGTAAAAACCGTTCTCATGTCTTTTATTCGTCTAAGCTCCACACCACCTTTCCAGATGATCTTATGCAAACCTCCTTTCCAGATGAAATCTACACAGACTTTCTCAATTTTTTGTATTGATGCATCTGGAATTTGGAAAGTTTGTATCTAGAAATTAATTTTTGCATGAATAACTGTGTGAACTAGTTCAATTCTTCCTGCCAAAGATAAAAGTTTGGAGCTCTGTCCCTGTAATTTTTCTCTTATTGAGGAGACCAAAACTGCACATTCTCTATCAGTTATTTTATTAGTTGATAGCGGTACACCTAGATATTTAACAGGTAGTTCACCTTCTTTCACTGTTATGATATTAAGGATCTCATTTCTGTTGTTACATGTTCTGTTAAAATAACATTTGGTTTTTTGTTTGTTCAGTTTGAGTCCTGTATATCTCTCTAATTTACAGAAAATTCCTTTGACTGATCTAGCCGATATGTTGGAAGATTTTATACAGATGAGAAGATCATGTGCATATAATAGGTGGGTCACTGTAGGCTGAATATTGTATATTGGTTGTATTAACTTGTTGTGTGTGGCGAGCTCCATTTGTAGCGAAAAATATTCCATGGCAATAACAAACAAATAAGGAGATAGAGGATCACCTTGTCTAATCCCTCTATTGGATACTAGAAATCCTTTTGGTATCCTATTGATCAGTATTGAAAAGGTAGGAGTGGTTATGCATTCTTCTATTATGTTCACAAATTTTGGAGGAAATTCCATTGCTTTTAGCATATGTATGATAAAATCTCTGTTTATTTTATCATATGCTTTATGGAGGTCTACTTTAAGACAGAATTTATCTGCTCCTGGTTTGCTGAAGTTTCTTATCAATTCATGTGGCATCAATGAGTTTTCGGAAATGCTTCTATCTTTGATGAATGCACTTTGACTTTCTGAGATAAGGTCATGCAACGTTGCAACTTTATCGGGATCCAAAGGTCGGCATTCTTACATCCACAGTATCAAATGCCGCATAATCGAAGGCCGAAAAACCGAAATGTTAGGGTTAAAGAAGAAGAGGTAGAAGAAAAGGATAGAAGAAATAAGGAAACAGAACAGAAATAATAACAGAATCTCACAGTCGCAGCGGAACAACATATAATAAATAAATGAATAATCTTTAAAACAAAGAACTATCTCAGTTATTACATTACATCACATCACATTACATTACATCATCATAGTGTACAACAACAAAACAACAATAAACAGCGGAAAAGAAGTAATATATACTAGTGAATACGTCATGCCATCCAGCTTGCCTCCAGCAACTCCTGAATTCCAGAATATCCTGATAAACCTGATTCTTGACTGCCCATGTGGAAAATTATGGGCACCCAGAGTTTAGGCAGGAAAACAATAAACTCTGAGTCAGTCATGGCTGGTGTGGGAACTTAAAATAGTTTATCTTTAAAACAAAAAACATAATAATTTTTTTTAAATAGATTCGCAATGCTTTTTAGAAAATGAGACTACCATAAGGCCTCCCGCACACACACACAATGCAAACGCAGAATCGGAGGAGATTTCTCCTTATGATAGTCAAAGATGCTTGATACACATTAAAAAGAAACATTTGATATTATTACTAGTGCATAATGTAGGAAAATATTTCGAAAGTAAAGATATAAATCTTAGCCAGCATAGACATTTCGCACTTATGCCTACTATAGCTACCATGTTCAATAGCAGGTTACCGCCACATTCCATGGCAGGTTATACAACTAAAACCGTACAAGGATCGTATTGTTTCTTTGGATTTCCAACAAATGGTCAGGCTAAGGAACTTCCTACTGCCACATGGGATCGCCTCTGGTGGGACGTCCCGAGAACTTAACCAGCTCTCTGCCAACACAAGGCCGGGTTTCCTTTGTCACTAGGTAACTACTACACGAATATGCCATCCCCCGGTCCCTTTGTACCTTTATCCGAGCGCTCGATAACCAACATCACACAGTAATAAATATAGTGTGTCAACATGAGTAAGTATCTGGGCTCCATACCATGATACCACCCTTTCCAGAAGGAAATGACATACCCTAAAGGGCGCGACCCTCATAACCTTGCCGCATATTCCTGTTTTGACCATTTCCGGGGAGTGAGGTCTGACGAAGTCTCGTCCACAAAGCTAGGCACAAAGCCACGCTTTGATCAACAAATGATCAATAAATAATCATCACACAGCAACACTCAGCTGTATATCGCTGATAACCTTCAACTACATAACCTCTGAGCGCGTACGTCTCAGAGAAGGGGGTTATGCTAAGAGAATAAATTCTCCGTCAACAACAGAAATGTATTTGAAATAAATCTGCTTTATGTCTCAAAATGTAATGTCAGACACGTAACCATACAAGTCTGTTCCGGGTTCGAACAGAACCGAAGGCACTTCAAAAGAAGCCCTTGCAATCCGGGTATTCACAATCCCGATAAAACTTCCCATCACAAAGGAAATTTCCATACCATATCTAACGGTGCAGAAACAATCATAGGTCATCCTATCGTTTTCACAATTACCCGGTCTTCAACACCGGTCTTCAAATGCTATCCATTACGACGTATCATTATTCAAAATGGTTATATGACTCCAAAGTCCTTTTCCGGCTAACCCGAATAATGAGCGCTTATTTTAAAATAAGTGTGGCATTCAAATTCAAGCAAAGCACCACAAATACCTATTTAAAGGTAAATATTGATAGTCGGTTATTTAACTATCAATATGTATGCATAACATCACCCGATTTCAAATAATTTCCCAAATTATTTATTTTCAAAAATATCTTTATAAGATATATATCCCACACTTCAACCATTTGAAAACCAATTTCAAATAAATTTACACCCTTCCAACTTTCATTTCAAAATGGTTCTTTAAACCAATTAAATAAATCCTTACCGATTTATTGAATTTACGTTCCAAATCCGTAAATTAATTTCCACACTTCAAAATAAATCAACGTTTATTTTTAACTAATTTCTCTTTCTTTTATAAATTCCATAGTGAATTTACAATTCCAAAATATCTATGAATATACGATTTTTAAATCGATTTCTAATATTCATTTTCAATTTATCTTTAAAAGATAAAAATCTCAAAACATTCACTTCGTATTGGAAAATCATTTCCATACTTATTTAACAATAAGTAATTCACCAATCTATTTATTTTCAACATTTTTGAAAATATTCAATATGCTTAAATCCAAATTAAGTATATATTTTATATTATAAGGAAAACATTCTCTTAAACACATTTATTTGGGTCAAAACGAATGTTACGTAAAACATCGTTACGACAACCCAAAATCACTAGTATAGGGATTCGAACTTAAAATAGATATATAAATCCCAATACAATATAAAACATCTTTAAATCGTTTTAATTCTATTTAGAATCACTTTCCCAAAACATTTCTTTAATATATTATTCACTGTCCAAAATCGTGAATATATTTCCTTATCCAAATTCAACATTTCTACATATTTTATTTAAAGGATTATCCACTGTCCAAAATCATGGATATATTTCCTTTAATAAGCTATAATAATTAACTTATCAAAATAAGTCGTTTTCCGATTTATAAAACAACGTTTATAAATTCCATTTATATTTTATAGCCACTTCAACTTATAAAAATCACTTTATTAACAAATTCTATCCATATTCCATTTACACGCAAAAATCCAATTTATAAGTTAATTACTTATAAATCTTTTATTTTATAAAATCTATTCATTTTATAATTCCACAATATATAAATATATAGATTTCATTCACTTATAAAATCCATTCATATTCCATTTTAACACTTATAAAAACTTGTTTCATAATTCCAATATTTTTAATTTATAAATATCAATTTTATAAATATTTTATATAAATCATTTATAATAATTCAAAATTCCCAATTTAAACCATTTTATAAATCTATCAACTATTTATCTAAAAAAATCACATTTTGGTTATATTTCTCAAAAATCAAAATTTTTATAACATATAAATTACAACGTTTATCCATTTAAAATGAATCGATTTCAAAATTAAATTTTGTAATGAATTCTCAACTTAAATTTTCGAAAATCAAATTTTATTTGTTTTCGGCATCTAACGATACTAAAATATATTCGGCTAAAATTTAGCCTTTAACAATCTCAATCACAAAGATAATCACGCAGATTATAAATAGATCAACAAATAGATCAACACGCAACATTTAAACCAATTCAAATGTTTGAGGAATCCAGTTGGATCCCTCCAACCTATTTCCCTGCATCCAAAGATGTTAGCACAATATCAATTTCGCTTCAAAATGAAATATCGTGGTATATGGGATTTATAAAATACTATCCGTTATTATGCGGCACAATAGGGTCTCATCCGCTATATAATGCGGAAATCAACTCCAAGTACATAAATAATACCAATTTCACTATAAGGTGAAATATTCGCGGTATATGTTTTTAATAAATAACCTCCGCTTATTAACGGCGCATAATGTCTATTTTAACAATCAATAGATAACAATCGTCATTCAAACATACAATCAAGCAATTTTTAAATATAACTATTTAAAATTTGAATCGAAACTAATTCGATTAAGTGAGAAGTTCTCACCTTGAATTTCTGATAATAGTTGTACCGTTTTATTTCGAATAAAATTAAACACGCATTTAATTTTACCCGAACTTTTCACTAGTTTTAAACGACTCCAATCCAGTTCCACTGCGTAGTGCTCGACGAAACGAAGCCAACGCAACTGGTCTCGTCAGATTCCGACCTCGTACGAACAAGTTATGACATTTATAAGTTAATACAAATTTTTATATAAATTAATTACAACTTTATTTTTAATTTAAACCTACCTACCATCATTTGCCGTCCGTTCCAGCAAGCAAATCCTGGCCACTCCATCCATCTTCCCAAACGCGTTCGCTCTCCAGTAACCACGCACGAAAACAACCCATACGCAACCCTTCATCACGCAATTTCGCACCCATCATCATCATCGACTTCCACTACGATCAACAAGCACCACTTCGAAGATCATCCTCCACTCCACCACCGCCCCCGAGTAGCTTGAAGCTCGGCTCACACTCCTTCTCGTAATTCGTGCACAAACGCAGCACGTTCGAGTGAGATTTGCCGCCGATCCACCACATGAAACTCCATCTCCACCGTTGATTTTAAAGACAGGACGAGCTCTTCGATTTGTTAGTTAGAAGATTTCGTCAATACTGAGTGGATTGAGAGAAAACAGAGGAGAAAAGATGGAGAATTTCGGCCATTGAAGTATATGGAGGCGGCGGCTCTGAGATGAAACCCTAATTTCTTTTGTTTTGCAAATTTGTGAATGTTGTGGCCTTATATAGAAAATTCTTGTGACGACCCGATTTTCCACTCCCAGAAAATCGCATCATCAATTAAGAAAGAAAGGGATAGAAGAAGAAAAGAAAGAAGAGAAAGAAGAAAACAACACTAGAATCTCAACAGCGGAATGAATAAATTATATTAATAACATAATACATTACATAGTATCATATACATCAGAGTTACACAGATAATACAACACATACTAGACAGTTATAAACACCTGTCTAGTTATTACAACTCAATACAAGAGAGAGAACTACTCAGAGAAAACTACACAGCGGAATACTACATATCTACACGCAGAAGCCTCCTGCTCCATTGCTCCTCCAATACTCGTCAAAGCTATCCTGAATCCTAACCTGAATTCCCTTGGCTACTCGTAAAAATTTGAGTACCCAAGAGTTTATGAAAAACAAAAATAAACTCCGGGTCAGACATGGGTCTGGTGTGAGTAACAGGTTAAAGTTGCTTAACTTTAAAAACCTTTGAAAAGAAAAGGTATCACGTAAGACTTCCCACACATAAACATGGAAAAGTTTTTACCTTACGCTAACCAAAACATTTGATAGGAAATCCAGTGATATTATAATAGTGTCTAGGGTTTTCAAATAAATATGAAATAGCCGAAATTGTTACATCTATTAAATTCCAGCTACTAGCCACAAAAGTGGGTAATACAATCAAACCGTTGGCACTTATTGGAAAATCGGGTCGTCACAATTCTACGAAACACTATTCATCCAAAATTTTCCGAACTCCAAATGAAGCGTGCCGGTTAGCATTTCTAAGGTTTACCCCGCGTTCCGAACACAATGGAACGTGTTTCGAAGGCTAATTCGATCATCTGTGCAAGTTACGGCAACAAACGATCAATTTAAATTAAACCGATTTAAACTAATTTCTAGGCGTTTTGGCTTGCCCCGGACAAACGTTAAATTCGATTGACACGAAATTTGAAAATATACAATAATATCACATTACCGATCCGATGAAACTAGTTTCATCGAAATCCGAGACTGTTTGAAAAATGGCTATTTTAACTCGTCAAATTAATATTAAAACAATTTCGATGCGTTTCGAGCTTCCACGGTCAAACGAAAATTCAGATTGCTACAAAAATTGAAATCTGATAATAACAAACTATTACGGATCCAATGGAACTAGTTTCGTCCAATTCTGAGACTGTTTGAAAAATGGCTAATTTCACTAGTCGATTAAATATTAAAATATTCAATTTTCACAGATTAACTCTAAATTCAATTTTAAAAGTTCTATAACATCATTATAACTTTGATATGATTAAATAAAATTTTACAAATCATTTTTAATCATATTAAACTTGATTTTCAATTATTTCTGTAATTTCAACTATTAATTATCGATTTAATTATCCAAATTAAATCCAAATATTCGAAATAATAAATTATTAAACTTATAAATTTCACTTATTAATATTTAAATTCAATTAAATATTCATATTTTAATTAACAAAAATTCCGGGTCGTTACAAACTTCCCCCCTTAAAAGAATTTCATCCTCGAAATTACCAAGTAAGAAAAATTTTCGAAATCCATTAACTTTTCAAAACAAACCGTTCAACTTAGATTTTACAAATCTCTTAAGTGTTTAACTTTCCCAAAATTCATAGTTAAACTTCATACAATAACTTTACTAAGTTTCCAAATCATGCTTAGTTATAGTTTTTAAAATTTTCCAAAATTCCCAAAAAAAATTCTCAAAAATATTCTAACGCCTTAAATTTTCAGAAAAATTCGCCATGGTCTCCTTTGCGCGGCTCGATCCGGAAAAAAATGACAGTATATATACCACAAATATACATCTCATCAAGTGATGAGGCATTCCGTAGGGAAAAAAGTGTAAAAGTACGATATTTAATCCGAGATATGTACCTTATTTATTGTTAGCGAGCGTATACGGCTAGTATAGCGCGAACGCGAGCTCCAAATGCGAAGCAAGCGCAATCCGCACCTACTAAACACTCAACAAACTATGAGAAACTTGTATACATGAAAATAATATCAATATACATCATATAGAAACATAACAACTACATATGCCAACATAGCAAATGCAACAAAACAACAAATGCAACCATCCAACAACTATCATCCAACTAACATCCAACAAATCAATGTCTATCCAAACCAATTTATAACCAAATCAATATAAATTCACTTTTCATTAACATTCAATGAATTGGTTTTCATTTTGATCATATTTGATTCGTTTACATTGGATTTTTCTAACATTTATTCATTCGTTTCCAATTAGTTTACATTCACTACTTTACATTCAATATCCAACAAATTGGTTTTTCGTTCTCATCACATTTGATTTGTTAACATTGGATTTTATCAACATTCATTCTCAATTCAGTTAGTTAACATTCACTAATTTACATTTACATTAGTTCACTTCCAATTTGAATCAAATTAAATTCTATTTAAATTCATTTACTTCACTTTCAATTGGAATTCAATTACTTTAGCTTTCCATTTTATCAATTCAGCTTCATTAACACTTAATGAATTTATATACAATCAACTAAAATCAAATAACAACCAATGTATATTCAACATAACCAAATTATTAAATTTACATTCAACATTCAATTTGGTTCAACACTATTTAATTTCAATTGGTTTAACATTTAATTGATTTTCATTCAATTATTCAAGTTCTAATTACATTGGGTTTCAATGAATTAATACTTCATTCATTATTTCATGTCAACTTATTTACATTCGACTGATTAACATTCAATCCATTTATTAATTTAATTGCCAATTCCTTTAACAATATAAGGTTGAATTTCAGTTATATAACTTAAGTCCATACTCTTAATGACTTCATATTATTAATTCACTTATTAATTTACTTTGACACCAAAAACAACTTCTTTCAACTTTACTTTAGTTATATTCCATTTAAACATCATTTACATTTTACTTCCACTATACAACTTAAGTTAACTTCTTATTTATTTCAAATTCTATTTCATTTAACTTTTACTTATGTTAAATTCATATCAACATTCAAATTCATATTTCATTTTACTTAACAAAATTGTTTAACCATTTTAACTATTGGTTTCACTTACATTTTCTCATTTTCTAAGTTATACAACTTATATATTTAAACTTCCAAATCCATTTACCTATCCAAAGCTAAATTTATTATCTCATACTATAAGTTCAAAATTCATTTCACTTATATTCATTAATTTCAACTTGGATTTTTAAATTTTCAAATTTGTTTATCACAACAAAACTTCAATTTCAATTTACTATGGTAGCAAATCCATCACACGGAAACTCAAAAATGATACCGATTGCTGCAGTCATCACCCTTATTATTTCCCAGCAACAATAGTGAATTCAGTGCTTTAAATTCTTTCAAAAAATATTCCTTTTATCTTATAAATCACATTTATAAATCTTTCCTTATAAAATTTCACTATTTTCCTCTTTGCTTTGTATAAGATCATTTCACAATTGTAAATCATTTTAATTAAAATTCCATACTTATAATTCATTTGCTTATAGAATTCATTCTTTTACAATTGTTGTTTTTATTTAACTTATTCAAACAACATTTATTGACTTATATATATTTATATTTTCAACAACCAAATAATCAATTCATATGTACTTTAATAATTCTGAAAGATTATTCCTTTATATATATAAAATATAATCGAGGTAAAATTATTTCATTTACCCAATTTTAAAACAATATCGTGTCGAATTGTTCTGTATAAGTGTTTAGAGACACCTATCGATAGAGTTGTACAGACTATACCGACCAGAATCCATATGCCACTCAACAAACCAATCATCACAATATAAAATAATTTTATATTCACTAACAAATATGCGCTCATATCTATTATTACACTCAAACTCATTCTAGAGTACTACTGGCTCTATCTCTAATGAGTAACACCCAACAGAGCCATGGTTGTCGCTTAACCATATGCTCTGATACCAGCTGTAACGATAAGATTACATTACATTACATTACATTACATTACATCATCAGAGTGTACAACAACAAAACAACAATAAACAGCGGAAAAGAAGCGCTATACACTAGTGAATATGCCATGCCATCCAGCTTGCCTCCAGCAACTCCTGAATTCCAGAATATCCTGATAAACCCGACTCTTGACTGCCCGTGTGGAAAATTATGGGCACCCAGAGTTTAGGAAGGAAAACAATAAACTCTGAGTCAGTCATGGGACTGGTGTGAGAACTTAAAACAATTTATCTTTAAAACAAAGAACATAATATTATTTTTTAAATAGATTCGCAATGCTATTTAGAAAATGAGACTACCATAAGGCTTCCCGCACACACACACAATGCAAACGCAGAATCGGAGGAGATTTCTCCTTATGATAGTCAAAGATGCTTGATATGCATTAAAAAGAAACATTTGATATTATTACTAGTGCATAGTGTAGGAAAATATTTCGAAAGTAAAAATATAAATCTTAGCCAGCATAGACATTTCGCACTTATGCCTGCTATAGCTACCATGTTCAATAGCAGGTTCCGCCACATTCCATGGCAGGTTATACAACTAAAACCGTACAAGGATCGTATTATTTCTTTGGATTTCCAACAAATGGCCAAGCTAAGGAACTTCCTACTACCACATGGGATCGCCTTGGCGGGACGTCCCGAGAACTTAACCAGCTCTTTACCAACACAAGGCCGGGTTACCTTTGTCACTAGGTAACTACTACACGAATATGCCATCCCCCGGTCCCTTTGCACCTTTATCCGAGCGCTCGATAACCAACATCACACAGTAATAAATATAGTGTGTCAACATGAGTAAGTATCTGGGCTCCATACCATGATACCATCCTTTCCAGAAGGAAATGACATACCCTAAAGGGCGCGACCCTCATAACCTTGCCGCATATTCCTGTTTTGACCATTTCCGGTGAGTGAGGTCTGACGAAGTCTCATCTACAAAGCTAGGCACAAAGCCACGCTTTGATCAACAAATGATCAATAAATAATCATCATACAGCAACACTCAGCATGCCACTTTACCAATTTGGGAATATATCGCTGATAACCTTCAACTACATAACCTCTGAGCGCGTACTTCTCAGAGAAGGGTGTTAAGCTAAGAGAATAAATTCTCCGCCACCAACAGAAATGTATTTGAAAGAAATCTGCTTTATATCTCAAAATGTAATGTCAAACACATAACCATACAAGTCTGTTCCGGGTTCGAACAGAACCGAAGGCACTTCAAAAGAAGCCCTTGCAATCTGGGTATTCATAATCCCGATAAAACTTCCCATCACAAAAGAAATATCCATACCGTAGCTAACGGTGCAGAGACAATCATAGGTCATCCTATCGTTTTCACAATTACCCGGTCTTCAACACTGGTCTTCAAATGCTATCCATTACGACGTATCATTATTCGAAATGGGTTATATGACTCCAAAGTCTTTTCCCGGCTAACCCGAATAATGAGCGCTTATTTTAAGATAAGTGTGGCATTCAAATTCAAGCAAATCACCACAAATACCTATTTAAAGGTAAATATTGATAGTCGGTTATTTAACTATCAACAGGTATGCACAACATCACCCGATTTCAAATAATTTCCCAAATTATTTATTTTCAAAATATCTTTATAAGATATATATCCCACACTTCAACCATTTGAAAACCAATTTCAAATAAATTTACACCCTTCCAACTTTCATTTCAAAATGGTTCATTTAAACCAATTAAAAAATCCTTACCGATATATTAAATTTACGTTCCAAATCCGTAAATTAATTTCCACACTTCAAAATAAATCAACGTTTATTTTTAACTAATTTCCCTTTCTTTTATAAATTCCATAGTGAATTTACAATTCCAAAATATCTATGAATATACGATTTTTAAATCGATTTCTAATATTCATTTTCAGTTTATCTTTAAAAGCTAAAAATCTTAAAACATTCACTTCATATTGGAAAAACATTTCCATACTTCTTTAATAATAAGTAATTCACCAATCTATTTATTTTCAACACTTTGGAAAATATTCAATATACTTAAATCCAAATTAAGTATATATTTTATTTTATAAGGAAAACATTCTCTTAAACACATTTATTTGGGTCAAAACGAATGTTACGTAAAACATCGTTACGACAACCCAAAATCACTAGTATAGGGATTCGAACTTAAAATAGATATATAAATCCCAATACAATATGAAACATTTCCTTTCGGAAATCATTTACTATAACAACAGTGTTATAGTCCACCATTTCCTTCTATTTCTCGAAACATCTATTTCAACAATGAATATTGAAATCTACGATTTCGATACTTAATGCATTTTAAAACATCTTTAAATCGTTTTATTTCTATTTAAAATCACTTTCCCAAAACATTTCTTTAATATATTATTCACTGTCCAAAATCGTGAATATATTTCCTTATCCAAATTCAACATTTCTACATATTTTATTTAAAGGATTATCCACTGTCCAAAATCGTGGATATATTTCCTTTAATAAGCTATAATAATTAACTTATCAAAATAAGTCGTTTTTGGATTTATAAAACAATGTTTATAAATTCCATTTATATTTTATGGCCACTTCAACTTATAAAAATCACTTTATTAACAAATTCTGTCCATATTCCATTTACACGCAAAAATCCAATTTATAAGTTAATTACTTATAAATCTTTTATTTTATAAAATCTATTCATTTTATAATTCCACAATTTATAAATATATAGATTTCATTCACTTATAAAATCCATTCATATTCCATTTTAACACTTATAAAAACTTGTTTCATAATTCCAATATTTTTAATTTATAAATATCAATTTTATAAATATTTTATATAAATCATTTATAATAATTCAAAATTCCCAATTTAAACCATTTTATAAATTTATCAACTATTTATCTAAAAAATCACATTTTGGTTATATTTCTCAAAAATCAAATTTATAACATATAAATTACAACGTTTATCCATTTAAAATGAATCAATTTCAAAATTAAATTTTATTATGAATTCTTAACTTAAATTTTCAAAAATCAAATTTTATTTGTTTTCGGCATCTAACGATACCAAAATATATTCGGCTAAAATTTAGCCTTTAACAATCTCAATCACAAAGATAATCACGCAGATTATAAATAGATCAACAAATAGATCAACACACAACACTTAAACCAATTCAAATGTTTGAGGAATCCAGTTGGATCCCTCCAACCTGTTTTCCTGCATCCAAAGATGTTAGCACAATACCAATTTCGCTTCAAGACAAAATATCGCGGTATATGGGATTTATAAAATACTATCCACTATTATGCGGCGCAATAGGGTCTCATCCGCTATATAATGCGGAAATCAACTCCAAGTACATAAATAATACCAATTTCACTATACGGTGAAATATTCGCGGTATATGTTTTTAATAAATAACCTCCGCTTACTAACGGCGCATAATGTCTATTTTAACAATCAATAGATAACAATCGTCATTCAAACATACAATCAAGCAATTTTTAAATATAACTATTTAAAATTTGAATCGAAACTAATTCGATTGAGTGAGAAGTTCTCACCTTGAATTTCTGATAATAGTTGTACCGTTTTATTTCGAATAAAATTAAATACGCGTTTAATTTTACGCGAAATTTTCACTAGCTCCAAACGACTCCAATCCAGTTCCATTGCGTAGTGCTCGACGAAACGAAGCCAACGCAACTGGTCTCATCAAATTCCGACCTCGTACGAACAAGTTATGACATTTATAAGTTAATACAAATTTTTATATAAATTAATTACAACTTTATTTTTAATTTAAACCTAACTACCATCATCTGCCGTCCGTTCCAGCAAGCAAATCCTGGCCACTCCATCCATCTTCCCAAACGCGTTCGCTCTCCAGTAACCACGCACGAAAACAACCCATACGCAACCCTTTATCACGCAATTTCGCACCCATCATCATCGACTTCCACTACGATCAGCAAGCACCACTTCGAAGAGCATCCTCCACTCCACCACCGCCCCAAGTAACTTGAAGCTTGGCTCACCCTCCTTCTCGTAATTCGCGCACAAACGCAGCATGTTCGAGTGAGATTTGCCGCCGATCCACCACGTGAAACACCATCTCCACCGTTGATTTTAAAGAGCAGGACGAGCTCTTCAATTTGTTAATTGGAAGATTTCGTTAATACTGAGTGGATTGAGAGAAAATAGAGGAGAAAAGATGGAGAATTTCGGCCATTGAAGTATATGGAGGCGGGGGCTTTGAGATGAAACCCTAATTTCTTTTTTTTTGCAAATTTGTGAATATTGTGGCCTTATATAGAAAATTCTACGAAACACTATTCATCCAAAATTTTCCGAACTCCAAACGAAGCGTGTTGGTTTGCGTTTCTAAGGTTTACCCCGCGTTTCGAAAACAATGGAACGTGTTTCGAAGGCTAATTCGATCATTGTGCGAGTTACGGCAATAAGCGATCAATTTAAATTAAACCGATTTAAACTAATTTCTAGGCGTTTTGGCTTGCCCCGGACAATCGGTAATCCGATTGACACGAAATTTGAAACCATACAATAATATCACATTACGGATCCGATGAAACTCGTTTCGTCGAAATCCGAGACTGTTTGAAAAATGGCTATTTTAACTCGTCAAATTAATATTAAAAAAATTTCGATGCGTTTCGAGCTGCCACGGTCAGACGAAAACTCTGATTGCTACGAAAATTGAAATCCGATAATAACAAACTATTACGGATCCAATAGAACTAGTTTCGTCCAATTCTGAGACTGTTTGAAAAGTGGCAAATTTCACTAGTCGATTAAATATTAAAATATTCAATTTTCACATATTAACTCTAAATTCAATTTTAAAAGTTCTATAACATCATTATAACTTTGATATGATTAAACTAAAATTTTACAAATCATTTTCAATCATATTAAACTCGATTTTCAATTATTTATGTAATTTCAACTATTAATTATCGATTTAATTATCCAAATATTCGAAATAATAAATTATTAAACTTATAATTTTCACTTATAATATTTAAATTCAATTAAATATTCATATTTTAATTAACAAAAATTCTGGGTCGTTACAGGTTGGGTAAAATGAGTTTCATTCTGTTGCATAATATTTTGCTTAGAATTTTGTATATCACATTGCAACAAGCAATTGGTCGGTAATCTTCTATCTTTGTTGGATTATCCTTTTTAGGGATCAAACATATGAACATATGATTAATTTCTTTTACGAATTTACCACTTTGTAATATATCTTGCATTGCTGATAGAATGTCTTCTTTCAGGGCTTCCCAGTGGCAAATGAAGAACTTGGACCCCAAACCGTCTGGCCCGGGACTGGAGTCTACATGGATGGATTTCAGAGCATACCAGACTTCTTCCATAGTTATGTTCCTGGCCAGCATTCTTTTTCCTCTAGCATTTACCACCCGTCTGCATTGAACTTCTGGTAATGTGTGATTAGCTTCTCCATTAAACATATCTTAGTAGTATTTTATATCTTGTTCTTCAAATATTAAATTGTTCACACAGTTATTACCATCTTGATCAATTAAATGATGATTATTATTTAGGTTATGTCTAATATCCATTTTCGTATAAAAGAATTTCGTACATTCATCTCCTTCAGTTATCCACTTTTCTTTAGCTTTCTGTTTTAAATCAATGGCTTTTACGCAAAGAGCTTCTTTAAGATCACCTTGAGATTGGTAGTATTGTCTCCATATTTCATCTGTTGAATCTTCATTATCAATTATTTTTAGCAATTCCTCACATTTTGTCTGGAGATTATTGATCCGATCTTCTTTCTTAGGCCTATTTTTATTCCATGCTTTTAGTTGATATTTGGCAGCTTTAAGAATTTGCAAGAGTTTGTAACATTTGGTACCTTTCTCCCTTGGTGTGTCATTTAAATGTATAGCTTCTGTATAACCTTCTAATTCTGGCCAGTGATTAGAATATCTGAAAGGTTTACCTTTCTCCTGCATGTTCTTTTCATTTAAATTTATGAGTATAGGACAATGATCACTAGTTGAACGGGGTAGTATGTTCACATTAATGTTTGGTAACTTATTTATACATTCAACATTCACCAGTGCTCTGTTTAGTTTACAAGAAATTTTCTTACACTCACCACTCCTCCATGTGTATTTCAGTCCGCGGTGGATGGGTTCCAATAATCCTGCACCAATGACACAGTTATTGAATTCCTCAAGCTGGGAAACTCTAATGGTGAGACCCCCTTTCTTTTCTCCTGCTTTCAAGATTGCGTTAAAATCACCCATGACAATCCAAGGCTCTTTTTATCTTACTACTGATGTTTGTTATGGATTTCCATAATTTAGTTCGATAAGATGCTATATTACTGGCATAAACACATCTTAGAATGATTTTAAGACCCCCTGAATTTGTAGCAGTTATTGTAATTTGTTGGTCATCTTTATCAAAAAGTTTGACATTCCATATTTTTTTGTCCCAACATATGAGTATGCGTCCTACATCATTGTTGTTCATTATGTCCCATTCAGACTCTAAAGATTTAGTGAAAAATTGTAAATTATTATCACTGTATTTACTTTCCAGAATTCCCATGATAGAAGGAGAATGTTTTCTCCTTAGATTTAAGAGGTCTAAACGCCTTGTGTCATTGTTTAGACCTCTTACATTCCAACTTATTATGGACATTTAGAGGTTGGAGGTCGACTCCTCAGTTTCCTAGGAGAGACCTCGCGACTTAAGCTCGCCTTACCTTTGCCCTCTGGCTCTTTGAATTGACTTGCATATTTTTGATTGGATTTTGTATATTTGTTCGTGTTCTCTTCATCTGGCTCAGATTCAGATTCCATATTATCAAGCACCATATTATTAATCTCCTTTCCTTCTTCCACAGATGCTGATGAGTTCTTCTCTTGGTTATATTCCAAGCTGTGGTGTTAGCCATTATCCACCTCCTCAGTATTCAATGGGTTATTCTGGTTTGCCTCCACTGTTGCCGCAGTACTATCCCCCTGAGATGTAGTTATGCTTTGCTTGTCATGTATATTATTAGTTAGGTCTGGCTCTGCCACTGGTTTTTGTAGCTGATTTGTCTGAACAGTGGTAATTTTTTGTCTCCAAACTTATGTGATAGGAGGTGATACAATTTCACATTGTTCTGTTTTGTGACCAAAACATTTACAACTAGTGCATATAGGCGGAATATGCTCATATTCTATTTCCTGGACGTAGATATTACCTTGTCTATCTTTAGCTCTTACTTGTTTTTTAATATTACTTTTGCTTTAGTCTCTACTAGCACTCTGGAATAGTTTAATCTTTTCACTTGTTGCCAATTAGACTTTCAATTTTGCTGATACCCCTTGCATTCCATAGCGATAGATCTAGGTTCTTCAATCTCACCCAAACTGGGTGTGATTCTAGCATATCCCTTTCAAGTCTTAAGTTAGGTTCCCATTTCTTAATGAATATAAGTTTACTATCAATGAACCACGGTCCTCCATCTAAGACTTTTTTACAATATGATTCATTTCCGAATTTTATTGAGTAGAATCCATTTTCCCTAGGATAAATATCCCATTTACCAGAAGGGTTCCATTCTCGTTTGATATAAGCATTTAATGAGCATAATATGGATTTTTACCTGAAACATACATGTAAATTGAGTTTCCCCACATGCCTTTTGCAACATTGAATACTTCATCATCCAGATCTGCATAAGAACCTTCCTCATCTTCCTTATTTTCAAACTTTTAGACCCCACCATCAATTCGAGTATTACCTGCTATCACATCAGTCCACGTTTTTATTCCTTTCATAGCTGTTGGCTTTTCTGTAGATCCTGCTAGATTTGATTTTGTAGTCAAATTATTATATCTCTGTCCCACCAGATCTGCTACTTTTCGAGAATTTCCAGGGATATTTGAAGCCTTGTGATACTGCTGTCGATCGTTAATTCGATTAGGGCTTTTGTTTTTATATCTAACCTCTGTCCATCCCGTGTCAGCTTCTTCATTTTCCACGGTAATAGGTTGATTTGGATCGATTTCTGCAGTATCTTTTTTGGTCTCCCTTGTTTCGCTATCGCCATTTTCGCACTCCGCCATTATCTTTGTCTGTAGTATCTTTCCTGAAGTTTACATATACATACATACATACATATTTATATATATATTCACCCAAACGATTATATATACACAACTCAAACTTATATGCGTAGGCGTACAAATGGATTGTATATGACAAATAAATACTTATACATAACTAATTGCTTTCATGAAATATACATTTATATAACAAATTAAATATATATACCAAATTATGTATATGACTTATAACAAAAAAATATACAAATTATTCATATATTTTATTACTAACAAATCAAAACAATATGCTGTACCAACCTATTAAACATAACTATGTAGAAATAAAGTAGATGAGTGCTACAGGCATACATGCATCCTCAAATAATTAGTACAATATATGCTTTATAAATATATGCTATAAAATATCAGCACTACTTTAAACTTATATGCATACTCACGATATTTTAAGAAGCAATTTTTATAACTCTTCAGCATATACATTAAATAATATATATATATATATATATGTAAAATATATATTTATTCAAAGATAGAATACTTACATATGAAACAAAACATAGCAGTTTTCAACATAATATAGCCTAAATATAAAACTAACAAAGCAATGTAAATACTTATATATATATATATATATATATAATAATTTGCAGCGTACAAATACCTGCAGCGGGGTGTTGATCGATTAGACCAGAGAGGGGGAAGGGAGGCCAGAAGGGAAGAGATAGGCAGCTAATGGGCTGCGCTCGCGTAGGTAAGGAAGAGTCGGATCGGGTCATCTCAAGGCGAAGGTTGATGAGCAGGTTCAGCAAGCGGAGGGGGTGGTGCGAACTGGTGAAGGCGGGCTTGGTTGTTAGCTTGGGTGGAGGTAGCTTGCAGTGCTCTACTCGGGTCAGGGTCGAAGAGAGAGAGCGGAGGTCGGAGGGTTGGGTCAAGGTGGTGAAGGGTTCGACTGGCTCGGGGAAGAGGCGACACGGTCGTAGACTAGGCTTTGGTGAGGAGAGAGATGCTCAGAGAAAAAGGTGATGTGAGGAGGGAAAAGAAAATGAAAAGTGAAGTAACATAAGAGGAGAGCTAATATAAAATTGTATATAAGCTTGTATAGTATTAGCAGAATAGGAAACGTATAGAAAAATAATAAATTGAAATGACCGTTGATTCAGCAACGTTATTAAAGCAATCTATTATATTACTTGGCCTACACGTTTAGATTTGAAAAGCAATTGAAAGTGAAAGGACACAAATATGATACCGGTACAACAGACCGTTATCATCGTTTCATTCATGTATCGGACTTCAAAATACAGAGATAAATATACCGCAGAGATCAGCACGACGAGACGATTAAAACGGTATACAAATATTAGTGGTATGATCATACAATCAAAAGTCGATAATCGGTACCAGAAATGCTGCTATTTTGTAGAAATAAGACAAATGGAGCAAAAAAGTCCAAATTTGAAAAAACGAAAGATGACGTCTCACTCAGAAGAGGATTTAGAAATTTTCTATATAAAAATATTCAGGTTTGGAAATTAATCTTATCATCAATTATTAACTGATTTGAATAGAAATAGAATTACACAATAAAATAAACTTCCATATTATCAGATGAAAATGGTTGTTATGTTTAAATAAATGTATTCCAAATAATAAAAAATTTATTTCAAAATTTTATTGTGTAAAATTTCATAAAATTTCAATTAATTTAATAAATAAAACCTTTAAATTTTACGGGTTGTTACACTCTCCCCCACTCAAAAATTTTCGTCCCCTAAAAGGAAGAAGGTAGGAGAATAGAAACAACCCGAAAGAAAAATAGATTGAAAGACAAGGATAAGCAATTAATTTAAAATTATATAATTTTTTATTGAAATACTCATTTGGAAAATTCATTTGCAGTTCAATTATCTTTAATACTTTAATATTTTCAAAAGCCCATTTGTAAAATTTCTTGCTTCCTTTATAAATACTATTTATATGTTTAAATAACTCCTTTACAAATATATGTAAACTATTTGAAGATAATTATTTACATCATTACTTATATTTACAAAGAAAACTATTGCAAACATTAAATCCATAATTCGTATATTTATTAATTATCTCAACATACTTTTCAAATATTATTAGTAAATCAATAATCATTTACTTTAAATATGTTTTATTTAATTAATAACTTCTAAAATAAATAAAAAATTCTATTCAACTATGTACTATATAAATAAACAGTATTTTAAAAGGATATATTCAAAAGGGAAAAGAAGGTAGATTACGCAAAACAGAATATAGGTTAATAAGGCTGAGCAGATAAGATAGGTTCAAAGGAATAGTATAGGGCCCGAATAGTTAATTTCAATCATAAGAGTTTCTATTTCAAATGTTAATACAAAATTTCTTGTTGGAAATACCTTTATAATAAAACACCTTCATATCGAAACAATTTTTCCTTTCGAAAATACTTTTATAACTCGATGTTTCAACAAGTTTATCCTCGTTCTTGCATACTATGGCCATGCGTTGATCAGGCGCAAAACTAGAATTCTTAAAGTACTTAATAGACCTGTTTCAACACCTAGTTAAAATATTTGAAAAACCTTCAAAATCGATACGGAAAGTACAATCCAAACAAATCACCTGGATTGTAGATACATAATGGTTAGCCTGGATCCCCCAGGAAGCATCTGTACCTTTAAGCAATCACTGCCTTGCGAATTACGCCATGATAACCAAAACCCATGGACCGCAGGATACACAATGGTTATGCCTGGACCCCCCCAGGAAACATTCGTACCCTTTGAGAAATCTCTGCCTTGTGGATTACGCCACGACAACAAAACCGGTAGATTGCAGGATACACAATGGTTATGCCTGGATCCCTAGGAAACAACCGTACCCTTTAAGCAATCTCTGTCTTGCAGATTCGCTACCCAAAAAAAAACTACCATGGGTTACGTGGTATGACACTCGAGTATCACATTCGCAAAACCAAAACCAGAGAGAACAATATCGATAGAATGAATCCACAATATGGCCACAAAACGGATATCAAGCAGATGGCACTTTCCATATTTTTACTTTGAAAATATATATCATATAGTACCTTTCAAATCAATTTCAGATATCATACTTATATAAAGTCCATTATATATAAGATTTCAATTTCAAATCAAATATTTCCCAAATCAATATTATATCAAATCACACTCATATAGACTTCGATTATATAAGATTTCACTTTTCAAATTGAGTACCTTTCCAAACAATAGTTTTCAAATCAGCTTTATACTTATACAGATCAATTTTATATAAATTCAATAGCACCCAAATCAAGTATTTAATAAACAAGGTTCTCAATTTCAATTGTTTCAGTATTAGTTCAGTTTCAAATCATATGCAATTTCACCAAATTATTTTTCCAAATTAAATATCTTCAGTTTCAAATCTTCCAAAATAATAAGTTTAGAAAATAATCCTGGTTTCCAAATCGACATAATTTAGGTCAAACAAATTCATTTCCAAAATCATCATATAAATACTAGGTTTTACATTCCAATCTATTTTCAAAACCAAATATTTTTCTCAAAATCAATTATACCCAAAATGGTTACCAAGTTTATAACCATCCCTTTTAAACCCTTAAACTATTATTTCTATTTGAAAGATCCAATTTACTTCTTGAAATTATTTTATATATATATATATATATATATATATATATATGGTTTTATAAAAGATGTTACAAAGCTAAACATTTAAAACTAAGTTTTATTCAAAACTAAATTTCGTATTGGTATAATCCAAAATAGTCTTATTCATTTACTGAACAAAATATTTTCAAATTTATTTAAATCAAATTACTTCATACTTTAAACATATGAAACTAAGCTTATATACTTTAGCAAATAATTTATACCTTTTGAAATCATTTAGCTTTGAAATTTAACCTTGTTTTGGATGTGTTCGAACATTCAAAATAGTCGAAAAACTAAAATTTCAAATCCAAGAGTCGAAAATCCGCAACCCATCAATAAATCAATTTCAATAGAAAGGGTTATACCAAATCAAATCCGAAACTCGAGGACTGAACATTGGGCTCATTTCAAATCATTTCAAATATATATACATATATCTTTCGAATAATAAATCATACTTTGGAATTTGAAATCAAAATTGGTTTCAACAAATCACTCGCATAGCAAAGCTACTAAAGTGGCCTCTCCTCCACTTTGAAACTCGAAAATTAATGTCGATGATGTGTGTACTCATCACCGAAATTATTTTCTAGTGACACAAGTGAGTTCTGGACTTCTATTTTCATTAAAACTTTTTTGAAATTTCTTCGAAATCATTGGAACTTATTTGAAGTCATTGAAACATTTCTTATTCGGAAAATACTTTTAAATCATATCATGATATATTTTCAAAATGCTAAAACCAATTTCGAAATGCCGGAATTCAATTCTCGAATTTCCAATTTTAAATCCTTCAGTTATAAATCATTTTTAGATAAATCAAATTTCTTATATAATTTTCAAAATTTCAAATCCTTTCAAAACTTCAAATTCTTGTTTTAAATGGTATATAATCCTTATCGAAAACATTCTCACTTTTATATAGAATATAATCTTTCTTATCAAAATAATAATTTCGGTATGTAAAACAATTTTTAGAATACAAACAAACCCGATTTTCAAAGGATGATTCAAGAATGGATTCCAAATCAAAGATAGAAATTCAAATTAGAGGGACTCTAATCAAATAGAATTCTGAGGCTAATCGACATTCGAACGCCAGAGATAGAATTCGGCATAATAAAAGATAGCAGCATCTAAACCGAGGGATATAGAAATCTTCGGTGAACCAATGTCTGTTGTAAAGGAGTTTCACCCCTTTACAAATCATACAGTGGCATTATGGGATATGCCAGGATCAAAGAATACAAATAGGGAAGATAAGGATGGATTTTGGAACCGAAGGGAATTTTCCAAAATTCAAAAGAAATTCGAATCAAAGAGGTAGGAATTCAAGCTCGAATGAAAGCAATTCTGCAAATAAATTTACCTACACTAAGTTTGCCTTGAGTCAAAGCTCTGATGCCAACTGTAACGACCTACTTTTTCAACCATTTGCATCCGCACATGTCGAACTTGAATTTCTCAAAATATCATATGGTTAATTTAAATTTGGCAAAAACTCAGCATATATAGTAAATAAATCAATCACAGAATCATAGAATAGAATAATGTAATAATAATGCAGCGGAATAAATAAATAGTAGTTCATGAAGCTACTGTATAAACAACAAAGTTTGAAATAAAATCAATAGAATATCTCAAATACGGACCGATGACATCTTTGGACAAATCAACTGGAAAGGCTGAAAGGTGAATTGATAGTTGGATCTCCAAGTGAAGCTCCAAACTCTAAAGAGTGAGTCTCAAATGTTGAATTACTCAGTCTGACCCGAGCGTAAATCAAAACACAAAAAACTTGAGTTAGGATTAGCATTCTTGTATCAATAAATGCAATTCAAGTGAAATATCAACTGAAATACAAGTAACTTAAAGAATGTTTGGGATGACCATCCTCTAACGTTCCGTGGAGCTATCTACAATGTAAAAATATACAATATAACATTGTGGTCATTTCAAATTAATTCATACTTCAAAATTGAAATATCATTTCATTTCAAATATATCTTTTTCCCAAATTAGTATATATATTAAATAATTTGTATAGTAAAGTATTTGCAATTTCCTCAAATTTCACAAATCACTTCAAAATCAACTCGATTTTCCCATTCAAATTTAATTAAATCTAAATTTATCAATTTCCATTCGATTCATTTTCTGACTAAACAATTTCAAATTTTATCGATTTCAAATACAGATTTGAACCATAAACAAACCATTTAAATTTCAATGAAATTCAAAGTCAATATATTTCAAAGCTTTAAATATTCAACACTTCATAGACTAAATTTGATAATTGTATTTATATGCCAATTTGACCTCACTATTATTTAGTTTTGAAATATTCACTTAATAAATTCAACATTATTTATATGACCTTAAATTACATTTTTCATAATTTACCTTCAATTTCTTTAGACGTGAAAAATCCATTATATTACCTAAATCAGAATCAAGTTATAAGATCATATTTTAAAATTTCAAATCCATAGCTTCAAATCGATCTAATTAAGTAATTCCTTAATTAAATGCAATTTCGATCAATTCAACTTTATCTTCCTTAATTTATACAAATCACTGAAAATCTATTTAAAAATATAGTACTTAACATATTATATTAATAAAGTCGAACTTTATTAAATTTTATTTTATTATTGAGTCTACTTTATATTTAAACATATTTATATAAAATATTTCAATATTAAATAAACCATATATATTCCCTTTCAAAACCATAGAAATCATTTTCAAGGTATTTATATATAAACCAACGGTGCCTTTATAATTCTCTATCTTATGGTCAAGTAATACAGATATTTATCATTTCAATCCGCAAATTTATATGTACGGGTATATATCATTTCAACCTGCAATCCCAAATTCAATGCAAATGAAAATCGCTTGGGTCTATCATTTCAACCCATAACGATTTTCCCCTATTCTAAAGTCCGCTCGGGTATGTATTATTTCAACCGATAATGAATTCTATACTAACATGGAACTTGTAGAGTGACGACAGATACAAAAATGATGATAACAGGCATATATCATAAATAACAATATAATATAAACAACAGGATATGGTGTCATATCCCACAGGTAAACAGTTACATAATAATAGCAAATACACCACAATAACTAATAGCAGCATATTTCAATTATCGTTTCGGTTGAAATCAAATTTAATAAATATAAGAACGTTAATCGTGAGTGATTTCTCACCTTTCGAGGCTAGATAGGTTTGATAAAGAATTGAGCTACGAATTCCCAAGCAAAGCTAGATGGACACGAATTCAACGATCAAAGCTGATAATAGGAATTGATGGATCAAATCAGAACAGGATCGATGAAGATAATTGGTATAAGTGGATTTCTATATATATATATATATATATATATAACTGTACATATATATCAAATCATATTTTGAATTTAAGCATATATTAAATAATATATGTATATACAAGATCATTATTAAAATTTAACTCATATATTTGAAAACTAAACACAAATAGAATCTTATATACATATTATATTTTTATTTTACAATATTTATCATAAACAATACAAACTTACATATTATTATATCCATATATAGGTTATATTAACCCAACGTACATAATATTACACAAAATTCAAATCTATGTATATTTATGTAGACTTTCCACATACCTTAGAACAGTAATTCATTAAAATACATATATACTAACATAATTCCTTATTCAAGTAAAGATATGCATAAACAATCTCGTATATATATACATCGATTTATAAACGTTATATACTTTTAAACATATATATATATATACACGTATATATATATTCACCCAAACGATTATATATACACAACTCAAAACTTATATACGTAGGCATACAAATGGATTATATATGACAAATAAAACTTATACATAACTAATTGCTTTCGTGAAATACACATTTATATAACAGATTAAATATATTACATTCAGAAAACAGATTATGTATATGATTTACAACAAAAAAATATACAAACTGTTCATATATTTTATTACTAACAAATCACAACAATATGCTATACCAATCTATTAAATATAACTATGTAGAAATAAAGTAGATGAGTGCTACATGCATACACGCAGCCTCAAATAATCAGTACAATATATGCTTTATAAATATATGCTATAAAATATCAGTACTACTTTAAACTTATATGCATACTCACGATATGTTAAGAAGCAATTTTTATAAACTCTTCAGCATAAATATTAAATAATATATATATATATGTGTGTGTGTGTGTGTGTATAAAATATATATATATATATATATATATATATATATATATATATATATTCAGAGATAGAATACTTACATATGAAACATAACATAACGGTTTTCAACATAATATAGCCTAAATATAAAACTAACAAAACAATATAAATACTTATATATATATATATATAATAACAAAAGATACAATTTGCAACGTACAGATACCTGCAGCGGGGTTTTGTTCGGCCGGACAAAAGAAGGGAAAGGGAGGCCAGAAGGGAAGAGGTAGGCAGCTACTGGGCTTCGCTCGCGTGGTAAGGAAGATCCGGATCGGGTCATCTCAAGGCGAAGGTTGATGACCGGGTTCAGCAAGCGAAGGGGGTGGTGCGAAATGGTGAAGATGGGATTGGTTGTTTTCTCGGGTGGAGGTAGCTCGTGGTGCTCGACTCGGATCGGGGCCAAAGAGAGAGATCGGAGGTCGGAGGGTTGGGTCTAGGTGGCGAAGAGTTTGACTAGCTCGAGGAAGAGGCGACATGGTTGTAAACTAGGCATTGGTGAGGAGAGAGCTGCTCAGGTGATGTGAGGAGAGAAGAAAATTAAAAGTGAAGTGACAGAAAAGGAGAGCCAATATAAACTTTTATATAAGCTTGTACAGTATTAGTAGAATAGGAAATGTACAGACAAATAATAAATTAAAACGACCGTTGATTCAGCAATGTTATTAAAGCAATCTATATTAGTGTTTATACCAAAAGAAATAAGTTGATATTAGTGTTTGTACCAAAATTGGACAGAACATTCTTCAGATATGTTTGAAGAGATAAAACGAAGAAAGTAAATTTAAAGTGAGGTAAATCTAACAAACACACTAATCAACAAGTAAGAGAATGCAAAGAAACACATGAATTTATAGTGGTTCGGCGTATTGCCTAAATCCACTATGAAATGGCTGATGTTTATTGAGTTTGACTCACTGATTATAAGAGGTTACAATAGTAAAATCTAAGTACCATAGCAATTTTAACAAAGTATCAGTGGAGAGAAGCAAAATGTCCACTTTCTGTAGGTCCAGGGTCACTATTTATAGGTGTAGGCAGCAAATATCTCGCCCAGATCTAGGAAGACTTCTTCTCTCACGTGAATGGGCCCAAGCATTGAGTTAAGTTGATTTTGACTTGATCTGGGAGCGATACAAATTGGGTTCATGTAACCGGTAGGGATTTTCGACTCCCGAAGGTCGACATTAATACGTCCACTGTATCAACTGCCGAGCAATCGAAGGCCGGAAAACCGTACCATTAGGGTTAAAGAAGAGGTAGAAGATAGAAGAAGAAAGAAAGAAAAAGAAAACAGAAACAATAACAGAATCTCACAATCACAGCGGAATAACATATAATAGATAAATGAATATCTTTAAAACAAAGAACTATATCATTTATTACATTACATCACATTATCATTGCATTATCAAAGTTTACAACAACAAACAGCGGAAAAAAAATACTATATACTATTTCATACGCCATGCCATCCAACTTGCCTCCAGATCTCTACAGCAACTTCTGAATTCCAGAATGACCTGATAACCTAACTCTAGACTGCCCGTGTTAAAATTGGTGGGCACCCAGAGTTTAGGAAGGGAACAATAAACTCCAGGTCAGTCATGGGACTGGTGTGAGAACTTAAAACAGTTTATCTTTAAAATTAAACAAGGAAATATTTTTCTATTTGTTTTTAAATAGATTCGCAATGCTTTTAGAAAATGAGACTACCAAAAGGCCTCCCGCACATACACACACAATGCAAACGCAGAATCGGAGGAGATTTCTCCTTATGATAGTCAAACATGCTTGATACGCAAATTTCTTTGATATTATTATTATAAGTGAAAAGTGTAGGAAAACATTTCGAAAGTATAATATAAATCTTAGCCAGCATAGGCATTCCGCAATTATGCATACTATTGCTACCATCTAAACAGTGGTGACCACCATAAGTAAATCGCAGGTTCTACAACTAAAACAATACAGGGTTTCGTATTGGATTTTGGATTTCCCACTAATGGTCAGGCGAAGGAACTTCCCATTGCCACATGTGTACGCCTCTGGAAAGACGCCCCAAGAACCTAACCGGATCTCTGCCAACACAAGGCCGGATTACCCCTAGCTGGGTAACTACTGAAACGAATATGCGATCCTCCGGTTGTAACTAACCTAAATCCCAGGATTCACCAACAACCACAAAATAATAAGTTTTCAGCAACAACATAGGTTAAGTATCAGGGCTCCATACCATAATACCACCTCTATCCAGAAGGAATGACATACACTAAGGGGGCGCTATCCCCTAATAACCTTGCTGCATCTTTCCTGTTTTCGACCATTTTCGGGGTGTGAGGTCCGACGAAGTCTCGTCCACAAAGCTACGCTTTACATAAAAGCCACGCTTTGATCAACAAATGCTCAATAGCACTTCGTATGCCACATTACCAATTTGGGAATGTATCACTAGTTACCATCAACTACATAATCTTTGAGCTCTTTCGTCTCAGAGAAGGGAGTTAAGCTAAAAGAATAAATTCTCTGCCACCAAAAGAAATATATCTGATAGAAACCATCTTTACATCTCAAATTGTAATGTCAGACACACATCCATACAAGTCCATTCTGGATTCGAACAGAACCGAAGGCACTTCCAAAGAAGCCCTTGTAATCCGGATATTCACTAATCACGACCGGACTTCCCATCACAAAGGGTGATAAAATCTCTATATCGGAGATCAGCCGATGCAGAGACATTCGACGGTAATCCTTTCGTTTTCGAAAATACCCGGTCTTCAACACCGGTCTAATGCTATCCATCACGACATATCACTATTCGGAATGGGATTTATGACACAAAGGTCCTCTCCTGGCTAAACCGAATAATGAGCGCTTATTTTAGAAATAAGTGTAGCATTCAAATTCAAGCAAATCACACAAATACCCATTTAAAGGTAAATATTGATAGTCGATTATTTAACTATCAAGACCAACAACCAAATATCCAGCACCATAACAATCACTAGGCCCTTTTTATTAATCTTCCATAAATTAATAACTTGCCAGATATTCACTTCAACTTATCTTTGAAAAGATATATTCTCTAAACCATTTCAATTTCATATTGGAAAAGCAATTCCAAATAATTATTCATCCTCAATTTATCTTTAAAAGATAAAACCCAAAACATTTTACTTCATATTGGAAAACATTTCCATACTTATTCAATAATAAGTAATTCACAAATCTATTTATTTTCAATACTTAGAAAATATTCAATATACATAAAACGCGATTAGGAAAATATTTGATTCTTTTAAGGAAAACGTTCTCTTTAAACACATTTATTTGGGTCTAAACGAATGTTGCGTAAAACATCGTTACGACAACCCAAAATCACTAGTATAGGGATTCGAAATTTAGATAGATATATAAATCCCAATACTATACAAAAACATTTTCTTTCGAAAATCATTTACTATAACAACAGTGTTATAGTCCACCATTTCCTTATTTCTCGAAAATGTCTATTTCAACAATGAATGTTGAAATCTATGGTTTCGACACTTAATACATTTTAAAACATCTTCAAATTGTTTTAATTCTATTTAAAAGATCACTTCCTAAAACATTTCTTTAATAAATTATTCACTGTCCAAAATCGTGAATATACTTCGTTAACCAATTCAACATCTCTACACTTTTTATTTTGAAGGATTATCCACCGTCCAAAGTCGTGAATATATCTCCTTAAATAAGCTATAAAAAATTAACTTATCAAAATAAGTCGATTTCGGATTTATAAAACAATGTTTATAAATTCACATATATGTATTTTATAAAAACTTCAACTTATAAAAGCACTTTATTAACAAATTCTATTTATATCTCAATTAAATGCCAAAATCCAGTTTATAAGTTAATTTCTTATAAATCTTTTATTTTACAAAATCTATTCATTTTATAACTTCACAATTTATAAATCTATAAATTTCATTCACTTATGAAATCCGTTTATACTTCATTTTAACACTTATAAAAATTCGTTTTATAATTCCAATATTTTAATTTATAGATATCAATTTTATAAATCTTTTATATAAACTGTTTATAATAATTTCAAAAATCTCAATTTAACTATATTCCCCAAAAATCATAAATTTTAAAACAATAAAATTCTAACGTTTATTTAATTAAAATAAATCAATTTCAAAATTTAATAAAACGTATATTTTCAAAAATCACTTTAAAATCCTTTTAAATTTGAAAATCATCACTTAAACATTTTTAATTTTCCAAAACAGGCCCAATGCTGCAACAGCACTAAATATAACAATCACGGCATCCAAAACATCATATATCATATGATAATAGAATATATCACAATATCTGTAAATAAATCAATACTGTTGAGGAATCCAGTTGGATCCCTCCAACCTATTTCCCTGCATCCACAGATGTTAGCACAATACCAATTCCGTTTCAAGACGAAATATCGCGGTACATGGGATTTATAAAATATTATCCGCTATTATGCGGCGCAATAGGGTCTCATCCGCTATATAATGCGGGAAAGTCAACTCCAAGTACATATATAATACCAATTCCACTTCAAGATGGAATATCGTGGTATATGTTTTTAATAAATAACATCCGCTTAATATACGGTGTATAGGGTCTATTTCAAAACAATAGATAATAATTTATCATTCAAGCATACTAGCGAGCAATTTTAAATCTAACTATTTAAAATTTAAATCGAAACAATTCGATTGAGTGAGAAGTTCTCACCTTGCTTCTAATAACAGTTGCGGTGTTTTATTTCGAATAAAATTAAACATGCGTTTATATTTACCCAAAATTATCACTAGCTCCAATCAACTCCAATCCATCTCCATCGCGTAGTATTTGCGAATACGAACCCGACGCAATTCGTTTCATCCAAAACGGACCTCGTTTGAAAAAGATATCGCATTACAAAGTTTGAATGAATTTATATATAATAATTTTACTAATTTCTTTTTATTTTTATAACCTCTGCAATCTGGGCCGTTCGTTTTACCAAGGGAAACCACGGCCGCTACTTGTTTTCTTCTCCATCGCATATAACCCAGGTGAATGCCGTGCGTTACAAACCCATAGCAGCCATCATCAAGGAATTATCGCGGCCACCACAACGACTTCTACCACGATCAAGCAACACCATTTGAACGACCATCACAAATCCTACCCACGACCAGAGCCACTTGAAGCTTGGTCATCCCTATATCTTGAAAAACGTGTGCGAACCGTGCACGTTTAATCTTGAATTGACGACGATCTACTCGCCTATATTCGATCACAGCCGTTGAATAGCTAGATCTCACCTAGCTCTACAAGTTTGTAGTTCGAGATTTCTTGATTTGGTTTACGGATTTGAAGAAATTTGAGGAGAAAGATGATGCTATTTCGGCCATCAATATCGAGGGTGGCGGCTGAAGAACCCTAGCTCAGGTTTGCTTGCAAATGTGAAAACCTAGGTCCTTTTATAGAAAATTTTCCAAACACTATTCATCTCGAAATTTTTCGAACTCCAAACGAAGCGTGCCGCCTGGCGTTTATAATGTTTTACCCCTATTTCGAACGCAATGGAATATATATCGGGAGCCAATTCGATCAAATTTGGAAGATAAATTTTCAAATCGACTATTTAAATTCAAAATTCACTCGAATTGATTTGTACGCGTTTTAGCTTGCCCCGGACAAACCGTAAGTCCGATTGACACGAAATTTGAAACCATACAATAATATAACATTACAGATCCGATGAAACTGGTTTCGTCAAAATCCGAGATTGTTTGAAAAATGGCTATTTTTACTCGTCAATGAATATTAAAATATTCAATTTTCACAAATTAACTTTTAATTCAATTTTAAAAGTTCTATAACATCATTCTAACTCCAATATGATTTAATACAGCTTTATAAATCAATTTTAATCACATTAACCCAATTTCCAATTATTTCAGTAATTTCAAATATTAAATTATCGGTTTAATTATCCAATTAAATCCTTATATTAAAAATAAAATTTATTCGACTTACAAATTTTACTTGTTAATATTTAAAACCAATTAAATATACGAATTTCAAATGACAGAAATTCTGGGTCGTTACAAACTTCCCCCTTAAAAGAATTTCGTCCTTGAAATTACCAAGTAAGAAAAAGCGTTGAAATCCATTAACTTTTCAAAACCATTTGTTCAAATTAAATTCCAAATTCATTTGAGTGTTTAACTTTTCCAAAATCCATAGTTAAACTTCTTACAATAACTTTACTAAGTTTTCAAATCATACTTAGTTATCTTTTCAAAATTTTCCAATTTTCTCAAAAATATTCTAACGCCTTAAATTTTCAGAAAAATTCGCCATAGTCTCCTTTGCGAGGCTCGATTCGAAAAAAATGGCAATATATATATCATAAATATACATCTCATCAAGTAATGAGGCATCCCGTAGGGAAAAAAGTGTAAAATTACGATATGTAATCCGAGATATGTACCTTATATATTATTAGCGAGCATATACGGCTAATATAGCGCGAAAGCGAGCTCCAAAAGCGAAGCAAGCGCAATTCGCACCTACTAAACACTCAACAAATAATGAGAAACATGCATATATGCAAGTAATGTCAATATACAACATATAACAACAACTATATGTGCCAATATAGCAAATGCAATCAAAAGCAATAAATTCAATCTTCAACCAACTAGCATTCACTCATATTCAATTTCAATTAGTTTGCATTCACTAATTTATATTCAAGTTTGTTCACTTCCAAGTCAAATTCAATTCTATTTAGATTTACTTACTTCCAATTTGAATTCAATGATTTATAGCTTTCATTTTCATTTATTCAATTTCATATGGATTTTTATTCACTCCATTAACAATCATCTAACAGCAATGTATATCCAACATTACCAAATTTCTTTACTTTGCTTACATTCATTCAATTTGGTTCATCACTTTTAATTAGCTTTAATGAATTAACACTTACATCCATTATTTCATATCAATTTATTTACACTCAATTGATTTACATTCAATTCATTCATTAATTCAATTTCTAATTCATTTAACAAATAAGGTTGAATTTTATTTATATAACTCAAGTTCACATCCATTTAATTCACTTTATTATTTTACTTCGATACCATAATCAACTTCATTTAACATCACTTAAGTTATATTCCATTTAAACATCATTTGTTCAACTTAACTTAAATTTCCAGTTATAAATCCAATTCAGATTCCAATTCCAAAGTAAATTCTATTTAACTTTACGAAAGTAAAATCTTTATTATTTCACATTATAAGTTCAAAACTCGTTTCACTTATATTCAACAATTACAACTTGGATTTTTAATTTCAAATTTGATTATCACAACCAAACTTCAATTTTCAATTTACTATGGTAGCAAATCCATCACACAGAAACTTGAAAATGATACTGATAATGCTGCAGTCATCACCCTTACTATTTCTCAGTAATAGTAGTGAATTCAGTGGTTTATATACTTTGAAAAAAAATTCTTTTTATTCATAAATCACATTTACAAATCTTTTACTTATATAATTTAACCATTTAACTTTTAATTTTGGAAAATAATTTCCAAAATAAACATGATTCAACGTTTTCAATTCATAGTTCAAATTCATTTTTTATTTACAACTCATATTAATAATATATTCATATAGTTTCACTTACTATACATAAGATTATTTCACATTTGTAAATCACATTAATTATAATTCCATACTTAATAATTCTTTGCTTATACAATTTATTATTTTACAATATGTTTCATTTAACTTATTCAAACATCTTTCAATTAACTTATATATTCTTACATTTCAACAACCAAACAATCAATTCATATACACTTTAATAATTCTGAAAAATTATTCCTTTATATATAAAATATAATGAAGGTAAAATTATTTCATTTACACAATTTAAAATGATACTATATCCGTTTATCTCGTTTAAGAGTTTAGAAACCCCTATTGAAACAGTTAGCTAGACTGCATCGACCAGAATCAATAAACAGCTCAATGGATAAGTCAACATAATACAAAACAATTTCATATTCACTAACAAATACGCACTCATAACTATGATTACACTCACACTCATTCTAGAGTACTGCTGACTCTATCTCCAATAAGTAATTACCAACAGAGCCAAGGTTGTCACTTAACCATATGCTCTGATACCAAATGTAATGGGTAGGGATTTTCGACTCCCGAAGGTCGACATTAATACGTCCACTGTATGAACTGCCGAGCAATCGAAGGCCAGAAAACCGTACCGTGGGTTAAAGAAGAGGTAGAAGATAGAAGAAGAAAGAAAGAAGAAGAAAACAGAAACAATAACAGAATCTCACAATCGCAGCGGAACAACATATAATAGATAAATGAATATCTTTAAAACAAAGAACTATATCAGTTATTACATTACATCACATTATCATTAATTTTATCAGAGTTTACAACAACAAATAGCGGAAAAAAATACTATATAGTAGTTGATACGCCGTGCCATCCAGCTTGCCTCCAGATCTCTACAGCAACTCCTGAATTCCAGAATGACCTGATAACCTAACTCTAGACTGCCAGTGTTAAAATTGGTGGGCACCCAGAGTTTAGGAAGGGAACAATAAACTCTAGGTCAGTCATAGGACTGGTGTGAGAACTTAAAACAGTTTATCTTTAAAAATAAACAAGGAAATATTTTTCTATTTGTTTTAAATAGATTCGCAATGCTTTTAGAAAATGAGACTACCATAAGGCCTCCCGCACGCACACACAATGCAAACGCAGAATCGGAGGAGATTTCTCCTTATGATAGTCAAACATGCTTGATAAGCAAATTTCTTTGATATTATTATTATAAGTGAAAAGTATAGGAAAACATTTCGAAAGTATATATAAATCTTAGCCAGCATAGGCATTCCGTACTTATGCCTACTATAGCTACCATCTAAACAGTGGTGACCACCATAAGTAAATGGCAGGTTCTGCAACTAAAACCATACAGGGTTTCATACTAGAGTTTGGATTTCCAACTAATGGTCAGGCCAAGGAACTTCCCATTGCCACATGGGTACGCCTATGGAAAGATGCCCCGAGAACCTAACCGGACCTCTGCCAACACAAGGCTGGGTTACCCCTAGCTGGGTAACTACTGACACGAATATGCCATCCCCCGGTCGTAACCGACCTAAATCTCGGGATTCACCAACGACCATAAAATAATAAGTTTGCAACAACAACATAGGTTAAGTATCAGGGCTCCATACCATAATACTACCTCTATCCAGAAGGAATGATATACACTAAGGGGGCGCTATCCCCTAATAATCTTGCTGCATCTCTCCTGTTTTTGACTATTTTCGGGGTGTGAGGTCCGACGAAGTCTCGTCCACAAAGCTACGCTTTTCATAAAAGCCACGCTTTGATCAACAAATGCTCAACAGCACTTCGTATGCCATATTACTTTTGGGAATGTATCACTAGTAACCATCAACTACATAAGCTCTGAGCTCGTACGTCTCAAACTGTGCAGTTAATGCGCTCGGTAGATTCAAAGCGGTGGAGGTGCAAAAAGTCATAGCGGGGATACAGCGAGGATATAGCGGGATATAGCAGATGGCTCTAAAATAGCATAAAAAACTCGTACTTATTGTTTTTACAAATATATAAATGGTATTTAAATGAAAATTTATCGTTCAATTGAATTATAAATAATACATAAATAATTTTAAATAAAAACATATGTGAATATACTTTAGATAAACGAAAAATTGTTATATAACATAATTGAATTTGGTAGAATATTAGAGTATTTTCATTTATGAAAATATATTAAAAATTAAATAAAATAAATTAGTTTCATAATTTTATAATGTATAAATTCAATTTTTTAATCCATTTTATTAAAAAAATATATAGCAGGAATAGCGGAATATAGTAGAAATAAGGGATATAGTGGAAATAGCGGAGATTAAAGCGGAAAGGCTATATTCTGGGGATATATGGAAAAATCCTAGCGGTAGAAATCTGCTATGAGATATAGTGGGGTTGTAGTGGAGTAATAGCGGGGCATTAACTACACAAGTCTCAGAGAAGGGTGTTAAGCTAAGAAAATAAATTCTCCGCCACCAACAAAAATATATTTGATAGAAACCAGCTTTACATCTCAAATTGTAATGTCAGACACACATCCATACAAGTCCATTCTGGGTTCGAACAGAACCGAAGGCACTTCCAAAAAAGCCCTTGCAATCCGGATATTCACTAATCATGACCGGACTTCCCATTACAAAGGGTGATAAAATCTCTATATCGAAGATCAGCCGATGCAGAGACATTCGACGGTAATCCTTCCGTTTTCGAAAATACCCGGTCTTCAACACCGGTCTTCAAATGCTATCCATTACGACATATGACTATTCGGAATGGGATTTATGACACAAAGGTCCTCTCCCGGTTAAACCGAATAATGAGCGCTTATTTTAAAAATAAGTGTAGCATTCAAATTCAAGCAAATCACACAAATACCCATTTAAAGGTAAATATTGACAGTCAGTTACTTAACTATCAAGGCCAACAACCAAATATCCAGCACCATAACAATAACTAGGCCCTTTTTATTAATCTCCATAAATTAATAACTTGCTAGATATTCACTTCAACTTATCTTTGAAAAGATATATTCTCTAAACCATTTCAATTTCATATTGGAAAAGCAATTCCAAATACTTGTTCATCCTCAGTTTATCTTTAAAAGATAAAAAACCCAAAACATTTCACTTCATATTGGAAAACATTTCCATACTTATTCAATAATAAGTAATTCACAAATCTATTTATTTTCAATACTTAGAAAATATTCAATATACTTAAAACACGATTAAGTATATTTTTGATTCTTTTAAGGAAAACGTTCTCTTTAAACACATTTATTTGAGACTAAACGAATGTTGTGTAAAACATCGTTACGACAACCCAAAATCACTAGTATAGGGATTCGAAATTTAGATAGATATATAAATCCCAATACTATACAAAAACATTTTCTTTCGAAAATCATTTACTATCACAACAGTGTTATAGTCCACCATTTCCTTATTTCTCGAAAACGTCTATTTCAACAATGAATGTTGAAATATATGGTTTCGACACTTAATACATTTTAAAACATCTTCAAATCGTTTTAATTCTATTTAAAAGATCAAATCCTAAAACATTTCATTAATAAATTATTCACTGTCCAAAATCGTGAATATACTTCGTTAACCAATTCAACATCTCTACACTTTTTATTTTAAAGGATTATCCACCGTCCAAAATCGTGAATATATCTCCTTAAATAAGCTATAAAAATTAACTTATCAAAATAAGTGGATTTCGGATTTATAAAACAACGTTTATAAATTCACATTTATGTATTTTATAAAAACTTCAACTTATAAAAGCACTTTATTAACAAATTCTATTTATATCTCATTTAAATGCCAAAATCCAATTTATAAGTTAATTTCTTATAGATCTTTTATTTTACAAAATCAATTTATTTTATAACTTCACAATTTATAAATCTATAAATTTCATTCACTTATGAAATCCGTTTATACTTCATTTTAACACTTATAAAAATTCGTTTTATAATTTCAATATTTTAATTTATAGATATCAATTTTATAAATCTTTTATATAAACCATTTATAATAATTTCAAAAATATCAATTTAACTATATTCCCCAAAAATCATAAATTTTATAACAATAAAATTATAACGTTTATTTAATTAAAATAAATCAATTTCAAAATTTAATAAAACGTATATTTTCAAAAATCACTTTAAAATCCTTTTAAATTTGAAAATCATCACTTAAACATTTTTAATTTTCCAAAATAGGCCCAATGCTGCAACAGCACTAAATATAACAATCACGGCATCCAAAACATCATATATCATATGATAATAGAATATATCACAATATCTGTAAATAAATCAATATTATTGAGGAATCCAATTGGATCCCTCCAACCTGTTTCCCTGCATCCACAGATGTTAGCACAATACCAATTCCGTTTCAAGACGGAATATCGCGGTACATGGGATTTATAAAATATTATCCCCTATTATGTGACGCAATAGGGTCTCATCCGCTATATAGTACGGGAAAATCAACTCCAAGTGCATATATAATACCAATTCCACTTCAAGGTGGAATATCGCGGTATATGTTTTTAATAAATAACATCCGCTTAATATACGGCGTATAGGGTCTATTTTAAAACAATAGATAATAATTTATCATTCAAGCATACTATCAAGCAATTTTAAATCTAACGATTTAAAATTTAAATCGAAACAATTCGATTGGGTGAGAAGTTCTCACCTTGCTTCCAATAACAGTTGCAGTGTTTTATTTCGAATAAAATTAAACGTACGTTTAATTTTACCCAAAATTATCACTAGCTCCAATCAACTCCAATCAATCTCCATCGCGTAGTATTCACGAATACGAACCCGACGCAATTTGTTTCGTCCAAAACGGACTATGAAAAAGATATCGCGTTACAAAATTTGAGTGAATTTATATATAATAATTTTACTAATTTCTTTTTATTCTTATAACCTCTGCAATCTGGGTCGTTCGTTTTACCAAGGGAAATCACGGCCGCTACTTGTTTTCTTCTCCATCGCGTATAACCCAGGTGAATGCCGTGCGTTACAAACCCATAGCCGCCATCATCAAGGAATTATCGCGGCCACCACAACGACTTCTACCACGATCAAGCAACGCCATTTGAACGACCATCACAAACCCTACCCACGGCCAAAGCGACTTGAAGCTCGGTCATCCCTATATCTCGAAAAACATGTGCGAACTGTGCACGTTTAAGCTTGAATTGACGACAATCTACTCGCCTATATTCGATCACAACCGTTGAATAGCTAGATCTCACCTAGCTCTACAAGTTTGTAGTTGGAGATTTCTTGAATTGGTTTATGGATTTGAAGAAATTGGAGGAGAAAGATGATGCAATTTCGGCCATTAATATCGAGGGTGGTGGCTGAAGAACCCTAGCTCGGGTTTGCTTGCAAATGTGAAAACCTAGGTCCTTTTATAGAAAATTTTCCACACACTATTCATCCCGAAATTTTTCGAACTCCAAACGAAGCATGCCGCCTGGCGTTTATAATGTTTTACCCTATTCCGAACGCAATGGAATATATATCAGGAGCCAATTTGATCAAATTTGGAAGATAAGTTTTCGAATCGACTATTTAAATTCAAAATTCACTCGAATCGATTTCTACGCGTTTTAGCTTACCCTGGACAAACCTTAAGTCCGATTAACACGAAATTTGAAACCATACAATAACATGACTTTACGGATCCGGTGAAATTGGTTTCGTCGAAATCCGAGACTGTTTGAAAAATGGCTATTTTTACTCGTCAATTAAATATTAAAATATCCAATTTTCACAAATTAACTTTTAATTCAATTTTAAAAGTTCTATAACATCATTCTAACTCCAATATGATTTAATACAGCTTTATAAACCAATTTTAATCACATTAAACCCAATTTTCAATTATTTCAGTAATTTCAAATATTAAATTATCGATTTAATTATCCAATTAAATCCTTATGTTCAAAATAAAATTTATTCGACTTACGAATTTTACTTGTTAATATTTAAAATCAATTAAATATACGAATTTCAAATGAAAGAAATTCTGGGTCGTTACAGTTCATATCGATCCATAATTGGTCCTTTCGGGGTGAAATTTATCAGTACATTCTTAAGGATGTAGGCAAGCTTCTGTGAAAATTTGGTGACATTTGGACTTGTAGATCTTGACTTATAATCAATGAAAGTTTGGATCTCCAATGTGCAAATGGGTTTGTCTCGATACGTGTTCGTATCACTCTGTTCGTATCCCTACTTGCACGTGCTGATCAGATGACGTGGCACTACATCTTAGGATCGATCCACTTTTCATGCCGAGTGATCGAGTCTTCCTCTTGAATGTGCCATGTTCGTATCCATCCAGTGTATCTCCATTTGTATCGCTTTTTATACCTCATTTCATATCAATCCTAAAGGCATATCTTATTGATTGTTTGATGACTAATTCGTATCGATACGAACTTACTTGTTTCGTATTGAAAACTCTGATGCTTTTACGTATCGATCACCTTGCCTGTCCTTTTTATTCACTTCTTTAGTAGTATGCTTCGTGCTGATAGATTAACTGATCAGTACGAATTAAGTTGGTATGGACATCGATACGAAATATAGGAGGATGTGTTCGATACAAACGTGGTCTATTGATGGATACAAAATGAAGCAGATATAATGGACACGAAAAGGAGTTGTTGCTTGATGGATACGAGGCGGATTTACTTGATAGGTTAATGAATACGATGACGCATGGATGCAAACGAGGTTTTCTGGGGGGGATGGATACAAAGTAAGGCTAGTGATGGATACGAACCACTATTCACATTGATGGATGCAAGTTGTACTTGTTTTCCTTGACTTGCAATGATCATATCTTGAGCATAAGTACTCCGATTGACTTAAAATTTTGAAACGTTGGCTTTCATAGCTCTGCTTGTCATACCATATCAATTGTAGCCCTATCCAGACTCGGAAATTTTTTACCTATGTCCATATTGAACCTGTGTGTAACCGATCTTTGGGACCAACTACCCTCTGTTTCCAGTTTAATTCTTAGTGTCACAGCCTTGCCAAAAGGCGGGATAACATTTGCCCTCTAAAGTACGTCTTGTGTGAACATGACGTGCTTTGAAATGTTGCAATCTTTAGTCTGAAATGTTTTGCCTGATTGTCTAAAAGATCGTTGTCTTCTCGTCAAAAGATGCAACCTTTGGATCATTTCTGGTAATATAAGTGATGATTGCGGGCTGCCAGATTACGCAGTGCATTGTTTTTAACTGAGTGTCGAGTGTTAGCAATCTATTGTTCACTATTGTAATTTTCACTAGATAAGCATTCAATTCCTATGAATTTTGAGAATTGAATGTTAGTCCATCATACATGCAATTAGCTATTTTCACCAGATAAGCAATCTATTGTTCACTATTGTAACTCATAAAAAATTATCTTCGTATTGATGGCGATCGATACGAATTAGCTGGCCTTTTAAAATATTTCATATTGATGGATATGAATTTCTATGAGTTTCAAAGCAATGGATATGAAGTTATCATTTCATATTGATAGGGTTCTAATTTTTTCGAACGGTTTAGATAAGTTCTTGCTAAATATCGATACTTTTATGGACATGAAAGGCTTTATCTCAGTTTAGCCATGGATGGATACGAAAGAGATTCTCGAACCGATGGCCAGTGGATACGAACAGGACATTTTGTATCAGTTATGGTGTAGATCTCTTCAATCAGTCAGTTTGTACTGGAAGACGAATCGACATCTGCCATCTATATATACACACACGTTTTTGTACATAAAAAAAAATTTACTTGTTCATTCTTCTGCCACCTTCGTATCGATAGGAAAGATCGAGAAATAGAAATTGCCTTAATCCCCAAATCAACACAATTCTTTAATCCCTTATAACTACATCTTAATTTAGGTAATTAGTCAACGAATTTGCGTTGAAAAATATTAGACTCGAAATTCAACTCCATTCCATTCGTATTCATGGCCGAGTTTGGCAAAGAGGAGGCCGAAGATGGTTGGAGTAAGGTCGAGGAAGGAGGAGATGGTTTCTGCGTTGCTCAAGTTGACTGGAGAAGATGAAGTGTAGATGGATACGCAGCCACTCGTATCGATCATGGATCAAGTGATACAATTTGTATCGCCCTGGATACAGTAGAACTTTATATCAAATGAATGAAGCATTTCGAATTGGTGTAAAATTACCTTTGCATCGTATCGATCATTGGACCCTGGATTTCATATCGATCGCAACGACTTTCTTGTGATCGACATGCAGCATCGTTCCACAATCGATATGAATCATCGCTTCCTTTGATGGATACGAACTATGCTCTTGGTGATCGATATGAATGGTGTTTCTGGTGATCGATCCAAGTCCAAACTTTGATGGATATGAAATCTCTACACACTCGAACATTTGACTCCGACGAGCTTCTGCCCTGCATAACTGGACTTAGTTGTTTCACCGCATATTTGACTGCCTTTCGAAGTTCGTCGATGGAACTGTAACTGAACTAAATTTAACGATTTTAAGTTGGATCAGTTTCCAAAGTATGAATGGCACGGTTGTGACGGTCAACGATGATGGTCATTCCGATTAAATTTTGAAGTCTTATCGTTTGAACACTTTGTTAATCTCTGTAGAATTTTCTTAAGTAACTCACAATACCGCACTTCATAACACATTCATGCATTTCACACTGGGAAACACACGGGATTATTATCACCTAATGATGATTTTTTATGAGTTGATTAGCTATGGAACCCGGGAGTTCACAGCAACAGGAGGCTCAAAGTCCACCTCCTTTGATAATAGAGATGCCAGTCATTGCGGCCGAAGTCATAAGTCCTGCTCCGGACGAGTTACTAAGAGCAACCACCATTAGGAACCTATAAGATTCTGTGTCATTCAATGTTTCCGAAGATATGGTGGGGAGAATTTGTTTGAGTCATGACCTATTGCTGAATGATGTTCTGCTACCAGGGCCGAACAACAGGTCACATACCCCTCCGGAAGGGTACACCGCTTTTAATCGATTTCCCTGCACAGCCGGGATGCTCCCACCATTCAATCAGTATATCTGAAAGGTGTTATCTTATTTAGGGATTGCCCCATCACAATTGTATCCGAACGGGTATGCTCTTTTTAACATCCTATTCATCATCTTCATGGAGCACCTTTTTCGGCCCTCAACTCCAGAGGAAGTCAGATTCTTGTTCAATGTAAAGAGTCGCAAAGATAATCCCCTCTTTCACATTTTTAGAGGGAGCCAGAAACTGTCAAATTGTGATTGGAACTTGGACCAAACTTATCAACTTCAAAACCGAGTGGTTCCATGTTTGGTGCCCGCTAGGATTCGCTGGACGATGGCTAGTTAGACGTAAGTGCCGCAATTTCTCTAGCGACTAATGGGATATTTGTAATCAATGCTATTTCTAATATTTTCTTTCTTTTACAGCTTCAATTCCACGACTTGAAGGTGCTCAATTTAAGGAAATAGTGTGAATTCTTCAAGAGGTGTCGGAAGAGATTAGAGTGATCGAGGCGATGCTCATGGATGAAAATCTAAGGGCTATTGGGATGATTGACAAAGACCAGAGCATAGGGCTTGAAGGATCTCTTAGGGAAGCTCCGGCAAGATGGGATAGGCGTAGGGCACCCAGGATTGTAATTGCTGAGCAAGGCGGTGAATAGGATATGCTTACTGAAGACGAACCTGTAGCCAGGCCCTCAGATAGACCTTAGCATTCAGAGGAAAAAGAAAAGGCAAGGCGGTAGCTCATAAGCTTCCCAAGTCTATGAGATGGAAATCTATCATCGTGTCCCTGCCAGCTACTGGTGTTATAATCTCGGAGGCTCCTTCCTCACACATGGAGAATCCCTTCGAAGGACTTGCAGACATTTCAATTCCGAACTGTGTGTCGCTCCAATAATATACCGGATTGGAAGGGCTTCAGAGCGCTTTAGATCTAGGCGAGTCAATTCCTTCGAGTATGGCCGACCAATTGGTCAGGGGGTTTGCACATGCATACACACACCTCATGGCACCACATAATTCTAATCACAAGCAATTTATCTCTGGGAAATACTAGCTCTGATTTTCTTTTTATTTTACAAGCACGATGTCAAAGCGAGGATCTATGCTTGGAAGCCTCTGTTCTACACGCCATTCATCTAGTTCATATACCGAGTCTTGCAGACATGAGGCCGATAGAGACTGTGATCGCTACTTCTCTAGTCAAGAGAGGGAAAGAGATAGAGAGAAGGAGGAGTACAGGCGCCGTTCTCGGTCACGCTCTCCGCCACCTAGGGGTCCAACACTACCTTCCGGTTCTAGCAAACAAACTCATGAGTCTTCGCATCAAATACCACCTTTCTATGCACCAAGGCCTGACCAACAGTGTCAAAGGAACGAAACCAAAACTCCCATTACTACTGAACAAGCTATCACAGAGCCCATCGAGGAAGGGGCGATCGCTTGACTGAAAAAAGATTTTCCAAATATCTTCTTTGACGGCTTCAACTTCCCCCTCACTTAGAGCGAATTTCCATCGAGGCAGAACAGACGATGCATGACTATATACATGATGTTTACGGCTAGTATCAGGAATGGATGAAAACCATGGATAATGTACCAACGGTAGCCTTTAAGCGGCGAAGATAATCAAGAAATTAAGGACTGATCTCGCTCAGAAGGACCGCATAATCTAGGTGCTTAATGATGAAAAAGAGTCCGTGAGAAATTTAGAAATGGGGGCCAATAAAAGAGTCGATAATGAAACCAAAAGGATGGAGGAGATGAGGCTAACATACTTAGCCTTGGTTGAGGAAATGGACATTGGACCACCATGGTTATGGCCGAAAGAGATGGTGCGCTTAAAGAGCTTAAGAAGCTTAAAGCGAAACTTGATGGAGTTGTCAAAGAGAAAGACGATGCAAATAAACCCGCCCAGGATGCATGCGAGCATGCTGTGATGCTCAGGGATGAGAGGGATGTGGTAACGCCTAAGGTTCAGGAAGCCGAAGCCAGGGTTGAGAGTGAAGTGAGAGCGGCAGAAACCAGGTTGGATGTTGACATCGAAGATCTTCTTATTACATATAATGCCAATGTTCTGAAGAATCGAAATCTGAACTGGATCGAAAACTATCCATCACATTTATACAATGCATGGTGTCGCTTGGTTGATGCTGAAAAAGCAGAGCATTACGATGTATCCATCGATGAGTTTGAATTACAGAATCGGGTGTTGAACGAAGATGAAAGAAGAGTTCTCCACGATGTCACTATCACATTTGAGAAAGAGACACTTAGTACTTAGCTTTCGGAGGCTGGAGAGGGTTCTGGCATCGAGCATCATGATGCGGGCTCCGAAATTCCTATGCCAACCCTGCCCGAATCTATTCCTGCGGTTGATCCTCAATCTATGCCCGCATACAATCCTGATCAACTGAAGTTGTCTCCAGCTCGTGAGAATGTTACTAAAGCTGCTCCGGCTCCATATGCATGCCATTCTGAGGAAGGTATTCCGAATAATTCTTGCATTTATTCAAAGTCGAAAGCGTTGCTTGAAGTAGCCACTAACACCTTTTCTCTTATCTGTATTTAGTAATAGGAGCTGCATCAACCGTGCCCCTTGCAATTCACGAGTGGCATCACGAGCATGAGGTCCTTATAACATAGGTGACCACAACAACAGCCGTTGCACCAACCGATGGAGCACATGGGAGAACTTTTACTTTTTGATGAGCAGATGACTTGCCATTTGTCATGGGCGGAGGTGCACCCGTGGTCAGCTCCCCGGGCCTAAATGCCAACATCCCCATGGACGCCCAAAAACTTCATGAAGAAGAGGTAATAGCTAGGATCAATGTCGAGATGTAAGTGGCCGGTGAGCCAGCAGTATTGGAGGTGGGATAGCGGGTACTGGTCCAGCCCCTCTATAAATGATTTCTCCAAGAGGCGTGGTTGTCGACACTGGTGTGCCTCCCTCAGCTCCTAACATCGGGAGTGTTCCTATCCCTTCGACTCCACATTCCAAAAGTATATCAATCTCTGTGAGTTCGTAGGAAGAGGTCACCATAATCCCCCGGTTGGAGATCAACCTTCAAAAGGCAAAGTTCGAAGAGGAACCCGAGGGGTAGCTCCAGCGGGTCAACGTCGAAGAAGACGAAGATGAAGAAAACAAGAGAATAGACATGTCTTCTTGCCTCATTTTTGATAGGCATATAGGAGTTTCCTTTTTTTTCCTGTAGGCACGTATAAATGCGGGTTCGGCCCCTGCTAGTAGGATTTTGTGGAATACTTTTGTACTTATCCTTCTTTTCCAAAGAATAGTTGAAATAAAGTTCATTTTGTCTTTAGCACAGGTTTGCGCTTATTTGCTTTAGTATTTCAGCGTTCGAACTTCCATTCAATGTACTTGTGAAATTTTAGTCTTTGAATCGGACCTGAGTTTAGTTGTTAAGTCCTGAAGCCACGGTTTTTGGTCACGACCGAACGTTAAGTCAAGTTCCAATACTACACTGTCCTGATCAGTAGCTGGTACTTGAGTTTTTCCTCCAGTCCCAGGGATAATTTGAAAAGACCGGTCGGTAGTTGCTTTTCCCCTTTAATATATTGAACTTAACTTTGTTGAAACGAGGATGAAACAAGACGAGTTCAGGTGGTCGAATCACACTCGCTCATCCACTGACGATTGCATCCACACTTTGGGGATTGTACTTGTACATCGACGGTCGGTCACGCCTGCTTAAGTTTTAGAGTTATGTCTATGCTCCGAGGACATAAGTTATTTTATGGGCGGTCAATCACACCCATTTATTATTTAGAATTTCATCCACACTTTGGGGACTTAAGTTATTTTACAGGCAGTCAATCACACCCAATTTGTATTTATACTCCGGCTCGCACTCAGAGGACTCGGAGTTATTTCACGGGTGGTCGTTTCATACTCAGTTTGTATTTATACTCGAGTTCACACTCTGGGAATTTAGAGTTAGCCAATGGGTGGTTGGTAACACCCATTTTGATGCTTATACTCCAGTTCACACTCTGAGAATCTAAAGTCGATTGGTTGATCTGTTACGATTTTTAGGATTTCGTTCGCACTCCGGGAATGATAGAAGTATCAAGATCATGGATGGTCGGATCACATCCACCTTGAGTTAACAAGCAAGGTCGTTAGATGGATGGATCCATCCTCCTTGGACTTGGTTTAAATACGGGTGAAGTCATTAGGTGGATGGATCCACCCTCTTCGAGCCCGCATTCGTAAATTTATACTACAGCTTGCACTCTGGGAGCTGTAGTTAGTTAGAGGATTGTCATGTATCAATCTTTTTTTGGCTCCAATGTGATAGCTTTCCCCCGAGCTAGGATTTCACTTACCAAGTGACTGGTTGTATCACAGTCACTCTATATTTTAATAAGTCCCAGCGTAGGATGGAACTTAGCTCTCCATGCATTGTGATGGTCGCATGATGCATTTCAAAAATCACTGCTCTGGCTTGAAGAGATTGCATTTATTGCTAAAATAAGAAATTATGGCAAATTCAGTTACCATATTACAATTTCAAATTTCGAAATGTATAAACAAATTATAAATGAAAAGCAATCTGAACGAATAAATAAAGCCTATTATGTGTAGTAGTGATGAAGACTCTCGTTGTTCCAGGCTCTCGAAAAAGTGAGACCATCAATGGTCGATAATTTAAATGTGTCATCTCCGAGTATTCGTTCAATAACATATGGCCCTTCCCACGTTGGTTTCATATGTGAAGGAACTGGGTAAATTCTCTTAAGGACAAGATCGCCGAATTCAAAAGTTCAGGGTCGGACCTAGCCATTGCACAATTAGGCGACTCGACTTCAGTATGTGGCTGCCCTCAAATCAGCCTCTTCTCGCTTCTCTTCCAATAAGTCCAGAGATTCGATAAGTAATATAGCATTTGTCCTCGGATCATAATATGTAACACAATGAGAAGATACTTCCATCTCTACTGGAATAACGGCTTCTAAACCGTAGGAAAGCGAAAATGGAGTGTGGCCGGTCGCAGACTAATGGGTTGTTCGATATCCATAGGAAGTTCGTCGATCCATTTTTCCCCGGCCTTTCCCAGACATTTCTTCAGAATGGACTTTATAACTTTATTAACAGCTTTAACCTGTCCATTCGCTTGAGGGTGTGTGACTGCAAAGAACTTCTTATGGATGTGGAATCGTGGATAGAAATTCTTAAATTCGACACTGTCGAATTGGGCTCCATTGTTAGTGATGACAGTTTATAGGAGACCAAATTGATAGATAATATTGCATACAACAAAGTGGATCACTTTCTTCGTTGTTATAGTAGCAAAGGGCACAGATTCTGCCCATTTGGTAAAGTAATCAACTGTAATGATGGCGTACTTTGAACCATCTTTAGCTAGAGGTAGAGAACAATGGTGTCGATGCCCCATACTCCGAAGAGCCAGGGACTGACCATTTGAGTTATTTCGGTGGGCGAGGACCTTAGAATCCAAGCATGTTTTTGACATCTGTCGCACTTGCTGGCGTAATTCGATGTGTCACGATTTATAGTCAACCAATAGTATCCATACCGGCGCACTTTCTTGACAAGAGCTTTCCCCCCAGTGTGATCGCCACATTCTCCTTCATGTGCATCATGCAATACTCATTTGATTTCATCGTAAGTGATACGCCGAAATAAAGGAACAGAGTATCCTCTTCTATACATGACTCCATTTTGAATGGTGAACCGCGATACTTTTCAAAGAACTTGTCTTTTTTCACGCCCGCGCTCTGGTAGAGTCCCATGATCGAGGTAGTTTTTGAATGGAGTCATCCATGACTCCTTATCACGTATGACTTTAAGCACCCAGTCGGTTTCCATTTAATCAATACTCAGGGAAGATAATGTTTCAATGTGAACGAGTCCCATTTGTTGTGCCTCATCGGTACTAGCTAACTTTGCGAAGGAATCGGCCTTTTGATTGTATTCTCGGGGTATGCGATAGATGACATAATGATCGAATTGATTCAATATTTCCTGGACTCGAGCGAGATAAGTAGCCAGTCTTCGGTCCTTAGCCTGATATTCCCCAAGAACTTAACACACGACCGGTTGTGAATTGCAGTAAATCTCGATAGCAATGATCCTTAATCACTGACAAGCCTTAGTCCAGTGATCGGGGCTTCGTATTCGGCCTCGTTGTTAGTCGTGCGAAAATCAAACTTTAAAGCTAGCATATGGATCGGCCTTCAGGAGTTTCAAGTACAACCCCAACACTTGAGCAGCGGTTATTCGATGCACCATCAGTATGTAGCTTTCAGACATACTTAGGAGGTTCACTAGTTTCGGCAAGTCCCTCGAGACAGTAAAGTCAACGATAAAGTCTGCCAAGACTTGTCCTTGAATAGCTCGCCTTGGTTTGTAAGTGACCTCTAACTAAATCAGTCGATATTCCATTTGAGTAATCTACCAAACGTCTTAGGCCGGATAAGGATCTGTTGTAATGGCTGGTCGGTGTAAACAGTGATAGGATGAGCCTGAAAATATGGACGGAGCTTTCTCGAGGCAATGACAAGACAATAAGCCAACTTTTCCAGCTTTGTACAATTTCTCTTTGGCTCGGTTAGTCGTTTACTAATGTAATAAACTGTCCATTGTATTCGGTCCTCCTCCCGAATTCAGGCAGCACCGATTGCTTTTTTGACACCGCCAAGTAGATGTACAGTCTCTTGTGATCAGCAGGCTTTGCCAGAATGGGGAATGTGGACAGATGTTGAACCAGTGCTCGGAATGTTCCCTCACACTGTAGTCCATTCAAAGTTCTGTTTCCTTTTTATGATCAGATCGAAGAAGGGAATGCATTTGTTGGTGGATTTTGAAATGAATCTGTTTAGTGCTGCTACCTTCCCGTTGAGGCTGTGAACTTGCTTTATAGTCCTTGGAGTCTTAAGATTTTTAATTGCCCAGATTTTCTTAGGATTAGCTTCGATTCCCTGACCATGACGATGAATACAAGGAATTTTTTAGACGCGGCCACAAGTGGAATTTCAATGGGTTGAGTTTCATTCTGTACTCTTGGAGGATGTTGAACATTGTTTCCAGTTCATTAATATGATGGAGAATTGTGACTTTACAAGCATGCCGTCCACATATACCTCCATGGTCATTCCGATCTGGCTAGCGAACATTCAGCTGACGAATCTCCGATAAGTTGCCTCGGCATTCTTAAGTCCAAACGACATCAATTTATGACAATAGAGTCCCCAATCGATGACAAAGATGGTATGCTCCTGATCAGGCGGATGCATCAGTATCTGATTGTAGCCAGAATATGCGTCCATGAAGGATAAGAGTTCATGTTCGGTCGTTGGTTCTATGAGCTGATCAATCCGAGGGAGTGGAAAACTGTCTTTAGGGCAAGCATTATTTAACTCTGAGTAGTCAACACAAGTTCTCCACTTTCCATTAGGTTTCCTGAAAAGTACAGGGTTGGACACTCATTTGGATATAACGCACCTCGGATGACCTGAGTTTATCCATCTCTTCCTTAAGGGCAGCAGATCTCTCTGGACCCATACCACGCCTTTTTTGCTTGATCGGGACATGCTGCGGGTCAAGATTCAATATGTGGCTAGCGATGTCCAGCCAGATCCCACATATGTCGGAGTGCGTCTAGGCAAACACGTCAGGGTTTGCCCAAAGAAATTCAACCAATTCCTCTTTCATCTGTTTGCTTAGCTAAGATCCAATCTTTACCATTTTACAATCGTCATCACTATCGATGGAAACATCGATCGTCAACTGCCGAAGAAGCCTGACTGTCTTTGATTTCATCCTTTCTTTCAGTATCTCTTGGGTCAAGATCTGTTGGGAATTGGTTATGGTGCCCGGGAATTTGCTTAGGCATTAACTATCAATTATCAGCAAAGTGGACGCAGAGTGATTCTTCTAACCCTTTCCCTTCTCTTTTTGTTGCGCCTCTCGCAACTCATCAACATAACAGGCATGTCCAATGGCCTGGTCTCCCTGAATGACTCCGACTTTATTGTCGGTAGGAATTTTAAAGTTAGACAACATGGGGCAATACCGGCCCTGAACTCACTTATGGCCAGTTGGCCCAAGAAAGCATTGCATTGTGAATTAATATCCAATACAATAAATTGCAATATCCGGACTCTCTAGCGCTCCTCAACTCCCAATTCCACTGGTACCTCCACCATCCTAGTGGATATAGTCGCACTGACATCGAAGTCATGAATATGAGACTGACAAGGCTTCAAATCTTTCACTTCTATTTTCATTTTATCATAGGCTCACTTAAATAATATGTTCACTGAACTTCCACAATCTACTAAGATCCTCTTTATCCAAGCAGGACCTATCTGAGTTGAAATGACCAATGGATCAATGGTTAGAGCTTCGACTCTATATGCATCCCTGTCTCAAAATACGATGTCGCCTGTCATCGTATTCTGCTGTTTGGCCGGAGCCCCATCTTCTAGATTACTGCAACATTCAAAGCCTGCATGCCTAATAGAGCGGGGGTACGACTCCATTTCCCTCCAGCTCTGATCCACTGGATGTGGACCACCATTAACAGTGTTAATCACTGGCCTCCCGTCGGTACAAGCAGGTTCCTCCGGTCTCACCTGATTTTGTAATTGATTTCGATTTGAAGGGCCCGCACCTCCAGCCTGCAGTGCCCAAATGAACTGTTCCAACTTTCTTTCTCGAATCAACTTCTCGATGATATCCTTTAGATGACGACATTCGTTCATGTTGTGGCCATAACTATCATGAAATCTACAATACTTCTCAACTTGAATCTATTTCTCTTATGATTGCTACGGAATAGGTTTCTTATATTGGATAGTATTACAAGTTTGCAAGTACACATTTTCCAAAGACGTATTTAAAGGAGTATATGTGTCAAACATGGGAGCTCTACATCGCGGTCCATGATTCTAATCTCGCTTCCTACCCTGATTTTCATCGCCTTTGCGCCGATTCTGCTTATTCTGTACGTTTAACTGCACCTTTTCAGAACTCTCCCCGGTTTGTTTTACAAAGACATTGCTTTGGATGCCTTCCACACCGAGCCTCGCGTCATCCTTTTTCCTAGACTGTTTCTCATCCTCCCTTCTCAAGAACTAAGTTGCCTTAGAATAGAAACGGTCCAATGACATAAGGGTTTTTTGGCTAACCAGTTGCCAAATTCAGAATCAAGATCGATTCCCTTAGTCGGCACCATTAAAATGCAATTATCATTAGGGTTACTAATCTCAGTGCATGTAGCGTGGAAGCTCTCTAGGTAAAGTCGGTGTGTCTCTACGGGGGCTTGAGTGACACTGGACAAGGTATTAACATCTTTTGGTCTTGTGACATGCATCTGAAACAGTTTGACAAACTTCTTAGCAAACTAGTCAAAACATGAAATTGATCGGGGTGGTAAGCGAGTAAACCACGTAGTTGCGATCCCTCTAAGGAAATTTGGAAACTTCGATATTTGACTGCATCATCAACACGCATGACATTCATTAACCATTCATACTCTAAAATGTGTTGGTTAGGATTAGAGCTCCCTTTGTAAACAGGTAGAGTTGTCATTCAAAATTGTCGAGGCGGTTCAACGTAGACGATGTCGTCGGTGAAAGGGGTATGACACCGAGAGATTCCCCAGTTATCATTAATGAAGCCATGGCTTTCACGGATCATCTGACGAATCATTGTTTGGATGTCCGATATTTGGACATTCTGGGCATGCCGAGTCAAAGTGTGGTCAGGTTGCACAATGCGAGGATGGGCCGGGCACGGTCAATGATCCATACCTCGCCTCCTTGGCTCTAGATCTTCGAGAATATATGGTTTAGGAGAATAATCACGTTGGAGAAGGTTCGGATCTGTTTGATTTCGAGCATCAGTTCCTAACTCGGTAGCAGCGACATCAGCACGGTTGCCAATAGTGTGATAAGGAACCGTCCCTCCTTGGGAGGAGGATCGGTCTGGTGGTTGGTTGATGGACCAACTCTTGGTTGCCCAAGATTTAAAGCGCGCTGATGTCCGGTAGCCTATGTATAGCTTCAATCCAGCCGTGGGCTTGCGGATCTGTAATTGTAGTCAGAAGAAGCTAAACTTTCAGCGGATGAATATGAAGCCTGATCCCTTTTGGATTTCCTTTATCTTTCATGGTTTAGCCGGTTGGTTAATTCCGCGTTGGCATAGAGTTGCTAAGTAAGCTACTGGCGGCTTTGAGTCAGCTCTTGCATCAGAAGTTAGAACTCCTCCCTAGTGACAGGGCCTTGCGGATCCGAGGGTCCAGCGGTATTCTAGTCTATAGGAGGAAGTTGTGCGAGGTTCTTCCTATCCCGTCCTTCTGGATCTACAGTTGTTGAGGTAGTCCTGGTAGCAACCGTGGTGAATGGTGAAATTCTCTCCTAGACTTGGTGCAAATCTGAATAGGATGGAAGAACTTCTAGGCTTGAAATCTGGATCTCCTCCTTCAATCCAATATCGGTAGTAGATCTAATGAGCAGGAGAAAAACTAGGTTTTCTCAGTGAAAGTACCAAAGTGTTTGTACCGAATTTGGGCACAACATTCTTCGGATGTGTTTGAAGAGATAAAATGAAGAAGATAAATATAAAATGAGGCAAATCTAACATACACACCAATCAACAAGTAAGAAAATGCACAGAAACACACAAATTTAGAAAGGTTCGGTGTATTTCCTACATTCACTATGAAATGGATGATGTTTATCGAGTTTGACTCACTGATTACAAGAGGTTACAACAGTAAAATCAATGTACGAAAGCAATTTTGGCAGAGTATTAGCGTAGAGAAGCAAAAAGTCCATTTTCTGTAGGTTCAGGGTCATTATTTATAGATGTAGACAGCAAATATCTCGCCCAGATCTCGAAAGACTTGTTCTCTCACGTAAGGTAAGCCCACAGGATCGAGTTCGAGTGATTTTGGCTCGATCTGGGAGCGATATGAATTGGGTTCGTACCGATCCATAATTGATCCTTTCAGGCAAAAATTTATTAGGTACATTCTTGTGGTTATAGGCAAGCTCCTGTGAAAATTTGGTGATATTTGGACTTGTAGATCTCGAGTTATGATCGATGCAAGTTTGGATCTTCAATGTGCAAACGGGTTCGTCTCGATACGTGTTCGAATTGCTCTGTTCGTATCCCTAATTGCATGTGCTGACCAGATGACGTGACACTATATCTTAGGATCGATTCACTTTTCATGCCGAGTGATCGAGTCTTCCTCTTGAATGCGCCCTGTTCATATCCATCCAATTTATCTCCATTCGTATCGCTTTTTATACCTTATTTCAAAATAATCATAAAGCCATATCGTGTCGATTGTTTAATGACTAATTCGTATCTATACGAACTTACTTGTTTCGTATTGACAACTTTGATGCTTTTTTGTATCGATCACCTTGCGTATCCTTCATATCGACTTCTTTAATAGTATATTTCGTACTGATAGATTAACTGATTGATATGAATCAAGTTGATATGGGCATCGATACAAAATATGGAAGGATTTGTTCGATACGAAACGTGGTTTGTTGATGGATACGAAATTAAGTAGATATGATGGACACGAAATGGAGTTGTTGCTTGATGGATACGAGGTGGAGTTACTTGATGGGTTGAGGGATATGATGTCGCATGGATGCGAATGAGGTTTTCTGGGGGATGGATACGAAGTGAAGCTAGTAATGGATATGAACCACTTTTCACATTGATGGATACGAACTGTAATTATTTTCCTTGACTTGCCACGATTATATCTTGAGCGTACGAACTCCGATTGACTTGAAATTTTGGAACGTTGCCTTTCATAGCTCTACTTGTCATACCATATCGATTGTAGCTCGATCCAAACTTGGAAAAAATTTACCGGTATCCATATTGAACATGTGTATAACCGATCTTTGGGACAAACTGCCCTCAGTTTCTAGTTTAGTTCTCGGTGTCACGGCCTTGCCAAAAGGCGGGATAACAATTATTGCCTCACCTCTATGCTCTGGAAAATTCTATAATAGCATTATTCAGAAGTATGAAAACACATATATGAAATTATAGGAAAAAGTAAAACTAGAATATGGGAAAATAACATTGTAAAATAAATATCGTGAAGTAAATTGACTTAATGCAATATCCCTTCCTATAAAAGTTTTTTTTCAGCATGTGTTAATGAGTAAGCATATCTTGAAATTTTTATGTTTTTTATTGATCATTAGTAGTATAAAAATAAAATTATATTTAAATCCTATAAGTCAGATGTAATGTAGATGATTTTAATTGTATGCATGCCACTATTCAATACACCTAGGATTATTTTGTTTGTCAAATCATCATGATTTACATTATATACTTGATATTTCAATTTATAAGCCTGAGTTAAATATAGGTTGGACTAAAAAATATAATGGCGCTAAAACACTTGGATGTATATTAAGCATAATGGGTTCAGTTTTACTGCATTTCTACCAGTTCATATAAAATTTACTGATGCGTATTTATTCCAGATATACTGTTCAATCAATATATTGGTAAACTCGGTTAATTACACTATAATTTCTAGCAAAAATTATATAAGCACCAATTGTATCAATCTCCAAAAACAACTGTATCAAATACAGTTATATTGTAGCAATATATAACGTTTTAAGCCTCGATTCTTGGAAAAAAACCCATGTATTTTTAGTTACTCTTTAACTATAGATTATCAACTAAATTTTATAGTGAAATTCATTAGATGGAAACAAATCTTAACCACGGTTTGATTTGGATAAAACTTATATATTGTTATCTATTCCGAGATTATTCATTTTGGAATTGCTTATGCTAATATATGTTATCTAAAGTTGACGTATTCAGACATTGACATATTAATCAATCAACATAAACAAGTTGAGGTTTGAACTATTTAATAAAAAATAGTTAATGAAAGTAGTAAATAAGTTACCTGATTGGAATGTCTCCAATCAAAGCATGAATCACTCAACAATTAGGGAAAGATGATACCAAACTATATTTTCTTCAACCATGCACAGATCAGTTCGAACTCAATGAACGAAAAAATGAGGAAAAGCTGTTGGTTGTTTCAGGGTAGGATTAACAACAAGAAAAAGATGTTGGGGATGCGGATTAAGGATCTTAAGGCAGAAATAACACTAGAGAGGGGATGGACTTTTTGAATACAAATTGATCCTATAACTCTGAATAGCACTTTGATCTTTAGTAGAATGATGGAGAATCAAATAGAGAGAGTATCTAAATGATTTCCTATTGAGAATTTGGAAGAATGATGGCACGATCTTGAAAATATGAAGTTTTATGGATATGGAATGGTGGAGAAGAAAGAGTGAAGAAAATAAGAAAATTAGTTGTTAAAAAATTCGTTTTGGAAGCCTTTATATAGATGCACAACAGTCATAACCATTGGCGAAAGGTTTTTGAACGAATGGACACTTCTTTTGAAATTTGAATTTTGAATCCAACTTTCACCATGTCGACATGGGGTATCCCCATATGTCGACATCCCTCAGTTCAAAATTGTAGAGATGTTGTTTTGTAAAAGCATTTGAATTTAAAACAAGTTGAAACTTCTCTGAAGCAAAATAAAGTGTTTAAACAATATTTTGAGATAGAGAATGAACATAAAACATTATTTTAAATATATATATATATATATAATTGATATAGACCGTCAATTATATAAGTAATATTTAAAATCAGAATAAGTTTTGATGTTTTAAAAATAGAAGTTTTTAAAATCAGAATGGAGGAATATTTCAAGGCTAAAACAAAGTTTGAAAACATTTTTGAAAACATGATTTTGAAAGCTAAAACATTTTGAAAAACAGATTTAAAAACATTTTGAAAAATCTATTCAAACTGAAATTGCAAGAACCTTCCTACATAGCTCCTCCATAGGACTCGAGAACTTGTACAAAGTAGTTTAAATGATTTTGATTTTCGTGGGTTTGTTAGCCACTTGTCGTAGGTTTGTAAGCTACTTGTCGTGGGTTTGTAAGCCACTGGTTTCGATAGAAATTAGGTTCCATCCCAAAAGAAAATTGGAAGAAAGATGAGAGTGCTATTATGAAGTTTTAACAAAATACTAGACACTTATCTTGAGATCTTGAAATCTTGATTCTCTAGAGTCTTGAATCTTGAATCTCTAATCTTCATCTTGATGCTTGAGTCTTTATACTGATCAGTCTTCGATAATACCTGCATACACTTCCTATATATATATATATATATAGAAATGTTAGTATATATTTTATAAAGTAAAGTATAATAACTATATAAGGTTGTTGTCATCAAAACATCATCAACTCAGTTCCTAACAAAAGAAAGAAATGTAGAATACAATAGCCTATGGTTTTTGTTTGATGATAATAATTAAATATATATATATATACATATATATTTGTTTAAACGTATTTTTTATTGTACTAATTCATATTTCCACATATTTAAATAAATATTTGTTGAGTAAAATAAATAACACGGAATTCATATTCAAACAAATATTTTATTACAAATTCGAATAGTACAAATTTAAGCTCTCACTATACATTTACACATTGTCATTACCATACAATTTCAATTACAACACGGTTTTCACTATACAATTTTTACTACATTTTCACCTCACTACATTCACTCATCACTCATATTTGATCTTCAACTCTATTCCAGCATGTATGCGCATCAGAATTATCTAAAAAATAAACACCGACGCAGTGAAATTGAAAAAGAAATATTTTTGCAGTGTACAATGAAGTGTGCATTTGAAAATATCATTTGTCTCAGTTATTTGGGTTGTTTGTCATCATTTTCTTTTTAAATTCATCATACACAAACAACTTGTGACAGCACAATGTATCATTGTCCATGCCACAGGGTCGTGCACACCGATATACACTTGCTTGTTAAAATCGCAGGGATAGGTGAGCACAAGGTCAAACCCAAGCATAAGCAGGATTCAACTCAGGTGCAATACTAAAATAGAAATAGAATGGTCAAGTAAGAGTTTCAATGAACAAGTCATCATCAACATGAAACACAAGCCAGTGTAATTAAAATGAAGAACACACAAATTCATATGCAAACTTCAACATGTACACACATGAGCACAAACTTATGTGTGAAGCCATGAATACACAATGCAGACTTCAATAAACACAAACACTCACAACATCAAAAGCAACCAGGACCATAACGACACAACAATGTTTCATGTTGAAAACAATGCATATCACAAGTCTAGACTGCAAAATGTACAAGGCAACAAAACATCGAATGAAAATAAAATATTCAAGTGAAAACAAGATCAGGCCAATGCAGTTAAAACAAAGTGGTGAACTGAATGGATGTAGCAAATTGAAGCACAAGGACTGTACAATCAAGTGCACCAGATCAATAAAACTGCCCCAACACAAAGGAGCCACACAAACAAGACTTGAAGAAAAGAATAAATCAATGGTATACAAAGACATCAAGGCATGACTACGCACCCACACATACACAATAGTAAAACACCAAGTTCATATGAATCCAGACCACATGGGCAAAAAGTGCACAAGAACAGGTCCGGAAAAAAATTGACTACAACAACAAAGTGAGCAGATTTTCGGTGAATCAAGCAAGCCAGAGAATGCAAGTTACAATGCAACAGTAAAAATACACGAAGATACACATATACGCATATTTATGCATATAGACATATACATGTCAGCCTCAAATTCAAAACTCAGACCAGTCTCCAAAATGAACACAAAGGGATGCAATTCAGATCAGACTTTTCAAATCAAGACATGTATAAGTGTGAAGCAAATTGAACCACATGCATGCATATATGAAAATATATACATACACAATTGCAAGTCACAATTAAAATAATGTCATAGTGAATTTCAAAATGAACAGGTCAGGTATACCACAAGTTTAAATGACAAAACAGTGAAGCAACAGTGTACACAACCAAGGAGCAGTTTTGAAAAAGAAATTATCAAGCCAAAATAGAATGATACCAGACCAGAGAAAGGAGATGACCAACAAACATGTCAAGGGAACTCAATAAAAAGAATTCTATGTTCAGATAGACATAGGAAGTAATATATTGTGGGCAACATGTAGTGGCTACGGTGGTTGTCCCAAAAGTAGTGGGCTTAGTGAACCAGAATGAGAGCATGACACACACACAAATATACAACAAGCTAATGAAATCAAGTTAGAGATCACTTCAAACATTCAGTCACTAATCAATGCTAGAGGACCCAAACCAGAATAAGATAAAAGCAGCAGTTTGAATAAGATTTCAAAAATGAACAAGTCAAATTCAGCAAATTCAAAAACTAGAGAAATATATGAAGTCGCAAAAAAATTATCTCAAAAATTTTAAATGCCGAAGTCAAAAGAGAAAATAACGGAGCTAAATTCAAATTCATGGAGTATACGTGTGAGATGAACAAGTCAGAATATATCTCAAGCATAGAAGCAAAATCGATTGACCGAACTAACTTATTTGAGGAATTCAAATCGAAAATAGGAGCGTATATTTAGGGGTTTTCATCACTATATAACCCAACATCATCATTGGCAAATAGAGATTTCGAGTTCGACCCCAAAACAAATCAACAGAGCAATCAAGTCAATCATAATTATAATAAAATAAAGGGCAAATAATCACATACCAACTTCTAAACATTCGAGCTCGACAATTGGAGCGACTGAAAGCCAATGACAGCCAGAAGCGATTGACGAAGCAGAGCAAAGGAAAATCAATTACTTCAATCGATCAACAATCAAGCGGCAGCTTCAATCGAATGAAACCCTATTTTTGAAGAACAAAAGGAATGGCATATTTTAAAGAGCAAAAGGAACGACATAAGCACAGAATAAAATAAAGGGAGATTTTTTCTCTCTAATCAATTTGGGCCGGCCTTTATTAATTTTTATTCGGGCTTAATTGTAAAAGAAACATTAGGGTTTTGTTTAGTTCTGTTTTGTAAATTTCTTTTTTAATTGCGTGACTTCTAGTTGTGTAACTAGGTTACTAACTACGGTAGTATAGTTCGAGAATTCGCAACTCTATGGCTGAGCTACGGTAGGATTTTGAGTGTAGAGTTAGATTAGTCATTAGCTGGTGTCGCAAGTTTACATGTGTAAACGTCTAACTACTTAATTTCTAGAAGAAACCTTGGGGCTGCACGTAGGCAGGGTTTTGCTGAAGCTGGGTAAATTTATGTGTGATCTCTTTTGTATTACTTTCTGTTTTATATTTATTTCTGCACTAATTTTTGTTATTATTAGTATCACCCTATTCACCCCTCCCTCTAGGGTGAAAACGATCCTACAAGAAAGAGCAGAGTATGGTTTGTAGATCATGGAGAAAGAAGCGGAGAGTAAAGAAGTGAATATAGTTTTGGGATTCAAACCAACAGATTTAGGAAAACCGCATCGGTTGCCGACAAATAATATGATGTAGTTCTGAAAATACCCTTTTAAAAAGGACACATGTCATCATATAAATGAGTGGTTTCGAAAATCACATCTTTCACTCTAAAATGGAATATACTCCTAACAGAGTATTTATGATTTTTTTGATTTTTTTACTGAAATTTAGTGTTTATACTCAATCAGGTATTAATGTCTCTCACTTTATCACTATTTTCCTAACACTATTACAATTTTGCTGCTAACAAAAGGGGGAGAGATGTGATGCCTCACCTCTATACTCACACTAGCCAAGAACACTACGGGGTAATACCATCGACTAGCATGAAGAATAAGGCTGTTGAGGAGCGACCATCTGTGTAATTGCTTTGTGTGAGTACCGATATGTCAGATAGTATTACATGCATTTCATTTCAAGAGGAAATCTGACACATTAATTACAAACTCAAAGCAAAGACAGTGGCTATATGATCTTCGGAAACAAATATAAAATAAGCATAACACAAAATCAATCATAGATATTCATATCACTAAGGCGGAAACAGATATGAATATATCACATAGAAGTGTACATCAAAGTAGTTGTCATACAAGATCCACTACATTCCCAAAATAATAAATACAAGTGCTAGAAAAAAGAATATGTATACATGAAGGAGTCTCTTTCTCGAATGTATAAAAGCAAAAACTTCTAAGCTAACGCAGTTAGCCAAAAGTCAGAAGCTAGTCCCTATTAAGAAGTCAAGTGGAAGCACCTGAAACACCTCGATCTGACCCGAGTATTATTTAAGAAGAAAAATAATAAATGGATCAGTCTAGCTATAAATATCATACAAGATGAGGTAGGACAAGAGATACGACAAAAATATATGATAACAATAATGTCATACCGTTTTGTATTAAATGTAACATTGAAATCGTTTTTGTGAAAGAGTTTGAGTATTTACTACTAGTTTAGAAACCTTTGTATTTAAGAGTGACAAATCACAGAAATGATTGTAAAAACAATCTATCACCAAAAATCCACATTCGACGACGTGAATTCAAACCATAAAAATCGATATCAAATCCAGTCAAATGGATATTCTCAAAAATTTATAAATGAAGTCATCAAAGTCGATAATAATTGACAACAACTAACCAGATCAATAAAAATCAATAAATATTGGAAATCCACTCAAAAACAGCAAAAGTATGCAAAATTGCACAGGTTTAGACGTCTGGTTGGGTTTAAACAGACGTTTGGATTTTGGCTCAGTCGTTTTTTCTGCATTTTTTTATTTTTTTCTATTTTCTAAGGACCCTTACCAGACGTCTGGATTTTTAAACCAGACATTTGGATTTTTCCACTAGGCAAAAATTTTCCTAGCCCAAAGAAGGCAAATCCAAACTCGGAAGCGATCGAACGAGCGATGAATGCTAGAGATTTATGCCAATCGACAATCCAACCCTATTGGCTCTTCGATACACCACCAAACACATGTCCAAACATCCAAGGTAAGATCTTTAAAGATTTTGAATTCAAAACACCAAAATTGAAAAATTCACCAAATCAATTTAAATCAAAAGCAATTAGACATGAAATAGATGTTAGGAATTCATACCTAATAACAATGAAAGCTATAGACATAGATGTGAGATCAAAAACTCACCTTTAAACTCAAATATAGAAATGAGAAGCTCTAAAACAAGCTAAGATTGATTTCTCTTTAAAAACACCTCTAGAATCTTTAACCTATTATCAAATGAAATCAATTTCCTAAGTTAGGTCATTGGTAATTCTGAAAATTAAAGAGAGAGATTGATATGGAGAAGATGAAGAGGATGCTTACCTAAGATTCCCTTTGATTTTAGAACTTAAACTTGAATTTCCTATGAAAACTAGGGCTTAGGAATTTCTAATCTCCCCTATTTCCCCCATTTTTCCTTTAGCTAGAGTGTTAGGAATTATTTTGAGTAGAATGAATGAAAGGGAGAGGAGATAGGGTATTTGGTAGAAGAGTTTGGGTTCTATTATTGGGTTGGTGGGCTAGAACCAAACCAAAAGCCTAAATGAAAATACCAAAATCCTAATCAACTCCAAACATATAGATGTTTATGCTCAAACAAGTTGTTAACGTCATTTTAATATTAATGAAAGTGTTCTTGAGTTCAAATTCGACTGTTTACAAAAAGTCACATTTTGTAATTTAATCCAACTAACGATGCTATATTTAAATATATAATCATAAAATTGCGGGTTGTTATAGACTCTCCTCCTTAAAGAAAGTGCGTCCTCGCAATTCTTAAGAAGAAAATAAAGAGTAACAACCACTCTAAGGCATAACAACACAAAAGAAAATTTTGAAGTGAGAAGTTCACCTTAAAGAGCATGAGAGAGTAAGTCTGGATGTGTTCGCTCGATAAATTCTCTGGATTCCCAAGAATAATCCTAAGGATTTGTGGACCATTAAACTTTCATGAGCGGAACATCTTTATAGTATTTAACCTCCATAGCAATGATACGAATATGATGTTGCTCAAAAGTCAAATTAGGTGAACATCAATTTCTTCAATAACGCCAGGCTCAGGAATAGAATCGAAATCTCTAAGGCATGTTCGTAGTTGAGAAAAGTGGAATATGCCATGAATAGCAGAAAAGTGAGTCAGTAATAAAAGACGATAAGCCACGAAACCAATGCGTTCGGTGATGGAAAATGGGCCAATATATCATGGTGCTAATTTTCCTGATCGACTGAAATGCACAACACCCTTCATAGATGAAACATGAATGAATACCCAATCTTCCACAGAAAATTCTAAATTCCTTCTTCGGTTATCGGCACAGGATTTTTGTCTACTTTGAGCTTCTTTCGTCCTATGATGAATAAGGTCAATCTTTTCTATGGCATCACGAATAAAATCTAGACCTAAGACCAGCTTCTCACCGCTTCAAGCCAACACGAAGGAGATCGACATAGCCTTCCGTAGAGTGCCTTAAAAGGTGCCATACTAATAATAGATTGGAAGGTATTATTATAAGAAAAATCAATAGGGGAAATATGATACTCCTAACTTCCACCAAAATCAAGAACACAAGCACGAAGGAGATCTTCAAGAGTTTGATTCACATGCTCTATTTGTCCATCGGACCGAGGATGATAAGCAGTGCTAAAATTAAGCTTCGTTCCTAAGGATTTTTGAAGACCCTTCCAAAATCCACTAGTAAATAATGGATCACAATCGCTAACAATAGAAGTAGGAACTCCATGCAATTTAACAATTTCTTTGACATAGAGTTTAGCTAAAAAAGGTACGGTCCGATTGGATTGAACAGGAATAAAATAGCCGGATTTTGTAAGTCTATCTATAATCACCCACAAAATATCATGACCCAAAAGAGAACGGGGAAGGCCGTTAATAAAGTCATGGAAATTTGATCTCACTTCCAAATGGAAATGTCTAAAGGTTGCAATAACCCACCGGACCTTTGATGCTAGGCCTTAATGAGTTGGCAAGTCATGTAACGCTTAATAAAGATAGCAATATCAGATTTCATTCCATCCCAATAATAAAGTCATTTCATGTCCACATACATTTTTCTACTACCGTGATGAATGGTAAATTTAGGACGATAAGAATCTTCTAAAATGTCTTTACAAAGATCACTAATATTTGGCACAATAAGTCTACCAAATTTTTGAATGCCTCCGCGAGCATCAATATCAAAGTCTTTCAAACCATCAATCTATTTTTATCCCTACATCTTTGGCTAAGAAGAGCCAATTCGGAATCTTGCTTTTGAGCTTCAAGGATCCGGTCTAAAAGAGATGGATGAGCCTCAAGGCTAAATAAAACAAGAGATGAACACGAATCAGATTCACGATCCTGAATCTCACAAGTAGACAAGTTCTCGAGATCATACCATTCGGATATCATCATGGAAACAACTGCTTGTTGCTTTCGGCTAAGGGTATCAGCAACACGATTTCCCTTTCTAGAAGTATAGAAATATCGAGATTATAAGATGCAAGGAATTCGAGCAACATTGTTGACGCAAATTAAGTTCCTTTTGAGAAAATAAATACTTCAAAGATTTATGATCGATGTAGAGAAAAAATTTCTCTCCCAAAAGATAATGACGCCAAATTCTAAGGACGAAAAAAATGGCCGCGAACTCTAAACCATGAGTGACATATCTAGTCTCGGCAGGCTTTAATTACCTAGAAGCTTAAGTGATAACATGCTCTCTTTGCATGAGAACGGCTTCCAAACCAACACGACTAGCATCGGTATAAACAATATCTTGGTTCCCTTCAAGAATCACAAGAATAGGAGCATCGGAAAGGAGTTCTTTTAATTTCTAAAAAGCAACTTCACATTTATCTGACCAAATGTACTGAAATCCCTTCTTTGTCAAACTAGTAAGTGGTACAAAAATTTTAGAAAAGACTTTTATGTACCGACGATAACAGCCCACTAATCCAAGAAAGCTATGAATTTCCTTCACACTCTCCGATCTCTTCCAATTTTGAATTGCTTCAATCTTTGAAGGATCCACGGAAATTTTGGATTCAAAAATAATATGTCTTAAAAATTTCACACGAGATTGCCAAAACTGGCATTTAGAAAAATTTCCTTTCAATGATTGCTCCTAAGAGTTTCCAACACAATCCAAAGATTTTTTTTCATGCTCTCTCTTGGTTATAGAATAAACAAGAATATCATCTATAAAGATGAGAACAGATCGGTCGAGGAAGTCTTTGAAAACTCGATTCATAAGGTCAATGAAATAAGCTGAAACATTCGTTAAACCAAATGGCATAACAAGCCATTCATAAGATCCATAACGAGTATGAAAAGATGTCAAAGGAATTTTATCCTCTACAATACGAAGCTAATGAAAACCGGTTGCTAAATCTAACTGTGAAAAGACTCTAGCACCGCAAAGTTGATCTAATAGATCATCAATCCAAGGTAAGGGATATTTATTCTTGATGGTGAGATCATTAAGCTTGCGGTAGTCAACACAGAGCCTAGGTGTACCATAAGATTTCTTCACAAAAATAGCTAAAGCTCCCCATGGAGAGGAACTAGAACGAATAAACTATTTTGCTTCCAATTCGGATAATTTTTTAGGCATCTCGTTAATTTCCTTATTGGACATACGATAAGGAGGACAAATGATAGGTAGAGCTCCATGAGTTAGATTAATTCTGAACTTAATTGCTCGCTTAGGTGGTAATCCTAAAACGGGCTCAAAGATATCAAGAAATCCACACACAACGTGAATGAGGGAAATGACATCTTCGTCATCATCATTATCGTCATCGTGTGGATTTAAAGAATATAAGAATGCCACCGAATTGGAATCTGAATCTTTAAGAACAATAGAAATCTACTTAACAGATTGAGGATGTTGAAGATAGATAGTCCTCTCAGGACATAGGATGTAGGCTTCATAACAGTTAAGCCAATCCATTACCAAAATCATTCCGAAACCTAAGTAACGCATAACATGCAAATCAGCACGGAAAGCATAATCACATAAAATAATTTCAACATCCTTACAAAATAAACTGAGTGTTGCAGATCCCCCAACCAGATTTGCAATTCTTAATGAAGTCATCAAGCCCATAACGTTTAAAGACAAAGTATCAACAAGTTTCGTTGATATAAAAGAGTGAGATGCACCCGTATCAAAAACAACTCGAATAGGATGATTATGGAACATAATAATACCATCAAGAACAGAATGAGAAATACCTTGACTAAGAGAAGTGTTACTAGGGGCTTGCACAACATTTAGCTTTCCCTCGTTCTTGATTTGAAGTTTGGGACATGAAGATATATAATGACCCGAACTTTTGCAATAGCGACAAGTAAGGGGCTTCGGACACTTATTTGCATAATGGTCCTTAGAACCACAATTGTAGCATTCCCCACGACTAGAGGTAGGAATCTTTGCTACCGAAGTTTCTTGCTTTCCTTTCTTGTTGGGATTAGGGCCATTGAACTTATTGTCGAGTTGCCTCTTCTTGTTGTTGTTGAAGTTCTTCTTAGCACCGACAACTTCAACATCACTTTCTTTATCAGTCTCTTCAATTCGAAGAGCGATATCTACAAGCTGATCGAAAGAAACTTCTAATTTCAAAAGTAAAACCTTTTTGAGATTCTTATTCAATCCATAGATAAATCTATGATTTTTCTTCAATGGGGTATTAATATACTCCACCCTATATTTAGAGAGGGATTCAAAAGATGTGGCATACTCTGTCACAGAAGATTCACCTTAAACAAGATCAATAAAGCATCGGGCTAAAGTTACTTTTTCAGCTTCCGGAACAAACTTCAACTCGAAACTTTCTTGGAATTGCTCCCAAGTAAGATCCCCTTCAACAATTTCCAAAATTAAAATCTCATACCAATCTAATGCTCTCTCATGGAGCATGCTACAAGCCACTTGGACTCGATGTAGATCCACAAGATTCATGCGAGAAAAGATGTGATCGCTTGTTCTAAGCCAAGCTTGGACTTCTATAACGCTTTCGGAACCCTTGAATGGCCTTCCACCCAAATTGGTATAATCACTGCACAAGTGTGCAAACCCGGATTTAGGATGAATAGGCTCTGGAATGGGTCCGGAAACTTGGGCATTCTTTACAAGATCCAAAAGCTATTGGGCAGACATGAATACACCATCTCGAGGTGTAGCACTAAATTGATCGATGCTGGGACGGCCAGGTCTAACCATTTCTCTTCTTTAAGAAAGAAAGATAGAAGAGGAAAAATGTTATTCTCGGAATGAATATCAAACAAACTTGATTGATAAAACAAGGCATCGTAAAAGAAAATAGGATAGAACGGGTCACAAGGCTCGAATTAAATCCTAAGGCACGATTCCTAAGAGAGACTTAGGACAATGATCCTTGCTAGATTATTCTACATTATTCCAAAGTTTAACTCTGATACCAAGCTGGGACGTCCCATCTCTATAATGACACTAGCCAAGGATACTATGGGGTAATGCCGTCGAATAGCATGAATAATAAGGTTATTGAGGAGCGACCATCTGTGTAATTGCTTTGTACGAGTACCGATATATTAGGTAGAATTACATGCATTTCGTTTTAAGAAGAAATCTGACACATCAATTACAACTCAAAGCTACTACACAGTGGCTATGTGATCTTCGAAAAAAATAAAAAATAGGCATAACACAAAATCAGTCACAGATATTCATATCACTAAGGCGGAAACAGATATGAATATATCACATAAAAGTGTACATCAAAGTAGTGGTCATACAAGATCCACTACATCCCAAAAGAATAGATACAAGTGCTAGACAAAAGAATATGTATACATCAAGGAGTCTCTATCTCGAATGTATAAAAGCAAAAACTACTAAGCTAACGCAGTTAGCCAAAAGTCAGAAGCTAGTCCCTATTAAGAAGTCAAGTGGAAGCACCTGAAACACCTCGGTCTGACCCGAGTATTATTTAAGAAGAAAAATAATAAATGGATCAGTCTAGCTATAAATATCATACAAGATGAGGTAGGACAAGAGATACGAAAAAAAAATATGATAACAATAATGTCATACCGTGACAAGTATACAATTAATAATAACAAAAAACATATAATGCCTCAAATCCCCTCAAATATCCAAAAAGAATATCATATTCTTTGGCTTATTCACCGAATCTCAAAAATTGACAAAACATATCAATGCAAATCACAAAAATTGGTGAAACACGAATTCTAGAAATCAGTAATTAGAAATCCAGAAATCACATAGGGGGAGGCCTATCACAAATGGGAGCATGAAAACTCACCAACACATGCATCATAAACGGAACGCTATTTCATGGTCACTAACCATCAAATTTGAGTCGAATCTCCACAAACGGACCGAAGACCATGGGTCACTACCCCTCCAATTTGAACTGAAGCTCCACAAATGGGGTTTAGTCCCCCATGCAAACAAAGAGACATCGCATGTCGCTAGTCTAAATCATAAAATGATCATCATTGATTGATAAATGTAAATTACACTAAACAAGTAAATAAATGAGTTTAGCTTCATGTCTCATAACCAATGGCTTAACTTAAATATTTACAAATAGATTGCAGATTTCCACTTGAAAATTGTCATGTGATTTCAATCGAACAAGTCCAAGAATTAACCAACAAAGTAAACGCAAGCATTTCATACCACTTGTTTTACTAAGTCATTTAATTAGATTTCTCATATGAATGACGTAAAGGTTTGTATATACTAACAGATTGGAAACGGTTTTAAAACAAATTTTGTATCAAAGTAACGTTGAAATCATTTTTGTGAAAGAGTTCATGTATTCACTACTAGTATAGAAACCTTTGTTTTTAAGAGTGACAAACCACATAAATGATTGTATAAACAATCTATCACTAAAATCCACATTCGACGACGTGAATTCAAACTATAAAAATCGAATCAAATCCAATCAAATGGATATTTCCAAAAATCCATAAATGAAGTCATCAAAGTCGATAATAATTGACACAAAAATAGATAAAAATTGAAAATCCACTCAAAAACAGCCAAAATAGGCAAAATTGCACAGGACCAGACGTCTGGATACCAGACGTTTGGATTTTGGCTCAGCCATTTTTTTCTGCATTTTTTATTTTTTTCTTTTTTCCAGGGACCCTTACCAAACGTCTGGATTTTTCTACTAGGCAAAAATCCCAAAGAGGGAAAATCCAAATCATGAAGCGATCGAACGAGCGATGGATGCTAGGGATTTATGCCAATCGAAAACTCAACCCTATTGGCTCTTCGCTACACCACAAAAAACATGTCCAAACATCCAAGATAGGATCTTTAAAGATTTTGACTTCAAAATACCAAAATTGGAAAATTCACCAAATCAATTCAAATCGAAAGCAATTGGACATGGGTAGATGTTATGAGTTCATAAAATAATGAAAGCTATAGTCATAGTGTGAGTTCAAGAACTCACCTTTAACCCAAATATATAAATGAGAAGCTCTAAAACAAGCTACGATTGTTTCCTCTTCAACAACCCTCTAGAATCTTCATTCTATTATCAAATGAAATGAATTTCCTAAGTTAAGTTATAGGGAATTCTAAAAACTGAAGAGAGATTGAGATGGAGAAGATGAAGAGGATGTTTACCTAAGCTTCTCTTTGATTTTAGAACTAGAATTTGAATTTCCTATTAAAACTAGGGCTTAGAAATTTCTAGTCTCCTCTCTTTTCCTCGTTTTTCCTTTAGCTTGAGTGTTAGGAATTATTATGAGTAGAATGAATGAAAGGAAGAGGAGTTAGGGTATTTGGTAGAAGAGTTTGGGTTCTATTATTTGGTTAGTGGGCTAGAACCAAACCCAAAGCCCAAATGAAAATACCAAAATCCTAATTAACTCCAAACACATCGATGTTAATATACAAACAAGTTGTAAACGTCATTTTAAAATCATGGGAAGTAGTCTCGAGTCCAAATTCGACTGTTTACAAAAAGTCACATTTTGGAATTTAATCCAACTATGATGCTATATTAATAAAATATTTAAATATATAATCGTAAAATTGCGGGTTGTTACAAGAGAGAAGTTGAGATTTTGGAAAACGAATCTCATATTTTTTATTTGCATATTCCCATCTTGGTTCATTTGCATTTTTTATACATATGTGAACGGGGTGCTTTGTTGGAGGGAGTGCATTCAAATAGGGGGAGCTTATGGAATTCTAGACCAAATTCATTCAATGGAGTCAAAATCTTAATATATGTTTGTCATCATCAAAAGGTAGAGATTGTAGAATACAATAGCCTATGATTTTTGTTTGATGATAATAAACATATATATATATATATATTTAAATGTATTTGTTATTGTACTATTTCATTTTTCCGCATATTTAAACAAATATTTGTTGAATAAATTAAATAATAAGGAATTCATATTCAAACAAATATTTTATTCAAACAAATATTTCATTACAAATTTGAAAAGTACAAATTTAAGCTCTCTCTATACATTTACATATTGTCAATTAAATACAATTTCAATTACAACACAATTTTCACCATACAATTTTTATATACATTTTCACCTCACCACATTCACTCATCACTCGTATTTGATCTTCAACTCTATTCCAGTTTGTATCCCGCATCTGAATTATCTGCAAAATAAACACCGACGTAGTAAAATCGAAAAGGAAATATTTTTGTAGTGTACAATGAAGTGTGTGTTTTAAAATATCATTTGCCTTAGTTATTTGGGTTGTTCGTCGTCATTTTCTTTTGAATTCATCATACACGAGCAACTTGTGACATGCACAGTGTATCACTGTATATGTCACAAGGCCATGCACAACGATATACACTTGCTTATTAAAATCATAGGGACATGTGAGGACAAGGTCAAACCCAAGCATAAGCTAGATTCAACTCAGGTGCAATACTAAAACAAAAATAGAAAGGTCAAGTACGAGTTTCAATGAACAAGTCATCATCACGTGAAACACAATCCAGTGCAACTAAAATGAAGAACACACAAATTCATATGAAAACTTCAACATGTACACACATGACAACATACTTACATGTGAAGCCATGAATACACAATGTAGACTTCAATAAACACAAACACTCACAACATCAAAAGCAACCAGGACCATAACAACACAACAAGGTTTCATGTTGAAAACAATGCACATCACAAGTCCAGACTGCAAAATGTACAAGGCAACTAAACTTCAAATGAAAATAAAATGTTCATGACAACAAGGCCATGCCAATGCAGTTAAAACAAAGTGGTGAACTGAATGGATGTAGCAAAGTGAAGCACAGGGACTGTACAATCAAGTGCACCAGATCAATGAAACTCCCTCAACACAAAGGAACCACACAAACCAGACTTGAAGAAAAGAATAAAGCAATGCTATACAAAGACATCAAGGCATGAGTATGCACCCACACATATGCAACAATAAAACACCAAGTTCATATGAATCTAGACTACATGGGCAACAAGTGCACAATAACACGTCCAGAAACAAAACTTGAATACAACAACAAAGTGACCATATTTCTAGTGAATCAAGCAAGCCAGAGAATGCAAGTTACAATGTAACAGTAAACATACATGAAGACACACATGTATGCATATATGTGTGTGTGTGTGTGTTTGTGTGTGTGTATATGCATATATACATATACATGTAAGCCTCAAATTCACAACTCAGACCGGTCTCCAAAATGAACACAAAGGGATGCAACTCAGATCAGACTTCTCAAATCAAGACATGTAAAAGTGTGAAGCAAATTGAACCACATATGTATGCACATATGAAAATATATACGTACACAATTACAAATCACATTTCAAATAATGTTGCAGTGAATTTTAAAATGAATAAATCAAGTATACCACAAATTTAAATGACAGAACAGTGAAGCAGTAGTGTACACAACCAAGGAGCAGTTTTGAAAAAGAAATTATCAAGCCGAAAAGGAATGATACCAGACAAGAGAAAGGAGACGACTAGAAAACATTTCAAGAGAACTCAATAAAAAGAATTCTATGTTTAGATAGACACAGGAAGTGATGTATTGTGGGTAAAATGTGGTGGTTGTAGTGGTTGTCCCAAAGGTATTGGGCTTAATGAAAAAGAGTGAAGTGGACAGAGCATGACACATATAAAAATATACAACAAGCCGGTGAAATCAAGTCAGAGATCACATCACACATTCAATCACAAATCAACGCAAGAGGACCCAGACCAAAATAAGATAAAAGCAGTAGTTTGAATAAGATTTCAAAAATGAACAAGTCAAAGTCAGCAAATTCAAATACCAGAGAAATAAATAAAGTCGCAAAAAAATTATCTAAAAAATTTTAAATGCTGAAGTCAAAAGAGAAAAGAACGGAGCTAAATTCAAATTCATGGAGTATACGTGTGAGATGAACAAGTCAGAATATATCTCAAGCATTGAAGCAAAATCGAATGGCCGAACAGCATTACTTGAAGAATTAAAATCGAAAATACGGACGTATTTTTAGGGTTTTCATCCCTATATGACCCAGCATCATCATTGGCAAATAAAGCATTCGAGTTCGACCCCAAAACAAATCAACAGAGCAATTAAGTCAGTCTTAATTAAAAAAAGGGGCAAACAATCACATACCAATTTCTAAAAATTCGAGCTTGACAATTGGAGCGACCGAAAGCTAATCACAACCAGGAGCGATTGACGAAGCAGAGTAAAGGAAATTAATTACTTCAATCGATCAACAATCAAGCGGCAGCTTCAATCGAACGAAACCCTATTTTTGAAGAACAAAAGGAATAGCATTTTTTGAAGAGCAAAAGGAATAGCATAAGCACGGAATAAAATAAAGGGAGACATATTTTTCCTCTCTAATCAATTTTGGTCGGCCTTTATTATTTTTCTATTCAGGCTTGATTATAAAAGAAACATTAGGGTTTTGTTTTTTGTTTAGTTTAGTTTTGTAATTTTCTTTTTAATTTCGTAACTAGGTCACAAACTACAGTGGTGTAGTTCGAGAATTCGCAACTCATTAGTTGAGTTGTGGTAGGTTTTGAGTGTAGATTTTGCTTAGTCATTAGCGGATGTCGTAAGTTTACGTATGTAAGCGTCTGACTACTTAATTTCTAGTAGAAACCTTGGGGGCTGCACGTTGGCATGGTTTTTCCAAAGCTGGGTAAACTTATGTGTTATCTCTTTTGCATTACTTTCTGTTTTATATTTTATTTATGCATTAATTTTTATTATTATTAATATCACCTTATACAACCCCTTCTAGGGTGAAAACGATCCTACAAGACAGAGCGGAGTATAGTTTGTAAATCATGGAGAAAGAAGTGGAGAATAAAGAAGTGAATTGGGATTCAAACCAACAGATTTAGGAAAAACGCATGGTTGCCTAAAAAAATTATGACGTAGTTCCGAAAATACCCTTTTAAAAAAGGATACATGTCATCATATAAAATGATGTGCCTTTTCTTTTCCTATTTAAGTAATAGATAGGTAGATAGATTGTTTACACCACTTTGTCTTCTGAGCTATGATTTATTAGTATCGCTGGTCGATAAGGTGTCTTCGTTAAGCTATCAGGATAAGTAGATAGGATATACATGCAGTGGCGGTGGGTGTTGAGGGTGTATGACGACCAAGAGTACCATCATTTTAACTTGATGCACGAGCTTTCAAGTAGAGTGGTGTAACAACCCACTTTTCCAAACAATTTAAGCAGACAATTAACCATATATGATATGCTCAAATTGATTGGAAAGGTGGATAGTTAGGGAAAAAGAAGAAAGAAAGAAGAAGATAAGAGAAAAAATAAATAATGCAGAATCTCACAGTGCAATGAATTATCAATAATATACAACAAATCTTTACACAAAAGCAAAAATGTAATATATATATATATATATATATATATATATATATATATATAGAGACATCGATCAGAGTCTATCAACCTATTTCAGCCCAAATAGTTATAAGAACATGTCCACACAATTGCTCATAAATACAACAAGGAATGCAATGGAAAAATAATCATATACGTGAATATATCTCTGGTCTCTTGCTCGTCTCCTAAAGCTCCAAAGCATCCAAACTAATCTGTACTATACTCAGTCCGACTCGAGCATTATAAAAAAATAACACCTGAGTTAATCTGGAAAACATGGTGAGAAAAACACAACTAGCTGGATTTTAAAGTTATAACAACCTTAGAAAATCAAAAATATCTCGTAAGACCATGCCGCACATAAGCACAGACTGTTTTTACCTTACGATAACAAAAATATTTTATATAAAATTTTCTGACATTATAATAATATCTAAGGGTGAAAATAATAATAATCAAGTTGCTGTGATGCTCGTGAGTGTACATCACAATAGTGCTACATATATAATCAAACCCAATAAGGCACATGCTAAATGTGTAGGATTCCATGGAGGTGCCCTCGGTACTTTGTGTAATGACCCAACTTTTTCGACGCCCGAAAATTGATGTCAATACGTCCACTGTATCGAATGCCGAACAGTCGAATGCCAAAAAACCAAACCGTTAGGGTTTAAAGAAGAAGAAGAACAGAAACATTAACAAAATCTCACATTTCGCAGCGGAACAAATATAATAGATAAATGAATAATCTTTAAAACAAAGGACTATCTCAGTTATTACATTACATTATCAAAGTTTACAACAACAAACAACATAATAGAAATATTACATATATAATTGATACGCTTCGCCATCCAGCTTGCTCTTGATCTCTACAGCATCTCTTTTCTGATTTTGCTCCCGAATAACTGATAACCTGACTCTATGCTGCCCGTATGGAAAATTATGGGCACCCAGAGTTTAGAAAGGGAACAATAAACTCCAGGTCAGTCGTGGGACTGGTGTGAGATCTTAAAAACAGTTATCTTCACAAAGAAAATAAAAAGAAACCCGTTATGTTTTTGAAAAATGAAACTACCATAAGGCCTCCCGCCACACACACAATGCAAACGCAGAATTGGAGGAGATTTCTCCTTATGATAGTCAAACATGCTTAATATGCAAAATATTTTGATATTATTATTAGTGCATAGTGCAGAAAACATTTCGAAAGTATAATATTAATCTTAGCCAGCATAGACATTCCGAACTATGCCTACTATAGCTACCATCTAAACAATGGTGACCACCATAAGTAAATGGAAGGTTATACAACTAAAACCATACCAAGCGCGCATTGGAGTTTGGATTTCCAACAAATGGTCATGCTAAGGAACTTCCGACTGCCACATGGGTACGTCTCGGGGGGGACGTCCCGAGAACCTACCCAGATCTCTGCCAACACAAGGCCGGGTTAGCTCTGTAACTAGGTAACTACTACTCGAGTATGACATCCCCTAGTCCTTTGGGACCTTTATTCGAGGACCCTCAACCACAAAAGAACAACCACAAAGTATAATAAATTTGCGTCAGCAACATAGGTTAAGTATCTAACCTACATACCATGATACTACCCTTTTCCAGAAGGAAATGACATACCCTAAAGGGCGCGACCCTCATAACCTTGCCGCATCTTCCCTGTTTCGACCATTTCCGAGGTGTGAGGTCCGGCGAAGTCTCATCCATAAAGCTACACATTTCACAAAGTCATGCTTTGATCAACAAATGATCAGCAGCACTTCGTATGCCACATTACCAAATTGGGAATGCATTACTAGTAACAATCAACTACATAACCTCTGAGCTCGTACGTCTCAGAGAACAGTGTTAAGCTAAGAGAATAAATTATCCGCCACCAACAGAAATGTATTTGATAGAAACTAGCTTTGCATCTCAAAGTGTAACGTCAGACACACATCCATACAAGTCCGTTCCGAGATCGAACGGAACCGAAGGCACTTCTAAAGAATCCCTTGCAAATTCGGATATTCGCAAATCACGTCCGGAATCCCCATCACAAAGGTGATAAAATCACTATACCGGAGCAACTCGGTGTAGAGACATACGACAGGCAATCCTTTCGCTTTCGAAAATACCCGATCTTAAACACCGTCTTCAAATACAATCCCATTTCGTCGTATCGTTATTCGGAGTGGGTTTATGACATAAGGTCCTCTCCCGGCTAATCCGAATAACGAGCGCTTATTTTAAAAATATGTGTTACATTCAGATTTCAACAAATCACAACAATTTCCACTTTGATCTTTTAAAAAAAGATCCATCACAATCACAAAGGTTCGATGTGGTTTTAGGATATCCACTTGGAATCCGACCCCCGGTCGCATCGAAATTCAAATGCCATTAAAAAGGCTAATATTGGTAGTCGGTTATTTAACTATCAGTCCACATTCACAACAATTACTAGATTTCAAATAATTTTCCCTCCAGTTATTTATATTTCAAAATATCTTCGCAAGATATATTTTTAACACTTCAATATTTTGAAAACAAATTTCAAATCACTATTCACATTTCAATCCTTTGAAAACAAATTTCAAAGCATTTTCCTTATGCGGAATATATCTCCAAATATTTATTCATTTCCATTGGAAATCTGCCGAGTTAAAATAATTCAAATCACTTATCCAAAATATTGTTGGAACATTTAAAATAAAACCATCTTAAATACTTACTTAAAATATTGGTTATGAAAACATTATACTAATTATCACATATAAGATTTTAAATCCCAACTAATTTTAAAATAAAATTAGTAGATAAGGTATAACTGTTTAAATAATCGCTTCTTAAAACAAATATCAATTTTAATCTTTAAAATCATCCCTTTTGTAAGTAATTAAATAAATCCATACTTTAAAGATTTGAAACCAGTTAAGAAAATAATTTATTCAAAGTATCCTTTCTAAAACCATTCTTAAAAAAAATTCCGTTTATATTTATAGGCTACTTCGAAATCATACTCAGCTTTCCAGGGAAATTACATTTTCCATTTCAAAATGGTTTATTCAAATCAATTAATAAATCTTTCTTGATTTATTTTAAATTTACATTCCGAATCTGTGAATTCCTTTCACACTTTTAAAAATAACCAAATGTTTATTATTATTATTTTCACACTTTTAAACAGATTTTCCTTTCCTTTATAAATTCACATTGTGAATTTTAACTTCTAAATATCCATTTATATATGATTTTCAAATCGATTTCCAAATATTCATTTATCAGCACCGGATTAAATTCTAAATTAATTTCCAAATTTATTTTCAAATACCAAATCAATTTCCAAAATTGATTTCCAAATTTATTTCAACATGAAATTTATTATCTTTTGAAACAAATTCCTTCTTTTAAATTTATTCAATTTTCTAAAATGAATATACTATAAATTTTCTACTAAATTTGGAAAAAATCCAATTTTATTTATTTCTCGTATCCTACGATTCCAAGGCTAAATTATAGCCTTCAACAATTTCAATAACAAATAGTCACACAGGTTATAAATAATCAACTTACAATATTGAAACAAATTCAATTATTTGAGGAATCCAGTTGGATCCCTCCAACCTATTTCCCTGCATCCACAGATGTTAGCACAACAATTAAATACCAATTCCACTTCGAGGTGGAATATCGCAGTATATGAGATTTATAAAATATCATCCGCTATTATGCGGCACAATAGGGTCTCATCCGCTATATAATGCGGCAAATCGACAACTCCAAATACATATATAATACCAATTCCACTTCGAGATGGAATATCACGGTATATAGGTTTAATATAATAACCTCCGCTATTATGCAGCGCATAGGGTCTATTTTAATACAACTAATAATAAATTATCATCCAAGCACACAATCAACAATTAAATTTAACTATCATAATTCAATCATTAATCAATAACTGAAATTTTCAATTATTAAAATTTGAGTGAGAAGATCTCACCTTTGCCCTTTTATTTTGCAATCCATTTTCCATTCCAGACTGTTTTCTCCATAATTTTGACCTTGTATAACAATTTTATACGGTTGATTAATATTCTAAATAATCGAATAATAAATTCCCTTTTAAAATTCCTATATTTTTTTTCCCTAAATCATATCTACTAATATTAAACAAACTTTTTTTAAAATCAAAATTTGTGTAACTTTCAAACATTTTTTTATTTCCCTTTCAAAATTGTATACCTACATATATATATATATATATACATTTACTGTTTAAATTATTTATTTATTTCTGCATGCATGTGTATATCTTCTTTTGAAACCATATATATACACTTATAAAAATAAACTATATAAAAATCTAATTTTCTATAAATACTTATATGAATTTTCTGTTTACTGAAAAAAAACATTTCCTTCCTAAAAAAAAATCTTTGAATATACATATACACATATATTAAATTAATGTAAATATGAAAATACCTTCACTGTCATCGTCAATGAAGGCCAACCCAAAATCGTACATGCCTCACACCACGCTCTCTAGCGCGCGCAGATCTACTTTCTTTGTCGCACTATAGCGATGAATCGCCACAGCTCCACCTTGCTGCCAGTCCCCCCTGTTCGCGCGCGATAATTGCAGTTCAATCCCCGCCCCATTTACGAATGAACAGCCAAGAAAAATCGCGACGGCACTCCAAACATCCAACTCCCCCAAGAATCGACTTGCTTCCTCCTTCGATACCGAGCTTCAAGGCATCGTGCACGCTCTCCTCTTCGACGCCCCTCCCCTCCTCCCCCCCCCCCCCCCCTCACGCACATGCGTGCGCGGTCGTAACTAGGGCATGGATTTGATCGCTTGAAGGTAATTAGGGTTTTCGAACTGAAATCTAGAGAGAGCGGCAATCATTGATTTCGGTTTTAATATTTTTGATTGCCATTAACGTTTGGTTTTGAAGGAGATCAACCGTGTTTTGAAAAAAAATAAGGAAGCGGCATTATTTCTTTGATTTGGGTTTCGAATAGTTTTAACAATGCTCGGCCATTGAAATGGCAAGGAGACAAAATATGAAAGGAGGCAGCGTGATTTAAACAGAACGACTGCATATAGGGTAAGCTATAGCGATTTGCAGAGGAGACCAAAAGTATTGATGTTGATAGAAATTAGGCTGCTGTTGAAACAAGTTTGACCAGTCCAACCATATATTTCATAATTTCAAATTTAAATTCAAACGCAACTTAAAATTTCAAATTCCTATCGAGGCGTGCCGCCTAGCGGTTCTAATGTTATACCCCTATTCCGAACCCTATGGAACAAATCCCGGGCTTCAATTTGATCGTATGTGGAAGATAGCTATTTAAATCGAGTTTAAATATTAAATTCCCGATATAAATTTCAGTGCGTTTATATATCGCCCGCTCACACAACAACTCCAAACACTACGAAAATTGAAATCCGATAATAACACAATATTACAGATCCAATGGAACTAGTTTCGTTGAATTCCGAGACTGTGCATCGGAAGACTATTTTTAAATATCGATTCAAACGATAAAAATTCAAAACTGAAAAATCATTTTTCAAATTCAACTCTGAAGCTTTTATTATCTTCAGTGTTATCAATATTGATTTTTCAAGCCTTCAAATTATTTTTAACAAGCTTAAAACTAAAGATTTAAATTTTCACCCAACTTCAGTAAATTAAATTCAATAATTTAATTGTCAATCAAACAATAATATTTGAAATTCAAGTTAAACCATCATTCAAATATATAAAATCAATTAAATTTTCAAATTTTAATTGTCTAAAATTCAAGGTCGTCACACTTTGAGAAACGGTCCTCCTGTTCCGAAGCAGCATACATCCCTACAGATGTACCACAGGAAAAATAGTTGGTCTCGCTAAGACCGAGTGCATCGCCCTATGCATGCATAACAACTTTAAGTAATGTCTAGGTGGAACCTACTAAGCCCTATGGGTATGCCAACCCTATTGGCCATGCCTCCTATCTATGGTTTGGTCATTTCCGCTGATGAGGCTATGTCTAGCATTGCAGCTCATGCATTGCCCCCAAAATAGATCAGAACCCCACATGGATTTACATACTCAATAGGACTCGAAACCACACATGAATTCCAACATTTGAATATATCACGAAACTCCTCCATAGAACCGTATATGGCTTCGGAGTGTTACGATTTTTGAGTCATCTCTTACAGATACACTCGTTTGCTTCCCTGGTGCTCCAAAAACCAATCGTCAATTTCTGGAATGCTCAATACCAGCTCTTTGGAAAATAATCAGACAATACACAAGAGCAGGGATCACCCCCTAACCATTTAAATAGACGGATCTCCTCATCATTTATCCTTGAAGAACAAAATGAGTTTATATGTACAGTATAGTGCCACCGATGGTAACTGTACCATATAATTCTCATGTTCTTCCTAGATATTTCCACAGTTAAAACCCTTAGGTGTTAAGTAGGGAATATTTTCATACCACCAAAATTAAGAAGGATTATGTATTTAGGCCAAGATTTAATAGTCGATTATTTAACTATCGACAACACTTACCCAAATAAGGGATTAATTCCATAATGAAAACAAATATTGGTTAAGCACACAAGTAACCACTAGCCTCCTTATTAATATTTTCATTAATTAAAACCACTTTGTAAATTCTTATATCAAGATACTTTACAAGATCCTTTACGAACCCTTATATTTCAATTCTTGGAAAATATCTAAATACTTATCTTCATGGTATAAGTATATTCACAAAAACTAAGAAAGATTTCCTTTTTATATAATTCTAAAATCATTTAAAAATTCCTTATAAATCTAAAAAAACATTTATAAATCTATTTTATAAATCTTTGAAAACGTTTATAAACTCTTTATCGAAAAACCCTTGCGAAACAAACCACTATTTCCAATTATAAACACTTTTATAAATTCTAAAACATTTATAAACTCTTTATAAATCCATACAACTATTTATAAAACTCTTCTTATAAATAAATAAACCATTTCCAAAATTCGTTTATAAATATCTAACCGTTTATAAAACTCTTTCACCTTGTAAATAATGTTCCCCTAACTCTTTAAACCATTTTATAAACCCCTTTTATAAAGTCCAAGTCCATTTATAAAACTCTTTATGGGTCCCGAAAACATTTATAAATAATTAAAAATATTTTACTTCAAAACACAATTATATCGTAATAATTATTAACAATAAACATTATAAATAAAAAAATTATTAACTTTAAAACATCTTAAAATTAGTAAGTTATGGTTTCAAGGCATTACGAAATAAACAATAATAATTAACCTTTGCCATTATTATAATTAATAATAATTTATTTTCAAAACATTATTAATAAATCCTTACCGTAAATTTCAAACCATATTTATTTCAAATAATTAACCTTCCAAAAATATAAAAATATTTATAAATAACTTTTAAATAGCATTAAATATAAATGAACAACTTTAAAATGATATTAAATATAAATAAATAATTTTCATTACAATATTAAATATAAATAAATAATCAAGAAAAGATAGATAAAAGTTTTGAGAAAAATAGAAGTTAAATCCTTTAACAATAAAATATTTTCGAAACCCAATTTCGAATTTAAAATCATTTCTAGTCTCAAAAACTAACTCCAACTCAATTGGCGATTATAGTATGTCAAAATACTAATTTAAAGCCATTTGCCACCAAATGCTTAACCAATATTGGTATTAATTTTTAATCACTACTGGATTTTAGTTTCCAAACATATAATAATCCTATAACCATAGTGTCAACAATCAGGTTCACTATTCAATATTAATACAAAAGGAAAATTATTGAAACAATTTAACAATAGTGAGGAATCTCCTGGATCCCTCCAACCTGTCCCCATACATCACATACAGTATATAATCAAATAATATAAATCAACCACTTCGTGGTGGATCTTATACAAGGGTCATCAACTCTTACATGGTAACGTAATAGTGTCTCATTCGCTCTAGGGGTGGAAATATATCCAAATCAACTAATATATATAATAAATCATCCAAACAATCATTCAGTAATTTTAATCAACTATATATCATACTAGTTAACCAAAAAGGTGAGTTTAACTCACCGAAATTTATGTTGTCGTAGAGGCGTTTCGATATGGATTAAAATTGAACAGGCTTTAAATTTTAACCTAAATTCCCACTAGCTTCAAATTATTCCAATCCAACTCTATAACGTAGATTTTGCTGATACGAATGGAATCCAACTCGCCGCGTTCAAATCCGACCTCGTGTGAAAAGGTATAGCATTTATAAGATTTGGATTTTTATAAACATAATTAATTACATTCCATTAGCTTAATTACAAACCAAATCACAAAATTATGGTCGTTCATCATCTTCTTCATCGCGATAAACCAAGCGCCCTCAATATTCAAAATTATGACATTAAATCGGTCGTCCCAGGCGTCTCGTGGCACCAGGCGTCACTGCGTCCGCACCGAATACTCCTAAAGACCACCATGATCCCAACGCCATCGCCCTTGGCTCCTATAACACCGTCGAGCATCGGCAATCCTCTCAATACGGCCACCAATGTCGCTCTCTATACTAACCACCATGCCTTGTCTTAGTCCATCACCAAGGTTGGATCTCTTCTTCATGTCGATGCCAACAAAAATCTATTTAAGGTCGAAGCCTGAAAACATTCGCAGTGGTGTTGGACCACATGGACCGTTCGATGATGGACGTTGAAATTTGAAATAAAAGGAAGAAAATAAACGTTTTTATCAGTTAATTGCATTATTTATAAGGGAGGCAGTATGGGTGAACAACGCAGTGTAGGGCTAAGGTATGGCCAAACATTTGAAAACGTGGGGGAAATATATGGGTAAGTTATGGCTTGAATGATGGGCAATATATTATTTTATTTTAAATAATCGGCTCAACACGTTCGAATAAAGCTCAAACTCCAACGAGGCATATGTTGCCTGATGTTTTATATGTAATACACCTATTTTGAACAAAATGGAACTAGACTTGAGACCTAATCTGACCATATATATAAGATAGCTTTTTAAACCCAATTATAGTATACGAGTGTATATGCATGTCCAGGTGGACATGCATCTAATCACAATATGCATGCAACCCGGACCTGCATCTAATCACAATGTGAATGTTCTTGATGTTCCTATAGTCAAAATTTATGGCTATCGGCGTAGCTGATGTTTCTATAACATCGTCATAAGAAACTCCGCTTGTATTAATGCCTGAAACTACAGTTAAAATTAAATCGAGTAGATGCGAGAATCGCCTTGAATCGCCACAAATCGGCGTTTCTAGAGTTAGATAAAAATAATAGTTGAAGGAAATAAATTTCTCCAAGTCCGTTTTATTTCATAAATAGTAAACAGGGGAAGTGAAGTAATTGTAGTTGGTATAGCTATCAATGATCGGATTGCTTTTTATGGATCCAACACCGCAGCCACCTTTGAAAGCATATTCAAGTTGAGAGAGGCTCAACCTTCTTCCATTGCAGATCATATGAGGAAATATTTTATCGACAACTATGTATGATGGATTATTACAATCCTACCTATAGATTGCTTCCTATATTACTATGAAATTGTTTATCTTAGTAGTAATTTTTTTAAGGACATTGTTTTTTGATTATTTAACTTTTAATTGTAGATGGTAAAATGTATTTACATTTTGGTTTGCAGAAATTTTTGTTTAGAGGTACTCCATGTCATCAAAGCTTCAACTCAAATGTGCTTTCTAATAACATGATTCATTTGTTGTTAGTAAAACATATGCAGATAATACTAAGCTTACAACTTATTACCTTACAATTATATGACAACAAAGAAATATTAAATTGTATCTGGAAAAAAAATCGTATATGACTTTTAACTATGAAAAAAATATTTAAGATGCCTTAGAAAAAGAATAGACTGGTCTGACTGGCTTTTTTGCATAAAACGTATATAAGATGCAGAACACCTATTATTTCATGCACAGACCTACTCAAAAATTTAGCATCTTAATATAAATCAGTTTTGATTCATTGCATCTCAAAATATTTCCGTTGAAAATTGTAGGAAGCTTCAAAAGGAAGAACGCATGAGCCAAATAAAAATCACTACTTTGAACATTAAGAATATGGCATTTGCATGGTTTGTAAAATATTAATTAGTTGCATGAAAGCTTCAATATATATTTATAGAAGAAACATAATTTATTAACAGAAATTATGCAACCGGATAAACCCAGATTAACATGGTTACAAAAAGGCATAATTTAATCTATTAACATAAATATATCATCTGGTTATGATACATTAATGGCTCGTTCTTTATATCTTCGTCCCCATTTTAATGTGTAGCCAGTTTTAGGTTTATAATCACCTCTAGTTATTTCTTCTGCCAAAAATTTCAAACTCACTCTAATTTCCTTGCTAATGTTGTTGTTAACTGAAAATGTGTAAGCTTTGTTCATGATCTCAACCTAACTACATACCGGGACTTTTCTGAAACCTTTATCTCTCATCAATTTCTTCACATTTGTAACTTCTTCAAATTTTCCAGCTTTAGAATATACATTGACATTTTATCATAAGGAATTGCTTCATCGAGTCTTCTGTTTTCTCTATGTCCTAATATCATAGAATTCCATGAAATTGTAGTTTGATTTTCAATTGGAAAATATAAGCTCTACTATGTGCATAATACCACACTTTGCATACATGCCTGTAAGTGAAACCGAAACAATGTCATTCAAAACATCACATGTAATGTAACACCCCATTCTGGTAGCTTACCCAGAGGCAAAGATGTTGCGTAGAAACTACAATGCTTAATAGAATAGTATCACAACTTAAATAAAATATATCGGAACATAAAATCATTTAGATTACATGATTTCAAGCGGAGGAGTTATTATACAATCACATCATCATAATTACACAGTTACATAGGATCATAAGATTCAACATAATTATACATATGAAAGTCGATAAACTTAAATAAAAGTCTTCACTTCATAGTCATGGTATTCATCAGTCATCTTGAGTTGAACAACTAACCATCTAAACCTGAAATGTTTATGTGTAGCATCATGAGCAACACTGACCCAGTGAGATAGCTATTTAATCTATAGTTTTCAAGTCATGTCATGAAGGATTATAAAAAAACATCATTTTTATATCATCATTTCCTTCCAAATCACTACTTCTTAAGTTTTAATAATCCAGATCAAAAACACTATTCGAGGTAAACTTCAAATATATAAACTTCATCTGACTAAAGTCAAGATTTTTCATAAATTTAAACCACTCCCTCAATTTGGTTTATATTTTAGGATATTTTATCCTATTGCGGTCGGCATCCCCTCACTCAAGAGGGATGTACTCTACTGGATCGATACCACATAGAGTAATAGTGCACCACCCAAGATCTATTGTCTTATACCGCATCCTCGATTGCGGCCGGCATCTCCTCACTCAGTAGGGATGTACTCTACTGGCTCATTACCACATAGAGTAATAGTGCACCACCCAAGATCTATTGTCTTATACCGCATCCTCGAAGAAATCTTTTGTATGAAAATGCTTCTTTAAAGTAATTTACTTAGTATATTCAACTACCATGAAAAGAAACCCATCAAATTATTTATAAAATCGATGATAAAATCTCACAAGTAAGACATTTTCTCAGAAACAAACATGTTCATTTCAGGCAGAAATTTAACCTGAGTTTGCACCTCAAATTCATATATATATATATATATATGGCAAAATTTTAGAAAGTGATACAAATGAAAGTTGTAGGCCTTTGCGTTAGATTTCCATAATGACCAAGATCGTCGAATTTGGATCAACAGTTCAAAAGTTATGACCATTTTACTAAAAACATTAAACTTAGCCTGAACTTATGCATTTGCAGGGCAACGACCAACAATTGCAATTTTATCATAGAAAACATCGAAACAGGCAAAATGAATAAAGCAAAAGTTATAGTTTAGTTTCTATGCTTTCTGGAACATTAAAAATTTCGAATTCCGATAAGAATTGTAAAAGTTATGGATAAAACAATTCTGAGATTTGAATTTCACAACTTCTGTCATTTTGTCTCGGGACAGCGATAAACAATTACAATTTTGACCAAGATAACATCGAAATTTTGGAAAACTTAAAAGTTTTAGAACAAAGTATAAGCTTTCTGGAATATCTAAATTTATCGAAATCGGTTAAGGAACGAAGAAATTATGGCCAATTTAGTTTCAGCCTTAAGCACAGAGTTAATATTGGTTTTGCTCTCGGGATTACAGTAGAAAAATTCAATTTTGACATAGCTAACATCCAAATTACAGAAAAAACAAAACGTCGAAGTTGTAGCAAATGAAATAAGCTTTCCAGAACATCCAAGAAATTGAAATTTTATTAAGAATTGAGAAAGTTATGGTCAAATTACTAAGCAGCGTATTTAATAGAACCGAGCCACTTTTACTTACAAATATCATCTCTTCAAGAATAACATGAATACTAAAAAATTAAATAGTTTTTCTCACCTTAAAGTTGTGTATTTTACTTGACTCTTTTTCCTTAGCTTTCTCCAAGCTTTTTCACTTTATCTAACTTTTGTTTTTGCTTTGTGAAAGTATGAAAAATAAGTGAACATTTCCACCCTTTATATAGTAATTTGTAAGGCTAGTTTGGTAATTTTAGTTTTGGACACTTGTCTACTTCTCTTTACACAAGCTTTAGAATGTTGACACATGTCTACTTAGATGTCTTAAGATGTTTCTACACATGGACACCTAATGGGGTTATGTGTCACTATTTTATTTAATCTTGTGACACATGTCCTTCATTTTTTTTATGCAACCTTTATTTCATGACACATACCTTATTTAGTAATCATTTAAGGTGTTCTAGAAGTGTACATCTAAGCAATATATGTGTCATAATTCTATTTCATCTTAAGATAGGTGTATGGTCCATATTATGCCACTTGTCTTCACCATGTCATACCACTTATCATATACTTATAAATGTATACATACTTATACATTTTGTATTATTTAAAAGCATACATAAATATAAATAAAATAAAGATGGTGTAGATAGTATATTTTAAACTTTTAAAATTTTTACATATCCGATATTTTAAGTTAGGCTGTTACATGTAATGATTATCTATCAATGAATTTTCTTACCTATCTATAAGTACTACAACATGCAGCCTTCTTACCATATGTTTTATATGCAATTTAGAGCGAGCCTACCTGCTTTCAGTCTACAACTCCAACTTGCCTGCCTCAGTTCAACGTTTTCCTTCTGTTTTCGGTATTCAAGCCTACATCAGCTTCTTTCACTTTATTCCACTTAACATTAATAATGAAATGAGGCAAGAATATAGGAGCTTCATTGTAGCTCCTGCTTCATTGCATCAAAACTTTTCACTTCATTGCAGCTAATAGGAGCTTCATCCACTTCATTACTTTCAAGTCCACCTTCAGTTCAGCAGATAAGGTTAACTCTGTTGTCAAAATCTTCAAAGTATTCACTTCTTTCACTTCATTGATATTGAACTCTATTTATGTACATCTACAACCTATTAACAACAAATTCATCGATTAATAGATCCATTTCAGTTATTATTGGCATGTAATATTAATAATAATAGTTATAAGTGGATGTAACTGATTGTATTGGGTTTTTCAGTGGTAAGTAATTGACATGAGGTAAACCAACTACCTCGAATTCAATTGTTTAAACATACTTTATGCTCATTAAAGAAACGTGTTAGAGATTAAATAGAAACACATCAATGAAACCATGATATTAATATTACCATAAGCTTGATCACTGAGTTGTGCCAAGCTTCTACCAACTGTAGTTTCTTCCTACGTATAAGATAGAACATATATATTTCAAGTACAATTAAATGAACATAAATTTTCATAAGTCAGATGTTACAACTTTTGAAACGTTATTCTATAACTAATAAATATCATGCCCCGTCATTCATTTTCTTTTCAAGTATGGGATATTTATTCTTTTTGTTCAAGACTAACAGTTCACTAAAAAAGTAGTAACCGGAGTTTGGTTTTTATATTGCTACAATTATTACATAAAAGTTGCATAAAAATACTACTCTTCTTCAGTTCTCATGCACAAAATTGTCTTTTATGGAAAAAATACATGTAACAAAATTATTTTAAATACCTAACATGCCATCATTTTTTAACTTCGCAAAAAACCTTTCAAGGCATATTCCAAGTTAGGCAGAAACATGCACCTCTTTTTGTACTTAGGATGAGCATTACAACTCCATGTATCCATACTACCTATATCTCTCCCCCAATTGCACAACCACATGGCATGTTTACGCTCTGTCTTTTCTACAACTGCAGCCAAAGTTAAACATGGTTTGCACTTTATCCACATCTCCTACTTCATACATACCACTCATCTAGATTTTTGGGATCTGGATAATAATAAGACCATTCTTTAGCCACAATATGCAATCTCAACACAAATTCCTTATAATAACTTATACTCCTCTTAGCCAACATTATATTCCAAATAAAGACAAACAATTGAATCAAATCTATAACATTAGAAAAACGGTTAAAGATGCAATAATCAACCTATAAAAGATAGAAAAGCATATCGTAGGACTGAAATAAAAAACAGGAATGCAATAGAAATTGCAATAGTCAAACAAATATATAACTAACTAACAAATTTGTGTGAAATTATGGGAGACTAAAGTGGTGAGGACTGTTGTGATCTTCTTCCTGAAAAATGTCAAAGGTAAAATATTAAATATAAAGTATAGAAAAAGTTTATTTAATAAATATCAGTTTCTACATTGAAACTGAAAGGTTAGAAATAAATTTTCATTTAATGCACCTTAAGATGTTGGAATTTTTAGCATATTAAATTGGTGCTTATACATTGTTTGTTTAACATGAATAGGTTTTAGTATTCTTTCTCGCATTGAATAAAAGGCTATAATTTTGGGGTTATATATGTTTAACGGACATGTAATTATATTTACATATGCCACCATGCAAACCAATGCTATGTGTACATTTCTGAAAACTAATATTTATCTTACTATATCACCATTTAAAATTTTCTTTAGGACTATAACATCGTACCCATTACAAATTTTCCTACGGACTTTAACACTATAAATATGTGATGTTATGTTGAGAATAAGTAATAAGACGGTGTTTCTTTTTTTTAGATATTATTTTTTGCGACTAATTAGAACACTATTTAAAGGTTGCAAAACATGTGAAAACTCATTGAAACCTTGTAATGAACTGCACCTTCATCTTTTAAAACCCACTTAAATCACAAAAACGTTGAATATCAACAGAAAATACCATTAATTTCTTTGATTTGATTTTCTATTCGCATACATTTCAATTAAATGTAAAAAAAGTAGAAACTATCAAAAAAGATCAACCTAATGTTTTTGAAAAATAAATGTGCAAATCTTCATATTTTATGAAAAATTAAAATATTTTTAGAAAAAGACACAAATATTGAACATGTATTTTTTGGTATATATGTATAGAAACTAAACTGCAAATATTTACAACTTTTACTCCAATTACTTATAGCAACAACTTCAAATTATTGGAAAAAATCAAGTTAATTTTCTAATTTTATTTGTGGTTCACAATAAATTTCAATAATTAAAATTCGAAGAAAAACTACACAATGCAAAAAATAATTATTGAAATACTCTAAAAAGTGTTATTGGAAGTGGATGCAAATTAAATTTTAAAATAAAAACCGTGGTTAATTGTTCCCATTTTTGTAGCTATGTTTGTTAAATTATTTGCATAAGTTATTTGTGATTATAATTTTAGAATTTGTATGTTCTAATGAATTAAATGCAAAATTAAACTTTTGCATAAACTATTTGTTATTATGATTTTGTTCAGCTAAAGTTTACGTTAGAAGTTTATAACACTTTATGGCAGGGCATCATTGATGTCCTGTTTGTTAGGACAGTGCAAGGCCTAAACCTTGGGGTTCTACTTCCCTTAAATAACATCAACCAAAAAATAAAGTACACAAACTCCTATGTAATACCGAATCAGGATCATGCAAGCTTATTTTAAAATATTAAACTCTTCATATACAAAGTTCTAGCACCAATTCCAACAACTACTTAAAAACAATTTAAAATTACATGCTAATTAAATATCATTATTTAGGTTACATCCCAATGAAACACACCAAACACCACTTTTGTCATTAAGTTAGATGTGGATTTATCATTATTTTCAATCATTGGTTCAATATAACCATTCTTTGTAGTATAATGACACCGATTCCATCCTTTTTATTAACTATGAACAATATATTTTATTTTAGTTTTTATGATATTTTTTAGTATAAGAATGGTACTTCGGTCATTGACATAATATGTTTTATATTTATTTTTCATTTCATAGTCATTCGCGAACTTTTAAACAATTTAATAAATGACCACAAAAAATTTGAGTTTGTCTGGTATTATTACTTAGGTTTGAAATTGGGTATATCGTTGAAAAAATAAACAACGGTAATTTGTAATTTGAGCTTATTTATTTTTAATGGGTGTAGGAGAAGTACTTTTTGGATGTATGTTGTGCTGACACGTAAGTATTTAGCAATGGCTAGCCATCTATTCCTTTTTATCTAATTGTAAATTTAGAAATATTTTGGTATATCTTAAAACAGCCAAATGTTCACAGAATTCTTACCCGAGCGCATGAAAAAGTAATCATTTCTTCTCTAAGCTTTGTTATCATCGACCATCGGAATAATCTGCATTGAGATTAACCCACGCAAACTTGAGCAAAAATACAATGAGGCATAAGTTTTGATTCAGGATAGCTGAAGATATGTATTAATCCTAGGCTTCTGAAAATTAGTGATAATACAATTATACAAAGCATGAGGCATATGATGAAATAGGAGATAACCGCAAAACATCGTGCGATATAGCTTAAAAATTACAAATGAAGCAGGATACCTAGTTCGTGAAAAGGAATTTCAAAGTTTGTAAATTAGAAATACTACCCGATGAATGTTATTTGGCTTCTAATTAAATCGTCCACTTAAATGATCTAATGCCATAGACGATGGGATGAATAAACTAGTGATGATTTCTTGTAAGGGCTCAAAGGAATGTTAGGGTTAGTGGACAAAGTGACAGAGGAGACTTACGGTTGAATGCATAGTTTCATATGATTCTAAACAACATTGGCCATGTGCTCACTCAGGGATTATGATGAACTTTGTGTTATAAAATATATGAAATTTTTAGCAAAGAACTATGTTGACAGCAATATGTATTTAGATTAACATGTATAATACTTGGTTAAAAGCAGTAGCTAAAGTGAGATATATTGTGTATCCAATTACTGCAGTTGTAATATGATATACGATTCTCATAAATATGATATCAAAATCGTGCAGATACATAACTCATAATAAAATATTAGGCTCCATATAACACAGAAACATTATGCCTTAAAATATTTGAGAATAACCTGTTACCTTGATTGAGCTCAAAAATGTAATTCAAGCTTCTCATTATATAGCAATGTAACTCATCTAAATGAATTTAAACGTTTGATTCCAAAGCATATCAAGCAAGCTTGCATACAAACACCTACACAACACATGAGGAAAAAATGCATCATTTTTTGCATACTATTAAACATTTTCTATAAACAAAAAAATATTGTGAATTAATAAGGAAACATAAAACACACATGTAGAATGTGTAAAATTGCAAGTGAGATTTGTTGTCAAGTAAAATTGTAAGCATTTACTTGTCATCAATTTTCTTTCAAATCAGTCAATCTGAAATATAAATTATGATGTTTACTATGAAACTGTTCAGCTAAAGAAGAAGTGAAGATTAGTGGATATCAGAAAATAATATCCCCAAGCACAGACCACCTTTGAAACATTAATCATCTTTGCTTCCTTAAGTACTTCATAAAGAACCTCCTCTTGTTCATGTTGATGGAGATAGACATAACTTACATATTAAACAAACGAAAAAGAGACAATTTCTTTTTAAAAAATACTGAAAAATAAATGCTTAATGCTTTGGCATGACAGTGATGAAGTGGGAATTGGTCAACACTGTACACTACCTTAATGATTAACCATCCATAGAAGGTAAAAGTTGTCATTAGAACTTTTATGGAAGACAATTTTAAAAATTATGTTATGAAATATGGATGTTATACAATTTCATTATTTTTTACGGGGATATACGTGAATAATTCACTATAATTTCTTCTTTGTCTTTTTTTGTTATTTAACCAAAAAACATAAATATGAAGTTAATTTCCTACAATAAAAACTCATAAATGAAGCCGAGTAAGGATTTAACCATGTAAAACTACGAAACAAAATAATAAAGAGAACCTTTTCAAAAAAATCAAATAAATGGAAGTAACACTTGACCTTATTTCTCAATTCTACACATATTTTTGAGATTTAGAAAACCAGTTTAAAAAGGGGAGACCAATTTACATTCTGAAAACCTTACAATTCTAGAAATGTTTTGTCTCCCCTTTGAGGAAAAAATGAATGAATAATATATAAAATAGACGTGTGTCTACAAAAACCAAAGAAAATAATTCGGTACTTAATTGAAAGCAATCCAAAATAATGAAAGTCAAGAAAACCTAAAGGTAAAAAATTATTCAGTAAGTTGAATAAAATAATATTTCATGTTATGTAAATGTTCAGTTCAATTAAAAGCACAAAATTTTAACTTTTATCAGTTGAATAAATTTTATCAAAGTTGAATTATTCATTATACAGTATGAAAGTTACAACCTAACCAGCGTTTTTACCTCTAACTGGATGAATGCTTGAATCCGGTAAGCCAATTTGTCCTTGAATCCACTACAGAACCCAATCAGATATACAAAACAAATGAAAGAAACATGAATAATGAAAGATATCAAGTTTTGTTTAACAAGGCAAACCCTTGGGAAAAAAAATCATAAATGAATATTTGAATTTACAGAACATACCAAACTTGAAATGAAGAATGTCGGATCTGAAAATAAATTAGAGTTTGGTAGCTAAAGGAAAGGAGAACAAAAATGTTATTTTTTTAGTTGAAACAACAGACCATTATATTTCTTTCTGTGTTTCTTTCATTATGTTAATTATAATTTTATACTTACACAACATCGTGATATTTTGATTGCTCTGTTTATCATTTTTTACTACAAACTTCAATTATTACTAAGCCTTACCATGTCTAATCATATAATTAAAGCATCCTAAATATATATTGCTTATTTCTAGCTATGATGCCATTTGATTTTATACCATATTTGCAGCATCATTGCATTATATATTTAAGGCTGCTCTTTTTTATAATCATTCTTACTTTTAATAATTCAAATTAGCAATGTAAACAAATTTTTGTTAAATCTCAGGTCAAATACCATGTTTCTTTCTGATTATTTTTTTCCCACTTCACAATTATAAATCATCAAGTATAGAAGTAAATGTTTACTTTACAAATAATATAATATAAGCATATATTAAAATTTCACAATGAGTAGGCACATAATAGGTAATGAGCAATCAGCTAATCACAAAATATTATTATGCTATTTTGAAATCTAGGTCAAAACCGCTTTTATTGCTTTTACATATTTCCCTATTTTAAGATAAATATAGAAGTAAATGTAATATAAATATCATCCAGCATAATAAAACTGTATTTGAACAACAATATTGGATACCACTTTTATTGTTGTATATCTGTTTCCTACTTTAAGATAAATAAAAAGTAAATGTTATATATTTATTACCTAGTATAATACTACTGTAATTGATAAGTAGTACTATTATCCTAAGACTGCAGCAATTATTGATCTTGAATATATATGTGCTAGATATATATGGCAGACACACAATGGATGACAACTTTAATTAAATAGCCTTATTAATTGAATAGCTTAATATTTTAACAATTAATTACATAGCAAGAAACGGCTGCCAAGTCCCTAGAATTGGAAGATGACGGAAGAAAAGTCCCTTCCAAAAAAGTTATGAAAATTTGGTCCCTAATTTTAGTTTTTGACTAATTTATGCTACTTTTTCCCCTGATTTCAATACTGGACCAATTTTCCAGAAGGGGACAATTTAGTAAAAAATAACAAAACAGGGACCTGATTTACATGAGTTTATTAGTAGGGACTTTTTGTGCATGGACTTTGAGAATAGGGACCTTTGGTCCAAAACCCCATTACATAATCAAACATTATGTAAGATAAAATTAATAGGCTTTGTACTCTATTTACTTATATCTTGGCAAAACATATTGAGTATCTTATGTATGTTGGTTTATTCCATTTTCGTTCCTTTAAATACGATATTGAACAAGAACTTAGTTCATGGATTTTTATTTCTAAAATAAAACTGAATATATGGTGCATCTTATAATAAATCACTTATCGTATATGTGGAAGAAAAAAATAGCTACCATTGTATAATGAACATGAAAAATGTTAACAAAGATCTTGTCATTACCAATGCATCTAATTATTTATGAAACCATAGATGCAATTATATATTGCAATGTAGTTACTTTCAATGAACTGAGTTGATAAAGAGTAACACAATAATTGTTAATGTTTTAATACTAACATTAACATTATATATAATAACATGAAAAATATAAAATTAAACTAACATGTATATTGCTTCAAAATTTGACGGTGCATCTTAAGGTTTTGTTCATCTCCCGACGTTATTGCTCCTTACTCTAATTTGTATCCAATAATGTGCATTTTTGTACCACAATAACCAAATTGACCAATCATTGAATATCACACATAGTGCAACAAAAAGGAGGTACAATAACCAATTTTTAAGATATCATTCATTTCAATTTTCAATGCAATTTGTGCTCCGTGCATTTAACACAACGCCTGATAAAAATTGGGCGAAGAAACAAAAATAAAAAAAATAGTAAAATGCACATGATATATCAACGCTGATATGCATTTTATTGTTTTTTCAAACGAGATGTACTAGTTGATTCAGTTAACATAAAAAAGCATTTGTACAAATATGTTATTTCATGTGCAAAGCCTGTGTATCATTGTAGTAAAGGAACAAATATGTTATATCATAACTGAAGTGGATAAATTTGGATTAGCAGGTTTAAATTCACTTATATTCTTGCATGATTTCATTTTGATATATCCTTATGAGTTCTAAAAATTATGTGAAGGTTCATGCCTGCTAACATACAGAATGTCATTAAATTTGTGTATGCATAAACCTGACATTTGTAAAATTTGGCTAATGAAAATGAAATGTAATATATTATAGGATATCACCTTAAACAAAAACAGAAGGTTCTATGCTATTTATGAAAATCTTAAGTGTGTAGGTATACACTTCTACCACTTATCATTAACAGCTGATTTCAGAATGTATGTATCAAACGGTGCTTAGCAATGCCTAAGACTGTGCACTGCACTTACAATTTTATTTACCACTATAAAATTCATCAATTACAACCTGTTTTCACAAGAGATGGGTGCATCAAATGAACTTTCCTTAATCGATCATCAATAACTGATTAGTGTAGTACAATGATTAAATATAAGAAAAGGGGGAATAAAAGTCTAAATTCCAAAATTGATCGATCAAATTAAGCATGAGAAACATATCATAAACAATAACTGTTCAGTTGACTAACCTTAATCGATCAACCATCAATCCATAAATTGCTAATGGATGACTAATGGCTGATGATTTATGATTTATGATCGTAAGTTGACGTTGGAAAAGATGATGGATTTGGAATCGCAATGAAGTAACCGTAGTTTGTGCAGTTCTATGGACTAACCATCGATCAATCCATAATCATTAATCGATGGTTCTTTTTCCCAAGATAATTGATAATTAAAGTTGGAGAAAATCTTTGGATCTAGATCGGCTCTAACTCTTTTTTTGCAGCGAATTGAAGTTGGAGAAAATCTTTGGATCTGGAATCGGCTCTAACTCTTTTTGCAGCGAATTGAAGTTAGAGAAAATCGCTCTAACTCTTTTTGCAGCGAATTGAAGTTGGAGAAACTCTTTGGATCTGGAATCGGCTCTAACTCTTTTTGCAGCAAATTGAAGTTGGGGAAGATCTTCGGATCTGGAATCGGCTCTAACTCATTTGCAGCGAGGGAGATATGGGAGGCAGGGCTCTCTAGTTTGTTGAGAAGATAGGTGGCAGGGTGAAACGGAAGGCAGATCGGAGGAGGGGCACTATAGGAAATTCAAAAAGACACCGATGAATTTGTATTCATTGAAGTATTATTATTAATAGTAGAGATAAATTCTTGAAATTAGTTTCTAAGCTTTCGAGCTTGCATGACCAAACGATACATCCAATTATCATGATATTTGTTAACATACAATAATTCACTATTACGACTCCAATGAAACTGGTTTCGTTGAAATCCGAGATAGTGCCGTGAAAGGCTATTTTCACATGTTAGTTAAAACAAATTTGTATAAAACCAAATTAATCACTTTTAAATCTAAATTAAAAGTTTATTATCCTCCTTCTTATTTAAAAAGAACTTAAATCAATTTTCATAATCATTTTTATTCATATTAAATTCAAGATTTAATTATTTAAACAATTTCCAAATATTTAATTTTAACAATTCAATTATCAAATAAATTGCTATATTTGGAATTAAAATTATTTAACTTATAAAATTAAATATTATCAATTAAATATTCCAAGTTCAAATGACTAAATGGGTCATTACATTCTTTCCCTTAAAAGAATTTCGTCTTTGAAATTTCCAAGGTAAGAAAATGCTTCCACCCATTAACTTTTTAAAACTGGCTTGTTGAAATAGATTACCAAATTCTTTTGTGCCTTTAACTTCCAAAAATCAATTTTTTGAAACCTTGCCATCACCTTTTCTAAATATTTAAATTCATTCATAGTTACTAACTAATATCATTCCAAGTTATAACATAAACATCAAATTTTAGTTATCAAAAATTTTCTTTAAACTGTCTCAAACATCTCCTAACTCTTAAATTTTACGAAAAATTTCACCAAAGTCTCCCTTGTGTGGTTTAATCAGAAAAACTACAAACTACCACTACTGGCCCAATTCAACAAAAGAAAACAAAAGCCAAGTGGCTCAATCATAAAACCATCAAATTCAAACAACAATATAAACATGTATCTTTTTGTCGGGCCACCAAATTTTACTTATGAAATCAAAGGCATCAAACTAGCTCTTTCTTTTATTTACCTGCATCTTATTTACCAGTGATATCCAATCATATAATTCATGATCATATTATTTTATATTTCCAATTTCCAACACTTAATTTACTAAGGCCCGTACGATGTACCTATATCATCCATACACAATATCAAATTTCATTGCCCGCTCGATCATATAATTTTACTTTCAAACTAGTATCGTTCACACAACTTCTCTAGTGCGGACTCAGATTCGATTCTTTGATTAGAAACCATCATTCTCCTTGCATAACCACATTCTATAATAGAGAATTCCAGAATCAATCAAAAATCCATATCCAGTGTTCGTCATCGAGAATCGAGTGAAAAAACCTTACTCGGACCGATGTAAATCGCTCGAAATCATGTAATTAAATCCGGATCAAACGATTATGTGGATAAATTAATATAAGTACAACTTACGAATTTATTTTAGTTGGTTTCCCATTATTCGGATTCTTCTATTTACCTTCATTTATTCATGATCGCTATCTTCACTACTTTATTCTCATTCATCTATTTTTTAATATATTTCTTCCAATACTAGTGTCACTTAAAGTACCATTCCATCAAGTTCTACTTAAATTTATTATAACATTTCACACAACAGTTCTCATGTTTATTTTCACTTTAAAACTTAAGTTCATATTAAATTTACTAATTCATCATATTTAATTCATTTCAAATCACAATCAATTCCATTCCAAAAAATCATTTCATTTACCTTCACTCAAGTCAAATTTCTTTTCAAAACTCATTTTATTTAACTTAGCTTAAGTTAAATTTCATACCATAGTTCAATTTCAAATTGACTTTTCTTAACATGCATATTCAACAAATTTAAAAAAATTCTTTAACTTGCTAATTTTAGAAATTTATAAGTTATAAAACTTATTTTCTCATATTTTCATAAAACACTTAAATGAAAATTTCAGAATTTAAACATCCTGCTCTTATTTCAAATTATTTTGAAACAATAATACAATTAACTCCTTTGTATTCCAAATCATACTTTTGAACTTTAAAACCAAAACTAGCTTCACCAAGATAAATTTTATTGGTAGCAATTGCACTCATGGAAACCCGAAAATGAACGTCGATAATGCTACAAATATCATCAAAATTATTTTCTAGCGACCGAAGAGAGTTTGGTGCTTCCCGCTTCCTTTAAACCCTTTTTAAAATATTTCCATTTAAAATATCTTCTAAATAATATCATTACTCTTTTTGTTTCAAAATTTTGAAAAAAACAATTTTTTAAATTCTCAATTTCTCAGCTTTTAAATCCTTTTTATTTACCAGTCATATTTTTAAATTTCCCTTATATATATATATATATATGATTTTACTATGGTTGTATAAAATCATTTCTCAGTTGTTTACCTTTGTTTACATTATAATAATAAAAACTTTTGTTAGAATATAAATACAAACAACAAATGGTAATAACCAAACATTATCATTCACTAACAACCCAACACAACATATATACTAAGATAATTTCTGAAAAATTATTCCTTTATATATAAAATATAGTTAAGGTAAAATTATTTTATTTACCTAATTTCAAACCAATATTATGTCGAATTGCTCTATTCAAGTGTTTAGAGATCCCTATCAATAACACTAATTACTTGTATTGAGCAGAATCCATAAGCCACTCAACAAATCAACCAATACAATATAAAACATTTCTATATCACTAACAACTGCGCGCTCATAAACACACACACACACACCTAGACTCATTCTAGGGTGCTGCCGACCCTATCTCTAATGAGTACCCCACCAAAGTCAAGGTTCTTACTTAACTTTGCGCTCTGATACGACAGCGTAACAACCCACTTTTTCGAACAGTTTAAGCAGACAAATAACCACACATGATCCACTCAAATTGAATGGAAAGGCATATAGTTAGGGAAAGAGAAGAAGGAAAGAAAAAGAGAAAAGAAAAACTAAATAACACAGCATCTCACAGTGGAAAGAATAATCTATAATATACAAAAAATATTTACACAAAAGCAAAACTGTAATACATATATATACACACACAAACATCAATCAGAGTATACTAACATATTTCAGCCCAAACAGTTATGACAACCTGTCCTCACAATTGCTTAAAAATATGACAATGAATATGGTGGAATAAATAAACATATACATGAATACATCTCTCACCTGAGCATTATAATAAAATAACATCCGAGTAAGTCCAGAAAACCAACGTAAAAAAACACACCAAATTGGATTTTAAAGTTATAAAAACCTTCAAAAATCAAAAATATCTCGTAATATCATGCTGCACATACACACGGACGGGGTTTTACCTTACGGTAACCAAAACATTTTATATAAATTTTTCTGATATTATAATAATGTCTAAGGGTGAAAATAATTATAATCAAGTTGATGTGATGCTCTTAAGTGTACATCACAACAATATTAGATATATAATCAAAACCGATAAGGCACATTCGCCAATTGTGTAGGATTTCATGGAGATGCCCTCGGTACTTTGAGAAATGGTCCTCCTATACAAGGATCATAGGTATTCTTCTAAAGCAGCATACATCCCTAGTGATGTGCCATAGGAAAAATATAGTTGGTTTCATTAAGACCGAATGCATCACCACATGCATGCATAACAACTTTAAGTAATGTCTAGGTGGAGCCGACTACACCCTATGGGTTTGACAACCCTACTGCCCATGCCTCCTATCTCTGGCTTGGACATTTCTTCTGATAAGGTTACGTCCGGCATTCTAGCTCACGCATCGCCAACAAAATAGATCATGGAATCCCACATGGATTCACATACTCAACGGGTCTCGGAACACATGAATTCCAACATTTGAATATATCACGAAACTCCTCTATAGAAATGTATATGGTTTTAGAGTGGTTATGGTTTTTGAGTCATCTCTTACGAATACACTCTTCCGCTTTCCTGGCGCTCCAAAAACCAATCATCGATTTCCAAAATGCTCAATACCGGTTCTTTAGGAAATAATCAGATAATACACAAGAGCAAGGATCACCCCCTAACCATTAAGTGGACAGATATCCTTATCGTTTGTCCTACAAGTATAAAACAAGTTTATATGTACAATATAGCACAATCGATGGTAACCATACCATATAATTCTTATGTTTATCTTAGATATTTCCAGAGTTAAAACCCTTCGGTGTTAAGTAGGAAAGATTCTCGTACCATCAAAATTAAGAAGGATTGCAAATTTAGGTCTAGATTTGATAGTCGGTTATTTAACTATCAACTACATACATCTAAATCAGGGTTGTAATTCCGTAGGAAAAACAAACACCGATTAAGCATATAAGTAACCACTATCCTTTTAATTAATTTTTTCATTAATTAAAACCATTTTGTAAATACTTGTACCAAGATACTTTTACAATATTCTTTCACAAGCCCTTATATTTGTATACTTGGAAAATATGTTTATACTTATCTCTATGGTATAAGTATATTCACAAAAACAGAGAAAGATTTTCTTTTTATCCAATTCTAAAATCATTTTTAAATTCCTTATAAATCCAAAAACAACCATTTACAAAACTATTTTATAAATTTTTTAAACCATTTATAAACTCTTTATAGAAAACACCTTGTAAAACAAACCTTTATTTCCAATTATAAACTCTTTTATGAATTCCAAAATTTTTATAAACTCTTCTTATAAATCTATAACCCATTTCCAAAATTCGTTTATAAGTATCTAATCGTTTATTAAACTCTTTCATCTTGTAAATAATCTTCACCTATGTCTTTAAACCATTTTATAAACACCCTTTATAAAATCTAAGTCCGTTTATAAAACTCTATTTATGGGTCTCGAAAACATTTATAAATAATTGAAAATACTTTACTTCAAAACACCATTATATGAAAATAATTGTCACTAATAAACATTATAAATAAATAAAAATTATTAACTTTAAAACATCTTAAAATTAATAATTAATAATTTCAAGACAATATGAAATAAACAATAATAATTAATCTTTACCATTATTATAAATATAATAATTTATTTTCAAAACATTATTAATAAATCTTTATTACAAATTTCAAGCAATATTTATTTCAAATTAACTTTCCAAAAATATAAAAATATTGATAAATAACTTTTAAGCAGCATTAAATATAAATAAATAACTTAAAAACGATGTTAAATATAAATAATAAATTTTAAAACAATATTAATTGTAAATAAATAGTTTTTAAAACAATATTAAATATAAATAAATAATCTAGAGAAGACAGATAAAAGATTGGAGTAAAATAGAAGTTAAATCCTTTAAAAATAAAATATTTCCAAAACCCAATTTCGGATTTAAAATCATTCCTATCTCAAAAACTAACTCTAATTCAATTGGCAATTTTTACTTCAAATATAAATTTAAGGCCAATAGCCACCAAACGCTTAACCAATATCGGTATTGATTTTATATCAATACTGGATTTTTAGCTTTTCAAATATATAACAATGTCATAACCATAGTGTCCACAATCTTGTTCACTATTCAATAATTCATATAAAAGGAATACTGTTGAAACATAGCAAGGAATCCCATTGGATTCCTCCAACCTTTCCCTTTGCTTCACACACAGTATATAATGAAATAATATAAATCAACCGCTTCAAGACAAGATCGTATACAAGGGTCATCCGCTCTTACACCGAAACACTATAGGTTCTCATTCTCCCCATGTGTGGAAATATATCCAAACCAACTAATAAATATAGTAAATCATCCAAACAGTCATTCAACAATTTTTATATCATATAATTAACCAAAAAGGTGAGTTTAACGAGTCGAAATTTTTATTGCCGCCAAGGTGTTACGGTTTGGATTAAAAGTGAATAGGAGTTCAATTTTAATCCGAATTCCTACTAGCTCCAAATTATTCCAATCCAACTCCATAATGTAGATTTTGTTGAACACAATGCAACGCAACCCGTCATGTTCAAATCCCACCTTGTATGAAAATTTATAGCATTTATGAGATTTGGATTTTTACTAACATAATTAATTACATTCCATTAGCTCAACTACAAACCAAATCACAAAATTAGGGTTGTCCTTCATCCTCTTCATCGCGATAAACCAGACACCCTTAATATTAAAAATCGTAGCATTGAATCGACTACCGCCACTGCCGTCTCATGGAACCAAGCGCCACCGCGTCCACATTGAATACCCTCCTAGACCACCATACTCCCAATGCCACCACCCTTGGCTCTTATAACGCCGCCGATCATCGACAATCCTCTCAAAACCGCCACCAACGTTGCGCCCCATACTAGCCACCATGCCTCGTCTTAGACCATCACCACCATTGGATCTCTTCATTATGCCGATGCGAACAAAAGCCTGATAATGTTCATAGTTGTGCCGAAGCACGTGGACAGTTCGATGATGGACGTTGAAATTTGAAACAACGGGAAGGAAACGAACGTTTTCCTCAGTTAGTCGTGTTATTTATAAAGGGGTAGTATGGGTGAATAGTGTAGTATAGGGCTAAGATATGGCCAAACATTTGAAGATGTGGATGGGTAAGTTATGGCTAGAATGATGGGCAACATATTATTTTATTTTAAATAATTGGCTCAACACGTTCAAAAAAATCTCAACTCCAAACGACGCATGCCGCTTGACATTCTATATGTAATACCCCTATTTTGAACATAGTGGAACTAGTCTCGAGACCAAATCCGACCATATAAAGAGGATAGTATTTTAAACCTAATTATATTATATAAATTTCTAAAATTAGTTTAAGCGTTTCGAGCTCGCACGACCAAACGATAGGTCCGATTGCCACAAAATTCGTTAACATACAATAATTCACTATTATGGATCAAATGAAACTGGTTATGTCGAAATCCGAGACAGTGTCCCGGAAGGCGATTTTCATACATTAATTAAAAAAATTGTAAAACCAAATTAATCACTTTTAAATCTAAATTAAAAATGTATTATCCTCCTTTTTATTTAAATATAATTTTAATCATTTTTCGAAATCATTTTTATTCATATTAATTCAAGATTTAGTTATTTAAACAATTTACAAATATTCAATTTAATAATTCAATTATCAAATAAATTGTTATATTTGAAATTCAATTTGTTTAAATTGTAAAAATAATTTTTAAATATTCCAAATTCAAATCCTAAAGTTCTAGATCGTTACATTCTTCCCCCTCTTAAAAGAATTTCGTCCCCGAAATTTCCAAGCAATAAAAATGCTCCTAACCCATTTAATTTTTAAAACCAATTAGTTGAAAAAGATTACCAGAGGACCAGATCGAAGTTCGCATGAGCAGAGTCAGAAGGTTAACCCTAATTTAATAAAGAATTCTTGTGAGTACATGAACGGTTAGGTCGTGCATTGTGTCATTTTGGGTGATCTTTAGTCATTGAAAAAGTAATTTATAGCATGGTCATTTTAGATAGCTTGTAATAGTTTGTCAAAGGACTTCTCGATTGGTTTTGTGAAGATTCGAAAAATCTTCTAAGTGGTAATATGAAATTTGCCTTGGCGAACGTCATAGTACACTTAGTACATTATCCTTATTAACATTGTGCGGTGAGGTGGGTTTGAAACTGAGCGAGCCTAAGTATAGGTAAATTATTATTTGATAATGATTTAATTAATGAAGTTTTCTCCTTTGGAAAGTGGGTACTGATCGAAAGGAGTTACACCACTTAAGCAGTTTGTTCAACTTGAATGTTGGACAGACTCATTGGAGCTTATAGTTTGCCATGCATATTTTAACTGTTGATTGGTTACAGTGCATGTCAATATAGACTCTTTGGTATGTTGCATTATTTTTTTATTTATTGTTGCTTGCTATTATTTGATTGTTGCTTGTTATAGTTTGCTGTTATTTGTTGTTGATTGATTTTTATTTTTATTGATTTATTGTTGTTACCTGTTTTGTATGATTGTTAGTTTGTATATTGGTTATTATTGCTTATTGATTGGTTGTTTGATTGTTAAGTGCTTATTGTTAATTGTCTAATTGATTGATTAAATTTTGTTGCATGTCTGTATGTTTGATAGTTTGTATGCTAGTTATTGTTGCTTATCATTGTTCGCCATTATTTGATTTATGCTTGTTGTTTATTTGGTTGCTTGTGCCTTAACTTAAATTTCCTATTAAAGTATTTTGAAGAGTGAGGTAGCGATAGCTAAAATAGATCACATCATCCATGGCCATTGTAGGGGTCGAGATGGGATCTGTAAGAGTCTATTGCCTTTTAATGTGAATCAAAGTCAATGGTATATTTAAACATCGACTTATTTGAGCTTAGTCTCCAATTGATTTTCATGTATGACGATGGTAGTATCAGTTACTACACTGAAAATTATACTTGTTTTGATTACTTATTACTATAAAATATGTGCATAATTCTCTTTATATAGTACAAATAGGTACTTGGGAGCTGAAATATGGTTATTTAAATGCTTATTTGTTAAAATTTGCATTTAAATTGTGAGAGATTTTCTAAAAAGAGGTATGTACGGCTGGGAAATGTGGGATGATATAGGTTATCTCATATTACTCAGATGTGAGATGTGTTTCAATTCGGGAATCTCCATAATGTTTGATGGGAAAGGGAAGTACTACCGGTATTTTCCAAGGTTTGGACTCGAGAATTTATGGTTAGTCTTGTTACTTTCTCGTATTCATAGGAATTTCAGGGACAAAATTCTTTTAAGGAAGGGATAATGTAACACCCTGCAATTTTAACGATTGAATATTTAAATGATTTATTTAAATATTTCATTGTTAATCTACAGAATGCCTGCTATACTTGATTTTTCAGAGATGGAGGAATTGGATCTCGAGACACCCGTAGTTGAGACCGATTTTATGATGCGAGAAAAATAAGTATAAACTTGACTATGTTTGGAGTCGATGAATTTTGGAAGTGAATAATGATTTTTAAAGGAAGAAAAGAATTTGGGCCAAAACCCATCAGCTTGACTATATGTAGCTAACCCCTTCATTATTTCATTTCCACTTCTCCATTCATTTTCATTCTTCTTCCTCTTCTCCTAATCACTCTCTAATTAGCCTATTATCCACTTCTAGTCCCCAAGCCCTAATCCCTTTATAATATTCCTAAACTCAAATAAAAATCACCATAAATCATCTCTTCCTATTCTCTATAAAATTCATAAAGGAATTAGCATGGAATGGAGTTTGGAGCCTAATCTCAAAATTAAAGCGAAGCATGGATTGGGTTTTGTTGATTTGGGGCTTGATGTGGAGAAGAAGAGGTTAGTAGGATAGTTCTCCTCATAAACTTACATGTCATACTTCATATATTTATTTATCTATGATTATGAAGTGATATGGGATGATTTAGAGAATGTTAGTAATGTAATTAGACTTACGTTTGGCCTTTATACATGTTTAGATCATCATGTTATCTATTTGAATCCACAAAGACCATGTTTTGAAGTTTGTAAGCGCTAGAATTGATTTGAGGTTAATCAGAATATTATTTGTGATGATACGGTTCGATTTGTGATTAATTTAGTAGTATAGTGAAGTGCATATCAATAGAAAGCAGTAATTAAACATATAATTTGGAAAAGTCAGTAAGCCAATTAAGTGATTTAAGAGCTCTACACTTACTATTAAAGTGATTAGAGGCGTAATGAAGCTTAATTAGAATTTGAAAATATAATTTACAAGAAGTAATCATTTTATAAAATAAAGGAATATTTTATAAAATGAAGATAGAATGCTAATTAAGTGAGTTATGAGCTCTACATTTATTATTAAAGTGATTAGAGGCACTTATTATATTATTTATGTAGGAAACTAATTTTATAAGTGAAAGATATATTTTATAAAATAAAATAAGATTTCATAATATAATAAAGATGATGTATTTTATAAAATATTGTTATATTTTATAAAACAGTAATGAGGATATATTGTAAAGATCGTGCAATATAACCTAGAGAGGGGTGAATAAGGTATTTAAAATATTTTACAGATAAACAGATAAAATAAATAATGCAAAAACGTAAATTCGAAAAGTAAAGAACACACATATATACCCAGCTTCGGTCACTAACCCATTAGTGCCAACTAATGCCTTCAAAGTTACTACTAGAATTATATATTCGATGCTTACAACAATGTAAACTCGCACTTCCTACTAACCTGAATATACTAATCTTATGCCTAGTAACCCTACCTGGACTCAATACCGTTTGACCAGAATCCTTTAACTACAACGCATAACTCAACCTAGAAAATCTAGAATTTGAAAGAAAATACAAAACAAAACAAAAATGAATATAAAATAAAGCTAAACACTCCCCTGTTAATCACATGCCTTCTCTTTAAAGCCTGTGCTTTTTAAAGTTTCAGCAACTTTCCTCTTTCACTTCAAAAAATATCGATTCTCTTCAAAAATAACTTTCGACTTAAAATCTATGCCGCAACCAAACTTCACCCACAGCCACAAGATGCCGCCCTCGCCTGAAATAAATGTCATCGCCTAAAAACTTCACTAACCGTTGTCAGTTATGCTCCCTAATCTGAAATAGATGTCGATTGAAATAATGTTGTTGAGAAGCTCTCCTTGTTCGTGATTAGGTCTTTTGAGAGTAGTGCATCACCATTCTTGCATTTGCCAAAGCTTACATCTGCTTTGTATGTCACTTAGGTTTGTGTTGAGTTGCTGGAGATGTAGATTGCTTCAATCATGCACTGCTATTCTCGAGTTGTTTATGCATTGATTATTGATGATGCGGTGATGTGGTTGTTGAACTCGGTGTTGGGAGACAATAGCTCTTAGAGTATTCGGCTGATGATGCTGATTTGAATTGCCTTATGTTGATTATTTTATTGATGATGATGTGGTTGTTGAATCTTTGTAGCCATCTTTTGATCGGATATTAAAAAATTTATGTCATAGAGATTTTCCCTTTGAATTATGATAAGATGATATGAACCTTGCCATGTTGTATCCGATACCTTTGAACAAGAAAATTCTCTGCATTATATAGAGGTATGTGCTGGAGATGTATTGGCTGAACCAAATATTACTCGAGAATCTCTTGTATGATGTTTTCTTTTTCTAATGATCCTCGGATTGATATATGATATTTGAAAAAGATATTTCCTGTATTTGAGTGATTCTGTAGTGATTTTCAATTTGATTATTTCCAAAATATCGTTGAATAATTGATATGGTCATATTTGATTGCTCCAATCCATAAAAATAATTTCCAAACTATATATGAGAATCTATCCAATTGAATGTTACCAAATATGAAATGTAGACATTTTTTCTTCTGAACGTGGAGGGGTTTTATAGGTTTGTAGAGGAGATATCTATGCATGGAAAAAAAATATGGGAGAGGATATTGAGGAAGATATGGATTTGTGAGATGGTTTGTTTTCCCGTGTAGAAAATAAAATCTGCATATAATGAGAAACAAATTATGTTGTATCTTCCAAAATATATCGTCTGATTGTGTATACAATTCTTTACATCTAATCTCTATTTATTTCTCTTTCTTTACATATACCGCCTTTGATTGCATGCTGATATATTTCCTGCTTCAGGTATTTATTTATTCCCTTTCCACTATATGTGCAGCTTTTATTGCATTGAAAGAAAACTTCTCCACAAACAATATTTTATAACAAAAACATCTACATATACAACTCTAGACAAACACATTAGATATAACATGTATTTTGTTTAAACAACCAAAATATGGCACAAACACCGAAGAGATTGAGTAGAGAATAAAAAGTAAAGAAAAGTAAATTAAAATAAGCAAGGAAAGAACGTACAACATTTTATAGTGGTTCAGCTAATCTTAGCCTACATCCAATTAGTGATGTTATTGATTATATCACTGACTTGTAATTACAAGTTCTTACGGATCAGTATATATCTGTGAATGATTACAAGCGATTAGAGTAAGAGAGCAAAAGAGTCAAAAAGATTCCTAAAAATAAGCCCCTATCCTCCTATTTATGGCTGTAGAAAGCCTAAAATCTTTCCCTCGTAATCTCCACCTCGTTCTCCATGCCCAAGACTAATTCTGCAGAAAATTTGGTGGACACCTAATCAATTATCGTGGATCAGTACTGATTTATGGGCTTGGATTCTTACCGATCCATATGACCTTCATATGGATTACACATGATGCCTTATCCTGGCTCGATTCTTGGTTAGCTTCGTGATTCCGAACTTGTTACACCGTTATTATCTTGTTTCTAAGTCCAACTGATAGATAAGTGGAAGAATGGAGTTGTCAATTTCAAGCGCTTGTAGAGATAGAGAATTGCATGGGAATAATGAAAAGAAACTTGAAAAGTCTTCTAGCATCAAGACTTGCAAGTAAGAGGATTTTGGACTAAATTGGAAGAAATGGTGTGGATCGGACTGATCTAAGTGGTTGGATTGGTATCGATCCACCAGTTTTATGGATTTTGGATCCTCACTCTTGGAGTGGTTTTGCCTTCACCTTATAGCTTTGTTCGTACCTAATTTTTGGACTCCGAGGCTATCTCTCCAAGCTTCCAACGTCGTTGGCTTTCAATTGTGATTTGTCAAGTATATCCAAATACTACCTTATCAAAGGCTGGATAACACTTTCCCTGCAAAGCATATCATGTTTCAAACATGATGTGCTTTGAATCGAGCCAAGTCGAGATTTCTATAAAGGATTCCACTCTGTGCCTCAAATGGTCGTTATCTTTCCCGTCGATCGCCACTATAGAAGAGTAGTGTCTATACCATCTAGTATTATAAACATGGACTGTGTTATCTTGATATATTATCCCAAATTTGGCAATTCTAAATTGGTGCCTTCTATGGATTTTCTAGGTATGAGTATGCTTTTTCCTTCGATTCCAATTGTTGGATATCGAATATAATTATGCAGACATACACATGTGCACTCTTTTTTAGAAGCTCTCGATCATATGCACGTATACATATAGACATATATAGATCAATTCCATCATCCTTGTTTTAAAGTGTCAAGACTTGATACAGGTCCAAGAATATGGATCAGTGCCGATCCAAGACTTAAGAACGAGTCTTCAAATTTTTAGCTCAGAAAGTCGGGTTTATAGGTATATAACCCGACCATTTCTATCTTCCTCCTCACTTTTACTTGTACCGAACCAAAGCTTCACATTCGCCATTAACAAGCAACCTCTTATAAAATTGAACCCATCTCCTTTGCCTAACCATTGAACTGTTGTCGCTTTCTCACCTGAGTATGACATTGTCTGCCTTGCCTTGGCTGTACTCGTGCCACCCTCACAAACCTGACCCGTCACTTCACCGATCTGGGACTTAAGCCAATCGCTTTTATGCCTTAACACTTCTAGCTGGGTGGTAGTATCTGCATATGGACATGGGTGGACTATTGACATTGGCGGCCATTGTTCGGAATGGGAGAGGATGGAGGAAGGGGTCAATTCCATCCAAGGGTTTAAATCGGTGCCGATCCAACACTTGGTGTATTTTTGATTTTCAAACTCGTTGTCAAACCTTACTTTGTCATTCAAACTCAAACTATTCTAACCACTCCCTTCTGAACTCCAAAGCATTCCTCATGGCCGTTGACGTGAAGTTTGTTGGGACGGTTAGCAATGACGGTCACTACGGGGAATATCCAGATTTTAAAACTAACTGTTGCACAATATCAAAAACTTGCACTGCATAACACTTCACTAGGTTTCACTTTAAAATGGGTGGTGCGGCTTATAATTTTCTTGATGTTGATTATCTATTGAATTTTTATAGTAATGGAGCATAGACGTTCCAAGCGTCTTGCCACATTAGCTTCAGGTCCATCGACCTCAAGATGTGCTGAATTTGATGTGGAGTCGAGTCTGACTACGAATCCTTCTGCACAACATACTTCGACTAGTTCATACCTCCACTTCAAAATCCAAAAGTGAATCAACCTTATCCATTGGTTCCTTAAGTTCCTGTAGAAGTCCCTGAAGTTGGTGCTACTCCTTACACTGTTGAAGATGTTGTTATTTTAGATGATCTCGTTGATTTTATTGCTTTAAAGATTAAAGAGGGACCACTCAATAGAATTTGCGATAAATATGGAATTTCATTTGAGGACATACTAGTCCCAACATGCCATCAGAGGGCTCACCATCCTTGAGAAGGTTATGTAGTCTGCAACTGATACATATGCCTGATAGGATGTGTTCCACCTTTCAATTCTTTCATTTTCGGATCTTGAACTTTATGATATTTTCTCTAGCACAACTACATCCCAATAGTTATGCTTTTCTTTATGGCACCTATATTGTCTTTGCTCGACACTTGAATCATGTGCCCAGCGATAAGGGAATCCGATATATATAGTTTCAAAAGCTGAAAAGGAAGCCCTTCACTGACTTATCTTGAATCAGCTAAGAAATGTATAATAATTACGTATGCCTAGAATAAATTATGTTATTTCTAGAGTGAATGGTTCTATGTTCGTCATCCATGCGGATTTGCATGAAGATGGTTATTTGGACGTAAGTCCTACTTCATGTGTTTTATATGAACTTGCCTTGTGATTCTTCAAGCTTAACCCATATTTTTTTGTTTAGATGTTCCGGTGAGGCCCAGTGGTGTAGCACTTGTAGATTCCATCATAACTCTCATGGCACTTCCGAAAGAGGATAGAGAAGTTGCAGTTCTTTTTACCAATGAGAATCTCCTAGCCTATAACTTGCTAAAAGAAGACCATAGCATCGGTCAAGTTCAAGTAGTCGCCGATGATGATGGTGATAGTCAATCGCTTAGAGATGGCGATGTGAATACTGATCTGCCTCATGTTCCAAGTCCAAGGACTGAAGCTGAAGAAGAATAGGAGCATGCCGAAGAAGGCGAGATTATGGGTATAGGTGATGAAGCCATCCACGGTGATGTTAATATAGGTCATGAGCCTTTAATCGAGGAATCCAAAGACGACCAGTAGTTTATCTTGATGAAAAAACTAGTTGTAATGATTTCCAAAGGATAGATTTCCACATAGCCTCCTCTAGTCACAACTATGAAGAAAACTCGTTCTCTACCCCTTGAAGACATATTCGCTGGTCTGGGGCCGATTCCAAACGTGATTAAATCCTTCAGCCTTGACAACATGAGTCTCGAGTGTCTTGATTTCTCTATCTGCTTAAACGCTGACATGCCTTCAATCAGCGTGGGGGAGATCACTCCCATCAGTATAGCTCCAGCATACGGTCCATCGAGAAGGCACTAGGACACGCACACACATGTGCATCACACTGCACTTTTTTCGTGTCCTTCCTTGTTGAAGCTAACTTCTTGTTGTTTCATTTGCAGGATTCATGAAAAGGAAATACATGTTTTTGTCTTTGGAGGAAAATGTGTCTTGATAATAAAGACGTCGCCCAAGCATGTATCAACAAAGTGGCGGCCGAGACTTGTACTCCAGCCATCGGTCCAGCCGTGATAGAGGTAGTCATGACATAGACTATCCATTGCATGACTCTGCTTCTAGTTATTGCTCTTGGTCTAGATCATCTCCGGCAAGAGGCTAGGGAAAGCATTCCAATCGTCGCGATGACTCACCACTGGGCGATGCTTCTCATGCGCCACCTTCGGCTTCCATTCCGTGCAGCACTCGACATCAACTTAAATCAATTGACTTTCTTATTATAGGCACCACAAAGGTAGTTCTAAGACCTCTCACCAGAGGGCTTGTAAGAAACCGACTGAAGCTCTGGTCATCACTATAGAGCAACAATTTACCATTGACGTCGAATTGCTGAACTAAATTAAAGGCACGGTCCTCGCTGGTCTATTTTGATGGAATCGTGTTCTCACCCTATTTGAAGGACATCCCGATAGAGGTTAAAGGCATGACAGTTGCCTATGTAATAGATGCTTACAAACAGTATACTATATGGAGGCAGATGGCCGAGAAAATCTCTAAGGTTTTGAGGGAAAAGAAGCTCGAGATTGACAATTGAAACTTATGGCGACATAAGATAAAGGAGTCATCGCTCATCTTGACGTCGAGGTTGCAATCTTGAATACATCACAAGCTAAGGCCAAGAAAAAGGCTTATGATGTTGTCTAGGCACACGAGAATGACTAGGCCAAGCATCGTGATGAGATAGAGACTGCACGCCATTGAAATTGTGATTTAATGCTGGAGAGAGATGTTCGACGAAGAAAGCGGTTGAGCTGTGGACCTAGGAATATGTTGTTAAGGAAGAGAGGAAATTTTCGAAAGATGGTGAAGTGGACTTGGCACAGTTAGAAAAGGAGGTCTTGATAGGAGATAAACCCAGTGTGTTAAGGAAAGGCAAGCTCAACCTTCATCCGAAGTTGGTTTCCACGATGCATAAAAACATAGGTGAAGGTTTTGGATCATCGCCTCAAGATGACATCACTGGTAACACATCTGAACCCAAAGCTGCTCTAATTTGTCCTCTACTTTTGCTTCTCAGTTTTAATGTCAATAACACTTATATTTTCTTATAAGTCTTATTCTAGCTGTGAATGATATATAATTTTGGTTTTCTCAAGCCTTGTGCAAATTTGCCCAAGTATTTAAGAAATGTGATTTACAATCAATGTGTCTACAATCCATTTCCCATTGTGGTAATCGAACTAAGTAATTAGTTCGATTGGTTGTTTAGGCAAGTAGAGAGTGATCGTAAGGACTTCTGTTTACATACGATCATGCTCCACTCTGCAACTTGGTTAATTCCTCTTGTCTGAAAAGTTAGCTTGAATATCTATTTCTAGAGTTCTTTGGGTGTGATTGTGCTTAAGTTCTAGGCATCAATTGGAGTAAACTACTTGAGATAGTAGTTTGGACATCCTAATCTAGGATGTTAACTTTTGATCGCATTTATTTTAAGCAACGACCAAAGTTTTTAAGAGAGCCTGCTTAAACCTGGGTGTAGATATTTTGTCTCGCCTGCTCCAGGCTAGATACGTGCTTTGCCAACCTCTAGGCATGAGCTGTAGAGGCCAACAGTCTCATTCATCTGTTGAATGTTTATACTCATACCCCTACTTTAAGTGTAAGAGTTAGTGAATAAACAGTCAAGTCATGTCTCTTTTGGTTTATACTTATGCCCCCGCTTCAACGGTAGGAGTTAGCGGATGGACGGTCAAGTCACATCCTTTTTAGCTTATACTCCGCCTTTACATCATAAACAAGAGTTGGTTAGCATTTATCTAAGTGTAGCTGAACTCCAAGGGTCCGCTTATGGACCATATATAGAAGTTTAGTTAGTAGCTATCTCTGGGTATCTTCATACCTACATTATACACATGTAGATCCATTCGAATCGGTCATATTTCACAACTTTTAAGCTATGTAAAGATGGAATCATAGATTTAAAAAGCCATTTCACTTTATACATGACGGTGAATGGCAGATTCTGTATTATGACATGGCTTTAACCAACTATGTATAAATTTATTTTTAAGTGAAATAGCATCGCAAGTTCTCACTTTTCCACGCCATCAAGAGTGAGATCTCGTCTATTGTTGCTAGCTTGAAAGTGCCATCTCCAAGCTTTGCTCAACTGCGTAAGGACCTTCCCAACTTGTGTCAAAGTTTCGAGGGCCTGGGAAGATTCATTTGAGAACCAGGTCGCCAATTTCAAAGATTTGATTCCTGACCTTAGCATTGTAATATCAGGCGATTGAGCTTCGGTGTGTTATTGCACTCAAGTCAAATTCATCGCTCTTCTCATCGATCATGTCAAGAGACTCCAATAGGAGTTGCTCATTCATCCATGGATATAGTGAGTCACTTGATGAGAAGGTACTTTCAGATTATGCAGAACCATAGCCTCTGATCCATAGGCTAGGGCGAATGGAGAGTGGCCAGTCGTTGACTATGGGTCGTTCGATAAGCCCAAAATGCCAATGAAAGTTCATCAACTCACGTGTCCTTATCCTTTTCCAATCAATTTTAAGAATGGACTTAATAATCTTTCTCATAGCATTAACTTACCCATTCGCCTGGGGGTGCGTTATCGCAACAAATCTCTTCTCTATGTGATGTCGGTTGTAGAAATTTTAAACTCGGTGCTATCGACTTGGGTCCTGTTATTAGAAATGATTACTTGTGGAACTCTAATATGATAGATAATACTCTGAACCATGAATTTGATAACTTTATTTGTGGAAATTATGGCTAATGGCCCTACCTCGGCCCATTTCGTGAAGTAATAAACTATGACGATTGCGTATTTTGCGCCACCCTCAGGTATCGGTAACACACCAATAATATCGATTCGTCAAACTACAAACAGCCAGGGACTGACTATCTAAGTAATCTTCATTGGTGAGGCTCTTAGAATCTTAGCAAAATCTTTAGCATTTGTCGCACTTACTTGTGTAATTACTTGCATCTCGGTTGAAAGTTGGCCAGAAGCACCCATAGAAAAGAATCTTCTTCGCCGGTATTTGTCCCCCGTGTGGTCGCCACATTCCCCTTCATGAACTCCTCTTAGGTCCTTTTTGGCCTCATTATTGGCAATGCACCATAACATTGGAACTGAGAATCATTTCCTATAAAGTGCACCTGCTAAAAGATATATCTTGAAGCCTGGCAAAGGAGCTTCCGTCGCTTGTTCTTCTTGCCCGGAAATATTCCCCTCTGCAAATAGTCCTTTATTAGAGTCATCCACGACTCCTTCTCACATTCAACTTCCAAGATCCAATCGACATCCATCTAGTTGATGATCGAGGCCAGCCTATCATTCCATAATTACAAAGGTCGATCTTGAGGCTTCCACCCTATCAGCGTCTTTGTTCTAAAAGACAATATCATTAATCATCATCCTTACTTGTAACACCCCACCTCTATACCTATATTATCCAAGAGTATTACTGAGTAATACTGTCAGATAATACAGAGAATGAGGCTATATGGGGTACACACATGAATATTACCTTAGACTAAAACCGGTACGTATTAAAACATCAAATAAATAACATAGAATCAATCACAGGGATAACATTTAATATATAATAAAATAAAGTTATAAGAATACAATACAACTCAAATGTCAATTATATACATATATATTATATACAGTGAATCAATATTATACAAATATCAGGTAATCATCCTAATATAATATCTCCTCAAAGCCCAAAGTAAACAAAAGCTAGTTATATCATCCTTGTACCTAAAATGTCTCAGATTGACCTGAGAATTATAAAATAATACACTGATATGACTATGTCTAATCAAGGATCATAAATAAGGGAAACAATGTGTACAAGAATAATAATATGATATCACAACCAAAGATATTCAAATCATCAACTAGCATGTCAAGTTAGATAAATAAGTATAGAAATGTATGTCTAAAATATCTCTATAATATTGCTAATAAGATTTCTCGTTAACATCCCCGATGTTTTTCATCAGATTTTTTATATGGGTTCCATCTTTCGGTTGAATGGATTCATATTTTCGAATGAAATGATAAAGTCAGAATGTTTTAAGGTCTTAATTTTGATCCTGATGAGAGGAGATTGATTCCTGAAGGTTATAAGATATTATTCATCTCAGATAAGGATTTAAATGAAGAATCATCTTACTTCCGATCCTGTTAAAAGCTTTAAGTATGGTTCAAGCATTACAATTTAAAGGGATCAGCAGAATTGCTTAACATTTTGATTAGCCCGGAAGGTCTAAGAAGTCATTTAGCATATACCAAAAGGTTTAGATACAGCTTAAACCTTGCGATTTGATTGGATCAATGGTCTTGTTAAACTTTTCGATAGGCCGGAGGATTTAGAAAACCATTTGGACCCTTCGATCGACTTGTCATGATTGTATGATCTTCGTCTATATCATTTCATCAAGTTCTATCTTCCTTGGAAGCCGAAAGTAATCCACATCTCTTTTGAATCCCTTCGGAAGGTTATAAACCCTTCGATGGTATCATATAGTGAGATTGCTTTATTTGTTATCCCCTTACACTTTCGACTTCCTAGGATGATATCTCGCTTGTGAAAACCTTTCGAAAAGAGTGCATGATTCAAACATATTTAGATAACAATAAGAGCTGATTCAATATGTCATAAGACTGATATCTAAGGCTAATTGACAAGTTATATTCTCCCTTCTTGTAATTGATATTAGGTAGGGAAGAAGGAAACTTATGAGATTATCCAATGACAGTTTCATGGTATATTCTCAAAATAAACAAAGAATATAAGAAATAAATCATAGATGATTAGCCGTTAATAGTAAATTAGTGCCTTATCATGATTATCCCCAAATTCTGAGTTGATTGCAAGCCACAATTCTCTTTATTTCTTCATAATATAATTTGACAAAAAATTTAAGAAGTTAGCCCCCAATCTGATTTCTAAATTAGGGTTACAGTGTATCAAGCGGGAGCAATAGTGATTGTTGAGTAGAAGAATGGAAAGAAAAATCGTTCTTTATATTGGACCCCTTGGGTCTTATTTATAGATGTCGGCGGCATTCCCTTCGGTCTTATGCTCTCTTCAGGATGAAAGGTACCTTCTTCTATGCAGTTGTAAACCTTGCGGTCTTAATGGAAGGTTTGTTTTTTACTCATCATCATGGGCCGCTGAATATCATCGAAGGCTTTGTGTTTTCCCAATATATTTATGAACTCTTCGTCTTCCCGAAGGGTTGGTTTCTTATCATTATGAACCTTTTGGTCTTATCGGATAGTTGCTCCCTCATTCGATTACTACCGAGAGTCGTGCTTTTCCTGAATGCTGTCGTAAAGTGGTCTTTTGTTGAATTATGGATGCTGTCTTTGCTTAACCTTTCGATACTATTGAAGGATGTCGGAAATGTACTTTAACGGTTAGAAAGGCTTATTATGCTTTCCAAAGGGTTGTCAATTGAGTTGCCTATTCTGAACCTATCCTTTCTACCCTTTTTGGAATACGTCTATTTGAATGACGAACAATGAATCCCTTCGCTTGCCTCAAAGGGTTCAGATTTGCAACAAACTTGTTTCCCGCACCCCTTTCTTTTTATTTAAAAGACTAGGGCACTCTTCTTTTCTTCAGTCTTTGTGTTACATTGGGCGGCCTTATAACCTTCTACCTGCGAAAGCCCTTCCCTGAAGTTACCATGTGCCTCTTCTTCTCTGGAGTTACATAATCCTTTCGGTGTCATCGAAAGGTAACTTCTTTTAATACTCTTTGCCTATGTGGAAGGTCTGTGATGTGCCTTTTTTATCCTCATTTACATTTTATAGTTAATATTTAGTCCCCACCCCCTTGTATAAAGAAGGCTTTTGTTCTTTAGGACAAAGATTTAGGATCACCGAACGGTGCTTGCATTCTTCCTGCTGGTATTGAGTAACTGAAAACCAGAAAAATTGGTGTGACGTTGATAACGGGAACCGTTAAAGCTCAAGATGTTACTTTTGGTACACCAATTTTTGACAATTAATAGTAGAAATTTCAAAATGCAATTTCTAGAATTTGATAATTGAAGACCAGAATATCTCCTCTGGTGGTTACTGATAGAAGTCTAGAATACCAATTTTTGGGAATTAATAACAGCAGATCGAAATATTGACTTCGGCAATTAACAATATACCGTAGCTGGCAATTAATAATTGAAGACCAGAATACCATTATTGGTAATTAATAGAAAACCAGAATACCATTATTAGTAATAAAAGACCAGAATACTCTTTCTAATATCAAGTAATAGAAGATTGGGATACTATCTCTTATGATAGAAGTCTAGAATACCTATCTGGCAAATGTTCGCGAGAATAAGACAGTGACTTCTTTCTAATTTTCTCATTAGGCTTTGTTAGTGTTTTGCATGCTTTTACTTTCTCGGGCCCGAGTTTTCTTTGTCCATTTATCATTTTTTCTGGCTTATTTCAGGCAGAGAATCTTTCGTTTGATTTTGTGCTTATTTAAACAGAGCCTATTTCAGGATGTTTGTCATATTTGATAGTACCGACCTTTTTGGTGGTTGCTATTTTAAGTTATACCAATTTCTGGCAGTGCATGTTTCAGGCATGGACTTTTCTTAGTCCATCGGACATTTCTCCTGGGTTTTTATTGCGCTCGGCTAGCTTTTTCTGAAGCAGGGCCCGAGGACTTACCCGGCCTCCCTCCAGGAGTCGCCTTAACCTAGTCATAGCACGACGTGGTTAAGGGCTTGTTCGAAACCCTGGTCAGGCCATAGCATGGCGGGACCAAGGGATTACCCGTCCTCCCTCCAAAAGGTGCCTTATCTTGGCCATAGCATGATGAGGATAAGGGCTTGTGCCGCTTTAACCTGACCATTTGTGGTTTTGGCGTGGATAAAGGCTTACGCCCTCCCTCCAGGAGATGCCTTGACTTGGCCTTCTTGGCGCGACCAAGAGCTTTCTACCATTATTGCTAGCCTACCATCTTAGGTAGTCCAAGTTTTTAAGGAGAATTTCACTCCCGACTATGTAGATTTTCTTACTAAATCGTAGCAGAGATGTTCTTGGAAACACTTTATTCATTCAAAGTTGGAAAATATGGTCTTAAATGTTCCACATTCCAAGTTATTTGTACCATATACCCATTAGGGTAGCATAGCTTATAGGCTTCTAGAGGAATTTCTTTGAAGATTATCAGTGGACCTTCCCAATTAGGTCCCAATGTTCCATCTAATGGGTTTTTGGTATTGGCCATTACCTTTCGAAGTAGTAAATCCCCTTTTCTGTATGACCTGACTTTTACTTTTGAGTTATAATAATTTGACATCCTCCTTTGATATTCAGTCGTCCTCAAGGCTGCTTCATCTCTTAGTCCATGAATCAGGTCAAATGATTCCTTTCTCAATTCCTGGTTTGGATTAAAGGCATAGGCAATTCTTCTATGAGAAGGTACCTCAATCTCTACAGGTAGCATTGATTCGCATCCATATGTTAGAGAATATGGGGTATGACCCATTGCAATTCTAGTTAAAGTTCTATAAGCCCACGGAACTAGGGGCAATTCCTCTACCCAGTTTCCTTTTGCCTTTTTCAGCCTATTCCTCAAGATGGTCTTGATTGATTTGTTAGCTGCATCAAGGCTCTATTGGCCTTTAGATGAGCGACCGAGGAGAAGCTTTTTATAATTCCATTCTTGTGGAAAAACCGTGAAAACTCTTCACTCTCGAGTTAGGTCCCATTGTCGGATATTATCTTATAAGGTATCCTCAATCTTTTGACAATGTTTTTGATGACAAATCTTAGCACTTTCCCAAAGATAATTTTCAGGAGTGATTCTGCTTCAATCCATTTTAAAAAGTAATCTATTGCCACCGCAGCATATTTTGCTCCTCCCTTGGAGATTAGAAGTGGTCCAATTAATTCAGTTCCCCAAACATCAAATGGCCATGGGGTAGCAATAGGGGTTAGTTGACTAGGTGGGAGACGTGGTATCTTTGAATAACGTTGACGCTTCTCACACCTTTAACATATTCCATCGCTTGGTTAGTCAAATGTGGTCAGTAAAACCCTTGCCTCGTTATCATTTTGGCTAGTTTTATTCCATTAGAGTGATCTCGACAAAACCCTTTGTGTGCTTCCTTTACTATTCTCAATCCGCTTTTAGGTTTCACACATCGTAGATAGGGAAGGGCATACCCTTCCTTGTAGAGAACTCCATCCATAATGGTGAAGCCCTGAGCTTTCTGTTTTAGCCTTTGCGCTTCAATTTTATCCGCAGGCAATGTTCCATTGACAATATAATCCATGATTGGCGCCATATAAGTGTTTTCATAACTTTCCCCTGCTATTGGAGCCACGGGTTATTTATTTGGTATCTCTTGGTCCATCCCTTTTGATTCCGATGCCAAGGCTTGCGATCGGGTTAACACTTCCGCAGCTTTTTCTTGTTTATTTTCCTCAATGTTGGGGTTGGCCTGAGATCCTACAAGTACAATTCGAGTTTTAGGGGATCCTCTTGAGCTTGCCAACTTAGCCAGTGAATCTACTTGATAGTTTTCTCCTCTTGGTATTTGATGTATGGAGAAATCTTCAAAAAGTGCGAGCATCTTTAAAACTTTTTTCACATTTTGATATACCTACTTGATTTGGTTAAACATTAATTAAGAATCGCTGAATACCTGGATTCTTAGGATTTTAAGTTGCAAAGCAAGGATTAATCTTGCAACGATGGATTCATACTCTACTACATTATTAGTTGCTGAGAATCCCAACTTCATATCATAGTATAATTTATGCCCATCTGGGGTAATTATTACATATCCTACCCCCGCTTCTTGCTCGTTCGAAGTGCCATCCACAAACAGTTGCCACTTGGGTTTTGCATCTTTTTCCTTTTCGGACTGTTTTGAAATGAACCTCGTGCACTCGTTAATGAAATCGTCTAAAGTTGACCTTCTATAGCCGTTCTAGGCTGATACGCTATATCGTACTGACATAGCTCAATTCCCCAATTGATTAACCTTCTAGAAGTTTCGGGCTTGTCAAAGACTTGCTTTAACGGGAAGTTGGTTAGTACCTTAATGGGTGAGCATGAAAATAGGGCCTTAATTTTCGAGCTGTCAAAATTAAACAGTATGCTAGCTTTTCTATGACTGGGTATCGGATTTCAACGTCCTTTAACCTCTTGCTTACATAATAAACTGGTAGTTGCAGTCCCTTGTCATTTCCAATCAGTACCGAGCTCACCGCGTGTCCAGAAATTGTCATATATAAGAATAGATCCTCTCCCTCTTCAGGGCTGGATAAGATTGGTGGCTTTTCCAAAAGTTGCTTCAGTTCTTGGAATTCCTTTTTGCAATCTTCATTTCGTTCAAAGTTTTTCTTCTTCTAGTTACCTCAAAAAAGGGTATGCGTTTATCAGTGGCATTCGATATAAACCTAGTTAGTGCTGCCACTTTTCCATTCAGACTCATAACATCTTTATTCGTCCTAGGTTCTTCTATATTCTTAATGGCCTTGATCTTCTCCGGGCTAACTTCAATCCCTTGTGCACTCAAAATATATTGAATAAAATTTTCGAAATGGACTTCAAAGTTGCATTTTTGGGGGTTGAGTTTCATTTGATACTTGCGAACCACTTTAAACATTTCGTTGAAATCTTCAAGATGATTTTTCTCTTCTTGAGACTTTTCCGACATGTCATCAACATAAACTTCCATATTCCTCCTGATTTATTCTTTTAACATTCACTTAACCAACCGTTGATAAGTTGCTCCTGCATTCTTCAATTTGAATGGCATTACCTTATAACAATAGGCCCCTTCGTCAGTAATGAAGCTAGTATGTTCCTCGTCCGGTTTAAACATAGGAATCTGATTATACCCAGAGTATGCATCCATTAGGGAAAGCGGTTTATGTCCACTGTGGAGTCGACCAACTGATGTATCCTTAGCAACGGGTAACAATCCTTTGGACAAGCTTTATTCAAATCTGTATAATCTACACAAGTCCGCCACTTTCCCTTGGATTTCTTTCCAGAACCGAATTTGCCAACCATTTTGGGGTATCGGACTTCTCAGATAAACCTATTTTGTTTCAATTTCTTGACTTCTTCCTTCAGAGCGTCGGTCCTAACCTTATCAAATTACCTTTTCTTTTGCCTGACCGGAGAAATTTTTGGATTGATATTCAGGGCATGGCTCATGACCATGGGCCTAATTCCAACCATGTCAGAGTGGGTCCAAGCAAAAATGTCCTTATTGTCTTTTAAAAATTCTGTCAATCTTGACTTTAGCTTCTTTTCAAGATTATTTTCCACTCTGATTATTTTAGTAGAATCGGCAGAATCTAGTAGAACATCTTCGGTTTCTTCGACTGGCTTAACTCTTTGCACCTCTCCTTGATAATCCAATTCTGTAATAATCCCGCTTTCTTCGATTGAGTTGTAATCCATTCTCTTTCTCTTTCCATAAACTGCAAAACACCTTGCAGTAATACGTTTGTTAGTTTTATCACCTTTTTCCTTTGCTTCGAATGATGGATGTAACAATCGATCTTCCGAAGGCTATAAAGTAATGGAAGAATCAAAGTAACAAGTGAACTCCCTATTATATTGCTCTAGAGTTGCAAAATACATTTCTCGGGATGCAAATTGTTCGCCTCGAATAGTGCCCCAGCTGCTTTTAGTGGGAAATATAAGCATTAGATATTTTAAGGAGACGAATGCATCCACCTTGTCTAGTGTCGGTCGTCCCAAGAAGGCATTATAGAATGACGGATGATCTATGATCACAAAGGTTGTTTCAAAGACTCGGGAACATAGGGGAAGTCTCGGTTGGACAAAAAGCTTCACCTGCCTATGTGGAGTTGTCCCCTTATTATTAAACCCAAAGATTGGCTCGAAACTAGGTTTAAGTCTATCTTTGGAAATTCCCATCCGATCAAACGCAAGGCGAAATATCACATTCATAGCACCAGGATTTTCATGACCACCGAGGATCCTATTTGGGCTGTGATCATTATGGGATCATTTTGGGGGTAATGAATCCCCGTCCTTAGTTCTTGTGGATTAATCACTAGTGTGTGCTTATTGGTGTTGTGCTTTGGACTTTTGAATGGCGATTCCTTCTATATAGAGAATACACCCTTCCAAGCCTCTCGAATGTATTTACTACAGGCACTTTGACTTCTACCGGGGGATAGGGTCCTCTATATATGACGTCCATCCTGTTCTTGGGTAAAATTAAGCTTAGTGGGTCATCTTCCTCAATCACATTTACGGTATTACCAATTGGCTTCCTTGCATCAGTGTTTGACGAGAGAGTTTGCTACGGGTTCTTCACGAATTCCTTCAACTGCCCTTCTCGAATAAATTTCTCAATTATTCCAGCCAGAACCTTACACTCATTGGTTCTGTGGCCATTTGCTTTGTGGTAGGTGCAATATTTGTCTCCTTTCTTCCGCTTAGGGTAATTTTGGGCCTTAAATGAAGTGGGGAAGTTGACCTTACCCTAGGTCATTGCGTAGATGTGGGAAATTGGTCGATTTAATGCCACCATGTTAGTATTGGTGTCTTCCCATCTAGCTCTTTTGAGAATTCTCTCCGGGCCGAATTTACCACCATCCTTCTTATGACCAAATTTCTTCTTTGAGTAATACAATTCGTTCATTTGGATAAACTTGTAAGCTTGGAAATGAAAATCCTGAAGATCCCAGCATTTATGAATAAACAACTCCTTCCAGAAAGGATAATTAACTATGAGTCCCGAGTGCACAGCGATGAGCTTATCTCTGTCATTCATGCCTTTGGCCTTCAAGGATTTCGTATTGAATCCCTTTAAATAATCCCCTAAGGACTCTCCATGGTTTTTCCTGATGTTAGCGAGCACGGTATAATCAATAGAAGGATCTTTGCATATATAGAATTGAGCAGAGAACTCGTACGAGAATTGCTTCCAAGAATAAATCATATTCTAACGATATTGTCGATACATTTAGCAGCGGCCCTTTCTAATGTGACTGGAAAAAGTCTACACCTCACAGCACCGGAAGTGTTGTATAAATCCATCTGACTATCAAATGCCATCAAATGGTCATCCAGCTCGGTTGTCCCATGATATTTTCATGGTGGGGACCTTCACATAAGATGGTATTGGAGCTGACATGATTTCATCGATGAAGGGTGCAACCCTTTCGTTGTTGTTTACTCTTTCATCTTCAGTTCTCTTGCACTTAGCATTTAACAGATCTTTTACAGCCTTTTCCACCACGTCCTTAATATAGTCTTCATTGTTTAGGTAATTCCTTTTATTAGGTTTGTAGCCGTCCGAAGTTGAACTTGCGGAACAGTCTTTATCTTCCGCATGAACTCTTCCTTGATAACTTGCCTATAATGAACGACCTTCTTTCTGTTTTGATGGAGAAATATTAGTTTTGCTTTTAGCAGCATGTGTATTGATTTTTAAATCCCTTCTTGGTGATTCAACTTATTCACCCGCCATGGTAGCTTTCATTGATGATCGGTGAGCTAACACTTCGTTTAGAAGATCTTTCATTTTTTCCATTTGGCGTTCCAGATATGCGATTTTAGCCACATGTTCTGCTGGCTAAAGACCTTGAGTCGGAGCTAGTTATGGTGACTGCCGAAGCTGAGCTGGAAGTGGAGTTGATAGAGGTAGGGAGGACGGTTGCCCCTGCTCCCTATTCCAGGGTTGAAAGAGGATGGTATGTTTTCCTCCAAAGAAGTAGCAGGCACATTCCATTTGCTAACAGTAAGAGGTATTCTAGATTTCATTTTCACCTACAATAAACCAAATTTCACCATCAATTATATTAATAAAGTAGGTCGGAGGTTTGAGCCCTCCTTTTAGCGTCCAAAATGTTAACAAGATTTCTTGTTAACATCCCTGATGCTTTTCATCGGATCATTTTACATGGATTCAACCTTTTGGCTGAGTGGATTCACATTTTCGAATGAAATGACAAAGTCGGAAGGTTTTAAGGTCTTAATTTTGATCCTGACGAGAGGGGATTGATTCCGAAAGATTATAAGAGATTATTCATCTCAGATAAGGATTTAAATGAAGAATCATCTTATTTCCGATCCTATCGAAAGATTTAATTATGGTTCAAGCATTATAATTTAAAGGGCTCAGCAGAATTTTGATTAGCGCAGAAGGTCTAGAAGCCATTTAGCCTATATCGAGTGGTTTAGATACAGCTTAAACCTTGCGATTTGACTGGATCAATGGTCTTGTTAACCCTTCCGATAGGCCGGAGGTTTTAGGAAACCATTTGGACCCTTCAATCAACTTGTCATAATTGTATGATCTTCATCCAAATCATTTCATCAAGTTCTATCTTCCTTGGAAACCGAAAGTGATCCACATCTCATTTGAATCCCTTCGAAAGGTTATAAACCCTTCGATGGTATCAAATGGTGAGATTGCTTTATTTGTGATCCCCTTACACTATCAGCTTCCTAGGATGATATCTCACTTGTGAAAACCTTTCAAAAAGAGTGCAGGATTCAAACATATTTAGGTGATAATAGTAAGAGCTGATTCAATATGTCATGAGACTGATATCTAAGGCTAATTCACAAATTATATTCTCCCTTCTTGCAATTGATATTAGGTAGGGAAGAAGGAAAATTATTATCTAATGACAATTTCACGCTATATTCTTGAAATAAACAAAGAATATAATAAATAAATCATAGATGAATAGCCCTTAATATTAAACTAATGCCTAATCATGATTATCCCCAAATTCTGATTCGATCACAAGCCATAATATCTCTTTATTTCTTCATAATAGAATTTGATACAAAATTTAAGAAGTTTGCCCCCATCCGATTTCTAAATTAGGGTTACAGTGTATCAAGCAGGAGCAATAGTGATTGTTGAGTAGAAGAATGGAAAGAAAAATCGGTCCCTAGATTGGACTCCTTGGGTCTTATTTATAGATGTAGGCAGCCTTCGGTCCTTTGCTCTCCTCAGGATGGGAGGTCCCTTCTTATATGCAGTTGTAAACCTTTCGGCCTTAACGGAAGGTTTGTTTTTTACTCATCATCATCGGCCGCTGAATATCACCGAAAGCTTTGTGTTTCCACAATATATTTATGAACTCTTCGTCTCCCCGAAAGGTTGGTTTCTTATAAAGCATATGAACCTTCCGGTCTTATAGGAAGGTTTCTCCCTTATTCGGTTACTGTCGAGAGCTGCGCTTTTCTTGAATGCTGTCAGAAAATGGTCTTTTGCTGAATTATAGATGTTGCCTTTGCTTAGAACTTTCGATACTATCAAAGGATGTAGAAAATGTACTTTAACCGGTTTGAAAGGCTTATTATTCGTTCAAATGGGTTGTCAATTGAGTTGCCTATTCTGACCCTATCCTTTCTAGCCTTTTTGAAAGACGTTTGTATGAATGAAGAACAATGAATCTCTTCGCTTACCTCGAAAGGTTCAGAGTTGTAACAAACTTGTTTCCCCCACCCCTTCCTTTTTATTTAAAAGACTTGGAGCGCTCTTTTTTCTTTAGTCTTTGTGTTACGTTGGATGGCCTTATAGCCATCAACCTACGAAATCTCTTCCCTGAAGTTACCATGTGCCTCTTCTTCTTCGGTGTTACACAATCCTTTCAGTGTCATCGATAGTTAACTTATTCTAATACTCTTTGCTTATGAGGAAGGTCTCTGTTGTGCCTTCTTTATTTTCATTTACATTTTATAGTTAACAAATACAAAGATATGTATCAAGGAATCATGCCTCAAGAAATAACTCAAATTCATATGAAACAATCAACACTGATGTCAAAAGATGTCATTATCCATATAAAAATAAATCAAATTAGAAAATCATTGAATCATTACAAATAGATGAATCATACATGCCCAAAAATCAACATCAAATCCAAAATAATCAGTAATGAAACATCCTCAAGCAAAGTTGATAGTAATTAAGCATTGCCCACTACCTCTCTCAATATCATATTATATAATACCAATATCAAATTAATAAGAAAGATTTGAGCCAGCTCATAACAATGCTGCAATATGAAAAATCATATATCTCAACCCACAGTCCTTGGAGAGATGAAACTCTCAAGAGAAAGGTCCTAAGAGATGTATACAAAAAATTAATAATAAGTAGGTCATTTGCCCGAGATGGGTATGGGGTCGTGTGACGACCGTTTTACACCACCGATGCTCATATAACTAAATAGTGCGCTACTGCAGCATCCGACCGATACAGGACGATTATCAAGGGAAAGAATCTCGAAATAAAGACGAGAAATAGAAAAAGAGGAGAAAAGAATAGAAGTAAAAGGAAGGAAATAAAACATATCACAATCAGAGAATCTATCGCATATCTCACAACGCATCAGAGAAAATATAATAGTCATCACAGATATACAGACGAGACAGTAATAATTATATAAACTGCGATGATACAAATTTTTCACGTTCGAAAATCGACATCCATACTTTACATCGTACTCGAATGTCATAGATTCGACCGTTCAAATCTGAGTCACCGGAGCTTATAACACCATTAAGTAAACAACACAGCGGAAGAAAAAGAATAATACATTGATATACAGCATTGATACAATATCTAGATACAACAGATGATACAATAGATATCAATATACATCAGAGATATGATACAATAAAATAGCAGCGGAAAAGAAAATATATAACATCAGCAGCGGAACACATAACTCTAAGATAGTCCTCCAGAGAGAACTCCAACAGCAGCTCGATCCAACATCACGATGCATTAAGACAAGCAAATCTTGTCTACATCCAAAGATTGAACTAGCTCCAGATAATCTACTAAACCTAGCTATCTGAAAACCCAACTCTAGACTGCGCGTGTGGAAAATAGTGAGCATCCAGAGTTTAGGAAAGAAACAATAAACTCCAGGTTAGTCGTGGGACTGGTATGAGTAACAAAAAAATAGTTTATCTTTAAAAAAATAAACAAAGAAATGTTTTAAAATAGATTCGCAATGCTTTTAGAAAATGAGACTACCATAAGGCCTCCCGCACACACACAATGCAAACGCAGAATTGGAGGAGATTTTTTCCTTATGATAGTCAAATATGCTTGATACGTAAATTTCTTTGATATTATTACTATAAGTGCAAAGTGTAGGAAAACATTTCGAAAGTATGATATAAATCTTAGCCAACATACGACCATTATCGTATCCCTACTATAGCTACCATGTTCAATAACAGGTTACCGCCACATTCCATGGCAGGTTATATAACTAAAACCGTACAGGGCTTGTATTGTTTTGATTGGATTTCCAACAAATGGTCGGGCAAAGGAACTTCCCAAGTAAAATAGAACGCCTCTGGAGGGACGTCCTCGGATCCTAACCGGATCTCTGCTAGACAATGCCGGATTACCTCTAGCTGGGTAACAACTGACACGAGTATGCCATCCCCCGGTTGTAAATAACCTTTATCCGAGGATCCTCTCAACTAACAACCATAAAATAATAAGTTTGCAGCAACCACAAAGTAAGTATCTGGGTCCATACCATGATACCACTCATAATCCAAAAGGAAATAACATACCCTCAGAGGGCGCTACCCTTAAATAACCTTGCTGCTACGATTCCTGTTTCGACCATAACCGGGTTGTGAGGTTCGACGAAATCTCATCCATAAAGCTACGCTTTTCACAAAGCCATGCTTCGATCAACAAATGATCAGCAGCACCCAGCATGTCACACTACCAAATTGGGAGTATATCGCCGATAACCTTCAACTACATGACCTCTGAGCTCGTACGTCTCAGAGAAGGGTGTTAAGCTAAGAGAATAAATTCTCCATCACCAACAGAAATGTATTTGAAAAAAATCTACTTTATATCTCAAAATGTAATGTCAGACATACCATCCATACAGGTCTGTTCTGGGTTTAAACAGAACCGAAGGCACTTCCAAAGAAGCCCTTGCAAATTCGGGTATTCACAATCCCGATCGGGCTTCCCATCACTTAGGGAATCTCTATACCGGAGCAACTCAGTGCAGAGATAATCGATAGGTCATCCTATCGTTCTCGCAAATACCTGGTCTTCACCACTGGTCTTCAAATGCTATCCATAACGTCGAATCACATATTCGGAATGGGCTATATGACACAAAGGTCCTTTCCCGGCTAAACCGAATAGTGAGCGCAACATTTAAAACATATGATATGGGATTTCAATTAAGTTACAACTTAATAATTCAAAACTTTCTTTCAAATGGTTTAAACCAATTACCATTTCAAATCTTTTAAACAAAAAGATTTATTTCACAAAGTTCACCCAGTTTCACAAAGATCCATTCTCAGGTTTCAAAACAACTCCATTTCAATTGGATTAACTCGTTTAAAATCTTTAAATTAAAGATTTAGCTTATAGCTTTCAAACCGTTTCCATAACTTGGAAAATCATTTTCATTTTTAGCTCGAAATCCCTTTTTAACACAATTTGAAAGTTCACTTCTTATATGAAAGATTTATTATTTGAAAAGAAATAGTTTCATTTTAGAAAGATCCAATTTCATTTACACGAGTTAAAGCCTTTGAATTTAAATTCAAATTCCCAAATCAATACTTTTAAATTAGTTTAACCCATATAAATGGGTATAACATTTTTAGTCCTTAGTTTCCAAATCATAGAATTCAATTTCAAAATATTGAATTCAAATTTAAATCAAATTATTTAAATTCCAAAACCTAATCGAGTTATTCAAAAATAAATTTCATCTTTGAAATTCCATTTCAAAAGCTTTTCACTTTAAACCCAGTTCATTTCCAAAACCATTTGGATTCAAGCTGTCTATTTAGAAATCACTTCAAAAATCTATGACTTAATCGATTTCCTCGTGAAACCTATATTTGTGTGTGTATAAGTGTGGTCCAGGGGTTTAACACAATAGTGCAACATCATTCAATCATCACAGATTAAAACACAGAAATATAGTTGATAAGCGATAAAACTATAACGTTTATCGCTCATTCACTAATTCACAGATAATATGCAGATGTATCATCAATAAATGAATAAAATACTCAGTTCAATCCACAGAACAAAATATCACAGATCAGTTAGGACAATCAAATCAAGGCATCTCACACAATACAATCATTCATAAGTAAGGTCAAGTATTCAATGGTCATTTATAAGTAGGATTAATTAATTATTTAATCCTAATTAATTCAATTTATTTCCAATTTAATTAATTACTTATGAATTAATTATCCCAACCTGATTAATTAATTTCAAATCATTTGATAAAAATAAATTAATCAATCACCTTAATTAATTAAATTATTCTTAATTAATCGTATTAATTAAATTAACCTCTAAACCAATTTACATAATTAATTAACCCCTTAGTTAATTATTTTTAAGAAATTAAACCTTTAATTACTTACCATAAAGTAATTACACTTACCCAATTTCATAATGATTATCATTTATCTATTAATCTAAATCAATCATTAAAAATTTATCACATAAATAAATTATTTAAATAATCTTAGTTAATGACCTTCGTTAACATTAAAGTGAAAACATTTCCTATTACGATTTATCTACCACTTACAAAAATGTTGAAACATTTGTTTTAAAATTTGCTTTTTAAATTTCATTTAAATTCCAAAATTTAAAATGGATTACAATTTATTTTTAACAAGGTTTAAAACTAATTCTGAAAACCTTTAAGTTTACCTGTTAAGATAATACCTCTATTACAAGAGCAATAAGAAGAGTTAAAATCAATTTCCTTTAAGATTCACATAATTAAAAGGATATCTTTAACATTTAAACTTATTTAAATATTTGATTTATAATTGTTTAATTTCAAAATCTAGATTTTAATCCAGTTTTAAACTCAGATTCCACTTTGGTTTTACTTAACTTAAATTTCCTTTCTTTCATTTCAACTTCACTTTAAAAATTCAAATCCATTTTAAATCCACTTACATGAATAAATAACTTTAAGTTTCAAAACTTAACATGAATTTATTTTTAACTTTGATTAAAACTTAGTTAAAACTTCGTTGGTCAGATTTAAATTAAATTTTACAATTCAAACAGAAAAAGGTTTAAAACCTGTACAACATCACATATCCGAGCCCCTTTATGATTTCCCCTGAGCCCAACGCAAATAAGCTTCAAGTCCAATACCCCGTTACTTCGAGTAATGCTCGAGTAAATCACGCAAACAAAACAAAAACCAGTACTTAGCGAAATATCCCAGATCTCCCAAATCTCGAGCACGGTGCACGTGCACATCGCCAACGATCATCTCCAGGCGATGTCGCGTTGTCGAGCGAGTCGACTATCTCCTACTAACCAATCTCCGACCACCCAAATCTCGTTGTCAACTAGAATACGAAAATGAGCTAAAAAATGAAACCTGGAAAACAATATCAGGTTTCGCCATCAACTTGGAAACATGGCTCGTTCACGAAACCTCGACAACCGGAATTCGTGCAACTCCGGCCACCGACCCCTTGACACTTCCTCTTCCATCACCCAGAACCGCTTCGCACTCGGTCAACCATAGGCGGCGTACGAATCGAAATACTTGACCTCACTAAAACTAGGTTTATAGATAAGAATACGTCGTCGTCGCCACCACATCCAACTGTACTGCCTTCCACCATTTTTCCTCGACCCTCCGATCACTCCTCCATCACCACAGAGAACCCCGAACCCCCTAACTTCTCCGATCACCGGAAATCGCCCAAAAACCCATTTTCGTTCAAAGTGGAACTGCACTTAAACCCTTTATCTAAAAATCAAAACTTTTACTTTAAATTCATATTTTAGTTTAAGGACTCAGTTTGTAACCCTGGATTCACGAATTAAGAAATTTGAATTTTGACTAATTTGAAGTTTTACTCGGTATCTTGGTTTTCCAGAAACATTAACTAGTTGTTTTGACTTAAATAAAATTTTAAATTAAAGCTTAAGATAAAACAATCAAGTTTTGTTTAAATTTTGAATCCAGATTTTGCTTGGATCAAGAGAATTTATTTTTGAATTATAACCTGAGTTTGAAGTTTTGAATAGAGGTGTTCTACGGGTAAAAAAAACATGCATTCATTATACATAGAAATTCAACAATCTATAAACACAAATACAACTTATTTCAGACATACATCAAGCAACCATATAGAAATACACTTAAGCCTTTTTTTTTTGAAAATGAAGTTACTCACATGTTTTTAAGAAATGAACAGAGCTTGCTTTCTTTTGACACAGGCTTTGATTTTCCAATAGAAACCTTGCTTCTTTGATCTCTGGTTGGTCTAATTAAATTGTTGTTTTGTTTGTTCAAGTTGTTGCCCATTTCAGTTTTACTCAGCTTTTGTGAGTGAACGAACTGAAATGAAATTGTTTGAAGTATGGAAATAAGCTACCAGTTGATATCATTTAGTACAGGTGATGTCTGGTTTGTACAAGTGATATTATATTTTGTGCAAAACAGGTACAAGATTTTCTTTGCTTTCCTTTTTCAATCTTTGGCCAGAGATCATGGCATGGAGGCTGATGATGTTGTATGTACTTATCAATTTGTTTTCTTGTCTTTATTCTTTGACTATGCTGAGATAAATCTCGGCTGATATGATTTGTATTATGCATATGAATGTATTTTTGTTTTGAAATATTTCATACATATGTTTACTTTGTTTGTTTGACTATGCAAACTTCGGCTGACAATATTTTGTTTTGTATGTGCTAGAAATATTTGCATGAATTACTTTATATGGTTCACACTTGCATATATTCTTTGTCTTCTTATATTTGTTCAAACTTGAGGGCACTTCCTCCTTCACATTTAAATATACTTTGTTGTCTTATGCTTTGCAATATAAATGACATTCTAGAGTTAATATGTTGTTTGAATTTTAACAAATTTACTTAACGTGTATATTTTATATTTTATAGTTTACATAACCAAAATCTTAAGATATTTATTTTATTCCTTTGTTCTTGTACTTTATAATATAAATAAATTTCTATTTTCAACTCAAATACTTATCGTCTTGTAATCTCATTGTATTTATTTATTTAACTTAATATTTTATATCCATTACCAATTATTTCACAAATTTTTATTCAAAAATGAAATAAATTATCAATTTAAAAATTAATTAAAATTCGAGATCGTTACATAAACCATGGTAATATTGATAGTAATAGAGTTTATACAACCGATAAATATACTCAAATGGTAAACTGTCTCTGATAAATAGTAAGTCAACACTATTAAGGCTCCATAGTATCACACAGTAGAACAAACAATAATAACTTGAAATATAAATATAGGAAATTGTCACCATCTGCTAGCTCATCTACATAGCTTTAAGAGCTATTTACACCTATTATCCAGTATACTTATTTAAGAGCCCTCAAGATAATAAGAAGCAAAGCATAAAATTTCGAGTCAGACAACAGTCTAGTGTGAACGATACATAATCTTAAAACGATATGAAAGTATATATAGTATATGGAGCAAAGGGTATGGAGTATCAAATTTGAAATGTCCCTGCTCAACAGAGTTAGCACATATGATGGATATATGCTACTATATGATAGTCACCATGGGTGTACTATACATCAAAGTACTAATGGTGTCTAAATATCGGCATCGATAATATCTACATTGTGTGACATCCCTAAGGTGATAAACAATCAAGAAAACGTAGCATCCATCATCTATCCTCACATTCACTCACTAAGTGAATTGGACATATGATACTCGTATGACCTCGTCAAAGACTACTCAATGCCTTGGTTTTTTGGTACTCGAACCATGCCACTCAACAGGCCAAGAAACTAGAACGCCCATCTTATGCTATCCAGGGTACTACGGATCTAAACATAGTGTGATCCAGGGGCCACCATATCCCCAAGTGAAGTATCCAGAGGTCATGTATCCCCAATGAATATCATCACAAATACCCTTGCTTCGCGAGTACACATTAAAACCCATAAACATCAATGATCTCATTACACTCACCATCCATAGCAGAGATCATCTCAGAACTGTCCTTACAACTTATGTATGGAGTCGTCGCGGTTGGGAACTATTCTAGACAACTATTATAAGTCATAGAGTGTCATCATGTGTCCCATAACCTTCCTCCGACAATCTCCTTAATCCGACTCATCATCGCCTACTCTATACCTCGAAGTATAGCTGTCCATCGTTGAAGTTGTAACTGCCCATCAATGAATCATCAACGTCGAATCATTAGGTCATTGCATCGAAGCATTACGTCTTCGCTTTAATGCTAAAACCACTCACTGAAAGGCATTAACATCAAGATCGAACGTCGAACAAATGACCAAACCAACACATCCTAATCTTCGAAGCCTATCTATCATCCACGTCAAAATTGGCCAAATCTGCCATCATCAATAGTAGTAAATATCCATCGGTCCGAAGTAGTCGATAACAACCACTTTGGTGTGTGCTTAACCAAAATTGTTAAATACAAACTAAATGAAAACATTCGGCATCTTCCCTGAAGTTCGAAGCACATATCCAAGTCTGTCATCCGCCATCTTTAGATCAATCGGCATGCACCAATACTCTTCTACATGTTTATCCTATTTATTTAAGTTTATCACTGTTTGTGCGCTCAATCGATATGCACGAAACTCTATCACATCATTTGAGTCCTCAAGGTGTGTGCATTTGATCGATGTATACTAATCTATATTTAATGGGATTTTCCTGTATCGCCTTCGAATGACGTTTTCAACCAAATACCAAGCAAGCAAACAAGCATCCAATAAGCACAAAAATGTCTAAAATAGCCTAAATATATCTATAATAATACAATACAATCCATCCAAGCAATCAACGTAGGACAACGTGAGATTAATATCAAAATAGCCTAAATTTATCAATATCATCAAAATAGTCCGCAAATAGGAAAAATGTGATATTTAATTTAAAACCATTTTAAAACACTTTTAATTCTTTTTATGAAAGATGTGAATTTTGCTATTTTCTAAATCACATTTTGAATTTAGAAACATTGTTTTACTACTATACTAACAATCATAGTATAGTGAGAGACAATATCACTCATCTCAACCAAATCTATCCAAATCATTTCCAAGTCGTAGAGCTCTCCATCATGAGTTAACACGAGAAATGACATCTAAAATGGACCTCGTATGTAAAAGATATAGCATTTATAAGAATCAAAATTATTTAAATAATTAATTCACTTAAGTTATAATCAAATCACTTAATTACCTTTGTTAATGATCTTCCCCAATCTCTAATTTTCCAAGCCTTCCATACATGCCTATACCAAGCAAACCCGCTCCTTCAACACCTTTCCTCTCTAACTCGAGCTCCAATCCACGAAATCGAACGTCGCTTATTCCTACGAACTCCTCTACGCAAACTTAACATAATGGCCATAAAATGGAGAAGCTCAGCTCCCCTTTGGCACATGCAACATGAAGCCAACCCCCACCAAGGATATCGACGCATTTCACTTACAACGACTGATGAAATTTCAGGTGAAGGTGCTATCCGCTGTGAGAAATCCAACGGCAGCATCTGTTTCGTCTATCGTTGCCCCGATCTCTGGCTAGATCTAACCCTAACCACAGCTATGAAGAGGTTGATGTCGCCAAACACAGCCGATCAAAATTCAACCATGGTCATAAGATCTCTTCAATACAAATTTAATGAAATTGGTTTCGTATTTTTTCATTCAGTGGATTGGCGGAAATTAATTTTTGGAATGAAAGCAAGAAAAAGGCTACCATGTTTTAGTCTCAGGCAATGCAATAGTGAACGTGATGTGTGAGAGGAAGGAAGGTTTTGATTTAAATAATAAATTATTCATTTTATTTAATTTCTCATATAAAATGATTGCACGTATTGAGCTTGCATGATCAAATGATGTGTTCGATCACCACAGAACTCGTCTGTATGCATTACCTTATTCCGGTCATGATAGTATAAATTTCATTGTTATTCGAGATAACACTCCTGGATGATAATTTCATGCTTTTCGTGACCATTTCAACCATCGGATCGACCAATCTCCAAATATAGCGATCCTTGTACTCATTTTAATTTGCAACGTCGATATGAACTCAACAGAAGTGGTCTCATGTCCTGATTCGATCATATGCGAAAAATCATATTTTTAAAACCGTCAATTATTTAACGATTCATTTTAAATTAATTATTTAAATATTCGATCGTTAAAAATACGAATTATTACAGGTTGTTCATACTTTAAACACAATCTCAAGTTTAATCTCATCTACACATAATATATGTATGTCTACTACTCACATACATACACCAACACCAGAACCAGAGGAAGATTGACAACACCTTGGCTTGCTCTAGGAGCTACACGTGGTCCATATGAAACGACTCCTACAGTCATCGGTTACATTACATCTTCACTCTCGGTATCGTGACAAGATCCAACATAGGCTTTACAATGCGTAGGCTCTTTGGCCACGACTACCAATATGTGCCCATATGGCAACTGATTGTTGGTCTATGCAACACAAGGGGCAACCAACTACTAATCTCATGATGCATATTGAATATCACATACAATAACGGAATAACATATCTGGGGCACATCTCCACAATCAGGCTGCCAAAGCGGATACTAACAAATCTAGTTCACTCCTGAAACATAAAGAGAGCCAGATAAAGATAAACAGAGATATAATGTACACAAACTATTTGGCTAACAAGCGCCTCCAGATATGCTCGCCACGGCAAGTCACCTACATGACTCATACCCCATGTGAGTGTCAACCATGATAAAAGAATAACAGAATGCATAACACAAGGGCGTCTCATACTACCGCGTGTTGCTAGTCCATTTATTTAGTGTTCACATATCATATTCGGCCTTCTTTATTCTATATAATGAGTCCAAAGGATAACTGGAGAAATAATATCAAATGCCACATCCCAACGGTATTATAACTCCATTTATTCAGATTTCTCGTCAACGGAATAAATACTATAAAATCATAACAAGGATGTCATCACTTGTGACAGCCCATATTTTAAGCAAGCATATAAAGATTTAATTATTTTATAAAAGAAAGACATTGCGTAGAAAATACAATTTCTTTGGAAATATTTTTGTGGGTGAATGTGCATGCTCTGGTGCATGTGCACACTAGTCCCGTACATTATATGTGAGCTAGACAATTTAGGGAGTTAAGACCCTGTAAATAAATACAAGTAGATGGGTGCATGACCTGTTAGTACGTGTACATTAGCCTAATTACAGTGTGTAAGTGACTTAGGTAGTCTTTATTCCTAACTCCTATAGATTAAGTATGAGCATAGTTGCATGTGTGGGTAAAAAAAATACACGAATATATATATGCATAACATTTGGTAGGCACACATATCTGGTTATACAAATAGGCCTATATGCATGATTATGACTAGAAAAGACAAAAACTATGCCCATGCCAAAGTCATGCATATGGTATGTGAAGGAATTTACCAAATATGGCCAAGATAAGGAAAAGGGTGAAATGGTGGGAAAGGGAAAGTGGAGAGGGTGGATTGTTGGGTGAAGCCAGGACAGGGTGATGGGATTTTTGGTGAAAATAAATTACTTAACTGACCTTAAAAACCGAGCAGCTCCCCTATATACAGATCACCACCTCCTACGGTTGCATGTTAGAAACCAGAAAACAAAATATAAACAAAACATGCAGCAGTTTAGAGAATCCATGGCAAACTTGAACCAAGACTTGGGAAGGAGGACTTTGGTGAGTAAACCCTCACTTGGCAAGGCATTAAGACCTATGAAAGGCAGCCATGTACCCCTTTAGTTTATTTTGATTTCTATTTGATGCTTGGTATGCATTCTCAGTTCAATAATTTTCTGTTGTTTCTGAGATTATGTGATTTGCACTGCTTTGCTGTCACTAAACGTATGCTTATTTATACATGATAATTAGTGATGGAATAATTACTGATTCTTGTATGTTCATGAACTTGAGAAATATTGTTAGTTAAAGCAAAGATTAATAAGAAAAGTAGGGTGTAAGGAAGTAAGAGAAAGAGATTCTCTAGCTTATGTCTTGCAACAGAAAGAGATGGTTACGGTGCAATAAGATTTCCATGTGCTGAGCCTTGACCCATCATTAAGTGTCCTCTGGAAATAAGGTTGGGTAACAAGCAAACACACTTTAATGTGTGGATTGACTGTGAGAACCATATTGCTGGAAGACCACATTAGCATTTCACTTTTTAAAAATGCTTTAATCTACGCTTTAGCCAAGGATATGTCTCTGTGTGAAACTAACTTGAAGCTTATACAAATACAACTGATTAGTTGTTAAATACATGAATGGATGTATAATTGGTTGTTGTATGAGATCTGATAGCATACTCTACTTATGTGTACAATAGTTTTGGGAATTTACACTCCACAAACAACTTGAGGTCAAATGAAAAAAACTTAGTAATCAAACCAAGGATGTGGGCCACCTCTATCAGGTTGGGTATGAGGGAAGTGGGTATGACACAGTGGTTGGCTTGCATCAAGGTTGGGGTGTGACTTTGCACATGGAATGGTTATGCCCAAATAGCTTGTAGTGCACTGGAAATTAGGTAGTAGTTCCCGGCAGTGTGCACCAGTGCAACCATGAATGTAATACAGGACCCTAGAATGACATGAAATGATTACACATGCAATGGTAAATAACCTAGAAGTATGTGGGAGTCCTAACATGTAAATTATGGATTGATACTTTAGCTCAATACCATGAATACTATATGTGCATGTTTGTGTATGTTTTGTGCATGCATGTGTGAGCTGTATGATGGCTGTTATGATTTTTTGGACTAAAGTTTCTAATGGCATGTTAGACTAAGAATGCATACATGATATTAATAGTACACAACACCTACCACTGGCATAACACTTTGTAATTTGAACATGAGAAAGTGATTTGATTAACTTGAGTAAAATACTTAACCTCTGAAAAACAGAAAGGTAATAATGGAACATATTTCATTAACCTTTATGCATTATCAAGTGATTTTACTTACACCAGACTTTAGTCCGACCTGTTTGTTGCTTGCATCAAATGGGTGCTTCATATGTATTATGGGGCAGGTCATGAGATGTTTGCAGGGAAAGAGGAAGCTAAGTGATAAGAAAGCAGATGTGTGATGCTAAGAAGAATTTGCTAATTAACTAAATTATGAATCTGTAGAACAATGCCTCTTTATGTTTTGTTTTAGCTAAAGAACATCTATGTAATAATATTTGAATCATGCTAAAACTCCAATTGTGATGTAATGAATGTTTTAAAGTTTACCATGTGAAAGAACCTTTCTTAGTGGCAAAAGATAAAAGAATTTAGTCCTTCTATAGCCTTTATGCATGCAATTTTAAGAACTATATAATGGAACTGGTAGTATAACTAAGGCATAGGTGTAACAAGTAGTGAATACATATGTAATAGATGTGGTAGAGACTCAGACTTACTTACAACTGATTCCAAATACACTGAAGTGAGAATGAGCACATAGGCAGAACACTTGTAAATATAGGAAAGAATGAACCCAGATTAACATAAGTTTTGATGTTTCAAAGAATGAGTAAAGTCAAGAAATTGTAGCAAGACAATATGAGGTCCAACTTGACCAAGCTGGCCGACCTACAAACTCAGAAGTAGTAAATGGTAGTTGTACATGTTTATGTGCACACAGATGCACAAAAGCATACACAACCTTCTGCCTTGTTAACTTGAGAAGAAATTTAGAAAAACTTAAAACAGCATGGGTAAATTTTCATGTTTTATTAAATTTACATCTGTTAAACATACAAGCATAAGCAAACAAAAACTTATTGGTGAATCTGTTCAGATGGGAGGTTTTCCCAACACTTTTCAATGTGACTAATTCATTTGTCTGATTTTTAATTTAAAATAAAGTGGATTTTTCTTTACCTGAAAACTCTAATATTGGAACTAAAATGTTGTGTATGTATATATATATATACAAATAGCTTTACAAAAGGTATATCAATAATTCTATATTGATCAGATTGGATCTTGGGAAGAAATCAAAAGAAAAATTAACAAAAGAAAGAAAAATTGAGTGAGACAGGTTGGTCCTGAAAGTAAGCAACCCTGAATTTAGCATAAACTAAATTGAGCCATTCAAACACTATGGCAAATTGGGAGGGTTGCTTCAGTTGGTATCTGAGCTATGTTATCAAATACATAGCCAATACAAATACTTGATTGAATCTATGTGCATTGTTTGTATTGTTTGCATTGGTTGTTTTACTTATTATGAATGAATGAGTTCACTGCTAGTTTTAAAAGTGAAGTAGTGAATGGGAATCAGAACTAACCACACTAGTAATGTTCAATAGAGATCCAGAGCAGTTAGGATCAATCCCCAGGCTATTGGAGAAAGGGAGAATGATCAATCCTCTGATGGTACTGAGCAAGCAACTGGAATGGCCACTGGTCCTCCAGTGATTAACATGCAAGATTTTGTTAGAGTACTGAGGGATGGAATGGCACCAAGGGTAGATAATCCACATGAGGAGCTGTCCAAACTGCTTAAAACATATACATACCTATGAGGCAATAGCTTTGATGGCATAGAAAGTGCCATGGGTGTTCAGACATGGTTAAGAACAGTGGAGAGGATCTTTGTAGATATGCAAGTTAATGACCAAAGAAGGAGGAAAATAGCTTCAAGACAACAGAAAGGCATTGCTTTGGATTGGTGGGAAGTGATCATTGCAGGCAGGCAAGAGCAAGAGATCACATGGAACCCGTTTAAAAAAATGTTAGAAGCCAGATTTGTCCCAACCTCAGGAAAAGCTTCATTGCTTGAGGAGTTCATCAAGTTGAGGCAAGGATCCATGAGTGTCACTGAATACACTCAGAAATTTGAAGGTTATCCAAGTATGGGGCAGTATTGATTCCAGATGAAGTTTTAAGGAATGCTAGGTACATTCAGGGATTAAATGCTGGATTGAGTAGAGCCATGTTGCCATACAAAGACAGAACCTTTGATCAAGTTATGGACTTGACATTGTCCTTTGAGCAGCATGACAATGCCAGAGAGAAGTTCAAGAATTTTAAGAATAGCAAAAAAGGGAAGAATAGAGCACACCCGTATGAAAAGAAGAAGGGAGAAGCAAAGATCAAAGAAGGAAGTAAGGTGGCAAGCTCTGATAACAAGAAACCCAAAGTGATCTGTTACAACTGTGGAAAGGAAGGCCACATAAAGACAAAATGCCAAGCACCCAAGTCATATGTTCTTAAGTGCTACAACTGTGGTAAAGAGGGGCACATGAAGAGGCAGTGTCCAGAAATGGAAAGGGCGGCTGTACTTGAAGGAAAGGGCAAGGCAATGGAAGCACCTAGCCAAGTGGAAGGTACACTATTTATTAAAGGCATACCCATATCAGTTGTCTATAACACAGGAGCTACACATTCTTTTATTTCATGTGACATAGTTCAGAAACTAGGATTAACGTATATTCTCGCCGATAAGCCATTACATGTTAAAAGTCCCATAGGTAGTTCCTACATTACAAATATGAAATGCATGCAAGTAGAATTGTGCATGGGTGGTCACACCTTTATTTCAGAATTATATGTGTTGAATTGCCCTAAGTTAGATATTACACTGGGAGTAGATTGGTTAAAAAGTTTTGTGCTATCATTAACTTAGAAAATTCCACAATCTCACTACAACTTTCTGATGGTAAAAGAGTTTTGTTTATGTATAAGGCAGCCAAAGATAGTGGTATGGGTAGAATGTTCAACTTGAACGGTGGTGAGGTTGAATCAAGCCTAGAGGAGATACCCATAGTTAACCAATACACTGATGTGTTTGGTGAAGTGAACGACATTCCTCATAACAGACCAGTAGAATTTCAAATAAAACTTAAACTAGGAGTAAGTCCTGTCATTAAGAAACCAAACAGAATGGGTCCTAAGGAACTGATTGAGTTGAAGAAACAATTAGAGGAATTAGAACAAAAAGGCTTCATTAGGCCTAGCAGTTCAAATTGGGAATCACCAGTAGTATTTGTTAAGAAGCATGATGGTTCTTTGAGAATGTGCATAGATTACAGGGAGTTAAACTCAGTCACCATCAAAAACAAATACCCTCTACCTAGAATTGATGATTTGTTTGATCAATTGAATGGTGATAAGGTATTTTCCAGGCTTGACTTAGCATCTGGTTTCCATCAAATGAAAGTGGAAGAAGAAAGTATCAAGTATACAGCTTTCAATACCAGGTATGGCTTGTATGAATACTTAGTAATGCCATTTGGATTGACTAATGCACCATCCTATTTTGTGGATTTGATGAATAGGATTTTCAGAGATTATTTAGATAAATTTGTACTAATCTTTATTGATAATATATTAATATATTCTAAGTCAGCTAATGAACATGAGAAGCATTTGCATATGGTATTGAATAGATTAAGGCAACAAGACCTCAAAGCCAAGTTTGCAAAGTATTCTTTCTGGAAGAATGACATAAAATTCTTAGGCCACATAATTTCTCAAGAAGGAATTTCAGTGGATCCTAGTAAGGTCATGGCAGTACAAGCGTGGAAAAGACCAAGCAGTGTTACTGAAATAAGGTCATTCATGGGCATGGCTGGATACTACAGAAGATTTATAAAGGACTTTGCCAAAATAGCAACCCCATTAACCAAGCTAACAAGGAAAGACTAGCCTTTCCTATGGATTGAGAAGTGTGAAGAGGCATACAACCAGTTGAAGAAGACATTGGTGGAAGCACCAGTGCTGAAAATTCCAAAAGGCAATGACAATCTGGTAGTGTACACTGATGCATGTGGGTTAGGTATAGGAGCTGTTCTTATGCAGGATGGTAGGGTGATAGCCTATGCATCAAGGCATCTGAAGCCAAGTGAGACCAAGTGTGCAACACATGACTTGGAATTGGCAGCTGTGGTGTATGCATTGAAGCTTTAGAGACATTATTTGTTAGGAGCAAAATTTGAGCTTCATACTGACCACAAAGCTTTGAAATATCTATTCTCTCAAAAGACTTAAACATGAGACAACATAGGTGGGTGGAATTCCTTGCTGCCTATGATTTGGACATTATATACACACCATGGAAGGAAAATAGAGTGGCAGATGCATTGAGTAAGAAATATGCCAAGTTGGCTACACTGATGATAGATGTGTTAAAATGTTATCAATACTGACTGATGTAGAAATGGAAAACATGGGAGAGCAAACTATGAAGTTAGGTGAGGACATGGAGCAATATGGCAAGCTCAGCCTCATCACAATAAAATCAGATTTGGTGGAAGAAGTGAACCAGTCACAAGACATGGATGAATTCCTGAGAGAGAAGGAATTGTTAAAAAATGGTTCAAAACTTGACAAATTTAAATTGGATGGGAAAGGATTTTTAAGGTACAAGGGAAGATTGTGTGTGCCTAACACAGAAGCATTGCAAAGAAAGATGATGGATGTTTATCACAAGTCTATGTACACCATACATCCAGGTGGTACTAAGATGTATCATGATTTAATAAGGAGCTATTGGTGGAAAGGAATGAAGAGGAGTGTGGGTGAATATGTGGCAAAATGTATGACCTGCCAACAAGTCAAGGTTGAGTACCAAAGACCCAGTGGATTGTTGCAACCCCTGGAAGTTCCAAGGTGAAAATGGGAAAGCATATCAATGGATTTCATTGATGGCTTGCCAAGATCAAAGAGAGGTAATGACAGTATTTGGGTGGTGGTAGATAGATTGACTAAGTCATCACATTTCATACCAGCGAGGAGTAATAGGAATGCACCAAAACTGGCACAAGTTTTCATGAAGGAAATAGTGAAACTACATGGAGTTCCTACCACTATCATTAGTGATAGAGACACCATATTCACATCAAATTTCTGTAGTAGCTTTCAACAGGCAATGGGGGTTGAGTTGTGCTTGAGCACAGCCTACCATCCCCAAACTGATGGCCAAACAGAAGTGGTTAATAAGTTCTTGGAGTATTTACTTAGAGCATGTGTATTTGACCATGGCGGTAATTGGGAAGACTACCTTCATCTAGCAAAATTTTCTTACAACAATAGCTACCAGAGTAGTATAGGGATGGCACCCTATGAAGCTCTATATGGGAGGCCTTGTCTATCACCTGCTTGCTGGTTAGAGGTAGGTGATAAAGTGATATTAGGACCAGACCATGTGAAAGAGACAAGTGCTAAGATCACGCTGATTAGACAAAGAATGAAGGAAGCACAAGACATGATGAAATCATATGCAGATAGGAGAAGGAAGCCACTTGAATTTGAAACCGGAGACCATGTATACTTGAAAGTCTCATCTATGAGGAAGGTGTTGAGATTTGGCAAGGCAGGGAAGCTAACCCCAAGATATATAGGGCCATATGAAATCATTGCAAGAGTAGGGAAGATGGCTTACACGTTGAAGTTGCCAGAGGAAATGAGTGGGATACATAATGTATTTCATGTATCACAACTGAGAAAATGTGTACATGATGAAGCTTCAGTGATTCAGTCACCAAACCAGGTAGAAGTCAGACAAGACTTGGTGTATGAGAAGAAACCAGTGGGCATTGTAGCTAAAGAAGGTAAGAAATTGAGGAACAAAACTATCAAATTGGTAAAGGTGCAGTGGAGCCTAGATTCTAATGATTGCACATGGGAGGTTAAGGACAAGATAAAAGTCCAGTACCCTCAACTATTTGCAACTGGCAATTAGAGTAGAGGTAATTTATTATTTATGCTTGTATTTACTTAGTTAAATACAGTGTTCAGTGTTGAATGTGTTTGCTTGATGCATGTTTTGGTTGAATTAAGAATATGTGTGCGTGTTTGGTTTTGACACATGACAAACACAGGAAGAGGTGTTAAATTGTGGGACACAATTTATTAAAGGATAGGTGTATGTGACAGCCAATATTTTAAGCAAGCATATAAAGATTTAATTATTTTATAAAAGAAAAACATTTAGTTGAAAATATAATTTCTCTGGAAATATTTTTATGGGTGAGTGTTCATGCTCTTGTGTATGTGCACACTGGTCCGGCACATTATATGTGAGCTAGACAATTTAGGGAGTTAAGGCCCTGTAAATAAATACAAGTAGATGGGTGCATGACCTGTTAGTATGTGCACATTAGCCTAATTACAGTGTAGCGACTTAGGCAGTCTTTAGTCCTAACTCCTATAGATTAAGTATGAGCATAGTTGCATGTGTGGGTAAAAAATATAAATACATGAATATATAAATGCACAACATTTGGTAGGCACACATATCTGGTTATACAAATAAGCTTATATGCATGATTAAGACTAGAAAAGACAAAAACTATGCCCAGGCTAAAGTCATGCATATGGTGTGTGAAGGAATATGCCAAATATGGCCAAGACAAGGAAAAAGGTGAAATGGTGGGAAAGGGAAAGTGGAGAGCGTGGATTGTTGGGTGAAGCCAGTACTGGGTGATGGGATTTCTGGTGAAAATAAATTACTTAACTGCCTTAAAACCCTAGCAGCTCCCCTATATACAGTTCGCCACCTCCTACGGTTGCATGTTAGAAATCAGAAAACAAAATATAAAAAAAACAGGCAGCAGTTTAGAGAATCCATGGAAAACCTGAACCAAGACTTGGGAAGGAGAACTTTGGTGAGTAAACCCTCACTTGGCAAGGCATTAAGACCTATAAGAGGCAGCCATGTACCCCTTTAGTTTATTTTGATTTCTATTTGATGCTTGGTATGCATTCTCAGTTTAATAGTTTTCTGTTGTTTATGAGATTATGTAATTTGCACTGCTTTGCTGTCACTAGACCTATGCTTGTTTATACATGATAATTAGTGATGGAATAATGATTGATTCTTGTATGTTCATGAACTTGAGAAATATTGTTAGTTAAAGAAAAGATTAGTAAGAAAATCAAGGTGTAAGGCAGTAAGAGAAAGAGATTCTCTAGCATATGTCTTGCAGCTGAAAGAGATGGTTAGGGTGCAATGAGATTTCCATGTGCTGAGCCTTAACCCATCATTAAATGTCCTCTGGAAATATGGTTGGGTAACAAGCAAACACACTTTAATGTGTGGATTGACTGTGAGAACCATATTGCTGGAAGACCACATTAGCATTTCACTTTTTAAAAATGCTTTAATCTATGCTTTAGCCAAGGATATGTCTCTATGTGAAACTGACTCGAAGTGTATACAAATACAACTGATTAGTTGTTAAATACATCAATGGATGTATGATTGGTTATTGTATGAGATCTGATAGCATACTCTACTTGTGTGTACAATAGTTTTGGTAATTTACACTGCATAAACAACTTGGAGTCAAATAAAAAAAACTTAGTAATCAAACCAAGGACGTGGGTCACCTCTATTAGGTTGGGTATGAGGGAAGTGGGTATGACACAGTGGTTGGCTTGCATCAAGGTTGGGGTGTGAGTTTTCACATGGCATGGTTATGCCCAAATAGCTTGTAGTGCACTAGAAATTAGGTAATAGTTCCAGGCAGTGTGCACCAGTGCAACCATTAATGTAATACTGGATCCTAGAATGACATGAAATGACTACACATGCAATGGTAAATAGGCTAGAAGTATGTCGGAGTCCTAACATGTAAATTAAGGATGGATACTTTAGCTCAATACCATGAATATTGTATGTGCATGTTTGTGTATGTTTTGTGCATGCTTGTGTGAGCTGTATGATGGTTGTTATGATTTTCTAGACTAAAGTTTCCGATGGCATGTTAGACTAAGAATGCACACATGATATTAATAGTACACAACACCTACCACTGGCATAACACTTTGTAATTTGAACATGAGAAAGTGATTTGATTAACTTGAGTAAAACACTTAACCTCTGAAAAATAGAAAGGTAATAATGGAACATATTTCATTAGTCTTTATGCATTATCAAGTGATTTTACTTACACCAGACTTCAGTCTGACCTGTTTGTTGCTTGCATCAAATGGGTGCTTCATATGTATTATGGAGCAAGTCATGAGATGTTTACCGGGAAAGAAGAAGCTAAGTGATAAGAAAGCAGATGTGTGATGCTAAGAAGAATTTGCTAATTAACTAAATTATGAATCTGTAGAAGAATGCCTCTTTATGTTTTGTTTTAGCTAAAGAACATCTATGTAATAATATTTGAATCATGATGAAACTCCAATTGTGATGTAATGAATGTTTTAAAGTTTACTATGTGAAAGAACCTTTCTCAGTGGCAAAAGATAAAAGAATTTAGTTCCTGCTATAGCCTATAAGCATGCAATTTTAAGAACTATATAATGGAACTGGTAGTATAACTAAGGCATAGGTGTAACAAGTAGTGAATACATATGTAATAGATGTGGTAGAGACTCGGACTTACTTACAACTAATTCCAAATACACTGAAGTGAGAATGAACACACAGGCAGAACACTTGTAAATATAGGAAAGAATGAACCCAGATTAACATAAGTTTTGATGTTTCAATGAATGAGTAAAGTCAGGAAATTGTAGCAAGACAATATGGGGTCCAACTTGACCAAGCTGGCCGACCTACAAACTCAGAAGTAGTAAATGGTAGTTGTACATGTTTATGTGCACACAGATGCACAGAAGCATGCACAACCTTCTGCCTTGTTAACTTGAGAAGAAATTTTGGAAAACTTAAAACAACATGGGTAAATTTTCATGTTTTATTAAATATACATCTGTTAAACACACAAGCATAAGCAAACCAAAACCTATTGGTGAATCTGTTCAAAAAAATTCAGATGGGAGGTTTTCCCAACACTTTTCACTGTGACTAATTCATTTGTCTGGTTTTTAATTTAAACTAAAGTGGATTATTCTTTACTTGAAAACTCTAATATTGGAACTAAAATGTTTTGTATGTCTATATATATACAAATAGCTTTACAAAAGGTATATCAATATTTCTATATTGATCAGATTGGATCTTGGGAAGAAATCAAAAGAAAAATTGTGTGAGACAGATTGGTCCTGAAAGTAAGCAACCCTGAATTTACCATAAACTAAATTGAGCCATTCAAACACTATGGCAAATTGGGAGGGTTGCTTCATCACTCTATCATATTAAAATCATCAATCTAATCCATCTCGATAGTGAATCATTCATAAAATTATAACCAACATGAAAAGATAGAATCTGAAATCAGAAACCGATATAAAATGGATTATTCAAATAAATATGAATAACAAATCAATGTTTAACAATAAAACATTGAAAACATATAATTTAATGTAACAAAGTAATTACTAAAAGGTAGTTAATGAATTCATACTCCAGAATAATTGTGAAGTTATATACTTCATATATAAATTATTTTATATATTGAAAATCAATATATGATAAAGTTATAACAGGAAACTATAATATAGATTAACTGAATTAAATATAATTATAAATAATGAAGTTGATTATTCATACGATTTTATAAATAAACAAGGAATAAATATATATGATCTCACAGAGTTAAATTAAATAGTAATCTTATTGTTTTCTATAGTTTATCAATCTTTTATACAATTAATCGATAATTACTTTCAACAATAATATTTAAAAGTCCATTATTACATTGTTAGTACAGAATAATTTATAAAGCTAAATACTACAAATAGAATTTATTTCATAATTTACTATAATTAGATACTATTATAAATTAATATAAAACTATCAAATTAATTAAATTTACCCATACTCAAATATATGCTTGATCTAAATTTATAGATAGATATCTTTCCCAAAAAAGCATAGTTAAACAAAAGAATGATGTAACTGTAATATGTCTTAGTAAGTTAGTAAAGCTTACTGAGTTAGGCACAAGCTCTCTGTTTGTTTGTTATTTGTAGAAGAAAAGTAAATTAAGAAGTGGGAGAGAAATGTTGAGGAAGAAGAAGCATAAAAATGAAGAAAATAACATAAATTCTAGCCTGCCTTTTGCATTCATTTCATATCCATATATAGGCCAGTTCAGATATTTTTTGTAACAACTTTTGTACAGCTGTCCTACTATAATTCGTTAATCATTCTCAGCCAACACTTTGTAAAAAATAGTGCTATATAAAAGAAATTTGTTATAAACGTGGTCTGTCCTTTTCCATGCTACTAATCCTTACAAAGGTTTGGTATGTTGATACTTCTTTTAGGCCTAGCAACAGCAGTAGGTTGGTTGTTATTCTCTAATGCTGTATCACTGTCTCCCCCTAGAAGAATGAACTTGTCCCCAAGGTCAAGCTGGTTAGTTGCTGAGATGAGATTTGGTGATATTGGCAGTGGAGAAATATTTTATGGGTTTGGACAAAGCTTAGGCGCGAAAATGGGAAACACAGGATGAATTCGACGTCGTGTGGCAGTAGCAACTTGTAAGCGACAGGTCCGATACGTTTAATGATTTGAAAGGGACCAAAATATTTTTTTTGAGAGCTTGTGGTGACTTGGGCAAAGTGTTAATTGGCGATATGGTTGTAACATGACATAAACCCATAAGCCGACTGAGAATTCTTTGTCTTGACGATGTCGATCCACTAAACTCTTCATCCGTGCTTGTGCTCGTTTCAAGTTATCTTTGAGAGTGGCTAGCAAGTGATCTCGTTCTAATGCCCATGCTTCGACATCTTGCATATGGGAGCTACAGTGATGTAATCTGAAATTATTGATGGAGTTCGACCATACACCGCTTGATAAGGTGCCATGCCAATCGACGAATGAAAGCATGTATTATACCAATATTCAGCTCAAGGAAGACAATGTGTCCATTTCAATGGTAAGTCGCCGCCAATGGTGTGTAAGTATGTTTCCAAGCAACGGCTAACGACTTCTGTTTGACCGTCGCTTTGTGGGTAAGCACTACTCATCTTGAGTGTTATGTTATGGAGGCGAAAAATTTCTTCCCGAAATTGGCTCATAAAAATGCGATCCCTATCGAAAACTATGGAACGGAGAAAACCGTGTAAAAAAACATATTCTTGGATAAAGTAGGAAGCTAATTGTGCTGCGGTGATGGAAGTGGGAAGTGCACAAAAATGTGCATATTTGGAGAGGCGATCAACTATCACTCATATACATGTTTTGCTAGAAGATGGAGAGAGGTGTGTGAGGAAGTCCATTGAAATGTCTTTCCATATTTGACGGGGAATAGGTAGAGGTTGGAGAAGAATTTTTTATGGAGCGTTTTTCGGTTCCATTTGCAAACAAAAAGAGCACGCAGCAACAAAATCGTTATTAGATTAAGACATGTTAAGCCAGTAAAAACTGCTAGCAACTCATGACAGTGTCGTCTTGATTCCCAATTGTCCGCCCAATTTAAAGGAGTGGAAAGCATAAATGATATCATGTTGGAGTGTTGTGTCATGTGAAATATAAAGTCGTTTACCTCGGAATAGTAGGCCCTTGTGGAGATGGAACTGCGGATGTTCTTCTGAAGAAGTCTGGGAATTTTTGAGTACCTATTGTGCCAGTGGACATTTTGCTGAGCATCGCGTATGTGTGTGATGAAGGGCATTGTCGGAGAAGAAAGCGTGGCCAATGTTGCTTCGGACGTCCAATGAGATAGGCCCTCTGCTACACAAATCTCTGAACCAGGTTTGTATTTGATAATCAAATCAAATCTCAATAATTTTGAAACCCACTTCTGCTGCTCTGGATTTTGGATCGTTTGCGTCAAGAATTGGAAAAGACTCTGATGATCGATGGTGATTGTGAAACATCGACCTAGTAGATAGTGGCATCACTTTTGTACGGCCGATGTTATCGCGTACATTTCACGGGAATGTATGGACGCGGACTGCAGGCGAGAGGGTAGTTTCTGGCTGTAAAAGGCGATTGGGTGGTGGTTTTGGGTGTGGACAGTGCCGCACGTGGAGTTAGATGCATCGGTTTGGACATCAAATTGTTTGGAGAAATTTAGGAGGGCCGGAATGGGTATAGAGGTAACAACTTGTTTGAGAAGGATAAATGAAGCATGTGCCTGCTCATTCCATATGAATAGTTCTGCCTTTTTCAATAAATTAGTGATCGGTGCGGCAATGTCAGCGTATCCCTTTATAAAACGTCGATAATATCCTGTAAGGCCTAGAAACCCACGAACTGCCGTGAGATTAGTTAGAGAGGGCTAATTAATTATTGATGCAATTTTTGGCGGGTCAACTTGAACTCCTGGGTTTGAGATTATATTACCCAAATAAGATAATTTCATCAGCCTAAAATCACATTTGGAAGAATTAGCGTTGAATTGATGCATGGTGAGGACATTTAGGGTTGTTTAAAGGTGGTCCAAGTGAGAATCCCAAGAAGTGCTATAGACGTGGAAATCGTCGAAAAATACAATAAAAATTTTCGATGACAAGAATGAAAAATGGTGTTCATTGTAGCTTGAAATGTGAAGGGAGCATTGGTTAATCCGAAGGGCATGACGATAAACTCATAGTGGCCTTCATGCATCCGAAATGCAGTTTTGTGAATATCAGATGGTTGTGCTCGAATCTGAAAGTGGCCGCTACGAAGTTCTATTTTTAAAAAATATATAGCTCCATGTAACTCGTCAAGTAATTCATCGACGGTTGGATAGGAAATCGGTCTTTAATGGTGATAGCGTTTAAGGCTCGATAATCGATACAAAAACACCATGAGCCGTCTTTTTTTACAAGGAGGATAGGTGAGGAGAATAGACTTGTGGAAGGTTGAATTATTTTGAGATTTGAGATTCAATTTCGTTTTTTTGAAAATATGGGTAGCGATAAGGTTTGACGTTAACGGGTTGTGAGTTTGGTTGGAGGTTGATGTGATGGTTGTGGGTTCAGTACGGTAGAAGGTCGGTCGTTTTTTGGAAGAGTTTGGGGTAGCGTTGGAGTATGGTTTGTATTTGTGGATGGATGGGATTTGGGCTTTCTGTGGTTATTGGGCTTAGGTCCGGAATAAGTTGTAGTTGGAAATAATAGGAAATAGAGGCTGTAGAATGCATATGTTTCAGTTGATTAAAAGAAATCTATGTTGTGTTTGAAGTTGAATTAGGCCCATTAAAACAATTGGTTTCTGCTTGCGAGAAAATGACATTGTCATTCTTTTATAATCCATTGTGACTGTGCGCAACTGCTGAAGCCATTGGATTCCAAACACTGCATCAGTCCTCGAGATTTGCAAAAGGAAAAAAAATCAACGATAAAATCATAGGCGTCGATTTGGATTGGCATGCGATGACAAACGCCTTGGCATTGCAGCCGATCTCCATTGCCAACTGCGACGTGAAAATCAACAGTTCTTTCGACGCGAAGTCCCAGAAAACGTGCAACCCTCGGATGGATATAATTGTGCATGGAACCGAAATCGACTAGGATGGAGAGGGGTTTGTCGTTGCTGTTGGCAGCAAGTCGAATCGAGCGTGGGTGTGTGGACCCGATTAATGCGTGGAAGGAAATCGCTGGCTCTTCTTCGTGTGGAGGAATAGAATGTTTCGGATCTTATGGGTTGATCTCTTCCTCAGGTAAGAGTAATAGCGCATGTTTTATGGTGCATTTGTGGCCGGAATAATGCTTTTCATCGCAATGAAAATAGAGCCGTTGTGCCTTTCGAATTTGGATTTCACTTTGCGTAAGTTTGCGAATTGGATAATTTGTGGGTGAATTTGGGATACGATCGGGTATGGGTGGGAATGATGGGAGTAGAGGGTTCTCGTTTCGGGTCCAGTTGTTTCAGTTGGGATATTGTTTGGTTTCCATCATTTTGGTCTCCATCAACTTAGGTAAGACAATGGCATCAATGAGAGAGGATGGTTGAAGTGGCATAACTTCGTTTTTGATTTCCGGCTTTAACCCGAATAGGAAACAATTTAGTATAGCGTCGGGGGTAAGGTTGGTTATTCGATTTGAAAGAGTTTCAAAGTTAGCTTGATAGTCATCAACAGACGTTGTTTGTTGAAGTTTAAATAGTGAGGCTTGCGGGTTTATGAAGGGGATGGACCGAAACGATTTTCAATAGCTTTGGTGAGTGACTGCCATGAGGACATTTGTTTGTTTTTATACATCCATTGGAACAAGTTAAAGCTTGACCCTTCATGTAAAAGCTTGAGAGTTCAATTCGTTGCTCGTCGGGAATGGAGTGGTAGGTAAAAAACGTTCCGTTTGAAAAATCCAATCGAAGGGATCCGAGCCGTCGAAGCATGTTGGTTCACATTTGGGTGAGCGGATGGGTATTTAGCTATAATGATGGGTTGGTTGTAGGGGTGTTGTGAGGAGGGAAGGTGGTGTAGGTTAGTGAAGTGGAGTGTGTTGTGGTGATGGTGGGTTAGAAGATAGTTTGGAGTTGATTTCAGCTAGAGCATGGGCAAGTTGTTGGATAGACTGTTGTTGAGATGTGAGATGTGTTTTGATGTCGGCAATATCTTGTTGCTGGTTGGTGATGGAGGTTTCTTGAGTGGTTAGTGATTGTTGTTGAGTGGAGAGGTTGTTGTCGATGGATGTCTGTTGATGGAGGAGTTGGGCAGCAAATTCATCTAAACGGGTCATGGTGTTTGTGTGGGGAAAGGAGGTGTGGCCGGGAGTGAAAGCACCACTTTGGTAGGCACAAGCTCTCTGTTTGTTTGTTATGTGCAGAAGAAAAGTAAATTAAGAAGAGGGAGAGAAAAGTTGAGGAAGAGGAAGCATAAAAATGAAAAAAATAACATAAATTTCAGCCCGCCTTTTGTATTCATTACATATCCAATACTTTGTAACAAATAGTGCTATATAAAAGAAATTTGTTATAAACGTGGCATGTCCTTTACCATGCTACTAATCCTTATAACGGTTTGGTATGTTGATACTTCTTTTAGGCCTAGCAGCAGCAGGAGGTTAGTTGCTATTCTCTAATGCTGTATCACCTACCAAGCCAGAACATGGAGAAGACTTGCATACAAAACGAAACAGCAATTTGTAAAATAATGTAATTGAATTAAAAAGCTAAAGCAAGATACAACACACACATACAAATTGTTATGCCCAGACAGGCATATTCTTATATGCACACAACACTCACGTGCACAATAGCACCATCATCACTCCTTTTCAAGTTGATAGAAATGAACACGTACAACTCATAAACACACGCAAACCAATATATAATTCCACACTCACACACTGTCTGTCATGCGCACATATAAATGAATATACACATACATGCAAACGAAAAATAGAACAGAGCCACCAACATAAAAATATATATAACACTTGCCCCATGATATGCAGACACACACATACCAATAGCCACACTAATGTATGCATCTGTACCCAGAAATAACACACGTAATCACTAAATATGTTTACGCAAAATTACCGTACTGCTATAAAATGAGAACTAATACTCATTTTAACAACACAAACTAACTTACTTTGCTTGTTTATTAACAGACACTCACATTTATGCATGTATTATAACTGATAGGTATAAGTATTGATTTGAGTAACAGTTATAACTTTCGTAAGTTTACAAATATAAAGTACTCACATTGTCATATACTAGAAGTAGTAACACCATTTATTATTATATATATTGTATGATAACAATAACTTTGTATTAGTAAAACAATTGAGTTACTAGAATTAACATATGAAGATAATATAGCAGTAAAAGATCAATATTGAAAGCATATAAATTGACTTGCATAAGTCTAAGTAATAGCAGACCTGACAATCAGTTATGTATGCATATTCAAGTATACCCATGTTATCAAGTACACGTGCATGAACAAGCATAGTCATGCACCGAAATCACATGAACAGGCAGAAAACATAGGGTGGCAGACAAAAAGAAACACACATACATGCAAATACCTACCCAGACCATCACACAAGTGTGTACTGACACGGCTACACACACGCAAGAATCCTCACAAATCGGTCGACCGTTAATCATCTTAGGCCGACTGGTCAGAGGCTTCAATGTGAGGTTGAGGCTGGATGCATTCTCCGGTTTCTTAAGATCGGTTTTCAATGGTTTCTAATCTAATGTAGTTCAAATCCGTGCAAATATCGTTCACAGCCACAGGAACAATTCAACCACTATAAATATATAAGAATTATATGATTTTGACATAGATTCGTGAGGTTATACTCGCCTGGCTATTGCGTTACCTTCTGTTTCCTTCTCTGCACACCCAAGCGTGCACACTCTTATCTCACTACCACATCAATTTCAGTTTTATGCCAAAAATGCAAAAAGATGAATAGAATCTCCTATTTAAATGTTGTAATTTTTTATAGTTTGATTTTTAATTTGCAAGTGATGAAGGTTAGTTGTTGCTATGGCTTCAGGAGAAAGGTCAATCCTTGTAAATGTTTTTGAATGTGTGTATTTGTACAAAGAAAAGAAAATTCTAGAGTGGAAGATTCTAGAGATGTTTTTTGGACTTGGGTATTTGATTTTTGGGCCAAACCAGTGAAGCTGAGTAAATGTATTCATATTATCCCTTTCTATACAAACTGTATGTTTACATTAGTTAAATATAACTTTCTATTTAAATCACTTACCATCCAAATCAATATTATATTTTTAATTTCATTACTTTTATAAAACATTATATTCACATTTCACCTTATTTAAACTTAAATATTACATTTACACCATTAAAATCCTCTTATTACTTTCAGTACCCATTTTCAATTAAATCTCCATATTCCAAATTAATTAATTAAATTATTATTATTAACTTAAATTAATTTTTATTTAAAAACCCGGGTTATTATAGACTCCACCTCTTAACAAGATTACATCCTAGCAATTTCCATAAGAAAGAATCTATAACAACCAATTATACTAATTCAATTATATTATTTCCACCATATTTTAAATACCAAAACATTTATTCAATAAAATGTGCTTAATGAAATTTTGAAATCCTTCATTTAAATTATTTTTCTTTCATCTATTATATAACTAACATAAATTTTGCAAAATTCTTTTTTTATTGTAATTCAATTACAATTAAAATCAAATTCCCTTTCAAATAATTTTTTTATCAAAGTCATAATCTTATTTATAAAAAATTTATACTAACCTAATCATTTCTACTTTAATAAAATCTTTTGATGTCGTCCTTAATTTCAAACATTTCGTATCTCGATAATTAAGTTCAACTACTATTTTGGAAACTCCTTTCAAAAAATAGACAATTATTTAACACCTTTAAATCTAGAAGGAAAATTCTAAATTTATTTTCAAAATTTAACATTTCAAAAATAATTTTGTATTACTTATCAAAATAATTCTCAATTTTATTAACTCGTTATGAAAATATATCTTTAAATTATATATATACATATCCACATCTTAAAATCCCAAAATTCTATGACATTTACACATCATATATAGAAAACATCATTGAATATATATATATATATATATATATATATATATATATATATATATATTCATAAATTCTCAAAGACTATAAAATAGAGTGATATTGCCTCGTCATTTAATATAGTAATATCAATTGGCTGCATTATTAACCACATAATCAATACTGCCTCATCGGAGATCACATTTGTGCACTCATATCAAATGGCTGCAATTATCACCCAAAAATACGTACTATCATATAAAATTTCTTTTACAAATATAAATCTCAAATATCGTTTTTTATCCAAAATAACTTACTTTGCTTAATTTCTCATTTAAAACATTGTACTTTATTCCAAAATACTTTAAACTTCCACAATTTACTTATACCTTTCTAAATCATCATGTTCAAATGTCTCATTTAAGTGCATGCCTCTTCCAAGCCCAAGAACTGATTAGTCTTCCTGTAAAAAATATCTATCGTCGATGTGGGTTTTATTTCTAACCATCTCCCCAAATCAATCTCGGGATGAATCCCCCTAATTAGTACCATCAAACTATGTCATCCTCAGCATTCGTAACTTTCCTAACAACTATATAGAACCTATTTAAGAAATCCTTCAATCATTCTCCTACGTCTTGGAAGAGGTTTGATAATGACATCACGTCTTTCGAACTTGAATTGTGTAGATGGAATTGCTCCAAAAACATTCGCGTCAACTCAGCAAAAGATGTTTGGATCTCGATAGAAGCCGGGTGAACCACATTATCGCCACTCCCACTAGGAAGATTGGAAAGCAACAGCATCTCACAACATTAGATGCTTTAGCAGAGTCCATATGCCATTTGCATTTCATCAAGGGCTACTTTGGATTCGTTTTTCTACCATACAAAGGCATCGTCGGCATTACAAACCTCCACGGATACTCCTCATACAGAATGTTCTCAACAAATGTATTTCGACTAAGAGAAGTACCCCACTCATCATCACTTTTGAACTGGTTTTCATTCACAAGTTTCCTGACCATCTCAGCCAAATACTCTGATTCTACAGGTTCAGTAGAACGGCAGTAATCAAGATCTACTCTGAGCGTTCGACATTGCATACACTCTCGGGTAGACCCTCGATACTTGGGTTCTCCAGACTTCGAAAGATGCATTCTTCTAGCAATCTCCCATGTTTGATTAATGTGCATTGAATCATTAGCATTTGTTTGATATTCCAGATTCTAATCATCTAAAGAACGATCAGTGATCAAGTCCACGCCACCATCTAGAGCGCGAGCTCTGGATCCAACGTTTGTTGGATCGGTATAAATTAGTCCTCTTGGATCTTTACTGAGCCACACACTCTTAACATGGATTTAGCTTGATTCCTAATTTGAAGTTCCAACCATGTTTTGAGACATTTTCTGCTTCTTGTTCCTCTATCTCTACTCGGATGATGAGGAACTATCAGATTCTGAAGTAGAAGGTGTTAAGTCCCTCCTGCTTCTTCAACGGTGGTTCTGAGTTAGCTTATTCAGTAGTCTTAAGCTCTTCTGCATCTTCCGACTCATCTCATTGCGACTCTTCTGGACCTTATCCTCACTTTGCTTCATCATATGGTCTATTTTCATTCTTGTCACAACATCAGTTGGGTTATGGACCTCTGCCTGCTCTAGCAATACAACTTCACCCACACACCGAATATCCTAGTTCTCAACATCATTAGCAACTCTGGAGTTTATGTAATGGTCTCTCCTTAGGGCTATGGCTAATAGCTTCTTATATATTATTGAAAATCTGAATAATAGAATGGTAAGATTGGAAGATCAGATCCATCTCTTGGATCTAATAAATCCAATAATAGATTATGAATCCAAATAGCCTGAGAATATCATTCTCGGTGAAAGTACCAAAATGTTTGAACCAAAAAATGGCACAAACACCTAAGAGATTGAGTAGAGAAGAAAAAGTAAAGAAAGGTAAATTAAAATGAGCAAGAAAAGAACACAGAATATTTTATAATAGTTTGGCTAATCCTGGCCTACGTCCACTTAGTGATTTTATTGATTACTTCACTGACTTGCAATTATAAGTTCTTGTGGATCGATGTAAATCTATGGATGATCATAAGAGATTAGAGTAAGTGAGCAAGTGACCAAAAAGATCCCCAAAATTAAGCCTACTCTCCTATTTATAGCTATAAGAAGCCTAAAATCTTCCCCATGTGATCTCCACCTCGTTCTCCATGCCTAAATCCTTCATAAAATTTGGTGGATACCTCATCAATAATCGTGAATCGGTATCGATCCATGGCTTGGATCAGTACCGATCCATATGATCTTCATATGGATCACTTTGGATGCCTTGTCCTGACTCGAATTGTGGTTAACTTCATGATTCCAATCTTGTTTACACCGTTATTAGCTTGTTTTTGAGTCCAATTGATGGATATGTTGAAGAATGGAGTTGTCAATTTCAAATGCTCATGGAGATTGATAGAGAACTACATGAAAATGATTGAAAGGAACTTGAAATAAGCTTCTAGCATCAAGACTTGCAAGTAAGAGGAGTTTGGGTGAAATGGTGTGGATCGGTATTGATCCATGTGGATTCTAGATCCTCGCCTCTTGGAGTGGTTTTGTCTTCACCTTATAGCTCCATTTATACCTAGTTTCTAGACTTCAAGGCCATCTCTCCGGGCTTACTACCTCGATGGCTTTCAAGTTCGATTTGTCCAGTCTATCCAAATACTGCTTGGTCAAAAGGCTGGGTAACATATTTATTATTATCATTAAAAGATAATTAACCGCAATATCTGATAATATTTCCATTTTGACAATAATAATAAATATATTATTTTACAATAAAAATAGATGTGTTTGAAATGTAATATGTGTAAATCAGGCATATGAGATGTAGTGGATGATAATTTGATTAGAAACAAAATTGCGCATTGATGATTTTTAAACTGTAACACATTTTGAAAACAAAATCATATAAAAATATATTTGTTATCATTAAAAAGGATGCCACTCCATGTATGTTTTATAAAATAATATTTTATAAAATAGTGATAATAATATATTTATAAAAGTACGAGATTTTATAAAATAGTACAAAAATGATATTTTATAAAAGTATGAGATTTTGTAAAATAATAGAAAGGAAATATTTTATAAAACTGATATTTTATAATATAGTAAGAAGAAATTATTTTATAAAGTGGTTATAAGGTTTTATAAAATAATTATTAAATGAATACTTAATTCTTGATGAGAGAATTTAGTATTATAAATGCTTAAAAATGATTCATAAGCTAGTTTGGCATTTTATAAAATAATGGAATGATTTTATAAAATAGTAGAAAAGAAGACTTGACTTTTTAGAGAAGGTTTGATAAATAAAAGTAAGTGTTGATCATTAAATAGTTGAATTGTTAGTTAAATATATGTATGCGTATATGTATGTAGATATATACAAGTATACATATATTTGAAGCTATATAACTAACATGATTCAAGTATGGTAATTAGAATCGTTGAATGGTTTGGATTGTAGATGATCACTGTTTAATTATGCGATTGATTATATACGTATAAACATGCTACGTAATTTCATGTAGCTGTAGCAATCACTGGTGCGCTAAGTTGCATAAGAGAGTATCGAGTCGAGTAACCGCTTGAAATGTGATTTGTGAAGCTTTATATGTATGTGTATATGTGTGTGCATATGCGTGCCGGAGTGGGTGTATAGAGACACGTATTAGCATCACATAAGGCTAGAAGATTGGTCGAGTCCATCTTGAAGTATTAGAGGAGGCCGAGTCGAAAGAATCTCCCCACAGAACTCTAAGCGTAAAAGAGTGAGGTTCTATATCAAAATAGGTTTTCTAATATTTAGGAGACCACTTCCAAAATATCAACTAATGAAGTCTAAAAGAGGTCCAATGTGTAGAAGGCAAGCTAGGAGAGAAATGACAGGGTGAATGAATGGCCTAGAGGAAGATATAATGGGAATACGCTGCTCGAATCGAGATGGATCTTAAGAAAATCTAGGTTCAGTGCCTAGGTTCCATTATCAGCCGACTGAATTAAACATTCAATTGACTGGCCTACGGTCTGGGTTCAAGTTCCAAACCCAGCCTAGTTCGATCAACTGGGCTTGCCAATTGGTCGACTAGCACGAGGAGCCAGTCGACTGAACTGTTGTTGATTGGGTTGTTTATCCCAAATCCAGGGCATTTCGTCCTGGATCAAACTTCTATTGCCTGAATAGCTTCAAGATGTTTCATGATGACATTGAAGTGCCTTAGCGTGACATTGTGGGGACATGATGACCATGCTGTATTACGTTTGTTAGGGTATGGAGGTGCACTATATGATGCTACATAACTTTGGTATTCCTTTCTTACTCTGTTTATTATTAGATCGTGAAAATGTCTGAGTACGTGAGTGTACTAGCCCTATTTATCTTGAATCATTGGATTGCGATAGGCATCCCTAGTTGACTTCGCCCATTTCCAAGAATGGATATTGATTCGCATTTCTTAGTTAACTTTCATTTATTATGTTTTCTGTGTTATTAGTTAGTTGTTGTTGCATTCGTTATCATTTTGTGATTTATGATAGACTTATATCATGATTACCCTATTGTTGGATATTGGGTTATCAGTATAATATTTCATTTATTTTGTATTGGTTGTGCAGACTCGTTGATTACAAGAGAAGAGCAGGTTATGGTACAATTTCCTATCTCTTGTGATGAGATTACTTACTTATGTATGGGTTGTACGGGTTACCCCCGAGCCACGTTTGTGGAGAGGACCTGATGTGCCTTAGCAGTTCCTGTTCTATTTTGTATATAGTTTTGATATACAGTATTTTAAGATAGTTCCCTTCACAATAGGCTTTATGTATGACCAGCGTTTTTTCTGTTATCTACTTATCTCGTAACAACTCTTGGGTACTTGATTAAGTAGTTTGGAAGTCAGATGCTTTTGGGGATACGTTATCTGTGTGGTGTTGCTGAAGTTTTAGAGACGAAGATGATATTTGGATATTTGTATACTTGTTATTGTAATAGAACATGATAGGTGCTATTTGTATATGAGACTTATTAAATCAGATGCTTATTCTGACCCTCTATACTAGTATTTTTTTTATCAGGTACTTCCGCTAGTGTAGTCTTTTATATATTGTTCCTTCTATTCTATTAATGTATATTTAGTAAATTATATGTTATCATTTTGATGTGAGATTATATCATTATGGTTAGTTATGGCTTTTTATTTCTTCTTCTTTTTTTCCTTTTCCTGACAAACTGTCTTTTGTAGTATCTGAAAGTCAGACGCTGAGTTTTTTTAGGTATTATGAAGGGCGGTTTATTACAAAGATCCTTCCACTTTGTTATCATCGCAGAAACTATAGCTCGATGCTTCCTACTTAATGTCAGCAACCTTGTTCCCCTTCCCAAGGGTCTATTGGATCTCAAAATCATAAGCTGCTAAAAATTAAAACCATCGCTACTGTCCCATTTTAAGCCCTTCTGAGTGAACAAATACTTCAATGACTTATGATCAATTACAAGACAAATTCCTCTCCAAGCAAAAAATAAGCCCAAATCTTTAATGCAAAAACAATGATGGCAAGCTCTAAATCATGAGTGATATATATGAGTTCACTAGGACTTATCCGCCTTGATGCATATGCAACCACTACTTCTTCATAAGTATTACTTCCAAACCTATACTACATGCATCTGTATAGACAACCAAATCTTGGTTGCCTTATGGAACCATAAACACTGGTGCATGGGTAAGCAAGTACTTCAATTTTTAAAAAGCTCCTTCACATCTGTCTGTCCTTTAGAATTTAACCACTTTTATGTTGATGTTATTGTTATTGCTGAGATGTGATGTAGTAAGTTGGAGTAAGGAAGTGACGAATTATAGAGTCACATTAATGGATGTCGAGAGAAAACAGTGCAGAAAGTAAATAACATCTAGACTTTTATAGTGGTTCGGGCCAAAAGTCTACTCTAGTTTAGCCAAAAGGCTTATTACATTAGGTTCAGATATTTCTGCCAATAAAGAGTTTCTAGGAAAGCTCTAATATAGGAAAGTACAATATATTTTCTATTATTTTTCTATGTGTCAACTGACCCTTGTGCCTTGGGATTGCCGCTTATTTGTAACTAGCATGTCGTGGCGCCATTGGTAGAGAGTTTCCTTCAAGGATTGCTGAAGTTGCTTATTGGGCAGCTATGATTCAAGCTTGTGCTGTTAACCTAAGGGGCTACTTAAAAGGCACGGATTGATGACTTGCCTCCCGCTTAAATGGTCTTTAACATCTGAGCCATGTGTTATCTTTGTTGTCCATCTCGGCCGCAGATCTTTATTTTTATAAACTGATTTCTTAGGCTTCAGACTTGCTACTAAGTTGTTTCTTTCAACCTGTAGCACTTTTTTTTTGATATGACCCTACTCCATTAGGTCCGTATACATGAAAGTAAAGCGAATTTTGTATCATGCATAAATAGAGAATGCCTGACTTTCCTTGGGAAGATAATCATCATTTTTATTGTTGAGAATTTTTGGTGTAACACATGCCCCTCAAAGTTTACTTTATATGTGAAATATGAACTGAACTTTGAAGTGAGTAGGTTTGATTTTCTTCTCCTGATTATCTCATGAGTTCAGCCTTCATCATATGTATAGAAGAAGTTACGGTACTTAGTTTTGGATGGAGTAACAGGAGCTATCGAGAGAATATGATGTTTGAGGTTTTGACAACCGAAAGGAGGAGATTTAACTTAGACCTGGAGGCCAAAATCAGATTTTTCATTTGAAATCATCTAGGTAGGGTAAAATGGTCTTAACATTGAGAGGTAAAAATTTGAATTGGGACCGCGCGGTCAAAACTTTTGAAAATTATTCTTGACACTTGAAGTCATCTACACTAAGTGACAAACAAAATTATTTCAGTGCCGAAAGGAAAAACATAACTTGGGACCATAAGGTCAAATCTTTTGAAAATCATGCTTGACATTTGAAGTCATCTATACTAAGTGATAAGTGAAACCATTTCGATGCCGAGAAGAAAAATATAACTTGGGACTGTAAGATCATATCTTTGGGAATCATGCTTGACATTTGAAGTCATTTAGACTAAGTGACAAGAGAAACTGTTTCGATGCCAAGAGGCAAAATATAACTTAGGACCGTACGGTCAAATCTTTTAGAAATCATGTTTAACACTTGAAGTCATCTAGACTAAATGATAAGCGAAACTATTTTTATGTCGAGAGGCAAAATATAACTTGGGACTGTAAGGTCAAATCTTTTGGAAATCTTGCTTGACATTTGAAGTCATCCAGACTAAGTGACAAGCGAAACTATTTCGATGCGGAGAGGCAAAATATAACTAAGGGCTGTAAATTTTGGAATCATGTTTGATAATTAAAGTCATCTAGACTAAGTGACAAGCTAAACTGTTTCGATGCCGAAAGGAAAAATATAACTTGGGACCATAAGGTCAAATATTTTGGAAATCATGTTTGGCACTTGAAGTCATCTAGACTAAGTGATAAGAGAATCTTCTTCGATGCCGAGAGGCAAAACATAACTTAGAACCGTAAGGTCAAATCTTTTGGAAATCATGCTTGACAATTGAAGTCATCTAGATTAAGTGACAAGCAAAACTATTTCGATGCAGAGAGGCAAAATATAACTTGGGACTAAGGTCAAATCTTTAGGAAATCGTGCTTGACACTTAAAGTCGTGTAGATTAAGTAATAAGCGAAACTATTTCGATGCCGAGAGGCAAAATATAACTAGGGACTAAGGTCAAATCTTTTAGAAATCTTGCTTGACACTTGAAGTCATCTATACTAAGTGACAAGCAAAACTACTTTGATGTCGAGAGGCAAAATATAACTTGGGACCATGAGGAGATACTAGTCTTGTGAGACCTATAAGAAGAGGAAAATTGAGATTCGATCCTGAAGGGAGGGGCCGTGAACTCACATTAAATGCCTTTTCCAACTGTCAGTACATTGGGTTTTCTTAGTAGTGCATTCCTTTTCTTTGACCTAGGATGATTTTCCTTTTGAATTTGCCATATGTAATTTATGGTTAAGGTTTATTTGGCTAGGTAATCTATGCTGTTAATTTCGAGGTTTTAATAAACCCTTCCTTTCTTCTTCTTCTTCTTCTTCTTCTTTACTCGCAATTCTAACAGCTGCATTTATCGTTGATGCTTGGAATCTTTCTCAGATCATTGCAAATTTTTGATTAAAATGACAACTTTTTAATTCTTCTATGTTCTTTATCAGTTTTTTATTACTGCAATTAATATCCTCATGCATTTCCTTTTTCGAATATATGAAAAAATTGATTTTGATTTCCATTGTCATATTGGTGATTGATTTTGAGTTTTGGTATTATCTGATTAGTTAGTCAATAATGCCTATTACTTCGTAGATTAGGGTTTTTCATTGTTCCAGGTTGACAGTGCTTTGGGGTTTTTCCTTCTTTTTTCTTATGTGAATTTTGAATCTTTGAATCTGGGCTGTAAAATCCAACTTTAGGTCTAATCCCTTTCTGAACCATAAGACATTAAATCTTCCTAGTAGGAGTTCTTGTGGTTTTATTGAGTTGCTAGCCTAACATTGGTTCGTTTAGACTTTGCCATGGATAAACCAATAACTGACCAGGGGAGATGGAGAATCGGATTAACAATTATGGGATCGAGGGAGTTGCGGGTAAGGCTCCCACTTATGAAGATGATTGGAGTGATCCCCCTGAAGGATTCTTTACTTGGATGTTGGAGTATTTAGCATATGGGGTATCGCTTCCCCTTTCCCCTCCAATTGTTGATATTCTAGAATTCTGCAGTCTTAACCCAATTCAGCTTGGGGTGGTCTCGTACAGCACTTTGTCTACTCTAGCAATCTTATACTAGATAAAAGGGTTTCAAAACATGATTGCCTCTGAGATCCATTACTTATATAATCTACATATGTCAGTTGGCAGTTCGTTGATTTCTTTATATTTCCTTCGTTTTTGGAAGAAGATGCCCCTGATTAAACCACTCAGTAAGGTTACACCTACACATTAGTTTTTCTTAAAGACGGAGGACACCTGAATTGCTACTGATCTTCTAAAGACCTATAAGCATTTCAAATTGCTCTTGTCTTAGAATGATCTTACTTTGGTCACATCTTTCTTTAGTGTGTTTATATATATATATATATATATATATATATATATATATATATATATATATACACACACACACACAATTGAACTCATTAGCTAAGCTTGGAAGGGATAAGGTTCCAACCCTCAAGGAATTCTTTGACTCCAGGTACGAGGAGGTGATGAAAATGTCGTAGGTAGAGAGAATTAGGAATGTGGTCCTTACCGAGGTTAATTTTAAGGCATGCGGGCTATTGCCACTCTCGACCAAATTTCTTGATTATGGTCCCCCTTCAGTCGAAACTATGCCTCTATACGTGATTGACCTAAGTCAACCTGATGATCCACTGGCTCTAACCTAAAATGATGCTACTCCTAAGGGTAGACCTCGACATTAAATACGTAATAGCATCTTTTAGCACTGAAAATGTTAGTGTAGAATTTCGCCTACACCAACACCCTGAAATTCGAAGGTAGGGCTTCGAGAATCTATAAATTGTCATGTATCGGTAAAGAGGTTGGCCAAGATATGATATAGTAAGTTGGAGGAATGAAGTGATGAATTATAGAGTCATAATAATGAATGTCAAGAGGAAACGATGTAGAAAGTAAATAATACCGAGACTTTTATATTGGTTCGAGCCGAAAGTCCCCACATCTACTGTCATTTTCTTATTTAGTCAATTTATTTTAACTGAGAGGCTTATTACATTAGGCTTAGATATTTCTACCGTTAAAGGTTCCTAAGAGTGTTTTAATATAGGAAAGTACAATATATTTTCTGTTCTTTTCTATGTGTCAACCAACCCTTGTGCCTTGAGATTGCAGCCCATTTATAGCTAATATGCCATGGCGCCATTGGTGAAGTGTTTCCTTCATGGGTTTCTAACATTGCTTATTAAGTGGCTACGATTTAACCTTGTGCTATTAATCTAAGGGGGCTATTTAAAAGGCATAGATTAGTGACTTGTCTCCTGCTTAAATGGCCTCCAACATATGAGCCGTGTGTTGTCTTTGTTGTCCATCTAGGTCATAGATCCCTGCTTCTATAAACTGATGTCTGGGCTTCGGACTTGCTACTATGCCATTCCTTTTGCCCTGTGGCATTGTACTTTCGATATGACCTTACTCCATTAGATCCTTAAACACTAGGCTAAAGCGACTTTTGTTTCATACATAAATGGAGAATGCATGACTTACCTCTAGAAGATAATCGTCATTTTTACTGTTGAGAATTTGTAGTATAATAGTTATTAAGAGGTAGCACTATGTTTAAGAAATCCTTAATAAAGCACCTATGATAACTGGTTAACCCAAAAAAGCCTCGGATCTCGGTAATTATTATGGGTTGCTTCTACTTCTGAACAACTTCAACTTTGGCTGGACCTATAAAAATACCAGCCCAGAAACAATATGTCCTAAGAACTTCACCTCCTTCTTCCATAAATGACATTTGGTGAACTTGTCTTTCAACTAGTTCTGCTTATGCATCCCCAGACAATTATGAGATGATTCTCATGCTCTAATTTCGACTTGGAGTGAACTAGGATATCATGAATGAAAAACAAAACAAACTTTCCAAGATAATCTCTAAATATTCTGTTTATTAGATCGATGAAATACGCACGTGCATCCATCAATCCAAATGGTATCACCAACCATTCATAAGAGCCATATATAGTGTGGAAAGCTGCCAATTAATGTTATCCTATGCAATTCTGAGCTGATGGAAACTGGTTGCTAGGGCAAGCTTGGAAAAGACCTTAGCACTGCCTAGCTAATTAAACAGATCATCAATTCTAGTTAAGGATACTTATTTTTTTATTGAGCTCGCTCAGCTTTTGAAAATCTACGCACAATCTAAGGGAACTATCCGCTTTTTTCATAAATAATGATGCAGTGCCTCAAATGGGGCCACTTGACTGAATAAAAGCTTAGTCCCAAATTAAATAACTGCTTCTTCAATTCATCATTCTTCTTAGCGAACATGCTTGTGGGAGGACAATTAAAAGTCTAAGTTCCAAGAATGAGGTCAATACGAAATTCTATAACTCGCCTGTAATAATCCGACTGCTCGTGGCTATAAAATCACCATGTAATGAAAAGATTGATCGTTTTAAACATAATAGTAAACATGACGCTAAACTAACTAATATGTCTTTCAGAACTCATGGTGGAATGGATCAAAATTAAACTTAGATAAAATAAAAAAATCTCATCTATATACATAATAAGTCATACATAGTCTTCATAAATGCACACGTCTGCACTACACAATAGATACAAATAAATAGATAACATGTATAAAGGTCTTCAAGTCACTATCTTCAAGTACCATACCCTCCAAAGCTACTCTGTTAACCTATAGTATATGAGGAGTGGGTCAGATACATATATTTGATGAGTAAAAATATTACCAAGTATACACCACTAACATGATTTCATAAACATCATATAAGAGCTAATATTTACTTTACCTCAACCTGTCTTACCTACATCTGCAGAGTTATTCCATCATAATAAACAAAGTATGGGGATTACTATCATATACTTAACAGTAGTAAATGTTTGATAGAGATTGTTAAACATAGATTAACCCGTCCATACACAAGAGAAGGAAAGAAAGAGAGTTAGTTAAATATATATTAACCCATCATTACATACAAAAGTTAGTTAATAGAGACTTAAACATATATTAATCCTATAAACGTTGACAAGAGCATGAGTTAGGTAAACATAGGCTAATCACGTATACATAAAGGATAGGTAAACACGACCTAACTCCTTTAAAAATTACTCAACACAACCGTTATAATAAACAATCAACGAAGCATATCTTTGGACGTTAAACACTTCCCAATGTCAATATGAAACCAACATGTCACTCACCTTACATTTTTTATTGGCTTGACTAAAGTAAAAATGCTTTAGCCTAGTCCAGATTCAACCTAGTATTTGAAACGTGCACCAGTGGACCGGTGCTTATGACACTAGTGGAGTGGTTTCCATGCCGAATATTGGAAAACCGATCATTTTAAATACTTCTTCTTCCAAATTTTGAACTGCAATTATCTTTTACTTTTTCTATTCTTTTCTACTTTTGTTAGACATCATTCGCTACTACACTGACCTTCTATATATCATGTATCACCTATATATCTCAAAATCAAACACTACTCATTAATAATTTAAAATTAAATTCATATAATATACAACATGTTCCTAATTTAACCCTAATCAAATATCGTTAACCTAATTTCATTCTAAAATCACATCTACATTCAATCCCAAACTCCAATTAATCCAATTCTTACATTTATTTACCCTAATTAGAAATCATATAATATAATCTACTTTCATGTAAGTAGTATATAGCTGAATAATGATTCCCACTTACCAATCTACGCCGTTAACTCTAGAAATCACCAAATTAGCCTCGAAACCTACACTGTCTAGAATTAGCATCCTCTGAAATTCCTCGATTCCACAAATGGTGGATATCTTCGTGTTGCCCTTTCTCATGCCCGTCGGTTTTATATACATGCATACACACACACATATATATATATATGCATTTATGTATGCATTTACGTATGCACATATGTATCTATGTATCTATGTATGTATTGTTTACCCAAAAAATGGATTAACCCCATGGAGTATGATGTGAAAGTACCAGCCTTGTTAGAACAGAGAAAATACAAAAGAAAATAGAAGAAAAGTAAATGAGAGACAAGGATTTTTATAGTGGTTCAGCTGTTAACTAGGCCTATATCCACTTAATAACTTTGCTTATTGATTTGATCTTGATAGAGCATGATTTCAAAGTGATTGTAGGAGAATTATTCATAAAAACAAGTGTTAGATAGATTCTAAACCCTAGAATTGCCTAAAGGAACTGCCTTGGTGAATATGGAGTTGAGAAAGAGTTGAAGAAATGACTGGGCCTCTGCATAGTAATGGCAGAAACAAGCCCTCTCTTATTTGCTCTTTAGTTTGTATTTATAGCGGTAGATGTCATATTGGATCAAAAGCCCACTACCAATGAAGTCCAGAAACCAGTCCAAGACAACACAAGAAATATTATAACCCCCCAAGTTAAGGGCTGAATTTGGTGTCGAATCAAGCCATTAGATTCGGTACCAAATCTAATCCTTAGCCGTATGATGGCTAAGTCCTTTTGAGTTGAGCTTAATATTTCATCTAGATGGCCTTTATGTTGTTTGGTAGATTGTTGATGAGTATTGAACTTCCTTCTTTCCTAACATGGACTTTGGACCATCAAATCTTCGTTCTTGAGGATAGACTCTATGGAAATCTATAAAACTTCACTAATATACATAGGAAGACTAGTGTATTACTTATACAAAGTGTGAATATCCCAAGACTTAACACCCATATTCAATAGCAATTTAAGGATCCATGCTGTGGATCCATGCTTTTTTGCCTTTCCATTTGTTCTTTTGAGTATCTTTGCCAAGTTTTAGGTCTTTCTGTCTTCGTATCGACATTCTAACTCCTATTGGCTTTTACTTCATTAAAAACCCAGTTAACATTTTCCCCAAAGAGTATGCTTTCATTGAAAAAAAAAGTGTGCTATGGAACTAGAAAAGTTTCCGATTACTATCCTGTGAATTTCAGTGGACTATTGAATTCCATCTCGAGAAATTGTATTCAATTGAATGACATCCGACCAGTTATTTGTTTTTGATTTGAACTTGAATTTCAATTCCCTATACCAACGATGCAATCTTGGCTTAGAAATTTATGCAAGGATTTAAGTCGGCATATGGGTCCGTTACGATGAGTTGGAGTTGATCTGGGTTAAGGAGGTAAATTCGGTACAGAATTAAGAGTGTCTCCCGAATTAAGGGCTTAGCTATTTTTCGTAAAAATTATTTTCTTACTTATACCATTCCCCTTAATTACTCCCCACTTGTATTAATTCTAGCCTAAGTCTAGAAACCATCAAGTCGATTCAAGCCCTAATCCTACCCGTGCTGATTCAAGCCCTAGCTTCACCGCCGTTTGTCCTTCAACCTCACCACCGAACTCCGCCGCCTCCATGAACATCTCATCACTGCCTGGTGTCCTCGTGCCACTTTGATTCACCAACTCCGAGAGTCAAATCCGAATTAACGCTCAAACCCTAGGCTGAACCAATCCATACTTGGATTGAAGATTGATGGTGAACTAAAACTTAGTGATGGTGGACTCATACTCAGGTGATGGTGGAGATAGTGATTGGCTTTAGTTGATCGCAATTTCTCAGAAGGAGATGGTTGAATCCAAACTTGACTTGTTAGCCACATAGGTAGGATTTAGTTCCATCTTGGACATGTATGACTCAAGACAAGACATGCCTTCTAGTTTCAACCATCTCTTTCCGAGGAATCGACTAGATCATCGAATTAACTCCAATATGATGATTCACCATAGATTCAGACATATTGGATAGCTCCATTGCATTGCATTTCTGCACATTCAGTGTCTTTGAAAAAGAAAAGAATTTCCATGTCGCTCCGACAACTTACCCGTTATCAATCGTTGAACGACAACGATTAAGAATAGAAAAAGCAATTTCAAAGGAAAATATACATCATTTTTTCACTATGAGCAAGCTATCTACACAGGATGGACCTTTTGTTGTGTTTGGAATACTAGACTTATTCCATATAGATAACATACTGCACCTGTCTCAGTCAACACTTGGAATCCGATTGGTTAACACACATCGACTTTATTTCAATTCCAAGCATTAATCGCATGGGGATCCTTATTAGAAATAGAGTGTACCTAGCCATGATCAACAAGTTATATTATCTAGAATGACACGCCAGTCGACACACTGCAAGTCCATTAGTGGATCGTCCACGCCTTTGTAGGATGAGTCAATAATTGCCCCATGCTTCCCCATCCATTCCTGTGTGGCCAAGTCAACTTATAGCTTCTAGTTTCTATGGCCTGTTAGTTTCTGTAAGACTTGTACTTGACCGGTTGCCTCCTGGATTAAGAATTCTAACTGACCCTCTAGAGCAAGCGCCTTCAATTCTTACAAAGCACAGCATCCCCGAGGTGATGTTTGTCTGCCCGCTCGAGCTGAATTTGCTCATAACACTACAGAATGTTTTATAGCTTGTAATTGATACAAGCCCTCAACTTCGAGTGGCCCTAGGATACATACTCATTACTTAACCTACACTCATGACTCAAAAGAGGAGTCTCAAGAAGACATAACTGACCCATCATAGGAAGCACGAGCCGAAGAGATTCCTAGAGCTGACATAAACTTACCCTTTGGAGGGGAATTTATGCAGGATAGTGATGAGACCTATAGGATGTCTCTGATCCTTGAAGAAGAAGATGAAACGATTCAAAGAAGAGACGGGAAGCAGCTTACGGTTGAGGAAGAAGAGGAAGAAGCTCGAACAGTGATGATAGTGACTTTCACATCTCTGTAGAAAGAGATGAATCTTTCGACAAGTCGTTGGAAATGAGTCCTGATCTTCCAAAGCTACCTTCCTCAGACTTTTTAACTACTAACAACTTAAGCCCCAAATTCCCAGTTTCTCCTCCTCAAGAAAAACCTGCTACCGAGACCCATAGTCTGCCGGAGGTCAAGATATTAGGACCCTTTTTGGAGAGTTGTCTACTTTTGATTTCATATAAGATGTGACCATCTATGTAGATGAACACGGAGATATCTTTATTAGCGAAATGATAACTGAGATTGGCTCAGAGATTGACATTTTCTTAGGCGCATTTATGAGTAGAGGTGAAATGACTTTAACCCTTAAACCCTACCGACACAGTTGGTAAAGTATATAGGGGCCTCGACACTACACACTTCATTTTAGGATCACAAACACACATCTCTACATCGCATTAGGTTCGTAAGTTCGAGTATTCACTTCATTCTTGTTTTCGTTTAAGGCACCATGGGATGTGGGTTATACAATCAGTTACATCAAGACACCATCTCTCGCAACAGTTCTAATTTGACTTACCGCACTCCTTGTGAAATGGATGAGGAGAGAAGGGAAAGAAAAGGCTACACGCTTGGAGTAAGAGTACGAAACAGAAGTGAAGAGAAAAAGATATGATGAGAGTTATTCCCCCGGCGACATACACAAGCACCACGTAGACTTTCATGATCACTACATGCCCTCATTATGGATTACCCTTCCCCATACTTGCGCTTGGACTGTTGAAATGCTAACAATTCCACCTTCTTAAGTGGGAACCATTGCAATGGCCTTTACTTCTTCCAGATGAACAGAGAAGTTCATGATTCTACCACATCCACTCATGCTTAAAGCTACCTTTCCAAATCTATGCCTGAAGGGAGTAAAGTTTAACAAGAAAATAAAGCACCTTTATAGGGCCGCTTCCCTTAGCAATTTTGAGATAGTCTGCGAGGACTTAAGTTAGGTGTGATATGCAGCATTTAGTGAAGCCCCTTTCAGAAATCAATCACATTAATAATCAGGAGATTTCTCATTTGAGGCCGAAAGGGAAGACTATGCTAAGGTGATCAAAGATCGTGATTGATGATATAGTGCAGTTGAAGATTGAGAGGGATGCAACCCTAAAAGGAAAGACTGGCAGCGACAAGTTATTGACTGAGGCAAACCAGGCTCATGATAAAGCCATTAGCATGATAAAGGATCAACTCAAAGATGCTCATATTGAATCTGAGAAACCAAAAGAGCGGCTTACGGAAGCAGAAAATACCATTAAATTTTGGAACCAAACTATCGTCGATTATGCTGCTGTCATTGTTGAGCAAGCCACTGAGCTTATTCGTCTTCGTAAGGAAAATGTGCATGTGGTGAAAGAGAAGGAAGAGGCTACATCCGGCAAACTGGCAAAGGAAATCGAGCATCTAAGCACTAGGTCAGAGCTTACAGAGCTACGATCGGAATACGATGATGCAATAAATGAAATGGACGCCAGTATGCTTCATCTTTACACTAGCTGCATGATGAGTAAGGGCAACTTGAAATAGCTTGGTAATAACTATCCCTAGACTTTTGTCATGGCTTGGGAGGAGGTATTGGTCAGGTTTGAGGAGGCCAAGGATATGTGCTCTGAGGAGGAACTTAAAGCTTCTTATCTCGATCTTGAAGATATAGACTTCTTGGCTACTGGTGGAGAGATGCTTAGGGAAGAGTGGGAGAAGGAATCTACCGATGCTATAGCCAAAGCTCTTGCTGGCCCAAGCTCTTTGGGTCAGCACCAAACACTTATTCATACTTCTCAAGTGCAGATGGTGACCATCTCCATGTCCACGGCTATTATTTCTAAAGCTTCTCACGTGCATGCAAATTTCGTAGTCTTGGGTAAGCCACGCCCTTTTCCAGCTATAATATGACCTTCAGAGATGAGGACTGGTGGTGAAGCCTTCGAGATTGAAGCTCATGACCAAACCCTTAGCTTGGGTATTTCTCTCGTCTCCATGGTGTTCCAGACACTTCGATTTACTCCGGAATCCTTTTCTAAACTGTGCACCTCTCTCTCTCAACTTATAGGTCAGCCAACTCTCCCTCCTCCTAATATTTAGGGTTCAAGACCCGCTGCTATTTTCGCTACTTCCACCACCGTCTTTGTAGTGGCTTCTGGCATAGTTCCTATCTCTAGCTCCGGGTTTAGGCCCAATACTGAATGGATAGAGGTGCTACAAAACTTGAAGGATGTTTTAGTGTTTATGGATAAAGAGGTGGTGGTTACCTGCGCGTTAGGGTTGACATAAAAGATGAACATAGCAGAGAGGCTGGAGGAGGAAAAGAAGGGGTTACCGATGAAGAAGGAAAAGGAAGAGTAGGAGCGCAGGACTCGCACTACCATCACGTTAAAGGTATCGAAGGAGGGGAGTTCGTCTGTCGTAGGGTCATAGGGGTCTGGCTCCCCTACGAAAGGAGTGACTGACAAGGATAGTAGGAAGAAGTGCCCAATTCACCTGGGCAAGGGCAGCAAAGGATTCAGGAAAGGAGGGAAGAAATGATAGGCTTGAGCATCAGTCGAGCCGGGTTTTTGTTGTCTTTTTTGGCTTCTGTTTTTTGCTTTTCAAGTCTTGTACAAGTACAGAGTCTATACTTAGCATCTTTTTTTCCTTGGTTGTAGCATCAGTTGTGTTTGCACTTGTCACTTTTTTACATCCAAACTAGCTGATATTGTGCAGGTATGTCCCCAGCTATTTGGTGTTGTACATAAAATGATATAAGTAATGAAAAGATTAGCATTTCAACTTTTCTTTTCTATATTCTATGTACCGTGCCTATTTGTATACCACTATACATGTACATAATATGATTACTTGTCTCGCAATTTCCATATTATATACTATTGTATTGTGTGATACAATGTGTTTATCTACCGCAATTCTATGGTGTAAATAGTGTAACTTGCAGTTATTAGTTTACTACTTTACTTAGCTCTGTTGTAGCTGCCAGAATTTTTATTTGATGTAACAAAATCATGGAGTGATTTTCATTCTAAACAAGTGTCGACATGTTGTGTGCCCCTCAGTCCATGGGGTTGGTTACTCTGAACACTTAATATGAGGTCGAGTGCTCTGAGCGACTCTTTGGTTGCCTCCAGTCAAAGTTGTATCGCAGCTCCTATCTTTGGGAACTTGCAATTTGGATGCTCGATTCTAAGCACGTTGTACTTTGATTCCAGTTGATTCTCTCCAAGCTCAGTATTGAGGTCCTATCTACACATCAGTCTCTATTTCCAAAGACCAACGGATAGCGTAGTCCCTTGGATTCTCTTTTGACTTCGCCAACTTCGAGCAACGTTGATTTTAAGAGGTGGGGGTTGATTTATACTAATTCTGCAATTGATGAATTTCCCGATGCTACCAGAGCAGCGTTGGTATTTAAGAAATTTTGACAAACTTTTGATGTTGCTGGGGTAACATTGATTTGAAGCATGCTTGAACCCATCTCCATTGGTTTAAGCAGCGAAGGAATAGGTACTTACTTTGGACACAATTCCATTAGTCCAAGAAGTGAAGGAATGGAGTTCACTTAAACGAAGTTCCACCGGTTTAGGTTGTGAAAGAATGGATGCTTACTTGGACGTGGTTCCATTAGTCCAAGAAGCGAAGGAATGGAGTGCACTTGAACGTGTTCCATTAATTCAAGTGGAAAAGAATGGATGCTTACTTGGATACAGTTCCATTGGTTCAAGAAGGGAAGGAACGGAGCACACTTGAATGCAGTTCTATAAGTTCAAGTGGCAAAAGAATGGATGCTTACTTGGACGCAATTCCATCGGTCCAAGAAGTAAGGAAATAAGGTGCTTTTGAACGCAATTCCATTGATTCAAGTAGCAAAGAATGGATGCTTACTTGGATGTGGTTCCATTGGTCTAAGAATCGAAGGAATGGAGTGCACTTGAATGCAGTTCCATCGATTCCAGTGGTGAAAGAATGGATGCTTAGTTGGATGCGAATCTATCGGCCTAATACGTAAGAAAATCGAGCGCATATGAATGCAGATCCATCGGTTCAAGTGACAAAAGAACGAATGCTTACTTGGACATGGTTCCATTGGTCCAAGAAGCGAAGCACACTTGAATGCAGTTCCATCTGTTCAAGTGCAAAAGAATGGATGCTTACTTGGACGTGGTTGCATTGGTCCAAGAAGCAAAGGAATGGAGCGCACCTGAATGTAGTTCCATCAGTTCAAGCAGCGAAAGAATGGATACTTACTTGGACGCGGTTCCATTGGTCCAAGAACCAAAGGAATAGAATGCACTTGAATGCAGTTCCATCGGTTCAAGTGGCAAAAGAATGGATGCTTACTTGGATGTAGTTCCATCGGTTCAAGAATTAAGGAAATGGAGATCACTTGAATATAGTTCCATTGGTTCATGAGGCAAAAGAATAGATGCTTACTCAGACATGATTCCATTGGTCCAAGAAGCGAGGGAATGAAGCACACTTAAATGTAATTCCACTAGCTCAAGTGGCCAAAGAATAGGTGCTTACTAAGATGTTGTTCCATCAATCCAAGAAGCGAGGGAATGGGGTGCACTTGAATGCATTCCATTTGTTCAAGTGGCCAAAGGATGGATGCTTATTCGGATGCAGTTCCATTGGTCTGAGAAGTGAGGGAATGAGGCGCACTTGAACGCAGTTCCATCGGTTCAAATGGTTAAAGGATGGATTCTTACTTGGATGCAGTTCTATTGATTCAAGAAGCAAGGTGTGGCTTATGAATGCATGTGAAGGTTTGGCCTTCCCAACGTTGCCAGAGCAATGCCAGTTCTCAGAAGGTTGGGATTGATTTTCCTCGTCGATGAGGCAGTTTGAGTCGATTTGCTTCCGTCGAATCATCAGATTGCTTTCAATAATGCGGCTCCATCAGGTTCAAGAAGATAAATAACGTTACTGATAAAATAAAGAGAGAAAGGCAAGTCCTGCCTATTTACAATGCCCTCGGTTTCTTTAGGTGGCTTATTTGTGAACATATGAAATACATAGCTAGAGCCGAATGCATGTTTTATTCTTGGTTGACTAGTGAATGACTAGTCTTCCATCAGTTTGTTGGGGTCCCTCTCCGTTGGGTCCGGGTAATTTCCCTTGGGCAGTTGGATCCTGGGGCCTTATGGCTTCCTCACTATTATTTGGTTTCTTCACGTATTATTGGAGTTTGTTATTCCATATCAACTCCTCAATCACATCCATCAGATCTCAGAATTCATTGGTGTTATGTCTGTGTGTCTCCTGGAAGCAACGGTACTTTACCAATTGCTTCTATCGCTCAGAGGCTTCCTTTATGGGAAGTTTGTTATAGCACTCAGTTCCTTGAGTAGCAAGACAGATATTCTTTAGATCATGGTTCAATAGCATTAGTCCTCTAGTCTGAATTTCCTTGGGCGTTTTTCCCATCATCAGAGTTTTTATTTCTCCTTTTCTAGTTTGCGTTCTTCCCTGCATCTCTCGTAGTATCTGCAGAGTTGTTTCTATCCTACTTGACCACTACATTGTTCTAAACCAACTCCTTTGGTTGCATGTTGGCAGTCTTGCCTTCCAAAGCGTCTTCCTCTTCCAATCTCATATACTGGCTCACTTTTCAATTAAATTCCTTCATGGTAGTTAGATGTTTCATCTTAATCCACCTACCAAAATCCATGTCCAGATGAATTGCTCGGACCAAGGCCACAAACAACATATCCTCGTTTGGATTGTTTACTTTGGCAAGTGCAATGTTGAATTGATTTATAAAGGATTTCAATGAGTCATTGGGTCTTTGGAAAAAGCCAGGCAGAGACATCACTTCTTTTGTTGAGTAGTGCGAAGTTTAAACTGTACTATGAATTTCCTTACCAACTCATTAAAGGTAGGGATGGATCTTGGTGCGAGTTTGCTAAACCACATTGAAGCGACTCATTCTAAGAAGATAGAGAAACGTCTACAACGGACAGCATCCATTTCCCTAGCTTCATCCATATGCTAACTATATTTGTGCAAGTATGGTTAAGGTATGTTGTCCCGTTATAGGATGGTATAGTGGGCATAGTAAACTTTTCGCAATAATCTTCCCTTAGGACGTTTTCAGTGAATGGAGTTCAGCTTGGTGTAGAACCCCAGCCGTCGTCTTTTCTGCCTTTACTTTCTTCCATTAAGCGTTTGGCCATATCCAAAATGTATGCCTCACAAGTTAATTATCCATAGGTTGGCTATTAGGAGCTACGCCAAGCGTCTGACTCTGCAAACGGCCTTGGTTTTCCAACTGAAGCCTAGGTCCTTCATTATATCGAAGAACCATTTTTATAGAACCTCGTTGGCGTGCGGGTGGCTTTATAGCGGCAGTTTGAATTTCTTTTCCACAAATTTTCCTACCTATATCAGAAATCAACTCCAATCCCTTGTTGTCAAGTTACATATCACCTTTAGAGTCCGAAAGGAACATTGGAACATCTTCTGATGGAGCATTCACTCCAACATTTGGGTTTACAGTTGGTTGTGCTCCAGTAGGTGGAGTACTCCCATTCGCTTCAATAACAATTCTAGCAGCTTCACCCACCATCTCATATTGCTTTTGCTTGCCATCCCTCCTATGCAAGCCTACGACAAAGGAATTCTCTTATTCCATGACAGTGGCAGTTTCTGGCCTAGTCCTTGGGCCGGTTGGAGGTTATAGCGCTAGCAAAGCATCAATCTTGTTCATAAGAGTCTTTTGACTATAAGCCATCTTTTGGTTAAGTTGATTAACCGTCTGGTTAAGCTCACCTATGATTACAATCTCCTGTTGAGAGGAAGTGCCTGGTGCTAGGTTTCCAGCATTAATCTCCATTCAATGATTGTTAACATTGTTCACTTCCATTTTCTGGAGATTTGTTTCGTCAATACCAAATGTTGTCCCAACAGATCTTCAAGATGTTGTCTTCCTCTTAGGAGCCATTAGAATAACAAACCTCTAATCTTCTTCAAGCAAACTTTCCTAATCTAACCTCTAGATCTATCCAATCTAAAGTAGATAGCCAGATCCAAGTCTGGGTTTGTTCTTAGTGAAAGCACCAAAATGTTAACCCCAAAATTTGATTAACATCCTGGAGCATGATGTGAAAGCACCATCCCCATTACAACAGAGAAAATATAATAGAAAATAAGAGAAAAGTAAATGATAGATACAGAATTTAGTAGTTTTGCTATTAGATAAGCCTATGTCTATTTTATAACTTTGCTTATTAATTTGATCTTGATAGAGTGTGATTACAAAGTGATTGAAGGAGAATTAGTCACTAGTACAAGTATTAGACAGATTCTAAGTCCTAGAATTGCCTAAAGGAACTGCCTTGATGACTATAGAGTAGAAAAAGAGTTGAAGAAATGACAAGGCTTCCACATAGTAATGGCAGAAACTAGCCCTCCTGTAAGTTGCTCTTTGATTTGTATTTATAGCAGAAGCAATCATATTAGATCAGAAGCCATCTACTAATGAAGTCCACAAACTAGTCCAAGATAACACAAGAAATATCGTGACATCCCGAGTTAAGGGCTAAATTCAGTGCCAAATCAAGCCATTAGATTCGATACCGAATCTAAAGATAGCCAAATTCTTTTGAGTTGAGCTTTATACTTCGTTTAGATGTCCTCCATGTAATTTGGTTGATTGTAGATGAGTATCAAACTTGCTTTTTTCCTGACTTGGACTGTCCTGCAGTTTGGACTGTCACGTTTTCATTCTTGAGGATAGACTCTCTAGAAATCTATGAAACTTCACCAAATATATAGGAAGACTAGTGGATTACTTGTGCAAAGTGTTAATATGCCAAGGCTTAGCACCTATATTTGGTACTGAATTAAGGATGCTAATTCGGGCCGAACATAGCACTTAGCATATTTTGGATCTATACTTTGCATTTGTCCTTCTAAGTACCTTTGCCAAGTTTTAGGTCATTCCATCTTCGTATCGATGTTCTAACTCATATTAACTTCTGCTTGGTTAAAAACCAAGTTAACACACGCGCGCGCGCGCACACACACACACACATATGTGTGAGGGGGGTTAGGTTGATTTAGATTTTAGAGAGGTGGAGTAATGGCAAAGAAGAGGATAAGAAAGAGGAAGCTAGATCTGAAATCGTATGTGGGTGGGAAATGAATTCAAATCCTTCTCGGTCCATGTTTTATAATTTCTAAGCCGCCTCTTCAACCAAATAGGTTTAAGCCCATTCGAAATAAATTAAAACCTGCTTATTTAAAATATGCATAAATCCTTCATACGAACTCTGATCCAAAAAAAACCATTATACCATTCTAACTAGAAAAATGAGCTCTACGCAGTGGTACAATTTCTGTCGAATAATTCCAATAGTTAAAAATTTACCATTTTTCCACCACTAATAAAATGTAGGTCCAAAACTCATGGTGTGTTACATCGCCTTGGAGGTAAGTTAGTAATGGGCTCAAATTCATCCAAATACTCTTATAAAATGGGGATTCTGACAATATCATCTTCTTCTCAAGACTCTAGTGGAAATAAAGAATCACTCAAGCTTTGTCCAATATCTCCTAGAGCTAGGCTGCTTGCTCTATAAATCGGGATAGCTGGGAATAATCACTCTTTCTATGAAGAATAAGTGAGTCTCATATTGATCATGCCAATCCATCCTCAGAATGATGCCAAATCCCAGATAATCGAACAAATCCAAATCATAGAGAGGTGATAATCCACATAAGTCCAGCACTACACTCTTACATAACATCCCAAGGGTTGTATGCTCCCTTATGGGATTAGCAATACCCAAAGACGTAACTACGCAACCACATTAAGGTCAAATCTTTCAACTAGTTCCTTCGACATGAGTGGATGAGATGCGCCAATACCGAAGAGAAATCTAATAATTGAATTCCTAAACAAGTTAGTGCCTTTGGGGATAGCTAAAGCTTATTTCTTTGTTTGGATAGACCACTAACAAATTCCATAACATTCAGTTTCCACACTCCCTTCTTCTTATCTTATATAAGGTAAGTTAATTGAGATGACAAACTTCATTGCAAATCATGCACCTCGGTTGAGTGGATGGCTGATGTGGCATGCTACACTCCTTGTAATAGTGACCTTCCTCATAGTAGTTGTGGCATACTACTTCATCCCTAACCCATTATTAATGTATGAAACTATTCCTTTTCCATGCTTCTTGTTCTAAAACATTGGCCTTAGCTTATGGAAAGGAAACTTCCTCTTTTGACTAAAGACTTTCTTAGCCTCAGCAGCCTCCTCACCACTATCCATATCTCCTTCCTTTAGTCTTAATGTTGTAGCAGTCTCAAGCTGTGGAAATAAAGTTACCTCAATGCCTTATTCAAAGTACAAACAAACTTTCGAGTTCTCTAACAAGGGATACTTATGTCCCATATTTGGAGAGGGCTTCAAAATTTGATACATACTCAGACATCAACACTTATCCTTTCTTCAAGTAAAAAAACTTCTGGAACACGGATATTCTCTACATAAGGAAGAAACTTTTGCCTGAAATGAAGCTTGAACTGTTCCCAAGTCAGTTTCGCCTCATTAACCTCTGCTATATGCAACTCATACTGATCGAGCGCTCTTTTATGAAACTAGCTTATTGCAATCTTCCCCTTCTGCTGATCTGAGACTCCTATGTAAGTAAAGATGCACTTGCATGTTTTGAGCCATTCCTGAATTCTAATAAATCCTTTGGTTCCTCTGAATGGCTTCCTACTAAGACTAGAATAATCACTACATAGCCGAGAAAATCAAACTAAAGAGTATGTGGATTAGAAGTTGTGGAAGCACATGATACATGGATGCTCCGCACAAACTCCATTAGCTGATTAGTGGTCATGTACACACCCTCATACCAGATCCACTAGATTTCCTGGCATCAACGTGGGTAAATTGACCACTGGCTATTCTTACTTCTACGTTAAAGTGAGATTTATATTTAGAATAAACAAGGGTAATATTATGTGTGTTTATGTATGTATTCAAACATACAAATAACAAATACGGCCCCAAATGACTACCCTTATTATCATCATGAATTCCTAGCATATGTCTAGGGAATCTAACCAATACCTAAGGGGACAAGGACTCGTAAGCCCATCTAAGGTCAAGACATGTGTCTCTTATGTCATGTACTTCTCCGAACCTGCTCTAATAACAACTATAACAGCCTTTTTCTAAAAGATGTTGGATTTTAGCTAAATATGGTAATCACTTTATACTAACCTTCCTATTGTAATTCCTCGATTGGCTTACTTTACAACTTTTCAAATACTTTACCATTTAAAACTGCCGCGTTAAATTAAATCAAAATTAAAGAAATGTAACATTTAAGCCCTTCCATATAATAAAGCAATATTTGAAGAAAAGTTCCTCTTTTAAAATAATTTATTTTCCCTAGAAAATCAATTGGGAAAAATCCCCAAAAATCACGGTAATTCAATTTCATCATGTACAAGAACATATTAAAATTTTATCCCCAGTTTCTCTCTGAAATTCTCGAAACAAATTTTAAACCCAATCATATCATATTTTATTAAAAATTCATAATAAAATTTCCATAGCTTGGAAAATTCCAAAAATTAAAACCCACCTTCAAGATAATGTTTTACTAAACATAAATTTTTTCCATGGCATTCTAAAATCATGCACTTTTGATTTTACATCAAAACTGTGCAAATTCATGTACGATTGGAATTAAATAAATCAAACATAATATAAATCAAGCATATCATCATCCATATCATTATAAAAACGAATTAAATCATAAATCCAAAATCATATAATCATAAAGTAAAATGGAGATGGTAGCAAATTATTATTCACCTTAGACTCAATAAGGAATTTTAGATTTGTTGTTGATTAATCCTTCCTAGCTTTGATCCTTAGCTTTAGATTGAAATTTCTTCTTTTTCCTCCTTGTTAATGGCCGGCTCTATTTAGTTTTGATTTTTTGAGAAAATAAAAATGAAATATGAATGGCAAAGAACGAGAAGTGTATATTCGTGTATAATAGGATAGCTATTTTACTAATATGCCCACATGTAGTTTAATTAACCTATAAAGTAATTTAAAGCCCGTTTATTTTATTATTAAGCATGGACCTATGAATAATTTTTTCAAATCTCAATTCCTTATCATCATTATTCTATTTAATTTATCTAATTAAATTTTGTGGATATTGTTATCAAAAATTAGGGATGTTACAGGCTCCCTTTCTTAAAGAATTTCGTCCTTGAAGTTTTGTAAGGACTAAATGCTAAACATAGCAATCAACTGTAACAACTCCTAACAGCCATACTAGTCTAACTGACTAGCAACTATCTATATAAATCTAATATAGACATACCTTCAAAATAGATCAGGATAAGTGTCTACAATCATGTCCTCTGTCTCCCAAGTACAGTCCTTCTAGTTGTCGCTCCACTGAACTTTCACCAACCTGACCATCCAATTCCTTAATCTTTTCTCATCTCTAGCTAACCCAAATTGGTTGTCTAAAAATAGCCAAGTAAGCCTCTACCACTAAGTCATCGAACCCTACCAGAGTAATAATGGTATTTGGATCATGCACATACTTACGAAAATAAGACACTTGAAACACATTATGGACATCTTTCATACTACACGGCAACTCTACTCTGTATGCAAGCTTTTTGGTCATCTCTAAAATCTGGAATGGACCAACGTATCCCAAGGATAACTTACCGAACTTTCCAAATCGTATCACACCCTTCATAGGTGATATATTAATGAAAACCTTATCTCCAACTGAGAATTCCAGGTCTTTACTCCTTTTATCTGCATAACTCTTTTGTAAGGACTGAGCTTCCTTCATTCTTCCTCGGATTATCTCAATCTTCCCTGACGCATCTCCAACCAAATCTGGCCTAAGACTAATCTATCTACAGTCTCTAATCAACATGCTGATGATTTGCATGGCCTTCTGTACAAAGCTTCAAATGGCGCCATTCTTATACTAGTTTGATAACTATTATTATAGGAAAACTCAACCAAATGTAGGTGATCCTCCCATGATTCACCAAAGTCCAATACACAAGCTCTTAATAAATCCTCAAGTGCCTTATTGATTCTCTCTGTCTGCATATCTGTCTGAGGATGATATGCAGTACCTATATTAAGCTTGGTACCCATTACTTCCTGTAGAATCTTCCAGAATTCACTAGTGAATAAAGCATCTTTGTCACTGACTATACTACTAGGAACTCCATGTAGTCTAACTATGTTCTTCATGAACAACTTAGCTAAAACAGGTGTCGTTCTGGTAGACTTAATTGGAATGAAATGGGCACTCTGGGTCAATCTATCCACGTTATCCAGGTTTTTAACCCAGCAAGATCTAGTAGAAAACAGAACAATTCTGTGACATCAGAATGGCTTAGAATGTAACCAAAAAAAGGCTAAAACGAGGAGTTAAAAAGAGACAAATCATATTACTAAAGCGACAGACAAATTCAATTAAGCCAGGACACCAGCGTCGGTTCATCCCAATTAGCAGCTGAATGAAAACAGCTAGTAGATTGTCATCAAAACGGAGTAACATGCAACGGTACTACACAAACAACAATGATACAAGGTCATGGAAGCATCTCATACTTCAGATTCCAAAAATAGGCTAAGTGCTTGGATCGCCAGCGATCCATACCCTATGGATCGCCAGCGATCCATGAAAGACAGTGGACCGCTAAGGCACAAAGGAAGAAAAGAAGCCTAATAGACAGAAACAAAATATATCAAGTTTATGGATCGTTAGCGATCCATGCACAATGGATCGCTAGCAATCCATATGGAACTCTGATTGGATGCAACCTAACATACTGAAGTGATGGAGAGAGCACCTAAGTAGTTAGCTTATAAGCGAGCCAAGTCTATGGATCTCTAGCGACCCATGGTTTTGGCTTGGATCGCGAGCCAAACTCCTTCAGGTCGTTGTGCATCCATCTGCAAGCAGTCAACAAACAGGCGTGGTTTAGAAGCTCTCCTATCTCTATAAATATCATCCTACCTGCAACATAAACTAGAACTTCTCTGGACAAGTTGCTAAAGCTCTACTAGAAACATTCTTCACTCTTACCTCCCTCATAATAATCTCCAAAGAGATTCACTATGATTCTCTAGTGGATTCCAACTCCGGGGATTCAATCTACCAAAGAATAATCGAAGCCTTGTAATCAAACACTCCTTGTAACAGCAGTCAGTTTCTTATAAAACTATAAAGTGGATGTACATTTCATTAACAGTCGAACCACTATAAAATTTCTCTATCTTCTTTCTTTTAGTGTTCTTTTTCTATATCTATGATCTGTGATATTTCCCTATCAGAACAAGACTGGTGCTTTCAAACTCAAACTAGGATGTTGATCTATTTTTTTGTTAATAATTTAGTGCTTTCACCGAGAACTCAAACTCAAGATCTAGATCTAGCTATCTACTTTGCATCCCATAAGTCCAGAAGTTAGATCCCAATCTTGGCTTAAAGAATCCACTATTTGGAATCAATGGCCTTTAAAGAAGAAGAACTGACTCTAGAATATCCATAGGTGCAGTAGTAGTTGGAGAAGATGTTAATCCTCAACAAACTAGAGTAAATGGTACTAGATTAGGAAACCGGGCACTAGCACCCTTCGGTCAGCACGAAGTTATCACCAGGGATGAGTTGAATAAAATGGTTGATGAGATTAACCAAAAAATGGAAAGTAGCCAAAAGGCTCTAGTGGATAAACTTCACACCCTCCTGACCCTACAGTCAAACCCTGCTCCAAGGATTATGCCCGAACCCATGGCTGCTATAGAGCAAGAGAATTCCTCCATTTTTGGTCTACATAGAATAAATGAAAAACAACCACAAAAAGGGTTACAATCGGACTTAACGTGGACGAAAATGCGAGTACTCTGTTCGCCATAAGGCAGCCTATTCTGAATTTGAATCATGGGGCAAACCCCCATTGGAAGACACAGCTATCGATCTTTCCGACTCAGAGGATGGAGAGCAAGATGACAAGTTGGAAGAAAATGCCAAAGCATTTGATAGTGCAAGGAATACCCAAATTGCTCCAGTTAGACCACCCGCTAGACAATGGGACCCTGTAGGAGTGGCACTTCCGAAGATAGAAGAGCCTAGGTCTCAGCACACTCACCCAGACTATTTGCAAAGCTAAACACTTGGCATAGTGACTGATTGCCGCCCTTAGGACTACCGGACATCAAAGGAATACATAGCAGGTATGGTTAAAGATTAATGGAGGAGAGTAAGAATAATAGAGATGATGAATGGAGATCTGCGCCAAGTCGGACTCCCTTTACCGATGAAATCATGAATGAGAGATATCTAGAAAAATTCACAATGCCAACTATTCTGCCCTATGCCGGGATAAAAGACCTGAAAACTCACTTGTACAAATACAGTTGGTATATGGATAGAGCAAGTTCCACCGAAGCTGTTTGATGCAGATGCTTTCCTATCTTTCTTGAAGGAGGTTCGTCAATGTGGTTCACTAGGCTTCCACCAAGATCTATCTCAACTTTTGACCAACTGGCGACTAGGTTTCTTGATCAGCTCGAACTCCATAACGTGCAGCCAAAAGACGTCATGTCCCTATTTGGATTATTCCAAGGGCGTAACGAATCATTGAAATCTTTCATGAACAAGTTTAACACTACAGTGATGGAAGTAAGCAACCCCAACGAGGACATGGTTTTTGTGGCACTGGTCCGTGCAATCCACCTTGAAACTGAATTTGGAAAGTGGATTAAGATGAAGTAACCTACCACCAAGCAAGATTTCAATCGTAAAGCAAGTCAATACCTATTGTTGGAGGAAGCGTGGGAATTGGAAAGGAAGTCTACTAGTGTGCAACTGAAGAATGTCAAGCAAAGCGCTCAAAGGGTAGTGGAAACAATAAAAACTCAAAGGGTAATGCATACACTTCTTGGATCATTGAAGGATTCACTGGGAAAGACGAAAATTCAAAGAGAAAAATTCAAAACTCCAACAAGAATAATTGTAATGGAACAATAAAAAGCTCAATAGGATTAGGCTCGAAGGCTACACTCCCCTAAACGATACACTGGAAAACATTTTTATCGCGACTCAAGGGATTGAGGAATACAAAAAGCCCCCTAGAAAAGAAGCAACTGAGCGAAAAAGCGCTCAGGGAAATTCTGCTGCTTCCATGAGACACACGGCCACAATATGAACAAGTGTCGCCGCCTAAAGAATCTCATTGAGGAACTGATCCACAATAACAAACTCTGGTATTACGTAAGGTAGCCACAAAACCTCGATCGATCTGAAACTCCTCGGCATCCTAGAGACCGAAGAAATCAAGCTGGAACCAGTGACTAAGGGTCGAAACGAATCGACCAGAGGTTTATTATGATATCTGGGGGACCATATTCCATGCAAATAATTTAGGAAGAAATGGAGCGATATGCAAGTTCGTTGAAACAAGCTCCAAAGGAATCATGTTTAGCTATAGAAGAAGAAACTCCGGCCAAATTACAAAGGTTTTTGAGACGACATAGTGTTTCAAAATCAGGACACTAATGGGATCGAAGCTTCAACTCTTGATCCAATGGTGGTGACAATACGAATCGGACCTGCGGTAGTTCAGCGAGTGTTGGTTGATAGTGGCCGCTCCGTTAACATACTCTTTAAACTTACTTTTGACCGAATGAAGATTGGCATGAAAAGCATATCCGCGTGACAAACAAAGATTCAGGGGTTTATCGGTAAGCCCAAACAACTGGTAGGAACAATTGACCTACCTGTAGAGTTTGGAGAGGGTAAGTGAAAGGTCGCCCTCATTTAAACTTTCATGATCATGGATGAAATGTCAGCATACAACGTCTTCTTAGGATGGCCTGCATAAGCCGACTTCAGGATAGCATTGGCCCAATGGTGCCTTACAATGAAGTTCAATACATAGCATGGAGTCAAAATTGTGAAAGGATACCAAAGCGCCGCCCGGGAATGCTATATTACAGAATTGCATGAGTCAAAAAGAAAGGAAAAAGGAAAGGATGTGGGGAAAACCCTCCAAATCTATGAACCCTTCGAATAGCAACCATGGAGTTGCCCTTGGCTTGGAGACCATAACCGATTCGACAAGGCTTTGGATTCTAGAAAGAAGAGCTCAGAGGAGGATCGGGCAACATTGGTAGAATTGATGGTGTATGTCCTAGTCTTTATGGATGACCCAACAAGGGTCCTAAAAATTAGATCGCACCTGAGAAAAAAGATGCGATCAGAACTAACTGAATTCCTCCGCGCCAATTTGGACACATTTGCTTGGACGCAGTCTGATATGTGTGGGGTATCACTCGAAATTTTCTGCCACACGCTCAATATTGTCCCTAAATTTACACCAGTAAAGAAAAAAAGACGTAGCTTGGGCCTTAAGCGATCCAAGGCACCGAGAGAGGAGGTAGATAAAATGATGGCTAACGACTTCATCCGAGATGCAACTTTCCCTAAATTGGTATCAAACTCAATCTTAGTCAAGAAGTCTAATGCAAAATGGCGAACTTGTATTGACTTCTTTGATCTAAATAAAGCTTGCCCGAAAGATAGCGTCCCACTCCTCAGAATTGATCAGCTTGTGGATGGAATGGTGGGGCATGAACTGCTGTCATCCATGGATGCATATTCGGGCTACAACTAGATCTTAATGCATGAGTCGATTCAAGAAAACACTAGCTTCATCACCAATTTGGGGCTGTACTACTATAGAGTAATGGCATTTAGTTTAGAAAATGCTGAGGCAACATACCAAAGGCTAGTAAATACCATGTTCAAACCTCAAATCAAAAAGACAAAGGAAGTTTATGTGAATGACATGTTGGTCAAATCTCGAGTAACTGTTACCCATCTAGAAAATCTCGCGGAAATGTCCGAAATACTCCAGAAGTATGGAATGAAGCTCAACCCACTCAAATGTCACTTTGAAGTAGCCTTTGGAAAATTCCTGGGGTTCATAGTAAGTGCCCGAGGCTTCGAAGTAAATCCAGAACAAATAACAAAGCTACGAGAAGTTTAAGCCTCAAAAAATAAGAAGGATCGTCAAAGCTTGAATGGAAAAGTCACAACACTAAGCCAATTTATCTCAAAAGCTATAGAAAAATTCATATCGTTCTTCGATGCACGGAAGAACGGAAAGAAAAACTTCGAATGGAGTGAAGCTTGTCAAATGGCTTTCGAAGAACTACTACGACACATGGAAGCTTCGCCAATCTTGTCAAAGTCGTTGGATGGAGAAGACCTATTCATTTACTTAGCAGTCTCGCCGCATGCACTGAGCGCCGCTCTCGTGCGGGAAGAAGCGAAAATCCAACGACCCGTGTCTTACAGTAGCAAGCGGTTCACCGAAGCTAAGAAGAATTACCCAAAATTGGAAAAGCTAGCGTATTGAATCTTGATTGTGTCTCAAAAGTTGCAGCCATACTTTCAGGCACATCTAATCAAAGTATTAACCGACTAGCCCTTGAAACAAGTGTTGTACCGACCCAAAACTTCCGTGTGACTCCTCAAATGGAACATAGAGCTAATTCAATATGATATTGCGTACCAACCTAGGAAAGCTATCAATAGGAAAGCATTAGCAGACTTCATTGCTGAGTTTACCATAAGAACGACGAAGAAGAAGTGACGTTGGAGGTGGAGACTTAATGGAAACTCTTTGCAGATGGTGCATCTAACAATCTCTGTTCAAGGGCTGGGGTTGTACTTGAAACCCCCGAAGGGAGAGCCATATGCTTTCCCTACGATGAATAATGAAGGGAATATGAGGCGCTCATAGCAGGAATAAAGATAGTGAAAGAACTTAAGATAAAATCCATTCACGTCTACAACAACTCCCAGTTGGTCGTCTGCCAAGTAAAGAGGAATACCAGGCTCAGGGAGAGAATCTTTCCACTACCTGTCTAAAGCACAAGAACTACAATGAAATGTCGAGCACTACACCATAACTCAAATCCCACGAGATAAAAACACAACGGCAGATTATTTGGCATTCTGGAGAAGCTCAATTGTTCGGACTAGTCGTAATCCAAAACTATCACCAACCCAAGCATAAATGAAATGGACGTAGACTGGATTCTTGAAACAACCGTCGAACAAGATGCATGGATGACATTGGTAAAGAAATATCTACTTGTAGGAACCCTTCTAACTGATCGAAACCAGTAGAAGGAACTTCTCCGAAGGCACCATGGTTTATGATATAGGATGGAATACTCTATCGAAGGGGATACTTGACCCTCCTTCTATGGTGTGTGACCGATAGTGAAGCATGACGGATCCTAAAGGAGGTACATGAAGGCGAATGCAAGGACCACTCTGGGGGCAGACCCTAGCGAAGTAAGTCCTTCGGTATGGATATTTTGGCTAACAATAAACTACAATGCTGCTGACTATGCCAGGAGATGCGATCGCTGTCAAAGATTTAGAAAAATTAAGAGAAATACGGAGCTTAACGGATGGTCAGTCCGTGGGCATTCGTAGTATGGGGGATCGACTTAATTAGCGTCATGTGGATAGTAAAAGGAGGAGCCAAATGTGCCATAATTGTCATAGATTATTTCACAAAATAGGCCGAAGCGGAACCGCTAGCCACCATAACCACAAAGAAAGTTATTAACTTTGTTACTAAAATCATCATTTGTAGGTTTGGTATGCCGCAAAAAATCGTCACCGACAATGGAACCCAATTCAAAAGAGCAGAGTTCAAAGACTTCTACAAGCGCTTCCAAAATTAAAAGAGCTTTTCCGTAGTGGCTCATCTGTAAGCAAATGGGAAGGTGGAAGCGTTAAATAAAATCATCAAGTCCATTATCAAAAAAGGACTAAATAAATCCAAAGGAAACTGGGTTGATATACTTCTACCGGCACTTTGGGCTTACAAAACTACCCACAAAGCGGTAGTCGGCCATACTTCGTTCGCCCTAGCATATGGTTCAGAAGCAATGGTTCCTGTTGAATTAGAAGTCCCCTAATACCGAAAGAAGAATTTCAATCAAAAACAAGATGAGTAGCTCCTACTCGAATTTCTAGATCTGGTTGATTAAAAAAGAGAAGAAACAGAGCCGAGAACTGCCGCCCACCAAAAAAGGGTCATACGGTAGTTCAACTCCAAAGTTCACAATCAAACATTCGAAGTGGAAGGACTTTCCATAACTGGGTGAGACCTTATGTCATAGTCAGAAGTTAAGAGACAGAACTTTCAAGCTAACTCCTATCGATGGAACTCAAGTTTCTAAGGCATGCAATAGCGAATCGCTCCGCCGTTACTTTGTTTGAAAGCTACCTTATGTATTTTTTATTTTCCAGCAAATAAGCCATCCCGGGATGTCGGGGGCATTGTATATAGGAAAAAACTACCATGCTTTCCTTAATAAAGTTTGCTTCTTGAAACAATAAAATAGTATTCATAATAATTACCCGCTGGGTCGACAAAAGCAAATCGACTCAAATCGTTAGATCAGTGGAACCGATCTTTGCTTTTTAAAAAGCAATGTTGCTCTAGCAACATTGAGAGGGCTAAAACTAACACTTCTCGCGTTGCCTGAAGATAGGCAACACCAAAGGGTGCCAAAAGTCACACACTAACTTCCAAAGCATACGCTCCTCACATTGCTCGAAGATAGGAAATACCAAGGAGCATGAAAACCTACGCACCTCATAAGCAACGCACTAAAATAATAACTCCTCATGTTGCCCGAAGATAGGTAACAGTAATAAAAATAGAATCCGCACACCTCATAAGCCCCGCACTAAAATGATAACTCCTCACGTTGGCTGAAAATAGGTAACACCAAGGAAAAACAAAAGCCACGCACTAAAATAATAACTGCTCACATAGTCCCAAGATAGTCAACACTGAGGAAAAACAAAAGCCGTGCACCTCATAAGCTGTGCACAAAAATAATAACTTCTCATGTTGCCCGTAGATAGGCAACACCGAGGAAAAACAAAAGCTATGCACCTCATAAGCCGCGCATTAATATAATACCTTCTCACGCTACTCGAAGATAGGCTACATTGAGGAAAACGAAAAGTCGTGCACTCATAAGTCGCACACTAAATTCCAAAATACTAACTCCTACCGCTGCCCAAAGATAGGCAGCAGCGAAGAGCATGAGAAATCATGCACTAATTCTTAAAGCTTAAAACACTCACACTGCTTGAAGATAGGCGACATTGAGAAGCACTGAAACTTTTTCGGACCAGCGAACCATATCGATCATGGAAATTGCACATATCATAACCAACGCCAACTACCCCTATAATTGAGAATAATGAGCACAACTCCAACAAAACTGGAATGCTACAAACCGACAAAAAATTTCAACTAAGGACACTTATTGATTAAAACTACCCCCAGTTAATCCACGCAATGTGCACCTCTCCAACACATATATTGCAACTTGCTGGAATATGACAAGAAACTTGGATTTTATGCTAAAGTTGCAAAACTTTCGAAAAAAGGAAAATCAACCCGTGACTTAGCCAAATTTCAAGCTAGATTTGAAAATTATCTAAATCTAAAGTTACTGGTCATTTGAAAATGGTTTGAAGTAAATAGCCCTATGAACTGGGGGGCATACATCGGTACTTTAATAAAAACACATGAAAATAATAAGTTCACAAGTTTTGTCACTCCAAACAAAGAATTCGCAAGTTCCGAACGTATTGAGTTAAAATTTTTGTTAAGTTCAATTTTTTTCTAAATTCTATCAAGTTCAGATTTTGTGAATTCTATTAATCGCTAGATATGGTTAACATTTTTGCTAATCACAGAACGATATAAGTATGAAATAAAATAAGTACAAGTGCACAGAACATATATGAGCAGACAGCTAAGAATACAGTTAAAATATAAATATATTGGTTATAATTTTCTTTACACAAGGTCAAATATGGGGGTCGTACCCACACAACATCGGCCAACAAAAAGAAAATATAGACTCCACAGCAAAAACACTAAGTGCAAACTCTGCACTTGAACAAAATGACTCAAAAGGAACCAAAAATTAAATCAGTCTCCACACAAGCCTCTCAACGCTTCTTTCCACAGCTCCCCTTTTTGCTCTTTGTTGGCAGATCCTGCCTCGTCTCAGGAGTTCTATCACTGCTGGTAATTTCAATGAACACTTCAATGGCAAAGTTCTCTTCTTCCTCTGCAGCCTTCTCAGAAGAATCTCTCTTCCCTTTGCATTTCTGTTATTTGCGGAGATCTTTGAGGCCTTGATCGCTTCAACTTTTCCTTCTAGGTGGTGACCAAATCGTTTTGAGTCTTCTGGGGATGCTCCGTTTGAGTTTCCTACTCCTTGGTATCTACTGCTATTATGTCGCTTTCCAAAGAAACGGAAGGGTCGTCCGGGCCATAAAGCGCAGCTATATTTTCGGCCTTCGGCCTCGGTTGCGAGCCAGATGCGGAAGCGGAAACTGTAACAGGAACAGAAACAACCACGAAGGATGTGGAAATGGTGGTAGGTTTGGTTGTTGAATAAGCTAGCACAACAACGGAAAGGTAGATGGACCTATAAGATCAAAAATGAAAGAATTAAATTCTTCCTGCTCTTGTGGCGTAAGTTGGAAGCTCCCGAATTCGGAGGAAGCTAAAACATTACCTGCACCGGAAGAATGGTCTAGAATGTAGACTTCATACTCACCACCTTCGCCCTCTTTAAATGGCACCACTACCCGAGGAAGAGTTTCAAGCCTTGAACTTGCTGGTAGGTCGTTGAACTACTCTGATGATTCGCCTACACTGGAAACAAAAGGCTTGGTTAGCGCTTTGGTGGCGGTCGTCAAGGCAGCATCGGTAGCCTCCTCTCTTTCAACTCGAATAATTTTCCGACCCTCAAGCAATGCCTTTTTCGATTCATCGTTGAGGTAGGCATCCTGCAACTCCCACTCGATATAGACGTCGCCGTTATCGGCAAAACAAGATAAGATTTCTTCCCAAACAAAAGTGAGAGTGCGTGGGAACTTCGGACCCAAATAGTTAAGACTTCCCTGTTGCAACTGGGAGTTACATAAAAATTCAGAATGATCGCATCTAACTTCTCATCTTTCTTTCAAAAGCGTCCTAAAGCTCTAGAAAATCCGCTCTCACAGCGGCCTTCTCGACTTCAATAGTAGATTTATCAGTGCTGAACTGTGCGACCTAGGCTTGTAACATGGCAATCATCTCAGCCTAGTCAGAGATAGTCTTACTGCACCCCTCAACATTAAGGTCATGATCAGCGGTGGTTTTCCTCTGAGCCTCAATAGTGGCGTTGCAAGTAGCCACTCCCCTTTTAACTTGGCCTCCTCTACGTGAGTCTTCTTAATCTCGTCCCATTAGATGATCTCGACTCTCATATGAACCTCCTTCATTTCCTTCATCAGGCTGGCATTTTTCTTACTCTCGTTAAGGGCCTTTTCCTTTTCCTCCTCTAACTGCTTAAATCTTGACATCGTGATCTGCCAACGCCCTCTCATAGTTGTCCTTCGCTAACTAGAAAGAAAGGATCTCCTGATAATTATTACAATTCATATCCACCAGTTGTTTACATAGTTTTTCCCATCCTTTGGCTTGTTCTAAGTCGCTCTGAAAAGCGTAGAGATGCGGCATATACAAATCTTTACGAACTGGATGCAGTTCGCAGTCAAACTTAACCCCTTTCAAGAACCATCCGGGGAACGCTGCCTGAAGTTTAGGAGGACCCAAAGAAAGGATATAGGGAGATCTCCAGTGGGGGCGAGAAGTACCTAGGGGCAATAATAATAATAGAAGACGACGAGATATGAGTTGAAGGCAGAATCGGGGTAGAAGTAACGGGAATTTCTTAGGCCGTTGAAGAATGTGTTGGAGCAAGTCCTAAAGAACGGGGACGATGTTCAAACTTTGGGTTTTCTATGGATCCTCTCTTTCCTCAAAAGCTCTACTTTTCTCGTACCTGCCTTTATATGACCGGCCTCGATCTCTTTCATCTTGACGGCGAGCTATGACCTCTTGTTCTTTTCTCTGTCTATATTCTTCCTCTGTTTCCCGGGGTTGGTGATGGTCGAAGGTGCGCTTGGAATACCACTACGAGTCGGTAAATTCTTCAAAGTCATCATAGAAACCTCGCCCTCTCATCATACCTAGCATGAAGCATAAACAGGGAATTTTAGAAACAAAAACAGGCATATAAAGAGTATAAGAAAGTGAGTATAATCCCAGCGAGACATGTAATGTGCTTCTAAGGTAGGCCTAAAATGTCATCACAAATCGGATCGGATGACCGTTGTAAGCGGAATTGGACTACCTTCGGCTATCATAGGCAGAGCCAGGCTAACTTTTGGTACAGTTCCACTACAGTGGGGGGGCATCTCATCGAATTTAAAGTCTTCTCTCATTAGCATGTCAAAGTCAACATAAACATCGCTCAAATCCCAAACTTTGCTCCGACGTCTTTACTTGGAAAATCTCGATGTTGTCCAGTCTTTGGAGCTTTGTCTTTATCACTTATATCGGGGAGAGGCGAGCTCAAAAGGACGTGACTCATGCTTGGGGTCTCATCGCATGATTCTAAGTCCTCTTTGTCAGATCCTGCGTAAAGGTCATCACTTGTTGTAGACTCATTGTTACTACTCTCAAACTCCCCGTCTTCCTTTTCTAAGTCCAATATGGCTTTGCCTTCTCTTTGGTTGAACTCTTCTTCTCCTTCCTTTAGAATTGGAGGCATTCTAATCAAGCCGCTTAATCCAGTCGCAATAGCATCTCTTCCTTCGTAGGGCTCATCGGTTGATCCTTCGGACATGCTCTCTCTCTCTCTCTTGAGAAGCGCCTTCACCGAAACTGTGGGAAAAAGAAGTAGATCTTTTGCGAACTTGGGATCGGGCAGGAGAGGGGACTTCGACTTAAACAATGGATCTACTTGGATATAGTAATCCATATCAGTGCAAGTTTTCATTAGCATGCAACACTTTAACGCATCTCTCCTCGGCATCAATAGCCTTTAGAGTCTGAAAAACTTCATCGAGAGCACGTCTCTATTTGGCCTTAGAATAACTGCAAGAGACATACGGCTGGTTAGAAACTCCATTGCAATGCAACGAAGCTCGATAGATGAAAAAAGGAACTTACCCCCTGTTGTCCACCAACGATTGAACCCCTTGGGTTATCTAACAAAGAAATATTACGTCTTGAATTGTGACAAGTTGCTCTACAAGCACAGGATGATTTTCTGATTTCTTTGGGCTTTGATTATGATCAAGGAGGGGCAGTCATCTCTCCTCTTGAATGATAGAAAGTACCTCGACTCATCAAAGCTTGGAGTGCGGTTGAACGTCCGTATGAAAAGAACATGTAGGCAAGTCAAGATGGCATAGCCATTAGGATGAAACTGAAATGGGGCAATATCCAAGTTCGAAAGAGTCTCGCGTAGAAAGTCGTTAAAGGGAGGCATGGCTCCATTCAAACACATATACCAGTGGCAAGCGGTGTACCCTTGGAGGAGGCATATAAGCGAACTCATCTTTCTCTGGCAGACGCACATCCTCTTTTGGAATTCTTTGTTGTGCACTGATGTTATGAAGAACTTTAGCAGAAACCACCGAAGATGCTCTTTCAGGTGGATAAAGTAGAACTATAAAGTTGGGAGGCGTTCGATCCATGATTGGCCCGACCGAGACCAATTGACCATATTCCTCTTGTGAAGTGGTAGAAGAAAGAGCGACGGATGATGGCTCAGGCCAAGCTTCCTCCGATTGACTTATGACTCAAGGATGGCTGCTTCATTCTAAACAATAGAACTTGCGTCCAAAATGGTCTGGTAATTTTATCCTAAACTAATAGTTTCCCCTACCACACTTGAATTCCAAAGAAACATTAATTCATGATTGGCACATCGAATTTTAAGTGTGAACTGGTGCAAATGCAGTGTGCTGTCTAGACTCGGTGCCTAAAACACTACAAACACTCTATCACGTGTAGATAGTTCACTCGCAGTGGAAGAAGAAAAGGATTTCCTGCATTACTTTACTTTTGTTTTTGTTTTTGCTTTCTATACATTTACCCGTTATCGATCGATGATTGATGACGGATCCGTTATTCGAAACGATGTGGAAAACTCTTCTCACTACAAGGACGCCAAGCGTCCAATAAGAAAGTAGCGAAAGACCAAATCCTCTCGAAGAATCGGGATCGACTGGTGATGTGTCATTCAGTAACAACTACGAAACTAGGCATAAGTCAGTTCTGGTCTAATGGACGAAGATAGCAAAATGCATCAAGCATTGGGCCAAAGCCCGAATGTCATTCCGAAAGAAAACTCAAGACTCGATTTACTATCTTCCTCCATTAAACTGCAATCAACTCAAACTTCTCACGATCCACATCGCGAATACGGACTCACCATAAAACAAACACTGTGATCTGCCAATAATTAGTAAACCCACCTGAGATTAAATTTTAGAACACGGGAAGGATCGAAGACTAAAATTAAGCTAAGGAATCAGGTCGCTTGAGTTCCAAGGAAAGATCGCAAACGACTCTCACGGTAAGGGTTTTGGTCAATGGAGAACTAGGGAGGCAATGATGATCTGATGACAGTGGCGCTAGAGGGAATATGGTGGAATGCTTGGATGAGATGGATCAAAGGAAGCAATGGATCGAGTTGAGAAAGATAGGTCGAATCGCCTAGGGTTTCAGGTCGCAAGAACGCTAATTTAGGTCATGTACGAAGTAGAAGGAAGGGTCGGCTCAAGTCATAGATATAGGTGAATAAAAGAACGAAACAAAAATTGCTAACTCACTGGGTCACATGCGATCCATCAAGGATCACTAGTGACCTATCTTTCCGAAGTAAAATTTATCCAAGTGGTCAGGTCGCTACCGACACATCACATATGGAACGCTAGCGACCTATAATGTTGGAGGCCACTTTTTCTTGAACTCGAGCTCTAACACTATTCAACATTTCGAAGCCTATCGGGAAGCTGTAAGGAAGAATTCGATCCATTATGACAAGCAATAGCAGTTCAGACCAGAGTATGGTGATCAACAGCATGACCTGCCATATACCCGTAAAACTCCAATGCGATCACTTAGAATTCAACAAATAGATGTTGAAAGCAATAACTTCCAGAGCATGCCTTGTTCACAATGAAGACGTACTCTAGGGGCAAATGTTATCTGGATTTTTAACCCAACATGATCTAGTAGAAAACAGAACAATTTCGTGACATCAGAATGGCTTAGAACTTAGCAAAAAAAAAGGCTAAAACGAGGAGTTAACGAGAGCCAAGTCATATTATTAAAGCGATAGACAAATTCAATTAAGCCAAGACATCAGCATCAGTTAATCCTAGTCAGCAGCTGAATGCAAACAGCTAGCAGATCGTCATCAAAACGAAGTTACGCGCAACGAGACTACGCGAACAACAACGATATAAGTTCATGGAAGCATATCAAACTTCAAACTTCAAAAATAGGTTAAGTGCTTGGATTGCCAGCAATCCATACCTTATGGATTGCTAGTGATCCATGCAAGACTGTGGATCGCTAAGGCATAAAGGAAGCAAAAAATCCTAAAAGACAAAAACAAAAGGTATCAAGTGTATGGATCACTAGCAATCCATACATGATGGATCGCCAGCGATCCATATGGAACTTTTATTGAATGTGACCTAGCATACTGGAGTGATGGAGAGAGCACATAAGTAGTCAGCTCACAAATGAGCCAAGTCTATGGATCGCTAGCGATCCATAGACCATGGATCGCTAGCGTCCATGGTTTTGGCTCGGATCACGAGCCAAGCTCCTCCAGGTCGTTATTCATCCATCTACAAGCAGTCAACGAACAGGCCTGGTATAGAAGCTCTCCAATCTCTATAAATATCATCCTACTTGCAACATAAACTAGATCTACTCTGGACCGGTTACTAAAGCTCTGCTGGAAACATCCTTCACTCTCTACCTCCCTCACAATAATCTCCAAAGGAATTCACTTTATTCTTTAGTGGATTTCAACTTTGGGGATTCAATCTACCAAAGAATACTCAAACACTCCTTGTAACAACAATTAGTCTAGAACAAAACCATAAAGTAGACATAGGCTTCATTAACTGCCGAACCACTATAAAAATTCTTTGTATTCTTTCTTTTACTATTCTTTTTATATATCTATGATCTGTGATATTGCCCTATCAGAACAGGGTTGGTGCTTTCAAACTCAAACTAGGGTGCTGATCCTTTTTTAGGTTAACATAACCCATATACTTTCATTACCCCTGTTTGTCTTTGGCAACCCATCTATGATATTCATGGATGTCGAATCCCTTTATCAAACTGGGACCTCTAAAGGCTGACTATGACTCTATTGGCCCCTGCCAATATCATACATTTTTCATGGGCTTACCGTATACATACTGTCCCCTGCCAATATCTTTAATTTTAAGTTTTATATTCACTACTGGGTCAACCTAACTAGTTATTCAGCCCTTCCCCAAATACAATTACGGAATAATAACAATGTGAATAAATATTTGAAGTACACATAACAACAAATAATACCAACATCTGCGGTTTATTATCTTCTTTACACACACACACACACACACACACACACACACACACACACACACACATATATATATATATATCCTGGTTAATCCTTTAACCTTTTTAATCAAAGAAAACTTCTTTATTTCAATGCCTTTTGTTTATGCCATCGTTATTCCTCTAAATTGAGGCTGAATTTATGTTTTGAAATCTTAAAACATCTCTTTTGAAACAATTATACCTATCGATGGTATCAAATCATCTTTTAAAACATAGGTCTTTGAAACAAATGAAAGTACCCCTTTCGAAAGTATAAGGTTTACTCTTTAAAAACATCATTTGAATCAAAATGGTTACGTACGAAAGTATCTCTTTCGAAACTAACTAAAAATTATTTTACGGAAAATTTGATGGTATCAGAGCCATTTAGTGAAAGAAAAAACCTTTAAATTGAAACTTCAAAGGATAGAGTTGAAACCCCCTTTCGACTCATTGCCTTCGAAACACTCAACCCCTTTCCAAAGCATTTAGGAAGTGGCTTAATTTATGTAAAAATAAGAGTACCTTTTGAAAGCCTTGTTAGTTAATGTAGTCGAAAGGTAGAGTAGTGGCTAGGTTTCGACTAGGTCGAAACCATTCTTTTCGAAAGCACTGATTTAAAGAAAAGTATCACTTAGAAAGCTAATTATAAGGATCCTTTAGAAAGTATTAATCTCAACTATGTCGAAAGCTTTAAGTAAACAGTGAAGGAATTTAACTTTTGAAAGCAAACTAAGATTTTGACACCATAGGGTATCGAATTGGTCGAAATCCCTTCAAAAACTAGGCAGGCACTCATCTTTTAAAAATAGACTTGGGTTTCGACCCTGAAAAAAGCATCACTTTCAATACCTTACCTTTTTCTACTTTAATACACTTCATACCAATACCATTGATAACATGTGCATTGGTTTCGACTCTAAGGGTTTCGACTGGATTGATGCGGAGGTAAAGGAGTCGAAAGGTACCTCCGAAATAGGAGGAACCACTTTTTTCTAAAAGATATTAGATTTTATCTAAATATGGTAATCACTTTATACTAACCTGCCTATTGTAATTCCTTGATTGGTTACTTCACAACTTTTCAAACACTTTACCATTTAAAACTGACGCATTTAATTAAATCTAAATTAAAGAAATTTAACGTTTAAGCCCTCCCATATAATAAAAACAATATTTGAAGAAAAGTCATTCTTTTAAAATAATTTATTTTCCCTAGTAAATCATTTGGGAAAAATCTTCAAAAATCACAGAAATTTAATTTCATCATGTAATTGAACATATTAAAATTTCAAACCCAATTTCTTCCTGAAATTCTTGAAATAAACTTTAAACCCAATTATATCATATTTTCGTTAAAAATGTGACACCCCACCTCTATGCTCACAATAACAAAGAGTATTAAAGGAAAAATTGTCTGTTATTACGAAGAATAAGGCTGGATAGGAGCTGCCATCCGTAGTTAGGCCTTACACCTGTATTGGTTATCTCGATAGGAGTGGTATATATTTTTAATTTTTCATCTCTTATTTATTTACTTCCATCGACATACCCAATTCCAGTATAAAACAAACTACGATGGTTCATAATAGGTTAGAACAATATATATAATAATAACACAGACAAGCTAAGTGCGGAACACAAATAATCAAAAGTCTCATATATATATAACTGAAGTCAGTTGATATACATGTGATACAACACATATGATACAACTACAACTGTCGACTAAGGAAGTTATATCCACAAGTACATTATCGTGAATAATATACATGAATATACAACATCCTATACTATGACAACATCTACTCCAAATGATATAAAGAAACTTCATAGCTCTAGCAGCAATCCAAAGCAAGATATCTACAACCTGTAATAACTCGGTCTGACCCGAGTATTAAATTCAAAAGAAAATAATACACGGGTCAGTCTAATTCAAACTCAGTTATTAATGCACAGAAGCAATAATAATAAATAACAGATTAGACGACAATCGAAATAAATCAGCAGATTCAAAACATCACAAAGATAAATGAAAAGAATTATCAGTGAAGATAATTTAGAAAACAACAGAATTGCGTAAACGGCAATTAACAGCAAAATCATAAAATTAAACCAAATCAAAATACGATTCAAAATATATTGAATTGGCAACATAAAACAATTCTAGCAATAGAAAACATCAATTATAACATCAAATCTGATTTGGCTGCAGTACACGCTCGCGTGTACTGCCTCGCCAAAATCAGATGTACACTTGAATATATGTTAAATAAAGCTCCAAGTGAAACACAGTAAAACCCATATGCTAAACAAATTTAAAACAATGGGGCAGCGAGGATATGAATGCAGCAGTATCACTGCAACCAGAACCCAAAGTATATAAAACAGTGGTGAAGCATAGTCCAACCAGACTAAAATAGTAACTGGCAACAAGTAATGTGCACACGAATGCAACAGTGGAATGCAAGTGCAGACTATACGTAAGTCTAAAAATGGCCAAGATGCTATCAAGTGAACATGCAGACAGTGATCAAAGTCATCAATACAGTGAAGTACAACATCAATACCAAATGCCACCTGATAACAGAAAATGCTACATGAAGTCAAAAGGCAAAAGTGAAACTACATGAACTTCATGCCTCAAAGAACAGGTAATAAAGGAGGCAAAAAAAATGCAAGCTCAATGAATCAAGTATACATATACAGGCAACTGAAGTGAAGCCACAAGTGTGTAACTACACCAGACCAAATGCTATCTACATGGAAGTGAGACCAAACCAGTTCGTGTGCAAACTAACCAAAACAATACAGTGAAGCCAGAGGCAATCACAACTACACCAAGTTTCAAGTGCCAAGAGAAAATGTCAACAGTGGTGCAACTACAGGAAGACAGCAAACTGAAGGTGAGAGCACCAAGAATATGGCACCACAACACACAACAGAAAATGACACAGAGAAAATTCAATTGAAATAATGTCACAGTGAAATACAGTGACCAAATGAAAATGAATACAATGCATCAATGCAATGTATCGGACTTGAGCACAAACAAAGACAATGTACAAATCATGTGATGCACCAGTGATACCAGTGACATGACAAGTGCAGCCCTTATATGATGGACTGAAACAAATGAAACTAGAGGCAACTTGCAATAATGAAAACAATGAACCAGCCTAGAAGATGAACCGGTAAAGGCCAAAGCTCAAGGCAACCACATATAAATGCACAAGTAAATCACAGGGATAAACACCCTTGACTATAGGGTAAATAAAGCTCCAAATGAAACACAGTAACTAACCACATAGACCACATAAGTCGACAATGCAAACAGTGGACAACAAAAAGATTTCAAACTAGTGTACCAATGGATACCAGACTCGAGTAAAACAAGTGACTTGATGAATTTAACACAAAGACCATAAGTATAAACTGAACAGAGCAAAATCACAAACATAAATGAGCTAATGAACACTACAAGTCAGTGAAGAACCAAGACTCATGAACCAGACTCGACCAATGACCAAAGCTACAATGTGCCAAGAACTGATGCCAGGGAACTGCTCAAACCAACAAGCCAACATGGCAACAACAAATGCACCAGAGATGAACTCAGGATCAGAAAATATAAAATTGACAAATGCAAATCATGGGATGGCAGTATCAATGTCAGGACAATTGCCAAAGTTCAGATAATCAAAAATTCCAAAAATAGCTGAGCATTGAAAATAACACAATAAGTTTAACAGTGTTAACAAAATCGATGTCGAACAAATTCTTGCAAAGAAAAATTCAAAGCAAGTACATAGCAGTGTGTGAACAGAAAAATAATTGGAGCTGAAGTCGTGAGTCAAACAAGTCAAGCTATAATAAAAATCAAAAACCAGACCAATATCAAAAAAACAACTCCATATGCTCGACTGGACCACAAATGCAGTTATGACCGAGAAAACAACAAACCAATTCATCAAGTCAGAGAAAGTCACTGAACCAAAATCAAAAGTCACAAATACAAACCAAGAAACCAAGACGAGAAATCATTGCCGTGAAATTCAGTTAATCAAGCAACCAAATCATGAATTTGAACAAGCTAGCAATCACTAAAAGCTTGAATTAGATGTGAGTGAAGGATTCACTCACCTTTGCCACGAATTGGAGCAGCCGTTCGATTGAGGAAGAGTCGAAGCTATGGTCCTCAAAAGACGAACGATCGACAACAGCAAGCAACTCGTCGAATCAATCGAACACCTAAAGTCGACGCTTTCGATTTCATGAGACCTAGTTTTTAAAGACGAACGAACACGAGTACGAGCAGCCATTAATTTTATTTTCATTCGTTTGGTTTAGGGTTTCGAAAAGAAGTGAGTAGATGGGGGAACGGGCATCAACCCTTGATAAGTATCACAACCCCAAAATAAAGCATGGCCAAGATTCAATTTTCAAAGCCCACCAACACTTAACAAATTTCAAAAGAATTTAAACCCGAATACGAACTCCTAACAGCAATTAGCTAGCGCGTTAATCGTTTAATGTAGATTATAATTTGGTGCTAAAACCCAGGTTGTTACAAAAAATTATAATAAAATTTCCATAGCTGGGAAAATTCTGAAAATTAATATCCACCTCCAAAATCATCTTTTACATAACATAATTTTTTTCCATGGCATTCTAAAATCATACACTTTCGGTTTTACATCAAAACGTGCAAATTCATATACATTTGAAATTAAATAAATCTAACATAATATAGATCAAGCATATCATCATATCAAAAAATTTAATCATAAATCTGAAAATATATAATCATAAAGTAAAATAGAGATGTTAGGAAATTATTATTCACTTTAGACTAGATAAGGAATTTGAGATTTGTTGTTGATTAATCCTTCCTAACTTTGATCCTTGGCTTTAGATTGAAATTTCTTCTTTTTCCTCCTTGTTAATGGTCGGCTCTATTTATTTTTGATTTTCGTTTTTCGAGAAAATAAAAGATGAAACATGAATGGGCAAGAACTAGAAGTGTATAGCCATGTATAATAGGATGGTTATTTTGCTAATATGCCCATGTGTAGTTTAATTAACCTATAAAACAATTTAAAGCTCATTTATTTTATTATTAAGCACGACACTATAAATAATTTATTCAAATCCTTATCATCATTATTGTATTTAATTTTTCTGAATAATGTTATCAAAAATCAAGGATGTTATAATTTCCTTGGACCAACTTCAGTACATATCTCAAATCATATACAACTTAGTTATACTCAGTAATAGCATAAAACAATAAACACCTCAGTTTCTAGGATAGAACAATATACAATAAATAATAAATAAAAGAGTCCATGGAGTCATAAATACATACATAAGATATAATACATCATCTATACATAAGTCTCAATGGGTCTACATAATATAAGTCCAAAGCCCACTGCCTCCAAAATATACATAATATAGTCTAATACATAAAAACATACATTAAAATACACAAATGAGGCTACAAAAATATATGAAGGAATCATAATTCTATTATTACACTAGCCTCCAAAAGGTGTCTAGATAGGTCCTACTGGCTACTTTATCGCAGGTCTTGAAATGTCTCGTACTGATCAGAGTATTACAGAAATAGTATATGGGTCAAATTATGTCTAAAATAAAGGAAGTAAGACTATAAGAAAACTAGCATGGTGCGAATAAAAAAATAGAGATCCTTATAAAACATATCTAACATACAACCACAACACACACCATGAACATATAATTACCCAACAATAACACAGATATTTACCTACACGGCACAATACATCATTCATAACTGATGGTATAATATATGTGTATATCAAGCTATTAAACATTAGGTATACATAAGCACACAATAAGCCTAATTATATGTGAGCTCACATCAACACATATATAATAAATGAAGAAAAGTCAGATCAACTATAGACGAGCACACAACAACTCTTAGAGCCAAAAGGCTCTCACTACATAATAATCCATTAAGCGAGGTATAACTGATATAATATTGTATATTGATGTATCACCACCACATAATCCAGATGGGAGATCGACATGCACACAACACTACGCTAGGGGTCTACACCATAGCACATAGCACACCCCTACAGCCTTAAGTTATTCCCGATCATAGTGACGCTTGTAGCACGTTGCAAGTCTAAGCTATGCATGGTCACTAGCCTACTACTAAATGGTAACATACTATTTGGCTAATGTGACATCTAGGCATAACTTCATAAAGTACTACAAGCACACAAAAAGTATAACACATAATAGTGATGCTACAGATCCAGGGATCGACCCCTCGATCAACCAGCTAGGATGGACACTAATCTATTTGGAGAAACAGAACACAAATTAAATTGAAACACATATAACAAGCATACATAATAGAATAGCAAACAATCAATAAACACATCCTAATTTATGGAAGGCACACAGCTTACCATACCTCTTATAATAATAATGAGCAACGATCACACTCAAGAGGTAATCAAATAAATAGTCATTCGAGTGTCCCATACCACTCAATATTATATTCACTAATTTACCAAATGTCTATAAATACCATTCGACATCACATAATATTCTATATAAAAGTCTAGAGAATTACCATAGAAATATTATTGGAGTCCTATATCAATCGGTGTTACAACTTCGTTTATTCAATATCCTTGTTACACAAAATATATAATCACATAAACACTAAAAGTTACTTATAAAAATTATTTTCTTTGTAGGAAAAATATATTTATTTATATTATAAGGTTTTATATAATTTACTAGTCAAAATATAAAATTTTCCAATTTATTTAAATCCAAAAAAGGAATTTTAACTACAAAAATAAAATTAAAAATATCTTTGTCATTCCAAAAATTAGGAAAAACCATTTCAAAATCAAGCAATATTTATTAGAGACCATTCTATAATTTTCTATAATTTATTTTGATTTTTAATTTAATTTTTAAAGGCAAAAAATATTATTTTCTTGTTTAATTTGACTTACTAATCCTTCTACGAATAAATTTTTAATGAAAATAAAGTATTATCCGTAAAATAACAAATGTCTCATTTCTACTTCCTAAATATAATTTTATTTTTATTTTTCAAATTTATTTACATGGAAAAAGAATAGTTAGAGCTTCATGCTCTAGGGAAGGTCGACTAAAGCGATCGACCTGGGGTTATGGGTGGTCAACTGCTCATAACGAGGGACGTCGACTATTGTGGTTGTGCCTAAAGAATAAAGCTCTTGGCTCTTCCCTTTAGTTATTGTAAATCCTTGCCCACTTCTTTCCTCGATCAAACCCAACTTCTAGCACACATCAAAGCAATAGCTCAACATCCAACATCGCATGGCAAGCATTACTTGATCATAGTATATTGAAATAGGCAATAAATAGAGATTAGGTTCAGCTATTAATAATGAGGACAACAAAGACAATAATTTCAATATTTCTACACAAGCAAAAACATATCATTCAAAATTGTACGTTGCATTTTAAACATATATATGTAGGTGAAAATTCATTCACCTGAAAGTAGCAGTAAACAATCTTCACTTAACTCATTTGCTCCTTCTTACTTCCTCTTCTTCTCATACTGTCAATGCAAAAACCCAACTCTGTGAATATCAAAACTCCAAATTTATTGCTCCTAATGGTTTAACATTTTTTTGAGAAGCCATATCTTAATTTGAGGATTTATGGAATTTTATTTTGTTTACCGTGAAATTTTGGATGGAGAAGACAATGTTTTAATTTTTCACCACTAGCTACAAGATAACGAAAATAAGCTACAGGGTGTTATATTTGATGAGAGAATGGAATTTTTCAGATTTCTCAAGAGAAATAAAAAGGCAGTGATATTTTTGTGTGTTAGGGTTTGGGCGTTGGGCCATTAAACAATGGACTAGTTTATTTCATTCTTACCTCTTTTCTTTGCAAACAATTTATACTTAGATCCAAACACTTCCAAACTCCAATTAATAATCACATTTTCCTTTTACTAGGGTTTTTAAAAACATTGGATATTATAAAATTTATATCTCACAATTCTTATTTTTAATTAATTATTCACTTAATTACATTTTTAGGCCCGCTTATAAATAAATTCCCGATTCTACATATAAATAAAACAAAAATTCATCTTGTATGAAAATAAATTTCAAAACTCTTTTATTTTTAATATTTAACTTTAACAAAATTATTTAACCATTTTACATTCATCTAGAAAATCATTTTGGGTATAGAAATAGCTATATAATTATAAAAAGTAAAATTTACTCAAATAAATATTTTTATCGTTTTTAATAATATTAATTACTTAGTTTTCCAAATTTTCCTTAAATTATCCATATTAAAAATCCTTTTAACTAATTTAATATTCGTTATAAAAACCAAAGTAACGGCTTCTCAATAACGGGTTGCTATATCCAAGGTCATAAGACATTGGGAATTCCATCCATCTTGTTGCCTACAGTTGAGATCTTTTTGGAGGAATAATTACTACAAAAATTTATGATCGGTAAATAGCTTAAACTTCTCACCCAACAAATAATGTCTTCATGTCTTCACTACAAGATACACAGTAAATAGCGATGGTAGTGACGACGGTCGTCGATGCATTCCAACGGCTAAGGACGGCTAATAATTATATTAATGAACCAATTAAATATATATTTTTCTATTACATTTTAAAAAATGTTTTAAAACACTAATTTAATTTCTAAAAAATCAACAAGACATTTTAGCACAACCATTCAATCCCAAGACCGCTTGTGATTGGTTAAATTAATATTTTCGATGATCTATCTTCGTGTAATTCGAATATTGATCGTTACTGAAAATATAACTCGCACGACCAATCTATATGATTTTAAGTCGGTCTATTAAGAAACTTCAATAACGTTGGTTACGTGTAACATTTTTACAAATTAAAATATTTTTTCAAACCATTAGGTAATTAATTATAAATTTTTAACTATATTTAGTACGATGAAATATATAAATAAAATATTCGGCAGAAAAATAAATTTATTGGATCTTATGTCGATCTAAAGTATTTTGGACCAATTTCAAAAAGATGATTAAAAAATAGGGTTTCGATCTTGAATTTTAAGTTTATAGCCGTTCGTCGACATTTGGACTAAAAACCCTTCATTCGAAAGCTAGAGGTGGCCTACAAACATGACTAACTTCAACCTATATATACTTGGTTATGTGTGAATTCAATCCATATGATTGGATTCATAAAAAAAATGGCTGAAAAAAATTAAGCTTGTAGAAGATCATTTTGCCGAGAGTTGTATAACACTTATTTCATGATTTATACTTCAAAATTACTTATTTAATGAGATTCTCATCTCTAAAATCCCAATCAAGCTCATTCCCTAACCAACATTTAGCATTTATCATGAATTCAACATATCAAATGATTATATAACTAAGAGAAGAGATCTCACTAACCAAAATCCATAGAAATCAAAGCTCCAATGAAACATGAATTGAAGATTTCCTTTAATTTATGAAATTCACATCTAATCTTCTTCAAAATATGACCTAAATGATATGAATTTATAAAGAATCTCCTAATTTGAATTTAGAAATTTATTTTGGAATTTTTGTTGAGATTTGCGGAAGTTAAGAAGATTTAAAGTTTGAAAAACCTTTGTTTTCTTTAATTAAAAGAAAAAGAAGAGAAATAAATTGGATGAAGGAGATGATTCATTTTAAAAATGATATAGCCTATGCTAGCCAAAAGAATATTTTGACCCGCCACCTCTTTCCTTCCCATTTTAGCAAATTAATAGATTTTAACAAAATTTATATGTTTTTCATATATAAGTGACATTAAGAACTAAATGAAATTGGTCTCGTATCTTAATTCATCAATCTTCAAAAAAAATATTTTTTTAACTCATTAGTTCACTTATCTTCACTTAAACAAGCAATTATAATTTACTACCAATTACAAGTTGTTACAGGGTCTAACAAAAGAATTTGATGAAAACACTTTAAAACATTTGGGATGACTAAAGAAAATGTTGAATGCTTGACTGGTTGTGGGATCATATCTATGTTGCACGAAATAATTATGCCCAACTGAAAGTTTCATGAACTTTTGCATAAGAAATCTACCTTCAATGTAATGTAGTTTCAACTTCGCTTTAGCACTATAAACATTCTTATTGTTCATCGATTCTTCATGTTTTCGATTTTAGCAATGGATAAAATATAACGCGGTCTAGCTTTTTTATCTGCCATGGTCTCCGCGGTCTCCATTTCATTATTCATCATTCTTGCAACACAAAACACGGAGGGTAAGAGAATTAGTAAGCAAGTAATTATGAAGTACATTCTTCATGCAAAGTGTCTATTTTCCATCAATTCATTGCACTTAACTCAAACTGACAACCACATTTCTTACTTCTTGTCCTTCTCCATTTTTGTTAGGTTTTGGAACATAGTTCCATGACTTATGACCGATATTCACTACTTCTTTCGCATACTATAATCATATATGATCCATTTCTACTAGCATTTGAATTCCTAAGTTGTGTTCTTCCATGATAATGACACAAACGACACTTATTCTATGTTACATGCACCAATCTCTTACTTCTTCTTTAGAATAAAAAATCTGCAATATATATTAACAAATTAGCTTAGATCCAAAATCCATGAAAATGACAAGATAAAGGAAATTTTTCTACCTTATCTGTTGAAAAATATGCAGCTAAATTAGGAAAATCCAAACATAAAATATTTGAGAACTTCTTCACGAGGATCCTTATTAATCCCATCTTCTTCCATTTGATTGTAATTATCTTCATTTTCACCCTTTTCATTATAATTATCTTCATATGCATGCATTCTCTTCATTAACATCATGATCTATAATATGGAATGAATTATTTAATATAAGTAATAAGTATAGGGGTAGCAACACACAATAATCAAAGCGGTAAGGGGACTAAATGGGGATGATATCAAAAAAAACTCAGTAATGCACCGTCAGTCAATTGAAAACATTATCTACCTTAGTTAAATTTAACATTTTGCCAAGCCTATCCCTAGTTAAATTTAAACATTCGACAGACCCTATCCACGCTTCATATAATAAAAACTGAAACTTGATAAAAACTACCAAAATGTTTTTCCTTCTAATTTTGTTGAACTTCCTACATTGTCCTTATGCAATATCATTTCATAGTTGTTACTTTTAAAAAAATACTATATATATCATTTTCTTATTTACGACTATTTTATTTGTCAGGCGACCAGTACCACTATCCCGATGGTTAAACGTTTCGACTTTGGCACGAGAGGTCACGAGTTCGAAACTTGCGTAGCATAATTCAAACCGATGAACAAGTCGTACGTTGCATACTATCTAAGACTACAGTACTAATACGTATCACCATCTAAATACCCAATTTAAAAAAAGACTATTGTATTTGTTATTCATGTTTGTGAGGAACTACAGCAAGAGAAGAGGGAAAATGGTGTCCGCATAGGTTGTATATTCAAAATGATGCAACGGGTGGTGATAACAGGCCGATTCTAGGGTTAGGGTTTGAGCAACGAGGTGGCATCTAAGGAAAATAAGCCAATTGCTAATGGGTGGTGATGGTCGGGAGGTGACGTCATGTGATGCGATGGTTTACAAACTATAGAGATGGTGCAATAATTGAAGAACATGGTGATTGGTTGAAAAGAAATCGCAAGATATGACTTGGAAAGGAACAACACTTTAATGATATATGGCTAGCTTTTAAAAAGAGCATTCTAGACACTAAAAATATACATAAATTTAAATAAACAAAATCTTTTCCCTTATTTTTTTCTTTCATTTTTTGGTCTTTTGATTTATACCATAGTGCCCATTAGTTTTTCCTTTCTTTTTTGAAAATTTGCTAGAAGGATAATCAAAACAAATTCATTTACATACATCTATTATATAAAACCTGTTTTTTTATGGGAATCGCTTTGAGGGTATAGATAAACTCGTCTCCTTAAAATATTATTAATCAAAATTACATTATTATCCATTATTAATATTTCTGTAAGTCTTTTCTAAGCTTCCTTGAACCATAGCATGGAGGAATCGGACGCAAAATTAAATTATAATCCACAAATTGAAGAGAGAAACTAAATTCAAAGGCAAGAAAATTTACTTTGTATAGATGGAGAAGTCAATATAAGAGATGGTGTCGACTTCAATCGTAAGAAAGTTTACTCTTATAAATGGAGAAGTCAATATAGGAAAAGATGTCGACTTCAATCAGGTATCGTTGCTTTTAAAAAATAGCACATACAAAATGACACTACACGGTAGCATTGTACGACAATATTTCAAATAAAATAAAATAAATGATGTTAAATGCTTGATAAAAAGATACAATTCAAACAATGCAACAAAATCCGATGAGAAAAATGAAATAAATCTAAATATTAAAAAACGTGACATTAAATAATTAAAAAAAAAACATGCAATGAAGAATGAATTGGTACTACATGGTAGCATTATAACATAAACTGTCTTATACAAATCTAAAACACATAAAGCTACTATAATGAAAATGAATGCTAGGATACCACAAATCATTGTTGTAAATTGAAATATCCATAGAAAAACCATAAGATGCTACTAGGGCTATACATACATATATATATATATGTATAAAATTCCTTTGTTTTAACGGAAAGACTATATAATAAAATTCCTTTTTTTTAACCGAAAGATAAAAGAGTGGTGTAGATTCAACGTAAGGCAGGACAAACAAAGGTCTGAATATGGCTAGCTGTATTAAAGTTATACTCCGCTAACTCTTTGTACAAGACCGATCCGCTATTAGTTTGAAGATCGTGCTCCACTCATTCTTCCCTAAATTTTATTCATTCGGTTTCCCTTCTTCCTCTCCACCGATCTCTATTTTCCTTGAATTTTCTTTCGGATCGAGTTGATTACTGTACTGTGGTCCATGGCAAGGTAAGATATTTTATCTCTCTATCATTTTCGATTATGTTAATTTGGCGTGATTTCATTTTCCCTTAATCGTATACCTTCGTAACTACCTTGCTCCATTTATTAGTACACGATTTGGTTCACCGCTATCTCATTTGCTTTTTCCCTGCAATTTCGACTTTATTTCGTTGCTAATGCTTCACCACCCAGTTCTCTCTCTTTTATCCAGATCCAAGATACATGAGGCATCATGGAGTAAGGTTTGTAATCGTGAATCAATTGTAAGTTTTATGATCTTGAAATCATTGCATGATATCTTTGTATTAAAATTATTATTTTACTTGATCTCTAAATTCTAACAACTCTATTTCACTATTTCCCAGCCATCTTCAATTTTTTCCCTTTTAGAGGATCATTGGGTTAGTTAGTACGATAATTCTATGAAATATGCAAATGTATGTACCTATATAAATGTGTAGTTCCTTGCTTAATATATGGTTTACCCTACATAATGAGGATGCTATATTATCAATTTACATGCATTACTTTATTATATAGATAGGCATGAAAATTATTCATTATATATATTACTTTGTTGTTTGCGAGAGTGGAACATAAGCAACGCTTGCTATGAGCTAAATCATCACTTACCAAACCTATCTCATACTACCTGTCAAATTTTAATCGTTATATTTCATGTTTAGCTAAGAATTTGAATTTTATTCATTGTTTTGTTCAACTACCCATCTAAATTGACCTTTCGATTGATATTTTTCTAGTTAGTAAGTGCACTTTTCTAATCTTTTTCAATTTCTTCTTTATTTTTCAACTTAGTCCGACCGTAGAGAAATCTAATATCAAGGTTACCAAACTCCTTTTATGACTGATTGAATTTAATTCACCATGCATTCAAATAAGCATTTCTAAGCAATTTTTTAGAAACTACTTGATTTATATAAGCTATTGTTTATCACTTACTACTTTATACGTTATTATACAAGTATTGAACATACAATTTATCCATTGACTAAGGGTGGAAGCATAGCAAATGGACGTTGGGTATTGACTATAAGGTCACTAACTTCTGTTGTCTTTTTCCACCTATGTTCAGTATGCGTAATTCTTATCATTTTTGAACTCTTAACTATTTGGAGAATTCAGTTTAGATTGATTATAATAAGTGTAAATGTTGAGCTTGAAACTCATTGCAACTTAAGGAATTTAGATATGTTTATAAATTTCTTAACACACAGAATTTATATGAATTCAAATTTTTCTAAAAATTCAATTTATAAATTTCTGAACACGGAGAATTTCTACGAATTCAAATATTTCTACGAATTTAGTTTATAAATTTATAAATTTCTTAACACAGAGAATTACATAGAGAATTTCCACGAATTCAAATTTATAAATTGCTTAACATCAGATTTGAAATTCATTATTTGTTAATTTCTTAATGGTAAATTTCCACGAATTCAAAAATGATTATAGTTTGTGTTTCAAGAATTCATATTTGTTTGCTACTTCATTTGCTAATCAATGATAGTAAACTTGTTTTAAATTAATTATAGTATTTTTCTAAATCATTTTTGAATTCATGTAAAAGTTTATTGTGTTTGAGCTTGACCTTTGAGATATAGTTTGAATTTATAAGGTATAAAGAAATATGTTTTTTGAAATATGATTTTTCTAAAGAAGATAAAGAAATATAATTTGAGATATCAAAATTTGAAGCATAGTTTGAAATATGACTTTTAAAATATGATTTTTAAACATTGAAATAACTTTGAGATAAGATTTTTGAAATACTTATACAATATATGGTTTGAAATATGATTTCTGAACTTTGTAATAACTTTGAGATAGATTTTTGAAATATGCATATGAAAAATACATAAAGAAATATAGTTTAATTTTTATAAGATATGAAGTAATATCTTTTTTGAAATATGATTTTTATAAAGTCTATAAATAAATATAGTTTGAGATATCAAAGTTTGAAATATGATTTTTAAACTTGAAATAGTTTGATATATGATTTTTGAAATATGCATATAAAAAATATGGTTTGACCTTATAAGATATATCTTTTTTGAAATATGATATCTATAAAGAATATAAAAAAAGGTTTAAGATATCAAATTTTGAAATATAATTTGAAACATAGTTTTCAAACTATGATTTTTGAACTTTGAAATAACTTTGAGGTAAGGTTTTTGAAATATGCATATGAAATATAGTTTAAAACATTGTAATCAGAAATATTAAAATCTTACGATTTAAATCCCGTTTCAGATTGGATCTCTGTCTTTACGATTCTATTCAATATTCCAATTCAAACTTAATTATAGCGGCAATTTACAACACATCCAATATATGCTAATATATTTAATATACTTACTTAGACTCATAATTCCAATTCTAATGTTTTCGAAACAAAATAAAAATGGAAGAAGAGAGAAAAGTGAGTTTTAAGCTTCGATGTAGAGGTTCAAACAGCAAAATAAATTCTACAGTGTGTACACATAAAAATATGAATCTTTTGAATTTACGATTTACGATTTAAATCTCGATTCGTTTTAAAGTTTAAATTTACGATTTACGATATAAATCCTATTTTGTACACCTTGGTTTAAAATGTAGTTCAAAATTTGATTCTTGGACTATGAGATAACTTGTTTATATTTTTTAAATATTTTGTTTACATTTTTTAAACTAGGTACATTTTGCACCTTCCAAAAACATAAATACAAAATTGTGTAAAGATTAGAAATATTAACTGCATAAAATTTGAATGTGACTAAAAATGATAAGTCCTATGATATCTACATTAATAACACAAAAAATATACAAAACTAATTTAGAAAAGAAAAGAAAATGCATAGTCTACACTTTTCTAGATTTTAGATATGCACTACATCAAAACGTTAGTAGTAAACTCGAGCCTGTTCATTTGTGTGAAATTATAATCCATGATATTCAAGGTAGTGAACTAACTCAACTCTTGTTGAGCATCAGACTACTGACTAGAAAAGATTACAAGTTTTCAACAACTATAAATATTTGCTACAACTTTGTCGTTTTGGGCTCTTTACATGTCTACGTAAATTACGAGTTAATTCCAAATTCGTGTTTCTTAATAGTTTCAAAGTTGACTTGTGTGTGTATGGATTCGGTACTTGTTGAATAATATAAGATTAAAGCATGAGCTATTGTATGTCCCTAGTAACTTTAACTGATTATTTGATTTATGCTGCATGTTCACCTCATCAAATTGATTCTAACATATCAAAAAATGAGTTAAACATAAACTGATTTTAATTAATGAAACTTGATGCATTATGTATTTGTTTATTAATAATCATTTTTAAGTTAATAATAGTTAATAATATAGGAAAATGGGAAGAAGAAAAAACTTCAATCACATTTTTGAATGAAGAACACAAGTTTTAAAATTTAGTCTGTATGACACCGAGTGCTATATTAAAATAATATTAAATAAAATAGATGTTATATGAACTATGAAAACGAATGTTATATAAACTTAGCATTGTATTGTATATGTATAATTATATATGAACTTATCTAATATATTAATTTGACATTTCTTTAACTTTGAAAATGAAAGATATTTTAGTTTATCTCGTTTAGTTCACCCGAAGCTAATTTAATATATCATTTTGTTTCATGTGATGATATATTAAAATACATTTAGTGTCCACTAAATTTTAAAACTTATGTCCTTCATATTAAAATCGGTCTTAGGTTTTCTTTTAAACTAGTTCTCTCATAATAATAATTAATAATTAACAGTATATAATTAGATAAAAGTAATTAAAAATCAGTCTTTTTTATAACTTGACTATTTTTTCTCGTGTTTGATCTTTTTTTGACCATGTTAAATTTTTGATATGTTACACCAAAAAGTTCATTTAAACTACCTTTTGTTATTAAATACCCTTATGTTTAAGTTTATTTTGTCGAAATATATTGTTTATATTTTTTATTACTAAAACATATAACACGAAGCATTTTCCTCATTTAATCCTTACTAAAACATATAACGCTAAACATGTTCCTCATTTAATCATGTTGCAGTACTAGTTGTAATAAAATGTATGAGTTAACGAACTTATGTGTGCATGCGCACGCACGTGCATGTGTGCACGCGCATGCATGTTTGTGCTCGTGCATGAATAAACATATGTATCTAAAGTCGGCCAACCAACTCCCTTCGTGGGTTTGCTCTTTTTTGTGATGTTGCACACAAGTTGTTCACATTGCCATGTGTCTATATAATTATGATAGCTTGACTAGTCGATGTTAGCTTATAATTGATATAATTATTTTTTCATAGTTTGATATTCACAAGTACACATAGAATTATTAACTTTAATAAGCAAAAATCATATACCTATTCAAAAAAAGATGAGGTTATATGTATGCATTCTTTATCTTGGTCTGCTTGATATCAAATTGATGTAACGTGTTCATAAAAAGTAAGATATGTACAACAACTCAGTCTGCTTTTCTTAATATATGTAAATTAATTTGCTTATTTTTATTTTTAAAAATTACGTACAAGATTGAATAAACTTAAAAGATTATTGATGAAGTTATGTAAATGTTGTGCAAAATATAATTTATCCATATATATCTAATATCTATATACACACGCATTATAATTAGTATTGCCGCATTGGTGCTTTGTAGGTTTGTTCATTAATGCACAGAGCAGACAAGAGATCCTTCCCCTCCCCCTCTCTCCCCTCTCCCTCTCCCTCCCCCTCTACACACACATGTATGTATGTGTGTGTAGGGCAATGATCAGCTATACCTTATTTCTCCTACATTTTTATCACCCCGATTTCAACCACACATTCTTATTTAAATAGTATATTTTCTCTCTGTTGTCACCTCATTATATTATCTAAATTGGAATGTGTAATTTTTTTATTACTAAAACATATAACACGAAGCATTTTCCTCATTTAATCCTTACTAAAACATATAATGCTAAACATTTTCCTCATTTAATCATGTTGCAGTACTAGTTGTAATAAAAAGTATGACTTAATGAACTTATGTGTGCATGCGCATGCACGTGCATACACGTGCACATATGCACGTGCGTGATGTTTGTGCTCATGCATGAATAAATAGATGTATTTAAAGTCAGCCAACCACTCCCTTCGTGGGTTTGCTCTTTTTTGTGATGTTGCACACAAGTTGTTCACATTGCCATGTATCTATATAATTATGATAGCTTGACTAGACGATGTTAGCTTATAATTGATATAATCATTTTTTCATAGTTTGATATTCACAAGTACATACAGAATTATTAACTTTAATAAGCATAAATCATACACCTATTCAAAAAAAAGGTGGGGTTATATGTATGCATTCTTTATCTTAGTTTGATTGATATCAAATTGATGTAATGTTTTCATAAAAAGTAAGATATATACAACAACTCAGTCTGCTTTGCTTAATATATGTAAATTAATTTGCTAATTTTTATTTTAAAAATTTACATATAAGATTGAATAAACTTAAAAGATTATTGATGAAGTTATGTAAATGTTGACATATGAAATATGATTTATCCATATATATCTAATATCTATACACACACACACTATAATTAGTATTGCCGCATTGGTGCTTTGTAGGTTTGTTCATTAATGCACAGAGCAGTCAAGAGATCCTCCCCCTCCCCCTCTCTCCCCTCTCTCTCTCTACACACACATGTATGTATGTGTGTATAGAGCAATGATCGGCTACACCTCATTTCTCCTACACTTTTATCCCCCATCTCTCTTGCCACCTCATTATATTATTTAAATTGGAATGTGTAATTTTTTATTACTAAAACATATAACACTAAGCATTTTCCTCATTTAATCCTTACTAAAACATATAATGCTAAACATTTTCCTCATTTAATCTGTTAAAGTACTAGTTGTAATAAAATGTATGAGTTAACGAACTTATGTGTGCATGCACACGCACGCGCGTGCATGAATAAACAGATGTATCTAAAGTCAGCCGACTACTCCCTTCGTGGCACATAAGTTGTTCACATTGGCATGTATCTATATAATTATGATAGCCTGACTAATTCGATGTTAGCTTATAATTGATATAATTATTTTTTTCATAGTTTGATATTCACAAGTACACGTAGAATTATTAACTTTAATAAGCATAAATCTTATAACTATTCAAAAAAAAGGGTGAGGTTATATGTATGCATTCTTTATCTTGGTCTGATTGATATCAAATTGATGTAATGTGTTCATAAAAAGTAAGATACATACAACAACTTAGTCTGCTTTGGTTAATATATGTAAATTAATTTGCTTATTTTTATTTAAAAAAATTATATATAAGATTGAATAAACTTAAAAGATTATTGATGAAGTTATGTAAATGTCGACATACGAAATATAATTTATCCATATATATCTAATATCTACACACACACACATATTATAATTAGTATTACCGCATTGGTGCTTTGTAGGTTTGTTCATTAATGCACAGAGCAGTCAAGAGATCCTCCCCTCCCCCTCTCTCCCCTCTCTCCCTCTCCCTCTCCCTCTCCCTCTACGCACATACATGTATGTATGTGTGTGTAGGGCAATGATCGGCTACACCTCACTTCTTCTACACTTTTATTCCCTCTTGATTTCAACTACACATTCTTATTTAAATAATATATTTTCTCTCTCTTGCCACCTCATTATATTATTTAAATTGGAATGTGCGGTCGAAATCGGAGGAATAGAGGTGTAGCAAGAATGAGGTATAGCTGATCCTTACATACACCAAGGTTCGAGAACTCGGTTTCAGTTTCGGCCATTTGAAATTTTATCAGTTTCGTATGATTTTGTAAATTTCGAAAGTTTCAGTTTTGTTTCGATTTCGGTCCAAACACTAGAAAATGGTTAAATAGCGACAGGGGAGGGCGACAGCTTCCGACGGCTTTCGATGGGCCATCGACGGCCGTCAGAAGCCGTCGAAAAATCACAAATTCAGGCTCCAGCCGAGCCTTTCTTTCTCATTTCAGCAAAACCTAAAACCTATTAAAAAAATCTCAGATTCACTCCCCAAGCCTCCAATCACTAATTTCGTATTTTTGCATCCTCCTCGGCTACGAATTTAACCTATTTTGTTTTCTAGCTCACGTATAATATCTTATTTTCATGAAAATTAAATTTTTACCCTATTTCTAGATTTGCATAAGTTGATAAATTAGGTCTAATTGGTGATTGAAATTGTTTTCAATAGTGTTATAATAGTTTCTAGCATTCCATTGTATATTTATTTTCATCTTCTATCGTGAAATTGTGAAAAACATGTATAATTTGTGGTTGTTCGTGTATATGTAAATCGTTGTGTATGCCCTGATTTCACGATTGTATATGTGTGTAGCGCTGTTATCATTGTATTGTGTTAGTTGTAATAAGATAAAATGAATGCACGAGCTAGAAGTATTATATTGTGCATGTATTGACTAATGCAACAAAAAAAGTATGAGTCTAAATTATAATTGTGTGTATTTAAAAATGACAAAAATGTTACACCAGCCTTAAGTTGATGTAATACGTCGAATAAATGTGTTAAATTAAAATATATTTTTATAAACATGAACAGTTAGTAAAACTGTATTTTTTCATAAAATGCGCACATTTAATTAACTAATATCCCTTAGAGAGTTTTTGACCCCGTCTGACGAGTGTTGTACATGATCGTTATATAAATAATCGTTTTTTTCAAAAAACGACCATTTATATTCATCTGGTACAATATTTGTTGGATTTGTCTCTATATTGGATAAGTTATGAACACAGTAAGCATTTACATTTTGTATACTACTCCGTCTCAAACGGTTTATAAAATTTCGGCCTAACTTTTCTTTTTTATTTCCTGCGTACACGCATTTGTGTACAATGCAGGGAACAAAAGGAAAATGCTGTCGAAATTTTGTTGAATCGTTTGAGACAAAGTAATACACGAAATGTAAATGTTTACTGTATTTGTAATAGGAAGTAGGATGCCTGACCATGGAAAAAAAATATCTTTTTGTATAAAATTTGTATCGATATGTTAAAAAATAAAATGTGTCATATTTGAAAATATTTTTTAATTTGTGAAATAGTTCTTTAAATTCAAATATCATATGAACATGAAAATAATCCTTTTTGAATTTATATTCTTGAAAATAAATATTAAATTGTAAACTTGTGACTCATTTTCTCAAATAGGAAAAATGATTGATTATTTTATTGATCGGAGGAGATGGATGTACCAAAGTAAAGGACTGAGAGGCTCAATAAAAGAAGATTTTTGTAATGGTATAAACATATTTGTTGAATTTGCTTTAAGCAATAACGGAAATGATCCAGAAATTCGTTGTCCGTGTAGTAGGTGTAGACATTTGAAGTATTTGTTACCAGATATTGTGAAAGTTCATTTGTGCCAAAACGGTTTCGTACCCAAGTATTATGTTTGGGATCGGCATGGAGAAGTTGTAGTAAATACTTCTATAGAGTCTGAAAGTGTCTTAACGAAGTAGTTACGACGACCCGTATAGAAAATATGGTCGAAAATGCAGCACGATCAATGTTTCTTATGGTTGAAGTTGACGATGACGATGGAAATGTTGAAGAACCAAATATTGAAGCAAATTTTTTTATGATTTACTACATGCTTATAAGAAATCTATTTGAGATGGTTGTAAAAGCGGCACTCAACTGTCAGTAATCGCAGAATACATTGCGATGAAGTCAAAATACAACATCACTGAAGCTGGTTTACGGCTGTTGTACAAGCTGCAAAAAGACATATGCAGTCCGATAATCTAATGTGTGAAAATCACTATGAAGTTAAAAAACTTATGTCGGCTTTTGGTTTACCTTATCAGAAAATAGATACATGTTTAAAAGGCTGCATGTTGTTTTGGAAAGAAGATGCAAACCTTCGAAATTGTAAAATTTGTAATTAGGAGAGATACAAACCTAGAAAAAAGAAGGGGAAGGAAGTTCCATACAAGCGTATGCATTACTTACCCATCACTCCAATGCTTCAAAGATTACGCATCTTCTGTAACTGCATCTAATATGAGATGACATAGTGTGAGAGCAGAGGAAGAGGGTATATTGACACATCCGACCGATGGAGAAGCATGGAAACATTTCGATAAAACATATCCGAATTTTGCAGCGGAGAGTCGAAATGTTAGATTAGGATTATGTATGGATGGTTTTTCGCCTTTTCTCAATTTGGTTCTAAATATTCATCCTGACTCATTATCGTGACACGTATAATTTACCTCTATGGATGTGTATGAAAACGCAATATATGTTTTTACGGTTGTCGTTCCTGACTCCGACGATCCGACACAAGGAATCGATGTATAGTTACAACCGTTGATTGAGGAGTTAAAAATACTGTGGAACGAAGGAGTAGAAACATACGATGTGTCCAAGAAGAAATTTTTCCGTATGTTTGCTTCTTTGTTGTGGACTATAAGTGATTTTCATGCCTATGCAATGCTTTCAGGATGGAGTACTGCGATCGTCTAGCATGTCCATATTGCATGTGTGAAACACGATCGTTTTCTTTACCTCATGGTAAGAAAATTTCATGGTTTGACTGTCATGTTTTGATATACGTGCGTACTTATCTGTATCATATTTAAAAACAGGAGGCTCGACCTACTTCACTCGAAGGTTGTGTTGGATGTTTCTAGAGCTTCTTACCGGAGTAGAATGAGTGTGTGTTGGTCGAAGTGGGATAACATCCTCCCCACATAATAGAGTGTATTTGGCAGGATATCCTAGTAAGTATATTTTTTTCTGTTTTCCATTTTTAATTCGTTTTTGTCATTTTTTTTTTACTGTTTATCGTTTACAGTTTAATATTCTTTTTGCTTTTTATCGTGAAACACAGGCTGAGATAGACATTCAGACAGACGATATGTAGTTGGCACGAGAATATTGGATGAAGAAGATGCGTAAAAACTATAGGGACTCGATATCCGAAATCAGGTAAGAAACCACGTTGGATGGGGGAGAGCGTATGGCAAGCATGGTTGAGATATTGAGAAACTGACACAGCGAAGGCAAGTATACTATTTTTTTTTCAAATTAATTGACTGATAATAAATATCAAAAATACATGATCGATAAATAATGTATCAAATTTGGAATGTACAGGCAAAGTCGGAAAGAAACTCTGCAAACAGAAATAAAAATCCCATCACTTATCGCGTAGGGTCGAACTTATTTCAGTTGTACAGGCAGGAGTTGGTAAATTTACTGAATGTGCTATATAATTTTAAATGTACAATAATTGTATGTAAAAATAAATTTCAGGAAGTTGAGGCGCATGGTCCCGTGGGCTATATGGACGTGTTTACTCGTACGCATGCTGTCGAGCATGTAAATCCGGACGGGATAGTTTTGTATACATGGCACGACGATAAATCCAGCAAGAGCCATGTAAGCATATTTCATTTTATGTAGTATTAGTAATTGTTCTACTTGTTAAAATATACATTTCATTTCAGCTGAGGACAGATGAGGAGGATGCTATTTTTGAGTCAGTTATGGATCCATCGGAGCATGGTAGACGATACAGATTTGACAATCAAGTGGTAAGTAAATAATATATTGGCAATCAAGGAGTAATTTCAAATTTATTGCTCTCATCATTCCCTATAGTTACTTTACTTATGCTAAAAATTTCCAAAGTTATAGTAATTCAAAATATAAATCAACAATCTTGTCACTATAGTTATTTGGTGTTACCACAATCTAAGATGTTATCAACATGCACATACACTTACATAAACACCATAAACTAAATTAAATAACATTATCACACCGCTAATCATTCACATAACTGCACATACACTTACAGAGATCACACAGCTAAACTAAATATTTATTGTAGGATCGATTTCACCCTAGAGGGGGGGTGAATAGGGTGATAGTGTAAATTATTAAAATTAATCGCGGAAGCTTATAAATTAATTTCAATTCAGATCACAGAATAGCAGCACAGATATCGCAGAATATAAATAACATAATAAAACAGAACAACACAGAATTTACCCAGCTTCGGCAAAACCCTGCCTACGTGCTGCCCCCAAGGTTTCTACTAGAAATTAGATAGTCCCTCGCTTACACACGTAAACTCGCTATACCCGCTATTGACTAATCTAACTCTACGCTCAAAACCCTGCCACAACTCAATTACCGAGTTGCGAATTCTCAAGCTACGCCACGTAGCTTGTCCCCTAGTCACACGACTAGAAAAATAAAAACGGTTTAAAAGAAAAATACAATTTAAAAACAATTTAAATAAAATAGCCCTAATTCAAAAATAAAACCCTTATTATAATTTTAAAAACCCCAAATAAAAAAGAATTCGAATAAGCCCGGCCCTCTTTATTGTTCGTTCTTCTTCCCTTTTTACAAATTAGGGCTTTTTCGAAGCGCCTATTAGATTTGATCGAATCTCTGGTTGATCAAGAGTTGCCTTGCTCGATCGATTCTTGTTGCTCTCACTGGCTACTTCGATGAGTTCGATTCTTGCTTCTGGTAAGAATTTATGCTTCGTTACTTTTCGATTTTTTTTTGTATTCGAACTCTGATCTTTTATGCCGATGATGATCTGGGTTAAATATGCGTTCGAACTCCTTTATCTTCGTTCGTATAAACTTATTTGAATTTGTCAAATAAGTTGTTCGACCATTCGATTATATTTTGATGCTGATGATTTATTTGACTTTGTCAATCTCGTATAATTGATGCTTGCTTGGTTGACATGGTTTCGAATCAATTTCGTGATGACCACGGCTTTAATTTGTGACATTTGACTTTGTCACATTCGTATATTTTATGACTTGATTCTATGCCTTGCATTTGAGACGTTTGGTTATCACTGGCTTTGACTTGGTTACATGGCTCTGTGAATTGCTTTATTGCTAAGGCTCTGACTTTAAATCGTGAGTTCAATTTCTTTTACCTGATGACTTCGGCCATTTTGAATTTTTTACACTGCTCTTCTGGATATTGTTCAAACTGTACTCATGCTCGATTTTATTCAAAGTGTTGTTTACTTTGCTGCATATCACTGTACATGTTGTTGCTTCTGGTTACTGAGTTGTTTGTTGTGGATATTGTGGGTTGCCATCTTCATGTACTTGATTTGTGACTGTTGATTCATCTCTCTGCATTTGGTCTGATTGCTTGTGGTTCGGTTCTGGCCATTATTTGTTTTAGTGCAGATTCATGTATAAGTCTGGTCATTGATCATCTTGATGTTTTCTTGATTTGGTAAGAACTTGATACCGTCACATGGTTGTGCACTGGCTTGTGTTCATATCATAATTTGACATATAATTTTCTTCTTGCATTGCTTCTGTTCAGTGCACATCGTCAACAGTTCATTTGAGTCAGTGGAGTTGTTTCATTTGAGTTGTAGCTTGATGGTATTGTAGTTGTTTGTGTCAGTTGCATCGAGTTGTAGTTGTACTGTCTTGAGCTCGTATCACAGCAAACTGCATTTTATATTTCTTGATCATGTTGGCCATTTGGTCGAGCTGTAGTCCAGTGCCCCCATGTCTTGTGTCTGGCCATTCTTTGTTGCCTTGAGTCTGTTGTAATGTGTGCACTTGCCTGCTGCCATACTTGTTCACTGGTGTACATTATTTGTTGTGCATACTTCATGCTTGCACTGTTTATTTGTTGTTTGCATTATTGCTGTTGTGTTACTTTGATTCTTTTGAAACTCGAGTTGCACACTACTGTCTTGGTTTTGGGGCTGCTGTTCTTGAATGCATCTGTGCATGTCACTGTGTTTATGACCACAAGTTCATCGTGAAGCATGGTTTACTGGTGCATACATGTGAGTTGTATTTCATTTGCGGTCTTGACTTTTGTTGATGCATTGAGTTGAGTAGTACTTGACCTTTGCATTTTGTTTATATTTCTAATTTTCACCTGAGTTGAATCCGGCTTGGATTTGACCTTGTGCTGAATGACATTGTTTTAATGCACTTGAGTTGAATCCCGTATTTGGGTTTGACCTGTGCTCACTTGTCCCTGTAAATCGATCAAGTGTATATTTCGGTGTGCACGGCCTTGTGGCATATACAGTGATACACTGTGTATGTCACAAGCTGTTCGTGTATGATGAATTCAAATTTAAATGACGACGAACAACCCAAATAACTGAGGCAAATATTATTTTCAAAAATCATATTTCATTTTATATTGCAAAAATATTTCTTTTTCAATTTTACTGCGTTAGTGAATATTTTTGCAGATTGCTCAGATGCTGGATTCAAACTGGAATGCAGTTGAAGATAAATACGAGTGTGAGTGATATGTAGTGAGGTGATGATATGTAAAATAGTGATGTAATTGAATTTGTATCAAAGTTGTATAGTGAATAGTGAGAGCTTGAATTTGTATACTATTCAAAATTGTAATAAATATTTGTTTGAATAAAATATCTGTTTGAATTCAAATTCTCTGTAATTTATTTTATTTAACAAATATTTATTTAATCTGTGAAAAATAGAATAGTATATTAACAAATACATTTAAACGAATGTATATATGTTTATTATCATCAAACAAAAATCATATAAGCGCATATTCAACATTTATTACAGGCTAGCAGTCAGAGACGGGGTATGTAGACTAGAGCTCAGATCGATCTAGCAGAGATCGAAGATTTGCGGGCTAGAGTGGCGCAGCTGGAGGAGCAGAACCGTCGGCAGGCCATAGAGACTACACAGTTGCTACACCCAGCATATCGCCGAGTACATGCAGCAGTATGGTGGCCGTTTCCCTTCCTCTGCTAGCTCGGGTTCTGAAGAAGATTGATTGATTGCTTTGGTCGGTAAGTTTTTTTCTGTTTTGTACGATTTGGTAGATGGTAGAGGTACTTGTTGATTTATGTACTATGTTATGATACACTTACCTGTTTTATTGTATAATTATGTGGATGTTGAGAATGTTGTGGATGTATGTATGGATAGAACATTTGGTGTTTTAGATATTATTATGTATTGTACATTAGTATGGGTGATGATTATGTATTTTGACTTAATTTTATGTATTTTGTTTGTTTGGTTATTTGTGTATAGTTTGATTTTTGATATTTGGTTGGAATATTATATATTGGATTATGCAGTACTGGTGGAATAATGTTTGTATGAGAAATGTGGATGGAAGGCTGTATTGCAGTAGAAATATAAAAAAATTTCAGCAGATTTCCGACGGCTTTTGACGGCATTTAGGTTGCAGATTTTCGAAGGCTTCCGACGGTTTTCAGGTTAATTTTTCCAACGGATTCCGACAGTTGTCGGAAGCCGTCGGAAATACGAACGACGAGATGTGTCGGAAGCCATCGGAAACACTGCGCCCCGACGCCTTATTTTCCGACGGCTTCCGACGGCCGTCGACGGTTTTCTACGGTCGGAAAATGCCTTTCCCCTAAGTGAAATTTTGGCTTTCAGTAGTTTGCTAATAAACAATCTGATAACGATCTCTGTAGTGTTTGCTTGGTTTTCCATAGCGTACCTGTAAATTAAGAACAATATTATCAGAAAATGTGTAACTATTATAACAATCAAATTGCACTTACTATTAAAAAAACAAGCTAAACTAAATTAAGCAAACTCCCTTAACTAAATTATTTATTAAAGGGGATTTTCACTTCAAGGGCTTCTTTGTGCATGGTAATAAGTTTTAATGACACTAGTTCTGAAAAATTAGTTTTAAGGACATTTTATAGGAAAAAGATAAAACAATTTATCATTTTCAGTTATACAGAAATAATGATAAAAGGATTTATCATTTTTCTGTATAACTTAAAAAGATAAATGAATTTATTTATAAATTGTCCTTAAAACTAATTATTCAAAAATGATGTCCTTAAAACTTATTACCCTGCAAATAGAAACCGTTCAACCTAATTTCCACTTTATTAGATTTAAACAGCCCAACCAAAGTATTGAATTATAATACTTAATCAAACCGCAACTCATTTCAAATTTTCAGCCCAGTCCACAATCTCCCTTTCCTCTTTCATAATTCACGTTTCCATTCCCAGTCCTAAATCTCGATTTCCAGTTCTCCATTTCCAGTTCTCGATTTAATACGAAAACGTGATTTTCAGTTCTCGATTAAAAAAAAACACGAAAGCGTCTGAAGAAGAATCGCGACGTCGAATTCAGATAAGGAAGAAGAAGTTACCGTGAGTATGTAATTGAAGCGCGAGCAGAAATTTATTTTTCTTCGATGCTGTGAGTATGTAATTGAAGCACTGTATTTTATAGGCTTTCAACTTGAATTAATCATTCGCTTTTCCCTGTTGATTCACGCTTGGGTGAATAAAGTTTCTGATTTGATATGTTATTCGATTTCTTTTGATTTTTGGTTGCTTTCGGTCTTCATACCACTGTTTCTTCACATGCGCACTGATGGTTTTAATTTTTCTAAGCAAAAATGATTCGATTCTTTTTTTTTTTTGCCGTAGATCTTCGGATCGTGCACGGTAGCGGTCCGGTACCCCGAAACCTCAATCCTTGACATACACACACAGAGTAGCCATCAAGACAAAATTTGACACAATAAACATTAGCCATTAGATTTCTTTCTTTACATGGTAGGTGGAAACTAGAGGCAGATTTAATGGTTGGGACCACTTGTGTTAGATTTTGTGTCATCAATTTTTATCCAAAATTAAATAGAATTTACCATTTATATAACTGATAAGAATGCATGCTTGTGTGCGCTATGACTTCATATTTATGTGTACAAGAACATTTGATTAGATGGTTTATTTATTTACTTATTTTGTTGTTGTTGTTGTTGTTGTTGAAACCATAGTCATCGCTAATCAGTTTGCAGTTAGCACAGTTGGCACAATGAGGTCATTAGAAGTTTTGTTTACTCAATTGGACCATAGGATACAAATAATGTTTTACATTTTCGTATATACCAATCAGAAGTTATTTATTGTATTCAACTATATCAAGAAAGATGCAAGGAGACTGTATTAAATTAGTTTCTTAAAATATAGGAGAGTAGTTAGTAAGTATATTTCATTTTACTCGGGCATTAGATACTAGGAGGTCATCCTTTTACATTGTTTTTATTTGTGCAGCGACAGTGACTTCCATCAAATTTGCCTTCATAATATTTCCGGGTGCCAACTTGCGGACGGTGCTTGGTGCATTTTGAGTTGCAACATTGGCTTTTTGCCCAATAATGGCACACTTTGGTTGGTACTCAAACGTGGCCTACAATCGTGCCAACAATTATTATCACTACTTTGTTGAAAATAACCTATTTCTAAAGTTATTTTATATGTGAACCCCTTTTGTTTTCATTCAGTCTGCGATTAATGTTATTATGTGCTATATATCATATATAGTACTGAGATTTAGATTATCCAGTCATGCCAGAATAGTTTATTTAGAAAACCTGCCTAATTTGATTAAAAAATACCTGTAAGCATAAAAAGAATGGAAAACGTCTGAAAGCAAAACCAACACAAGAGCTTTTGTGTTGAGGGCTATTTGTCTTTTCCTTTGATCATATTTCCTAAATTTATACATTTCATTTAGTTCAAAACCAACATGAAATGGCTATTTGCGAAGACTTTTCTTTTCTTTTCTTTTTTTTCCCTTTTTGCAAATATGATCCAGGGAGGGTCTAAACATCCTTTAATATTTGTGTGGTGTTAGATTGTGGAGTTGTTCTTACAGGAGAAGTTGAGTATGATGTAATTTGGATATTAAAAAAACAGCTATAAATCCATAACAAATAAATTTATGCAAGTGCTTGAACATCATTTTTTACCCTTACTAAATTCTATGTTAAAATATAGTGTGTATGTGTGTGTATAGGTTAAAAAAAATTGGATTAAAGATTCGTTTCTACCGTTGCATCATAAGTTTATTGCTTTACAAAGATATTCTTGACTTGAACGTAAAAAAAGAGCAAAAAACCCATAATATTTTGGTTTTTCTTTAAAATATTTATGTTTAACGGCTAAACCGTCAAAACAAATGGTTGGATTGGTGGTAAGAGTTGGAGTTGTCATTTAGATTCTTGTTATGGATGAAATCAAGCTTAATGTTTACAGTATTGAAACTTCGAAGTTTTTTTTATTTTATTTTATATAACAATATTACTAATCAAATTCAATGTAGTTTTACTGTTTGAGATTAATTTTTTCAGTCAATAAGAGGAACAATATGATAAAAGAATATTTCATGTCAAAACTTGAAAATGAAAGTTAATTCGAGTTTTGTCTTCCTCGGAAATCTTTTGCTGAAGCAACCGACTCTTTTCTACTACCTCGTACTTACCATCTGTGCAATTGAATATTTACTAAAAGATTTAAGATATGGTTATCATTTAAGTCTTCTACAAAAATGATAGTTTCAATAAAACCTAATTTCTTCAATAACTTGATCCAAACTATTTAATAATAACTGGACATGGCCTTTGTAGTTTGATCTCTAGATCATTTTATGAGTAGCGTATTATGTTTCTAATTAACCCAGTGGTTAAAATAGAGAATAAAACATGTAAATAATAGACGAACTCAACTTTCAAAGCTAATATGTTATGTGGAAGATATCAACACCATGGCTTCTTTATAATGATTGAACATAGCGAGTCTACATCCTGATCAAACTCCACAACAATGATCAAATTGATGTGAAATCATTTGGAGATCTTTGCTAGTAATTATATATACATATACATCTGATTAAGTTGACTGAAAATAGGAAAAATCAAATCTCCATTTCAGTTTTCTATTATATTATTTATCCCCTCTGGAATTTCAAAAAGAAATTTGATTTAGGGTTTTTGAGTTTGTATGTATTCTATATGCAACATCTTGGCATATTTGCACCAAGTTCAAGGCACTGCACCAACCTATCGGTCTCATCCAATGTTCGAGAATTCGGTCTCAGTTTTGGTCAAATTTCGGAAGTTTCGGTTTAATCCGTTTCCGATTTTTGTATTTTTAATGGAAAAGTAACAATAAAGGTTGTAAATGAAATACAAAATATTGTCTATAAAGAGATGGTAATACAAAATACAACACTATTACGTAGATGAATGTAAATAATATACTAAGCAAAGTTTAAAAAATAAATTAAAATCATCCCAAATCCATTTAAAAAATGGATAAATCTAAATAATTATCGTCCACCCATTCATTTAGACATAGATAACATGTCTTAAAAAAAGTCCAAACCCATTAAAATTCGGCTCACCATTCATTTTAAATTCAACTTCAACTCTAACCCTAAACTTGCAACTACCCTTCTCTGTCGACTCACTACAATCGAAGAAAAAACAAAAAAGAAAAAGAAAAAAACGCATTCACGAAAGTCAATGACGAGAACCAAGACGACGAACCAATTCCAATTTTTGGCTAGATTCGACCTTTTGCTAGAAGACGACAAAGAACGAAGAGACCGAATTTTGCTTTTTTTTTTCTTTTTTTCTTTTTCGGATTCGATTCTTCTTTCTATTTTTGTGTCGTTTACCCTTCCTTTGAATCTTTTCCCTTCCTACAACAATTTCGATATCTTTTTTGACCTAAACCCATCTAGCATCCGGCTAGATCCGAATCGAGATGGCTGACATCACGTGGTTTCGGCCGGAACCTGATACCATGACTCTCATCGAACCCATTGTTATACATATATACATTCTTTAATAATAGCAGTAATATCTTTGGTGTCACATTTTTTTAGTGTTGGCGTGAACTAGCAAAAATGCCCATAATACCAAATTTTAATATCACCTGAAAATATGATTTAATAATTAAATCTCTTTTACAAATTTAAAATGTCCGTCTACAAATGTTATTTAATCATAATATCACTAGAAATAGGATCTAACAAATAAAATTCTTTTACAAACTTAATACATCCATCTACAAATTCCATCAAATTTTAATATCACTTAAAAATAGGATATAACAAATAAATTATTAATTAATAACATAAATAAAAGTGCAAACTTAAAAAAAATAGACGTTGCAATTTAGAAATAAATTTTAAACTAACAAAAATGATTTCAACGTAAAAATATGGTTAAATATCTTTTTATAAGTCTTCATATTACTTAAAAATAGGATCTACCAAATAAACTATTTTACAAATTTATTTTTTATAAATTAATAATATAAATAAAATTTTAAACTAAAAAAAATTTAGATATTGCAACTTGGAAATAAAAATTCAAATTAACTACGTGTGATTCAATACAAACGTATAACTAAATATTTGTGGAAAACATTTTCTTTTTAAACGTATTAAATAAATACAATTTGTACAAAAACAATTCAGATGCCGTCATCACACGCGAAGCTCGTGCCGTAGTGCTCGTATACATGTATGTATGTTTTCTTTTAAATAATTTGCAACTCAAACTGTTGACTAAAATGTATAACTACTTAAAAGTTATCATCACCACCTTATAGAGTCTCTTTAACGAGCAAGACTTGACGTGCTTCTATTAAAAGCACTCATGCATTTGAGCTTTCAAAAAGACAGAAAATTAATCTGAGCGATCATTTGTTTGTAAATTGTAGATGTTCCACTAAGCAGATCTACTTGAAAGTCAAACAAAAAATATTCGCTTAGAGATAAAGCGTAAAATCAATTTTTCTTCTAAAATCAAACTAATTGTTTTAAACAAATCAGATAAATACAGAGCAGTGGTGCTTGGTGGGACCTTCGATCGCCTTCACGATGGTCACCGTCGCCTTCTTAAGGTTTTGCTTTTTTTTGGTTACAAAAACAAACCTTGGTTTTCTTAATTTTTCATGATTTTAAATTTTGTTTGTTGCTAATTTAGGCTTCAGCAGAGTTGGCTCAAGAGAGAATTGTTGTTGGGGTTACTGATGGACCGATGTTAATAAAAAAAGATGTATTCCTTTCATACATAAGTTCTAGATTTTTCTTGAATCTGAACACATTAAGCTTTTTAGTGTCTTGTTTTTGTGTTAATCAAAGTGATGTGTTGGTTTGAAATATTGTAGTATGCTGAGCTGATTGAACCCACTGAGACAAGAATGAAGGCAGTTGAAGATTACATTCAGGTACAAAAAGTGACTTTTAGTGGTTGTTTTTTCTACTGGCGTTTGATAATTGTTGTTATTGATGAATTTTGACGTTATTATCCTGAATAGATGATGGATTAACATAAAAGATGTATGTGGATAAACAAAAGTTAACATATTCAATATCGTGTTGACGCTTTCTTGGGTTGAAATAATACAAGGGAACTTGACCATTGTGTTGGTTGAGAGATTTAATTTAGGTGAATGGTTTATTCATCTTGAGTTTCTGGTTCAACTTTTAGCTTGATAAGACATTACCTTGTTACATTTGCAGAGACTATATTAACAGACCAACTCTGAGCTAATACATTTTTCAGACACCCAAACAACTAAGCTTTGGTAGAAAACATTGTAACTTTGAAGAAGTATGCACTGAACCCAAGTGCATACGATACGTAAATCAGCGTTTTATACGTTCACTGCCATTATTGGAGATAGAATGCTTGATTTTTGGTCACCCCAACACATACCACAAACCAATTGGGCAATCAACCTGTGGGGTTAGCTAATAACATTATCTTATGGATAAAATATTCATATAAGCTGATCGTAAAAAGATTGAAAAAACTAGTTATTTTTTGCCCTATGTTACAAAAATGAACTAGCGTGCACCCAATTGATGCAAGGGTTTGTACAAATTGAATGGCATATATATGATTTGATCAGTTCATGTTTATTAACTTGAGCTAATATGAGACATAATTCATAAAAGTAAACTAGAGGGAACTACAATTGCGGCAGTTCATTTTTTTAATTTTGAACTCTAGTGCAAGGCAGATCATTTAAAAACAATAATCTGGTGCAAATCTTATTTGCATGGGAAGCTGACATCTCCAAATTCCATCTATATTGGCAGTTATTGTGAAATAGCCTACTCAATGATTACTTTGAATTTGAGAATAGCTTATATGTTAAACCAGTCCTTTTTTGAACATCAAGTTTTTTAATTTGATATAAATCCAACATCCAACATGGGAAATTAATGAATGTGTTGGATTAGATGCAAAATTATTCTGAGTACATATATACCTTTTGTTTGCAAAAATGATGATAATGAATTTCGAATAATAGATAGTAAGCCGTAGAATACAATTTTTGATTTCTTTCCACTTTTCCTTTAGTAAAAACCAAGCTCTTCATAACCTTCAAATCACTGCATTATTTATAAATTTAACTGTGTTCCGGATAATACAAGAAATACTCCATAGTTATTCAGCTGTTATGTGGTGGTTGTATGGCGAACACCTTAGGTAACAATATCTGGAGATTTCTTTACTAGTTTCTCAATGTAATTTTATGATTTAGATGGGTTTATTTGTAGGTATAAAAAATGTAGACTTGAAGGTGGAATTTTTTCTGCTACAAGTGTAGCTGCAAAAAAAATTCTCTACACCATATTCTCCTAGGAGGATTAAGGTATGCTTGCGAAGCTAAGAGAACATACTTATTAAATAATCCAGTTCTGATACAGACATGAGAGTTACTGGTTTGATACTTCAGGTTTTGGGACAAAGCGATTTCATAATTTAATGTGCTTTATAGTAATTAGTTTTTTCACAGTGTTTGCATTCTATTTGTTTTGTCATGCTTATCAGTGTTTATGATATCTGTACATAACACTAGTTCTTTACACATAAAATCTACTGAAACTTAAAATGGGTTTACAGTCCATTAAACCAGGTTTAATTGTACGAGTCGAGCCTATAACAGATCCTTTTGGTCCATCAATCATCGATGACAAACTGGATGCTATCATCGTAAGGTACATCCAAACAATGATATTTTGGAATCTTTTGTCGAATTTTTTATGTGCCATAGCAGTTGCACTGGTAGTAAATACGAAATTAACGTTTGTAGCAAAGAAACTTTGTCTGGTGGTCATGCAGTAAACAAAAAAAGAGCAGAGAAAGGTCTTTCACTACTTCAGGTTCGTTACTTCATCTAACTGGATAATAATGAAAGAATTTAAAAGTTAATTGAGCAACTGTAGGATGTTATCTTCTTAAAGATGGTATGGATTGTATTATTAAGTTTAACTTCATTTAAATCCCTATATTTTATTTTATGTACAGATAGAAGTTGTAGATCTTTTACCTGAAGAAGGAAGCGGGGAAAAGATAAGCTCGACCACATTAAGGAGGCTTGAATTTGAGAAGAGATATAAGGAGCAACCGGAAGCAATAGACATAGAGTCTGCAAATGGAATGCAACCAAATATTTAAAATATATATCGAGTTATTTCAAATATCACGCTAATTCCATATTATTATGTAGTCGTCTTCCGCAAAAAAATATAAAATAAAATTAATACACACACACGCTATTTAAAGTGTTAATTGTAGTTTTTACCGATAATTGCATTTTATTATTATGCCAGTTAGGTTTGAATAAAGTGTAACAAGGATTTTATACTGGTTTATGATATTGAACCATGTACTTGAATTGGGTGAGACCAATTTCCGTATTTATAAAACACAATGGCGATGGCAGTTGATGGAGCAAAATGGCAAAAGGTGGTCTAAAATTGATGAACAGCAACAAAAATAATTCTAACATGACTCAATGAAACCAGTTCTTATTAATATTTGATAGTGTTGGTTTTGATTCTAACCACGGTAGTCGTGACTCATAACAACATACTACCCAGAATGTGCCTTTTAAAGGGAAAAGTAGTTGGAATTGATCATAGTTGTATCACTGATTATTTCCACGACCATGAATGCTGAGAAAGAGATCACGAATCATTGAAAATTAATTAAGTTACCATGCAAAATTTTCAATGTACGAAAGTATTTGATGAAGTTATTCGTCAGTGTCGGAACAGCAGTGATGTAAAGACCTCTAACCACAAAGTGTGAACCAAAGGGGTTTTATCTGGAGCAATTTTAAGAAAATAGAAGTTAAAATGTAGAAGTCAAGATATATAGACTTATAGTGCTTCAATTTCTGTGAACCCACACCTACTGTATTGTTTGATTGCTTTTTTATTATACAACTACTGCAAATCTTGCACAATCTCAATCCTAAGAGTTTAAATACAAAAAATATCCATCGTTTCTCCAATGCGAGATAAATATTCACGGGAGAAATAATGTTGGTGTCATTGAGTTGGCGTGGTCGGCTTAGATTTGCACTAGGAGCCGTTGAGGTTTATGAATGGCCGTGAGGTGATTAACTTAACATAAGGAATAATGAATGAGATTAATTAGATTTAATTGAGGAGTTGATCATGTTAATGGGTTGCAATTAGTGTGATAATGTAAAGATCCGGATTTTCAGTCGGTTGGTTTTGAATAATTAATTTATTTTAAATGTTGAATTTTAAAATGCAAATGGAATTTTAATATGAAATTTATCGATCAAACAAGTGATATAAATTTAAATTTCAAATATAACGATTCATCGAAATACGAAAAGTGAATATTAGGCTCAGGTCTCTAATAAATTTCAAAACACACAAAAATCACAGTAAAAAAAAAAATGTAAATTAGGCCGCTAGAGTTAAGTTACTAAGTAATTGTATATAGTTATGCAATTACTCATTGAATAATTGTAGACATTTACACAATTATATCCAAAAGTTGCATAAATTTATGCATTTTATTTTGTGAATAATTGCAGAAATTTTCGTAATATTTTTGGTGAATAATTGCGAAATTTTCTGTAACTTCTTAAAGAAATTGCGGAAATTTCTGCAATTTTGGTGAATAATTGCGGAAATTTCCGCAATTTTTCAGTGAATAATTGTGGAAATATCTGCAACTTTTTGATATAATTGCATAAATATCTGCAATTATTCACTAAATAATTGCATAAGTGTATGTCATTATTTGATAACTTAATTCTGGAGACCTATTTACAAACTTTTTGTACCGGAGTTTTTGTGTATTTTGAATCTTATTAGGGACCTGTGCCAAACTGTCCCATACAGAAATGATAAATAATTGAATTTGAGTTGAATTTAAATCTAAACGATTTTTAATGTTGATATAAATTTTATTTGAATTAGAATTAAGTCAATAAGTTTTTAAAACTGAAATTTCAAGTGATTTAATCAATTTTTGAAATCGTTGATTTTATCAACGTGTTAAAACGGCTTTTCGGGACACAGTCTCGAAATTCAACGAAAGCAGTTCAATTGGATTATTATCGGATTTGAAAATTCTTAGCGTTTGGATTCACCATTTGGTCGTACGATCTGAAAACATCTAGAAATAATTTAATCGAATTTAATTTAGATAGTCAATTTCGATCGAATTAGATCTCGAAACTTATTCCATTGTGTTCGGAATAGGTGTATAACATTAGAATCGTCGGGCCGCACTTCTCGATCGGGGTCTGTAATAAAATATCTAGATATTTTGAAAATTTAAAATAATATGTTTCAATCACAGTCCCATTTCCCTCAGTCATCTGACCTACCCTATTAGCCATCCTAATATGTACGTATAGCTGCCTCCTTATTGTTTAAAATCGTGATTATCACTTTCATTTTCTTTCAGTAGCAAACCAGCGAAATGAAAAAAGAGGGATTCACGAAATCATTCGTTTACATAAAAAACAAAATACGTGATAAATCGAGTGGCCGCAACCCGAGGGAGAGCGCGAGGGGGGAAGGGTGCTACGCATTGGTCGTCTTAGGGTAGATTTGGAGCAAACGGCGGTGTCGTTGTTGATGGCGACTCAGTGGCAAAAGGCGGCGGCATCAAAGGCGCGCAGCTGTGTGTGTGGGGGGAGGGGGGGACAGTCGCGGTCGATTGTTCGAGGGGGAAGAGCACGACAATGTGAGTTTGGATGGAGGTCCGGACTTCTGGCATAAGGCGTAGGGGAGTCGGGCGCGTGCTTGAGTGGTAAGGCGATGGCTGGATATTGGCCGGAGCAGCGTCAATGAAGCGAAGTCTGGTGGTCTCGAGCCTAGAAACTTGCGTGAGTAGATGATGTAACGATCTCGAATTTTGAATCAAATTTAAATTAATAATTAATGTAAATTTTGGAATAAATTTTGAAGTTATTTAAAATTTACCTTAAAAATTTGAATTTGAAGATTGTATTTGTATTTAATAAATAAATGACTTACAAAATGTTGATATATAAAAACTTTAAAACAAAATATGCAAAGTAAAACAAGAAAGTAACTATTTAAAAAAAAAAACAACACTTACATATAAAATAAAGTGAACAGCATAAGCTGTAAACAAGCATGAACACGACATGCTATAAATACAAAGCAACATGCTTTCATTAAATGCTTACTCTTCAGCCACCCTTGAAGGAAGGAGGAAAGCATGGGTTGTACAAGCCTGTATAAAAATAATTATACAATATAATGATACTCTGTACTTTACTTGAGCCTGCATGTCCTCTCTATATACATGAGATTTGTCTTAGTTTATACGTTCAACAATCAGAACCAAGATCAGAAAACAAAGAGAAAAGCAACTAGATCAATTCAAACAACAAGATCAACAACAAATAGGATTTAAAAGGGAATCATCTGCATTTTTCAAACAATAAGTGTTATCTGTTCTTCTCCACTTCACATTCCAAGTGAGTAACTTTGCATTTTAAAACATAAATGTTAACTATCAGTTGCATGTGGATAACTAGAAGTAAGTATGCTTTAAATGCTTAGTTTGTGATGATTCCTCTGTGTGTATATGTAAATACATAAGGGCTGCTATGAATCTGTTTTGCCTGTGTTTGTCTTAAACTAAGATTTTGATAAGAAGTCTTTACCATTTGATTTGATCTCAGTTAGGATTTGAGTTATAAACAAAAGTTGATTGTTTGATTATGAACTTAATTTTAAAAATCAATTTAAACTAAAATAACTTGCACATATCTCTGTAAACCAAAACAACTGTGCAAGTGTACATATATAAGTGAAAATTCAAACTTAGTAATTCATTTATTCAGTGATATAGATCAAATCAGTAAACTAAAATATGATTTTTAACGCCAAAAACAGGATTTTTAGAATCAAAATGAAGGTGTGGTTTGGGTTTGAATGGAAATGGGAATATTTTGGGTTTCTAGTGATCACGTAGATCGGAGATATCGGGGTTGTTTGAGGAGATAGAGGAGGTTACAGGAATGCCTGGAAAAATAGTTGGAGGTGGCGAAAATAACGGCGACGACGGCGGCGTGGGATTTTATTTTGTAAACCTAGTTTTAACCACATAAGAAACTTGTGCAGCGCTGTCTCGTGAAAGCACCGAGTGTCTCGGGGTTCTGGGGATGGTAGGGGGTCGAGTTGACGCGTCGATGGCCGAAGTTGTAGGCTGGCCAGTGGTCGGGGGTCAGAGAACCAAGCGTTGACAGGTTCGAAGGGGTATTTGCACGTGCGTTTCCAGGTTTTGTTCCTGGTACCTGTATCGAGCTTGAATGCTCGATTTTGGTTAGATGATTTGATCATCAATTTGATGATCGAAATGGGTCTGAGGAAAGATAGCCGATGTGGGAGGATGGTCAACGTTGGCCGAAGGTGGCTCGGGTGGAGGTGCAAGTGCACATGTGCACTTGTATATCAGGGAAAGCTAGTTGTTTTGGGAAGAAGTCGTGTGTTGTAGGGGAGTTTCTCGTGGAAGTGTCGTATAGGACTCGAAGTAAACTACAGGGAAAACTTGGGTCGAATTCTTGTTCCAGTTTTTACCTGGAAACATGTTTTGTTTTCAAAAAGTTTAAGTCCTGAATTCATTTTTTTTAAAGCAAGTTTAAACTAAGATTAAATTGTGAGTTAGATTTTAAACAAAGTTTAAATCTAGTATGAAGTATAATTTCAAAATAACTTTGAATCTTAAAGTTTTAAAATGGAATTTGGATTTTAAATTAAAAGTTTCAAATCAAGATTTTAAAACAAATATTTAACTTGATTTGGATAAAATTCTTTTATAAAGGTTTTCTTAATTCTAAATGGGAAGTTAAAGGATTTGTTTTTAACTTGAATTTTCAAGTTAAAAATATTAAATGTATTTTGGAAGCTTAATTTCTAAATAAAAGACTAAGTAGTTTAGTTTAAAAGTTTCTCTTATATAGGTAATAAATGTTATTTACATTTTTTTTTGGATTATAAATTGAACTTTAAATCGGATTAAGGTTTAAAAGAATAATCATTTTGAATCTTAAATTCAAAATGTAATTTAAATTTGAATTCAAAGGTGAAATGTTTTACACTTTAATATAAATGAAGTCATTAACAAAGAAATGAATTACCTTAAGTATTAATTAAGGATAATTTATTAAATTTATTAAATTAATGATTTAGATTTATTTATAATTAGAGATTAATTTAAAAAGAAATTAAGAAAGTTATTAGTTAATAAAGATACTTAACTAAGGATTATTAAGTATTAATTAAGGTGATTAATTTTAAATAATTAATTAGAGTAATTAATTTAGATAATCAATTATAAATTGTTTTAAATGAATTACTTAATAAGAGTAATTAAGGATTAATCACTTATTGTAATTAATTTTGGATATTTTAATTTATTAAAGTTAATTAATTACGTAATTGGGTTAAAAGGTTGATTTAATTAATATGATTAATTAAGAGTAATTTAATTTATTAAAGTGTTTGATAAATAAATTTATATCAAATGATTTGTAATTAATAAATCATTATTAGATAATTAATTCATAAGTAATAAATTTACTTGGAAATAAATTGAATTGATTAGGATTAAACGCTTAATTAATCCTACTTATAAATGACTATTGAATACTTGACCTTACTTATGAATGATTGTATTGTATGAGATGCCTTGAATTGATGGTCCTATCCGATCTGTGATATTTTATTCTGTAAATTGTGGTATGTATAATTTATTCATTTATTGATGATACATCTGTATATTATCTGTGAATCTATGAATGAAGATAAGCGTTATAGTTTATATCGCTTATCAACTATATTTCTATGTTTTAATCTATGATGATTGAAATGATGTTGCACTAGTGTGTTAAACCCCTGGACCACACTTACACACACACCAATATGGATTTCACGAGGAAATCGATTAAGTCACAGATTTTTGAAATAGTTTTAAATTTGAATATTTGAATTCAAATGTTTTGGAAATGGATTGGGTTTAAAGTGAAAAGCTTTTGAAATGGAATTTCAAAGATGAAATTTATTTTGAATAACTTGATTGAGTTTTGAAATTTAAATATTTTGATTTAAATTTGAATTCAATATTTGAAATTGAATTCTATATTCAGTATTTATGATATTAAATGGTATACCGGTTTATATGGGTTTTAAACCATTTTAAGGTGTTGTTTTTTTGGGAATTTGAATTAACCCAAAGATTTTAACCTGTATAAATGAGATTGAATTTCTTCGAAACGAAAACTACTTGTTTTCAAATAATAATAGCTTTCATTTTAAAGAAAGGATCTCCAAATTATATTGAAAAGGTTTCAGGTTTGAAATAGAATTGAAATGTTTTGAAAGCTATGAAATGAGTCTTTAATTCAAAGACCGAATGAGTTAATCCAACTTGAATTGAAATTGTATTTGAAAGGCTATGAATGAATCTTTGGAAATGATTTTGAAAGCTATAAGTTGAATCTTTGATTTGAAGATTCAACAAGTTAATCGAATTTTGAAAGCTATGAGTTAAAACTTTGATTTAAAGATTTAATGAGTTAATCCAATTGGAATGGAAATTGTTTTAAAGTCTATAAATTGATCTTTGTGAAATAAATCTTTTTTGTAATATAAAGATTTGAAATGGTAATTGGTTTAAACCATTTAAAGAAAAGTTTTAAGTTTTAAGTTGTGACTTAATTGAAATCCCAATATCCATATATTTTTTAAATACTGCGCTCACTATTCGGTTTAGCCGGGAGAGGACCTTTGTGTCATATATCCCATTCTGAATATGTGATATGTCGTTATGGATAGCATTTGAAGACCGGTGTTGAAGACCGGATATTTTTGAAAGCGAAAGGACAACTCATCGAATGTCTTTGCATCGACTGGTCCCCGGTATAGAGACTCTATATGTGATGGGAAGTCCGAACGTGATTAGTGAATATCCGAATTGCAAGGACTTCTTTGTAAGTGCCTTCGGTTCTGTTCGAGCCCGGAACAGACTTGTATGGATAGTATGTCTGACATTACAAATTGAGATATAAAGCTGATTTCTTTCAAATATATTTCTGTTGGTGGCGGAGAATTTATTCTCTTAGCTTAACATCCTTCTCTGAGACGTACGAGCTCAGAGGTTATGTAGTTGAAGATCATTAGCAATATATTCCCAATTTGGTAATGTGACATGCTGAGTGTTGCTGTGAAATGATCATTGTTTGATCATTTGTGATAGAATCATTTGTTTGATTGTTTATCTTTGTGATCATTTCTATGATCATTTGTTGACCCAAAGCACAACTTTTGTATAAAGCGTGGCTTTGTGGACGAGACTTCGTCGAGCCTCACACCCCGGAATGGTCAAAACAGGAAAGATGCAGTAAGGTTATGAGGGGTAGCTTCCTTTAGGGTATGTGCATTTCCTTCTGGAAAAGGGTGGTATCATGGTATGGAGCCCAGATACTTACTCATGTTGAAACACTTTATTTATAATTGTGTGATGTTGGTTAGAGAGCTCTCGGATAAAGGTCCCAAAGGACCGGGAGATGGCATACTTGTGTCAGTAGTTACCCAGTTAGGGGTAACCCGGCCTTGTGTTGGCAGAGACCCGGTTTGGTTCTCGGGGACGTCCTTCCAGAGGCGTTCTCATGTGGCAATGGGAAGTTCCTTGGCCTGACCATTTATTGGAAATCCAAAGAAACAATACGAGCCTTGTACGGTATTAGTTGTAGAACCTTCCATCTAATATGGTAGCTATAGCGGGCATAATATAATGGTACCTATGCTGGCTAGGATTTATATTCTACTTTCGAAATGTTTCCTACACTATGCACTAATAATAATAATCAAATGATTTGATTTTGCGTAGTAAGCATCTTTGACTAACATAAGAAGAAATCTCCTCCAAGTCTGCGTTTGCATTGTGTGTGTGGTGGGAGGTCTTATGGTAGTTACATTTTCAAAAAAAAAAAAGCATTGCGAATTGACTTTAAAATCTTTTGTTGATTGTTTTAAAAGATAAACTGTTTTTGTTGCTCACACCAGTCCCACGACTGATCCGGAGTTTATTGTTTCTTTCTTAAACTCTGGGTGCTCATTATTTTCTATACGAGCAGTCTAGAGTTTGGGTTTTTCAGATAGTTTGGTTCAGTGAATTATCTGGAGCTAGTTCGTCTGTGGATGTGGACGAGACTTGCTTGTCTTTGCGTATCATGATGTTGGATCGAGCTGCTGCTGCTGGAGTTCTCTTTTAAAGACTATCTTAGAGTTATATTGTTCCGCTGCTAGATGTTATCTATTTTTCTTTTCCGCTGCTATTTTATTGTATCATATCTCTGATGTATATTGATATTTATTGGATCATCTGTTGTATCAGATATTGTATCAAAGCTGTATATCAATGTATTATTCTTTTATTCCGTTGTGTTGTTTACTTAATGTTGTTATAAGCTCCGACGAATCGGATTTTAACGGTCGAATCTATGGCATTCGAATACGATTTGAAGTATGGATGTCGATTTTCGAGCGGGAAAAATCCGAGTTGTTACATTGAGGATTAAGGTAAAGTTAGTTTTAATTTTATGGTTATGTTAATTAAAATTTTAATTTAATTAAGGTTAATTAGTTGTTAATGGTTTTAATTAATTTAAATAATTTTATTTATATAAATTTGATTGCTTATAAAATTTGTATAACTTTTATACGAGGTTTAAAATTAACGTATCAAGCCACATTGAGCTCGCGACACCAATACTACACGATGAGATAAATTTGGGATTTGAACGATTAACAAATTCGAACAATCAAGGTGTGCAAAATCTCACTCATTTGGATTACTACTGTTAATTTTAAAATGTTAAAATCATTTATTAATTGATTGGATGAATTGATGATCATTATTATCAGTTGAATGTTATATATATAGTAGTATATATTAGTAGTTGGATATTTCTCGTCTGTTTGAGCGGATGAGACCTTATGCACCCCGCATAATAGCGGATGACCCTATATTACCGCGATATCCCACCTCGAAGCGGGATTGGTATTTTATGTTGTTTAATATGTATGGTTGCAGGGGAACAGGTGGAGGAATCCAGTTAGAATCCAACTGGATTCCTCAAAATGTTGATTTTTATTTTCATATATAATGATATATGATGTATGAAATAATCTGTTATAGATTATTGTATGATTTGAATATTTTGATTCTATAGTAGCACTGGCCTAAATTTTGGTATTTTAAATACCATAAATATTATTTTTAAAAGTTGAAGGAATTAAAGGGAATTTTGGATATAAGAATATCTATATTGGAATTTAGATTATTTTAAAGGAAACTGAGTTGTAAAAATATATATATGATTTCGGTTATACTTGCTATTCATAAATTGTTTTAAATAGAGATTTTTAAAATAAATTATATAAATGAATTTGTAAACGATATTCTAAATTTTTTTATGAATAAGGAGTTAAATCGATATTTAAAATAGATTTGTAAAATAAATGGAATTTATAAGGAAATGGATTTATAAAATAGAATTTTATAATAAAATTATTTTTATAAACAAGTAAAATCCAAATGAGTTTCTAAATTTAAACGATGTTTATAAATAAAGGAGAATGATATCAGTTGACAAACTGAGAATATAAACTTACAATGTGAATATCGAGTTGTGGAAATCATTTTTGAAAAAAAATAGTGGAATCTATTTTTGAATGTGGGAGTGATTATGAAATTAAGATGGAGCCGATGTGATATGAACCGAGAGGGATTTATAAATTGAAATTGGTAATATTGAATTTTAAAAAAAATAGATTTTGTCGAGATTATTAATATTTGCTTTAAAATGGGATTTTTTATTTATTAAACTAAATAGTTTAAATTAGATTAAAGTATTTCAAAAAAGTTAGTTATTCGCATATTTAATATTTATTGAAATAATTCTAATTTTTATAATCAGCTTTGTAAATCAATTAGTTTATTTAAAAATGAGTTGGAAATGGATTATCGATGTTTATTTAAAGTGTTTTGATATTTTAAATAATTATTTAAATATGTTTTAAAATGAATTATTATCTAAAAATGCTTATTACACACACACACACACACATATATATGTAAACACTCTTTTAGGAAAGGCTGTGGACAGACAGATTTAACTAAATTGACTATTTGTCAGTCGAGACTAGAATACGGTGGGTTTGAGAATGGAAAAACGATCAATCATGGATGGTTCGGTGTCGGTCATTCGGCCTGAGAGGCATGGTTCGGTCAGGATGGGGTCGTTCGGCCTGGAAGGCATGGATCGGTCGAGGAGTGGAGATCATGCAGGGTCGGTCTAGTTGGTGTCGCTTGGTCATGGTGTGAAAGTTAAGGTGGGTCGGCTAGATATGGTTCGGACTTGATGGAATCGGCCTTGGTGGTTCGTCATGTTCTGGTTCGGTCAAGATAGTTGGGTTGAGGTGGTTCGACATGATGGTGTGGACCGACATGGTCGAGTGGATCAGACAAAGAAAGGAAAGGCATGACGTTTGGTCATGATGTCCCGGTATTGGTGTATGGGTATGGCTCGGTCAAGGTAGGATGGCATAAATCAATCGGCACACATAGGTTTAGTCAAGGAAGATGATGCGAAGTGGCTCAGTATAGATGGGTTTGGCCTCAAGAGGTTAGAGCTTATGGATTGGTCATATGTGGCTCGGCCGTAGTGGATCAGTCGGCATAGCAAGAGGTTGTGATTAGAAAAATGAGTCGGCATTGCAGAGGACATCAGGTCGTCATTGAAGAGGACTTTAGGTCGGCATTGGAGAGGACTTTAGGTCGGCATTCACTCAAGGGTTGGGCATAGAATTATACACAGGTCGGCTAATGTGGGTCGGTGTTTTAAGGTAGGAGGTTCATCACTTGGTTGCTCCGAGTCCTAGCTTTGTTCGCTCCGAGTCATGGGAAGGCCTGCTATGAATCATGCTCTGGGGAGATCAGTTTGGCATATTATGAACCCAGGTTCGTTCATGATGTTTGAGGTTTGGACCGGTTAGGGTCTTGGTGGACCCGTTTCACTCAGGAAGCCCAGTAACTCAGGTTTTGCCTATAAATACAGCATGTGAGGCTCCAGAAAAGGGGATCTTCATTTTGTTTCCCTTCATCTTCTATATTAAGGCTTCCATATTAAGGCTTCTCTGCCATTGTTATTCCAAAAAACTCTGGATTATTACTGTAATTGATTCTAACATCAATGGAAAGGAAATTTATGGAGTGGACGTAGGCCGGAGTCATCCGAAGCACCATAAATCCTCTATTCTTACTGCTTTCTTTTTAATTTTTACTATTCTTCGTATTTATACTCTCTACATACATTCCATCTGTGATCTATGACTGTGATTTGGTTTTAGTGACCATTTTTGACGCTGACATTTTGATGCTTTCATTGAGAAAGCTAGCACTCAGGGATTCAGAAGCTTGGAGTTTGGATTTAAAGGCTTAGGAGCTTGAATTTTGGAGCCTATGACAAAGCAATCAACTAGGAGACAGAGGACAGAAAGAAGTCAGCATAAGGGGAGTTAGGAGGTTTCATCGGGAGCTAATCAGGCCTCGATTTTCATCACCAAAGGCGAGATGGAAACAATGCTGAAAAGACAAGAAGAGATGATGCAAAACCTACTTCGACAAGTTGGAGCACAAAGTCAAGGGAATGGACCAACCACGACTACTGGCAATGCAGAACAAGGAACCGAAGTTGTAGAAGTTTCTAAAGGTCAAAACCAGAACCAAACTGGAGAGATTGAAGGAAATCAGCAAAGGCCTAGGGGCAGACCTCTGGGATTGGACACTGGGAGAGCAGTGAATGAAGCTCAGCGAGCAGGGACCAACATGAACATAAATGGCCAACGCGAAGAGTACTTGTAGGATCGATTTCACCCTAGAGTGGGTGAATAGTGTGATAGTGTTAATTATAAAAATTATTGCGGAAGTGTATATTAATTTTAACACAGATCACAGCAGAATAAACACAGCACAGAGAATAATAAAATGCAGAACAGAACAACACAAAATTTACCCAGCTTCGGCAAAAACCTGCCTACGTGCTGCCCCCAAGGTTTCTACTAGAAATTAGAAAGTCCCTCGCTTACACACGTAAACTCGCTATACCCGCTATTGACTATCCTAACTCTACGCTCAAAACCCTGGCCACAACTCAACCACCGAGTTGCAAATTCCCAAACTACGACACGTAGTTTGTCCCCTAGTCACACGACTAGAAAATTAAACGGTTTAAAAAAGGAAAATACAAATTAGAAAACAATTTAAAAAATAAAACCCTATTTAAAAATAAAAGCCCTTTTATAAAATAGAAATCTCTTTAGAGGAATAAGGCCGGCCCCCTTTAGTAATTCAACCCGTCTCTTTTATTTGTTTCGTTCGTGAAAAATGGAGATGGCGGCCGTTCCTCTTTGAAGCTAAATTAGGGCTTTTCGTCCCTTCGATCCAAACTAGGGTTCTTGCAAATTGAAGCGCCGACCTTTGATACTGTTCGACTTCGATGCTCTTTGTTTTTCTCACCGCGACTGCTTCGTTGATCGAATTCCCTCTTCGGTATGTAATTATATGCTTTTGCTTTTACTGATTTTATGCTTGCTCGAATTCGATGGATTTGAAAGCCAATGATGAGTGGGTTTATATAGATTTCGAAATCCTATAATTGCGTTCGTCTGATGTTATTTGAATTTTTCAATTTCGTCATCTCGGCCACTTGATGATGCTTGAATGTTTGAGATTTATTCTGACTTTTTCATAATCGTATAAACTTGTGTTACTTGGTTGACACGGTTTAAAGTCATCGGCTTTGATTTTGACTTGTTCATATGCGTGTATATTTTCATCATGGTGTTGATTAATTTTGTCTTCGGCCATGTTTTGATTACGTGAATTTTGGTTTTGTGAATTTTCTTATACCTCTGCGACCTTGACTTGAGATTCTTCACTGCACTGCTTCATCATGTTGCATACACTCCATAATATTGTTGATACTTGGTTTACTGGTGCATGTTGCTGCTGTGTTTCCATATTGACGCCTCTGTTTGCTTTGACTTCACTGCATAGCATATTTGTGCATTTTAAAAATGTTGCATCGTACTCTGACCTTGTTGCCTCTGTTCATTTGCCGGTTAGCTTGCATCTGCTTGCTGTTGTTTGGATATTGTGGGATGCCATCTTCATGTACTCGATATTGTGGCATGTCGTCTTTGCTGTGTTCCCATTTGGGCTTGTAGTTGATTCTTTGAGTCTTTCTGAAATTTATTTGTGAATTCATGTGCTTGACATTTGAGTTGTTGTATGGTCAGTGGTGCACTTAGTCATTCGAGTCTTCCCTGTATCATTATCTGTTGCATCTTTGGTTTTGGGGCTACTGTGTTATCATCATGTTGGTTTGGTTGTTTGATTTTTACTGTCCACATGTCACTGGTCTTGATCAATGCTCGGCCATGTTGCATATTGGACATTGGTGTACTTGACTGTTGCTTGATTTTCTTGTTGAGACCTCTGCACTGTGCCTTGTACTTGTGGCACTGCTTGCAGTCATATTGTATTGCGTTTGTTCATGTTGCATCAACTTTTTTTGTACTGATGCACTTCTGTTTGCTGTAATATTGGCTTGTGACATTCATGTTGCAACTGGTTTACTGTCTTGTTTATATTAGACTAGTCGACACTTGATTCTTGAGTTTTGGCCATTTGCACCTGTGTTGAATCCAGTTTCACAGCTCAGGTTTGACCTTGTGCTGAAGTTGAAATTTTATTTATGTTGCACGTGAGTTGAACCCGGCTTTTCATTTGGGTTTGACCTGTGCTCACTTGTCCCTGTAGAATTATCAAGTGTATATATCGGTGTGCACGGCCTTGTAGCATATACAGTGATACACTGTGTATGTCACAAGCTGTTCGTGTATGATGAATTCAAATTTAAATGATGACGAACAACCCAAATAACTGAGGCAAATATTATTTTCAAAATTCACGTTTTATTTTATATTGCGAAAATATTTCTTTTTCAATTTTACTGCGTTAGTGAATATTTTTGCCGATTGCTCAGATGCTGGATTCAAACTGGAATGAAGTTAAAGATAAAAATACGAGTGTGAGTGATATGTAGTGAGGTTTTGAATGTAAATTGAATTGTAATTAGAACTTGTATTGTCATTGAATTTGTATAGTTATAGTGAGAGCTTGAAATTGTACTATCAAAATTGTAATAAATATTTGTTTGAATAAAATATTCGTTTGAATGCAAAATCTGTGTTATTTATTTTATTCAGCAAATATTTATTTAATCTGTGAAAAATAAATTGTATATTAACAAATACATTTAAGCGAATGTATATATGTTTATTGTCATCAAACAAAAATCTTCTGAGCGCATATTCAACAATCTCCCCCTTTTGATGAAAACAAACATATATTTAAGATTTTGAATGTATTAAATGTATTTGATCGTTCAATTTGCTCCCCCTATTTAAATGCTCCCTCTCTACACAGTACTCCCCCTACATATATGCATACAAATAAAAATATGCAAATGTGTCTAGATGCAAATAGAAAATTATTTGACCTTTGCTTGATTTTATTTGATAAAATCTTAACTTTTCTCTCCCCCTTTTGTTATCAGCAAAAGAATAATAGTGTTAGAGAAAATAGAGATAAAGTGATCGATATTAATTCAATATTAAAACTCAATTGAATATAAGTATTAAATTTCGATAAACAAATCAAACAAAAATCATAAGTATTTTGTTAGGCACATATTCCACTTTTAGAATGATGAGAATTATGTCATCATATAAAACCATACAGTTGTGTCTATTTGTGGTATATTTATATCAGGAATTTGAATATTTACTAACCATGCATAACCGTTAGGACTTTTAAATGAGATTAGTAGTATTCCAATTTTATTTAAAAAAAATGAATTCAAGTATCTTCTAACCACGCATAACCGTGAGGACTTTTAAATGGGATTAGAATCAACTTGTTTATTTTAAAAATCAACTTTTGATATGCGTTCCATACATGCATAACCGCAAGGACTTTTAAATGAGCATGGAAGCACATAACAAATTCCAAGTAATTCACCCATGCATAACCGTGAGGACTTTTAAATGAGAGTGAATACTTTGGTATTTATTTATTTATTTTTTATTTTTTTTTAAAAAATGTGAAAATGAAAAACGAACGATTCCTGTTTAAAGTACCACATATCGAAAAACTATATAGAATTTTGATGAGTGATGGTTGTTAGAAATATGATAGATATAGAGATGGTCATGGAATTTTTTTACCAACAAAAAGTTTTATAACTCTTGTTTAAATTTCTAAAGAAATTTATTAATTATACCGTCTCAAGTCATAATATTTGATCAATATTAACGCTCATCACTTTTTCAATCACTGTTTTTCTTTTCGATAAACATTAGGGAGTCAGATTAGTCAAAATAGTCATTTAAAATCAAACTCAAAAATAATTATGAAATTAATTTTTCAAAAATGACTAATCTGAAAATATGGTCAAAAATGATTTTCTCCAGGGGGTTTTAAAAGAAATTTTTCTGCTATTTAAAAACTATTTGAAATGAAGAATATGCAGATATTTTCTTTGAAAAATGATGCAGTTACTAAATGTCTCAACAAAAATCACGTTTCACTAGTAATTTTTCTATCAACTAGATTACCAGTGTAATCTGCATCTGAATTTCTCTTTTACTCAAAATTATCATCAATTGAATTTTATAGACCAAAACATGAAGTGTGCACCAAAAATTTCAAACTCAATTTTTACAGAAATTTATATGACATTCTTTTGAAGCCATGTAAATAATCAGAAAACTGTGAATATAGAGTCAGCCGTATTATAACCAATTGTATTATCCAACAGAACACTATTTTTAATCCAAACTGATATATATGAAGTAATTCAAAGAATCTAGAGATTTTTATAGTGTTTTTGGCATAAGTATATAATTGGCCAACTATTTTGAATAAGTCAGAATCATCATCTTTTCATCATCTCAATATTGGCTGATTTTAATTCAGAATACGGTGCAGATTATCACATTTAATATATCGTTTAAAACATACCATTACCTGTTTTACCTTTATGATATTTTTCGTTGTTGTCCGTTGTGATTCTGTCACCTTTATACTAGGCTAAGGAACTTAGTTTTGTCGCCCGTTGTGTTTTTGGAACAGCCAATAATCCAGAGAACACTATTGTTGTTCCTTAGCCCGCCACCACACCTACACGGGAAAAGATTTAAGTGACCTATTTGTTTTTATAGGTCCATGGTTGTTAGTGGCAGAAAATTTTGAAAAACAATTTTGTAAAGACCCAAAATTATTTATAATTGTTCCCTTCGGCACCCAAATTTGTTTAACTTTGAGAGATTTTATATTTGTGCCTTTAGGAACCCAAATCGATATAGTTTTCACATGTTTGGATCTACACCAACAATTATTGCGATTGTGTCCATATTTTCTACAAATTGTGCACATGGAATTAACTTGACTAATATTGCTTTCAATAATTTTCGAACAATTATATCCAAGTCCTTGTCTAACCGTATTAACGGTTTGCTTTCCTAATAGCATATTCAACGATTTTTCACTTTTTGAAAATTTATCTAAAGTCGTTGACAATTGTTGGACTTGTGATTTGAGAGATTCATTTTCGTTTAACAATTGTGTGCACTTTTTAATAGAATTCTCTCTCCTAGTATTTTCATTCTCCTTTAAAATCAGAATTTCATTTTCAAGTGATTTTATATTGATTTCTGATTTTTTAATTTCCTCTTCGAATGTTGGACACTTATCACACTTAGGGATTCTATGTTGATAGTCCTTAACTAATTGATCAAGTTGTTCATTACATTCTATCAAAGTATCCTTTTGAGATTCAAGTTTGGCGTATTTTTCCCTAAGTCGTTCAAAACAGCCATTTACTTCATGGAAATATATAAGCAACTCAGAATGGGTAAGTTTTGATACCTCACTTGGCTCATCATCGTCACTGTCAGTTGTATCACCTCGAAGACACAATTCTGCCTTTTCACTTTCACTGCCAGTGCTTTGATCATCCTCGTTTATTTCATCCCAAGTGACTGCAAAACTTTTCTTTTTCTGTTTCTTTCCATGGCTGAATTTAATTTGTGGACAATCGGGCTTGATATGACTGGGTTTGTTGCAATTATAACAAATGATCTTCTATTCTTCTGAGTGGTCAAATGCTTTGCCTATTCTGCTTTTCAATTCCTGATTTCGAGCTGGATTTCCATGTTTGCGATTCCACTTTTTGAATTTCTTTATCAACAACTCTAGTTCTTCTGCACCATCATCATCGTCATCGTCATCACTTTTGGTTGTTCCTTTGAGCGCTATTGATTTCTTTCGAGTATCTCCTCCTTCACGCTCTTCCTTGAATTTCATTTCTAGCTCATAAGTGGTGAGATTTCCGATGAGTTCTTCGACTTTCATTTGTTTCAAATCTTTTGATTCTTGAATGGCAGTCACTTTTGCTTCAAATTTTCGTGGAAGGACTCTAAGGATTTTTCGGACTATCTCCAACTCTGTGTATGATTTTCCAAGAGCTTTTGATTTGTAAACGATATTGGAAAGTCGTCCATGCATCTCTTTAACATTTTCTTCCTTCGCCATTGTGAAGTTCTCGTATTCGCTGCTTAGCATGGCAAGGCGAGATTCTTTGACTTGAGACGTTCCTTCGTGAGTCACTTCTAGTGTGTGCCATATTTCCTGTGCAGTTAGACAATGTGAGACACGATTAAATTCAAATTGATCCAATGAACAGATAATAGAATTCATAGCTTTAACATTAGTATTTTGTAATTTATTTTCTAGTTCTGTCCATTGTTCCTTTGGTTTCTCTATTTCCTGATTATCTACAGTTATAGTTGGTATTCTATAACCTATCTCAATAATATTCCATGCGTCAATGGTTTTCAGAAAAAATTTCATCCTATTTTTCCAGTAAGCATATTCACCATTGAACATTGGTGGTCTAACTATCGACCGATCCTCTGCAAAAGCATTATTAAAAGAAGCCATTTTAAAAACTCAAATTTTTAAAACAAAAACTGATTTTCTCAAGAAAAAAACGAATTTTTTAAAACAAATGTTGACTTCTATTCCTAGCTCTGATACCACTTGTAGGATCAATTTCACCCTAGAGGGAGGGGGGGTGAATAGGGTGATAGTGTTAATTATAGAAATTATTGCGGAAGTGTATATTAATTTTAACACAGATCACAGCAGAATAAACACAGCACAGAGAATAATAAAATGCAGAATAGAACAACACAGAATTTACCCAGCTTCGGCAAAAACCTGCCTAGGTGCTGCCCCCAAGGTTTCTACTAGAAATCAGAAAGTCCCTCGCTTACACACGTAAACTCGCTATACCCGCTATTGACTTTCCTAACTCTACGCTCAAAACCCTGGCCACAACTCAACCACCGAGTTGCAAATTCCCAAACTACGACACGTAGTTTGTCCCCTAGTCACACGACTAGAAAATTAAACGGTTTAAAAACGGAAAATACAAATTAGAAAACAATTTAAAAAATAAAACCCTATTTAAAAATAAAAGCCCTTTTATAAAATAGAAGTCTCTTTAGAGGAATATGGCCGACCCCCTTTAGTAATTCAACCCGTCTCTTTTATTTGCTTCGTTCGTGAAAAATGGAGATGGCGGCCGTTCCTCTTTGAAGCTAAATAGGGCTTTTCATCCTTTCGATCCAAACTAGGGTTCTTGCAAATTGAAGCGCCGACCTTTGATACTGTTCGACTTCGATGCTCTTTGTTTTGCTCACCGCGGCTGCTTCGTTGATCGAATTCCTTCTTCGGTATGTAATTATATGCTTTTACTTTTACTGATTTTATGCTTGCTCGAATTCGATGGATTTGAAAGCCGATGATGAGTGGGTTTATATAGATTTCGAAATCCTATAATTGCGTTCGTCTGATGTTATTTGAATTTGTCAATTTCGTCATCTCGGCCACTTGATGATGCTTGAATGTTTGAGATTTATTCTGACTTTTTCATAATGGTATAAACTTGTGTTACTTGGTTGACACGGTTTAAAGTCATCGGCTTTGATTTTGACTTGTTCATATGCGTGTATATTTTCATCATGGTGTTGATTAATTTTGTCTTCGGCCATGTTTTGATTACGTGAATTTTGGTTTCGTGAATTTTCTTATACCTCTGCGGCCTTGACTTGAGATTCTTCACTGCACTGCTTCATCATGTTGCATACACTCCATAATATTGTTGATACTTGGTTTACTGGTGCATGTTGCTGCTGTGTTGCCATATTGACGCCTCTGTTTGCTTTGACTTCACTGCATAGCATATTTGTGCATTTTAAAAATGTTGCATCGTACTCTGACTTGTTGCCTCTGTTCATTTGCCGGTTAGCTTGCATCTTCTTGCTGTTGTTTGGATATTGTGGGATGCCATCTTCATGTACTCGATATTGTGGCATGTGGTCTTTGCTGTGTTCCTATTTGAGCTTGTAGTTGATTCTTTGAGTCTTTCTGAAATTTATTTGTGAATTCATGTGCTTGACATTTGAGTTGTTGTATGGTCAGTGGTGCAATTGGTCATTCGAGTCTTCCCTGTATCATTATCTGTTGCATCTTTGGTTTTGGGGCTGTTGTGTTATCATCATGTTGGTTTGGTTGTTTGATTTTTACTGTCCACATGTCACTGGTCTTGTTCAATGCTCGGCCATGTTGCATATTGGACATTGGTGTACTTGACTGTTGCTTGATTTTCCTGTTGAGACCTCTGCACTGTGCCTTGTACTTGTGGCACTGCTTGCAGTCATATTGTATTGGGTTTGTTCATGTTGCATCAACTTGTTTTGTACTGATGCACTTCTGTTTGCTGTAATATTGGCTTGTGACATTCATGTTGCAACTGGTTTACTGTCTTGTTTATATTAGACTAGTCGACACTTGATTCTTGAGTTTTGGCCATTTGCACCTGTGTTGAATCCAGTTTCACAGCTCGGGTTTCACCTTGTGCTGAAGTTGAAATTTTATTTATGTTGCACGTGAGTTGAACCCGGCTTTTCATTTGGGTTTGACCTGTGCTCACTTGTCCTTGTAGCATTATCAAGTGTATATATCGGTGTGCATGGCCTTGTGGCATATACAGTGATACACTTTGTATGTCACAAGCTGTTCGTGTATGATGAATTCAAATTTAAATGATGACGAACAACCCAAATAACCAAGGCAAATATTATTTTCAAAATTCACGTTTTATTTTATATTGTGAAAATATTTCTTTTTCAATTTTACTGCGTTAGTGAATATTTTTGCAGATTGCTCAGATGCTGGATTCAAACTGGAATGAAGTTAAAGATAAAAATACGAGTGTGAGTGATATGTAGTGAGGTTCTGAATGTAAATTGAATTGTAATTAGAACTTGTATTGTCATTGAATTTGTATAGTTATAGTGAGAGCTTGAAATTGTACTATCAAAATTGTAATAAATATTTGTTTGAATAAAATATTCATTTGAATGCAAAATCTGTGTTATTTATTTTATTCAGCAAATATTTATTTAATCTGTGAAAAATAAATTGTATATTAACAAATACATTTAAGCAAATGTATATATGTTTATTGTCATCAAACAAAAATCATCTAAGCGCATATTCAACAGTACTATCCAGAGTACCCTCCAGGACATGGAGGGCAAGGTGGAGATGCGAACAAGGGACTACCCCCGGATGGAGAGGAGCAGATGGATGGATTAATAAGAAGGATTATGAGAGGAATACTACCGAGCAAAGACTTGGAGGAAGTCAGCGGGAGTCCATTTACTCCTGTATCAAGAATGCAAGGAACCCTCCTGAATTCAAACTGCCAACACTAGAGCGCTATGATGGAAAATCAGATCCACCTGTGTATGTAACCAGATACATCAGAAATATGGAAGTGTTGGGGGCATCTGAGGAGGTGATGGCAAGATGTTTCCCTCTATACTTGAAGGATTTGGCTGCGTTTGGTTCAGCCAGTTAGGGAATGGACCGATTAGGACATGGGGCGAGCTAGTGGAATGCTTTATGAGACAGTTCAGGGTCCACGTGATATGACCCAAGAATGTAATGACGCTGGCATCGATGAAGCAGAGGATAGTAGAATCTGTGAGAGGTTTTCTAATGCGATTTAATGCGGCTGTGGCCTCGATAGATCGCCTGGATCCATCAATGATTTTGATGGCAATGGTTGTAGGGATTGCAGAAGGCACATAACTCGAGGATTCATTAACACAGGATCTACCATAGGATCTTGGAGAGTACTATTGTGAGGCGGAAAGATTCATTCGGTTAAAGGATTCACATGCCGAAAGACATGAAATAAACGCCGTGCAAGGAAAATGAACGTATGATGAAGGACGAAGACTGGATAAAGGAAAGCGTAAGATGGACGATGGACCTGGTGGTTCAGACAAACGGAGGAGAGGTCGAGAACCCAAATTCGCGACGTACACGGATTTATTAGATAATTTGGAACAGATTTACTTGGAAACTCGAGGGCAGCTCCCCTATCGGAGACCACCTAGGAGGGATCCCACTGAACGGGAACGCAGGAATGGGAAGTACTGCTTATTCCATGAGCTGGAAGGGCACTCCATGGATGAATGCCGCCACTTGAAGAATGTGGTGGAGGAACATGTTAGAAGTGGCAGGTTGCCACAGTTTGTGAGGAATCAGAAAAGAGCAGTAGAATACGAGCAGCTACCGCTTGGATCAAACAGGAACGACCCTGAAATGGGGTCACGACTCGTCATCCGCTGATCGCGATGGTAAGGACCGAGTTCAGGATTTTGACTCTGGTCATCAAATAATCTTTTTTAATTTTTCTTTAAAAAAAATAAACAGCAACTATGCCACTTACACATGTAAGGGAACTAGAGTGATCCCCAAGCATGCTCTGAGATGGTAATAGGCTGCTTTGCCTAGAGAGGCATCCCTTAGCTTTTTCTGTTTTTCTTATTAGACGTTTGGACCTTGGATTTGATAAATGGATTTTGGTTTAGTGCAACGAATACCTAACCGGAGAGTTATGGGACGTATATTGGAAGTCAGTTGGAAATTAATCATTTCATGTTTAGGGACACTGAAACGGAGTTTAGGGAGTGACGCCGCTTCGCTGAAGAGCGACAGGATCGGCTCGCTCGTCGTTGTTTCCCCTTCATCAAAGAGTGATAGGATGGGATGCAATAAGAGCCTCGAGAGGCTACAATCGATCTAAGACTTAGCCCATGGCATCACCTAATGTTCAAGGATATTGAACCGGAGTGCAGGGAGTGACGCTGCTTCACCGGAGAGCGACAGGATCGGCTCACTCAATGCTGTTTCCCCTTCACCATAGAGTGTCAGGATGGGATACAATAAGAGCTCGGAGAGGCTGATATCGGTCCAGAAGGATCAGGCATCACTTAATGTTCAGGGATGCTAAAAGGGAGTGAAAGGGATAGGTTGGTTCGTCGGAGCATGACAGGATCTACCGATTCAATTGTTAAGTTTGGATCAAGCTTAGCAAGGGTCTGGAGAGGCTGTCGACGATCTAAATAGATTGTAGGATTCGAAAACTGACTTCCAAGGTGTGAAATGGATTTGGAAAGCAACTTCAAACAACTACAAATTTGAATAAGGACCCGACGGTGAAATAGATTTGGAAAGCAACTTCAAACAACTACAAATTTGAATAAGGACCCGGCGAGGTCAATATGGGTTTTAGGACTTGGTGAGGTCCCGGATTAGGATTTGGATCCAGCAAAGTCCTCGATTTGGATTAACAGGACCCGAAGAGGTCCCAGACTCAGATAAAATGATCCAGAAAGATCGTGGATTCGGTTAGTTGATTTCAGATGGATGTGGAATTGGATAAGGATTTGATTACTGGATAGAAATTGGATATCGACTCAGAGCAGTCGTAGATTCGCATAAGGATATGACAATGACACTTGGATAAAATGGATTGGATTATGAATAGGAAAGTATGGTTATGGATATCATATCGACTTCAGATATAAGATTTGAGGCTATTCAAAACACACCTTCTTATAGGGAGGCATGTTTTAGGGGGCAAATGTTAACCCTCCTTTTGACAAGGCCATTGTTAGGCGGATTTAACTAAATCGACTACTCCTCTGTCGAGACTGGAATACGGTGGGTTTGAGCCAGATGAATGGAAAAACGATCAGTCGTGGATGGTTCGGTGTCGGTCGTTCGGTCTGAGAGGCATGTTTCTATCATGATGGGGTCGTTCGGCCTAGGAGGCATGGATCGGTCGAGGAGTGGAGATCATGCAGGGTTGGTCTAGATGATGTCGCTCAATCATGGTGTGAAAGTTGAGGTGAGTCGGTTAGATATGGTTCGTCCTCGATGGTATCGGCCTTGGTGGTTTGACATATTCTGATTCAGCTAAGGTAGTTGGGCCGAGGTGGTTCGGTAGGATGGTGTGGACCGGCATAGTCGACTGGATCAGACAAAGGAAGAAAGGGCATGTCATTCGGTCGTGATGGCCCAGTGTCGGTGTATGGGTATGGATCGGTCAAGGTAGGATGGAATAAATCGATCAGCACATGTAGGTTCGCTCAATGAAGATGATTCGAAGTGGCTCGGTATGGATGGGTTTGGCCTCAAGTGGATTGGAGCTTATGGATCGGTCATACGTGGTTCGGCTGTGGTGGATCGGTCGGCATAGCAGGACGTTGTGATTAGGAAAATGAGTCGGCATTGCAAAGGAATTCAAGTCGGCATTGCAAAGGAATTCAAGTCGTTATTGGAGAGGACTTCAGGTCGGTATTCACTCAAGGGTTTGGCATAGGATTATACATGGGTCGGCTAAAGGGTGTTAGTGTTTTAAGGAAGGAGGTTTGACATTTGGTTGGTCTGAGTCCTAGCTTTGTTTGCTTCGAGTCGTAGGAAGTCCTACTTCAAGTCATGCTCGGGGGAGGTTGGTTTGGCATATTGTGAACCCAGGGTCAGTCGCGATGTTTGAGGATTGGATCGGTTAGGGTCTTGATGGACCCGTACCACTCAGGAAGCACAGTAACCTAGGTTTTGCCTATAAATACAGAATGTGGAGTTTCAAAAAAAGGCATCTTCATTCTATTTCCCTTCATCTTCTATACTAAGGCTGCTCTGCCATTGTTATTCCAAAAAACTCTGGATTGTAACTGTAATTGATTCAAACATCAATAAAAAGGAAATTTCTGGAGTGAACATAGGACGAAGTTAGTCGAACTACTACAAATCCTCTGTTCTTACTGCTTTCTTTCTAATTTTTACCATTCTTCATATTTATACTCTCTACGTACATTCTATTTGTGATCTGTGACTATGATTTGGTGCTTTCATCTGGATTTGGGTATTAGTGACCAATTTTGGCACTAACAATATATATATAGTTTTGAAATGATTGAATTTTTTTTATAAATCCTCTCGAGATTTGTGGACGGATTTTATTAAACGGATATGATTTTTATAAGAGAAATTTTATAGTGGAATTCTGGGAACTTAAAGAAATTTCCCGAATTGTTAAAATACGAGAACTTCGAGAGTGAATTAGAATTTATAGGAAAGAAGTTAGAAATGGTAGTTGGAATTATAGACAAGCGAATGCGACATGGGAAAAATTTAAAAGGAAGCTAATTAATCAATTCTAGAAAGTTATAGAATTCGATTTAAGCGAGTTAAGTAATTTACAAATAATTGTAAATGATTTTGAGAAATAGGAAATAAATGGAATATTTCCTAAGTTCTGGAATAAAATGATTTTAGGAATTATACTTGTAAATATTTTTAAAGTATTGGACCGGAAGAATTTGAAAAAAAAATTCAACCACGCGATTATTATTATAGAGTATTTTCAAAAGCGTTGAATTTTAAATGGAATCGAAGAAAAAATATTTCTAAGTATTGATATTATTCGAAGATATCCTGTTATGGATATAAAGATTCAATATTATATCCAATTATTGAATATACTGGAAGAGATTTGAATATATATTGGTAAATATATTTTGATATAAATGTTTTAGGAAAATGTATAAAATAAGGCCTAGTGACTGCTTATGGATGTTATTTGATAGTTAAATAACCGACTATCAAAATTGACCAAATTCCTTAATCGTTTCGAAGAGATCGAAATCGGATTTAAATTATTCGAAAACCACTTCGATCCGATTTGTGCATTACAAATTGTGAAATCAAGAAGCTAATGGAGGCAGCAATTTGGAGATTCAGTTTGTCTAGACCCAAGACAGCTTGTATGGATGAATGCTATCATTGCATCATTGCTCGGAAGGCAGTGTTTGCGTTTTAAGTATGAATGCTATTTTTAAGGTAAAACGTAGCCTTAAGCCTCATCAATCGGGAATGAATAAAACAAGAGAGATGCAACAGGGCTAAGTGGGTCGCACCCAATCAGGATATGTTGTCACCTTTCTAAATACCCTCGGATATATCATAAAATTATGGATATGGTTGTGCATGAAAAGAAGAGCGCTCGATAAGGGTGGGAACACCTGGGGTGATAACATATTCAGTACTATACAGGTTAGGGGTGGGCCGGTCCTGTGTTGGTAGGGGATCCAAGCGAGGTCCTCGGTACATTTTTCTAGAGATGTACTGTGACAGGCGGTACCCCAGTAGCCCGGTCATTTTATGAAATCTAATATCCATTATGAGCCTGTACAGTTTTGATTGTGCCCAACTATGTTGAAATGTGAGATGCAAGCATTTCAGCTATTTTCTATTATTTTCTATAGACACTATTATAATATCAAATGATTTTAATATAAAATGTTTTGGTTACCGTAAGGTAAAAACACATCGTATTTATTTGTGGTGTGGTCTTATGAGATACCTTTGTTTCCAAAAGATTTTGATAACATTAATGATTCAAATTGAGTGTGTTTTCTCTCGCTAGTCTTCCAGACTGGCTCGAGTGTTATTTTATTATAATGCTCGGGCCAGACCGAGTATTACAAATTTAGGTTAGAATGCTATGGAGCTTAGGAGGCGAGATGGAGGAGACTCCGGCGTATTCCACGTACCTGATTTATATTCCGCTATGTGTGTGTTAAACAGAATGTTCAGTATTTGTAAGGACAAGTTATTATAACTGTCCAGATTGATTGGTGATTGTTGTACTCTGATGATTGTATATATATTAACATCTACAGATTATTTTTGTATAAAAATACCTTATTTTATATATATTTTTCCGCTGCGATTGTGGAGATTATGTGCTATTCTTTAGTTTTCTTCTTATTTATTTTTCTTCTTTACCCCTAATGATCTGGTATTTTCGGCACTCGATTATTCCGCATGCTATACAATGAACGTATTAATGTTGATTTTTCGAAGGTCGAAAATCCTGGGCCGTTAAATTTGGTATCTGAGCTGAAGGTCAAGCGTAAACCTTGGCTTTGTTCGGGATTACTCATTAGAGATAGGGTCAGCAGTACCCTAGATTAGTCTGAGCATATTTATATATATGAGCGTGTACTTGTTAGTGAATATAAATTGTTTTATATTGTGTTGTTTTGTCTGTTGAGTGCCATATAAATTCTGTTCGAGTGGTGGGACCCCGTGACGTCGTTAGGAGTTTCTATACACTTGAACACGGTAAACTGACACAGTATTTTTTTAAGGTGGACAAGTGAACTAATTTTACCCAATTATATTTTGATATAAAAGAAATAATTTTCTGAAATTATTATAGTATATTGATTTGTTTGGATGTTATTAATATAACCAAGACAAGATTACAAAACTTGAAATGGGTTATAAAAACCAAAATTAAATTGTGTAAGTACGGATTATACAATTGGGTTAAAACTGAAATTTTATTAAAACCGGAATTTGGAAAATTAAATCCCAGAGATTTTCGAAAATGTTTTCTAAAGTGTTTTCTGAATGGATTATTTCTGAATGGAAATTATTTTAAATGGATTTTGGAAGTGATGAAGCACTGAACTCACTACAGTCACTGGATAATAATTTCATGATGATTGCGACATCATCGATGTTCATTTTCTAGTTTCTAAGTGACAGATTGGTACCGCAGTAAATTTGTTATGGAGGTTTTTTTTGAAAAACAAATTTTGTTTTAGAAATTCCAAGGGAGTTTATTTTGATAAAACCAAGTTTGAGTTTAAAATCCCAAAGGAATGGTTTTTTAATAAAAAAGAGCTATATATATGATTTGAAAATAATTTGAAATAAAACCGGGTGTTTGAATTCTGGAATTTTAATTTAAATATTGGGAAAAACATTAGGAAATAAATTTTGAACTTATAAACTGAGAATAGTATAAATATGTGAAATTTGAGTTTGAAATTGAATTTTAACTTAAGTTATAATGAACCTTATGAATTGAAATTTAGCTTAAGCCAAGTTAAATAAAATTGGATTGAATTAGAAATGGTATCGAAATGGAACTGAATATAGAATTTGAATTATAAGGTAACTATATAACTATAAGTTATAAAATTTTGAATGAAACAAAATTTAAGTGAAAAACTACGGAACTACAAATAAGTTTGAATAGCTTACAAAACTGGAGTTAACGGAATAAACATATACTTAAGCTAAAGTGATGCGATGTATAATCTTGAGTTTAGGTTCTGATGTAAAAGCTAAAACATCAAATCAATTTAAAAATATGAACCATTGAGTGCATGATTTATGATCTAGATCCTGTTTTGATATAAAATCTAAACTTGACAATTTACAATTTAGATCCCATTCAAATAACCTTGCATTTAACAAAACATAGACACTCATCTGCCTCCATGTTCATCTTTTGATTCTCTTTTGTTTTCTGTTTGTGTAAGAAAATTATTTGATATTGTAATAAGAAAAATTATAATACATGCATATGAATGCAGTTTAATACATACTACGATAGTCTGAGGAGATAAATAGCGAAGCAGAATGGAAGATAATCAATCATTAATGCAATTGTATACCCAGAAGAATCCACATAAACGTGAGGATGCTGAAAAGTAAACATGAATGTAGTTCACATTTTGGAGTATATAATATAGAATGAATGTCATTATTTACATTTTACCGAGATGCCTGTATGATTTCTATGTCTTTCTATTAAACACTAGGACTACTGTAGCGAAAATAACAACATAGAATATTGCCTGATAATCAACATAAAATATTTTGGAATAAGAGGATTTCCTACCCAGTCTTCCATCGCCAAATTTTGAGGTATCCATCCAATAGCCTATCCATCACTTTCTTAAAAGCATTTTAATTAACATCTCCATCGAGCATTTTAATAAATTGGCATAGATTGGTTTAATATTGAATATGAAATTGAGAAAAAACAAGATTTTATGAATAAATTGAACGTGGATTAATAAAAAGTTGATAAATTGATTTCGAATTAATTTAAAATAGATATAAACCGGAATGGTTATTTTATTAAATGAATATCATGAATTTGCATGAAAAATATTGTCGTTTGACGCGGACGGAAGCAAATAAAATTTTGTAAATAAATGGTAAGTGAATAAATTGGTTTAGAATTAATTTGAAATGAATATGAGTATAATATGTGTTGATATAAATTGAATGCTTATAAATAGGTTGAGAAGCATTTGGAATTGAATTAATAGCGTATAAATTGAATTGGAAGCGAAGGATTTAGCGCTGGGACCTTTTTAAATTGCATATACATTCTAAGCATAAATGTTATCGCACATGCATTGTTTATGAAATTTATGTGTTTAACAAGTAGAAATGAAAGTAATGCGATTAAATTTCATAAATTATGAAACTTAAGTGTTTATTCGAGTAAGTACAGGTACCGAAACCGTTTGGCTATATTTTGGGTTGTGAAATTTGCATATAAGTAAGCTCGCTCGCTTAAAAACACTAAATGAAGGTACATTTTCAGATTAAATACAGCAATAATATAAATATTGATATATATTGTGTTTTCGACTGTGTAGGTCGATGTATATATTTTTATCATTTCTGTCATGTTGCAAAAGGCTCTCCGTATAAGAGAGACTTTGCCAAAAAAATTGAAAATTTGGGGTGTTTAAGAAATTTTGAAAATTTTTGGAAAATTTTTGTTACTAAAATTTGGTTTCGAATTGTAATCGAAATAAAGGGTTTTGGGTTAGAAATGGAAAACTAATTGTTTGGGCTGGGACTAAAGGATTGGAAAAGTGAAATATCGAATCTTCAATCAGTGGATTTTTGAAAAGTAATGGGTTTGGATCATTCATCCTACCTTAGCAATTTCGGGTACGAAATACTTTTAAGGGGGAAGGAATGGAACGACCTGGATTTTCAATCGGTTGGTTTTGAACAATTAATTTATTTTAAATGTTGAATTTTGAAATGTAAATGAATTTTTAATATGAAATTTATCGATCAAATAAGTGAAATAAATTTAAATTTCAAATATGATGATTTATCAAAATACGGGAATGGTAAATAATTGAATTGGAGTTGAATTTGAATCAAAATGAAATCTAATGGTGATACAAATTCTATTTAAATTAGAATTGAGTTAATAAGTTTTTAAAACTGAAATTTCACGTGATTTTGCCAATTTTTGAAATCGTCGATTTTATCGACGTGTTAAAATAGTTTTTTGGGGCACAGTCTCGTAATTCAACGAAACCTGTTCCATTGGATCCATAATTATGCATTATTATTGGATTTCAAAATTTGTAGTGTTTGGATTAACCATTTGGTCATATGATCTGAAAAACCTGAAAATAATTTAATTAAGTTTATTTTAAATAGTCGATTTAAAAAGTTAGTTTCCACAAACGATCGAATTAGGTCTCGAGACTTGTTCCATTTCTTTCGGAATAGTGGTATAACATTGGAATCGCTAGATGGCACACCTCGTTCGGGATTCGTAATAAAATATCTAGATATTTTGAAAATTTAAAATAATATATTTCAATCACAGTCCTATTTCCCTCAATCAGCCGACCTACCCTATTAGCCACCCTACCGTGTACGTATAGCCGCCTCTCTGTTATTTAAAATCGCGATTATCCCTTTCATTTTCTTTCAGAAGTAAACCAGTGAAATTAAAAAAGAGGGATTCACGAAATCATTCGTTTATATTAAAAAAACATAATACGTGATAAATCGCATGGCAGCGACCTGAGGGAGAGCGCAAAGGGGGAAGGGGTATTACGCGTTGGTCATGTTGGGGTTGATTTGGAGAAAACAGCAGCATCATCGTTGATGGTGATTCAGTGGAAAATGGCGGCGGCATCAGAGGCATGCATCCATGTAGGAGAGAGACAATCGCGATCGATTGTTGAAGGGGGAAGAGCGAGGCAATGTGAGTGTGGATTAAGGTCTGGACCTCTTGCATAAGGCATAGGGGAGTCGGCCGGGTGCCTAGGTGGTGAGGCGATGGCTGGATATTGGCCGGAGCAGCGTCGATGAAGTTAGGTCTGATGGTCTCGAGCTTGGAAATGTGCGTGAGCAGATAAGGATTAAGGTAAAGTGAGTTTTAATTTATGGTTATGTTAATTAAAAATTTAATTTAATTAAGGTTAATTAGTTGTGGATGGTTTTAATTAATTTAAATAATTTTATTTATATAAATTCGAATGCTTATAAAATTTGTATCACTTTTATACGAGGTCTAAAATTAACATATCAAGTCACACTGAACTCATGGCTTCAGTACTACTGATGAAATAAATTTGGTATGGAACGATTAACAAATTCGAACAATCAAGGTGAGTAAAATCTCACTCATTTGGATTACTACTGTTAATTTTGAAATTGTAAAATCATTTATTGATCGATTGGATGAATTTATGATTATTATCAGTTGAATGTTATATATATATATATATATATATTAGTATATATATTAGTAGTTGGATATTTCTTGCCTGCTAGAGCGGATGAGACCCAATATGCCTCGCATGATAGCGGATGACCCTATATTACTGCGATGTCCTGCCTCAAAGCGGGATTGGTATTTTATATGAAAGTGACTACTGTGTGGCTAGTTATCACTTGGGGTCGTGTAATATGGAATGTAGTATAATCTAAATGCGGAAATAGATAATAACAATAAAGTAAATAAGAATAAGCACACTAGGAGTTTTTATACTAGTTCAAACTTCCCGTTCAACGTCTAGTCCCAGACTTCCCTCTGGAATTTCTCTCAATAACCCCTCACTTAACCCGGAGGAATAGGTATACAACACTTGAGCATCCGATCAGGATTTTTCCGCCTCAACAGCCGAAGAGGAGTTTTACCGTCTGAACAACCGAACAGGACTTTACCAGTTTCAATAAAATTGCTTTGACACTTTGTGTTCTTGTTAACACTAATTTGTCTTTGATAGTACAACCTTCCTATAATCTTTTCCTTAAGTATATATGTGTGTGTAAAGATTTAGAAAGAAAAATATTGCTTTGAATCGTAGAATAAGTTAATTGATTCAGAGATTCAAGCAATATATGTAAATTGTGATTGCTTTTCAGAATGCATAGATAGTAGAGAGTATGATTAGAAAATAAAATGAAATTCGATGATTTGTGAAGTGAATCTTATGTGTTTATATAGTAGATAAACAACTGCACCCACTCACGAAGAGTTCTGACCAAAAGAGGCATCCATAACTCTTCAATTTAGATCGTATCTCTTGGCAAATGGAAGTGTCTGTTTAGAAAAATAGCTGTTGGAAAAGTTCAGTCGACTGACCCAAAATGACCAGTCAACTGAAAATTCAAAGTTGGTGCAAAACAAAGTGTTTCTGTGCAACTGAGCAGGTTCAGTCGACTGGTTATATTTGGTCAGTCCACTGACTTGACTGTCAGTTCATAGTTCACATATAAATTGATGAATTTTAAGTTTAAAACAACTTTGATTTGTGTGGACTACTTGAGGATAGATTTTAACAATTCTAAGACTAAAAATTACGACAAACAAATTTACTATACTCAGTTTTGTAGTCTTGTCTCCTTTATAGTTTTAACAACATATTTCTTTTTCTTTTTGTCGCTTATCCATATAGTCTCATTCACTGATTTGTTTCTTTGTCATGAATCAAAACTTATGATTCATCATTCTCCTCCTTTTTGATTGATGACAACCTTTTACAGATGATACTATATTTTGAGAAATATATAACGGGAGATATATATCTCCCCCTAAATAACTAGCGACATATTTAATCCTGGATGAAATGGTTAGTCATACAAATTTCTCCCCCTTTATCATCGACAAAAAGGAAATAACAACAATTCCATTTGAACTAACAAAAAAATGCAATCGCAGTGAAAAAATGTATTAAATTGTTTTGAGCTACATATACAAGCTCATAGAAATAAAGTGTTTGGAATAAATAGATAACTTACTACCATCAAGGAACAACAATATCAATCAGAGTCGGACTCTGTTTCTTCTTCTTCCACTTGCATTGGAGCTTTCCCTCTAGAAGAAATTTCCATAAACTGTCTGCCACCTCCATTTCCGCTTGTGTTAGAACTTGTGTGTTCTTCTGATGTAGACCAAGTAAAGCGAGGAGCTAGACGTTTACCCGAATCATGTCGCGAAGTTTCCGTAGTTGTGGAAGAGGAATAGGATATCACATACGATAAAATCCCGAAGAAGCTTTTAATTTTTTCAAGTTTCTTGTCGTTTCCTTGTTGAGATTTTTTATGTGAGAATCCAAAAATGACTTGATTTCGCACAATTAGGTCAATGGATTCCCAGTGCTTTGGGATGGAGTTGGTGTTCGAATGTCATCTCTTGGTTATTGTTGCTGTGGAGTAGAAATTTGTTGACGAGGTCATGATTGCCAGCCTTGAAAAGACATGATAGATAGAGGTCTAGGAGGCAATTTCATTAGACTTATTGTGTGGCTATTTAGAGTTTTGAGAATGGAAGTATCAGATTCCAGAATAGGAACCTGGAGGTTCATAAGTAGCCGCATAGTATATTCTCTATAATAAATGATGCTCATACGACCTTGGTTAAATGACGAGAATTCATCTAGAATAAGCTTAGGCCAATTTATTTGGACTTCTCCCCAAATAGCATACAATACTCTAAAATTGTTTGGATATACAAGCTCATAAGAGCCAGTATGAGGAAGAACCGTGTGCATTAAGGCTCGATGCACAATTCTAGCTGTAAGGCATAAGGCGACAGATTTAAGTTCAGCCATATCATCTTCCAAAAATCGATGACTTACTTCATCTCGTTCGCCTATAGGAACGTTTAATTCTTCCAAAGGAATACCATCAGTTGGAGCATGGAGAATGTGACCAATTCTATCTAAAGACAGAAATACTTTTCGACCGCTAACTAAACTTCAAACGCAATTATCACGATTATGTGGATGTTGATGGCCTAAATTCAAATATGCATAAAAAGTGTTATCAAAGTATGATTAATCTTGAGATTATTTTGATTGTGGCCAAGAAGAGACTCTAGACGGCTTCTCCTTGCAAGCTCTTGAATTCTATACGAAGCAAAATCGGAAACACAACAAAAGAACATTTGAAAAAGCGTGCTTCTTTCATTTTGTTCCATCTCTGGACGGTTGTAACATCATAGAGCCATTGAGCAATTTGAGTGTCAATTGACTCAAAGGAGGAGGTAGAGGCATGTTTAGACCTCTTAGGTTGACGTGGAGCCATTTGAAATAATAATGGAGTAAAGAAATTTGAAATTTTTTAGAAGCTAGGGTTTTAGAAAACTGAAGTGAGAAGGTAAAAGTGAAGAGTGAAAGAGGAGATAGTGGTTTAAAGGGTTTAAAAGGTAGGTGAAAAAGTTTAAAAAAATTCAAGATTGACAATCAGTCGACTGATCGTATATGGTTAATCGACTGATTCATATCCCGAAACTTTTTGTTTCAGATTCAGTCGATTGGCCATATTATTTCAGTCGACTGAGTATATGCTTAAAGCTTTCTGTTTTACGATTCAGTCTACTGAATATAGGATGAAAGTTCTCTATTTTTAGATTCAGTCGACTGGTTGCATATGTTCAGTCAACTGAATTCTCTTCTTTGCAGCATTTACAGTATTTTTTTTAAAATTACTTTAGAAATTTTACAATTCTTTTAAAGAAATTATACCTAGTTCTCTTCTTAGTTTTATAAAACAATTTTCATTTTGAACAATGTTTTTGTTTTCTATAACTTTATCAGTATTACTGTTTTGGAAAATAATATCATCATCTTATGAATTACTTGCTAAAATTTGATTTGGATTATTTTCCAAGTTTGTAATTTTAGAAGAAATTTTGAAGTTTTCATCGAATGAAACATGAAGAGTTTCTTTGATTACTTTAGTTCTTGTATTAAAAACTCGATAAGCTTTGCTTCTTTCCGAATATTCTTTGAATATTCCTTCATTGGATTTTGGATCAAATTTGCCAAGTTGATCTTTAGTGTTAAATATAAAACATTTTGAACCAAAAACTTTAAAATATGATATATTTGGTTTTCTATCATTTAAAATTTCATATGGAGTATGTTTTGTTAATGATCGAATAGAAACACGATTCAAAACATAATAGGCATTTGCAACAGCCTCTGCCCAGAAATGCTTAGGTAAAGTGCTTCCATATAATAAAGTTCATGCATATTCTTGTAATGTTATGTTTTTCCTTTCTATAACTCCATTTTGTTGTGGCGTTCTTGGAAAGGAGAAATTATGATTAATTCCTTTCTTGTTACAAAAATGTTCGAAAGCTTCATTTTCAAATTCACCTCCATGATCACTTCTAATATTTTTAAATTTTAAATTCTTTATATTTTGAATTCTTTTTACAAAAATTTCAAAATTCCCAAAAGTATCACTTTCATGTTTCATAAAAATAGTTCATGTAAATCTTAAAAAATAATCTACAATGACAAACACGTATCTATTTTGATTAATAGATTGAACTTGAGTAGGTCCGAAAAGGTCCATATGTAGTAGTTGAAGTGGTTGTGTTGTAGATATAATTTTATTAGATTTAAAAGAAAATTTTTTAATTTCCTAACTGACATGCATCATAAATATTATCAATTTTGAATTTCATATCAGGTAGTCCTTTAACAAGTTTATTTTTAGCTATTTTATTAATAGTATTAATATTTATTTGACAAAATCTTTGGTGCCATAGCCAAGAATCATTCTCCGTAGCTACTAAACACATGTTTGTGTTATGATTTATATTCATATTTAAAATATAAATATTTCTATCTCTTATACCTTCAAATAAAATTTTGATTTTTATCAGAAATAATATATTTATGTTTTGAAAAAGATATGTTAAAACCTTTATCACATAATTGACTTATGCTCAATAAATTATGTTTTTAGTTTTTAACTAATAAAACACAGTAATGAGAGGTGAGTTAGAGATACAGTTATTGCTCACATCGCCTTTGCCGATGGCATAACCTTTTGAATTATCTCCAAAAGTGACTGATCCTCTATTTGAATAGACTATGTTTGTTAACATGTCTTCATTACCAGTCATGTGTTTTGAGCAACCGCTGTCTAGAATCCATTTTCCTCTCTTTTTAAGTGGTACCTGCAAAAAATAAAGATTGAGATGGTGCACACTATTCTTTTTAGGGTCCCAAGAGTTAGGTCTTAGGAAACCAAACCCAAGAAGGTTCAGAATTCCTTTTATAAATGTAATTCTCATTTTTATGAACTGTTTCCATAAATGTTTTGATATGCTTATTCCTAATTAAGTTATTATTTGTTTTAAGAATCCATATTTTAATAGTTTTAAAATCTTAAGAAACTGTTTTCTTAATATCTTTCTTAATTTTATTTTTAAATTTATTTTTAAACTTTCCATATTTCTTTGGATTTTCAATTTTCTTATATCTTAATCCCATTTTATTTGAAGTAGATTGAGAATTTTCTATTATTTTAGAAAGATTTTCTCGTCCTTTATTAAAATTAGAAATATTTTTATTAATATCTTCTAATTTATTTTTGAGACTAGATTTTTCTAACTCTAATACTTTAGTGTTAGATTTCAAATCATTAATTTCAACTGATAAATCATCATTTTTATTTTTCTGAATTTCCTGAGTTATCATACAAAGTTGAGATGTTAAATTAGAATTGGATTCTTGAGATTTTTCAAGTTTTTCTTTCAGAATTTTCTTTTCATCTCTAAGCATACTAATTCCTAATTCAGATCTATTTTGGCAAAGCCAGCGGGGTTAACTGGGCCCCTACCAGTTTTATTGCAACAAACAATAAAAAAAGAGATACATAGAAAAAACAAAGAGGAAGATAACTGAAAAATAAAAAAGGAAGAGAAACATCAAAATCAAGTCCAAGCTTGTAACATAGACAGCGGGATGCTACCAGCACAGTGCTTCAGTTGCTTGTGAATACTGCATTTCATTTCTTTCCATAAGACCATGTCATTCCTTTTAACATTTTCAAAAACTCTTAAATTTCTTTCCCTCCAAATCACAGCCACGAAGACCTTCAAACACACAGTGAACACTCTACTATCAACTGTTCTCCATTTGGTTGCTTTGTGTATTATATTCCACTGTATGTTGCTAGTTCGTCCAGATAGATATGTACCAGTTTTACCACCTAAGTGGAATAGCAAGTTGTTCAAGGCAGAGCACTCAAAAAAAATATGGTCGGTTGTTTCCTCTTCAATTTCACAGAATAGGCATTGCATGGGACAGATCATGCCAACCTTTTGTAACATAGATCTAGTAAGCAAAGCTTTGTTGATCACTTTCCACATCAAAAGATTGTATTGAGGGACTGTGTCAGTAGACCATATAACATCATGCCAGATAGCAGCAGGCAATGGATCACTTTCTGTTAGGGAACAGTAGACACCCTTAACAGAATGTGGTTTGCCATTCCACTGAACAGAGTTGGTTTGTATAGCAGTGAAATTAGTTTGTTGTAATATATTCCAAGTTTGCTGTATTTCTTGATTACTGGTGGTAGGCAACTGAATATTACCATTGATCAAGTAGGAATTAGCATCAGCAGTTAAGGAAATACCTGTTTGGACAATTTGTGAGTAGGAAAGCAATTTAAATAGAATTAGGCCTTGTCTAACCCATGGTTCCTTCCAAAAATTCACCTTTGAACTGGCATTAACTGGGTATTGTATAAACGGCAGAAAGACTTCTCTATACTTAAGGATGCTTCTCCATGTCCAACTACTTTGTTGAGGGATCTCCATGACCCAGAAATCCTTGTTCTTGATATTGTGAAGCCATGTCCATTCCACCCATAAACTTTCCCTTTTTTTAATGATTGCATCAAACTGTTTGCTTATAGCCGCTATGTTCCACTTCCTTATGTCTAAGATACCAAGCCCACCAGATTTAAAGGGAACTTCAAATTTTGTAAAAGCACATGGGACAATTTTCCTGTTGTGAATACTTCCAGTCCAAAAGAATCTACTCATAGCAGATCTGAGTAAATGTAATAACTTGGTAGGAAGAATTATAGTGCGTGCCCAGTAAACAATAGAAGAGAAGACAACAGATTTGATGAGAACAAGCCTTCCAGATTGAGTTAATTTCCTATTATCCCATGCTGTCATGATTGAAGTTATTTTATGATATAATGGATAACAGTCATTCTTAGTAATTCTTTTAGTTATAAGAGGCAGACCAAGGTACTTCATGTCATTCTCCATACTTGTGAAACCAGACTGCTGATGTAGGAAAGCAGCTTGTTCATTACTGATACCAGAGACTAGCATAGAAGATTTATTTTGATTTATGGATAAGCCAGTCATTTTTTTAAAAATATGCAGTGCTTCTTTAATTCCATTCAGAGAAGGCAACTCAGGCTTTGTAAACATCATGACATCATCAGCAAACATGATGGATGTAATAAGTTGTTGAGAACATTTGGGATGATACTTTATTATTTTCCTGTTGTAACTAGTTCTTAGAGTAACAGTTAGCACTTCCATAACTATCAGAAACAAATAAGAAGATAACGGGTCTCCTTGCCTTATACCTTTTCTTCCTCTAAAATTTCCTACAGGTCTACCATTAATCACAATAGAGTAGGATGGAGTGGAAATACATACATAGATCCAAGACACAAATGTTTTAGGGAATCCCATAACAGCCATAATTCTAACTATGGATTCCCAATGGATAGAGTCGTAAGCTTTAGTTATGTCAATTTTCAGAGCTGCAGCAGGGGTGCTATTGCTATTACCATAACATTTGAGAAGTTCTTGAGCCAAGAGAACATTATCAATGATGTCTCTGTTAGGAAGAAAAGCTGATTGATTTTTAGAGACAACAGAAGGAAGAACTGTGACTAATCTGGCTGCTAGAATTTTAGATATGCACTTGTACACTACATTACAACAAGATATGGGTCTATAAGAACTAACAGTGGAAGCTGGAGAGTATTTGGGAATTAATGCAATATTGGAACAGTTGATTTCTCCAAGAATCTTGCAAGTATTAAAGAAGTTATGTATTGCCTTGCAAAATTCACTTCCAAGAATTCTCCAAGTACTAATAAAAAACACTACATTTAGACCATCAGGGCCACCGGATGAGTGTTTGTTCATGGAGAAAAGGGTTGCCTTGATTTCTTCATCAGTAACAGGACTGACAAGAAATGATGCTTCCAAATAATTGATGCTTGGGAGGTCAGTTTCAGTAATTAAGTCAAGATCTGGAGTAAAACCTTCTATATTACCATACTGCTTGGTGAAGTATTGTATAAATGCATTGTCAACAGTTTCAGGAGAGGTGTGCAAAATGCCCCGGTCATCAGTTATACTATGAATGTTTTCTCTTGCTTGTTTAAGTTTGAGAGAATCATGATAAAACTTCGTGTTTTTGTCACCTTCATCATGCCATTTTTTGTTTAGTTGCTGTCTCTTCATGTTGGCTTCAAGTTCCAAAGCAGAGTTAACTTCTAAAAGTAGTTTTCTTTCTTCATCAGCTGCTTGAACGTCAAGAGGATGTTCCATCATAAATTCTTGCCTTATTTTAAGTTGCTGAGTAAGTGTAGCAGACAGCAGACCACCTCTACCAAAAGTTGAAGAGACCCACTGTTTGATAGCTTGCTTAATGTACTTGAGTTTCCTGCAAAATTTAAACATAGGGTTACCAAAACCAACAAATTCTGCATTAGCTTTTGATACAAGAACAAGAAAGTGTTCATGCTTAGCCCAAGCATTAAAAAATTTGAAACTTCTTTTTTCTCTTCGCAAATGGTTACCAAGGGACAGGATTTGAGCTGAGTGGTCTGATAGGATTGGTTGTGGGAGGAAAACTGAAATGGAAGGCCAAAGAGATAGGGCTTGGAAATTGCAAAAGGAATGATCAATAGTTGTAAAGGTACGTACTCCACTTCTGCTTCTATTATTCCAAGAGTACTTGGCACCAGATTTATTCACCAACAGCAACTCAGAATCAATAACAGATTGATTGATAGGATCAAGATCCCTAGGAGTAAGTGGGTTGCCACCGAACTTGTCATTAAAACTTAAACAAGAGTTGAAGTCACCCATAACCAGCCATGGATGTGAAGCTTGTCTTAAAGGAGGAATTGTTTTAAGGAAGGCATTCCTTGATATGGTAGAATTGTCAGCATACACAATTGTTAAGTAGCAAGAGGTTTGGGTTTGGGTAAGAAACAAGTGAAAATGTATAGATTGTCTACTCGAAAGAATGGGGGATAGAGTTATTTCAGAGGGGTTATACAAAACAAGAATTCTACCATATGATGCTGAATCAAGGTTATGATGGAAGGACCAGGTAGGATTAATGTAGTTAACAGCCTTTTGAGATAGGGGAAGATTTAGCTTAGTTTCAAGAAGTCCAATGAGGCAAAGGTTATAATCAGAGATATAATTCTTAACTTGATCAAGTTTCAAATTGTTATGAGCCCCTCTAAGATTCCAAGTTGCTATTTTTGTATGCATTAAAAACTATTGATAGGTGAGGGAGTTGTTTCTTCTCTGAGCTGACAGAGATCTGGATCTTGTATGTATCTTCCTTTTTAATTTTGAAGGGGGTGTGGGTGGTTGGTTGTGTGAGGCAGGAGATGATGAGTGAGGTTGGTTGAATGAGACAGGTGAGGGGGTGCTGGGATCAGGCCAACCAGGGATGGGAATGGAAAAATTGTAGTGAGTTTGAGAAGATTTTGAGGATTGATCACCTTGCTTGGATGTTACTATTTGAGTTATCTGGGTTTCAAATGATTTGCACCAATTGTTGTCAAAATCAGAAGAAGATGTAACAGTTGTTGTACAAACTTTGCCAGTTTCTTTTCTATTTTGCTTGTTACTTCCATTTTTCCTCTTTTCATTCATTTTTGTTGCTTGTTGTTCTTTTGTTATTGCCTGATTTAGTGTGTCAGTGGGTATTTGTTTTGCAGAATGGTTTGTTTTCTCAGTCATGGTAGTTTGTTGCTCTGTGCATGTAAGCTGGTCAGTTATTTCACCTTCTTCCATAAGTTGCATATTATTTGCTTCTTGATCTTCTTCATCAGTTTGTAGCAATGTGTACATGTTGTTAGTACTTACTGCACACACTTGCACATTTGTTTTTCCAGTCGTTTTTGGAATTTGTACTGTTCTTATTCTCTGTTCTAAAATTTCATCATTCTCCTTCTCTTTCACCATATTTATTTCTTGTACTTCAACTTCAGTTTGTTGCATGGTGTACATGTTACTTGCACTAACTGTATCTCTTTGTTTTGCATTTACTGAACCTATCACACCATTATTAACTCCAGCAGCTTTATCAATAGTTTTTTGATTTTCACCTTGTTTCAACAAATCAACTTCATCATTAATTACACAGTTGTTGTTCCTATTACTATTGGTTTTGGTTACTTTCTGCCATTTTTGTTTAAAACTAGTCTGTTTATCACTGCCTTGACCCTTTACCACATTATTCCTTCCATCATTTCCTTTCTTCTGTTGTTCAGTCATTGTTTCTTTATCTACTTTCTTTCCATTTTCTACAATTTTGCAATTACTCAGCTGGTGTCCAAACTCCTTGCATAGAGTACATATCAGTGGTTTCCATAGGTAAGTTACATTAACTACTTGCATCGATCCATTTTGCAGTTGAACTGTAAATTTATCTGGCAGTTCTTTGTTTGGATGCACTTCAACTAAACATTTGGCAAAAGAAATACGCTCAAATTTTTCAGTTGAAGCATCCAAACATAGTAGCTTACCCACTCTAGATGCTAACCAATTAATTCCCAACGTTGACCAAGCAAACAAAGGAATGTTTGTTAATTTTATCCATACTGGAACTGTTTTAATGCTACTACAGTTATTTCCAATATTTACATCCCATGGTTTCACAATAAATAACTTATTCCTCATCACAACAGGGTCAGCCTCTGATATTCTGATTCTATCATCTTCATTTGTGAATTTGAATAGAAAGAGAAACCCATCAGATTTGACTGAGATCGAACCACTTAATTTCCAGACTTTCTTAAGGTAGTATAACACAGTAGCATAAGGCAATGGGGTGTCTAAAAAGAAACCTACGAGATAATCTCTCCACATATCATTACCAGCTTGAACAACGTCAGCGGGTGGGACGATCGCTTCACCATTGAATTGCAGTTGAATTTCACGTGGGACAAACTTCCCAGCATTATTCGGTTTGGCTTTGAAAAGCGAGTTCCACGAAAGAGGAGGAGAAGGAACAGGGATAGGTTTAGAACTAGGAAGATATGGCAGAGTAGAAGGTGGAAGGGGGTTGACCAACGAGGGTGGAGATGGCACCGAAGTAAGAAGACTAGGAGAAGGTGGATTGGATGGTTCTGACAAGGAGCAGGAAGCAGCTGGCGGTACAAGCAAGGGAGAGGAGGGACTAGGTTGATTTGATTTGCTGGGAAAAGACAGATTAGCGGGAATAGGGGATGGGGGCACGGACACCATTTTTGAAGAGTGTGTTTAATAATCAAATTAGGTTTTTTAGTTTGTTTTACAAAATCCACTAGTTCTGAATTAAGTTCAACGAAATCTTCAAAACTTAGTTCACATACATCATCATTTGTAGTCATGAAGCATACATTTGTTTGCTCTGTGTCACTGTCACTGTCGTTCTCTGATGAAGAAGAGTCTGAATCATCCCATGTTACTGAAAATACTTTCTTCTTGAATTTTTTCTTCTTGAATTTATTTTTCTGTTTCTCTTGACAATTTTTCTGCATATGACCCTTTTTATGACATTCGTAACATTCCATGATAGAAGATGTCGTTTATTACTATTTTTGTTGCTAGAGTTATTTTTGTAACTCTTGAACTTGTTATTCTTTTTGAGTTTCAAAAACTTTTTAAAATTTTTAGCAATAAATGCCATATCCTCTTCATCTGAATCAGATTCTTATTATTCTGCTTAAAATGCTAGATTCTTCTTATCCTATGCTTGAACTTTCTTCGCCTGCAAATTCACTTCATATGACATTAGATTTCCTATTAACTCTTCTGGTTACATAGTAGAAAGATCGTTTGCTTCTTCAGTAGCTAGGACCTTTCTTTCCCACTCATCCATTAAAGAGTTTAGGATTTTTGATACTATATCAAAATCAGAAAATTTTTCTCCTAGTGCCAATAGTGAGTTATATATATCTTGAAATCTAGAGTACATGTCATTTATATTTTCTTTTGACTTTATTTTGAAACTGATTTTTCAACATTGAAATTTTGCTTTGTTTAACTTTCTTAGTTCCTTCATGAGTAACTTTTAGAGTTGTCCATTTCTCATAAGCAGTTGTACACATACTGACTCTATTAAACTCATTCTTATCTAATACAAAAAATAACATGTTCATAGCTTCAGCATTTGAAGTAGCATCAGTTTTCTGTGCAGTAGTCCAAGTTGAAAAGTCTTCTATTGGAATGGAATATTCATTTTGGGTAATGTTCGAAGTTTCAAAACCATTAGATTGCATATATATTCTCATTCTAGTTGACCAGTAATTATAATTCATGCCATTGAATAGTGGAGATCGTGCAGTAGACCGGCCTTCAATAAAACTAATGTTAATGACAATTCTTGTGCTGGAAGTTATTTTCCATATTACCAAAAGGTTATCAAATAACGGTGTTACAGTTATAGGATGTTCTGTTCTGATACCAAATGAAAGTGGCAAGTGTGTGGCTAGTTATCACATAGGATCGTGTAATATAGAATGCATTATAATCTAAATGCGGAAACAGATAATAACAGTAAAGTAAATAAGAATCAGCGCACCAGGAGTTTTTATACTGGTTCGAACTTCCCGTTTTACGTCCAGTCCCAGACCTCCCTCTGGAATTTCTCTCAATAACCCCTCACTTAATCCGGAGGAATAGGTATATAACACCTGAGCAACCGATCAGGATTTTTCTGCCTCAACAGCCGAAGAGGACTTTATCGCCTGAACAACCGAACAGAGCTTTACCAGTTCAATAAAATTGCTTTGACACTTTTTGTTCTTGTTAACACTGATTTGTCTTTGATACTACAACCTTCTTATAATCTTTTCCTTAAGTATATATGTGTATGTAAGATTTAGAAAGGAGAATATTGCTTTGAATCGAAGAATAAGCTAATTGATTCAAAAATTCAAGCAATATATGTAAATTGTGGTTGCTTTTCAGAATGCAGAGATAGTAGAGAGTATGATCAGAAAATAAAATGAATTTCAGAGATTTGTGAAGTGAATCTTATGTGTTTATATAGTAGATAAACAGCTGCAACCATTCACGAAGAGTTCTGACCAAAAGAGGCATCTATAACTCTTTAATTTAGATCGTATCTCTTGGCAAATGGAAGTGTCTATTAAGAAAAATAGCTGTCGGAAAAGTTCAGTCGACTGACCCAAAACGACTAGTCAACTGAAAATTCAAAGTTGGTGCAAAACAGAGTGTTTCTATGCAACTGAGCAGGTTCAGTCGACTGGTCATATTTGGTCAATCGACTGACCTGACTGTCGGTGCACGACTCACATATAAATTGAAGAATTTTAAGTTTAAAACAACTTTGATTTGTGTGGACTACTTGAGGATAGATTTTAACAATTCTAAGACTAAAAACATCGATAAATAAACATACTATACTCAGTTTTGTAGTCTTGTCTCCTTTGTAGTTTTAACAGCATATTTCTTTCTCTTTTTGTCGCTTATCCATATAGTCTCATTCACTGATTTGTTTCTTTGTCATGAACCAAAAGTTATGATTCAACATTATATTGTTCAACATCCGTGGTTGTAGGAAAACAAGTTGGAGGGATCCAAATGGATTCCTCAAAATATTGATTTTTATTTTCATATATAATAATATATGATATATGGAATAATTTTTTGTAGACTATTGTGTGATTTGAATATTTGGTTGCTATAGTAGCACTGGTCTAATTTTAGTATTTTAAATACCATAAATATTATTTTTAAAATTTAAAGGAATTAAAGGGAATTTTGGATATAAAAATATTTATATTGAAATTTGGATTATTTTAAAGGAAATTGAGTTGTAAAAAATATATTTGATTTCGGTTGTACTTACTATTCATAAATTGTTTTAAATAGAGATTTTTAAAATAAATTATATAAAGGAATTTGTAAATGATATTCTAAAAAAATATGAAAAAGGAGTTGAACCAATATTTAAATTGAATTTGTAAAATAAATGGAATTTATAAGGAAATGGATTTATAAAAATGGAATTTTATAATAAAATTATTTTTATAAACAAGTAAAACCTAGATGAGTTTCTAAATTTATAAACAATGTTTATAAATAAGGGAAAATGAGATCACTTGATAAATTGGGAATATAAATTCATAATGTGAATTTATATCGAGTAATGGAAATCGATTTAAAAAAAAATAGTGGGATCTATTTTCGAATGTGGGAATCATTATGAATTTAAGATGGAGTCGATGTGATATGAATCGAGGGGAATTTATAAATTGAAATTGGTAATATTGAATTTTAAATTTTTTTCGAGAAATTTAAATTTGCTTTAAAATGGAATTTTTATTTATTGAAATATATAGTTTAAAAATTATTATTTTGATTAAAATATTTCAAAAAAGTTAGTTATTCACATATTTAATATTTGTTGAAATAAATTCTAATTTCTAAAATCAGTTTTGTAAATCAATTAATTTATTTAAAAATGAATTGGAAATGGATTATCGTTGTTTATTAAAGTGTTTTAATATTGTAAATAATTACTTAATTATGTTTTAAAATGAATTATTATTTAAAAATACTTATTTTACATATATAGTTTTGAAATGATTGAAATTTGTTTATAAATTCTCTCAAGATTTGTACACGGAGTTTGTTAAACGGACATGATTTTTACAAGAGAAATCTTATAGTGGAATACTAGGAACTTAAAGAAATTTCCCAAGTGTTAAAGTATGAGGGCTTCGAGAGCGAATTAGAATTCATAGGAAGGAAGTTGAAATGGTAGTTGAAATTATAGACAAGTGAAATTGACTTAGGAAAAATTTAAAATGAAGCTAATTAATGAATTCCAGAAACTTATAGAATTCGGTTTAAGTGAGTTAAGTAATTCACAAATAATTGTAAACGATTTTGAGAAATAGGAAATAAATGGAATATTTCCTAAGTTTTTGGAATAAAATGATTTTAGGAATTATACTTGTAAATATTTCTAAAGTATTGGAACGAAAGAGTTTGAAAAAAAATTCAACCACGAGATTATTATTATTGAATATTTTCAAAGTGTTGCATTATTAATGGAATTGGAGAAAAAATATTTCTAAGTATTGATATTATTCGAAGAAATCCTGTTATGGATATAAAGATTCAAAATTGTATCAAATTATTGAATATACTAGAAGAGATTTGAATATATATTTTGGTAAAGATATTTTGAAATAAATGGTTTGGGAAAATGTATAAATAAGGCCTAGTGATTGCTTATGGATGTTATTTGATAGTTAAATAATCGACTGTCAAAATTAGCTAAATTCGTTAATTATTTCGAAGACATTGGGATCAAATTTAAATTATCCAAAAACCACTTCGATCCGATTTATACATTACAAATTGTGAAATCAAGAAGCTAATGGAGGCATTGATTTGGAGACTCGATTTGTCCAAACCCAGAACAACTTGTATGAATGAATGCTATCATTGCATCGTTTCTTAGAATGCAGTGTTAGCATTCCAAGTACGAATGCTATTTTAAAGGTAAAACGTAGCCTAAAGCCTCATCAACCGGGAATGACTAAAACAAGGAAGATGCAGCAGGGTTAAGCGGATCGCACCTACTTAGGGTTTGTTATCACCTTTCTAGATACCCTCGCATATATTATAAAGATATGGTTGTGCATGATAAGGAGAGAGCTCGGTAAGGGTGGGAACACCTAGGGTGATAACATATTCGGTACTATCCATGTTAGGGGTAGGCCTGTCCTGTGTTGGCAGGGGATCCATGCGAGATCCTTGGTACATTTTTCTAGAGATGTACTATGACGGGAGGTACCCCAGTAGCTCGGTCATTTATGGAATCTAATATCCACTACGAGCCTGTACGGTTTTGATTGTGCCCAACTATGTTGAAATGTGAGATGCAAGCATTTCAGCTGTTTTTTAATTTATTTTGTATAGACACTATTATAATAGCAAATGATGTTAATATAAAATGTTTTGGTTATCGTAAGTTAAAAACCCGTCACATTTATCTGTGGCGTGTGAGATACCTTTATTTCCAAAATATTTTGATAACATTAATAATTCAAATTGAGCGTGTTTTCACATGCTGGTTTTCCAGACTAACTCGGGTGTTATTTTATTATAATGCTCGGGTCAGACCGAGTATTACAGATTCAGGTTAGAATGCTATGGAGCTTAGGAGATGAGCTGGAGGACACTCAGGTGTATTCCACGTACTTGATTTATATTCTGCTATATGTGTGTTAAACTGAATGTTTAGTATTTGTAAGGACAATTTATTATGACTTGTCCAGATTGATCAGTGATTGTTATACTCTAATGATTGTATATATATTATCAGCTTTAGATTTTTTGTATAAAAATCTCTTATTATATATTATATTTTGTTCCGCTGCGATTATGAGATTCTATGCTATTGTCTAGTTTTCTTCTTATCTATTTTTTCTTCTTCACCCTTAATGATCTGGTATTTCCGGCACTTTATTATTCGGCATGCTATACCGTGAACGTATTAATGTTGATTTTTCAAGGGCCGATAATTCCGGGCCATTATAGTTAATATCAGTTAGTGGTAAATTAGTGGTGGTGACTACAAGGATTTAGACTGGTAAGAGCATGACATGATATTATGAAAGGACCGAGGAACAAGTAATTGATGGTTGATGGGCTGGTCAAGTTTCGGTCAAGTTCTTTGCAATACTACTTGGACGTAGGCTATGAAGACATGGTCAGATGGTATGGGATTGAAGTTGTACATGATAGCTTTCGTAGACGACTTATGGAGGATATAAGGTAAGCACTATGCTTGATTCATGATCACTGACTTGTCTTTAGGATTACTTTGCAAGCTGATTTACTGAAGTAGACAAGCTTGGTCGGAATACGAGGTTAGTGCAAAACACTAATGGAGTTGTATTTTTAGAGACGTCTTGGATGAGAAAAATGTGTTAGTACCTCAATCCTATTACGGGGTTCCACTTTCCTATATGCAAAAAATGTGCAATCATCTTTAAAACATATAAATTGACACATATTATAATTAGTTTAATAAAGTGTTGATTGAAAAATAAGTAAAATAAAAAGTGATTTCTGAACTATAAGAAACTAAGGCCCACTGCATCAATATAGATTATTAATAATGAATATAATCGTTGCAAATGAGTTTTTTAGTGGAATTTGCTATGGATAGAAGAGGCATGAGCAGCCATCATCACATATTTCCTAATGTATATATTGGTTTGGATATGAAACATTGCCAATCAATATATCTGCTAGGAAATGAATTTTTTTTGGTGACCATAACTATAGGGAAATGAATGTTCCTAACCTTTACAATACATATTAATTTACAAGATTTTAATATTGAGAAGTGTACATAAATGGAAATTTAATATAATTATACGAAAAAACGTACACGTAGAGGAACAAAGAGTGCATTGCATTAACAATGTTATAAAATTACAACAAATTTTGCCTATGAAAATATATCAAATTAAATAATATACTCATAATGCGTGTGCGTGTGCGTATGAAAAAAAACTTAGATAGAATGTCATCTTCATTGCCTTGGTCAATTGCTTCCTACGTTAGTTTCTTCATCGTCTCTTATGAATTCTGATAGGTCTTATCATTGTTGCAATTTCCTAAATTAAATTCCCAAGCAATGCAATTCAAGCAATATATTTCGTTAGTACAATCATTATACTTTGTAGAGAGCACTCGAGGAAAGTATATGTAACTAAATAAGAATAATGCCTCATCGACACCATATCCAATAAACCAACATTTGCAAGAATGATAAAACAATGTTTTCAAGAGTGATAATTCAAATGATTCATCAACCTTCATTTTTCATTAGCTCAATCAAAATTCAAGGCTTTAGCATCAAATTTTTAGGGCGAATTCAATTATTTTGCATAAATCATGGTGGGAATTTTCTAACAATTTAATGGAAACACCGATAATCAATAACATAAAAAGAAAGTGGGTATATTCAAACATAAATAGGAATACAGATATAGGCACATAATGATGTAAAGCTATAAATTAGTTTATCATCTAAACCTAGAACATATAACACAACATTCACATTCATATTTTATACTCATTTGTCATTTACAAAATCAATCATATCGCAGCTCATTATCTAGCACATCGATATAAATTATTTCATCTTATATTGTTTTGGAAGTACAAATATAAATGAATGAAAGGCATTCTATATAAGTTCCATGTTTAAAAACATTATTTACCACAATGAGAATCCAATACCATAAAACTTAAATGGTAAGGTGAATAAATGTTGTGGAAAATGAATAACAACACTACAATGAGATTTTAATTAACATCTTCACAAACAAAATAATAGTGCAATCCAAAGATCACGAGTAGCATAAAAATGATCTTAAAAAGGTATAATAAAAGAATAGCATTGAAGGCTTTGTGGTTTGCACCACAATATGAGTAATACCAATCAACTTAAAGGGAGAACATAACCAACCATAAACGAAAGAATAGTATGATTAGTTTGATTATTGTTATTGAAAAATAAGTAATTAAAATGTGGTTGGTGAACCATATGAGGTTAGGCCTAATAATATTATATGTATTTTCAAGTAGATATACCACAACTACAAAGATGAATGGTTTGGAATTAGGAATAGAGTGTTATTTATAAGAAAAGTTTTGATTACGTGTAGGGAAAAATAGGTAGACATAGGCTTAGGATCAAATAGACTAATTAATCCATATGTAAGAAAAAATAGCCTAGAAATCCACTAGCCCAAATAGCCTATGTTTCATGTTACGTTCTTATATTTGAAACCTTAAACTCCATTACTGTCTAATTAGCTAGAATTAGGGTTGGCAATTAGAGATGAGAACTGCAAATTCGAACCAAACCAACCTAAGAAAATCCAAAAATGGTTCAAACCAAATGGGTCTTAGGTCGGGTCTGGATGATGAAAAATAACACAAAGACCCAATAAACTTAACCCAAATCGGGCTAACCCAAACGATCTGATCAACGTAAGTAAATGCATTTAATCTAACCAAAGTAATTTAAAATAATTAAATGGAAAATGAAACGGTAAATAATTTGGCATGAGAAGCACAAATCATTCCTTTAGGTTTCCATGTACCCTCTGTTTGATCATTCCCCACTTAGACTAACTTCACTTATTTATTTCGAAGTCACTTCACATTATGTTCTACAATAAGAATAAGTCCGTGCTATGAACTCTGACTTCACTTTCACATCTTCTATCTAGCTCAACTCCACAATGGTTGCTGAATCGTATATATATTTTCATGGATGCAACACATGAAATGCATTGTGGTTAACTCTTGCCGACATTTAAATTAGGTCCAGTGTATAAGCTAACTTACCCACTCTCTCTAATATAGGAAAAGATCCAACAATACATGGTACCAATTTTCCCATACGTCCAAACATATAACATGCTTTAATGATGAGAGTTTCACAAATACCATATCACCTGCCACGAACTTCAGTTTTGTACACCCTCTGTAAGCATATGATTTATGCCTATCATATGAAGCTTTTATTCTCTTCCATATCAACTCCACATTATCAAAAGTGTATCTAACCATGTCTAGTTCATGTATGATTCTATTAGTGCCTACCACCAACAAGATGGGAATTTGCACAACTATCCATAAAAAGCCTCAAATGGTTTCATCCCTATTATGACTCCCCATATTTTTGATGTCCAAAATTAGTTATAAACGCTGTCAAATACATTTGCATCTAATTTCGAATACTAAAAGCAATACACCGTGGTTATATAAAATTAATAATCAAAATAACGAACAAAATATGAAATCTCACACAACGGAATTAAACAACATCACATATGCATTATTGTAGTATTTTAAATATTACACCAATTAAATACATTAAATTACATCCATGTTCTCCAATATATTAACCACCATCAATCCATAAAAATATAAATATGGTATAAGAGAAATATACCAAGCCAAAAAACTGCAAATATAGTCTATATCCGGAACTCTGCTCCATCCTTTAGTCCTACCCATGACTTTACACATACATACAGACATATAAAGGGAAAAGGCGATCAACTTTGTTTAGACTATGCCTTTCCTATAACTATGGCTTAGGATTGATAGCTATTGCATAAGGAAATGTTGCTTATGTACTCTTGTGAGGGTCAAGCCCATGTAGTTTTGTTTCTACTCTTCATCCGCATTGAACTACTTGTTAGTACTTAACAACCACAACATCCATGCAACAAATGCAACTAGGAAACATTACTACTAGGCCATCGCAATCAGTCATCATAAATATGGTTAATGACAATATACAACCATTAAACACCACTTAAGTTTGATAACACTCACTGTCAACCCCAAATGTTAGACAAATAAACAACAACAAATATACTTACATATAACTAATAATCAACTACTAGTAATACAACATCGATTCACGTATAGATCAAATAAATATGCACTAATTCACTATATTAGTTACTTAAACACCAAATCATCAAATGTGTACCAACCCACTATGTTAGTAAGAGAATATCAACTCATTAATTGTGTACTAATCCATTATATTAGTATACACATCCAAATGCAATTACAATGTTATAAAACAACATATGCGATAAATCAAATCAATAATAATCACATATTACATCCATCCAAATAGTATATTTACAACCATTATTTTCTCTTAAGTATAAAACCATTTTGTTATTGTTTATTATAAAATACCTTTATTCATTCAATCCCAAAACAATAATAATTCTCTAAAAACGATAATATACTATAAAATCCTTTTTCATACTTTTTCCAAACACTTAAAACATCTTGTTTTAACTAAAAAACATCATATTTTAACCAAAAAACAATGATTTGTATCAAATCACTTTGCAAAACAATAATATTATTATTTTACATCAAAATAATAATAAATTCTAGAACCACTTTAATATTTTTCAATGTTAATTTATTACTATTTATTTAAAAAAATACAACTATTCTATTTTAACTTCAAAACTTCTGTTATTGCTATTTGTCTTAAAATAGTAATAGTTAAACTCAATACTCATTCGAAAACATATTTTATTATTATTGCAATATCTTTTATTTTATTATCCAAACAAAAATAATAACATTTTATTCCATAAAATCCATAATTACTTACTGTTTTATTTATTATTTACGAAATCTCACTTTAATTTATAAGAACTCCCCAGTTTCAATTTAAAACAAATATTTCATTATTATTTAAATTTTCCCTAGAAACAACCTTATTAAATTTCTCACATCAATTTCAATAAAATTTATTAAGTTATCGTTATTTACAAACATCACTCAAAATCTATAGCTAACTTATCTTCCGTTTATTTATAAACTATTATCATGCAACTTCAACCATTTCATTTTAGTTAATTAAATTTTAATTTTAAAACCATAGTTAATTATAAATGAGTATCCAATACTAAAAAATAAATAATAAGCAATCTAATCGATGCACAAATCAAAACATCATAAAACTAAATAATCATCAATAGAACACAACACATACCAATAAATATAATTTTTTAGTCACTATGCACTGGATAGAAGATGGCCAATATATAAAGAGATGATGTAAATCCAGCAGAAATATAATAGCAGACCATACGGTCGATATATACTGGTTCAGACCTTTCATCCTATGTCCAGTCCTGAAACTCCCCTGTAACGACCCTGAATTTCACTGCTTTAATTTTGTGAATATTTAATTAATTTTAAATATTCAAACAACGGATTTTATAATGAAATAAAACTCTTTTAAATAATAACAATTGATGGTGAAGTATTATTCAAATGTGTTTACAAAAATATTTAGTTCGAAGTAAAATTGAAAATGTGGCGGGCATTCTTTTTCGAATTTTCGTCCTTTTGTCGGCTAAAAGGTAACAAAAATGTTATGAATCATTAAGTATAAATATACCAATTCAATTTGAAAATAAGTTAGAATATGTATGTATTCATGTATGTATGCATCAGATAAGTATAAGTACGTGTGTATATATATATATATATATATATATATATACCTAAGATAATATAATTTTTTTAGTAAAAGCAAACATCACATCAGTGAAACTTGTTTAGACATTAAGTACAAGAGGTTTAAATTCATATTTGCTTTGAAATTAAGGGAAGGAAGACTATGGGGGCTGAAATGGCATGTGTGGTGGAAGGTATTGAGATGGAAAAACAATATGGAGGGTAGACGTACAAGGGTGGATAAGTAGTTTTCTTTTTCTCTTATTTATAAATAGCCTTAATTTCTTCATTCTTCCTCCTCTTCCTCCTATCATATTTTCCTCATGTCTGATCCAAATGGATGCTTTATTTTTTCAAGCTATGTAAAATTTCAGTGGCTACAACTTTTTTTTGTATCACTTCTTGAAATATTGAGTTTAGCTATGTCCAAATCTCATTTCTTTCAGATCTATTTTCGAACCCATATTTTCAAGTCTGAAAATACCTCTTCTTCTTTTGACCATATCTTCCTAAAGAAAAATCCAAATTGAGTTAATTTTTTTAATGATGGAGAAAATAATTGTCATGACTTTTTATTTTGACCCCCTTTTCAAAATTCCGAGAGTAACATGACCAAAAATCAACGAAAAATGACCCATTTTCGAGTTGATTTTGTATTTTTCCAGGCTTTGCAAGTTCTAAAGTATTTTAAGTTTTCAAAAGAGTTTAGTAAAATTTTGGTGAGTAAACTTCTTAATTTTTGAGAAATACAGTTGCATTTATTGACTATTTGGTGATAAAATAATTTGATTGTTTGGTTGGATTATTATATGGTTTGGTGCATATATATACTGCTTAGATATGTGATTGCATGTGGTTAAGTTAGTGTGTGCTTGAATGTGAAGTCTAGATTTTTTTGTGAATAATGTAAAAGTTTGATCTTATTTGTTTGGGTTTGCGGTATGAATAAGTTTTTATGGACAAAGTTATGTGGTTGCTGTGCAAAGAAAAGTTGACTATTAGATTTGGTTATCGATGAAGAATCCTTTGTGAAGAGTACAAGTTTTAGTTTGTAATAAAAATTGTTTTAAAGGTAAAAATTTTTTTTTTCAAATTATTTATTTTATGTTTTGGAAAGTTAGCAAGCTTTCTAGTATTAAGTTTTAATTAAAAGATTAATTGAGATTGATTAATTGTTAATAATTAATAAAAATTTTAAATTATTTTTAATAATTAATAAAGGATTGTTTAAGGGTTTAATTTATAAATAAATTATTTATTAGAGGTTTAATTATTTCTTAATTTATAATTAAATTATGTTAGGAATTAATAAAGGTTAATTATGATCAAATAAAGAGTTTAACTTATTAATAATCGTTTTAAAAGGGAGTTTTAAGTTTTAAATCCTTTATTTTGAGAATCAAATTATTTTATAGGTACTTCTCTTCCAAAGATGTTTTTGACCACAAGGGATTCAAATGTCAATATCATTAAGTAGACAAATTGTGAATGATTTATATAAATGGTTTGATTATGTGGACATGTGTTAGCGGAATAAATCCCTGTTATGTTATAAGTTGATTGTTAGATTGTTTGGACATCTAATAGTAGAATAATCACCATTCTGATATAATGTAATTGTTTATTGTGTGGAAATAAGCTTAGTGAATAAATTTCTATTTTTCTATAAGTAATGAATTGTTTGGACATCTATTTAGTCGGACAAATCACCATCCTACTATTATGTTATTTGGACATGCATATGCAAGTTGAGTTGTATTGACATATTATTCCCTGATCTGGATATTAATTGCATTTACATATATGTTGATTTTTGTAAATAAATGGTTAAGTGACTTGAAAATGGAATTGATGTTAAATGGTAAATTAAATTACTACCATTGGGATTACTAAGCCTTCTTTTGAAAGTATAGAGTACGATTTTGAACTAATTTCAATTCTTTAATCAATTTTGGGTTAAGGTTTATAAATGATTTTTTCAAGTTATATTATTATTTTATAAAGGTACTTACAAACAATAAATTGTTTATAAAAATGGGATTTACTAGGTATAAAGTTTTATTTAAAGTGATTTAAAAGGATGAGTTGCAAAAGGTATGTTGTAAAGATTTATCAAAGGAGTTTTAAGTGGGTAAATGTTTTATAAATGCGTTTAGAGGTTTTTAAAGAGGTTTTGTAAATTGACTTGTAGACTTATAAGAAATGTTTTACAAATTGAATTTCGAAATTTACAAGTTATTTGAATTGTGAACCAAGGTTTTAAAAAGGGAATTGTTATATATAGGATAAGAGGTTTGGTTTTATAGTAAGTAATGTTTGTCGAAAAAAGGGGAATTTGAAAGGAGAAAATTTGCCAAATGTTCTGGTAATATACTCATACCGTTGAGGTAATTATATAGATGCTCTCCAAGTGTAAAAGGGATGTTAGGGGTTTTGGGAATAGTGTTTTGAAGAGATTTTTTGATAAATTCAAAGTATTTTACTTAATGGATGATTAATTAATAAAGGCTTGGTATATCCCATATGAAATTAAATCAATGTTTGAATAATTTTTTATTTCATAGTTAAATAACCGACTATCAAACCTAGACCAAATTGTAACTTTGGAAATATCTAAGAGAAACACGTGAGTTATATGGCATAGTCATCCACATGATGTTGTACTATGTGTGTAAATCTCATTTCGTTCTTATAGGATAATGATAAGGAAATCTGTCCATTAACGGTTAGGAGGTGATCTCGTACTTATCTTGTCTATTTATTTCCTAAAGAATCGGGGTTGAGTTTATCGTAAATTTTCGAAAGTTGTTTCGAAGTGATCAGGATTGGATACGTTAGCCGAAAACCACTTTGATCCAACTCAAGCGTTTCGAGCTGAACACATCTTAAAGAGTATGGAATCGAAGATGGAATATGGAAGTGCAAGGGCTATTTTCTACTGATCCTAAGGGTGATTCCAAAATGGGTGCAGTGGAGCTAGTGCCTTTGGTTCATTCTTCACCTGAATGACTTGTATGGATGAATGTTGACATTACGATAGTGTTTGCATTCCAAATGAGAAAGTGCTATATAAAGATAAAACATAGCCTCAAGCCTCATCAACCGAGAAATGACAAAAATCAGACATGCAACAGGGCCATGTGGGTCGCTTCCTTTAGGGTATGGTCAAATCCCAAATCTAGGTTGATCACTATCTACTAATGTATGCTTTGGGGCCCAAAGTGGTTGATCATATTCGTTACTACTAGTCAAGTAGTAGGCCAGTCCTATGTGGCAGGGGTACAAGATGTTCTTGTCAGACCCCAGTGTATTTTATCTAGAGATGTATCATTGGTAAGTAGTCCCTTACCTTGTCATAATATGGAATCTATTCTCCAATACGTATCTTTATGATTTTAGATGTACCCAACTATGTTGAAATGTGAGATGCAAGCATTTCAATTATATTCATATTTTACTTGAACTGTTAAATGTTATTACAATATCACCGGGTTTTTATAAAAGTGTTTTGGTTATCGAAGGTAGAATCCATCCGTGTTTATGTCCTGTTGGATCTTACGAGATAACCTTGATTTTAAAAGAGCTTTAAAAGAAATAATTCAGCTATTTGAGCTTATTCACGCCAAATCTATGTCTGATCCGGAGTTTTGTTTTTTTTCCCTAAAACTCTTGGGTGATCAAATTTTTATGGACAACAAGTAGTTCAGGTTTTCCTCGGTTGCATCTTGGAGGAGCTTGGAGTAGGAGGCTTCATCGATGTCATTATCTTATTTCCACTGTGCATGTATGTATGATCTATGTATCACTTAGGTAGGGACATGCTGTTATAACTGTCCTAAGGTAGAATTTGTATTAGCATGACTCTGATATATCATTTTGGAAATGACTTTGTAAAAAATTATTTTGATTAATATATTTATTTCGTTAAGTTGTGAAATTTTGTGATTGTTTAGTTTCTTCTTATCTTCTATATTCTTTCCTCCCATAATGATCAGCCTTTTCAGCATTTGAATGCTCGACACGCAATACAACAGACGTATTGGTGTCAATTTTCGAGGGTCGAAAGAACGGTTCGTTATGTTTTTTTTCCTAATATAAGAAATCAGTTTTTGAAACTTATAAATTGAGGAATAATAAGTTAAAACTAAGTTTTAAATTATTGAATATGAATGTTAAGAAAATCATTGAAATGAACTTTGACTTAAGTTAAATGAAATACTTTGTGAAATGAATTGATTATGGTTTGAAATGAATTATTGAGATGAACTACTACACAAATTAGTGGATTGAATATGGTTTAGAGTGTTGTTTGATAGAATTAAATATTGAAATTGAGTAATGAAAGGAGTTAAATGAAAATTGAATTTGATTTAAAAAGATATGATCTTAAGTTGTAAAGTGATAATAAACATGAGAAGTGTGTACAAAATGTTTATAATAAACTTAAGTAAAATTTGATGGGATAGTTCTTAAGTGACATTGGTATTGAAAGAAATATACCAAGTAATAAATGGATGTAAATAAAGCAATGTAAATAATGATTATGAATAAATGAATGTAAATAAAAGAATTCAAATAGTGAGAAAGCGATTGAAATAAATACGTAAGTCATACGTATATTATTTTATTCACATAACTGTTTGATCCAGATTCGAGTACATGATTTTGAGATGATTTACATCGGTCGGAGCTGGATTTTTTCACTCGATTTTCGACGACGAGCTCTGGATATGAATTTTTAATTGATCTGGTATTCTCTACCTAGCATATGGCTATGCAAGGAAAATGATGGTTTTGAAAAGGGACAGCAGATTAAGGATCTTAAGGCTAATGTAACACTAGAGGAAGGGGGAGTGAATAGTGTTTTAATGGATTCTAAGACTTATATGGACTAATTTAAAATTATGACACAAACAAATGTAGAACTTAATCACAGAACAATCACAGAATCAAACATAGATGCAAAAAGTAAATAAAAAGCAGTAAAAGGAAAGAACACACCAGATTTTGTACTAGTTCGGAATTACCCTACATCTAATCTTGTACCAAGGAAAACTACCTCATACAGATTTTTATTATACCAACGTTGAGATTACAATCCTTAATTTTTAAAGGCCTTGAGGTACCCTCTTGTCTCACGAGTCTGGGGCAAATTCTCTTGATTTACGGGACTCAAGATTACCCAATTCATTTATAGGCACAACCACATCTTATATAGAGACTCGATAAACTTTTGATTACAAATTGATCCTATAACTCTGAATAGCACTTTGATCTTTGAGAGAGGGCAGAGAATCAAACACGAATGAGATTCCAATTTGATTCACTTGAGAATTTGGCATAATTTCGGCACGATCTTAAAAATATGAAAATTTTAGAATATGGATTTGTGGAGAAGAAAAATGAAGAAAACAAGAAATTAGTTACTTAAAATTCATTTTTGAAGGCTACTTATAAAGCACCAAAGGTCATAACCATTCGTGAAGAGATTTAATCGAATAGACACTTCTTTTGAAAATTAAAACTTTTGAATTCAACGGCCACCATGTCGACATGGGGTACCCCATGATGTCGACATCCCTTTGTTAAAAACAATGTAAAATTTGTTTTGTAAATGGTATAGAAAGGAAAACAAGATAGAATGATTCTAGAGTAAAAACGAAGTTTAAAACAAGACTTTATTTTAAAACAAAGACAAAGAATATTTTAAGGCTAAAACAACCTTTTGAAAATCATTTAAAAAGATAATTTTTAAGGCTAAAACATTTTAAAAGGCAGTTTTGAAAATCATTTTGAAAAGCCATTTTGAAGTAGTTTTGCAAGCTTCTTCCTACAGAATATCTCATCACATCAGGACTCGAGAACTTGTACAAAACCAGGATGTTTATGGGTTTGTCAGCCACTTGTCATAGGTTTGTGAGCTACTTATCGTGGGTTTATAAGCCACTAAAAAGGTAGAAATGAGTTTCATACCAAATGAAATTCGGAATGAAGATTTGCTCTATTATGAAGTTTTAACAAAAACTAGACACATATCTTGAAATCTTGATCTTGATACTATAGCTTCTTCAACCTTGAGTCCTGAGTCTTTGGATCAGTCTTCAGTAATCAGTACTTGCATATATATATAGAAAATAGTGTTGTTATATATTTTATAATAAGATAAGTTAAAAAGATTATTGTCATCAAAACCAACATCTTAGTTCCTAACAATCTCTCCCCTTTTGATGATGACAACCTGTATTTATAAAGTATACTTATCATACCATAACTCCTATCATAACTCCCTCTTACTCCAAGCCAACTACTATTTTATAACCTCTCCGCCTTTGTCATTAACAAAAACTTCTAACTAATTAATTTCCTGAACTTGATATAAGATAATCAACCATAATAAAATAGAGTAATCCATATATAAGTGTAAAAAGTGCTAAGTGTGATCATAAGTATGAAATGTGATCATAAGTGTAATCCAAAAGGTAAATCAATCATCAGCCAATTATATTTACAGTAATTATTCAATCCAAACATATATACAAACCATGTCAAATAAGTTAAGTCAATCAAGTTTAAAACACACCAATCAAATCAAACAAATAACATACAGAATGACTAGACATTTCTTGGTACTTCCACATATCGATCTTACCCAAAGATAGGGTGTGCTTTGATGGCATTCCATTCTTCTTTACCTTTGTCTAAAGTGACTGGTGGATTTCCATCGAGATCGTCCTTGTTAAGGGCTGAGATCATCCAAGAAGGGAATTGAAAAGCCTCTCTTGCTCCTTGATCATCTGTATTTGACTCAATTCTAAGTGACGCTGACTACAAAGTATTATGTAAGAATAATCTTGAAGAAAGTGAGAGTTTCTTCAAGATTATCACTTAGATTCTTAATCGGAGAAGCCATAATTCAAGAAACAGGAATAACTGTGAAAGGGAGTGACTAGAGATGAAGTTTGACAATTTTTTTTTTGAAAGAAACAGATATAAATAGGAGTAGAAAGTCGTCGAAATGAATAGACACAAGTTAGCTACATGACAGTAAAATTTGAAAGTGTAACTATTTTCTGCCCGTTGTATGTCAACATGTGGGGATGGTGTATGTCGACATGCCTCTGCCTAAAGTGACATTTTGCTTTGTTTTGAATATTATGAACCAATCTATTAAACTAAAATTTGTAGTATAAAAACAAGCAATTACAGAGACAAGTGAAGTTGAATAACAGGAAACAAAAGATTCCATTAATAATTCTAGTCAACATTACATAAGATAATACAATATTAAATAAAATAAAGGAAATACAAAGATAAAACTTAAGATAGCCTGAACTAAAACTAGTTAGATGAAGATGAAGCAGATGATAGTCCAAGCTTTCTACTAGTTTCACCGAAGAATTTGTCGATTTTAGTGGAAATCTTATTCATTTTCTTACTCATTGATCTTTTAAGTCTTTTGATTTTCCACTAATAATTCTTTGATTATTGAGAATGGTCTTGTTGGATGGATTAGCAGGATTAGTAGGATATTCAATACTCTCTAAGGAAGTTTCTTTATCTTCCTCTTCCTCCTCTTCAATTTCCATTCCTTCCTCTTCCTCTTCTTCTTCTTCCTCCATTTCTTCCATCTCTTCATGAGCAAGTCTTTCTTACTTTTCCGTAAGCGTTTCATATGGTTGAAACACTAATGGAATTTGCATAAGGGAAACGTTTTCATGGTTTAACACTTTTCTAGTTATAAATTCTTCCTTTTTAAAATCAACTCCACAGTAATTAAAAATCCGAGTGAGATAAATTCCATGATATAATGTGTTTTCACCCACAGTAAAATTCTTGGACCTTAGCTCATCTAAACTAATTTGAGCCCAATTAATATCATAATTTCCAAAAATTGCAAAAATAGCTTTGCAAACTTTCAAAGTCGGGTTGTTGTAGTTTCCCTATCTTGGTATAAGAGTGTGTTGGATAAAAAGATTAACAATTCTTGCTTTTGGAAGAAAATAACGATTTTTGAATTCAAAATTGTCATCCCCTACAAAGATGTGATGAAATGTCTCTCGATCATTTTCATTGATTTGAAATTCCGAGAGATTCATTCTGGTATACTTGCATCCCAAAATATTTTCCAAAATCTCGTAATCCAAAACAATTTGTGTTCCTTTAACTACTTCAAATTTGTCCTTCTTCCCCATCATAAAAACACGATTCAAATTCGCATAAAACATCTTAACAAGATTTGGATAACATACAAAATCATTTTGTTTGTTATCTACTAAACTAAGAATAGAACATTGTTGAAAAATATTATCCATTTCATAAGAAGGAAAATCTTCAAAAATCGCAAATTTTTCCGTATGAGTTTTACCGAAGTTTACATAGTTGATGTAAGATTTGACAGCTTCCGAATCATTAAAAAGAGAGTTTTTGACAGATTTTGGAAGACTAATGATGTTAGGAGTGCTTGAAAAGGCCATTGCAGAAGTTTGAGAGGAGTAGAAGTTAATGAAGATAAATTTGAAATTTGAAATAAAAGTGATGATAAAGGGAGTGAGATAAATAAAGATTCTATAGACATGTTCTATGGTCATGGGGCATCGTTCTAGAGCATTAAAGTTGGTGAAAAGGTGGAGGAAAATTCAAAATTTTGAAATCAAATTCTGAGGGTCATGTCGACATGGGGTATCCGGGTATGTAGACATGTGCCTATTGAATCAAATGACAAGTTTCTATTCCTATATTCTAATTATATAATTCCTGCAATAACATTAAATATAATAATGCTTAAATGTTAATAATTTAATATTTAAAATATTATTAAAATAATATTATTTTTGAATTTAAAATTCTAATTTCAAGGGATAAATTTGAATTTGCAATTCAAGGAATTTTAAAAGAATCAAGCGAACCAACAGGCGTCCATTCAAACAAGAAAAATTAAAAATAATGTAAATGCATACCTATTTTTAGATCCATACTCCCATCGCCATCTAATTCGTGAATAACACTGAAACAAAGATTTGAATTATCCGTCTTCTTTTCATCGTCACTGGGTGATAAGTCTGAGTCATCAAGAGTTGCTGTGTATGCTTTCTTTCTTTTCCTTGATGAGTTATTGTTTGGAGGGAACAACTGTTTATCTGGATACAAACAATATTTTCTGTGATGCCCAACCTTATTGCAATTGTAGCATCTATCATTGTTGACGTTCTTCGTATTATTTCTGAAATTCCTTTGATCATTTATTTTTTAATTATTCATTTTTCTATATCTTAGGAATTTCCGAAAGTTTCTTGTCATAAAGGCAATCTCCTCATCACTATCTGGTTCTGAATCTTCAGTTGTTGCATTGAATGCTAATGACTTCTTATCTATAGCCTTGTTTTCTCTTCTTCCTTACAATTGGACTTCATAATACATCAGATTCACAATTAATTATTCTATTTTCATTAGACCGATATCATTTGCTTCTTCGATTGAAAGTGTCTTTTGATCCTATTCTGGAGTGAGTGAATTTAGAATTTTTCTGACTTAGTCTTCCTCCGAAAAGCTTTTTCCCGGTGCAATTAGTGAATGAACAATATTTTGAAATCGACATTACATGTCAGAAATAGACTTATTTGCATGCATTTTAAACAATTGAAACTGATAATTAATATAGAAATTTTAGTCTGCTTAACTTTTCTTGTTCCTTCATGAGTAACTTGCAAAGTATTCTGGATTTCAAATGCAAACTTACAAACAAACACTCTATCAAACTCATTCCTATCTAACGAACAAAATAATATATTCATGGCCTTTGAGTTATTTTGTGCAACATCCTTTTGCTCAATAGTCCACTGGAGAAAATTGGTAGTTGGTTCAATATACTCAGTTTTTGTGATATTCCAAGCGATTGATCCTACAGATTGTAAATAAATTTTCATTCTACAAGCCCAATATGCATAATTACCACCATTGAAAAATGGTGGTCTGACAGTAGATTAACCTTCTACAAATTAACTAGTGTTAGGGATAACAGAGCTAGTGCCAGAGTGACATTACCAGTGTTGGTAACCATTAATTTTTTTTTCTAGTTTCAGATTATGAAAACTATGAAAAACCTATGCTCTGATACCAACTGAAAAGGGACAGCGGATTAAGGATCTTAAGGCTAATTTAACACTAGAGGGGGTGAATAGTGTTTTAATGGATTCTAAGACTTATATGGACTAATTTAAAATTATGACATAAAAAAATGCAGAACTTAATCACAGAACAATCACAAAATCAAACACAGATGCAGAAAGTAAATAAAAAGCAGTAAAAGGAAAGAACACACCAGATTTTATACTGGTTTGGAGTTACCCTACATCCAATCCTATACCAAGGCAAACCACCTCATACAAATTTTTATTATACCAATGTAGAGATTACAATCCTCAATTTCTAAAGGCCTTAAGGCACCCTCCTGCCTCACGAGTCCAAGGCAAACTCTCTTGATTTACGGGACTCAAGATTACCCAATTGATTTCCTGGCACAACCACACCTTATAGAGAGACTCGATAAACTTTTGATTACAAATTGATCCTATAACTCTGAATAGCGCTTTGATCTTCGAGAGAGGGTAGAGAATCAAACAAGAAGGAGATTCTAATTTTATTCACTTAAGAATCCGGCAGAATTTCGGCAAGATCTTAAAAATATGAAAATTTTGGAATATGGATTTGTGAAGAAGAAGAAGTAAAGAAAATAAGAAATTAGTTAGTTAAAATATTCGTTTGTAAAGGCTATTTGTAAAGCATCAACGGTCATAACCATTCGTGAAGAGATTTAAACGAATAGACACTTCTTTTGAAAATTGAAACTTTTGAATTCAACAGCCACCATGTAGACATAGGGTATCCCATGATGTCGACATCCCTATGTTAAAAACAACGTCAAATTTGTTTTGTAAATGGTATAGAAAGGAAAACAAGATAAAATGATTCTAAAGTAAAAAACGAAGTTTAAAACAAGAGTATTTAAAAACAAAAACAAAGAATATTTTAAGGCTAAAACATCTTTTTGAAAATCATTTGAAAAGATAATTTCAAGGCTAAAACATTTTGAAAAGCAGTTTTGAAAATCATTTTGGAAAACCATTTTAAAGTAGTTTTGCAAGTTTCTTCCTGTAGAATATCTCATCACATCAGGACTTGAGAACTTGTACAAAACTAGGATGTTCGTGGATTTGTAAGCCACTTGTCATAGGTTTGTAAGCTACTTGTTATGGGTTTGTAAGCCACTAAGAAGGTAGAAATGGGTTCCATGCCAAATGAAATTCGAAATGAAGATTTTCTTGCTATTATGAGGTTTTAACAAAAACTAGACCATATCTTGAAATCTTGATCTTAATACTCTAGAGTCTTCAATCTGAGTCATGATTCTTTATACTGATCAATCTTCAGTAATCAATACCTGCATATATATATATAGACAACGGTGTTAGTATATATTTTATAATAAGATAAGTTAAAAAGGTTGTTGTCATCAAAACAACATCTCAGTTCCTAATAGGCTTATAATTGTTAACCCAAAAAATGGATCAACACCTGGATTGAGTGTGAAAGCACCAGTCCTACTCTCACAGAGCAATAATATTAAGAGTAAATGTAAAAGATCAGAAATAGAAAGAAAATAACAAGATTTTTATAGTGGTTTGGCTGTTAATGAAGCCTACGTCCACTTTATAGTTTTTTTTATTATTGACTAGTTGCTATTACAAAGTTGATTAGATTACAAAGTTCTTGTATATCGCTAGTTAAATCAAATTTCCAATTCTAGAGTTCACCAAAGAATCACAGTGAACCTTTGGGATGACTATTGTGAGGAAGGAGAGGAGTGAAGAACACCTTTTGTAGAGTTTCAGCAACCAGTCCGGAAGATCCTCCATATATGTTGCAAGTAGGATTGTATTATAGAGGTTGGAAAGCTATTGGGTTAGGATTGCTTTGCCAAAAGCTTGCACATGATGCCACAAAAGAGTTTAGAAAGTTTGAAGGCGACCCAAGCCAATCTGATGGATCGCCAGTAATACATAGGTCATGGAATGCTAGCGATCCAATTATTTAGAATATTTTGCTTCGTCCTTTTTGAAAATGTCACGACAATCCAATGTAATTCCATGGATCGCCAGTGATCCATGGGGCATGGATTGCTAGCGATCCATGTACTTAGGGGATTATTGAGTAATCTCCATTTGGTTGTCTTCCTTTCTTCCATTTAAGTGCCTTGTCTAAATATCAAGTCGTTGGGAGTTTGTTTGATCACACATCTTCATTAGTCATCTAGTCCAGAAGAATCATCCATAACTCACTCGAAACTTAATGAAATCAGATGAAACTTTGCAAGTACTCTCTCTAAGTGTGTGGGACCTACCTTAAAATTTTATAGTGGTGGGGCCTACTCTACATGGGCCGCTAGCGATCCATCAAATCATGTCCAAATGATCTCATTTTTTGTTAAGCCTTCTATTATGTTTTCAAAGTGTTCTCCTAAAAATTCAAGTCAGTCTAACTTCGTATGAGTTCGTAGGTCCATTTTAAGTTAGCTGCTTTTGGTCAAAAAGCATGAATCAGATGAGTCTTTTCTTCTCGAGAATGCTCCTTATGGATCACCAGCGATCCATAGGTGATGGATCGCTAGTGATCCATCTCCTTAGCTTATTCTTTACTGAATTTCCTTGACTACTATTGGTTGGTTCCTTTGGATGCCTTGTTCAAGTTTTAAGTCATTCTGGCATAGTCCGGATGTCCTAACTCCTATTGGGTTCTGTTGAGCCAAAAATCTAGTTAACATTTGCCCTCCATAGTATGCTTCCATTGGAAACAAAGTGTGCTTTGTAATAAGTCAAGTTTTGGAATACTACTATGTGAATTTCAGTAAATCATCGGAATCCATCTCAAGATGTTGTTTTCAATTGACTGATATCTGATAGCCGTTCGTTTTTTGATTTCGATCTAAATTTCAATTCCTAGTATTGACGATGTTATCTTTGCTTCATACTTTACATAAGGGTTTAGGTCCGTAAGTGGGTGCATGACGGAGGTTTGGAGTCAACCTATATATTTTTAACTCGACCGACACTAAAGCTATGTTTTGTCTCGAGCAATTGTGCATCATTCTAGAGCGAAGTCTTGCTCTTTGTCTTTAACAGTTTCTTTTTGAGGACTTGGTTAAGCTTCTGTCATTTTGAATTCTAATGCGTTGATTTATTCCAAAATCGTATATAGTGGTTGATTCAATCATAGCGCTCTTCCTATTTTTATACTCCAGTGATCCCGATTAGGTCGAATGCCAAGTATTATTGTTGAAAATGATTTTCCAGTCATGTAATCTTTAATCTGGTGGAGGGACTTCCACTGCTCTAGAAGCTGGGTCCTTCGCATCTTTAACTACGCTTATTATTCCTGTCATATTGGGGTGATTGATTACAGTTAAATTACAAGGCACTAAAGTTCGATCAGGCACAGTTTCAATCTTCGAAAATTAGCGCATGACTTGTTCGATTGGGATTATCCATCCTTTGCATTTTTTGAAATTCAAACTACATACCAGCCTCTATCTCCAGGGATTATTAGTTTAATTGCTTGATCCTGAGCATTACTTTTCCTTAATGATGTTTATTTCCTGATTGTTATTGAATTCCTCCAAGTTGACATCGTCAGCCAATATCATTTTGGGTGCATGTGCTGGAAAGATGTGTCGTTGTCATCTTTTGCTAGAGTGAATTCTTCCAAGTCCAGTGTTAAGACCCTACCATGTAACAATTTATATCTCCAAAAACTAGTGCAAGGATGACTCAACTCTGTGGATTTTTCCTTAATGTTGCAAATCTTCAAATAGCATGAGATGCTAGAAGGTAAGATTAAAGATTCAATCAAACTCTTTCTTCTATTATCAAAAGTCGATGTATCGATTGTTTCATTTTAGGGTTTCATCTTAGTATCACCAAACTTCGGGTAATGGCATATTCTAGCAAGTTAGAACCAAATGATCTAGTTAGACTGTAAGTTGGCCATCGATCCTTCTTGTCATCGCCCAATTATAAGCGACGTTGGTTTTTGAACGTTAAATCCTTCATTTTCTTGGTTGGTGGTTTTGTTTACCAGAATGCTCTATTTTGCAATGCAAAATCGTTGTCTAACCAAACTCGCGGTTATTCATGTTTGGACTTTGCAAAATTTCTTTCGATTAAGTATCTATGCATCTATCCTTACCCGAGTGACTAGCTATTTCGAATGCCTGTATTTGGTCAATTGAGAGAGAAGGATAGGTTTGGGACAAATGATTCGATTGCTCTTGGTCTGGCTCTTTATCTTACTATAGGATTGAGGAAGTCCAGTGGTTTAATCCCAACCTTCCATGATTTTCCCTACGTGTCCCTAGTTGTGCATGCTTTGCTTGATTGCTATTTTCATGGAAGTTCTATTTATATGTCAATTCCCGTCTTATGTAATTGATAACCTAGCTATTTCGTTCCAAGTAACATTTTCTTGAGGTGGCCTTTCTTTTGGCCGTATCTAAATTCTTTCTGAGTTGAATTCAAAAAATTCAGCAGTGCACCAGCTTTCATCCCTAGAAATTAGCACACGAGCAATCAATCCTAGGATTTCCTTTTGCACTGCTTTATTCCTATGTAGCGGTTGATTCTGTGATGATAGGTTGAACCATCTGGCTGACCTATGAAAGATTATGTCTCCCTATTGTTGCCATTTTTGGGCTACCGTAGTTTTCTGAAGACAACGGTAGAAACTCAGTTGAGGACCAACTTCCATCTCTAGAAGCTAGTGTATTGATAGTTCATTACGATGAATGTTTCTCATCGACCCTATGAATTAGTTTTCTTGGCATTGTCGGGGCAATACTGGTAAACAGTGAGTAGAAAGTTTCCTAGCATTGCTGGGGCAACACCGGTACTTATGAAATAGGAAATTTCCTAGCACTTCCAGGGCAACACCTGGTACTTAGGAAACCGAAAATTTTCTCGACGTTGCTAGGTCAACGCTGGTATTTAGAAGGTTTGGATTGACTTTCCCTGTTGATTCGATGATACTTTTAGTCTAGTTGGTTACTAGTTTCAGTATTCGAAAACTAGCGCTTTGATGATTGGATTGTGTAAGTATTTTCTTAGTGCCTCTTGTCTTCAGGCAGTGTTAAAGTCATATTAGTGAGGATTAAATCATTCATCTGATCCTGTATAGTTGAGTAGAATCCTTTTAACCCAATGTGGTTGTTTTCTCAGCATTGCTTAACTTTGGGATACGCCATGTTCTCAAAGGATGAGAGTCCCAGGCATTTCTGTTTCCTAGCTTTGTTTATAGAAAATTAGAAATTATGAAACGAGTCATCACATTTCCTCCAATATGACCGCGCCCATTCCTATCCTGATCATGGACCAGTAGAGTTTAGTAGGGTTTGTCTTGGATACGTGGCACTTAACCTTGCTTGTTTTTGGCCATATGCATTATGCTTGGCTAATAGCATTATTGTGGATATCAACCTTATTCGTCGGTTCCAATCTACGAGAATTAATGGTTCAACTGCTCGATTTTGAGCATTCTCTGCTTACTATTATCGGTCCTCGGATAATAACTGGTTTTCTGCAAGTTAGGTTTTGAGAACTCAGTCGAGCACCTACTTCAGCCTTTGGAAACTGGTGCATTGATGATTTGATTATGAAAATGCCTTCCGTAGTCGTCTATCTCTGGATGACGGTAAGTTCCTCCTTTTATTACAAGTTGGAGCGATTTTCCATCATGAACTAGTGTTAATGTGTTATGTGCCCCTCAGTGCATATGGTTAATTATTTTTAACAATTGATGTTCTGGACGGTTCCTTGTGTAACGACCACATCACTATAGCTAGTTTAACAAAGAACATTACAAATAATGTCATCTACTAATCCGGAGAATATGGCTTGCTAAGGGCGATCGATTATGAATATATCTTTATACTAACACTGACACATCTTATTTACCTCTTTGAGGATCTGAATTGAAATTTAGACGTGTACAGTATTAATACAAAGCAATAAACACATAGATTTAAAATATTCAGAATAAAATATAATATAGATAAATCAGAATCAGAGTTATAAATCACAGCGGAATAATATACATCATCATATACATAATAGAATGTGAGTCTACCAAATATGAGTACGAGACCCATATAAATATATACATCGAGTCCTAAATATTGTATCAAGTACAACGTCACTACTATATAATATAGATGACATAAACTTTCAACTGTCAATATATACAAAGTATGAAATAAACTAAAACTATTAAAATAGTCTACTTCAATGCTAGCCCAAAATCCAAAGGCCAACGGGTCCATGTACCGTATAAAGTCTCGGCCTGATCCCAATATTAAAATAATAAATGGATCAAACTATACCTAAATAAAAAAATGAGATATTAATATCATAACTATATGACTTAAAATAATAATCCATATAAAACATGTCGAACAAACAATTATAATAAGGCATATTAATTAAATTCACTATATATATATATCCATAAATGACTAAAGTCTAAAATAAGTCATCTCAAATATGCCTAAAAATCCAAAAATCTATAAAAAAGGCATATCAAACCAATAGATACAGATATCAAAATTTTGATTTAACAATAAACAAATAAGTTATAAATAAAATATTCCCAAAACAAATACTCAATTAAGGCATATCTAGCAAATCACCATTTCACAAATACATATCAAGTCTCAATATACAATCATCTCAAAATATGGTGATAACCAATTCAAAATTCCCTAGAGCCATAAAGGGTACATAATATCCATACTAAAAATCTTCGAAGAAATAATCATACATAATGAAATAATAATGGTAGACATTTATCAGTTTAATATAGTGACACTAAATCTATGGAAAGAGACCCCTACATAGAAAGAAAGCCTTTCGAAAGTGATTGCAGACAAGGGACACCGCTCAACCAAAAGAGCGGCCATGTACCCAATCTATCCTATGCAAATTTACCTTCCAAAAGAGGTAAAATAGTCAAACTATATAAACCAAAATAAACTGATAGGTTGTAGTATCTATGGATTACGATGCATGTTGCCTTCCGAAAGAGACAATCATATTTATATCATAATAGATCTTCCGAAAGAGACAACCGTGTTTACACCATAACAGATCTTCCGAAAGAGATCCGCCTACCTAATCTAAAAATGCATCGATTCTCAGATCAATGAAAAATGAGTTATTTTCTCTCAGGGATCTATCATTCAAAAAGCCAAATACCCTAAGATAATACAAGTCTAAATGTTAATTACTGTCACTCAAGTAATCACAAGAATTTAACTAACTGTCCCATACCAGATAGTAAATTCAAGTATTTACTAAAAGATAGTAAATTCCACTTAAACTCTATTTAACAAATTATAATAATCGAAAGAATTTTACATAGTGTCCCATACCACCCAGAGTTCAACCGTTTATTGAAATTCTTTGTTTCATAGAAAATCACGAAATTCAACGGAAATCCAATTCATGCTTGCATAAAAATAGCCAAAAGTTAAATACAATAAATGCCAACAATCGTTTATGGGTTGAAAGTAACTAATATAATTTATCATGTAGAAAATGATTTCTAAAATATTTTATCTATAACCCTTTTTAAACATTTATCGCTTTGAAATCCAATAACTCACATATATAAAATGACAAGAACTACAAATTTTTAAGTCTTAAAATAAAATTTCTTTATTAGGTCTTTGAATCAAAACTATATTTTAATAATTGATAATTCACTTTATTTCAAATATATATATATATATATATATATATATAATATTACTTCATAAACACTTTATGACCATAAAATGATTATAAACTTGAAAACCTTTGTTAAATTTATTTTAACACAAAGCTTTACTTTTCATAATTGACAACTTACTTTATTTTGAAATCTATTTAAGTACATACATACAAATAAAGGTATAATTTTCTCAAAGGCTTTCAAAATCTTTTTAAAATCATTTAAATAGCTTTTATAACTAAAATTATTTGAAATTGAATTTTATTACTTCCATAATCACTTTTATAAAAGAATGCAATATTTTATCTTTTACTTCTAAGCATTTCCAAAATTATATACTTATAAATAATAATTTCGAAATGGTTTTTCAATTAAATATTTTAAAGTTTTAATTGAAAATTTTGTGATAAGCAATAAGTTAAGAAGATAATATAATTTAACTATATATTTCACAAACTAATTTCCAATAAGGATCAAAATGGATAAAACCTCATTTTGAAATTCATTTAAAATAATTTAAATAATTTAAACAATTTCAAACCAAAATTCAACATCTTGAGCTAACATCGCTCTATAAAATATAATTCCATAATATATAATTGTTTATCAATCCAAGTTGCTTTTTGGCAGATTCCAATTATACAACAATGTATGTATATTTCAACCATCAACCCAACTCAAAATGAGCAATATAAATTTTATCATGTAATCTTATTTCAACCATTTAATTCATTTTTAACTATTGATTCAAAATCCAATATTTTAAATGCACAAATTAAATGAAACTACATCATGCAATTTATTTCAATAATTTCATCAAATCGTTACTAAAATTTTATTAAATTCACAAGCAATTCAATCATTCGCTGCCAATCATTAACGTAATCCAAAACATAGCATACATAGGAATAAACTTGCACAGATATAGGCGTGTGAGTAATAAAATAACTGACCTCAACATATGCTAGCTAAAAGTTCCATCTGGTGCTGTTTTCCCCAAACTCAAGCTGCCACTGTCGAGCATGGCACACCCAAATAAGACTGCTACTACTACCTGTATCCCGCCGTGATTGTCTCCACCTCGTTTACCACTGCACATACCCATCATCAACAGTCCATTCACTTGAACATTAGCCTCAGAACACGAGCTTAGCCTAGGCAAGGGCCATCCTCCACCAGCATCACTTGACCGTTGCACCTCCCATTGTGCGTGACCCAGACCCGAGTCCACCTTCTCCTTCATGTGTGCGTCGATGCTGTGCCCTTCGTGATCGCACTTGGCCAAGCAACGATCGCCCATTGTTTGATTTTTTTTCACGAAAAGAATTAGTCATGATTTTTGAATTAGGGTTATTTGGTAGGACAAGCTTCGCTTTGCATACCAAGGAAGGAGAATTTGATTACGGGTATTGTTAGCAAAATCGGTCATTAACACCCGAATAGAGTTGTGTAGAGAGATTATTGAAGAAAGTAAATTAAAATAGAGAAATAACTCAATCAAATGCAAAAAGAACAATAGAAAAGGGGAACACCAAATTTATAGTGGTTCGGCGTAATTACCTACATCCACTTTGAATAATTACTTTTCCAGTTACTTTACTACAGATACAATCCGTAAACAAACAACATGAAAGCAGTTTGAACAGAAGAGAAACGAGTACCAAAAATGACAGAGTATCCCTAGAGTTCTTGAAAAAGGTCTCTTCAACTGTACCCCTACCCCTCTATTTAGACGAAGATTGGCCGGTTCTCCTGTGTAGGCCTATAACTAAGATACTCCGGCCTATGATTGACAACTCCTGTACACTGAACTGAGCATACCGAGTCTTCAATGCCAAAGTGTGGTTGCCGATCCACTTTGGCTGAGCTTGGTTTTTCCTGTGAGTGACTGAAAGTAAGTGATGGTTTGAGACGAAGTGAAAGGATGCTAGTCGTATCTCACTGACCCAATAACTATTGCCGAACCACTTCTTCTTCATTAACCTTGACCCCCCCACCATGGCTGAACCACCATGGCCGATCCACTTCCACTTCATCCACCTTGGTTGATCCTCCAAGGCCAAACCACTATGGCCAATCCACTTCCACTTCATCCACCTTGACTGATCCACCAAGGCCGAACCATTATAGCCGATCCACTAAAAATATCTCCCTAAGGCCGACCCATAAAATGCCGAGCCGCTCTTCCATGAATATCTTGACCGATCTTCTCAAGTCGATCCACGCAGGCCGAACATCTACCATCGAACCACAAATATAAATTGATGAATTCACATTGGGCACTTCCAGCCCTGTCATGACTCGATTTTTCTGGTCACAGTCCCTGCAAGTATTGCCTCGTAGCTAGGCCAAAGTATCGGGTAACATCTGCCCCCCAAAGTGCATCTTGTGAATCAACATGACACATTTTGAATCAGCGAGTAATTTTTGCTTTTAGAAGCTAGCTCATTCAAATTGATAAGTGATAGTTGCTTTTTCATTAGCCTTCGATGAGCTTCGTGTTGTCTGAACGTATTAATTCAGTCTCCAAGAGATTCTTGAACTCCTGTTTTAACTTTCCAAAAGCCGAATGTATGTAACCTTTCGAAGGTTGAATCATACTGGGTTTCTCAAACCTATGCTTCTCCACCTATCAGGTGAAATCCAACTTTCCATTGCACCATCATCCTGGGATGGGTCAGCATGTTGACTTGCTGAACTCATGAAACATGGTGACCGGATCATTAGGATAGCACCAGCTCACCTCTCCGTTCTCTATATAAAAACTCATGCCCCCATCTTCTCCTTCCTACTCTCACTTTTAACTTATCTCCTTCGGCTCTACTCAAAACCAAAAATCCTCTCTCCATCGAACTGCCATCACACTCCTTTCAACTAACTCCCCACATGCTTTCCGCCATCACTCTTGACTTCGAGCACCAGAAATCACACGCCCTAACGCCAAACTATTTCAAAGGTCAGGATCACGTTTTTCATCGAACTCTTAGGCCATGTCTCTCCGAGCTCATCCTGGATCTGAGTCATACATGTATTCGACCCTTCTCAGTGAGGATGAAAGGAGAGAGATAATATGAGCGAGTGTATCGGTTAGGATAGTGGAGTGTCTGGCATGGGTCGACACCGAATCGAAAGGAGCTGACATAGGTGGTTCTAGGAAGGGAGGTCGGTGATGTGTATAAGAAGAGAGTTTGTTGTTTGGTGAGTGAGAGGAGGTCATTGCTTAGGAGTAAAGAATCCAATCGGTAGCCTTTGTAGGCCGACCCTTTAAAAGAGAGTCGGATAGGCATATTCCAATAGTAGCCGACCTGTAGAGGAGGTTATAAGGTTGGGTCGATACTTTGAGTGGAAGTTGGTCGGTCGGTTGTCTAGGGAGGCCTGGGTCGATAGGATCCTAGTAGTAGAGTGGGTCGGTCCTTTGAGCAGAAGTGGCTCGGTATATGCCATGGTGAGACCATTCAGTTACTTGAGAGTGAGGGGGTTGGTACTAAGTGTTGGGGTCGACATTGGAAATCAGGACCATCTCAATTTGATCAACACATACATCATGACTATACACTTCCATGCCTGAGTATAAAATAATGAACAATGACAAGGACCAAAGCACACAAGCCTGTGGACTTAATCTATACTAATAACTCCACAGTTTAAGTAATTTTAAATGTGAATCTAGCCCAACTAATGCACGTAATAGCCTTCACAATCTATGGTGCCAATGCTCAATTCTAAGACTCCCGCCATCGACCATATGAAAAATTGTTGGAAACAGTCAGCGATGACGGTCTACAGAGCGATAATTCAAAACCTCATTATGCTACATTTATTTTAAAATCATAAGTTTTCTGCACTCATTTTGAATCGTCGTACTAGTTCACACACAGCGCAAGGGAATATATTATTGCTGTTATATCTGACATTGATTGTCTTTGAAGTATAGTTTAAACATTTTTCTATTCAAATTCATCGTTCTTTAGAGATGTCCAAAAAATCAAGCTTTGCTATAGTTTTTGATAAACCCGAGCCAAGTTCTCGGCAAGAGGTAGTGGGAACCTCAAATCCACCGTCAGTCCCTACACCTGGCATCCCAGATCCGCCTGTTGCTGTTGTAGGATCGGCTCCCGATGTAGTAGAAGGAGCCATTGTTCTGGGTAATCTCACTGATTCACAAGCCTCAAAAATTGGTGAAACCGCTCTTCATTGGCTGTGTTCAATCCACGGAATCCCCTTCGACGACATTTTGGTTCCGTCAGGACAGGATCGGCCTCACCTGCCCTCCACCGGATATACAACGTGCAACAAATTTATGTGCTGGGTAGGAAGTGTGCCACTTTTCAATTCATCCCTCCATGAACTGTTGCGTTATATTGGGATTGCTCCGAAACAGCTACACCTTAATAGTTATGCATTTATTCATGGCACCTATGTTCTTTTTATGTACACCGTATTCAGACTCCCTACTTCCGAGGATATCTGCTATATTTACCGCTTCAAGAGATGTTCCGATAGGCCATCCTTCATATTTATTGAGCCACATTCTAAATGTCAAATCTTGATGGGCACGTGGAGTAAATTTTCCCAGTATAAGCAAGAGTGGTTTTACGTACACTGCCCTCCTGGTATTGCGAGACGATGGCTAGAAGGGAGTAAGTTTCATCTTTAGACTAATATTTATCTAAGGCTCTAAGTGTATCCTTTCTGAACTTCCTTCGACTCTTATAGGTATCCGCCCACGACCTAAAGGCCTTGGGTATTCTGAGGCTGTCGAGGCCATTCGAGCTATTCCCGTGAGAGACCAAGACATTAAATCTATTATTTCTAATGAATTGCTTTCAAAGTTTGGATTACTGTAGGAGGGACATCAAACTAGCCTCCCAGTTGGCGCTACTACAGTCATATTTGTTGCATAAAAAGGCAAAGAGAAGGTCGGACTTTCGACCACTGATACAACCGAGGAAGGTGAAATCAAAGATACCGAGGTGCTAGAGGCAATTGACGAGAATATAAGTTCCAACTTAGCACCAGTAGCTGATGCATCCGGAGTCGACAAACCGCCTCCCCCTTCAAAGAGGAAAAAGAGCCTAGATTACAAGTTGAAAAAGAAAATAGTGAGCGGAATCTCAAAGGTTACAATAACTCCAGTCGAGAAAAGGTCGTCTACCCAAAATTTAGAGGGTTCATTGAAGGGTCTATCTGACCTGATCATCCCCGACGACTTATTAAATTTTGGCTTTAATGACCCCGAGGCTATGGGACTTAATTCGCCCGTGAGAAGCGATGAAGGTGCTCAATGCAACGGCCCGTAAATTTTCAATAATTTAAACTGGTTAATTTAATAAGATTTTGTAATTAAATTTGGAAAGAAATAAATAATTTATAATTTATAATGAAGTGAATGAAAAAAATGGAAATGTATGTTTTATTCATTAGATAAAATAAAGGAATGAAGCCAAGTTGAATAAATTAATTGAGATATTAATTATAATAAATGTATATATTGACGAATTCAATATAATTGAGAATAATAAGGAAAGATGGAAACTTGAAAATGTTAATGTAATGGAAGACAAACGAATATTATCTAAGTTCATAGAGTAATATAGACCTAATAAAAAGATTAGAACTAAATCAAATCAGTTTGTTTAAATTTATTTAATTGGGATTCAGTTCATAATAAATGGATTTAGCATAAGTAAATGAAATTAAGTACTATATTAATTGAAACTAGGATGAAATGAGAAAAATTAATGTAATAAAAACAAACCAATGATAATATTTCCCATACAATGATAATTGATCCAATAGCAAGATTTAGAAATCAAATATATGGATTAATTAGGAATTTAAATTTATAATTTATGAATTAATTGAAATTGAAATTAAACGCTGTAAATTGTGAAATTTCAATAATAAATTAATAAGAGATTTTGTTTTAAAGGATTGTAAATTACTAAATAATCCAAAGTGATAGAAATTGGAAATAACGATAATTAAATGGAAAAGTGATTTAATTTAATATTAATTTATTTAATTAACTTGAAAATAGTCATTTGGGCCATTGACTCGGATTTCGTTGAAACCAGTTTTATAGGATCCGTAACAGTGAATTATTATAGGATTTCAAGCTTTGTAACAATTGGACTTGTCGTTTGATCGTGCGGGCTCGAAACGCCTAGAAATCAATTTAATTGAAATCAATGGAAATCAATTTGAAGTAACTTGATTTTAGCATAAATTCTTTATATGATGAAATTTGGACTTGAAACCTGTTCCATTGCATTTAAAATATTTAAAAACATCTATTTTGATAGGTTGACTCATTTTCGTTCCGGAGTCAGAACAGGCTTTTCGGGTCATTTGTCGTTCAACTTTCAATCCAAATCAATCTTGTCCATCTACCCTATTTTCATCTTTGCCAATATATATCTGGTTATAAACCCAAGCAGACTTTCTATTTCTCATTTCTATACGTATAGAAATTTCTATTGCTCCTCTTCCTCAATGGCTGAAAACCCTATATTTTACAATTCAATTCCAATTCAAAATCCAAAAAAATAATAATTCAAACTCCTCAAATAATATCAAATTTCATATCGATCTGAAGCTCTCAACAAGTGCATCTCATATTTGAGATTCGTTTTTCAATTTGAATCATCGGTTGCCCAGAAATTGATGATCAATCCTCCAACGTTCATCACACGACGATCAACTTCCACGGATCATCGATTTGAGGGCAGCGTATTGTAGAGGGGACGAGCATTGTTCATCGGCGTGCTTTGTTGGGCACGTTAACGGCTGGATCTTGCGCATAATTCGAACTAGGGTTTGAAATCGAGGGCGACGGCTGTGCAAGTTATGGGGTTCGTGCATGGCCGGCATGGGGTAGATGGCCGCGGCGCGCCTGGGCGAGCAAGGCGATGGCCGATGATGGCCTGAGAGGGGCGGTACCTGATGGCGGCGCGTGCGAGTGCTATACGCAATCTCGATTAGGGTTACTGTAGAGAAGAGGTGACGTTAATCATAATATTATTTTACTTTATTTGTTTTAAATTGAAATCATATCATTCTAACCGCAATAACTTTTGCATACGAGGTCCAATTCTCGCGCGGTTTACTCTACTAGGTTCGTATTGGTATTCCGGACATTGTGACGCTAGTTTGGACGAATTCTGAAACTGTTTGAAATTTGAGTTTAAATTGGATTCAAATTCAATTTAAATTCAAAAGGTGTGTTTTTTTAACCCACTCGCAAAATCTATAATTTCATATGTTTGTTAAATTGATTTATGATGTGATTAGAAATCTATTTATGACTGTTTGGCATATTGTGAATCATCATCTCAATTTATTTGAATTTATTTGGATAAAATAGTTATTTAATTTATTATTGAATATAAACTGCCAGTAAATACCTGTTATTTATTCTATATTAATGTTATTGATTGAATTGGATGATGTTTGTGATAAATGTTTGGTGATTGATATTGGATGAATGGATGTTGTATTTTATATAGTTATAAACTACAAGCTGTTATGGATTTGTATTTCATTCGGGATTGTGGTTTGAAATGACATATAATCGTATTTATGTTTCAAATTGCGGATTGAAATGATAAATATCCGTATCACTTAACCATAGGATAGAAAATTATATACAGACACCATGGTCCATATATAAAAATATTTTGAAATGATTTCTATGGTTTTATAAAGAAATATATGATTTTAGTTAAATATTGATTTTAGACATTATATAAATGTTATTCTATCCTTGATTACAATCTATGTATAATTTTTTTTAATATAGAATAAGCCTAATAATAAGTTGATTTTTATTGAAGATAATATGGTTAAGTATTTAAATTATACTATAATATAGAGTTTATAATGATTTAAACCAATTAAGGTTGGAAGATAAATTTGAGATTTATTTGAAATTGAATTTATTTAAGAATTAAACTCAAATAAGCTTGATGTAAAATTTATTAAATTTGAGATTTTAAAAGGTATGATTTTTATAACATGATTTTGGTTTAAGGTGAATTAAATGAATATTTCAAGTATAAATAAATTGAAGGAAATATTTAATTATTTGAAATTTGAGTTTTATTTAAACGGTAACGGATTTATTAAGTAAAAAAGTTCGAAACTAAATAATAGAAAATTAAATTGTTGAATCATAATTACCAAACTTAGTTTTGAAATTGTTGAATACTTAAAGTTTGAAATATTTTAGATTTGAAATTGCTTATTTTGTGGATCAAATCTGATTTGAAATCGATAAAATTTGGAATAGTTTATTTGGAAACTGAATCGAATTGAAATTTATGATTTGGGATTTGGTTAAATATGAAATGTAGAAATTCGAGTTGTTTTGGAGTTGATTTGTGAAATTGAAGAAGCTATTGTATTATATAAAGTATTTAAATTTTTAAACCATTTAAGTGGTGGAAGTTATATTTCAAAATTATGAGTTTCAAAATATTATGATTTGAAAGTTTTATATTTCAAGTGTTTTGATTTCGAAGTGTTATAACTCTGAAAGTGCTATGATTTTAGAAAAAGATATATTTGAAATAAAATGATACTATATTGATTTGGGTTTTAATAAAAATGATATCATATTGGTTTGAGTTTTGAAATGGAAATGGTATCGTATTTATATGGTTTTGAAATGGATATTATATTCTGGTTTTGATGTACAAATTATTTTGAAATGACCACGGTGTTATAATAACATTTGGTTGTTAAAGAGACTGAGATCGGAAGTTGTCATACTCTCTGCCAACTCCGAAAACCACTTTAACAACTGTGTACGCAGTGGAGATTTCAGAATGAAGTAGGATGATGGCGGCATTCCTTAGAAGTATACACGTGGACCCGACTCCCATGAGTTGGCATAAGGTGGCTAAAACAGGAGCGATTGACTGGCTAATGAGGTAGCTCATTTGATCGAACACATCCCTTTGATATTATATTCTGACTTTGAGTTTTATTTGTTGGCCACTTTGATTTTTGATTTGGGGTGTGGCTCGAGATGGGCGGTAGTAGCTGCTACGCGTTACCACCGGCTCAGAAGCGTAATTGGTATATCTATCCTGGCATCGCCTAGTTGTGCCGTGTCATCTACCCTAGCGCACCTTGTATGAGTTTGATTTTTGTCGTACCTATGGAGTATCCTCTGGTAGCCTCCCGATCAGGAGGTATTACGGTACTGTATAGACTACTGGCCCTATTTACGTGTTAAGGGGAATATTGGGTCACTCCTTAAAGCTATTTTAAAGTAAGTTTATTTTACTATTGGATATTATTATAATAGAGTATATTACTACATAGTAAATAGTTTAACGGATCCTTAGGAGATGTGAATCCCGTGGATCTTTTAAGTTACTGCATTCATGTTTGACACTGGATAGGAGATTTCAAATCCCATAAACATCTCTGACGCCATTCCACTCATATTATTTACCATTGATTTAAATTACATAAGATATTTCAGCTCTGACTCGAATGTTTTGTCTTTTCAATTCGCTCGGGTCAGTCTGAGCATTTCAGGGTTTGAAGACCTTATTTATGAAGGACGAAGACGAAGATTGTAATATTACTATTATTTACTTTATTGTCCCATTGCATCATGTATTCCGCTGCATTATTTATTATTCTCTGGTATGTGTAACTCTGATATGTGTTGTATAAGTAAAATCAAATGTTTTGCAAAACAGCTTCATGAACTGTTAGTTGATTATTATATTTTGCCATTCCGTTGTAAGATTCTGTTTTAGTTTTATTTCTTTCTCTGATTTTCTTATTCACCCCAATAACAATTCGCCCTTTTGTATGGTTTGAGTCTAACGAGTGTGGTTTATCATCGATTTAAAATGTATAAAAAGGCAGGACGTTACACTCAGGCTCGTCATCAAGGAGAGAAAACTCCAATAAGTAAAGAGAAAAGCACTGGTCCGTCGGGGAAGCACTAGGACACACACAAACACTTACATTCTACCCTACACTTGAATTTTAATCATCATATGATTCTTACTAACTCGTCCTCACTTGGTTTTCTATGCAGGTGATATGGGGCGCACACATGGCATTGAATTCCTTCGCTGATCCTCTATCTTCTACCATTCCAATCAGGATTTAGGATCAGGTAGACGACGAGATAGGGATGACAGCGGCGATAGAGATTATCGTCCCATAGAATCGTCATCTTCCAGAAGAAGAACTTACAGCCATTCCTTATACCCAAACGATCCTCCCCCTCAGTCAGAGTGCAGTAGGGAGAAAATTGCTCAAAAGAACTCTCAATTCAAAGTTCCTTGCGACCAACATTCTGGCTCATTGAGCAGTAAGCAATCCCGTGATCCCCATAAGAAGTCTGTGACTTCGGCTAGGCAGACTCCTTCAACCTCTGCACATGACCCATCGATAGCCTAAAAATTAGCCGAGCTTAAGGCTACATTCCCGAAGATATGCTTCGACGGATTGAAATTTCTTCCTATAATTCATCTTATTCCCAGACATGTCAAACAAAAGCGCCATTGCCTGCAACAACGACGTTTATGTCCAGCATGATGTGTTTGTACACTTGGCAAAGAAAGTTTCAGTGGTTTACATGAAATGTCAACATGAAATTGACCGCCTGAAACTTGAAGCCATTCACGACAAAGATATCGTCAAAGCCTTGGATGAAGAGCTATCCTCATACAAATCTCAACTTGAGGCCGCCTAGAAAAATGCCAAGGAATTGGCCAAGGCAGTTAGTCACTTGGAGGCCACTCATAAAAAAGAAATCGATGAGGCAACCCAACGCAGCAATGCTCTAGCTTTAGAGGAAGACTCTATCTAGAAAGAAAAGGATATTCTCGCCCGACGGGTTAAAGAGCTAGAGGAGCTGCTCGTTAAAGAGAAAGAAGAGAAAGTTGCTGCGCAGGAAGAATCACAGTGATATTGCGATGAAATCGTCACAACACGACTTTTACAGACATAGCTCGATGTGGAACTTTCCAAGGTTGAAGTGCTAAAGGAGGCAACTCGCGAGGAGGGTAAGAAAATGGCACTCACTGAAGTCGACTCTCGCCTTGAGGCAGTCACTGAGGCCGACAGAGAAGAAATTAAATGCTTATTCGATCCGCTCATTGCCGGGTACAATGCACTAGTGCTCATGCACCATGACCTATCTTTTCCAGGCGACGGCTATATCGAATCATTGGCTGAAGCATGGGATACTTTGATAAAGATTAAAAGAGTTGAGCTGGGCGTCGAAGAGGTCGATGAAGAAACTCTTGTGAGGGAAGTGCTTCGAGGAAACGAGCCTTAAGACTTATCTGCAGCACAAACCCTATTCGGAAGAGACTCCTCGTCATCAAGAGTAAGGATGATATTGCTGGCCCATCCAGCAATGAGTCCCCAGTTTCTCCTCTCACTCAACCGGCCAATAGCTCATCACTTGAGCCTCCCAAACAGCATGCTGGTTATGACCCGGAGAAGCCTGGTCTTGGTGTTTACATTCGATCTCCTATTTTACAGGGTGATACTCCGAGAACCACTGAGAGTCATTTGGAAGCTCGTATGTAGCTTCACACTTTAGAGTTTAGGAATTCATCGCATTTGGTGAGTGATGAATGTGTTCTAAAATTTGTTTCTCATGAACTCATATAATTCACTTTGAACCCGAACCAACTCTACGGAGCGAAGTCGCCAAAGAGCTGGAAGAAAAAGTGGTTGAGGCACCTCACGCTGGGGATACCCTTGGATCCAACGCTCAAGTGATCGGGGTGCTAGATGAGGATAAACTTAAGAATCCCTTGCCTATAGATGAACATGACGAGGTCGAAATCACATGTGTCTCCGAACATACTTCAAAACATAGCATAAAGGAGAAAATAGAGGAAGAGGAGAAAAAAAGCCGAATTTAAGATAGAATCTCAGGTGGCGGAACTCGATGACCCTATAAATGGGCCCCTGAAGGTTATTCTCCTCGGTGGAACCATACCCCTGGAGGTCCATCTTTCTTCCTCGGATACCACCTTTTTGGGAAACAAGGGGTCCAAGAGTTCAGCTGAAGAGTCTTCATAGAAGTCGAGGAAGGATAAAAAGTCAAAGAAGTAGATATCCTCCAGTCATGCCTTGCTCAGCTTAAATAAACCTAAGTCATGTAGTTGTTTCTTTTCTTTTTTATTGTCGTCGTAGATAGACGTTTGCTTCGAATTTCGAAGAAGTTGTAATGAAACTTAATCTTCGATTAGTAAAAAAAGTTTGTTTCTTTGTTTTCCATGATTTTCATTGTTTAGCTTATCATCTAACTCATAATCGAAATCCAGAGTTTTGTCGGTCACGTAAGTGCCAGTCCGCCTTCATATGACTTCGAGATTTTTGAATTATTTATACCCTAGTTCGTGCTCTGGGGACTCAAAGTACGTTGGTCTATGATCCGGGGACTTAGAGATTTTTTTGAATCGTTTATACTCTAGTCCGCTCTCCGGGGACTCAGAGTGCTCCAGTCCGCCTTTGGGGACATAGAGATTTTTGAATTTTTTATACTCTAGTCCGCACTCCAAGGACTCAAAGTGCTCCAGTCTGCGCTCTGGGGACTTAGAGATTTTTGTATCGTTTACACTCTAGTCTGCACTCCGAGGACTCAGCGTGCTTCAGTCTATGCTCCGGGGACTTAGAGATTTTTGAATCATTTATACTCTAGTCCGCACTCTGGGGACTTAGAGATTTTTGAATCGTTTATACTCTAGTCCGCACTCTAGGAACTCAGAGTACTCCAGTCCGTGCTTTAGGGACTTAGAGATTTTTGAATTGTTTATACTCTAGTCCACACTCCGGTGACTCAGAGTACTCTAGTCCGCTCTCTGGGGACTTAGAGATTTTTGAATGGTTTATACTCTAGTCCGCATTCCGGGGACTCGGAGTACTCCAGCCTATGCTCCAGGGACTTAGAGATTTTTCATTTATTTATACGCTAGTCCGTACTCTAGGGACATAGAGTACTATAGTCCATGCTACGGGGACTTAGAGATTTTTGAATCGTTTATACTCTAGTCCGCACTTCGGGGACTCAGAGTACTCTAGTTCGCGCTCCCGGGACTTAGAGATTTTTGAACCGTTCATACTCTAGCTCCAGTCCACGCTCCGGGCACTTGGAGATTTTTGAAACATTTATACTCTAATCCATACTCCGGGGACTCAGAGTACTCCAGTCCATGCTTCGGGGACTTAGAGATTTTTGAATCGTTTATATTCTAGTCCGTACTCCGAGGACTCAGAGTACTTTAGTCCACGCTCTGGGGACGTAGAGAATTCTGAATCGTTTATACGCTAGTACGCACTCCGATGACTCAGTGTAATCTAGTCCGTGCTCCGAGGACTTTGAGATTTTTGAATCATTATACTCTAGTCTGCACTTCGGGGACTCAGAGTGCTCTAGTTCGCGCTCCGGGGACTTAGATATTTTTGAATCGTTTAGCCGATTGACTTTTAATTTTGTGCGTATGTTCACACGCCAGATAAATTAACGAAGTTTTATTTTTCCATGAAATTACAAAATACTAAAAGTACATAGAAAAATAGCTTCATTATTAATTGTAGCAAATAAGGACAAACTCAACTGCCCTATTACATGTCGGAACAAAGAACTGCAAAAGAAAACATATTCTCGAAACAATTGCTACTACAATGCAAAAGAAATAAACTAAGTGTAATAACTACGTAAATGATCGCTATTCCATGCTTTGGGGAGTGTTACGCCATCAATAGTAGTTAGCTTGAAGGTTCCTTCTCCAAGCTTCCGTTTGATGATGTATGGACCTTACCATGTGGGATTCATATGTGACGGGACTGGAAAAACTAGCTTCAAAACAAGGTCACCCACTGAAGGTTCTTGGTCGAACTTTTCCATTATAATATCGAGCGACTTGATGCCGATATGAAGCCACCCTCAAATCAGCTTCTACACGTTTTTCGTTGACAAAATATAACGACTCCAGTAAGAGATCTCGATTTGTCTTAGGTTCATAGTGAATCACCAGTGAGATGGAACTTCAAGTTCCATGGGTATAACAGCTTTAGTGCCATATTCCAAGGTGAATGAAGTGTGGCCAGTCGCGGACTTGTGGGTGGTTCTATAAGCCCATAGTGCTATGGGAAGCTCATCTACCCACTTGCGTTTGGCTTTCTCTAAGCTTTTTTTCAATATAGACTTGATTATTTTATTTACGGCTCAACTTGTCCGTTGGCTTTAGTGTAAGCGATTGCCGCAAACCTTTTGTCAATGCAATATTTTTTGCAGAATTCCTTGAACTCCCTACTCTTAAACTGAGTTCCATTGTCCATAATGATAGTTCGTGGGAGGCCAAAACAACATATAATTTTTCGCACAACAGAATTAATGACCTTTTTGGTGGTAACCGTAGCTAAGGGCTTCGCTTCTGCCCACTTGGTGAAATAATCGATCGTGACAATTGCATATTTCGAACCACCTTTGGAGATTGGTAAGGAGACGATTATATTGATCTCCCATATTTCAAATGGTCATGGACTAACCATTTGCCTGAGTTCCATCGGCGGGGCTCTTGGGATCTTTGCATACTTTTGACATTTGACACATCTTCTTGCATAGTCCGCGACACTCGATTCATGGTTGGCCAATAGTATCCATAGCAGAGGATCTTTTTGGCCAGCGTCTGCCCTCCATTATGGTCACTACATTCTCCTTCATGAACTTCTTTTAAGACCCGCTTTATCTCGTCGGGGGCGATGCACCGAAGTAAGGGAATTGAGAATCCTTTTCGATAAATTATTCCATCATGCATTATATACTGCGAGGCCTTGCGTACAACTTGTCGTCTCACATTCTTTGTCTTAGGCAAAGTTCCACATAGCAGGTATTCTTTGAATGGGGTCATCTACGACTCCCTTTCAATTTTCGTCCCTAACACAAAATCTACTTCCATTTCATTTATACTCGGGGCATGTAAGGTTTCGACGGGAACCAAGCCTATATGTTGTGCATCACTAGTACTTGCGAATTTTACCAATGAGTCGGCTTCCCCATTTTGTTCATTCGGGATATGCGAAATATCATACTATTCAAGATCTGCCAATAATTCTTGAACCCGAGCAAGGTATGGGGCAAGTCTTTGCCCCTTCGCTTGAATAGTCTCCCCATACTTGATACACCACCAATTGTAAGTCACAAAAGATTTCAACCGATTTTACTTTGAGTTCCTTGGTAAGTTTCAAGCCAGCAATCAATGCTTCATATTCGGTTTCGTTATTCGTAGTTGGGAAATCAAGTTTCAAAGAATAACAAATTGATCCTTTTTTGGGAGTCACAAGAATAACACTAGCCTCAGAACAACGGTTGTTGGATGCCCCATTGGTGTATAGCTTCCATCGAACGGCAGGAACCACATCACCACCACTTGGTTCGTCTGATATGGTGAATTCTGTAATGAAGTCTACTAGCGCTTGCCCTTGGATAGCCCTCCGTGACAGGTAAGTGATATCGAACTGAATCAGCTAAATGTTCCATTTGAGTAGCTTTCCAGAGGTTTTTGGTCATTGGATGGTTGATTGGTATAAATACTGATCAAGTGTGCTTGAAAGTATGGATGGAGCTTGCGCGATGCGATCACCAAGCAGTAGGCTAGCTTCTCAATCTTAGGATAATTTCTCTCTGCCTCCGTTAAACGTTTATTAACATAGTATACTGGCTTTTGGACTTGGTCCTCTTTGTGAACCAAGGCTGTGCTGATGGCATGCTGAGATACGGCCAAGTAAACATAAAACTCCTCATGGTTTACTGGCTGTGACAGAACCAGGGGCCTCTCCAAATGTCTCATCAGAGCTCGAAATGCATCCTCATAGTCCGGTGTCCATTCAAAATTTCTCTTCACTTTTCTTATCACATCAAAGAAAGGAATACACTTCTCGGTCGCCCTGGATATAAATTGACTCAACACGGTGACTTTTCCATACAGGCTTTGCACTTGCTTTATAGTCCTAGGTGCTTGTATGTCTCGAATAGCCTGAATCTTTTCTGGGTTGGCTTCAATTCCCCACGCATTGACAATAAAACTCAAAAACTTTCCCGAAGCAATGCCAAAGGAATATTTTAGTGGATTGGTTTTCATTCCATAGTACCTGAGTATATCAAACATCTCCACTAAGTCTTGAATGTGGTCGTTTGACTTTCGTGACTTCACGAGCATGTCATCCACATAGACTTCTATTGTTTTACCATTTTTATCTTTAAACATCTGATTCACCAAACGTTAATAAGTTACTCCTGTGTTCTTCAACCTAAAAGGCATCACTACATAAAAGTACAATCTAATGTCAATATCGAAACTGATGTGCTCTTGATCTAGAACGTGCATCGGGATTTGATTGTGTCCTAAATATGCATCCATGAATGACAACAATTTGTGTCCTGCTATCGAGTCGACTAGTTTATCAATCCTAGGCAATGAAAACTATCCTTAGGGCATGCCTTGTGCATGTTTGAGTAATCAACATAGGTTCTCCACTTTCCATTTGCCTTTCTCACCAGTTCGGGGTTAGATACCAATTCAGGATAGTGGGCATCGCGAATAAACCCATTGGCCTTGAATTTATCCACCACCTCTATGAGGGCAGTGGACCTCTATGGTTCCACGCTTATCCTTTTTTGCTTCATTGGCACATATTTTAGGTCAATGTTCAACATATGACTTGTGATGGTGGGAGAAATCCCATACATATCGGAATGAGTCCAAGCGAAAACATCTAGATTCACTCAGAGGAAATCGGTAAGATCCTCAATCATCGAGTGGTTGAGTTGTGATCTAATCTCAAGCACCCTTGATGGGTCATAATGGCTGACTGGAATGTCAATTGTCAGTTCAGCGGATGCTGCTTTAGCCTCATTGGGTTCTTCATTATCGTCTCTCGAATCTATACCTTTATAGATCCGACCTTGTTGCCCGAGCCTTTACTTGTCAATTTTCAGCAACACGGGTGCGGACAGAGTTGTCCACATCCTTTTCCTTCTCTCTTCGCTGGGCCTCTCTCAGCTCAGCCACATAACATGCACGACCAGTCGCTTGATCTCTATGCGCTACACCAACTCCTCTATCTGTCCGAAACTTCAAGGTTAAACACCATGAGGCCAAGCAGCCCTAAACACCGCCAGGGCTGGCGGGCCCAGAAACACATTATACGGGGAATCAACATCCAAAACAATGAACGGTAGGATCCGTACCCTCCTACATTCACCTTCTCCTAACTCAATCGGCAATTCAACAAAGCCCATCGCATCAGTGGCTGCACCATTAAAGTTGTGAATGCAGGCTTTAGATGATTTCAGATCCTTCGCCTCCATCTTCATTTGGTCGTACGCCTTTTTGAAGATAATATTAACAGAATTCCAACAATCAATCAATATCCTTCTCACAAACGTCGGCCCGATCGTAGCTGAGATGACCATAAGATCAATGGTAGTGCCTCCAGCTGATTGGCGTCCCTATTTATGAATACTATATCATCCGTCATCATTCGCTGCGCTTTCGCTGGAGTCCTGTCTTCCGTGCTTGAGCAGCATTCGAAATCCGCATTCTTTAGAGAATAAGAGTAGCGTTCCATTTCTTGCCAACTCTTGTCTACCGGGTGAGGCCCACCGACTATTATGTTTATGATCAGTCTACTTATGGTCCGAGCGGATTCCTCAGGTTGATATAGAGCCAGCCCGTAATTGGCGTAGGAAGTCCTCTGTCCGCCTTCTGGGAATTCTTAACAAACTATTGTAACTTATTTTCTGAATCAGTTTTTAAATGGCATCATGGAGGTGTCTATATCCTTCAGTATTGTGCCCGTAGATCTCGTGAAAATGACAGTACTTCTCGGTCTATCTTTTTCCTTAATTGATTCCTTTAGGCGTGGTTTTCGGTATTGGAATGTATTACAAGTTGATAAATAAATATTCTCTAGAGAGGTGTTCAGAGGAGTGTATTCGCCATAGGTCGGGATTCTTGGTTTCCACTTTCCTACTTCTCTCTTTCTTTTGGAATTTCCTCCTCCGGATCCTTTAGACTGTCCCGGCTTATATTGAACACTGACCTGGACCTTGCCAAAGTTATCGTCGGATTTGCTTTAACACGTTGCTTTGCACCGCTTCCTTACTGGGCCCCGACGCACTGTTTCGCCATAGTCCACCTAGCGTTTTCCCATCTCATGAATTGGTTTTCTTTTGAATAAAAACATTCCAGGGTAGTCAGTCGTTTTCCTGCTAGACAATCACCAAACTCTGTGTCCGGATCTACCCCTCGCATCATGGCCATAAGAATAGTGTGGTTATTCGGGTTGCTAACTTCAGTAGCTGAAATGTTAAATGTTTGCAAATATTCCTTTAATGACTCCTCTGGAGCCTGTATCACATTGGATAAAGACATCATGTCCTTTGGACGAGTGTTATGGATCCTAAACTACTCCACAAATTTTGTTGCTAACTCATTAAACCTGGAGATAAATCGCGAAGGAAGTCTGGTGAACCACATGGTAGCGATTCCGAATAAGGTTATTGGGAAACATCTGCATTTAGTCGCATCATTTTCCCTAGCCGAGTCCATCATCCACTCGTATCTCATTACATGCTTTTGGGGATCAGTCTTCCCTTCATAGATTGGAATAGTAGGCATACTGAACCTCCGTGGGTACTCAGCCTGTAGGATAGCATCTATGAATGGAGTGTGGCTCCTAGATGCGCCCCAATCATCGTTAGGTAAGCCCTGATTCTCCCTCGTCAGTTTTCTGACCATAGCTGATAAATCCAGAGTCTGGATGGAAGGTGGCAGGCCGGAAGCCATCCTGCATGATCGTTCCGACTGGTGCCTCCTTAGTTGGTGATCTCCCAAGTGCACGTCCCGAGGACCCGCTTCGTTACGATCCTGATGAGGTGGTGGAACAGCTTCCACTTGTGCTCCAGCTCCTAAGTTTCCCACTCCAGTTTGGGCGCGATTTCCCAGTTGCAGGTGAGGGGCCATGACTCTAAGTAGGGAACCTGGACCATTTCTGGTGGATTGAGCCGCTGCACCCATTTGTGCTGGTTCAATCCTACGACATCTACGCCTAGGATGTTCATCTGATGAAGCGGAGCTGTCAGATGACGAGTATGAAGCTGGGCATCCTCAAGCATTCTAATGCTGTTGCCGAGCGATCTGGGTCATGAGGTTGGCGTTTTCTTGAATCTGCTCGTTAAGCTGTCTCCTACTTTCCACGAGCTCTCTCATCATCTCGTTAAACTCCGCCCTGGTGACAACTTCTGATTGGTTTAGGGCGGTGGCAGTTACTGCTGCTAGATTAGCTTGCTGATTGCTGGGTCCTACTTGTTGGACGCTAGCAGTCTCATTGACATCCACATTGTGAGAGGCTGATCTGGTTCGTGGTCTTCCCATATTAAAGTTATCCGTCGGAACTTTGAATTGAATCTATGAACTCTTGAGAATGAATTTGGATCTCCTTCGGGAGATTTCTTCAATCTAGTAACGACAAAGTAGATCCTAACAGCCTGAGATTGCACGTTTTCAGTGAAAGCACCAAAATGTTAGCACCAAAATTGGTCACTAACACCCTTGTATAGATTTGTGTAGAGAGATTAATGAAGAAAGTAAATTAAAATAGAGAAACAACTTAACTGAATGCAAGAAGAACAACAGAAAAGGGGAACACCAAATTTGTAGTGGTTCGACGTAATTGCCTACGTCCACTTTAAATATGATCTTTATTACTTTTCCAATTACTTGAGTACATATACAATCCATAAACAAAAAACTTGAATGCGAGTTTGAACAGAAAAGAAGTGAGTAAAAAAGTGGCAGAGAATCACTGAAGTTCCCAAAAAAAGGTCATTTCCACTATACCCCTGCCCCTCTATTTATAGACGGAGATTGGTTGGTTCTCCTGTGCAGGCCCATAACTAAGACACTCTGACCCATGATTGACAATTCCTGTACACCGAACCGAGCATACCGAGTCTCCAATGTCGAACAGTCGTCACCGATCCACTTTAGCCGAGCTCGGGTTTTCCTATAGTGACTCGAAGTAAGTGATGGTTTGAGCCGAAGTGAAAGGATGTCGGTCGTATCTCCCTGACCCAATAACTATGGCCGAACCACTTCTTCTTCATTCACCTTGACCGACCCACCAAGGCCGAACCGCCATGGCCGATCCACTTCCACTTCCACTTCATCCACCTTGGTCGATCCGCCAAGGCCAAACCACTATGGTCGATCCACTTCCACTTCATCCACCTTGACCGATCCGCCAAGGCCGAACCATTATAGTCGATCCACCTGAAATGATCTCCCTGAGGCCGACCCACAAAATGCCTAGCCGCTCTTCCTTGAATATCTTGACCGATCTTCTCAGGTCGACCCACGCAGGCCGAACATCTACCACAAACCACAAACACAAATCGACGAATTCACATCAGGCACTTCCAGCCCTATCATGACTCGAGTTTTTTTATCATAGTCTCTGCAAATATTGCCTCGTTGCTAGGCCAAAGTGTCGGGTAACAAGTATGATGCAATGGGCTTTAGAATTGGGCTGATCTATGTCTTGTTTTAATAGAAAATTTTCCTTTTATTCATTTTCTTCTCTTTTAAATAACTCAATTGTTCATTTATAGATAAATTTCAATCAATTTTAAATCGATTTACGTTTATTCTGCAAATGTATTTCAATAACCGGGCAACTACAAAATTCTTGTTCAATACAATATTGTTTCACTCTATTTGATTATTCAATTTATTGATAAAAAAATAAACAAATCTTCGTCAATTCACCGGTTTTAGTGAATATTGAATAGAACTTCTTTCATCTATTTCAATTAAATAAAATTTATTTATACTTTAAAATAATATATATGTATCGAAACATTTCCTTAGAATTTTAATATATTGTCTAAAAAGAAACTTATTAACTAATTAAATTTTATTATAACAAAACCCTTTATTAAATAGGCTTTAATTGAATAATAATCAGTTCTAAAATAATAATGGTTAGAATCGAATTTGAATGTCTCTGTTTTAATTAAATTAGCTTAATATTAGAGCTATTAAAACCGGGTTGTTGCAGGCCTCCCCCTTATGAAAATTGCGTCCTTGCAATTTTTTATAGGAAGACGTCATAAAACATGCTAATATTAACTCTCTTTGGATTTTTCTATTTAGTTGAAACTTAATCAAAACCTTAAGTAGTTAACGTTAGAATCAAACTTATCGTATGTTATAAATTTAAATAGATTCATTTATTAATTTTTGTTTCTTCACGTACAAAATTGTTTGAAAATTTTCTAGGTGGCAAAATTTTTGAAAAATTTCGCCAGAGTCTTTTATGTACGGAGAGCCATCTGCAATTTCATAATTATGATACATACGATATATATCGACCTAACGGTTGAAAACACAATATATATCAATATTTTTAACAGTTTCATATTTAATCCAAAAACATACCTTTATTTTAGCATTTAAAGCAAAGCTACTAACTTATTTGCGCACAAAAGCGAGCCGAAGTCGGCCATTAACCCAGCCATGCTCCAATAGTAGTATTCTCAATTTAAATTTAATTGTTAGTTGATTCAAAAACTATTTGAATAGAAAACATATAATGCACTTATGTTATTATATATAAGTCATATGGTACTTTACCTTTGAAATGAAATATAGTAACTAACATAAAAGGTAAAACAATAATATATGGACTTGTTCTATTCGCAACCTTGCCGACTGCATCCAGTTCAGCAATTAAGACAAAAAGTTAAAGCGATTCACAGACAGAAGTGTTCATTAGCTAATAGTGTAATTTTGCTGCTACTAAAATAAAAAGTTAGAACCATTTCATTTGTTCTAACTAGAATAGCAAGAAATAAAATCAAATATCATTGCTTCACTGTTTATCACAAAAGGCCTATTAACTAAGCATGTAATACATGTACAGTAGGTGACAAAACTAAGTTAAATTTTAAAGCCTAGATTTCTCAATTTATAAATTATTAGCGTGTTAAATATTTAATTGAAATTCAAGTGTCAAGTTGTTTCTTGTACTCCCGAGTTTCTAATTTTTATTATTTTGTTATTACACTTAATAAGCACAAAACTTGATTATAAGCAAAAACTCTAATAAGTGATAAGCAACAAGAATTTAGACTTCTTATTGCAAACAATAGTAACCTAAATTTTATGTGCAATTTATAATTTATTAAGTATGGCAGTGCTTAACTACAACAGTAGAATACATAATGTTGTACATAGATCACTGATTTTAGTCTTTTACAGTAAACAAACCTTCATAACGATCAGTTTTATCATCGTCGCTCACAATTACTCGTCCAAATAGGATGTACTACAATTGCAAAATGATGACAATGCTCCTAGATGACCCATCATAGTCATGGATGAATGTAGAAAATAATAATATTGGGGTTAAAATTGATTGAAGAACTGATTTTTTTTCATTATCAATTCATCGCCCGAAAAACACAAAAAAAAAAAAAAAAAAAATACAAGAAAATACATATGAAACAACTCTATGACAAACATAAACTCTTACCAATATAAGGTTCGGGTGGACAGTAAAAGAAATACTTGCAACACCGAATCAAAAAGACGAGGAGAACAAATCTATGAACAACAGTTAGGTAACGATAAAGCTAATGAAATAGATTTTCACAGGGATCAAGTTACAAACAAATGTGGTAATGGACATCACTCAACGGTTGTTCACATGAAAAGGTCTTTAAAAAGAATTGGAAAGACTTGGGAAAGTGGTAATTAGAGTTATGGCATAAACTGAAATTGATTTTTAAAATATATTACAAATGAATTACAGTGTGGTGAATTTGAAAGGAGAAAAATTAAAGTGCCACATGAGTGTAAAATGGTTCTGGCTTACAAGTCGAAGTAATAAATAGAGTTTTTCTTACATTTGACTCATTCTATCAGTACTTCATGAAACTGACATGAACAAAAATTTCACTAAGTCGAGACTGAGAACAAGAACCAAAAAAGAATAGTTTAATTAAGGTCCGAGATCTATTCTTCATGGTATAATTTACATTGATGTTGTAGAATTGCTCAATCTGAGTGTCAAATTTTTGTGTATTGATTAACAATAGTGTGTTAGTTACTGTATAGTATAAACGCATTCATGTGTATTATGATCAATGCATTGCCATAGCTAACTTTATTTTTCTAGAACCAGACAACAGTTGCACTTCCTAAGACTACAGAATCAGATAGCTGTTACCATTTCCCAACTGTAAAGAACCAGATAACTTTTATGCTAAACTAACTCTAAAGTGATTTAAACCGGCAAAATATTTACAGAAGGGATCAACTATCCATGTGGGAATCATATGTCATATTTGTTAGAAATCAATAAGTGAGGGAAACAATATCCCACGTCGGAGAATACACTTTCCAATCCCACCAATCTCACCTTATATACCAAGGCTTGGTAAGTAATGTCAAAAGAAAATGAGGAGAAAGAATGGATCATGCACGAAGACATGAAGGCTTTCATATATACATATAGATATGCATATATCTATATATTAATAGGTCAAAGATAAGATACATATATATTAATAGGTCAAAGATAAGGGCCTTGGGGGTCTTGGGATTGAATGGGCCTCCAGGCTGCACTCTGGCTCGTTGCGCTGAATCATTTATTTTTGACCTACAGTCACGTGCAGTTCTGTTGGTTTAAAGAGTCGCAACATTTCCAACAGACGCTTCTACCCGGTATATATATAGAGGCACGAAAAAAATATAACAGTTTTTCCTTTTTCTGCTCTTCTTCTTCCTCCTCTGTTCTCAGGTATTCACAGTCTTCTTGAGTTCGTCGGTCTCTGTGATTGCTTCGCTGCATCGCTGAGCGGTCCGTTTCAGGTTTGCGAAGCGATTGCTCTACAACCGAAAGCGCCGTAGCGGACGCAATTTCGTTTCGAACCAACGGTTCAATGCTGGACTCTGACATTCTAATCGGTACATCTGTTTTATTCTCACCGTCTTTCTGTTATTCCTCTGCATACGTTTTGCAACACTTTGCTGCTGTTGCAATTTTGTATACAACGGCATCAACGTTTCTGTTTATACTTCTGCAACACTGTTTGAAACGGTTTGCTGCCGTTTCTACTGGATATTTGCTACCAATATTTTCCTATTCTCTTTTGCTATTAATATCCACCAACTTAAAAGCTAGCAAGTTTAGCATTTTTATGTCAATATGTTCATGTTAAGCTATTCATAAGAATAGATTCCACAAGTAAAATAAAGAATTATGCTTAAAAACATTCTGCTTTGACTTGGGAGATAACTAGTAATAGCAAATGTCCTAACTTTGATTCTTTGGCACACAAAATCATAGTTTCAGGTTTAACATTTAACTTCAAATCACCAATCAGACGATGATGATGATGATGATAAGGCAAATGTCCATCACAATAAAATCATCACACGAAAATGAAAGTTTAAATGAGTGAACACACTAGCTCATGAATGTACTTGAAGGTTCCTTGTTTTCAAAACAGTTTTAAAATATAAATGGTAATTTAGATCACAACTGTTGCACAATTCGTTATTACGGTCAAGATGTGAATATCAGTGCATACAATTATAATCCAAAGCAAATGTTGACGTAATAGTTCGGTAAATATTGACTGCAATTTAAATGCTCACTTAATTAAGAGGTTGATTCTTAGCTTTAGCAATCGACTCCTCCAAAGCATCCACTTGTTCGTTGAACGTCGCCAACTTTTCAGAATCCTTTGAAATTAATTTTTCATTTAGAAATTTTAAATTAAATCTCAATTCTGTGGTAAAATTTTCAAATATTGTTTTGAGGTTTTGGATTTCGGTTAGGAAGAGAAGTAGTAAAGAGGAAAGAAGAAATCATAGTCTCACATGCTAGAAAAACGAAGACTATATTTGTATAAATATAGCTTTCTCGTATGGATGTTGGGGCTTTGGGACTCCCACATGTTTACTTTGTTGTGAGGAGAGAAGTCATGCAACACCACACGTGCGCCGCCGCCGTTCGTCCAACCGGGTTCGAGTCCGAAAATATTTTTAGATCATATGTGAACAGTAACGGGTCAAATTTCAGCTCGTTAAGAACCCAGAATCTGAATTTGAATAAAGGAAGGGAATTTTGTTACATTGTAAATGATAAACGCGACGTTTAAATGTTGAATGGATATAGCCGTTCGTAACGGTTGTGACGCTTGGCGAATAGACACCTTTCCACCACTATAAATAGTGACACCCAGAAAACGTTAGAAAATCTTCTGCTTCACAGAGCAGTTTTGCGACACCAGAAAGTGTTACAAAACACCGCGCCACCATTACTCTGTTTTGTGACGCCGCCAAGGTGTTGCAAACTCAGAAGACGTCGTAGAATTGCTCTCTTCTTCCTCTCCGTTCTATTCTATACAAATTGCATCATCAGAAACCATTACTAAAGTGTTCTCGGTCGGATCGAAGACGTACAAACTTTGAATCCGATTACGCTGTTATAAGGCTTCACTGAATCCTAAAAGTCGATAGCTCGATAACTCGTTTGTACCTGGTGGGTTGAACTATTGTCTGAAAAAATCTATTCCATAGTTCCTTGAAGTCGGAAGTACAACATTATCTTCATTGCAATTGCCATCAAATTTATATCGAACCGCAAAATCCCCAACAAATTTTAGACAACATTTTTCAACCATTTAAGGTTCGAGCGCTATACAAGTTATGAATCAGCATCTAACTCGATTGTAGCGTTTTGATAGCGACAATTTCACTCGTCGGCAAGAGACAATGAAATTTTTCCTGGTCACCGTCAAGTTGTTCTACATTTTGGAAGATGACTTAGAAGAAATACCGGAGGAAACCGATAAGGATGATGCTGCACTAAAGGCTAAACGTGCAAAGCGCAAAGATGACGATTTTCTGTGCAGAGGCCATATTCTGAATGCGCTATTTTCTCCAATCTACAATGCTCATAGGATCTTGGAAACAGCGAAGGCACTCCGGACTGCACTGGAAAATAAGTACCGCATATCCGAGACAAGTAATAAAAAGTTTCTTATTTCTAATTTTGTGGATTTCAAAATGGTCACCAATAAATCTATAATTGGACAAGTAAGCGAAATATTACTATTGGTGAATCAACTTAAAGATGCTGGAATTGATCTCTCTGAATCTTTTATTGTTGGAGTTATAATTTCTAGACTTCCGCATAGTTGGAATGATTATAAGAAAAAGATGAAGCATGCGGAAACGGATTATAATTTAGACGGTTTACAGCATCATCTTCATATTGAAGAAGACTCTCGCAAACGTCTAGATGATGATCCGCAAACTGAGTCCCATTCTAAGGCAAATAATATTGTAATTATTGATAAATTGAAACCAAAGAATGATACATAGTTTAAGAAGAAAAATCATTCCCAAACCAACAGCAAAAAGAAAGGTGCATATTATTTTTGTAATAAGCCCGGCCACTATGCCCGAGACTGTCGTCTGCGGAAGAAACAACAAAAAGCGAATGTGGTCGAAGACTCGCTTGTGGCTGTAGTGCAAGAGGCGAACTCTGTTAGTGGCAATGATAATGATTGGTGGTTCGATACTGGAGCAACCATTCTCATTTACAAAGACCGTAATCTGTTCAAGAGTTACGAAGAAAATAAAGGAGGAGAAGCTGATGAAGTTACTGGAGCAAATAAGGTTTCAAGCAAAGTTCTGGGAAAAGACACTATAAAACTTCCTTTCACCTTTGGAAAAGTTCTTACATTAGTCAATGTATTTTATGTACCTGATATGTGTAGGAATTTGGTCTCTGGATACCTTCTTAATAAAGGATGATTCAAGATGGTGTATGAGTCTGATAAGCTAGTGTTGTCTAAGAATGGTAGATTCATTGGACAGGGATACTCTTGTAACGACATGATTAAGTTGAATCTAATAAAGAAATCTTCTGTTTATATTGTTGATTCTATTAATTTATGGCATGGTAGATTAGGACATGTTAATTATAATTCCATTAGAAATATGAATAAATTAGGATTAATTTCTGATTGTGATTTCGATACCATCTCTAAATGTGAAATATGTGTTTAAGCAAAAATGCACTGAAAATCCTTTAAATCCGTAGAAAGGAATACCGGTTTGCTTGATTTGGTATATAGTGATGTGGGTGACTCAAAAAGTCATATCACCTATGGTGGTAACCAATACCATATAGCATTCATTGATGATTATACTAGATATGCTATGTATATCTAATGAAAACTAAAGATGAGGCTTTTGATAAATTCAAAATTTACAAAACAGAGGTCAAAACACAATTAGAAGTTAAAATTAAAATATTACATTCAGATCGTGGTGGTGAATATTCCTCAAATGAATTCACCTTGTTTTGTAAACAACAAGGTATAGTTCACCGATGTACTGCCCCATATACACCACAAAAAAATAGTGTTGCTGAAAGGAAGAATAGAACTTTAGTAGAAATGGTTAATGCCATGCTTATAAGTTCTAATTTACCTTATAACCTATGGGGTGATACTATGTTATCTGCATGTTATATTTTAAATAGAGTACCACTTAAAAAAAAAATATTTCCCCTTATGAATTATGATTTAATAGGAAATCTAACCTAACTAGGCTTAAAGTTTGGGGTTGCTTAGCATATGTTAGAAAACAGACCCTAAACGACTAAAGTTAGGAAATAGAGCTTTTAAATGTGTTTTTATAGGATATTCACTTAATAGTATAATTTATAGATTCCTTATTCTTGACACCCTAGAAATTATAGAATCTATAGATGTAGAATTTTTTGAAAATCAAACTATTGAGATCCTATTGAGATCATCTAGTCCAGAACCTAGTATTGCTAATAATATCAATGACGATGATTATGCTCCTGCTCAAAACAGTAAGGAAGTATCAGTACCAGATAATAGTACTGAACAACGGAGAAGTAAAAGAGCGAGAATAGAGAAGGACTATGGTCCTGACTTCATTACATATCTAGTAGAAGGCAGTAAGGACGAAGTCCTTAATGTGACTAAATATGTAATGAACGTCGATGACGATCACAAAACTTATTCTGAGGCTATGAGTTACAGAGATTCCAATTTGTGGAAAGAAGCTATAAATGAAGAAATGAGTTCCATACTGTTAAACCAAACTTGGGTTTTAATGATTTACCTCCTGGTGCTAAACCTATAGGATGTAAATGGACGTTCAAGAAAAAGTTGAATACAAATGGATCCATTGATAAGTTTAAAGCCAGATTATTTGCTAAGGGATATAAGCAAAGATATGGAGTAGATTACTATGATACATATGCTCTAGTTGCTTGCATATCTTCTATACGCTGTTTAGTTGCACTTGCATCAATTCATAAATTAGGCATACATCAAATGGATGTAAAGACTGCTTTTCTAAATGGAGATTTAGAAGAAGAGATATATATGGAATAACCTGAAGGTTTCAAAACCCCAGGCCAAGAAAAGAAAGTTTTCAAATTAGTGAAATCTCTTTATGGCCTGAAGTAAGCTCCCATGCAATGGCATGAGAAATTTGATAAAGTTGCATAGTCATATGGATTCATTGTTAATGATGCCGATAAATGTATTTATAGCAAATCAGATAACAACGGTAGTGTTATAATATGTTTATACGTTGATGACATGCTAATATTTGGTTCCAATATATCCTGTGTGAATGAAACTAAAAAGTTTCTGTCTTCTAAATTCGATATGAAAGATCTAGGAGTGGCTGATGTAATTTTGGGAATTAAAATTGTTAGGAAAGAGGGGGAGTTATTACTAACTCAATCTTATTGCATAGAGAAATTCCTACAAAAGTATGGTCATTACGATGACAAACCAGCACCAGCTCCTTTAAATCCTAGTATTAAATTAGAAAAGAACGTTGGACGTACTATCTCTCAACTAGAGTATTCCAGTGTTATTGGAAATCTTATGTATGCTATGCATTGCACTAGATCAGACATCACACATGCTATGAGTGTATTGTGTCGATTTACGAGTAATTTAGGTTTCGAACATTGGAAAGCTATCTCTAGAGTTTTAGCTTATCTAAAAGAAACAATTGAATATGGTTTATCTTATTAAGGATATCCAGCTATAATAAAAGGATATAGTGATGCAACCTGGAATAATGTAGAATCCAAATCCAAGTCTACTACTGGATGGATCTTTACATTAGAAGGCGCTGCTGTGTCTTGGGATTCCAAGAAGCTTACCTGTATTTCTGACTCAACAATGTTGTCAGAATTGATTGCATTAGCAGATGCATGTAAAGAAGCGGAATGGCTTAGGAATTTATTAATGGAAATCCCTTTATGGAAAAAGCCATCTCCAGCAGTCTTGATTAACTGTGACAATCAAGTAACGATATACAATGTGTCTAATAAGACATATAATGGAAAGTCTAGACACGTGAGTCTAAGACATCAAATGGTGAGATAGTTACTCAAAAGAGGAGTTATAACTGTTGACTACATAGAAACGAAGAAAAACTTGGCTGATCCACTTACAAAGAGTCTTCCAAAGGCAATGGTTTCTGTAAAGTCACAAGAAATGGGACTAAGATCTGTGAATGAAGGTTGATCATTCTTAACAGAAACCCAACTTATGTCTTGAAAAGGATGGATAAAGTTCAATGGGTACCAACAAGTGAAGAAAATGGTTATGGAACACTAAACCGATAATCCTATAATATTTAGCGTTGGATTCTGAAAGAACAAAGAATGGATATGTATCCTTAATAAGTCTAGAAACCTTAAAAGGTGTATCATAGAAACACCTTAAGAGACTTTCCTATATGAGTATGGAAATCAGGCCGTTTTCTAGGAAAGTAAGACCGCTTTCTAGGAAAGTAAGACCGCTTTCTAAGTAGACTAATGAATCGGGATTTAAGCACATGGCCATTAACGTGCTGAGCAATACAGAACACTTTACCTAAGAAAATAAACATATGTGATTGTTTCGGTTTTATCATTAGGGATACTTGGTTCAAGATCCGTTCACCATAGAATCTCGTTAAGGCTTTGAATGGTTTACACTAAGTAAAGGTTCAAATCCAAAAGATACCTTTTATTTATGTGTTGGTTTTCACGATGATTAATCTTAGAACTACATAGGCTTGATCCCACTTGGGTATGTAGGAAGTCACTCTAGTGATTCGGCCGTCCTATTTATTTATTTTGAAAATTGGGGGAGATTGTTGTAAAATTTTCAAATATTGTTTTGGGATTTTGGATTTTGATTTGGAAGAGAAGAAGTAAAGAGGGAAGAAGAAATCATAGTCCCACATGCTTGAAAACAAAGACTATATTTGTATAAATATAGCTTTCTCATGTGGATGTTGGAGCCTTGGGGCTCCCACATGTTTGCTTTGTTGTGAGGAGAGAAGTCATGCAACACTACACGCGCACCACCGCCGTCCATTCATCCGACCGAACCGAACCGGGTCGGGTCGTGTTCGGGTATGAGTTTTGGGTTTGGATCCGAAAATATTTTTGGATCATATGTGAACAGTAACGGGCCAAATTTCAGCCCATTAAAGACCCAGAACCGAAATTTCTAAATTTGAATAAAGGGAGGAAATTTGGAATGTTTTTCTGATTGTTGCAAATGAATAGACGCGACGTTTAAATGTTGAATGGATATAGCCGTTCGTAACAGTTGTGACGCTTGGCGAATAGACACCTCTCCACCACTATAAATAGTGACGCCCAGAAAACGTTAGAAATTCTTCAAAAAATCTTATTCTTCTTCATAGAGTAGTTTTGCGACACCAGAAAGTGTTGCAAAATACCGCGCCACCATTACTCGGTTTTGTGACGCCGCCAAGGTGTTGCAAACTCAGAAGACGTCACAGAATTGCTCTCTTCTTCCTTTCCAATCTATTCTATAAAAATTGCATCATCAGAAACCATTACTAAAGTGTGTGCGAAATGCGGATTACGGATCTTAAGGCTAAGATTAACAGTAAGAGGGGGGGGGGGGTGAATAGTGTTAATAAAGAATTACTAAATCCTTTTAATTTATGTTAATTTAGACACAAAAGTATGCAATATACAGACACAGATATGATCACAGAAACAATAAAAGATGCAGAAATAAATAAAAGCAGTAAAGGAAAAAACACACCGGATTTTATACTGGTTCGGAGTTACCCTACATCCAGTCCCGCAACACAAGTATGTATTTTCTTTCGAAAGCAATTGTACAATTACACCCTCGGTTTCAAGGCTACGAGGTACACCCTCCAGAATTTCGATCATCTGGGTAGAGATACTTGATTTCCGGGCCACAAGTTTACCCAATTGATTTGCCAAGGCTACAATCACACCTTTTTCCTTTTGATTGATTTCCAAGGCTACAATCACACCTTTTCTCGCTTAATAGATTACAAAGAAGTCTATAACTCTGAATAGCACTGAGAATCTTGTAGAGATAGTGATAGAGAATCAAACTAGAAGTAATCGAGTATGATTCAATGTTGATTTCGGTAGAGTAATGATAATAATATGTATTAAGAAATGAGGAAGAAGAAGAGGAGTAAAAACCAGAAAATTATGATTTAAAATTCGTTGAAACTGACCCCTAATTATAGAAGAACAACAGCCATGACAATTCATGAAGAGTTATGGCGAATAGACACTTCTTTTGAAATTTGAATTTTTGAATCAAACTGTCACCACGTCGACATGGTCATGCTAGGCATGTCGACATCCTAAAGGATTTTTTGGTGTTTTTGATTTTCTTTGAAAATAACCTTTATCTTATATAAAAACTATTTTAAACTTTATGAATATACTTGACTATAGTTAAAATTCATAAGTAAATATAAAGAATAATATATATATATATTTTATCTATAATTTTATATTTAAATCTAAGTATAAATATTTAAAAGTTAAATATATTATTTAAAAAGATAGTTTATAATCAGGAGTAATTTGACTTTGAAAATAAAGATGTTTTTGAGGCTAAAATTATTTAAAATCAGGATCGAGGGTTTTGAATCTTTTAAAAGGAAAGTTTTGAAAATATTTTGAAAACAAGATATAATTTTGAAAAATCATTTTGAATAAAAGTTAGCGGATACAAAACAATGTTCCACTAGATTTTTCGTAGGTTCCATCCTACTTAGGGTTCCATCCCTTTACGGGCTCGAAGTGGATTCCATTCCACGAATAAATTGGATTTTAAGATGCCAGTGCTTTTCTACGAGTTTTAACAAAAATTCCTAATAATAATAAAAAATACTTATCCTTGAAATCTTGAACTCTTGATAGTCTCGATACTCATGAGTCTACTATCTTGATATTTTATCTCGATATCTTGAACCTCTATACTATACAGTCTTCATTTTAGTACCCGAATGGTTAAATCCTGCATATACATATATATCCAAACTTATAATGTTAGTATTTATATTTTATAATCTATTCTAAGGTTGTTGTCATCAAAACCATCATCTCACGGACTAACAAGCTCCCCCTTTTTGATGATGACAACCTTTGTTTGTAAAATATTATTTCTATTCTAATAACTCCCCCTAAAACTAACAACTCCCCCTTAATCTATACCAAACTATCCGATTTTATATTTCTCCCCCTTTGTCATCAACAAAAACTTTATCTAAACTAGATAACTCCAAACTATATAACTTCCTCTAAAACTATTACTCTATGACATGTGATTATAATGATAGTGTTATCATAAATAATCAACACTTAAGTCTAATACTAAAACATAGTCCTAAACTATTAACTATCCTAACTAAGAATTCACAATAATACTTATAATAAAAACACATATAAGAACACGAGTTATTTATTACGTATATGGTTGTATTTACATTTGCGTTTGGAAAACATAAAAGCACAAACAACAACGGAAGGAAATAGAAGAAACTAATGTGTGTTTCTGAACATAGGAGATCTATGAATTGAGCAGTTTGGATAGTGGAAGCAGAAATTTCCACGTTGTTTGACAAGATTCCCATTTTTTTCGAAACACACTTCTCCAACACACACTACTTGATCATCCTCCTCCTCGTGTGCTTCTTCCATGAGTTTTTCTTCTTCTTCTTCATCGCTGGCCTCTTGTTCTTGATTGAGTGAAGAGTCTTCATCGATCAAGATAGGGTTGGCCTGGTTGTTCATTGGGAATTTTTGCAAATTCATAAGAATCTTGCCTTGCCTTTGCTGTTCCTTTGCCATACGAAGTTGAGTTACTTGAATTTCAGTTAACATCTGAAGTACATCAGTCATAGACTCCTCTATTTTCGTTACACGAGCAAGAGTAGTGTATTGGAATGGACCAGAAGTAGGAGAGGAAAATGAAAAAGTTGATTTTATGTTTGATTTTGAGGATGAAGCCATGATTTTATTTATTTCATAAGAGAGAATGAAGAGAAAACAGAGAGAATGAAAATTCGAAATTGAGAAGAATATATAACTAAATTTTTGAATTTTGGTGGAAAATTTAAAAATAAAATAAAAAATGTTATATGTCGACATGTATACCTAGGGGATGTCGACATGGTCTTTTTAAAATTTAACTCTTTGATTTATTTTGATACCAATTGTTAATTATACTTGTATTTATATTTATATTTCACTTGTAGAACAAATTCCTAATTCTCTTCTTAATTTAGTAAATATTGATTCATTTAAAGATTTTGTTAAGATATCAGCAATTTGATTTTCAGAATTGATATAATCGAGAGTAACTACTTCCTTGCTTATATTATCTCTGAGAAAATGATGTCTGATATCAATATGTTTGGTTCGAGCATGTTGAGTAGTATTTTTGGACAAATTTATCGCACTCGTATTGTCACAATAAATTGGAGATTTTGAGAAATTTAAACCAAAATCTTTTAAGGTTTTTTGCATATATATTACTTGAGAACATGCCAAAGCAGCAGAAATATACTCTGCTTCGGTTGTTGATAAAGAAACTGTGTTTTGCGTTTTACTAAGCCAAGAAATCAGAGAATGCCCCAAAAAGTGACAAGTCCCACTTGTCCTTTTTCGGTCTGATTTACAACCAGCATAGTCAGCATCACAGTAAGATATTAAGTCAAAAGAATCACTTTTAGGGTAGAATAAACCATAATCAGACGTGTGTTTAACATATCTTATGATTCGTTTCATGACTTTTAAGTGAGTCTCTTTAGGTTGGGATTGATATCTGGCACAGAGACAGACACTATGCATGATATCAGGTCTACTAGCAGTAATATAGAGTAATGAGCCAATCATTCCTCTATATAATTTTTGATCTACATCTTTTGAGAGATCTTCTTTACTAAGGTACTCATTGGTTGCCATGGGAGTGGGTTTTCCACTTGCAGTGGTCAAACCAAATTTACTAATTAGGTCTTTAGCATATTTTTCTTGACTAATAAAGATACCATTATCTTATTGTTTTATTTGTAATCCTAAAAAGAAATTTAATTCACCCATATGACTCATCTCAAATTCTTTTTTCATTATTTCAGAAAATTCTTTATTCGTTTCAAAATTAGTTGAACCAAAAATGATATCATCTATGTAAACTTGTATTAGTTGAATATCATTTTTATTTCTTTTAATAAAAAGAGTATTATCTACATTACCAATTTAAAAATTAGATTGCAATAAATAAGATCATAGTCTATCATACCAGGCTCTAGGAGCTTGTTTTAAACCATATAGTGCTTTTTTAAGTTTGTAAACATGATTTAGTAATTTATCATTTTCAAAAAGTGGTGGTTGTTAAACATATACTTCTTCTTTTACAAATCCATTTAAAAAGGCGCTTTTAACATCCATTTGAAATAATTTGAAATTATTATGATTTGCGAAAGCAAGTAGAATCCTAATGGCTTCTAATCTTGCTACGGGAGCAAAGGTTTCATCAAAATCTATTCCTTCTTCTTGAAAATAACCTTGAGTGACTAAACGAGCTTTATTTCTAACTACCTCTCCTTGTTCATTCATTTTATTTTTATAAATCCATTTAGTTCCAATTATAGTTTTATTTTCTGGTCTAGGAATAAGTTCCCAAACGTCATTTCTAGTAAATCGATTTAATTCTCCTTGCATACCAAAATCCATGAATCATCAGTTGATGCTTCTATTGGATTTTTGGGTTCAATAGTTGATATAAAAGCTACATTACTCATTTCAATTAGTTGATTTCTAGTTTTAATAACATATTGCGTATCTCCCAGTATATTTTCTATTGGATGATCTTTTAAAAGTTTTGTCCTTTTATTAGGACGATCAATTTCATTATTAGTTTCAATAGGTTCTTGATTTTGAGTGATTATATCCTCTTCATCATTTGTATCTTCAAAATTTTTGAAATTTTCATCAAATGAAACATGCATTGTTTCTTCAATGGTATTAGTTTTTAAATTAAACACTCTATATGCTTTACTTCTATTAGAATATCCGATAAAGATACCTTTGTCGGATTTAGGATCAAATTTATCTAAATTGTCTTTTGTATTTAAAATAAAGCATTTACTTCCAAAAATTCTGAAATAAGATACCTTAGGTTTCTTTGAATAAAGAAGTTCATAAGATGTCTTACCAGTTAGAGGTCTAATTAAAGTTTTATTCAAAATATAACAGGCGGTAGCAACTGCTTCTGCCCAAAAATTCTTTGGTAAATTACTATCTGTAAGAATAGTTCTCGCACACTCTTGAATCATCCTATTTTTACGTTCTACTACTCCGTTTTGTTGTGGAGTTCTCAGAAATGAAAAATTGTGAGTTATTCCCTTTTTATTGCAGAATTCCTCAAACCTTTCATTTTCAAATTCACCACCGTGATCACTTTGAATAGTTATAATTTTTAGAGAAAATTGATTTTGAATTCTTTTTGAGAATGTCTTAAAACATTCAAAAGTATCACTTTTATGTTTCAAAAATATCGTCCATGTAAATCTAGAATAATCATCTACAATTACAAAGACATATCTACTATGATTTATTGATAAAATTTGAGATGGACTAAATAAATCAAGATGAAGTAATTTAAGAGGTTTTGAAGTTGAAATCATATCTTTTAACTTAAAATAATTTTTTCTAAGTTTTCCTAATTGACAAGCATCACATAAACTATCTACTTTAAAATTCATTTTAGAGAGACCTCTTACTAGATCATGTTTTGACAGTCTAGATAGGAGTTTGAAATTCAAATGCCCAAATCTCTTGTGCCAAATCCAAGGGTCACTTGTATTTGCCAACAGACACAGGTTATCATTTGAAACTTTCGTACTAAGAATATATATATTCTTTTTCCTGACTCCCTCAAATATAATGGTTGAATTATTATCTTCAATGTGACATTTATCTTTTTCAAATTTAATTTTATAACCATTATCACATAGTTGACTTATACTTAGCAGATTATGTTTCAGATTCTTAATTAGAAAAACATTAGTAATGGTAGGAGTTTCAGAATTACCAACTTTGCCGATGCCAATCACATATCCTTTTGAATTGTCTCCAAAGTTAACCAATTCTCCGTCTTTGTATATTAATCATTCAGTATATCTGGATTACCAGTCATGTGTCTAGAACATCCACTATCAAGTATCCATTTGTTCTTCTGATCTGCACAATTTGTCCATTATGGATTGATTCCTCAACACCCATAAAGCATGATTCCTGCACATCAAACAATTTTGGTAGATAACTTGAATTTGAATATTGATTATATGTAGACTTATGAAACAATGATGATTTGAATACTTCTAAATTAGTATTAACGAATATATACATCTTAAAAACTTTTCAAAAATCAGATTATGAAACTTTGAAAACCTTTCTCTGATACCAATTATGAGAAATGCAGATTACAGATCTTAAGGCTAAGATTAACACTAAAGGGAGGGTGAATAGTGTTAATAAAGAATTACTAAATCTTTTTATTTAAGTTAATTTAGACACAAAAGTATGCAATATACAAACACAAATATGATCACAGAAACAATCACAGATGCAGAAATAAATAAAAGCAGTAAAAGAAAGAACACACCGGATTTTATACTGGTTCGGAGTTACCCTACATCCAGTCCCACAACACAAGTACGGATTTCCTTTCAAAAGCAATTATACAATTACACCATTGGTTTCAAGGCTACTAGGTACACTCTCCAGAATTTCGATCCTCTGGGGAGAGATACTTGATTTTCGGGCCACAAGTTTACCCAATTGATTTACTAAGGCTACAATCACACCTTTTTCCTTTTGATTGATTTCCAAGGCTACAATCACACATTTTCTCGCTTAATAGATTACAAAGAAGTCTATAACTCTGAATAGCATTGAGAATCTTGTAGAGGTAGTGATAGAGAATCAAACTAGAAGTAATAGAGTAAGATTCAATGTTGATTTCAGCAGAGTAATGATAAGAATATGTATCAAGAAATGAGGAAGAAGAAGAGGAGTGAAAACCAGAAAATTATGATTTAAAATTCGTTGAAACTGACCCCTATTTATAGAAGAACAACAGCCATGACCATTCATGAAGAGTTATGGCGAATAGACACTTCTTTTGAAATTTGAATTTTTGACTTAAACTGTCACCATGTCGACATGGTCATGCTAGGCATGTCGACATCCCAAAGGATTTTTTGGTGTTTTTGATTTTCTTTGAAAATAACCTTTATCTTATATAAAAACTATTTTAAACTTTATAAATATACTTGACTATAGTTAAAATTCATAAGTAAATATAAAGAATAATATATATATATTTTAACTATAATTTTATATTTAAATCTAAGTATAAATATTTAAAGGTTAAATATATTATTTAAAAGATAGTTTAAAATCAAGAGTAATTTGACTTTGAAAATAAAGATTTTTTTAGGCTAAAATTATTTAAAATCAAGATCGAGGGTTTTAAATCTTTTAAAAGGAAAGTTTTGAAAACAGGATATAATTTTGAAAAATCATTTTGAATAAAAGTTAGCGGATACAAAACAATGTTCCACTAGATTTTTCGTAGGTTCCATCCTACTTAGGCTTCCATCTCTTTAACGGGCTCGAAGTGGATTCCATTCCACGAATAAATTGGATTTTAAGATGCCAGTGCTTTTCTAAAAGTTTTAACAAAAATCCCTAATAATAATAAAAAATATTTATCCTTGAAATCTTTAACTCTTGATAGTCTCGATACTCATGAGTCTACTATCTTGTTATTTTATCTTGATATCTTGAATCTCTACTGTACAATATTCATTCTTAGTACCTGTATGGTTAAATCCTACATATACATATAATCTAAACTTATAATGTTAGTATTTATATTTTATAATCTATTCTAAGGTTCTTATCATCAAAATCATCATCTCACGGACTAACAAAGTGTTCTCGGTCGGATCGAAGGCGTATAAACTTTGAATCCGATTACGCTGTTATAAGGCTTCATTGAATCCTGAAAGTCGATCGTTTGATAACCCGTTTGTACTTGGTGGGTTGAACTATTGTCTGAAAGAATCTATTCCATAGATCATTGAAGTCGGAAGTACAACATTATCTTCATTGCAATTGCCATCAAATTTATCTTGAACTGCAAAATCCCCAACAAATTCATACACACACACACACACACACATATATATGTACATACATAAATATAGTCCTTTAATTAGTTCCTTATTTTTGAAATTTAATAACTTGGAAAAGTTAACTTCTAGCAAAAACTTATATAAAACCAAAAGGAATTTTCTCATATTAATTTACGTTTTATTTTATTAATCAAAATTTCAGATGATATGTCGCTTCAAAAGAAAATATATAATCCACAACACTTCTCAATATATTATCTATCTTTAAAATATTTTTCCTTCGAAATATATTACATATATACATTTTTCCAAGATATTCATCCAAATTTTAGAGTAATAGTTTAATTGCTTTAAACACTTGTTCGTTGAACGTCGCCAACTTTTCAAAATCCTTTGAAATTAATTTCTCATTTAGAAATTTAAATTAAATCTCAATTCATGTACACACACACACACATACATACATACATACGTACATACATACATACATACATACATACATACATATGTACATTTATAATATTCCTTTAATTACTTCCTTATTTTTGAAATTTAATAACTTGGAAAAGCTAACTTTTGGCGAAAAGTTATATATAAAACCAAAAAGAATTTTTCTTATATCAATTTACGTTTTATTTTATTATCAAAATTTCAGATGATATGCCGCTTCAAAAGAAAATATATAATCCACAACACTTCACAAAATATTATCTATCTTTAAAATATTTTTCCTTCGAAATATATTATATATATACATTTTTTCAAGATATTTATCCAAATTTTAGAGTAATAGTTAAATTTCTTTATACTCTATTTATTATAACTCAGACTATTATGTCCGCCTATCTCGTCATAATGTTTAGGAATTCCTATCGATAACGTTGATTAGACGAATTGATCAAAATTCTTAAACCACTCAACGGACAATTTAACATAAAATTATTTTGTATAAGATATACATATTTCTTTTAATACTTTAGACTTTTCCAAATGTTTGCTTGTTTATAATAAATATAGCCATATTCCATATATATATGTATATCCAGTATAAAAAAATTTAATTTAAATAAATGTTTGCTTTTATTAAAATTCTTTCAATCTATCATAATGTTATCATAGTACTAATAATTTACTGATAACAATTCCATAACATCCATTCATCCATAAATACTTCAAACAAACGTCAAAAATTGAATTTATTTTAATATTTAATTAATCACACCTATGAATTAACATTTAGTTTTATATAAATTAGTTTCAATATTTCTTGTAGTAACTACACTACTAAAGACATCATAAGTTCTTACTTTTATTATTGAGCATGTTTTAAATTTCAATAGTAATTCCTACTCAAAATTAATTCAATAATTATTTAGAATTTTCAAAACAAATATGCATCCATTGATACAACAACATAAATTTCAATCATACAAACAAACAATCGCCTTCAACGGAATGCTATTTTTCAGCTTTTGCTGCGCACTCTAATCACTAACAAATCAGGACACAATAATTTAATTCTAAGTCATCTACTAGTTTATAATATCCATTAAATCTCACTCTTAATAGAAGTGAATTCTAATATTTTCATAACAATAAGTTATATAGTATTATCAAAAGATTATTCAAATATGTCCCAATGATTATTTCCAATAATCATTTATATTCTTATTCCTAATTAGTTAATTAACTTACGAACAACTACACATCCAAAGGATGAGACTCTAGGTCATCTAGGTTTAGATCTCGACCCTGTGTTAATTATGTTCTATAATGTTCTAAAAAAAGCTCTGATACCAAGTTGTAACGACCCCACCACTATGCTCAGTTTAGCAAAGAACTTAACAAGTAATGTCATCTGCTAATCCAAAGAATATGGCTGGTTAAAGGCGATTGATTGTGAATATATCTTTATACTAAACTTACACGTCTTATTTATCTTTTTGAGGATCTGAATTGAAATTTAGACGTGTACAGTATTAATATAAAGTAATAAACACACGGATAAAAAATACTCAGAATAGTATATAATATAGATAAATCAGAATCAGAATCACAAATCAGAATGTAATAACATACATCATCATATACATAATAGAATGCGAGTCTACGAAATATGAGTACTAGACCCACACATATATATATATATGTATGTATACATATATATCAAATCCTAAATCTTGTATCAGGTACAAAGTCACTACTATATAATGTAGATGACATAAAATCTTAACTGTCAATATATACAAGTATGAAGTAAACTAAAACTATCAAAATAGTCTACTTTAATGCTATCCCGAAATCCAAAGGTCAATGGGTCCCTGTACCTGTAAAATCTCGGCCTGATCTGAGTATTAAAATAGTAAACGGGTAAGACTATATAAAAAAAGTGAGATATTAGTATCATAACCTTATGACTTAAAATAATAATTCATATGAAATATGCCGAACAAACAATTATAATAATACATATTAATTAAATTCAATATATATATATATCCCTAAATTACTTAAGTCTAAAATAAGTCATCTCAAAATATGCCTAAAAAACCAAAAATCTATAAAAGGCATATCAAACCAATAGATACAGATATCAAAATTTTGATTTAACAATAAACAAATAAGTCATAAACAAAATATGCCCGAAACAAATACTCAATTAAGGATTCTAACAAATCACCATTTCATAAATACATATCAAGTCTCAATGGACTATCGTCTCAAAATATGGTGATAAACAATTCAAAATTCCTCAGAGCCATAAAGGATATAGAATATCCATACTAAAAATATTTGAAGAAACAATCATCAATAATGAAATAATAATGGTAGTCATCTACCAGTTTAATACAGTGACACGAAATTACCGAAACAACCCGCTACATAGAAATGAAGCCTTCTGAAAGAGACCTGTCTGGCTGCTCAAACTCTGTAGAAACTATTTTTCACTCTTCTTCTCCCACACAACAGTTATCGGAGGAGTTCACCATGATTCTTCAATGAATTCTAACATTGGTGACTTGATCTAACTCATACTCAACTTGTAATTGTAGTCAGTCAATTATAAAAGTTATAAAGTGGATGCATGCTTCGTTAAAAGCCGATCCACTCTAAAAATCTTGTGCCTCTTTACATTATTTGCAAGTTACTATCCCTTGTTTCTATTTTATCTGCCTTGATAAACAAGGCTGGTGCTTTCACACTCAATCTAGGGTGTTGATCCACTTTTTGGGTTAACACACCGTGCTTTTGATTTTCTATTTATCAATGTTTGTATGGACAGGTGTTATAACTGTCTAGGTAGATGATAGGTTAGTCACTTTGATTGATGTTTATATATTATGGTTTTTTTTGCAAAGATCATTGGTATATTATATATTTTTCATCGCGTTATGAGATTACATTCCATATTTTATTTTCTTTCACCCTAACAATCTGTCTTTTCGGCACTCGGATGCTCAATATGTGAATATCGTGGATGTATTTGTGTCGACTATTGAGGGTTGAAAAGTCCTGTCGTTACACGATTTTCTTAAATTCAAGACACTTCATCTTAGCTAAATCTTCTTCCAAATAATTTCCTCAAAAATTAGCACTTTACAAATAATGTAAATATTTTCCACTTTAAGAAATCTTTAATATAAAATTTCATCTTTTAGTTTCTTCATATTTCCCAAAGCTATCTTTTCCAAAAATTCATCTTTCAAATTCCTTTCCATTCTTCACTTTTTAAACAAACTTAATTAATGTATAATTTCAAATTTATACATCAATTTAAAAAAATATTTCCTTTAAATATTTTCCTATCTCAATCTTGGAAATTAGTTTACATAAATATTTTACAGTACTTTTTAATACAAACCTTTTACAATTAGAGATACTAAACACTATAAGGTGCTTAAGTCTCTCAACTTATTTAATATCTCTTTACAAATTATGATGTCAAATAATTTAAAGATTTCCTTTATATAAATATTGTAAACTTCATGGTTAAAATTATTTTCTCACCGGAATTTCTTTGTTTAAGGAGTTATTTTCCATCAAATGAAAATCATAACGTCCAATCATTCAACAAGAAAACTTGTCAACACCCAAGGTTGAAAGGTTATTCCTTTAGGTCTCTTTTGATTTGTTGGATGGAACTAGGACGTGATTTCCTTCTTTAGATAACCCTTCGAATTAGTCCTTATCATGTAATTTCCATTTTATTGACCTTTCGAGTTGTTTGAGAGGCTTAAATTTGAAAGTGACCATTGTGTGGCAAGTTATCACTTAGGATCGTGTAATATGGAATGTATTATAATCTAAATGCGGAAACAGATAGTAATAGTAAAGTAAATAAGAATAAGCACATCAGGAGTATTTATACTGGTTCGAAATTTCCGTTTTACGTCCAGTCCCAGACTTCCCTATGGAATTTCACTCAATAACCCCTCACTTAACCCGGAGGAATAGGTGAACAACACCTGAGCAGCCGAATAGGAATTTTCCGACTGAACAACCGAAGAGGACTTTTCCGCCTGATACAAACTAACAGGACTTCAACAGTTTCAATATAATTGTTTGACACTTTGTGTTCTTGATAACACTGATTTGTCTTTGATAGCACACCCTTCCTATAATCTTTTTCTCAAGTATAAATTGTGTGTGTAAAGATTAGAAAGGAAAATATTACTTTGAATCAAAGAATAAGTTAATTAATTCAGAGATTCAAATAATATATAAATTGTGATTGCTTGTAGAATGCATAAATAGATATTAGAGAGCACGATCAGAAAATAAAATAAAGTTCGATGATTTGAGAAGTGAAACTCATGTGTTTATATAGTAGATAAACAGCTACAACTATTCATGAAGAGTTCTGATCAAAATATGCAACCATATCTCTTCAAATTAGATCGTAACTCTTCACAAATGGAAGTGTCGCTTCAGGAAAATAGCTGCTAGAATCATTCAGTCGACTGACCAAAAATGACCAGTCGACCGAATATGCAAAGATGGTGTAAACCAGGGTGATCCTATGCAACTGAACAGGTTCAGTCGACTGGTCATTTTTGGTCAGTCGACTGACCTAGTTGTTAGTGCACAGTTGGTGGTGTAAAACAGAGTGATGCTATGCAACTGAACAGGTTCAGTCAACTGGTCATTTCTGGTCAGTTGACTGATCTCGTTGTTAGTGCACAATTTACACCTTTTTTAAAGAATTTGAATTTTAAGACAACTTTTTTCTCGGGTAAACTACTTGAGGATAGATTTTAACAATTCTAAGACTAAAAACTTCAACAAATAAACATACTGTACTCAATTTTGAAGTCTTGTCTCTTTTGTAGTTTTAGTAGCATATCTCATTCTCTTTTTGTCGCTTGATCGTATAATCTCATCACTGATTGTTTAAGCTTTTTGTCATGAATCAAAACTTTATGATTCAACAAAATTATCCTCTTTTAGGTCTTTCGAACTGAATGGAATAGAATAATTATCTCTTCAAAATAATCCTTTCAAAGTAATTGTGGAACCCTAAAGGACAGTTATAAGGATTCAAGGGCAAAGTTTAGTTAGGTGAGTTTCGACCATGTCGGAAGCTGGGTTCTTAGCGACTTGATTTTAGGTCTAGGATCTAAGGTGATACTAGTTAAGTTTTGGGTTCCAGTTTACAAGAAGGTAGAAGTTTGGTGTATGATGTTATTGAATTAAGAAATTGGATTAAATGTAGTTGTTGAGGTTTTGACTAGGTCGGAAGATGTCTTTCGATGGGGTCGATATCTGGAAAACAGTGTTGGAACCAATAAAAGCTTTTGAAATAATTAAGTAATCAGTAATATTGAAGTCTTCCCTTTATTAACTCAACGAAGCCTTTATTGATCAATTTTCCCCCAATTCGATTTTCAAATTAGGGTTTACAACTTTATAGAATTATGAAAGTACTAGTGTGTAATGACTAGGTTCCAATCTTCCAAACCAGACCCCTTGGGTCTTATTTGTAGATGTGGATCAGCACCTTTCGACGTAATGCTTTTGACCTGGTCAAAAAGTGGCTTCAGAACTGTCTTTAGAATGGTTTTGATTCCTTTAATACTTGCGCATCCCTTTACAATGCTTTCGAATGGGCTTGAATGCTTCTGTCTTTGTCGAAAGGGATGGTTGCGCCTTTCTTCTTTATGTTGCTTTGTAGAAGCGTTCGACTCTATCGATAGGCTGCCTCTAGGGTTTCGAAGGTGTTGAAATGTTGATGGTTTTGATGCTGTTAGTAGCTTTTAAACTTTTACTTATGACTTGTTGTGGAACCTTCCTTGGAATTAATAACTATGATTGATTCGAAAGGCTTGGCTTTCAAAAGGGTTGTTTTGACCAAGGTTTGTTCCTGAGTAGTTTGAATGAAGGCGAAACCATTGGTGTCGAAAGGTTTGGAGCGTATATGAAGAGTTGTCATTCCTAGTCTTTGGAAGGTGTTGCTTTAAATCATTAGAAACGTCTTCATGCATGTGAAAGCACATGCTTTGAAAGGTGGTCATTGAAACAGAAGGATGCTTTCAACCCTTTCGACCTCTTCAAAACGTTGTGATACTTCTGGACTTTGGCTGTAGCATTTCTTCGACTCCTTCGAAAGGTCTTGCTGGAGCTTCTTTCTCTTGTTCTTCTTTGTCTTTCATTCTATCTGGTTTCGACAAGGTCAAATGTATACTTGGTAGTAACATTTCCCCCTCCCCTCACGAAGGGATGCCCTTGACTTTCCAAGTCAATCATTTTGAAACCTTGTATGTTTCCTGCCTTTGGTATTCTAGTGCAAATCCAAATCGTTCATTTAAATCTAATCGAACGGCTCGCCGTCTTTGCTAACTTTTCTTATAAATCACGTCCTCTACTTCTCCTCTTTCGTTTACCTAGTAAACGAAATAAATCTTGAGCATCAAACTTTCAAACAATATTTGTTTTCCATAATCAAAAATCCCAATCTAAAGTATGTTTATGTTTTTCTGTTTCTCGAACTTTTCCCTTCTTCATTTTACAGTAAATTTCAATTTCCCAAACTTTCACAGATTGGAATTTTGATTATTGTTTTGATTTACTGGAAACTATTTGATTTCTTATTTGCTTGAAAGCATCAATTAATTTAGCTTCATGGTTTGATTTGATTTACCTTTTTTCATTAATCCACATTTTGATCTTACCTGATTCGGATTTCATTGCTATTGTGTTTTTTAGAGAATTTGAACCTTTATCTTGATGATTTCAAAATTTTAAGTATTTGATTCACGTCTAAACCCATTTGTTTATTAGCTTTTAAATTTTTGGGTTTAGATTGGATTTGGGGAAGAAGGAGTTTTTAGTTTACTTCATCCAGAAGTCGTAAGTTGTATGAATTAAAATTTGGTGCCAAGATTTTACCTTTTTACCCCTTCAATATGGGTTAGGGCGGCATTTTACTGTTTTGCTTTTTCAGCCCTTTTCGATGAGGTCGAAAGGTAACTTAGCGCCAAATCTAATTGACCTTGTCAAAGGTTGACGGATTAGTATGAAGTCAACCTCTCCGAAAGCAGTTTTACGTTTGAAAGTTTCCTAATAACTTTCAAAGAGGTTGGCTAACATGTCCTTCTAGATAATTATCCAGTGTATACTTTCAATAGCACAAACTTTGTTTATAGGTTTTGCACCCTTTAATACGTACTTACTTTCATATACTGTATAAATTGAATTAGAGAAAGCATATTTTTTATAAGTTGCAAATTAAGTAAATGTTTCGACTTAGTCAAAACCCGTTGTTTGGGTTGAAATTTAGTTGTTGGTATAATTTTGAAACCCTGCATTCCTTTCGATTATATCGAAACCTTATGTAACTAATGAATCGAAACCTCCTATAATCATCTTTCTCCAATATTGCCGAAACGTTCCAAGTCCTTTATTTTTTAAAAATACAACTTCTACTTAAAATCTTTCGACTTATTTGGTTTATAAGGTTTCGACATCATTCATGTTCCCCTTGTAAAACTAAGATTATAGGTTTCGATAGTGTCGACGGGTCCTTTCTCTTATTTACTGGATATTGATAGTGTATACTTTGTTCCAATTTGTTGTGTAGGTTTTAACTGTTCCCCTCTAATAATAAAGCTTCTATTGAGCTTTCGACATTGCTGAAGAGGGTTGGTTGGACATACATTTCCTTCCTCCCTTTTGACCTTGTCGAAAGCTCGGTGAATGTCTATACTTGGGCTTTTGACATTATTGAAGGGGGCTTGTTAAGTGTTAACTTCTATTTTCCTTTCCACTGTATCGAAAGCTCAGTAAATATTAATTTTTAAATTTAAAATTATTTCAAGAATATGAAGTTTCATATCTTATTTGATGTCTAAATTATTGTGATAGGTTTCTAGTAATCCTTGAAAGAATGTTAATTTCATAGCAAACTGTAATTTGTAACTTGAAGGATTTCACCTAGAAGAATCATGAGTTCACTAAAGAAGGTTGAAGTTACCTCCAAGCGTTCCTTGATATCTACTCAGGATAAAGTGGATGTAATCCTTAATGACTTTAGGATCACTGGGGTGGAAGCCATTCCACCTATTGAAAATGATACCATCAACAGCTCTCTTGAAGGGTTCTTCGCCTACACGGCAATCCACATCCGGCATGGTGAATTCCTTCCTTTTCCAGAATTCTTTTCTAAGTTCAATGCTTATCTTGGAATTGCACCGATTCAGCTATCCCCCAACATGTACAGTTATTTCTTATCTTTGGAATTGATGGCAGTGGAGTCCGGCCTTCCCTCCATAAATGCTGAAGTTCTGAATCATCATGTCCGGTTGGTTAACATCAACAACTTAAACAACCAAATTTTCTGAGAAAATTCTCCTAAGAAACTTATATATGAAAGAGTGAATGAGTTCAGAGACTGAGAGAACTAGTTTTTTATTAGATGCTTCCCCACATTAGTGGGACCTTCTCTACTACGCGTTAGCTCAGATTTCAATATTTTCCTTCCATATAGTTACATTTCGTTACTGATCTATGCTTTTTGTTAGATGCTCCCGCTAAAGGACTAAATGAGGAGGATAAGAGAACAGTGGAGTCTTTTGCTGCATTATGCAGGGTTGGGAATTGATCGACGCTGTTGAATCCCACAAATTTGCAGTACTCTATCTTGCCAACTGGTCAAAGGATTCTTTGCTATCCCCCTTTGATCCAACATATGTCCTGAAGCAAACACTTCCTTTCCTTGGGAGATCCTACAAATTTCTCCCTAATGTAACCTATCTAGCTACCCTGACCACTCTAGTAAGTTATAAACGTTGCACTTGTTATCTGTTGTTGTTTTGTTTTTCAACTTTTTATACTGATTTTGTAATCTGTTTGAATTCTCTACAGCTGCTCCTGAGATGGAAAAACCTATCAGTTGTCCTGCTTCTCTCTTTTTAACTTCTCATGTGCCATCCATTTCTTAGGCCTTGCTAAGACAAAGATGGCCGTCAAGAGAATTAGTCAAATCGTCTGTGGTGGGACCACCTCTAAAAATAGCAAAAATGGTAGAATTTTTTGATTCTCCACCACAAGTGGTGGAGGAATCTTTAAATATTGATAAAGCTTTGGAGAGTCCTATCGTTGAAGCTCCTCTCGATCGATCCAAAAAGACTCCCACGTAGTTGATCCACCTTCCTACATCGTCTTCTCAAGCTCTTCAAGTGCGATTGAGTAAATGCAGAAGGCTTTGGAGATTATGACCCCCTCTCAAAAGCTCCTTCCTTCTAGGACATCATCTCCTACATCATCAAATAATTTTGAAGAAATGGTGTGATCTATTCAAAGTTCCTCATCTTTTGCCTCTGTGCACACACCTTCTTCTGTTCCTGACTTGGCAGGTCATTATCATTCTTTAATAGAACAACAACTCTTGGTAAGTTTCTTTTCATTTAACTTTATTGTTACTGTTTTTATTTAAAATTTTGATTTATGCAGTACTTCATCTTTTATATTTCCAAGAGTTGTCTCTCATTGCAGGAACATGCATCTAAATTTTCTGTCAAGCTTCTAGGCTTCAGGAGGAATTTCTGACTTAAAGAATCAAGTCTCCACTTTATCCATAGAGAAGAATGATGCTACGACTGAAATGGAGTGATCGAGAGCTTCTTTGCCCGATCAGAGTTTGTTATTTCTGAGGAAAAGAAAGCCCGCCAACTCCTCGCCGATGATAATTTAGGAATGAAAATGACTTTCAAAGAAGCCAAGGAGAAAAAGATCCAAATGGTGACAAAACAAGTCTCTCTAAAGGAGAAGTTGAAAAAGAATAAATCTTCCCTAAACTTAGCAGTCGACACTATTTCCGATGCAAAGCGACGAGTGTCATGATTTCTTAACACCTCTCTTGAAGATATTATGATGAATTCTTTTGAGGGCGCTTTGATGCTCGCCTGCACCAATAACATCGAAAAATGCCCTCAATTAAGCTTTCCCTCGCTCGACCCTACTCTTGTTGGTAGGGTTATGAGCAAGATCAAACAGATGGAGCAGGGAATTGAAATTGTTGAAAAGATTGACGCCTCCAAAATTTTCACTTTCTAAGTTCCTTCGTTCGAAGTCAAATCTAACTCCGAAGATAAAGGTGATAAAGATGAGGTTATCGAAGAAGAGGATGACGACAACGACGACAATGATGATGACAATAAATGGCGGTCAAGGTTCAGGAGATGATAGAGCCGACCAAACTTAATCTTTTGAGAAAGATGGGGATGACCATATAAGGGTTTCCAAAAAGGATTCGTCTCCTTATGAAGTAAACCCGCCTAAACCTCTTGTTCCTTTTGACCTATAAGAAGAGCTTGCTTTTATTGATGTTGAAGTGCCAAAAGAAAAAGAACAGGTTTCCCTAACATCAGTCACGGTATCTTAGGTATGGATTCTCTATTTAAACATCTTTCGCTTCAAAGATAATAATAACGTAAATCACTTATTTAGACAAGGAAGAAATCTATCCACCCTTATAAAACCAAGCTTGAAAGAAAACAAGTTGGAGATAAATAGTTTATATAGGGAATTAGACAAAGAATTGAAGAAACACAACATTATTTTCGATAAATATCATAGAATCAATAGAAGTGCGACGGTATTAGCATCCTTTAAGCATTAAGAGGCTGCCCCATGGTTGAGAAAGCGCGCCTTCGATATGATGCTCTTTTGATGGAAAATAGGAAATTGATTACCCTTTTGTTGGATGTTGATCGAAGAGAGATACATTTTGGTTAATTTTTATACAAGGCCTATTGTTTTTTTGATTTTTCATATTTAGGTGATTTTAGTAGGGGTCTACTTAGGCGTTACAAAAGATACTTGGATGAATTCGGATCTGACCCACATCCCAAAGCATGTTGGAACTTGCCATGAGTCAAATCAATTTCCCAAGATCTACCTCTCGAAAAAATCAAGTATTATAAGGATAAATGTATTTCCGAATTATTTACCAAGTCGATTTTGTACGAACCGGATGAATAACCGTAAATATGTAATAACTTTGATTTGTAAATTTTTATTTTAGTTTTCCTTTTATACTTAGCTGTATTTTATTATGTTATCACAGAGAGAATGTTCCCTAGGAAATCTTGTCTCTAGAGATTACCTAAGCCAATATGTTAAACTAAGTAGATTTTATCTCGAAAAGGCATCAATTTTAAAATCTTCAAAATTAGCAAGACGTTGTTTAGAGATTTACAAAAACTTGACATTGAACATCCTCGTCCCCGCTTCGATTTCCTTGGTGATGAGAAAGAAAAGCTACTTAAGGAGATCCAGACATACCATGCTAAACTAATTTGCGGTCGTGGTAGTCCTCCAACCGAGAAATGGGAATATAACAAATATCCCCCGGCGATTACTCCTACTCCGGAAGGACTTAACATTCCTTTTGACTCTATAGCTATCCTTTCTGCTAGTTGAAATCTTCTATTGTTTCAACACAGAAATTGATTACTTAGGTCTTGACTTTATTTTCCTTTCCTTTTTTAAATAGGAATTAGAGTTATCCGCCACACCTCTTGTGCTAGATTCGGCATCTCACTTCGTCAATATTAAGGACAAGTTATCAACAGACCTTGAAAAGAGAAAATATCTTGACGATACTTCACCTACTCTTTTTAAGGTGATACAAAAGCATTAAAGTGGTATATAAGATTTTTGCTTCAAAAAAATTATCGAAAATCTTAACGATCAAATTGTCAATTTAGAGGCTATTGTTAAGAGAAAAAATGAAGTGATTTTCACATTAAAGCGTCAAGTTAAGTCAAATCCGATAATCGACTTCGATCATAAAATGTCAGAAGTCCTTCAATAAATAAGCAACTTAGAGACGAAATTAAAGGATAGTCAAGCTCGGTGCGAGTCGCTGGAATTTATTATGGGGAATAATATCTTGAGTATTGATTTACCAGTTCCTCATGTTACTCCATCTACTGCTAAATCTAAAAAGGTCCACTTCCTTTGCTATCCTGAAATTTCCCACTATAACTAATCCTCCCCCTAGCTTAGATGAGAAGGTAGTGGACGAGTGGTGCATCAATTTAAATTCAAAATGATGAAATATTTTAACAAACAGCAGAAAGTTAGATACTCACAGTGCATAAACGAATATGCTGCTTGAATTCAAAACTCAAATGCGATAAATATCTCCTTTTGAAGGGCACCGCTGAAGTGGAAAGGGAAAAATAAGACCCATAGAGGCACAAATAGAGCTTTCAATTGCTCTTTGAAAACTAATATTGATGCGATAGATGACGCAGACATGATAAAGGAAAAGGAGAAGAAACTTAAAGAGGTTCTTGTATCGCTATCCATCACATCATAGATCCTTTAATCTCTAAGAACTTGAACAAAGATGCTCAAGGTTTATGACAGGTTCATATTTATGAAATGTATATATTTGTTATGTACACTTGTAAATGATTTCATAAGTTATGTAAATCATATAAACTTTGTAAATATCACCTAGGTTGTGATCCTTTCCTGTAATGTTATCTCTGAAACATTTGTTTGATAGCTTATACCACAATGTCTGTATTTGCTGGTTCTTTCATTCTTCTTTACTACTCTGGTTTCCCTAAAAATTATGAAGCAAATAATATTTCCTATTGTCAGCTTGAAATTGATATAAAATTCTATCTATAGCATTCGCATAGATTAACAAATCATTATGTTAATCGTATGGTAATAAATAAACAGTAATTGTATTTGATTAAATGTCTTGAAACCCATCTTTAACCATGATGAGAAATAATTATGAATTTAACTTTAACTATATTACTGGAATATCTGAAGTCCGTTGTTAGGAAATTTTATCCTCAGCCAGGGGCATAAATGTATTAGAAAATCGTCCTCTAAAAATTACTAATAGAGGGTTAATAACAATTAAGTAATAGAAGTCCAGAAACCATTACTTTAAGAGGCACGACCAAGGGATAATCGATGCTTTAACCTTTCCATAGAGTGGGCGGTTAAAGGATTACACTCCTCCCTCCAGAAGGTGCTCTTCCCTGGCCAACTCGGCGCACACAAAGGCTTTGAATGTTTAAGGTAATGTCCAAATAAAAGGAGAATTTCACTCCTAACCATGTAGATTCTCTTTAGAAAAGTAGTTCTTTATTGATCTTATTCGGTATTTCTTTACAAACTCACTGATTTTGCCTTGACGGAAAAAGTTGATTATCATCCCTTCTAAGGCTCTTTAGTGGTTAGTTTCATGACCATTCATCATATGGTATGGTAAAAGGGTCCTCCTAGATTCCTTTCAGATTTTAGTTTCTTCTTTTGTGATGGCCAACAGTTGAGCTCATTTTTTGTCAACAAGTAGACATTCCCAATAGATGTTGTTAGATTGCATTCTTTTAGAAGTCTTGACTTGAAGCTTGTTTCGTGAGAACGACTTCTATGTCTTTTGTTGCTTGGCTTTACAGCTTCACCCTCATCAGTTATATTTCTTTTTAACACCCTTCGGTGTTCATGTGCAGGAAGTGTTCCAGTTGTAGCTCATTACTATTTGTGAGCAAAAGCATTGTAATCTACCATCATCCCTTTTTCAAAGATTGTGCTTTAGGATTGCGTTGGATCTTTTTCCTCATTTGATCAAATAAGTTGTCATTTCCATTTGTCTTTCCTAAGGCAAAGATAGAGGTAGGCTAATATGGAAATGATTTATGTTCCACTTTTTTGATCGTATAATTATGCTCTTTTCTCCTTTATACTTCGTAGAGCTTTCAATCTTAGCATTTTCTCTTTATATTGTTTGGAATCTTGAGTTGTTCTTGGGGAGAACCCTATTAATTTTGGTTTTGAGAATCCATGCTCAGATCTTTTGAGCCTGCTAGTAGTGAGGTCTTAAGTATTTAAGCCTGAGGTGGGATTGGGTTAGAGACAAGTGGTGTTGGATGTTTAACAGAGTCGAAGGTTCGAGCCCTCCTTCTGGCGCCAAAATATTATAAGATAACTTGTCAACACCCCAAAGTTGAAAGGTTAGTCCTTTAGGTCTCTTTAGATTTGTTAGAGGGAGCTAGGATGTGAATTCCTTCTTTAGATCACCTTCCGAATTAGTCCTTATCATGCAATTTCATTTTTATTGACCTTTCGACTTGATCAAAAGGCTTAAATTCTTCTTTTTAGGTCTTTTGAACTTAATGGAATAGATTAATTATCCCTCTGAAATAATCTTTCGAAGTAGTTATTGGACCCTAAAGGATAGTTCTAAGGATTTAAGGGTAAAGTTAGTTAGGTGGGTTTTGACCTTGTCGGTAGTTGGGTTCTTAGCGACTTGGTTTTAGATCTGGGATCTGAGGTGATACTGGTCATGTTTTCGGTTTCGATCCACAAGAAGGCACAAGTTTGATGTATGATGTCCTAGAATTAACAATTGGGATTACTTGTAATTGCTGAATTTTTGACCAGGTTGGATGATGTCTTTCGATGGGGTCGATACTTGGAAAACAGTGTAAGAACCAATGAGAGCTTTTGAAACAATTAAGTAATCAAGAATATTGAAGTCTTCTCTTTGTTAACTCAACGAAGCCTTTATTGATCAATTTTAACCCAATTTGATTTTCAAATTAGGTTTTACAACTTTGTAGAATTAAGAAAATACAAGCTTAGAATGACCGAGTTTCGGTCCTCCAGACCAGACTCCTTGGGTCTTATTTATAGATGGAGGTCAGCACCTTTCGAGCTAATACTTTCGACCTGGTTGAAAGGTGATTTCAGAATTGTCTTTAGTATGCTTTTGATTCCTTTAACACTTGCACATCCCTCTGCAATGCTTTTGAATGGGCTTGAATGCTTCCATCTTTGTCGAAAGGTGTGGTTGCACCTTTCTTCTTTATGTTGCTTTGTAGGACCTTTCGACTCTGTCGATAGGCTGCTTCCAGGTGTTTCAAAGGTGTTGAAATGCTGGTGGTTTCGGCGCAGTTAATAGCTTGCAAACTTTAACTTGTGACTTGTTGTGGAACCTTCCCTAGATATTAATAGCTTTGACCGGTTCGAAAGGCGGGGTTGGCTTTCGAAAGGGTTGTGTTAACCAAGGTATGTTCCTGAGTGGTTTGAATGAAGGCGAAACCATTAGTTTCGAAATGTTTGCCGCACATATAAAGAGTTGTCATTTCTTGTCTTTGAAAGGTGTTGCTTTAACTCATTCAAAAGTTCTTCATGCATGCGAAAGCACCTACTTCGAAAGGTGGTCACCGAAGCGGAAGGATGCTTTTGACCCTTTAGACCTCTTCGAAAGGTTGTGATACTTATGGACTTTGGCTGTAACATCCCTTCAACTTCTTCAAAAGGTCTTATTAGAGCTTCTTTCTCTTGTTCTTCTTTGTCTTTCATTTAATCTGGTTTCGATAAGGTCGAATGGATATTTGGTAGTAACTCTAACATTGATCAACTTTTTAATTTCTTTCAAGTTAAATTTCCATACTTTAAAATTCATGAATTAGAAAGGCTGGCTTCTAATGAAAAGTTGTATATGTGGAACAAAAAGGATTTTCTTCTCTTTTACTTAGAATATTTTATCTTACCAAACTTCATCTTAAATACATGCTCAAAATTTCCTTTAATACCCAAAACTTAAAATCTATCTATTACATACGATCTTTACCTGATATAAAGTATCAAAATAACTCATTTTTATACAAAAATAATATACAAGTAAATCAAATATCTACCAAAATATCTTTTAAGAAATATACGTAGTCTCTTACTAAATACTCTTTATTATTTATCAAAACATTATATACTACCACATTTCAAAAATATGGCTCACATATTTCTTTTGAAGTGTAATCTTTACTTCAAGACATTTTCATTTGGATCATTACGTATGTGTGTGTATTTCCAAAAGATTCAACTCATCTTTACATAATGTTTAGTTTACCTTAAACTTTTATTTCCTTTTCAAAATATTACTTTAAAAATTTCTAAAATATTATATATTTAATTACTTAAAACATTATTCTATTATTGAAACAATATGTCCAAATGTCTCGTCCTAGTGTTTAGGAATCCCTATCGATAACGTTGGCCAAATGCCTCAATCAGAATTCTCAAAGCATTCAACAAGAAATTTAACACAAAGTATATTTCCAAAAATTTATTTAAACATGATACACATATATCCTTTAATAATATTACTTGTAACAAAATATTAGCTTGCTATTATAATCATAACTAAATATCCCATTTATGCATATCCTTTATCGAAAAGAATTTTATTTAAATAGATGCTTGCTTTTATTAAAACACTTTCAATTAATTTTTTTATTTACATACAAATAATAGTTCATAGATGAAAAATCCAATAGTGCACTTATTCATTTATGCAGACATCAAGAAAAATATCAAATTTTAAATTCATATTACATTTAGTCAATCATATGTATGGATTAATATTCCATTTTATACAAAATAAAATTTTCAATATTTATTGCAGTAACCACACTACTTTTGGCACCCTAATGTCTTATTATCAATATTGAGCAGGTTTCTAACTTTTGAGTGATGATTCCTACTCAATATAGATTCTAAATAATTATTTACAGTTTCAAACAACCAAGCATTAATCAACCAATCAAACATATCTAATACAAACTAATTAATGTTCTCGGTGGAAAGTAATCTATCAACTTCTGCTATAAAACTTAGATCACTATCGGATCATGATACAATGATTCAATTTCAAGCCATCTGAGCTCCACTTTACACTTTCCATTACAACAATTCATATAGTAATATAAAATCTTACAAATGCATCTTTATAATTATACCCTAATAATCATTTTTGTTTCTACCCTGGGTAGGAACTAAATTCTAAATCCTACCATGCACGCCAAAGTAAGGGGACACTAAGTCTTTCTCGGATGAGATTCACATATCTTACATTCTATATTGTTCTGAAACTCGACTTTAATATGAATTTGTAATCCCCAAACCTTATACCAATGTTACCAAAGAATATTACAAGTAATATTGCCGAGTAACATGGAGGATAAGGCTAGATAGGAGCGACCAACCATGTTTATTCCCATGGGTTTACACTGTCACGCTTTTACCTTTATATCTGAAGTAGTACTGTGGCATGACTAGTCTTAAGATAAAGCAATAGACACGTTGGCTAATAAAAATCAGAATAATATGTTACATAATATAGAATGCATAATTACGATTCACAATGAAATTATAATGTAGGCCAAATATATTACATAGAGTGAGTCTAAAGAAGTGGGTACTAAACTCATACATACATACATATATATAAATACACACACACATACATACATACATATATAAACATGCCCAATAGCTAGTCAAGTATAAATATACATAACATGTCACTAAATCTCGTACAGGAGTCATACAAAACATGTGTACAAGGACTAGAAGAAAATGATACATATAATATATTTATCTTTAATGCTAGCCCAACATCCAAGGTTATAAATCTCTATACCTGACAAGTCCCGGTCTGACTCGAGTATTTATCAAAAATAAATAGGTCGGACTATCTCTAATTATAACTGGTGAGATAACATAATAAACATGTATACTCAGAATATAGTAATAATTATACAATATGCCAACAACCAATAAAAAGGCGTTAATACCAAATCACCATGTTACAAAGTCTTTTCATGTCTATTAACAACAATCATCTCAAATGTAGTGACGAAGTCACAAACTTAGAAATCACAAGGATAAAAGAGACTGCGTGAAAGAAAATCAAACTCCAAAAAATATTAGACTGCGTGAAACCAAAAGCCTAGCATAAAAGCAAGTAAAAGCAACAAGGCTAGCATGAAAGCGAGTCAAAATCAAAAGGCTTGCACAAAAGTGATCAAAACTCTAAGACAAGCAAGAAAGCAAGTCATAAACATGGGACAGGCATGAAAGCAAGTTAAAACATAGGACACGCATGAAAGCGAGTCAAAAGCAAATGACTATCATGAAAGAAAGTCAAAACAAGAGACAAGCATGAAGCAAGTCATGAAAAATAACTGATCCTATAGACATTTTGACTATAAGGGTATTCTTAGTGCAGGTTTCTCTCTTTCGACGGAAGACTGGTACGAAAAGCTCCAGGAGTCTAAGAAGGTATGAAAAGCCCGAGGTACTGACTGCTGGCTTTGTGGTATAGGGCTAATAATTGAAAAGGTACCATGACTTGCATTACGATCCTTAAGTTAGTAGCTAGGGTGAACAACTAGCCAAGAAGATCAAGCGAAGGAATGCACTAATGAATATGGCAAACAATAAAATTAGAATGCTTCCCTGGAATACTATTTAATCAAAAAGTGGTATATACTTTCCAATGATATTTACTCGAGTGTCCCTTAATGTCCCATAACCACTTGGTGACACTTGGATATATACTAAGGGATAGCAAATTTCACTTAAGTAAAATATTCTATCCAACGAGTTAAAGAATTAAGCGATAAAGTGATACAACTATTCCATACCACTTGTATTACTAAACCATTTAATTAGAGTTCTCATTTTATAGTAGGAAGAATTTTTAAGAAAGCAATATTTCAAAAGTCATAAAAGAAATCTAAAAAGGCATAAGTAGACAACGACATATCATAATAAAATTCTAAGAAAAAGTTATGATTTATAAAGCAAATATTTTTATTTTACAACATATGGAGTACTTATCCAAATACATTATATATTTTTAAACTTCTTCCTTTAAAATCCATAAATTCATGTATGGCTCGACTATATACATATATATGTGTGTGTATGTATATACATATGTATGTCTCTATGTGTATGTGTGATAATAATTCATAAATTCCAATTGATATTCAAGTGTATACAGCTACATATATAGTTATTTAAATCTATGAAATTAACAGATTTATAAAAAATGCCACTAAGTTTATATACATATATTATATTTAAAAACTTATAAATGGAAATTTCATAGGAATATGATGTGATTGAACCTTCAGATGTCACAGAAAACAACAAAGGAAAAGGGAACCAAGAACATATTCAATATATGTTGCCTTGCCTAGAACCGATTAGCTCTAGCTTACGCCATCGGTCCACTGGTGAGTCCCACCTATCGAATTGTTTGGACTATTCCTGGAGCTATTCAGCTCCAGGAACAACCCCGATCGATGCTTTCTCAATCTTCGACGATGGTACCGAACTTGGAAATCCATTCACAAGCAAGCACACATCCATAACAATGCAATACTGCATCACAATATCAAAATATGAGCATCTAGTTTTCTAATTCTACAAAGATATGATTTCAACAAACAATATTACTTATAATACAATTTAATTTAATTCAATACCGAAAATATCATTTTTATCTAACTATACACGCTTGCAGTCAATTTAGAGAGAGTAGTGAGTACTACACGCCTTGAATCTTGAAAAAGTTTGCTAAAAACCCCCAATTTCAACAATTTCAGGAAATCCTAGAATTTACTCGACCAAAAGGAAGAACACCATAATTTTACTAACTATAAAGACCGAAATTGAACACCTAATGAGATGAAATAGGGTTTGATATCATTACTTGAATTTTCTTCGATTTTCTAGTAATTTAGTTTTGGATCAAAATAACAGTTTCCATGGCCTTGGGTTGGAGAGGAGAACTTGATTTCTCCTTTCTGTACGTACAAGATAATGAGAAGATGAGAATAAATCTTCTCTTTTGTTTGTTTTTACTTGAGACTTGCATTGAGGTAAAACCCATTAGGAAAAGATTTCGTTATGTCTTTTATACCTTTTTTCACTCCTCTTTTTATTTTGTACTTCTCAAACAAACTATAAAATATTTCCTCTAACAATTCAACTAATGAATTTACAAATCCATTTATTATATCCTTTTAATTACTAAATCAAATTTTCGTACAATATTTTGAAATAAACCCCAAATACCAACTTTAAGAATATTACTTAATATCTAAATACTTGATATTTATAATTTCCATTCAAAATCCCAATTTAAATTATTATTTATTTGATTAAAGATTATTCTAAAATCCGGGTTCTTACAAAACTCATTACCTTAAAATGCAACCCTGCCGCAGTTTGGCTTCTCCTCTATTTGAAACACAAAGTACAATCCTAAATAGTTTTATCTATCTCTAATTTACACAGTAAAGCACAACAACAAGTAGTTTCGCCTTTCTTTAACTTACAATGTAAAGAATCAACACATGTAGTTTCGTCTTTATTAATTACACTAAAAAAATCAGCCACGTGTAGTTATGAGCGCATACAATCTGCATGGATGTCCCATTTCTCTTTAGGTATTGAGTGTCTTTCTTTACCTTCTCAAGGCATGTATTCAAGTGAGCATTCCCAGCCATCGTCAATAGCCCTTCCGAACCCATACTTTTATAAAAGTTCTTCTTTTACTTAACGATTTATGCTCCCCAAGCTTTACCTAATTGTCATATATTAGGTATTGGCTTCATTTCATTTCGATATAGCACAACCCTGCCCTCGTTCATATTACGATACTGTATGGTTTACTCATATTTCGGTGCAATACATCCCCGCTTTCTTTTGGCACAGTACATCTAGCTACACTTCTCGCCAACGCATTTCGGCCTCAGGCTTGGGTCAACGTTTTGCCTTTTAGTAAAGTAATTCCTTACACAATACTGACTCTCCCTGGAAGTTTAGAACTCCAATGGAAATTCACTACGTTATACCATTTGTACTTAGTTTATTTTCTTAACGTTTGGACACCACATTAGCTCCGTGTTAGACAAACTCTAACACGTCTATTACAATCCTTTCCATATGCCTCTATCTAATACGTTAAGACTCCACTTTCTATTAGATAATGTCCTTTATTTATTTTTTCAGTATTTATATGGGATCTTGTTCTTAAATATTTAACATTGATTTCATCAAGTTTCTTTAATACGTCTCGGTTCGTTGCTTAATCAACTTTGGCCAATACAGTTTTCCATCGATGATGATTGGTTTAAGCTTGGAAAATACATATAAAATTCCATAAAATTATAAATAATTCCTTTAAACATTTTTAACACATATTTCAATTTTTCTAGTCATTTCCACTTGTTCATTTACTAATTATCTCCCTTTGAAAATTTATTACCAATTATTTCGACATGGAAAATTCTTTTAATTAAAAAACCATTTCTATAACCATGATTAGAACATTATATGAATATTCATAGCATTTCAAAAAAATTAAAATAAGGAAATATAATAAACATCCCATGCAATGCTATACTCGGTAAAACATTCATTAGTACATCATTCGCTTTATGTAAACACTAACTTGTATGAACTCCATCATATTAATCAAAAATATAATCAAACATAATAAAAACTGTGAAAAGGGTTTAGATATGTTTATTGTCCCATAATTAACGCATATTTCCAGCTTCTTATTTTATTTTCGAGTAGGATGAAATGAAGAAATAAGAAAAGAGTTGTGTTTATTGTCCCTCAATAATTTGGGCCTTGGTGCTTATAACTTTTTTTTTAATTAGTCCACTTCCATTTTTCTTATTTTATTTCTTATATATAGCTAACCTCATGTGGTAAACAAATGTATACCCTAAATTCTCACTATATTTCTTATTTACTATTTTATATAACCCTACTAATTCAATTTCTCATTTCAGTTCTTAATTTTTTAATCAATTAATTATAAATTTATGGTTGTCACACACTTCCCCTTTAAAGGAATTTCACCCTCGAAATTCAATTATGGTATCGTGGTGATTGCCAGCCTATATAATTCCCATTCTAGCATACCCACATAAGTTCCCCACCTAAATGACCCAGCAAAAATGTACTAATGCAACTACTAATACAAAAGAATCACCGATAATACTCACATATATGCATATATGGTCTACAAAAATACAACACATAGTCAACGCATATGATAAGATGAAATAAGTAACTCCGGATAGGTTTTCTTAACTTTAGTCTCTATTTTCTATGTACAATCCTCCCGGTCCTCACTCCAATGGACGCATACCAGATTCACTACTTTAATTCGAAGTCATTTCTCATTCCAATCTACTATTTAAATTGGTTTTCTTACATGGGTAATATTTGGCTCTATGACCAAGTTATCTACTACTCTCGGATTAATTAATGCTTTCGGATCCCAATATACTTTCACGGATGTGATATGTGAAACCCAAAATGGATCCCGATAAAAGCCATCGGCGGCTCTACCCATTATGCTACTTTTTTGACCTTTTTTATAATCAGGAATGATGCTACATATCTAGATGTTAAATGTCCAACCTTTCCAAAGTACATCACTCCTCGCATCGGTGAAACTTTCATAGACACATGGTTACAAACAACAAACTTGAGTTCTTTCCTTTTTATTCCATCTTAACTCTTTTTCCTAGACTGTGCTGCCTTCATTCTCGTCCAATTAGTTCTACTTTCTCAATAGCATTATTCACCACATCCGCTCTGATATGAGCCTATCCTATGTCTCTAACCAATATTTGAGTGACTTACATGACCCTCCGTACAATGCTTCCAATAGTACCATCCCAATACTGCTATGGTAGTAGCACCTCGTAAAATCCACCATAAATGAATTAAGTGAATTGAATTAAATAAAGTAGGGTTGAAAATATTTTTTTTATAAAACTTGGAATTTGATCACGAAGGCCACTATGTTTATGGCAAAATTATGATCATATATAATATGCAAAAAACGGAGCTCAAACGAAGAAGTTATGAACGTTTAAAGTTTTCAAATGTATATTAATTTAGTTTGAATTCAAATTCAAATGATTATTTAAATTTAGGGTATGAATTTCAAAAATTAACTGTAGGATTACTCGGAGGTTAAGTAACCGTTAAGTTAAACAATTACCGTTAAAAGTTAATTAGGGAATAAAATAAATGAGCAATGGAAACAAATCATGCATCCAAATAGGAGTAGAGGTCAACACTTACGACCCTAAGTGGTCCACCCCCTAGCGGTCGACAGGTCTATGAGGGTAGTCGACCCCTATTCAGATGGCGGTTGGGTTTTTTCAATGTTAAACGGTCCAGATTTATCCTTTTGTTTACCTAACTACATCCTACGTTTCTGTTGCATTTCAACTCTTATAATTAGGGCCCTATTCTCTGCACTTTTTATTCATAAATATTTGGAAAATATATCGAACCTATTACATTTTCTCTCTTAAGTTAGATTCATAAGTTCAATTAGAAACTCATTTAAGGATTATAATCTTTTTCTAATTATTCTTTTAATCTACTTTTTCTCGTCCAACCTCTCTGAATCTAAAAAAAAAATTATATATACCTATCCTTCGATGTGTGTGTGTGTGTGTGTCAAAAGAAGAAGTTCTGGAAGAGTTGCACTGGAATTGCAAATCCATACAAAAGAAGCTATGGATAATCTATGAGTGGAAAAACTAGTACTTCTATTTCCGTAATTAATTAGTATTTATATATGGATTTGAATATGCCTCGAAGATTTTGGAATTGTGAAAACAAAGTAGATGAAATCATCCAAAATTTCTTTTTATTTTGAAAATTTAGTTCTAGATAAGATTCTCAACTGTTTATGTTAATTTGATGGGGTATATATTATTCTGCCATTTCTGGTAATTTCATAGTCTATTCCACTTCTCCTTCTTTTTAGATTCAAATTGTGAGTTTTCAGTAATAAAATAAGTGTTTAAAGTACGAATTCTATTTGTAATTTACACGACTTATCTCACACAAAAGTCCTTCGTTTATTTGTCTATGAAAGATGAGTTGAATATAATATGAGTTTAGGATTGTAATTCCTATTGTTTAGAATATTCCATTAGATTGGTGTAATAAACTGGGTTTCCATTTTACAACTCTACGTATTGCAATTTTGGATATGAATATTTAATCCCTTGTTATAGATATTATATGAAGAAAAAGGACTTGTATTAGTTAAAAGATTGACATTAACGCTAGTTTAGAGCGTATAAATCACACACTAGAATTGATTAGGTACACATACACATATACATATACATATGTATATATATATGTACCGTAATAAACACATAATTATGGCATATAATTTCATAGCTAATTATATAGTAATCGTCATTAATTTCACTTTTTAGGAAGGTAATTGATATTTTAAGGCGTAATAAGGAAGATTATTTATAAGGCTATGAAATTGTGAGATGAGTATTATATATGGAGAGAATTTAAATCATGGCTAATTCATGGGGATGCGAGTTCGGTAGAGTTGCATGATAGAAGTCTGCCTTTTACTCTAAGGCTACCAGTAGTTGTGTATACTTCCTATCGATGTGAGACATCACCTACGATAAATATTTGTGATGACGCGAGGTATATCCCAAATTCTATAGGATAAACCTTCCTTATTTATCTAGCTACTGGTTCCTATCACTACACCAAATCTTTGATTTCCCAACATTTTATATTTATCAACTGCCAACACTTATAAATATTATAAACTACCAACGGTCAAAAAGCGTTGGCAACTAAAAAAAGCGTTGGCATAAACTTTGCAAAATATTGTTTATTATTTGCAACACAAATAAGTGTTATAATGGTCGGTATATTGGTAAATAATTCATTTACATAGGGAGTATCTGGTAATTTTCATATCCCATCTGATTTCTCACGCTTAGCATCTCCAGGCTGCACAAAAAATTGAATTTCATTTTAGGGTTTCAGGCTACCACGCGAAATCGATACAGGGTTCAGGCTTCTTCTTCTTCTACGCAAAATCCAACGGTGTCTCTTCTTTAAAGCAGGCCTAGCCCTTCCCCAATGCATGACTAGCGACTGGCGATGTGTGGCGACGGTGGGCGTATGGCGAGGCGAGGTGGCATTGTGTTTTGTATCGCAGCTTCCCATCTCCTTGATTCTTTCTTGCATTGTGTTTTGTTTCGCTCTGCTTCTAGCAACTGTTCTTTGCTCTGGTCCAATATTGGTAGCCTTCAATCCCTCTGAACTGGTTCCCAGTATTATTGAAATTAATAAGTGAGTTTGTAGGCTTGGTATTTGAATTAATTTTTTGTATTTCATTGTCTTTTTTTTCTAGGACGATGCTATTGCTTCTGTTGTTCGAAAGATGCCCTCTTTTGGTTGTCGGGAGTGTATGCAGAGACTACGTCTTTTTCGCCTATTTTTTTTTTGCTAGTTTTGAATTTGATTATGTTGCAATGGAGTTCAGGTACCAGTTTGAATTCTTCACCTTATCGTATTTTCATTACATCATTAGGATTTCTTGGCGATTGCATTAGCAGCAGAGGTGTCTCATATTGATGTTTTTTGTGTTGCTTCATTGGGCTATCAGATATTGATTTTCATTGGGTTACTCTTTTCATAATTTTCTTGAACCAACTGGCTTGCTTTCCTTATCTTAGGGATAGGAATTGTGGTTGCATCTATGTTCATTGTCAAGATTTTCATAATACATGTTATTTTTACAGTTTAACACAAAATCATGTCATTTTCTGTGTAGGGAGATCAAGCTTCTATAGTACGAGGAGCAATAGAGTTTGTGAAAGAACTAGAGCAACTGCTCCAATGCTTAGAATCCCAAAAGAGAAGGAGACTTTATGGCGATATCAGCGAACCGGGTCCACTAAGGAATATAACAGACCCGCATCCAATAGTGCAGCAACCGTATTTTCCACCTCTTCCTATCATTCCGAACTATGACATGAATGATGATGTTAACAATCATGAAGATGCAGCGGAGAACAAGTCGTTCATTGCAGATATTGAAGTTAAGATAATTGGATTTGATGCATTGATTAAGGTGTTGTCGTAAAGGAGACAGGCTCAGCTGGTGAAGATTGTTGAAGCTCTTGAAGATATGTAGTTTGATGTTGTTCATACTAACATAACCACCATTGGTCAAACTGTTCTTTACTCTTTCAATGTCAAGGTAAATTATACCAGATTTTATATACATCAAGAAGGGAAATATATATGACATGATCAGCTGTTTGTTCTTCATTAACAGATCATAGGTGAAACAAGATGTACAGCAGATTACATTGCAAATTCAGTTCACCAGATACTTAGCTTCATAGACACAAGCACCATATAGATGATTAAGGTTGCCATTACTTACTTAAATATATTGATTGTGCTATATTATCATGGGAGATGAGAATAAGTAGTACATGAAATTCATTCTGCATGTATTGAAAACTAAATATAACTTATGTAGCAGGTTCCTTTCTGTTTCATTTGAATTTCCATATAACAAATAATGGGCACACATGAACACTTAATACTATAAAAAAAGTAAAAAAAATCAGATACACAAAAATGCATTACCGTCCATAATAAGGCAAGTAAATCATACATCGTTTAAACATTTTTCAATTAACTAGATAAGATAATAATACAAGCAAATATCAAATTATAGTCTGATTACAACTGCTGTTCTATTATCAAACCAACTTATGTACATATAATAACTGAATATAAACCCTTAAGGCAAATCTAACCATTGCCCGAAACATGCACTAGCAGATATATTGTGCTATTTCCATATAGATATTTGCCAGAGTTTTATAAACATGTTATTAGACCAACTACAAATAAGTTCAATCTTTGTGAGCAGTATGGATAACGGTAACAGTAGAAACCATGGAGTCGACCCCACAAACATTACGGCCTCTACATATCCTGTATTTTAAATTACCTATAATATTCGGTATATTTGTTGTGTTTTTTGGTATATCAGGTGGTTGACTCTTATAAGAATCTTATATTTTCATATTTCTGCTTTTGGAAGGGACGTTCTGCGGAGATATTTGGTCCAGAGGCTTAAGGGAAAACAACACCAGCTCTTCATGTAATAGCTAAAGCTTGCTATTTTATCGTGTTACACTCTTTCTTCTTTTTTACTTCTCTTGTGCCCTTATTCCTTTTTCATTAGTCTTTTCGATTTGAGAAAGAAAAAAAAAGCTTAGGATTTATGCTAAAACAGAGTCAAACAAAGATTTATATCTTTTGAGCTTTGATTCAACTTTTGAATCCCAAATAGGATATTTCAATTCAATGTTCTTTACACCATACATGCATGCTTTCTACTGATGTCTGCATAATGACATCTATGGCAACTTAAACTTTTACATTTTTTGTTCATTTTTTTGTTTGTTTTAGTTTGACGATGTAGTTATGTTCACATCACCTTATAAGTGCCTTATTTCATGTTGTGTGTATTTGATCAATAATTATATTTCATGTTGTGTGCCTTATTGATATTTAGTGATTTGCTGCAAATTCATGCAAAATAGGTTGTATATAATGGAATGTTTATTTTGATAGTAGATACTTTAGGCCAGAAATACAAGGAAAGAAAAACAATAAAATGAGTAACAATTGTTTACAGGTATGCTCAGCAACTCAGCTTTGGAGAGGCAGGCTGCATGTTATAGGTGGTAGTAAAGAGGACCGACATGAGCCAGGATTAGAGCATTGGAGTCTTGTAGTAAAAAGTGGGAAGGCTTTGGAGAAATAGTAGCGAAATGAAGTACCAATCCCTCGTGGTGGTCCACATAGCTTAGTCGTTCATTCATCATTTCCTTATCTGCAGTTTCCAAAAAAGAATTAAAGAAATCTTAGAGAATTCGGACTTTTTTTTTGGGGAGAATCATATTGCTATTTTAGAATCTTCATATGCAACAGACACGTAGTTGTTTCTTTCAGTCGGATTAAAATTGGTATGATTCATCCTTACTTTCAATTAATAGACTGGAGCTTAAAACAATCAGAGCCATGGGAATTAGAAATGAGAGTAGGCAGAACCTGCAATACAATCATCTATGTGCACATAAATTTTGAATTCTATTATTTAGTTTATCTCAAAGAAACAAGCTTACTCTTGTAGACTATAACTGGGAAACTCCACACACAAATTTTAAGTTGTGTGTTTTCGTTTATTATCATCTTTTCTTTTCTTGTATTCATGTTCTTTTTTTAATTAAAGGTAGATTTGTAGATGTAGTCCATTTGATTTGATTTAAGTCGCATATTCAATATGGATTGTTGATACTTTTTATAGGCTAAAAATTTAGGTAACTGCTAGCTAATTCAGTTCATGTTTCATAGTCTAAACTTCATTTCTTGCACTGTCAATTTTACTTTCTTAAGATACTAGGTTGTATCACTTTCACCCTATACAAATTTTGATGCCGCTTGAGTTATACAAATGCCTATATAATATTTGTTACATAACATGCATATGCGGGTTTATATTCTCATTTGTTCTTTTCATAAGTAACCATCTCATGTGTTATACTTTCAGGGTTAGACTAATTGTATATATTTAGTGTACTGATTGTCCTAGATGGGAAAATTTAACCTAACTACTCACTAGTACTCTACAGTATATGACTTGTTTGTTTGAGCGTCATTTACATAATAGATTTGAGGAAGTTAATTACAACAAATAACATTTGTACAGTAGGATTCGTAACCTTGATTACTCCATCTTGGAATAAAATAAAATAGAGTTACGAAATGTATGTAGATTGCATTGCTTTAGTTTTATTCTATATCATATTTGTTATGTTAGTGAAAGCTTTTATTTCTAAGCAAAATTGGTAGCATACTTACCAAGTCGCAACAAAAAGAATGAAAAAAAGGAAAATCTTCAGCCGGAATGAGCCTAAAATATTATCGGTATGTAAACTAGTCATGCATTTCTAAATAATGCGTTTAATGATTCTCGCTAGCTAGAATACTAACTCAAACAATTCAAAAACAATACATTTGAATGTGTTTCAGCTGTAAACAATATAATTTTCAAAGATGGTTTGGTCATGGAGTGGTAGACTATTTCTTCTTTCAAATATGATAAATATGAAAGCATTGACAACACATCCAATGACTTTGGCAAACGCGCATAAAAATTGGTCTCCATGGTCTATGCATGTACAAGGATAATAAAGTATGAACTAATGTATACATGAGATTGCTGGGAACACCAATATCACATCCCAGCTTGCGGATAGGGTGCTTAGTGTGATAGTAATGAAGAACAAAACTAAATAAATAAGATGTTTACGTGACTGTAAGCATCTTGTGACTGCAGCAATAGACAATGATCACAACTGTATAAAGTTCTTATTACACTATACTTAATTACTTCGTTAGTTTTCCCTCTTTTTTCTAGATCCGACCTCATGGAGTACGAGCCTACTATGTATGTGTATTTGAGGACGATTGATATGTGGCTTGACATTTATTTTTTGTTTTATCAGTGTACTGATGAAATAAAGGTAATATATATGCGTGTAAAGTATGACACCGTAAACCTTAGTAAGTACTATGATTTATACGAGATTTTTTTATACATGCTTGATAAGTACCATGATTAACACTTACTTTCTTTTTTGCCTTTTTATACTATGCCGCTGCACTGTAGCAGCAATATGAGTAGCTGAGCAAAACCAAGCATGAAACCAATTTGCAAATCTAAGCATGCAAACTTAGTTTGCAAAAATGAGCACACAAACCGAGCTTGCAAACTGAACACACAAACTGAGCATGTAGAAAAATCAATGCAAATTGGGTTTGCAAACTCAATTCGCAAATGCTAATTGAGTTTGATTAACATGTATTTTGCATACTAAGTTTGCGAAATCATAAATACAAAAAAAATTTAGAACCTGAGTTGTAACTCAGTCTTCATCCTTTTGATTTTGAAGGTATAAGTTTTTATCGAGTGTTTATATTAAATGCAGGAACTTGAAGAAGGACACTTTGGATTGTTGTATTGGACGTTGAAGAATATTCAAAACCATTAGAGTTTGGAGTAGATGATCAGGAATGGTTGGGTTAACCGTAAGTTAAACTTTAAGTGTATTTTGCAAAAAAAAATTTGAAGCTTATGTTGTAATAATATCTGAATTTATGACATTATGGTTTTTGAAATATGTAAATAATTGTTTATGATATATTATACTACATTTGCAGAGCGTTTAAACTTTGCATTAAATATGTGTGATGAATTATTTGTGATATGGAAACCATTATTTGTAGAGTGTTTATATTTAAACTTTGCGTTTAAGTTTTGGTACATATATGTGTGTGTGAGTAAATAATCATTTTCCAACACTTATAAGTGTTACCGTATATTTCTGTACCAACACTTATAAGTATTACCGTATATTTCGTTACCAACACTTATAAGCGTTACCGTATATTTCTGTACCAACACTTATAAGTGTTACCGTATATTTTATTACCAACACTTATAAGCGTTACCATATATTTTGGTACCAACACTTATAAGTGTTAGTAATACGCATGTTTGTAACACTTATAAGTGTTACAAATTTGGCCACTCCATTCCTCACAGTCCATTAGTAACACTTAAAAAGTGTTACTGAAACTATTTGTAACACTTATAAATGTTAGAATTTTCCTGTTTTGGTGTAGTGTATAGATAGTCGGACTAATCTGAGACATCATTACGGGTATGGGTCATAATACGAAGGGCATGTTTCGAGGTCTTAAGGTATTAAATGGTTGTTTGAGGGACCGCCTCTTTTTCCCAAAAGAAGTATTAAATGGTCAAGGGTCTAGTTACTAGGCATGATAGGTAGTATCTCGATAGGGGTCCGCTTCGGGATAAGGTATTGTGTAACTAAAGGGTCCTCCTTTCCATAAAGAAATATTAAGTGGCTTAAGAAATTCCATATGTGTCATCTAGATAGTTACCATTGAGGGGGCCACATTGGGAATAGGTATTAATTGATAGGACCTGCCTCAGCCGAGGTCTTAAATTGCCAAAGTCTGCCCTTTTTCCAATAGAAGTATTAAATGGCTTGGGTACTATCTCACTTATTGTTAGACATTTATGATGTGGGACTTTGGTTATGGGACTTAAAAACTTGCTTCGGGAATGGAAGATATAATTGGCTGATTATGGACCTGCCTCCATTCCTTTAAAGAAGTATTAAATGGCCTTATATATAGAGAAATATTCTTATTTTGAAATATACTTTCCACATACTAAAATGGTAAGGATTGATATTTTTGTTCACCAGACATTTGTTGTTCTGACTCTCACATAATTACAACACCGGTTAAGGGTGGAGTGATGACGGTAACGAAGCTTGAAGGTGGAATGGCTTGAGCTTGTGGAGGTTATTATTATCTTTTATGACATGTATTCGAACAAATGATGTAACGGATCTTATGTAATAGTTTTAAGATATTTTGTATTATAACATTTTAAATGGTTTTGAAATAAGTGGGTATAATTTGATATTATATTTTGTTCCATCCGCTGTGATTTCTGAAAGAATAGTTATTGCTCTATACTGTAACTTCTTTTTCCAACAAATATCCAACTTTAGAATGGATCTAAGTTTAGACGGGAGAATTCTGAGTCAAAATTTAGGCCTATTCTGAGTTGGTTGTTACATTTGGTATCGAAGCTTAGGTTACCCGATCAATAGGGAAACTATACATATGAGTGGCGTAATTGTTATTTTTGATAAGGTTTTTCAAAAAGGATTTTCAAAAATTCTCACTCTGTGTGTGTGCGCGCGCGCGCGTGTGTTTAAACCATATTTTTTTGAACATATGTGCACACACTAGGAAACCCCTTTTCTTTCAGCATATAATACTATCTTAGGAAATCGTCACTAAAGATTTAACCTACGGGTAGTTGATACCGATGATAATCGATCTACTTTAAGAAATTGGATCTTTGACCATAGAAGACCTATTATTTGTGGAATGCCCGAATGGTTTTGACAATATCTTAGGACTGTTGAGCAACTCCCTATTCTCCGCGCTACACCAGTGGCACCTGTTGCCCATCGTACCGATGTAGCACCCCGTCCTATTAACCTTCCTAAGTTATGTAAGGATTTTCTTAATATGGAAGGAAAGACATACTCTAGAACTAAAGGATACCTGGAAGCTAAAGCATCGGTTAATTACTACGAGGGGATATTTAGAGAGCTTGGTTGGGAAGATCAGCTAAAGAGGTGGATGGGAGTTTGGCACATCAAAAGAGAAGCTTTTGATTGGTGGAACTTAGCGACTGAGGAAAATGTTAGAAGGATTTTCTGATGGGGTGAATTCAAGAATAGAGTGGAGATATGGTTAGTGTCTAGCGCAGAAGTGAGTCTACAACTGGAGAAATTCATTCAACTTAGGCAAGGAGACTCCACTCTTAAGGAGTACATAGCTATGTTTCCAGAGATAGCTAAATTTGGGATGAGCTTCATAGATACTCCTATGAAAAAGGCCATGAAGTTCATGAAGGGTTTAAATTCTTCATTAAGAGAAATTTTGTTGACCCAAGTACCCATTGGTGCCTTATATGTGATGTTGGAGATGGCAATACTATACATGACCAATGTGGATGATAAGGAGGTAGAAAAGGAGAAGGCTGCACCTACCCAAAAGCAAGGAGGATCCAAGAAAGGAAACTTTTTGGCTAATAAAACATCAAAGGGGAAATTTAAGAAGGATTGTAAGGTGTGAAAGTGATGCTAGAAGAAAGGTCATGAAGCTTTGGGTGCATGTACTGTTTTTAGATGAATTGTTGTTAGAATCTATTGGTAAATGAACTGTATTTCTTGGGAGGTTGCATTTTAAGATATACCATTTTTTGTTTCCTGAACACCCTAAATATTTGATCTGTTAAATCATCAAATTATAGTTGAATCTATGCTTGCATGACACCAAAATTAGTGCCCTAGAGTCAAACTATCAACAGTAGAAAATCCATCGAGATCGGACCACCGAGGAAGCTGCGACACTGGCTGAAACTCTATCCAGGTAGCACCACTGGTCCACCTACACCGATGCACCAGTCACGGCCTAGATAGTTCTAGGTTATGCTCTGTTTCCCTCCCGATCGCTCGTTTGGCTTCCCGTTTGCTCGTTTTACTTTTGTTAACTTGTTGCCCTGTATATTTTGCCTATAAGGGATGATTTTTGTGCATGATTTAAAATTTTAAACTATTGGATTTGTGAACTTGTTTTGGAATGGTTATGCCAACGAGTCCATAGCACAGTACTAAAATATCATCCATGTTTTCAACAAAGGTTTTATAAAGGATTGGGTTTCAAATTAAACCGTTTCATCTAAATCTTTTTAAATATAAAATTAAGTTATTTAGTAGGAATATTTATTTATACATTTATTTATTATTTATATGATAATTCAGTTTTGAAATATAACAAGTCTAATTAAAGATTTAAATACCTATATGAGTTTGAATAAGAGTAATTAGGGATTTATAAATTCCATGGACTTTTATATATAAGTTTTGGAACATGGTTTATTAATTAAATATATTATATGGAATTTTAGAGACAACTATATATATAAAGGCATTTTTTAGAATTATATGGATTTTTTTGATATTTTATCTATTAGTAGATATTTATATAAAGTTAAATAATAAGTGATTTTATAAATTCTATATTGAGAAGTTTAAAGGTGTATGTTATCCAAATAAAGTATTAGGAATCATTTTATATAGATAAGAATTATATTTTCACAAATTATAAACTATTATTGGGTTTTATGCATTTTGGCAATTTCATGCAACTTTAGGATTTTTAAATTAAAAAGTTTTGAGAACACTAATTCTATAATTTGGGAAATACTAGTAATCGACTTAGTTTAATCGATTGGTTTAAGTGCTTTTGAATAATACTTTATCGAATATAGTATAACTCATTGAATAGAATGTCTGAGCGGAACTTACTAGCCCATTAGTGAATACTTGAATTTCACTGGGTAGTATGTGATACCTTAGTTAAATTCTTGTGATTGCTAGTAGTAAGTATTTTACACTTTAGAGTTGTATTCTCTTTTGGTGTTCCGTGGGACTGATAGATTGTTAAGGGAATATAATTCATGTTTTCCAGTTATATCCATAATAAGTGAGATTTACTATATTATAGTAAATATTTGAATTTAACTGGACAACATTGGACGTTTTGGTTAAGTTATTGTGATTACTAACTGCGATGTATTTGACACTTTAACGTGAATTCCATTTGATATTCATTGGGACCGATAAATCCTCAAGGAGTATTCCCATTTATTCTCTAAAATATTTTGTGTCATGATATGTATTCTATGATCATCTTGATTTGTACAAATAATCCTTGTGATTGGTTAGGGTTTGTTTCACGGTAAATACGATCCTTGGTGTCAGATCGTTACTAGATTTTTTGGGGATCAGTATAAACAATCTAGGTGATTGGTGTGGATTATTTTGGGTTATTATGACTTTCAAATATTTAATGATTTAAATTTTCTTACACTTTGTGATAATTTCTAAGCTAAATCATTTCCATAACTATTTTTTATTTATAATGCCACATACCTTATGTTATATCTTATTCTTTATATATCGATTTATTTTATATACTCAGGTCGGGCCGAGACTTTTCAAGTTACAGGATAGATTGGCCTTTGGATGGTTGTGCTGACAAGGAGATAAAAATGTTTGTTTTTTAATTTACCTCATTTTGGATTTTGTGTTTGGTTATGAGATGTATATTTGAGTATAGAGATTTGTTCGAGATCTCTACCGGATGTATGTTATGTGAGTCTAGTGTTAAATTTGATAGACTCTTAGTTTTGTATATGTATATGATATTTATTATTCCACTGTGATCTGTGAATATTGTTTACATGATAGACTGTTCTGATTCTGAGAAACTAGTATGACTATTACTTTGAACTAAGACTGTACATGTTAAATTTTATTCCATAGGTTAAATAGACCGTAAGTATGATGTGTCAGTGCTAGTTTAAAGATATATTCACATTCGGTCTATCAAGCCATATTTTTTGTATTATTAGATGACATTATTTATAATGTTCTTTAATAAAATAGGTATCATGGTTGAGTCGTTATAGAAGGCAGCATTAGAAGCTATAACTCTTATTTCTGGGGTTACAATTCATACCTTGTTTGATTCAGGGGCATCACATTCCTTTATAGTTAGGAATGTAGTGAACTTTTTAAACCTTTAAATCCAGATTGTCACCAACCCAATGGTGGTATCTATTCCTATTGCGGGTTGGATACATCTCTCTCTTATTTGCAAATTTTGAGGGGCATGAACTTATCTTGTTTATAGATTGGCTATCATATTATGGAGCAATCCTTGATTGTAATGGGCGGGTTATACGATTAAGAATTTGTGGAGGTCGTAACCTAGAAATTCTTTGTATACCCTAAGATTTAGTTGAGTTAAGCCATCTATACTCACTAAGTCCGCCTTTTATTGGAAGCCATCATCTGTACCTATATGAGTGAATTTCCTGATGTCGTTGAGGAAGTCTCAGGTCTCGCAACCCATAGAGAGTCGATTTCCTAATAGATTTAGAGAAGGATGCAAGACCATTCACTCTGCCTTTAAGATACATGGCCTTAAAGAAAGAAGGGAATTGGATAGTCAAATCTCTGAGATATTAAAGAAAGGATTCATCCATCAAAGTAATTTGGATTGGATAGCCCATGTTGCTTTGGCCAATAAGGCAAACGGTTCATTAAGACTTTGCGTCGACTATAGGAAAATGAATAAGCTGATAAGGAGGGATAGGCACCCTTTACCCAGGGTAGATGACTTGTTCGATCAGCTTAGAGGAGCTTAAGTCTTTTCTTAATTAGACTTAGCAACTGGATTCCATCAGTTGAGGATTATAGAAGAATGCAAGTCGAAGACTGCATTTAGCACACTAGATGAACTCTATGAGTCTGAAGTGATGCCTTTTGGATTAACGAATACCCCATCATACTTTGTGGATTTGACGAGTAGGTTATTTAGCAGGCAACTCAATAAATTTTGTTGTGTTAATTGATGATATCTTGGTTTTCTCTAAAAGCAAAGAGGAGCATAAGGTTCACCTAAGAGAGGTATTAGGTACCTTAATACAGCACTAGCTTAAGGCCAAATTTGCTTAATGCACTTTTGGAAGAAAAAAAGTTAGATTTCTTGGGCATATTATTTCTGAGCATGGGTTGGTAATAGGCCCTGCCAAAGTAGAAGTTGTTCAAGGATGGAAGACTCCTAGAAATGCATCAGAGGTTAGAAGTTATCTTAGGTTAGTAAGCTACTATACAAAATTTATAAAGAACTTTGCAAAAATAGCAGTCCCTTTAACCCAATTGACAAAGAAGAACCTAGTCATTTCTTGGGATGATAGATGCACTAAGGAATTTGGGAAACTTAAGGAGTTATTAACTAGTGCACCCATGATCATTATTCCCAATGGAGACAAACCATTTACAGCTTTCACAAATGCTTGTGGCATAGAGTTAGGAGCAGTTTAAATTCAAGAAAGAATAGTAATTGCTTATGCTATTAAGCAACTAAAGGATAATGAGAAAAGATATACAGTTCACAACTTGAAGTTAGCAACTATTGTCTTAGCCTTGAAGATGTGGAGGCATTATCTTTTGAGAGAAAGTTTGAGTTATTCACTAACTATCAATCACTCTAATGCTTGTATTTCCAAAAATATTTTAATCTTAAGTAGTGGAGATGGATGGAATATATAGCATCATTCGACTTTAGTATTCAGTATACCCCTGGAAAAGGGAATGTAGTCGTCGACGCCCTTAGTCAGAGGCATGCTACTCTAGGTGCTATATATGAATGAAGGTAGTTGGAGTTCCTATCAAATTTTAACTTTCAACTGCCAATAGAACCTACCTAAGGTATTTTATCAGTTATGGAGATTAAACTAGCCTTGATAGATCACCTAAGGTTTGGGCAAGTGAAGGACGAAAAGTTACTAAAGATTTAGAAGAGGCTGAGGAGAGGAGAGAATTTTACCCATGCAGGTAGGTATTCAGTTGATGAGAACGGAAGCTTAAAAAGGGATGGATGTCTTTGTGTACCTATGGTTAATTATATGTTAAGAGAGGTGTTTATGGAGCATCACCACTCAAAAATGGCCATTCTCCCCAAAGGTGATAAGGTATACAAGGATATGAAGAGGATTTTCTTCTGGCATGAAATAAAGAAGAGTGTAGTTGAGTTTGTTACTAAGTGTTTGACATGTCCAAGAGTAAAAGTTGAGCAGGGGAAGCCTGGGGGATTACTATTACCTTTGGAAATTCCAAATTAGAAGCGAAAACGCATTCCGATAGATTTTGTGCAAGGATTTCCTAAAAATTAGAGGTAAAATAAAGCTATTTGGGTTGTTACGGATAGACTCACTAAGAGTTCCTATTTTATCACAATTGGGGATAACAGAACTGCCACTTCTGTAACATCCCATATCAAGGGGCCAAAAGCTAAGTGCTAAGATGCTACAGTCTTCTATAGTATTAACTTCTAGTGACAAAATACGGTAATGCTAATGGTATCCATAATACCAAAAACACTTGAATATGAGAAAAATCACATATTTTTAAAAAGCAACATTTTGTTGAATACATTTCAAAACAATATTCATATCCAAGTTATAAATTTTCCTAAAAACTTTCCCAGGCGTTGATCAAATATAATTTACAACAATACATCAAGAGCGACATATGACGATGCTCCCATTGTTGATCAAAGCAATACAATCATATATGACCTAATACAGAAGGAAATAAACAAAATAATCTGCACTCTGAGTCAGTTATCCAGCAGTCACCTGTTCATCTCCGGATGCTTTATTTGCCAAAACAACAAAAACCCAAAAACATCAACCCTTAGCCTACTCAAATCAATTATGAGCACCTAAGAGTTTAAGAGGAAATGAAAATATTGAGTCAGACATAAAGCCTGGTATGAATACTATTCATCTCTATTATTTTATGTTAAGTGAGACCATGCCTCTTAGCCGAATTGGTTTCCCCTCACTAACATCCTTTAAAACATATCTTTTGCAAATATTTTCCTACAACCAAAACTGGTTAAAATCTATAAAGCATCATTATATAAACATACATATATATCAAGTAATAAATGAACTATCGGTTCATGCACTTTAGTTTTGTTTGGCTAACTATTAACCATTGGATGACTCGGGACTGCCGGGCAACATATCAAAATTTATCTAACATCTGTTAGGCACCCCTCTCTTCTGGATGTTCTATCATCAACTATCTACTAAATACTTCTCTCCTGGACATTTGTCCTTAACTTATCATCTCCTAAGGTCACGTGATCCTAATGGTTTGCAGGCTCACCTATAACCTATCTGTATACATACATATATTCCTTTCGATATGTATCCATAATTTTAGTCTTACCTATAACAAAGCCTTACACATGAGAATTTTGGACAAAACTAGTTGGGGCTAACAGCTAATGTATAGGGCCCGACCCTATACCGGTCTCATCTGGTATTCTAATATCCGAGTCATTTTACTTAGGGATCCCTTTCAAATTTTTCCTTGAAAACCTTTTTAAAATGATTTAAAACCTTTAAATCAAACTCAAACAAGGAAGATATATAATCTCTATGCTTTATTCAAAATCACCTTGCCATGTTACATAAACCTTAGCTGATGAAAACATTTAATCTTTAAAAGTCCTCCTTTAGAATTTATTAAAAGTACCTCTTTCGAAACCATTGAAAGTACCCCTTTCTAAACCAAGTAAAACCCTTTCTTTTATCTAGACCGAAAGGATAAAACCTTCCTTTCGAAACCATTCTCAAAAACCATTTTGAAATCTGTAAAAAAACCTTCCTTTCGATAGCTTTAAAACCTTAGACATCTCTCTTTTAAAACCTTTAAACATTGCCTTATGAAATCCTCGGAAATAACTTTTCCTTCAGCTGTTTCAAAACAATCAGAAAAACAACACCTTTCGACTCCTTCAAAACAATTGGGGAACCACCCCTTTGAAACCTTTCTTTAAAACCTTTCGAAAGAATCAATTTTAAAACTTTCGAAAGCACTTGGGTTCAATCTAAAATTTATGGAAATCTTTCGAAACCTTACAAAGCTTATTCCTTCGAAATCCTTTGAAAAATGTTTTGGTTGAAACCATTTGGATTATACCTTATAGTAGAGCAAAAGGATCATAAACCCATTAATTTCAAATGCACTTCTTTTCGAAACCATTTAAATCATCTCTTTCGAAACCATTGTGGTTATACTTCAATTGAGAAAAAGGGTCATCAAAACCAATTAAGTCAAAAGCCATTCTTTCGATAGCATTCCTAAGTAAAGAAGTGATGGTGTCGAAACCATTACTTTGAAAGCATTGGAGATGTTAGCAGAATTCTGAAAAGAAGCAACCCCTTCAAAATCCTTCGGATCGAAAGGTAAAAAGGCTGCAGAATTTTTTTCGATATAGTCGAAAGCATTCATTTAAAAACAAAGGCACAACCCAATCAAAACCATTTCCTTTAAACAATTTGACTTGGTCGAAAGCCAACCTAGTCAAAAGCATCTTAGTGGAAAGCAAGCAGGCACATTTTCCTTTAGAACAAAGCATTGCTTCAACCCCTTCGGAACACGTTGTTTCGACCCTATACCTTCTACCCTTGTCCAATTCACTACATACCAGGCCTAGTACCATGTACATTGGTTTTGAACTTGTCGGAGGCGAAGGTAGAAAGGTGGAAACTGATGCCAAAAGCATCGAAGCGGTGAAAAACCAATTTATTTGTCCTTTAAAACTATTTCTTTTGTACATAACCTGCCTTTTTTGTCTAAATCTAATTGGTTGCCATTTTATTTTTTCAAAAGTGTTGCGAATGTCCAAAAATAAAGAATTTGAATTATTTTAAAAGATACTCTTCTCCCTTTAAAATATAAAACATTTAAATCTCATACCTTAAATAATTTTATACATCCATCAAAACACTTAGAAAAGATTTGGAAAAATTCCATAAAATCTCTTTTAATATGTTTTCTAAGATATAAAAATTTTGTACCCAAACCTTCTATTGCTTAACTATAAATAATTAATAAGCTAAATAACATTTACTTACTAGAAAATTCTTAATAAGTTCACATAAATTCCAAAAATTTTGAAAATTGAAACCCATCTACAAAACATTTTTTCTGATTTGCATAAAAATTCGCATGGCATTTAGATTTCATTTAAACATATCATAAAACCAATATGAACATGTATAAATCATCAACAAGTATATATATAATTCATCATTCAAAATCATGGCAAAACATGGCAAATCACTTCGGATTTCTTATTAAAACCAAAAGAAATTTTTTTTAGAGATGTAACCATTATTCACTTTAGGTTTAGAGTCTAAGGATATGAGATTTGAATGAATTTGATGTTGATTAAGCTTCCCCTTTATCTTTCTTTCTCTTTCCCATGTTAAAGGTGGTTGGCATTAGCTTTCAAAACTTTGAACAAATGAAATGAACGTGTATAATTTACACAGCTATGGGACAAAGATATAGGAATGATTTCTTTTCTATTTACCCCTCCTATATTTCATTTTAAACCCTTCTTTTAATTCATTGTTTAAATGGCACGACTACTCCTTAATTAAATCAAATCTTAATCCCTTAGTGAACATATTATTTTACTTAATTTAGCTAATTAAATATCCTAAATCGTGTTATCAAAAATACGGGGTGTTATAGACTCCCCACCTTGAAGAATTTCGTTCTCGAAATTACAATAAGGAACACAATCAATCAAATAAGAAGGTAAAACATACCTTCAAATGAGTTAGGATAGACCTGTTTAATCCTGCACTCAACCTCCCAAGTACAGTCCATGTTATCATCAATCCACTGGACCTTGATTAATCTGACCATCTTGGTTCTAAGCCTCTTCGCATCTCTCGCAACTATATTAACTGGTTTTCTAACTATGGTCAAGCTCGGTTTTACCACTATGTCATTTGGCACAGTCAACACAATAGCAGTCTCTAGGTCTCTAACACACTTTTTGAGATGAGAAATGTGAAAAACATCGTGGACTTCTACTAAACTTCTTGGTAATTCAAATCTCTACGCGAGTTTCCCGATCCTCTCAATAACAGGAAAAGGTCCAACGAATCTCGGTGCCAACTTCCCTGATTTTCCAAATCTCATCACACCCTTCATCGGTGACACCTTAATGAAAACTTGATCTCCTACTGAGAACTTTATGTCTTTCCATCTTCTATCTACATAACTCTTCTGCCTAGGATGAGCCTCCTTTATTCTAGCATGAATGACCTCAATCTTTTTTGCAGCTTTTCTCACTAAATCTGGACCAAAAACCAACCTATCGTGAGCCAATAATATCCATAGAAATAGAATCCCACTTCCATATCGGGATCTAATGGATGAAACAACCCACTTAGCTTATGGTATTCAGCCTTTGCCTATTGGCAATTCAAATACTGCTTTACACATAAGCCAATATCTTGCTTCACGTCTTCCTAAAAGAAACTCCTCTTCGTGTCCTGATACATCTTAGTTCCTCCTGGATGAATAGAGAATTTCGAACGAGGACATTCCTCCAAGACTTCCTTCCTTATGTTTCCTACACTTGGAACACATAACTTTCTTCTTTCTCAACCACCCATTTTGGTCAAGACTGGAGTCCTTAAGGTCATTGCATCCATCATATTAGAAGCGCTTGAATATGAAAAAAAAATCATAGATTTCAAAAACCAACATTTTTCTAATTATAGTTCAAAACAATATTCATATCTAAGTTGCAAAAATTCCCAAAACATTTCCCAGGCATTGATCAATATAATTTACAATACTATGCCAAGAGTGACATAGGACGATGCCCCCTTGGTTGATCAAAGCAATATAGTCATATCTGACGTAATACACAATAGAAATAAAAAATCTGCACTCCTAGTTAGCTATCTGTCAGCCACCTGCTCGTCTCTGGATGCTTAATTCGCCAAAACAAAAAATACTTGAAAACCTCAACCCTCGGCCTACTCAAATCAATTTTGAGCATCCAAGAGTTTAATGGGAAACAAAAACTTTGAGTTGGACATAAATCCTGGTGTGAATAATATTGTTCATCTCTGTTATTTTATATTAAGTGAGACTACGCTGCTTAGCGGAACGGGTTTTCCGTCACTAACATCCTTTAAAATGTATCTTTTGCAAATCTTTTCCTACAACCAAAACTGGTTAAAACCAGTAAAGCATCATTATGTAAACATATATATAAGGTAATAAATGAACTATCTATTCATGCACTTTAGTTTTGTTTGGCTAACTATTAACCAATGGCTGACTTGAGCCTACCAGGAAACATATCAAAATTTATCTAACATCTGTTAGACACTTCTCTTTTTCTGGACGTTCTTTCCTTAACTATCTATTAAATACTTCTCTTTTGGATGGTTTGTCATTTACTTATCAACTCCCAGGGTCACCTGATCCTATTGTTGCAGGCTCACCAATAATCTATTTGTATACAAACACATATTCCTTTCTAAGTGTATCCATAATTTTATTCTTACTTGTGACAAAGCCCTATACACTGAAATTTAAAAAAAAATTAGTCGGGGCAAATAGCTAATGTATAGGGCGCAACCCTACACTAGTCCCATTTGGTATTTCAATATCCGAGTCATTTTACTTAGGAATACCTTCCCAAAATTTTCCTTGAAAACCTTTACAAAACGATTTAAAATCATTAAATCAAACTCAAACAAGGAAAATATATAATCTCTATGCTTTACTCAAAATCACCTTGCCATGTTATATATAATTTACTCAAATCTTAGTTGATGAATATATTTAATCTTTGAAAGTCTCCCTTTCGATCTATTAAAATTACCTCTTTTGAAACCATTGAATGTACGCCTTTCTAAACCAAGTAAAACCCTTTTTTTATCTAGGCCGAAAGGCCAAAGCCTTCCTTTCGAAACCATTCTCAAAAACCCTTTCGAAACCTCTGAAAAACCTTTCTTTCAAAATCTTTAAAACCTTAGACATCTCCCTTTTAAAACCTTCAAATATTGCCTTTCGAAATCCTTGGAAAAACCTTTTCCTTCAACCCTTTCGTAACAATCAAAAAAACAACACCTGTCGACTCCTTCAAACCATTAGGGAACCACTCCTTCAAATCCTTTTTTTGAAACCTTTTGAAAACATAAATTCTAAAACTTTTGAAAGCATTTAGGTTCTATTAAAAATAAGTGGAAACCTTTCAAAACCATATAGAGCTTATTCCTTCGAAACCTTTGAAAACCATTTCGATCGAAACCATTTGGATTATTCCTACAAGTAGAGCAAAAGGATCATAAACCTACTAAAATCGTAAGCATTCCTTTTCGAAACCATTTAAATCATCTCTTTCAAAACCATTTGGGTTAAACTTCAATTGAGCAAAAGGGTCATTAAAACCATTTAATCGACATTTTTTGAAACATTCCTGAGTAAGAAGTGATGGCGTTGAAACCATCCCTTCGAAAGCATTTGAGATGTGGGAAGATTTTAGAAAACAAGTAACCCTTTCAAAACCCTCTAGGTCGAAAGGTAAAAAGGTGGCAGCAAAAAAGTTTTGACATAGTCAAAAGCATTTATATAAAAACAAAGGCGCAACCAATAGAAACTGTTTCCTTCAGACAATTTGACTTGGTCGAAAATCAACCTGGTCGAAAGCATCTTAGTCGAATGCAAGCAGGCGCATTTTCCTTTGAAATAAAGTATTGCTTTAGCCCCTTCAGAACCGCTGGTTTTGACCCTATACCTTCTGCCTACGTTCAATTAACTATATACCCGTTGCTTGACACCATATACATTGGTTCGCTATGTTGGAGGCAAAGGTAGAAAGGCGGATCCTGGTGCCGAAAGCATCGTAACAGTGAAAAACATATTCATTTGTCCTTTTAAACTATTTATTTTGTGCCTAACCTACCTTGTTTGCCTAAATCTGATTGGTTTTCACTTTACTTTTTGAAAAGTGCTGCAAAAATTTCTAGAAATAACAATTTTGAATTATTTGTAGAGAGCCCTTTCTCCTTTTAAAATATATAAACATTTAAGTCCCATACTTAAATAATTTTAAACATCCATCAAAAAACTAAGGAAAAATCTAAAAAAATTCTAAGAAATCTCTTTTAATATGTTTTCTAACATATAAAAATTTCAGACCCAAACCTTTTATTATATAACCGTAAATAAGTAATAACCAAAAATAACATTTTCTTTACTAGAAAATTCATATTAAATCCTCATAAACTCCAAAAAATTCTGAAAATTGAAACCCATTTCCAAATTATTATTTCTGATCTATATAAAAATTCAAAATGCATTTAGATGTCATTTAACAGGTTTTTACCTTAAAACTTATCATAAAATCAACATGAACATGTATAAATCATCAACAAGTATATATATCATTCCATCATTCAAAAACATGGAAAAACATTGCAAATCACATTGGATTTCTCCTTAAAACCAAAACAAAACAATTTAGAGATGTAAACATTATTCACCTCAACTTTAGAGATTAAGGATATGAGATTTGAATGAATTTGATGTTGATTAAGCTTCCCCTTTATCTTTCTTTCTCTTTCCCCTGTTAATGGTGGCCATCCTTGGCTTTCAAAATTTTGAACAAATAAAATGAACATGTGTAATTTACAGGCTATGGAATAAAGATATAGGAATGGCCTCTTTCCTATTTTACCCCTCCTATATTTCATTTTAAACCCTTCTTTTAATTCATTGTTTAAATGGCATGACTACCCCTTAATTAAATCAAATCTCAATCTCATAATCAACACATTATTTTATTTAATTCAGCTAATTAAATATCCTAAATAATGTTATAAAAAATATGGGGTGTTACAACATCTCTCATCCAAATCTACATTAAGGTGGTAGTTCGGTTGCATGGAATTCCTATGAGTATAGTTATCGATAGAGACTCCTTGTTCACTAGTTAGTTTTGAAGGAGTTAAGCAGCTTTATGTATTTCATTAAATCTCATAACTGCATATCAACCACATACTGATGGTCAAACGAAGAGGGTGAATAGGATTTAGGAAAACTTGTTAAGGGCTTGTTTTTTGATTTCAGACGTTATTACGAGCACCGCCTACCTTTGGTCGAATTCGCGTATAATAATTGCTAGCGACGATTGGTATGGCCTCTTTTAAAGCACTTTATAAGAGGCCATGCAAATAGCCATTTGTAGATGGGAAGCCACCGATAAAGTATTATTCGGACCCGATTTGATCCTTGATAATGGAAAAGTGGAGTTGATCAGGCAACGAATGAAGGCAGCACAAGACCATCATAAATCTTATGCAAATAAAAGAAGTAAAGAGCTTGAGTTTGAGACCGAAGATATGGCATTCATCAAAGTCTTCCCTCTTAGAAAAGTAGAGGTTTGGAAAGTCTAGAAAATTGGTGCAAAGATTCGTTGGGCCATTCAAAGTTTTGGAAATGATAGGAAAACTTGCTTATCACATGGAGCTTCCTGATGAGTGGCAGCGGTCGGCAATGTTTTCCATATTTCTCACTTTAGGAAATGCGTTCATGACACCGCCATTAGATTTGAGTCGGACTAGCTGAGGGAATTAGAAACTGATCCTATATTACCCTATGCCACTGCACGCATTGTGGAGTATGGAACTAGGAGGCTTTGCAACAAAATAATTAGGTTGGTCCGTATACAATGCGAAGACAACTCGGCAGAAAGAGCATGGAAAACTAAGGAGAATATGAAGATCACTTATCTAGAGCTTTTCACTAGTAAATTTTATCTCCAAAAATAGACTTTTATTGCTTCATGGTTGTTATATTGGATTAGGAGATGTTTGCCACACTTTTTCATAATCACTTTACACTCTTATAGAAGTTTTTATGCATGTTTACGGAAGTTGCATACATATTCACATGACACCATTATACACTCATGCTAGGATTGAGCTCATTTTAGTATGCCTATAGTACATTATGTAACATGGATATTATTCCATGCTACTCTGTTCTCCCCTTGAAAGATTTCGAGACAAAATCCTTTTCAAAGGGGAAAGAATGTAACACCCCATGAATCAACCATAAATGAATTGAGTGAATTGAATTACATAAGATAGGGTTGAAAATGAAAATTTTATAAAAGTCATAATTTGACTGTGAAGTTATTCCATTGTATTCGTGGCAAAATTTTGACATGTTTTCAAATATAATATGCTAAAAACGGATCTCAAACGAACAAGTTATGGACATTTGAAGTTTTTAAATTTAAATTAATTTAGTTTGAATTCAAATTCTAATGAGTATTTAAATTTAGGGTTTGAATTTCAAAAATTAATTATAGGATTACTTGGGGTTAACTAATCGGTTAAGGTTAAAAGTTAATTATAGAATAAAATAAATGAGCAACAAAAACAAATCAGCGCATCCTAAATAGGAGTAGAGGTCGACACCTCCGACCCAAATCGGTTGACACGTAGCAGTCGACATGTTTATAGGGACGATCGACCAATATTCTAGAGGCGGCGAGGTTTTTTCACCGTTGAACACTAAAAAATTATCTATTTTTCACCTAAATCCATCTTACGGTTCTGGTGGATTTCAACTCTTGTAAATAGGACCATATCCTCTCCACCTTTTATTCATAAATATATGAAAAATACCATAAGCCTTGGTCAATTTCACTCTTCAGTTAGATTTAGAAATTCAAGTAAGAATTCTAATCCTTTTCTATTATTCTTGTAATCTATTTTTTCTCCTCCAACCTCTCTAACAAAATTATATATATACACCTATCCTTCCCCATGTATATATGTAAAAGAAGGATATATGGAAATGAGTTGTTTTGGCATTGCAAATTCATACAAGAGAAGCTGAGGATAATCTGTGAGGGGAAATTTGAATATTATATTTCAGTAATTGATATTAGTATATATCTATGGACTTGAATATGCCTTAGGGGTTTTGGAATTGCGAAAAAAATAGATGAAATCCCCAAAATTCCTTTTTATTTCGAAATGTCAATCCTAGATGGAGATTCTCAATTATTTATGTCAATTTGATGGGATTTATATTATTCTGCAATTTCTGATAATTTCATGGTCTATTCAACTTCTCCTCCTTTGATTCAAATTGTGAGTTTTAAGTAATGAAATAAGGGTTTAAAGTACGAATTCTATTCGTAGTTTGCACCACTTATCCCACTCAAAGTTCCTTTTTTATTTTTTTGTAAAATAGGAGATGAATAGAATACGAAGTTAGGATTGTAATTTCTATTGTTTAGCATATTCCATTATATTGACGTAATAAATTAGATTTCTGTTTTTACAAGTCTATGTATTGCAGTTTTGGATATGAATATTTAATCCATTCTATACATATTGAAATCTTAGGAATTGAAGAAAAAGGACTAGTGCTAGTATTATGGTTAAAAAGAATTGACATTTAATGCTAGTTTTGGGTGTATAAACCGCATGCCGGAATTAATTAGGCACAAATACACACACATACATATATATGTGTGTGTGTATATACATATATATATATTACCATAGCATAATAAAAGTATAATTATGGTGTATAATTGTGTAGTTAATTAGGTAATAATCATCTTTAGTTTTCCCCTTTATGAAGGTAATTAATATTTTAATATGTAATAAGCAATATTTCTTATAAGGCCTTAATTATGAAATGGTGAGATGGATATTACATACTTCAATCATGGCTAGGCCATAGGGATGCGAGGTCAGTAGAGTTGCATGGCAGAATTCTACCCTTCACTCTGAGGCTACCAGTAGTTGTGTACACTTCCTACTGATGTAAGACATCACCTGTGATAGATATTTATGGTGGCGCGAGGTTAGTTCCAAATTTTGTAGTGTAAAGCTGCCCAGATAACCTGACAACCAGTTCCAACGGGTAGTCAGACTAATGTGAGACATCATTATGAGTATGGGTCATAATACAAACGGCCAAATTTGGGTTCTTAAGGTATTAAGTGGTTTTTTAAGGGCCCGCCTCTTTTTCCCAAATGAAGTATTAGATGTCCAATGGGTTAGTTAATAGGCACGATAGGTAGTATCTCGATATGGGTCTGCTTTGGGAGAAGGTATTAAGTGAATTATTGAGGGTCCGCCTTTCCATAAAGAAGTATTAAGTGGCTTAAGAAATTCCATATGTGTTAGCTAGATAGTTACCATTGAGGGACACACCTTGGGAATAGGTATCAAGTGATGGGGTCTGCCTCGACTAAGGTCTTAAATGGCCCGAGTCTGCCTATTCTCCAATAAAAGATATTAAGTGGCTTGGGTACCATCTCTCGCATTGTTAGACATTTATGATGTGAGATTTAGGTTATGGGATTTAGAAACCTGCTTTGGAAATTGAAGGTACTAAGTGGTTGATTGTGGACCTGCCTCCATTCCTTATAAGATGTATTAAATGGTCTTATGTACAGAGAAATACTCTTATTTTGAAATATACTTTCCACATGCTAAAATGGTAAGGCTCGAGATCTTTATTCATTAGACATTTATTGTTCTAACTCTCTCATAATTACAACACTGGTTAAGGATGGAGTGATGACAGTAACGAAGCTTAAAGGTGGAGTGGCTTGAGACTTGGGGTAGTTATAATTATCTTTTATGATATTTTTATGTTGTACCCATGTATTCGAACAAGCGATTTAACGGATATTCTATGATACTTTCATCATATTTTTTATTATGAAATTTCAAATGGTTTTGAAATAAATGGGTACAATTGATATTGTAATTTGTTCCATTCGCTATGAGTTCTAGAAGGATAGTCATTACTCTGTATTGTTACCTTTTTCCAACCAACACCCAAGATTTAAGTTTCGATGGGCCGTTTTTGGGTTAAAATTTAAGCATGTTCCATGGTGGGTTGTTACATAGTTGTTGTTAGCACCAGAATTGGTCACTAACACCCGTGAGAAAGATTGTATAGAGAGATTAATGAAGAAAGTAATTGAAACAGAGAACTGTATGCAAAATTAACTACAAAAACAAGAACACCAGATTTATAATGGTTCAGTGTAACTGCCTACGTTCACTTTGTGTTTTGATCTTTATTTCTTTCACAAATGATTGAATACAGATACAAACCGTACAATAATGACTTGAATACAAGTGCTAACTAAAAAGAAAGAGTCTTGAATGCGGCAGAGTCTCCCTAGTGTTCTCGAAAAAAGGTCACTTTCATTGTGCCCCTGCCCACCTATTTATAGATGAAGATAGGTTGGACTTCCCTCATGGGCCTAGGAATAAGGTACCTCGGCCCATGGTAAGTAGCTTCTGTGCACCGAGCTAGAGATGCCAAACGGCAATTGCGGAGCGAGGTTGGTCGAACCAGAGAATGAATAGCGAGGTCTCCATGCTGAATGGCACTCGTATGTCGAGCCACACATCCAGTTCGAACGGCATTCATATGCCGAGCGAGGGATGCGTGTCGAACGCCACTTATATGATGGACAAGGTGTTGTGCCGATAAAGGTACTTAGGCCGAGCGAGGCTCTTGTGCCGAACGAGGGGAGGTGTCCGAATGAGGCCTGTGCCGAACGAGGCCTGTGTCGAACGAGGCCTGTGCCGAATGACTCATCTATGCCAAACGAGGCTTCATGCCGAGCGACTCATCTATGCTGAACGAGGCTTCATGTCGAGCGACTCATCTATGTCGAACGAGGCTTGTGCCGAATGAAGGGAGATGCCGAAGGAGGCTTGTGCCGATCGAGGTACTTAGGCCGAGCGAGGCTCTTGTGCCAAACACGGGGAGGTGTGCCGAATGAGGCCTGTGCCGAACGAGGGCTATGCCGAATGACTCATCTATCCCGAACGAGGCTTCACGCCGAGCGGCTCATCTATGCCGAATGAGGCTTCATGGTGAGCTACTCATCTATGCCGAACGAATCTTGTGCCGAACGAAGGGAGATGCTGAATGAGGCTTGTACCGAGCAAGGGGAGATGCCGACGTATCCATGCCGAATGGCAATCATATGCCGATCCATATATCCAAGACAAGTTAATGGGTAACATTTACCCCCCAAAGCGTATCATGTGAATCAGCATGATGCACTTTGAACCACGAGCAATTCATTTCTTCCTTTAGCCCCTGCTCTGACTTCTCGATAGTGGATTTTTACGATCTCCTGAATGCCGAGCGAGGCCTGAATGTCGAGCGAGGCCTGAATGCTGAGCCATCGAGAAACCTTGACCGGTTCCACTGGTCGATGCCAGTTGACCTTCCCTCTTTCCTAATATAAAATCCAACACTTCTCTTTCTCCCTTTTACTTTTACCTCCGCTCTAACACCCTTCCAAACTCGTCTTCCCCTAGACTTCTAACAATATCTCAACTTCCTTTTTAATCCCGAGTCCCATACGTTGTTTCTCAACCTCTCCCCACAACGAACCTGAAAAAGTTTAACTCCAAATCCAGTATTTCCCTACGTTTCAATCCATCCCTTTAGGTACGATTTTTACTTGTTCGATTATCCTGATTAGGGGTCTTGCACGAGGCTCGAATTCATAGCTTTTTTCCATACTACAAATGGTCATCTAGATGAGGAAGATGAGTCTAAGGCTTAAACATACCTTAGGGTTAGATGGAGAAGAGGAAGGACGAGGGTGTCAGAGGCTCTTAGGAAGTAGGTTCTTGTTGGGTTGCCGAGCGAGGGAATAGGAAGTATGGTTGGCCTAGTAGGAATTGGTGAGGTTAGGGAGTGTTGGTCGAGTGTGGCATGCGAGTTGGAAGAGAACGTATGGCTACGGCTCGGTATGACTTTCGCATGCCGAACGATTGAGAGGGAGTGTAGGAGGAAAATAAGAGCTACGTTCAGTGTGTCAAGCGATGCGGCTCGACATGACTTGCTAAATGCCGAACGGTGGAGAGGGAGTGCAGGAGTTAAGTAGGCGATAATAGTCGACTCTCTGTAGTGTCGTTCGGCATTAAGTCTGGTAGTAGGCTACAACAGTCAGAACCATCCCAACTAAAACATAATGCATGTTGACTTAACTTACTTCCTATGCCTGAACATATGATAGTAAAAAAGGACAAGGACTTAAGCAATCAAGCATATCGAACAATCCAAAATGGTAAATCCTCTGTCTTGACAACTATAATCCTGAATTTAACTCGATTAAAATATATAATAACCTCCCACATACAGTTTCGATGCCGAGTTCAAAATAGAAACCATCATACGACAAGCTCTCGGAGACGGTCAACGATGACGATCTTTGAATATGAAAGCCAAAGCTTAACTTTATTTCATCAATTTTATGACTTGTAATTCTTTGGCACTTATACTTGAATGGTTGCACTAGTTCACACACCACACAGGGGAGTACTTTTATTGTTATGTCAAATGTTGATCATTTTTCAAGTATAGTTTAAACAGGTGCTTCATCAGATCCAACATTCATTAGAGATGTCTAGAAAATCCACCTCTGCCACAGTCTCAGATAGACCCGAGCTAACTTCTCAACAAGAAGTAGTTGGAACTTTGAGTTCTTCGACTATTCCTCTACAAGATATTTCGATCCCCACGATCGCATCCGTCGACTTGGCTCCCGATGCCTTGGATGCAGCGATCTTTCTAGACAATGCGGTCAATTCTCAAGCTTCGAGAATTAACAAAAGCGCTCTTCATCGCATACGCTCAATACATGTGATTCCTTTTGATGATGTGCTGGTTCTGTCCGGATAAGATCGTGCTCACTTGCCCCCAGTCGGATATTCGGTCTGTAATAAATTTGTATACTGGGTTGGTAGCGTGCCACCATTCAACTCCTTCTTCCGCGACCTGTTACAGTATATTGAGATCGCTCCATCATAGTTACATCCCAAAATTCACGTGTTCGTATACGGAACGTGCATTCTCTTCATGAGCGTCCTTTTCAGACTCCTGACTCATGGCGATATCCGCTATATTTATCGTTTCAAGAAACGGTCTGACATCCCATCTTTTGTATTTCTTAAGTCGCATAACAAGTGTCAAATTTTGACTGGGGCATGGAGAAAATTCGCCCAGTATAAGCAGGAATGGTTCTTCGTGCCCTGTCCTCCTGGTTTTGCAAGGAGATGGGTGGAAGAGAGTAAGTCTCTTTTCTAGATCAATACTTGCATTCAGCGGAAATTGCACCTTTTCTAACTCTTTTTCTACTTTTACAGGCATCAGCCACGTCTCGAAGGCTCCGTGTATTCTGAAGCCGTTGAAGCTATCTGAGCTATCCCCGTGGAAGACCAGGACATACGATGTATTATTTCAAATGAATCGCTCTCGAAGTTTGGGCTGCTGGCGGAAGGTCGCCGAATAAGTCTTCCTCACGGCATCACTGTAATCGGGTCTGTCTTGGACAAGGGCAAAAGGCAAGTTGGGCCTTCAACATGTGATGCTCCTGATACACCGAGGAAGGCGAGATTAGAGAGGCCTATGTGTCAAACACACCTAGTGAGAACGTTAGTCCCGCTCGGGAGCCTGTAGTTGAGTTTCACGATATAGAAGTAACGCCTCCCCTACGAAGGGAAAGAAAAATTTGACTTATAAGTTGAGGAAGATGACAACGGGTGTAACCCCTAAGGTCACAATCACTCCGATGGAGAGAGAGCCTTCTCCTCAACACTTAAAGAGTTCTTTAAAAGGCTTATCGACCCTTACTATTCCCGACGATTTGCTTAATTATGGTTTTGATGGCCCGAAAGCCATAAGATTCCACTCACCCGTGAAAGGCGATGAAGGCGTTCAAGCCCAAAACCAAGGAGAAAAAACTTCTTTAAGTAAAGATAAAGAAACTGGTCCGTCAGGGGGAAACACTAGGACAAACACAGACATGTGCACTTCACTTTGCACTTAAATTTTAGCCATAACTCTACTCCTTGCTAACTTGTCGTTATTCAAATTCTACGCAGGTGATATGGGACATACTCACAGGCTCGATCATCTTTGTGGGTCATCTATTTTTCATCATTCTGGCCGGGTTCGGGCTCTGGAAAACGCCGAGACAGAGATGACACTGGCGATCGAGACTACCGCCCACGAGAATCATCTTATCGAAGAAAAACATACAGCTAGTCCTCCTACTCTCTGATCCTCCTTCTCAATCAAAGCAAGGCAAGGAGAAGTATGCGCATAAAGGATCCTAGCGTAAGACCCACCGAGGTCAATATTCTAGTTCATCTAGTACCAGGCAATCCCGGATACCCCATAAAACATCCGTATTTTCCAGGAAAACTCCTCCCGCTTCTATACATGATCCATCGGTAGCGGAAAGACTTACTGAATTCAAGGCCACATTCCCGAAAATATGCTTCGATGGTTTGAAATTTCTCCCGGCGATCCATCACATTTCGAAACTCGTCAAACAGAGCGCCATTGCTTGCAACAATGATGTTTACGTTCAACATGACACGTTTGTCCATTTAACTGAAAAAGTCTTGGAAGTCTCTATTGAGCGTCGATATGAAATCGATCGCCTGAAGCTCGAAGCTATTCACGATAAAGAAATCATTAAGGCTCAGGATGAAGAGCTCTCTTCATACAAGTCTCAGCTCAAAGCTGCCAAAAAAAGTGCTAAAGACATAGGGAGGCCATTAATCGTCTGGAGACGATGCATAAGAAAGAAATTGATGAAGCAGTCCAAGGCTGCGGGGCCTTAGCTTTTGAGAAAGATTCTATTCAAAAGGAGAGGGATGTATTCGCCCAGCAAGTCAAAGAGTTGGTAGAGCTACTCCTCAAAGAGAAAGAGAAAAAAATTGCTGCTCAGGAAGAGTCGCAATGATATTGCGATGAGATTGTTGCTACGTGACTCCTAAAGACAAATCTCGACGATGAACTCTTTAAAGTTGAGATGCTGAAGGACGAAGCCCGTGAGGAGGGCAAAAGAATAGCATCCACGGAGATTGTCTCGCCTCGCGACGGCTACAGAGGCTGGCAGGGAGGAGATCAAGTGCTTGTTCGGCCCGCTTGTAGAAGAATACAATGCCAGTGTCCTCATGTATCGGCACTTAACTTTTCTTGGCAAGGGTTACTTCAAATCTTTAGCTAAAGCGTGGGAAATTTTGATAAAGATTAGAAAGGTTGAGTCGGGCGCCGAGGAGGTTGACGAGCAGGCTTTAGTAAAGGATCAGAGGGAATGAGCCTTTAGACTTGTCTACAGTGAAGGCTCTCTACAGCAAAGGTTCTTCCTCGTCAAAAGGAAAGGATGAGCTTGTTGGTATGTTTGGAACCAAGTCTCCAGCTCCTCCCCATACTCAGTCGGCTGGTCGGCCAGTACTTGATCCATTCAAGCAGCACGTTGGTTATGACCCGAAAGACCCTGGCCTTGACATTCATGTTCTATCTCCTATTCCAGAGGGTGAGACTCCTCGGACGGTTGAGAGTCAACAAGAAACAGACATATAACTCTTCTTCTTAAAGTTCAAAGAGCCGTCGTTTTCGACGAGAGGTTATTGTATTCTAACGTTTGTCTCTTGTGATTTTGCGTAGGCTGCTCTGACCCCGAGCCCACTCCAAGGAGCAATGACGCCAAGGAGGAGAAGAAGAAGGTGATCAGGCTATTCAAGCGGGAGAGACCCCGGGTTCTGATGCTCAAGTAATTGAGGTGCTTGACGAGGACAAGTTTGAAACTTCGTTACCCGTTAACCAAAATTATGAAATTGAGATTACAAGCGCCTCTGGACACACTTTAAAAACGAGCGTGAAGGAGCAACTTGTGGAGGAGAAGAAAACGAAAGTTGAAATCAAAGTCGAGCCCCGAGTTATGGATCTAGATGATCCTTTAAACAGGCCTTTGAAGGTCATTCTCCCTGGTGGGTCTAGGCCACCAGAAGTCCCTCGTCCTCCCTCGAATGTTACTTCCCCATCAAGAAAAGCATCCAGACAAAAATGCGTGGTGGGGGAGTCGTTTGAGAAAACGAGGGAGGAAAAGAAACCAAAGAAAACAAAGAAGTAGCCGTTACACTCGTTCAACGAGAGTCAGCTTAGATTATGTAATTATTTCTATTTATTTTCATAGTTAATGTAGATAGACTTTTGACTCCGAGTTTTGAAGGAGTTGTAGTAGAACCTCATTTTGGATTGATAAATAAAATTTAGTTCCTTTGTCATTCAAATGACTTTTATTGTTCAGCTTATTGTCTAACTTGTTACTATAACTTAACATTCGACAAGTTACCTGAACTCCAGTTTACCTCCATGTCACTCGGAAATTTTCTGAGAACTGTAAATCCTCTGTTTCATGCTTTGGGTGCTTAGAATATTCTTAGTCTGCACTCCGAGGACTTAGATTACTCCCATCCGCACTTCGGGGACTTGGAGCTTTCAAGTCGTTTATACTCTAGTCCTCACTCTGGCGACTTAGAGTACTCCAGTCTGCACTCCTAGGACTTGGAGATTTTAAGTCGTTTATACTCTAGTCCGCACTCTGCGGACTTAGAGTACTCCAGTCCGCCCTTCGAGGACTTGGATACTTTAAGTTGTTTATACTCTTGTCCACACTCTGAGGACTTAGAGTACTCCAGTCCACACTCCAAGAACTTGGAGATTTTAAGTCATTTATACTCTAGTCCACACTCTGAGGACTTAGAGTACTCCAGTCCACGCTTAGGAGACTTGGAGATTTTAAGCTGTTTATAGTCTAGTCCGCACTTTGACAACTTAGAGTACTCCAGTCCGCACTTCGGGGACTTGGAGATTTAAGTCATTTATACTCTAGTCTGCACTCTAGGGACTTAGAGTACTCTAGTCCACACTCTGGGAACTTGGAGATTTTGAGTCGTTGATACTCTGTTCCGCACTCTGGGGACTTAGAGTACTCCAGTCCGCACTACGGGGACATGGAAATTTTAAGTCGTTTATATTCTAATCCGCACTCTGGGGACTTAGAGTACGCCAGTCCGTACTTCGGGGACTTGAAGATTTTAATTCGTTTATAATCTAGTCCGCACTCTAGGGACTTAGAGTACTCTAGTCTGCACTCCAAGGACTTAGAGATTTTAATTCGTTTATACTCTAGTCTGCACTTTGGGGACTTAGTGTACTCCAGTATGCACTCCAGTGACTTGGAGATTTTAAGTCTTTTATACTCTAGTTTGCACTCTAGGGACTTAGAATACTCCAGTCCGCACTTTGGGGACTTGGAGATTTTAAACGTTCGTGCGTCAGACAGAATAATGTAACTCTAGTTTTTTGTCATAGAATTATCATACATGGAAACATCAATAATTCATGGAAAAGATGGCTTCAAGCCTTTATTAATTAAAAAAACTAAATTGTCTTATTACATGCCGAAAACTAAGAATCAAAGAAATAAAAACATACTGGAAGTAATTATAACAAAGATATAAAAGGAATAGACTAAGTATAATAATGTTGTAGATGTTCGCTATTCCATGCTCGGGGGAGTGTCGTGCTATTAACGGTCACTAGCTTGAAAGTTCCCTCTCTAAGTCTCCGTTCAATGACGTATGGACCTTCCTATATGGGATTCATATGCGATGGGACCAGGAAAACTTGTTTCAAAACGAGATCGCCCGTATCAAAGGTTCTCGGTCGGACCTTTTCACTATAATATTGAGGGACTCGGTGTCTATATGCAGCCACCCTTAAATCAGCTTCTTCACATTTTTCATCAACAAAGACCAATAATTCCATAAAAGATCCCAATTCCTCTTAGGGTCATAATAAGTTACTCGATGCGAAGGAACTTCAAGTTCCACAGGTATAACAGCTTCCGTTCCATATGCCAATGCAAATGGGGTGTGGTCAGTCGTGGACTTGTGGTTGGTTTTGTAAGCCCAAAGTGCTGTTGGAAGTTCATCCACTCACTTGCCTCTAGCCTTTTCCAAACACTTTTTCAATATAGACTTGATTATTTTGTTTACGGCTTCTACTTGTCCATTAGCTTTTGGATGAGCAACCGCTGTGAACCTTTTTTCAATGCCATACTTTTGGAGAAAAAAATTGAACTCCCCACTTTCGAATTGAGTTCCGTTGTCTATAATGATAGTTCTCGAGAGGCCAAAACGACATATAATGTTTCGCACAACGAAATTAATGACCTTTTTGGTGAAGATTGTGGATAAGGGCTCTGCTTCTGCCCACTTGGCAAAGTAATCAACTGCAGCTATTGCGCATGTCGCACCACTTTTTGATATGGGTAAAGAACCGATTATATCAATCGCAAACGGCCAGGGACTAACCATTTGTGTGAGTTCTTTCGGCCGAGCTCTCGGGATTTTTGCATACTTCTGGCATTCGTCACATCTTCTTACGTAGTTTGCAGCATCCTGATTTACACTTGGCCAATAATATCCATAACGGAGGATCTTATTTGCTAATGTCTACCCCCCAGTATGGTCACCACATTCTCCTTCATGGACTTCCTTCAGGACTCGTTTTATCTCATTGAGGATAATGCACCGGAGTAAGAGGGTCGAGAATCCCTTCTGATACATTATTCCATCCTACATTACATATCCCGATGCTTTACGAATAACTTATCGTCTTTCGTTTTTCTTTCGGGCAAGACCCCGTGTAGCAAGTATTGTTTGAATGGGGTCATCCATGATTCTTTCTTGATTTCTATTTCTAACATGAAATCTATCTCCATCACATTTATACTCGAAGCCTGTAAGGTTTCGACGAGAACCAATCCTATTTGCTATACATCACTAGTACTTGCAAATTTTGCCAATGAACCGGCTTCTCTGTTTTGTTCACATGGGACATGCGAAATATCATAATATTTCAGATTTACTAGCAGCTCTTGAACCCGTGCAAGGTATGGGGAAAGTCTCTGTACCTTCGCTTGATAGTCCCTCTGCACCTGGTATACCACCAACTATGAGCCACAAAGGATTTCAACCGATTTTACCCCCAGTTATCTGATAAGTTTCAAGCCTGCAATCAATGTTTCATACTCGCTTCGTTATTTGTTGCTGGGAAATTAAGCTTCAAAGCGTAACAAATTGATTGGTTTTCGGGAGTCACAAGAACTATACCGGCCCTAAACCAACGGTCGTTAGATGCCCCATCGGTGTACAGTTTCCATCGAATGGAGGGAATAACATCGTGACTGTCTGGTTCGTCTGACACGGTGAATTCAGCAATAAAGTCTACTAGCGCTTGCCCTTGTATGGCCCTTCATGGCAGGTAGGTAATATTGAATTGACTCAACTCGATATTCCATTTTAACATCCTTCTAGAAGTTTCTGGTCATTGGAGTATCTGACACAAGGGTTGATCAGTATAAACATTGATCGAGCGTGCCTGAAAGTACGGACGAAGCTTGCGCGATGCAATCACCAAGCAATAGGCCAGTTTCTCAATCTTGGGGTAATTTCTTTCTACCCCTGTTAAGCGTTTACTGACATAATAAACCACCTTTTGATCTCGGTCCTCCTCGCGAACCAAAGCCATACTGATAACATGCTGAGATATAGCCAAGTACACATACAATGCTTCATGGTCTACAGGCTTCGATAGCACCGGAGAACTTTCCAAATTCTCACCAAAGCTCGGAATGCGTCCTCACAGTCGGGCATCCATTCAAAATTTCTCTTTCCTTTCTTTATTACATCGAAGAAGGGAATACACTTATCTGTGGATCTGGATATGAATCGACTTAGCTCTGCTACCTTTCCATTCAAGCTTTGTACCTGCTTTATAGTTATGGGCACTTGTATGTCTCGAATAGATTGAACCATTTTGGGGTTAGCTTTAATTCCCTACACATTAACAATAAAACCAAAAAACTTCCTAGATGCAACACCAAAGTAACACTTCAAAGGGTTGATTTTCAATCCATAATATCTGAGTGTATCAAACATCTCCGCTAAGTCTCGAATGTGGTCATTTGACTGCCGTGACTTCACGAGCATGTCATCCACATAGACTTCCATCATTTTACCTATCTGGTCTTTAAACATTCGATCACCAGACGTTGATAAGTCGCTCCTCCATTTTTCAATCCGAAGGGCATCACTACATAGCAATACAGTCTGATATCCATAACAAAACTTGTGTGCTCCTGGTCTGGAATGTGCATCGAGATTTGATTATATCCCGTGTACGCATCCATAAATGATAGTAACTCATGTTCTTCTCTTGAGTCAACCAGCTAATCAATTCTGGATAAAGGGAAATTATCCTTCAGGCATGCTTTGTTTAAATCGAAGTAGTGTATACATGTTCTCCATTTCCCATTTGCTTTCCTCACATTCAAGGTAGAGGGCGTCGCGGATGAACCCATTGGCTTTGAGTTTGTCCACCTCCTCTCCGAGAGCAGCAGACCTCTCCGGGTCCATGCCTCTCCTTTTCTGCTTTATTGGTACGTACCTCGGGTCTATGTCAAATATATGACTCGTAATAGCAGGAGAAACCCTGCATATATCAAAATGTGTTCAAGCGAAAACATCCAGATTCGCTAGGAGGAAATCAATAAGATCCTCGGCCATCAAGGGGTCGAATTGTGATCCAATCTTAAGTACTCGTGTTGGATCATCTTGGCTAACTGGAATGTCAAACATTAGTTCAACCGGTGCTGCTTTAGCTTCCTTGGGTTCCTCATCATCATCTCTCGGATCTATGTCTCTATAGATCCAAGAATGTTGCTCGAGCTAGGGCTCGGGCACCACTTGTCAATTGTCAGTGTTTCGGATGCGGACGGAGCTGTCCGCAACCATTCCATTCCCTCTTCATTGGGCCTCTCCCAGCTCAGGTACATAACATGCACGACCGGTCGCCTAATCGCCATGCACCATACCAACTCCTTTGTCTGTTGGAAATTTCAAAGTTAAACACAATAGGGCCAAAGCTGCCTTAAACTCTGCCAGGGCCGGTCGACCCAAAAACATATAATATGGAGAATCAATATCCAAAACTATGAAGGGTAGGATTCGCACCCTCCTATGTTCACCTTATCCCATTTTAACTAGAAATTCAACATACCCTACTGCATCGGTCGCTGCACCAATATAGCCATGGATATGGGCTTTAGATGGTTTTAAATCCTTCGTCTCCATCTTCATTTGGCCATATGCCTTTTTGAAGATGATGTCAACGGAAATTCCATAATCAATCAGAATTCTCTCTATAAATGCTGGCCTGATTGTCGCGGATATGACCATCGGGTCAAGGTAGGAGCCTCCATCTGGTCAGCATCTTGGTTTCTGAATACTATGTCGTCCATTATCAGGTGCTACTATTTAGCAGGGTCCCATCCTCCACATTTGAACAACATTCATAATCTGCATGCCTTAAGGATTTAGCATACCGCTCCATTTCCTGCCAGTTCTTCTCTGCAGGATGAGGTCCACTGACTATAGTGTTTATGACTAGTCTACCTACAGTTTGGACAGGTTACTCTGGATGGCGTGGAGCCGGCCCGCGTTCGGGGTCTGACGTTCCTTGCCTACCATCCTGTGGGTTCTTGACAAACTCCTGCAAGTTTTCTATCTAAGCAGCTTTTCTATGGCATCATGGAGCTGTCTGCACTCCTCTATATTGTGCCCGTAAGTCTCAGGAAAGCGACAGTGCTTCCTAGACCGCTTTTGTTCCTCTGTTGACTCCTTTGGATGTGGATTTCTGTATTGAAAGTATGACAAGTTGACAGGTAATATTCTCCAGAGATGCATTCAAAGGAATATATTCATTGTAAGTTATAATCCTTGGCTTCCATTTTTCTGCTTCCTTTTTCTTTTCGGGATTTCCTCCTCCGGACCCTTTAGATTGCCGGGCTTATTCTGGACATTGACCAAAACTTTCCTCGAATTATCATCGGATTGTTTTACAACGATGTTGCTTTTCATAGTCTCCTGAACAGTCCCTGGTGCCTTATCTTACCTTGTCAACTTGGCTTCCTCTTTTTGTATGAACTGATGAGCCTTTGAATAAAAACGCCATAACGTAGTCGGAGGTTTTCTTGCCAACCAATCTCCAAACTCTGAATCCGGATCCACTCCTCGCATTATATCCATTAGAATTGCATGGTCATTAGAGTTGCTAACTTTAGTAGCCGCAACATGAAATCTCTGTAAGTACTCCTTCAACGACTCCCCTAGAGCCTGAATTACACTAAATAGGGACATCATGTCCTTGGGACAAGTGGCATGTATCCTGAACTGTTCTATAAATTTCATCGCCAAATCGTGAAAGCTGGATATAGACCGCGGTGGAAGTCGAGTGAACCACATGGTCGCAATTCCGGATAAAGTTATTGGGAAGCACCCACACTTAGTTGCATCATTTTCTCTAGTGAGTCCATCATCCATTCATATCTCATGACATGCTGTCGGGGATCAGTTTTCCCTTCGTAGGCCGGGAAAGTTGGCAAGCTAAACTTTCCGGGGTACTCAGCCAGTAGAATAGTATCTGTGAATGGAGTATGACTCTTGGATATCACCAATCTTCATTGTTCAAGCCTTGGTTTTCTCTCATCAGCTATCTGACCATAGCCGATAGGTTCGGGGTTTGTATGGAAGATAGAAGGTTGAAATCTATTCTAGGGACCTTTCAGGTTGATGTCTCCTCTGTTGGCGGTCTGCCAATGTATATCTTGGGGACCAGCTTCATTACGGTCTTGGTGAGCCGGGTGGCCAGTTTCCACACGTGCTTTAGATCCTAAGTTTCCTGTTCCAGCTTGGGTGTGGTCTCCAAGGTGTAAGTGATCTCTAGTTGATCGATTAGCAGCATCTGCTTGTGTAGTTTCAGTTTTGTGGCGTCTACGCCTGGGAGGTTCATCGGATAAAGTCGAGCTATCAGATGAAGAATAAGGAATGGGGTTATCTCCAGCATTCTGATGTTGTTGCTGAGTAAGCTTAGTCATGAGGTTAGCGTTAGCTTGAATCTGCTCATTAAGTTGTCTTCTGCTTTCCATGAGTTCTCTCATCAACTCGTTGAACTCTGTTCTGGTGACAACTTTCATTTGATTGTGGGTGGTGGTTCCTGCACCTAGATTTGCTTGTTGATTGCTAGGTCCAATTTGTTGTACGCTAGCAGTCTCTTTGACGTTCGAGTTATGAGAGGCTAATCTGGTACGTGGTCTTTCCATAGTAGAGCTATTGATAGGAACTCTGAGTAGAATCAACGGACGTCCTGCGAATGACTTGGATCTCCTTCGGGGGATTTATTCAATCCAGTAGCTATAAAGCAGATCCTAGCGGCCTGAGAATTCGGCTCTCCATGAAAGCACTAAAATATTAGCACCGGAATTGGTCACTAACACCCTTGAGAAAGATTGTGCAGAGAGATTAAAGAAGAAAGTAAATTGAAACAGAGATCTGTATGCTAAATTAACTGCAAAAACAACAACACCAGATTTATAGTGGTTCAGCGTAGCTGTCTACGTCCACTTTGAGTTTTGATCTTTATTGCTTTCACAAATGATTGAATACAGATACAATCTGTACAATAATGACTTGAATACAAGTGCTAACTGAAAAGAAAGAGTCTTGAAAGCGGCAGAGTCTCCTTGGTGTTCTCGAAAAAAGCTCTCATTCACTATGCCCCTGCCCTCCTATTTATAGATGAAGATGGGTTGGACTTCCCTCACGGGCCTAAGAACAAGGTACCTCGGCCCGTGGTAAGTAGCTTTGCGCACCGAGCCAGAGATGTCGAACAGCCATTGCCGAGCGAGGTCGGCCAAACCAGAGAATGCCGAGCGAGGTCTCTATGCCGAACGACACTCGTATGCCGAGCCACACATCCAAACTGAATGACATTTGTATGCTGAGCGAGGGATGCATGTCGAACGACACTCATATGCCGAATGAGGTATTGTGCCGATCGAGGTACTTAGGCCGAGCGAGGCTCTTATGCCGAATGAGGGGAGGTGTGCCGAACGAGGCCTATGTCGAATGACTCATCTATGCCGAACGAGGCTTCATGCCGAGCGACTCATCTATGCCGAGCGAGGCTTCATGCTGAGCGACTCATCTATGATGAACGAGGCTCATGCCAAACGAAGGGAGATGTCGAACGAGGCTTGTGCCAATCGAGGTACTTGGGCCGAGCGAGGCTATTGTGCTGAACGAGGGGAGGTGTGTCGAACGAGGCCTATGCTGAACGACTTATCTATGCCGAACTAGGCTTCATGCTGAGAGACTCATCTATGCCGAATGAGGCTTTATGTCAAGCGACTTATATATGCTGAACGAGGCTCATGCTGAACAAAGGGAGATGTCGAACGAGGCTTGTGTCGAGCGAGGCTTCGTGCCAAGCGAGGAGAAATGCCGAGGTTTCCATGCCGAATGGTAATCGTATGCCGAGCCACGTATCCTATGACAAGTTACCGGGTAACGGCTGTTGTATGAAAACTCTGACAAATATAGGCGATCTTCCTAAGATCCCCCGAAATCTAAAATGCATGCCCTCAATATATCTTCTATAACCATATTGACACTTTTTGTCCACCCGTCCGTGGATGGTATGCAATATTTGTATGCAACTCTAATACCAAAGCTCTCTGCAAACTGGGCTAAAATTCGATAGCGAACAGTGAGTCTCTATCGCTAACAATAGTACTGAAATTGTTGGGCTGAAAGGGAGGATTCGAAGCATTATTCAGGAATGCTTGAAAATTGGGACGAACCGTATTCGTATTGGGATTGTTTTGGTTCCAAGCAAAATTCGGATGATTTCTCCAATCAAGGTTGTACATTAGAGAGGATGTGTCGTTTTTGGCTTTATTGAAAGCATTGATTTGTTCGAAAGAATTGAAACACCGGTCGGCTATATGATTAGGACCGTTGCATTTATAACACATCGGTTGAGAAACTTGGTTCATTTGATTCGACGAGAAAACATTATCGAATTTTTTAGTCATTGCATCAATCTTAGCTTCCAAAGCAAATGAAGATCCTATTGAGTGTGTGCTCGATCATGAGTAAATTGATTTTTCGTTCGAACGTTCCGATTAGGGTGATTTTTCGGCGAGGTTTTCAAGAAATTGTCAAGTATCGTCGTGATGTTGGGCAAGAAAGTTGCCTTGGCACATTGATTCGAGCATGGTTCGTGAGTTTTTTTTCTAGTCTATCATATAAGATTTGGCAAGTCGTCTATTTTTCGAAGTTATGGTAAGGACATTTTATCAAAAGCTCTTTGAATCTTTCAAAATATTTTTCGAATGGTTCTCCCTTAAATCGATGAAAATTTACAATTTCATTTCGGATTCTACTCGTTTTTTTCCAAGGGGTAGAACTTTTTTAGAAAAGCCTTTACAAATTTTTTTCCAAGTTTTAATTGAGTTTGATGGTAAGTTGTACAACCATTTTTTAGCATAATCTGTAAGAGCGAATTAGATTAATCGAAGTTTTATTCCGTCATCGAAAAGTTGTTGGAGTTTCATGGTTGCCCAAACTTGTTCGAATTTAGTCAAGAAAATGCATGGGTCATCGTGTTCGAAATTGCCAAATTTTGAAAGTATGGCAATATGATTCAAGTGAATTTCGAAATGGTTACCTGTAGGGGTGGGTAACGTAATGCAAGATGGAATAGAATCTCTATCGGACTTGATTCTATCCATAAGAGTTCAAGGGGAGTTCTTGTTCGCCATTTCAGAAGGATTGTCTGTTCAAGTTAAACGATTAGTTGTTGAGTCGCGAGCCCAATGATTTGTTGTTGCGTCACAAGTCCAAGTACTCATACACAAGTGAAAGTCGAGAAAGAAGTTAGAATCGAGTTTAGAGAATAAAAGAAGATTTGAAAAACGAAGTAAAATTTTGCTTTTTTTAAGGAAGAAAACTATTTACCAAATGAAATTTAGTTTCAAAAGAGAAGTTTGATAATTTTTTTGACTTTTCAATTTTTTTTTTGTTATTGAATTTTCAAATATTTACCAAAAGGATTTTTTTTCGTTTTTAGAAAATGGAAATTTGATTTTTTTTTTTGAATATTCAATTTTTTTTGAAAAGATTTTATATATTTTTTTGATTGAAAATTTTCAAAGGAAAGGAAAATGTATTTTTTTTTTGGAATTAAAAACTAAGTAAAATTTACTATTTTTTTTAGATTGTGGATTTTTGAATTTTGTTAAATATGCATGAACTAATGCAACTAAATGAATGCAAAGGACTTAATTGCAGTTTTTTGTCCTTAGTAGCTTCCGACTCAAAATTGTATAATCACACTTTGTCTTAAATTAACAAAAATAGTTCTCGGCTAGGTAACGGGCATGGGTTACCGGTGCACCACGAATCACTATAGCAATGCAGCCGAAGGGTTAAGTACCTTCAAAGGTACAACCACTATAATATTTACGAATCACCGCAATATTAATAAATGGTTATTATTCCACCGTAGCCTAGACACCCAGAAATAAAATTGTTCAAAGAAAACAATTATGAACATACAACTAAGCCCTTATGTGGTCATGACACCCTTAAGTCGAATGTCTAACATTTATTATTAGTCATATTCCACGATGAAATGCGTTTATGAGCTAAGGAAAGTGTAGTGAAATCTCTCACCGTATGTGATCTGGGGTATTGCTCTTAGAAAATAAAACAAGATGAGATGAGTGCAAAACAAAATTAAACGTGTATTAACAATGCAACTAAAATAAAGTTTGTGTATTGTTTTTGGATTTTTAAATTATATATATATATATATATATATATATATATATATATATATATATATGCAAATGCACGGAACCAACAATGTAAAAGAAATAAAACTAGAGATTAAAAAACAATACCACGGCGTAAAGATTATTAGCAATTTTTTTAACGGCGATTTTTTATAAGCAAGCAAGCAGTTTTTTTTGGCACGCTGTTCTTCACCTAATCTGCTTGGCAACCTAAAATAAAAATATATATAAATACATGGTTTTTTTAAAATGTACGGATGGAACTTAAAAAAACTTAAAATAAAACAAGAAAATAATAATTTTTTAAATAAACTAAATAAATTCACCAAATTGAATGAACCTAAAAAAACAAAATAAATGATATAAACAAATTCACCAAACCCGGCCCAAACCTAGCACCGTTCCGCCCCTTTCTTTTTAGCTACTGAAACCCTATTTCTTTTTAGGCAAATTCTATTCCAACCCCGGTTTTCACTTAGCATCCCCCTGTTTTTTTTGAAAAAATCTTGTAAACCCCTAAAGATACTCAGTAACCCCCAACTTCTTCCACAATTACCCCTCACATGATTTCTTCCTTACGTGGTTACCACGCACTGACAATACGAGGTTAGATAGAAAACCACGTAGAGGCAGCGCGTGGTTCAGTACATTACAACGTAAAGCGCCAACGTGGTTACCTTACAATCCACATTTGGCAACCACTTTCTTAAGGGTATTTTTGTCTTCAGAAAATTATTTTTTCGAAGGGGGGCTACTAAGTAAAAACATGGGTTGGAATAGAATTTGCCTTCTTTTTAACAAATGAAATCAAGGGAAAATAAAGAAAAAAAGGCGATCTCCCAATTGAATGAAAGACGATGATTTGAGGCGATGGCAGTTTGCTGGAGGAGGTTTACATGGGGTAGAGGAGTTGCAGTTGTGGGTTGCCTAGATCTATTGGTTCATATTGTTTGTAGGTGATTGGGGAAGGTGGTATGGGGTTAATGGATGAGTTATTATGAATTCGAGGGGATAGGGAAACAGAGATGGTGGCGGTTTCAATTAGGGATTTTCGCAACGTGGTGGTGTTGTAGTGTTTGAAGAGGTTGATTGGGTTTGGCGATTGGAATTGGTCACGGCAGGTTACGGCGACTTGGTTGAAGTGGTTAATGAAGGCGCTGCTGTTGGATTGAGTTGTGAAGGAGTTATAGTCGATGTAGGCTGTGGGTTCGGTGATTTTGGGCGTGCGAGTTTGTGGTTGATGGCTTCAGGTCATGGCCATATGGAAGGAGGTCTGGAGTTGATGTCGGGTTCTATGCGCGAGTGGTGGTTGCTTGGATGCTGGCAACGGTATGTGTTGTTATGGTGGTCGTATAAGGTTGCAATTTTTTTTGGGTTTGAAATGGAAAGGAAGCAAACTGAATGTTGAAGGTGGAAGATTGATTAGGGATGTTGATGGAGTGGTAGATCACTGTGATGTACAGGAAGTAGAGGCCTCGGTTTATCTGATGGTTTTGGTTGTGTGTTGTTTGAAGAATGTTGTGTGTTGTTTGAAGAATGTTGTGACGGTTTTAGATATTGGCAGTGGTATAAATATGGCCGGAAGATGTGCTCTATGGTATGTATAGCGTTGGTTGATGATGATGTTATGCAAGTGGGCCGATTATGTGTGGTGATGTATGTTTGCAGTGCAAGTTGAGGAAGTATGGTAGTAATATGATGTTGACTTGTGAGTAATTGCAGTGGAGGCTGTAGTATGAAGAAGGTGGTGGTTGAGTGGGATGGTTGGTTAGTGACAGGGAACTACTGCTGCAATGTTAAGAAGGGTAGAAGGTAGTAAGAAGGGTAAATGGTGAGGATATGCGATGAAGTGAGGCAGGCAGCAGCCTTGTTTAATGATGGGTTTGAAGTTTGCAGGGGGATATGTATAGTTGAGGATGCTTCGCTAGAGCGGTGACAGAGGTGGTTAGGAAATGTGAATGAAAAGGGGGCGATGGTTTGTTAGTTACTGGTCGGTAGGTGCTGGTGTTTGAAATGTAGATAGATGATGGTTTTGTGAGTTGTAGAATAGGCAGTGTGGTGAGGTAAACATGCAGAAGTTTTTGTGATGTTTCAGTGCACATTTGGGTTGAAGGTATACAATACAGTGGAGGAATGTAAATGGAGTTGGTGGAGATGAACTGTTTGCGGTGTTTGAAAATGTTGATGGTGAAGTAAGATTTTGATGGTAATGAGGGGTAATGAAGTGGTTGAAGACAGTCTTGGTTGAAGGAAGCAGGAGGATGCAGCAGTGGAGGTAAATGCAAGCAATTTTTTTTTTATCAATGTCAATGTAAAATTGTAAAGGAAAAAGAAAGTTGTAAAAAAGAAAATGAATAAAAAGAAAATTTATTTTTGGAATGAAATTGTGGATTCTTTTTTTTAATAGAAAATGCAATGCAAATGAACAAAACACTAGAAAACAACAAAACACAAACAAAATGCAAACAAAAATCAAACAACAAACACAACACAATATTTATTTTTTTAAATGAAAACTAACACGGAAAATAAAATCACACAAAAATCAAAAAGAAAATTATTCGAAGAACAGAAAAATAAATCAAAACTATTCCCTTGCAACGGCGCCAAAAACTTGTTTAATGACGAGTTTTCTATCGAATTAGAAAACCGTCGATAAATTTCAAACTAAAATAACCGCAAGCGCACGGCGTACAAAAGTTAGTACGTGGCGAGTACGGGTCGATCCGTAGGGAATTGTTAGATTTAAAATTTCTAATCAATCAAATTAACCCTAGAGTGGAAATTGTTTTGAAAACTAGAAAGCTAAGCAAATGTTGAGATTAAAAACTATGTGATTAAAATTCAATTTAGAGGCAAATCCACTTTCTTATATTTTTCACATAAATCAACATAAAATCAAGTAATGATCTCTTTTTTATCTAAGTAGGATTAGTTATATATTTATCATAAACATGACCTGTTTGAATTATTAATTAACACAAATCAAACCATCAAATTATAATACAAATCTAGTCCTACTTTTTAATTCTCATGAAACAAGGCATAGAAAATGAAACCAAAATCTAGTTTAAGCATGATCTATTTACTACTAATTAGTAACATAGATCATCAAATTTTGGTTAAAACTTCACTTCATTACCATGATCATATTTTAGATGAAGAGGCAATTTGTGATTAATGAAATAAGCATAGCCTATTTGTTATGAATAAGGTAGGTTATCAAATTCAACATAAAACACAAACAAACATAAATATCCATTTTTCATGAAGCATAAAAGAGATCATATATAGAAAATTATGTTGAATCTACATGATAAAAGAAAGCTTCTTTACCCCTAAACTGTAGGGATTTAACCTCTCATTTGTGTTATCATTTCAACACATAAAGTTTTCAACATTAAAAGTAAAATAAAGTAGAAAATAAACAAAGAAAAAGAAGATCAACTACTAGAAGGAAATGAACTAAACTAAGTGCATAAATGTAAATCTAAGCCATGAACATTAAAAGAAAGAGAGCATAGAAATAAACATTAACATAAAAGCAAAGAAAAGTATGTAGAAAAGAGAAGAAAAAAAGGCTCGGAAGCCATTTTTATTTCACTTTGATTTGAGTTTACAACTTGCTAATTTCCTAAATAAATAAGAGAGAGTAGAAAATATATACATATACATAAGAGGGCTATTTATACATGCATAAAACCCTAATTCAATTTTTAGGGTGCTTCCTAAAATTCCCTTTAGGAAGTGTGACCACCAAGTAACCATTAGCCACTAATTAATCCATTATATAATGTGCATGAAGCTTTAACATCCACTTAGTTGTTTATTAGCTTCTAATTGTAGATTTAGGTAAGTGGATGGGGTCCTCTATGATCATGAACGTGAATTATTTCCTCTTCATTCCTATGTATTCCCTTATGCATGCATATATCTTCATGAATCCCTCTTCCGTATGCATCAAAATTTCTTATAAAAAGCATAAAAAATGTCCAAGTAAAAATTCTCAAATTGACACATGCACAAAAATGACCATTCTTCCCCTGAATGAAGATGAATATATGATGATTTGAAAATAATTGAATTTTTGTTTTAAACATGTTAAAATGCCAAAATACGACTTTTATTTAAATAAAATAGATAAAATATGGATGTAAATATATGCACGTTTACGAGCACATCATAGACAAAGTAATAGTTCTAGCATGAAAGAAAGAAACAGAAAAGAAAAACTCGCATAAAATATTGTTTCTGATTCTGTTTGACTGTTTACTTTGATTGTTTACACTTGTCTTGACTGCTGTGATTAGGCTGTAATCCTAATCCTACCTCAACTACTAATTTGATTAGGCTGAAATCCTAATCCCATCCATTGATCGGCCTTTCCTATCTCAGTTGTGCCACATGAGCCAATCATGTGGGTCCCACAGCAAAAGACACCTCTTAGCGCTTAGGACGCAGTAGTGAATTATTTATCCTAATCGATGTCGCACGTTTGGTCATCGCCGGCACATACTGACTATCGCCCTCTATCTAATCCTTTATTTACCCTAATCAGCATAAGCGTGCCTAGCCTCACCCATGTGTGAGACCATCAGCCCTTGACCTGAAAATGAATGCCGCCGGTACTGGTCCAAACAAACTAATCTTCTAACTTTGCGCCTCTTGCCCATATCCACAAATTTGAGCCTCTAACTATTGGCTACTTATTTACCCTAATCAGCATAAGCATGCCCAGCCTCACCTACGTATGAGGCCATCAGTCCTAAACCTGAAAGAGAATGCTACCAGTACGGGCCACTACTGCTATATTTGCTTATTAACTTAATACAAGATCTAAAATAAGCCCCTTTTGTTATTTCTTTCTTTCTAACTGTAACCTACATGTTATAATTGTTCTTGCAACCTTTACTCTTTTATTTTCTCTTTTTAGTTATAACCACTTGTTATAATCATGCTTGCAACTATCTTAAATTTGCCTATTTCAGTCCATCTCTATTTTATTCAGTTCTTCTCATTTTACATCTGATTTCTGTAAATCTAGTGTTTTTGTATTTTAATCCATGGTTTCGAATTTTTCTCTTTTTAATATTTTATTCGCGTCAAAAAGGATTGAATCTCTATAAAAAGAAACTAACATTTATAGGCTAAATTCCAACTTAAAACAGATATAAATAACTGTAAATAACTGCAAATAACTGAATAAAATAGCCGAATAAAAATAGACTGAAAAGAACTTTTGAAATTTACATAAAAACCGACTGTAAATAAACTTACACAAAAACTGTCCCAAAATTGTAGAAAAACAACTATTGAGAACCCTATTATTTTAAATTGCTTACAAATCTAAAATAATTACAAAGCGCTCACCTATAGTCCTTAGCTCTAGTCTTGGGCCTTTATGGGTCCATTTCTAAGGTGTAGAATATTTTTATTAAAAAGATTTTTCGTAGAAAAATTTCTATTTAGGGTTCAGCCTCAGGCAATGAACCCAATTGGAAGAAAATATGAATGAGAAATATAGATAGGCCTAGGGTTCTATTTATAGTGTGGCTTCGGATCTCAGGCTATCGGTTTGAAGATTTAATTTAGTGCAATCATGTCATAGGCTTAATAGGAACCATCAGATGGAGTTAGAACGCACAATATTTCACTAAAAAACAAATTTACGGTCTTCAACTCGTACCTGGACGAAAGGCAGTTCGACCTGTGTCATTGGGGGTCGACCTGACCCTAGCATGGGTCGACCTATGCCCCTCTTACAAGATCCTCCAAAACTTGCTAGTAAAGATAGGGTCTCTGTCGTCACTATGCTAGAGGGAACTCCATGAATTCGGACTATCTCACAAACGTATATGGATGCCAAATAAGGTGATATCCTCTTACTCTTAACCGAAATGAAGTGGGCACTCTTAATCAAACGATCTACAATCACCCAAATACAAATATTCCCTTTCCTAGATCGGGGTAAACCATCTATGAAGTCCATCGAAACACTATCCCACTTCCATTCGGGTACATCTAATGGTTGAAGCAATCTGCCAAGCCTTTGTTGCTCCGTCTTAACCCTTTGGCACACAAGGCACTTAGTCACAAACTCTGCTACATCCTTATTCATGCCACTCTAATAAAACACTCTCTTCATGTCCCTATACATCTTATTACCACCCGAATGAATAGACATCCGAGAATGGCGTGCTTCTGCTAGAACTGCACCCATCAAATCACCGGTGCGGGGGACACCAAGTCTTCCATCTATCCTTAGCCACCCTTTTCTATCGGTGGAATAGAGTTGGAGATGTCTTGAGTCCTCTCCTCTGCTAATCCTATCTAAAATATCCATAAGCTCCGAATCATCTTGCTGCCTTGAGCTAATCTGATCTATGAGGGTAGGCTTAGCCTCAAGCATGCCAATAATCAAGGAGTAATATTCGTAGAGGGCTTAAAATAAAATGTGGAAATAAACTCTAGGTTTTTCGACTCCAGGAACAGTGGGCTAAGGGTTGTTCTCCTCCTGCTTAATGCATCTGCAACCATGTTCCCCTTGCCAGGGGTGTAAGCTATCTCAAAGTCATAAGATGCCAGAATCTCCATCCAACGCTGCTGCCTCAAGTTTAAATCCTTTTGTGAGAACGGGTACTTCAACTATTCATGGTCAGTGAAAAGCTCGAACCTCTCTCCTAGGAAGTAATGTCTCCAAGACTTTAGCGCAAAAAAAAAGAGTAGTAGCCTGCTCCAAATCATGGGTGGGGTAGTTCTTTTCATGAGTTCTCAACTGTCTACTCCCATAGCATACAAGCCTCCCCTCCTACATCAATACTGCCCCAAGGCCAGTCCTACATGCATTAGTATATACCGTAAAAGGCTTAGCTCTGTCGGGTAAAAATAACACTGCTACACTAATAAGGGCCCTCTTTAGGATCGTGAAGGAATCCTCACAATCCACGTCCCACACGAATGCCGCATTCTTCTTAGTGAGGCGAGTAAGCGGTAATGAAATCTTAGCAAAATCTCCGATAAACTTCCTATAATAACCAGCCAAACCTGGGAAGCTTCTAACTTCGGTAGCGTTCGTGGGGTCTTCCAATCCTGTATCGCTGCTACTTAGCGGAATCCACTGATATACCCTCTCTTGAGACTACATGCCCCAAGAAACGCACCTCCTAACGTCAAAAGTGACACTTCAAGAATTTTGCTTTCAACTGATGAACACAAAATGTACGATGAACCTCCTAAAGATGAAAAGCTTGCTCTTCCATGCTCTTGGAAAACAATAAAATGTCGTCCTCCAACACTACAACTAAGTTATTTAGGACATCTCGAAAAACATGGCTCATTAGATCTACAAAATAGGCTGGGGCATTCGTCAGCCCAAACAGCATGACCAATCACTAAAGGAATTCATCGGATGTCCTAAACGTTGTCTTATCGATGCTATCATCAGCGATCCTAAGCTGATGAAATCCTGTGGCTAAGTCAAGCTGAGAAAATACTAAAGAGCCAACCAACTGATCGAAAAGATCGTCTATTATAGGAAGTGGGTAACGATTCTTCTTCGTGAGCTTATTCAACCCTCTATAGTCTACGCAAAGTTGAAGGGAACCATTCGCCTTTGTTGCAAAGATGACTGGCGCCCTCCACTCAGATATGCTCCATCTGATGAAGCCTTTCTCTAATAGCTCACCAATCTTCTTACTTAACTCCTTCTCCTCCCTAAAAGCCATATGTCTCATGGGCAATTCCACTGACTTAGCATTTTCATTTAGATAGAACCTAAAGTCGATCAATCTCTTAGGGGATAGCCCCTTAACCTCCTCAAAAATGTCTGGGAAATCTCTGACAACTGGAACTGAATCTAACTCTCCTCGTGATGAATCAAGGGAATAAAGGAAGCTCAACATGACCGACCCCTGTGGGTTGCAAGAAACCTCGAGGGTCCGTCCACTACATGTCCATAGCCTGATGACTCTCCTCCTGCAGTCCAACATTGCACTGTAAGTGGATAACCAGTCCATCCCCAAAATCTTTCCAAATCCCGAAAATCCTAGTACATAGGCATCACAATCAAACTCTTCGCCTAGTATAACAATTTTCAAACCTCTACAAATCATGGATAAATGTGCTGATCATCCTATTGGGTTTGAAATAACTATTGGGTCTACAACTAGAGAGATATCTAAGTGCAAACCTATGCAATTAATGCGCTCGGTAGATTCGAAGCGGTGTAGGTGCAAAAAGTCATAGCGGGGATGTAGCGAGGATATAGCGGGATATAGCAGATGGTTCTAAAATAGCATATAAAACATGTACTTCATGTTTTTACAATTATATAAATGATAATTAAATGAAAAATTATCATTCAATTGAATTATAAATAATACATAAATTTTTTTAAATAAAAACATGTGCGAATATACTTTAAATAAACGAAAAAATGTTATATAACATAATAGAATTTGGTAGAATTTTAGAGTATTTTCATTTCTGAAAATATATTATAAATTAAATCAAATAAATTAGTTTCATAATTTTATAATGTATAAATGCAATTTTTCAATTCATTTTATTAAAAAAGATATAGCGGGAATAACGGAATATAGCGGAAATAACGGGATATAGCAGAAATAGCGGGGATTAAAGCGGAAAGGCTATATTCTGGGACTATATGGAAAAATCGTAGCGGAAGAAATCCGCTATGAGGTATAGCGGGGTTGTAGCGGGGTAATAGTAGGGCATTAACTACACAGGTGCAAACAATCAACCAAGGAACTACAAACGAAAGAATGTGATGCTCTGGAGTCAAAAGAGTATGAATAAGAAAATTTGAAATAGGGATCAAACCTTCTACAGAGACTTTCCTACCTCGGTCCAGTCCACTACTAGAAGGTGTTGTATCCAAAGCCTGTACTTGCATCGTAGGTGCGCCCGCTATCTGCCCCGTCCTTTGAGGGCAAGCTTTACTAAGGTGTCCAGACTAGCACGGCTGCAACACCTCTCCTTAATCATGTCATTCTTACGGTCCTTTGAGTAATGCCCAACCAATCCACAATTATGACACTTCTCGCCCTTCTTGGTCTATCCCTTTTGAGGTCCTTCTCCTTTCTTCTTGTCTTTATCCATCTTATTCTTCCACCACTGCTTAGGAACCTCCTTAACCTCTTCTTCCTTCGCAACATCTGATATGAGGGCCGTTTCCACAAGTGAATCATACGTCGCTCCCATAGGTAAGTGCCAATACAAACCCTTGGAGGGGATAGTTCAACCCTTAGCAAACTTGATGGCCTTCTTATGCAGTGTATTAACAAGCTCCATCCCGAACCTCGATAAATCATTAAACTGACTTATATACACTTTCGAAAGACTCCCCTTCTATAAACTAATGAACTTATCCAACTATATGCTTTCCTTGGCTTGCGACAAGAACTTTCTCTCAAACCTTTCTCGAAATCTAACCCAACTAATGTCTCTACCCTACATCTCTACAATCTCCCACCAGTAATAAGCCTCTCCCTTTAACAACCAAGAGCAAGCTAAACTCTCTGTCGGTTCTCCAATCCTAACAACCCAAATATCCCCTCTGTGTTTCTTAACCAAGTTTGTGCCTCTATGAAATCCTTCATGCTAGAAAACATCTTGCCTCTAAGAATAGCAAAGTCCTTGCATAGCTTAGAAAAATTGGCTGCTGCAAGTGGATTAACAGGACCTCCATCCACTGGTGCTGCATTGGGTGTTTGCCCTTACACCTTTGGTGTCGTAGCTTGGAGGTATCTATGGAACCAGCCAAGGACTTGGACACCCTCTATAAGATTTGGGGCGTCCTCCATTCTATGCAAAGAAAAGAAAATTTAGGCTCGAAAGAATGAAAAAAGGTCGAACTGGACTTTGAGAGGATTTTTATAAAAACTCTTGTATACTTGAAAACTATTTCTATAATAAGAGTTTCTTCCTGAAAAATACTTTTAGTTCGAAGATATGTTACCTTTGAAAAAATACTTGTAAAACAAATTTTTAGGAATCATGTAACCTTAGCCTCTGATACCAAATGAAACACCCACATCCCTTAGCATTCTCAAAAAGGACATATCAAAGGATGTGGTGCGTTATAGGCATAGCTAAAGCATCACAGAGACTAAGATTCATAAGAAAAATAAGTAAATCAGCAGAAAATATTTAAATAATAACTTATCATTCAGAATAATCTTCATTTCAAAATAAGTCATAAAATATAACATGTCTCAAAAACTCAAAATCTCTCATGTCTTATGAAAATACATCTCAGTCTCATATAATTAAAGTAAAAGTAACAATAATAATCCCTCTCACAAGTGCCAATCCATCATAAGCCAAATGAAAAAGATGAAATACTAAAGAATACATCTGAAATGAGGAAACTCCAGAAATGAATCTCCAAGCAACCTGAATCAACCATCCTCAACTCTGCTGGTCTATCGGGAAAAAGGAAAGATAGAGGAGTGGGTTCGACAATATGTCTGGTGAGTGAAAGTAATCACAGCCATTTCTAAGCAAGATAAAGATAATAGACTAAGAAATAGTTCTAGCATGAAGGAAGATACAAAAAGATAAAACCCGCATAAAATACTATTTCTGATTCTGTTTGACTGTTTGCACTTATCTTGAACTATTGTGATTAGGCTGAAACCTTAATCCTATCTCAACTACTAACTTGATTAGGCTAAAATCCTAATCCTACCCATTGATCGGCCTTTCCTATCTCTGTTGTGCTACTGTGAACAATCCTGTTGGTCCTACGACAAAAGACACCCCTTAGCGCTTAGGACGTGGTAGCAAATTATTTACCAAATCGATGTCGCATGCTTGATTATCGGCGGTACACACTAACTGTCTCCCCTTATTTGACCTTTATTTACCCTAATTAGCATAAGTGTGCCCAGCCTCACCCATGTGTGAGACCATCAGTCCTCGACCTGAATGGGAATGTTGCCGGTACTGGTCCTAATAGACAAATCTTCTAACTTTGCGCCCCTTGCTCAAATCCACAAATTTGAGCCTCTATATATTGGCCACTTATTTACCCTAATCAGTATAAGCGTGCCCAGCCTCACGTATATGTGAGACCATCGGCCCTAGACTTGAAACGGAATGCTGCGGGTATGGGCCACTACTGCTATATTTGCTTATTAACTTAATCCAAGATCTAAGTTTTAAAATAAGCCTCTTCTATTATTTCTTTCTTTCTAATTATAACCTATGTGTTATAATTGTTCTTGCAACTATTACTCTTCTATTTTCTCTTTTTAGTTATAACTACTAGTTATAATCATGCTTCCAAATATCTTACATTGACCTATTTCAGTCCATCCCTATTTTATTTCAGTTTTTCCCATATTACATCTGATTTCTATAAATTTAGTGTTTTCTATTTTAATCTATACTTGCGAATTCTTCACTTTTCAGTATTTTATTCGTGTCAAAAAGGATTAAATCTCTATAAAAAGAAACTAACATTTACAGACTAAATTCCAACTTAAAACAGATGTAAATAACTGAATAAAATAGCTAAATAAAAATAGACTGAAAAGAACTTCTGAAATTTACTTAAAAACTGACTGTACATAAACTTACATAAAAACTGTCTCAAATTTGTATAAAAACTACAACTATTGAGAACCCTATTATTTTAAATTACCTACAAATCTAAAATAATTATAAAACACTCACTTGTGGTCTTTAGCTCTAGTCTTGGGCTTTCCTGGATCCACTTCTAGGGTGTATAATATTTTATTAAAAAGATTTCCCCCCAGAAAAAATTTCTATTTAAGGTTCAGCCTCAGTCAGTGAACCCAATTAGGAGAAAATCTGAATGATAAAAATAGCTGAGCCTAGAGTTCTATTTATAGTGTGGCTTAGGGATCTTAGGAAGTCAGATTTGAAGATTTAATCTGGTGCAACCACGTCATAGGCTCACTAGGAACCATCGGATGCAGCTACGAACGCATAGGATTTCGCTAAAAATCAAATTTACGGTCTTCGGCTCGTACCTGTCGGTCGACCCGTGTTCATTAAGGGTTGACCTATCGGTCGACCTGACCCTAGCATGGATCGACCTGTGCCTCCCTTTTTTTATTTTTTTATTTCATTTAATTATATAATTCTAATTTTCTTCTTTCTCTCGTAACTTCTTCATACTAGCTCGGATTTCGACAAGTTATATACAGAAATTGACCAAAAAATTACCACGGACCCAATGGTGCAACTCCCTTAGCTAAATTCTAACAATTCCAAAATGCTCATTTTCACTATTTAATAATTTTTTTAAATTTAATTATCTAAAAATGCTGGGTATTACAGGCTAAGTAGGTAATCCACAAACCCAGTTTATCAACCAAAGCTTTGGTTATAAAAGAGTGTGTAGCATTGGTATAAAATGGTACTCTAACTATAATACCAGAAATCAAAATCATATCTTCCAAAGTAATATTCTTTCCATTCTCCAAAGTAGACAGACCTCCCTTTAGACCTTCTAAAGCATAAATCTACACTTTGAGCTCTGGACAATCCTTCTTTAAATATCCCATTTTATCACACTTAAAGTACTCTACCTTTGAAGATTCTTTGATGGTAGACAATTTGTTGCGCCCTTTTTTTCCATAATTAAAACAAACAACTTCGGTTATAGTAGCTTCTCCACCTCTTTCCTTCGGAAAACCCTTCTTGCCTTTGGGATATGGAGTAGACAGCTTCTTCTTCTGCATTGCCTTAGGTCTGGTCTCTACCCTTTTCTGTTCATCATATATTCCATCCTACCTTTAGGCCACGTAACCCATGAATTCAAAAGGAGATGCCAAGTGGGGGCATCACCTTATGATCAAGATCCTACTTCAAACGCCTTATGAATTGCTCATTTTTCTTTAATGGGATGTTGATAATTTTTCTACTATACTTAGCCAAAGAGTTAAACTTATGGATGTAACCTTCAACTGTAAGGCCACCTTGCTTCAAATCTATAAACTCCCACAGTAGCGCACTCCGTTGGGACTCAGATATAAACCGAGTCACGAACCTCTTCTTAAACTACACCCAGGTAATCTCTTCCTCAGGAGTTTTTGTAATTACTGTCTACCACCAATTTGATGCAAACTTCATGCAATTGCCATAAAGCAAGCCCTCTGCTCTACCCATCATTTATCCCTAAGTATCCAAATATGCGCTTATAAATTTTTAGCCAACTTAGTACTTCAACTGCAGGCTCCATCCCTGCAAACATCTTTCCTCCTTCCAAGTTTTTGCCATCTCAGATCATCTTGGAGAAGTCTTCTATTAACGCCCTTGGCCTTGGCTTAACATCCTCCATCATATTTTCCCTCATCATTTATAACATAAAGTTCCTAAACTAGTCATTTACATCCATGCCCACCATATTTGATAGTGGTGTACCTTCATGCCCAACCGTTGTTGGAATTTCACCTTCATTCCTCACATTGATCTATGTACTCTCAGTCTCCCTGCTTGCATTTTCTCCTCCTATCGTAAATCATCCACTCATCATTTCTATCTTTCCTTTTTTGTTAAGAAAATCTTCATTCAAAACAAAAAAATGAAACAATAATAGAAGGGTAAATATATATTTCTATATATATCTATATAGCAATATTCAAGTACGTCATATATCTTAGCGCATACTCTTCCCTAGATGTTTTCTTTACTCTAAGTACTATTCTTACTTTCTATTTCAATTTTACTTAAGTGCCCATTAACCAAGGCTCTATTATCAACTATAACATTCCCCACTTTGAGATCCTAAAATGAACGCCCATGTTGTTGTAGTCATCGCATATGTATTTTCAAATGACAATAGTGAGTTCAATATATAGCAAAATACAAGTACACCATACATCTTAGCGCATACCATTCCCAAGGTGTTTTCTTTACACTAAGTACTATTCTTACTATCTAGCTCTACTTTACTTAAGTGCCCACTGACCTACGCTCTAATACCAACTATAATATCCGCTACTTTGAGACCCTAAAATAAATGTGATGATGTTATGGTCGTCACAAAATTATTTTCAAGCGACATAAGCGAGTTCGGTGTGTGTGTGTGTGTGTAGTAGTAGTAGTTTAAGTAACCAAAGCAGCTAAGATATTTACGTTACATATGAATTTCTTAATACTCATTACACATTTTTTTTAAAACTAACCCCAAAGGCATACTGATGCAGAGGCCAAATTACAATAGAATAACATAATAGAGTGTCAAGCCGACATATGATGATGCCACCCCAAACTCTTAAAAAAGTGGAAATAATTATTTATTAGCTAATACAGCCTCATGCTTCATCTTTAATGTTCGTCCTTCGGCTCCTAAATTAACCTATCTAGACTCATAAACTTGACATACTCAAATGAGTAACCATGAGTTTATGGGAAAAAATAAAAATGCTAGTTGGATGCAAAGTCTGGTGTGAATAATACCTTACCAAAAGAATGACATATAGTGAGATCAAGCAATGGGTTTTTCCTTCACTAGTATAAACAATAAACATAAATGAAACATTGGAATACACGAGTCAAATTTAGGCTATCCTCGAAATCTCCATATGATTCCAACCATAGCCAACCTCTGAGCGAACTCTCCCTCTAAAACTATGCATGAAAACTATAACACCCTACAATTTTTAACGATTGAATATTTAAATGATTAATTTAAATATTTAACGTTAAGCAATGGTACATCTCTTATACACGATTTTTACAAAAGAGCAAATTAGGACTCGATAGACCCATGGTTGAGTTTGCTTTTTCGACATGAGTAAAATGAGTCTAAATTTAACTTTTTTTGGATCGATGAATTTTGTGGATGAATAGTGCCGGATGAAGAGAATTGAGCTAAGCCCAATTGCATAACTTTGACTTAGGTTATATGTAGCTAAGCTTTTTGTAATTTTCATGCACTTTTATTTTCATGTTCATCTCTTCTTCCTATTCTCTAATGCTCTCTTAATTACCCCTTAATCCTCTTCTAATCCCCAAGGCCTAAACCCTTTAAATAAAATTCCTAAATTCAAATAAAATCAGCATAAATCATCCCCTCCTATTCTCTATAAAATCTACGAAAGGATTGGCATGATTCAAAGATTTGGTGTCGATTTTGAAAATTAAGGAAAGAAAAGTTTGGGCTTTTGGTGATTAGATCATAGCTTGGGTTTAAGTAAGACGAGTAGGATGATTCTCATATTAAATTTGTGTATTTGATTTCATTAACTCATTCATTTATAATTATGAAGTATTATAGAATGATTTGGAGATTCCTACGCTAGGTTTTAGCCATGTATTCATGCAAAACATGTTTCCCTTAGCTAGAAATTGTTTAAAACCCTAATACTATGTTTTGAAAATAGTTAGTAAACCTAAGATTTTATTTAAGCTAATTCGGTGATTTGTTGTAAAGTTATTGTTTTATTTGGGATTAATTAAGTGGTATTATGATATTCATGTCATTAGAAAATAATAATTAATCCATTTGAAATTGATTTGAAAAATGTTAGTAAGCTAATTTAATTGGTTTGTGAACTCTACACCTATTATAAAGTGATTAGATACTAATGAAGCTTAATTAATATTTGTAAAATGGTTTAATGATTTTATAAATGAAGGATATATTTTATAAAATAGATATGATATTTTATAAAATAGTAAAATAATGAATACTTGGTTTTAAATGATGTGATTAAGTATTTTAAAGGTTATAAAGTGATTTATAAGTTAGTATGATATTCTACAAAATGGAATGAGACTTCCAAAAGTGGTTAGAAATGATATTTTATTTTTATTGAAATGAGTAATAAGTAAAAGTAACATGTGAAATAGTAATGGATTGTTGGCTCACTTGAATGTATGTGTATGCATACATGAACGGGCGGGTGTATGTATACGTGCATTTGGAGCTAAGCGAAAATTGAAAATCAATATTATGTTGTATTTATAATTATTTTGTGTTCGGTTGTTTTTATACATTTGAAATTATTTGATTATATATAAATATAATTGATTACAAGTCGTTCTGGACATTTCATGTAGCCATAGTGAATATTGCGTCTGCTAAGTTGCATAAGAGTATATCGAGCCGAGCAATCGCCTTGATGAAGTTCAAAATTTGATTTGTGTTAGTTTGTGTGTTGCGTGAGTATGTGAGAAAAAGCATGCACAAATGAGTGCATCAACACACATAAAGGCTGTGCGCAAGGCATGGAGGTTGGATGTGTCGTTTTGGCATGTTAGAGGAAGCTGGTTCACTATAGTTTCCTATTGAAATCTACTCGTGAAAAGTGTGGATTTTGGCATCAAAACTAGTTTTCATATACTTAAGAAGCCACGTTAAAAACATTAACAAATGAACTTTGGTGATGTCCGATTGGATGGAGGCAGACTTTAGTTGCAAGGCGACTCATCGGGCAAGCATTGGAGGAAATGAAACGTGAATCGGCATCCATTAGGGAATCAAATCCCTGCCCAGGCTCATTGACTGTAATTTATCAGTTTAGTTGACTGAAATAGTCCATTCAGTCAATTAGTTGAGAGGAAAAAAGTCGATCTTTGCCCTGGTTCAGTCGACTGAATGGCCTTTCAGTCGGTTGACCTTCTATGTATTGTGCAAACTTCAAAACATGATAACTTTCACATAAGGAGTCCGATTGAGGTGAGGTTTGGTACATATTTCACCATTTTCCTAGGGCTACAACCTGTGAAATTTTTGTAGGTTTTGAAATAATCTAATTTTAGGGCCCGCGTGGAACCCCTTAGCACTTATTCTAAAACTGTAAATTTTGAGGGAGACCGGGAGGGTATACCTGAACCGTATTATGACATTGAGTTCATGCATTACATGTGGAATAGGATTCAGGATAGTGTTAGTTTTTGTTATGTTTATCTAGTAGGTTTTAAGGCCATGACGAGTATGTACATTTGACTCTTAATGGTTACCATACACGTTGTGACGTACCTATTTGGTCTTAGCAGCAGTGACCATACACATTGTGGCATACCTATTTGATTTTAGCAGTAGTGACCATATGTATCATGGTGTATCTAATCGATCTTAACCATACGTTTTATGGCATTCCTATTCGATCCTAGCAGTAGTGACCATACACGTTGTGGCGTACCTATTCGGTCTTAGCAGTTGTGACCAAACACAGTAGTGATGTACTTATTCGGTCTTAGCAATAGTGACCATACGTATTGGGGCGTATCTTATCAATCATAGAAGTAGCGATCAGTGTCTTAGGATCATAGTTTGATAATGGTATATTTGTACTATATTATTAGTAGGTTTTGGGCTAGTGAAGTGCAATGTGTCTTAGGATCATAGTTTGATAATGGCATATTTGTACTATGTTATTAGTAGGTTTTGGGCTAGTGAAGTGCAATGGAAGATATTGTGCTAACTTCTTGTTACAGGGGAAGACTAGGTTATGGTATGATCCTCTACTTTTAAGATGGATTTACTATACTTGTTTTAGGCCGTCCGAATTACTTCCGAGCCATGTTTATGGAGAGGGTCGGCTATGATTTAGTATTACATGTTTATTTGTATATAGTTTTAATATACAGTATTTTGAGATAGTTCCTCTCACACTTGACTTTATGTCTGTCCGGAGTTTTGTCTTTGTCTGCTTATGTCATGACAACTCTTGGGTACTCAATTGAGCAGTTCAAAGGTTAGGTGCTTTTGGAGATACGCTAGCAGAGTGTGCAGATAGAACATTTTGGAGGTATGGCATTAATATTTAGAGATATATACTTGTTATTTTATTTGTACATGATAGACATGTTATTTATATATGAGATTGCTGTATCAGATATTCATTCAGAACTCTGTTCTTTTGAGAGTTGATATATTCTGATTTTCTGTACTGGTATTTATTTGTGAGCTGCTTCATATTGCGGTCTCTTGTATGTTGTTATTCCATTATGTTTATGTATATTCAGCATATTATATGTTGTCATTCCATTATGAGATCTTATCGACGTCTTGGTTTGATGTTGTTTTCTAATATTACCCCGACGATCTATCTGTTGTAGTATTCAAAAGTTATGCGGTGATATGGGCGTTGATTTTTAGGTATTACGAGGGGTGGGTTGTTACAGTTGGTATCCGAGCTTAGGCTCAACACTCGAACCAAGTTGACTAGTTTGAGTTAATCAATCTGGTAGTAGGAGATATATTGAGAGAGTGTAATTGTATTTCTCTACTATATAACACTATATACACCACTTGTCTTCTGAACTTAAATTATTTCTACTGCTAATTGCTAAGGTAATTTCATCGGGATATCCATATGAGCAGATGAAATATAGGACCGACCGCAGATAGGCAGTCTGAGATGCCTGATTTTTTCAGAGGCTATTTAGCTATCGCAAAAGATGTTCCATCGCCTATGAACATTTCCAACAGATTTCGGTTAGCACTAGAAGTGGTGTTGCCCTTTGGGCATCAGTATTTTTTAGTTCCACCAGCTTTAGACTCTTCGAATCAATGACGAATTTTCTTAGCCTTAGAAGGGAGCAGTATCTAGGACCTGAGACTATTGTTAAGACACAGTCGGACCATGCATGATAATGCATCCATCGATATAAGTCTAAGGAATGTTCTCATAATTGAAATTGTTTCTCGGCACTTTGAGAAGGAAGACTTGGGATGGGTAGGATGCAGTGTTTGTGTGGTTGACAAGCAGACCTACGATTTGGAATTTTTTTGGCATCGCTAAGTTCTCAATTCATTTTTGAGATCAATGATGGCATGTAGCTTGATTATTCCATCCATCCTGACCAGGTTAGCTTATCATTGAAGGAGTATTGACTAGTTCAATCTTTTTTTAGGGTCTGAGGTGGTCGGTAATCTTTTGTTGTGGGCCACGAGATTTGCTTTGGGTCTTAAGCATTAGTTGGTGGTTCATTACTTAGCCTCATCCTTATTAGGGTTCACTTTTGAATATCTTGTAAGGATGGTTCTCCTTTGTGGGAACGCCCAAGAGATACCGTTGAGTTGATGAAGTGGAAACCAACCAAAATTCCAACTGAAGCGTAAAGACCAAGCTACAAGGAAGATTGAGCTTGTTTGAAAAAGAAAAGCTGACCTACTATGTCACTCATATGGCATATGGGGCATTTAGCTATAAAATGTCATCTAACTAAGGAGAAGTATAAGTGCTTCAATTATGGTCAACATGATCACTTGAAGTAGGACTGTCCTACATTTTCGAAGGATGTGTAAGTGATGATGACTTATGTCTCTCAAGCATTACCGGTTCCTAGCAAGCTTATGACTTAGGAAATTGAATGGGCATATGTAATGAGGTATGCTCTATATTTGGAAACCCACTTATGTTCCTTCCGACACTTGAGCGGTATATTTATCTATTGTTAGTTACTCTATAGATAGGCTAAACTTAAGGCCTTTCACAGTAGATAAATTTTCCGATAGAGATCAACCTTGTATGATTCACCTTAGCTGCAAAACCGAGGCGAAGCGAATATAGTGTTATCGTTCAAACTTGATGCACAAGCTTTCAAGTTGAGAGGGTTTGATCGATCAAGTGTGACCTGGATTTATATCCATGTAGGGTTCAATGGATGCCTAGTAATGAGCAGTTGTCGAACGGTTGATTTATGTGTGTTTGCCTAGAGTCGTTCGAGTTATAATTGTTTTCTTTTTTTTAAGTAAATCTCGGGTAATGGGAGTAATTCCTCGTGCCAAAAGGGATATCTTCTAAAGACTGGTCCAATCATGTATCGGTTCTTAACCTATAGTTCGAGCGTAGATTTTCTAGGTGATTTGCACCGGTTAGGATGTGGTTTTCCATTTGATTCTAATAGACGAGCACTTGGGTTGGATTTTTAAGGCGATGCAATACCCCTTATTTTAGTTGATCATTATTCAAGACATTTAGTTGGTTAGATTAAATAGAATAATGTAAATGGTTAAGAAGAATGAGATTTGGTTGATTAATATGGCCATGCTATACTTAATCAATTAAGAAAGACTGTTTTAAACATAACATACGAGGGAATGAATGAGAGGGGCAATTTAGGAATAGACCAAACCTTTTGCCTTAAACCCTTCCTTCTACATTCCGTTCTCGTTTCTATCATGCACAAAACAATCAAAGAAATCGAAAAGAGAGGCTGGCCGTTAAATAAAATATGGGGAACTGAGATCAAGGAATCCAAGGGGAAGAAACTTAGGGACACTAAATTCAAATCAAATATCAACTCCAATAATCAAGCAAAAGCTGAATAATATGTTTCCTTCTCTATAGTTAGTCTTGAACTCTGTTATGTTTAATACCCAAGTAAATTTTGCTAAGTATGCCATGATCGGTTGAGTTAACATTGTTAGGATAAAACAATAAATTAATGGAATTTTATAATAATTGTTTAATCGGTTTTAGGAAACTGATATGTTCATTTTCCAAATGACTTGAATTTTTTATATTTGGTATAAAACAATATTTTGGAGGTGGGATTTAAATTTTATAATTTTCAAAATTAATTTGGATATTATATGAATTTTCCTAAAATTGAAATGGGCTAAATTCGAGTTTTAAAAACTTAAAATGTATAAATATAGTTTTTGGCCCCAAATTTTTATATAGTAAAGAGAAGGATATTCTCTAAATTCCATGAATTTTTGAATTTTTCCCAAGTTATTTTAATTTATTGTGAATTTATTATGCTAGGTAAGCTTATAAAAGATTAATTAATTAAGGGTATTAATTATATTTTAAATTTTTTAGGAACTTGAAAGTCTCGTGCGATAGTTTTTCTATGAAAGAAAATATAAAATGTGTTTTTATCCAATAAGAATTGACAAGAATTTGGATTTGGTAAAAAGTTATTACTTTAACTAGTAAGAAATTAGTTTTCAAATAAATTACAATGATGTCATGTTCCTATTATCTCCCTGCATCTATAATAATGTCGCACCTAAGACCTTAATGTCTTTATAAGTAATGATGTTGACGAGGTGGGAAGCATAAGGTAACTAATTAGGTAGTCACAGAATGATTCCTACAATGTCAAAGTCGACATTGTCGGTGACCAATCATAGGCGATATCGTATCTTCATAATTCATCAAGGTCAAAGACCTCTCTTCACCTATGTTTTAAAATTACACCATATACCCTAAATTTAAAATCTTCAAAGTTCATTGTTACAACTTCAACCCTATACATATATGTGTTTAGTGACATAATAGCTAAAGTGTGATTACCGAAATATTTTAAAGGGCGACAAGGTCCTTGTCACTTTTATTCAATAAAGTCGATGATCTTATATTATTTGGCAATGATGCCACAATTCTCTCTTGGCGTCAAAAAGACCTACTTCAATGAGAATCAAAATTGTTATAAAGAAATTAAGTAACCTATGTTTAATAGGGTCGAAGACCCTATATCTTTGGTAGTTAGCCATCTAACTTATAAAAGTTAAAGCTTTGTTTAATAGGTGGATAGCCTATAACTTATGATAGTCGACAATGTTGTCTTCGACATGATTTTAATTTAATTTTTTTCTTGCCTTGGGTAGAGGGTTGATGAGGCATAGCGTGGCTTGAACACCGCCCATCTTCGTTAATGGCGAAGAGCCATATACTATATGTTTTGACTTTAAATTCTTATGGATACCAATGTTAATTTAAATTTTTACTCCAACATTATTATTGGATATACCAGTAAGTATAAATTTCGTCACGGAACATTAGGGGATAACAATATATGTCACTTTGAAATGTTAAATAATAAGGGAAAATAACCTAATTGGGGACACCGATAGATATGGGTTAAACATGCGGGTAATATGGATTAATGAGAAACATGTACGTAACATGAGTTAAATAGATACATGTGGGTAACATGAATTAAAAGGCCAAGTGAGGGGTTCATAGTCATTCTAGAAATATTATGAGATGTGAGACGGATAATATACATCATGTTGCGAATGGATAGTCTCTATAAGAATAACGAAGGATTCATAGTTATCTTAGAAAAACTATGTGATGTGTGATTGATAGTCCACATCATTTTAAGTTAAATGGAATATGTATGATGGATAGTCCATAATGATTAAACCATATGTGATAGGTAGTTAATATGGTAGGGATAGGTAATCCAATTAATAAATACATGTGAAATGATAGTCCATATAATTCTAAATATGTTTAAATGTGAGATGGATAGTCCACATAATTATAAGATGGACAGTCAGATTAAACTAAGATGGATAGTCGGTTTAAATTATGATAGGAAGTGGTTTGAAATTAATATGGATAATATAATGAATTGGGATAGGTAATCCGATAGCATTGCATGATTACAACTGTTATTTTCTATGGTCTAATCATTGTGGTTTTATCTATTTGGATGTAATGGCAAAGTTGTATAATTACCAAGTATCTGACTCTGATCAACCAAGGGGGCATCTTTGTATGTCGCTCTTGGAGTATTTTTGTAATAAGTACAATTTCTCTAAACATGGGTTTACGAATTGGATTATGTAATGAATATGAAATATCATCTGTGAAATGAGATGTAAAAAATTTGTTATTAAAATGTGTTGAAAGTCTTTCATATTCATGTGCTTCTAATTATTGATATGATTAACTAGCCATATTTTTTCATCGAGAGTTAATAACTATCTATGACTGCAGCATCCGTAATAATTAGTTTTGGGCCTCCATAATTGAAGATGTTACAAGTTAGAATAAGAGAATAGGTTTATGACTAAAAGAATTTTAAGCCTAAAGAGTGTTTTAAATCATAATTCTAAAGAATCAAATAATAAGATTGGGGTATGAGATAATACTATAGTAACATACTTGTATTTGCTAAATATAAGTATGTATTCTCCACTCTCTTTTAGATTGTTCTTCTATATCTTACTAATGCTCGGATGCAGATTTACAAGAAAGAAAGATACGAAGGCAGGAAACAAAAGTGCGAATCTTGGTGGAGCAAGCACCGCAATAAATCAAAATGCTTGCGTCAAGACCCACGCTTCACGGCCCTTGAAAATTGAAATAAATATGCTCATCGTATAACATGCCGAACGATCGAGTGTCGGAAAGACAGATTGTTGAGGGAAAAGAAATGAGGTAGAAGAAAGAAGAAACTAAACAAAACATAATCTCACAGTGGACTAAATAATATATAATATCAATAGCTCTTTACATAATTAAATCTGTAATATACATATTTCACAGCATAGTACAATCAAAATTTACCAGCCTGGACAGTTACAACAACATGTCCTCACAATTTGGTGGTAATTTCAAACAAAACACTATAGTGGAAATAAACAAGCACGAGTAATATGTCTTTGCCATCTAGCTCGTCTCCTGTGCTCCATAGAATCCTAACTTGAATATGTAATGCTCAATCTGACCTGAGCATTATAATAAAATAACACCCGAGTCAGTTTGGAAAACCAGCGTGAGAAAAACACTCTCAATTTGAATTATGAAAGTTTCAAAAATCCTTTGAAAAATAAAGGTATCTCGTAAGACCACGCCACAAATAAACACGACGGGCTTTTACCTTACGATAACCAAAATATTTCATATCAAAATCCTCTGATATTATAATAGTGTCTAAGTACTAATACTTATTCAAATAGCTGAAATTGTTACATTAATTAAATTCCAGCATACTAGGCTCCACAATCAAAACCGTAAAGGCACGTAATGCAGAATGTATTCCATACGAATGACTAGGCACTGGGATACCACCTGTCACAATACACGTCTAGAACAGTGTTTCGAGGGCCACGCTGGGATCCCCTGCAATACAAGACCGGCTTACCTCTAACTTGGATAGACCGAATATGCTATCATCCCGGGTGTTCCCACCCTCTCTCGAGCTCCATCCATACATCGTAGTAGTAATATCCGCGGGTATCTAGAAAGGTGATAAACGTACCCTACTTGGGTGCGATCCACTTAGCCTTACTACATCCCCCTGATTTTCGGTCATTCCCGGTTGATGAGGTTAGAGGCTTACCTTTTAAAGGATTTTTCACTTAGAATGCTCATTGTCCTCCAATGACAATGTACCGATAGCATTCATCCATACAAGTCCATTCTCGGTCCGAGCGAAACCGAAGGCACTACTCCTACCACATCCATTTTATAATCATCCTCAGAATTAGTATCGATTAGCTCTTGCACTTCACTGCTCCATCTTCGACTCCATACTCTTGTCTTCATTTCGAAAACGTACTCGTTGGATTGAAGTGGTTTTCGAATAAAAAAATCCGATCTCCATCTCTTCAAAACAACGTTCGATATTTCCTGGTAAACTCAACCCCTGGTTCTTTAGGAAATACACAGACGAAGATAAGATCGGAGATCACCTCCTAACCGTTAATGGACGGATTTCCTTAAAAACATCCTAGAAGAATGAAACGAGTTTACACGTACAGTATAGCACCTCGAACAATAATTATACCATATAATTCCCGTAGTTCTTCCATATATTTCCAAAGTTATATTTGGGTCCAAATTTGATAGTCGGTTATTTAACTATCAAATAAAACAATCACTCAACAATATTCCATTTTACACTTAAAAACACCAAGTCTAATTTTTATTTAAATTTTAAATAAATCAAATCTCTTTATCAAATGTCATGTACTTATCTTATCGAATTCAGTAAATTTACAAACCATCTTCTCAAATATATTTGAAAACCCTTTAAAAATAAATGTGGAAAGTACCACTACGGTAACAAACTATGGACCATAGCTCAATGGTTACTTCTCTATCCCAGTGAAATCCAAAACTTAACTGCAGGCATCCACTGCCTCCGATTTACGCCACACGAGTATACTATTACCTCCCGAAAACTTTGTTTTAAAATTATCTCAAAATAATGCTTGTAAATTCTAAAATAAATTTCAAGTTAAATCTAGGAAAATATACTTAAATAAAAGTTACTGTACAAAGCAATGTTAAAATTTAATAACTATCACTAAAACAAAATGCCGATTATTTCTTAAATAACATTAAATCTTTAAGACTCATTTTAAGGTTACTAAACAATAATTAAATATTTTGAAACAATTTAAAAAATTAAATAACTAGTTTCTAGAACACTTTTAACACTTTCATTATTATCAAGTAAATAATTAAAATCCTCTTTATAAGCAAATCCGAACTCTCGATTCTAATTTCACTTCGTAGATTTGGAAATATTACTCGAACTCCAGTATAACCAATTTTATACTTGTTTCCAAATTCATTTCTATTCTTCCAAACTATTAATATCGTGATTTTAGAACCTCCTTTATCTAAAATAAGTGCCACTCAGCATTTAAATTCTTTTATAAACTTTATTCCAAAATCCTAGTTCACAATAGCTCGAAATAGTTAAGCTACAATTTTCAAAACAATACACTTTACCAAATAGATTTGCCCCAAAAACTCTATATAAACATTTACTTCAAATCCTTATTTACAATTCTTAACCAATTTAAACTATATTTTATCGGTATTTTTAAACATCAAAAATCCAGGTTAACTGCCATAACATCCAATCAATTCAAATCATACAATAACCTGTCACAAATTATTCCAACAAAAGATATATCACCAGATATGAAATTAAATCCAACATTTTTGAGAAATTCAGTTGGATCTCTCTAACTTGTTTTCTTGCATCCACGGATATTAGCACAACATTAAAAATATCAATTCCACTCCGAGGTGGAAATATCGCGGTATGAATGATCATCCGTTGTTATGCGGGGCGCATAGGGTCTCATCCGCTATATATATATATATATATATATATATATATATATATATATATATATATATATATGGGAATATCAATCGCTCAAATATATATATATATAATATCACATCCAACTGATAAAAATGCATCAATTTAACTAATCAACCGTTTATTAGTTTTGACTATTTAAAATTAGTCACTAGCATTCCAAAATTGGGTGAGATTAACTCACTTTGAGTTTCACGTTGCCAAACGCTCAAATTTTAAATTAAATCGAAGACGTTCGATTTAACCTAAAATTTTACAAGCTTCGATTGACTTTAAATTTGTTCACACGTGTAGTGCTCATTGTTATGATTCCGGCACCGCTTGTTTCATCCGATTCCGACCTCATATGACAAAGATATGAGGTTTTAAAGATTTTATGATTTAAAATATTAATATATTTACAATTTTTTTAAATGACCTAGATCTGGACCGTTAGTCTAGAGGCGAAAATCTAGGCTGTCGAATTGCTTCTTCTTCCCATGCAATCATAGGCCGATTCAAACCCATCTGCCACCGTCTTCTTTGAATTTTTGCTGCCTCCTCGTCGAATTCGACGAGATAAGACCATGCCAAACGAAAGCTCATCTCGTCACCTTCCTTCGGCCAGAGGCCGGCCAATGTAATGACCAGTAAACTTACCACTTTGAAAATGGAACATTTAATTTATTTAAATATTCAAATGTAGAAATTTCAAACTTAAACAATCAAGTTTTATATGATAAATAAGAATGGTAAACTTATTTTTGATATTGAATAAAGATTTTGGATTTCCATTGTAAAATTAACAAAAGTCAGATTCCAATAAAGAAGATAAATATTCATGAGATTTGTTTAAAGTATAAATAATTTCTTTTAAATATATATATAATTGATATCAAACTCATTTGATAATAATAGTAATTTAATTTATAATGGTTTGATAAATATATAAACTTGTTTTATAAAAATTGACAAATTTCGTCGCATACCGATAAATCGATGTCGTATTTTTACAAACAGATTTGGATATTATTTTATATTACTTTATAAGTTAAATATTCTTGTTTTAATTATTTAAAGATAATAAAAAATTTATTTTGAATTTTGGTTTACATAGATAAATAGTTTAACAAAAACATCAAAATGTGACCCTAAAACGTTTTGTTGAAAATCAACCTTTTGTCGATTAAAAGTTGTCACAACGTTGTCACACCTTTGTTAACATATTTTAACATATGCATTACACATTTTAATAATTAAGAATTTTTACTTTTACTAAATAATATTAGAAAACTTCTAAAAGTCATTAGTAAAAGTTAGTAAGAATTAACAAAAGTAAGAAAAAGTAAACATCAAATCGATATCACATCAAAACCAACATAATTATTATTTTACTTAGCTTATGTCTTAAAGGATTAAGACATAAAGTAATAAATGAAAGGATGATGTTAAATTCTGAAAAAGTGGAGTTTTCTTTAAGTTGAAGTAATGTTAGTTTGGTAATTTGGTAAGAGGTTATTTTGGTAAACTACCACTTCCTTCTTTTTCTACAAATACACACCTCCTCATTCACTTTCATTCATATTTCTTCTTCTTATTTACTCAAGCTTCTTCATCTTATTCCACTTCTCTTTAATGTCTTCCAATCTTATAGGAAAAAAATTTAGAAAGAAATAATGTCAAAATATTTACAAAATATTCAAAAGAAATCAATGTTCATTCCCTTCGAATCAAACTCATTTTTTCTCCAAATATTACATCTTCTTCTCCTAGCCGTAACTTATTCATAACTGAACCAATTTGCAATTTTTTTTTCTTCAAATCATGTATTTTTAAAGTGTATACAACTTTTATGTTGACCGCATTGTCTCAATCTAAAGATAAGTATGTCAAAAATACACTTCTTTCAAGTGCATTTTATAGCCCGGTTTTTAAGCCAAAGAATACGCCATTTTATTTTGATCATAACTTGATCATAGATGATCCAAATTATAAAAATATGTTTTTAAGACTATATGAAATTCCAGTGGCTACAACTCTTGTGTTGGTCATTTTTTCAGTTTTGAGGTATGCTATACCTGAAATTCAATTATTTGAAGTGTATTTTCGGACTTCATTTTTGTCAATCCGACAATACCTCTTCTTTACTCTATCATATCTTCCTCAAAACTAAACAAAATAAAGTGATTATTTTATTTAAATTCAAGAGAAAATAATTTTCAACAACTTTTCAGTTAACAAGTTTTTCAAATTTTGAGAGTAGGAGAGTCAAAAACAAGAGGGAAAATGACCTATTTTTCGGGTCTAATTTTGAGAATTCAAGTTTAAAGCTTTACCGCTTCTTCTCTATAATTTTTTGCCAACCTCCATCTCAAGCCTCGGCCAAGCTATTGGAAGAAAGTGAGTGTTGTTGCTAGTGTATAGTGGAGTAGGAATTAATTAGTGAAGTGTTGGTTGATTAGAATGTTGGTAGGAAGTTAATCGCTTTGGTTTATGGTGAGAAACTCTATTTAGCATCTCTACTTATATATACATATTTGATGATGTGTTATGATTGCTATGGATGCTTATATATGCTTTGATCATCAAGTATTGATTGTTTGATATGTTTGTTAAAAAATTTTTACCAAGTCACGTTGATACATGTTGATAAGCACAAAGGAAATCACTTTCCTTTTGAAAATGAAATGGTGTATATGGAATGCTTAAACCTTTTGGAAATAGTTTTAAAATGAGTTAGAAATGTTTTATAGACATTTAAATATATCTAAATAAATAAAGAAAGAAAATCAAGATTTCATCTTGTATATTTTAAAATATGTCCAAATCAATTTTCTTGAAAAATCATGATTTTGCAGTAAAGTGAACAAAATTAAAAACTAGTATTTTAAATGTTTTAAAAATATTAAATAAATTGTAAGAATCTTTTTAAAATGTTTTAAAAGATATTTAAGTTGAAAATATGGATATCCAAATGATATAAAAGTCGTTTTGAAGAATATAGCTTTTAAAAACGCTATTTGCAACACTTTTCGCAACGCTTTTCGCAACGCTTTCGCAACGCTTTTCGCAGTAGTTTGAAAATTACTTTTGAAATGCAGTTTAAACTTAACAATTCTTTCCTATATATTTTGTGATTGATTATAAAGGAATAATTAAGTCATTTAAAAATGATTTGGAAGTTTTAATGAGGGGTTGAACAAATGGGTAAGAGGAATTGTTTATACCACTTAAATAATAAGTGAAGAAGATTGAATATAATAACAAACTGAGTAATGCGAAAATGACTAGTACATTTGTCCTGTCCATGAGATATGGGAAGATAAAACAAGGTGTATAACTAAGGTTAGGGATGGAGCAACTAGTGCGCTGAACTTACCTGGCCTATGTTTTCTTTTCTTAGGCGAGGGGTGGAACACATCGAAAGGAACGACCGGATGCTCTAAAAGATCATAATTAAGTTTTTCTTAGATAAAAGAAAAGAAATAAATTCTTTGAATTTATTATAAATGGTCTATATATAAGATTAATAAAATTGATATTTTATAAATAAAATGAATGGAATTATAAAAGTGTTTTATAAATATTAGAAATGGGATTATACTCAATATATGGGTTTGCAATTGGAATTTAGAAAAGAATTTATAGTGGATTTTATAAATGATAAAATTTGAAAGGAATGAATTTGTAAATAAGAGTTTTATAAGTAATTAAACTATAATTGGATTTTGAATTATGAATGATATATAAATGGAATTTGTTAGTAAAAAAAATTTATATATGGAAATTTATAAAATATAAATGGAATACACTGTTTAGTAAATCTGAAATAAATTTAAATTGATAAGTTAAATGTGAAAGTTTATTAAAAGAATTATATTTGCAATTTTAGGCAGTGAATAATCCTTTATATTAAATGGATGTTTTGGAAAGTGATATTATAAAAAGGGAATATATTCCCTAAGTTAAAAGTTAAGAAAGAAATATTTTTTTAAGATTTAATAAATGATTTAGGAATATTTTCTCTAAGTTCAAAGTTATAACTTGAATATAAGAAATCTTTGATTAAGATTTAATGTATGATTTGGAAAGAGGTAAAAGAGAAAATGATTTGGAATTATTCCAGGATTCAAGAAAGGTTTAAATCAACCAAATGATTTGATAAATAAGGCTTAATGATACCATATACATTTGAAAAGAAAATGGAATAAATTGAAAAGAATAAATCTAAGAAAGATATTTTATAAAAGATGAAGTAACTGATTGATGATTGATATCCACGTATGAACTTAAAGTCTTTTAAATTTATAATTGGCTTAGAAGAAACTTGAGTCGGATTTGGTAACTCCTCTCTGAAAACCACTTCAAACCCATGAATAAGTTCGAATGTGAAGACATGTTGAAGATGATGATTATTGAAGACCGTGGATCTTCGTAGCGTGAGGATTACTTGTTGACTTTCTCTGGGTAGCTTCCATTATAGAGTTATATATAGTAGTGGTCTCCTCGTTGTGGAGATTTTTCAGAATGCAAGGACTGCTCGCTACTAGTGGTAGTAGGGAGTGACTTCGGTTTGTCCTATTTTTGGACAACTTGTATCAATGTTTGTCCGACATTGCATTTCTAAAGATTAAGTGCATTGGTTTTGACAAACGTACATTAGTAGTGGTGGAGAAGGAAACTTCTCTTAGCTTAACACCCTCCTTGAGAAATACGAGCTTAACGGTTGTATTTTTGTGGAAGGCAATTAGCAGTTAACGGAAATGGAAATGTGGCATTCAGAGATATGATGTGTGTAACATCCGATATTTTCAACCATTCACATCTGCACATGCCAGACTTGGATTGCTCAAAATATCAGATTGTTAATTTAAAATTTGGCAATACTCAACATATTTAGTAAATAAATCAATCGTAGAATCAGAGACACAAAGTAATGTAAAAATAATGCAGTAGAATAGATAAATAGTAGTTCATGAAGCTACTATATAAACATCAGAGTTAGAAATGAAGTCTCTCCCATACACACTGATGACCTCTTTGAACGGATTAACTGGAAAAGCTGAAAGCTGAATCAATAGTTGGATCTCCAAGTGAAGCTCCATACTCTAAAGGTGAGTCTCAAATGCTGAATTACTCAGTCTAACCCGAGCGTAAAGCAAAACACAAAATACTCGAGTCAGGATTAACATTCTTGTATTAATAAATCCAACTTCGAGTGAAATATCAATTGAAATACAAGTAACTCAGAGGAAGTTTGGGATGACCATCCTCTAAGGGTCCATGGAACTATCTAATATATTGAACTATACACAATAACGATCAAACGTCATTATATAACCGTGGTCATTTAAAAATAATTTATACTTCAAAACCAAAATATCGTTTCCATTTCAAATAAATATATTTCCAATTATAGCACTTTTAAAACTAAATTGATAATATCACATATAACTTATTTTAACTTCATTATTATTTAGTTTGAAATATTCACTTAATAAATCCATTATCATTTAAATAACCTTAAATTTCATTAAACTAAATATTTCCTTCGATTTATTTAAAACTTGAAATATCCATTTAATCACTTTAAATCAAAAATCAAGTTATATAAATCATATCTTAAAAACCCTCAAATTCAATAAATTTCAAATTGATTTAATTAAACAAAATTCTTAATTAAATACAATTTCTAATCAATTTCAAATCTATCTTCTGAATCTTAATTTATCAAAATCATTATAAACTATATATTAAAATGTAATTTAAATGAATACTTAACCATATTATATTTTAAAAAATCAACCTTTATTACTAACTTATTTTATATTAAAACAAATTTACAGATAGCTTAAAAATCAAGAATTTAACTATATGTAAAATAATATTTATATAATATCTAAAATAAATATTTATATAAAACCATATATTTCTTTCCAAAATAATAGAAATCATTTTTAAAATATTTATTTATAGACCAACGATGTCTGTATAAAATTTTCTATCCTATGGTCAATTGGTACGGATATTTATCATTTCAATTTGCAATTTATATATACGGGTATATATCATTTCAACCCGCAATCCAAAATTCAATTCAATGAAAATCGATTGGGTTTATCATTTCAACCTATAACGATTTTCTCCTATTCTACAGATCGTTTGGGTGTGTATCATTTCAACGCATAGGGAATTCTATACTAACAGGGAACTTGCAAATTGATAACAGATATGTTATAATAATAACAGGCATATATCACCAATAACAATATAATATAAACAACAGGTCATGGGGTCATATCCCATAGGTGAACAGTTACAGATAATAGCATATATAACAATTTAAATAACTACAGCAGCATATTTCAATTATCATTTCAATTGAAATCAAATTTAATAAATACAAGAACATTAATCGTGAGTGATTGCTCGCCTTTCAAGGCTAAGATTTGACAAAGAAAAGCATACATATCAAGCGAGCGAGACAACGATCCATTAGGATTTTGCTGTGATAGATTTGATATTGAGAATGTCAGTCAAAATAGCACGAGATCGATGAAACGAGATATATTACATATACATAAGCTTTCGAAAAGTCAATTTAAACATATTTTTTTGAGATAATATATATATTATTTAAAAATCTATATTTAATTAAAACACATATAAAGATAAATCTATATCATATGTTTTCAAATTGCTGTGTCAAAACACAAATAAAATCAAACATATATACATAATATAATTTGAAATCAATACTTTATATATGCCACAACATAAATACAAAAATATGATATATATATAAAACGTACACATCATATAATATAATCTGTAAAACAAATGCGTACACAAGATATTACTGCATATAATACAATACATATATAACCATTAACTTTGAAATACTGCCAACTGTAACACCAGCTATAAATAAATAAAACTACATAAACATTTTGCATATAAACTAAAATATAACTTTGGCATCTTATAACAAGATATGCATACACACACACACACGAAACTGCTATATAAGTATATACTTTATACTTGAAGTATAACCACTCTCATATAATATACTTATATATATAGACAATATATAACAAAACAGTTATATGTAAATAAAATAACAATACTTTAAACGATGTCGGAGCAGCAACTATATAATAATATAGTACACATATCTAACTATGTAATAATATATATAACATGAACTTAAAAATTATCAGCAGCAAATTCTATATCGTATATATACACATGTTATAAACGAATTCACATAGCATTGCCTAACCAGAAAAAATATAAACTATATATAAAATTACAGTAACCGATTTCATTTAAACATTAAACTTAAAATCCTATATATATATGTATAAAATCACAAAACAACTATATACTAACTATATATATGACAGATTGAATACAAATATACATTTAAAACCATAGACAGACATACACTGTATTATATAATATATAAATATTAATATATATACTTACAGTATAACGAACAGTTATATATATATTTTTCCAATACTTCTAATCTATGCAACAGGATAACATACCTATATATACAACTAAATTTATATAAAAGAAATCGACACCTTAAATTAAAAAGTGCACTGATATACATAATGGACTTACAAAGAATATAATAAAACATATGCAATCCTTAGATCAAAATATATACTAACTGTAATATATATACTTATAAATGGGGTGGCCAGGGTCGGTTGTGGCAGCAGGAGGCTTAGAAGAGGTGGGGTAGGCTTTGGCCACATGGCTTTGGCTATGGAAGGGGTACGGTGGCCACTCGACAAGGCGGAGGGAGGGGCAGGCTCCGCATGGGAGGAGCGGAAGACGTAGCTACAGGGATTCGCTGCATGACAGGCTACGGAGGGGAGAAAGCTTGTAGTGGTGAACAAATAAAATATGAGCTGTCACTTTCTATATTGTTTTTTTCCAAAGAGAAGTAGGGCGGAGAAGTGAAATCCTTACTCGGGCATGAAGAGGAGTGAAGGCTAGTTGACAGTGGAGGTGGTAATTAGAATGGAAGAGGAAATAAAGTTACAACAAATAAAAAAAATAAACAATACTTTATTATATACGGTATCCAGAATAGGAACAACCTCTTGAATTATACAACAGTTTGATGCAATAATGGTCACGCACTAATACAGCTGTAAAAATTTAAAGCAATTGATATTTGTGTGCAACATGTTTCAATATTTGAAACCAAAGGAAAGTTAATAGTCATAATTAAAGGTGCCGATACAATGAACAGTTTATTATATCCATCGTGTATCAAACTTCAAAATGTAGAAATAAATATACCATGGAGATCAGCACGATGATACGATCAAAATGGTATACAGATATTAGTGGCACGATCATCCTATCAAAAGTCGATTAGCGGTACCGATATACGTTGCTATTCCGTACGAAAAAATCCAAACGGAGTTAGAAACGTCCAAATTTCACGAAACGAATTTTGCAATCCAATTTAGAGCATTCTAAATATATTTTCTCATGTTGACATATTTAGGTTTCAGAATACTTTTAAATTCAACTATTATTAACTGATTTAAATTGGAATAGAATTACACAATAAAATAAACTTCCATAATATCTGTTGAAAATTTATCAGTTGCTATGTTTAATTTGACGTATTCCAAATATTAAATTTTTATTTCCAAATTCAAATATTTAAAATTTCACAAAATTTCAGTTAAATATATTATTAAATCAAATAAAATTATTAGAAATTTACGGGTCGTTACAATATGTGCTATGTGAAAAGGTATCGTTGCCTCAAGCCTCATCAAACCGGAAATGACCGAAACAGGATTAGATGCAGCTAGGCTAAGTGGGTCATTCCCAAGTAAGGTATGATCATCCCCTTCTAGATATATTTCTTTCCGCTATGATGTTTGGGATGTAAATTAATGTGGTGTATCGAAACGAGCTCTCGGTTAAAGGTCGGTAATGACCGGGGGATGACATATTCGGTACTATCTAGTTACAGGGGTAGGCTAGTTCTGTGCCACGGGACATCCATCTAAAGGTGTACCCATTACGAAAGGTAGATCCTTCACCTGGTCATTTGTGTGGAAATCCATTCTCCAATAAGAACCTGCAGTTTTGATTGTATTGGCGTAATGAATAGCCTCGAAGTGCTATATGGGTAACCATTTTGGATAAGATTAATAAGTTTATTTGCAAATGTTTTCAAAGAGAAGTCATTAAAAATAATATTAAATGTTTTGATATAAAAGTGTTTTAGTTATCATAAGGTATAAACCCGTCTGTGTTTATGTGTGGGCGTGGTCAAGTGAGATACTCTTTATTTTCAAAGGATTTTATTCAAAGGCTGATATATGACACTGTCATTAATATTTGAGTTTCTCACGTTGGTTTATTAAGCCTAATCCGGGTATTTTCAATACTCGGGTCAGATCCCAGTAGTTTCAAGTTTAGTCAAAAATTGTTGGAGTTTCCAGAGGAGAGCTAGAGACATTCATCTACGTATGACATATTCTATTATAAGCCGTGCTTTTTTAGTTTTAGTTTGATGTTTGTCAGCAATTGTAAGGACAGATATTTATAACTGTCCAAGCTGAATATAGGTTACACTCTGATATATGTATTTAAAAGTTTTCCGTTGTAAAGACATTATTCTATATTATATGTTATTCCATTCATGTGAGATTCTATTCTGTCTTATTTTCCTTATTTCCCTTCATGTTCCGTCTTTTCATGCAATTTGAGTTGGACATGTGTGGTTTATTGTCGATTCAAAGGGTACGGAAAAATGGGTCATGACAGCGAAGCTCGGTCGCCTCTATGCTCATAAAAACGTGATTGAATGAGCGACGAACGGGGCCTAAATTCACCACCAATCGATGAAAATAGCTTAGATCCACCGTTGGATTTGAAGCTCTTGACGAGCTCGACGTTTTCCTAGTTGGAAGTTTTTGAAATAAGTGAGTGGATCGAGAGATAACGTGGAAGATCAAGGGATGTTTTCAGCAATTAAAAATATAGAACAACGGCTCGTATAACAAAACTAGCGTTTGGTTACTGTGCGCGCGCGTGTGTGTGTGTATATATATCTGTGTGTGTGCGCATATCTATATTATTATAATATTATTTCCAAATTTAACGTTCTTTTTTCAAACGAACTCCAAACGAAATATGCCGCCTGGCATTTATAACATTTTACCCCTATTCTGAACTCAATGGAACATGTTTCGGGGCCTAATTCAATCATATGTGAAAGATAGCTTTTCAAATCGAATTAAATTATTAAATTTTCGATATTTATTTCAACACATTTATTTCCCGTACGACCAAACAGTGACTCCAAATGCTACAAATTTTGAAACCCGATAATAATAAACTATTGTGGATCCAATGGAACTAGTTTCTTTGAATTCCGAGACTATTCCCCGGAAGGCTATTTTAACTCGTCGATTAAATCGAGCGATTTTCAAAATCGACAGAATTGCTTGAAATTCAATTTTTAACACTTTACTGACTCGATTATAATTCAAATAGAATTTATATTCCTATTAGAAATCATTTTGATTTATTTTAAATCAAGATTCAATTATTTATATTACTCCAATATATTAATTTTCACTATTAAATTAATTAATATATAAATTTCAAACTTTAAATCTATCGACTTTTAATTCCATTCAAAAGTCCAATAGTATAATTCTAATCCCAATAGAATTTAGATTGACTTATAAATCATTTTGTTCACATTTAACTCTAGATCCTCATAATTTACCCAATTTCAAAAAATGAATTTATATTTATCCAAATCCAATTAATCGTTATATTTGAAAATGTAAACCATTTCGCTGATCCTTCCATATTCAAAATCAATTTGTAATTCAAATCCAACATTTAAAATAAATTAAATGTTTAGAACTAAACGACCAAAATTCTAGATCGTTACATTCCTCCCCCTATAAAAGATTTCGTCCCTGAAATTTGTTAAGGTAGGAAAAAATGCTCCCAACCCATTAACTTTTCCAAAACCCACTTAGTTACAATCCTACATTCACTTACCTACCCCTTTTAAACTAATCCAAAACCATTTGTTTCCATTCCTAACTCAAAAACCTTTTATTTCAACTTCAATTCAAAAACCAACTTTTCCCTGTTAACAAAAATTTCCAAAATTTTGAATTTTTTTCTAAAACCCTAAATTTTTGAATTTTTTTTACAGCGTCTCCTTTGTACGGAGAGCCTTTTACAATATCACAAAAGAGATAAATATATATACATCGACCCACGTGGTCGGAAAACAAAATATATATCAATATATAATCATTTCTAAATTTTAATGCGTAGGCATACCTCATATTTGTGTTTTTAAGCGAGCAGCTTATTTTATATGCAATTACGCAACCCAAACTATACCCAAACAGCTTTTGGTACTTGTACTTACTCAAACAAAAATATAAGTTTCATAAACATGAAATTTTATAACATTTCATTTATTTAACTGGCCCAACACATCAATTTAATAACCTGAACATGCCAATCATATATGACAAGCAATTTAAGATTCCAACACTAATTTAATTTCTTCCATGGATCCATATATCATTTCATTTAATTCGAAATGATTTACAACCAGATTTATTGTATTCAATTTATGATTATAACAAAAAAATCCATATCTATTCCAAATTGATTTATATGTGCCTTATTGGCATAAATTCACCTTTATTCAATTTTAGATTGATTTACAATCAATTTATTTCCATTCCATTCACTATTGACTTCATTATATGCAAATCCATTTGATTAAGCTTCTATTTATTCCTTTTTAAATTGACTCTAAATCAATGTTTCTATTTTCCCATCTGATTCCCATTTATGCTATTCACCAAACCTTGTTTACTTTGTTTTACATTAACACATTCAAATCCACGTTAATGTTATCTATGAATCCATTCCAAAAATAATCACTTAAGTTAAGTTATCCATTGCGACCCAGTTCCAATTCATTTTAAATTGAATCCCATTCAAGTTATTTACTTCCAATTTTTAGGTGAATCTAATTTCATACTATCGCTTGGGAAATCATTCCATGTAATCAATTCTCGAACAATTTAGTTCACGTTCATGCACTTGCATTTTCTATTTACTTAACTTGTATTACCTCTCTTCCATTCACTTTCATTTTATGCACATAGTGTTATCCACTTCATTTTATAGTGAATGGTATTTTAATGTAAGCTAATTAATTTATGAACCACTTCACAAAATTATTTATAAGGTCTATTATAAACACTCCATATCGATGCTTAGGTTATATTCAGCTTTAAAACTTAAGTTCATACCCAATCTTATCCAACCTATGTTTCAAAATCACATTAAATTCATTTACTCTTAAATTGAATTTTATTTCTTGTTATCAATTACTTAACCATTTGACTTGGTTATGCTTTTTCACTTTTCCAGTTTAATAAGTTACACCAACCTATTTAATTTACAATCCCTTGATTTCCTACTTAAGTTTACTCACATTCTATGGTTACAACGTATAGTTATACAACCACCTCACAATTTATATTTACTTTCAATTTACCCCATTCTAATTCACTCTCCATTTAAAATTTAATTTTGAATTTCCAATCCTTTTACCATAATATCAACCCTTTTCATTTTGGTTTTACCATTTGCGTTACTCGATTCATAAGTTCAAAAACTTATTTACTTACTTAAGTCCATTTACATCTTATAATCATAACTCTGTAAAAATTTATATCACTTAATTCTTAATAATTATAACTATAGTTATATAATCATTTTACATTTCTAGCTTAACATCCAATTCGAATCAATCCAACTTCAATTTTATTTCACTTACATTAAGTTAACTTCCAACATATCTTATTCACTTAAATTTACTCATGTTAATTTTAATTCCAGGATCCTTTTCTTATTTATACCAACTTCAAATTATAGGTTCCATAACTGATTTCTCCCACCTTTACAAATCATTTAAAGGAAATCCCAGAATTTAATTAACCCGTTTTTATTTCAAATCATTTTGAAATCATAAATATACATATATTCCTTTAGTATATCAAACCATACATTTGAAATCTCAAAACCACTTGGTTTTCCCAAAATAATTTACCTTGGAACTTCTAAAACAAATCAAACAAGTCCAAAACAAACATTCATAACCAATCACCATGGTAGCAGTCCATCACTTAGAAACTCAAAAATGAATATTGATGATGTGGCCATCATCACCAGGATTATTTCCAGCGACTGAAGTGAGTTTAGTGCTTCCTTACTTCCAAAATTCATTTTAAAACAATTTATATTCCAAAAACATCTCAAAATAATACTCTATTATTCTTTTCAAACTACTTTGGAAAACATTTCCAAAATTTAAAAAATTCCAAACACTTAGTTCCTATCCCAATTTAAAACGTTTTCCCAAATTTTTTTAGAGTTAAGGTATTAGTTTAAATCCAATTCTAGTCATCACTCCTTTTTATAAATCATACTTATAAAATTTCTTTTTGATTTTGTAAACTACTTCAAATTTATAATCTATTCTAATTATAATATTAACAACCAAACATTCCAAACATATACAATATAATAATTTCAGTAAATTATTTCATTTATATCAAAATATAATTTTGGATAAAATTATTTCATTTACTTACTTTAAAACAATACTATGTCGGTTTATCTTGTTTAGGAGTTTAGAAACCCCTATCGATATGGTTGTACTTCCGATACCGACCAGAATTCATAAACATTCAACCGATAAGTCAACAGAATATAAAAACATTTTATATTCATTAACAATTACGTGCTCTTATCTATTAATACACTCAATTCATTCTAGAGTGCTACTGACTCTATCTTTAATGAGTAATCCCCATCAAATCCTAGGTATATCGCCAACCTAAGCTTTGATACCACAATGTCAAGACCCGCCCTTCACGACCCTCGAAAATCGATATAAATACGCACATCGTATAACATGACAACGATCAAGTATCGAAAAGACAAATTGTTGTGGGAAAAGAAAGGAGGCAGAAGAAAGAAGAAACTAAACAAAATAGAATGTCACAGCGGACTGAATGTTATATAATATCAATAGCTCTTTACACAATCAAATCTGTAATATACATATTTCACATTAAAGTGCACAATCAAAATAACCATCCTGGATAGTTATGACAACCTGCCCTCACAATTTGCTGGTAATTTCAAAAAAAACACTACAACGGAAATAAACAAGTACGAGTAATACATCTTCGCCATCCAACTAGTCTTCTAAGCTTTATAGCATCCTAACCGAAAACTATAATACTCGGTCTAAGCCAAGCATTATAATAAAATAACACCCGAGTCAGTCTAGAAAACCAACGTGAGAAAAACACACTCAATTTGAATCATTAAAGTTTCAAAAATCCTTTGAAAGACATAGGTATCTCGTAAGACCACGCCACAAATAAACACGATGGGTTTTTACCTCATAATAACCAAAACATTTCACATCAAAATCCTCTGATATTAATAGTGTCTGAGTATAAATACTTATTCAAATAGTTGAAAATGTTGCATTAATTAAATTCCAGCATACTAGGCTCTACAATCAAAATCCTAAAGGCATGTATTGGAGAATGGATTTCATACGAATGACTAGGCACTTGAGTTCCACCTGTCATAGTACACGTCTAGACAACGTACCAAGGACCACGTCGGGACCCTCTGCAGCACAAGACAAGTCTCCATCTATCCTGGATAGACCGAATATGCTATTACCCTGGGTATTCCCATCCTTTCTCGAGCTCCACCATACATCGTAGTAGTAATATCCACGGGTATCTAGAAAGGTGATAAACATACCCTTGGGTGCGACCTGCTTAGCCTTTCTGCATGCTCCTTGATTTTCAGTCATTCCCGGTTGATGAGGCTAGAGGCTACGATTATCTTTTAAAGGATTTTTCACTTAGAATGCTCATTGTCCTTCAATGACAATGTAATGATAGCATTCATCTATACAATTCCATTCTCGGTCCGAACGGAACTGAAGGCACTACTCCTACTATATCTATTTCGGAATCACCCTCAGGATTAGTAGCGATTAGCCCTTGCACTACACTGCTCCGTCTTCGACTCCATGCACTTGTCTTCGTTTCGAAAACGTACTCGTTGGACCAAGGTGGTTTTCGGATAACAAATCTGATCCCGATCTCTTCGAAATAACGTTCGATATTTCTCGGTAAACTCAACCTCCGGTTCTTTAGGAAATACACAGATGAAGATAAGATCGGAGATCAACTCCAAACTGTTAGTGGATGGATTTTCTTAAAAACGTCATAGAAGAACGAAAGTTTACATGTACAGTATAGCACCTCGAACGGTACCCATACCATATAATTCCAGTACTTCTTCTAGATATTTCCAAAGTTATATTTGGGTCCAGATTTGATAGTCGATCACTTGACTATCAAATAAAACAATCATTCAACCGATATTCCATTTTACATTTAAAAACACCGAGTCTCATTTTTATTTAAATTTTAAATAAATCAAATCTCTTTATCCTTATCTTATCGAATTTAGTTAATTTACAAACCATCTTCTCAAATATATTTGAAAACCCTTTAGAAATAAATGTGGAAAGTACCACTACGGTATCAAACCATGGACCACAGCTCAATGGTTATGTCACTATCCCAGAGAAATCCAAAGCTTAGCCGCAGGCATTCACTGCCTCCGATTTATGCCAGGCAATTATACTATTACCTCTCGAAAACTTTATTTTAAAAATTATCCCAAAATAAAGCTTGTAAATTCCAAAATAAATTTCAAATTAAATCTAGGCGAATTTACTTAAACAAAAATTACTATACAAAGCCATATTAAAATTTAATATGTGATAACCTGGATTTTTTGGACATCTAATAAGTGGATAATTAACTGATTTATTCTGTTGAACAGATAAAATTCTGATATCTGAGAGTACAAATAAATTTGAATCTATAATAAATTTTGAAATATAAATATCTTAAAGAAAATTGGATTTTAATAACTGGATAAATATTGGTAATCTCCTAATATAATTGCTTAAAATTTATATATTGAATCAGTGTTTGTTTGATATATATTTATGAGTGATTTTAAATTTGAATTAGTATTGATTTATATAAATAAATGGACTGTAACTCAAATTTGAATTTGAATTTGAGTCTGAATTAGAAACTTGAATTTAAAATCTAAATGAACACCTTAGTAAAATAATTTGGATTTTAAAATAATATATATAGGTAATTCATTTAATGTATATTGTGTGTAAACATTTTCTTTAAAATTAGAAAATATAATTTAAAAATTGTATAAAAACATAAGTTAATAAGTGTAATCCATGAGACAAGAATTTTAACAGATAAATTTGATATTATTCAAATTTATATATATATTTGTGTTAAATTTGAATTTAAAATTTATATATAAATTTAGAAAAGGCTTTATTAATTTACAACATATTCATTAATTAGGAAAATTAATTTTAAAAAAAGCTTTTAAAATAAATGAAATAATAATAATAATACAAGTGTTTAATTATGAAGCAATTGTTAACATGTGTAAGAAAATTTATATTGTATTGACAAATGGTGTTAAAGTGTACAAGTGTCATTTTAATTTTATTTTTGAGAAAATTAATTTAAAAAGTAAAAATTTAAATCTATATAATATTCCATCCCCTCTTTCTCTCATTCTTTGTTCTTCATTTTCAATCTACAAGCCTAAGAAAATCAGATCTAAGGAGAAATAAATTTGAAAAACTGGAAAATTTCAAAATCAAAACCTGCAACACAATTTCATTCCCAATATACAAACCTGCAGCACAATCAAGTTTCAGTTTTATCAAGTAAAATTCAAACTCAGTAAAACAAGGTGCAGAAATCAAAGTCGGGAAGGGTCAGAGCAAAACAAACAGCAGTCAACTAATTAGTGAACATTCATCTAGATCCAAGATCAATTACTTTCCAGATTTTTGATCAACCTCTCTGTCTTCTTCTTATAAAGGTGGGTAAGCTATTGTTTTAAGAAACTTAATCTGGTTTAAACTTGATGTATGAGATAATTCTTGAAGTTATGGGTGTAAATCTTGTTGTATGTTTGTATTTAGGAAGGTTCAGTGTATGCAGGTTAGTATAAACGTTTATACTTCTCTGTTTAAAGAAATTTACAGGCCTTAACAATAAGAAAATCAAATATTCATTTCCTAATCCTTCCAGGATTTTGATGTTTAAACAAAGGTTGTTTGAATCAACCAGATCTTAACCTTAAAAATATTTCTAAGTGTTATTGGTTTAGAATTTTATGGGAAGTTTGAAAATACAGTAGATTTTCTTTAAGTTGGTAAAACCCAAACATTTTAAATTGTTGATTTGAATTCACCACTTGAATCGCCATTCAAAAACTTGATTTTTAAGATGAAGATCACTAATTTTAGGTTTGTAAATTGGGTGATATTACATGTTGATCGAAATTGGGTATAGTGGCAAAATCCGGCGATCGGAGTACTTTCTATGGTCGGGATTGTGCTCGAAGGTGGAGGAGGACCTGAAGACCTCGGTAAAAATGTGTGACGAATTTATCAATCGTCGTAGAGGCCGGACTTTGACGATATAGGGATTTAAGCTTGTGTTTGTGTATAGGTCAAATTCTAAGTGTTGCGTCGTCCTCGGTTGATCGGGTCAGTTCGCACCCATGGCAATTGAAAGAAGAGGAGTTGGAGAAGCTCTGACTAGAGTATCATTGTCTCTGGTGGCCTATGGATTCGGGGCGAGGCGTTTCATTGAAGATTGTCTTGGTTCCAGTTGGGTTGTGTTGCTTGATTTCGCTTCCACCGTCATCTTCGATTTCTGGGTGAAGGTGGGTATGCATGGGATCATCGCCGATGTGTTGATGACCCTAGCTTCGATCGACAGTGATTGGAATCGTGGTGCACGTGCACGAATTCCTATTATGTCAATGGCTTCGTGAGGTTGAGATGTATTGGGGGTGTGCTCGAGAAATGAGGTAGATGACTCGAGTTTGTATCGAGTTTTCCTATGAGATTACCCGTGGTTTTTTTCAGCTGGTTTCGCATGAGAAACTCGAACAGGTTTCTCAAACATTTCTAACAGTTTGAATATAAGAAGGAAACCCTAGGATTGAACTCGAGTAAATTAAGATTTTGCTCGGGTCTCAGATTTCAAGATGTTAACCTGATAAATTTAGCTGTAAACCATTTTTGGAACTTGGAAAAAAATAATATGATTTTAACAGTTTCAAAGCAAGACGTTTTTAACAAACTTTCAAAGTGTTTAAAGAATTTTAAGTTATTCAGAATTGATTTGCAGAATGTGTCAAATGGAAATTTAATGATAAACATCAAAGGATAATTAATAGAGGTAAGTAATCTAAAGGATAATTACTAAATGAAGGTTATTAAGGAATAAGTTAATTACTGAATGTGACTAATTGGAGTTAATGAATGACGTAATTAATTCAAATGATAATTACTTAGAGTAAGTTATAATCAATAGTTAGTGTTGGGATCATTAACTAGTGGTTAATAAATGATTGGTTAATTTAGGCAATTAATTTAAGAGAATTAATTGGTTTAAATTAATTAAGGATAAACTTGGAATTGATTAAGGATTAGTTACTTAATGAGATTAATCAAGTGAATTACTTAGTTTAAGTAGTTAATATGTAATTTCTAAATGTTATTAATTTAAGAGGGTAATTACTTTATGGAAGTAATTAAGGGAAGTAACTAAGGTTAATTACTTGGAGAATTAATTAAGGATAATCAATTAATTTATGTAAATAGTTAAACTTTATTAATTAATGGATAATAAATGAAAATGATAAATAAAAAGGTAGTTACGTAATGAAGTAACTAGAGGTAAATTAATAAAGTAATTTAAGGCTAATTAATGTGAATGGTGAAACAATTAATCTATGTGATTAATTAAAGATTAATTATTTAACGAAATTAAAGAATAATTAATCAAGGAAGATTAATTAAGATGGATGATTATTGGATGATTCATTTATTGGTTTATAATTAATGAATGAACAGGATTTGAAAGTAATTAAAGTAACTGATTTAATTCAATATGGTTAATTAAATTAACTAGAGAGGGTATGGTTGATTAATCTTGCTTATAAAAGATTAAATGCGTTGGAATTATTGATATTTCTGATATGAAATATCAATGATATGATTTGGTTGAACGGTGATAAGGTGGTTACCTTCCTATGATGAATTGTTATGTAAAATGACATCCTGTATATAAAGTGAATTGTATATCACTTAAATAAATTTGATTAGAATGATATCGAATTCGAAGTGACCAGGGATGGGTATCAGTAATACCCAAAACCACTTCGATTTGCAATCTAAATTCTCATAAGTGTGACGTGTGGAAGGAAACAGGCTGGAATGGAATAAATTGCGAAATATGAATATTAACCTGAAACCGTTGTGTGCTGACTATGAGAACTCGTAAAGGATACGAGTTACCCTAATATTCATATGTTATAGCTTGGAATTTCATATTATATGGATTTACTCACGCTGGTTTCCAGCCTGACATGGGTGTTACTTTGATGTAATGCTCGGGTCAGACCGAGTATTACAGATTTTCAGGTAGGTACGTTCGGGAGCTCAGGAGGCGATCTGGATGGCAAGAACGTATAAATTATTTCCGCTATATAATATTGTTGTGTACCTGTGACATGGTAATTGAGTATACTCAATGTCTGTATATATGTGACTCTGATGTATTGAAATGTAATCGACAGATATAGTATTCTTTTGTAAACTATTATTATTTATTATTATATTTTATCCGCTGCGAATGTGAGATGTTGATGTTGATGTTTCTGTTCTACTTCTACTTCTGTCTCTTTCTTCTTTTTCATGACTATCTGGAATTTTCGGGATCGAAAATTTCGGGTCGTTACATTTGGTATCAGAGCAGAAAGGTTAAGCGAGAACCTTGGCTCTGGTGGGTGTACTAATTAGGAATAGGGTCAATAGTACCCTAGAATGAGTTGAGAATATATATATATATATATATATATATATATGAGAGCGTACTTGTTTTTTTCTTATATAAGGATTTTAAATGATTTTATATAAGAATATATATATATATAAGCAATATTTCCTTCTAATAAATATTAAGGTGATTGATTGTTAAATTATTGGAAATAAATTAAGAAGTAATATAATGCAACCAAATTGAAATCTTGAATTGGTATTAAATCAAGTGGTAACGGAAATATAACCAAATTAAAATTAAATTGATTTAAAATGAAATACTATGAATTAATAGAAGCAAATAAATTGATATAAAAAATCAATTGAGGTGAATATGAGTTCGTTTTGGTTTAAAAATGAATTGAATGTAAGTAATTGAGTTGTAAACCATTTAAATTGAACGAAGTTGTTGCAAATTGGATGTAAACAATTAAAAATTTAAGTGGGAACCCTGTAAGAATTTAAGTGGTAAATATATGTATCCGAGTAGGAATTGAAGAGAATGTACCATTCATATCAGGAACATTAGAATTAAGTTTGGATTCAAATTGTTGAAGAGAATGATAAATAATATTATTCAAAATGGTTCTGAGAAGTAATCTGATTTCGAAATAAGAAGTTGTTTGAAAACTTTATTTGAAATTAAAAACCAAAGATGTTAAAACATAAGGTATAACTTAGTAATCTAATTAAGTCTAATTTATAGGTTAGGAAGCTCCTCTAGAATTCAGTCCTTGAGAGAGATGACTAAGAGTGAAGAATGGAAGGTTAGGCGCAAAGAGCAAAGAGCAGCTGCATGTAGGGATCGAGAAGAAGGAATTCAAGAGTATGAGAAACATGTTAAGGAAAGGGTTGAACCAGGGCCTTATGATAATGTCACTTGTTACAGATGTTTCAATAAGGGTCATTACGCAGCCAAGTGCAGTAAAACAAGGGAGGAATTGAAGGGTACATTTCATCGGTTTCGCTCTGAGATCTTATGCTTTAATTGTCATAAGAAAGGACATTTTCTAAATCATTGCCCTGAAGTGAGGAAGGCGAAGCGTAAACCAGTTGAACCGGTCAATGAGTCGACTATCTGCTATCATTGTAAGAAGACAGGACAAATTGCTAGGAATTGTTCCGAGAGGCAGAAGAGGAGTAAGGCTGTAGAACGTACTGTTGGAGGCGTGAAGGTTATCCAGATTGATGACAGGGTAGAAACATTTTGTGGTAAATGTTATAAGTGGGGACACCATGTTGAAAAGTGTATGTTCGGGCTTTGCCCTTTGGAAGGAAGTCCATAGGAAGAATACGTGAAGGAGTATTAGGGCTCTTTTCTTTCCAAACCTCTAGGTAATAGGAAGGCATCTAGATTTATGACTTATGTAAGACTCTTATTTTGGATAAATGTATGTAATGTATGAACTACTAGTATGTAGCGAATTAATGTATGGAATCATTTTGGACTTAAGACTGAAATGTTTAAGATAAAACTTCAAAGGTTGGGTTATAAAAGTTTTAGTTGGTGATAAATTGAATTTCAAGATTTAGTTGTTTAAAAGAGATTTGAAATATTGTTTGAATTTTTAAATAAGTCTAAAATGGATTTTGGATTCAGGATTAAACGGTTTAAAGAGATAAGTTGATCTGATTTAAAGGATTAAATCAACATTTAAGAATTTAGCTCGAATTTATATAATTCGATTGATAAGTATAAAAATTCAAATGGAAAATTTGAACTAGATTAATTTGAAATAAAATCAAAGATTTAATGAATTCAAATTCGGATAGGAATTAAGACTAATTCATAGAAATTGAAATGAGTTGAAATTGAAGTAAATTCGATTTGAAATTCGTCTAAATTAATTTGAATAATTTAGGAATTGTAATTAAGTGAATATGTTTAAAACTCAACTAGAATTTGATTTGAAAATTTGAAAGAAATTAAGAATTAATTCATCTTGAATTGGGGATAGATCAATTTCGATAGAAATTGAAGTTATTTAGTTGGAATGGAGTCAATTTAAATGGAAGTGGAAACTAAAATTGAATTGATGGAATTGGAGGTTGGAAATTGAAAAGTTTGACTCTGGAATTTTTTCAAAATAAATTATTTTAGTACAAATCTATTTTTCCAAACTATTTATTATATATACAACCTTTCTTTTTAAAGACAAACTATTTTATACTTGTTTTACAATTATTTTTGGAGCTATTTAACCATTTTTCAAATGTTTTCTAAACTAATTACTATTTTTCAACCATGTTACAAATTAATTTCTATTTTACAACTATTTTGTAATTATATAAAATTACTATAACTATTTAACTATTTTCCAACTATTTTACAATTAGTTAACTATTTTATAACTATTTTACAAACTAATAATTATTTTTCAACTACTTATCTATTTCTAAATTTTCAAGCTATTTTCTAAATATAAACTGGTCGGAGTTCAAACTGTTATTGATTAAATACCCAACTGAGATAAGAATTGAAGTGATAATCCAAATGGGAGTTATGGCAAATATGAATAAGTAAATGAGAATTTAAGTGAATGTGAATAGAAAGGAAATTGATTTAGTAAATGATCAATGAAAACAAATACGTAGGGTGTACGTATATTATTCTATTCGCATAGTAATTTGATCCAGATTCGAGCACAGAATTTCGAGATAGTTATATCGATCCGAGTGGGATTTTTCACTCGATTTTCGATGGCGAACCTATATATGGACTGTTGATTGATTCTGGATATTCTCTATCATAGTTATAGCTATGCAAGGAGAATGACGGTTTCTGATCAAGAAACCAGATCTGAGTCCGCACTAGGAAGTCTGGTGGACGATACTTGTTCGGAAGTGAAATTGTATGATCGAGCGAGCGATCAGATTGGTATAGCATACGGATGATATGTGTACATCGTACAGTTTTGAATGAAAACGATATTTAAAAGAGTAATCAAAATTGGAATATTTGATTTTGAATAAACAAGGTTATATATCTTTGTTATATGTAAGATGAAACTCCCCTTGTTGAATCTATTGCCAGAAGGAAAGGATTTTGAAAGTGTTTGAAGTATAAAAAGAATTTTATACAAGTTTGAAATGATCCAAAGTTTTGAAAATTATATATATCTATATATATAAAGAATCTTATGAGGATCTATGAAAAAGGTTTTGGGAACCTTTGGATTTGGAAAGGCTTTTGATTTTTGGGTAAAATCAATAATTGAATTTGGAAAGCCTAGTTTGAGAATTATCGATTTTGGGATAATCGATTTTGGGTAAAGGAGCTTTGTATGAGATCATACTAGGTGTATGATTTGAAAGATACTATATAAGTATAGTATAAAGTGTTTTGATGATGGCTCTGGGCAAAAAGACTCTCCCTTGAAATGAACTTCTCAGGAGTGCCACCGGGTGGTGTTGCCTTGAGCCCCAAAGGAGGGGTTATAAAGTTGATCCTGTGAGGAGTCCGGACAAAACTAGTTCCTGAGGATTGTGAGTAGAGTATACCATAGCGAAAGTCGTGTGTGCCGCTGAGAGCCAATAGTTACATGGACTTTTGCTGCCATGGCAACGTAACCCAGGATGTAACTGCGACCTATGGTAACATAGCGAAAGTCGTGTGTGCTGTTGAGAGCCAACAGTCTGCGTTTGATTTTATATAGGTAGACTGCGACCTATGTAGGATTGGAGAAGTTTCATTTTGACAGCGAAAGTCGTATGTGCCGCCGAGAGCCAACAGTTACATGGACTTTTGCTGCGATGGCAACGTAACCCTGGAATGTAATTGCGATCTGTTGTGGGTTCCATGGTGTAATCGAGGGGAGCGGAGTGCCTACAGTTACATGGACTTTTGCTGCAATGGCAACGTAACCCAGGATGTAACCGCGACCATGGACGGGGGTGATGATTTCCATAGCATTCCCACAAAAGATATTCCTCTATTTTCAAAAAAAATTCTATATTTTCGATAAAATTATTTTCCAAGTATTTTCACTGGATGTTAAAATGAGTTTACCAAGTACTTATAGATTTTCAGTCCTATGCCTGATCAACGTATGACCGAATCTCTGTGAGAACGAGGATGAACTTGTTGAGACATTGGGTTATAAAAGTATTTTTTATAAAAACTAATCTAGTAATATTATAAAGATTTTTAAAGTGTTTTAAAAATGTTAAGAATAAATTTATCTGGTTTCAAAAAAATTTAATAAATTCTGCTTTCGTTCCTTTTCGAGGACGAAAAGATTCAAACGGGGGAGGAATGTGATAACTTGGATTTTTTGGACATCTGATAAGTGGATAATTAACAGATTTATTCTATTGAATAGATAAAATTCTGATATCTGGGAGTATAAATAAATTTGAATCTATAATAAATTTTGAAATATAAATATCTTAAAGAAAATTGGATTTTAATAACTGGATAAATATTGGTAATCTCCTAATATAATTACTTAAAATTTATATATTGAACATGTGTTTGTTTAATATATATTTTTGAGTCATTTTAAATTTGAATTAGTATTGATTTATATAAATAAATGGATTGTAATTCAAATTTGAATTTGAATTTGAGTCTGAATTAGAAACTTGAATTTAAAATCTAAATGAACACCTTAGTAAAATAATTTGGATTTTAAAATAATATATATATAGGTAATTCATTTAATGTATATTGTGTATAAAACATTTTCTTTAAAATTAGAAAATATAATTTAAAAATTGTATAAAAACATAAGTTAATAAGTGTAATCCATGAGACAAGAATTTTAACAGATAATTTTGATATTATTCACAGATATATATATATATATATATATATATATATATTTGTGTTAAATTTATATGCAAAATTTATATATAAATTTAGAAAAGGCTTTATTAATTTACAATCATATTCATTAATTAGGAAAACTAATTTTAAAAAAAGCTTTTAAAATAAATGAAATAATAATAATACAAGTGTTTAATTATGAAGCAATTGTTAACATATGTAAGAAAATTTATATTGTATTGGCAAATGGTGTTAAAGCGTACTAGTGTCATTTTAATTTTATTTTTGAGAAAATTAATAAAAAAATAAAATTTAAATCTATATAATATTCCATCCCCTCTTTCTCTCATTCTTTGTTCTTTATTTTCAATCCGCAAGCCTAAGAAAATCAGATCTAAGGAGAAATAAATTTGAACAAACTGGAAAATTTCAAAATCAAAACCTGCAACACAATTTCATCCCCAATATATAAACCTGCAGCACAATCAAGTTTCAGTTTTATCAAGTAAAATTCAAACTCAGTAAAACAAGGTGTAGAAATCAAAGCCAGGAAGGATCAGAGCAAAACAAACAGCAACCAACTAATTAGTGAACATTCATCTAGATCCAAGATCAATTACTTTCCAGATTTTTGATCAACCTCTCGGTCTTCTTCTTATAAATGTGAGTGAGCTACTATTTTAAGAAACTTAATCTGGTTCAAACTTGATGTATGAGATAATTCTTGAAGTTATGGGTGTAAATCTTGTTGTATGTCTGTATTTAGGAAGGTTCAGTGTATGCAGGTTAGTATAAATGTTTATACTTCTCTGTTTAAAGAAATTTACAGGCTTTAACAATTTAAGAAAATCAAATATTCATCTCCTAATCCTTCTAGGATTTAATGTTTAAACAAAGGTTGTTTGAATCAACCAGATCTTAACCTTAAAAATATTTCTAAGTGTTATTGGTTTAGAATTTTATGGGAAGTTTGAAAATACAATAAATTTTCTTTAAGTAGGTAAAACCCAAACATTTTAAATTGTTGATTTGAATTTACCACTTGAATCGCCATTCAAAATCTTGATTTTTAAGATGAAGATCATGAATTTTAGGTTTATAAATTGGGTGATATTACATGTTGATTGAAATTGGGTATAGTGGCAAATTTCGGCGATCGGAATACTTTCTGTGGTCGGGATTATGCTCGAAGGTGGAGGAGGACCTGAAAACCTCGGTAAAAATGTCTGACGAATTTATCAATCGTCGTTGAGGCCGAACTTTGACGATATAGGGTTTTAAACTTGTGTTTGTGTATGGGTCGAATTCTAAGTGTTGCGTCGTCCTCGGTTGATCAGGTCAGCTCGCACCCATGGCAATTGAAAGAATAGGAGTTGGAGAAGCTCTGACCAGAGTATCATCGTCTCTCGTGGCCTGTGGATTCGGGGCGAGGCGTTTCATTGAAGATTGTCTTGGTTCCAGTTGGGTTGTGTTGCTCGATTTCGCTTCCACCGTCGTCTTCGATTTTTGGGTGAAGGTGGGTATGCGTGGGATCATCGTCGATGTGTTGATGACCCTAGCTTCGATCGACAGTGATTGGAATCGTGGTGCACGTGCATGAATTCCTACTATGTCAATGGCTTCGTGAGGTTGGGATGGATTGGGGTGTGCTCGAGAAATGAGGTAGATGATTCGAGTGTTGTATCGAGTCTTCCTATGAGATTACCCAGGGTTTTTTTTCAACTGGTTTCGCATGAGAAACTCGAATAGGTTTCTCAAACATTTCTAACAGTTTGAATATAAGAAGAAGGAAACCCTGGGCTTGAACTCGAGTAAATTAAGATTTCGCTCGGGTCTCAGATTTCAAGATCTTAACCTGATAAATTTAGTTGTAAACCATTTTTGGAACTTGGAAAAAATATATGATTTTAACAGTTTCAAAGCAAGATGTTTTTAACAAACTTTCAAAGTGTTTAAATAATTTTAAGTTATTCGAAATTGATTTGCAGAATGTGTCAAATGGAAATTTAATGATAAACATCAAAGGATAATTACTAGAGGTAAGTAATCTAAAGGACAATTACTAAATGAAGGTAAGTAAGAAATAAGTTAATTACTGAATGTGACTAATTGGAATTAATGAATGACGTAATTAATTCATATGATAATCACTTAGAATAAGTTATAATGAATAGTTAATGTTGGGATCATTAACTAGTGGTTAAGAAATGATTAGTTAATTTCAGTAATTAATTTAAGAGAATTAATTGGTTTAAATTAATTAAGGATAAACTTGGAATTGATTAAGGATTAGTTACTTAATGAGATTAATCAAGTGAATTACTTAGTGTAAGTAGTTAATGTGTAATTTCTAAATGTAATTAATTTAAGAGGGTAATTACTTTATGAAAGTAATTAAGGGAGGTAATTAAGGTTAATTACTTGGAGAATTAATTAAGGATAATCAATTAATTTATGTAAATAATTAAACTTTATTAATTAATGGATTATAAATGAAAATGATAAATAAAAAGGTAGTTACTTAATGAAGTAACTAGAGGTAAATTAATAAAGTAATTTAAGGTTAATTAATGTGAATGGTGAAACAATTAATCTATGTGATTAATTAAAGATTAATTATTTAATGAAATTAAAGATTAATTAATCAAGGAAGATTAATTAAGATGGATGATTATTGGATGATTCATTTATTGGTTTATAATTAATGAATGAGCAGGATTTGAAAGTAATTAAAGTAATTGATTTAATTCAATGTGGTTAATTAAATTAACTAGAGAGGGTATGGTTGATTAATCTTGCTCATACAATATTGAATGCGTTGGAATTATTAATATTTCTGATATGAAATATCAAAGATATGATTTGGTTGAACGGTGATAAGGTGGTTACCTTCCTATGATGAATTGTTATGTAAAATGACATCCTGTATATAAAGTGAATTGTATATCACTTAAATAAATTTGATTAAAATGATATCGAATTCGAAGTGACCTGTAACAACCCAGGGTTTTGCTGTTAATTTGTCATTTAACGATTAATATGTTGGATTATTGCAGTTGGAAAATTTTAATCAAACTGCAATTCTTTTGAGAATTCGTTAAAGGAATTTTGGGCTTTAGCATTAAATAGTGGCCCATGTTTATTGTGGCCGTGAAAATTAACAAAAGCATAAAACCCGATCCACCTTTTATCCATTTTTCATTCGTTCAGTAACCCTAAAACGAAAACAATCGAACAAAAATGGCGGCATCTCGTTAGTTTGCCGCTTCAACAATTAGGGCTTTCGACTGCTTCGGTTTTTGATCGAGCTCGAGGGGACTTCGTCTGCTCCATTCATGGAAGAGGTGAGTAATTTATACTCGCATCTAATGCGAATTCATAGTTAGGTGATTTTGTGTTTCGGCCTTGAATTTTTGGTACCTGTCTTCGGCCATTCGATTTGTTTTGGTATCGATGTTTTCTTTATCTCGGCCATTTGACTTTGTTGATGTTGATGATTTCTGGGTTGTTCGAAATTACGTCTTTTGCTGCTTGACTTTTGGGGTTGATTTGTTCGATCTTCTGGCTTTGACCTGGTCGACATTGTCGAACCCTGTTCTGCCTTCTAACCTGTACATGTTGATGCTCGATTATTGTTAGTGTTATTGATGCGTTGGTCTTACCATGTTGTATCATTGAGTAAATTTGCACTGTGTCTTGTTTAAGCCACTGATGTTGTTTCTCTTCACTGTTGAAATACTTATATGCTTGTAGTCTTTGTGTAATTGTCTGCAGTATGTGCATTGCTTGTGATCTTGCCTCTGTTATACTTTGTATATACTGGCTGTTGTTGGTTTTAGTATTATACCACCTACTGTTTACTTGCATGCCTGCCACTGATCATGTGTTGAAGTCATTTAGGTACTCGACTTTGACCATTTATTACATTGAACTTGGTGGCCTTTGTTGCACTGCTTCATGCCATACTTGTTGATGTCTTTGTAGTTGTTACCAGTCAGCACTTCACTGCCTTTATGTCATTCATGTTGCTTTTTCTCTGTAATACACTTGAACTTGTTTATGCAATTGGTCATTGTATCACCTATGACATATTTTGCATTTGAGTTATACTCATTTCATCACTCCTGTTACATTCTGGTATATGCTTTGAGTCACTGTTGCAATGCCTCCTACCTTTTGACACACATACTTCATCTCAGTGTTGTAGTTGTTGCCATTGAATTGGTGCAATAGTTTGCACTATGCATTGAGGTGGACTTCGTCCACTTGCAATCTGCCTGCTCCATATTGCATTTGCATTTGGTCGCCATTGAATTCATGTGCTTGGTCGTACATGTCCGTTTCACTGCCTTTTGTACATGTACTGAACTGTGTTGTACTTGTACTCCTTGTTTTTGTTTTGGGTCGAGATGCTTATGCACTTTGTTTCAGTTATTTTGCTGGTGCACTTGTTTCCTGCATCACTTGTTTACTACATTTGCTAGTCTGGTCATTGTACACTTGTTTATGTGCACTTGTATATGCACAGTACTTGTTCATGTGCATTTATACGTCTTGATTTTGTTTTGTTGTACATGACTTGCTACTTTACTCATCATCTTGAGTTGAGCCTAAAATTCATTGGGCTTGACCTCGCATTTGTCTCTGCAATTTAATCGACACTCGCCCTTATGACATTCACAGCGATGCTTGTGAATGTTCATTGGGTACATTGTCACTGTAGTGGCAAGGCAGTGCACGCAAGCGTGAACTGCAGCCACACGACATGGCTTTTATGTTATTCTATCTTGTTTTGATTTATTGATCTTTTTGCATATCCCATATGCTGTAGTGGCGAGGCAGTGCACGCGTGCGTGTACTGCAGCCCTACCCGAATTAATATTTTAATTGATATTTCAATGGATTGAACTGTTTTGTTTATTCAATTCAATATTCTGAATTGTATTCTGGTTTGGTTTAATTTGCTGATTTGTTGTTTAACACTGTTACGTGTTATAATTATCGTTATCCGATTTCTTTATTTAAGGATCGGATAGACGAGATTCATTGTGACTGTCGTCTATTCATTATTTAATTATTATTGCTTCTGTGCACTCATGACTGAGTTTGAATTAGACTGACCCGTGTATTATTTTCTTTTGAATGTAATACTCGGGTCAGACCGAGTATTTACAGGTTGTTGATATCTTACTTTAGGTTGCTGCTTGAGCTATGAAGTCACTTCATATCTTTTGGAGTAGTCGTCGTCATTTATAGTAGTCGGTTTATTTGTATAGGAAGACATGTATTCATGTATATTATATACGATAATGTACTATACGTAACTTCCAGAGTCGATAGTTGTAGTTGTATCATATGTACTGTGTCACATGTATTGTAACTGACATCGGTTATTATATATATGAGACTTTTGTTTTATCTGTGTTCCGCATTTATATTATCTGTGTTATTATTATATCTATTGTCCTAAACTATTATGAACCATCATAGTTCGTATTATACTGGAATTGGGTATGTCAACGGGACTAAATAAATATGAGATGAAAAATGAAAAATATATACCACTCCTATCGAGGTAACCAATGCTAGTGTAAGGCCTAACTACGGATGGCCGCTCCTATCCAGCCTTATTCTTCATAATAACAGACAGTATTTCCTTTAATACTCTTTGTTATTGTGAGCATAGAGGTGGGGCGTCACATGACCAGGGATGGGTATCAGTAATACCCGAAACCACTTCGATTTGCAATCTAAATTCTCATAAGTGTGACGTGTGGAAGCAAACATGATGGAATGGAATAAATTGCGAAATATGAATATTTACCTGAAATCGTTGTGTGATAAATGCTGACTATGAGAACTCGTAAAGGATATGAGTTACCCTAATATTCATATGTTATAGCTTGGAATTTCATATTATATGGGTTTACTCACGCTGGTTTCCAGCCTGACCCGGGTGTTACTTTGATGTAATGCTCGGGTCAGACCGAGTATTACAGAATTTCAGGTAGGTACGTTCGGGAGCTCAGGAGGCGAGCTGGATGGCAAGAGCGTATAAAGTATTTCCACTGTATAATATTCTTGTGTACCTATGACATGATAATTGAGTATATTCAATGTCTGTATATATGTGAATCTGATGTATTGAAATGTAATCGACAAATACAGTATTCTTTTGTAAACTGTTATTATTTATTATTATATTTTATCCGCTGCGAATGTGAGATGTTGATGTTTCTGTTCTTCTTCTTCTTCTATCTCTTTCTTCTTTTTCATGACTATCTGGAATTTTCGAGATTGAAAATTCCGGGTCGTTACATAATAATTATCTTTAAAACAAAAATGCCGATTAGTTCTTAAATAACATTAAATCCTTATCACTCATTTTAAGGTTACTAAACAATAATTAAATATTTTTAAACAATTTAAAATAATTAAATTACTAGTTTCTAGAATACTTTTAACACTTTTAAAATTATCGAGTAAATAATTAAAATCCTCTTTATAGACAAATCTGAATTCTCGATTCTAATTTCACTTCGTAGATTTGGAAATCTTACCCGAACTCCATCATAACCATGCTTATTTCCAAATTCATTTCTATCCTTCCAATCTATTAAAAATCTCGATTTTAAAACCTCAACAAGTACCACTTAACATTTATTATAAAAATTCTTTTATAAACTTTATTCCAAAATCTCCGTTCATAATAGCTCTAAATAGTTACACTGCAATTTTCAAAACAATTCACTTTAACCAATAGATTTACCCCAAAAAACTCTATATAAACATTTCACTTGAAAATCCTAATTTACGATTCTTAACCAATTTAAACTATATTTTATTGGTATTTTTAAATACCAAAAATCCAGGTTAACAGCCATAACATCCAATCAATTCAAATCACACAATAACCTGCCATAGATTATTCAAACAAAACATATATCACGATATATGATATTAAATCCAACATTTTTGAGGAATCTAGTTGGATCCCTCCAACCTGTTTCCATGCATTCATGGATATTAGCACAACATAAAAAAAAATACAAATTCCACTTCGAGGTGGAATATTGCAGTATATAGGGTCATCCACTATTATGTGGGGCGTATAGGGTTTCATCGCTATATATATACATATATGTGGGAATATCAATCACTCCAATATATATACACACACCACTATATAATATCACATCCAACTGATAAGAATGCATCAATTTAACCAATCAATCATTTATTAATTTTAACTTAAAATTAATCACTAGCAGTCCAAAATTAAGTGAGATTAACTCATTTTGAGTTTTACGTTGGCAAACACTCATATTTTAAATTAAATCAAACACGTTCGATTTAAACTAAAAATTTCACTCACTTCAATCGACTCCAAATCTGTTCAACGCGTAGTGCTCATCGCTGCGATTCTGACGCTACTTGTTTCGTCCGATTCCAGCCTCGTACGACAAAGATATGAGGTTTTAAAGATTATATGATTTAAAATACAAATATATTTACATTTTTTTAAATAACCTAGATCTGGACCATTAATGTGGAGGTGAAAATCAAGGCCATCAAATTGCTTCTTCTTCCCATGCAATCGCAGGCCGAATCGAACCCATACGCCGCCATCTTCCTCAGATTTTCGCCATCTCCTCATCTCGACGACGATCAGACCATGCCAAACGAAAGCTCATCTCGTCACCTTCCTTCGGCCAGAAGCCAGCCAAGCTCTATTGCCTCTCTGCTCATAAAAATATGATTGAATGAGCGATGAAAGGGGCTTAAATTTGCCACAATCGACGACAATAGCTTAGATCCACTGTTGGATTTGAAGCTCTCGACGAGCTCGACATTTTCCAAGTTTGAAGTTTTTGAAATATGGATCTAGAGAACAACATGGAAGATCAAAGGATGTTTTCAGCCATTAAAAATATAGAACAGTGATTCGTATAACAAAACTAGGGTTTAGTTACTATGCATGTATATATATATACGCATATCTATACTATTTTAATATTATTCCAACTTTTATGTGCTTTTTTTTCAAAGGAAATCCAAAGGAAACGTGCCGCCTGACATTTATAATGTTTTACCCCTATTCCAAATGCAATGGAATAAGTTTCGGGGCCTAATTCAATCATATGTGAAATATTTCCTTTTGAATCAAATTAAATTATTAAATTTTCGATATTTATTTCAACGCGTTTATTTTCCGTACAACCAAACGGTAACTCCAAATGATATGAAATTTGAAATCCGATAATAATAAACTATTATAGATCCAATGGAACTGGTCGTGTCAAATTCCAAGATTGTGTCCCGAAAGGCTATTTTAACTCGTCGGTTAAATCGAGTGGTTTCCAAAATCGACGGAATTACTTGAAATTCCAATTTTAGAACTATACTAACTCAATTATAATTCAAATAGAATTTATATTCATATTAGAAATCATTCTGATTTATTTGAAATCATGATTCATTTATATACATTATCCCTATTTATTAATTTTTAATATTAAATTAATATATATCGATTTTTAATCCATTCAAAAGTCCATATTATAATTATAATCCCAATAGAATTTAGATTAACTTAAAAATCATTTTTTTCACATTTAACTCTAGATCCGCATAATTTACCCATTTCAAAAAATAAATTTATATTTATCCAATTAATCGCTATTTTTGAAAATGTAAACCATTTCACCGATCTTTTCAAATTCAAAATCAATTTATAATTCAAATCTAACATTTGTAATTAATTAAATGTTCAAAACTAAATGGCCAAAGTTCCAAGTCGTTACAGCTTGGCCCAACACCAGGAGAAACCAGGGTTAATAGTCAAATGCTAACCAAATTGCAAATGCAATGTAGGCGTCGTAACCCCACCAATGGATATGAGACCATATATCGATTCTTCGTTAGTCTAATGCAAGCTAAAGCTGTTGTAGGGGTAGCTAGAGGAAATGTTGCTAATGCGGGCGGAGTCAACACCGTAGCGCCAGTTCGGAATGATTATTCTAAGCCGAGTCAAGATTATACAAGTCTAGGTAGAAAGCCTTTTCAAGGGATCAAGGATACAATAGAAGTAGAAAACCGCTATTATACCGTGAAAGAATTTTTGCTAATTTGGGTCTGAATGATGAGCAGAAAAGGAGACTGACTTCGAGACAGTTTCAAGGAACTGCTTTGTTCTAGTGGAACGGGATGGTCGTAGGTGTACCAGAAGAGGAATTGACTTGGGTAGAATTTTAAAGATGATTTGAAGAAATACTTTTGTCCGAAGTGGCTAAATCAGCTTTGCTCAAGAAATTTATGTAGTTGGAGCAGGGGGAAATGTCAATGGAGTACTCTGCTAAATTTGTTGAGGTGTTCAATTACGGATATGATACTATAGACACCGTTATCAAGAGAAATGTGAAGGTTATTTAGAGGTTGAGGCCGGAGACTGCCAGGGTAACTATGCCACATCTTAGAGATCTATCGAATGTAGTGGTAGAGATGGCTATTAGGAATGAGAAAATGTTTTTGACCTTTGGGAAAGAGAAGTCGATAGAGAAACAAAATTCTTCGAATAAGAAGACAAAATTGTTTAAAAAGAAGGGAGCTTAGAAATGTGGGGTTTCCAAAATGGGGAAAGCTGATATAGTTTGTTACAAGTCCAACAAGAAGGGGCAATATGCTAACAAATGTCGATCTAGTGATGGTAAGATAGTTGTAAGGAAGCCGAAGGTGAAGTGCTTTAACTGCGACCAGGTGGAGCATTATAAGAAAAAATATCCAGAAGCGACCAAGGCTAATAAAGTAAAGGTGTTGATTTGGAGCAATCTACAACAAGACCAATAGCAGTTGAGAAGGGAAAGTTTACGATGGAAGGTATGCTTTTGATTCATAGCATAGCAGTTACGGTACTGTTTGATACTAGTGCATTGCATTCATTTATATCTCAGTGTTCGGTAGATATGCTATGTTTAGAACTGTCATACCTTGTTACTTCCTTAAGGATAGATAATCCAATAGGAGCGTATGCAACTCTGCGGATGAGATGTGACCATCTAGAGTTTGAGTTACTAGGTTCTACTTAGCATGTAGTTTGTATGTATTTGATTTCGTGGGTTTTGGGATTAATTTGGGTATGAATTGGCTGGGAAGATATGGTGCTAGGATATTTTTCCAGGATAGGAAAATATCATTGAGACATCCTGATAGTAGTGATTGAATGGTATATTCCGTTGACAACTTGAGTTCAGGAACTTATGTTTTATTGGGTACCACAGAAGTGGAAGATGAATTAAATTAGTTTTTAATTGTAAGAGAATTTACAGATGTCTTTGAGCTAGTTACAGGACTACCACCGAAACAAGCTATCGAGCTTCGAATAGATCTTGTACCAGGAGCTGAACCCGTAAGTAAACCACCTAGAAGGATGACACTTATAGAGATGAAGGATTTAATGGTGCAGCTAGTGGACTTAGGAGGAAAGATTTTTATTAGACCAAGAAGTCTACCTTAGAGAGCGGCAATGTGTTCATGAAGAAATCGAATGGGTCGTTAAGATTGTGCATCGATTATCGTAAGTTAAATGAAAAGACGATAAAGAATCGATATCCTTTGCCAAGAAATGGTGATTTATTTGACCAACTGAGTGAATCTAAATTATTTTGCCCATTGGAATTGGCGATAGGGTACATCAATTGAGAGTGGAAGAGGACAGTATTCCATTAACGTCGTTTCAAATGACGTATTGTTCGTATGAGTGGTTATTAATGCCATTCGAAAAAACTAATGCACCTTCTTTCTTTGTGGAATTTACGATCCAGATGTTCCAAGAGACCCTTGGATAAGTTCGTGTTGGTGTTCACTGATGGCATTTTTGATATATTCTAAGGATGAAAGAAATCATGAGATTCATCTTAGAATAGTCTTAAGATGTTAACGCGACATCACCTGAAAGCGAAGTTTTCGAAGTTTCATTTCTAGAAGAAAGAAGTGAAGCTTGTTAACCATGTAGTTTCGGAGATAGGGTTATCAGTTTATTTAAGAAGTATACTTAAATAAGTTTGATTTGAAATTATTAAATTTGAGATTTTAAAGATATGATTTATAACTTGTTTTGGCTTAAGGGATTAAACGAATATTTCAAGACTGAATAAATTGAAGGAAATGTTTAGTTTATTTGTACTTTAAGATTTTATTTAAATGATATTGGATTTATTAAGTAATATTTCAAAACTAGATAATAATGAAGTTAAATTAAGATATATATGAAATTATCAATTTAATTTTGAAAATGTGGATATTTAAAGCTTTGAAATTGAAATGGCTTATTTTGTGGTTCAAATCAGTATTTGAAATCGATATAATTTGAAATGGTTTATTGAGAAACTGAGTTGGTATTTATGAATTGAGATTGAATTAAATTTGAAATTTGGAATTCGAGTTGATTTGAATCTATTTGTGAAATTTAAGGGAAACTAGTTTGTTATATAAAGTATTTTAGATTATATTTAAAACTATTTTATATTTTACTTTATAATTATTTTAATATAAACTATTTTAATATAAATCATTTTCAATAAAACTATTTTAATATAAACTATTTTAATATACTATTATTTTAATATAAACTAAATTAACTTATAACTATTATAATATAAATTATTTTATCATATATACTATTATTAATATCTAAATTGTTCAAGTGGGAAGTTTTGATTTCAAAGTTATGAATTTCAAAGTATTATGTCATCAAGTGTTATAATTTCCAAAGTGTTATAATTTCTAAGCTTTAAAATTTCAAAAGTGTTATAACTTTGAACTGCTATGATTTTTGAAATGAATATTATTTTAAGTGAGAAATGATATCGTATTGATATGGTTTTGAAATAAATATGATATTTTGGTTTTGAAGTATGATATTTTGAAATGACCATGGTGTTATAATAACGTTTGGTTGTTAATAGCGTATATTACTGCATAGTAGATATTTCCATGGATCCTTAGAGGATGGTTATCCCAAACATCCTTTGAGTTACTTGTATTTTAGTTGATATTTCACTCAAAGTTGGATTTATTGATATAAGAATGTTGATCCTGACTCGAGTATTTTGTATTTTGCTTTATGCTCGAGTCAGACTGAGTTATACAGTATTTGAGACTCGCCTTTGGAGTTGGAGCCTTGTTTGGAGATCCAACCATCGATTCAGCTTTCAGATATTTAGTTGATTCCAGTGATGTATTCAGATGTGTTATTTGACTATTGTATCGAGACTCCTGTGTATTCGAGACTTCTGTTGTATTTTTTAACTCTATTATATATAAATGGTAGCTTCATAAATTACTATTCTCTTGTTCCGCTGCTTATTGTTATATTACTCTGCGTTTGTGATTCTGTGATTTATTTACCATATGCAAAGTTTTGCAAAATAAAAATAAACAATCTGATATTTTGAGCAATTCAAGTCCGACATGTGCGGATGTGAATGATTGAAAATACCAGGATGTTACAGTTGGTATCAGAGCTCTGGTTTTAGATAAAACTTAGCATATAGAGTAAATTTAATTATAGAATTACTTTCATTCGAGCTTGAATCTCTTCCTCTTTGATTCAGATCTCCTTTGAATTCCAGGACTCCCCTTTTGTTATGGAATCCATCTTTGTCTTCCTATTCGTGTTCTTTTGATTTTGGAGTATCCCATAAATCCACTTCTGTTGATCTCTTTAGTGAATCTGCGATCCCGTCAATCTTAGAATGATCTGTAAAGGGGTGAAACTCCTTTACAATGGGCATTGATTCAATGATGATTTCGGTATCCTCGGTTTAGATGCTGTTATCTTTAGCTATGCCCGAATTCTATCTCTTGCGATCGAATTCCGAATTGCCTCAGAATTCTGAGGTGATCTTGTTCTTGAAGTCACTGTTGGCCCGGTTAAGGTTACTCGCGATTAATATAAGGCTATCCATCTTCATCTTTTGTAATTTAATTATCATATCTTCCTACTGATTCTGTTTTCTTGATTAAAATTCTCTTCAATTAGGACTCCTCTAATTTTGAATCTCATATGGCTTTTCATACAATGAAATTGATTTTGTAAAATTTTTGATTCTTGTATAACATGGACTTTATATAAGTACACGTGATTTTAAAACTGTTGACTTTGGAGGGTATTCGATCCGAAGAGATAAATCTTATGTATAATGGAATTTATATAAGAATGATTTGATATATTCGAAATTATTAATTTTGGAAAGGGTACTATATATGGTATGTTATATTTTGAAGTAAATGGGAAGTACCCTCCGCAAAGAAGTATAGTATGATATGCTTCGACCCAGATGGACTTAGGGAATCCACGAATGGATTCGACCGATAAACCCTAATGGATATGGGTGGATTTAGAAATGGATTTGAACTGATATGCTTGTCCGGACTTAAACTTATGAGTTCCTCGATTTTTTCAGGGTAGATGGTTCTTTAGTTTACCCAATGGAGGTGCTTTCGATCGTGGGATCTGTTGTTTATGGATCTTCCGGGAAGGAAGTGCATCCATTGCGTAAATCATTGAATCAGCAGCATACCACTGTAGCAGGGGTCGATGGTCCCTTATTTACGAAATGACTATGATATTTTTCTGGAATCCAGAAGGTAGAAGGATCTTTTGGAAAGTTTGGTGTCTATTGCTAAATACTAGATCAGTAGCAGGCCACTACTATCGTATTATCATTGTTCGACATTTTATTTTGAGCGGTACTTCTCATACCTGTTTTTAAGTATTTTTCACTAGGTGTTGAAACAAGTCTACTAAGTACTTGGAGAATTCTAGCCTTGCGCCTGATCAATGCATGGCCAGAGACTGTAAGAAAGAGGATAAACTTGTTAAGACATCGAGTCAAAAAAATATTTGATAAAGTGTTACATAAAGTATATTTTGATCCTGCTTTTCTAAATACTTTAAAATGTTTAAAATATTGTCTATTTATGTACGACATGGTTTATTAGTGTTGTAAATATTGTGAGAAATTATTAATTCAAAAAATATATTTAAAGTAAATGATTATTGATTTATTAATAATGTTTGAAAAGTATCTTGTGATAAAACTAATAAATTTATAAATAATGGATTTAATAAATAAGTTAAATCAAATAATTGTTGTTCTGAAAGAAATTTTGTAATAAACGTTAATTGAGATAAATTGAAGAATAAGATAATGAACAAATGAAATAAATTTTGTATGATAATATTTTATATATAAGTAAATTTTCCGAAATTTAATAATCAACTAAATTGGTTGTTGGAAATGATAATATTTGATTTTCATTTATATTTTTTTAAACCATTGATTATTCCAACAAATAAATAAATGAAAATTTTAAACATGGTTTATAAATTGATTTTGAAATTTAAATGAATTTAAATTTAGAATCTGAGAATTTAATTTTCAGTGACTTCAAACTTTGGTTTTAAAGTTTTAAAATGTATATTATTTAAAGTATTTTCAAATAGAAATCGTTTTCAAAGAATTTTAAAAGTTTTAAATCAGTACTCTCCTACTTTGTCATTGGAAAATAATTTCGGTGATGATGGCCGCATCATCGACATTCATTTTCGAGTATCAAAATGGAGAGACCATTCTGTAGCTTTGCTACACTTTTATTTTGAATAAATTAATTTAAATTTCTTAAGTATAACTTGATTTACAATATATATAGGTATATGTTTATGGATTTGATTTGAAAATATAATATGTTTATCTCTAAATTGTTTGAAGTTAATCGGAAATTTATTCTCAAATTTTATTAAAGGATGATTTCAATTATAAATTGAAGCCAAATTTTTTGAATATATATTTAAACTTGAAATGATTGAATGGAAGCTAATTTAAAACTAAATGAAATCTATATGATTTGAATTGACAGTTTGAACTAACAAATTTGAATTGAATGACTATTTATTGATTTAATAAAAATGGATTCAACCAAATTGTTGAATATAAATTAATTTAAATTGAAATCCATATGGTTTTAAATTAATTGTTTTATTTTGTTTTTCAATCTACTTTCTTCTGGTTATTTATATTCTTCTACCTCGTTCCTTTTCGGGGATGAAAAGTTTTGAGTGGGGGAGAGTGTAACGACCCGTAAAATTTTATTTGTTTTAATAATATACTTAACTGAATTTTATGAAATTTAAATAATAAAATTTTGATATAGAAATTTTATATTGGAAATATGTCTACTTTAACATAGCAAATGGTAAATTTTCATCTGATAATATGGAAGTTTATTTTCTTGTGTAATTTTATTTCAATTTAAATCGGTTAATATTTGATGATAATAAAATGTTTTTCAAACCTGGATATTTTTATACAATATATTTGTGAATCATCTTCTGAGAGAGAGGTCATATTTCGTTTCTCCAAATTTTGACTGCTATTGCTCCTTTTGGCAAATTAGCAGCATTTCGGTACCGATTATCGACTTATGATAGGATGATTATACATTGATATCTGTATATCATTTTGATCGTCTCGTCGTGTGGATCTTTGCGGTATATTCTATTCTGTGTTTTGAAGTTCGGTATGAAGTGATATCCGTGTAATGATAACCGTATCGTTAATAGTTTGTGTTTTTTGGTTTCTTACACCATTTCATATTCCACCGTTTAAACCAATAGCCATTCACATTTTGTATTCCCATATATTAATATCAAGCTATTGCAATTCCACCTTTTCTATTTACATTGGACATTTCGTATTTTTCTTTTTCTTGATTAGATCACCTTTCATTTTGTTTTCTTTGTAAGGGAACTGCTCATATTTCCTTTGTCACTTGACATTCTATATTTTACCATAGCCAAAGTTTCCATCAACTCTCCACTGCACCATTCACCCCTTCTTCTTCTAGCCTGGCACCATGATTCGACCACTCCTTCTCACCCAACCCATCCACCATCAGAGCCTCACAGCCCCACCAGATCCTCACCACGCCACCAACCTTAGCAACACCGCAACCTCTTGATCCCTCAGGCCTACGACCACATCTGTTGCCTCCCTCCTCCAAGCATGATACTCCACTCAGCAGATGAGCTATGCCTCGGCTCGTCCTCTTCCTGGTCGAAGCCTAGAAGCCAGCCCGTAGAAGCCTTACATTCCCTCTACTCCACCTCAACAAATCGTGACCAGCTCTTCATCCCTCTGCAACTGTCTTCTTCTTATTTTCTTTGCAAAAGGTATTATATATATATAGTTTATAAAATATGTTTATTTAATAAGATTTTGTTGTAGTTATAACATGTTAGTGTTTTCTTTATATTATATGAGGGTATATATTTTTAGATTTAAAGTGTTTTACATATTTTTTATTTTATAAAAGAATTTATATATATAGAGCCACTTTATATAGATTCTTATACATAATATACACGTAACTGTATATAGTTGTTTGTTATATACCTATAGTTGTTAAATAATATATATATATATATTTCGGTTTATATACATACATATATATATATATATTTTTTGGTTTATAAAAATTATGTACGTTTATATATATGTATGTATATGTATATATATATATATATATTATAAATGATGTTCATATTGGGCATTAAATTTTAAGTGGAATATTTAGAAAGTATAATTGTTATATATATATGTATACAGGTAATTGTTGTATATATATCGTTTACATAAAGAGGAAAGTCTGTTTTCATATCCTGTCACATATTTATTTGCAATTACTTTATGTAAATTTTAAAATATGTAAGGAGATTTTTGATAAATTGATTTTATTTTATATTTTATTTACTAATTTATATTTTGTGTCTATATTACAGGGTTTATGACAGTTACAGGTATATAAGTTACATAGAATCTGCTTGTTTATATGTATATACATAAGTTATATTTGTTCTTATTTTGTTTACAGTATATATATTAAAGTATATTCATGTTAGTTATAAATGTATAGTCTTCATGTGTACTGATATCCATTTGCTGATATATTAGTGATATATATAATTTTCATTTCAAAGTGTATATATATAAGTATTTATTTCAAATTTTATTATGAATATATATGTTGATCTTCATATATGTGTGTTGAAGGGTAAATGTGAGTTCTAATTATTTATGTATTAAGTATTGATTCAGAGAAAGGATATATATATATATATATATATATATATATATATTGATGTTGACTTTTCCAAATCTACCGTAAGGATTTATTTTGTTAATATGTGTGTAAGTATATAGGAATTTGGTTATATATACATATATTTATATTAATGTTAAATTATTGATTTAAAAATAAATATGTATATTTTAATTTAATATGGGTTAGAATTTATAATGTGACCTTTATTTACATATAAATAGTTATATATATAGTTATATACAGTTATATATATACAAGTTCACATTTATCAAATTTTCTTCATCGATCCAGTTCTGATTTGATTTCGTCAATTCCTATTTATCAGCTTTGCTCGTCAAATTTGCATTCAATCTAGCTTTGATTTAGATTCGAACTCATCTCATTCTCCTCCATCTCTAGCTTCGAAAGGTGAGCAATCACTCACGATTAACGTTCTTATATTTACTAAATTTGATTTCAACTGAAATAACAATTGAAATATGCTGATGTTAGTTATTTACATTGCTATATATATGCTATTATCTGTATCTGTTCACCTGTGACATCTGACACCATTATCATTATTTATGTTGATGTTATATGCCTCTATTATTATTATCACATACATTATCACTCTGCAAGTTCTCTGTTAGTATAGAATTCCCTATGGGTTGAAATAATACATACCAGAACGATCTTATAGAATATGAGAAAATCATTATGGGTTGAAATGATAAACCCAAGCGATTTTCATTGAATTGAATTTGGGATTACGGGTTGAAATTATATATACCCATATTTATATTTAAATTACGGATTAAAATGATAGATATCCGTATCACTTGACCATAAGATAGAAAATTATATATAGACGCCGTTGGTCTATATATAAATATTTTAAAAATGATTTCTATGGTTGGGAAAGAAATATATGGTTTTAGCAAATATTGATTTTAAGATATCATTATAAATGTACTTTTATAAAGTTTTAAATTTTTTATTTTTAAATTATATGTTTTGAAAATTCTATAATTATAAGTAAACTTTAAAATTATAAATTTTAAGAATTTACTTGTAATTTTACTATTTTCAAAATATACAAGTAGATTTAATATATAAATAAATTTAAAATATATTTAAGTATTTATTTGAAGTTTTATTTCAAATATAGAGTTATACTAATTTTAATAAAATTAAGGTTGGAATTAAAAATAGAAATTGGTTTGAAATTGTATTTATTTAAGAAGTATACTTAAATAAGTTTGACTTGAAATTATTAAATTTGAGATTTTAAAGATATGATTTATGACTTGATTTGGCTTAAGGGATTAAGTGAATAATTCAAGATTAAATAAATTGATGGAAATGTTTAGTTTATTTGTAATTTGAGACGATTTTATTTAAATGACATTGGATTTATTAAGTGAATATTTCAAAACTAAATAATAATGAAGTTAAATTATGATATATATGAAATTATCAAATTTAGTTTGAAAACGTGGATATTTAAAGCTTTGAACATATTGAAATTGAAATGGCTTATTTTGTGGTTTAAATCGATATAATTTGAAATGATTTATTGAGAAACTGAGTCGGGATTTATGAACTGAGATTGAATTAAATTTGATTATGGCTTCGATTGATTTGAATCGATTTGTGAAATTTTTGAGAAACTATTTTATTATATTAAGTATTTTAGATTATATTTAAAACTATTTTATATTTTACTTTATAAATTATTTTAATATAAACTATTTTAATATAAATCATTTTTAATAAAAACTATTTTAATATAAACTATTTTAATATACTAATTATTTATTATAAACTATTTTAATTCATAACTATTATAATATAAACTATTTTATTTTATAAACTATTTTATCATATATACTATTATTAATATATAATCTGTTCAAGTAGGAAGTAATGATTTCAATGTTAAGAATTTCAAAGTATTATGTCATCAAGTGTTATAATTTCCAAAGTGTTATAATTTCTAAGCTTTAAAATTTCAAAAGTGTTATAACTTTGAAGTGCTGTGATTTTTGAAATGAATATTATTTTAAGTGAGAAATGATATCGTATTGATATGGTTTTGAAATAGATATAATATTTTGGTTTTGAAGTATGATATTTTGAAATGACCACGGTGTTATAATAACGTTTGGTTGTTAATAGCGTATACTACTGCATAGTAGATAGTTCCACGGATCCTTAGAGGATGGTTATCCCAAACATCCTTTGAGTTACTTGTATTTCAGTTATTTCATTTGAAGTTAGATTTATTGATATAAGAATGTTAATCCTGACTCGAGTGTTTTGTGTTTTGCTTTACGCTCAGGTCAGACTGAGTGTCAAAGTATTTGAGACTCACCTTTGGAGTTGGAGCTTCGTTCGGAGATCCAACTACAATTCAACTTTCGGATATTCAGTTGATTCCAGTGATGTATTCAAATTTTTTATTTGACTATTGTATCGAGACTCCTGTGTATTTGAGACTTCTGTTGTATTTTGTTTAGCTCTAATATATAAAATGGTAGTGTCATGAACTGTTATTCTCTTGTTTCACTGCTTATTGTTATATTACTCTATGTCTGTGATTCTGTGATTTATTTATTTATTGTATATGTTGAGTTTTGCCAAATAAAAGTTAACAATCTGATATTTTGAGCAATTCAAGTTCGACATGTGTGGATATGAATGGTTGAAAATACCAGGATGTTACAGTAGTTCTACATGGAAATTAGGATTTGATGGTGTATACAAATGCATGTGGAACTGGATTAGGAGCCGTGTTGACGTATAAGGATAAATTTATTAACTACGCTTCTTGATAGCTCAGACCACATGAGGTTAGGTATCCGACTCATGATTTGGAGTTCGCAGCGGTGATTTTTGCATTGAAAGGGTGGAGACACTACCTCTTAGAAGAAGGATTCGAGTTACATACAAATCATAAGTTCTTGAGATATTTACTCTCTCAAGAAGAGTTGAATATGAAACAACAGAGGTAGTTGTATTTTTTAGTAGCTTATGATTTTGGTATTGAGTATACACCAGGGAAAGGAAATAAAGTTGTAGATGCACTTAGCAAGAGACATCAAAATGTGGTGTTAGGTATGTTAATAGAATGGCAGGATCTGGAGGCATTGACAACTTGTACTGTGCAGTTAAGATCGAATGCTAGTTCTAGATCCATGTTATCTTACTTGGAAGTTCGACCGATGTTAATCGAACGGATTGCTTCTTAACGAAGAGATGAGCCATTGCTAGTCGAAAAGATTGGAAGATTGGAAGGTGGAATCAAGACCGATGTTCGAAAGGATTTTAGTCTTGATCAAAAGAGATGGATGAAGAATAAGGGATGGCTATGTGTTACGAATGTTGGAAACCTAAGGAGGGAAGTTCTTAGGGAATGTTATCGATCGAAGTTTTATGATTCATCTTGAGGGAACTAAGATATATCAGGTTATGAAGAGAAGTTTTCTTCTAGGAAGGTATAAAGAGGGATGTAAACTTATTGGTGAAGCAATGTGCAGATTGCAAGCAAGTGAAAGCCGAATATCACAAGCCAAATGGATTGATTTAGCCTTTAGATATACCGGTTTGGAAATGAGATTCAATACATGGTTTATTAATGCGTTGCCAAGGTCGAATAGAGAAAATGAAAGTATATGGGTTGTAGTAGGTAGATTGACCAAGATTGCCCATTTCATTCCTGTTGTCAACTAGGATGGCGCCTGGATTGGCTAAGTTGTTTATGAATAACATAGTTACACTACATGGGATTCCTAGTAGTATAGTCAGTGACAAAGCCTTGTTCACTAGTGAATTCTTGAATATTCTTCAGGAAGTGTTAGTTACCAAGCTTAAGATGAGTACCACTTATCACCCTCGGATAGACTGGTAGACAGAAAGAGTCAATACGATACTTGAGGATTGTTAAGGGCTTGTGTACTAGATTTTAGTGGGTTGTGGGAAGACCATTTTCACTTTATTGAGTTTTTGCTATAAATAATAATTATCAGACTAGTATAGAAGTGGCGACTTTTAAAGCTTTGTATGGAAGGCCGTGCAAATCACCAGCATGTTGGTTGGAGACCGGAGACAGATTGGTCCTTGGTCTAGAACTGGTGAGAGAAGCCAAAGAGAAGATTGAGTTAATCTAGGGTAGGATAAGAGAAGCTCGGTTTAGGCAGAAAAGTTAATCATATTAGAGGCAAAAGGATCTAGAGTTCTTAGTAAGAGATTGTGTTTTTATTAAAATGTCACAAATGAAGGGTGTAGTACATTTTGGAATGTCAGTGAAACTGACACCAATATATGTTGGACCGTCCCAAGTTATAGGGAGGATTTGAAAGCTCGCGTTTCGGGTAGAGTTACCAAGCAATTTGGTAGTTCGTCCATAATGTATTTCATGTTTCTCATCTTTGAATGTATGTTAATGATCCAGAGACTACTATTACTATGATAGCATTGGAAGATTTAGTAGTAGAAACGGATCTAACTCTTTTAAGATGACCGGTTTAAGTTGTAGCCAGTGATGAAAAGAAGTTAAGGAATAAGATAGTCAGATTAGTGAAAGTCCTGCGGAATGACAATGAGAAAGACAATACTTGGAAGGAAGAGGACATAATTTGGGATACGTATCCTTAGCTGTTATAATGGTATGTTCTATATTTGTTGTATATAGACTAGATAGTTGGTAGGATTTACTAGCAATGTTTTCATGTTTGATATGCTTGTTTTGTTGTCCTTACCAAATTTCAAGGACGAAATTCTTTAAGAGGGAGCGTGTAACATCCTACTTTTAGTTGAACATTATTTAGGACATTTAATTGGATAAATCATTTAGAATAATGTAAACGGTTAAGGAGAATGACATTTGGCGAACTAATGTGGTCATGTCATGATTAGACGATAAAAAAAGGTTATTTTAAGCTTAACATATAAGGGAATGAATGAGATGGGAAATTACCAAACCTTTTGCCTTAAACCCTTCCCCCTCGGTCCATTCTCATTTTTATCATTAACAAAATAATCAAAGAAATAGAAAAGAGAGGTCGGCCATTAAACATGCTATGGGGAATCGAGATTAAGGGATCCAAGGGGAAGAATCTTAGTGCACTAAAGCCAAATCAAATCTTAACTCAAACAATCAAGTAAAAGGTGAATCATAGGTTTCCATTTCTATAATTAATCTCGAACTTGGTTATGGGTAATACCCAAGTAAATTTTGCTAAGTATTCCAAGATTGGTTAAGTTAATATTTTTGGATAAAACAATAAATTACTGGAATTTTATAATAATAGTTTAATCAGATATAGTGCTAAAACCAATGTTTTCATTCTCCAAATGACTTGAAATTTTAATATGTGGTGTAAAAAAATATTTTGGAGATGGCTTTTAAATTTTATAATTCTCTAAATTTTATGGATATTACATGAATTTTCCTAGAGAGGAAATGGGCTAATTCGAGTTTTAAATATTTAAAATGATTAAATATAGTTTTTGGCCCTAAACATTAATATAGTAAAGAGAAGGATATTCTCTAAATTCCATGAATTTTTGGGATATTTCCCAAGTGATTTTGATTTATTGTGAATTTATTATGCTAGGTAAGCATATAAATAATTATTTATTTTAAAAAAAATTGGGAACTTGCAAATCTCATTAGTTAGTTTTCTCTGAAAAGAAATTGTAAAAGTTGTTTTTATCCAATGAGAATAGGACAAGAATTTGGATATGGTAAAAGTTATTACTTTGACTAGTAAGAAATTAGTTTTTAAATAAATTATAGTGATGTCATGCCACCTGTTATCTTCCTGTGTCTATAATGGTGTCACACTTAAGATCTCATCGTCTTCGTAAGTTACAATGTCGACAAGGTGGGAAGCATTAGGTAACTATAAGATAATTACAGAGTGATTCCTACAACATCGAAGTCAACATCGTCGGCAACCAATCATAGGTGATATCATATCTTCATAATTCATCAAGGTCGGAAACATCTCTTCACCTATTTTTTAAACTGACATCACATATCCTACATTTCAATATCTTTGAAATTCATTATTATGACTTCAACCCTATACATATATGTGTTTGGCGAAATAATAACCAAAGTGTTATTGCTAAATTATTTTAAAGGGTGACGATGTCCTCGTCACTGCTATTCAATATAGTCGACGACCTTATATTATTTTGAACGATGCCGTAGTTCTTTTGTTAGCATCGGAAAAACCCACTTTAATGAGAATAAAGAACGTTTTAAAGAAATGAAGTAACCTATTAGTATCCTGCCTTTTGGCAAGGCCGTGATACCATGAAGTAAGCTACGTGGATCTATGATCATCATGGAAGGACATCTGGAGAGATGATTATTAGGTTTGGACATCAGATATAAGCAAGACTATGGATGATAATCAAGCGGATTCACAAGAATGGCATCCTATAATTGGCTAAGTGTGGATTGGCACTTCCAATAGGCAGGGTATCGAATCAGATAACTTCTCATAAGTAGGAGACTGGATCAGATCACTATAGATATGGACATTCAACTCGGTATATCAACTCAACGGAAATTGGTCAATATCTTAACAAACACCGAGGAAACACACAAACGACTACGGAAACACAAAGAGGAAGCAGAGGTGGACCTAATATGGGGATCGATCACGCTGTTTCCATGATCTTCATTGATCGATGCAAAACCCCTTATAGGGATCGGTCTCAATGGCCCTGGGCCCCTTTATTTCTAGCTTAGTTCGTCTGGTCCTTGGTCTTCTGCAGACAGATTTTCAGTTGAATATTTTGCCATCTTCTCTTATAAATACTAGACTTTTTTCTTCTTCTCTCTTAGCTAAACTCTTCCATTTTCATTCTTGAATTTTATGGATTGTAACTGTAATTAACAGTATAAATAAAAGGAAAAACTTTTGGAGTGGACATAGCCGGATTCAGCCGAACCATTATAAATTCCCTTGTGTTTATTTTCTTATTGTTTTAATTTTCTTTCTTCATATTTTGATCCCTGCAGCATTTTGTTTGGATTTTGATATTGAATCTATGGTGTTGTCATATCAGTTGTGTGTTTGTGACCAATTTTGGTGCAAATATTTTGGTACCAAAGCCAGGTTACTTGCGCCCGCAGATTTGGAAACGATTTGGACCTTGGATTTGGATTAATTGTCGGTTATTTACAAGTAAAGCACCTGGGGATAGGAGCCACCATAAAGGAAGTCAGGAGGCATCCTTAAGAGTTGGAGCTAGTCAACCATCCATCTACATCACTAGGAATGAAATGGAGACTATGATGGAGGCAATGCAGGAGCAGATGATGAGAAGACAAGAGGAGATGTTGTAGAATTTCCTCAGGAAAGTTGGATAGGCTATACAAGGAGTTGATAGAAATTTGGATCAAGGAGTTAGAACAGTAGAAGATATAGAAAATCAAAACCTGGAGCATGGTAATGGAGCCAACGGTCAAGTGATCGCAGTGGAGCGATCGGGGGCAGTCCTTGGTCAACAACAAGGGATTGACACCGATCCCCTTAGAGGGATCGACACCAGTCCCCTAAGGCCTAGGGGCATGCCCCTGGGTCAGGCTGGTATGGGTGTTGGTGCGGATGCCATTAGACTGGTGGTAGATGTACGACTTGCAGTTGGGGATCAGAACGTGGAAGAGTGACATTGGAGAGTGACATGATTGTCATTGTTCCCTCTTCATTGGAAAGTGATAGAATTATGTCCAGTGAGATCTCGGAGGCTATGACTGATCCAAAAGGATCAAGATATTATTATATGCCTCCAAAAGGGCTGGAATGTAAGGGGTAGATCGCTTTGTTAGAGAGTGACAGGATCAGCCTACACGTCATTAATTTTGGATTGGACTTAAGGGTCTGGAAAATCCATCGCTTGGACTGGAGGGACCACGACCTTGGATAACCATTTGGATAGATCACGGATTGGCTTGCCGACTTTTAGGATTTCAAATGGTTATGGATTTGGATATTGATGTAGAGAGGTCGCAGACTTGGATATTGAACTGGAGAGGTCATGGATTTGGATAATGATCTGGTGAGATCAAGGCTTTGGATTTGGGAAATGATCTGGTGAGATCGTGGATATAGTTAACAACTTTGGATGGATATGGTTTCGATGAAATATTTGGAATGGTTTTTATCAACCCAGACAAGTTGTGAACTACGAAAATTTAGTTTGGAAAAGGATTGGATTCTGGATTAAAGATTTGGCTATCGATGGATTATGGACTTTGGATTTATGGCAATTCAAAATGCACATTCCCATCGCAAGGCATGTTTTGGGGTAATGTTATCTTTCCTTTTGGTAAGGCCATGAGACTATGGAGTTGGCTAAATGGATTTGTGATCATCAAGGCTGGAAGCCCGGAGAGATAATTATTAAGTTTAGACATCAGATATAAGCAAGGCTATGGATTATAGTTAAGCGGATTCAAGCGAACGACATCCCAAAATTGGCTAAGTATTGATTGCCACTTCCCCTAAATAGAGGATCAGATTGGATAAATTCCCCAAGTTAGGAGATCAAATCGGATCACTATAGATATGGATATTCAGCATAATAGATTAACTAAACAGAACCCGGTCAATATCTCAACAAACATGAGGGAACTACGCAAACGACTATGGAAACACGAAGAGGAAGCAGAGGGGGACCTACCATGGGGATCATCGACTTTATCCCATGATCTTCATCGAATGGTGCCTATTCATCTTATAGGGATCAGTGTCGATTGGTCAAAATGGCTCAAATAGGACCCAAATTTTCTGGATCGGTTCGTCTGGTCCTTGGTCTTCTACACGTGGATTTTCAATAAGATATTTCTTCGTCTTCTCCAACAAATGCCGGATATTTCTGGCACTTTTCTTCTATTCTCTTGCCTAAAATCCACCATTTTTAATCTTTATTTTCATGGATTGTAACTATAATCAATAGTAAGGAAACTATTTTGGAGTGGACATAGGATGAAGTTAGCCGAACCACTACAAATTCTCCTCTATTCATTTTCTTACTGTTTTAATTTTCTATCTTCATATTTTATCTCTACTTCATTCTGCTTGGATTTGGATATTGAATATATGGTGTTATCATATTAGTTGAGTGTTTGTGACCAATTTTGATGCAGACACTTAAGTTTAAGAGGGTTGAAGACCTTATATCTTTGATGGTTTGCCATCTAACTTACAAAAGTTAAAGCTTTGTCTTAATAAGTGGATAGCCTATAATTTATGAAATTCGACAATGTTAACTTCGACAAGGTTTTATACTTAAAAGAATTTATGTTTTCTCTTACCTTGTGTAGAGGGTCGATGAGGAGCGCAGCATGAATATGACCCGTCTTCATTAATGGCGAAGGCCATATGCTATATGTTTTGGCTTTAAATTCTTAAGGATATTAATGTTAATTTAATTCTTGACTTCGACATATCATTGGGGATACCAATAAGTATAAACTTTGACATGGAACATTACGAAATGCCAATTTATTCACTTTGAAATGTCAAATAATAAGGGGAAATAACCTAATCTGGGACAACAATAGATATGGGTTAAATATGCGAGTAACATGGATTAAAAAGAAACATGTCGGTAATGTAAATTAAGTATATACATATGGGTAACAAGAAATAAAAGGCCCAGTGAAGGGTTCATAGTCATCTTAGGGAACTGTAACCTCTTCTATTTTGAGGCCTAAAGCTAAGCGCTACAGATGCTGCAGTAATCTATACCATTAACTTTCGGCGATAAAATACGGTAATATTAATGGTATCCATAATATCATAAGCACATGAATATGAAACAACGTCATAGATTTCAAAACACTTTTCTGACTACATTTCACAAAATGATGTTTCATATCCAATTACATAATCCTAAACGTTTCCTAGGCATTGAACAGATATAATTATTACTAAATACGCCAAGAGCGACATATAAAGATGCCCCATAGATGATCAGAGTACTAAATAGACATAAATCGTCTTAATACATCACAGTGGAAATAAGAAACATAACAACTCCTAAATAGCTAACGTCGGCCTCTTGCTCGTCTTCGGAAGCTTTACTCGTCCACTTACAAAAACCTATAATCCTCAACTCTCAACCTACTCAAATCAATTTTGAGCACCCAGGAGTTTAAGGGGAAAAACATAAACTTCGAGTCAGACATAAAACCTGGTGTGAATAATACTAAACATCCTGATTATTTGATATTAAGTGAGACCACACCACTTAACGGAATGGGTTTACCCTCACTGATATCCTCTTAAAAACTTATCTTTTGCAAATCAAAATCCCACGACCAAACTAGTTGAAACAATAATAGCAATATCATGTATGCATACAAATCAGGTAATAAATAGACTATTTGTCCGAACACAATAGTTTTGTTTGGCTAACTAACCTTTGGCTGACTCGAGCCTACCAAACAAATTAAAAAAATAGTTAACTCTGGTTAGATACTCTTCTGGACGGTTTGTCCCTAACTTCTCCCAGGGTCAACTAATCCTACTAGTTTTGCTAGCTCGGTAATAACCTTTCTTTACTCTATATATTGTTTTCTATGTGTAACATCATTTTAGTCTTACCTGTGACAAAGCACTACACGCTGGAATTTTGAACTTATATTAGCTAGGGGCTACTAGCTAAAGTATAGGGCACGGCCCCATACCAGTCCCATATCCTTGAAAACATTTCTTTCATATTGATCATGCTTAAATAAGGAAAATATTCAATAAGCTTTACTCAAATCACTTTGCCACATTATATATACTTCACAAAAACCATTGTTGATAAACACATTCGAAAATCTTTTTTAAAAGCTTTAAACAACCCTTTTCAAAATCATTGAAAATGCCCCTTTCAATACAAGTGAACTACTTTAATTTATAATCTTAAGCTGAAAAGCCAAAATATACCTTTCGAAACAATTTACAATAGACCTTTCAAAAAAGTTAAAAATATCCTTTCGAAGGCTTTATAAAACCCTTGGACATCCTCTTTTCAAAACATTTTAAACAAAAAGGTAAACCATTCAGAAACATTAGGGACCACCCCTTCGAAACCTTTATCATATACCTTTCAGAAGCATTAAGTCCTTTACATAAATCTAACATTTCGAAAGCAGTGGGTTCATAAAAACATGTGGAACAACCTTTGAAACCGTCTAAAACCTTCATTTTGAAAACTTTTGCTTTAACCTTCAAAACAACAATAAAAAAAGGGTCTTAAAAGAACTAAGTCAAAAGCAACACTTTCGAAAGCAATTTCCTAAATAAAGTAGTGGATGATGTCGAAACCTATCCCTTCGAAAGCATTGGAGAAGCGGCTCTAATTTTAAAACAATGGACCCTTTCGATAGCATTTCTCCAAAAGGTTAGATGCGGTAGCTAGGGGTTTCGACTCCTTCGAAAGCTTCTTTATAAAATAAAGGCGCGCTCTTATTCAAAACCTTCCTTTAAACATTTGACTAAGTCAAAAGCTATCTTATTCAAAAGCATTCTTTTTGAAAGCCAGGCAAGCACATTTCCTTTTAAAAGAAAAACAAGGTTTCAACCCCTTCGGAACCCCTGTTTTGACTCTGTACCTTTGGCCATCTCCAATCCACTACGTACTAAGGCTTTTGATACCATGTGTATTGGTTTTGACTAGGATGAAAGCAGAAGTATGAAGTCATAAGGTATCTGCTGAAAGTAGCGAAATAGCAAAATCTTTGTAAAAATGATTTTTAACTTTTAAAAGTAATTTCTTTACAACTAACCTGCTTTGTTTGTTAACATATGATTGGTTGCTAATTTCTTTTACAAAATATTTTCTAAAAATGCTATCGTAATTCAGAATTAAACAATTTAAAACATTTACAAACTGCCCCTTTTCCATTTATAAACATATAAAATATTTAAGTCCCATACCTTGAATAATTTCGTATACTTATTAAAACATTTAGGAAAATTCTACAAAAATTCACATAAATCTCTTTTAATATGTTTTCTAACATATATAAATTTCTGACCCGAAGCCAACATAAAATTGTCGTAATTAATTTTTATGCCCGATTAACCATTTTCTTTAGTAGAAAATTCATAATAAATCCAGAAAATTATGAAATTTGAAACTCGTTACTAAAATATTATTTACGGACTTATTTTAAAATTTCAAGGCATTTGGATGTCATTCGATTGTTTTTCAAGTTAAAGCTTACCAAAAAATATATACAAAAAAGCATATATCATCAACAAGCATATATATCCATTTAAACAATGAAACATGGCAAATCATTTGCAAAACAATTTCGAATCTCAACCAAAATAAAAAATAATAAAAATATGTAATATAACCTATTATTCATTTTTAGCTTGCGATTAAGGAGTTGAGATTTGATCTTGAATGGATTTTATTAATCTTCCTCTTGATTTTTAGCTTTTCTTCTTCTAGCATTTTGCAATGGTGGCCAGCCTCTTGGTTTGATATTTTAATTGTGAGTTTGTGAAATGAATATGCATGAGGGTTTAGGATATTAGAATGCAACTTATTCCTATCTTGTCCTTATCCTATTACCCTTTCTTATTTCATTTTAAATTCCCTTAGTTCATTAGTTATTTGGCACGGCTACCCTTTAAAATATACAAATCTCAATTCCTTAATCTTTTGTATTTTTTTTTAATTTAGCTAATTAAATATCTTAAATAATGTTAATCAAAATTAGGGTCGTTATAGGCTCCCTTACTTAAAGAATTTCGTCCTCGAAATTACGATAAGGTACTCATCAAAATCAATCATAAAGGTAGAATATACCATACAATAAGTCAAGATAAGCGTCTCTAATCCTATTCTCAGTTTTCCAAGTATAGTCTCTCTCGTCATCACTCCACAGGACTTTAACTAATCAAATTGTCTTATTCCTAAGCCTCTTCTCATCCCTTGTGACTATACAAACTGGCTTTTTAACTATAGTCCAATTCAGTTCCACTACTAGTTCTCTAACATAGCTGGTGCTATGTAGTCGTCGGATCTCGAAATACACTTCCTTAGGTGAGAAATATGAAAAACATCATGGACTCTTACAAACTATTCGATAACTCTACTATATATGTGAGTTTCTCTGTCCTTTTTACGGTAGGGAATGGTCCAACAAATCTCGGTGCCAACTTCACTGATTTCTCAAAATGAGTTACACATTTCATCGGTGATACCTTGACGAAAACATGATCTTCTACTTAGAAAGCTAAGTCCTTCCGTCTTCTATTAGCATAACTTTTCAGCCAAGATCGAGCTTGCTTCATTCCAACTCGAATTATCTTAATATTTTCTACAGCTTCTCTGACTAAATTTGGACCAAGAACCAACCTATCCCCTATCTCTAACCGACAAATAGGCGATTTACATGGCCTTCCATACAAAGCTTCAAAAAGTGACATCCCCACACTAGCCTGATAACTATTGTTATACAAAAATTCGACTAAGTGTATATGGTCTCCCCATAATCCCCTAAAATCTAGCATGCAAGCTCGTAACAAATCTTTTAAGACTTTGTTAATCCTTTTTGTTTGCCCATCCGTCTATGGATGGCAAGCGGTACTCATCTTGAGCTTGGTACCTAAAGTATCCTATAGACTCTACCATAACTCCCCAGTGAATAAGGAATCTCTATGGCTTACTATTCTACTAGGAATTCCATGTAGTATAAGTATATTCTTCATAAATAACTTAGCTAAAATAGGTGCCGCCCTAGCTGACTTAACTGGAATGAAATGAGCGTTGTTGCTTAACATATCCACTATTATCTATATACTTTCATTTCCTCTATTTGATCTTGGCAATCTGTCCATGAAATCCATTTAGATTGATCCTATTTCCATGCTACAACATCTAAAGGCTAAAGTAACCCTTTTGGTTTCTGGTGTTCCGCTTTTACCTACGGACTGTTCAAATACTGTTTTACCCACAAGCCTACATCCCTCTCCATACCTTCCTAGAAGAAACTTATTTTCATGTCCTAGTACATCTTAGTTCCACCAGGATGTATAGTGAACTTCGAACGTAGACATTCTCCTAAAACTTCCTTCCTAATGATTCCTACATTTGGAACACGTAGTCTTCCTTTCTTCCTTAACCACTCATTTTGGTCAAGACTGGAATCTTTTAAGTTCAATTTATGATAATCGATACATAACCTTAACAATTAGTTCGGTTTCTTAGCAAAAACTACAGATGCTCCCTAAGGTGAACTACTTGGTCTGATAAAATTCTTGCCTTCTAAATCCACCAATTGCACCTTTAATTCCCTCGTCTTGGTGGGTGTCATTCTGCTTGACTATCTACTCACTGGTTGTGCTACTGGTACCAAATCTATCCAAAACTCAATGGCTCGTTTTGGCAGCAATTCTTTTACAGGTTTAAAGACATCCGCGAATTATCTAACAATGAAAACTCAATTCAATTCGTCCTCTACCTCCACAACACCCATCAAAGCGTTAACCTCAAAACTAAGGTTTTCTATAGTGTATACAATCCGATCACTATAGTTAGGGTATCTAAGCGATATTTTCCTATCATGGCAAAATATCCTAGCATCGTATTTACTGAACTTATCCATACCCCAAATAATTCCAAACTATACGAAATCAAACACATGCAAACTGCAAACAAATGTATGACCTAACAATTCAAACCCTAGGTGGTCACATGTCATCCCAAGAGTTGCATAACCTTCTATCGGATTTACATCTCTTAAGAAAGTAACTAGGTATGAGGGTTCTAGATTAATCTTATCAACAAAACAATGAGATATAAAATAATGTGATGCACTGATACCAAATAGAAAGCTAACTAGCATACCATGAATCATAAGCGTACCTTCCAACACAACCTTTCTCTTATCCTCTACTGTTGGCCTTAAGGTAGCTGGCTCCAATGCAAACACTTTTCCCTTTCCATCTTTGGCTGGCTCCTTGCGCTGGTTCTTATAATATCCAATTTGATTGCATTTGAAGCATCTAATATTCTTCTTCCCGATCACCTTGTTTCTATCTCATGAACGACATCATTTGCAAAATGCCTTTCCTGTCACATTTATAACAAATAACCTCTGCCTTTTTATTATTAGCAGCTCCACACTTCTGAACTCCTTTTTTGTGGAAAACTTTCTTTTCTTACTCTATACTTCTTGAACTTCCTTTTCCTTATTTATTTTAAGAAAATCAAGCATCTCTTCATTCGTCAAGGCCATCTCAATAGCAACATCACATGGATCCCTAATATGCGGTAGTGTGGCCATAGCAAGCTCAGGCTTCAAACCTCGTTGCATACTCAAGTGCAGTCATGTCTTCCCGCTCCAACTCAGCAAACTTTCTAAGAAGAGCGACTTCATAATCTCTGACATAAACCTCTCCTCAAACCTTCTTTTGAACTCAGCCCAAGTCATAGTCTCTTTATTAACTCCAACAGTAATACCGTTCCACCAATACAGTGCTACTCCTTGTAACTGTCCAGAAGCGAGCCTTATCTTCTACTCATCATTGAGCCCCAAATCGAAAAAATCCTCTCGCAATGAAGTAAACAATTCTCTACTTCAATTGTGTCTTCAGTGCCAATAAACAGCTTTCCTCCTAATCGAGCATAATCTCTACTCAAAAAAGTATAGTTAATCACCATCGAAGCTTCTTGATTTCATCCTCTAGCATTTCCTCCAATTACTTCAGTAGTAACTCTCGCTTGCATCATGTTTATGAAAAACTGATACATTGCTCCCATATCAACTTGAGGGACTCCAAAACCCACATTTGCAGCTTGTTCCTGACCTTGATTTCTCTTTGCATTTGATCTCGCGTTTCCATTAGTTGTGATGCTTCCCACACCAAGGTCAACTCTTCCTGTGACGCCCTACCTTTATGCTCACAGTAACAAAGATTATTATAAGGAATAACGTCTGCTATTGCGAAGAATAAGGCTTGTTAGAAGCGACGATCCTTAAGTAATGCCTTAGACGAGTATTGATTATATCGATAGGAGTTGTGTAAATTACTCTCAAAGATATATATTCAATCCAGATCAAAAACGAAACTATGGTGGCTTAAGAAAAATTCAGAACAACTCATAATAACAATAACACAGATAGTATAATCACATCAGAACAGAAATATCAGATACATAGCGGAAACAAGTCTGGATACATGCTACAACAATTGATGGTTCACATGAACCAATTTATATATACATATACATCAACATACACGAGATGAGAGTCAACACAAAAAGTGAACCTCGAAGTCTAGACAAAAGATGATGTGAAATCCCAAAAGCTAAAGCAGTAACTGAATCAGAGATAGCGATTATCCTGAAATAACTCGGTCTGACCCGAGTATTATTTAAAAGGAAATAATAAACGGATCGGTCTAATTTAAACTACAAAAATAAGTGTATGATAGACACCACTTAAGCAAATAATTATAATCTCGAATGAGATTATACAACATATATGATCAACATAGTTCGAATAAAGAAATCTCAATTTAAATTCCATCAAAATCAATAATCTCGAATGAGACTATTCAACATAAATAATCACCATAGTTTAAATGAAGAAACCTCAATTTAAACTTCATCAAAATCAGCTTTTAAATTCTCAATTGAATTCAAAACAGCAATATTTAAATTATAATCTCGGATGAGACTATACACAAAATTTATAATCTCGAAGGAGACTATACACGAAATTATAGCCTCAGGTGAGACTATACAACATAGTTTAAAGGAAGAAATCCCATTAAACATCATCAAAATCGACTTCCAAATTCACAATTGAATTCAAAGTAGCAATTCAGAAAATCTAGAAATCAAAATAGATAACTAGAAAATCAGAAGTCGCAAAATCTAGAAATCAAAATAAGATAACTAGAAAATCAACATAAAAGATGGATCGATCCCATCAGATGGCGAGTTTTAGCTACGCCGCACGTGCATCTCATATGGCCGAAGCCTATCAGGTACTATATTTTGGCGCCCAACAAATGACCCGAAGGACCAACGTATGACTCGAAGGTCCAACAAATGACCCGAAGGTCTAATACTGGTAATTGACCCGAAGGTCCATCATATGACCCGAAGGTCCAGCAGAGTGGCTCGAAAGCCAAATAAAATCATCAAAATCATCAAACAGCAAATATTTCAATTAACGAGTCCGGAATTAACCGAAATAGTAAAAGAGTGGATCCATACTCTGCACTTTTACTAAATCGTTTAAATCTCTTCATCGTTTCCTTGAAAGTGCAAAATTGTGTATTTTATAAAAATAACATTTTACGTTCTCAAACGGACAAGTCCGAAATTAACCGAATCAGTAAAAGTAAGGATTCATAGTCCTTAATTTTGCTGAAATGTTTAGATCAATTCCTCATTCTTTTGAAAGCGTAAAGTGTAAAAATTTTGGAAATAATTTTATTTTAAAATGATTTTTAAAACACGTGATTAAAACAGCAACAACTATAGCAATTTCGACGAGGAAATTACGCTTGACAAAACACCGTAAAAACGGTTACCAAATCGGCGTTGCGGGATAACCGCTTGAAAATTCACTTTAATTTGGCGGTTATTGAAGTAAAAACACCAGCTTTTTTATTCGTCAAAAATGTCACCAAAACAATCCGCTTCAAAAATATAATACCGGCGTAAAAATTCCATTATAAAAATAACGGCAACAAAATATGTTTTAAAATGTAACACCGGTTTAACGTAATTTAAATAGTGGAATGCACAACCTATATATTCAACAAATTATTGCACTGTCTGGCAATATACACGTGCGCAACGATATACATGCACGCACATTGTTCTATGCAGACACATCAAAATGCAAAAGTAATATGAGACTGGACTTAATTTTTATAGACAACATATTGCAAACACAATATGAAAATAAACTTAAAGTACCAGTGATTGCATGCATACACAAAAAAGATGGTCTGGATAATATGACTACACGCATGGTGGCATAAAATGGCAAAACTATATATGTGTCAAAATATGGCACTACCTGTACAAAATGAGATATACAATATAATGCAACTCGTGCCACGTCTACCCCATGCAAGAATGAAGTAAATATGAATAAAGTGACATGTACATAACTTTTGGTGAATGCAACAAATGACCTGGACTTAGTTGTATAAAATAGGACTTTATTCTCATGCATACTTCAAGCACGTACAAAGTAAAATGAAGGTTTGCACTTTACATTTTTACACGCAACTCTTATATCCATATTTTTTTAAAAGAACGGTATTAGTAAAAAAATGTATTGGAATGACCTTAATAAAAATAATATGCGTGTATTACCTGTTCACATTGCACAAATAAATTGCAAGCCTGGGCATAGCTATCGCACACATGCTACCTTATTTGAAATCCCTTAATAAAAACAGTGTGCGTGTAATACTTGTTCACAATTCACGCAACATTGTATAATGCAGTTTTATTGCATAACTTTTACACGCAATCAAGCAGTTGAACAAAAATTACAGCTACCAGTAACCTAACTTTAGTGCTACACGTCTCTATACATAAAGATGATAACATAGATTCACTTGTGCGCAATACAACTTACACCCAATGATGAAGATAATAAATAAAAGATGCACAAGTTTATTCGACAGCATGGGTTCGTTACCACTTTTAAGGCATAGACTATATTGATATATAAATTTATATTTATACGTGCGTAGCAATTTCTCAGGTCACAGGATAAAACGAACCAAAGGATAGACAAAAATATAAATTGAACTGATAAACAACTTAACAAACGAATGTTGCAAACCAATATAAACAACAAAACATCAAAAAATAGGCAGCATAGTTTTTAAATTAGAAATGTGAGTATAAAACTCACCTTAGATTTTCCTTCCAAAAATCAGTAACAACTCAGATCCAAAAGTGAGCAACAAATCAAACTGCCATTAAAGCTTTTCTCACAGTTACTGAAGCTTTTCAAACAAAATGAAAAATGTTGCAGCCTTCACTCTTCTTTCACTATTTGTGTATAAGTCAATATAATATGCAAGCAAGGTACAAAGGCATTTAAGATAGACGTGCATATGTGGAAAAGAAAGTACTTGACTGCAAAATGATGATGGGTGATAAAAGTGTTCACTATGCTTTGTAACTATTGTTAATAGCAAGGACAAAATATGTTCCACTTATTTTATAAAACGGAATGTGGTAGCACATGTCATATTTGTTTTGAAATGGGCTTGTTCTTTTTACACGTAAAGACTAAGCAAAGTTTCCTACTTGCGTTGGCTATTTACAACTGACTTGTAAATGAATTTGCATCATTCTTTTTTCAAAACTCGAATCAAAATTTCTATTTTAAAATTTTATTCTGACAGTACTTCAAAAATCACGGTCGTTACAGATTTTTTTAAAATATTTAATTTCGACAGTAATTCAAAAATCACGGTCGTTACAGACTCCCCTCCTTATAAAAATTGTGTCCCCGTAATTTTCATACTATAAGTCGTTTATAACACAAATAATTCATCACAACAAAGATTAAAGTAGAAAAGATGAATCAGAATGCTCACCCCTCACCCGAAGAGGAGAGAAAACTGAGATAAGAACGCTCGATGAATTCTTTGGTTTCCCAAGTGAAATCTTTGGGGTTTGCGGACCATTGAATTTTCACAAACGAGACTTCTTTATTCCGAAGGCGTTTAACCTCCGAATTTAGCACACGAATAGGATTTTGCACAATAGACAAGTCGAGTGAGATCTCAAGATCTTGTAACATATGAGGATCGATAGTAGAATTCGAATCTCAAAGGCATCGACGAAGCTGGGTACATGAAGTATATCATGAATTCCCAAAAACTGAATAGATAACGATACACGATAAGTAACAGGGTCAATGCGTTCCGTAATAGGAAATGGTCCAATACATCAAGGAGCCAATTTCCCGGAGCTACTAAAACGCACTACACGCTTAATCGAAGAAACACGAATGAATACACGATTGCCAACAGAAAATTCCAAAGGCTTCCTACGATGATCGCGATAAGATTTCTACCTATAATGAGCCTCTTTCATTCTCTGTCTGATAAATATCAATCTTCTCAGAAGATTCATGAATATAATCGGGGTCGAGAACTAACTTTCCCCCCGATTCCAACCAACAAGATGGTGATCAACACGGCCTTCCATAAAGGGCTTCGAAAGGAGCCATACCGATACTGGATTGGAAACTGTCAAATTCAACAAGAGATAAAAGGTCTTCCCAACTACCACCAAAATCAAGTAGCGGTCCAATTGGACTTGATAGGAATAAAATAGGCTGATTTGGTCAACAATCATCCAAACACTAGTATGGCCCGACCTCGAACGAAGTAGACCATCTATGAAGTCCATAGAAATCGGATCCTATTTCCATAATGGAATATCATTTCTAAGATTAGGAACACTAGGCACGATTAACCTTCTCGTTTTTCGAATACAACCACGAACAACAATATCGAAACCCTTTAGATCATCACTTCGGGATTCCGATTTACAACTTTGAATAAGATAAGAATAATGTGGATCTTGTTTCTGGGTATCGGCGACACGATCCAATAAACTAGGATGAGCTTCCATGCTAAATAAAAGCACAAAATAATCAAAAACTAAAGGAAGATCTCTAATATTACAAAGAGATAAAGCTTCAAAAATATTCCACTCTGCTAGCATCATGGAAACAACAACTTGCTGCTTGCGACAGAGCGCATCAGCAACTCGATTACCCTTACTAGGGGTACACTGAATATCGAAAACATATGAAGCAGGAAATTCGAGCCAACGCTGTTGTCTCAAATTAAGTTATTTCTGAGTGAATAAATACTTCAGATATTTGTGATCAGTGAAGAGAACAAAATGCTCGCCTAACAAATAATGTTGCCAAATCTTTAGAGCGAAGACTATGGTGGCTAACTCTAAATCATGGGTAGCATAACGAATCTTGTTAGGCTTTAGTTGTCTAGAAGCATAGGCAACTACCATATCCTTTTGCATGAGGACAACACCGAAATCAATACGGCTAGTATTGGTATGAATAATGAAGTCTTGGTTCCCTTCGGGAATCACAAGGATAAGAGTATCGAAAAAGAGTTCTTTCAAATAATCTTCTTTCCTGAAAAGCTAAAACTTCCAAAATTACACTTATCTTTAAGAATTCATTTTGAATTTTTTATTTATTTTATTGGTCAATTTATTGTGTCAAATTGTCTCATCAAAGCGTTTACGAGATTCATATCGATAACATTGATCAAGCGCATCGACCAGAATTCTTAAAGCACTCAACGGACAATACAATCACAAAATCATCTTTTATATGACAAACACAAATCCAATTATACTTGTAAATAAATCTTATGAAAAAGATCTGCAAAATATTAAATTGTTGTTTTCATCCAAATCAATAAATACACAATGGGAGTCATCGAGATATTCGTAGAATACTCGATTCATAAAATGGATGAAATAAGCTGGGCAAACTGAATGACATAATAAGTCATTCACAAGAATCATAACGAGTGCGGAATGTGGTAAGTGGAATGCTAACTTCCGCAACTCGTAGGCAAATGAAAACCGGTGGTAAGGTCGAATTGGGAGAAGAGCTTAGCACCACTTAATTGATCGAACATGTCGTCGATCCTAGGTAAAGGATACCTATTTTTGATAGTGAGCTCGTTAAGCTTGCGATACTCTATGTAAAGCCTAAGAGTACCATCTAGCTTCTTAACGAAGACAACGGCGGCGCCCCAAGGAGATGAGCTAGAGCGAATACAATGTTTGGCTTCCATCTCAGATAATTGATGCTTGAGTTCCTTATTTTTCTTAGAAGACATCATCGTGAGAGGACGACTGACAGGATGAGCACTAGAGATAAGATCAATATGGAACTCAATTGCCCTCTTCGGCGATAAACATGAAATAGGCTTAAAAATATTAGAAAAATTACAAACAACCGGAATATTAGCTAAGACATCCTCCGATTCGAAGGAAGAAATAAGAGCATTCGAAGTATGATCCATGCTTCAAAATATAATAGATAACTGCTCGATAGCATCGGGATGCTTGAGATATAAAGTTCTTTCGGGACATAGGATTGAACTTCATAACGGACGAGCCAATCCATTCCCAAAAGTATATCAAAACCAAGATGATCCATAACACACAAATTCGCATGAAAGGAAAAACCACAAAGAATAATCTCAACATCAACACAAAACAAACCAAGAGTAGCGGATCCACCAATAGGATTCACAATCCTCAAAGGGTCGCAAAGACTAACAACATCCAAAGGAATAACATCAACAAGCTCCTTCGACACGAATGAATGTGATGCACCCGTATCGAAAAGAACTCTAATAGAACGACAATGAAATAAAATAAAACCTTCCAAAATAGAAGGAGTAAAACCTTTGGGCAGAGAAGAATCATCAGAAGCTTAAGCAACATTAAGCACCCAGATTTGAAAACCTTAGGAGCAGTTAAAACAACTCAAGATTGATAAGGAATTTAAGAAATGGAATACTACGAAAGTATGCGATATATTCCTAGGCATATTTCAACTTGTTGGAGAGGATAAAAATTTAAGAACAATGAAGGAATAGATTAGAAAGGCACGAATAAAACCCTCGACTAGTTGAAACACATGTTCCATTCTACTGTTGTTCCGTGTTTATTATAATTTGTTCTGAATCTCAGCTCTGATACCAAGCTGTGACACCCCACTTATATTCTTACAATAACAAAGATTATTATAAGGAATAACGTCTGCTATTGCGAAGAATAAGGCTTGTTAGAAGCGACCATCCGTAAGTTATGCCTTAGACGAGTATTGATTACATCGATGGGAGTTGTGTAAATTAATCCCAAAGACATATATTCAATCCAGATCTAAAATGAAACTACGGTGGCTTAAGAAAAATTCAGAACAACTCATAATAACAATAAACAGATAAGTATAATCACATCAGAACAGAAATATCAGATATATAGCGGAAGACAAGTCTGGATACACGCTACAACAATCGATGGTTCACACGAACCAATATATATATACATATACATCAACATACACGAGATGAGAGTCAACACCAAAAGTGACATCTCGAAGTCTAGAAAAAAGATGATGTGAAATCCCAAAAGCTGAAGCAGCAATTGAATTAGAGCTAGCGGTTATCCTGAAATAACTCGGTCTGACCCGAGTATTATTTAAAAGGAAATAATAAACGGATCAGTCTAATTTAAACTTTAGAAATAAGTGTATGATAAACACCACTTAAGCAAATAATTATAATCTCAAATGAGATTATACAACATATATGATCAACATAGTTCAAATAAACAAATCTCAATTTAAATTCCATCAAAATCAATAATCTCGAATGAGACTATTCAACATAAATAATCACTATAGTTTAAATGAAGAAACTCAATTTGAACTTCATCAGAATCAGCTTTTAAATTCCCAATTGAATTCAAAACAGCAATACTTAAATTATAATCTCAGATGAGACTATACACAAAATTTATAATCTCGAAGGAGACTACACACGAAATTATAGCCTCGGGTGAGACTATACAACATAGTAATCAGCATGGTTTAAAGGAAGAAATCCCATTAAACATCATCAAAATCGACTTCCAAATTCACAATTGAATTCAAAGTAGCAATTCACAAAATCTAGAAATCAAAATAGATAACTAGAAAATCAGCCATCGCAAAATCTAGAAATCAAAATAAGATAACTAGAAAATCAACATAAAATATGGATCGATTCCAGTAGATGGCGAGTTTTAGCTACGCCGCACGTGTATCTCATATGGCTGAAGCCTACAAAGTACTATATTTTTGGCGCCCAACAAATGGCCCGAAGGTCCAACATATGACCCGAAGGTCCAACAAATGACCCGAAGGTCTATACCGGTAATTGATCGGAAGGTCCATCATATGACCCGAAGGTCCAGTAGTGTGGCTCGAAAGCCAAATAAAATCATCAAAATTATCAAATAGCAAATATTTCAATTAACGAGTCCGGAATTAACCGAAATAGTAAAAGAGTGGTTTCATACTCCACACTTTTGTTAAATTGTTTAAATCTCTTCATCGTTTCCTTGAAAGTGAAAAATTGTGTATTTTATAAAAATAACATTTTACGTTCTCAAACGGACAAGTCCGGAATTAACCGAATCAGTAAAAGTAAGGGTTCATAGTCCTTAATTTTGCTGAAATGTTTAAATCGATTCATCATTCTTTCGAAAGCGTAAAGTGTAAAAAATTTGAAAATAATTTTATTTTAAAACGATTTTTAAAACACGTGATTAAAATAGCAACAATTATAACAATTTCGACGAGGAAATTGCGCTTCACAAAACACCGTAAAAACGGTTACCAAATCAGCATTGTGGGATAACCGCTCGAAAATTCACTTTAATTTGGCGGTTACTGAAGTAAAAACAACAGTAATTTTTATTCGTCAAAAATGTCACCAAAACAACCCGCTTCAAAAATATAATACCGGCGTAAAAATACCGTTATAAAAATAACGACAACAAAATATGTTCTAAAACGTAACACCGGTTTAACTTAATTTACATAGTGGACTGCACAACCTATATATTCAACAAATTATTGCACTGTCTGGCAATATACACGTGCACAACGATATACATGCACGCACATTGTGCTGTGAGACACATCAAAATGCAAAAGTAATATGCGACCGGACTTAATTTTTGTAGACAACATATTGCAAACACAGTATGAAAATAAACTTAAAGTACCAGTGATTGCATGCATACACCAAAAAGATGGTCTGGATAATATGACTACACACATGGGAGGCACAAAATGGCAAAGCTATATAAGTGTCAAAATATGGCACAACCTGTACAAAATGAGATATACAATATAATGCAACTTGTGCCACGTCTTCCCCATGCAAGAATGAAGTAAATATGAATAAAGTGATCTGTACACAACTTTTGGTGAATGCAACAAATGACCTGGACTTAGTTGTATGAAATAGGACTTTATTCTCATGCATACTTCAAGCACGTACAAAGTAAAATGAAGGTTTGCACTTTACATTTTTACACGCAACTCTTATATCCATTTTTTTAAAAGAACGGTATTAGTAAAAAATGTATTGGAATGACCTTAATAAAAATAATATGCGTGTATTACCTGATCACATTGCGCAAATAAATTGCAAGCCTGGGCATAGCTAACGCACGCATGCTACCTTATTTGAAAGCCCTTAATAAAAATAGTGTGCGTGTAATACTTGTTCACAATTCACGCAACATTGTATAATGCAGTTTTATTCCATAACTTTTACACCAATCAAGCAGTTGAACAAAAATTACAGCTACCAGTAACCTAACTTTAGTGCTACACGTCTCTATACATAAAAAAGATAACATAGATTCACTTGTGCACAATACAACTTACACTCAATGATGAAGATAATAAATAAAAGACGCACAAGTTTATCCGACAGCATGGGTTCGTTACCACTTTTAAGGCATAAACTATATTGATATATAAATTTATATTTATACATGCGTAGCAATTTATCAGGTCACAGGATAAAACGAACAAAGGATAGACTGTTAAATTTTGGTGATACAAAATCACAAATAGAAGGAAACAAATATGCAAAAGGGAAAGTAATCATGTTTGTTCATTATGGAAATGCATAAATAATTGGATTGCATTTGAATGAGATGATAAGGAAATATATGCATGCGCATATTATGGAATAATATATATGCAAAAAGATATGCATATTATTTCTTTCTTCGTAATCACATTGCTTTGCAATTATTTTCTTCTATCTTTGGAACAAGTGAATTACTTGTTATGTTTGCACGATTTGTTACCGTTTTAATTTGCCTCCATTATCTTCTTACCATATTTTGGTAATATGATTGATGATTCACATTAATTTATGTTGGCTATATATTGAGGGTAGTCTTCATTGTAAACCCATCCTGGTATTCAGCCAGCGATCTCCAGATAGAGTATCTCTTCTTGTTATCCCTAATTTAGGGCTTTGGTATGTAAACTCTTATTTTGTAATCTCTTGTAATTCTCTCAAGTGTAATAAAATCTCTCTCATTTGGACTGGACGTACACTATCTAGATGATAGTGGAACCAGTATAAACATTGTGCGTCTTCTTTTTTCTTTATAGTTATTTCCTATTTATTTGGAGTATAGAATAATTGCTGCTGATTACGTGATGTTCAAATTGGCAAATCTAGATCCTGTTTTTTGTCTTTCCGCATATGTGCAATTTTTGCACAACAGATTGGTATCAGAGCTAGGCGATTTGTTCAAATTTGTGCATCAATGGCTTCTAGAAAGAGCGGTAGATCCGTTGGTAATTATGCTATTACTCATATGGATGAAAAAAGGAGATTTTGTGCAATATAGAAGATTAAGACAGAGGAGATTATGTTGAGAGAGAAGAGCGTTGTAGTCTTGGAAATTTGGTGATAAGGAGTTTACTGTGTTGAAGAGACATCTGGATTTTGGAACTTGTATCTACCTTATGGCTCGATGTTGATGTGAGAGTCTTATGTTGATTTCCATGGAAAATTTGTTGTTTGACAGATAAGTGGGTTTGAAAACTTGTATCTGCTTTATGGCTCGATATTGATGTGAGAGTCTTATGTTGATTTCCATGGAAAATTTGTTATTTGGCAGATAAGGTATGTGGAAGGAAAGAGATTTGTCTTGTATACAGAGATTTGGATTAGCCTTGTTATGTTCATTGGCTTTTGTTTTTTGGCTCTGTATTTGAATTGGTGATTGAGAGAATTTTTTGGCCTTGGTGGCTTTGAGATTATTTTGGTATCTACCTTCTTTTGATTTTGGATATTTGCAACATTTTGTTGGCGGGCGGGGACATAGTCTGAGCTCGTTAGTAAGGTGTAATGGGGGGTGGCCTTCCGGAACCCATTGGGAAAATATTCATTTTTCTTTTGTATCTCGTTAAGAGATTTTGGTTGAAGGTGGAGTTGATTTGAAGAGTTTTACGTTGAAAAGAGAATTTGACTCGAGGTGGAGTGTTGGAAATATGTGATTTTGCATCAAGGTGGAGTGTTAAATTTTGGTGATACAAAATCACAAATAGAAGGAAACAAATATGCAAAAGGGAAAGTAATCACGTTTGTTCATTATGGAAATGCATAAATAATTGGATTGCATTTGAATGAGATGGTAAGGAATATCTGCATGCGCATGTTGTGGAATAATATATATGCTTCATTGTAAACCCATCCTGGTATTCAGCCAGCGATCTCCAGATAGAGTGTCTCTTCTTGTTATCCCTAATTTGGGGCTTTGGTATGTAAACTCTTATTTTGTAATCTCTTGTAATTCTCTCAAGTGTAATAAAATCTCTCTCCTTTGGACTGGACGTACACTATCTAGATGATAGTGGAACCAGTATAAATATTGTGTGTCTCTTTTCCCTTTTTATAGTTATTTGCTATTTATTTGGAGTAATGGAATAATTGCTGCTAGATTGGGTGATGTTCAAATTGGCAAATCTAGATCCTGTTTATTGTCTTTCCGCATTTGTGCAATTTCCGCACAACATAGACAAATATATAAATTGAACCGATAAACAACTTAACAAACGAATGTTGCAAACCAATATAAACAACAAAACATCAAAAAATAGGCAGCATAGTTTTAAATTAGAAATGTGAGTATAAAACTCACCTTAGATTTTCCTTCCAAAAATCAGTAACAACTCAGATCCAAAAGTGAGCAACAAATCAAACTGCCATTAAAGCTTTTCCCACAGTTACTGAAGCTTTTCAAACAAAATGAAAAATGTTGCAGCCTTCACTCTTCTTTCACTATTTGTGTATAAGTCAATGGAATATGCAAGCAAGGTACAAAGGCATTTAAGATAGACGTGCATATGTGGAAAAGAAAGTACTTGGCTGCAAAATGATGATGGGTGATAATAGTGTTCACTATGCTTTGTAACTATTGGTAATAGCAAGGGAAAATATGTTCCACTTATTTTATAAAACGGAATGTGACAGCAAATGTCATATTTGTTTTCAAATGGGCTTGTTCTTTTTACACGTGAAGACTAAGCAAAGTTTCCAACTTGAGTTAGCTATTTACAACTGACTTGTAAATGAATTTGCATCATTTTATTTTTCAAAACTCGATTTAAAATTTCTATTTTAAAATTTTATTCCGACAGTACTTCAAAAATCACGGTCGTTACGGATTTTTTTAAAATATTTAATTTCGACAGTAATTCAAAAATCATGGTCGTTACACTTCCACTTCTAGTGTCCATATCAGCATTCGAGTCTTCATAAGATACAGAAAATAGCCCAAGAGAGAAGGAAGAATAGAGATAAAATGTATACTTATATATAGCAAATACATGTACTTTACTATAGCGTAATCCTATACCTTGATCTTTTCTCTAATTCCTTAGGATTATGTTTTTGAACATCATTTTAAGTTTAAAGTTCTTCATAAACCTATGCTTAGATACCAAATTGTAACCTCCCCTATCTTGAGTCCCAAAGCTAAGCACTACAGTCATCTATAGTATTAACTTTTGGCGACAAAATATGGTAATATTATTGGTATTCATTATATCAAAGGCACATGAATATGAAATAAAATCACAGATTTCAAAAAACTTTTCTGATTACATTTCACAAAATCATGTTCTGTATCCAATTACAAAATCCCAAATGTCTCCCAAGCATTGAAAAAAAATATAACTATTACAATATGCCAAGAGCGACATATGAAGATGCCACCTTGGATGATCAGAGTACTAAATAGACAAAAGGTTGTCTTAATACATCACAGCGGAAATAAAAAACATAACAACTCCTAGATACCAAACATCAGCCTCCTGCTCATCTTCAGAAGCTTTATTCGTACACCTATTAAAACCTGTAATCTTTAACTCTCAACTGCTCAAATCAATTTTAAGCACCCGAGAGTTTAATGAAAAATACAAACTTCGAGTCAAACATAAAGCCTGGTGTGAATAATACTAAACATCCCGGTTATGTGATATTAAGTGTGACCATGCTGCTTAGGGGAACATTTTTCCCCTCACTAATATCCTTCTAAAAACTTATCTTTTGCAAATCAAAATCCTACAACCAAACTAGTTAAAACAATAATAGCAGTATCATGTGTGCATACAAATCAGGTAATAAATGGACTATCTATCCGAACACTACAGTTTTGTTTAGCTAACTACTAACTTTTGGCTGACTCGGGCTTACCAGACAAATTAAACAAATATTCTAACTTCTGTTAGATACTCTTGATGGTCTGTACCTAACTTACTTCTCCTAAGATCAACTGATCCTAATGGTTTTGCGGGCTCACCAATAGCTATCTCTACTCTGTATATTCCCTTCTGTGTGTAACATCATTTTAGTCTTAGCTGTAACAAAGCCCTACACACTAGAATTTTGGACTCATGTTAGCTAGGGGTTACTAGCTAAAGTATAGGGCGCAACCCCATAGCAGTCTCATTTGATATTCTAATATCTAAGTCATTTACTTAGGGTCAACTACCCATAAAATTTTCCTTGAAAACCTTTCTTTCAAATTGATTATGCTTAAACAAGGAAAGTATACTCTAGCTTTACTCAAATCACTTTGCCATGTTATATACACTTTACACAAAACATTGTTGATGAACACATTCGAAACCCTTGTGTAAAAGCTTTAAATAACCCCTTTCGAAATCATTGAAAGTACCCTTTCGATATAAGTAAACTACTTTACTTTATAACCTTAGGCCGAAAGGCCAAAACATACCTTTCAAAACTATTTACAATGGACCTTTCGAAAACATTGAAAATACCCTTTTGATGGCTTTATAAAAACATTGGACATCCTCTTTTCAAAATAGTTTAAACACTAAGGCAAACCTTTCTAAAACATCGAGGAACCATCCCTTCAAAACCTTTATCATATACCTTTTAAAAGCATGAAGTCCTTTACATAAATCAAACCTTTCGAAAGCAGTGGGTTCAATTAAAAACATGTGGAAAAACCTTTCGAAACCATTTAAAACCTTCCTTTTGGAACCTTTGGGTTTAACCTTCAAAATAAAAATGGTTCTTAAAAGAATAAAGTCGAAAGCAACACTTTCGAAAGCAATTTCCTAAGTAAAGAAGTGGATGGTGTCAAAACCTATCCCTTCGAAAGCATTGGAGAAGCGGCTCTAATTTCAAAACAAAGGAACCCTTTCGGTCACATTGCTTCGAAAGGTTGGATGCGGTAGCTAGGGGTTTCGGCCCCTTCGAAAGGTTCTTTATAAAAAAAGGTGCAACCTCTTTCGAAACCTTCCTTTAAACATTTGATTAAGTCAAAAGCTATCTTATTCAAAAGCAATTCATTTCAAAAGCATGGCAGGCGCATTTCTTTTTAAGAGAAAAACAAGGTCTCAACCCCTTTGGAACCCCTATATCGACTCTATACCTTTCGCCTATCTCCAATCCACTGTGTACCAAGGCTTTTGATACCATGTGTATTAGTTTCGACTAGGATAGAAGCGTAAGTATAAAGTCGAGAGGTATCTGCCGAAAGTAGCGAAATAACAAAACCTTTGTAAAACTGATTTCTAACTTTGAAAAGTGATTTCATTTCAACTAACCCAATTTTTGTCAACATATGATTGGTTGATAATTTCTTTTCCAAAATCTTTTCTAAAATATTTTATAAAACATTTAAGAAAATTCTACAAAAATTTCCATAAATCTCTTTTAATACGTTTTCTAACATATGTAGATTTTTTGACTCAAAGCCAACATAAAATATTCATAATTAATTTTAAACCCAATCAATCATTTTCTTCACTAAAAATTATTTCTAACCTTATCTCCAAATTGCAAGGCATTTGGTTGTTATTTGATTGTTTTTCAAGTTAAATCTTATCATAAAATCTATATGAAAAAGCATATATCATCAACAAGCATATATATATATATATATATATATATATCCATTTAAATAATCAAACAGGGAAAATCATTTGCAAAACCATTTCGGGTCTCAACCAAAACTGAAAACAATAAAAATATGAGATGTAACCCATTATTCACCTTTAGCTTGTGATTAAGGAGTTGAGATTTGATCTTGAATGGATTTGATTAATCCTTCTCTCCATCTTTAGCTTTTCTTCTTCTAGTTTTTTCTAATGGTGGCCGGCCTCTTGGTTTAATATTTTGATTGTGAATGTGTGAAATGAATATGCATGAGAGTTTAGGGTGTTAGAATACAACTTATTCATATCTTGCCCGTATCCATTAACCCTTTCTTATTTCATTTTAAATTCCATTAGTTCATTAGTTATTTGGCACAGCTACCCTTTGAAATATAGAAATCTCAATCCCTTAACCCTTTACATTATTTTATTTGATTTAGCTAATTAAATGTCCTAAATATTGTTAATCAAAATTAGGGTTGTTACGGAAACCTTTGGGATGTGAGATGGATAGTCTACATCATGTTAGAGATGGATGGTCTCTATGAGAATAATTGAGGGTGCATAGATATCCTAGGAAAACCATAGGATGTGTGATGGATAGTCCACATCATTTTAAATTAAATGGAATATGTGCAATGGATAGTCCATAAAATTTTAAATCATTAAATCATATGTGATGGGTAGTCAATATGGTAGTGGATGGGTAATCCAAGTAATAAATGCATGTGAGATGGACAGTCCACATAATTCTGAATATGTTTAAATGTAAGATAGGTAGTTCACATATTTATAAGATAAGTAGTCAGACTAAACTAAGATGGATAGTCGGTTTAAATTATGACGGGTAGTCATTTGAAATTAAGATTGATAATCTAATGAATTGGGATGGTAATCCAATATGTATTACATGATTATAAGTGCTTTTTTATATGTTCTAACCATTGTGGTTGCATGAGCACGGTATGTGGGTATTATGTTTTGATAGATACCAGTAAGGGGAAAACCTGCTTTTCTCAGTATCTTGGTCTCACTAGATATATATTTATTGCAAGATGTTAGGTAATTATTCACACCAGGCTATTTTCTGACCCGTAGTTTTTGTTTTTTCCATTAAACTCTGGAGTACTCATTTGAGTAGGTCGGGATAAGGGATTTTGGGTTCTAGTTAGATGAATAAACTTCCAAAGACGTGTAGAAAGCAATCTAGCTACTAGGAGCTTTATTTATTTACACTGTTTAGTTTGGTTTAATCAATTTGGATGTAATGGCAAAGTTGCATAATTGCCAAGTATCTGACTTTGATCAATCAAGAGGTCATCTTAATATGTCGCTCTTGGAGTATTTTATAATAGTATAATTTCTCTAAGCATGGGTTTATAAATAGGATTATGTAATGAATATGAAATATCATATGTGAAATGAGATGTGAAAACTTGTTATTAAACTGTGTTGAAAATCATTCATATTCATGTGCTTCTGATTATTGATATGATTAACATAGCCGCATTTTATCGGCAAGAATTAATAACTATGGATGACTACAGCATCCGCCGCAGTTAGTTTTGGGCCTCAGAATGAGGGGATGTTACAAATGAATAGGAGATTTCTGAAGCATGACCCATAGTCGGATCTGAGTTTGCACAGATAGAGTCAGGTGGCCGACCCTAATTTAACAAAGAAAACTTTCGATCAAACGAAGGGTTGGAACATGTGCTGTGTCATTTGGAATAATCTTTAGAGGTTATAAAATATTAGTGTAGTACAAATATTATTGCGTGGTATAATTCAAGGAAGGATTTCTCGACTACCTTTGTAGCGATTAGGATAATCTCCTAAGTGACAAGATAGTACTTGCCTAGGCGAGTGCCTAGTGCACTTAATATATTATCATTCTTAACACGAGTACATATGCAAGCCCAGGTAGGCCTGCATTCAATCACAACATGCATGCATTTTTTAATTGTGCTTATGGAAGTAAATTTAATAATAGCGTCACCATATTTGAACTCTACATAGATAGAAGCCGCTATTTTTTTCCAGACTGCAATAACTTTTTTATACTAACTCAAAATCAGACGAGACTTCGACCGATGAACTCCATCTAAATTACAGATAATAAGGAACACTCAGATACTTCATCTAGTGAATGTATATCGTAGTTCTCCATGGCGACTAATAGTTGTACATAGAAAATAACAGGCTACATCTCCGTATGTGAACTCCACCTAGTGCAAAAGCCGCTATTTTCTTTGTTCAGACTGCAATAACTTCTCCATACTAACTTGGAATTAGGCGATACTTCGACCGATGAACTCCCACCTAAGTCAGGGACAATATGGTACACTCAAATACTTCATCTTGTGAATGCACATTGTAGTTCTCCATGGTGACTAACATTTGTACTTAGAAAATAACAGGCTATATTTCCACTTTAAAGCTCATTGTAGTTTTCCATGGTGACTAATAGTTGTACTTAGAAAATAACAGGCTATATCCTCATATTTGACTCCACCTAGGCAGAAGCCTCTATTTTCTCTTCAGACTTCAATAACTTCTTCATACTAACTTGAAATCAGGAAAAACTTTGACTGATGAACTCCCACCTAAATTGCAGACAATATGGTACACTTGGATACTTCAAGTAGTGAACGTATACCATAATTCTCCATTGTGATTAACAGTTGTACTTAGAAAAAAATAGGCTACATCCCCGTATTTGAACTCGCCTAGGCAGAAGCTACTATTGTTTTGTTCATACTGCAATAACTTTTTCACGCTAACTCGGAATCAGGCGCAACCATCTAAATTACGGACAACATAGAACACTCGCATACTTCAGCTTATGAACGTATACTCTAGCCTCCATGGTGATTAACAATTGTACTTAAAAAATAACAGGCTATATCCCCACTTCATTGCTCACTATAATTCTTCATGGTGACTAATAGTTGTACTTAGAAAATAAAAGGCTACATCCTCATATTTGAATTGCGCCTAGGCAGAAGCCGCTATTTTTCTTCAAACTGTAATTACTTCTTCATATTAACTCGAAATCATGCAAAACTTTGATCGATGAACTCCCACCTAAATTACGGACAATATGGTACACTTGAATACTTCATATTATGAACTCACACTGTAGTACTCCATGGTGACTAATAGTTGTACTTAGAAAATAACAGGCTGCATCCCCGTATTTGAACTCTACCTAGGTAGAAGCCACTATTTTTTTGCTCATACTGCAATAACTTCTTCATACTAACTCGGAATCAGACAAAACTTCGACCAATGAATTCCTACTAAACTACGAACGTAATGGTAAAATTGGATACTTCGTCTTATAAACGCACACTGTAGTTCTCCATGGTGATTAACTATTGTACTTGGAAAATAACAGGTTATATCCTCACCTCAGCTCTCGTTATATTTCTCCATGGTGACTAATAGTTATACTTAGAAATAACAGGCTACATCTTTATATTTGAACTCCACTTAGATAAAAGCCGCTATTTTCTTCTTTTAGACTGCAATAACTTCTTCATACTAACTAGGAATAAGGCAAAACTTTGACCGATAAACTCCCACCTAAATTATGGACAATATGGTACACTCGGATACTTCATCGTGTGAACACATGTTATAGTTCTCTATGGTGACTAGCAGTTATGCTTAGAAAATAACAGGCTACGTCCCCATATTTGAACTCTATCTAGGCAGAAGCCTCTATTTTTTTGCATACCGCAATAAATTCTTCATACCAACTCGAAATCGGAAGAAAATTCGACCGATGAACTCCCACCTAAATTATGGACAATATGGTACACTCAGATACTTCATATTGTGAATGCATATTGTAGTTCTCCAAGGTGACTAACAGTTGTACTAAGAAATAACATGCTATATCCCCACTTCAACGCTCATTGTAGTTCTCTATGGTGACTAATAGTTGTCTTAGGAAATAACAGGCTACATCCTCATGTTTGAACTCGGCTTAGGCAAAAGCCGACATTTTTTTTCAAACTGCATTAACTTCTTCGTACTAACTCGGAACCAGAAAAAACTTTGATCGATGAACTCCTACCGAAATCACGGACAAAATGATACACTCGGATACTTCATCTTATGAATGCACACTGTAGTTCTCCATGGGAACTGATAGTTTACTTATTGACAATAGGCTACCACATACCCGAATTTGAACTCCGTTTGGTGCAGAAGCCGCTCATTTTGTTCATACTACTATAACTTCTTCATACTAATTTGGAGTTCGGCGAGACTTCGATCGATTAACTCCGATCTAAATTACATACAATATGGAACACTCGGATATTTCATCTTGTGAACGCACACTGTATTTTTCCATTGGGATTGACAGTTGTACTTAAAAAATAACAGGCTACCGCATCCCCTTATTTGAACTCGCCTAATGCAGAAGCCGCTATTTCTTCGTACTACCTCAAAATTAGACGATACCTCTACCGATGAACTCCCACCTAAATGACATACAATGTGGTACACTTAGATACTTCATCTTGTGAATGCACATTGTAGTTCTCTATAACTGTTGTACTTAGAAAATAACAGGTTATATCCTCACTTCAACGCTCTCTGTAGTTCTCCAAGGTAACTGATAGTTGTACTTAGAAAATAACATGTTACATTCTCATATTTAAACTCCGCCCAAACAAAAGCTATTGTTTTTTCCTTCAGTCTGCAATAACTTCTTCATACTAACTCAGAATTTGGAAAAACTTCAACCGATGACCTCCCACCTAAATTATGGACAATATGGTACACTCGATATTTCATCTTGTGAATGCACAATGTAGTTCCCCATGAGGACTGACAGTTTACTTTGAAAATAACATGCTACCACGTCCCTATATTTGAACTTCGCCTAGTGTAGAAGCCGCTATTTTTTGTTCAGATTGCAATAACCTCTTCATACTAATTCAAAATCTGGAGAGACTTCGACCGATTAACTCCCACCTAAATCATGGAGGACTGACAGTTTACTTAGAAAATAACATGCTACCACATCCCCATATTTGAACTTCACCTAGTGCAGAAGCCGTAATTTTTTTGTTCAAACTGCAATAAACTTTTTGTACTAATTCAGAATCTGGCGATACTTTGACCGATTAACTTCCACCTAAATTAAGGACAATATGGAACACTCGGATTGTTCATCTCATGAACGCACACTGCAGTTCTCCATGGGTATTGATAGTTGTACTTTGAAAATAACAAGCTACCATATCCCCATATTTGAACTCTACATTGTGCAGAAGCCACTAATTGTTCAGACTATAATAACTTCTCCATACTAACTTGGAATCATGCAAAACTTCGATCGATGAACTCCCACCTGAATTACGGACAATATGATATATTGGATACTTCAACTTATGAATGCATCTTGTAGTTCTCCATGATGACTAACAGTTGTACTTAGAAAAGAACAGACTATATCACGATATTTAAATACTATTTCTCTATGAAATGTAAAAGGCATATTTCGAATTTAAAAAAGACGCGAGTAAATCTATTCAATGTATTCTCTTTATTAGTAGTAAAGATTATGCGAGTTGAGGTGGTTGCGAACCTGAGTAAACCCAGGCAAATGTAAATCTTTATTTAATGATGATTTAATTAATATAATTTTCTCTTTTGGAGAATGAGTTTTGATCGGAAGAAAAGGAAAGTAGAGGCATTGATTGCTGGATTTATTCAAGTGTTTGGAGACTTAATGATCCCGCATATCGTATAAGTTTTCCTATTTGTAACCGAGAGGTGTAATAGTCATTCGTGTGTCATATTCTTGAAAGGAGTTGCACTACTTAGGTGTTTATTCCTTTTAAATAATGGACGGACTCATTGGAGTTTATGGTTCAACATGCACATTGGACTCTTGATGGTTACCATACATGTTGCGGCATACCTATTTGGTCTTAGCAATAGTGACCATACATGTTGTGGCATACCTATTTGGTCTTAGCAGTAGTGATCATATGCATTATGGCATACCTATTCAATCTTACCAGTAGTGACCATACGCGTTGTGGTATACCTATTCAATCTTAGCAGTCGTGACCAAAAACATTATGGCATACCTATTTTGTCTTAATAGTAGCGACCATATGCATTATGGCATACCTATTCGGTCTTAGCAGTACTGACCATATGTGTTGTAGTGTATCTATCGATCATCAATAACGATTGCTATTTTGGGATCACGATTTGATCATGATTTATTTGTAGTATATTATTAGTAGGTTTTAGGCTAATGAAAAATATTGTACTAACTTGTTGTTAGAAGAAGGAAGGTTATGGTATGATCCCTTACTTTTGAGATTAGTTTACAATACTTGTTTATAGGCAGTTCGGATTACCCCTAAGCCACGTTTTTGGAGAGGGTCGTCTATGATTTAGTAGTTTTTATTTATTTGTATATAGTTTTAATATATAGTATTTTGAGATAGTTCCCATCAAACCAGACTTTATTTCTAACCCATGTTTTGTCTTTGTCTACTTATGTCATGACAATTCTCGGGTACACAGTCGAGTAGTTTGGGAATCAGGTGCTTTTGGGGTTAAGCTAGCAGAGTGCGCGGCTAGAGCATTTCGGAGGTGCGGCATCGATGCTTAGAGATATATATTTTTTATTTTATTTGTAGATGATAGACCAATTATTTATATATGAGTCTATTGCATCGTATATTCATTCAAAACAACATGTGTTTGAGAGTTAATGTACTCTGATTTTCTGTACCGATATTCATTCATCAGCTGCTTTCGCTATTGCGGTCTCTTATATGTTATTATATTATTTTCATGTGTATTCAGTATATTATATGTTATCATTCCCTTGTGAGATCATAACAATGTCTTGGTTTAGTGTTTTGTTCTAATTTTACCTCCATGCTCTATTTAATGTGGTATTGGAAAGTCATGTGATGATGTAAGGTGCTGATTTTTGGGTATTATGACTGGCAAGTTGTTACAAAAACCCAACCGCCAATGGTACCACACCTACGATCCAATTGCCAAGTGCACTCTTCATATTCCTCACTTTCGAAAAGCGCAATTCAACATTTGAAACTCATTACCTCAAAATGTGCCCTTTGCATAGTTCGACTTCTCCTTGGTTTTTACTACGAAGTACGACCATTTGAAGTTCAATTGTTTCTTTAGTTTATTCTACGAAAACTCTTCCACTTGCAGTTTCATTTTTTTGGTTTACGCTGCAAAGAATCAGCCACCTGTTTTTTTATCTTTTTTAATTTACACTGCAAAGAATCAACCATATGCATCTTTACCTTTATTGCATTACACTACAAATAATCAGCTACATGTAGTTATGAGAGCATACAACCCTCGGACATCCCACGTCCCTTCAAAAGCCAAATGCATCTCCTTGCCTTCCCGAGATTGCGTTCGAGTGAGCGTCCACGCTCATTGTCAATAACCCTTCTAAACCCATATTCTTATATAATTCATCTTCTACTTAGTAACCTTAGGTCTGTTAGAGCTTCACGTAATTGTTATAAATTAGGTTTTAGTTTCATTTCATTTTGACGCAATACAACCCTGCCCACATTCGCATTGCGACGTAGTATGCTTTGCTCATATAACAGTGTAGTACGTCCCTGCCTTCTTTCATCTTAAGCACAATATATCTAGCTACACATCTTGTTTAAACGACTTAATTACTTTACGGTAGTTCTCACCTACGCCTTTCAGTCCTAAGCATTTGCCAGTGTTTCACCTCTTAGTGTAGTTTTACTTTACGCAATATTGACTCTCCCTGAAAGCAAATAATCCTATGACGGTTCATTACCTTTGGCCCTATGTACTTGTTTATTTTCCTAATGTTTGGCTGCCACGTTAGCTTCATATTAGACAAAGTTTGACACGTCTATTATGACCCTTTCCATGTGTCGCTATCTGATATGTTCAAACTCCACTTTCTTTTAGTGACGTTGTCCATTATTTATCTTTTCATTATTCATATTGAATCTTCTCCCACATTTAACATTGATTTCATAAAGTTTCTTAAATAAGTCCTTGTCTAATCGCCTTCAGCCAACATGGTTTCCCTTCAATGATGATTGGTTTTTCTGATTTTTTTCTCTTATTTATTTACTAATTATCTTCAAAAATTCATAACCAATTGCTTCGACATGGAAAATTCTTCAAATTGATAACTTATTCCTAGAACTATGATTAAAACATCATATTAAATTTTCATAGCATTTCAAAATCATTAGAGTAGAGAAATATAACTAAACATCACATGCAAAGCTACACTCCATAGGTAATTCATTAGTACAACATTTATCTATTTAAACACTAAATTACATAAACTCGATCATATTAAATCAAAACCAAAATCGAACATATTGAAAATGGTAATACAAGGGTTTACTATTAATCACCTAAATCTTTAGATAATCTTGTTTTAGTCTTCTTACTTCCTTTTAGCTTGCATTTTCTTCTTCTTCTTATTTCCACTTTTAAGGCCACCACCACTAACATGTTTTTTTAACCTTTTTTATAAAGAATGTAATAAAGAAACGAGAAAACAGTTATGTTTATTGTTCCAAAATTATTTTGATCTTGGCCCTCATAACTTTTTTCATTAGTCATTTCCCTCTTTTTTATTTTGTTTATTATATATAACCAGCCTCATATGGAAAATATGTGTTTACCCCAAAGCTTAATATATTTATTATTTAATATAACTCTAACCACTTAATTTCTCATTTCAATTATTAATTCTTCAATCAGTTAATTATAAATTTCAAATCGTTACATGATGTATGTTATATGACAAAAACTAGGCTAATATTTAGTGTGTATGACATTCATTTGGCACGTTATGAAACCCGTTCAATGTATCATTCTTTGTTATGGTTAAACATTTCATTATGATGACCTAACATTTAAATCTAGGCATAGCGTGACGTATTTATTATTTATGTAATACTTGGGTCGATCTGGAACATTACATGACGTGGACATTAGCCTTTCTTAGATGTTAGGCTTATTAAAGAGACAATTCTAGATTATGTTGTATTTTGGAAATCTATTTTGTATATTTTGTTTCGATGTCCCCATGTATGCATATATGTGATGAGATTGAGTTGTATATGACATTTGACTTGTATCGAAATATCTGTTTTGTAGTAAATTAGATATCTCATTTTGTAAACCTATCATTCTATGTATATGATATTATATTATAATTTTTCATTGCGTTTTTGGCTTCGTATTCTCCATTTATATTACGAATTGTTCTATTCTATAAAACTCATGCTTTTATTGCTTTGGGATGATATCGGGTACGTTTATATGATATATTATTTGAGGTAAGTTACATATTGACGTTATTCCATAGGGATGTTCACATGTAGTCATCCAATATCGCCTCATTCTCTGTATTATCAGATTGTATTACTCTATAATACTTTTGGTGGTATGGATATGGTATAAAGGTGGCGCATCATATTTTTTATGTCAAAGTAGGTTCGAAACAATATAGAGCAATAGGGATATGAGTCTTGACCTTAGATGATACATATAGTTCGTATTCCCCTAAGGTGATTGGTAGTTACCTCATATGAAAGGATAATTAGAGTACATAAGAGTATCGAGGTAGTCATCTAGGTACGTATTTGTTATTTCCATATTATATAATATCTTTACTTCTGCTTGATTTGAGTATTTTTCTTTGTGTTAGATGGGAGTAGAAAATGGAGGTAGTGAAGAAGTCATTAACCAAACCAATCGTGTGGGGTAACCCCCCCCCCCTCTATAGCCATATTACCTAAAAGTATAAATGAATAATACAATCGAGTAACATGGACTATGAGGCGATGTGGGTGAATCATATGTGAATATTCTCTTGGACCAACACTAAATACATCATATAATATAAAAATCTTTCACCTCAACATATATAGTCTCGGTACAAAGCAAAAGACATGTATGGTGTCCAAGGATAGAACAATACACAATATAAAATAAATCATAAAGAACACAAAGTCATCTATGCAGCGATGAAAATATATTACAGTATGTAAGTTTGAGTGAGATACAAAAAGTCAGATTCCCATCAAATCACAATTATATACCAGATAAATCCAATGCATCTAATCCAACATCAAATACATACATGAGTATGTATTATAATATATAATACATTTAGTAATACCACTTTCAACTAAGCCTAATAAGCAAATCTGGTCACATCGTCTCGGAACCTAAAATGTCTCCGACTGGCCCGAGTATTATATAAATAATGAATGGGTCAGAATATGTCTATATTCAATAGTGGGAATCTAAATGATATCTCAAAGAATAACATATACATAGCATAATAAAGAACTCCAACCAAAGGAATAATAAAACATCCACAACACATCAAACAACATCCTTAATTCGTGAGACACCAAAACACCATAAAATAACAATCACAATCACATACACACATAACATTCATCAAACATCCACTCGCATACATCACACTACACACATCAAACATCCATCGTGCACATTATACACAGCCTACACCACACATCACACACACCGCATGCATCGCACACAACATACATCAAACATCAATTCATTCATATTTATTTAGCAGTATTAGATTTATTTATTTTATTTACATTCCTACTACTGCTATTATACGTGTATTTTTATTTGCTACTTCCAAAAGCCAAGTCTACACCTAAGACTCAATACCTCTCACATGCAAAGGGAAATGCTACTCATAAATATTTTATAAGCGTCCTTACTAGTATTTAGCTACATAATAAACACAGGTCGCTTCCTCGCCTCCTCACTTCTTGCTCCCATCGTCAACCTCCTCACCTCATTTTGAATTCGTCCCATTGGCCCATGTAGTAGATTGTGACCATGTAACGTAGGGACCATGTCACTTCAACCAATGAGGATCTACCCTAGGGTCGATCAAGCTAGGATAGGACTAACAGAAACTTCTAGCGTCAAATCTACATAAGGGACTTCGTTCTCCTTGATCCACTCAAAAGCATAGAAAATCATATTCCGTCTTTATAATAAAATGAGAGATAATATGATATACCTCACATGTGAAGTCATAGATCTAAATAATATTGGTTAATATTCATATGTAATATAGAATAACTGATCAATATCCCATTATTAAATACTCGGTCTTTTATGAATTACTCGAGGATATACTTATGTTAAGTAAATAAATACACCCTACATGGATGTCCCATAACGTCCGATAAAATACAGTTATACATACAACACCCTCAATTAAGCAACATTAAGTAACTTTCCAGTTCGTTTATTAATTCACATCGCTTAAATCATCCTCCAATTCATTACTATTCATTTTTCTTACTTTATAATTCAATATAATAGGTAATTATAATTCATCTCATTCATAATAAACAATCAACAATCATCTATATACATATCAATACATTATTCAATAATTACTAACGAGATGATAGGTTTTTTAAATCCATTTCTCTTTAATTTTGCTTCTTTTTTTATAACAACTCTTCAGTTTAATTTAACTCAAAACATCTTCTTTATTTAATTCCATCTCCTTTTAAAATAATAATTTTGATTCTCTTATCTCATTTCCAATCCATATTTCAAAACAACTAACTTCATTTCAAAGAAACATTTAGTCAAACTTGTCGATAAATTTTTAAAACCTCAAAAATGCTTTCACATCAAATTATTATTCCAATAATATGAATACTACAAAGAAATTTATATCCTCCAAATACCTTTGAAATATCGAATTTGACAATATTCTCGATTCAAAAATATTGGCAAACCCAATTATACAACTTCAAAATCATTATTTACCATCCTCATTTATTTTCAAACACTTCTTTTGAAGCTATTAGTCCATCAAACTAAAATTATATTTCTTAAATAATATACTATTTCCAAAAATTCATTTTATATATTTACCTATTTTCCAAATTATTTCAAATATCATTCAATTATTTGTAGACATCTAATTAGTACTCAAACAACAGAAATCAACAATCTAATGGTACTCATCAAAACAGCAATCAAACCATAGTTCACAACACAATTTCATCTGATACAACAACATCAATTATCGATCGTCAACAAAAAATAAATTTCATCGAATAAATTCACCATCCATCCAACCAAGTAAATCAAACAAATATTTAGGGGAATATGGATCCGTTAATTGAAGTAGACATGAATGTGAGTGAGATAACTCATTAATATAAAGCCCAAGCTCCAAAATAACGACTAAATGACATCAATACCAATGCCACGCCATTGATTCCACCAGCAGCCACCCAGTTCCACTACAGCCAGAACATGGTTGTCCTCTTCCTTGGAGCAGCCAAGCTTGAACACTGAAAAAAAATCTATCTACACTTTCTCCTATTGCCACCTTTAAATTTACTACATCCACTGACTGAATGCCAACTACGACCTCGCATAACTAACTCACACTATCATATCCACATCGACTAGCACTAAAGCAATGCTTGACCTCGTCATTGCCCTCTTGTCCAATTATCGCAACCACACTGTATAATCGCACGACGCCTGCATCCTACTGCACCAATCACATCACTTTGGATTGCATACCTTCCCTTTTCTCACATCGCTCTCCCTGATCGATCACGATACATCTAGGCCACATCCTCCGTGACACGTAGACTTCAATGTTGCAACCAAACATCGCTCCCCCTTCAGTCGTCCATCGCGACTTCCCCATGTCGCCATCAAGTTCACTCGCTCGCCTCCAAATCGAGCACATTCCTCTCTTTTTTATGTGTTCCATTTTTTAATTTAGGGGAGGAGGATAAAGTGAACATAGGAATAGGGAGTGGAGTCAAGAATAGAATGGAAGGGTCATGATTTAGCTAAAGTTAAGAACCGAGAGAATTTTCGAGAGAATAGGAGAAAGGCATAGATTAGAGATCGGCTTGAGCGGTTTATTTTGGACTAGATATTTGATTTCCAACTTTGTCCATTCGTATATTCTTTTTTTCTTTCATCAACCCATTTAATTTATTAACAAATTATTATAATTTAATTTTGATTTATATTTTATTTTCCAGAATATATATCGATAACTGCATGATTTCCATGAATTAATATTTATTCGCCTCTATTTTGAAAATATTACTTGTTGCAAATCAAATCCGTTCATTTTTTTATTCTAATAAAAATTATTTATACGTCGCATAAAGTAGGGCTATTACCGACTTTCCCCTTTAGAAAAATTGCGTCATCACAATTTCTTATAAGGAAGTCGATAAACACAACTCCTACCCTTACTTTCTTTGTAATCAACGCTCTTTTATGAGACCTAGTGTGATAACCCGGGTTTTGGGCATCAGATAATTGAATAATTATCTGGTTTTAACTATTGAAACACTGATTTATAGTTGGAGAAATAAATCTGATAATAAATATTTATATCTGGATAAATATTCATTTGATAATCTCCTAATATAATTACAAGTTATTCTTTTAAAATAAATATTGTTTATATATAAATATAAACAAATTTTAAATAAAAGAATTATGTACCAATTGATTTGTGGTTGTTTAAATATATATATATATATATATATATATATATATATATATGGGTTGATTTTAAATTTGATATTAAATTGAAATTGAATTTGAATGGGAAATTCAAAAGATAAACATCTTAAAATATTTTGATTTTAAAATATATATGTATGATTTTATTAGAATATAATTTTTTTATATTATTTTCTTTAAAAGGGTTCTATTTATATAAATTAAGAAAGATATTTATAATTTAAGAAAAATAATACAAAATATTTAATTTAACATTTAAAAATAAATAAGAATGAGTAATTACAAGTGTTAGCCTTTAAGTCATGCTAAATACATGTGTAATAAGATTAAAATATGAAATTGACAAATGTTAACTAATGTGACAAGTGTCATCTTTGTATTTTTATTTTCTTTAAGTTTGATAAATCATAATTAAGCTTATATAAATATATATCTTCTCCCTTCAATTTTTTCCCTTTTCTCATTTCTAAAACAAAGAAAACTCAAAAATCAATCCCGTAAAACAAAAATTAGCAAACCAGAAAATTGTAAGCAACCACTCTCTCAACCTAAATCATCAAAAACTAAATCAAGCAAACTCAACTAAGTTCAGATCATCAAACATCTCACAGATTCAAGTTTCATAGGAGCAGCATTCAAGTTTTTCAAAATACAAACTGTTTCAACTTCTCTGTTATCTTCTACAGGCGAGTAAACCTATTTTAAAAACAGTTTAATCCTGGATTTCATTTTGAAGTTGTGAATGAAAATTATGTTGTTACATAGAATGCTTGGATTAAGATGAATGCATGTATGCGTAATAAGTATTGGATGTCTGTGACTATGCAAATACAAGCTCTGTTGTTTTATCAGGGTTTGATTTCCTTTAAAATCCAATATCTCATCTTTGAATCATAGTTAGCTTATGATTTGTAAATAAAAAGTGTTTGAAATCATGCAATAACACTATTAAAAATCATTCCAGGAATTTATATTGAATATTTTTCTAAAAACTTTAAAAATAACAATGAAATTGTAATTTGGGTCTAAATTTTATTTAATTTTAAGATTGGATTGCATTGTTGAATTCGTGATGCAAAATCATGAATTTTAATGGATATATCACGATTTTTAGTTTGGAAAACAGTGAGCTTCCTCGAGTTGAACGTTTGTGACGTTTTGAGCAATTTCTATCGATCAACGACGAACTAGCTGACGTGATTGGGCTTGAAGGTCGAGGGAAAGACAAGGATCATCGGAAAAGTACTATGGTGATTTATCGTTGGTCGAGATGGCCAGAAATCGACGATGTAGGGTTTTAATCCCTAAGTTTGTCATGAGTGTTCAATCGGGTTTCGAGACGTCAAGAGATAATCGGTGGCGATCGCAAGGCCTACGATAGGTGCTGGGAGACGTGATGGAGTTAAGATGAAGGTGGCGGAGCTTCTCGAGGCAGGGATCGTTAGAGGCAGTTGAATTCGGATAGTGTTTGGTTCAGGCTGTGTGAGTTTTAGAGTTGATTTGATTCTCGTTCGGATAGAGTGAGATGGGTGATCGAGGTGGGTTTAGAGGATCACCCGTGAGTGTCGAGATCATCGATGATGAATGGAATGTCGTGGTTCGTCGGGGGAGGTGCACACGTGCATAGTTGTGTCAGAGAATGATGGCGGGAAGTTATGCTCGCGTTTTTCTTTGAAGATGTTCGAGTTTTACTCGAAGCAGGAAGAGTGTAGTTTGGTCCCGTGTCTTGATCGGAGAAGTTTGAGGTTTAGTCGAGTTTTTGGTGAGGGCAGGTTTAAAGATGTTTCAGGCTTATGATTGTACAGGTTTGATGAAATAAAGAAATTTGATTTTTGAAATGTTTCTAAATTCCAAGACAAAAGTAAACAAGTTCTTACCTATTAAACTAAATTGTTTTCAAGAATAATTGTTTAAATAAGTTTTAAATATTTAAGTAGATAAGATTTTAATGGGTAGGATAAGTGGATTTTCAAAATGAAGATTGTTTTAAAGATTTATTAAATATCTTTGGAAAGTTTTTTTCTTATATAATTGTTTTCTTTGACAATTGATTAAGAAGTTTTAAAATTTGTTTAATTTAAATTGTGTTACGTAAATTTTAAAGTTATTTTAAACTTAAATTAGAATTCAAATTTTAAAGCAAGTTTTTAAATTTTAATTGAAACTAGTCTTAACGATGCCATGATAATGTTTTAAGTATTTAAAGGAAGTTTTGGTAACTTTAATTTTCAAGCTAAATGTTATTTTATTTCAAAACTTAATTAATGATCAAATTAAATAAAGTTAATTATTAAGATAAAATGTTTTAAATGATAATTAAGGTATAAATAAGATAATGTTTTGTCTTAAGATAATTAAGGTTTTAATGATTTGAGATTAGTTAAGATAGTATCAGATTAAATTTATTAGTAATTAAAGGTTAACTAATTTAGGATAATTAACCTATGGGATAATTACTTGACGAAAATAATTAAAGGAAAATTGCTTATGGGAAGAAATTAAGGATTAATTACATAGTGTAATTAATTAAAGGAATTGATTTATAAAGGAAATTAATTAAGGGTTACTTAATTAGAGAAGGATAGTTAATCAATGTAAGTGATTATGGGATGATTAATTTGAGCACTTAATTGAGGATCAATGTGATTAATGGGTATGGGTAAAGGTTAAATAATTTGTGTAATTAATTGAAGGTTAATTACCTGATGATTAATGAAGATATTAACTAAAGGATGATTAATGATTTGGGTTGTCATTAATTTATGGTTTAGTAAGCAGGATTTAAAGGTAACTGAAGTAATTAATTTAATTTATTTAAATTAATTAGGAATGGAGTAACTAATTTAAGCTTGCATATGAATGATATTGAGTGCTTTGGATTATTGTTATACTTGGTATGTGATTGTAATGCTGGATATGGATTATCTATCTGAAATAGAGTTGCTATGTGAATTTTTTTATGAGTATAAATAGAATTGTTTAAACTTAATCGGCTTTGTTTTAAGATGATATCGTGTTCGAAGAGACCGGGGTCGCGTATCAGTAATACACGAAACCACTTCGATTTGTAATCTACATGATTCTATATGGATTTGATGTGGAAAATCAATAAACTATAATGGAATAATATGGACTTTTGAACTAATTAAGAACACTTAGAATTTGACTTGTGAAATAAGTATTGAGCATAACAAGTAATGAACTCGTAGTGAAGTACGAGTTACCCGGGTTTCCTTTTTATGTTTGAACTTAGTATTTCAAATTATATGGGTTTACTGACGCTGGTTTCTAGCCTGACCCGGGTGTTACTTTGATGTATTGCTCGGGTCAGACCGAGTATTATAGATTTTCAGGTAAGGACATTCTGGAGCTCAGGAGGCAAGCTGGGTGGCAGGACGTATGGTGTATTCCGCTGTGTTATTGTTATTATCTGTATCTGAGACAAGTTAACTTTAACTGTCCAGCATTTGTATAATGTTATAACTCTGATGTATTAATGTAAATTAACTGATACAGTTTTTCCTCGTATAACTGTTATTTTTATTTGATATTATATTTTGATCTGCTGCGAATGTGAGATTCTATGTTTCATTTCTATTTCTTCTTCTATCTCTTTTCTTCCTTTCCAAACTATCTGGAATGTTCGGAATCGAAAATCTCGGGTCGTTACATTTGGTATCAGAGCGAGGTTAAGTGAGAACCTTGGCTCTGGTGGGATACTCATTAAGGATAGGGTCAATGGTTCCCTAGGATGAGTTGAGTGTATATATATGAGAGCGTACTTGTTATTTTCTTATATAAAAATTTTAAATGATTTACATAAGATTATATTTTGATTATAAAGCAATATTTCTTTCTAATAAATATTAAGGTGATTGGTTGTTAAATCGTTGGAATTAAATATAAGTGGTAATAGTAATACAACCAAATTTAAATTGAATAAAGATAAGTTTGAAATAGATTCAAACTGAAATTGAATTTAGAGAAGAATTTTCAGAAAAAGTGAATTGATTTCAGTTGTAATAACCTTGGTTATTATCCTAAAATGATGAAATGTTTTAGGGAAGTAAAAAATTTAGGCAAGTATGACTTATGAATTGGAACTGAAGATGATCTAAATTGTGAAGTTTTAAATCTAGGTCTAGAAATTTGAAAATTTGTTTCAAAGTAATAAAGAAATAATAAATAATATTATTTAATATATGTGAATGAAAGGGTCTTATTTCAAACAAGAGTTGTTTGAAAATTTAAAGGAATTTGTTTTGAATTAAAAACCAAAGGTGGTTTAAAATTTAAGGATAACTTGGTGTGTAAAGAAAATAATATGTATAAATGAAGGATATACATAATATCAGAGATGGTTTGAAATAAACTATAAATGTTGAGTTTTAAATTTGGAATGAGATGAGATACCTAAAGTAATAAGTTTTTTTTAAATTATAAGTGGGAAGATTATTAATGTGAAGTTTAAAATTTGAAGTGGGAATTCAAATTGGGTAAGGTTGGCTAGATTAAGTAAATTGAATTTAACTTTGGAAAGTTAAATAATTTAACAAACAACCTGAATTAGAAATTTCACGATGTAAATTGAGATTTAACTTGGGAAGTTGAATGGTTAATTTAAAATGGGAGTTATGACTGATCTCAAAATGGTTGAGATCTAGAAATTGGAAATGGATGGATGTTTTAAAATAATTTGAAAAATACCATCCTGTTGTTATTAATAATCTTTAAGTTGAAATTGGATTTGTTTATATAAATGAAGAAATGGATATGATAATATATCCATTATTAAGACACAATGAAATCATTTTGGACTTAAGATTTGAATGTTTAAGATAAAACTTCAAAGGTTTGGTTTCAAAATTGAAATTTGATGATAAATTGAATTTCATAGATTTAGTTGTTTAAAAAGAATTTGAATTATTATTTGAACTTTGAAATAGGTTAAAATGAAATTTGAATTGAATTATTTCAAATTGCATTTGATTTGATTTAATTGGAATTTTGATTGAAGATGGATAAGTTTAAAAATTCAAATGGAAATTTTGAATTGGATTAATTTGAAATGAAATTGAAGTTGAATGAGTTCAAATTCAAATGGAAATCAGGATTAATTCAAACTGGAATTGATATGAATTGAAATTTGTTCAATTTGAAATTTATTTGAATTAATTGAAATTGTGATTAAAGTTGAATAAGTAAACTCAAATGGAATTTGATTTGAATTTAGGAAAGAAATTGAGGATTAATTCAACTTGAATTAGGGTTAAATCAATTTCAATGGAAATTGGAGTTATTTAAATTAGAATTGAGTCAATTTAAATGGAAGTGGGAATTTAAATTGAATTGATTGGAAATGGAGGTTGGGAATTGAACAGTTTGACTTTGGACTATTTTCAAAATGAATTGTTTTAGTACAAATCTATTTTTTCCAAGCTATTTATTATATATACAACCTTTCTTATTAAACCCAAAACTATCTTATACCTATTTTATAACTACTTTTGAAATTATTTAACTATTTTGCAACTGTTTTTCAACTAGTTTTATAACTAATTACTCTTTTACAACTATTTTGCAATTATTTAAAATTTCTACAACTATTTGACTATTTTCCAACTATTTTACAATTGCTTAACTATTTTACAGCTATTTTACAAACTAATAATTATTTTTCAACTACTTATCTATTTTTAATTTTTCAAGCTATTTTCTAAATATAAGCTGGTCAGAGTGCAAACTGTTTATGAGTAGATATCCATTTGAGATAAGAATTGAAGTGTTAATCAAAAGGGATATTGGGAGAAAATGTGAATAAGTAAATAGGAATTAAAGGAAATGTGAATAGAAAAGAGGATTGATTGGGCTAAAAACCAATAAAGATAAATACGTAGGATATACGTATATTATTCTACTCGCATAGTGATTTGATCCAGATTCGAGCATAGAATTTCGAGACAATATATCGATCCAAGTTGGGATTTTTCACTCGATTTTCGACGGAGAACCTGGATATGGATTGTTGATTGGTTCTGGATATTCTCTATCATAGTTATGGCTATGCAAGCAGAATGACGGTTTCTGATCAAGAAGCCAGATCTGAGTCCGCACTAGGAAGTCGAGTGGACGATACTAGTTTGGAAGTGAAATTGTGTGATCGAGTGAGCGATTAGATTGATATAGCGTATGAATGAGATGTGTACATCATACTAGTTTGAATGAAATTGATACTGGGAATTTGTGGATAAGAAATGTGAAATGGTTTTCGAAATGAACGGTGTATTTTGTGAAATATATGATGAAGTAAAGTGGAAATTGGATATTTCTATGGTAGAAATTCACTTTATGGAAGTAAGTAATTTGATAAGTGATTTTATAGGGTAATCAAATTCTAATATTTGATTTAGAAAAACAAAGTTATATATCTTTGTTATATAAGATAAATCTCCCCTTGTTGAATCTATTGCTAGAAGGAAAAGATTTTTGAAAGTATTTGAAGTATAAAAAGGAATTTATACAAGTTTGAATTGATCCAAAGATTTTTAAAGTTACATATATATATATATAACTATATATATATATATATACACACGTGTGAAGGGTCTTATGAGAATAATTTTGAGGAAAGGTTTTTGGAACCTTTGGATTTGGAAAGGCTTTTTGATTTTTGGGTAAAATCAATATTGGAAATTTGGAAAGCCTAGTTTGAGAATTATCGATTTTGGGATAATCGATTTTGAGAAAAAAAAGATTTATATGGAATTCATACTAGGTGTATGATTTGAAAGATACTATATGTGTATAGTATAAAGTGTTTTGAAAATGGCTCTGGAGAAAAAGGCGCTCCCTTGAAATGAACTTCTCAGGAGTACCATAGGTTGGTACTGCTTCGAGCCTCAAAGGGGGAGGTTCTAAAGTGGATCCTGTGAGGAGTCCGGACAAAACTAGTTCCTCAGGATTTTGTGTTGTGTGTATTGAAAGTCGAGGGCGTTGATGCCTACAGAGGCATTTGGGTTATGCTGTGACGACAGTGCAACTCGATGTCACTGCGATCTACAACAGACCATAGAGAAAGTCGTGTGTGCCGCTGAGAGCCAACAGTCTATGTTTGATTTTATATCGGTAGACTGCGACCTATGATAACATAGCGAAAGTCGTGTGTGCTGCTGAGAGCCAACAGTCTGCATTTGATTTTACAACGGTAGACTGCGATCTATCTGGGAGTGGAGAAGTTTCATTTTTTGCAGCGGAAATCGAGGGCGCTGATGCCTACAGTTACATGGACTTTTGCGGTGATGGCAACGTAACCTTGGAATGTAACTGTGATCTGTTGTGGGTTCCATGGCATAATCGAGGGGAGCAGAGTGTCGACAGTTACATGGAATTTTGCTGCGATGGCAACGTATGTAACAACCCGCATATTTTACGATTGAATATTTAAATATTTTATTTTAATATTTTATCGTCAGTCGGATTTTAGTCGGAAATGTTACTTTTTTCATACGGTCGAATTAGGACTCGGAACCACTTCCATTGTGTCCAAAACACCGTTTGCGATCTTTTTGAATATAAACTTTGATATGTTTGGAGCTAGTGAAATTTTGCTACTTTTTCACTTTGGGCTTTGGGTTTGGTTTAGCCCATTAGCCTAAACTATTAACTCTACCTCAACCCCCTTCCCTTCATAACTTTACTTTCATTTCCTAACACTCAAGCTTCATCAAAAATGGAGGAGGGAATGGGAAATTAAAACTCCAAGCCCTAGTTCACTTGCAAATCCAACATCCAACTCCAAATTCAAAGAGAAGCCATTGATTCTTTCTTTGCTCTCAAGCTTCTTCTTCATTGATTTTGTGTAAAGGTGAGATTTTTATCTCACATCTTTGTCTTTAACTATCTTTGATTGCTGGGAATGAATTCCTAACACTTATTCATGTGCATTTGCTTTTGGTTTGGATTGAATTGGTGAAAATCCCAATTTTTAGTGTTTTGGGTTCAAATCTTTAAAAATCCTAACTTTGATGTTTGAACACGTTTTTGATGATGCATCGAGGAGCCAATAGGACCAGGTAGCCTATGGGCATAATCCCCTAGCGTCCGTGCTCGATTGGTTGCAAATTGGGAGAGTTTTTGCACTTCAAACCCCTAGGTCGCTCGGCCTGCACACGAATGATTCTCGGCCTGCAGTTAGGTCGGCCTGCCATAGGTCGCCTGCACCTTAGGTCGTTGCTCGACCATGTTATATCACGCAACTCCTTAGGTCGCGCCATGCTAGGTCGTCCCCACTTAAGTCGTTGCTCGGCCTTGTATCCTTTAGGTCGTTAGGTCGTTGCTCGGCCTAGTTTACCCTTTAGGTCGTTAGGTCGCTCGGCCATCTTTGCAACTTAGGTCGCTCGGCCTTCTCACACGCCTTAGGTCGTTAGGTCGCTCGTGTTAGGTCGCTCGGCCCATTACGTCGCGCGTGCACATAGGTCGCAACCTCTGAGGTCGCAGCACATAGGTCGCTCGGTCCTACCACTTAGGTCGGCCTGCTCTTCACTTAAGTCATTGCATCACTTAGGTCGCTCGGCCTGTTATGCCACTAGCTCCTTAGGTCGCAACCAACATAGGTCGTTCCATGTTAGGTCGCGCGCTCGGCCATTAGGTCGTTCCAACCTTAGGTCGCTCGGTCATGATAAGTGGCGCCTGCTTTAAGCCGTATGCTATTTCTTGAGCCGCTGATTTCTTGTGTTGACTTATGTTAAGTCGTAAGTCGTGGCTGTTAAGTCGTAAGTGTATTTCCACTTTGATGAAATTGGAATTGAATTCTTTGGATTTTATTCACGTCTTCGAATGTGAATTTTTGTGATTTATTGTTTCTACAATCATTTTTGTGATTTGCCACTTCATCTCACTCGTACGAGAAATCTAATTAAACGGCTTAGTAAAATCTAATTAAACGGCTTACTGTTTCTATAATGATTTCTAGAATTTGTGTTTCCCCAATTTTTGTGATTTACATTGATATGTCTTATCAATATTTGTGTATTGGTGAATTTGTGTGTCATTAACTTTTGTGATTTGGCATTGATATTATTGTCCATGTTTGTGGTTTGGTGAATATAAATAAAGAGTATGACATTCCTTTTGATCTTTGAGAAGATTCTTGTGATATTGATTAATCCCTAGTTGATTTTCAATTTGCATACTTGTCACGGTATGGCTTTATGGTTATCATATGTATATGTCATATCGCTTATTCTATATAATTTTATCTGATATTTATAGCTAGACTAATCCGTTTATTATTTTCTTATTAAATAATACTCGGGCCAGACCAAGATGTTACAGGTGCTTCTGCTTGACTTCACATCTGGGATTATTACCCTGATTTTTGGCTAACTACTTAGATTAGTAGTTTTTGTTGCATACATTTGAGATATAGACTCATAGATATCCATATTCTTTTATCTAGCACTTGTAGCTATTCCTTTGTGATATTGTGGATCTTGATTGACCACTACTCTGATGTACACTTTCATGTGTTATATATATTCATATCTCTTTCCGCCATTGTAATATGGATGTCTATGACTGATTTGTGTTATGTTTATTTCTATATTTGGTTCCGAAGAACATATATATAGCCACTGGGTAGTAGCTTTGAGTTTTTATCAGTATGTCGGATTTCCTCCTGAATCCAGATACTCGTTGTACTATCTGACATATCGGTGCTCGCACAAAGCAGTTACATGGATGGTCGCTCCTCAACAGCCTTATCCTCCGTGCTAGTTGACGGCATTACCCCATAGTGTCCTTGGCTAGCGTGGGTATAGAGGTGGGGCGTCACAACTTGGTATCAGAGCCAATCTTCGGAACAATGTAGAATAATCTAGCAAGGATCATCGTCCTAAGTCTATCTTAGGAGTCGTGCTTTAGGATTTAATTCGAGTCTTCGTACCGATTCATCCTATTTTCTTTATGATTCCTTGTTTATCTATCAAGATTGCTTGATATTCATTTGGTGAATAACCTTATCCTTCTTCTTTCTTTCTTTCAAAAAGGAAGAGAAATGGTTAGACCTGGCCGTCCCAGCGCCGGTCAATCTCGTGCTACTCCCCAAGATGGAGTATTTATGTCTGTCCAGCAGCTTCTTGATCTAGTAAGGAATGCTCAAGCAGCTGGATGTAATCCGGATCCTACTCAACCTAGGTTTTGATTTGCACGTTTGTGCAGCGATTATGGGAAGCCATTCAAAGATTCTAAAACTATTATTAAAGTCCGGGCTTGGCTGAGAACGTGCGATCGAATCTTTTCTCACATGAATCTTATTGATCGTCACCGTGTTTAGGAGGCCTCTAGTATGCTCCAAGAAAGAGCATTAGATTTGTATGAGCTTCTGATTTCTGAAATAAATGAAGCGGATCTTACTTGGAAGAAATTCTGGGAACGCTTCGAATTAAAATTTATGCCAGAAGCTGAAAAAGTAACATTGGCTCGTCGTTTCATTGACCTTGTTCAAGGTGAATCCTCCGTGGCAGATTATGTCGCATCCTTTGAGTCACTTTCTAAATACGGGGTCGAATATATAAACACCCCATTGAAGAAGAACCAAAGATTTTTTTATGGATTGAATAAAAATCTCAAGAAGCCATTACTTCTAAAATTAGAAGTTTCTTTTGATCAACTCATTAACATTGCTCTTCGTCTTGAAGAGGCAGATAGGGAGAGTGAAGTTGAAGTTATGGGTGCTAAGCCAAACTTCAACAATAGGAAAAGGCCTAATAAGTTCAAGGGTCCTTATCCCAACAACAAGAAAGGGAAGCAAGCCTCTCCGGCAACTAAGACTTCTACCCTAAGTGGTGGGAAATGCTACAACTGTGGTTCTAAGGACCATTACGCGAAAAAGTGTTCAAAGCTTCATGCTTGTCGCTATTGCAAAAGCCCGGATCATTATTTATCTTTTTGTCCCAGACTTCAAAATAGGAAGGAGGGAAAGCTTAATGTTGCTCAAGCCCCTGGCAACACATCTCGTGGTAAAGGTATTTTTCATTCTATCCTTGATGGTATTCGAGTTCTTTTTGATACGGGTGCATCCCATTCTTTTATTTAAAAAGAACTTTTTGATACTTTTTCTTTGGAAGTTTTGTGTTTAATGACTTCTATGAGAATTGTGAATCCGGTTGGTGGATCCGCAACAATTAGTTTATTGTGTAAAGATGTCGAGATTATTTTATGTGATTTTTCTTTCCGAGCCGATTTGCATGTTATGCGCTACTTAGGCTTTGGAATGATTTTGGGCATAGATTGGCTTAATCGCTATGAAGTCCAAATCCTATGTCCTGAGCGGACTATTCATCTTCGACATCCTCAATCTGTTAAGCAGATTTCTATTGATCTTAAAGATTCGGATTTCAGCTTGGTTGCATCTTTATATTCTTTAAATCCCCATGATGACGATAATGATGATGAAGATATTATTTCTCTTATTCACGTTGTTCATGAATTTTCCGACATATTTGAGCCCGTTTTAAGATTACCACCTAAGCGAGCAATTGAGTTCAGAATTAATCTCATCCCTGGAGCTCAACCTATTACTCGTCCTCCTTATCGTATGTCCAATAAAGAAAATGAGGAGATGCGTAAACAATTATCCAAATTGGAGACGAAGCAATTTATTCGCTCTAGTTTCTCGCCTTGGGGAGCTTCGGCTATTTTTGTGAAGAAATCCGATGGTACACTTGGGGTTTGCGTTGGCTACCGCAAGCTTAATGATCTTACTATCAAAAATAAATATCCTTTACCTCGGATTGATGATCTATTCAATCAACTTAGTGGTGCTAGAGTATTTTCACAATTAGACTTAGCTACTGGTTTTCATCAGCTTCGTATTGCAGAGGATAGTATTCCTTTGACATCGTTCCGTACTCGTTATGGATCTTATGAATGGCTTGTTATGCCATTTGGTTTAACGAATGCTCCGGCTTATTTCGTTGACCTTATGAATAGAGTTTTTAAAGACTTCCTCGATCGGTTCGTCCTCATCTTTATTGATGATATTCTTGTGTATTCAAAAACCGAGGAGGAGCAAGAAAAGCATCTTCAGATTGTGTTGGAAACTCTAAGGAGCAGTCAGTTGAAAGCAAAATTTTCTAAATGCCACTTTTGGCAACCTCGTGTGAAGTTTCTCGGTCATATTATTTCCGAATCCGTAATTTCCATGGATCCTTCAAAGATTGAAGCGATTCAAAATTGGAATAGACCGGAGAGTGTGACGGAAATTCGTAGTTTTCTCGGATTGGCGGGATATTACCGTCGTTTTATAAAAGACATTTCAAAAAATTTCGTGCCTCTTACTAGCTTAACAAAGAAGGGAGTTAAATACTTTTGGTCGGACAAATGTGAAGCATCTTTTCAAAAATTAAAAGAACTCCTTTCTGATGCTCCTATTCTTGTGATTCCCAAGGGAAACCAAGATTTTGTCGTTTATACCGATGCTAGTCGCATTAGTTTGGGTGTCGTTCTTATGCAAAGAGAATGTGTTATTGCTTATGCTTCTAGGCAATTGAAGCCTGCCGAGACTAGATATGCCACTTATGATTTAGAGCTCGCGGCTATTGTTTTCGCCATTCGTATTTGGCGTCATTATCTTTTGGGAGAAAAATTTATTCTTTACACCGATCATAAATCTTTGAAGTATCTGTTTTCTCAAAAGAACTAAATTTGCGTCAACAACGTTGGCTCAAATTTCTTACAGCTTATGATCTTGATATTCTTTGTGTTTGCACCAAAATTGGGCAAACACCCTTCGGAAGTTTTGGAAGAGATAGTAAATGAAGAACTTGAATTAGAAATAAGGACTATCTAACAAAACTCCAAATCACAGAAAAGTAAATTGCACAGAAGACAAGGATTTAGAGTGGTTCGGCTATGCGCCTACGTCCACTATGAAGCTTTATCACTTTATTCCTTAATACTTGAAGATTACAAGTGTTTTTAAGCAAGTTTCAGCAGAAAATGAACTTAAATTCGAAATTATCAGCAAAGGAGGTGGTATGGAGTGATTCCGGCAGCGTTTAGGCTTATTTTTCTTCTCCAAATTCTCCCCTCCCTTTTCTGAATGACCAGGGGCTCTATTTATAGGTGTGGAAGGCCAAATTCCCGCCTAAAGCTCAGGGAGGTTGCCTGGCACGTGAGGGGGGCCCATAAGCCCGCGTTCTCGAAGTCCGTGCCCAGTTTGGGATCGATTCGAAATGAATTTCGAATCGATCAAAGAAGCATCCAATCGAGGCGAAATTTGGTGTGGACATTCTTCAACATGCATGCGAACTACTGTAAAAATTTCATGGGATTTTGATCAGTGGATTGGAAGTTATGATCGGTTCGAAATTGGTGTCTTCGGCCTTCTGTTGGTTCGAATCGATGAAGTGGTCTCGTTCGAATCGACCTGTTTGATTCGAGTACTTCGAACCGATCCCAGGGCGCCTCTCTCAGAGTCGATCCTGTCTTTTGCGTGTGGTTGGATTCGAAGTGAGTCTTCGAATCGATGGGGATGGTGTTTGTTCGAATCGATCCAAATGTGTTACCTTGGATCGATTCGAAGTTGTCTTAGCATGTTGGATTCGAAGACAGCGCGATGCCGCATGGTGGGCTTGTAGTCTTGTGAAGATGGATTCGAACTAGCGCATAGTTGATGGAGTCGAAGTATAGCTGCTTTGGTGGATTCGAAGTAAGGTCTAGGTCATGGATTCGAAGTAGAGAACGTCTGATGGATTCGAAATACATGGAGTCGAAGCGGTAGCGTGTCTTATGGATTCGAAGTTAGGAGCACTCTGATGGATTCGAACTTACGTTCTTTTGTTGGGTTCGAACTAGTTGGTTTCGAACATTATGGGTTCGAAACAAATGGTTTCGAACTAGTTGGGTTCGACAGTGATGGTTTCGAACCGAGCGACGTCCATCTTCCTTAACTTGAATCCGTCATAACTTGAGCATATGACCTCGGATTGACTCGAAACTTGAATTGGTGGCTTCTATGGCCTTTCTTGTTATGCCCTATTACTTGTGGCCCGATCCGGACTCGGACAGAATTCATCGATATCCATAGCGGAGTGAAGTGCGATCAATCTCTGAAGCGAACTGTCTTTTGTCTTTGATCAATCTTTTGGTATCACGGCTTTTGCCCGAAAAGCGGGATAACATTTTGCCCCCCAAAGTACGTCTTGTGGGCACATGACGTGCTTTGAATAGTCGCCATGTTATTCTGAAGATTATTGTTTTCTGTTCGTTGAAACTCATTAGAGAATTGTCGTAACCTTGCCTTGATATGGTTGATTGTGTGTGATTGCGCTTGATCATTGGCTGTCGTTGTTGCAACCGGGTGAATATTTGGTCCTTGTAAATGTTCAAAATCGAATGTTAGTTCGATACGTGTACACGTTTGTTAGCTTTCGTCCTTGTTAACGTCGTGCGTTCACGAGTTATGTTGGTTTTTGCTTGCTGCCGAATTCTGTCCCGATTTTCTCCTGGAATGATTTTAGACTCAAGTCAAAGAGTGTTTATCAGTGGTTGCTGATGGATTCGAAGTTATGATTGTGTGAATTAATGGCTCTCGAATCGTCGTTGTCTCTGATGGATTCGAAACTTCTGATGGATTCGAAACTTTTGATGGATTCGAAACTTCCATGGATTCGAAACTTCTATGGAGTCGCAACTTCTGATGGATTCGTAATTTCTATGGATTCGAAACTTCCATGGATTCGAAACTTTTATGGAGTCGAAACTTCTATGGAGTCGCAGCTTCTGATGGATTCGAAATTTCTATGGATTCGAAATTTCTTATGGAGTCGAGACTTCTGATGGATTCGAAACTGGTCGTTCGAATCGATGGGAGTTGAAGTGACACCAATCCCTTTTTGGAATCCATATAAATACACGAGGCTGACTCCGTTTTCACTTTTTACTTTTTACCATTGCTTTAGCTGTTTCTTCGAATCAACTTTCCAGAGCCAAATCAAACGAGGGGTTTTCACGAATCGATCAAATTCCTTCAGGCTTCCACTTGTAACCAAATCAAATCAGGTAACCAAGGGGTCGATTCGAATTGAGAACGATAGAATTGGAACTTTTTCGGCATTGTTTCATCCCTTCTTCTGGAAATTTTGGAGAGTGGTGAGATTTGAACGACGTAGGTCGACTCCACGGAACTGAGGAATGCAAACATTTGAGTCGTGTCGATCAGAGTACTGTCTTTCACTGTCTTCGCATCGATCCAGGGGTGAGCGATTCGAGTTGGCTTTGAGCGTGCAACTTCGAATCGATGACTGCAGGAGAACAAGAAAAAAGGGCTTGTGGTGATCGATTCGAAACGGCGACATTCTGATCGATTCGAAGGTGCTCACTACTGGTGGGTTCGAAACAATGATACGTGCATCGATTCGAAGGGGCTCGACTCCGATTGATTCGAAATCAGGTGAAACTCCATGGATTCGAACCGCTCTAGATGGATTCGAAGGAGCTCATCTTCGATCGGTTCGAAGTCAGGTGGGGTTTCATGGGTTCGGACTGCTCCTCCGTTTCCAGGTTGCGTCGTGTCGAACTACGTGGCATTGGAGCGCACCGACTCGGAGTTCATCGATCTGACTTGTGTCGAATCGAGTCGATCGATTTGAGCGTTCTTGTTTCTGGAATTTCCACTCCTTCGATTTGTTTCATCCTCTGAACTATGACCAACTTTAAATCGGATTTTAACGAACTTAATAATTTCTTTCGCATACTTGATTCCGACGAGCTTTGGCCTTGCATGACTAAAGTTGACTTGACCTGCCTTCTTTTGAGAGCTCGTCGATGGCACCATAACTCAAACACATATAACGAATTCATACTTGAGTTGGCCAGTAGTATTGGAGTGACGTGAAAGTGACGGTCAGCGATGACGGTCGCTTTCGTTTTTTTGACTCCGAGGGTTTGTCGTTCGGACTCCGCGTTCCAATCCCGTAAAATTTGTTTCAGTTATGCACTTCCACTGCACGTTACATTCATATACTTCACACCGGGGAATATACGGGTTTTCTCTGTATTTGACGCTGCCTTCTCGTGAGTTAGTTAATTATGGCGTCTTCGGGTTCTGAACAACAAGAGTTACAGAGCTTGCTCCATCCAGCGCTAGAAATTCCAGAGATTCTTCCTGAAGTGATAGATCCTGCTCCGGACGAGTTGCCGGAGGCCTTACTTATCGAGGATCCCATAGACTCCGTCCGATCCAATATTTCTGGAGCATTGTTAGGCCGGATATGTTTGAAACATAACTTGTCCCTGGATGACGTTTTGCTTCCTGGAGTTGAGGATAGACCTCACAATCCACCCGAGGGTTACACTGCTTTCTATCGTCATGCCTGTGCGGCCGGAACCCTTCCTCCGTTTAATCAATATATCAGGGAGATGCTGTCGTTTATTGGAATAGCTCCCGGGCAACTTCACCCCAACGGGCACGCGTTGCTGAATAGTGTTTTCATTTTATTCATGGACTGCCTTTTTCGTCCGCCTAAGCCAGCTGAGATTAGACACATATTCAATTTCAAGAGTAGAGGTGATAGTCCGTCTTTCACCTTTCTGGAAGCAGTTAGAAACTGCCAGGTTGTGACGGGAGCCTGGACCAGACTTAGTTACTTTAAGAATGAATGGTTTTTTGTCCGATGCCCCCCAGGATTCGCTAGGCGATGGCTGTCCAGACGTGAGTGCCGTAAAATACGTAAGCCTTCTTTAATAGTTATTGTCGACATTCGAACTGACATCAGGTGTTTTCATTACAGCTATCATATCGAGGCCGGACGGCGGTCAATACAGAAGCGTCATCCGAAGTTTACAAGAGACTCCGGGTGACTTGCGGCACATTGACTCGGTCTTAACTGATGATAACTTAAGGATGCTGGGCTTAATTGAGACGGACCAAAGTACTGTCGTTAAGGGGTTGGCGAAATCGGCTCCGAGGGCAAAGAAGAAAACCGGTGCAGCGATAAGAGAGATGAGCGATGATGAGAGGACGCCTAATGACACCGGACTAGCGGCTGGCTTTCCCAAAACAGGAAAAAAGCAGAAAGGCAAGGCTGTTGTTCCTAAATTTAAGAGACGGAAGTCTGTAATCGTGTCTCGCTCGATCCCTGGGATTATTTCTTCTGACTCCGCTATTTATCAACCAGGAAACATTTTCGCAGGTCTGGATGACGTTCCCATCCCGGAATGCGTTTCTCTTTATCACGAGTCCGGGTTGGTTGAGCTTCGGGAAGCGTTAAACATAAGCGAGCTTTTACCCGTTAGTGCAGCCGATACTTCTGGTTGGTCGGAGGCTTTGCACATTTGCATACACCTTCATGACACTACATGACTGCTTTACTTGCCATATCTAATTTGCCTGGCCCTTAACCGAACTGCATCTCTTTTTCAGGTAATATGGCTGGCCGTCAGACTACACTGGACAAACTCCGGAGAGTTCATCACCCCCCAACCTACCATGAATCTCGGCGTGGGGGCCCTGATCGCGATCGCGACCGGAGGCAATATGGCCAGGAGTACCACGCAAAGGATCATCATCGAGGTTACTCTAGCCAGGAACGATCAGACAGAGATCGTAGACATCGCTCCCCATCTCGATCTCCTCCGCAATCCCGAAGTCATGTCCAAACATCCGAGCCTCTGCGACATCAGCCATCTTCGCAGGCTTCGAGGCTTGAGCCACATCGTTCTCGAATCGGGGTTGCGACTTCCACGTCTGCGGAAGAGACCCTTATTGAGTCTTCTGGCGAAGGGGCCATCAGGCTTGCTCAACTGAGGAAAGATTTTCCAGAGATCTGCTTTGATGCTTGTATTTTTCCCCCCCAATCTTAAAAGAATTCCCGATGATGCCGCGATTACGGCGCTCAGCTACACCCAGGACTTTTTTGCTCAGTACAAAGAATGGTACAAAGCGGCCGTTAAGGCTTCCAAAGCTGCCTTCGACTGGGCCCAAGTCATCGAGAAGCTAGAGGCCGACTTGGCTCAAAAGAGTCGTATTGTCGACATACTCCAATCTGAGGCGGAATCTTCCCGCAAGGCCGAAGTCGAGTCGTTATAGAAGGTTGATGAAACATTGGTCGAGATGGCGAAAATGCAACAGGCACATTGTACATTAGTTGAAGACTTAGGCCACCGATACAAGAATGTCGAAACTGAGCGAGATGCGGTAGTCAGGGAACTAGAGGAGCTAAAGGCTAAGTTTGCCGACATGAATAAAGAAAAGGACGACGCGAATGTGGCTGCACAGGAAGCGTGTGAGCAGGCTGTATCTTTCCGAGCTGAGCGCGATGCGGCAATTAAGGAACTGGAGGTGCTAAAGGCTAAGTTTGCTGATATGAATAAGGAAAAAGACGACGCGAACGTGGCTGCGCAAAAAGCGTGTGAGCAGGCTGTATCTTTCCGAGCTGAGCGCGATGCGGCCATTGCAAGGGTTAAGGAGGTTGAATCGGAGGTGGAGGAGAGAGTCCAAGCGGAGAGGTTCAAAATGGAGGCCGAATTCGACGATCTCTTGGACACATATAATGCCAATGTACTGGAGTATAGAAACCTCTCCTGGCTAGGGGATTACTCGATGCCTCTCTACAATGCTTGGAAGAAATTGGTGGAGAACAAGAGGATGTCTTGTCCGGATTCGGTATTAGATGAGTTTGAGCTTGAGTCGCGTTTGCTCAGCGAGGATGAGAGGAGGACTCTTCACGAAGCAATCGTTTCCGTTGAAAAAGAAAGACTTGGAGTCCATCAAACGGAGGTTTGTGAAGGTTCGGGCATCGTGCATCATAGCGAGAATACTGAAGTCCCCATTTCGACTTCGTCCGGAGATGTTGCTGTAGTTGATTCGCATGCTATTCCAGCCTACAATCCGGACCAACCGGAAATGTCTTCGGGCACGGCTCTCGCCCCCGAGCTTGTTCAGGCTCCAAGGCAAGGTAAAGCGGGTATTTTGACTACTCTCTTTACGTCTTAAGACATTGGTTTTCGAGGGAATTTCTTGGTCTGACAGCTCTACTTTTTGTTGTTTAGAGACCGAGAGTGTCGCACCCGTGCTCCCTGTTCCTTCGGCTTTATATCCCACGCATGGAGTTGTTGTCACTGAGGCGATCTCAACCGCCGCCACGGTTGGTGACATAGGAGAGGGAGGATCGATGTCATTCGACGTTCAAATGTTTGAAGAGCTATTTGGTCATCCTCTTGATCCCGTGCCTGACCTCTCTTTTGCGACGAGCGGAGCTGCTCCAGTTTCTAGTTCGATTGTGACGACCACCGGCGTACCTAGCGCAGCTCAACTGTCTCGAGAGGAGGAGATTTTGGCAGAGATAAGTGCCGAGATGGCCAAGACAGTGACAGTTGGTCCCGGAGGTGATGCCGTTCCCCCAAGCTTATCTTCTCTAATGATGATTTCTCCTGGTGGTACGGTAATCGTCTCGAGTGTCGCTGAACATGTATCTGTTATTGCTCCCATGCCTTCGGCTCGCCCTCATAAAAGGATCTCCATCCCTTCCAGTTCTGAGGAAGATGTCGATATTATGCCAGACCCGGAGGACGTTCCTAAGAAAGGCAAAAAGTCTCGCAGGAAGCCAGGCAGTGGGTCTACCGGCTCGACTCCGAGGAAGAAGCATCGGAGGAAGAAAGAGTGAGCCCTTCGCTTTGTCAAGAGTTTACGGATAACAATTCTTTTGTCTTTTCTCTTGTTCTTTTTTGGGCCATGTGTATGTGTGGATTCGGCCTCCACTTAATCGAAGCATCTTTACTTGCCATGTAATCAAACCTGTTTTTGTTGGCCGATGAAATGGGAAATTATTCTTTTCTTCTTACCTAAATGCCTTGTAGCGTTTGTTTTGTATCCGCTCAGTATTTTTACAGCTTCGTGTTGTGACTTAATGAATGAGTCGGATTCTGATTATATTATCACTTAAGCCAGTGATTAACACCCAGCTTTTGCCCCTTAGTTGCGGGGAATAATACTCATATTCTGGTGGCTGATTGCGTTTATTGCAAGCCTTTGGGCACACGCCCCCCTTTTGAGGTCTCATGACGATTTGAGATCGATAATCTGTTCCGCATTCCAGGATTCTGAGTGTTATCGATGTTTGGAACACAGTTCGCGCTTTGAGGATCTGGATTAGATGTCTATACCCCAATTCACACTCTGGGAAGTTGGAGTTCGTTCGCACTCCGGGAACGATTTGTTGGGTGTTTATATTCCAATTCATACTCTGGGAAGTTGGAGTCCGTTCGCACTCTGGGAACGATTTGTTGGATGTTTATACTCCAATTCACACTCTGGGAAGTTGGAGTCCGTTCGCACTCTGGGAACGATTTGTTGGATGTTTATACTCCAATTCACACTCTGGGAAGTTGGAGTCCGTTCGCACTCTGGGAACGATTTGTTGGATGTTTATACTCCAATTCACACTCTGGGAAGTTGGAGTCCGTTCGCACTCTGGGAACGATTTGTTGGATGTTTATACTCCAATTCACACTCTGGGAAGTTGGAGTCCGTTCGCACTCTGGGAACGATTTATTGGATGTTTATACTCCAATTCACACTCTGGGAAGTTGGAGTCCGTTCGCACTCTGGGAACGATTTATTGGATGTTTATACTCCAATTCGTACTCCGGGAAGTTGGAGTCGGTAAAAGGATTATCGTGTATCGATCCCTGTGAATGCTGGTATTGTATTCTGCCCCCGAGCTCGGGTCTCACTCAATGAGCGACAGGTCGTATCACAGTTACTCCCTGTTCGAATAAATCCCACCGTGTGATGGAATTTAGCTCTTCGTGCAACGTGATATAATGTGTTATTTTCAGTGAATCACAACTTTTGGCTCGAAGAGATGGCATTTTATTGCTGAAACGAAAGAAACATGGCAAAATCAGTTGCCTTATTACAAATTCAAATTTCAAAATGCAAAAACAAAAATGCTGAAGAAGAAATTGATAAGAAATAGATAAATAAAGCCCGTCAGATGTAGTAGTGACGGAGGCTTCTGCTATTCCAGGCTCTTGGTAAAGTGAGGCCATCAACTGTTGATAACTTGAATGTGCCATCTCTGAGCTTTTGTGAAATCATATACGGCCCTTCCCAATTTGGGTTCATGTGTGAAGGAACCGGGTAAATTCTTTTAAGTACCAGGTCGCCGGATTTAAAAGTTCGTGGGCGGACCTTGGCGTTGTATATTCGAGCGACTCGACCTCGATATGCAGCTGCTCTCACATCGGCTTCTTCTCGCTTCTCATCAAGCAGATCTAGGGATTCAGCAAGCAATATACCGTTTGTTTTTGGGTCGTAGTATGTCACACGGTGAGAGCGAATTTCCATTTCGACTGGAATAACTGCTTCAGAGCCATAGGATAGAGAAAAAGGGGTGTGTCCGGTCGCAGTTTTGTGAGTCGTTCTGTACGCCCACAGAGCCATTGGTAGTTCATCAACCCACTTGCCCCCAGCTTTCTCCAATCTTTTCTTCAATATAGACTTGATAACCTTATTGACGGCCTCGACCTGACCATTTGCTTGTGGGTGCGCTACTGCTGAGAATCTCTTACGGATGTGAAATCGCAGACAGAAGTCCTTGAATTCAGCACTGTCGAATTGGGCTCCATTGTCGGTGATAATAGTATGCGGGAGACCAAATCGGCAGATGATGTTGCGTACCACGAAGTTGATCACCTTTTTTGTTGTTATCGTTGCAAGGGGCTCAGCCTCAGGCCATTTGGTGAAGTAATCAACCGCAACTATGGCGTACTTTGCACCCCCTTTAGCTAAAGGCAATGCACCGATTATATCCATCCCCCACATTGCAAATGGCCACGGACTGACCATTTGGGTTATTTCAGAAGGCGGGGCTCTAGGGATCCGAGCGTGTCTCTGGCATCTATCGCATCTTTTGGCATAATCCATAGCATCGCGGTTAACGGTAGGCCAATAATATCCGTATCGAAGTATTTTCTTGGCAAGTGCTTGCCCCCCAGTGTGATCGCCACATTCTCCTTCGTGCACCTCGCGCAACACTTGCTTGATTTCGTCATGTGCGATACACCGGAGAAGAGGAACAGAGTATCCTCTTCGATACATAACTCCGTTTTGAATGACAAATCGTGACACCTTTCGGAGAATCTGTCTTCTTTCACTTCGCCGTTCGGGTAGTGTGCCATGCTCAATGTAATCTTGATAGGGAGTCATCCATGATTCCTTCTCGGAGGTAGCTTCAAATGTGAATTCGTTCTCCGTTCGATCAATGCTTGGATAGGATAATGTCTCGACGGGGACGAGTCCCAAGTGTTGAGTTTCGCCTGTACTTGCCGACTTTGCCAACGCATCAGCTTTCTGATTGTGCTCTCGGGGTATGTAGAAAATGGCATAATAATCAAACTGGTCTAGTGTTTCTCGGACCCGGGCTAGATAAGCGGCTAGTCTTCGATCCTTGGCCTGATATTCGCCCCGAACTTGGCATACCACCAACTGAGAATCGCAGTATATCTCTACCGCGATAATTCTTAGTTCTCGGGCCAGCTTTAACCCGGCGAGCAAGGCTTCGTATTCAGCTTCATTGTTGGTTGCCCGGAAATCAAACTTTAAGGCGTAGCAGATGGATCGGCCCTCGGGAGTCTCAAGCACAATCCCTGCGCCCGAACACCGATCGTTGGATGCGCCATCAGTGTACATCTTCCATACATATTCGGGTGAGTCACTAGTTTCAGGTAAGTCTTCAGGAACAGTGAATTCGGCAATGAAATCTGCTAAGACTTGACCGTGTATGGCTCTCCTTGGAACATATGCGATGTCGAATTGACTCAGCTCAATGTTCCACTTTAGTAACCTGCCAGATGTCTCGGGTCGTGTGAGGACCTGTCGTAGCGGTTGATCGGTGTACACAATGATAGGGTGAGCCTGAAAATATGGACGGAGCTTTCTCGAGGCGATGACTAGGCAGTATGCCAACTTTTCTAGCCTTGGATAATTTCTCTCGGCCCCGGCCAATCGTTTACTGACATAATAAACTGGTTTCTGTGTTCGGTCTTCCTCCCGAACCAAAGCAGCACTAATAGCGTTTTCAGATACAGCCAGATAAAGGTATAATTGTTCATGATCAACAGGTTTTGAAAGAATCGGTGGTGTGGAAAGATGCCGGACTAGCGATTGAAATGCGTTTTCACATTCCGTAGTCCATTCGAAGTTTCGCCTCCCTTTTCGGATTAGGTCGAAAAAGGGTATGCATTTATCCGTTGACCTTGAGATGAACCTACTCAGCGCTGCAATCTTTCCATTGAGGCTCTGAACCTGTTTCATGGTCCTCGGGGTTTGAAGACTCCTGATTGCCCATATCTTTTCGGGGTTGGCCTCTATTCCCCGGGCGTTGACGATGAACCCAAGGAACTTTCCGGAAGCAACCCCAAAATGACATTTTAACGGATTTAGCTTCATCCCATACCTCCGGAGGACTTTGAACATTGATTCCAAGTCCTTGATATGATCAGTGGAGTACCGTGATTTTACCAACATGTCATCTACATAGACCTCCATGGTTTTCCCGATCTGGTCGGCAAACATTCGGTTGACTAAGCGTTGATAAGTTGCTCCGGCATTCTTTAAACCAAAAGGCATGACCATGTAGCAATATAGTCCTATGTCAGTTGCGAAGCTCGTATGTTCTTGATCAGGCACATGCATGGGTATCTGATTGTACCCAGAGTAAGCATCCATGAAAGACAATAATTCATGTCCGGCCGTCGAATCCACAAGTTGATCGATTCGAGGAAGTGGAAAACTGTCCTTTGGACAAGCCTTATTTAAGTCAGAGTAGTCGATGCACGTTCTCCATTTTCCATTTGGTTTGCGGACAAGTACAGGATTGGATACCCACTCCGGGTACAAAGCATCTCGGATAAACCCATTCGTCTTCAATTTATCGACTTCTTCCTTGAGGGCGGCAGATCTCTCTGGATCCATACCGCGTCTCTTTTGTTTGACCGGGATGTACCGCGGGTCAATATTTAAGGTGTGGCTCGCGATGTCCGACGAGATTCCACACATATCGGAGTGCGTCCAGGCGAATACGTCTAGATTCGCTTGGAGAAATTCGACCAATTCCTGTTGAGCTTGCAGGTTTAGCTGAGACCCAATTTTCAAGACCTTCGAATCGTCATCGTTATCAATTGGAACATCGATTGTCAGCTCGGCTGGGGAGGCCTGACTTTCTTTGGATTCATCATTATCTTCAGTGTCTCGAGGGTCAAGATCCTTCTGGAATTGGTCGTGGTGCCCGGGCCGAGGCCCAGGCGCTAGTTGTCAATCGTCGACAATGCGGACGTGGAGAGATTCCCCCACGCCCTTTCCCTTTTCCCTCTTTTGTGCTTCTCGTAGTTCAGCAACGTAACAGGCTCTCCCGGCAGCCTGGTCCCCTTGAATGACCCCAATCCCGTGGTCAGTTGGGAACTTTAGAGTCAAACACCACGGGGCAATTGCTGCCCTAAATTCTGCAAGGGCTGGTCGGCCCAAAAAGGCATTATAGGGTGAATGGATGTCCAGGACAACAAACTGTAACACTCGAACTCTACGGCGTTCTCCGTTTCCCAATTCTACTGGCAATTCCACCATTCCGGTGGGTATGTTAGCACTTCCATCGAAGCCGTGGATCCTATATTGACAAGGCTTTAGATCTTTGGCTTCCATTTTCATCTGATCATATGCCCTTTTGAACAAGATGTTTACTGAGCTTCCACTGTCTACCAGGATCCTCTTCATCCAAGCAGGACCAACCTGGGCGGATATGACTAGTGGGTCTATGGTCGGGGCTTCGACTTTGTCAGCATCTCGGTTTCTAAATACGATGTCATCCGTCATCGTCTTCTGTTGCTTAGCCGGAGTTCCTTCATAAAGTGTACTGCAGCTTTCAAAACTTACGTGTCTGATCGAATTGGCGTATGATTCCATTTCCCTCCAACTTCGATCTGCTGGATGAGGGCCACCACTGACTGTATTTATGACCAATCTTCCGCCTGTACGAGCGGGCTCTTCTTGTCTTTCTTGGTTCTGTGCACGATTTTGGTTTGACGGGCCCGCACTACCGGCTTGCGGTGCCCGCACAAATTGATCCAGCTTCCTCTCTCTGATCAGTTTCTCAATAAGGTCTTGCAGATGCCTGCAATCATTGGTGTTGTGTCCATAGCTTTCGTGAAATCTACAAAACTTCCCCGTTTGGATCTGTTTCTCCGATGATGGCTTCGGAGTCGGCTTCTTATATTGCATTGCATTACAGGTTTGTAGATATACGTTTTCTAACGTCGTATTCAGCGGTGTGTAACTTTCAAACATTTGCGCCCTACGTCGCGGGCCGCGATTCTGATCCTGCTTCTTACTTCTATTATCGCCGTTCCTTGGCTGGGTTTGCTTGTTCTGAATATTCAACTGCACTCTTCCTGAGCCCTCTCCTGACTGTTTAACGGCCACATTGCTTTGAATCCCTTCATTGCTGGGCCTCGCATCGTCCTGCTTCCTAGATTGTTTCGCATCCTCACGCCTCAGGAATTGGGCGGCTTTGGAATAGAAACGATCCAACGACGCGGGAGGTTTCCCAGCTAGCCAGTTTCCAAAATCAGAGTCGGGATCAATCCCCTTAGTCAGAGCCATCAAGATTGAATTATCATTGGGGTTAGTAATTTCTGCACAGGCGGCGTTGAATCTTTCCAGGTATCGCCTGAGCGTCTCCCCAGGGGTTTGAGTGACACTAGATAAAGTGTTTACGTCTTTAGGCCTGGCGATGTGCATACGGAATTGTTCGATAAATTTGGTTGCCAATTGGTCAAACGAGGAGATAGACCGTGGTGGTAGTCGTGTAAACCACATTGTCGCAATCCCCCCCAAGGAAATAGGAAAACTACGGCACTTCACTGCATCATCAGCTCTGGCAGCAGTCATCGACCATTCATACTTTAGAATATGTTGGCTAGGGTCGGAGTTTCCTTCATACATAGGCAGAGTCGGCATTCTGAATCGCCGGGGAGGCTCAGCATACAATATGTCATCTGTGAACGGGGTGTGACTTCGAGAGATCCCCCAATCGTCATTTGTTAAACCTTGACTTTCGCGAACCATTTGGCGGACCATAGCTGAGAGATCAGGCATTGCCGCATTCGACGGGTGTCGAGCCAAAGTGTGGTCGGGTTCCACAGTGCGAGGTGGGATCGGGCGCTGTCGACGATCCGAATCTCGCCTCCTTGGCTCAACGTCTTCTGGGATATTCGATCCTGGGGCACGTTCCTGTGGGTGGTAGTTCGGACTGGAGTGATTTCGGATGTCAACTCCTGTGTCACCTGCGGTGGCTTGGTTATCTGTAGTGTGCTGTGGAACAGTGCCTCCTCGAGAGGAAGGTCCCGTATGAAAGCTAGCAGAGGGGCCAACCCTTATTTGTCCAACAGTTAACGTTTGCCGGAGACCAGAAGCGTGACTTCCGTCTAACCTGGGGCGTGTAGATCTGCCGCCATAGTCGGATGAGGCAGAGCTTTCCGTGGAAGAATGCGGAGCATGGTCCCTCTTTGATTTCCTTCGCCCTTGACGATTTAGTTGGTTAGCCAATTCAGCATTGACACGCAGCTGCTCAGTTAGCTGTTGTCGGCTTTGAGTTAATTCATGGAGTAATGCTTGGAATTCTTGCCTTGTAACTGGACCTGACTGATTCGCTTGCCCAGCGGCATCCTGATTGGCTGACTGTAGCTGTGCGGGATTCTGCCCATCCCGGCCTTCTTGGTTACCAACGTTGGAAGTGGTTCTCGTACTAACCATCCTGAAGGTTGGATTCCTGTCCTAGATTTTTAGCAAATCTGAAAAGAATAGAAGGAATCCGAATTTGAGGTCTGGATCTCCCTCTTAGATTTATGCAATCCGGTATCGAAGATAGATCCACGGAGCAGGAGAAAGAACTGGTTCCTTTTCTCTCTCAATGAAAGCACCAAAATGTTTGCACCAAAATTGGGCAAACACCCTTCGGAAGTTTTGGAAGAGATAGTAAATGAAGAACTTGAATTAGAAATAAGGACTATCTAACAAAACTCCAAATCACAGAAAAGTAAATTGCACAGAAGACAAGGATTTAGAGTGGTTCGGCTATGCGCCTACGTCCACTATGAAGCTTTATCACTTTATTCCTTAATACTTGAAGATTACAAGTGTTTTTAAGCAAGTTTCAGCAGAAAATGAACTTAAATTCGAAATTATCAGCAAAGGAGGTGGTATGGAGTGATTCCGGCAGCGTTTAGGCTTATTTTTCTTCTCCAAATTCTCCCCTCCCTTTTCTGAATGACCAGGGGCTCTATTTATAGGTGTGGAAGGCCAAATTCCCGCCTAAAGCTCAGGGAGGTTGCCTGGCACGTGAGGGGGGCCCATAAGCCCGCGTTCTCGAAGTCCGTGCCCAGTTTGGGATCGATTCGAAATGAATTTCGAATCGATCAAAGAAGCATCCAATCGAGGCGAAATTTGGTGTGGACATTCTTCAACATGCATGCGAACTACTGTAAAAATTTCATGGGATTTTGATCAGTGGATTGGAAGTTATGATCGGTTCGAAATTGGTGTCTTCGGCCTTCTGTTGGTTCGAATCGATGAAGTGGTCTCGTTCGAATCGACCTGTTTGATTCGAGTACTTCGAACCGATCCCAGGGCGCCTCTCTCAGAGTCGATCCTGTCTTTTGCGTGTGGTTGGATTCGAAGTGAGTCTTCGAATCGATGGGGATGGTGTTTGTTCGAATCGATCCAAATGTGTTACCTTGGATCGATTCGAAGTTGTCTTAGCATGTTGGATTCGAAGACAGCGCGATGCCGCATGGTGGGCTTGTAGTCTTGTGAAGATGGATTCGAACTAGCGCATAGTTGATGGAGTCGAAGTATAGCTGCTTTGGTGGATTCGAAGTAAGGTCTAGGTCATGGATTCGAAGTAGAGAACGTCTGATGGATTCGAAATACATGGAGTCGAAGCGGTAGCGTGTCTTATGGATTCGAAGTTAGGAGCACTCTGATGGATTCGAACTTACGTTCTTTTGTTGGGTTCGAACTAGTTGGTTTCGAACATTATGGGTTCGAAACAAATGGTTTCGAACTAGTTGGGTTCGACAGTGATGGTTTCGAACCGAGCGACGTCCATCTTCCTTAACTTGAATCCGTCATAACTTGAGCATATGACCTCGGATTGACTCGAAACTTGAATTGGTGGCTTCTATGGCCTTTCTTGTTATGCCCTATTACTTGTGGCCCGATCCGGACTCGGACAGAATTCATCGATATCCATAGCGGAGTGAAGTGCGATCAATCTCTGAAGCGAACTGTCTTTTGTCTTTGATCAATCTTTTGGTATCACGGCTTTTGCCCGAAAAGCGGGATAACACTTTGTACCCTCGGAAAGGGAAATCGTGCTGCGGATGCACTTAGTCGTAAGCAACAAGCGGTTGTTCTATGATGATATCAGAATGGAATGATCTCGAAATTCTATCCACTTGTGAGATTCGAGATCGTGTTTCCGATTTATGTTCATCTCTTGTTTTATGTAGCCTTGAGGTTCATCCTTCTCTTTTAGACCGCATTCTTGAAGCTTAAAAGCTAGATCCCGATTGGCTCTTCTTGGCCAAAATTTTAGGGATAAAATTGATATTGAGGGTTTGAAAGACTTTGATATTGATTCTCGTGGCGGTATTCGAAAATTTGGTAGTCTCATTGTGCCAAATATTAGTAATCTTCTTAAAGACATTTTAGAAGATTCTCATCGTTCTAAATTTACCATTCATCCCGGTAGTAGTAAAATGTACGCGGATATGAAGCGACTTTATTATTGGGAGGGAATGAAATCTGATATTGCTAACTTTGTTAAGTGTTGCATGACTTTCCAACTTGTCAAGGCCGAACATCAAAGGATTGGAGGGTTATTGCAACCTTTAGAAATTCCAGTTTGGAAGTGGGACCAAATTTCCATGAATTTTATTGACGGCCTTCCCCGTTCTCGTTCAGGTCATGATAGCTTATGGGTGATAGTCGATAGACTCACTAAATCCGCCCGTTTATTCCCGTTCAGTCCAATCAAACCGTTCCTCTCTTGGCCAAACTCTTTATAAAGAGATTGTTAAATTGCATGGAATCCCTTCTTATATTGTTAGTGATCGTGATCCATTGTTTACTAGTGAATTCTGGAAGAGTCTTCAAAAAGCGTTGGGAACGAAGCTTAATTTTAGCACCGCTTATTATCCCCGGTCCGATGGACAAACTGAGCGTGTGAATCAAACTCTTGAAGATCTTCTTCGTGCATGTGTTCTTGATTTTGGTGGAAGTTGGGAAGATCATATTTCTCTTGTTGAGTTTTCCTATAATAATAGCTTCCAATCTAGTATTGGTATGGCACCTTTCGAGGCACTCTATGGGAGGCCATGCCGATCTCCTTCTTGTTGCCTTGAGGCCGGTGAGAAGCTGGTTTTAGGTCCAGATTTTATTCGTGATTCCACAGAAAAGATTGACCTTATTCGTCACAGGATGAAAGAAGCCTAGAGTAGACAAAAATCCTAAGCCGATTAACGGAGAAGGAAATTAGAATTTTCAGTGGGAGATCTTGTGTTTAACCGTGTTTCACCTATGAAGGGTGTTGTAAGTTTCATTCGATCGGGAAAATTAGCGCCTCGATATATTGGTCCATTTTCCATCACCGAATGTATTTGGTTCCGTGGCTTATCTCTTTTTATTACCGGCTCAGTTTTCTGCTGTTCATGACGTGTTTCACGTTTATCAATTACGGAAGTGCCTTCAAGATTCCCATTCTATTCTTGAGACCATTGTTGTGGAAGAAATTGAAGTTTCGCCTAATTTAACTTATGAGCAACATGCTATTCGTATTATTGCTTCGAAGGTCAAGCGCCTTCGAAATAAAGATGTTCCGCTTGTTAAAGTTCAATGGTCCTCAAATCCTAAGGGCTGCTCTTGGGAATCTAGAGAGTTCGTTGAGCGAACACATCCGGACTAACTTTTCCGTGCTCTTTGAGGTGAATTTCTTATTTCAAATTTCTTCTGTGATGATATGCTTTCATGGTTGTTACCTTATATTTTTTTCTTAAATATTGCGAGGACGCAATTTCTTTAAGGAGGGGAGTCTGTAACAACCCGCATATTTTACGATTGAATATTTAAATATTTTATTTTAATATTTTATCGTTGGTCGGATTTTAGTTCGAAAAGTTACTTTTTGCATACGGTTGAATTAGGACTCGGAAGCACTTCAATTGTATCCAAAACACCGTTTGCGATCTTTTTGAGTATAAACTTTGATATGTTTGGAGTTAGTGGAATTTTGCTACTTTTTCACTTTGGACTTTGGGTTTGGTTTAGCCCATTAGCCTAAACTATTAACTCTAGCTCAACCCCCTTCCCTTCATAACTTTACTTTCATTTCCTAACACTCAAGCTTCATCAAAAATGGAGGAGGGAATGGGAAATTAAAACTCCAAGCCCTATTTCACTTGTAAATCCAACATCCAACTCCAAATTTAAAGAGAAGCCATTGATTCTTCCTTTGCTCTCAAGCTTCTTCTTCATTGATTTTGTGTAATGGTGAGATTTTTATCTCAAATATTTGTCTATAACTATCTTTGATTGTTGGGAATGAATTCCTAACACTTATTCATGTGCATTTGCTTTTGCTTTGGATTGAATTGGTGAAAATCCCAATTTTTAGTGTTTTAGGTTCAAATCTTTAAAAATCCTAACTTTGATGTTTGAACACGTTTTTGGTGCTGCATCGAGGAGCCAATAGGACCGGGTAGCCTATGGGCATAATCCCCTAGCATCCGTGCTCGATCGGTTGCAAATTGGGAGAGTTTTTGCACTTCAAACCCCTAGGTTGCTCGGCCTACACACGAATGATTCTCGGCCTGCAGTTAGGTCGGCCTGCCATAGGTCGCAACCCATAGGTCGCTTACACCTTAGGTCGTTGCTCGGCCATGTTATATTACGCAACTCCTTAGGTCGCGCCATGCTAGGTCGTCCCCACTTAGGTCGTCGCTCGGCCTTGTATCCTTTAGGTCGTTGCTCGGCCTTGTATCCTTTAGGTCGTTGCTCGGCCTTGTACCCCTTAGGTCGTTAGGTCGTTGCTCGGCCTTGTTTACCCTTTAGGTCATTAGGTCGCACGACCATGTTTGCAACTTAGGCCGCTCGGCCTTCTCACACGCCTTAGGTCGTTAGGTCGCTCGTATTAGGTCGCTCAGCCCATTAAGTCGCGCGTGCACATAGGTCGCAACCTCTTAGGTCGTACCACATAGGTCGCTCGGTCCTACCACTTAGGTCGGCCTGCTCTTCACTTAGGTCATTGCATCACTTAGGTCGCTCGGCCTGTTATGTCGCTAGCTCCTTAGGTCGTAACCAACATAGGTCGTTCCTTGTTAGGTTGCGCGCTCGGCCATTAGGTTGTTCCAACCTTAGGTCGCTTGGTCATGATAAGTTGCGCCTGCTTTAAGCCGTATGCTATTTCTTGAGCCGCTGATTTCTTGTGTTGACTTATGTTAAATCGTAAGTCCTGGCTGTTAAGTCGCAAGGTTATTTCCACTTTGATGAATTTGGAATTGAATTCTTTGGATTTTATTCACGTCTTCGAATGTGAATTTTTGTGGTTTATTGTTTCTACAATCATTTTTGTGATTTGTCACTTCATCTCACTCGTACGAGAAATCTAATTAAACGGCTTAGTAAAATAAATGGTATGAAACGCTTGTGTTTACTTCACCGGTTAATTCTTGGAATTGTCCTATTGAATCTCTTGTGACAATTTTCTAGTGGAAACATACAATTTGTTCATAAATATTTAAGTTAAGCTAGTGGTTATGGGACATGAAGCTAAGCTTATATATTTACTAGCTTACTGTAATTGACACTTCTTGATGATCGTTGCTGATCATTTTTGTGATTTAGACTAGCAAATGTGCGATGTCTCTTTGTCTACGAAGGAGACTAAACCCTATTTCTGTAGAGTTTAGGCTCAAATTGGTGGGGTAGCGACCCATGGTCTTCGGGCCGTTTTGTGCAGCTTCGGTTCAAAATTAATGGTTAGCAACCATGGGATTGCGTTCCATTTTGTGATACGCGTGTTGGTGAGTTTTCATGCTCCCGTTTAATGATAGGCCTCCCCTTTTTTTATGATTTCTGGATTTCCATTGATGATTTCTAGAAATTGTGTTTCACCAATTTTTGTGATTTACATTGATATGTCTTATCAATATTTATGTATATGTGAATTTGTGTGTCATTAACTTTTGTGATTTGGCATTGATATTATTGTCCATATTTGTGGTTTAGTGAATATAAATAAAGAGTATGACATTCCTTTTGATCTTTGAGAAGATTCTTGTGATATTGATTAATCCCTAGTTGATTTTAAATTTGCATACTTGTCACAGTATGGCTTTATGGTTATCATATGTATATGTCATATCGCTTATTCTATATCATTTTATCTGATATTTATAGCTAGACTAATCCATTTATTATTTTCTTATTAAATAATACTCGGGCCAGACCGAGATGTTACATGTGCTTCTGATTGACTTCACATCTGGGATTATCACCCTGATTTTTGGCTAACTACTTAGATTAGTAGTTTTTGTTGCATACATTTGAGATATAGACTCATAGATATCCATATTCTTTTATCTAGCACTTGTAGCTTTTCCTTTGTGAAATTGTGAATCTTGATTGATCACTACTCTGATTTACACTTTCATGTGTTATATATATTCATATCTCTTTCCGCCTTTGTGATATGGATGTCTATGACTGATTTGTATTATGTTTATTTCTATATTTGGTTCCGAAGAACATATATATAGCCACTGGGTAGTAGCTTTGAGTTTGTATTGGTATGTTGGATTTCCTCCTGAATCCAGATGCTCGTTGTTCTATCTGACATATCGGTGCTCGCACAAAGCGTTACATGGATGGTCGCTCCTTAAGAGCCTTATCCTCCGTGCTAGTTGACGGCATTACCCCATAGTGTCCTTGGCTAGCGTGGGTATAGAGGTGGGGCTTCACAGCTTGGTATCAGAGCCAATCTTCGGAACAATGTAGAATAATCTAGCAAGTCTCATCGTCCTAAGTCTAACTTAGGAGTCGTGCTTTAGGATTTAATTCGAGTTTTCGTACCGATTCATCCTATTTTCTTTATGATTCCTAGTTTATCTATCAAGATTGCTTGATATTCATTTGGTGAATAACCTTATCCTTCTTATTTCTTTCTTTCAAAAAGGAAGAGAAATGGTTAGACCTAGCCGTCCCAGCGCCGGTCAATCTCGTGCTACTCCCCAAGATGGAGTATTTATGTCTGCTCAGCAGCTTCTTGATCTAGTAAGGAATGCTCAAGCAGACGGATCTAATCCGGATCCTACTCATCCTAGGTCTGGATTTGCACGTTTGTGCAGCGATTATACCAATTTGGGTAGGAAGCCATTCAAAGGTTCTCAAACTATTATTGAAGTCCAGGCTTGGCTGAGAACGTGCGATCGAATCTTTTCCCGCATGAATCTTATTGATCTTCACCGTGTTCAGGTGGCCTCTAGTATGCTCCAAGAAAGAGCATTAGATTGGTATGAGCTTTTGATTTCTGAAATAAATGAAGCGGATCTTACTTGGGAGAAATTCCGGGAACGCTTCGAATTAAAATTTGTGCCAGAAGCTGAAAAAGTAACATTGGCTCGTCGTTTCATTAACCTTCTTCAAGGTGAATCCTCCGTGGCAGATTATGTCGCATCCTTCGAGTCACTTTCTAAATACGGGGTCGAATATATAAACACCCCATTGAAGAAGAACCAAAGATTTGTTTATGGCTTGAATAAAAATATCAAGAAGTCATTACTTCTAAAATTAGAAGTTTTTTTGATCAACTCATTAATATCGTTCTTCGTCTTGAAGAGGCAGATAGGGAGAGTGATGTTGAAGTTATGGGTACCAAGCCAAACTTCAACAATAAGAAAAGGCCTAATAATTTCAAGGGTCCTTATCCCAACAACAAGAAAGGGAAGCAAGCCTCTTCGGCAACTAAGACTTCTACCCCAAGTGGTGGGCAATGCTACAACTGTGGTTCTAAGGACCATTACGCGAACGAGTGTTCAAAGCCTCGTGCATGTCTCTATTGCAAAAGCCCGTATCATTATTTATCTTCTTGTCCCAAACTTCAAAATAGGAAGGAAGGAAAGCTTAATGTTGCTCAAGCCCCTAGCAACACATCTCGGGGTAAAGGTATTTCTCATTCTATCCTTGATGGCATTATTTTATTTTGTGATCATCCTATTCGAGTTCTTTTTGATACGGGTGCATCCCATTCTTTTATTTCAAAAGAACTTGTTGATACTTTTCCTTTGGATGTTTTGTGTTTAATGACTTCTTTGAGAATTGCGAATCTGGTTGGTGGATCCGCAACAATCAGTTTATTGTGTAAAGATGTCAAGATTATTTTGTGTGATTTTTCTTTTCGACCCGATTTGCATGTTATGCGTTACTTAGGCTTTGGAATGATTTTGGGAATAGATTGGATTAACCGCTATGAAGCCCAAATCCTATGTCCTGAGCGGACTATTCATCTTCGACGTCCTCAATCTGTTAAGCAGATTTCTATTGATCTTAAAGATTCGGATTTCAGCTTGGTTGCATCTTTATATTCTTTAAATCCCCATGATGACGATAATAATGATGAGGAAGATATTATTTCTCTTATTCACATTGTTCATGAATTTTCCGACATATTTGAACCCGTTTTAGGATTATCGCCTAAGCGAGCAATTGAGTTCAGAATTAACTCATCCCTGGAGCTCAACCTATTACTCGTCCTCCTTATCGTATGTCCAATAAATAAAATGAGGAGATGCGTAAACAATTATCCGAATTGGAGACGAAGCAATTTATTCGCTCTAGTTCCTCGCCTTGGGGAGCTTCGGCTATTTTTGTGAAGAAATCCGATGGAACACTTAGGCTTTGCATTGACTACTGCAAGCTTAATGATCTTACTATCAAAAATAAATATCCTTTACCTCGGATTGATGATCTATTCGATCAACTAGGGGTGCTAGAGTCTTTTCACAATTAGACTTAGCTACCGGTTTTCATCAGCTTCGTATTGCAGAGGATAGTATTCCTTTGACATCGTTCCGTACTCGTTATGGATCTTATGAATGGCTTGTTATGCCATTTGGTTTAAGGAATGCTCCGGCTTATTTCTTTGACCTTATGAATAGAGTTTTCAAAGACTTCCTCGATCGGTTTGTCCTCATCTTTATTGATGATATTCTTGTGTATTCAAAAACCGAGGAGGTGCGTGAAAAGCATCTTCGGATTGTGTTGGAAACTCTTAGGAGCAATCAATTGAAAGCAAAATTTTCTAAATGCCACTTTTGGCAACCTCGTGTGAAGTTTCTCGGTCATATTATTTCCGAATCCGGAATTTCCGTGGACCCTTCAAAGATTGAAGCGACTCAAAATTGGAAGAGACCGGAGAGTGTGACGGAAATTCGTAGTTTTCTCCGATTGGAGGGTTATTACCGTCGTTTTATAAAAGACTTTTCAAAAATTTCCGTGCCTCTTATAACAAAAAAGGGAGTTAAATACTTTTGGTCGGACAAATGTGAAGCATCTTTTCAAAAATTAAAAGAACTCCTTTCCGATGCTCCTATTCTTATGATTCCCAAGAGAAACCAAGATTTTGTCGTTTATACCGATGCTAGTCGCATTGGTTTGGGTGCCGTTCTTATGCAAAGAGAACGTGTTATTGCTTATGCTTCTAAGCAATTGAAGCCTGCTAAGACTAGATATGCCACTCATGATTTAGAGCTCGCGACTATTGTTTTCGCCCTTCGTATTTGGCATCATTATCTTTTGGGAGAAAAAAATTATTCTTTACACCGATCATAAATATTTAAAGTATCTATTTTCTCAAAATGAACAAAATTTGCGTCAACAACATTGGCTCAAATTTCTTGCAGCTTATGATCTTGATATTCTTTATACCCCCGGAAAGGGAAATCATGTTGCGGATGCACTTAGTCGTAAGCAACAAGCGGTTATTTCTATGATGATATCCGAATGGAATGATCTCGAAATTCTATCCACTTGTGAGATTCGAGATCGTGTTTTCGATTTATATTCATCTCTTGTTTTATGTAGCCTTGAGGCTCATCCTTCTCTTTTAGACCGCATTCTTGAAGCTCAAAAGCTAGATCCCGAATTGGCTCTTCTTGACCAACATTTTAGGGATAAAATTGATATTGAGGGTTTGAAAGACTCTGATATTGATTCTCGTGGCGGTATTCGAAAATTTGGTAGACTCATTGTGCCAAATATTAGTAATCTTCGTAAAGACATTTTAGAAGATTCTCATCGTTCTAAATTTACCATTCATCCCGGTAGTATTAAAATGTACGCGGATATGAAGCGACTTTATTATTGGGAGGGAATGAAATATGATATTGCTAACTTTGTTAAGTGTTGCATGACTTGCCAACTTGTCAAGGCCGAACATCAAAGGCCTGGAGGGTTATTGCAACCTTTAGAAATTCCAATTTGGAAGTGGGACCAAATTTCCATGGATTTTATTGACGGCCTTCCCCGTTCTTGTTCGGGTCATGATACCTTATGGGTGATAGTCGATAGACTCACTAAATCCGACCATTTATTCCTGTTCGGTCCAATCGAACCGTTCCTCTCTTAGCCAAACTCTTTATAAAGAGATTGTTAAATTGCATGGAGTCCCTTCTTCTATTGTTAGTGATCGTGATCCATTGTTTACTAGTGAATTCTAGAAGAGTCTTCAAAAAGCTTTGGGAATGAAGCTTAATTTTAGCACCGCTTATCATCCCTAGTCCGATGGACAAACTGAGCGTATGAATCAAACTCTTGAAGATCTTCTTCGTGCATGTGTTCTTGATTTTGGTGGAAGTTGGGAAGATCATATTTCTCTTGTTGAGTTTTCCTATAATAATAGCTTCCAATCTAGTATTGGTATGGCACCTTTCGTGGCACTCTATGGAAGGCCATGCCGATCTCCTTCTTGTAGGCTTGAGGCCGGTGAGAAGCTGGTTTTAGGTCCAGATTTTATTCATGATTCCACAGAAAAGATTGACCTTATTCGTCATAGGATGAAAGAAGCCTAGAGTAGACAGAAATCCTATGCCGATAACCGGAGAAGGAAATTAGAATTTTTAGTGGTAGATCTTGTGTTTATCCGTGTTTCACCCATGAAGGGTGTTATACGTTTCAGTCGATCGGGAAAATTAGCGCCTCGATATATTGGTCCATTTCCCATCACCGAATGTATTGGTTCCGTGGCTTATCGCCTTTTATTACCGGCTCAGTTTTCTGCTATTCATGACATGTTTCACGTTTATCAATTACGGAAGTGCCTTCAAGATTACGATTCTATTCTTGAGACCATTGTGTGGAAGAAATTGAAGTTTCGCCTAATTTAACTTATGAGCAACATCCTATTCGTATTATTGCTTCGAAGGTCAAGCGCCTTCGAAATAAAGATGTTCCGCTTGTTAAAGTTCAATGGTCCTCTATCCTAAGGAGTGCTCTTGGGAATCTAGAGAGTTCATTGAGAGAACACATCCGGACTAACTTTCCCGTGCTCTTTGAGGTAAATTTCTTATTTCAAATTTCTTCTTTGATGATATGCTTTCATGATTGTTACCTTATATTTTCTTCTTAAATATTGCGAGGACATAATTTCTTTAAGGAGGGGAGTCTGTAACAACTCACATATTTTACGATTGAATATTTAAATATTTTATTTTAATATTTTATCGTTAGTCGGATTTTAGTCCGAAAAGTTACTTTTTGCATACGGTTGAATTAGGACTCGAAATCACTTCCATTGTGTCCAAAACACCGTTTGCAATCTTTTTGAGTATAAACTTTGATATGTTTGGAGTTAGTGGAATTTTGCTACTTTTTCACTTTGGGCTTTGGGTTTGGTTTAGCCCATTAGCCTAAACTATTAACTCTAGCTCAACCCCCTTCCCTTCATAACTTTACTTTCATTTCCTAACACTCAAGCTTCATCAAAAATGGAGGAGGGAATGGGAAATTAAAACTCCAAGCCCTATTTCATTTGCAAATCCTACATCTAACTCCAAATTCAAAGAGAAGCCATTGATTCTTCCTTTGCTCTCAAGCTTCTTCTTCAATGATTTTGTGTAAAGGTGAGATTTTTATCTCACATCTTTGTTTATAACTATCTTTGATTGTTGGGAATGAATTCCTAACACTTATTCATGTGCATTTGCTTTTGGTTTGGATTGAATTGGTGAAAATCTCAATTTTTAGTGTTTTGGGTTCAAATCTTTAAAAATCCTAACTTTGATGTTTGAACACGTTTTTGGTGATTTATCGAGGATCCAATAGGACCGGGTAGCCTATGGGCATAATCCCCTAGCGTCCATGCTCGATCAGTTGCAAATTGGGAGAGTTTTTGCACTTCAAACCCCTAGGTCGCTCGGCCTGTACACGAATGATTCTCGGCCTGTAGTTAGGTCCGCCTACCATAGGTCGCAACCCATAGGTCGCTTGCACCTTAGGTCGTTGCTCGGCCATGTTATATTATGCAACTCCTTAGGTCGCGCCATGCTAGGTCGTCCCCACTTAGGTCGTTGCTCGGCCTTGTATCCTTTAGGTCGTTGCTCGGCCTTGCACCCCTTAGGTCGTTGCTCGGCCTTGTTTACCCTTTAGGTCATTACGTCGCTCGGCCATCTTCGTAACTTAGGCCGCTCGGCCTTCTCACACGCCTTAGGTTGTTAGGTCGCTCGGCCCATTAAGTCGCGCGTGCACATAGGTCGCAACCTCTTAGGTCGCAGCACATAGGTCACTCGGTCCTACCACTTAGGTCGGCCTGCTCTTCACTTAGGTCATTGCATCACTTAGGTCGCTCGGCCTGTTATGCCGCTAGCTCCTTAGGTCGCAACCAACATAGGTCGTTCCATGTTAGGTTGCGCGCTCGGCCATTAGGTCGTTCCAACCTTAGGTCGCTCGGTCATGATAAGTCGCGCCTGCTTTAAGCCGTATGCTATTTCTTGAGCCGCTGATTTCTTGTGTTGACTTATGTTAAGTCGTAAGTCGTGGCTGTTAAGTCGCAAGGGTATTTCCACTTTGATGAATTTGGAATTGAATTCTTTGGATTTTATTCACGTCTTTGAATGTGAATTTTTGTGATTTATTGTTTCTACAATCATTTTTGTGATTTGTCACTTCATCTCACTCGTACGAGAAATCTAATTAAACGGCTTAGTAAAATAAATGGTATGAAACACTTGTGTTTACTTCGGAGGTTAATTCTTGTACTTGTTCGATTGAATCTCTTGTGACAATTTTCTAGTGGAAACTTACAATTTGTTCGTAAATATTTAAGTTAAGCTAGTGGTTATGGGACATGAAGCTAAGCTTATATATTTACTAGCTTATTGTAATTGACACTTCTTGATGATCGTTGATGATCATTTTTGTTATTTACTCTAGCAAATGTGCGGTGTCTCTTTGTCTACGAGGGAGACTAAACCCCGTTTCTGTGGAGTTTCGGCTCAAATTGGTGGGGTAGCGACCCATGGTCTTCGGGCCGTTTTGTGGAGCTTTGGCTCAAAATTAATGGTTAGCAACCATGAAATAGCGTTCCATTTTGTGATACACGTGTTTGTGAGTTTTCATGATCCCGTTTTGTGATAGGCCTCCCCCCTTTTTTTGTGATTTCTGGATTTCCATGGATGATTTCTAGAATTTGTGTTTCACCAATTTTTTTTACTTACATTGATATGTCTTATCAATATTTGTGTATTGGTGAATTTGTGTGTCATTAACTTCTGTGATTTGGCATTGATATTATTGTCCATATTTGTGGTTTGGTGAGTATAAATAAAGAGTATGACATTCCTTTTGATCTTTGAGAAGATTCTTGTGATATTGATTAATCCCTAATTGATTTCCAATTTGCATACTTGTCACAGTATGGCTTTATGGTTATCATATGTATATGTCATATCACTTATTCTATATAATTTTATGTGATATTTATAGCTAGACTAATCCGTTTAATATTTTCTTATTAAATAATACTCGGGTCAGACCAAGATGTTACAGGTGCTTCTGCTTGACTTCACATCTGGGATTATCACCCTGACTTTTGGCTAACTACATAGATTAGTAGTTTTTGTTTTATACATTTGAGATATAGACTTATAGATGTATCCATATTATTTTGTCTAGCACTTGTAGCTATTCTTTTGTGATATTGTGGATCTTGATTGACCATTACTCTGATGTACACTTTCATGTGTTATATATATTCATATCTCTTTCCGCCTTTATGATATGGATGTCTGTGACTGATTTGTGTTATGTTTATTTCTATATTTGTTTCCGAAGAATATATATAGAGCCACCGAGTAGTAGCTTTGAGTTTGTATCGGTATATCGGATTTCCTCCTGAATCTAGATGCTCGTTGTACTATCTGACATATCGGTGCTCGCACAAAGAAATTACACGGATGGTCACTCCTCAACAGCCTTATCCTCTGTGCTAGTTGATGGCATTACCCCGTAGTGTCCTTGGCTAGCGTGGGTATAGAGGTGAGGCGTCACACCGTAACTCAGGATGTAATTGCAACCATGGATGGGGGTGATGATTTCCAGAGCATTCTCACCAAAGATGTTTTCCCTATTTTCAAAAACGTTTTCTATATTTTCAATAAAATTATTTTTTAAGTATTTTCAATGGATGTTGAAAATAGGTTTACCAAGTACTTATAGATTTTCAGTCCTACGCCGGATCAACGTATGACCGAATTTCTATGAGAACGAGGACGGACTTGTTGAAACATCGAGTTATAAAATGATATTTTTATAAAACTATTTTGGAAATATTATATAGTTTTTATTTTGTTTTAAAAAAAGTGTTTTAAAAAAAATCAAAGAATAATTTATCTGATATAAGTATTTTAAAAATTCTGGCTTCATTCGTTTTCGAGGACGAAAAGATTCAAAGGGGGGAGGAATGTGATAACCCGGATTTTGGGCATCAGATAATTGAATAATTATCTAATTTTAACTATTGAAACACTGATTTATAGTTGGACAAATAAATCTGATAATAAATATTTGTATCTGGATAAATATTTATTTGATAATCTCCTAATATAATTACAAGTTATTCTTTTAAAACAAATATTGTTTATATATAAATATGAACAGATTTTAAATAAATGAATTATGTATGAATTGAATTTGTGTTTGTTTGAATATATATATATATATATATATATGTATGTATGTATGTATGTATGTATGTATGTATATATGGGTTGATTTTAAATTGGATATTAAATTGAAATTGAATTTGAATGGGAAATTTAAAAGATAAACATCTTGAAATATTTTGATTTTAAAATATATATGTACGATTTTATTAGAATATAATTTGTCTTATATTATTTTCTTTAAAAGGGTTCTTTTTATATAAATTAAGAAAGGTATTTATAATTTAAGAAAAATAATATAAAAGCTCTAATTTAACATTTAAAAATAAATAAGAATGAGTAGTTACAAGTGTTAGCCTTTAAATCATGCTAAATACATGTGTAATAAGATTAAAATATGAAATTGACAAATGTTAACTAATGTAACAAGTGTCATCTTTGTATTTTTATTTTCTTTAAGTTTAATAAATCATAATTAAGCTTATATAAACATATATCTTCTCCCCTTAATTTTTTCCCTTTTCTCATTTCTAAAACAAAGAAAACTCAAAAATCAATCTGTAAAACAAAAATTAGCAAACCAAGAAATTGTAAGTAGCCACTCTCTCAACCTGAATCATCAAAACTAAATCAAGTAAACTCAACTAAGTTCAGACCATCATACATTTCACATATTCAAGTTTCATAGGAGCAACATTCAAGTTTTTCAAAATACAAGCTGTTTCAACTTCTCTGTTATCTTCTACAGGTGAGTAAACCGATTTTAAAAACAGTTTAATCCTGGATTTCATTTTGAAGTTGTGAATAAAACTATGTTGTTACCTGAAATGCTTGGATTAAGATGAAAGCATGTATGTGTAATAAGTGTTGGATGTCTGTGACTACGCAAATACAGCTCTGTTGTTTTATCAGGGTTTGAGTTCCTTTAAAATCTAGTATCTCATCTTTGAATCATAGTTAGCTTATGATTTGTAAATAAAAAGTGTTTGAAATCATGCAATAACACTATTAAATATCATTCCAGGAATTTATATTGAATATTTGTCAGGAAATTTTAAAAATAACAATGAAATTGTAATTTGGGTCTAAATTTTATCAATTCAATTTTAAGATTGGATTACATTGTTGAATTCGTGATGGAAAATCATGAAATTTAATGGGTATATCTCGATTTTTAGTTTGAAAATAAGTGAGCTTCCTCGAGTTGAACGTTTGTGATGTTTGGAGCAATTTCCGTCGATCAACGACGAACCGGCTGACGTGGTTAGGCTTGTAGGTCGAGGAGGAGACGAGGATCATCGAAAAAAGTACTATGGTGATTTATCAATGGTCGAGATGGCCAGAAATCGACGATGTAGGGTTTTATTCCCGGAGTTTGTCGTGAGTTCCAAATGTTGATTTAACCCTTTAAATCAAATCAACTTATATCTTTAAACCATTTAATTCTGAATCCAAATTCCACTCTAACCTATTTCAAAGTTTAAATAATAATTCAAATTGGATTTGTTTAAATAAATAAGAAAAGGATTATGGTAATATATCCATTGTTGAGATATAAGAGAAATTAAACTTCAATTTGGTATAAGAGCAAAAGGTTAAGCGAGAACTTGGCATGGTGGTGCTGGAATGATCACTGATCATAGGAAAAATGCGATAAGAATTAATAATTCAGTATGGGAGGTGGTTTGGATTGAACTAGGGTTTTAGCCCTGCGTTTTGTAGGTGGTAGTCGTGTGGTACATTTGTCGTCGACTCTGCGTTTTAGGCGATCGCACCAGGGGCGATGGATTTATGTAAGGTCGAAGCACCTGCGGCTAGAAGGGCATGGTTTCTGGTGGCATGTGGCGATGAGGCAGAAGGTTTTTCAGTCGAGCAGCTAGTTCCAGGTAGTTTGAAGGTTGGCTCGATTTTGATTTAATAGCAATTTCGTGTTTTGGGTTGTTCGATTCGACTCTAGTGATCGTCGATGATGTTCCGATGGTTTTGTCGTCGATCAGAGATGGTCGATGTGCTTGTGCATGTATACGTGCATACGTTCGTGTATCAGTGTTTCGAGTGTTTGGGGAAGAAGGAAGGAAACTCAGAGTGTAGCACGTGAAATCAATGGGATTTCTCGAAGCAGGTGGAAGCATGGTTTTTCCCGGGTCCAAGCTCGGGTGGGACATGATTTTGTTCGGGTTGTTGATGTTATGCCAAAACAGTTTTAAATTTTTAAAGGAAATCAAGTTTATATATATATATATATATATATATATCTTGTTAAAACCAATTTTCTTTTTGTATTAGATGCTGTCTAAGTTTTAAATTAGCAAGAAAGGTTTTTTAATGAAATTGTTTAATTTATCAAGTTTTTAAATGATATAATTTTTTTAGTGATTTAAGTACTAATTAATTGTTAATTAAGAATTAGTTAGGCTTAAGTATAATTATTTAAGGTTATTAATGAAGTGTGATTACTTAGTGAAGTAATTAGTGGATAATTACAGGCTGTAATTAGTTAATGGGTAATTACTTGATGGAAAGTAATTAAAATAATAATAGTAATAATTACTTAGTGGAAGTAATTAAGTGTTAATTATTCACTGTACTTAATTAAAGTATTTATTAATTAATTAAGAGGTTAATTAATTAGTGTAAGTAATTAAGAATAATTAATTACCGAATGTGATTAATCAAGGTTGATTAATAAATGTGATAAGTTAATTAAAGGCTAATTACTGAATGTAATTAGGATGATAAATTAAGGGATGAATAATTAATGGTTTGCAATTAATTATTGTTAAGTAAGAAAGATTAAAAGTGATTAAAGTAATTAATTTGATTTAATTAGGAATGGGTGACTAATTAATCTTCCTTGTGAATGACTGGTTGATATTTTTGATATGATATGTTTGTCTTGAACAGTGATTATGGGGTTATCTGACGATGATGAATTGCTGTGTAAAAATATGACATCTTATGATTAAAGGTTGAATTGTGTTTCACCTGAATAGTGTGGGTTAAGATGGTACTGAATTCGAAGAGACTGGAGTCAGGTATTAGTAAATACCCGAAACCACTTCGATTTGTAACCTATAAAAATTCTGTACAGGTTTGTAATGTGAAATCAATAGGCTGGAATGGAATGAATTAAGTGAATTGGACCATTTAATCTAAGTTTTGGTACTTAGAAATTGATGTGAAATAAGTGTTGTCTATACCAAACTTATGAATTTGTAAAATTGATACGAGTTACCCCGGGTTTTATGTAAGTTCGTGTTGTTGTATTCCATGTTAGATGGGTTTACTCACGCTGGTTTCCAGCCTGAACCGGCTGTTACTTAGATGTAATGCTCGGGTCAAACCGAGTATTACAAATTTCCAGTAAGGACGTTCTGGAGCTCAGGAGGCGAGATGGATGGCAGGAACGTATGGAGTGTTTCCGCTGTATTATATTATTGTATATCTGGAACAAGTTATTTTAACTGTCCAGTGATTGTAAAATGTCGTACCCTAATGTATTAAAATGTAATTGACTGATACAGCTTTCTTTGTAGAAAGAATACTATTGATATTATATTTTATCCGCTGCAATGTGAGATTCTGAGTTTGGTGTTATGTTTCTTCTATCTCTTTTCTTCTTTTCCTAACTATCTGGAATTTTCGGGATCAAAAATTCTGGGTTGTTGCATTTGGTATCAGAGCAAGTGAAATTAAATTTTGAACTAAGTTATAACCTGTAATTTTTTATAACAGAGGCCATGTTCCCTGTTATCAGATATGTGCACACAATAATAATATACACAAAGGCATAACACATAACCATATCAGCATATAACTTCCAAGATGATCACATGCAAACCAGATTGCTCAAGCAGATCTTGGGTTAAATAATAAGTTTACTCACCTGGGATGAAGAACAAGGGAGAGCGGGCTTGAAATTTAAAATTGGAATTTTTTTAAAATCTAGTTATGGTAATTTTAAACATATTTTGTTTTGACATCATTAGCTAAAAATTCTATGGCGAGATGCATGGCATAATCGAGGGGCGCGGAGTGCCTATAGTTACATGGACTTTTGCTGCGATGGCAACGTAACGCAGGATGTAAGTGCGACCATGGATGGGGGTGATGATTTCCAGAGCATTCTCACCAAAGATAATTCCTCTATTTTCAAAAAAGTTTTCAATATCTCCAGTAAAATTATTTTCCAAGTATTTTCGCTGGGTATTGAAAACAGGTTTACCAAGTACTTATAGATTTTCAGTCTTACGCCTGATCAACGTATGACCAAATTTCTGTGAGAACGAGGATGGACTTGTTAAAACATCGAGTTATAAAATGGTATTTTTATAAAAACTATTTTATAATATTATGTAGATTTTGATAGTGTTTTGAAAATGATCAAAGAAAGTTTATTTGATTTTAAGTATTGAATAAATTCTGGTTTCGTTCCTTTTCGAGGATGAAAAGATTCAAAGGGGGAGGATGTGATAACCCGGATTTTTGGCATTTGATAATTGCATAATAAACTGGATTTATCAGTTTCGAGTTTGTCGGCGATGGAAGGTTTTCCTATCGGGGTTGGATTCCAGACTTGAGTCTTTCGGTTCGATCTTTGTATGAGACGAGATTTTCGTAGCTGGTGTTTGGGAGGGATGTCGATTTGATCGTCGGCCGGAGGATGTTTTTGCCATGGTGTCGCAGTCGGTCAGGTTGACGTGCACGTGCAGGCGCGCATCTAAATGTCTGGTGAAATCTGAGTTTTGGGGAGGAGGGTTTGGACTCGATCCAGACTCGAGTAATTGTAGGGTATGACTCGGGGTTTTTAGTGGAAGTGAGTTGCTCATGTGGTGGCTCGGGATAAATAGTGTTTTGGCTCGGGTATTTATGGTTTGGACTCGGGGCATTGTGTTTGCATCAGGTTAATAATTTGGGTTAGTAAATTATCAGTTTTAAGAGTAAAAGATAACTTAAAGTAGGAAGTTGGACCAAGTTTTAAAACAAGGCAAAGCAAAATTTTAAACAATGGTTTCAAAGCAAATTTTGTTTTTACAAGTTTTAAATAAGGTATTTATCAAATTTGTAAACAAATTCAAACTTAATCTATAAAGTCAAATGTGATTAAGTCGATTTGAATTTTAATATTTTTTTATAGGAACTTAAGTGATTTTGTATTCCAGCATTTAATTCAGTTTAAATAATAATTAGAGATTAATAGATTGGTAATTAGCGATTAATTACCCAAATGATAAATTTCATAATATAAGAAAATAAAGGATTAATTTGTTAGGGTTAATTAATTAATTAACTAATAGTTAGTGGTTGATTAATTAAGGATAATTAACCAATGGAATTACTTAATGGAAGTAACTAAGGAATAACCACTTAATATAATTTAATCAAATGATTTATTAATTAAGGAAATTAATTAAGGATTAGGTAATTAATGAGTGTGATTAATTAGAGGATGATTAATCAATGTATATGGTTATAGAATAATTAATTTGAGTAATTAATTAAGGATAAATGTAATAAATATTGAATGGGTAAAACTTAATTAATTTGTATAATTAATTAAGGACTATTACTTAATATAATGAAAGGATAATTAATCCAGGGCGATTAATTAAGATGGATAATTGAGAGATGATTAATTAATTAATTAATTTGAAATTAATTAATGTTAAGTAAAGGTAATCTAAGAAACTGAGGTTAGTAATTTAATTAGAATTAATTAAATTAATTTAGAAGTGATCAATTTTGTTTATGATGATTGAATGATGATAAATGCCTTGAATTGGTTGATATTTCTGATATGAAATGTTATGTGATATGAATGCTTGGGTGAACATTGATAATGTGGTTATCTATCGATAATGAATTTCTATAGGAAAGTGACATATTGTATTAAGTTGAGTTAAATTTCATTTGAATAATTTGGGTTAAGATAGTATTAAATTCAAAGAGACCGAGGTCAGGTATCAGTAAATACCCGAACCCACTTCGATTTGAAACATGCAATGATTCTTTTTAGATTGATATGTGAAATCAATGGGCTGAAATAGAATAATTTAAATGACTAGACCACTTAAACCAAAGTAAGGGTACTTAGAGATTGATTTGTAAAATTAAATGTTGATCATATCAAGTTGTGAACTTGTAAGGTATGAGTTACTCGGGTTTTAAATAGTTTTATGTATTGGTATTTCATGTTAGATGGGTGTACTCACGCTGGTTTCCAGCCTAACCCGGGTGTTACTTTGATGTAATGCTCGGCTCAGACCGAGTGTTACAGTTTTTCAGGTAAGGACGATCTGCAGCTCAAAAGGCGAGCGGGATGGTGCGAACGTATGGAGTGTATACGGTTGTGATATTGTAGTTTGTCTAGGACAGGTTGATTGAATCTGTCCAGTATTTGTAATGTTGTAACTCTGATGTATTAAAATGTAATTAACTGATACAGCTTTGTTTGTGTAAAGAATATTATTTGATACTATATTTTATCCGCTACGAATGTGAGATTCTGAGTTTGGTTTTATGTTTCTTCTTCGCAATCTCTTTTCTTCTTTTCTCAAACTATCTGGAATTTTCGGGATCGAAAATTTCGGGTCGTTACATTTGGTATCAGAGCAAAAATTTATATATAAATATACAGCCACATGCATACTTCAGACAAATCAAAGATTTATTCATATATTCACATTCATATACTTATGAAAACTACACTACTACTATCATTCATCATATGAAATAAAGCTTCTAAGATTTGTTTACTCACCTTAAGAAAGTTTGAACGGAGAGCCTGCATGCTTCTGAATAGAAAACTTGAATTTTAATCTGTTACTTGTTTCATATGATGAATGATAGTAGTAGTTTGGTTTTCATAAGTACATGAATGTGAATATACTTATGTATGCTCTGATACCAAATGTAATGATCCAGAAATTTCGATCCTAAAAATTCCAGATAGTTAGGAAAAGAAGAAAAGAGATAGAAGAAGAATCAGAAAACAAGTCACGGAATCTCACATTCACAGTGGATCAAATATAATATCAAATAATAACGGTTATACAAAGAAAACTGCATCTGTCCATTTACATTTATACATTAGAGTTACAACCATTAGACAAACACTGGATAGTTAGAATCAACATGTTTCAGTATTACAAACAATAATATACACAGTGGAATACTCTGTATGTTCCCGTCATCCTGCTCGCCTCTTGAGCTCCAGAAATGACCTTACCTGAAAATCTGTAATACTCGGTCTGACCCGAGCATTACATCAAAGTGACTCCCGGGTCGGGCTGGAAACCAGCATCAGTAAACCTATATAATTTGAAATACTAAGTTCAAACATAAAAGGAAACCCGAGTAACTCGTACTTCACTACGAGTTCATTACTTGTTATGCTCAACACTTATTTCACAAATCAAATTCTAAGTATTCTTACTTAGTTCAAAAGTCCATATTATTCCATTACAGTTTATTGATTTTCCACATCAAATCCATATAGAATCGTGTAGATTACAAATCGAAGTGGTTTCCGGTACTATTGATACCCGACCCTGGTCTCTTCAAACACAATATCATCTTAAAACAAAGCTGATTAAGTTTAAACAATTCTATTTACTCATAAAACAGATCCACGTAGCAACTCTATTTTTGATAGATAATCCATATCCAGCATTACAATCACATACCAAGTATAACAATAATCCAAAGCACTCAATATCATTCATATGCAAGCTTAAATTAGTTACTCCATTCCTAATTAATTTAAATAAATTAAATTAATTACTTCAATTACCTTTAAATCTTGCTTACTAAACCATAAATTAATGACAACCTAAATCATTAGTCATCCTTTAGTTAATATCTTAATTAATCATCAAGTAATTAACCTTTAATTAATCACACAAATTAGTTAACCTTTACCCATACCCATTAATCACATTGATCCTTAATTAAGTACACAAATTAATCATCACATAATCACTTACATTGATTAACTATCCTCCTCTAATTAACTAACCCTTAATTAATTTCCTTTATATATCAATTCCTTTAATTAATTACACTAAGTAATTAATCCTTAATTTCTTCCCATAAGTAATTTTCCTTTAATTACTTTCGTCAAGTAAATATCCCATAGGTTAATTATCCTAAATTAATTAACCTTTAATTACTAATAAATTTAATCTCATACTAACTTAATTAATCTCAAATCATTAAAACCTTAATTATCTTAAGACAAAACATTATCTTATTAATGCCTTAATTATCATTTAAAACATTTTATCTTAATAATTAACTTTACTTAATTTAATCATTAATTAAATTTTGAAATAAAATAACATTTAACTTGAAAATTAAAGTTACCAAAACTTCCTTTAAATACTTAAAACGTTATCAAGACATAGTTAAAATTAGTTTCAATTAAAATTTAAAAAAATTGATTTAAAATTCCAATTCAAATTTAAGTTTAAAATAACTTTAAAATTTACTTAACAAAATTTAAATCAAACAAAATTCAAAACTTCTTAACCAATTGTTAAAGAAAACAATTATAAAAAAACTTGCCAAAGATATTAAATGAATCTTTAAAACAAACTTCATTTTGAAAATCCACTTATCCTACCCTTTAAAACTTATCTATTTAAATATTTAAAACTTATTTAAACAATTATTATTGAAAATAATTTAGTTTAATAGGTAGGAACTTGTTTACTTTTGTCTTGAAACTTAGAAACATTTCAAAAATCAAATTTCTTTATTTCATAAAACCTGTACAATCATAAGCCTGAAACATCTTTAAACCTGCCCTTACCAAAAACTCGAGCAAACCCCTAACTTCCCCAATCAAGACATGAGACCAACTACACTCTTCCTGCTTCGAGTATAACTCAAACATCTTTGAAGAAAAATCCGAGCATAACTTCCCTCCATCATTCTCTGAAACAACTGTGCACGTGTGCACCTATCCCGATGAACCACGACATTCCGTTCATCGTCGATGATCTCGACACTTCACCGGCGATCCTCTAAACCATCTCGACCACCCATCTCACTCTATCCGAACGAGAATCAAATCAACTCTAAAACTCACACAGCCTGAACCAAACACTATTGAAATTCGACTGCCTCTGACGATCCCTGCCTCGAGAAGCTCCGCCACCTTCACCGTAACTCCGTCACGTGTCCCAACACCTATCGCAGGCCTCGCGATTGCCACCGATCATCTCTCGACATCTCGAAACCCGATTGAACACTCACGACAAACTCAAGGAATAAAACCCTACATTGTCGATTTCCGGCCATCTCGAACAACGATAAATCACCATAGTACTATTCCGATGATGCTCGTCTTCCCCTCGACCTTCAAGCCTAATAACGTCATCCAGTTCGTCGTTGATCGACGGAAATTGCTCAAAACATCACAAACATTCAACTCGGGGAAGCTCACTGATTTTCAAACTAAAAATCGAGATATACCCATTAAAATTCATGATTTTCCATCACAAAATCAACAATGCAATCCAACCTTAAAATTGAATTGATAAAATTTAGACCCAAATTACAATTTCACTATTATTTTTAAAATTTTCGGACAAATATTCAATATAAATTCCTGGAATAATTTTTAATAGTTTTATTTCATGATTTCAAACACTTTTTATTTACAAATCATAAGCTAATTATGATTCAAAGATGAGATATTAGATTTTAAATTTAATCAAACCTTGATAAAATAACTGAGCCTGTATTTGCATAGTCATAGACATCCAATATTTCTTACACATACATGCATTCATCTTAATCCAAGCATTTCAGGTAACAGCATAATTTTCATTTACAACTTCAAAATGAAATCCAAGATTAAATTGTTTTTAAAATAGGTTTACTCACCTGTAGAAGATAATAGAGAAGTTGAAACAGTTTGTATTTTATAAAACTTGAATGCTGCTCCTATGAAACTTCAATCTGTGAAATGTTTGAAGGTCTGAACTTAGTTGAGTTTGCTTGATTTAATTTTGTTGATTCAGGTTGAGAGAACGGTTTCTTACAATTTCCTGGTTTGCTAATTTTTGTTTTACAGGATTGATTTTTGAGTTTTCTTTGTTTTAGAAATGAGAAAAGGGAAAGAAAAAAAATTGAAAGGAGAAGATATATGTTTATATAAGCTTAATTATGATTTATTAAACTTAAAGAAAACAAAAATACAAAGATGACACTTGTTACATTAGTTAACATTTGTCAATTTCATATTTTAATCTTATTACATATGTATTTAGCATGATTTAAAGGCTAACACTTGTAACTAGCATGTATTTAGCATGATTTAAAGGCGATCATAAGCCTAATCCTATTAAACTAAATCTTATTACATATGTATTTAGCATGATTTAAATATTTAAATAGATAAGATTTTAAAGGGTAGGATAAGTGGATTTTCAAAATGAATATTGTTTTAAAGATTTATTAAATATCTTTGGAATGTTTTTTTCTTATATAATTGTTTTCTTTGACAATCGGTTAAGAAGTTTTGAAATTTGTTTGATTTAAATTGTGTTAAGTAAATTTTAAAGTTATTTTAAACTTAAATTAGAATTCAAATTTTAAAGCAAGTTTTTAAATTTTAATTGAAACTAGTCTTAGAGATGTCTTGATAATGTTTTAAGCTTTTAAAGGAAGTTTTGGTAACTTTAATTTTCAAGTTAAATGTTATTTTATTTGAAAACTTAGTTAATGATTAAATTAAGTAAAGTTAATTATTAAGATAAAATGTTTTAAATGATAATTAAGGTATTAATAAGATAATGTTTGTTATCCCTCTTTTTGGCAAAGCCGCGATACCAAAAGATCGATCAGAAACGGAGAACAGTTCGTCTCAGAGACCGGTCATACTTCGTCTCGCTATGGATATCACTGAATTTTGTCCAAGTCCAGATTGAGCTACAATTGATAGGACACGACAAGAAAGACCATAGGAGTCAACATCTCGAGTTTCAAGTCAATCCGAGTTCATACGCTCGAGTTATGATCGATTCAATTTGAAGGGGAAGACTTAGGTTTCGAACCCATCGTTGACCAACGTTTCGAAACGATTGATTTCGAATCCATAAGTTTCGAACCCATCGAACCACCACGGGTTCGACTCCATCACCTTCGACTCCATCACCTTCGAATCCATCGTGTTCGAATCGATGGGCCTCATATCCATGGAGAAGTGACATAGCTCGTATCCATCACAGAAGCCATGCTTCGAACCCACCACAAAGCCTTGTTCGACTCCAAACAAGAATCCTTGTTCGAGTCCATCATTGGACATTGCTCGAACCCAAACATGGAACCTCGTTCGAACCCGTCCATGAAGTCATGTTCGAACCCATCCATGATGCCAAGTTCGAACCCATCCTGTGTAGCCTCATTCGAATCCACTGGGTCAACCAACCATGATGACGTGTCTTCCATCGGTTCGAATTCGCCGAGATATATGGAGTCGAAGCGGTCAACTCAGAGTGAAGACCGGATTGATTCGAAGTTTGCGCTCCACGTCACCACGAAGACGCGTGCCACGATGGATTCGAAACCATCAGTTCGAAAGCATGGTTTCGAACCAAACAGCCATGCAATGAACCCCATTTCGAATCCATCATATCTCCCAATCTACTGATCCAAATGCCATGAAATTTTCACAGAAGCTTGCATACATGTTGAAGAATGTCCACGCCAAATTTCACCTCGATTGGATGAATTCTTGATCGGTTCGAATGGAGTTCGAACCGATGCCAGAGTGGGCCCAAACTTCCTGAGACCGTGCGTTTGGGCCCCCTCACGTGCCAGAAGTGGTCTTCCGAGTTTTCAGCGAAATATCAGCAGCCTACGCCTATAAATAGATCCCCAGGGCCAACAGAAAAGGGACTTGGATTCTGAAGCACCCAGACTCTGCCGGATTGAGATCTCCATCATTTGATATCATAAACTTGCTGTTAGAATTCGAATTCCTAGCTGTAATTCACTGTTGATTGCTGTAACAACTTGTAATCATCGAAAGAAAGTCAATAAAAGTATAAAAACTTCACAGTGGACGTAGGCAATACGCCGAACCACTATAAATTGCTTGTCTACGCGTTTATTTACATGCTATTTGGAGTTTTTGTTAGATAATCCTCTGTTTTAATTTGCATTATTCATTTATTATCTCTTCAAAAACTTCCGACGAGTGTTGTTCCCAATTTTGGTACAAACACTTTGGTGCTTTCACTGAGAAAACCCAGTTTTTCTCCCGCTCCCCGGATCTATCATCGATACCGGATTGCATAAATCTAAGAGAAAGATCCAAATCTCAAGCTCAAATTCCTTCCATTCTATTCAGATTTGATAAAAGTCTAGGAAAGGATCTTACTATTCACAATGGTGAGTACCAGAACCACCTCTAACCTTGGTAACCAGGAAGGCCGGGATAGGCCAGATCCCGCGCAGCTATCATCTACTCAGGACGTCGTCGGGCCTTCGGAGTCATCCGGACCGGTAACGAGGCAAGAGTTTCATACGTTGCTCCAGGAGCTGACCCAGAGTTGGCAACAGTTGACGGAGCAACTATGCGCTAACGCTGAATTAACCCGCCAGCTACACAGTCATAAGCGCAGGCGGTCTAGGAGGGATTACGCATCCCAGTCTTCCATGGAGAGTTCGGCTTCCACCGATGATCATCACCGACCTCCACGACCCCGAATGGATGGGAATTATGCACAGGCTACCGGAAACCTTCCGGCATTGACGGTCGGGTAACTATGAGTCGGCCCATCTGCTAGCTTCCATACAGGGCCTTCCTCCCGGGGAGGCACTGTTCCTTAACACACTACCGACAACCGTCCTGCTACCATTGCTACGGAGCCAGGGGTTGACATCCATACTTTGTCGGATCAGAACCACCACCAGCGACGGCAAACTCCTGAGCCGTATGTACCAGAAGATGTCGAACAAAGGAGGCGAGACCCGTACCGTCGACAGCATCCGGTCCAGTCCCGGATTGTGGAACCCGACCACACCTTGGCTCGGCATGCCCAGAACGCAGATGTAACGGATCTTCCGGAAATGATCAGGCAGATGATCCGTGAAAGTCAGGGGTTTACTAACGACGACTGGGGAATCTCCCGGAGTCACACCCCATTCACAGACGAGATTCTGTATGCCGAACCCCCTCGGCGATTTAGGATGCCCACGTTGCCGATGTACGAGGGAAACTCGGACCCCAATCAACACATATTGAAGTATGAATGGTCCATGAGCGCCGCTAGAGCGGAAGATGCGGTCAAGTGTAGGAGCTTTCCTATCTCTTTGGGGGGCATTGCTACGATGTGGTTCACGCGATTGCCACCCCGTTCTATCTCTTCGTTCAATCAGCTGGCCAGGAAGTTCGTGGAACAGTTCCGCATGCATGTTGCAAGGCCTAAGGACGTCAACACCTTGTCTAGTGTTACCCAAGCTCCAGGAGAAACTCTTAGGCACTATTTGGAGAGATTCCATAAGGCCTGTGTGGATATCACCAACCCCAATGATAACTCGATTCTGATGGCATTGATGAAAGGGATTGACCCTGATTCAGATTTTGGAAATTGGTTGGCAGGAAAACCTCCTGCGTCGTTGGACCGCTTCTACTCCAAAGCCGCCCAATTCTTGAGGCGTGAGGACGCGAGGCAGTCTAGGAAACAGAACGACGCAGGACCCAGTGGAGAGGGGACTCGAAGCAATGTGGCTGTTAAACAATCGGGAGAGAGTTCTGGGAAAGTGCAGTTAAATATCCAGAACAAGCAATCACAACCGAAGAATAATGGGAATCAGAGCAGGAAGCGGGATCAGAACCGTGGGCCAAGGCATAGGGCCCCTATGTTCGACAATTATACTCCGCTGAAACATCGTTGGAGAACGTATATCTACAAACTTGCAACGCCATGCAATACAAGAAGCCTACTCCGAAGCCGTCGTCGAAGAGACAGATTCAAACGGGCAAGTTTTGTAGATTTCACGACAGTTACGGCCACAATACCAATGAATGCAGACACTTGCGGGATTTAATTGAGAAGTTGATCAGGGAAAGGAAGTTGGACCAGTTTGTACGGGCGCCGCAGTCTGGCAGTGCGGGTCCGTCAAACCAGAACGATCGGCCAAATCAGCCAAGGCAGGAAGAACCCGCCCGAACGGGCGGAAGGCTAGTGATAAACACCGTCAGTGGTGGTCCCCATCCAGCGGATAAGAGTTGGAAAGAGATGGAGTCATATGCTAGCTCGATTAGGCATATGGACTTCGAATGTTGCAGTAGTTATGACGAAGGGGCTCCGGCCAAACAACAAAAGACGATGACAGATGACATCGTGTTCCGGAACCGTGATGCAGACAAGGTTGAAGCCCCGACTATTGACCCGCTTGTTATATCCGCCCAGGTTGGTCCTGCTTGGATGAAGAGGATACTGGTGGATAGTGGGAGTTCAGTCAATATTTTATTCAAGAGATCTTACGATCAGATGAAGATGGAAGCCAAAGATCTGAAACCCTGTCAGTCCAGGATTCACGGCTTCGATGGAAGTGCTAATATACCTACGGGGGTTGTGGAGTTACCCGTGGAGTTGGGGATCGGTGAATGCAGAAGAGTACGCATGTTACAATTTGTTGTTTTGGACCTACACTCACCGTAAATGCGTTTCTGGGTCGACCGGCCCTTGCTGAATTTCGGGCGGCAATCTCCCCGTGGTGTTTGACTTTGAAATTTCCTACCGATTGTGGTATCGGTGTGATTCATGGAGATCATGCTGCTGGAAGAGCCTGTTATGTTGCGGAGCTGCGAGAGGCGCAACGAAGGGAGAAAGGGAAGGGCGTAGAGGAATCTCTCTGCGTCCGTTCTGCCGATAATTAACAATTGGTGCTTGGGCCTCGGCCTGGGCACCACAACCAATTCCAGAAAGACCTTGACCCAAGGGACAACGACAACAATGAAGAATCTACAGAGATTCAGGCTTCTCCGGCCGAACTAACTATCAATGTCCCGATCGATAATGATGGCGATGATTCGACAACGTTAAAAATTGGGTCTCAACTGAGCCAGGGGGCACAACAGGAATTGGTTGAATTTCTCCGGGCGAGTCTTGACGTGTTCGCCTGGACGCACTCTGACATGTGTGGGATCTCGCCGGGTATCGCGAGCCACACTTTAAACATCGACCCGCGGTATATCCCGGTCAAACAGAAAAGGCGTGGTATGGATCCAGAGAGATCTGCCGCCCTTAAGGAGGAGGTCGATAAGTTGAAAACAAATGGGTTCATTAAAGATGCTTTATACCCGGAGTGGGTGCCCAACCCAGTACTTGTCCGAAAACCGAACGGGAAATGGAGAACGTGTATCGATTATTCTGACTTGAACAAGGCTTGCCCGAAGGACAGTTTTCCACTTCCTCGAATCGATCAGCTTGTTGATTCAACCGCCGGACACGAATTGTTATCCTTTATGGATGCTTACTCGGGCTACAATCAAATACCCATGCGTGTACCCGACCAAGAACATACGAGCTTCGTGACTGATCTGGGACTATACTGCTACAAAGTCATGCCTTTTGGGTTAAAGAATGCCGGCGCAACCTATCAACGTTTGGTTAACCGGATGTTTTCCGACCAGATCGGGAATACCATGGAAGTTTATGTCGATGACATGTTAGTAAAATCACGGTATTCTGTTGATCACGTAAAAGACTTAGGATCGATGTTTGGTATCCTCTGGAGATATGGGATGAAGCTCAATCCGCTAAAATGTCATTTTGGAGTTGCATCCGGAAAATTCCTTGGGTTCATCGTCAACGCCCGAGGGATAGAGGCTAAACCTGAAAAGATTTGGGCCACTAGGATTCTTCAAACTCCAAGGACCATAAAACAAGTCCAGAGTCTCAATGGGAAAGTCGCAGCATTGAGTAGGTTTATCTCGAAGTCAACTGACAAATGCATCCCTTTCTTCGATCTGATCCGAAAAGGGAAACGAAACTTCGAGTGGACCGCAGAGTGTGAAGGTGCATTTCAGTCACTGGTTCAACATCTTTCTACACCGCCGATTCTCTCAAAGCCTGTTGATCACGAGCAGTTATATCTTTACTTAGCGGTATCTGAAAACGCAATCAGTGCAGCACTAGTCCGGGAGGAAGACCGAGTGCAAAAACCGGTATATTATGTAAGTAAACGGTTGACCGGAGCCGAGAGGACCTATCCCAAGCTGGAAAAGTTGGCATACTGCCTAGTCATTGCCTCGAGAAAGCTCCGTCCATATTTCCAGGCTCATCCTATCACCGTGTACACCGACCAGCCGTTACGACAGGTCCTCACGCGGCCTGAGACGTCTGGTAGGTTACTAAAATGGAACATCGAATTGAGCCAGTTTGACATTGCTTATACTCCGAGAAGGGCCATACACGGTCAAGTTCTAGCAGATTTCGTTGCTGAATTCACTGTACCTGAGGAGTTACCTGAGAGTAGCGAATCTCCTAAACACATATGGAAGTTATATACTGACGGTGCCTCCAATGAACGGTGTTCGGGAGCAGGGGTAGTGCTTGAAACCCCTGAAGGCCGATCCATATGCTACGCCCTAAAGTTCGAGTTCCGTGCAACTAATAATGAGGCTGAATATGAAGCTTTACTTACCGGCTTGAAGCTGGCCCACGACCTGAGAATTGTCACTGTAGAGATTTATTTGACTCCCAATTAATCGTATGTCAAGTCCGAGGTGAATATCAAGCTAAGGATCGAAGACTAGCTGCTTACTTAACTCGAGTCCGGGAAATTCTTGATCGTTTCGATTACTATGCCATTTTCTATATCCCCCGGGAGCACAATCAGAAGGCCGATTCGTTGGCGAAGCTGCCAAGTACGGGCGAAGCTCAACGGTTGGGGCTTGTTCCCGTTGAAACCCTACCTTCTCCGAGCATTGATCAAAGTGAGGTCAGCCATGCATTCGAGGCTACCACAAGTAGGGAGTCGTGGATGACCCCCTATCGAAATTACATTGAACATGGGACATTACCTGAGTGTAGGAGTGAGAAGAGGCAGGTCCTTCGAAAAGCCTCACGGTTTGTCATTCAAAACGGAGTTATGTACAGAAGGGGGTATTCTGTCCCTCTACTCCGATGTATCGCACACGATGAAATCAAACGAGTGTTGCACGATGTACACGAGGGAGAATGTGGCGATCACACTGGGGGGCAGGCACTCGCCAAGAAGGTACTCCGCTATGGATATTACTGGCCTACCGTTAATCGAGATGCATCAGACTACGCCAAAAGATGTGACAAATGCCAGAAACATGCTCGGATTCCTAGAGCTCCACCTACCGAAATAACCCAAATGGTTAGCCCCTGGCCGTTCGCAGTATGGGGAATCGATATAATTGAAGGCTGCCTCTGGCCAAAGGTGGTGCGAAGTACGCCATCGTCGCGGTTGATTACTTCACTAAATGGGCCGAAGCTGAGCCTCTTGCAACGATTACACAAAGAAAGTGATCAACTTCGTAGTGCACAACATCATCTGCCGATTTGGTCTCCCGCATACTATCATCACCGATAATGGAGCCCAATTCGACAGTACCGAGTTCAAAAATTTCTGCCAACGATTTCACATACATAAGAAGTTTTCTGCAGTGGCACACCCTTAAGAAATTGGTCAGGTCGAAGCTGTTAATAAAGTTATAAAGTCCATTCTGAGGAAGCGACTAGAAAAGGCCGGAGGCAAGTGGGTCGACGAACTCCCTATGGCGTTATGGGCCTACCGAACAACTCACAAAACTGCAACCGGTCACACTCCGTTTTCTCTATCGTATGGCTCTGAGGCCGTTATTCCAGTCGAATTGGAAGTGCACTCTCATCGTGCGACGTATTATGATCCGAAGACCAATGCCATATTACTTGCTCAATCTCTGGATTTACTGGATGAGAGGCGTGAAGAGGCTGATTTGAGGGCAGCCGCATACCAGAGTCGAGTCGCCCGGATATTCAATGCCAAGGTCCGTCCGCGAACCTTTGAACTCGGCGATCTCGTTGTCAAAAGAATTTATCCGGTTCCTTCGTACATGAAGCCAACTTGGGAGCCGTACGTGATTTCACAAAAGCTCGGAGATGGCACGTTCAAATTATCGACCGTTGACGGTCTCACCTTGCCGAGGGCTTGGAATAGCGAGAGTCTTCGTCGCTACTACACATGAAAGACTTTACTTTTTCTGTCAATTTGTTCTTTTGCATTTTATTTTAGCATTCCGAGATTTAAATTTGTAATAAGGCAACTGACTTTGCCATATTTTCTCGTTTCAGCAATAAAACGCCATCTTTTCGGGCCAGAGCTGTGATTTATTAAGTGTGACGTACAATATCACGATGCACGGAGAGCTAAGTTCCATCATGCGGTGGGATTTATTCAAAAGAGAGTGGCTGCGATATGACCGGTCACTCGCTAAGTGAAACCCGAGCTCAGGGGCTATATCAACATTTACAGGGATTGATACACGACAATCCCTCCTTTAACTCCAAATTCCCGGAGTGCGAATTGGAGTATAAAAACAACTCTCGGTTCCCGAAGTGCGAACCAGAGTATAAATCCATAGCTCCCAGAGTGTGAGCCAACTCCAAATTCCCGGAGTGCGAATTGGAGTATAAACATTCAACAATTCGTTCCCAGAGCGCGAGCGGACTCCAACTTCCCAGAGCGTGAATTGGAGTATAAACATTCAATAATCCGTTCCCAGAGTGCGAGCGGACTCCAACTTCCCAGAGCGTGAATTGGAGTATAAACATTCAATAATCCGTTCCCAAAGTGCGAACGGACTCCAACTTCCCAGAGCGTGGATTGGAGTATAAACATTCAATAATCCATTCCCAGAGTGAGAACGGATTCCAACTTCCGGAAGCATGAATTGGAGTATAAACATTCAATAATTCATTCCCAGAGAGCGAACGGACTCCAAGTTCCCGAAGCATGAATTGGAGTATAAACATAAGTTACAGGTTCCCGGAGCACGAACCGAAGCATTCGTGCTAACTCCAGATTCCCAGAGCGTGAAGTGGAGTGTAAACATTAATTCCAGGTTCCCGGAGCGCGAACCATATTACAAACTTCGATAACTCTCAAGCTCCGTGCAAACCGGATTATCGATCTCAAATTATCTTAAGTCCCCGGAATGTGGACATGTGCTTAAAGTTTGCGATAACGCACTCAACCACCAAAACACAAATGCTATTCCCCGAGACTAGGGGGCAAAAAAGCTAAGTGTTAATCGCTAATCAAAGTGATACAATGTCCGAAGTTCGATTATTCATCGATTACAACTTGTGACCAAGATTTTCAGACTTGGCAAATAAAACAAACTCTACTTGACGGTAAAAACACCACAAGTGCACCGTACCGAAAACATAACGCTATAAACATGTAAGCACAAAAGAAATGAGAGTTGGAACAAAGAAACTAAATTTTATTTCAACTAACTGAAGACAAGAACTTACACACAAATAAGTTCTTCCAAAAAGAATTCCTACTAGCAGGGGCCAAACCTGCATCTATACATGACCTACTAAAGAGAAACAAAAAGAAAAACAGGTTCCTATCTACCAAAAAGATCTGCTCGAGCGGTCGATCTACTTCTTCTTCTTCGTCCGCTTTATCAACGGTTCGTCATCGTCGTCGTCGGAATCGCTTGGAATTGAGACCCTTCGTTTGGAGGGCTTTCTCTCCAACGCTTGTTCTTCGGCCGAAGGCATAATGTCGACGTCTTCCTCGGAACTTGAATCCAGATGAAGGCCTCCTTCTGGGGGTGTAGGAAGAACGGGATCCGCAACAGAAGATGAGGCAGACGCCCGAGGGTCAACCTCTATGCCACTTGGCACTATCACACTCAAAGGCGCTGGAGTATGCGTCGTAAACTTGACTCCGGCACTACCTTCACACCCCCCAGCCTCTATTTCGGCATGGATTTTGGCCAAAATTTCTTCATCTCGAGTTGATGGGGCCTGGCTGGGGGCAACTCCGGTCTGCACGAAAGAGCTAGAGGCTGGCGGGAGCTCATTGATGATAAATGGCAAGTCCGTAGAGAAGTCTCCCTGTTGACCGAGTAGTTCACTCACCATTTGTTCGTCAAGAGACAAAGAGCTTTCCTGTGCCGCTCCGGTAGACGCTGCCATTGTCACGACATTCGTTTCAGTAGTAATAGCCTTCCTCCCTTGATTCGGCTCCTGGGTCGAAGACACCGGGGTAGTCCTGGTCACTGAATAAAGAAGAGAAGGGGTTAAAAATAATCACTTCGAAACGAGAGTTCTAGCGAAAATGCACTTGAAATTTGTTCAAAATACCTTCCTCAGTTCGGCTTGTTGATGGTGGGACGACTTCGGAGACGTGCTCGTGAATTGGTGATAACCGCGGTTGCTTTGGATCGTAAGCGGGAACGGTCTGTGAACTAACCGCAGATACAGGCTCAGACGGAGGCGGAACGGTGATTTCGAGAGCGGTGGCACGATGCTCAACGCCTGACCCTTCTCCGGCCTCCAAAGATCGACCGCCGACCATCTCCTTCTCATGAGCGATTATAGCATCATGGAGGACCTTCTTTTCCTCATATGTTAGCAATCGGTTTTCGAGCTCGAATCGGTCGACCGATTCGCCCGGGTGCGCTTCCTCTTCTCCCTCAATCAATCGTTCCCAAGCACTGTGGAGATGCACTGGGTAATCCTGAAGCCAGGCCAAGTTTCTGTGCTTCAATACATTGGCATTGTAGGTAATAAGCAGATCTTCAATGTCGGCCTCTAGCCTGGCCTCGGCTTGCTGAACTCTCTCCTCAATCTCCGCCTCGACCTCTTGAACTTTGGCCACTGCCTCATCCCGTTCAGTCCGGAGTATAACAGCTTGTTCGCACGCCTCCTGGGCTGCATTGATCGCATCGTCCCTATCCTTGGCGATTTCAGCGAATTTGGATTTGAGCTCATTTAGCTCCTTTAGCGCCGCATCCCTTTCGGCAGTGACCAGAGTATTTCGATGGCCCATGTCCTCTACCGTGGCATAATGCTCACGCTTCATTCTATCCATCGTAAGTTGGGCTTCATCGGCCTTTTTGATGGCCTCCATCTCTGATTTTCTGGAAGATTCGGCCTCGGTGTTAAGCACCTCAATAATACGGTTCTTCTGGGCCAACTCCGCCTGTAACTTCTCATTGGCGGCCCCACGCTCAAAGGCCAGTGACGACGCCTTCTCGGCCGCCTTGTACCATGCCTTGTATTGGGCATAAAAATCGTGCACATAATCGTGCGCTGTTTGCTCGGCCTCCGGCGGAATTCTTTTCAAGTGAAGAGGAAAGATATAGTTGTCGAAGCAAATATTCGGAAAGTCCTTCTTCAGCTAAGCAAGCCTGATTGCTCCTTCTCCCGAAATTTCAGTGGGAGGTTGTTCCGCAACTACTGGAGGCATTGCCTCAGATCTGGGATGGTGAGGTTCATGCCTAGAAGATTGAGAAGTCGACTGGTGGTACGAGGAATCGGAAGGACGCAGAACATGGACAGGAGGCTGTATAGGAGCTCTTGGAGGAGGGGTGCGCGATCGAGACCGATGTCTGTAATCCCTATCTCTCCGTTCTTGGCTAGAATACCCGGAATACCTACGATCGTAACCCCTGTCTCCTTCTCTCCGTTGTGACTCATAGTATGAGGAAGACTTGCGAGCGTGTCATAGGCTCCCCAGCATTGAACCACGTCCAGTCATGATATCTACAAAGCGAAACGAGAATAAAGTTAGTGGCTTCTCGAAACCGATAACCTAAGACTCGGGACTATGTGGTTTCGTGAAATGTGTATGAATATGTATTCCCCCCGACCAACCAGAAGTGTCGACTGAGCTAGTAATAAAAGGCTCGCTCAATTCTAGAGTACGATGAAACTCCTCCAACCCGAAGTCATGCTGAAAAGACACATCATCCGGGATTGGAAGGTCGGTAAGCCCTTCGTAAAGACTTTCGGTTCGCGGAGGAGACATCTCGAAAATTCTAACTCCGGAAGAGGATCGGGCCGTGACAACCGACTTCCATCTCCACTTCCTAGTTGACGTGACGATGGCAGCCTTGCCTTTTCTTTGCTCTTCAACATCCTGAGCCACGTCCGTAGGCTCCAACAACGGCTCGTCGTCAGTAGAAGTTCTCTCAGAGTCTGCCTCCTCGGCTATAGTGACTTTAGGCTTCTTGTGCTTGACTCGTTTTTTCAAAACGGCCTTTAATGCCCCCTGAAACAGTATGCTCTGCCATCGTTCGATTAACCCACAGGCCCGGAGATTCCTATCCGTCAACAACACGTCGATATCCCTGTCGTCGCTCGGGATCTCTCGGAGCACTCGTACTATTTCCTTAAAGTTTTCACCGTCGGGACGCTGGATCATCGCTGTACAGAAGAAAAATACATAAGTTACACTTCGACTGCAATCACCTTAGTAATTTTTTGGAAACTCAGCTGTACTCACGTCTAAATAACCATCGCCTGGCGAAACCCGGAGGGCATCTGACGTAGAACCATTCCGTCCTGTAATAGCTTAACCTAGTCCAGGACCCGGTGACCACTTGACAATTCCGTACTGCCTCCAAGAATGTAAAAGATGGGTAATCATTTCGAGTTTTGAAGTTAAACAAGTATCTGATTTCGGTCGGGGCCGGTGGTCTATGAAGGTATTCCATAAAGACGATGAACAGGCTGTTCACCGAAGCATACCCGTTCGGGTGAAGTTGGGATGGTGCGATTCCCAAACTAGATAGCACTTCTCTTATATACTCATTGAATGGAGGAAGCGTCCCAGCCGCGCACGCATGGCGATTGAATGCGGTATACCCCTCCGGCGGATTGTGTGGTCTGTCATTTGGCCCCGGTAGTAACACGTCGTCTAGTGACAAACCATGCCTCAGGCATATCCTCCCCGGCATATCTTCGAAAATATGAGATGGGACAGAATCTGATGGATTAGCAATGAATGACGCGTTGGGAAGTTCATCCGGCGCTGGGCCGATAATTTCAGGATCAATGTCCGGAACCTCTAACCTCGTGGGAGCTGTACTTTGGATATCTTGTGGGTTTTCCTGCTGTTGCGAACTCGAAGGCTCCATAACTGACCAACTCATAAGAAACCATCATTAGATGACAAGAGACCCGTGAATTCCCCAGTGTGTAGTGTATGAATGTGTGTTGTGCGGTGCTGTGCATTACTTGGACGAATATCGTAGAATTAAAGAAAACACGCAAACGACAAAGCTACAGAGCCCAGTTGTAATGACCGTCATCGCTAACCGTCATCGCTAAACCCTTTACATAAGGATAATTGATTCGAATAGAAATTGTTATTGTTCCGTCGACGAGCTTCGAAAGGTGGTCAAGTATGCAGTTTAACATGCCCAAATATGCAAGAGTGAAGCTCGTCGGAATTATGCTCAGAAAATATCAAACTTTGATATCCATTATATGGAGTTTCGAACTGATCACAAGTAACTTGTTCGAACCCATCATCGTACCACTTCGAATCGATCCAAAGGAGCGAGCTTCGAATCGATAGTCAGGTGCCAAGCTCGAATCGATCAGTGAAGGGTGACTTCGAATCGATACAGAGGGGAACACTTCAAATCCATCGAAATGCCGAGCTCGAATCGATCAGTGGGGGATAACTTCGAATCGATCCTTGGTTAATTAGTTCGTACCGATCAGGAAAACCTCAACTTAACATCGATCGAGTTCGAATCGATACCTTTCGTATCGGTCGTAAAGGAATGTTTCGTATCGATGCGAAGTTGAGAGCTTCGAACCAATCAACGGCTGCTTTTCGTATCGGTCGTTTTGCGCCGATACGACTCAACATCATGGTTAACTTGGTGCGAACTGCGCCCCCTCCAAGGGAAATCACAAGGATCGATTCAAAATCTGAAAGAGAATGATGCTGCCCCCCATCGATTCGTACACGAGTCTCTGAATCGATTCGAAATTCCTCCAAAAGCCAGATCTGGATTTACCAAATCCCAAGAAAGGCCGATCAGTGAAGGAGTGATGGGTTCGAGGTAGCTTTGCCGTGTGGATTCGAGGTTAGTTACCTAGTTTGGATGATAGGTTTGAAGAATTGAAGATTTGGATCTCAAATGGTTCGAATACAAAGCACAGTGCCTTCCTCTATGAAGCTTCAAGACGATGCAGAAAACAGTAAAAAAGTAAAAAGTGAAAAATGCCGAGGTCCTTGCTATTTATATGGGGGGTTGGAGATGACCGGGTCGATTCGCATTCCGGTAAACTCGACCGATTACAACGGGTCAAAATGCAGAACCGGTTCGAAATCTACCTTCGAACCCATACGTTTGAGGCTCCATCGGTGTGAAACACAAAGCAAGGCATCGGCACGCATCGTTGCGAAACCAACGGTGGGCGCATCAGTTCGAAACCCGGTTCACGTCAACAAAATTACAACTCCACCCACGGCCCACTGTCACGAGCGATGACTTCGTACCCATCATTTCCGATCGATACAAACTACAATTTCGAACCCATTTTTTCTCATCGGTACGAACGAAAGTTTCGTACCCATCCAAGTCATCGATTCGAAGATCAGTTTTGAACCCACCATTGCATAAGCGTACTCCACCCATATGGATGTTGACTTCGAATCCATCGGAGCTCGCACCCATCGGTTCGAAATGTCACAATTACGCAACGCAGAGTCGTTTCCTTCAACCTTCTGCATCGATTCAGGAGAGAATCGATACGAAGGAACCTTCCAAAACAACCATCAAGCGTTGTCTCAATTCAAATTTCAAAATCGGTTCAGGAGAGAATCGATACGAAGTTCAATAGCAAACAAAACTAACACGACTCATGGACGCACGATGTTTGCAAGGGTCAAACTAACATATATGCATATATGTCGAACTAACAATCGATTTTAAACATTTACAGGGATCAAACACTCGTCCTGTTACAAATGCAATAGCCAACGGCTAAGCACTATTATACAGCAATCAATCATGTCAACCCAAGGTTACAACAATACAGCATACGAGTTTCAACAAAAAAGAGAGCAATGATTGTTCGGAGAAATTGCAGCTGTTCAAAGCACGTCATGTTCCCACAAGACGTACTTTGGGGGGCAAAATGTTATCCCGATTTTTGGCAAAGCCGCGATACCAAAAGATCGATCAGAAACAGAGAATAGTTCGTCTCAGAGACCGGTCATACTTCATCTCGCTATGGATATCACTGAATTTTGTCCAAGTCCAGATTGAGCTACAATTGATAGGACACGGCAAGAAAGACCATAGGAGTCAACATCTCGAGTTTCAAGTCAATCCGAGTTCATACGCTCGAGTTATGATCGATTCAATTTGAAGGGGAAGACTTAGGTTTCGAACCCATCGTTGACCAACGTTTCGAAACGATTGATTTCGAATCCATAAGTTTCGAACCCATCGAACCACCACGGGATCGACTCCATCACCTTCGAATCCATCGTGTTCGAATCGATGGGCCTCGTATCCATGGAGAAGTGACATAGCTCGTATCCATCACAGAAGCCATGCTTCGAACCCACCACAAAGCCTTGTTCGACTCCAAACAAGAATCCTTGTTCGAGTCCATCATTGGACATTGCTCGAACCCAAACATGGAACCTCGTTCGAACCCATCCATGAAGTCATGTTCGAACCCATCCATGATGGCAAGTTTGAACCCATCCTGTGTAGCCTCATTCGAATCCACTGGGTCAACCAACCATGATGACGTGTCTTCCATCGGTTCGAATTCACCGAGATATATGGAGTCGAAGCGGTCAACTCGGAGTGAAGACCGGATTGATTCGAAGTTTGCGCTCCACGTCACCACGAAGACGCGTGCCACGATGGATTCGAAACCATCGGTTCGAAAGCATGGTTTCGAACCAAACAGCCATGCAATGAACCCCATTTCGAATCCATCATATCTCCCAATCTACTGATCCAAATGCCATGAAATTTTCACAGAAGCTTGCATACATGTTGAAGAATGTCCACGCCAAATTTCACCTCGATTGGATGAATTCTTGATCGGTTCGAATGGAGTTCGAACCGATGCCAGAGTGGGCCCAAACTTCCTAAGACCGTGCGTGTGGGCCCCCTCACGTGCCAGAAGTGGTCTCCCGAGTTTTCAGCGAAATATCAGCAGCCTACGCCTATAAATAGAGCCCCAGGGCCAACAGAAAAGGGACTTGGATTCTGAAGCACCCAGACTCTGTCGGATTGAGATCTCCATCATTTGATATCATAAACTTGCTGTTAAAATTCGAATTCCTAGCTGTAATTCACTGTTGATTGCTGTACCGACTTGTAATCATCGAAAGAAAGTCAATAAAAGTATAAAAACTTCACAGTGGACGTAGGCAATACGCGAACCACTATAAATTGCTTGTCTACGCATTTATTTACATGCTATTTGGAGTTTTTGTTAGATAATCCTCTGTTTTAATTTGCATTCTTCATTTATTATCTCTTCAAAAACTTCCGACGAGTGTTGTGCCCAATTTTGGTACAAATAATGTTTTGTCTTAAGATAATTAAGGTTTTAATGATTTGAGATTAATTAAGTTAGTATCAGATTAAATTTATTAGTAATTAAAGGTTAACTAATTTAGGATAATTAACCTATGGGATAATTACTCGACGAAAGTAATTAAAGGAAAATTACTTATGTGAAGAAATTAAGGATTAATTACATAGTGTAATTAATTAAAGGAATTGATTTGTAAAGGAAACTAATTAAGGGTTAGTTAATTAGAGAAGGATAGTTAATCAATGTAAGTGATTATGGGATGATTAATTTAAGCACTTAATTAAGGATCAATGTGATTAATGGGTATGGGTAAAGGTTAATTAATTTGTGTAATTAATTAAAGGTTAATTACTTGATGATTAATTAAGATATTAACTAAAGGATGATTAATGATTTGGGTTGTCATTAATTTATGGTTTAGTAAGCAGGATTTAAAGGTAATTGAAGTAATTAATTTAATTTATTTAAATTAATTAGGAATGGAGTAACTAATTTAAGCTTGCATATGAATGATATTGAGTGCTTTGGGTTATTGTTATATTTGGTATGTGATTGTAATTCTGGATATGGATTATCTATCCGAAATAGAGTTGCTATGTGAATCTGTTTTATGAGTATAAATAGAATTGTTTAAACTTAATTAGCTTTTTTTAAGATGATATTGTGTTCGAATTGACCGGGGTCGGGTATCAGTAATACCCGAAACCACTTTGATTTGTAATCTACATGATTCTATTGGATTTGATGTGGAAAATCAATAAACTGTAATGGAATAATATGGACTTTTGAACTAAGTATGAATACTTAGAATTTGATTTGTGAAATAAGTGTGGAGTATAACTAGTACTGAACTCGTAGTGAAGTACGAGTTACCCGGGTTTCCTTTTATGTTTGAACTTAGTATTCCAAATTATATGGGTTTACTCACGTTGGTTTCCAGCCTGACCTGGGTGTTACTTTGATGTAATGCTCGAGTCAGACCAAGTATTACAGATTTTCAGGTAAGGACGTTCTGGAGCTCAGGAGGCGAGCAGGGTGGCAGGACATATGGTTTATTCTGCTATGTTATTGTTATTGTTTGTATGTGAGACAAGTTAATTTTAACTGTCCAGCATTTGTGTAATGTTGTAACTCTAATGTATTAATGTAAATTAACTGATACGGTTTTTCCTTGTGTAACTGTTATTTTTATTTGATATTATATTTTGATTCGCTGCGAATGTGAATTCTATGTTTCATTTATGTTTCTTCTTCTATCTCTTTTCTTCTTTTCCTAACTATCTGGAATTTTAGGAATCGAAAATCCCGGGTCATTACACCCAGCTACTTGATTCTCTATATGGCTCTTACACTCCAACTCATCATATCGTATGTTAAGTTTTAAATATATTCAATTTGTTACTATTTTTTATAAGTGTTGGATTTTTCAAATAATTTCGACAGAGTTTCATTTGTATGAAGAGCATTTTGAAAAATCAAAAGACAATTATATCAAAAAATAAATATACATCCCAATGCGGGGTATCCCGAAACATGAAAAAATAATATAATATCACATCATGTTCGTATATTGTAAAGAAATCTATCTTTATTTAGCATTTTAAAGCAAATTTTCTTATTATCAAGCGAGCAAAAGGACGCTGTCATCGCCAAATAGTCCAAGCATGCTTCGCATGTACCTATACTCAACTGAACTATGAATATTAGCTTTATATAAGAAAGAATATTAAGTATAATATGAAAGAAATACAACTTTCATGTTTAACCTTTTTCTGACAAGGTTACAAAGATCAAAAACAACAAACCAGGATATGGTTTTCAAAAATATACACAGTGTTATAGCTTGTTAAATTAGTTCTAAGATTGCAAAAAGGTCTTCTAAATTATGAGTTATAGTGTTTTTCCACAAGAGGGAAAAATCTGGAACTACGTGCAAAGTGTAGGCCCACTTCATAGATTCAAATTTTTGACCATGAAAACATCAAATTTTGCAAAACACTTCAAAAGATTGTATCTTATGATTTAAGCTCTTTGGAATGAGAAAAATAATCAAAATCGGATAAATCATTCAAAAGTTATGTCTAAATGAGTTCAACTCATTTTTGGTAAATTTGCATTTCGGAATAGCGATGAATATCTATTGAAATTTATATTCAAACCTTTACGAACTTTAAATTTTGGAAAGTGATAAACATCAAAGTTGTTTCTTTTGCAATTGCCTAACCAACGAAAGAAGATTTGACAAAATCGGATCACTCCGTCACAAGTTATAACTACATTAATAAGAACTTTAATCTCCTCTTTCTTTTCTTTTTCAAAATAATTAACATCTTTAATTTACCAATCTCTTACAATGATAATCAAATCGCTTTTAATTACATATAATCGTATTCATTTCTAAATCTTTAAATATTTTAAAACCACTTTTCAAAACGCCCATTGAATTTTTCCTAAAATAATATTTATCTTGTTTCATTATAAGCCATTTCCAATATGTTTTATTAACATCAAAATTTTTTTCTTTTCATTATCACATCATAGACATCTTACAACATGCATCCAAATCATAAACATCACCTAATATAGTAGGCCTACAATCGCAAAATATCACAACCATACTAATTACAAATTCAAATATATTTTTATTAATCTAACTATAATGCCATGCCATGAATTTCTAGTGGTTTACTCTGTCAAATGGCTGTAGTGTTAACTGTGTGATCAACATTGTCATGCCATCGACTTCAACAATCAACTAATGCTCGATGGCCGCAATTATCACATCAAATATCTAAACGTAGAAAAATAAATTTATTACTTTTCTCACAACAATTCATCGTCTCACTATAATACTACTCATTCTAATATGTATATCATTAATCGGATTTTTAACCCAATAGAATTCATTAGAGTTAAAACATCTACATCGAGTCAAAACGACTCAAGAATCAGCCAGAAGGATCAAAAGAAGGAACCACGAAGGAGTCAAGAGAAAAAAGCAAAATTAGCCTAAGGGGATGGATCACTAGCGATCCGTAAATATTGCTCATGGGTTGTCAATTCCTCTTGCATCATGAAGTAATATCTTTTTTAGGAACGCCTACTAAGTTTCATGATATTCCAAGTAAGCAAGATTGAGAAGTGGGCGTCCGTCTAATTCAAGTAATTGTCCAGTGCAAACTATACATGAATCATCATCAAAACAAGGCAACTGCTCACCACATTGCATGAAGGGCATCCACAAAAGACATGAAACATGGTAAAATTGAAGCGAGCCAAAAATAAGCTAACTGCATGGATTACTAGCGATCCATCATATTAGCTTGGCTCACTATAAAATTTCCTAGGCACCTTCGTATCTTCAAATAAAAGCTTCTCGCAAGGCGGCCTAGCCCATTCGCTCTTCGATCCCTATAAATACTCATCCATCTAAAACAAATAGGAGATCCTCTTGATTGGCTACTGGAAACCTGCAGATACAATAGTCATCTAGGGGTTTATTGTGATTCTCCAGCGAACTCCTGCATTTGTGACATGACCAAACTTAGAAGTTCAATCAAATTTTAATCAGATTCAACTTGTAATAGTGGTCAATCAATAACAAAACTTATAAAGTGGATGTAGGCTTCATTAACAGCTGAACCACTATAAATATCTTCTTGTTCCTTCACTTTTTCAATGATCTACTATTATTTTTATATTTTATTTTCCTTGATAAACAGGGATGGTACTTTCACAATCAATCCAAGTGTTGATCCATTTTTTGACTCAAGATTTTGGTGCTTTCTCCAAGAAAATGGAATCCAGGCTTAGATCTAGCTATCTACTTTGGATCAGATAGGTTCATAAGTTAGATCCTCAATCTCTACTCAGAAGATCTATAATTGATAATCAATGGCATTGGAAAGAAGGAAAGCTACTTCTGCAAGATCCATAGGAGCTATAATTACCGGCGAAGGGATCAACCCTCAGCAAATTGAGGTCAATGGTGCCAACACAGGAGATCGGGTGCTAGGATCCTCTAGTCGACGTCAAGTTGTCACTAAAGATGAATTAAATAAAATGGTTGATAAAATTATCAAAAGATGAAAAATAGCCAAAGAGATTTTATGGACAAATTAAATGCACTATTGATCTTGCAGTCACATGCTGCTCCAAGAACAATGGCAGAGCCCACAGCTGCCATATAGCAAGAAAATTCTCCCATCTCTGGCCTAAAGAGGAGAAACAGAAAGCAGTAGCAGAAAGGATAGAACCATAGAAATTAACATAGAAGGAAACACAGCCACTCCACCAATTACGTGGTAACCAGCCACAAACTGGAATCTAGGGGTGAAAATCCCATGGGAGGATATAGCAATGGGTCTCTCCGACACAGAAGATGGTGAGTGACTTGACAACGACAAGTTGGAAAGAAATACCAATGCACTCAATAATGCCAGGGAGATTCATATTTCCCTTATCAGACCAACTACAAGCTTACGAAACCCTGAGGGGGTGGCTTTCCCGAAGACAGGAGAGCCTAGGCTTTGGCCCATTTAAATCAAACACTTAGTGTATTCACCGATTGGTAAACCGTAGATTGTCGGGCATCTGAGGCATATATCGTGGACATAGTCAAATCACTAAAGGATGAAAGTAAAGAGAGAAGGGATGATGAATGGGGATCCGTTTCAAGTCGGACTCCTTTCACCGATGGCATTCTAAATAAGCGGTACCATAAAAGGTTCACTATGCTAATCATTTCGTCTTACGATGGAACAAGGGACATGAAACTCTATTTGTATAAGTACAATTAGTATGCGGATGGAGCAAATTCTTCAGATGCCTTCGATGCAGATATTTCCCAATTTTCCGGGAGGGAATTGCTTCCATGTGGTTCACCAGGCTTCCGCCAAGATCTATCTCCACCTTCAATGAACTAGCAATAAGATTCCTTGACCAATTTTGACTTCACATGGCACAACCAAAAGATGCGATGTCCTTATCAAACCTATTCTAGGGACGGAATGAATCTCTGAAGTCTTTCATGAATCGGTTCAACACCACAGTAACTGAAGTAATCCAAACCAGGATATGGTTTTCATAGCCTTAGTTTGCACAATCCACCCTGATATTGAATTTGGAAAATAGATCAAAATGAAACAACCTACTGCTAAGAAGGACTTCAACCAAAAGTCGAGCAGTACTTGAGATTGGAAGAGGCAGGGAATTAGAAAGGAAACCTACCAACTTACAACCAAACAACGTTGGGTAGAGTGGTATGGTGACAAATCAAGACGTAAATACCTTTGGGATAGCTGAAGGAAATGAAGGAAAAATGGAAATCGGGAAAGGAAGAAATAAAATTCCAAAAAGCCAAACTGTGGCAATAAAACTACTTAAAAGCTTGAGGCCTGAAGATTACACCCCGCTAAATGATACTTCAGTAAACATTTACCTTGCTACACAAGGTATAGAGTAATACAAGAAGCCGCCTAAAAAGGAAGCAACTACATAACAAATGTGTTCTGGAAAGAACTGCCTCTTCCACGAGACACATGGCCATAACATGAATATGAGTGTTGTCACCTGAAGAATTTGATTGAGGAGCCGATTCGGGAAAAAAAGCTTCAACAGTATGTGAGGAAACCACATAATCTTGATCAACCTGTAGTGCTCTAGGCTCCTAAAGATCGAGGAAACCAAGCTGGAACCAGCGAAAAATACCCAGACGGACTAAACAAAGACTTATCATTGGAACAATATTTGGTGGTCCCCGTCTTATGAAAAAGAATTGGGGAAAATGGAGTGATATGCAAGCTTATTAAAGCACACTCCAAAAGATTCGTGCTTTGCGATCGAAGATGGAACCCTTTCCCAGCAGTAGAGAACCATGAACGATGACATAATATTCCAGAATCGAGATACTGAAGGAATAGAAGCTCCAACTCTTGACTCCATGTTCGTGACTATAGGAATCAGACCGGCCATGGTCTGATGGGTATTAGTAGACAGTGGCAGTCTGTGAACATCCTTTTCAAATGCACCTTTAAGCAGATGAAGATCAGTATGAAAGATGTATCCATGGGCCGGATAAAGATCTAGGGATTCATTGGTGAACCCAAACAACCTATCGGAAAGATTGATTTACCTATAGAATTCGAAGAAGGCAACTGAAGAGTCAACCTCATCTAAACCTTTGTGATCGTAGATGAAATGTATGCCTATAATGCTTTCTTAAGTTGGCCCATTTTGGTAGATTTTAGGATTGTTTAAGGTCAATAGTGTATAACTATGAAATTTTCGATGGAAATTAGAGTCAGGTTGATCAAAGGAGACTAAAATGCCACTGGAGAATGATATATCGTAGAACTACATGAGTCTAAAGAAAAAGAAAAAGGGGAGGAATGTGGGGAGAACTCTCCACAATCATGAACCTACCAAATAGCAATTATAGAGCTGCCACTGTTTGGGGACCATAGCCGATTTGATAAGGCTTTTGACCCTAGAAAAAAGAGTTTAGGGAAGGAATGGGTAGCACCGGCGGAATTGATGGTGCCTGTCCCATTGATATGGATGACCTAACATGGGTCCTGAAAATCGGATCACATCTTGGAAATAGGATGCGATTGGAGCTCATTGAATTTATCCGTGCCAATCTAAATGTATTTGCTTGGATACGTTCCGATATGTGCGGGGTGTCACTAGAGACGCATGCTACAACTTAATATTGATCCCAAGTATACACTAGTAAAGTAGAAAGGGGCAGCCTAGGACCCAAGCAGTCTGAAGCGCTAAGACAAGAAGTGGACAAACTAATGGAGAATGATTTTATCCATGATGCAACTTACCTCAAATGGGTTTCCAACCTGGTCTTACTCAAGAAGTCCAATAGGAAATAGCGAACTTGTATCGACTACTTGGATCTAAACAAAGCTTGTCCAAAAGATAGCTTTCCTCTGCCCAAAATCAATTAGCTTGTGGATGGGACAGCTAGACATGAATTGCTATCATTTATGGATTCTTACTCAAGATACAACCAAATCATGATGCATGAACCCGATCATAAAAATACTAGTGTCATTACTGTTCTAGGACTATACTGCAACAAAGTGATGCTATTTGACTTAAAGAATGCTGAGGCAACTAACCAACGACTAGCGAACGCTATGTTTAAACATCATATTGGGAAGACCATGGAAGTTTATGTAGATGATATGTTTATTAAATCACACATAGCTATAAATCACCTGGATAACCTCACCGAAATGTTTGAGATACTCCACAAATATGGAATGAAGCTCAATCCACTTATTGTCACTTCGGGTTAGCCTCTGGAAAGTTCTTGGGATTCATCATAAGCTCCAAAGGCATTAATCCTGAACAAATAACCACTTTACAGGAAATCAAGTCCCTGAGGAACAGGAAAGAGTTATAAATCTTGAATGGAAAGGTTGCAGCACTGAGCTCGTTCATCTCAAAAGCAACCGACAAATGTATACAGTTCTTTGACGCGCTAAAGAAGCGAAAGAATAACTTCGAATTGAATCAAGCTTATCAAACTATGTTCGAAGAGAGGCTACGACATATAGAAACCCCGCAAATGTCCAAGCCAATAAACGGAGAAGATTTGCAAATCTACTTTGCAGTCTCGCCCCTTGCATTGAGTGCCACGCTCGTACAAGAAAAAGCTAAGATCTAACTACCCGTATATAATATTAGTAAATGGTTCACTGGAGCCAAAAACTGTTCAAAATTGGAAAAACTGGCATATTTCCTTTTGATCGCATCTAGAAAGTTAAGACTATCCTTCCAAGCACACCCAATTAGAATGATGACAGATCAACCCTTGAAGCAAGTGTTATACCACCATGAGACCTCTGGACGACTTACCAAGTGGAACATCGAATTAAGTCAGTACGAAATCACATACGATCCTCAAAAGGCGATCAACGGACGGGCGTTGATAGATTTCATTGTCGAATTTACAATACGAGATAACAAGGAAGAAAGGACTCCAGAAGTGGAGACACACTGGAAGCTGTTCGTGGATGGTGCATCTAATAACTTCTGCTCGGGAGTAGCGGTAGTGCTTGAAACTCCCAAAGACGATCTTTTGTTATGCCTTATGCTTGGAATTCCCTACAACAAATAACGAGGCCGAATATGAAGCATTGATAGCCAGGCTGAAAGTTGTGAAGGAACTTAGGATAAAGTCCATATACATCTATAGCGACTCTTAGCTAGTCGTCTATCCGGTAAAGGCAAATAATAGGCTCGGTGCGAGAACCTCACCCCGCACATATCTAATGTGCAAGAACTACTGAACAACATCGAGATTACACTATAACTCATATACCGAGCGAACAGAACATGAAGGCAGATTATCTAGCTAAACTGGCCTATTCTAGAGAAGCTCGGTCATTGGGACTAGTCCTGGTGGAAACCCTGAGCACTCCAAGCATAGCAAAAAGGACCTCGACTAGATTTTTGACACAATCAAAGAACCAGAGACATGGATGACGACAATCAAGGACTACCTGCTTATAAGAACCCTACACGTAGATTGAAATCAGCATAAAAAGCTTCTCCGAGTGGCACCATGATTCGCAATACAGGATGGGATACTCTATCGAAGGGAATTCTTTGCCCATTGCTCAAATGTCTAACCAACGATGAAGCTCGAAGGATCCTAAGAGAAATTCATGAAGGCAACTGTAGAGATCATATCGGGGTGCAAACCCTTCAAAGAAATTTCTCCGGTATGGGTACTTGGCCGACAGTAAACCGCGATGCAGCGGATTATGCCAAATAGTGCGATCAATGGCAAAAATTCAAAATGATCAAAGCAACTCCCTCAATGGAGCTAACACAGATTATCATCCCATGGCTACTCACAATTTGGGGAATCAATCTGATTGGTGTATTACCAATGGCTAAAGGAGGAGCCAAGTATGCTATCATTGTTGTTGACTATTTTACCAAATGGGCCAAAGCAGAACCGCTAGCCATTATTACCATAAAGGAAGTTATTAATTTTATTACTAAAAATATTATTTGCAGGTTTGGTATCCCATAGAAAATCGTCATGGATTATGGGACTCAATTCGAAAGTGCTGAGTCCAAATACTTTTGCAAACACTTCCAAACTGAGAAATTTTTTTCCGTTGTTACACATCCACAAGCAAATGGGCAAGTGGAAGCAGTAAACAAGATCATCAAGTCCACCATCAAAATGCGGCTAACTAAAGCCAAAGGAAATTGGGTTGACAAACTTCCACTCATACTATGTGCTTATAGGACAATGCATAAATCTGCAATTAGGCACTCTTCGTTCGCCTTGGCATATGATTTAGAAGCAATGATCCCAGTTAAGTTGGATTCCCTTCTCATCGAAGGCAAAACTTCGATTAAAGGGAGAATGAGAAGCTCTTACTTGAGTCGCTTGATATGGTCGATGAGAAGAGGGAAGAAGCCGAATTAAGAACTGTTGCTCACCAAAAAAAGGTCGCACATACTTCAACTCATAACTGCACCTTCGAAATGGGAGAACTTATCCTAAAGAAGTTCTACCTTATACTAGGAGCATTCAGACCGAACTAGGAAGGACCCTATGTGATCGATCAGAAGCTAGGGATGGCATATTCAAGCTAATAACCGTCGACGAAGCCCAAATTCCTCGAGCATGGAAAAATGAATCATTGCATCCTTATTTTATCTAAGACTATCTTCTGTATTTCCTATTTCCAACAAGAAGGCCATCATGAAATATCAAAGACATTGTAAATATGAAAATCTTACCCAACTTTTGTTAATAAAATTGCTTTGCTTTCTGAACTAATATGCCTGTATTCATAAAAGTAACCAGCTGAGTCGATGAGGTCAAATTGACTCAAAACCATCTGATCACTGCTTGAGACAGTGCAACATGCTCAAGTACGTCCCATCTACCCGCCTGGTCGATGGAAGCAAATCGAGTCAAACCGTTGGATCGACGGAACTCGACCCCTGCCTTCTAAGAACCAATGTTGCTTCAGCAACACGGGGAAGGCCTCAATCAAAACCACGCACCTTCATAAGCTATGCTTTATTTTTTGATTCATGGAACCACGCTCTCGAAACATGAACTCCTTACATTGCTCGAAGATTGATAACGTTGAGAAATTCCAAATCATTCTGGATCAACAGGCATTTCGTTCCCAAAAACCACGCATCCCATAAGCCATACGTACTTCCAAAAGTCATGCATCTCATAAGCTGTGCACACTCTTAAAAGCCATGCATTTCATAAGTTGTGCACACTCGTAGGTACTGACATTGTCCTAGCAATGCTGGGAAATTCATTTATTCAAGGACTAGCAAGAATCTACTCCTACTATCAGGAGTAATGGGCATGAATCTAGCAATGTCGCACAACTATGAATCGACAAAGAAATCTGATTGTTGATCGAAAAAAAATCTCTGGAATTGTGAGGCATAAATCATGAATTCCCATAGATAGGAATTGTAAAATAGACTCGGCCATAGACATTTGAAGAATCATATGGACCAACCGGTTATTCTTAAGTGTTTGAAGTAAATAGCCCAGCGAACTGGAGGGCATACACCAATACTTAAAAAAATTACTTCACGGTTCTATTATTCCAAACAAATAATTTTGATAGTAATTACAAGACTAGATAACATAGTGGTAAATAAATTTGGAAAAAGTGAATGAAATAAATTTGACAAATAAAGTTATAGTAAACATTGTATTACTTATAACATTTTTATACAAAGTCATAATGAGGGGGTCGTACCCACACAATATCGGCCAACAGAAAGAAAATACAGATCCTACAGCAACAAAAGTAATGAGTGTAGACTCTGCGGTCGTATAAAATACGTATCAAACAAATCAGAATATCCCAATATCTGGCTCCACTATTATTCGAGCCTGTAAATGTTTCTTTCCACCACTCCCTTCCCACCTTTGGTCAAAAGTTTCTTCTTATCCTCCAAATTCCTGACAGGAATTGTGTCGCTACCTAAAATATCAACTATCTCCTCCGTGCCAGCACCTCCTCCCTATTCTTCGACCTTCTCGGAAGACCCCCCTTTGGTCTTGCGCTTTCGAGACTTGTGGGAGCTCCTTAAAGACTTTCTCTCCTCAATCTTTTCCTTCTAATGCCAACCATCTGCTATTTAGTTTTATTTAGCTGGCCAGTTTGGTCATCCTAGCTCGAGCTTCAGTTGCTGTTAAATCACCCTCCAAAGATGCGAAAGGGTCGGCCAGACCGTGCAACGCAACAATCTTCTTGGATTCTGACCATAGTTGTGAGCAAGACACGAGTGTAGCAATTGAAGCGGCTACATAAACAAGCGTTGGGGTAATTGAGATAGCAGCAGGCCTAGGGACCGAAGAGATCAACATCAGTAGGTAAAGAAGACGGACATATAAGATCAAAAATGAAAGCATTTAGTTTTCCTTGTTCTTGCAGCGTGAGCTAAAAATTCTTAGACTTGGGGAAAAATAATAAGGTTACGTGCATCAGAAGAATGGCCAAGAATTTCAATCTCATACTCCCTACCTTCTTCTTCTTTCGATGGCTACACGATCTTTGGAGAAGTTTTAGGATCACCCGAGGCTTTCGAGATAACTATTGGAGGGGCAGACAATAAGGTAGCACCAGATGAACTCGCTAACTGATCGTGAGGCTATTCTGATGATTTACCAAGCCCAAAAGTGAAAGGCTCTAATAGTGCTTTAACTATCATAGTTGCAGCAGCATTGGTAGCCTCCTATTCCCTCTCAATTCAAATGATCTCCCGATCCCCTATCAAAGCCTTCTTTAACTCTTCGTTGAGATAGACATCCTCCAACTCTTGCTCGATGTATACATCCCCGTTCTCTCAGAAACAGACAAGAGCTTCTTCCTAAACCATAACAAGAGTATGCGAGAATTTGGGGCCTAGATAGCTGAGGATCCCCTGATGTGGAAGGAGTTGAGATAGAAATTAAATATGGTGTCATCCATCTTCTCCATTTTGCTTTCAAAAGTATCATGCAACTCCAAGTAGTCCGCTATTAAGGCGACCTTCTCAACTTGGGTCTTCTCAAGCTGCATGACTCTTTTCTGGAGCGAAGCAATCATTTAGGTCTGATCGGAAATGGTCATGTCATGGGATTCCACCATTCTTACATAATTAGCAATTGTCGTTTTGTAGGCTTCGATGGCTTCGTTATGACTAGTAATAGTTTTCTTTTAAGTTTCTATGGTCTCGTCAAAGGTTTCAAGCTCCTCTTTCAGCTTAAGCTCATCCGCGTGGGCCTTCTTAATTTTTTCTCGAAACATGACTTTTACTTTTGTATGGTCCTCTTTCACTTCCTTCAGCAAGCTGGCATTACTCTTACTCTCTCGAAGTATAGCTTCCCTCTCCTTTGTCAACTGCTCGACTCTGGCATCATGTTTAGTTAATGTCCTCTCATAATCATCCTTTTCTGACTCAAAGGAGAGGATCTCTTGTTAGTTGTTATGGTTGGTATCTCCCAATTGCTTGTATAACTTCTCCACACCTTCAGCTTGATCCAAATCACTTTTAATCGCTTGGATATGGGGTATAAAAGAATCTTTGGATTGGGCATAGGTCGCGATCAAATTTAACTCCCTTTAGAAACCATCCGAAGAGCGCCGCCTGTGCGGACATGAAGAACCAAAAACAGGCACTGAGTGAGTTGACGGAGCATAGGATGAAGATGAAACTTGAACTTTGGAAGCCGAAATTTCAGTTCCAACTGAGACTGGAGCTGGGACAAATGCTTGGTTCCCAGAGAGATGAGAACCACGATGTACCTTCGACTTCTTAGATGGCTTTTCTCAGTCATCGAGAGTTGTTCTCTTCTCATAACCACTCCTGTAAACTCTAATCCATGCTCTGTTGTCCCGAAGACATAAACTTTCAAATCCTTCCTCCTTCTCCATTTTTCCTCGGTTTCTTAGGGCTCATGGCGGTTTGAAGTCCATCTTGACCAGTGTTGCACATCGGTACATTGTTCAAGGTCATTGTAAAGTCCATGGCCTCTCATGAAATCTAATATAAAAAATAAATAAGACCTATAGCGATGGGAAATGAACCTAAATAATGCACATGTAAGTGAACGTCATCCTAGTGAAATGTGTGACATATCATGGGCGGCATAAAAGGAATTCACAAACTGGATTGGGAGGTCACCATGGTGGGAAATGGGATAACTCTAGACACACCATGACTGAGGTGAGGAGACAATCCCTCTAACTCGAAATCTTCTCCCATGCGTTTATCGATATCTACATAAACGTTGCTCAAATCCCTAAATCAGTATATGTTTCCTTAAGCAGAGAACCATGAAGTTGCATGGCTACTAGGGGAGCAACATTATCAGGAATCTTTTAGGGAGGCAAATCCGGGAGAATGGACTCATTCCCGGAGTTTCATCACACGATTCAAAGTTTCCATCACCAGAACTTGCATCGAATTCATCATTACTAGAGGAGGAATCATAATTGATGTTGCTCTCAATTTCACCCTCCAACTTTTTTGTTGTCACCACAGCCTTTCCCTCATGCTGCTTGAATTCTCTTTCTCCTCTGGGATCGGGGAATCATAGGCTGGCAGCTGGCTTCGGTCGTAACACCTCTTCCTTCATGATTTTCTTTGGTTGACCCACCAAACGGACCTTCTCCTTCTGAGAGGTCACCCTCTTCAGAGCCGTGTGATAAAGAAGTGGAGTGTGTTCAAATTCTAGAATGGAAAGGAGATGAAACTTTAATGGCTATGGAAAATCTCTTGGGACGCAATAACCCTATCGAAGTAAATTCTTATCCATTAGAAAAAACTTGACAATCTCTCTTTAGCGTCTATTGCTTTCAGAGTATGGAAGATTGGATCGAATGATGGATCTTTATTTAGTCTCAGAATAACACAAGAAGTATTCAATCTATCAAAAATTACATAGCAATGTAGTAAATCTCAACGAGTAAAAGAGAAGACTTTCCTCCATTGTTTAAAGATGATTAAATCCCTCAGGGCACCTAAAGAAAAAATACTGGTCTTGAATTGAGACAGTTACTTTGAAGCAGCAGCACGATTTTGAAGTTTTTATACACTTCGATGACCAGGAGGGATAAACATTTGTCTCTCTTCTTGAACGAGAGGTAAAATCTTAACTCATCAAACTTGGGGCAGGATTGAATGCCCACATATACAAGACATGATGGCAAGTCAAGGTCACATATCCGTTGGGGTGAATCTGAAATGAAGCAAATTCTAAGTTCAAAAGAGTTTCTCACAAGAAGTGATTGAAGGGGAGCACTGCTCCATTTGATCACATATACCGGTGGCAAGCAGTGTACCGTGAAGGTGGCATATCTGAAAACTCATTTTTCGACGAAAGGCGTATATCACTATCTAGAATGCCATGCTATAAACATGTGTTATGTAGAACTTTAGCAAAGATTACGGAGGAAGCTCTATCCGAAGGGTTAAGGAGAACTCTAAAATTTGGAGGAGTCCGATCTAAAAGAGGACCAACCAGAACCAATTGACCATATTCGATTGGTGATATGGAAGAAGTAGGCACCACTTAAACCGTTTGTGAAGGCCCAACTGATGATGATTCGGCTTCTGAGAATGTCGGGGTTCCCCCATTCAATTTATGATGAGATGACGGGTGCTTTATTCTATACAGCAGAACTTGTACCTAACATGGTCAGGTAATTCTGTTTTTAACTAAAAGTCCCACTACACTCAACACTTGAACTTCAAAAAAATATCGATTTACGTCGACACATCGGGTTCTATGTGTTGATTGGGACAAGTACGGTATGTTATCTCTGTTGGATGGGCTCGATGTCCTGAACATTACAAACGCTATATCCTGTGTAGACAGTTCACTCGCGGTGAAGAAAGAAAAGAGCTTTTCTTATCATTTGTTGAAGTTATTTCTCCTACACCTACCCATTATCGACCAATGATCGATAATAGATCCACTGTCCGAAGCAACACGGGAAGCTCTTCCCTTTCCAGGCACACTGATTGTGCAATGACAGGATCAATCTAAAGTGATCAACTATCGATTGATGGGTTCGAATTGAGTAGAGAATTCTTAGCATAAGTCGATTTCAATTCTCTGGAAGCTGACAACAGCTTAAGCTGTATACAAGACACCACCCCAAGCTATTATCACCTCCCAGAAAAACCAAAATCAATCCACAAGACGTTGTTCCAAATTAACAATGTAACTCGGTGCAAGTTAATTATGATTCTATGGATGAAGATTCCAAAGCATGTCAAGCACCGGGGCAAAACCCAGGTTTTGTTCCATGAAGAGCTCAAGACTCGATTTACTATCTTCTTCCACAAAACCGTGATCAACTTGAATTTTCCATTACGTCCATCACCAATATAACCTCATCACCAAATTATTGAAACAAAATGCCAAAAATCCATACTACCCACCTTAAGTTAAAAATCAAAAGGCGAATATAGTCAAACTCTAAGTCGGCGACGATCCAAAGTGGATAGGCCAAGGCGATCCAAGTGGATATGGTTGACGGAAATCCAAATTGACAATGTTTTAGAAGCTAGAGGCAAGGTAAAAGTGATGGCAAAGTCCAATAGGGTCGATGGCAAGAATCTGCAGCTGTGGAGATCAGTGGAAGCAATGGCAGAAGTGAAGATAGGGTTTGAATACTTTGGTTCGGGCAAAAGGACCGAGTCGCGAATGAATATGGAGTTGTAACATCTCGTATTTAGAGGCCAAAAAGCTCTACTGATGTTGGAGTCACCTATAGTATTAACTTCTAGTGACAAAATATGGTAATGCTAACGGTATCAATAATATCAGAAGCATTTAATATGAACAAAATCACAAAAATCCAAACAACATTTTACTTATTACGTTTTAAAATAATAATTCATATCCAAGTTACATAATCTCATAACATCTCCAAAGTAAAGACCAAGTATAATCATTACAATAATAAGCCAAAAGTGACATATGGTGATGACACTTTGGTTGATCAGAGTAAATATAGCACATCTGACTTAATACACACTGCGAAATAATAGTAGAATAGTGACCCCTAAATAGTTATCCGTCGGCCACTAACTTGCCTTCAGAAACTTTATCGTCATACTTATTAAAACCTGTAATCCTCAACCCTCAGCCTACTCAAATCAATTTTGAGCACCCTGAGTTTAAGGGGAAAACAGAAACTTTGAGTCAGACATATAGCCTGGTGTGAATAATACTATATATCTCGGTTATTTAATGTTAAGTGAGACCATCTGCAACATCCTCCTATTTGAAGGCCTAAAACTTACTGCTACGGATCCTGCAGTCATCCACAATTATTAACCTTCGATGACCAAATATGACACTGCTAGATTCATTAGTACACAAATCATAAGAAAATGGAAAAAATTAACAATTCAAAAAAAAGTTTCCATATTCCATCAAAATATTTCATGTTCATTACAAAATCCCAAAACTTTAACCATGTTGAGCAAATTATTATTATTACACATATGCCAAGAGCGACATATGAAGATGCCGACTTAGTTGATCAGAATATATAATAAGGCTAATAAATCTACCTTTACAAACAAATCACACATCGGAAAAGATATCTCTAAATAACTATATGCCTCCCGCACGCTTTTGGAAGCTTTATTCTTCTAAAAAAAGAACCTGAAAACTCTAAACCTCAAACTACTCAAAATCAATTGAGTACCTGAGAGTTTAAGAGGAAAACAAAAACTTCGACTCGGACATAAAACCTGGTATGAATAATAGTCTATCATCCCACACCAAGTAGATATCTAGTGAGACCATGTCGCATAGCGGAATGGGTTTTCTCTTTATTAGCATCCTAAAACTTTTGTAAAACCATATTCTGTGCTTCTATATCCACAATGGTTAAAAACAGTGTCTCAAAACATTATGATGATATGCAAAACAAACAAATCAAATCTGGATTACCCATCCCCATTTATTCTGACTATTTTTCTCAATTATAGTTTCTACGATTACTATTAACCTATTAGTTTTCATGAGCTAACCAATAACCGGTTAAATATTTATGGACTATTTGAATCGATTACACATTTTTCATGGGATCACTAAGAACCTACTGGTAACTCCAATATCTTTCTGTTTATCCTAGTTTTCTTGGGCTAATTAGGAACCTATTGACTATCTATCAATGTCATAATCCGGGTATAGTTTTCTTGGGCTAACTATAAAAGTATTGGCCCATGCCAGTATCAATCATAGTTTTCATGGGATTACTATGAACCTGTTTATCTGACATCTTCCTTTACATATAGTTTTCATGGGCTTACTATAAACCTGTCTATCTGACATCTTCTCTTAACATAGTTTTCATGGGTTTACTTGTTGAGTCACAAGTTTTATGAAGTTTTTGATCTATGACAAAGAAATAAAGGCGATCGACAAAACAAGGTCATTAGAGCTATATATGGTACTCTAGATTATAGGTTGATTATTTGTTGTTGTAATAGTAATAAATTTGTTAAAATCTATCCTCAAATAATCATGCATATCAAGGAAATCAATATATATACAAATAAATTATAGTTGCATATAGTTGCACAATTCATTGTGCAATTTTACAGGGACCGGTCGACCGGTCATTATAGGTGCGGTCGACCGTTCCTGTGTAAATTGCACAGTGAACGTGCACACATGCACATAACGTATATATATTTTGAATTCCTGTCTACTGGTCACTTTTTAGCCTGTCGACCGTTTTTGAACAGAAAGCAATTTTTCCAAAAGACACTTCTCTTCTCCAAAGGTTGCATCTCTTAATCTTTCACCAAAGATCATATCTCTTAATGGCAAAGAGTTACAACCATTCTTGTCTATATAAACTAATCCAATTCGTTGATTAAGGACAACGATTTCATATATTCTTTTAATCTAATCTCTGATCTCAATTCTGTATTATAAAAGCTCTAAATTATTTATTGAATCTTTGAAACTATTTCATATCCTTTGATTCAATAATATACTTTCCTTAATCTTTTCAAAACATCATATCGCATACTTTGAGGATAAGATTATAGGAAGGGTGTACTGCTAGTGACAAATCCGTGTTTTCAAGAACACAAGTTGTCAACAACAATTGTATTTGTTCTTTTGTTGAAGTCCTCTGTGTTGTAAGAGGCAAGTGTTGAAGTCCTCAGTATATTAGAGGCGTGAAATCCCGTTCGGTTGTTCGGGTGTTGTAAATCTGTTCCTCCGGGTGAAGCGAGGTAGTTAATAGTGAAAATCCAGATAGAAGTCTGGGACTGGACGTAGGACGGTGCTTCGAACCAGTATAAAAATCTCTGGTGTGATTTTTCTATTTTCTATTTACAATGCTATTATCATCTATTTCCGCATTTGTATTGTAATCCATATTACACGATCCGTGTATACTATATTAGCACATATAATTGTATACACACCGCACTTTCATTACTATGAACCTATTGGCCCCTACCAATTCTTTCCTTTACATTTTAGCATCATATGTTTTAGTCTTTCTGACCTCCTGGATACAAATCTACTCATTTAGGAGTTTAATCAATTTATATTCACTACTGGGTTAACTTAGCTGGTTCTTCTACCCTTTATCCCCTAAATGCAATTATGGGTCCATTATATAGTGAATATATTTATATTTGAAGAAGCAACATAACAATTAACAGTACCACTCCTATGGGTTTAAGGTCCGTGAAATACATTTCATATAAAATATAGTTAACTCCTTTAATTTATATTTTATCAAAGCAACATTTCTTTAAAATTACATATTTAAAGTCATTACAAAACACTTTTATTCATGCCATGGGTTTTTCTTTCAAAAATTTGAGTTTTGGTCGTAAAACCTTTCGATACCTTCAAAACCTAGCTTCCGACTTTACATGACAACCTCCTTCGAAAGCTCTTAAAAACAATAGGCTCCTGCCATATAATACTTTAAATTCGACCTTTCAAAAGTATAAAACTTGGTCAAATGAAAATAATTTTACAACCCCTTCGAAAGCATCCCCCTCGAAGGTAAAGAAAACAAAGCAAACGTATTTGAAAGTAAAGAAATCGACTCCTTCGAAAATGTAAAACTTTATTTTAGCTGTAACTTTTTATAGGTGTAGAACAAAGGTCTCTAACATATTCCATTGTGTTGAAATGATGGTTTTCCTTTCCTTAGAATGGTCACAATAGAAAAATAGTATAACAACCCGAAATTTAACCCGTAATAATTAATTTGTTAATTAACTAAATAATAAAATAACATGAAATTATCAGAATTAAACCACGGGAGTTGCACCATTGTTCCCATGGTAATTTTCCTGGTCAATTTCCATCTATAGAACATCAGAATCCAAGTAAATATGAAGAAATTCGCATGAAACAAGAAAAAAACTATATGAGCTAGGTCGACCAGGAGGTTGACTTAATCATCACCTAGGTCGACAAGCCGGTCGACCTAGGAGGTGAAGGTCAACCTAGCGGTCGACCCGCCTACTGTATGAAGCGAAGAAGATTTCTTCTTCATGATGTACGATTTTAATGCGTCATTTTCACTCTTTATTCAATCTGGTCCTTCGGATTCTGCATTTGATGGCTACTATTCAGCCTATGATGTGGTTGCATCCTATTAAATCCCCAAATCCAACGGTCTAAGATTCACTTCTACACATATAAATAGATCTCTAGACCTAACACTTTTTCTCATTCTAGATTTTCTCCGATTGGGTTCACCTTTTCAGGATGGACCCTAAAAGGAATAATTTTCCACGTAGAGAATCCTTTTAATAAATATATTTTAATAACCGCAACTAGATGCGTGAAGGCCTAAAGGGAAGAGCCGAGGACCAAAGGTGAGTGATTTTAATTATTTTACGATTTCTTTAAGTAATTTAAAATAATAAGGTTTTCAATAGTTGTAGTTTTACTACGATTTTTGGAATAGCCTTTTTAGTAGTTTGTTTACAGTTTTTTTAGAATTATTTTCAGTCTATCTTCTTTCAGCTATTCTTTTCAGTAATTTTAATTTATTTCTATGAATTATAGCTTTTCTGATTGTTTACAGTTTGCTTATAGTATTTAAGTTATTTACTGTCATTTATAAGCTATTTACATCTTCTTTATACATTTTGGATTCAGTTTTCTTTTATTCCTCATTCTTCTTTGCTTATGGATTAGAATAAGATTAACGCGAATACAGATTAAATTATAAGAAAACTGAAATAATGGAATATAAGATGTAAATTATAAAGACTATAATAAAATGGAATTAAGACTGAAATTATGCCTAATTATGATGTTAGTTGGACTGAATTAAATAAATTGGCCTATACATAATTATGTGATGTAAATTATAAAGACGGTAATATAAGTGGAATTGGACTGAAATTATGCCTAGTTATGATTAGAATTGGATTAATTAATTGGCTTAGTTATAAAAATAGAATTATAACTAAAAAGAGTAAAAGACGAAAGATCTTATTTTCACACATAGACCTTGGGTTAAGTCATAAGCATGATTATAACGTAGGTTATAATAAAAAGAATAGAAGAGGCTTAATTTAAGACTTGGAATAAACTAATAAGCGTACAAACTAAAGATGATAATAAAGGCTTATTTGAATAATTTATCTAAGTTAATAAGCAAAGACGAAAGTAGGACCTGTACTAAATAGCATTCTCTATTGGACAAAACGGTGTCTCACATTAGTCCGAAGTGAGATAAGGACACTATTATGCTAAGAATGACAATAATAGGTCAAATAGAAGTCCAAATCACAGGGGATTTGGATAAGGGGCGCAAGTAGATATTTTTTGGATGAAGGGCTAGTACCAACAGCATTTCCACTATAGTTTCTATAGACACATGGTGATCTCACATTAGCCTGAAGCGAGATGAGGGGCATGTTATGCTGGATGTTGGAGGTAATAAGAAGACCTAATAGGTGGAGCAAAAGGTACCATACGCATGGTGGCAGTTACGCATGCGACTTCCACTACGGGTGCTCAGTAATAGCAATGAGTTCCAAGCGCTTAGTATGGGTGTCTTTCATAGACACCATTACCTTCTGTGTAGGAGCTATATATGTCGTCTTGGATACAGTAACATTTTGTATAGAGAGTTATATAGCATCTGGTTCACGGAAGGGTACTATAGAGTAGCAGGCCGATCAAAAAGGGTAGAATTAGGGTCACATCCTAGTTACAGGATTAGGAATTCAACCTAATCAAAGCAAAAATCTAGGACAAGTGCAAGCAATCAAAAGTTAACCTATCTTATAAATTGAGCAATACTTAATCGTACTTATTTCCAATTTTCTCTTTCTTATTTTCTTTATTATCCTTATTCATGCTAGAACTATTATAGAGTCTATTACTTTATCTTGCTTAAAGACTCTAGTGATTACTATCATTCACCAGAATTTTATTCTAAACCACTCCTCTATTTTCCCCTTTCCCTCCCCATTCCTTAGGCAATCAAGGAGGAAGTCGATAGGTTGCTGCAACTTGGAGTTCTCTTGAAGGAGATTTCTGTATGTACTTCTTTTATTCCATTTTTAGTTCTTATATTGTATTGGCACTATAATGAGAGATGATTGTACTACGATTTTATGGAGACTGTGGTATTTGATTAAAGACATATATGGGTAGTTTGATATTTGAAGTATTTGGTATGTGATGATTTTTTTATGAAGTTTGGTTTTGAACAAAATGTTATAATTGTTTCCACTGTATTATTATTATTTAATTTTTGTCTTGTGAATCTTAGTCTCTACTAGTCTTAGTTATTCCTGCAATGCATCTCATCTTTTAGTATGTCCTTTTAGGTATGCTAAGGGATGTGGGGTGTTTCACTTGGTACTAGAGCCTAACATTATAGGCTTCGTAAAATTTTATTTTAAAAGTAAAGTATTTTCCAAAATAACTTGTTTTAAAAGTTTTTTTTTTCAAAAAGAACTCTTAGAAATAGTTTTTAAGTATAAAAGAGTTTTTATAAAAATCCCTTTAAAGTCCAACTCAATCTTCTTTTGATTCTTTCGAGCCTAAATTCCCTTTTCTTTACATAGTATGGCTGACTGGTTCCGTAGAACTACAGTACCAGAGGTGCAAGGGCAAGCGTCCAATACAACATCGATAGGTGGAAATCCCTTTAATCCACCTACACCAGCAAATTTTTCTAAGCTATGCATGAACTTCTCTAGTCTAGGAGGCAGAATGATTTCTGACCTGACATAGATGATTTAGAGGAGGCACGAGCTAGGTTAGAAGATATGGAGCGAAAGTTTAGGCGGTTAGGTTTGGAGGACCGATAGAGTGGTCAACCTACTTATTGGAAGCTGAAGGGAGAAATTAAGAAGGTTCCTACCTGCTTTAAGAAACTGTAGTGGAAGGGCAAGAAGGAAGAGGAAAACAGAAGGCCCTCAGAAGCAAATCAAGAAAAGTGGGAGATGTAACTGTTGTAGAATGATTGGTCATTACTCAAGAGACTGCAAGAGAGAGAAGGTGAAGAAGTGTTACAGCTGTGGACAACCCGGTCATCTTAGTAAGTTTTTTCCTTAGATGATGGGGCTGGGAGCGAGTGCGCCTACAGCGCAGATTCAGGCTTTGGATGCAACACCTTCCAGCAGCAGACCAGATCGAGGCAGGATTTTTTTTTTCTATTTCTGATTTTCTCATTCATACACTTTTCGATCCTAGAGCATCATACTCTTTCATCTCTAGTTCTTTAGTAGATTATTTGCACTTAGACATCTCTTTAGTTGTAGACCCCATTATTGTTTCAAAACCCATAATAGGATCAACACACTTGTTTATGATTTGTAGGGGTTTGAAAATTTTATACTAGGCATAGGATTTGACTATGATGCCTATATTTTGGGATTTTCGAGTTATAGGATGAATTTGGGAATAGATAGGCTATCCACATATGGAGCTATATTAGATTGCAAGAGGAGAGTCGTTAGACTAGAGACATGCATCAGTAGGACTCTTAAGATTTCTTGCGACCTGCAAGGGCCAGTTATGTTGAGCTTTTTTTATTCCCTTGATTCATCATCATCAAAGTTAGATTCAGTTCCTGTCATCAGAGATTTTTCCAGACATCTTTGAGGAGGTTAGGGGACTATCCCCCTAAGAGAAAGATTGATTTCAGGATTTATTTTGCTAGCCAACAGCATTACCCGTAGGGCATATGGCGCAGAGGGAAAGGAAGGGATTGAGCAAGCAGATCCGTGAGCTTTGGAAAATGTTTTTATAAGAAGAAACATATTGGAATAAGGAGCACCAGTCGTCCTTGCTACCAAAGCAGGTGGTTCTTTCTGATTTTGCATTGACTATAGAGAATAGAATAAGCTCACAAAGAAGAACCATTATCCACTCTCTAGGGTAGATGATCTTTTTGACAAGTTATTTGGCTCTTCAGTATTCTCCCAGTTTGATTTATCCACTAGATTTCTTCAGCTTAGGGTCGTTGATGACAATATTGATAAGACCGCATTTAGGACACCAGACGGATTCTTTGAGTGGTTAGTCATGACTTTTGGGATAACCAATGTCCCAGCCTATTCTATAGGTTTGACGAACCATATTTCTAGAGATGTTTTAAAATAAAGTTCATGGTGGTATTCGTGGTTGACATTTTGGTATTTTCCAAGAAGTATGGAAGAGCGTATTATTCATCTAAAGAAGATTCTTTGTATGCCTCGTGTTCGTCAGTTGAGAGCAGAGTTCTTGAAGAATCACTTTTGAAGTGCGTTTATTGGGGCATAGAGAATGTCTACACATGATAGAGATTTAAGAAATAGATTTGTACATTTAGGATTAGGATTATGGAAATCCAAAGAGAGGCAGGCAAATGTTAGAGATGTACAATAAAATTCAACAGATATGCAAAGAAGGAAGTCCATGTGTAGATAATTGTAGAAATTATAATTGTCTCAAACAAGTGGATTTGATGGTGATGCCTTAGAATAAATATGAGTATATAAGAGGAATAAAAGCCTTTAGTTTAGGAAAAGTACTCCGATGGTAGTAAGTAGGAAGACCCACTTTATGATAAACCCAATAAAATTAAATTAACAAAATTTAAAAAGTTGATTATTTTTGTAATTATTGGAATTGAAAATTTTAATTGTTGATATTTTCTTTCAGAAAATAAATATGGGGTTTTTAAAGAACGGTATGAAATTTAAGTTGTTTTTTATATAACAAAAATTTGGAATTCTTTTTGAAGAATTATGGAGTATATATAAATAACTCACTAGTTTCATTATAAGTAAACAAAGATTTTAAACATAAAATCCTAGAGTGCATCAAGTATCGAAAACGTAGATTACAACTTTTATTATTGTAATAAATGTTTTCGTGAAATTAAGAGGAGCATAGGCTATAGTCCTGTTGTTATAGTAAGTGACTCACATGAGAAATATTTTTACATAGGTATAAAAGTTTTATGTGTATTTATTTAATTGAATCCATACACTAGTATTTTTGGGTTGTCATAACGATGTTTTACGCAACATTTGTTTTAACTCAAATAAAAAAATGTATTTTAAAAGGTAATTTTAAGTATAGAAACAAAATAGTTTGTAAAGTAGACTTGTTATTAATAAGTATAAGGAAGTGTTTTTACAGTTATGGAAATATTAAAACAGTTTTTGAAGATGAGTTTTTCTAAAAGGAAAATGTGTAAGTTAGATATTAGAAAATATTTATCATGGAAGAATATAATTTAAACATATTTTAATCTATTGGAATGAAAATAATAATGTTATGATTTTCTATGAAACCAATAAAAATGTTTTGTGTAAGTTACAAGGAATACATGAAAGAGATATACAAGGTATGAAAAGCGCCATATATTGTATAGCCTATTTCAAACAAATACAAAATAAGTTCCTTGTAATTTCACATAAACATGAAATTCTCTTTTAAAATGTTCACAAAAGATTTTAGCGTTAATAACTTCTCATAAGAGAAAGTAGTTCTAATACATTAAGATATGAGACTATTAGGTGTAATAAGAAGCTGTTTTGAAACACACAAAGGATATTTTAAAGATATTTTAAAAGAAAATGGTATGGTGAAAAAGTAAATAAGTTCTTGAAATGAAAACTTAACAAAAGTAAAAATTTGAAATTCAAATTTTTCTAGAAAACTGTTAATGTCTTTAAAAGAATGAGAGATATAAGTTTTAGACCTAAAAAATTGAAAGTTTTTCCCTCTAGATTTGGGAATTAATATTAAGTGACGAAGTATTTTGGAAATTAATAGAAACAGAAAAAGGTAACACTTTTAAAGATAAAGATTTTAGGGTTTGATGTTATAGAAATTTTAGAAACCTTAATTTTTTTTAGAAAAACAACGTGATCAATACCAACCAAACTCCTAAATGTGGAGTAGAAAAAAAATCATTTCCCAAGAGTAATGGAAAAATGTGTAAGGAGATAGCAGTAATTACTTTTAGAAGTAATAATGGAAGTTTCCGTCAAGTGTATAAGACACTAGTAAAAACCTAGAAGTGTTGATTCATGAAGAACGGTAAAATGAAATTAGTAGGATAGTAAGACAAGCATGGTGAAGAATGAGTATTCTTGATTTTGAAAGAACTAGGGAAAAGCATATTTCTTTAGTGGAATTCATATGGTAATATTTTTCAAGATAGCATTGGAATGACACCTTTTGAAGCTCTTTTTGGAAAGGCTGTGTTAGACGTCTTTATGTTGGTTGGAGTCTACGGAAAGATTGCTTCTTGGTTTTGAGACGGTTAGAAGGATTTCGGAGAAGAATAATTTGATTAGGAGAAAATTTGTATCTCATATCCATGTCTCTTTGATAATAGGTTTTAAATTTTTCTTTTTCCATCTTTAGATTTGAATAGGTTCTTTCCTTTATTATCCTTTGGGAGAGTAGAAATTAGGATTTAACCTATCGATGGTAGGATTTGATGTAACCATGTTAATAGAACATGTTATGAATGATTTATGTTAGTTGTTGCAAGTGTTTGCTAGTGGATGCTAATGAATGCATATAGATACACTAGGCACTATTATTCCTTAGGGATCAGCCTAACAAGGACAATAGAGCATGTGGATATGGATGTGTGTGCATTTTTATTTTATTTTCATGGTTGCTATAAATGGATGTTTATCACATGATTGTTGCATTTGGATGATGTTTGTAGTATGCATATAAAATTATCAGTTATCATTAGGAATTTGCATTCATTTGGATAAATGGCATGGACATGACTGCATAAAAGGAGGTCAACTGAATCGGTGGACCACCTAATCTTTTGCATTAGTTAGGACATTTACACTACACTAATTGCATAAGTATCATAAACTGCATTAGAAAAACTTAAGAACAATGGATGAATGGTTGATGATTGAGTAGTTGGTTATAGAACTGGATGAAAACATTTAGTACATTCTTTTATCCTTAGAGATTTCGGAGACGAAATCCCTTAAGGAGGGGAGAATGTAACAACTCGAAATTTAACCCGTAATAATTAATTCATTGATTAACTAAATAATAAAATAATTTCACCAAACTATCAGAATTGAGCCAAGTGAGTTGCACCATTGTGTCCGTGGTAATTTTCTGGTCAATTTTCCTATATAGAACGTCAGAATCTGAGTCAATATGAAGAAGTTATGCACAAAACAAGCAAAAAAAATTATATGGGCTAGGTCGACCTAACCATCACCAAGGTTGACCGGCCGATCGACCTAGAGAGGTGAACTAGCGGTCGACCCGCATAATGTATGAAGTGAAGAAGATTTATTCTTCGTGCTGTACGATTTTAATGCATCATTTGCACATTTTTTTCAATCTGGTCCTTCCGTTTCTGCATCCGATGGTTCCTATGACGTGGTTGCATCCTATTCAATCCCCAAATCCAATGGTCTAAGATCCACTTCTACACCTATAAATAGACCTCTAAACCTAAAACCTTATCTAATTCTTGATTTTCTCCACTTGAGTTCACCTTTTCAAGAAGGACTCTAAAAGGAATAATTTTTCAAGGAGAGAATCATTTTAATAAAAATATTTTGACAACAAGTGGATCTATGAAGGCCCTAAAGGGAAAAGCTAAGGAGCAGAGGTAAGTGATTGTAATTATTTTAAGATTTCTTTAAGTAATTTAAAATAATAGGGTTTTCAATAGTTGTAGTTTTACTACGATTTTTAAATAGCCTTTTCGATAGTTTATTTACAGTTTTTGTAGAATTATTTTCAGTCTATCTCCTTTCAGCTATTCTTTTCAATAATTTTAATTTATTTTTGTTAGTTATAGTTTTTATGATTATTTATAGTTTATTTACAGTATTTTATACATTTAATGTTATTTAAAAGTTATTTACATCTTCTTTATCTGTTTTGTATTTTCTTCTATTTTTAGTTTTCTTTTATTTCTCCATCTTCTTCGCGTATGAATTAGAATTAGATTGTCATGAATACAGATGAAATTATAAGAAAACTGAAATGATGGAATATAAGATGTAAACTAGAAAGAAAGTAATAAAATGGAACTAAGACTGAAATTATGCCTAATTATGCTATTAACTGGACTGAATTAAAGAGATTGGTCTATTTTTAATTATGAGACGTAAATTATAAAGACTGTAATATACGTGGAATTGGAATGAAATTATGCCTAATTATGATTAGAATTGGATTAATTAATTGGCTTAATTATAAACACCGAATTATAACTAAAAAAAGTAAAATATGAAAGAGCTTATTTTCACACTTAGACCTTGGGTTAAGTAATAAGCATGATTATAATGTAGGTTCTAATAAAAAATACGATGGTGCTTATTTTAAGACTTGGAATAAATTCATAAGCGTAGAAAGTAAAAATGATAATAAAGGCTTATTTAAATAACTTTAAATAATTTATCTAAGTTAATAAGCAAAGATGAAAGTAGGACCTATACCAAATAGCATTCCTTATTAGACAAAACGGTGTCTCCCATTAGTCTGAAGTGAGATGAGGACACGCTTATGCTAAGAATGGTAGTAAATGGTTAAATAGAAGTCCAAATCACGGGGATTTGGATAAGGGGTGCAACTAGATATTGTTTGGATGAAGTGTCAGTACCAACAGCATTTCCCCTATAGTTTCTATGGACACATAGTGATCTCACATTAGCCTGAAGTGAGATGAAGGGCACGCTACGCTAGACGTTGGAGGTAATAAGAAGACCCAATAGGTGGAGCAAAAGGTACCATAGGTATGGTGGCAGTTATGTGTGCGACTTCCATTACGGGCGCTCAATAATAGCTATGAGTTCCAAGCAGTTAGTATGGGTGTCTTTAGTGGACAACGTTACCTTCTGTGTAAGGGGCTATATATGTCGTCTTGGACACGTAACATTTTTTGTAGAGAGTTATATAGCAGCTGGTCTACAGAAAGGTACTATAGAGGAGACTGGTCAAAAAGGGTAGAATTAGGGTCACATCCTAATTACAGGATCAGGAATTCAACCTAATCAAACTAGAAATCTTAGACATGTGCAAGCAATCAAAAGTTAACCTATCTTATAAATTGAGCAATATTTAATCGTACTTATTTCTAATTTATCTCTTTCCTATTTCCTTTATTATCCTTATTTATGCTAGGACTGTTGTAGAGTCTATTATTTTGTCTTGCTTAAAGACTCTAGTAATTACTATCAATCACCAAACTTTTAGTCTGACCCACTCCTCTATTTTTCCCTTCCCCCCTTTAGGCAATCAGGGAGGAAGTCGGTAGGTTGCTACAGCTTGAAGTTCCCTTGAAGGAGATTTCTGTATGTACTTCTTTTATTCCAGTTTTAGTTCTTATGTTGTACTGACACTATAATGAGGGACAATTGTACTTTAACACTTCTTTTGCAGAAAAACTGTTATAAATTAGATTTATTATTTCAAAAATTATTTTCAGAATAACTAATTATATTAATATTTTAGTATAATTATTAAGTCTTTTTAGCTTATAAAATTCATAATAAATCGAAATCACGTGGGAAAATCAAAAAAAATTCACCAACAATCTGAAATAACATTTTCTATTTCATATAAAAAATTTGGGGCAGAATTCATTATTTTATTATTTTTAATAATTAATACTTGAAATAAATGTCATTTCTCCTTAGGAAATTCATAAAATATTCCTATAACTCCGAAAATTATGAATCAAAACCTCATCTCCAAAATTAGTTTTACACAAATTATCCAAAAATAAAGCCGTTTGGAGGTCGTTTACTATGATTTTTATTTTAAAACCCATTATTTAATTCTATTAAAATTCCAATAAATCACCATAAATCATTATTCAATCCAAATAATGATTATTAGATCCAAACATGATCAACGCAGCAAAATACATTTGATTACTATCCATAATTGAACCAAAACAACTATAATGAGATGATTTACACTATTATTCACCTTGATTAAGTTGTTGGAGTTTGAGATTTGCCTTAGCTTTAATCTTCTAGTTGTTTCTTTTGGATCTTTCAAGTTTTCTAACTCCTTAGATGTTTTAATAGCTGGCCATATCTTCTCTTTTATGTGTATTTTGATTTATGAAATGGTAGGTGATAATAAGGGAGGGTTTAAGGGTATATGAGTGTGGTTATTCCCATATTGCCCTCCTCTTATGTTCCTAACTTATAAGTTATAAACCATACTTATACATTCATTAGTTTAGCCGTGGCCAAGTTAGTTGACAATTAAATCTCAACTCCTTAATCAACCACATTACTTTATTTAATTTATCTAATTAAATATCCTAAATAATGTTAAATAAAAATTAGGGGTGTTACAGGCTCCCCCTTAAAGAATTTCACCCTCAAAATTCTGTAAGGGCTATAAGCAAGCATAACAACCATGCAAACAAAAGATAGTATGTCCCACCAGTCAATAAGTCTGTATAAAACATATATAGAACATACCCTCAAAGCAGATCAAGATACGCATCTCGGATCCTGTCATTTGTTTCCCAAGTACAGTCCTTCTCATTGTTGCTCTAACTTTCACCAACTTGACTGTCTTGGTCCTCAATCTATTCTCATCTCTCACTACAACCTGAACTGGTTTTCTAAAAAAAGTCAAATCAGGCTCTACTACGAAGTCCTCCAACTCTGTCAGAGGAATAGTAGACTCCGGATCATTCACATACTTGCGAAGATGAGATACATGGAATACATTATGGACCCCAGCCATATTGCTTGGCAACTCTACTCTGTAAGCAAGCTTTCCAATCCTTTCAAAAATCTAGAATGGTCCAACATATCACGGGGCCAACTTTCTCGACTTTCCAAACCATACCACACCCTTCATTGGCGATACTTTAATGAAAACCCTGTCTCCCACTGAGAACTCCAGGTCTTTATGCCTCTTATCTGTCTAACTCTTCTGCCTAGATTGAGCTTCCTCCATCCATCCTCGGATTAACTCAATCTTTTCTTATGCCTCTCTAACCAAGTCCGGACCTAAGACCAATTTATCTCTAGTCTCCAACCACCATGCTGGCGATTTGCATGGTCTTCCATACAAAGCTTTGAAAGGCGCCATTCCTATACTAGCTTGATAGTTGTTATTATACGAAAAATCAATCAAATGTAGACGTTCCTCCCAAGATCCACCAAAGTCCAATATACAAGCTCTTAACAAGTCTTCAAGTATCTTGTTGACTCTCTCTGTCCTTAATCAAATGTAGGTGGTCCTCTCAAGATCCACCAAAGTTCAATATACAAGCTCTTAACTGGTCCTCTTAAATCTTGATACATCTTGGTCCCTCCAGGATGAATCAAAACACTTCGATCAATGACATTCCTCTAGAACTTCCCTCCTTAGTTCTCTATATTTGAAACGCATAATCTTCCCTTCTTTATAAACCATCCTCTTGGGTCAACACTAAAAATTCTTTAGGTCATTAGCTTTTGATCCGACCTCAAGCCTTCTAATCCTCTCGGCTAAAATTGGAATTCTCTTTGCTTAGAAGCTATCCTCTCAATCAACACCGGTCAAACTTCTAAATATGATAACATTGCAGTATCTTGAATAGAACTAGCAGTAGGTCTCAACTTCACACCCCAACTGGCTAAAGTTTCTAGATCCTTCCATTCTGCCAACATGGCTAACACTACATTCTGATGTTTTTGACTGAGAGCAACTGCCACCTTATTTCCTTTCCTAGGAGTATACTCTATACCGAAATCATAAGCAGCCAAAAACTCTAGCTATCTCTACTGCCTCATATTCAACTCCTTCTAAGAGAATAAGTATTTTAATGATTTATAATCGGCAAACAACTCAAATCTCTCCCCAAGAGATAATGCCTCCAAATCTTCAAGGCATATATCACCGCAGCTAACTCTAAGTCATGAGTAGGATATCTTACTCCATGCGGTCTAAGCTTCCTAAATGCGTAAGCAATAACTTTGCCCTTCTACATCAATACGACTCCAAATCCAGTCCATACACATCTGTGTATACTACAAACCTTGGTTACCATCTGGAACTACTAATACTTTAATGGCTTCATTATGACTAGCAATAGTTTTCTTTTGAGTTTCCGATAATCTCGTCATGTGTTTCAAGCTCCTCTTTCAACTTAACCTCATCCACGTGGGCCTTCTTGAATTTTTCTCGAAACATGATTTCTATTTTTGTGTGGACCTCTTTCACTTCCTTCAGCAAGCTGGCGTTTCTCTTACTCTCTCGGAGTGCAACATCCCTCTGCTTTGTCAACTGCTCGACTCTAACATCACGTTTAGCTAACATCCTCTCATAATCGTCCTTTTTTGACTCGAAGGAGAGGATCTCTTGGTAGTTGTTACGGTTGTTATCTGCCAATTGCTTGCATAACTTCTCCCACCTTTCAGCTTGATCCAAATCATTTTTAATCACCTGAAGATGGGGCATTTTAGAATCTTTGGATTGGGCATAGGTCGCGATCAAATTCACTCCCTTTAGAAACTACCCGGAGGGCGCAGTCTGTTGGGACATGAAGAACCAAAAACAGGCACTGTGTAAGTTGACAGAGCATAAATTGAAGATGAAACTTGAATTGTGGAAGCCGGAACTTCAATTCCAACTGACACTGGAGCCGGGACAAATGCTTGGTGCTTGAAGGGATGAGAACCACAATCTACCTTGACTTCTTGGATGACTTTTCTCAGTCATCAGAAGTTGTTCTCTTCTCATAACCACTACTATAAACTCTACCCATGCTCTATTTTCTCGAAGATATAGTTCGACTTTCAAATCCATCCTCCTCTACTCTTCCTCGGTTTCTTGGGGCTCATAGTGGCCTAAAAGGAATTCACAAACCGGATCGGGAGGTCCATGGTGGGAATCGGGCTAACTCTAGACACAACATAACCGAGGTGAGCAGACAATCCCTCTAACTCGAAATCTTCTCACATGGGTTAGTCGATATCTACATAAACAATTCTCAAATCACCAAATCAATATCGGTTTCCTTAAGTGGAGAACCATGAAGTCGCTCGACTACTAGGGGAGCAACTTTAGTATGAATCTCTTGGGGAGGCAAATCAAGTAGAATGGGACTCATTCCTGGAGTTTCTTCACATGATTCAAAGTTTCCATCATCAGAACTTGCATTGAATTCATCATCACTAGAGGAGGATTCATAATTGATGTTGCTCTTAATTTCATCCTCCTCTTTTATCGTTGTCACCACAGCCTTACCCTCACGATGCTTGAATTCTTCTTCCTTCCTCTACGGTATTAGGGAATCCTAAGCAGGCAGCTGGCTTCAGTCGTAACACCTCTTCCTTCATGATTTTCTTTGGATGACCCGCCAAACGGACCTTCTCCTTTTGGAAGGTCGCCCTCTTCAGAGCCGTGTGATGAAGAAGCAGAGTGTGTTTGAATTTTGAAATGGAAAGTAGATGAAACTTCAACGGCTATGACAATCTCTTGAGATGCAATAACCTTATCGAAGTAAATTTCATCCATTAGCAAAAACTTTATCGATCTCTCTTTGGCATCTACGGCTTTCAGAGTATGGAAGATTGGATGGAGTGATGTATGTTTGTTTGGTCCCAGAATAACTACAAGAAGTATTCAGTCAATCAAAAATCCCATAGCAACGTACAATATCTCAATGAGTAATAGAGAAGACTTACCCCCATCATTCAAAGATGATTAAATCCCTTAGGGCACCTAAAGAAAAAATATTGGGTCTTGAATTGAGACAGGTTACTTTGAAGCCGCATGATGATTTTACAGTTTCTTTGCACCTCGATGACCACGAGCAATAGACATTCGTCTCTCTTCTTGAATGAAAGAAAATATCTCAACTCATCAAAACTTAGGGCAAGATTGAATGTCCGCATAGACAAGACGTGAAGGCAAGCCAAGATCGCATATCCGTTGGGGTGAATCTGAAATGGAGAAATTCCTAAGTTCGAAAGAGTTTATCTCAAGAAGTGATTAAAGGGGATCACTGCTCCATTCAATCACATATACCGGTGGTAAGAGGTGTACCCCAAATATGGCATATGTACAAACTCATTTTTCGATGGAAGGCGTATGTCACCATCCAGAATGCCATGCTGTAAACAAATATTATGTAGAACTTTAGCAAAGATTACAGAGGAAGCTCTCTCCAAAGGGTTGAGGAGAACTCTCAAATTTGGAGGAGTCTGATCTAAAACTGGACCAACTAGAACCAATTGATCGTATTCAGTTGGTGGTATGGAAGAAGTAGGCGTTACTGAAACCGTTTGTGAAGGCGCAACTAATGATGATTCGGCTTTTGAGAATGTTGGCCTTTGCTCATTCGATTTATGATGAGAGGACGAGTTCTTCATTCGATACAACAGAACCTGTACCTAACGTGGTCAAGTATTCTGTTTTTAACTAAAATTTCCCCTACATTCAACACTTGAACTTCAGAAAAATATCGGTTTATGCCGACGCATCGGGTTCCAAGTATTGATTGGGGAAAGTGAAGTTCGTTATCTATGTAGGATGGGCTCGGTATCCTGAACACTACAAACGCTATATCCTATGTAGACAGTTCACTTGAGTTGAACAAAGAAATGAGCTTTTCGTATCATTCGTTGAAGTTATTTCTCCTACACCTACCCGACCAACGATCGATAATGTATCCGTTGTCTAAAGCAATATGGGAAGCTCTTCTCATTCCAGACACGTCAATTGTGCAATGACAGGAACAATCTAAAGTGACCAACTATAGATTGGCGGGTTTGAATTGAGTAGATAATTCTCAACATAAGTCGATTTTAGTCCCTCTGGAAGGCGATAACAACATAACTTGCATACAAGACGCTACTCTAAGCTATTATCACCTCCCAGAAAAACCAAAATCAGTCCATAAGACGTTGTGCCGGATTAACGATGTAACTCGGTGCAAGTTAATTCTGATTCTGTGGACGAAGATAGCAAAGCATGTCAAGCACCGAGGATAAACCTGGATTTCGTTTTATGAAGAGTTGAAGACTCGATTTACTATCTTCTTCTGCAAAACCGTGATCAACTTGAATTTTCTATTACGTCCATCACCAATATAACCTCGTTACCAAATCGCTAAAACAAAACGCCAAAAATCCATGTTACCCACCTCAAGTTAAAAATCAAAAGGCGAAGGTGGTCAAACTCTAAGTCGGCGGCGATCTAAAGTGGATAGGTCAAGGCGATCGAAGTGGGTAAGGTCAGCGGCAATCCAAATGGATGAAGTTCCAAAAGCTATAAGAAAGGTAAAAGTGATGGAAAAGTCTAGTAGGGTCGATGGCAAGAAGCTCTGGCAGTGGAGATTAGTGGCAGCGATGGCAGAAGCGAAGATAGGGTTTGAATACTTTGGTTCAGGTAATGAGGCAGAAGGATTGAGTCGCAAATGAAATACGAAGCTGCAACATCTCGTATTAAGAGGCCAAAAGCTAAGCGGTGTATATGCTGCAATTATCTATAGTATTAACTTCTGGTGACAAAATACGATAATGCTAATGGTATCCATAATACCAGAAGCACTTGAATATGAACAAAATCACAAATTTGAGAACAACATTTTACTGATTACATTTCAAAATAATAATTCATATCCAAGCTACATAATCCCATAACGTCTCCAAAGTAAAGATCGAATATCATCATTACAATAGTAAGCCAAAAGCGATATATGACGATGCCCCTTGGTTGATCAGAGTAAATATAGCCGTATCAGACTTAATACACACAGCGGAATAAAAGTAAAATAGTGACTCCTAAATAGCTATCCGTCAGCCACATGCTCGCCTCAGGAAGCTTTGTTTGCCAAAATTACTAAAACCTGTAAACCTCAACCCTCAGCCTACTCAAATCAATTTTGAGCACACCGAGTTTAAGGGGAAAACAGAAACTTTGAGTCAGACATATAGCTTGGTGTGAATATTACTATACATCTCGGTTATACAATGTTAAGTGAGACGATGTGCAACATCTCCCTACTTGAAGGCCCAAAATTAACCGCTATGGATGCTGCAGTCATACATAGTTATTAATCTTAGGCGCTCAAATATGGCTTTGCCAGATTCATTGATACACAAATCACAAGAATATGAAAAAATTAACAATTCAAAGACATATTTCCACATTCCATTAAAAATATTTCATGTTCATTACATAATCCAAAAACATTAACCACATTCAGCAAAATATAATTATTACACATATGCCAAGAGCGACATATGAAGATGCCCCTTGGTTGATCATAAGATATAATAGGCTGATAAATTTTCCTTTATAAAAAAAACACACAGCGGAAAAGATATCTCTAAATAACTATATGCCTCCTACATGCTTCTGGAAGCTTTATTTGTCTAAGTAGAGAACCTAAAAACCTAAACCACAGACTACTTAAAATCAATTGAGTACCCGAGAGTTTAAGGGGAAAAATAAAATTTTGAGTCAGACATAAAGCCTGATATGAATAATAGTCTATCATCTTAACCAAATAGATATCTAGTGAGACCAAGCCGCACAGCGGAACGGGTTTTTCCCTCGTTAGTATCCTACAAAATTTATAAAACCATATGTTGTGCTCCTGTATCCACAGTGCTTAAAAACATAGTATTTTAAAACATTATGATGATATGCAAAATAGACAAATCAAATCAGGATTGCCCATCCCTATTTTTTCTGACTATTTGTCTCAATTATAATTTCTATGATTACTATTAACCTATTAGTTTTTATGGGCTAACTAATAACCGGTTAAATGTGTATGGACTATCTGAATCGATTACATAGTTTTCATGGGATCACTAACAACCTATTGGTAACTTCAATATCTTTCTTTTCATCGTAGTTTTCTTTGGCTGACCTATTGACTATCCATCAATGTCATAATCCGGGTATAGTTTTCTTGGGTTAACTATAAACCTATTAGCCCATGCCAGTATCAATCATAATTTTCATGGGTTTACTATGAACCTATTTATCTGACATCTTCCTTTACACATAGTTTTCATGGGCTTACTATAAACCTATCTATCTGACATCTTCTCTTAACATAGTTTTCATGGGCTTACTATGAACCTATTGGCCCCTACCAATATCTTTCCTTTATATTTTAGCATCCTATGTTCTAGTCTTACTGAACTCCTCGATGCAAATCTACTCATTTAAAAGTTTGATCAATTTAAATTCACCACTAGGTTAAACTAGCTGATTTTATACCCTTTATCCCCAAAATGCAGTTATGGGTCCATTATATAGTGAATATATCTATATTTGAAGAAGCATCATAACAATTAACAATACCACTATGTGGGTTTAAGTTCCTTGAAATACATTTCATATAAAACATAGTTAACTTCTTTAACTTATATTTTATCAGAGCAACACTTCTTCAAAATTACATATTTAAAGTCATTACAAAACTCCTTTATTTATGCCATGGGTTTTTCTTCAAAAATTTGAGTTTCGGTCATAGAACCTTTCGATACCTTCGCAACCTAGCTTTCGAGTTCATATGATAACCTCCTTCGAAAACTCTTAAAAGCATTAGGCTTCTGCCTTATTATACTTTAATTTCTAACTTTCGAAAGTATAAAAATTGGTCAAAAGAAAACAATTTTACAACCCCTTCGATAGTATCCCCTCGAAGGCAAAGAAAACAAAGCAAATGTATTTGAAAGCAAAAAAATCGACACCTTTGAAAATGTAAAACTTTGTTTTAGCAATAAATCAGATGTAAAATTAAGGTCTCTAACCTATTCCATTGTATTCAAATGATAGTTTCCCTTTCCACATAGTGGTCATGGTAGAAAAACCGGCTTGTAGTTAAAGAGTTATGCATATTTAAAGTTTGCAAACAAAGTTGGAGAAAACTGCTACAAAAAGGTTCCGTACCGTTTACAACTACCGTGGAAAGTAGCTTTCGACTATGTCGAAAGGTATCTAAGTCCAAAAGTTCTTCCAAAATGCTACAGAAAGGTCCAAAAGTGCTGCAGAATGATCTAAGTCAAAAATTTACTTATTTGAAAGGTATCTAATTCGAAAGGTTCATCCAAAATGCTGCATAAAGGTCCAGAAGTGCTGCAGAATGATCTAAGTCGAAAGGTTACTTAGTCGAAAGGTATCTAAGTCAAAAGTTTCATCCAAAATGCTGCAAAAAGATCTAGAAGTGTTGTAGAATGATCTAAGTGGAAAAGTTACTTAGTCGAAAGGTATCTAAGTCAAAGGTTCATCCAAAATGCTGCAGGAAAGTACAGAAGTACTGCAAAATGATTTAAGTCGAAAGGTATCTAAGTCGAAAAGTTCATGCAAAATGTTGCAAAAAGGTCCAGAATTGTTGCAGAATGATCTAAGTCGAAGGTTACTCGGTCGAAAGGTTGAATGGAAAAGTCGTATATCTTGAAAACTATTATTTTGCTAATTAAAGTATATTCTTTTCATAAACTCCTATTCTTTGTCAAATTCCTATTGGTTAGTGACATAATTTAACACTTTCTTTGTAGAAAAACTACTACAGATCAGATTTATTATTTCAAAAATTATTTTCAAAATAATTAATTATATTAATATTTTAATATAACTATTAAGTCTTTTTAGCTTAGAAAATTCATAATAATTCGAAATCATTTGGGAAAAATCCAAAGAAATCACCAAAAATCTGAAATAACAATTTCTACATCATATAAAAATTTCGTGGTAAAATTCATTATTATATTATTTTTAATAATTAAAACTCGAAATAAATGGCCTTTTCACCTTAGAAAATTCATAAAATATTCCTATTAGCTCCAAAAAAATTGAAATTAAAAACCATCTCCAAAATTACATTTTACAAAACATATCCAAAAATCAAGCCGTTTGGAGGTCGTTTACTATGGTTTTTACTTTAAATCCATCATTTTAATTCCATAAAAATTCTAATAAATCACCATAAATCATTATTCTATCAAAACAATGATTATTAGATCCAAACATGATCATTACAATAAAACATATTCAATTACTATCTATAACCGAACCAAAACAAGGAAAAATGAGATGATTTACACTATTACTCACCTTGATTAAGTTGTTGGAGTTTGAGATTTGACTTAGCTTTAATATTCTAGCCTTTTCTCTTGGATCTTACAAGTTTGCTAATCTCCTTAGGTGTTTTAATGGCTGGCTATATCTTCTCTTTTATATGTATTTTGATTAATGAAATGGTACGCGAGAATAAGGGAGGGTTTAAGACTACATGGGTGTGGCTATTCCCATATTGCCCCCCCTCCCCCTAATTTTCCTAACATATAAATTATAAACCATACTTATACATCCATTAGTTTAGCCATGGCCAAATTAATTGACAATTAAATCTCAACTCCTTAATCAACCACATTGTTCTATTTAATTTATCTTAAAGAATTTCGTCCTCAAAATTCTGTAAGGACTACAAAAAAGCATAACAACCATGAAAACAAAAGCTAGTACGTCCTACCAGGCAACAAGTTTGTATAAAACATATATAGAACATACCCTTAAAGCAGATCAGGATACGCATCTTGGATCATGTCCTTTGTTTCTCAAGTATAGTCCTTCTCGTTGTTGCTCTGCTGAACTTTCACCAACTTAACTATCTTGGTCCTCAATCTTTTCTCATCTCTCGCTACAACCTGAACTGGTTGTCTAACAAAAGTCAAATCAAACTCTACTACCAAGTCCTCCAACTCTGTTTGAGGAATAATAGTCTCCGAATCATACACATACTTGCGAAGATGAGACACATGGAATACATTATGGACACATGCCATACTACTCGGCAACTCTACTCTATAAGCGAGCTTTCCAATCCTTAATAAAATCTGGAATGGTCCAACATATCTTGGGGCCAACTTTCCAAACCGTACCACACCCTTTATTGGTGAAACTTTAATGAAAACCCTGTCTCCCACTGAGAACTCTAGGTTTTTATGCCTCTTATCTGCGTAACTCTTCTGTCTGGGTTGAGCTTCCCACGTCCGTCCTCGGATTAATTCAATCTTTTCGGACGCCTCTCTAACCAAGTCCGGACCTAAGACTAACCTATCTCTAGTCTCTAACCAACATGCTAGCAATTTGCATAGTCTTCCATACAAAGCTTCGAATGGTGTCATTCCTATACTGGCTTGATAGCTATTGTTATAGGAAAACTCAATTAAACGTAGTTGGTCCTCCCAAGATCCACAAAAGTCCAATATACAAGCTTTTAACAAGTCTTCAAGTATCTTGTTGACTCTCTCTATCTGCCCATCTATTTGTGGGTGATAAGCTGTACTCATCTTGAGCTTGGTACCTAACCTCTTGTAGACTCTTCCAAAATTCGCTAGCGAATAATGCATCCTTGTCGCTGACTACGCTATTAAGAATCCCATGAATCTAACTATATTCTTCATGAACAACTTTGCTAAAATAAGTGTCGTTCTGGTCAACTTTAGTGGAATGAAATAGGCACTCTTGGTCAACCTATTCACAATAACCCATATGCTTTCATTTACTTTATTTGACCTTGGCAACCCGTCTATAAAGTCCATCGATATAAAATTCCATTTCTAGACAAGAATATCTAAAGGCTAAAGCAACCCACTTGGCTTTTGATTTTCGGCCTTCACTTGTTGACAGTTTACACACTACCTAACCCATAGGCCAACATCCTTCTTCATGCCTTCCCAATGGAAGCTTCTCTTAATATCTTGATACATCTTGTTCCCTTCGGGATGAATCAAAACACTTCGATCAATGAAATTCCTTTAGTACTTCCCTCCTTAAGTTCTCTATATTCAGAATGCATAATCATCCCTTCTTTTTCAACCATCGTCTTTGGTCAGGACTAAAAATCCTTTAGGTCATCAGTCATTGGTCCGACCTCAAGCCTTCTAATCCTCTCGGCTAAAACTAGATCTTCTCTTTGCTTAAGAGCTATCCTCTCGATCAACAATGATCAAACTTCTAATCTTGGATAAAATTAGAAGAGAACAGAAAAGGTGACTGAGATTAGAAGTTTTTTAGTCATTTGGTTTCAAAAATCCATGATGAATCTCCAGTACTAAATAGCAAGTCTAAGAAAAATTCTACTCTCGGTCACCATTTCTGTTTTCTTCCAATTATTCATAGCTTCGATCTTATCTGGATCGACTAACAATCCCTTTTTTGAAACTACACGACCAAGAATCTTAACCTCTTTCTTTCAAAAATGACACTTGGAAAATTTCACCTTTATCTGATTCTGTCTCAGCGTCTCCAACACCACTCTAAAATGAATCTCATGCTCTCTTTCATCTTTTGAGTATATTAAAATGTCATCTATGAATACCAACACGAACCTATCCAAGTGCTATCGGAAAATCTGGCTCATCAAATCAACGAAGAAAGAAGGTGCATTTGTCAATCCAAATGGCATTACTGACCATTTATATGATCCATATCTGGCTCAAAACGCCATCAACGGGATACTGTACTCTGTCACTCTTAGCTGATGGAAACCTATCGCCAAGTCCAATTGGGAAAACACTCCGGCTCCACTCAACTGATCAAATAAGTCATCGATTCTCGGCAAAGGATACTTATTCTTGATCATCCTCTCATTTAGCTTATAGTAGTCGATGCACATCCTTAACGACTGATCTGTTTTCTTTACGAACATCGCGACCGCTCTCCAAGGAGAACTTCTTGGCCTAATAAAATTCTTTTCTTCCAACGCAGTTTTCCCTTCCTCTATGGTGGTAGGTCTAGAAGTGGTCCAATAGAAAACACCTTCCCTCTATCCGTCCGGACTGGCTCTGGACACTGGCATTATAATTCCTAACTTGGTCACAGTTGAAGCATTTCACATTCTTATTCTCTTTCGGCTTCTTTCCTTCACCAGTTCTATACTCGTTGGATAATGACCCTTCTTATCACACTTATAACACACTAAATCAGCTTTCGCCTTCTAGGCGGCATCCCCTTTCCGGGCTCCTTTCTTCTTGAAGAATTTCCTTTTCTTTCCTTGAAGGTCCTGGGACTCATATGGTTTCTCCCTAATAGACACAACAACCATCTCCTCATGGCGAATGGCCATCTCCACCACTACATGACAAGGCTCTCTAATATGAGTCATGATCATTTTACTCAGCTCTGGCCCCAAACCTCGAATGAATCTCTTATTCCTTATGATATCAGTATCAAGTAATGCATAACCATATCGAGACAGCTCATCAAACTTGGTAGCATACTCAATCACTGACATCTCTCCTTGTACAAGACCCATGAACTTTCTCATCAATGCCGACTTGGCAACCTTTGGACAAAAACTTCTCTTCGAATCTCCTTCGAAACTCTGCCCAAGTCAACTCTTCCTCGGGCACTCTAGTTGTAATTCCACTCCACCGATAAAGCGCTGCTCCTTGCAATTTTCAAGAAGCAAGCCTTCACTTCTTCATATCATTTTTCATTTCGAAAATTGATACACCATCCCTGCATCTACTGGTGGATTTCCGGCACCTATATTGGCCTCAGCATTTTGATTAGCATTAGCCTATCGGCCATGGTTTCTTTGGATGTTAGGTCAAGCAAATTCATAGGTGGCGGTGTTTCCTCTACACAGATTTCCTCTTCCGTTTCCTGCTTCCACATCCTCTTTCTCATAAATATGCCTATGAGCCTTAGTAAAATATAGAAGAGCGGTCTAAGAGAGAGGGAAATACGTACTTATATAGCAAATACAAGTATGTTACTATGACGTTAACCTAAACCCAATATTATTCTTTAATTCATTAGGATTATGTTTGAAAATGTTTGGTTTATATAATGTTTTGTCATAAACCTATGCTCTGATACCAACTTGTAACATCCCCATATTAGAAAGCCTAAAACTAACGGATGTGAATGTTGTAGTCATCTATAATTATTAATCTTTGGCGACTAAATACGGTGGTGTTAGATTCATTGATACACAGATCACAAGAATATGGAAAAAATTAACAATTCAAAAACATATTTCCACATTCAATTCAAAATATTTCATGTTCATATCATAATCCCAAAACTTTAACCACGTCTAGCAAAATATAGTTATTAAACATGCGCCAAAAGCGATATACGAAGATGCCCCTTGGTAGGTCAGAGTATATAAAAATGCTAATAAATCTGCCTTTACAAACAAAACACGCAGCGGAAAAGATATATCTAAATAACTATATGCCTCTGCACGCCTCCAGAAGCTTTATTCGTCAAAGAAGAGTACCCGAAAACCTTAAACCTCAAAATACTCAAAATCAATTGAGTACCCAAGATTTAAAGGGAAAACAAAAACTTCGAGTCACATATAAAGCCTGGTATGAATAACAGTCGATCATCTCAAACTAAATAGATATCTAGTGAGACTACGCCGCATAGCGGAACAGGTTTTCCCCTCACTAGTATCCTAAAACCTTTATAAAATAATATATTGTGCTCCTGCATCCACAATGTTAAAAACATAGAATTTCAAAACATTACGATGATATGCAAAACAAACAATCAAATCTGGATTACCCGTCCCCATTTATTCTTACTATCTTTCTCAATCATAGTTTCTAGGATTACTATTAACCCATTAGTTTTCATGGACTAACTAATAACCGGTTAAATGTTTATGGACTATCTGAATCGATTACATAGTTTTCATAGGATCGCTAAGAACCTACTGGTAACTCCAATATCTTTCTGTTTATCCTAGTTTTCATGGGCTAACTAGGAACCCATTGACTATCTGTCAATGTCATAATCTAGGTATAGTTTTCATGAGCTAACTATAAAACTATTGGCCCCTGCCTGTATCAATCATAGTTTTCATGGGTTACTATGAACCTGTTTATTTGACATCTTCCTTTGCACATAGTTTTCATGCGCTTATTATAAACTTGTATATCTGGCATCTTCTCTTAACATAGTTTCATGGACTTACTATAAACCTATTGGGCCCTACCAATATCTTTTCTTTATACTTTAGCATCCTGTGTGCTAGTCTTCCTGACCTCCTGGATGTAAATCTACTCATTCAGGAGTTTGATTAATTTATATTCACTATTGGGTTAACTTAGCTAGTTGTTCTAGCCTTTATCCTCAAAATGCAGTTATGGGTCTATTATACAATGAATATATTCATATTTGAAGAAGCAACATAACAATGAATAATACCACTCATGTGGGTTTAAGATCCTTGAAATACATTTCATATAAAACATAGTTAACTTCCTTTAACTTATACTTTATCAAGGCAACACTTTTGCAAAATTACATATTTAAAGTCATTACAAAACTCCTTTATTTTTGTCATGGATTTTCCTTCAAAAATTTGAGTTTCGGTTAAAAAAAACCTTTCGATGCCTTCGAAACCAAGCTTTTGACTTCATAGGATAGCCTCCTTTCGAAAGCTCTTAAAGACATTAGGATCCTGCCTTATAATACTTTAAATTCTACCTTTCGGAAGTATAAAACTTGTTCAAAAGAAAAAATTTACAACCCCTTTGAAAATATCCCCCTCGAAAGCAAAGAAAACAAAGCAAACATATTCGAAAGCAAAGAAATCGACTCCTTCGAAAATGTAAAACTTTGTTTTAGCTATAAATTTTTATAGGTGTAGAATTAAGGTCTCTAACCAATTCCATTGTGTTCAAATGATGGTTTCCTTTTCCGTAGAGTGGTCACAATAGAAAAATAGGCTTATGGTTAGTGAGTTATGCCTATTTGAAGTTTGCAAACAAAGTTAGAGAAAACTGCTACAAAAGGGCTTCTACAACGTTTACAACTGCATTCGAAAGGTAGCTTTCGATTAAGTCGAAATGTTACTTAGTAAAAAGGTATCTAAGTCAAGAGGTTCAACCAAAATGCCATAGAAAGGTCTAGAAGTGCTGCAGAATGATCAATCGAAAGGTCACTTAGTCGAAAGGTAACTAAGTCGAAAGGTTTATCCAAAATGCTGCAGAAAGGTCCAGAAGTGTTGCAAAATGATCTAAGTCGAAAGGTATCAAATTCGAAAGGTTCATCCAAAATGCTACAGAAATGTCCAGAAGTGCTACAGAATGATCTAAGTCGAAAGGTTACTTAATCGGAAGGTTCATTCAAAATGATTTAGAAATTTCGAAAGTGCTGCAGAATGATCTAAGCCGAAAGGTTGCTTATCGAAAGGTATCTAAGTCAAAAGGTTCATCCAAAATGCTATAAAAAGGTTCAAAAGTGCTGCAAAAAGATTAAAGTCGAAAGATTACTTAGTAGAAAGGTATCTAAGTCGAAAGGTTCATCCAAAATGCTGTAGAAAGTTCAAGAAGTGTCGTAGAATGATCTAAGTCGAAAGGTATCTAAGTTGAAAGGTTCATCCAAAATGCTGCAGAAAGGTCCAGAAGTGTTGCAGAATGATCCAAGTCGAAAGGTTACTTAGTCGAAAGGTATCTAAGTCGAAAGATTGAATGACAGAGTCATAAATAACTTGAAGACTGTTATTTTGCTAATTAAAGAATATTCTTTTTGCCAACTCCTATCCTTTGTCAAATTCCTATTGGTTGATGACATATTTTAGCATTATTTTATTTAACTTATCTAATTAAATGTCCTGAATAATGTTAAATAAAAATTAGGGGTGTTACACCATGCTACTTAGCAGAAAGGGTTTCCCCTCACTAACACCCTTTTAAAACATATCATTTGCAAATCTTTTCCTGCAACCAGAACTGTTAAAATCTATAAAGCATCATTATGTAAACAAACATATCAGGTAATAAATGAACTATCTATTTGAACACTATAGTTTTGTTTGGCTAATTTAGGCCTACTAGCCAATATAATCAAATTTATCTAACATTTGTTAGACACTCTTCTTTTGGATGGTCTGTCCTTAACTATCTGTTAAATACTTCTCTTCTCGATGATCTGTCCCAAACTTAACATCTTCCTAGGTCACCTGATCCTAATGGTTTTGCGGGCTTACCGATAACCTACCTATATAACATATATTCCTTCTGTGTATGCTCATAATTTTAGTCTTACCTACGAAAAAGCCCTACACAATAGAATTTTGGACAAAATTAGCTGAGGCTAATAGCTAATGTACAGGGCGTGAACCTATACCAGTCCAATCTGGTATTCTAATATCTGAGTCATTTTACTTATGGATCCCTACCTAAAATTGTCTTTGAAAACCTTTTCAAAATGATTTAAAACTTTTAATCAAACTAATACAAGGAAAATACATATACTTTATGCTTTACACAAAATCGACTTCCCATGTTATATATATACACAAACACACACACACACTTTATTCAAACCTTAGCTAATGAAAACCTTTAAACCTTTGAAAGTATGCCTTTCGAATCTATTGAAAGCACCTCTTTCATAACCAAGTAAAATCCTTCTTTTAACCTAGGCCGAAAGGCCAAAACCTTCCTTTCGAAACCAATCTCAAAACCCTTTCGAAACCATTGGAATCTTCCATTCGAAAGCTTTAAAAACTTTAGACATCTTTCTTTTAAAACCTTTAAACTTTGCCTTTATAAACCCTTGGAAAAATCTTTACTTTCTACCCTTTCAAAACAATCAGAAAAACCTTCCCTTTCGAACCTTTCGAAACCACTAGGGAACCACCCCTTCGAAACCATTCTTAAAAACTTTTCGAAAGCATCAAACCTTTATAAACACAAACTTTTCCAAATCATTTGAGTTCCATTTAAAACATGTGGATAAACCTTTTGAAACCATTCAAAAATTTCTCCTTCAAAACCTTTAAAAACAGTTTCGGTAGAAACCATTTGAATTATGCCTTCTAGTAGAGAAATAGGATCATAAACCCATTAAAGTCGAAAGGATTCCTTTCAAAATCGTCCGTAAGTAAAGAAGTGATGGTGTCATGCCATCTCTTCGAAAGCATTGGAGAAGTGGTCAAGTTTTAAAAGAAAAATCTGGGTTGAAAAGTAAAAAGCGGCAGCCAAAGGTTTCGACTTAATCGAAAGCAATTATTTAAAAAAAGAAGCAACCAAATAGAAACCATTTATTTAAAACCATTTAATCTGGTTGAAAGCCAACCAAGTCGAAAGCTATTCAGTCGAAAGAAAGCAGACGCATTTTAATTTAAGAGCAAAGTAACGCTTCAATCCATTTCGTAACCTCTAGTTTTGAAATACCTTCCGTCTATATCCAATTTACTACATACCAGTTACCTGATACCATGTGCATTGGTTCTGATGGAGTCGAAGGTGAAGGTAAGGAGGCGAAAGCCTGGTGCCGAAAGCATTGAAACAGTAAAAAACATGTATATTTGTCCTTTTAAACTATTTCTTTGTACCTAACTTGCTTTGTTTGTCAAATTATGATTGGTATCAAGTTTCTCCTTTCTAAAAGTACTGCCAATTTCCAGAAATAACAATTTGGATTATTTACAAAATACCCCTTCTCCTTTTTAAAAATATATAAAACATTTAAGTCTCATACCTTAAATAATTTTATATGATACTTAAGGAAGTTGTACAAAAATTCTTGAAAATCATTTTTTATATGTTTTCTAACATATTAAAATTTCAGACCCTAAGCTAATATAATTTGGCCGTAACTAATTTTTAATCCAAAATAATATTTTCTTCACTAGAAAATTTATATAAAATCCAAAAATATTCATAAAATTTTGAAAATTGAAACCCGTCTCCAAAATATCATTTCTGGTCTATATAAAAATTCGCAAGGCATTTTGTTGTCATTTATTAAGGTTTTCAAATAAAAACATGTCATAAAATCTGTATGACCAACCATAAATCATCGATAAGCATATATGTATATAGTCATTCTATCATTCAAAAACATGAAAAATCTTTGCAAATAGGTTCAGATTCAACTTAAAACCCAAAATAAAGGAAATAGAGATGTAATCATTATTCACCTTAGCTTTAGAGATTAAGGAATTTGATATTTGAATGGATTTGATTTGCTTAAGCTTCTTCCTTAGATTTTCTTTATCTTTTCCCCTTGCTCTTGTTAATGGTGGCCAACATCTAGTTTAGAATTTTGATAAATGAAAAACGAATTGTATAGAGATATATGACCAAGGCTTTAAAGATATAGTAATGACCAATTTCCTATTTTACCCCTCCTTTATTTCATTTTAAATCTTCTTCTAATTAATTATTTAAATCGCATGGCTATCCCTTTACTAAAATCAAATCTTAATCTCCTAATCAACCCATTATTTTATTTTATTTAGCTAATTACATATTCTTAATAATGTTACCGAAAATATGGGTGTTACAGACTCTCCTCCTTAAAGAATTTCGTCCTTGAAATTACGATAGGGTACACAAGAAATCAATCAAGAAGTTATAACATACCATCTAACAGAACAGGATAAGCATCTCTAATCCTGCTTTTGGTCTCCTAAATACAGTCCATGTCATCGTTACTCCACTAGACTTTAACTAATCTGAATGTCTTGGTTTTAAACTTCTTCCCATCTCTTGCAGCAATACAAATTGGCTTTCTCACTATAGTCAAGGCCGGTTCTACCACTAAATCCTCAAGCATGGTCGATGCAACAGCAGTCATCGGGTCTCTAACATACTATCTAAGATGAGAAACATCAGTGCAATAGCTAAACTGCTCGGTAACTCAACTCTATAGCGAGTGTCCCGATCCTCTCAACAAAATGAAAATGTCCAACAAAGCTTGATGCCAACTTTCCTAATCTTTCGAATCTGATCACACCCTTCATCAGTGACACCTTGACGAAAACCTGATCTCCAACTGAGAATTCTAGATCTTTCCACCTTCTGTCTACATAACTCTTTTACCTAGTCTAAGCCTCCTTCATTTTAGCCCAAATGACCTTAATCTTTTCAGGCAACTCTAACTAAGTATGGACCAAGAACCAACCTCTTCTCGATCTCTGATTAACATACGAGAGATTTACATGGTCTTCCATACGAAGCTTCAAATGGTGCCATCCTAATACTATTATGATAACTATTGTTATACGAAAACTCAACTAAATGCAGATGGTCTTTCCATGATCCTCCAAAATCTAAAACACAAGCTATTAACAAATCTTCCATGATTTAGTTAACTCTTTCCATTTTTCCATCTGTCTGCGGATGGTAAGCGGTACACATCTTGAGCTTGATTCCTAAAGCTTGCTGTAGATTCTTCTAAAACTCACTAATGAATTAGAAATCTCTATCGCTTACTATGCTACTAGGAATTCCATGCAGTCTAACCATGTTCTTCATAAACAACTTCGCTAAAACAGGTGTCGCCCTAGCTCACTTAACTAGAATGAAATGGGAACTCTTGGTCAATTTGTCCACTATGACCCATATACTTTCATTTCCTCTGTTCGACCTCAGCAACCCATCAATAAAATTCATAGAAATATGATCCCATTTCCATACAGGAATCTCTAATAGCTGAAGCAACCCACTCCATTTCTGATGTTTGGTTTTTACCTGTTGGCAATTCAAACACTACTTCATCCATATGCCAAATCCCGCTGCATACCTTCCAAGAAGAAACTTCTCTTCATATCCTAATACATCTTAGTTCCTCTTGGATAAATTGTGAACTTTGAATGATGGCATTCCTCCGAAACTTCTTTCCTTATCTTTCCTATACTCGGAACACATAACCCTCCTTTCTTTCTCAACACCCATTCTGGTCAAATTGAAGTCCTTCAAGTCATCTCTCTCGGTTCCACCTCTTAACTTCTTGATCCATTCAGCAAACACTGGATCCTCCTCCTATTTAGAAGCAATCCTTCTGATCATTAATGACCGAACTTCCAAACAATATAATACAACAGTCTATCCACTAGACCCAGCCTCAGATCTTCACTGGACTCTACAAAGCTAACAATTCTTCTAAATCCTTCCACTCTACAATCATCACCACCACTGCATTCTGATGATTCCTGCTAAGTGCTTCTACAATCTCTTTGTCTTTCCTCGATGTATACTTAATTCTAAAATCATAAGCGGCAATAAACTCTAACCACCTCTGATGTCTTATGTTCAGCTCCTTTTGTGAGAACAAATATTTTAGTGACTTATGATCTATATATAGCTTAAATCGCTCTTCCAAAAGGAAATGTCTCCACACCTTCGTGAAAAAATCGCTGCAGCCAATTCCAAATCATGCGTTGGGTATCTGACCTCATGCGGTCCAAGCTGTCTAGAAGCATAGGCAATCACTTTACCTTTTTTCATCATAACCACACCAAGTCCTGATTCCCTTCTGAAACAACCAACATAGGTGCATTGGTCAATAAGGGTTTCAAACTTTGGAATGCTTCCTCACACTTATCGGTCCACACAAATTTCACATTCATTCTCGTTAGCTTGGTTATCGGTGCTGCTATCTGCGAAAAATCCTTAATGAATCTCCAATTATAACTAGCTAAACCAAGAAAACTCTTTATCTCAGTCACTGTCTCGGGTCTCTTTCAATTATTCACTTCTTCAATCTTAGTCAGATCTACTGATAATCCTTCTCTAAGAATACACGACAAGAAACTTCACTTCCTTCTTCTAGAAATGACATTTAGAAAACTTCCCCATCAGCCGATGCTGCCTTAGAATCTCAAGCACTACTCTAAGATGAACTTCATGCTCCTACTCATCCTTAGAGTACATCAAAATATCATCTATGAAAACCAATACGAATCTATCCAAGTGCTGTTGGAAAACTCGGTTCATCGAATCTATAAAGAATGTCGACGCATTAATTAGTCCGAACAGCATAGCTAACTGTTCGCACGATCCATATCTGGTCCCAAACGTCATCAAAGGTATACTATCCTCTATTACTCTGAGCTGATGGAAAGCTGTTGCCACATCGAACTGAGAAAATACCTTGGTTCTACTCAATTGGTCGAAGAAATTGTCAATTCTCGGCAATGGATATCGATTCTTTATCATCCTTTCGTTCAACTTACGATAATTGATACATAGCCTCAATGATCCATTCGGCCTCCTAGCAAACATTGCAGGTACTCCCCAAGGCGAACTACTCGGCCTGATAAAAATCTTGCCTTCAAAATCCACCAACTACACCTTTGACTCCCTCATCTCTGTAAGGGTCATCCTACTTGGCGGCCTACTCATTGGTTCTGCTCTTAGAACCAAATCTATCTGAACCCCAATGGCTTGTTTCGGTGGCAATCTAACTACAAGCTCAAAAACATCCACGAATTCTCTAACCATAAAAACTCGACTCAGCTCATCATCCAACTCCATAACACCCAACAACATTTACCTTACTGCTAAGGGTTTCTACAGTATAAACTATTCGATCACTACAATCAGGGTGTCTAAGTGATATTTTCCTATCCTAGCAAAATATCCTAGCATCATACACACTTAACCAATCCATACCGAGAATAATTCCAAACCCCTCAAAATCAAACACATGCAAACTGCAAACAAAGGTATGACCTAACAAGTCAAATTTTAACTGGTCACATCTCAACCTTAGAGTTGCATACCCTCCTATTAGATTCACAACCAGTACAGAAGTAACTAAAAATGTGGGTTCTAGGTTAAGCTGATCTATCAAGCATCTAGATATAAAAGAATATGATGCACCGGTATCAAATAGAATGCTAACAGAAATACCATAGATCTAAAGCCTACCTCCTAAAACTGCCTTTCCTTTCTCCAGAGTTGTCGGCTTCGAAACCATAGGCTACAATGCATACCTCTTACCTTTTCCATCCTTAGCGGGCTCCTTGCATTGATTCTTATAGTGACCTATCTGATCAAAAAGTAGAAGCACCCCTTCCTGATCACTTCTTTTGCCTTTCCAATACAACATTCATTGGTGAATGACCCTTCTTGTCGCACTTAAAACAAACCAGCTTAGATTTCCCCTTCTTGGCTTCTCCATCCTTCTGAGCACCCTTCTTGTCAAAGAACTTCCTCTCCTGACTTTGCCTAACCCGGTCCTCTTTCACCTTATTCTTCTCCTGAAAAATGAGCATCTCTTCGTGTCTCAATGCCATCTCCATAACCACATCATAAGATTCTCTAATATACGGTAAGATAGCCGTGGATGACTCAGGCTTCAATCTCCTGATAAACTTCTCATTCCTCTTCGTTACTATATCAACAGTGGCATAACCATATCGGGCTAACTCTTCGAACCTACCAGCATACTTCAGAACAGTTATCTCTCCATGTTCTAGCTCAGCAAACTTCCTGATTAAAACAGATTGTGCCATCACTAACATGAACCTCTCTTAGAACCTCCTCTTAAACTCTATCAATGTCATAGTCTCCTCATTCATGGCCACAGTCACACTATTCCACCAAAATAAGGCAGCTCTCTGAAGCTTTCTCAAAGTAACCTCCTATTTTGCTCATTATTGAGCCTCAAGTCAGAAAAAATCCTTTCGCAGTGCAACAACCGGTTTTCCATCTTGATAACATCCTCAGTTCCAATAAATCGCTTTCCTCCTAGGTTAGTATAAGCTCCACTCAACTTAGCATAATCATTAGCAACTAGAGCTTCCTGAATACCTCCTCCCATTACGCCAGCAGCAACTCCCGCTTGCATCATATTCATGAAAAATAGATACATAGCTTCCATTCCAACATGCGGGACTCCAGCATTCACACTCCTTGCTTATGCCTAACCTTGGGTTCTCCATGCATTACGTCTAGCATTCCCATGAGTGGCTTCCCCTCCTAGGTTAACTCTTCCTCTTCTACCATCCATATCTATATTCAAACATAATGAGATACAGAAGAATAACCCTAAAAAAGATAGGAGACTAGAGATCAAGCGTATACTTATATATAGAAAATATAAGATATTACTATAGCGTTATCCCATAGCCCAATCTTACTCTAATTTTTTAGTTCAAAGTTTTTCATAAAACTATGCTTTGATACCAAGTTGTAACATCCCTTATCTAGAGGCCAAAACCTCAACACTACAGATGTTGCAGTCATTTATAGCATTAACTTCGGGTGACAAAATACGGTAATGCTAGTGGTATCCATAGTATCAGAAGCACTTGAATATGAACAAAATCACAAATTTCCAAAACAACATTTTATTGATTACATTTCAAAACATTAATTCATATCCATGTTACATAATACTATAACATCTCCTAGGTAAAAATCAAATATAATCATTACAATAATGCGTCAAGAGAGACATATGATGATGCCTCCTTTGTTGATCAGAGTAAATATAGTCATATCTAACTTAATTCATGCAGGGAATATAAGCAAAATAGTGACTCCTAAATAGCTATCCCTTAGCCACCTACCCGCCTCTAGAAGCTTTATTCGTCAAAATTACTTTTACCTGTAAACCTCAACCCTCTGTCTACTCAAATCAATTTTGAGCACCTGAGGGGGAAAGTAAAAACTTTGAGTCGGGCCTAAAGCCTGGTATGAATAATACTATACACTAGTTTATTTAGTGTTAAGTGAGACTATGCTGCTTAGCGAAATGGGTTTCCCTCACTAACATCCTTTTAAAACATATCTTTGGCAAATCTTTTCCTGCAACCAAAACTGGTTAAAATCTGTAAAGCATCATTATGTAAATATACATATTAGGTAATAAATGAAATATCTGTTCGAACATTATAGTTTTATTTGGTTGACTATTAACATTTGGCTGACTCAGACCTACCAGACAATATAAAAAAAAATTATCTAACATATGTTAGTCACTCTTCTTTTGGATGGTCTGTCCTTAACTATCTTTTAAATACCTCTCTTCTGGACGATCTGTCCCTGGCTTAACATCTTCTAGGGTCGCCTAATCTTCATGATTTTGCAAGCTGACCAATAGCATATCTGTATACAAACATATATTCCTTATGTGTGTGCTTATAATTTTAGTCTTACCTGTGCCAAAGCCCTACATACTAGAATTTTGGACAAAATTAGCAAGGGTTGAGCTAATAAATATAGCGCGACCCTATACCGGTCTCATCAGATATTCTAATATTTGATTTATTTTACTTAGGGATCCCTTCCTAAAATTTTCCTTGAAAAACTTTTCAAAATGATTTAAAACCATTAAATTAAACTCATACAAGGAAAATAAATATACTCTATGCTTTACTCAAAATCGTCCCGCCATGTTATATACATATATACTTTATTTAAACCTTAGTTGATGAAAACATTTAAACCTTTGAAAGCACCCCTTTTGAATTTTTGAAAGCTCCTCTTTCAAAACCAAGTAAAACCCTTCTTTTAACCTATGCCGAAAGGACAAAACCTTTCTTTTGAAACCAATCTCAAAACCATTTCGAAACCATTGGAACCTTCCTTTCGAAAGCTTTAAAAACTTTAGACATCTTTCTTTTAAACCTTTAAACTTTGCCTTTATAAACCCTTGGAAGAACCTTTCCTTTATACCCTTTTGAAACAATCATAAAAACCTTTCCTTTCGAACCTTTCGAAACCACTGGGGAACCAACCATTCGAAACCATTTTTAGAACCTTTTGAAAGCTTCAAACCTTTATAGAACACAAACCTTTCGAAAGCACTTGGTTTCAATTTAAAACATGTGGATAAATCTTTCGAAACCATTCAAAAAATTTCTCCTTCGAAACCTTTGAAAACTGTTTTGGTCGAAACCATTTGGATTAGGCCTTCAAGTAGATCGGAAGGATCAGAAACCTATTAAAGTCAAAAGTATTCCTTTCGAAATCTTCCTAAGTAAATAAGTAATAGTGTCAAAGCCATCACTTCGAAAGCATTGAAGAAGTGATCAAGTTTTAAAAGCAAAACAACCCTTTCGAAACAATGTGGGTCGAAAGGTAAAAAGTGGCAGCCAAAGGTTTCGACTTAGTTGAAAGTAATTATTTAAAAACAAAGGTGCAACCTAATCGAACCATTTATTTAAAACCATTTGACCTGGTCAAAAGCCAACCAAGTCGAAAGCTATTCAATCAAAAGCAAGCAGGCGCATTTTCGTTTAAAAGCAAAGTAACGCTTTAACCCCTTTGGAACCCCTGGTTTCGACCTAATACCTTCCTCCTGTATCTAATTCACTACGTACCATATAGTTGATACCATGTGCATTGGTTTCGATGGAGTCGGATGCGAAGGTATGGAGGTGAAAGCTTAGTGCCAAAAGCATCGAAATAGTAAAAAGCATGTATATTTTTCCTTTTAAACTATTTCTTTATACCTATCCTGCCTTGTTTGTCAAATTGTAATTGGTTGCAAGTTCCTCTATTCTAAAAGTGGTGCCAATTTCTAGAAATAACAATTTGAATTATTTTCAAAATACCCAAAATACCCATTCTCCTTTTTATAAATATATAAACATTTAAGTTCCATACCTTAAATAATTTTTTGTCCATTAAAACACTAAAGAAAATTCTACAAAAATCCTAAAATTCACTTTTATATGTTTCCTAACATACATAAATTTCAGACCCTAAGCCAATATAATTTGATCGTAATTAATTTTTAATCCAAAATTACATTTTCTTCAACATAAAATTTATATAAAGTCCACAAAAATAATAAAAATTGAAACCCATCTCCAAAATATCAATTCTGGTCTATATAAAAATTTACAAGGCATTTGAATTAATAAGGTATTCATATCAAAACATGTCATAAGATCTATATGAACAACCATAAATCATTAACAAGTATATATAATCATTCTATCATTCAAAAATATGGCAAATCATTGCAAATAGGTTCAGATTCAACTTAAAACCAAAAACAAAGAAATAGAGATGTAATCATTATTCACCTTAGCTTTAGAAATTAAGGAGTTTGAGATTTTCATGGATTTTATTTTCTTAAGCTTCTTCCTCTGTCTTTCTTTATCTTTTCCCCTTGCTCTTGTTAATGGTGGTCAGCCTCTAGTTTAAAATTTTGATAAATGAAAAATGAACGTGTATAGAGATACATGGCCAAGGATTTAAGGATATAGGAATGGCCTCTTCCCTATTTTATCCATCCTCTATTTCATTTTAAATCTTCTTTTAGTTCATTGTTTAAATGACATGGCCACCCGTTTATTAAAATCAAATCTAAATCCCTTAATCAACCCATTATTTTATTTTATTTAGCTAATTAAATATTTTGAATAGTGTTAAAAAAATATAGGGTTTTACAGGAATAGAGGAAGGTCGGCTCATGTAAAGCTAAATAGGAGGTTGCGAAAGATTTTTTTAAAAGTTCTTGGATCACTAGTGATCCGTGGACTATGGATCGCTAGCGATCGATCAAATTGCTACCAATTTTCTCTAAACCTGCCAAGCATGTACCACATGTTATTTGCAAGCATCCTGAAAGTTGTGGGACTAAAATTGATTTATAGTTATGAGAAGTGACAATTCACATCAAAACTCAAGAGACAGATGAATAACCAAAGCCAAATTCGCATAATAACCTTAATACGATCATTTGAACCTCACTAAATTCAAAGGCAGTTACTTCCAAAGCATGCCTTGTTTTCAATGAAAGCATACTCTGGGGAACAAATGTTATTTGGGTTTTTAACCCAATAGAGTTCGATGGAATTTAGAACATCTGTGTCAAGTTGAACGAATCAAGAATTAGCCCGAAGGATCAAAAGAAGGAACCAAGAGGGACTCAAGAGAAAAAGATCATAATTAGCCTAAGGGGATGGATTATTAGCGATCCATCACCCAAGGATCGCTAGCGGTCAATAATATATCTTATCGGTCATCCATTCTTCTTGCATCATGAAGCATTATCTTTTCTAGGGACGCACGCTAAGTTCCACAATATTCCAAGCAAGCTAGATCGAGAAGTAGGCGTTCATTTAATTCCAATAATAGTCCAATGTAACATGTAAATGAATCATCATCAAAACAATGCAATTATTGACCAAATTGCATGAAGGGCATCCACAGAAGGCATGGAACATGGTACAATTAAAGCGAGCTAAAGATAAGTTAACTGCATGGATCGCTAGCGATCCATCATATTAGCTCGGCTTGCTATGAAATTTCCTAGGCGCCTTTATATCTTCAAATGCAAGCTTCTGGCAAGGTGGCTTAGCCCAATAGCTCTCTATTCCCCATAAGTACTCATCCATCTGCAAGATAAAGGGGACCTTCCAGATTAGCTGTTGTAACTTAGCAGAGATTATCTTCACTCTTCTCCTCTCACACAATAGTCATCTAGGTGTTTGTTGTGATTCTCTAGTGAACTCCTGCACTTGTGACTTGATCTAACTCAGAAGTTCAATCAAATTGTAATCAGATTCAACTGGTAACAGCAGCCGGTCAATAATAAAAGTTACAAAATGAACGTATGCTTTATTAACAGTTGAACTACTATAAAAATATTCTTGTTCCTTTACTTTTTCTATGATCTACTATTGTATTTTCTATTTTATTTTCCTTAATAAACAGGGATGGTGCTTTCACACTCAATCCATGGTGTTGATCCATTTTTTGGGTTAACACACACACACATACTCAAATCCCAACAATTTATAAATTCAAGATATGATATAATTTTCATATCTCATCTTTTCTAAATCATCGTCTTAAAATAATATTTCTCTTATTAAATTATTTTAATTTCATTTCATAAGTTTTCATCTATATTATTTTCAAAAACTCATATACGTCCTTAAAATATTATTATCCATCCAAAACACCATTCTCAAAAATATGATTTATACTTCTCCTCAAATTACATACTTCTTTTAAAAAAAATAATTTTTCATCTCTAAAAAACTTTCTCATTTCAGAATATTCTTCATATCAATATAGCCTCCTCAAAATAAGTAATATAACCTCTTCAAAATAATTAATACATCGTCCACTGAAATTTTATTTCAAACCTTAGTTTTTAGTGTAACTCAAATATATTCCCATCTGTCCTACTCCAAATTTCAAGGCGTGGAGGTGGGTCTCCATAAAAATGAAAAACTTTTTGGGTACATCAAATCTATGTGCTAGGCTGGCTGGCCTCCCTCCTGTCTATGGTCGAACCAGGCAGGGGGGATCCTACCATCCCTTTGATTTCATTAGGGTTCTGGGTTGACTTTTAAACAAAAAATATTACTTTGCTTCAAAATAATACCTGACCCTTCAAAATCATATGTCTATCCATCTCGTCCTAGTATTCAGGAATCCCTATCGATAACGTTGGTCAGACACATCGACCAAAATTCTTAAACAATCAATAGAAAATTTGGCATGAAATCAGCTACAAAAATTTCTTTAAATATTTATTTATAGAATAACTTAATCCTTTATAAAAACATTTACTAGCTTCTAATAAAATTTCTTTTCAAGCTATATATATATATATATATATATATATATATATATATATATATATATATACACACCATAACCCAAAAGAATTTTTAATGAAACACACGCTTACTTGTATTAAAACATATATAAATAATCTATAAGAGTACTATCAAATATACTCAATTTACTCAAATTCCAAACATCACCAATCATCTATCTATATAAAAATAAACAAGCAAACTTTCATCTTCTTATTTATTTTAATACCTAATTTTTTATGTACAAAAATATATTATTTTATTTTATATGAAAATAATTCTCATTATTTCTTGCAATAGCTTTGCAGCCAGAGACACCGCTGTGTTCAAAATCATCCAAACTCATATGGGGTACTAGCATGAGTGATAGTTTCTAACAAATACTACACTCAAGATGAATCCACAAATAAAGTAACAATTAATGTAATCACTCAAAGACATCCAAACATCAACCATCAAATCAGAATGGCCAAATAATTAAAATATTTGGCAAGAACTATATATATATATATATATATATATATATATACACACACACACACTTCTGTTGTGCCACTCTGATCACTACTTGATCCCCTCACACATCTCATCTCATCATAATCTAAAATAGTGAAGTATTCAACACAAAATATGAATTAGAGTCTTTTTTAGCTTCTTTAACCAAATAAGTTCATTCTCACTTCAGACCCACATGGAGGTTTAACATTCTTCATCCATGCCGACACTACTGGTCAAACCAGCGACTTCTACCTCCTCAACCTCCATTTATTCTCTATGCCTCATATAGAGATCTACACTCAATAAAAGGTAGACAAATATACTATATAATAATAAAAGTATAAATACGTCCCCAGATGGTTACCCCCGTAATCATCGTATACTCTAACTACCAATTAGTATAAGCAATCATGTAGCTCACACCTACGGGGATAAGGACTCTAAGTCTCATCTAAGGCCAAGACTCATGTCTTTTATACTCGGTATTGTTCTAAACCTGGCTCTGATACCAACAATGTAACACCATCCCTGTATATCCATATTACCCAAGAGTATTAATGAATGATACTAACTAGTAATAAGGAGAATTAGACGATGTGGGTAAAACACACGTGAATATTTCCATGAACCAACACTGAATACGTCACATAATATAAAAACCTTTCACCTCGACGTTAACAATCTTAGTACAAAGCAATAAACATGCATGGTGTCCAAGGATAGAACAATGCACAATATAAGATAAATCACAGAAGACATAGAGTCATCAACGTAGCGATAAAAATATAATACATTACATAAGTCTGAGTGGAATACAAAAAGTCAGATTCCTACTAAATCTCAGTTACATACAAGATAAATCCAATACATCTAATCCAATATCAAATGCATACATGAGTCTATATTATAATATACAATACATCTAGTAATACAGCCTCCAACTAAGCATAATAAGCAAAGCTGGCTACATCGTCCTTGAACTTGAAATGTCTCGAACTGACCCAAGTGTTATTTAAGTAATAAATGGGCCAGATCATGACCATATTCAATGGTGAGAATATAAACGATATCTCAAGGAATAACATATACACAACATAACAACAAAATCCAACCAAAGGAATGATAAAACATCCACAACACATTAAACAACATCCATAACCCGTCAAACATCAAAATATCCATAAGATGACGGTGACATTAACATACATCACATAACACACACGTCAAAAATCCATCGCATACATCACACTACACACATTAAACATCCATCATACACAACGTACAGCTCACACGTCACACGTCACATGCATCGCGTACATCACACACATCTACATATCACACATCACACATATCATACATAGAATATATCGCAACCATCGTAGACAACATACAACATGCATCAAACATCAATTCATTCATGTTTATTAAGCAATATTAGATATATTCATTTTATACTTCATTTTATTTACATTATTACTATTGCTATTATATGTGATGTTTAATTTGCAACTGCCAAAAGCCCAGTTTACACCTGAGCCTCGATACTTCTCAAATGCAAAGGGATACCCTACTTGTAAATATTTTGTAAGCGTCCTCGCCAGTCTCTAGCTATATAATAAATGCACGTCACTTTCTCACCTTCTTTGTCCTCACATCCATTTTCAACCTCCTCGCCTCGTTCTAAATTCGTTCTATTGGCTCATGTCGCAAACCTTGACCATACGATGAGGGGACCATGTCACTGCAACTATCAAGTAGCTACCCCTTACTAGGTCAGGCTAGGATGGGACTAGCAAAATCTTCTGGCTATCGCATCTACGTAAGAGGCTTCATTCTCTTTGATCCACTCAAAAGCAAAGATAATCATACTCCCTCTTTCTAATAAAATAAAAGATAATATATGTTACTACTAAAATTCCTTTCGACCTAGTCGAAACCAGTTTGAAAAAGAAGACAAAGAAGAACAAGAGGAAAAGGCTCTAGCTAGACTTTCGAAGGAGTCGAAGGAATGCTATAGCCAAAGTCCAAAAGCTTCGGAACCTTTCGAAGGGGTTAAAAGAATGCTACAGTCAAGGTCCAGAAGATTCTAAACCTTTCGAAGGGGTAGAAAGGATGCTATAGTCAAGGTCCAGAAGATTCTCAACCTTTCAAAGGGGTCAAAGCACCCTTCCACTTCAATGACCACCTTTCAAAACTAATGATTGCATATGCATGAAGACCATTTGAATGAATCAAAGCAACTCCTTTCGAAGATAAAGGAGGACAACTCTTCACATATGTGCCAAACCTTTCGAAACCAAGGTTTCACATTTACTCAAACCACTCAGAAGCATGTATTGACCTGAACAACCCTTTAGAAGGCTAAACTAAGCCTTTTGAACCGGTCGAAGCTATTGTTATCCAAGAAGGTTCCTCATCAAGTCATAGGCAAGGGTTCAAAAGAAACTCATAGCATCGAAACCATCAGCATTTCAACACCTTTAAAACCACTGAATAATGCCTATTGACAAAATCGAAAGTTCTTACGAAACAACATAGAGAAGAAAAACACAACTGTTAACTTTCGACAAAGGCAAAAGCATACTAGAGTCAATACAGCAGCCACCTTTTGACCAGGTCGAAAGCATTGGGGTCAAAAGGTCATAACCCATATCTATAAATAAGACCAAAGGGATCTGGTTTTGGGGATCCAAACTCAGTCATTCTAAACTTGGACTTTCTAAATTCTAAGAGCTATAAAATCCTAATTTATAAACTGAACAGGGGAAATTGGGTAGTAAAGATGTCTTTGAGCTAAGAAAGAGAAGACTTCTATTTTATAGATTACTTAATAATTTCAAAGTTTTCTTATCATAATTAATCATGTTTCTCCAGGTGATGACCACATCGAAAGGTCTCCTTCGAATCGATCGAAACCCTGGCATATTCACGTAACATCAGTTATAAGCTCCAAGTTAACTTCCTTTTGGCTTCTGCTTTCAACAGGTCGAAATCTAACCTCAATCCACTTAAACCTTTTAAACCTAAACCTAACACAAGGTGCCTAAGGATCTAGCTTTCAACAAGGTCGAAACCCCAATCCTTGCTAGACTTACCATAGACCCTTGACCCAAGCCTTAACCACTAAACACCTAAGCCATCGATAATGTCGAAATCCACCAAATCAAAGCTAAACTTCAGATTCCACAAGCTATTCATTTGCATTCTGCAACCACTTCAAAAGAAAGGCTTTCGAAGGAATAACCATATTATCTCAATAAGCTCGAAAGGCTGATAAGTGAAGAAAATTAGTAGTTTCGATTGGATCGCAAGGTGACCAAGGAAAGTTTCCTCTACAACAATCTATTCGAAAGGGTAACCATAGAGAATACACACATTTTATTCTCTTCAACTAAGCTAAAGGAATCCAAAATGAATAAACCTTCCCCTTTAACTTTACTTCGGGGTGTTGACAAGATTTCTTGTTAACATTTTGGCACCAGAAGGAGGATTTAAACCTTTGACTTGGTTGAACACCCAACACCACTTGTGTCTAACCCAACTTAACTCAATCTCAAACTTATCTACGTTGGTCTAACATCATCATGGCTAGAAGAACCAAAAGATCTGAGCAAGGATCTTCTGAACCACATGAGATTGGATTCTCCCCAATATCACGGATTCCAACCAAAATGAAGAGCAAAGGCTAAGATTAGAAGCCCTGAGAATTATAAACAAGAAAAAAGCGAAAATCATATGATCCAGAGAAATGGAGCTTGAACCTCTTTCATATTGGCCCTACCCTTATTTTTTCCTTTGGAAAAAAGAAAAATGGAAGTGATAATTTTGTCAAACAAATGAGGAGAACTATTCAATATTATTCCAAATGCACAATCTTTGAAGAGGAGATAATGGTTGACTACAATGCCTTTGCACATAAATGGCAATGAACTACAAGGAGAGCACTTCCAATACAAGAACTCCAAAGTGTGGCGAAAAGAAAGTGATTGAAGAATGTGAAACCATAAGGCCAAGAAACAAGAAATCAAAAGGCTATCCCCAAGAAACAAGTTTCAAGTCTAGACTTCCTAAAGAATGTAACTTAACAACATCCATAGAGAATGTCTACTTGTTAACCAAGGATGAGCTTAATTATTGGCCATCATAGAAAAAGAAGCCAAAACATGAAAGGAATCTAGCGGGATACTACTGTCACTATCACATGATGAATAGACATGAAAAAAACCATTGCAGAGCCTTAGAGGGGATGATAATTAATTTCTTCCATCAAGGAAGGATTAATGGATTTGTAAAGAGAACATGAGAAAACTCAATAAAGAATTACTTTTCTAAGAAGGATCTATATGGTTGGGAGTGAAATACTCCTAGCATTTGGACATTACCTAAAATGGTAAAAAGCCTCTGCCCGCGTTGATTTGGCCAGGGCAGAGCACCTTTCGGAGGATGGGCGGAGTAAGCCTTTAACCACATCATGCTATGGCCAAGTTGAAGCACCAAACAAGCCTTGGCTGCACCTCTGTTCAGGTCAAGGCACCTCTTAAAGGGAGGATGGAGTAAGCCTTTATCCATGCCATGCTATTCCTCGGGTAAAGCACCGAACATGCCCCTGTCCACGCCAGGCTATGGCCAGGGCAGGGAGCCTTCTGGAGGGAGGTCGGAGTAAGCCTTTATCCTTGCCACGCTATGGCTAGGTTAAAGCACCAGATAAGCCCTTGGTCATGACTCTAGCCAAGTCAAGGCGGCTTTTGGAGTGAGGTTGGATAAGTCCATGATTCCAGCCTCTAAGATGAGCTAACCAAGAGCACCAAACAACAATGGACTAAAATGTCCAAGCCCAAGAAGAGGCTCATCAAATAATGGACTAAGATGTCCAAGCGCGAGATAAGGCCCATCAAATAATGGACTAAGCTGTCCAAGACCAAGAAGAGGCTCATTAAATAATGGACTAAGATGTCCAAGCCTGAGAAATGACATATCAGAGTATGGACCTAGACATCCCAGCTCAGGAGGCAACCGATCAAACTACAACTACATACAAGACCTAAAGAGTTCATACATGTCAAAGAAGAAAAAATCTAAGGAGTAAAGCAGAACTCTATCTATTAATACCAGAATCTGGGTTTCGGGTCTCTCTCTTCTAAATTTCATCTATTAATACCTGAATCTAGGTTTTGGGACTACTACGTATTAACGCCCTAATTTGGGCTTGAGATTTCTATTGTGTACTTCTAATTATCCACCACTAACGCCCGAATATAGGTCAAAGACTTTTTCTCAAAAGATCGTTATTATGAGTTTCGGTTAATACCCTAATCTGGATTTCGGATTTCTAAGTTTTAAAATTTCATTAATACCCAAGAATGCTAATTGGATTTCTACTACAAATATTCAGATAATGATTTTTGGATTTTTCTCTTATTTAGCTCTTTATTAACCAATTCTAGGGAAAGATTCTCTAATATTTTTACCCCTGCTTCAGGACAGGATTTTCCACCAATAGACTTCAGATATTCTAGCAAAATGGTTAAAGTTAAATTCTTAATTATTTCTCATCATGACCAAAGATGGGATTTAGACATTTGACATAAAAAGCTTTTCATACCATTAATATGATGAATTGCTAATCCTCACGAACGATATGCATGGACTTATATATCAGTTTTAAGCTAACAATTGGTAATGTTGTTTCCTTCATACTTTTTAGGGAAATCAAAACAACAAAGAAGAATGAAAAATTCAACGAATACATAAATTATAGTATGGGCTATCAAACAAGCATTTTAGAAATAACACTACAAGAAAGAATAAAAAATCAGGTGATATTTACAAAGTTTATATGATTTACATAACTTATGAAATAATTTAAAAATATACCTAACAAGTATATACATTTCATGAATACAAATCTATCATAAATCTTGAGTAGCCTTGTTCAGGTTCTCAGCAATTTAAGGATCAATTATGTGACAGATTATGATGCAGAGAATCTCTTTGAGTTTCTTTTCTTTCTTCCTTATCCTACTTGCATCGTCAATTGCATCGATATTAGTCTTCAGAGCGCGATTGAAAGCTCTATTTGTGCCCCTAAGGGTTTTATTTTCCCTTTCTAATTCTGCGATGTGCTTTTGAAGGAAATAGTTGCCACGTTCAAATTCCTGAATTTTGGTGGCATATTCATTTATGCTTTGCAAATATTTCACTCTTTGTTGTTCATCAAAGTACTTAGAGACTTCGAATTTAACCTTCTTACACCATTCGCCCACTACCCTCTTGTCTAAGCCAGGAGGAGGATTGATCATCGTAGGGAATTTCTAAGCAGCGAGGCAAGTTGGTCTTGTGAATTTGGAAATAGATGTAGAGCAGAGAGCAGGTAAACTGATACTCGGAATGTTAATCCCCATATTATGTTCCGTCGATTCACAATAAGGTTGGGTGTCCTTCAATTTCATGTCTAAATCACTTATTTGTTAGAGAAGTACTGATATCGTGTGATCGAAATCAATTGAAGGATTCAACTTAAGTTGTCGCTTCAGTGAAAAAATCATTTCATCTTTACAATTGACACCAGCCTCCAAACTTGCAATTTGATCTTTAAAATTGTAACAATAGTATTCTGAAGTAAATATCTTTTGTGCCATCATAAAGCTTCGGCGTTGCCATGAAAACGAGCAAGTAAGGTATCTTTGAGAAGTTTACTCTTTTCGAGTTCCGCTAGCAGCTTATCTTTAGGAGTAATGAAGCAAGACGTTGAATTGAGTGAGAGAGGAGCTGCTGATAATTGTAACTTCTATTTGATTTGAAAAAGAAACAGAATGGAGTCAAAACCAGAATGATAAATCTCTTTATTATTACGATAAAAGATTACAATTTAAATGACAATGAAGCTAAAAGAATACAATTGGATATTTACTTTACATCTAAATTTGAAAAAATGCACTTCTAACTTTATTTAATGAGTTAGCAGAAAGGATAACAGTCAAGTCAAAAGGAACACTAAACCCTTCTGGAGTAACAACTGGTGGATATTTATTGTAATCCCACTCTACGGCTGGGGAACTATCATGTCCACATATTAGTTTGGTGTGGAATGTCTGAATCTCTTCGAGTATTTTCTCCTTTTCTTCACCAAGAAAGTCAAAGCGGAGATGAGGGTATTCCATATAAAGTCATTGTATATCCCTAAGAAAATAATACCTTGCCAATTTTGAAGATTTTAAAATTGGTGCCTTTCGAGATAAAATCTTCTCAATCTAACATATTGACTTAGGTAATCTCTAGAGACAATGTTGCTTGAGAAACATTCTCTCTGTGATAACACAATAAAATGCAGCTAAGTATAAAAAACAAGACTAAAACAAATATTTACAAATCAATAAATTATTACATTTTCACAATCAATCATTCAATTTAAACAAAATTGACTTAGTAAATAATTATAAAACAAATTTGTCCTTATAAAACTTGAGTTTTTTCGGTGGAAGGTCTTAGGGAATTGATTTGACTCGAGGCAAGTTCTAACATGCACAGGGATGCAAGTTATATCTGAACTCATCCAAGTACCTTTTATGTAAACGCCTAAGTAAACCCTTACTAAAATCACATAAACATGAGAAATCAACAGTCAGGTATCTACAATAGACCTTATATAAGAAACTAACTAAAATTTCTCTCTCGTCGATCAACATCCAAAAAAGGGTGATGAATTCTCGATTTTCATTAAGAAGACCATTATAATGAAGGCGTACTCTCCTTAATCGTGGGGCGGCTTCTTGATGCTTAAAGGAGGCTAACACTGCCGCACTTCTATTGAGTCTATGGTATTTATCAGAAAGTATGTTGTGCTCCTTCAACTGCCTATCTAACTCCCTAAACAAACTACTTATCTCCGCTTATTTTCTTTCAAGCTTAGTTTCATAAGGGCATAGATACTTCTTTCTTATCTAAATAAAAGATTTATACTATTATTGTCTTCAAAGTGATAGGTTTTAAAAAAAGAATCTTATATCTAAGAAACTAGGTTCGGTGCTTGAGAAGCCTGCTTATTTTCTTTTAGCACTTTAGCATCAATAGGAGCAGACTCTTCTTGTGTGTCAGAAGGTGCATGAGACTTAGGGTGGAATCGCTTCTTGAGGAGACGAATCTTTTTCGCTGGACTTCGTATTATCATCCCGTCTTTCTCAAAAGCTTCGATATGTCTACCCCTGTTGCCACTTGATCCTTGTATGCCGTTGATATTATCATCCCCATCATCATCGTTGTCATCGTCATGACCATCATCGTTATCTTCCATTTCTACTTCAACGACATCATCTTTATCGCCTTTATTTTCTAAGTCAGATTCGACCCAGAAGGACCTTAAAACAAAGAATTCAAGTGGCATCGATCTCCTCCTTCTCAACAGTTTCGATTCCTTGCTTCATCATATTAATCTTGCTCATAACTCTATCATCAAGGGCAAAGTCGAGCGAAAGAAAGCTTAGTTCGGGGCATTTTTCGATGTTGTCAGCGTAAGCGAGCATCACAGCTTCCTCGAAAGAGTTCATAATAATTTCATTAAGTGGTGTCGAGAAATTGTGATACTCTACGTTTGGCATCTGAGATAATATCGACTGCCAATTTTAGAGAAGTCTTGGATTTCTTCAACTTTTCCTTCAAAGTGGCATGCTTTGTCGCTATTCGGGCCTTCTCCTAGTCGAATTCTTATAAGGTTATTTTCATCGCCAATTTATCATCGGTGAGGAATTGATGGGCTCTCCTTTCTTCTGAGATAGTAGATTCCTACTGGGAGATAAAAGCTCTCAATCACTCTAGTTTGGATGTGGCTTTATCTTTTTCGGTGGATGAGGAAGAGACTTGATTCTTTAAGGCAAAAATTTCCTCCTGAAAATTGGAGGATTCCATAGAAGATTTGGATGCCTGCTCATGCGAAGATAACCAACTCTTGGAAATTTGAAAGAAGAAATACAGCACAAGTCAGAAATTTAGAGAAGAACAGTAATGATAAAATCAAGTGAAGAGAAACTTACCAAGAATTGTTGTTCTATCAGAGAATGGTAGTGACCCTCTAAGTCAGAAATGGAGGAAGGAAGGCGGATGGAAGCAAAGGATGTAGTGCTTAAGATAGACTAGAATATCTCTTCAAAGTTATAGAGGATGAAGGAGATGACTGCATTGGAGAAACGTGCTTTTGAGAAATGGTCATTTCCATAGCTTTTTACATCTTCTCAGGTGCACTAGGAGAGCTTGAAACAGTGACGCGGGGGAAAGGATCGACTACGATAGGAGTCTTTTTAGATTGATCGTGAGAAGTTTCGACAATCAGACTCTTCGAAGTTTTTCAAGAGATAAAGATTCTTCTTCCTCAAAATCAGAAACATCAACTACTTTAGCTATTTTCAGAGGTGGTTCCACCTCGGTTGATTTCCCTAACTTTCTCTTAGATGCCTTCATGGTCTTAGCAAGAGATTGAGCAAAGGATGGTGCATGGGAAGTCGTAGGAGGAGGAACTGGACTACTGGCAGGCTTTTTAACCTGAGGAGCAGCTGAAGTGAGTTCAAACAGATTATAAGTTAGCAGAGTAATTTGGAAAACAACACGGAAATAGGAAACAAGCGTCATGTCTATAACTTACTGGAGTGGACGGAGCAGATATGTGACATAGGAGAGAAATGTACAGGATCTCCCAAGGAAAGGAAGCGTTTTCTTTTTGACGTATGTTGGATCGAAGGAGGTTTCCCCATAATCCTTTGACTAAAGGGGAGGAGAGAGTGCTTCCTCAAGTTTGTAGGATTCAACAGGTTCAATCGGTTTCTGATCCTACCAGAAGCTACAACTAAAGACTCTACTGTTCTCTTATCTGCCTCATTGAGTTCTTTTGCAGGAGCACTTGACATAGGACAAAGATCAGAAAAGAAAAGTAATTAGATAGAAGGAAAATAATGGAATATGAGCTTACGGGGAGTAGAGAAAGTCCCACTGATATTTGGGAAGCATCCGACGAAGAAGAACTGGTTCCCCTAGTCTCTAAAGTTTGTTAACTCCCTCTGATATCAGCTTCTTTGGATGGTTCACCTGAAGACTTGGTGGTTAAGATTGCTGAGCTTGACTAATCGGATGAGGTGGTTTAGCACTTCAACATTCAAAGAAGGAAGGCTAGACTCTAATTCCATCAACTCCAAAGATAGAAGATAGGTGTATACATTCGGAGACAACTGGATTGAAGCGGTTCGGAGATAAGAAAGGAACCTAGATAAGAAGTCTGAGAATGGAAGAAACCCTTCATGCCATATGTATTATGGCATATGCCAAGAAGTCTTCAAGAGGGTTGTTGATGGTGTCAGATTCTGTAGGTGGAATGGCTTCCACACCAGTGATTCCATAGTCGTTGAGAATAGCATCCACCTCATCTTGGGTAGATATCAAACAGTTTAAAGTGGCTTCGATTTTCTTTTGAGAGCTCATGGTTCGCCAGGTGAAAACATTTCAATTAGAATTTATAGTTTTTTATGAAGTTAACATTCTTTCAAAGAGTAGTAGAAACCTACTATAGCAATTTAAACATCAAACTAGACATAAAACTTCAAATTCTTGAAAGATTGTTAAAGTTAAAATAAGATACGTTGAGCTTTCGACAGTGCCGAAAGGAAAGACAAAATAATATTTAAGAGATACCTCTGAACAATGTCAAAAGACCAAATACAAATGGCTATAGGCTTTCGACAAGGTCGAAAGGGAAGCCTCAAATACATGTCCAGTCGGCACCCTTCAAAAATTCCGAAAGCTCAACGAGAACTATTTTATTAGAAGGGAATGGTTACAATCAACTAAAATTTTTGAATAAAGTATATACTACTAATATTCAACAGACAAGATAACGAAAGACCCTTGGACACTGTCGAAACCTACAATCCTAAGTTGTTATAAGGGAGTATGAATGCTATCGGAACCTTATATACCCATTGAGTCGAAAAGTTCTAAGTTAAAATTGTATTGATAAAAATAAAAGAACTTGGAACGTTTCGACAATATTGGAGAAAGGTGATTAAAGAAGGTTTTGACTCATTAGTTTTGAAAGGTTTCAATAAGTCGAAAGGACATCATGGTCTCGAAAGCATACTAAAAACAAAATTTCAATCAACAAAAAAGGTTTCGACTAGGTCGAAACGTTTTGCTTTCGAGAAGGGTGAATGCATGCTACTTTACTATATAACCTTTCAAAAAGATCAATCAAATTAACGCTTTAATACATTTGACCCATTGAAAGAATGATAAGAAAGAAAAATAAAAGTTGCCGCCTTAATCCCTTTTGAAGGGTAGAAAGGTAAACTTATGGCGCTAATTTTTAATTCGTACAATTCGAAGCTTCCGGACGAAGAAAATAGAAAATCCTTTCTTCCCCAAACCCAATTTCAAACCAGGAATTCAAAAAATTAATAAACAAATGAATCAAAACGCAAACCAGCTATTTGAAAATCATTGAGATAAAAATTCAAATCTTCTAAAAAATGCAATAATTATGGAATCAAAAATAGGTTTAAAAAGAAAATTAGCAGAAAGGAGAAAATATAATTAGATAATGAAATTGAATTAAAGAGTACTTATACTTAAGTTAAAACTCGAACAATTTTCAGTAAATCAAATCGAAAATTAAAACCCCGATGGTGAGATTTGAGAAATTAAAATCCATTGTGAAATAAGAGAGAGAGAGAGAGAGAGAGAGAGAGAGAGAAATTTCAAAGGAAAAATAAATAAAACTTACTTGGATCTGGATTTGTGGTGAAGGAAAATGAGAATTATCTAATTTTTAATGTTTTTGGATTTTCTCGAAGATTAATCTTGTTTGCAGGAAAGTGAAAAGGAAGAAGAAGAAGACGTAATTTATAAGAAAAGTCGGCAATAGCGGTAAGCCGTTCGATCAGATTTAAATGAACGTCCAGATTCACGCGGGAATGCCAAAAGATGGGAAGATTCTAGCTTTCGACGTGATTGACTTGGAAAGTCAAGAGCATCCATTTGCGGGGGAAATATTACTCTTAAAATTCCTTTCGACGTGGTTGAAACCAGTTTGAGCAAGAATACAAAGAAGAACATGAGGAAAAGGCTCCAGCTAGACCTTTTGAAGGAGTCGAAGAGATGCAACAACCAAAGTTCAAAAGCTTCAAAACCTTTCGAAGGGGTCGAAAGGATGCTACAATCAAGGCCCAGAAGATTCTCAACCTTTCGAAGAGGTCGAAAGCATCCTTCCGCTTTAGTGACCATCTTCCGAAACAGATGATTCCATATGCATGAAGACCTTTCGAAAGAGTCAAAGAAACTTCTTTTGAAGACAAAGGAGGACAAATCTTCACATATGCACCAATCCTTTCGAAACCATAGGTTTCTCCTTCACTCAAACCACTCGAAAGCATGTATTGGACTGAACAACCCTTTTGAAAGCTAAACTAAGCATTTTGAACCTTTCGAAGCTATTGTTATCCAAGAAGTTCCACATCAAGTCACAAGCAAGGGTTCAGAAGCAACTTGCAGCATCGAAACCATCAGCATTTCAACACCTTCGAAACCACTGAATAAAGCCTATGGATAAGTCGAAAGTTCTTACAAAGAAATATAGAGAAGAAAAGCGTAATTGTTCCTTTCGACAAAGGTAGAAGTATACTAGAATCAATACGGCAGCCACCTTTCGACCAGTTCGAAAGCAATGGGGCGAAAGGTGCTGACCCGCATCTATAAATAAGACCTAAGGGGTCTGGTTTAAGGGATCCGAACGCAATCATTCTAAACTTGTACTTTCTTAATTCTAAGAGCTGTAAAACCCTAATTTGTAAATTAAATTGGAAAAATTGGGTAATAAAGATGTCTTTGAGCTGAGAGAGGGAAGACTTCTGTTTTCTTGATTACTTAATATTTTCAAAGTTATCTTATCAGAATTAATCATGTTTTTCCGGGTGATGATCACGTCGAAAGGTCTCTTCCAACTCGATCAAAACCTTGTTATATTCAAGTAACTTCTGTTATATACTCCAAGTTAACTTCCTTATGGCTTCTGCTTTTAACGGGTTCAAAATCTAACCTCAATCCACTTAAACCTTTGAAACTCAAACCTAACATAAGGTGCCTAAGGATCCAGATTTCGACAAGGTTGAAACCCCAATCCTTGCTAGATTTACCTTTGACCTCTGACTCAAGCATTAACCACTAAACACCTAAGCCATCGACAAGGTCGAAACCCACCAAATCAAAGCTTAACTTCAGATTCCACAAGCTATTCATTTGTGTTCTGCAACCACTTCGAAAGGGACGCTTTCGAAGGAATAACCATACTATCTCAATAAGCTCAAAAGGCTGATAAGTGAAGGAAATTAGTAGTTTCGACTGGACCGCAAGGTTGACCAAGGAAAGTTTCCTCTACAGCAATCTATTCGAAAGGGTAACCATAGAGAGTACACATATTTTATTCTCCTCAACTTAGTTAAAGGAATCCAAAAGGAATAAACTTTCCCCTTTAACTTTACTTCGAGATGTTGACAAGATTTCTTCTTAACAATATAATATAACTCAAGTCAGAAATCCATATAATATCGATTAATATTGGTGTATAATATAGAATAAGTCATCATTGTCCAATTATTAAATACTCAGTGTTCAATGAATTTCCTGACATTATACTTGTGTTGAGTAAATAAATACACCTTACAAGAACGCCCCATAGCGCCAGATGAAATACAATTGTATACCTAACACTCTCAAATTAATCAATATTAAATAAATTTTCACTTTGCTTACTAATTCACTCTCGCTTAAATCATTCTCTTAATCATTATTCTTTATTTTTGTTACTTTATAATTTAACACAATGGGTAATTATACTTCATCTCATTCGTAACAAACGATCAACAACCATCAATAAACATATCAATATATTATTCAGTTAACGATTAACATGATTATATTTCACTTTAATTTCCTCCTCTTTTTATAAAAACTCTTCAATTTAATTTAACACAAAACATCTTCTTTATTTAATTTTGCCTTTTTCTTAAATAATAATTTTGATACTCTCATCTATTTTCAAATCCATATTTCAAAACAGCAAATTTCATTTCAAAGAAACATTTGTTCAAACTCGTTGATAAATTTTTAAAACGTCGAAAATGCTTTCTCTTTAAATTTTCACTTTAATAATATATGGAAATACTACAAAGAAATTTAAATCCTCCATATACCTTTAAAATCTCAAATTCAAAAATATTTGCAAACTTAACTATAAACTTCAAAATCATTATTTAAAATCCTCATTTATTTTCAAAACATTTCTTTAAAGCTATTAATCCATCAAACTAAAATTCTATTTCGAAAATAAAATATTACTTTCAAAAATTCGCCCTACAATATATATATATATATATATATATATATATATATATATATATATATAATCCCATAATTTAAAATTTTCAAATAAAATAATTTTCATTCACTTTGAAATTACTTCGAAATATCATTTTTTAACTTCACATTAATTAAATTCAAATTACTCAATACTTTTAAAACATAATTTTCAAACATCAGATTATTTTATGATAATGGTAAACAAATATTCAAACTTCACTTGTTTAATAAAATTTCAAAACTCATCATTTACTAAACAACTTTAATTTGTAAATTCTTTAAAATTATTCCACTAATATTTTTTTTCGAAATCATTCATCTTTCAAACTGTCCATTAATTTCATTATTAATTAGAATTTGTTATTTAAATAATTTATTCATTTCAAATCTACATTATTTAATATATTTACTTATCTTCCAAACAATTTCAAATATCATTCAATTATTTACAAACATCTAATTGCTACTTAAACATCACAAACCAATAATCAAAAAACATCAAAACAACAATTAAACCATAGTACACAACACAATTTCATCCAATTCAACAACATCAATCATTGATCATCACCAAACAACTAATTTCATCCAATAAATTAACCATCCATACAACTAAGCAAATCCAACAAATATATGGGGGAATATGCATCAGTTAATAGAAATAGACATTGGATATGAGTGAGATAACCCACCCACCCAAGCTCTAAAACAGTGACTAAATGATGTCAATACCGCTGCCACACCTTCGATTCCACCAGCAGCCACCCAATGCCACTGCAGCCCAAAACATCGTTGCACCCTTCATCGCAGCAACAAAGCTCGAACACTTACAACATCTGCCTGCGCTTGCTTTGATTGCGGCCTTGAATCCACTCTGTACACTGCAAATGCCAACCACAATCCCCCTTAGTCAAACATGTCACCAACTCGCACTGTCATCCCCAAATCGACTAGCACCAGAGTCGTACTCAACCTCGTTAACGCCCTCCAGCCCAGTCGTCACAACTGCACTGTCCAATCGTACGTCGCTTGCATCCTCCTCCACCAAATCGCATCACTCTGAGTCGCACACCTCCCCTTTGCTTACATCACTCTCCTAGATCTACCTCCAGGTCGCGACCTCCACGGCACCGTCGAATTTAATGTCACAACCCAACATCGCTCCCCCTTCAGCCATCCATCGCGACTTTACTATGTCGCTGTCAAATTCACTCACTCACCTCCTAATCGAGCGTGTTCAGTTTTTTTTTTATGTGTTTCATTTTTTGATTTAGGGAAGGAGGATAAAGCAAAAATATGAGTAGAGGTGGAGTTGAGAATAAAATAGAAGGGTCGGGATTTAGCTAAAATCTGGAACCGGGAGAATTTTCGACAGAACAGGAGAAAGGAAAGGATTAGAAATGGGCTTGGGCATGGTTTATTTTGGACTACATTTTTAATTTCCAACTTTGTCTATTTGTATACTCTTTTATTTTTCTTTTATCAATTCATTTATAAATTATTATAATTTAATTTTGATTTATACTTCATTGTCTAGAATATATATATATATATATATATATATATATATATATATATATATATATATATCGATAATTGCACTATTTCCTTCACTTTAATATTTATTCACCTCTATTTTTAAAACATTACTTGTCATAAATCAATTTCAATTACTTTTGTATTAATTTTAATAAATTTATTTATTTATACATCGTAGAAAGTAGGGCTATTACAGTGGATATTAGTTTTTTGAATTAGTCCTCTAGAATAAGTATTAAGTAGCTTAATTAATGGAAGCTACAAAAGTTCTAAATCTCACAGTATGAATAAGTCATAATACTAAGTTGCGATGAAGTGAGTTTGAGTAAAATGATCTAGTAGCGATCAGAGTGTGGTAATGGAAGCCGAAAGAATGCTTTCCGCTGAGCGCGTTGGATTGTTCGTTTGATGTGCATCTTTGGTTGTAAAAATGTTTGAAATTTTATTTAGGCATAGTCTAAAATATGGGAGTATGAGTTATCACTAAAACCTTATGAAACCACTTAAATCTGGACGATGTCAAGTATCAGTAGAAGTCGGTGGTTTCTCTGAACCTGAACCGTTGAAAGACAAATTAACTTATTTTTATAAAACAAAACAATAATATATTTCTATATGCACATATATACAACTAAAATATGATATGATTAAAAAATTAATTGAATACTTGTTAGTTGATGTGAATGAATAATAGAGGTGTGATGAATTGGAAGGCTACTAATGGTTGATAAATTAACTAAATGTACAAATATCATAAGTTAATGTTTTAATACAAGCAAGTATATATTTTTGATTAAAGAAATTATATAGGGTGCTTTCGGCACAGGTACTTGATAGGTTTCAAAATTCACAAAAACCCCAATGGAAAAAAGTATGTAAATTATGTTCTTATTTTTCGAAAATCATCAAAAAACATATAAAAAACAAAAAAAAAACTTTCAAATTTTAAAAATTATTTCAATTAATACTTATCTTCGTATTCATTTCAAAAAAAAATCACAAAACAAGGATGAAAAGCGAAAAAATGACACATGGTATGTTTCAGAATACTTGCAGACATGTATGCAATTTTCGAGAATAGTTGCAGACATGTCTGCATTTTATTATGAATAGAATGCCTTTGCAACTAAAAATTCAGATATATCTGCAATTTTAAAGAATAAGTGCAGATGTTTATGTAAATATCCTAATTTTTTAATCAAGGTGCTATTATTCAGTGAATAATTACATGCATGTCTGCAAATATATGAAATAATTGCAGACATGTCTGCAATTATATATATTTTTATTCAACGCAATTATTCAGTAAATAATTACAGACATGTCTGCAATTATATGGAATAATTGCATACATGTCTGCAATTATTTAGATGTTTATCGAATGCAATTATTCAGTGAGTAATTGCAGACATATCTGCAATTACATGAAATAATTGCATATTTGTCTTCAATAATTGCAGATATGTCTGCAACTTTTTTTTTTTTTTTTTTTTTTTTGCAGAAACCCAGTTATAATATTTATAGATTTTTGAATTTTTTTTAGCACCGGCGCAAAAAAACATGAAAAACACATGCTGCTACGGTAAAATAATTATAGGGACCCGCTTTACAACCCTTTTTTAGGGAGGATGTCGTTTACATTAACTTTGGTTTTAGGGATGCATGACTAATATTCACAATTATATATTTATATAAAATTGTTTGAAAGAAGTTCCTAGTAATTTATTTTATGTATATATATTTGTCTATAAAGTGCTTTATGAATTCTATCGATACTCAGATCAACGTTATCGATAGGGATTCGTAAACACTTAAACGGGTCATTTCGACACAACATTTTGAATATGTTTTTTTTTTTTTTTGAATTACCTAGAGAACCAAGCTTCGCTTGTAAACTCTAGGGAAGTATGTGCCTGCCAAACACATACATTTTGAATATGTTATAGTAGTAATTTTATATAAAAAGAGTAAATTATTGTGAGAAGTGAAATATATATATATATATATATATATATATATATATAATTTAATAAAATGATACATTGTTTTGAAAACAGTTATAAATTAATAATAAATATATTTTTCATAGTTATAATACTATTTTTAAGTAATGATTGCACCCATTGAAAATTAGTGTAAAGTTGCGATCAATGGTGAGGTAATGCCAATATGTTTTTATTATAATCGACATTGTAGCTAATTAGCGAAACGAATCACTAAAATTCATGACAAAGCAACGTTGTTATATTTTTATGAATGTGTAAACTTTGTGAAATATGGTATATGTGATTATTTAAAAATGTAAGTGTGTGAAACTTATTTTTATAAGAATAACGCGTTGTATGCTCTTAAATTGTGTCATGGTTTGAATTGATGATATAAATATACTTGTACTGAATGTATTAAGACATAAAAATGCATGAATGGGTTTTCATAAATATACTTGTACTGAATGTATTAAGACATAAAAATGCATGAATGGGTTTTCAAATTGAAATGATTTTAAACGTTGATGTTTTGAATATAGCCGCTGACTAAAATTTAGCCATCCGCGGAATAATGATTATGAGGTTATTGACTAATGCCTTGATTTAAAATGTAAAATGAGGAAGTAAAATGTGAAAAATGTAAAAGAACACAACTTAGAGTGGTTCAATCTAAGTTGATCCACATCCTCTATGAAGAACTTCTTACTGCTTTGCTTATTTTATAATAGATGTGATTACAAAAGATAATAATAAGAAAATACAATACTTAAGAGCTTATGTTGTTCAAACCCTATAAAAATGAAGATCTTAATGTATTTATAGTTGCTAGTATTTTTGTTAGTGGCTGAGAATGCGCAGTTGATTTGCTAAAATCATGTTGGGTTGTTGATTGTGCTACTTGGTTTGATGCATGACAGCTAGAATGCCAATTGGGTTTTATGGCTAAGATGGTGTCAATTGGTTGATTATACATTAAGCATGCTTTATGCAAGTGTAGGTGTCATGGAATACAGTGGTGGTTGTGCACTGTCGCTTTTTTAGGGATGCAACAAAGGGCATGGAGTCGGTATTATATAATGATGCGTTTGTTTGATGCACAACACTGTTATCAGATGAACAACGTCATTTATTAGTCTTTGCAGAGAAATAATGCAAGCGGAGCTCCCTTTGGCAAGGGTAGTTATGCAATGATGGATGGAGCCGACTAAAGTAAGACAAGTGGGCTTTCGAAGGTGCGGGTGGGCATTGGAGAGGACGAGCGAGAAATGATGTTAGGGAGTGGGACATAGGCCGAGCCATTCAACTATCGAGAGGAAGGCCATATACTACTCTGTCAACCGTTGTTATCAAAAGTCCTCCAGGCTGGGCCGGCTAACCACAAAGGAGAGTATCATAAATATGCAGCTTGTATTTTTTATTTATAGATATGCATATGGGTGTTGCTTGGCTTGTGCATATAAGATAGCCCACAGGCTATCTACTGAAGGAATTGGAGCTGGGTGAGCCAAAATGCTAGTCTAAGGAAGCATATGAATGAATTATGTTGTAGTTGTTGAATTGGGTTTAGTTGATTGAGTTGGTTTGTTGATGCTTGTTTGAATTGTGGCGGATGGCATAGGAGAGTGAACGACCTTGTTTATCATGTCGATTGATGTTACTTTGTGGGGTGGCTTGAGCAGGTCGGGCTAAGATATGTTGACTGGCCAGTCTTTTACTTGTGAGAAAATTGAGTAACATTATTTCCCAAGTCCATGCTCGCTTGTGGGTGCGGGCATGTCAACCATCCATTTAATGCTGCTACAAGTGGTCTTATGTTAATGGTAAAGGCAGTTTGTTTTCCTAAGCGCTACAGAGATAGTGCACTTTTTGACGTGGTGATTTGACAAATGCATTGATGATACCTAGATGGCCTAGATTTCTTCTCACATGGCTGATCGAATGGCTCGCATCATTCTCAGCTAGTATGAAAACACCTTCTCCTCTTTCCTTACAATCTGTACCGAGCTTTCAAATACTTCCTATATTTAAACGTTTCAGAAAGCTTATCTTCTTCATTTTCAATTTTGATTCTCAACCTCATTCCTTTATCATCACTAGTGAGTAGTCTTGATTTTGAAACATCATGTTTTTCATCTTATTGCTAATATAGGATTTTTCTTGCTTTTGGAATAGTTTTTGAATCTTACTATTGCTTTTTCCTCATTTTTATGTTTTTTTGCGTTTTATATCTTCCATTGCGTTTTCAACAACCCAAACGACACTGTTGCACTGGTGAACTTTTATGATGAAATACCACTATATGTGCCGTTTAAAATCCGTCGTTGTGCCATCATGGAAATTGTTTGACGCCGACCACTAAATAGACTACACTAGGCTTAGAATGGTCGATATTACCGAACTACCCCTATGTGTTTAGAGTTGGAAGATGATATACTGAGCCTGAATCCATAGGAAGGGTTAGGTGGTGTGCTGATTGTGTTGCGAGCTACATGGCTTGTCTTAGATTAGAGCTCAAGCAGGCCCGTCGTATGGCGGTGGGCAGTTTGTACCGGTGATGGGGGAAAATCCTTCCCTCAAGCCTAATTAGTTTTTTAGTAGGCTGGTAGTTTAGTAATCTTAAATGATCAAGCCAAGGCTGCTTCTACCAATAGAAAATAGACTCTTCCATCACGTTCTTCTAAGATCAAGGAGGACTGGGTTGACCTTAACTACTCTTTACCCACCTATGGTTGTGAGAACTTCGTCCTACTCTATCCCATTATTGCTGAATAAGCCAATCAGCCCCCATCGGGCTCCTTCTCCCAGTTATTGCTTATATAAAGACCGAGGTGATGCTCTCCTACACCCTTACTTCGCCAGGTTCTTAAACGCACATCATTAGTGCCAGTGTACTATACCCCAAATATGAACAAATTCTTGGTGGGGCTCTTAATCGTCTGCTATGACTTGAACATCCAGAGCCTGATCTAGTCATGCTCAGGCCGGTCTTCAGCTTTACCGATAAGTCAAAAACAACATAGGAAATTATTATTATCTCCAGGGTATTGAGACACCCCCTATTCTATGGCCTTCTGAGCAAGGTGCTAACCTACCAAAATTAGTTCATCTTTGTTCCAACCAACCCAACCCTCGCAACATGGGCATTCGTCATGCTCGATATGTACTTTACTTAACATATTTTCTTTAAAAACTGTTTTATACTTAGTAACCATTCTTCTTTTTTCGCAGTGCCACCTACCTAACCTAGCTTGGGCACTATCGTCTATAAGAGCTATATCCGGCAGATAAAGGCGACGCTTAATGACACCATGAACCTAAAGATGATCTTGATAGACGAGAACCTCCACTAGGTCGGACTTTTTAGCCCAAGGCAGACATTGGGAGTTGGTCGAACAATCGGTGGTGGTGCAAACATTGGATATTAAGGAGAAGGAAGAGGCTACTACATCGAACCCAAGCTACAACGGTGATTGGAAGGCTTATGATCCGTTACTCTTAGAGGACGTCGTGGTTCCATACCTCAGCAACGTCATTGATTGGTCTTCCGCTTATTCTAGCACAACTGGGACGCCCATGGTGGAGAGGATGGGTGATTGGATGGAGGAGTCCGATATGCCAACAAGTAAGGGCTCCTCCTCCGAGTCCCTCCCCCCCACCCCCCACCCCCCTCCCCCCCTCCCCTCCTATAAGTCTCCAATCCAAGTAACTCACATCGTGCCCTATGACACACAAAACTCCAAAGGGGCACAATTTAGCAGAAACAGGATGATGTCTTCCTATACACCTTACAAGGTGGCGAGGAGATCAGTCCAAAGAGGATAACCTTGATTTACCTTTATTTTCCTAAAAAAATTTCTAACACCTTTTCTTTTTCATTTTTTTCAATGGTTCATGTAAACTTTGCCACAGCTCTTAACTCATCTATAGCAAGGAGCACCCTAGCACATACCCCTAGCTTACAGCCTCGCATGGGAAACAATGCCCAACAACAGACACCGAGGACCAACACCCATCAACAGATATCGATTAGTTCTCAACCAATCCACTCAGGGAAGATTACCCCTTATGGCCATGTCATTCCTGGCACGACGTCCCTCTTACCTCCAGGTCGACTTAGTCACGTGATTCCTCATGGCATGGCAGCGAGGCCAGATTCGGTCCATTTTAAGAAGAGGAATGATGGGGAGATGAAGAGCTATGGGGGAGGCTGTCCTTCAGATTATCATGGAAGGCCAAGCTTATTGAGTGGTTGCCGAAGTCTGACGAGTTTGAGGTGATTGGGTCCACCAACCTCTTGGTGGTGGAGTATATATATGAGACAAGCTTAGGGCTTTTCCAGACCCCGACGAGACAGCTTCGAAGGTCTTGGTGCAGATCGGTCGACCTAAGTTTGGGTGGACTGGCCGCTACACTGAGTCGGTGTTTGACACTGAAGTAATGAAGGCTTTTTTTGGTGAGACTCTAGACGTAACTATTTTATTTTTTCTTTCCTTCCTTTTATTTATCCATTTCTTATTCATAGATTGGGTCCCGTTCTTTTCGCCTCCACAACATCATGCTTCTTTACAATAAGCGAGCCATAGATAAGGCCACATCTCGCTGCTTAGCATGAGGGAAGCTGCCTAAGCTAGAGAAGTGGGTTATTGAAGCCGAGATGGTCAGGGAGAATGTGACCAAGGATAGGGCTGAGGAAGTGACCAGGTGGGAGGATCTTGAGGCGGAGAATGCTCAACTAAAAATGGACTTGGAAGTCAGTCAGAGGGAGGTGGATAATATTAGAGGTATGTTGCAACTTCATCTACATTATTCTACCAAGAAGCAGCAAGCAAAGATAAAGGCTAATGAAGATGAGGAGTGGAATAGTAAGCTAAAAAAATGTTAAGGTTAATCTTTGCAGCCAACTACCACCTCTCTTTAGCAGTTTGCTTCCTCCATGAAGAGTAAAGTGCTATAGGAAGTGAGGTAGGGAAGAAAGGCGAGGTTTCCCTGAATATTTTAACTGCAGAGTAGATTGCCTCCTTGGTAGGCGGCCCAAGCAAGTCAGCCATTGATAGTGCTGCGATGGACCAGGAGTTGGTTTTTAATGATGATTGCCACATTATTAGGGAACTTCCACCCCTATGAGTTACATCCAGTTGTCCATCTTTTCTTTTTATTACATGTACTCTTTCCCTCTTTTTTTTTGCGAATTTGTTGATCATGTAAGGGTCATTGATGTAATGTAATATTTTATTAAATAGAATGATTTTTTTATGTATTGAGCCCTTTCCTTTATGATGAAATCTATTGTTCTAGACTTGTTTATTTTATGAATATTCTTTGTTTGCCTCTTTCTTTTATGCTGGTATTGTGCATACATACATATCCATATATGGATACATATTTATCTTGCATGCTTACTTCCAGTGTATAAATATGTCAGGCGATCGAAAAGTGCCCCAGTGTTGTTAAGTAAACATAGAGACTAAGCTTTTTAAGCATAATATAACTGATATGTAACTTAATGAAAACAAAGAGAAAACTAACCAAACATATTTTTATTAACGCGGCTTGTCCCTAATCTTATGCACGGTGGACGAGAGCCGCTGATGGGGCATCCTTTTATGACCACCCGATGCATATGTTGACCTGCCTTTATCTCATTTGTAGACCGTCACGAGGTCTGGCTTTGCTTACTAAGTCCAATTTAAGTGTTTAATCCAATCATCGGTTTAAAGGCTAGGTAAGGGGATATAAAAGGGAGCCGTACCACCTTAGCACCTGTATCATGCCCTGTTTGGGAGAGATGGGTAGCATCACAGGCAAACAAATTGGGACCATTACGTGAGTGGTTGCGCCTTCAGTTCATTGATACCTCCAGTATGGATAGGAGTATTGAGTGACTCACTCATCCTCATGGAGCATGACTATGGATGTCAAGTTTGATTATGACATGGGTAACTGCATTACCTTGGAACTAGTGCCTTGTCCCATTCGAGAGACCGACGACATCATAGGCAAATGAATCAGGATCACAACAAGGGTGGTCATGCCATCGGTTCATTGATACCTCCAGTATGGACAGGAGTATTGAGTGACAAATGCATCCTCATGGAGCATGACTATGGATGTCAAGTTCGATTACGACATGGGTAACTGCATTACCTTAGAACTAGTGCCTTGTCCCATTCGAGAGACCTACAACATCATAGGCAAATGAATCAGGATCACAACAAGGGTGGCCATGCCATCGGTTCATCGATGCCTTCGGCAAGGATGGGAGCACCGAGTGGCTCACGCTTCCTTATGGAGTAGTTTTTGCATTCCTCGATTGCAAAGGAGAGCCTTCATCGACCCATCCTATCTGGGTAGCCGAGAGTGCGGTCTTATGCAGCAAGGAAGAGTGCATTGTTTGACTCATCCCTATCGGGTTTCCTTGACTGTGGCATTCTTGATAAGGAAGAGAGCATTGTTTGGCTTGTCCATATAGGATAGCCTTATATGTGGCATTGGAGAGTTCGTTATTCACGTTGTCCATGCATTCCTCAACAAGGAAGAGAGTGCTGTTTGGCTCTTTCTTGTCCGGTTTCAATATACCTGTTATCCTGCCCTTTGGCAAGGCCGTGCCACCAAGAACTTAACTGGAAACCGAGGATAGTCCATCCCGAAGATCGGTTATACGCAAACTCACTATGGATGTCGATAAATTTTTTCCGAATCCTGATCAAGCTACAATTGATATGACATGACAAGCAAAGCTATGAAAGCCAAAATTTATAATTTCAAGTCAATCCGAGTTTGTATGCTCAAGATATGATCGATACAAGTCAAGGAGACCAACTCATTCATATTCATTGTTTCGTGTCGACCAGGCCACAATCGATCTCTTCTTATCGGTCAATTTCGTATCCATCACATAACTACACTATTCCTATACCTCAAGGAAACCCTATTCGAATCCACCAAGCTTTGCTAGTTCGTATCCATCAGGTGACCTTGGTTCGTGTCCATCATGGAATCGTTGTTCATATCCATTAAGGCCAAACAAAGCCGCTATCTATTCGTATCCATCACATCATCAGTTGTTCGTATCCATCAAGTTGGAGCAACTTTAATTGATGTGAACAAGACCACACAATCGATATGAATCGTGCAACTTGGATCGATACGAATAGAGTCACGACACTCGATACGAACTGAGCCACTTCTATTGATACAAACAAAGCCACTTCCATCGATACGAACAAAGCCACTTCCGTCGATACGAACAAAGCAACGGTCTTCGATACTAACAAGGCGAAAACCTTGAGGTGACTCGGTCAACTCAGCATTGAAAGTGGAGCATTCCAAAATCCAAGCGCTATGTCAAATTGCAGGCATGTGCTCAACATCGAGTTGAAATGATCGATACGAACAGTATCGATACGAAGGAAACAACGAATGAGAAGCTCAAATTTGCATCGATCGTAACTTGCAATCCACAAGTACAAATGCTATGAAATTTTCACAGAAGCTTATGTACAACCTAAAGAATGTTCCTGCTAAGTTTCGACTCGATTGGATTAAATCTTGATCGATAAGAAATTCACTCGTATCGATCACGGATCGAGTCAAAATCAGGTGGGATCGATCGCGTGGGCCCACCCACGTGCCAGAAGAGGCCTCCCAAGATCTAAGCGAGATATTTGCATCCTATCCCTATAAATAGCATCCCAAAGCCTACAAAAAAAGGATCTTTTGGCTCTTTGATGTCCAGACTTTGCCGAAACCATTTTTGCACTTTAAGGCTGCTGTTGTACTCAAATGTCATCACTGTAATTCGCTGTAGTCAGTTGTAATCAGCAAGTGAATATCAAAAAAAATATTAACTTCATAGTGGACGTAGGCCATATGCCTAACCACTCTAAAACCCTGTGTTTCTGCATGTTTTCACTATTTGTTTTTGAAGTGTTTGTTAGATAATCCTCTTTTTACATTTCTATTCTTCATTTTTTCTCTTTAAATACTTTCGAAGAGTGTTGTGCCCAATTTTGGTACAAATACTTTAGTGCTTTCACTGAGAAAATACAGTTTTTCTCCTACTCTTTGGATCTACGGTCATTACCGGATTGCATAAATCTAAGAAGAAGATCCAGATCTCAAGTTCAGAATCCTTCTAACCTATTCAGATTTTGCATCAAATTTAGGAAAGGACTTCATCATCCACCATGGTTAGCACAAGGACAGCCTTTACAGTTGTAGATCAAGAAGGATGAGACGGATAGAATCCCGTGCAACTGCCTCCATCCAACCAGAATGATGCCGGACCGTTAGATCTGTCGGGCCTTATCACTAGACAAGAGTTTTAGACGCTACTTCAAGAGTTGACACAGATTTGAGAACAACTTATTGAACAACTGCGTGCCAACACAGAATTAACTAATCAGCTAAACTGCCAAAGGCGTAGGAGATCCAGGATGGATCATGCCTCTTAATCGTCCACAAAGAGTTTAGCCTCATCCAACTACCATCACAGATCTATGCATCCACGGCTAGACGGGAGTTACACTCAAGCCACCGAACATCAAACTTGCACTAAATGTTGGGTAACCCAGAGTTAGCCGGTCAACCAGCTACCATACTAGACCCTCCTCCCGAGGAGGTATTGTTCCTAATCATACCGTAGACATCCGCGCTACCACCACCACTATTGAACTAGGGGCTGATGCCTGCAATCAGCCAGATCCAAACCATCGTCAGCATGGACGTACTTTCGAACCCTATGTCCTCGAAGACTTGAAACCAAGGAGGTGAGACATGGACCGTTGACCGCGTCCGGTCCAGCCTCACATTGTGGAACCTGACCTCACCTTATATCGACGATGATTCGTCAGATGATTCAAGTAAGTCAAGGCCTCACAAATGATGATTGGGGAATCTTCCAGAGTCATACTCCCTTTACCGATGAAATATTCTATGTTGAACCACCTCGGTGATTTAGGATGCAGACATTACCACTATATGAAGGAAATTCTGATCCCAACCAAACATCCTGAAGTATGAATGGTCGATGAGTGCTGCACGGGCTGACGATGCAGTTAAATGTCGAAGCTTCTCGATCTCTCTAGGGGTCATAACTACAATATGGTTCACTCGTTTGCCACCTTGATCTATTTCTTATTTTGATCAACTGGCAACCAAATTTGTTGAGCAGTTTCGAATGCGTGTCGCAAGGCCAAAGGATGTTAACACTCTGTCTAGTGTCACTCAAGCTCTTGGAAAGACACTCCAATGTTATTTAGAAAGATTCCATGCTGCATGTGCTGAGATTAGTAACCCAAATGATAACTCCATTCTTATGGCATTGACCAAGGGGATTGACCTCGATTCTAAATTCGACAACTGGTTGGCCGAAAAACCACCTGCATCATTGAACTGTTTCTATTCCAAAGCAGCCTAGTTCTTGAGGAGGGAGGATGCAAAACACTCTAGGAAGCAGGATGAAGCAAGGCCGAGCATGGAAGGAATCCAAAGTAATGTTGCCGTTAAACAGTCCGTGGAGAGCTCTGGGAAAGTACAGTTGAATATCCATAATAAACAGACTCAACAAAATGGCAATGAGAATCAAAATAGAAAGCGAGATCAGAACCATGGTCCACGATGAAAGCTCCGATGTTCGAAAATTACACCCCTCTAAATACGTCGCTGGAGAATGTGTATCTACAAACCTGCAATACCACCTAGTACAAGAAGCCTGCCCCGAAGCCATCATCGGAGAGGCAGATCCAAATAGGGAAATTTTGTAGGTATTATGAAAGTTATGGCCACAATACAAATGAGTGTCATCATTTGCAAGATCTCATTGAGATGTTGATTATAGAGAGGAAGTTGGAACAGTTTGTGCGAGCACCGCAGTCCGGAGGTGCGGCCCCTTCGAATCAGAATAATATACCCAATCAGGCAAGATAGGAGGAACCCGCTCATACCGATGGGAGGTTGGTGATAAACACTATGAGTGGTAGTCCACATCCAGCAGACCGAAGTTGGAGTGACATGGAGTCGTATGCCATCTCTATTAGGCATGCGGTCTTCGAATGTTGTAGTAGTTGTGATGATGGGGCTCTGGCGAAGCAACAGAAGACGATGACCGATGACATCGTGTTCCAAAATAGAGACGCTAATAAGGTTGAAGCCCCCACTATTGATCCACTTGTTATATCTGGCCAGTTAGGTCCTGCTTGGATAAAGAGGATATGGTTGATACTGGAAGCTCTGTGAACATTTTGTTTAAGTAGGCATATGATCAGATGAAGATGGAAGCCAATGATTTGAATCCCTGCCGGTCTTGAATCCACAGCTTCAATAGGAGTGCTACTATACCCACTGGAGTGGTGGAACTGGAGTTACGAGTTAGAGAACGTCGGAGAGTCCGGATATTGCAGTTTGTTGTGTTGGACATAGACTCCCGTTACAATGCTTTCTTGGGCCGACCGGCCCTTGCTGAATTCAGGGCAGCCATTGCCCCATGGTGTTTGACTCTAAAGCTGATCAGGCTGCAGAATGAGCCTATTATGTTGTTGAGCTGCGCGGGGAACAACGAAAGGAGAAAGGAAAGGGCGTAGAGGAATCTTTCTATGTTCGTTTTGCTGATAATTGACAATTGGCGCCTGGGCCTTGGCCCAGGTGCCCCAACCAATTCCAAAGGGATCTTGACCCGAGAGATACTGAAAGTGAAGATGAAACTAAAGACAATCAAGCTTCCCCGGCCGAACTGACAATCGATGTACCGATCAACGATGACGACGATTTAAAGATGGTAAAGATTGGATCTCAGTTAGGCCAACAAACACAGAAGGAATTGGTTGAATTTCTCCTGGCGAACCTTGACATATTCTCCTAGACACATTTTGATATGTGTGGGATCTCGTCGGACATTGCGAGCCACACTTTGAATATTGGCCCACGGTATATCCCGGTCAAACAGAAAAGGCATGGATGGATCTAGAGAAATCTGTCGTCCTTAAAGAAGAGGTCGATAAGTTGAAATCGAATGGGTTTTTTCGAGATGCCTTATACCCAGAGTGGGTATCCAATCCCGTACTTATCCGAAAGCAAAATGGGAAATGGAGGATGTGTGTTGATTACTCAGACCTGAATAAAGCTTGCCCGGAAGACAGTTTTCACTTCCCTAAATTGATCAGCTCGTAGATTCAACGGTTGAATGGACCACGGAATGCGAGGGTGTATTCCGAGCACTAATTCAATATCTCTCCACACCACCGATTTTGTCAAAGCCTATCGATCACGAGCAATTGTACCTTTACTTGGCGGTATCAGAAAACGCAACCAGTGTTGTCTTAGTTTGGGAGGAAAACCGGGTACAGAAACCGGTCTACCATGTTAGTAAGCGACTAACCGGAGCTGAGAGAAATTATTCGAAGCTAGAGAAGTTGACTTATTGTCTCATTATCGCCTCAAGGAAGCTCCGTTCGTATTTCCAGGCTCACCCTATCACTGTTTACACCGATCAGCTGTTACGATAGGTCCTTACGCGGCCTGAGACGTCTGGTAGGTTACACAAATGGAACATTGAACTGAGCCAGTTTGATATTACTTACACTCTGAGGCTAGCTATTCAAGGACAAGTCCTAGCAGATTTCATAGCCGAATTTACCATCCTAGAGGACTTGCCCGAAATCAGTGAATCTCCCGAGTATATCTGGAAGCTGCATACTGATGGTGCATCAAACAATCGGTGCTCGGGTGCTGGAGTAATACTTAAAATCCTTGAAGGTTGATCCAAATGTTATGCTCTGATATTTGATTTTCGTGTGACCAATAATGAACCTGAATACGAAGCCTTGCTTGCCGGATTAAAACTCGCCAGAGTTTTGAGAATTATCGATGTGGAAATTTATTGTGATTCATAATTAGTTGTACGTCAAGTTCGGGGTGAATATCAGGCAAAGGATCGAAGACTGGCTGCTTATCTAGCTCGAGTCCAGGAGATACTTAATCAGTTTGATTATTATGTCATCTTCAACATACCCCATAAGCGCAATCAAAAGGCTAATTCGTTGGTAAAGTTGGCAAGACTGGGCGAAGCACAACAAATGGGGTTCAATTCTGTGGAAACGTTATCTTCCCCAAGCATTGATCAGATAGAGACAGGCTAGATATTTGAAATCACTCTAGATAAGGAGTCATGGATGACTCCGTTTCGAAATTACCTCGAGCATGGAATGCTACCCGACCGCAGGTGTGAGAAAATGCAGATTCTTTGAAAAGCTTCGCGGTCCACCATTCAGCATGGAATCATGTACAGAAGAGGGTACTCCTTTCCTTTACTCCGGTGTGTCGCTTACGATGAAATTAAGCAAATATTACATGATGTACACGAAGGAGAATGTGGCGATCACACCGAGGGGCAAGCTCTCGCTAAGAAAGTACTCCGGTATAAGTATTATTGGCCGATTGTAAATCATGGTGCAGCATATTATGCCAGGAAATGTGATAAATGTCAAAAGCATGATTGAATTCATAGAGCACCACCTACTAGGATAACCCAAATTGTCAGTCCATGGCCGTTCGCAGTATGGGGAATCGATATCATTGGCTCTCTACTTCTGGCCAAAGGTGGCGTGAAATACGCCATCGTCGCAGTTGATTACTTTTCCAAGTGGACCGAAGCTTAACCTCTTGCTACAATCACGATGAAGAAGGTGATCAAATTTGTAGTTCGCAACATTATCTGTCGATTTGGTCTCTCGCGTACCATCATCACTGATAACGGAACCCAGTTCGATAGTGTTGAATTCAAGGATTTCTACCAACGATTCCACATTCAAAAGAAATTCTCTGCAATTGCACACCCTCAAGCGAAAGGCCATGATGAAGCTGTTAATAAGGTTATCAAATCTATTCTAAAGAAACGATCGGAAAAGGCCAGGGGTAAGTGGGTTGATGAACTTGCTATGGCTTTATGGGCTTATCGAACAACGCACAACTCCGCGTCCAGACACACTCCATTCTCTCTATCCTATGGTTCAAAAGCCTTTATTCTAATCGACATGGAAGTACCTTCTTATTTGTGACTTATTATGATCCAAATACAATTGCCATACTACTTGCTAAATCCTTGGATTTGATCGATGAGAAGCGCGAAGAAGCTGATCTGAGGGCAGCCGCATACCGAAATGAAGTCGCCCTATTATACAATGCCAAGGTCCGAACCCTAACTTTTGAACTTGGCAATCTCATCCTCAAAAGAATCTATCCGGTTCCTTTGCACATGAAACCAACTTGGGAAGGACCGTACGTGATTAAACGAAAACTCGATGATGGCACATTTAAGTTATCGACCGTAGACGGTCTTACTTTGCCGAGAACCTAGAACAGCGAGAGTCTCTATCGCTACTACACATGACATGCTTTATTTATTTTTGTCTATTTTTCATCTGCAATTTGTTTTTGCATTTTGAAATTTGAATTTGTAATAAGGCAACTAACTTTGCCGTATTTTCTCATTTCAGCAATAAAATGACATCTCTTCGAGCCAGAGCTGTGATTTATTGAATATGACATACAACCATCACGACGCACGAAGAGCTAATTTCCATCATACGGTGGAATTTATTCAAATAGGGAGTGACTGTGATATGACCGGCCACTCACTAAGTGAAAGCAGAGCTCGGGGGCAAGCCATCACACTGAAGCCAAAGAAGGATTGACACACGACAATCCTTTAACTAACTCCAGTCTCCCAGAGTGCGAGCTAGAGTATAACCTTATAAATGCGGTTTCGAAGTGGGTGGACCCATCCACCTAACGACTTCGACCGTATCCTAACCAAGTTCGAGGAGGATGGATCCGTCCATCTAACGACCTCACTTGTTAACTCGGATGGATGTGAATCGACCATCCATGATCCTGATAAATCCATCATTCCCGGAGTGCGGACGAAATACTAAAAGCCTAAACGAATGTGACTGACCATCTGTCGACCATCTCCAAATTCCAAGAGTGTGAATTGGAGTATAAATGTCAACTCTAGGTTCCTAGAGTGTGAACTAGAGTATAAACACCAACTCTGAATTCCCGGAGTGCGAATCGGAGTATAAACATCGACTTAAAACTCCCAGAGTGTGAGTTGGAGCATAAACATCAACCAGCTTCAAGTTTTCGAGGTGCGAACTGGAGTGCAAAGGTCGACTATCTCCGAATTCCCAAGGTACGATACCAGGAATCGGCCACAAATTACTCTGAGTCCCTAGAGTGTGGTTAGAGTATAAACATAATTCGGGTGTGATTGACCACCCATAACAAAAATCTAAGTCCCCAGAACACGGACATATACTTAAAACTTAAGCAAGCGTGACCGACCACCGGTGAACGAGTGCAAATCCCCAGAGTGCGGAAATGATTATCGATAATTGAGCAAGTGTGGTTCAACCACTCAATCTCCACTTGTCTCAAACATCCATTCAGCGATGCTAAACTCAACGTGTTGAGAGTGAAATGCAATCGCTGGCCGATCTTTTCAAATCATCCTCGAAACTGGAGGGAGAACTTAAGTGTCAACCATTAACTGAAGCAGTACAATATCAAAGTTTAACTTAATCCCCAGTCATGGCTCGTGTCTGTGATTTTCGGACTTGACAAATAAAAACGAACTCGACTCAAAGGTTGGAACTCCGCAAGTGAACTGGACTAGAATTCAAATACTAGAACACTTAAGCAAAATAAACAGTAATAGAGTTGAAGCCAAAAAAGAGTTTCATTTCAACTATCTGTGGAAGAAATTCATGTACAAGTTATTTCCAAAATTCCTACTAGTAGGGGGCGACCCCCCATCTATACACGGCCTACAAAAGCTAAAAGCAAATTCCTTTCAACTCAAAAATGTGCCGAAGAAGCCTATCTACTCTTTCTTTTTCCTCGGCTTCTTCTTTGGCATGGACCGGCTAGAGCCGCTAGTGATTTTCTGCTTTGAGCCTTTGCCTTTCGACGACTGGTCTCCGGTAGGTGGCATTATGTCAACCTCCTCCTCCAATCTCAAATGAATAGGAATACTTCCTGCCAGTGGAGTCGGAGGGGTTGGATCCACTACATGAGGCAGGGTATCGATAATTATACCATCAGGTGATATCATTCTCAGTGGAGCCGGGCCAGGTGCTGCCATTCCACCAACAAAACTACCGCCACGAGCCTCTGCCTCCATTTCAACATCGATTTTGACCAATATCTCCTCTTCGCGAATTTATTGAGCCTCGTTGGGGGCATCGGTGGTTGGCATTGAAGAGCCAGTAGCAGGTACAATTCCACCCATAACCAATGGCAGGTCCGCAAAAGGGTCTCTGTGGCGAATGAGAGGTTCCTCCATCATCTGCTCGTCAAAAGAGAGTGCACCCCTACGTTCCATCAATTGGTGCAGTCGTTGTTATGGTGGTCGCCTCGGTAATGATAGCCTCTTGCATTTGATGCGATTCTTGAGTTGTAGGAAGCGTGACCAGTGTAATTCCAGTTACTGAATAGAGAAAAAAAGACTGTTAGTAAACGCTTCAAATCAAGCTCCTTATTTTGAACACATATGAGAAATGTTCAGAGCACCTTCCTCAGTTTGGCTCGTGGACGGCTGAACGACTTTAGAAGTATGCTCTTTAGTAGGAGATAACTGCGGTTGTTTCAGATTGTAAGCAGGGACGGATTGAGGATCAACCGCTGGTGTAGATTCAGGTTGGGTTAGCACAGGAATCTCAAGACTTGCATCGTGATACTCAACACCTGAACCTTTTCCAACCTCTGAGTGTTGGCGTCGAGATTCTCCATTTCATGCGATTTCATTGACTCATGGAGAATCTTTCTTTTATCTTCATTCAGCATGCGATTCTCGAGCTCAAACTCGTCGATTGATTCATCTGGATGCACCGCCTTCTCCTTCTCAACCAATTGGCCCCAGGTGTTGTGAAGATGTACCGGATAATTTTCGAGCCAGGCTAGGTTCTTGTGCTTCAACACATTAGCATTATAAGTGATGAGGAGATCTTTGATATCATTCTCTAGCCTAGACTCCGTCGTTCGGACCCTCTCCTTGACCTCAGTCTCCACACATGGACTTTAGCCACTGCCGCATCCCGTTCACACCGGAGCACTGCCGCCTACTCACATGCCTCCTGGGCTGTGCAATTTGCGTCATCCTCTCCTTCATAAGTTCATAGAATTTGGCTTTAAGCTTGTTAAGTTCTTTGAGAGCCACATCACGTTCGGCAGTAGCGGTGGTGTTCCGATGGCCTATCTTTTCTACCAGGGCATAGTGTGTCTGCTTCATCCTCTCCATGGCCATGTTCTCCTCGCTGACCTTTTGAGTGGCTTCTATTTCTAACTTTCGGGAGGATACGGCTTCATCATTGAGCACTTGGATGATTCGATCCTTCTGAGCGAGTTTGTTTCCTAATTTCTCTATAGTGGTTGCCCGCTCAAAGGCCAGCTTCGACGCTTTCTCTGCGGCTTTTGACCACTCCTTATACTGAGAGTAGATGTCATGAATATAATTGTGCATCGTATTCTCCATTTCTGCTGGAATTCTATTTAAGTGCGGGGGAAAGATGTAACCATCAAAGCAAATGTTCGAAAATCCTTCTTCAGCCGTGCGATTCTAATAGCCCCTTCCCCAGTAGGCTCAGTAATAGCATGTTCAACGGCAATAGGAGTTTCAGTCTCATGTCTACGGCTGTGAGAATCAGGCCTCTGAACGTGGAAAGACTGTTTGTGACATGGAGGCTCAGAAGGATGTGTGACATAAGCAGAAGGTTGTGGAGGGATTCGAGGTGATGGAGAGCGCGATCGGGATCGATACCTATGCTCTAGTTCCTATCCCTATTCCTATCTCTATCGTGGTATTCCTGACTGGAATAACCGCGGTCTCAGTTTCTATCATCTTCCCTCCTACGGGACTTGTAGTATGAACTCGATGACTGGCACGCTGAATGGAGGCTTCCAAGCATAAAATCTCGCCTGGTTATTGTGCCTGTAAAGTAAGAGAAGCAATGATAGTAATCTCTTGAAGTAAACAGCTTACGATCGGAAATCGTGTAGTTCTGTGAAGTGTGTATGTATGTGCAACCCCCCGACCAACTGGAAATGTCGGCTACACTTGTGGGAAGAGACTCGCTTAAGTCTAAGGCACTCTGAAGCTTCCCCAATCCGGCGTCGTGTTGGAGTGACACATAATCCAGAATTGGGATATCGGAAAGCCCTTCGAAAAGGTTCTCCACTTGCATAGGAGGAGCCTCTGAAATTCTAATACCAGAAGCAGGGTGGGACACGATCATAGATTTCCATCTCCTAGACTTAGAACGCTTATGGGCTGCGACCTTGCCTTTTCTCCTTCCCTCAAAATCTTGAAAGGCGTAGGAAGACCTAGCAATGGGTTCATCATTAGTAGGTGTATCTTCATCATCACTTTCTTCAGCTATAACAACCCTGGGCGTCTTACGTTTCACCCTTCTAGTAGGACTACCCTCAATGTTCCTTCGAGCTTTATACTCTGATTTCGCTCGATCAGCCCAACTATCTTCAAGTTTCGATCTATTAGCACCGATTCTATTTCCCTTAATTCAATTGGAACTTCTTGGAGAACCCATACTATCTCTTTAAAATGTGCACCATTTGGTCGTGGAATTACAACTGTAAAAAAAGGAGATATTAGTTTGACATCATCTATGATCATCTTATTAACTACTTGAAAAGACTGCGGTACTTATGTCTAAATAACCATCGGCTGGTGAATCCTGGAGGGCATCGGAATAAAACCACTCCATTTTAAAGTTACTCGGCTTGGTCCAGGAGCCGATGAAAATTTGACAATTCCTAACTGCTTCCATAAACGTAAAAGAAGGGCTACCTCCCCGGCTCTTGACATTGAATAAGTATCTAATTTCAAGCGGGGTCGGTGGCCGGAAGAGATGCTCCATAAATACAGTGAATAGGCTATTCAACAGAGAATATCCGTTGGGGTGTAATTGAGATGGAGCGATTCCAAAGAAAGACAGCACTTTCCTAATGTACGTTAAATGGAGTAAGTGTTCCAGCTGTGCATGCATGGCGATTGAAAGCGTAAACCCCTCCGGTGGAAAATGTGGTCTATTTGGTCCTAGTAGTAGCACATCGTCCAATGACAAGCCATGCCTTAAGCATATCCATTCCAACATGTCTTCGAAAATGTTGGACGGTACATAATCTAGCGGATTACCGATAAAAGTAGCGCCCCGTAGCTCATTCGGAGATGGATCTATAACTTCGGCCGCAATGGCCGGTATGTCGATTGTTAAGGGAAGTAAACTCTGAATTTCTTGCTGTTGTGAGCCTACAGATTCCATAGGTAAGAAACTTATCAAAAATCATCATTAGACGATAATAAGCCTGTGTATTCCTCAGTTTGAAGTGCGTGAATGTGTTGTGCAGTGCAGTGCTACATGTTATTTGAGAAATTCAGCAGAGTTAGAGGAAATGTCAAAACGATGAGACTTCGGAATTCAAACTGGAGTGACCATCATCGTTGACCGTCACAACCATGCCATCTAGACTTTAGAGATCGATCCGAGTTAAAATTTGTTTAAAGTTTGTTAAGTTACAGTATCATCGATGAGCTTCGAAGGATAGTCAAATATGAAGCTCGTCGGAGTTAAGTGTTTGATCGATTAAAATATTCGTATCAGTCGTAGAGCAAGAGATTTCATATTGATCACCAGAGGCTCTATTTGTGTCGGTCGTGGAGCAAGAGATTTTGTGCCGATCACCCAAGGTTCCAGTTCGTATCGATCAGCAAGCTTTTAATCTTCGTATCGATAAATGAGGTCGCTGCTTCGTATCGATCACTCAGCCAGCTTTTCGTATCGATCGCTCCGAATTGATATGAACTTTCACCATCTCCTATCAATACGAAGTCGCTTCCTCAGTACCTCTTCTTCTCCAATGGATATGAACTTCGATCACCTTGTGATCGATGCGAACCACTCCTCTTCGATTGGTATGAGCGATCCCTTCGTGTCCATCTATCCTTCTTCTCCAAACAACAGAAACGCCATTGCTTTCTCCAAAACCTCGCTCCGACCCAGCTCCGACATCAACGACACCGGAATCGGCCACGACTCTGGGTGATTTGGCATTAAAGTTCGAGTCTCATTATTTTAGTTCGATTTTGATTAATCAATTACCTAGTTTGCAGATTCGGGTTAAAAAGTTAATGGGTTGTTCGAATTGAAGACAAAGGCAATTTTTCCTCTTCCTCTTGTTCTGATAGATTCGAAGGAAAATAGCAAAGTAAGAGCAAGTTAAAAATTCGGCTAAGTACAAGCGCTTATATATGGACTTAAGAATTGAAGAGAAACGATTCATCTCCGAGTCATTGCGACCGATTCCAACCGGTTTTACATTGGATCAATACGAAGTGTTTATTCGAATCCAATGTTTTCGACTCCAACTAAGGTACATCGATATGAACTGTACTGTTCGTACCCATCAACACGTGGCGCATGAGGACTCGTATCCATCGATATGTATAATGCATGGGGAACGAACTACTTTATCCGTATCCATCATATATCCCTCGATACAAAGAGAAACTCAACAAACAACAAAGGCAAAACTCATGCGATCCGTTTGAATCCATAAAGATGCATCGATGCGAAAAAAAACATGGCTCAATCGATAGGAAATATTCATTTCATATCCATCAGTGGAACTACATCGATACGAGAATAATCTTGCAACCTTTTACATTGATCCGGGAGAGGATCGATACAGGGGGACATTCCAGAACAACCATCAAGCGTTGTTACAACTCGAATCTCACATCGATTCAGGAGAGGATCCATACGGAATTCGATGCGAGAAAACTGACAACGGCTTGTGAACGTGCACATGTTAACGAGAGTCAGGTTACCATATGTGCATGTATGTCGGACTAATTTTCAATTTTAAAAATTCACAGGTCGAATGCCCAACTGATGAACAATCACAATAACAAGTAGCTGATCAATATCATGCAACAATACACAGTACAACAGTTGGCAGTCTACAGTTCATAATTTATGTCTCTATGGATCAATTAAATATTACAACTTTCGATGAGAAGATGATAACTGTTTAACAAGTCAGACAGAACTATTCAGAATGAAGATTGCTGTTTTTCAAAGCACGTCATGTTATCACAAGATGTACTTTGGGGGGCAAATGTTATCCCGCCTTTTGGCAAGGCCGTGCAACCAAGAACTTCACTGGAAACCGAGGACAGTCCGTCCCAAAGATCGGTTATACGCAAACTCATTATGGATGTCGGTAAATTTTATTCGAATCCAGATCAAGCTACAATTGATATGACATGACAAGCAAAGCTATGAAAGCCAATGTTCCAAATTTCAAGTCAATCCGAGTTTATATGCTCCAGATACGACAAGTCAAGGAGACAACCTCATTTGTATCCATCATTTTGTGTCGACCAGGCTGCAATCCATCTCTTCGCATCGGTCGATTTCGTATCCATCACATAACTACACTATTCGTATTCCTCAAGGAGAGCCCTGTTCGAATCCACCAAGCTTCGCAAGTACGTATCCATCAGGTGACCTTGGTACGTATACATCAAGGAATAGTTGTTTGTATCCATCAAGGCCAAACAAAGCCGCTATCTATTCGTATCCGTCACATTGTCAGTTGTTCGTATCCATCAAGTTGGAGAAACTTTAATTGATACGAACAAGACCACACAATCGATACGAACCGTGCAACTTGGATCAGTACGAACAGAGCCACGACACTCGATACGAACTGAGCCACTTTCGTCGATACGAACAAAGCCACTTCCATCGATACGAACAAAGCCACTTCCGTCGATATGAATAAAGAAACGGTCTTCGATACGAACAAGGCGAAAACCTTTGGGTGACTCGGTCAACTCGGCGTCAAATGTGGAGCGATCCAAAATTCGAGCGCCATGTCAACTCGCAGGCACGTGTTCAACATCGAATCGAAATGATCGATACGAATAGTATTGATACGAAGGAAATGGTAAATGAGAAGCTCAAACTTGCATCGATCATAACTTGCAATCCACATGTCCAAATGCTATGAAATCTTCACAAGAGCTTGCGTACAACCTAAAGAATTTTCTTGCCAATTTTCAACTCGATTGGATCAAATCTTGATCGATACGAAATTCATTCGTATCGATCACGGATCAAGTCGAAATCACATGGGATTAATGCGTGGAACCACCCATGTGCCAAAAGAGGTCTCTCGAGATCTGGGCGAGATATTTGCATCCTACGCCTATAAATAGCATTCCATAGCCTACAGAGAAAGGTCTTTTGGCTCTTTGACGTCCAGACTCTTCCGAAACCATTTTTGCACGTTGTACTCGAATTTCATCACTGCAATCTGTTGTAGTCAATTGTAATCAGCAAGTGAATATCAATAAAATCATCAACTTCGTAGCAGACGTAGGCCATACGCCGAACCACTCTAAAACCATATGTTTCTGCGTGTTTTCACTATTTGTATTTGAAGTGTTTGTTAGATAATCCTCTTTTTACATTTCTATTCTTCATTTTTATCTCTTCAAATACTTCCGAAGAGTGTTGTGCCCAATTTTGGTACAAACAATACCAAAAATTGGTATAACACCATGATGCCAATCACCATAAATTAATCCTTTATTTGCGCATATTTGATGACACGATTAATCATAGCTTAATCAGCGTTGACCAAATAATGATACTAAGGACAAATTTCTTATTCGAGACTAGGTGCATAATGATATCATTAAGGGATAGATTTATGATGCCAATAGACTTTTAAGGTTAAGTATTCAAAATTCTGTTTGTTTTCTTGGAATATAGTATTTGAGATCTCTAAAAGTCACTTGGAATTGAATACTTGAGCGCCCTTCAGATCACTTGGAATATACATATTCGAGAATCCATAGTGGTCTTTTGGAAATAAATACTCAAAATACCTTACCATATATCCAAAGAAGACAAAAAAGACAAGTAGCAAATTTATGCAATAGTCCATTAAGCACGTTAATGGACTAGATATTCAGTCCTTATATTCAAAGTCTAATATTCGTATGCAATAGGAAAAAATGGTAATTATGCATACAAACACTTGTTCAGACTGAAGCTCCTCTGAAATAAATCATGTCAAGTTTTGGGACTAAAGAGCTTATTATATAATGTCTATCTCCATAGTGTTCAAAATGCATAACCAAAGGATTAGGTATGTCCAAGTCCTTGTTCATATAAACTGTGCATGATTACACTCAAATATGTGTTTTTTCCCCAATTCGATTTAGGGTTTATAAGAGTTTAATTTCAACAGTAGAGAAAAGAAATGGTTGCCCTTTTACAATGCCCCATGGTCCATATTAATAGGGGTAAAAATGCGGCACAGTAGCCTATTGTCATAATCAATGGTTTTTTGCATAAATAAGGAGCGGCATCGATTTTCAGTATGAGTCGATATTGATATGGAGCTGTATTGCAATGTAGTGGCATCATCTAGTATAACATCGGCCTTGTCAACTCCATATCATGGCATTGGTAAATGATAACATTGATGAGTATCGATGTTGATGAGTGGAGATATGAATAATGATTGATGTCAACAACAAGCAGCTTTAACAACGTGCGGCGTTGATGGAAAGCATTTCCAAAAAAGTATGACATCGATAATGAGTAGTATCAAAATGGTGATGGTGTTGATGGGAAGCGATATTAAAGAGTAACAACACTGGTAATGAACGGTATTGATAAATGACGGCATTGACGGTGAAGCGATTTCATCGCTTTTGATAGCTCTCTATGGGCTTTGATTAATCTTGGTATCAACGATGTTGGTTGAAGACATGCATATCATCCTATGATTGATGAAGTGCACTATCATTAAGATCCAACACTGACTGTTGGTGATATCAATAATGGTTGACATTAAATAATGGCGGCATTAGAGTGGAGGCAACATCAAAAACACGCGACATCATTACATAACAACATTGGTTATATGTGACATTCATGATAAGCGACATAGGTACAGAGTTGCATTGATCAATTAAGGCACCCATCCCATCTTCATAGGTAAAGGCGATGCTAATAAAACGCGGTATTAAAAAGATGCAATATAGATCATGTCAACATACATCGATGGCATGTTGTATAGACTGCATTCATATCATCGCTTCCTTGAAGAAATGTAGGATTGGTCACATGAGGCATTGATGATGAACAATATCTTCAGCTCTAACAACAACTTGCGGCACTGCATATAAATCTTCATCGATGAGGCATGACATTCTTCATTCCCTCAATATTGGTCCATGCCATTCTTTCTATACTGACTATTGATGCAGCATCGCAATCATATCGCATGTTGAACAACATCGCAATCATAATCTCAAAACACTATAAGAGTCGATATAGTACATGGAAAAAAGGGTATGGAGAATCATACCTCGCCTATCCCTGCATCCATAAAGTTAGCACATAACATAGGACATATGCTACTCCATATCATAGTCATTATGGGTGTACTATACATCAAAGTACCAAGGGTGTCTAAATATGGACATCGGTAATATCTACCTCATGTGGCTTCTAAGGTGAAAGAAACAATCAAACAAACATAGCATCCTTCATTCATCCTCACTTTCACTCACTCAGCGTGTTGGATATATGATACTCGTATGACCACCTCCATAGAGCCAAGGACTACACAACGTCCCGGTTTCTCGGTACTTGAATCCATTCCACTTAGTAGCCTAGAAACTAGACTACTCATATGATAAGATATAAATATAAATAATTATTAAGAATAATCATCAGGACGTATTTGTTAAAAAAAATTGAATTTCTACATCGGTTATGTTATGAAAATGATTCTAAAGTTGGAACTCACTTCTGTAAATTGTGAGATTTAATGGATATTATAAATGTGACCTTATATGGCTTGTTCCAATCTATTAGCGATCAGAGTTGCACAACAGAAGCTAGAAGATAGCTTTCCGTTGAAGGCGATTGTTTGTTTATTTGATTGAAATATATGTTGTTTGCATCAATATTTGTTTTTGTTTATGTTTAGTTTAAAATTGCGAAATTGAATAAGACATTATCACTCAAAGGATTTATGATCTCATTTAAATCTAGACGAACCCAATTATTAATAAAAGCCACTGGTTTCTGCAAAATAGAATCGTTGGGAAATAATAAAAATGTCTAAGCGATTTATAGTTATAAAATATAAAATGATAAGTAATATATATCTAATTAAATTTAGAATTATTAAATATACTTAATATATAAAATAAGATAAAATAAAATTTATTGGTTGACGGATGCTTGGCTGTTTTAAAATTGTAAGTGATTATGCAAAATTAATATTGAGTATGTATCACTATCAAGAGTTGAAACCTACTCAATAATAACAATAAGAACTTGCGGTGTCTTCAGTAGTGTAGTTACCACTAAAGGTGAGCGTTTGGTTGATTTGGTTTATTCGATGATGAAAATAGTGAATGGTCCAACATATCTCAGTGTCAGTTTTCCCGACTTTCCAAATTGTACGACACCCTTCATCAGTGATACCATAATGAAAACATGATCCCCAATTGATAGCTCTAATTCTTTACGCCTTTTATATGCGTAATTTTTTTTGCCTAGCTTGTGCTTGTGCTTCTATCATCCTACCTTAGACTAACTCAATCTTGTATGTGACTTATCTCACCATATCTGGACTAAGGACCAATCTGACTTCTGCCTTTAATCAACATGCTGGTGATTTGCATGTCCTTCCATATAAAACTTTGAAAGGCGTCATTCCTATACTAGCATGATATATATTATAAAATGAAAACTCAGTTAAGTTCAAATGGTCTTCCCATGACCCACAACCCGTATACTTTCATTTCCCCAGTTCGACCTTAGCAACCCACCAATAAAATCCATGAATATCGAATTCTATTTCCAAATTGGCATATCAAAAGGCTGAAGAAATCAACTTAGCTTCTGATGTTTGGCTTTTACTTGATGGCAATTTGCATATTGCTTTACACATAGGCCTACATCATCTTCATACTTTCCCAGAAGAAACTTCTCTTCATATCTAGATATCTTGGTTCCCCCGGATGAACATAAACTTCGATCGATGACACTCCTAAAGAACTTCCATCCTTAGGTTTCCAATATCCACAACACGTAACTATCCCTTCTTCCTTAACCATCCACTATGGTCAAGACTAAAATCCATTAGCTTATAGATCTCATTCTACCTTCCAATCTTTTAATCTTTTCAGCTAACAATGCATCATCTCTCTGCTTAGAAGCAATCCTTTCGATCAAGATTGGTCGAACTTTCAAGCAAGATAATATGGCTGTACTTTGACTAGAACTAGCATTCGATCTTAACTACACACTACAAGTAGTCAATACCTCCAGATCTTTCCATTTTGCCAACATAGCTAATATCACATTTTGATGTTTCTTGCTAAGTGCATCTGCAACTTTATTCCCTTTCCCTAGTGTATACTCAATATCAAAATCATAAGCTGCTAAAAACTCCAGCCACCTCTGCTATCCCATATTCAACTCTTTCTAAGGGAATAAATACCTTAAAATTTATGATCCGTATACAAATTAATTCGTTTTCATAAGAGGTAGTGTCTCTACACTTTCAAGACGAAAATTACCGCTGCTAACTCCAAATCATGAGTCAGATACCTAATATCATGTGGCTTTAGTTACCGAGAAGCGTAGGCAATCACTTTACCCCTCTCCATCAATACAGCTTCTAATCCTCTTCCACATGCATCAGTATACTCCACCAAATCTTGATTCCCATCTGGAATAACTAACACGGGCGCATTGGCCAACAGATGCTTCGAATCAAGGAATGCTTTCTCACATTTATTAGATCAAATAAACTTCACATTCTTTCTAGTTAACTTAGTCAAAGGCACTGTTATACATGGGAAATCCTTGATAAATCTCCAACAATAGCCAACTAATACAAGAAAAGTTCTTATCTCGGTCACCTTCTCGAGTCTTTTTTAACTGTTAACAGCTTTGATCTTGGATGGATCGACTGACAACCCATTTTCTAAAACTACATGACCAGGAAACTTCGCTTCTCTTTTCCAAAAATGACACTTTATAAACTTGCTTTCAGTTGATGCTACCTCAGCGTCTCTAGAACTATTCTAAGATGAATCTCATGTCTCTTTCATCCATAGAATATATCAAAATGTCATCAATGAATACCAACACAAATCTATCCAAGTGCTTTTGGAAAATATGGTTCATCAAATCCATAATGAAAGCTAGCACATTAGTTAACCCATCATCATTAACCACTTGTAAGAACCATACCTCATTCGAAACGTCGTCAACGGAATACTGTCCACCATCACTCTTTATTGTTTGAACCTTTTCACCAAATTCAACTGGGAAAATACTTTGGCTCCACTCAACTGATCAAATAAATCATCAATTTTCGACGAAGGATATTGATTCTTTATCATCTTTTCATTCACTTTACAATGATCGATGCACAATCTTAACGAGCCGTTCAGTTTCTTTACAAACACTGGTCGCTCCTCAAGGCAAACTGCTTGCTGTAATAAAAATATTTCCTTCTAAGTCCACTAATTGCACCTTAACTCCTTCATGTTGGGAGGTGTCATCCTGCTAGGTGGTCTACTTACGGGTTCAACTTCGGGTACAAGATCTATTTAAAGCTTAATAGTTCGTTTCAGTGGTAGTCCTGTAATCGGCTCAAAAAAACCTACAAATCTCATAGAATTAAAATCTGGTTCAGTTCTTCTTCCACTTATGTTGCATCCAATAAAGCACAAGTTTCTGGAATCGTATTCTAAACCGAGTATGCTATTTGGTCACTACATCAGGATGTCTCAATGATAGCTTCCTATCTTGGCAAAATATCATAGCATCGTATCTGCTCAAACAATCCATACCCAAAATAATCCCAGAACCCTCTAATCAAATACATACAAACTGTAGGCAAAAATTTATAACCTAGCAACTCAAACTCTAGATGGTCACATCTCATCCCTAGAGTTGCGTACCCTCCTATTGGATTTGCCATCCTTAAGGAAGTAATAAGGTATGATGGATCTAAACATAACTTATCTACCAAACATTGAGATATAAATGAATGCGATGCATCAGTATCAAACAATACCCTAATTGATATGCTATAAATCAAAAGCATACCTTCCATCACAAACTTTCCCATCTCAGCTGTTGTTGGTCTTGTTGTGGATGGCTCCAAATCAACCATTTTCCCTTGTTAGCCTTAGTTGCTTCTGGGCATTTGTTCTTATAATATCCCACCTAGTCATAATTAAAGCACTTCATATTCTACTTTCCTACAAACACTTTTCCATCATCAGATCGATACTCATTAGCATAGTGCCCCTTCTTGTCACACTTGTAATAAACTATATCTGCCTTCCACTTTTTGTCAGCCCCACCTTTATGAGCTCCCTTCTTCTTAAGGAATTTCCTCTTCTAATTTTGAGAATTCTAGTTCTCCACCAACTTCTCTTTCCCAAAGGTTGAAAAGATTTCTTTATTCCTGATAGCCATCTCCACCATTACATTTGATGAATCTCTGAGATACGGCATAGTTGCCCTAGCAATCTTCGGCCTCAACCCTACGATAAACTTCTCATTCCTCTTAATAACAGTATCAACAGTGGCATATCCATACCTAGACAGCTCATCAAACTTAGAAGAGTATTCCAACACTGACATTTCCCCGTGCTGTTATTCAATAAACTTCTTGAGCAAGGCTGACTTAGATACTTCAGACAAAATTTCCTCAAATCTCCTTCGAATTTTTTCTCAAGCCAATTCCTCTTCTGGTATCCCTATGGTTACCATGTTCCACCAGAAAAAAACAGCTTCTTGCAACTATCTCGAAGCCAATCTCCTTTTTTGCTCAACATTCAGACCTAAGTCAATGAAAATTCTTTCACAACGTAATAACCAATTCTCCATTCCTATTGCATCCTCGGTCCTCAGAAAGGCTTCCCACCCAGACTTGTGTAACTTGACTCAGCTCAGCATAGTTATTACCAATTGGCTCTATGATTAACTCCACCAGCATTAGAAGCATTTCCTTCGGCTACCCCTGTAGCTGCTCTAGCTTGCATTAAGCTGATGAAGAACGTGTACACAATCCCCATATCTACTGGCGAAATCGCAACATCTACATTGGTATTTGCATTTTGATTAACATTTTCCAGTCAACCCCGGTTCCGTCTGATGTTGGGATGAGAATTTCCATTAGTTGTGGTGCTTCCTCTACCAAGATTCACTCTTCCATTTCTTGCATCCATATCTTTCTTTCTCGTAAATCTACATACAAGCCTTAGTAAGATACAAAAGAATGGTTGAAGGGAGAAGGGAGAATAGAGATGGAATACATACTTATGTATAGAAAATACAAATAGGTTATTGTAGCTTTATCCCATACTCCAGTCTTATCTTCTGATTCATTGGGATAATGTCCTTAAATAATCTTTAGGTTAAAACTTCTTTTAATCATAAACATATGCTCTGATACCAACTTGTAACATCCCCCATTCCGAGGCCCAAAACTAACTACTGCCGACGCTGCAGTCATCCATAGTTATTAATTCTCGATGACAAAATGTGGCTATGTTAATCATATCAATAATCAAAAGCACATGAATATTAAAAAAATTTCAAACATTGTTTAATAACTAATTTTCATATCTCATTTCACAAATAATATTTCATATCCATTACATAATCCCAATCGTTATTCCACGTTCACAAAAAATATAATTATTACTAAATACTCTAAGAGCGACATATGACAATGCCCATTGGTTGATTAGAGTCAAATATTCAAAAATTATACAACTTTCCCATTACATCCAAAAAGACAAAACTAAACAACACAGTGGAAATAGATAAAGTTGTTAATAGCTAGGTTGCCTCTTGCACGTCTCTGGAAGCTTATTCGTCTAACTGGAACCTGAAAGCCCTTACTCTCGACCAACTCAATTGAGTGCCCAAGAGTTTAAGGGAAAAACAAAAAATTCAAGTCAAATAGCAGTCTGTTGTGTATAATAACCTACCATCTTGAACCAAAATAGATATCTTGTGAGACCACACCGCTGAGCGGAATGGGTTTTCCCTTCATTGGTATCTTAACCAAAACATAACGACCATATACTATGCTCCTGCAACCACAATGGTTAGAACAATGAAAATTGCATTTATAATCAGTAATGCATATTGGATTGCCATCTCAATTCATTAGATTATTCATCTTAATTTCAAATGGCTGCCCATCATAATTTAAACTGACTACCCGTCTTATTTTAATCAGACTACCCATCTTATAATTATATAGACTATCCATCTCACATATAAGCATATTCCGAATTATATGGACTATCCATCTCACATGTAATTATTACTTGGATTACCCATCCCCGACCATATTGACTACCCATCACACGTTGTTTAGTTATTTAAAAGTATGCGGACTATCCATCACACATGTTTCATTTAACTTAAAATGGTGTGGACTATCCATCATACATCCCATAGTTTTCCTAGGGTGACTATGAACCCTTTATTACCCTCATAGAGACTATCAATGTCCAACATTATATGGATTATCCATCTAACATCCCATAGTTCTCCTAGGATGATTATGAATCCATCATTTAATAATTTAATTCATGTTACCCACATGTTTAACCTATGTATATTAATATCCCCAAATTAGGTTACTTCTCCTTAGAGTAATAACATTTCAAAGTGACATATATTGGTATCCCCAAATGATCAATGTCGAACTCGTTAAAGAAAATGCATTTGTATCCCCAATGATAAAGTCTCATTTATATAAAATCTAGTTTGTCGAAACTAATCTACTTTGCTATCCCCAATGATAGTGTTGAAGTTTATAGGATCGATTTCACCCTAGAGGGGGGGTGAAAAGAGTGATGCTAATAATAATAATAATTAGTGCGGAAATATATAAAATAATTGCAGTACAGATAATAGCAGAATAATAAAAGCAGAAATAAAACAACACAGATTTACCCAGCTTCGGTAAAACCCTGCATACGTGTTGCCCCCAAGGTTTCTGCTAGAAATTAAGTAGTCAGACACTTACACACGTAAACTCACGACATCCTCCATAGACTAACCAAACTCTACGCTCAAAACCTGCCACAACTCAGCCACTAAGTTGCGAATTCTCGAATTAACCACCGTAGTTCGTCCCCTAGTCACACGACTAGAATTTTACAAAGTTTAAAAGAAAAATACAAAATAAAATCTGAAAACAAAACAAAGCGCTTTATATATTTAACCCAAATAACAACTAAACTAGACCGGCCCACTTAAGAAAATAGCTTGAGAAAACGTCTCCCATTTGTTCTTCTTCGGCCGGTACTTCGTGAAATTAATGTCTGCCTCTTTTTCCTATGCTCGAGAACAATAATTCCTCTTTAAAAAAATTAAGGCTTCTTGAATTGAAGTCGCCGATTGAAAATTGATCGATTGAGTTGAGGAATTTGTGTTGCGTTGCTTTGTTAATTGATTTCTAGTTGTAATATGCTTTCGGTGCCTCCAATTGATTCGAGTTCAATGATACGAAATTGGTATTTTTATTTATGCTTTTTTTTACCTTTTGATTTGTTTGAACACGAATCTTTCATTTTTGCCGATGATGTTAAGGGGATTTATATAAGTATTGAAACCCTTAATTTACATTTATATAATTTCAGCTTGAATTTTTCACATGATATGCTTGCCCACTGATTTTCGATTTAATGCTAGTGACTAATCCTGACTGGTTCAGTTCGTATATTTTTCTATTATGCTTGCTTGGTCACCATCGCTTGCGTTTAATTTGGATTTGGTTCCGTTCTTTTCTAGGATTTGAATTTGTTTCTCATGATATTATTTAAAACATGTATAACTTCATGAGTTTGAATTTCTTTAAGTTGGCTCCTTTCTTTGGTATTTAAATTTGGCATTTAAAATTCTAAGATGAACTAGACTTTGACTTGTTCAATTCATGTTCTTTCATCTTGCATCTGATAATTTTCCACAGTTTAATTTCTCAACTGTGCTCACTACCGTTGCATATGAATATCACTGTGCAAGTAGCTTCGAGTTTGGTTTATACTTTGTTACATCACTGTGCTTGTGTGGGTCTGGTGCATTTTAGTTTTCTATCCTTGTGCACTTGTATATGCTGAATTGCTTATGCTCGAACTGCTAATGTTAGTTTCTTTGATCATGTCCTGTTTACCTGTATGTGTGTCACCATGTATATACATACCATATGTATGTGTGTGTATGTGTTGTGATGCCTTTGGTATCAATTCTGGTAGTACGGTCTCATGTTAAAGTCTTGTTTGTGCACGTTAAACTGCTTGCATGCTCCAATATGCATTTTTGGGGTCTTTTTGGAGTCTTTTTGTATGTATGTTGGTTTGCATGTGGTCAATGTTGGTGCACATTGATGATTTGCACATCCGGGATATGTTGTATATGGTCTTTTAGTCTAGGCACAACTTTGTTGTTGCCTCTATTTTCATGTGATGTCTCCATATATATATAATGTGTGTCATTGTCCTTTGGTATTGCAGTCTTGTTCATTACTTCATAAATGTATACATGGTATTTCCTCTTGGAAACTGCTACATATTTCGAATGTCCTCATGTTGCATATGTATGGTTTAAATGCATGTAGAATATAGTCTTGTTCCACTGAGTCATTGAGTTTTGTGTTCAGTTGCTTCAAGTCTATTCATATATGAGTTGCTTTCATTCTGCTTGTTTTATATCGAGTTATTGTTTGTGCTTCATTTTGATTGCACTTGAGTCATGACTGCTGTGTGGCTTTGAGCGTTGCTTGAACTGAACTATTCTGGTTGTCACTGCATGTATATATATGTATCATGTGTGTTCACACATGTATATAGGTAAGTTAGCTTGTGCGGTTTCTTCCAGTCTTTTTTGTTTTTTGAATCCATGCTTCATTGTGTTTGTTTTAGTCTACACTTGCCTTTGAGTTTCTGATCTTACATGTGGAACTGTTATGTTGAGTGGCCTTGTTAGACTTGCATTGATCTGGACATTTTGTTTCCTCTGTTGCATTCCATATGCCTGTGGGTGTGTATGTATACATATCTGAATGCATGCATATCCTCTGTCCTCTTTGATTACTTGCATTTTAGCTTGTGTATTGTGGTATGCACTTTAGTTAAAATGCCTCTGACCTGGTGTATGTGTGTGTCACCATTGTTGCCTTGATACATGCCATTTATTTGAGTCTGGGCTTATTTTCCTTGTTTGGTTGCCATTCATTTGTTTTCTGTTCTTTAAGAACTTGCTGGTGTACCTTTATCTGCTGCCTTCTTTCTTGTGTTTGGTCTTGACCATTGCACTTTGTTCTTGCATATGTTGTGTGATCTAGTGGTCTCCTTTCATTGATGTCATGTGTACATTGTTCTCACAAATGACTGTGTACATATTCATGTGACTGTGTACAAATGACTGTGTACATATTCATTGTTTTGGTCGAGGCTTGTTTTATGTTGGTTTTGGATTCTTATTGCATGAGAACTTGTACTCGACAATTTTGTGATGTATTTGTATTCCACTAGAGTTGAATCCAACCTCAGCTCCGGTTTGACCTTGTGCTTACTTGTCCCTGCAGTTTTATCAAGTGTACATCGGTATTCAATTTTACTGCGTCAGTATTTATTTTGCAGATAATTCAGATGTCGGATTCAAGCTGAAATAGAGTTGAAGATCAAATACGAGTGAACTAGTGATATGTAGTGAGGTGCAAATGTATGTAACAATTGTATAGTGAAAAATCGTGTTGTAATTTGAAATTGTATTGTAATTGAAATTTTGTATATATAGTGAGAGCTCAAATTTTGTACTATTCAAAAATTGTAATAAAATATTTGTTCGAATAAACTATCTATTTGAATAAACTATCTATTTGAATTTAAATTCAGTGTTATTTGTTTTATTCAACAAATATTTATTTAATTTTGTGAAAATAAAATAGTACAATAACAAATACATTTAAATGAATATATATATATATATATATATATTTACTATCATCAAACAAAAATCATATATTAGCATATTCAACAATCTCCCCATTTTGATGATAACAAACATATATTTAAGATTTTGAATTTATTAAAGGGTACTTTTGGCATACGTCCTTGATAGGTTTCAAAATTCACGAAAACCCCAGTAGAAAAAAGTATGTAAATTAGGTCCTTATTTTTCAAAAATTATCAAAAAACATATAAAAACAAAAAAAAACTTCGAAATTTTATAACTTATTTCAATTAATATTTATCATCGTACTCATGTCAAAAAAAATCAAAAAATAAGGATGAAAGGGAAAAAACGCACGGTATGTTTCAGGAATACTTACAGACATATATGCAATTTTAGAGAATAATTGCAGACATGTCTGCCCTTATTCTGGATAGCATGCCTTTGCAACTAAAAATTACGGATGTGTCTGCAATTTTAAGGACTAAGTGCAGATATTTATGTAAATATACTGATTGTTAAATCAAAATGCTTTTATTCAGTGAATAATTACATACATGTCTGTAAATATATGGAATAATTGCAGACATGTCTACAATTATAATTCAACGCGGTTATTCAGTGAATAATTGTTTGCATGTCTGCAATTATATGGAATAATTGCATACACATTTGCAATTAATCGGATGTTTATCGAATGCAATTATTCAGTGAATAATTGCAGACATGTCTCCAATAATTGCATATATGTTTGCAATTTCTTTTTTTCTTTTAGAAACCTAGATATAATATTTACAATTTAAAAAAAATTAAGCACTGGTGTAAAAAAACCTGAAAAATACATGCTACTATAGTAAAATAATTATAGGGACCTGCTTTACAACATTTTTTAGGGAGGATGCCGTTTGAATTAACTTTGGTTTTAAGGATGCGTGACTAATATTCACTTTATTAAATGTATTTGGTCATTGACTAACTCTATTTGCTAACCCCATTTGAATACTCCACTCTACAATAAAGCTCCCCCATCATATATGCATGAAAATATGCAAATGAACCTAGATGAAAATATGCAAATAAAAAATAAAATATTTGACCTTTATTTACCAAAATCTTAACTTTTCTCTCCCCTTTTTGTTATCAGCAAAAGAGTAATAGTGTTAGAAAAATAGAGATAAAGTGATAGACATTAATACTCAATTGAATATAAATATTTAGTTTCAAAACAATCAAACAAAAATAATAAATACTTTGCGCATATTCCACTTTAGAGTGATAGGGGTGATGTGGCATATAGAACCATATAGTTGTGTCTATTTGTGGTATATTTATATCAGGAATTTGAATATCTACTAACCATTGGTAACTGTTAGGACTGTCAAATGAGATTAGTAGTATTCCCTATTTTTATAAAAAATGAATTTCAAGCATCTTCTAACCACGCATAACCGTGAGAATTTTTAAATGGGATTAGAATCAACTTGTCTATTTAATAATCAATTTTGATATTATTTTTCCATACATGCATAACCATGAGGACTTTTAAATGAGCATGAAAGCACATATAAAAATATTCCACCTATTTCACCCATTCATAATCGTGAGGACTTTAAATGAGAGTGAATTAGTTTGATATTTTTATTGCTAAAAATAAAATAAAACGAAAGTGAATAATTTCCCGTTTAAAATACCACATATTGACATATTATGTTGGACTTTAATGAGTGATGATCGTTAGAAATATGACAGAAATAAATATGGCCATGGAAATTTTACCCTTCAAAAGTTATTATAAATCTTGTTCAATTTTTTTAAAGAAATTTACTAAATATACTATCTCAAGTCATAATATATGATTAATATCAACACCCATCACTTTTTTAATCACTATTTATCTCTTCGATAATCAATAGGGAGTCAGATTAGTTAATGTAGTCATTTAAGATCAAATCCAAAAGAATTATAAAATCAAATTTTCCAAAATGCATAATCCAAAATGAAGCCAACAAAAACTATTTTATGAAAGGAGTTTTATAAGAAAAATGTCTACGAATTGAAAATCATTTGAAATGAAAAATATGTAGATATTTTTTCTAAAAATATGATGCAACTAATGAATGTCTCTACATAAAACATGTTCGACTAGTAATTTTTCTATCAACTAGATTACCCGTGTAATCTGCATATGAATTCCCCTTTGATTCAAGGTTATCATTAGTTGGATATCATAGGCCATATCATGGAGCGTGCAACAAATACCTTAAAATCTTTTTACATCTTTTAAATGAAATTATTTTGAATTTGAATTGAAACCATGCAAATAAACAAACAGTGAACATAGTGTCAGATTTTGAACAAATATATCCACGAGTACCTAGAGTAATCATCAACCAATACAAGACAACATCTCTTACCATCTAAACATGTAATATAGTTGTTCCAAACAAATTTATATAAACTAGTTCAAAGATGAAAAGATGATTGGCCAACATTTTTGTACAAATCAGAATCAAAAATCAACATTTATTTCCTTATCACATATCTGGCTGAATTAAATCGGATTATGTTGCAAATTTTCACATTTAATATATCGTTTAAGATATATGTACCATTACCTATTTTAGCTTTGCCGATAATTTTCCATTGTTGCCTATTGTGATTCTGCCACCTTTGTACTAGGCTAAAGAACTTTGATTTGTTGCATGTCGTGTGCCTGGAATAGCCATAATCTAGATAACACTGTTGTTGTTCCTTAGCCTGTCACCACACCTAGACGAGAAAAGATTTTTGTGACCTATTTGTTTTTATAGGTCCATGATTGTCAGTGACAAAAGATTTTGAAACATATGTTTACGGAGACCCAAGACTATTTATGTTTGTTCCTTTTGGCATCCAGATTTGTTTGACTTTAAGGGATTTTATATTCGTGCCTTTTGGAACCCAAATTGGAATAGTTTTCACGTGTTTGGGTCTATACCAGCAATTGTTGTGATTGTGTCCATTTTTTCCACAAATTGTGCACTTGGAATTGACTTGGTTAATTTCACTTCTAACACATTCAGATTGATTATACCCAAGTCCTTGTAAAATAGTATTAACGGTTTGTTTTCCTAATAGCATATTCAGCGATCTTTCTCCTTTTGAAAATTTCCTAAGGTTATAGACGATTGTTGAACTTGTGTTTTGAGAGATTCATTTTCATTCAAAAATAGTGTGCATTCTCTCCTAGAATTTTTGCTTTCTTTCAAAATCAGAATTTCATTTTCAAGTGATTAAATTTTAATTTTTGATTTCTTAATCTCTTCTTCAAATGATGGACACTTATTACATTTAGGGCACTTGTTTCGATAGTTTTTAACCAATTGATCAAGCTGTTTATTTAATTATATCTAGCTGTCTCTTTGTTATTCAATTTTAGCGTACTTCTCCCTAAGTCGTTCAAAACAACCATTTACATCATGAAAATATATAAGTAATTCCGAATGAGTAAGTTTTGATACCTCGCTTGGCTCATCATCATCATTGTCAGTTGTTTCACCTTGAAGACACAAATTTTCTTTTTCACTCTCACTGCCAGTGCTTTTTTCAGCTTCATCAGTTTCATCCCAAGTAACTGCAAAACTTCTCCTTTTCGGTTTCTTTCCTTGGCTGAGTCAATTCTGGGGATAATTGGGATTGATGTAACCAGGTTCTTGCACTTGTGACAAATGATCTCCTGCTCTTCTGAGTTTCTAGTACTTTGACTATTCTACTTTTCAATTGCTGATTTAGAGCTGGATTTCCATATTTGCGGTTCCACTTTTTGAATCTTTTTATTATCAGTGTCAATTCAGCAGCTCCATAATCATCAACATCACCACCTTTTGTTGTTCCTTTGAGAGCTACTGTTTTGTTTCGAGTGTTACCTCCTTCACGTTCTTCCTTGAATTTCATTTCTAGCTCATAAGTGGTGAGATTTCCGATGAGTTCTTCGACTTTAACTTATTTCAAATCTTTGATTCTTGAATGGAAATAACTTTTGCTTCAAAATTTCATGCAAGAACTCTGAGGATTTTTTGGACTGTTTCCAATTCTTTGTATGGTTTTCCGAGAACTTTTGATTTGTATACGAGATTAGAAAGTCATCCATATATCTCTTTGAAATTTTCATCTTTGGCCATTATGAAGTTCTCGTATTCGCTACTAAGCATGGCAAGGCGAGATTCTTTGACTTAAGATGCTCCTTCGTGAGTCACTTCAAGTGTGTGCTAGATTTCCTGCGTAGTTAGACAATGTGAGACACGATTAAATTCAATTTGATCTAATGAACAAATAATAGAATTCATAACTTTAGCATTAGCATTCTGTAGTTTATTTTCAAGATCTATCCATTGATCCATTGGTTTTTCAATTTTCTGATTATCTACCACTATAGTTGGTGTCATATAACATGTCTCGACAATATTCCAAGCATCAATGGTTTTTAGAAAAAATTCATTTTATTTTTCCAGTAAGCATATTCACCATTAAACATAGGTGGTCTAACGACCGACCCTCAGTGAAAGCATTATTAAAAGAAGCCATTTAAAAATCAAAAAAATTAAAACGAAAATTTATTTTTGAAAAACAAATTTTTAAAATAAAAATTGGTTTTTATTCTTAGCTCTGATACCACTTGTAGGATCGATTTTATTCTAGAGGGGGTGAATAGGGTGATACTAATAATAATAAAAATTAATGCGAAAATATATAAAATAATTGCAGCACAGATAATAGTAGAATAATAAAAGCAGAAATAAAACAACATAGATTTACCCCGCTTCGGCAAAATCCTGCCTACATGTTGCCCCCAAGGTTTCTACTAGAAATTAAGTAGTCGGACGCTTACACACGTAAACTCACGACGCCTGTTTTCAACTAACCAAATTCTATGCTTAAAACCCCACTACAACTCAGCCACTGCGTTGCAAATTCTAGAACTGCACCACCGTAGTTTGTCCCCTATTCACACGACTAGAATTTTACAAAAGTTTAAAAGAAAAATACAAAATAAAATCTAAAAACAAAACAAAGCCCTTTATATATTTAACCCAAATAACAACTAAACTAGACTGGCCCACTTAAGAAAATAGCTGGAGAAAACGTCTCCCCTTTATTCTTCTTTGGTCGGTATCCTTTACTTCGTGAAATTAATGTCCGCCTCTTTTTCCTTTGCTCGAGAACAGGTTCCACTTTCAAAAATTATCACTTCTTGAATTGAACTAGCCAATTGAAAATTGATTGATTGAGTTAAGGGATTTGCGTTGCTTTGTCAATCGATTTCTAGCTGCAATATGCTTTCGGTCGCCCCAATTGATTTGAATTCGAATGATATGAAATTGGTATGTGATTTATGCCTTTTTTACTTGTTGATTTGTTTGAACTCGAATCTATCATTTTTTTCCGATGTTGTTAAGGGGATTTATATAGGGATTGAAACCCTTAATTTACGTTCGTATAATTTCAGTTTGAATTCTTCACATGATATGCTTCGCCGCTGATTTTTGATTTAATGTTGGTGATGAATCCTGACTGGTTCAATTCGTATATTTTTCTATTATGCTTGCTAGGTCACCATGGCGTGCGTTTTCTTTGGATTTGGTTCCTTTCTTTTCTAGGATTTGAATTTGTTTCTCGTGACATTATTCAAATACATGTAACTGCATGAGTTTGAATTTCTTTGACTCGGTCCTTCCTTTGATATTTGAATTTGGCATTTAAAATTCTGAGATAAACTGGACTTTGACTTGTCCAATTCATGTTCTTTCATCTTGCATCTGATAATTTTCCATGGCTTAATCTCTTAACTGTGCTCACTACCGTTGCATACGAATATCACTGTGCAAGTAGCTTCGAGTTTAATTTATACACTGTTACATCACTGTGCTTCTGTGAGTCTGGTGCATTTTAGTTTTCTATCCTTGTGAACTTGTATATGTTGAACTGCTTGTGCTCGAACTGCTACTGATAGTTTCTTTGATCATATCATGTTTACTTGTATGTGTGTCACCATGTATATACATACCATATATATGTGTGTGTATATGTTGTGATGCCTCTGGTATCAACTCTGGCAGTATGGACTCATGTTGAAGTCTTGTTTGTGCATGTTAAACTGATTGCATGCTCAAATATGCATTGTTCTGGTCTTTTTGGAGTCTGGTTGTACGTATGTTGGTTTGTATGTGGTCACTGTTGGTGCAAATTGATGGTCTGCACATTCAGGCTATGTTGTATATGGTCTTGTAGTCTAGGCATAACTTTTTTGTTGCCTCTATTCTCATGTGATGTCTCCATACATATATAATGTCTGTAATTGTCCTTTGGTATTATAGTCTTATTCATTACTGCATATATGTATACATGTTGTTTCCTCTTGGAAACTGCTGCATATCTGGAATGTCCCCATGTTGCATATGTGTGACGACCCGGAATTTTAGGCAATATCAATTTAATAATCTGTATTAATAATTAAATTAAATTGATAATTTTTCTTTATAATTTTAATTTAAATTGGTAAATTTAATCTTTTAAAGGTTAATAAATATTTAATCCGGCAATATTGATCAGTATCTTTATAACAAATTAAAATTGATAAGAATTAATTTTCAAAGGTAATAAAATTTTATTCTATTTATAATATATATATTTGGTTTATATATTGTGAATAGAAGATCTTTTATTTTAAATAAAAGATGAATTTTCAAATTGTAATATATATGTATGTATATGTTATAATTTGGAGTTGTTTTGAAATATAATCTATTTATAATATATATATGTATGAATATATTGCAATTTGAAGCTTATTTTTAAAATTTATATTTTTCAAAGGTTAATTTAAGATTTATTCAATTATTTTCAAAATATAAGATAATTTTTTATTTTAAATATGATAGTTTAAATAAGATTCAATCAAAGTTTTATTTTTGTTTTCTTTAAAAGTGTTTAAATTAAAATGGTTATATATATATATAAAGTTATTAATAAACTTTCTTTTTAAAAATTAGTTCTTAAACAATAAAGATAAATGTTTTAGATTTTAAAATACATGTATAAAGATTTATTTGTATTATAATTAGTTTTAGAATATTTTCTTTAAAAAGTAACTTTATATATACATATATAAGTATTTATTAATAAAGTGAATTAAGTAAGTAAGCTTTCTATTAACATTTAAATTAAATGAAAATTTAATTAAAAAAAGACTTAAGAAAACATGTGTAACCATGTTAGCTCATCTCAAAAACATGTGTTGAAAAATTAAGTACTACAGTGACAAATGTATGTTTTAAATAACAAGTGTCATCATTTTAAAAAAATATATAAATATAATAGTTTGAAGAGAATTTTTTTTTCCTCTTTCAATTCCAAACCTTCTTCTTCTCACTTTCTTTTCTCCCCTCATTTCTTCAAAAATTTAAGAGCAAACCATAAATTACTTTCAAACCTGAAAACTGAAAAGCACAAGTAAACCTGAAATTTAAAACCCAAAAGCAAAATCAAATCTGAATTCAAAATTAAAAACCTGGAACTCAAATGGAATCAAGATCAACTGCAAGTTTCAACATTTTAGAACATCAATTTGAAGCATGCATAGGGTTTTCAACAGCAAGCAAATCAAAGCATTTTTCAGATTAAAATTCAAATCCTAGAAAAAGAATTGAAACCCGCTCTGCAAATTAATGGTGAATAAATTGTTTTTAAAAACAGATAAGTTGAATTCTGATCCTAGTGCATGTGTTAATCTGTGGATTGATATTGGTGTTGCATGGAAATCATTCAGTATTTATATTATTGAATTTATTGATATGTTTATATCTGTGTAAAAAGGTCTGTGTATATATATAAACACTATGTTTTCTGTTTTTATTTCAGACCAGGATTCACTTCAAAAATTCAAATCTCCCACTAACATCAATACTTGGCCTTGATGATTAAATGAAAGTTGTAATTTAATGTTTGATAGTAATTTTAAAAATAGTTTCTGAAAATTTAAATTTACGAATAATTTTCAAAAATGGAAAACACAGTGAAATATAGTTGCATGTCAAAAATCAATAAATTCAATTTAAAGTTTGTATTGTATGAATGAATTCATGGTGGGAAATCACGAATTTTAATACTAATTTCATGATTTTTAATTCAATAATCTGTTGGGAATTTGGAAATGAATGATTTCGGCAATTTTACGAAATCAATTCGATGTTTGAAACTGGATTCTTGGTCGAAGCTTGTTTTCGTGATGTTGATGAAGGGAAAAATGTTCGTGGATTTTTCCTATGGCTGTATTGTTTGGATTCGATCGAAGTAGGGTTTCGTCTTTCGTTTTGAAGGCTGTTGTTTTTACGGCCGTCGCATCATCCCAGGATCACCGGAGGCGATCGCGAGATGGGGGATGGTGGCGTGGAGGTACGGCGGTGCTTTGGAAGGGTCGCTGGAGTTTTCCGGTGGTGGCGATCATCAGTGGTGATTGGTTTTGGGGGTTGAGTTGCTGCAGTATTTGATGCGTAGGGTCGAATTTTGTTTCGCGTAGTTATTGTGTGATCTGAGAGTTCGAGGAGGATCGCGTGCGTTCGTGTGAACGTCGGCGATGATCGCGTTGGCTTACGGTGGCCGGAGGCGATAGGGCACGTACACGCGTGTACGTTGTGCAACTGGAAGATATGGGTTTGGGGAAGATGAGTTTAAGCTCGAAGTGGTGATCGCGTTTTCATAGTGACGACTCGAAGTGGTGGAGTCTGGGTTTTGACTCAGGGCAGGCTCGTGTAGTTGCCGTGTTTGACTCGAGTTTTAGGTTGTGGGCTTTTCTGGTTATTTCTGTATAATGTTACAAGTTGCAAATTGAACTTGTTTTGAAAAAAATGAAATCAAACTTTAAATTATAAACAAATTTTATAAAGGAAATAAATTTTAAAAGTTAAAACTTGTTGTTTTAAAATATATGTAAATCAAACTTTTAAAAGTGTTAATTGATTTTATTTTCAAATTTAAAATTGTTTAAAATGATTGCTTTTGAAAGTAATTATCTTAATCAAATTTTGAATTTAAATTTAAAAGGAGTGTTTTGAATTTAAATAATTAAATCAAAGTTTCTAAGTAAATTTTAAGTAATGTTTTAAAAACTAAGTTTTCAAATTTTATTTAAAATGAATAAGTTTAAATTAGATAACTAAAGTGTTTTAAACTTCAAATTGATTTTTAAATGCTTTATTTTCAAATAAAGTTAAAGTAATAATTTTGTAAACCAAATAGAATAATTTGTTTTTAAGTTATTAAAATTTGTCTAATTTCAAATAATTTATTTATGAAGATAAATAAGGTTAAATTATTTTGATATGAACTTAAGAATACTTAATTAAATATGATTTGTTAATAAGTAAAAGATTAATTAAGATAAATGATTATTTTAATTAATTAAGGAGTTTCTTTAAATATAAGAAGTTAATTAATTAATTATTTAATTAATTTTAAATGATTAGTTAATTGTTTATTTAATTTTAAATAATCACTTAATTATGAATTAATTAAGTGTAATTACTTAATGAAGTAATTAATGGTTAATTATTGAATGTAATGAAGGAAAGAGGAAATTACTTATGGAAGTAATTAGTGGAAAATTACTCATGGGAGTAATTAGATGGAAGTGGTTAATGGATAATCACTTGATGTTATTAATTAAGGAATTGATTAATATAATTGTTTTGAGTTAATTAATTATGGAGTAATTAATTAATTTGAGAATTAAGGATTATTTAATGATGGAACTAATTACTTGTTAAGGTAATTAATTAAGAGAATAATCATCTAATGGAAGTAATTAGAAGATAATTACTTATGTAAGTAATTAAGGGTTAATTACTTAGTTAATTTTAGTTAATTAATTAATGTGATTAATTAATTAATTAATGAGATTAATTTAAGATTAATTACTAAGGGTAATTAATTAAAAATGTAATTAATTAATAAAGTAATTAATTAAGGATTTATCAATTAATTTAATTGATTAATAATTACTTAATGACGTAATTAAAGGTTAATTAATTAGATTAATTAATCAAAGGGTTAATATAATTAATTAAGAAGTTAATTAATTAAGATAAGTAATTACAAGTTATTAATTGCTGTTTATGATTAATGAGACGATTAATTATAAGTTAATTATTTAATTTATTAAAGTAATTATTAATTAATAAGGATTATTAGTTAATATAATTAATAAAAGTTATCAAGGTTGATTAATAAAAGTGATTAATTTAAATGTGAATAATTAATTGTAATTAATCGAGGTTTAATGTAATTAATTACAGTTGATTAATTAATGGAAGCAAATGAAGGATCATTAATTAATGTAATTAATGATAGTAATTAAAGGTTAATTACTATATATGGTTAAGATTAATTAATTTGTGAAATTAATTAAAGGCTAACTACTTGAATGTAATTAAAGGGTGATTAATCAAGGAAGATTAATTAAGGAATATCATTAAGAGATGATTAATTTATTTATTTGATATAAATTAATGAAGAAGGATTTAGGTAATCCAATTGATTTAGAGTTAATCAATTCTGCTTATGGATGATTGATTGATATTGGGTGATTGATATTGGATGATTGATATTGGATGGTTGAATGATGTTGGATGATTTGGATGTGATATCTCTGATATGTAATATGCTGCTTTGTGAGATAATTGGCTGATATGAATGATATATTATGATAATGTGATTCATCTATCTGTTTATATTATTCTGAATATAAGTTAATTGTTTAAAACCCTTAAACAACTTGGACATTAAAATGGCGTTTGGATTCGGTGAGACCGGGATCGGGTTTCCATATTTGGATAATCCGAAAACCACATCGATCCAAATTAAACGTTAGGTCGTGAATCCAAGTGGAGCTTAGTGAAGACTCGAAGTGTAAGAACTATTCGTCAGTATAACTCTAGGGTTGATTCTGTGATGAGTTTGATAGAAATAGTACTTACAGGTTCGAGATGGCGATTCAGAGTGCAAGGGCTATGGTCGTTGACTCTGAGGGTGATTCCAAAATGAGTGCAACGAGATAGTGCCTTCAGTTTCGTTCGAACCCGAAACGAACTTGTATGGATTGAATGCTTTCAGAACATCGTCAGGTGGACGATGAGCATTCTAAGATAGATGTGTTCTATAAAGGTAATCGCAGCCTCAAGCCTCATCAACCGGGAATGGCTAAAACAGGGGAGATGCAGCAAGGCTAGGCGGATAGCACCCATTTCAGGGTGAGGTTATCCCTGTCTAGATGTCCCTTTTTATTTCGGCTTAGTGGGTGGTTGGTCGCGCCAACCACGGGGTGATCTTACTCGGGACTGTCCAGTAAGGGGTGGTCCTGGCTTTGTGTTGGAGGGGATTGGGAGTAATCCTCGGTACGGTGATCTAGGCCACGTACTGTGACGGGCGGTACCCCGGTAGCCCTGCCATTGATGGAAACCCATTCTTCCTACGAGATCCTACGGTTTTGTTCGTATTACCCACTTTTGTGGCTAGTAGATGGAATTTAATAATGTAACAATTTCGGCTATTTCTTATTTACTTGAAAACCCTAGACACTAGTATAATATCACTGGATTTCCTATCAAATGTTTTGGTTAGCGTAAGGTAAAAACTTTTCCATGTTTATATGGGAAGTCTTACGTGATACCTTTTCTTTTCAAAGGATTCTCTAAAGTTAAGCAATTTTAACTCGTTTACTCACACCAGATCCCTGTCTGACCCGAGTGTTTATTTTCTATTTTATTAAACTCTTGGATACTCATATTATGTATGAGTAGTCGAGGGATTGGGTTATCTTGATGAATTCTGGAGGAGATATGGAGCAGGAGGCTTCCGCGTGTAGATATATTATGGTTCCGTTGTGTTTGTGTGATATCTGTATCTTGTGTACTTGAGTTGTATAGTTAGACAGATGTTTATAACTGTCTAATATGTGTTATATAAGTTGTGTACTCTGATGTAATATGATACTATGTAATATTTTATGTGATATATTATATTTCATTCATTCCGCTGTGAGTTATCTGATGTTGTTGTGTTTCTTCTTTCTTTTCTTTTCTTCTTCTATCCCTTTCTTTCTTAATTCATGATGCGTTTTTCTGGAAATAGAAAAACGGGTCGTGATAGCTTGGTATCAGAGCATTAGGTTGAGTGAATACCTAGGCTCTGGAGTGTGTCTTTCTTGAGAGAGCGTACTTGTAATTTTTATATATAACTATATATTAATATATCTATATCTACCTAATTTGTTGGGTATCTGTTCGAATTTTTCCAACATAAGTTTTAGAGGTAGATGGAGTAGTGGTGTGTGTGTAACACGACTACCACTAATGGAAGAGGTCCATATGTTTGAGGTTGGAAGTATAATTATCAAGACTGTAGACCTAAACCGTCTCAAGTGAGATTTGTAGTTTGGAGTAAAGATTTCTCTGATCTCCGAAGGAAATCTTTTAAAAGATTCAGAGTTCATCTTTGAAGTGTAAGTTTGGATCTTTTGGAAGTGTTGAAGCAAGTGATGGTATCTTGATAACTGTGTGATGAGATGTAGTATCCATGGATATTTTCGAAGATGTTTTCTCTTAAAGCAGCTTTAGAAGTGGTTGAGGAGCAGTCTTTACCTGCCCAGGGAAGATTCGTCTGCGTAGAAGTTATCTGGATCTTTAGTATGGAGGTTGGCTATTCTGGAATATGAGACTAAGGTCTATAAGTTGTTTCGCTTCGGCATGGTCTCATTGTCATTCCTTAAGGAGAGCGAGATGTTGATGCTTGGTTTGGAGCCCGAATTTCTTGAGAGGATGTCTGCCATCTTGAAGGTCTGTTGTGTAGTTTGTTGATAGTTTTGGTTTTCAAGAAGCCTTTGGATTAGAAGTCTTTGGCTAGCTGTGGTAGCAGTGTAGCTCGAAGTGTTCGGCGTGCTGACGAGAAGGTCTTTTAGGTTTGCGGTATCATCGAGGTAGAGTTTGGAAGCAGCAGTGTAGCCGTTTCTCCGATGGTTCAGGAATCTTTGAGGTTCTTCTATCAGTAGTCTGGGCAGATGGTGAATGTTTTCTTGAAGGGTTAACCCTTTTTGGAAAAGCTTAAAGCTGTTCTACTTGGTAAAGAGAGGACAGTTTCTTTGGAATAAACTAGGTAGGATCGCAAAAGTGACTTGCGATTAGTTTGGGAATTTATCTTAGGCAATCTTTTGTTTGAGACTGAGGGTTCTCATGTAGAAGTAGGAGCTACTGATGTAATCAGAAGTTTGTCTGCATCTGGAATTGAGTTCCATATTGTTTTGGTTCTAGAAGCGATACTGGTGGTTAGCCTGGTAGTAGGATGGTTCTTGTAGAAGGAGAAGTTGGTGTAGCAGCTCAGAAATTTTTGGATTTGGGTTGGTCAGATCTAGTTTTTGAGTTAGATTCTGCTGTAAGGTTGTGACCTAGTCAGACGAGTCACTAATATTTTATGGATTTGATGAACAAAGTTTCCCTGATATATTGGATAAGTTTGTACTCGTGTTCATCAACGGTATTTTCATCTATTTCAGAATCAGAGTTGTGCAGCGGAAGCGAGGTAGCAGCTGTGCGAGGAAGGAAGCAAGTTCAGTTTGCTATTGCTTGGGAAGTAGAGCTTGTGTTCTGGATTTCGACGGATCTTGGAAAACTCTTCTGTTGAATATGATCCAGAAACTGGTTTGCTTTGGTCTAGTTGTTTCTGGAAGCATCAACATAGGTTGAGCTGATCAAGAAGATTGGCAGCCCAGGATTGTCTGTTGAGTTATGCAGATATGAGGTAAGGAGTTTGGAATTCGAAGTTGGAGACTTCATTGTTGTTAAGATTTCTCTGGTTAAGGGAACAGTAATTGGGTAAGATTAGATGGCTAGTTCTGAGGCATTTGAGATTTCTTATCTGTGTTTTTGATAGGATAAGATTGAATTACTAGTTTGGATAGCTGGAATTCATTATATATCACGTATCTCTGAGGGAGTACGTGTACGATTCATCGTTGGCTGTTGAATTTGTAGTTCTGTTGGATTTGGAAGTTGTGCTAGACTTGGGTATAGTCTGAGGTTCTGTTCAGATTGATGGATCTAGAGATGAGAGGAGCTTTGGGTCATAGTGGTATTGTTAGCTTTTGTAGAGCGTGTCTCCCAGTGGTTTATACTTGGGAAACTCTAGATAATATTAGAAGATTTATTCTGATTTGTGTCAGGATAATTAGTTAGGTTAGTTTGTTTGATTGATTGCTATGGTTGTTAGTAACTGGATGATAGTTGTGCTTTGCTGTTCGAAATTAAAATCTTTACGGGGTTATTAAATTACCTTTGCTTTTAAATTTCGGGGACGAAATTCTTTCAAGGGGGGAGGAATGTGACGACCCGGAATTTTAGGCAATATCAATTTAATAATCTGTATTAATAATTAAATTGATTTGATAATTTTTCTTTATAATTTTAATTTAAATTGGTAAATTTAATCTTTTAAAGGTTAATAAATATTTAATCTGGCAATATTGATCAATATTTTTATAACAATTTAAAATTGATAAGAATTATTTTTCAAAGCTAATAAAATTTTATTCTACTTATAATATATATATTTGGTATATATATATTGTGAATAGAAGATCTTTTGTTTTAAATAAAAGATGAATTTTCAAATTGTAATATATATGTAAGTATATGTTATAATTTGGAGTCGTTTTGAAATATAATCTATTTATAATATATATATGTATGAATATATTGTAATTTGAAGCTTGGTTCTAAAGTTTATATTTTTCAAAGGTTAATTTAAGATTTATTCAATTGTTTTCGAAATATAAGATAATTGTTTATTTTAAATATGATAGTTTAAATAAGATTTAATCAAAGTTTTATTTTTGTTTTCTTTAAAAGTGTTTAAATTAAAATGGTTATATATATATATATAAAGTTATTAATAAACTTTCTTTTTAAAAATTAGTTCTTAAACAATAAAGATAAATGTTTTAGATTTTAAAATACATGTATAAAGATTTATTTGTATTATAATTAGTTTTAGAATATTTTCTTTAAAAAGTAACTTTATATATACATATATAAGTATTTATTAATAAAGTGAATTAAGTAAGTAAGCTTTCTATTAACATTTAAATTAAATGAAAATTTAATTAAAAAAAGACTTAAGAAAACATGTGTAACCATGTTAGCTCATCTCAAAAACATGTGTTGAAAAATTAAGTACTACAGTGACAAATGTATGTTTTAAATAACAAGTGTCATCATTTTAAAAAAATATATAAATATAATAGTTTGAAGAGAATTTTTTTCCTCTTTCAATTCCAAACCTTCTTCTTCTCACTTTCTTTTCTCCCCTCATTTCTTCAAAAATTTAAGAGCAAACCAGAAATTACTTTCAAACCTGAAAACTGAAAAGCACAAGTAAACCCGAAATTTAAAACCCAAAAGAAAAATCAAATCTGAATTCAAAATTAAAAACCTGCAACTCAAATGGAATCAAGATCAATTGCAAGTTTCAACATTTTAGAACATCAATTTGAAGCATGCAGAGGGTTTTCAACAGCAAGCAAATCAAAGCATTTTTCAGATTAAAATTCAAATCCTAGAAAAAGAATTGAAACCCGCTCTGCAAATTAATGGTGAGTAAATTGTTTTTAAAAACAGATAAGTTGAATTCTGATCCTAATGCATGTGTTAATCTGTGGATTGATATTGGTGTTGCATAGAAATCATTCAGTATTTATATTATTGAATTTATTGATATGTTTATATATGTGTAAAAAGGTCTATGTATATATATAAAAATTCTGTTTTCTGTTTTTATTTCAGACCAGGATTCACTTCAAAAATTCAAATCTCCCACTAACATCAATACTTGGCCTTGATGATTAAATGAAAGTTGTAATTTAATGTTTGATAGTAATTTTAAAAATAGTTTCTGAAAATTTAAATTTATGAATAATTTTCAAAAATGGAAAACACAGTGAAATACAGTTGCATGTCAAAAATCAATAAATTCAATTTAAAGTTTGTATTGTATGAATGAATTCATGGTGGGAAATCACGAATTTTAATACTAATTTCATGATTTTTAATTCAATAATCTGTTGGGAATTTGGAAATGAATAATTTCGGCAACTTGACGAATTGTCGAAGATCAATTCGATGTTTGGAGCTGGATTCTTGGTCGAAGCTGGTTTTCGTGATGTTGATGAAGGGAAAAATGTTCATGGATTTTTCCTACGGCTGTATTGTTTGGATTCGATCAAAGTAGGGTTTCGTTTTTCGTTTTGGAGGCTGTTGTTTTTACGGCCGTCGCATCATCCCAGGATCACCGGAGGCGATCGCGAGATAGGGGATGGTGGCGTGGAGGTACGGCGGTGCTTTGGCAGGGTCGCTGGAGTTTACCGGTGGTGGCGATCATCGGTGGTGATTGGTTTTGGGGGTTGAGTTGCTACAGTATTTGATGCGTAGGGTCGAATTTTGTTTCGCGTAGTTGTTGTGTGATCTTAGAGTTCGAGGAGGCTCGCGTGCGTTCGTATGAACGTCGGCGATGATCGCGATGGCCTACGGTGGCCGGAGGCGATGGGGCATGTATACGCGCGTACGTTGTGCAACTGGAAGATATGGGTTTGGGGAAGACGAGTTTCAGCTCGAAGTGGTGATCGCGTTTTCATAGTAACGACTCGAAGTGGTGGAGTCTGTGTTTTGACTCGGGGCAGGCTCGTGTGGTTGCCGTGTTCGACTCGAGTTTTAGGTTGTGGGCTTTTCTTGTTATTTCTGCATAATGTTATAAGTTGCAAATTGAACTTGTTGTTGAAAAAAATGAAATCAAACTTTAAATTATAAACAAGTTTTATAAAGGAAATAAATTTTCAAAGTTAAAACTTGTTGTTTTAAAATAATTGTAAATGAAACTTTTAAAAGTGTTAATTGATTTTATTTTAAAATTTAAAATTGTTTAAAATGATTTCTTTTGAAAGTAATTATCTTAATTAAATTTTGAATTTCAATTTAAAAGGAGTGTTTTGAATTTAAATAATTAAATCAAAGTTTCTAAGTAAATTTTAAGTAATGTTTTAAAAACCAAGTTTTCAAATTTCATTTAAAATGAATAAGTTTAAATTAGATAATTAATGTGTTTTAAATTTCAAATTAATTTCTAAATGCTTTATTTTCAAATAAAGTTAAAGTTATAATTTTGTTAACCAAATAGAATAATTTGTTTTTAAGTTATTAAAATTTGATTAATTTCAAATAATTTATTTATGAAGATAAATAAGGTTAAATTATTTTGATATGAATTTAAGAATACTTAATTAAATATGATTTGTTAATAAGTAAAAGATTAATTAAGATAAATGATTTTCTTAATTAATTAAGGAGTTTCTTTAAATGTAAGAAGTTAATTAATTATTTATTTAATTAATTTTAAATGATTAGTTAATTGTTTATTTAATTTTAAATAATCACTTAATTATGAATTAATTAAGTGTAATTACTTAATGAAGTAATTAATGGTTAATTATTGAATGTAATTAAGGAATGACGGAATTACTTATGGAAGTAATTAGTGGAAAATTACTCATGGGAGTAATTAGATGGAAGTGATTAATGGATAATCACTTGATTTTATTAATTAAGGAATTGATTAATATAATTGTTTTGAGTTAATTAATTATGGAGTAATTAATTAATTAGAGAATTAAGGATTATTTAACGATGGAATTAATTACTTGTTACGGTAATTAATTAAGAGAATAATCATCTAATGGAAGTAATTGGAAGATAATTACTTATGTAAGTAATTAAGGGTTAATTACTTAGTTAATTTTAGTTAATTAATTAATGTGATTAATTAATTAATTAATGAGATTAATTTAAGATTAATTACTAAGGGTAATTAATTAAAAATGTAATTAATTAATAAAGTAATTAATTAAGGATTTATTAATTAATTCAATTGATTAATAATTACTTAATGAAATAATTAAAGATTAATTAATTAGATTAATTTATCAAAGGGTTAATATAATTAATTAAGAAGTTAATTAATTAAGATAAGTAATTACAAGTTATTAATTACTGTTTATGGTTAATGAGATGATTAATTATAAGTTAATTATTTAATTTATTAAAGGGATTATTAATTAATAAGGACTATTAGTTAATATAATTAATAAATTTATCAAGGTTGATTAATAAAAGTGATTAATTTAAGTGTGATTAATTAATTGTAATTAAGTGAGGTTTAATGTAATTAATTATAGTTGATTAATTAATGGAAGCAAATGAAGGATCGTTAATTAATGTAATTAATGATAGTAATTAAAGGTTAATTACTGTATATGGTTAAGAATAATTAATTTGTGAAATTAATTAAAGAAATTAAAGGCTAATTACTTGAATGTAATTAAAGGATGATTAATCAAGGAAGATTAATTAAGGGAGATCATTAAGCGATGATTAATTTATTTATTTGGAATAAATTAATGAAGAAGGATTTTGGTAATCCAATTGATTTAGAGTTAATCAATTCTGCTTATGGATGATTGATTGATATTGGTGATTGATATTGGATGATTGATATTGGATGTGTAACGACCTGGAAATTCCGATCCCGAAAATTCCAGATAGTTAGAGAAAAGAAGAAAAGAGATAGAAGAAGAACAGAAAAGAAATTCACAATCTTACATTCGCAGCGGATAAAATATAATATCACATAAACAATAGTTATACAAAAGAAGCTGTATTTGTTAAATTACACTTTAATATATGTCAGGGTTACAATAAATTTACAATCACCGAACAGATGAATCAATCTGTTTCAGATACTACAATATATCATAGCGGAGACTCTCCATACGATTCTGCTCTCCAACTCGCCTCCAGAGCTCCAGAACGTCCTTACCTGAAAATCTGTAATACTCGGTCTGACCTGAGCATTACATCAAAGTAACACCCGGGTCAGGCTGGAAACCAGCGTGAGTAAACCCATCTAACATAAATTTCAAAGGCATACAACTTATATATATATAACCCGGGTAACTTGTATCAATTACAACTTCACAAATTGATATCGACATAATTTTTCTACTCACCAATTTCTAAGTACTCAACTTAGATTAAATGGTCTAATTCACTTAAATCATTCCAAACCATCACATTGATTTCCACATATCAATTTTATAAAGAATCGAAGTGGCTTCGGGTATTAACTAATACCCGACTCCGGTCTCTTCGAATCCAATGTCTTCTAAACACAAGTTATCTAATTTAAACAAAATTTAACTTTAATTGTCGGATAACTCCTTTACACAGAAATTCATAATAGATTGATAATCATACTATCATCGTCCATTCAACATATTAAATCACAAAATAGTTCATATCAGAGATATCTCCCAATTCAAGACACCCATTATTATTCAATCATTAATAAACAAGATTGATCACTCTAACTAATGAAACAAATTAATGATTCCCTAATTACCTTCATTAGTTAATTATTTTAAATCTCAAATAATAATTAACCTTTAACTTAATTACATTCATTAATTAGTCTTGACTAATCACAATCAGCAATTGACTTTCCTTAATTATTCCATCAATTTAAACCAACTCCTTGATTAATTATATTAATTAATCTCTTAATTTCATTGAGTAAACCTTACTTATTTTCTTCCATCGAGTAACTATCCTTTAGTTACTTCTCATCAAGTAATTTTCGTTTAATTAGTTCATTCAGTAATCATTCATTAATTACTTTCCCAAGTAATTACACCTCATTACTTATCTTGATTAATTATACTTAACCTTTTATTAATTTTCTCAATCCTTTAACCTATTACACTAAGTAATTTAATCCTTAATTATTTCTCCTAAGAATTTAACCTTTAATTACCTCACTAAGTAATTACCGTTATCAATCTCATTAATTACAACTGGGTAATTTATCCCTTAATTACCTTATAAATTAATTAATTAATCTTTAATTATAAATTAATAAATCTTAATTATCAATTAACCTCCTTCAATGCAAAGTAATCAAATCTTAATTTATATATTAAGTAACTATTATTTAATTCCACTAATTAATAATCCCTTATTATTTACTTTACTAATTAATCACATTTTAATTAATTACATTTTGTAATTAATCTTAAATTAATCACATTCATTAACTAATCACATTTATTAATTATCCAGACTAATCACACTGAGCAATTAACTCTTAATTACTTTATTCAATGCAAAGTAATTACACCGCATTACTTATCTTGATTAATTATACTTAACCTTTTATTAATTTTCTCAATCCTTTAACCTATTATACTAAGTAATTTAATCCTCTAAACTTAACTCCCAAGAAAAACATCTCGGGCCAAACCTGACTCAAACGCACCAAAAACTCGTGCCATCCCCGAGTCAATCAACCGAACGCACCACTTCGAGTCGCACAGCAGTTAGCTCAGTACCGCACCGAGGAAGCCTTCATCATCTCAAAACTTCAATTAGTTCCAGAAATCAATGTGCACGTGGTGCACGTACACCACCCCTCCGATCATCGGAGTAAGCCACCACAACCCGCGACAAACTCCTTGTACTCACGTCAACCTCACGTGGACCCCGATCAATCAATTTTCAAATAAATCGAAAATGAACCCATCACGACCATGTCTGGAACCAATCACTACCGGATATTCACTCCTCTCCATCACCTCCGACCTCATGATCACCTGCCCCCTTCACCGAAGCTACGTCGCCCCTTCCAGCTCCCATTCCTACTATCGCGAACCACTCCGGCCACTTGCCCTCGTCGAAATTTTCTTGACAACCACGACAAGCAAAACAACTTCCAAAACCCTAGTTCCCTCATTTCCGATCACCATGGCCAACAAGAAAATCCTCTAGTATTTTTCCTACCCTCGGCAACCTCCTAGCCACCTTCGCCTACGACCTAGCCTCCATCCACCGTGCCGACCGTCGGCAATTACCAAAAATTCCCAAAATGATTATCTCCGAAATTCCCATAATTTATCAATCTAAAAATCATGATATGCATACTAAAAATCATGATTTTCCCTCACTAATTCATTCATGTTATTCCAAACAGAAATTGGATTGGTTGGTTTTTATCACATATATACTTTTCCCACTGCTATTTCATTTAAAAAATAATTTATTAAATTTTAAACCCTCAAACTATTTTTAATATTATCATCATACATTAGCAAACGATTTTCATTTAGATATCAAAGTTTAACATTGCCTTGATAGAGAGATTTGGATTTTAGAAGGAAAAACAGGACTGTATAACATAGAGAACATGATCTTGAATATAAATAAACTGATGTACCCACATTCCACATGCATTCAGGTTCGATTTTTTTTTCCATTTCTGATTTACAAAATTTGAACTTATTTCGGTTGTTGAAATTTAGAACAGAGATATACACATATTCACACATACGTGCAATCTGTGAATGAATTTATATATCTCTGAACAATATCTATTCATTCATGTAATCATAAATTTGAGTTAGTAACTTCAATTGTTGCAGGCTCAATATTCAAATGATTTAACAGATATGGTTCAAACAAATCTGCTCTCAGATTAAGAAAGAACAGATGAAATTAAACCATCAGGCATCAATTTATCATACTTGTTTCAGATATAGGTTGCATGCATCAGATTGTTCAATAGATTTTAAAACAAGTATCAGTTTAACTCACCTGTTCTTGTTAAGCAGAGACAATTAAATTCTGGAAAATGACTGCTGTTTCTAAAACTTGAAATTGCTTGATCAAATTATTTGCTTGATGATGATGATTTCTCCGCTTGAAATAAATCAGCACTAATGATGGAAGACTTTGAATTTGCCTTTTTTAGAAATTTGATGATTTTGCAGATTTTTTTCCTTTTGAATTCTGTTTTGCAGATTTTCTTCCTGATTTTGAAGTGAGGTTTGAGTTTTCTTAATTAAATTTTTGGTTGGAAGTGTGAAATTTATGAAGTTCAGATTTTTTTGTAAATGGAAGAGTAATTTTTTTTCTCTTGCTTAAGAAAATGAGAATGGGAAAATTAGAGAAAGAATATGAAGTTGGTTTTTATAGAAATAGTTTTGTTTTATAAAAATTAAAGAAAATAAATTAAAATTGTGACACTTGTCATTTTACATTGTTTTCTCCTTAACACATGTTATTAGTGTGCTTCAAATTTAAGCAAGTGTAAACTTCATGCAAAAAGGATTTTTAATGTTTTCTTAATAAATTTTCTAAATTTAAAATACATTTTTAATTCGTATAAAATCAATTCTTCTTAAAGAAATAAATACATATCAAATTTGATTTTTAAATTGAATTTGAAATTTAATTTAAATTTGAATTGTTAGGTTGAAATTCAAAATAGAGTTATTTATATCTTAATTCATGTTTTGATTTTAAAGGTTGTTTGTGTCAAAATTGGGCACAAAACTCTTCGAAAGTTTTTGAAGAGATAATAAATGAAGAAAGCAAATTAAAATGAGGATTATCTAACAAAAACTCCAAGCAACAGAAAGTAAATTGCACAGAAGACAACAATTTAGAGTGGTTCGGCGATTTGCCTACGTCCACTATGAAGTTTTGTTATTTTATTGCTCGATATTCGGAGAATACAACTTTTATATGGCTGAGTACAGCAGTTCTTAAGCAAAAATTCGAAGTCAAAGGCAGCGGTGGTGCTCTGAAGCAATTCTGGCAGCGTCCGGGCGTGCTTTTTCTCTAGAAATTCTCCGATCCCCTTTCTGAATGACCAGGGGCTCTATTTATAGGTGCTGGAGGCTGATATTTCTCCTAAAATTCGGGAAGACCACTTCTGGCACGTGTGGGGGGCCCACATGGCCGAATTCTGGAGATCCGGGCCCGCATTTGGATCGATTCGGCCCTTGGTTCGAATCGATCAAAATTGTGTCCAATCGAGATGAAACTTGGCATGGACATTCTTCTATGTACGTGCAAGATCCCGTGACAATGAACCCAAGAAATTTTCCGGATGCGACTCCGAAATGACACTTGAGTGGATTAAGCTTCATTCCGTATTTCCGGAGGATGTCGAGCATTGATTCCAAGTCCTTGACATGATCGCCAGAGTACCGTGACTTCACCAACATGTCATCTACATAGACCTCCATAGTCTTTCCAATCTGATTGGCAAACATTCGGTTGACTAAGCGTTGATAGGTCGCGCCAGCATTCTTTAATCCAAAAGGCATGACTTTGTAGCAGTACAACCCCAAGTCGGTTACGAAGCTTGTGTGTTCTTGATCCGGTACATGCATGGGTATCTGGTTGTAACCTGAGTAAGCATCCATGAAAGATAACAATTCATGTCCAGCGGTTGAATCTACCAATTGATCGATCCGGGGGAGTGGAAAGCTGTCTTTCGGGCAGGCTTTATTCAGGTCAGAGTAATCGATACACGTTCTCCATTTTCCATTCGGTTTCCGGACAAGTACGGGATTGGACACCCATTCTGGGTATAAAGCGTCTCTAATGAACCCATTTGATTTCAACTTATCGACCTCTTCTTTCAGGGCAGCAGATCTCTCTGGATCCATACTACGCCTTTTCTGCTTGACCGGGATATACCGCGGGTCAATGTTCAAGGTGTGGCTCGCGATGTCAGGCGAGATTTCGCAAATATCAGAGTGTGTCCAAGCGAACACATCAAGATTCGCCTGGAGAAAATCAACCAATTCCTGTTGTGTATTTTGGTCAAGTTGAGACCCAATCTTCAATATCCTCGAGTCATCGTGATCATCATCAATCGGGACATCAATGGTTAGCTCGGCCGGAGAAGCCTGACTTTCCGTAGATTCGTCTTTATTATCATTATCCCTTGGATCAAGATCCTTTTGGAATTGGTTGTGGTGCCCAGGCTGGAGCCCAGGCGCTAATTGTCAATCGTCAGTAAAATGGACGCAGAGAGATTCCCCTACGCCTTTTCCTTTCTCTTTCCGCTGCGCCTCTCGCAGCTCAGCAGCATAACAGGCTCTTCCAGCAGCCTGATCTCCTTGTACAACTCCTATTCCGTGGTCAGTAGGGAACTTCAGAGTTAAACACCATGGGCCAATAGCAGCCCTAGATTCGGCAAGGGCCGGTCGGCCCAAAAAAGCATTGTACGGGGAAGGAATATCTAAGACAACAAATTGCAACATCCGAACTCTTCGGCATTCTCCCGCTCCCAACTCTACTGGCAATTCGACTATTCCAGTTGGTATTGTTGCACTCCCATTGAAGCCGTGGACTCGTGATTGACAAGGCTTTAAGTCCTTAGCTTCCATTTTCATTAAATCATATGCTCTTTTAAATAATATATTTACGGAGCTTCCGCTATCTACCAGGATCCTCTTCATCCAAGCAGGACCAACTTGAGCGGATATAACCAATGGGTCAATTGTGGGAGCTTCGACTTTATCAGCATCTCGATTTCTAAACACGATTTCATCAGCCATTGTCTTTTGTTGTTTAGCCGGTGTTCCGTCTTCCGAGTTGCTGTAGCATTCAAAGTCTACATGCCTGATTGAGCTAGCATATGACTCCATTTCTCTCCAACTTCTGTCTGTCGGATGAGGACCACCACTTATCGTATTGATAACCAACCTTCCGCCTGTGCAAGCAGGTTCACCTTGTCTTTCCTGACTCTGCGTTCGATTTTGATTAGATGGGCCCGCTCCACCAGACTGCGGCGCCCAAACAAACTGGTCCAACTTTCTTTCTCTGATCAACTTTTCAATGAGGTCTTGCAAATGTCTACACTCATTGGTATTATGCCCATAACTTTCATGAAACCTACAGAACTTCCCTGTCTGAATTTGCTTCTCCGATGAAGGCTTCGGAGCAGGCTTCTTGTATTGCATAGTATTACAAGTCTATAAGTATACGTTTTCCAGTGACGTGTTAAGCGGTGTATAATTGTCAAACATTGCGGCCCTACGTCTCGGACCACGATTCTGATCTTGCTTCTTGCTTCGGTTATCACCGTTTCTTGATCGCTGGGCCTGTTTATTTTGGATATTCAATTCGACTTTTCCCGAATTTTCTCCGGACTGTTTAACCGCAACATTACTCTGAACCCTTCACTGCTGGGCCTTGCATCGTCCTGCTTCCTAGACTGTTTCGCATCCTCTCGCCTCAAGAATTGTGCAGCTTTGGAATAGAAACGGTCCAACGATGCGGGAGGTTTCCCGGCTAGCCAATTTCCAAATTCGGAATCAGGGTCGATTCCTTTAGTCAGGGCCATTAGGATGGAATTATCATTAGGGTTGGTGATCTCTGCGCATGCAGCATTGAATCTCTCCAAATATCGTCTAAGTGTTTCCCCAGGAGCTTGAGTGACACTTGATAGGGTATTAACATCTTTAGGTCGGGCAATATGCATGCGAAATTGTTCAACAAATTTAGTACCTAACTGGTCAAACGAAGAAATAGATCGTGGCGGTAATCGGGTGAACCACATTGTCGCAATTCCCCCTAAGGAAATAGGAAAACTGCGCACTTTACTGCGTCATCAACTCTTGCAGCAGTCATTGACCATTCATATTTCAGAACATGTTGATTTGGGTCGGAATTTCCTTTATACATAGGAAGGGTTGGCATTCTGAATCGCCGAGGAGGTTCAGCATACAATATGTCATCAGTAAATGGGGTATGACTCCGGGAGATTCCCCAATCGTCATTTGTTAGGCCTTGACTCTCGCGAATCATTCGTCGTACCATGGCTGAGAAGTCTGGTATTGGAAAATTCTGTGGGTGGTGAGCCAAAGTATGGTCGGGTTCCATAGTGCGAGGTGGGATCGGACGCTGTCGACGATCCTCATCTCGCCTCCTTGGCTCGATGTCTTCTGGGACATATGGCTCTGGAGCCTGTCCCTGCTGATGATAATTTTGATTGGAGTGATCTCGAGCATCAACTCCTATGTCAACTGCAGCGGCTGTAACAGCCCAATCGTCTGTAGTGTACTGAGGAATAGTGCCTCCTCGGGAGGAGGGTCCAGTATGGAAGCTGGTAGATGGGCCAACCCTTATTTGCCCAACGGTTACCGCCTGTTGACAGTCAGCGGCTTGCGTATGATTTCCGTCTAGCCTGGGACGGATAGATCTGGTATTGTAATCAGAGGAAGCGGAGCTTTCGGTGGAAGAGCGAGGAGCTTGATCCCTTCTGGATCTTCTTCACTTTTGGCGATTCAGTTGGTTGGTCAACTCAGCATTAGTGCGCAATTGCTCAGTTAGCTGTTGTCTGCTTTGGGTTAATTCTTGGAGTAGTGCTTGGAACTCTTGCCTTGTGACCAGACCTGACTGATCCGTATGCCCAACAGCATCTTGGTTAGTGGATTGTAGCTGTGTGGGATTTTGCCAATCCCGGCCTTCCTGATCACCAATGTTGGAAGTGGTTCTTGTACTCACCATTTTGAAACGTTGAATTCTTTCCTAGACTTTTAACAAATCTGAGTAGAATGGAAGGAATTTGAATATGAGGTCTGGATCTCTCTCTTAGATTTATGCAATCCGGTATCGAAGATAGATCCAAGGAGCAGGAGAAAAAACTGGGTTTTTTCTCAGTGAAAGCACCAAAGTGTTTGTGTCAAAATTGGGCACAACACTCTTCGGAAGTTTTTGAAGAAATAATAAATGAAGAAAGCAAATTAAAATGAGGATTATCTAACAAAAACTCCAAGCGACAGAAAGTAAATTGCACAGAAGACAACAATTTAGAGTGGTTCGGCGATTTGCCTACGTCCACTATGAAGTTTTGTTATTTTATTGCTCGATATTCGGAGAATACAACTTTTATATGGCTAAGTACAGCAGTTCTTAAGCAAAAATTTGAAGTCAAAGGCAGCGGTGGTGCTCTGAAGCAATTCTGGCAGCGTCCGGGCGTGCTTTTTCTCTAGAAATTCTTTGATCCCCTTTCTGAATGACCAGGGTCTCTATTTATAGGTGCTGGAGGCTGATATTTCTCCTAAAATTCGGGAAGACCACTTCTGGCACGTATGGGGGGCCCACATGGCCGAATTCTGGAGATCCGGGCCCGCATTTGGATCGATTCGACCCTTGGTTCGAATCGATCAAAATTGTGTCCAATCGAGATGAAACTTGTCATGGACATTCTTCTATGTACGTGCAAGCTCCCGTGAAAATTTCATAGCATTTGGACTGTTAGATCTCAAGTTATGATCGATTCAAAATTGCATTTTCAGTTGATATGCGTGCTTCGAATCCACGTTCTTCGAATCGATAGGGTCGAGTCTTTGGCTTCAGCTGCTACAACTTGATGGATTCGATGTGTTGGGTTTGAGGGTTATCTTCTTTCGAATCGATGATGTTGGTATTTGTCCGAATCGATCGTTGTTAGCTACTGCAGATCGATTCGAAGTTGCTTCAGTATGTTGGATTCGATGAATTCTCGCTTGATGGATTCGAAGACAGGAGCACTCTGATGGATTCGAAGACAGGAACACTCTGATGGATTCGAAGACATGATCACTCTGATGGATGCGAAGACAGGAACACTCTGATGGATTCGAAACAAGGCGTGCCCTCGATGGGTTCGAACTCTGATCGATTCGAGCCTGGGTCTCTCGTATGGATTCGAAACAAGGCCTACCCTCCTTATTTTCTTTTTGCGACATCTTGAGTATACGAACTCGGATCTCCCCGAAATTTGGAACGTTGGTTTCTACAGCTTTGCTTGACGTGTCTTACCAATTGTAGCCCGATCCGGACTCGGATAAAATTCGTCGGTATCTGTAGTTGCCCAACGATCATTCAAAGCTGAAGATGTATGATCCTGTTTCTTTCTGGTCCGTTCCTTGGTATCTCCGCCTTGCCAAAAGGCGGGATAACATTTGCCCCCTAAAGTACGTCTTGTGTAAACGTGACGTGCTTTGAAAAGCTAAAATCTAACGCCGGACAATTAGGACATGCTCTTCTGAAAGCTGAATTCTTTATTGCTGTTATCAACTGTCGTATGATTGTAATCGGTTGTTCGTCGTTGAAACCATGACAAGATGGATGTCTGATCCCTTTGCTCAGTGTTTCATCGAATCGATGGTGCCTCGCATCGATTAACCTGGGATGGATTCGATTGTGTAAAAGATTGGAAGATAATGGGTTCGAAGTGGAGTATGGATTCGGCCACGTGATGGATTCGAAATCACAACTTTACACTGTGATGGATTCGAGTGCAATGGGTTATCGAGCGTTTGTTCGAATCGATGGGGTTTGGCTAGTGACCGGCGGTAGGGAGTAAACACAACCGGGAGTCGAAGAGCCACGCGTTTTCTGTGGAACCCATATAAATATCCAAGGCCGTCTTCATTTTTAACTTCTTACTTTTCACTTTTTACTGTAGTTATATCTCCGAATCGATCCTCCAACTCCAGATACAATTGCATTCTGCATGAATCGGTCCAATATTTCCAAGTTTTTTACCTGTAATCGAAGCCAATCAGGTAAGTCAAGGGATCAATCCGAGTATAGAACGATGAAAACTGAAAATTTGACATCGATTTCAATCTTTTCTTTTCGAAAACCATGAGTGATAGCGAGATCTGAAATGGGTTGACTCGATGGATCTGGGGATCGAAACCATTCAAGTCGTATTGATTCTTAGTGCTATCAGGGAGAAGTGTAGGCAATGTTGGATGTCATCTTCCTTCCTTACTTCGCATCGATTAGGGCATAAGTAGTTCGAACCGATCAAGCAGGCGAGACTTCGAATCGATGTAGGAATAGGTAGTTCGAATCGATCAAGATTGCGAGATTTCGAACCGATGGATTCGAAGGACCGTGTCGATCGATTCGAGGTGATAATACCCTGATCGATTCGAAGGTTCTCAGTGTGGATCGATTCAAAGTTATGCATAGCTCATGGATTCGAAGTACTTCTCCACCCTAAAGCTGCATCGAGTCGACCTTCCTGGATTCGAGGCAAGGATTCGAACGTCATCGATTCGAATCGTATCGATTCGAGTCGATCGATTCGATCGTTCAAGCATATGAAACTTCTAACTCTACGATTGGCTTCAACTTCTGAGCTATGACCAATTTCAAGTTTGAACTTTTTGTCGAGCTTAATGAACTTTAGCATACTTGACCCCGACGAGCTTCGGCCTTGCATAATCGAATCTAACTTGACCTCTCCGTTGAAGCTCGTTGATGGCACCATGACTTAAACAAAATATAACGAATTTATTACTTGAATTGGCCAATAGCTTCTGGGTGGCGTGAAAGTGACGGTCAGCGATGACGGTCGTTTTCATTCTCAAATTCCAAAGTTTCGTAGTTCGGACACCTCGTTTCATCTTGTAAAATCTGCTTAAATTTTTTGCTTAGCACTTGCATTGCACAACATACTCATACACTTTGCACCGCGGGAATGCATGGGTTTCTTACGTTTTTAACGCCACTTTCTGGTGAGTTAGTTAATTATGGAGTCTTCGAGTTCTCAACAACAAGAAGCACAAAGCTCGCCCTTTCCAACGCTTGAGATTCCGGACATCCCTCCTGAAGTCGTAGATCCGGCCCCGGATGAATTGTCGGAGGCCATATTTATCGAAGATCCGGTTGATTCTGTTCAATCCAATATCTCAGAGTCTCTGTTGGGCCGGATATGTTCGAAACACAGCATATCTCTGGACGATATTTTATTACCCAGTGCTAGCGATAGACCACACAACCCTCCTGAGGGATATACTGCCTTTTACCGCCATGCCTGTGCGGCTGGATCTCTTCCTCCTTTTAACCAGTATATCAGAGAGATGCTGTCGTATTTAGGAATCGCTCCTTCACAGCTTCATCCCAACGGGCATGCACTACTAAACAGTGTCTTTGTCATATTTATGGATTGCCTTTTTCGCCCGCCAAGACCTAACGAGATCAGGCACATCTTCAACTTTAAGAGTAGGGGTGATAGCCCGTCTTTCACTTTTCTGGAGGCAGTCAGGAACTGTCAGGTCGTGACTGGGGCCTGGACCAGGCTTAGTTATTTCAAGAACGAGTGGTTTTTTGTCCGATGCCCCCCAGGGTTTGCCAGAAGATGGTTATCCAGATGTAAGCATCATAATTCGTTATTGAGTGGTCACTTTTAATACTTTACACTAACTCTACCACTCTTGCAGCCATCATTTCGAGACCTACTGGTAGGCATTATAGGGGTGTCGTTCAAAGCTTGCAAATGGTTCCTCATGACTTAAGGCACATAGATTTGCTATTGACTGATGATAACTTAAGGACATTGGGTTTGATTGAGATGGGCCAGAGTATTGTGATTGAAGGTTTGGCGAAATCGGCCTCGAGGAAGAAGAAGAAAGTGGCAAAGAGAAAACCTGGCGTTGTAATAAGAGAAATGAGCGATGATGAAAGAACGCCCACAGACACTGATATAGCAGCCGACCTTTCCCGAATAGAAGAGGGTCAGAAAGGCAAGGCTGCTGTACCTAAGCTTAAGAGATGGAAGTCTGTAGTCGTAACCCGTTCCCAACCTGGGGTTACTGTTTCCAGCACCTCTCCTTGTCAGTCCGGAGACCTTTTCACCGGGTTGGACGATATTCCCATTCCGGACTACGTATCTCTCCATCACGGGTCCGGGTTGGAAGAGCTCCAGGGAGCGCTTGATATAAGCGAATCTTTACCCGTTAGTGTAATCGACGCTTCTGGTTGGTCGGGGGGTTTGCGCATTTATACACTTTTCACAACACTTCACGACTTCCACATGCACTGCAGTGTTTTTTCTTGGTACTTAATCGAATTATTCCTTTTTTACAGGTGCCATGTCGAATCGTCCTTCTACACTTGATAAACTTCGGCGAGTACACCATTCTTCATCCTACTATGAGTCTCGCCGCAGGGATTCTGACCGAGATCGTGAGCGAAGGTATTATGAGCAGGAGTATCGTGATAGGGACCATTCCCGACACTATTCTAGCCAGGAGCATTCTGATAGGGACCGAAGGTATCGTTCACCCTCTCGTTCTCCTCCTTCATCCAGGGGCCAAGCACCTGCAGTCGAAACTTCGCGGCAACAACCATCTCAACAAATTTCTAAACCCGGTCCACATCGCTCAAGGACCGATACGGCCACGACCGTAACCGTAGAGGAGGCACCTCTTGAACCGTCTGGTGAAGGGGCTATTAGAATTGCTCAGTTGAAAAAATACTTTCCAGAAATATGCTTTGACGCCTATATCTTTCCACCCAACCTTAAGAGAATTCCCGAAGAGGCCGTGCACACTGCCCTCAGCTATACCCGGGATTTTTATGCTCAGTATAAAGAATGGTACAGGGCGGCTGTTAAAGCCTCAAAAGTAGCCTTCGAACGAGCTAAAGTTATTGAGAACTTGGAAGCAGACTTGGCTCAGAAGAACCGTATTGTTGACGTTCTTCAATCTGAAACGGAATCTTCTCGCAAGGCTGAACTGGAGTCGCTACAGAAGGTCGATGAGACAGTAGCTGAGATGGCGAAAATGCAACAAGCGCATTGTACTTTAGTTGAGGATTTAGGCCATCGGTATAAAAACGTTGAGGCCGAGCGAGATGCGGCGGTCAGGGAACTTGAGGAGTTAAAAGCTAAATTCGCCAGTTTAAACAAGGAAAAAGATGACGCTAATGCGGTCGCACAAGAAGCGTGCGAGCAAGCTGTGTCTCTCCGAGCTGAGCGAGACGCGGCGGTTGCTAAGTTTGAAGGGTGGAAGCAGAGGTAGAAGGGAGAGTTCAAGCGGAGATATTCAGAATAGAAGCTGAATTTGACGATCTTCTCGACACTTATAATGCTAATGTACTTGAGCACAGGAATCTCTCGTGGCTCGGAGATTATTCTATGCTTCTGCTCAGTGCTTGGAAAAAATTGGTGGCGAATAAAAGAGCATCTCTCCCTGAAGGCGCCGTAGACGAATTTGAGCTTGAATCTCGCTTGTTGAGTGAAGAGGAAAGGAAACTCCTCCATGATGCGATGATCTCCGCTGAGAGGGAGAGTCTTGGGTTTCATCATGTAGAGACTGGTGAAGGTTCTGGAGCCGCACATGACAGTGAGAATGTTCCAGTTGATGCCCCAACCTCATCTGGAGTCATTACTACAGCCAGTCCACAGGTTATCCCTGCTTATAACCCGGATCGACCGGAGTTGTCTCTCGGTACATCTACCGTTTCTGAACCTGTTCTATCACCGAGCCGCAGCAAAGAAGGTATTATAAATGTTGCTTAAGTGTTTCTGGAATTTTGAACTTGTAGCCGATCTTTTGGCTAATTATCTTCTTTTCGGTTTAATCAGTGACTGAAAGCGATGCGCCAGCACTTCCAATTCCACAAGTTTCGCAGCCAATGCTAGGAGCCGTTGTTACTGAGGCCATCACGACCACTGTTTTTACCAGCGAGATGGGAGAAGGGAGCTCGATGTCGTTTGATGTTCAGATGATTGAGGAGCTTCTCAAGCAACCTTGTGAACCTTTTCCTGATCCTTCCTTTACAATGGGTGGTGTTGCCTCATCTTTTAGCTCATTTATGCTGACCGCCAGTGTTTCGAGCGCTGCTCGATCTACCCAAGAAGAAGAAATTCTTGCTGAGATAAGCACCGAAATGGCTACGGTGACGGCAGTTGGTGGTTCTGGAGGCGATGTTGCTCCACCAAGCCTAACTCCTTCAATCCTTACTTCTTTCACCAGCACTGTTATAACTTCTAGTGTTGAAGCTTCGCCACCCGCTACGGCTCCTCCGCCTTCGGTTTGCCCTCTAAAAAGGATCTCTGTCCCTTCTAGCTCTGAGGAAGACGTAGATATCATGCCAGACCCTGAGGATGCTCCAAAGAAGGACAAGAAATCTCGTAAGATGCCGGGTAGCGGGTCTAGCGGCTCAACTCCAAAGAAGAGACATCGGAAGAAGAAGGACTGAACTTCTCGTCTTGTCATGCAGTTGCGAAGTAGAACTTCTTTTTACTTCTCTTTTTGTTGGCCGTGTATGAGTGTGGATTCGGCACCCACTTTATGAGTTGTTTTTGGTTTTACCATGTAATCAAACTCTTTTTTCGTTTGTTAATAAAATAGAAAACAGCTCTTTTCTTATTTGCTTAAGTATTGCATTGATTAGCTTATGCCCACATATGCTATAAGCCTTGTATACATGTCCACACTTCGGGGACTTAACATAATCTGTAGTTAACAGTTTGGTGTACTTGTGGTGTTTTCACCGTCAAGTAGAGTTTGTTTTTATTTGCCAAGTTTGAGAATCTTGGTCGCGAGTTGTGATCGATGAATAACCGAACTTCGGACATTGTATCACTTTGGTCAGTGATTAACACTTAGCTTTTTCGCCCCCTAGTCTCGGGGAACGACATTTGCATTTTTGTGGTTGAGTGCGTTTACTGCAAACTTTAAACACGTGTCCGCATTCTGGGGACTTAAGATAATTTGAGGTCGATAATCCGGTTCGCACTCCGGGAACTCGAGGGTTATCGACACTTGTAACACGGTCCGCACTCCAGGAACTTGGAAATGATGTTCACATTCCAACGCGCGCCCTGAGAAGTCGGGGTTTGTCCGCGCTCTGGAAACGACTTATTTAATGTTTATACTCCAATTCGCGCTCTGGGAAGTTGGAGTCTGTTCGCACTCTGGGAACGAATTGTTTAATGTTTATACTCCAATTCGCGTTCTGGGAAGTTGGAGTGCGTTCACACTCTGGGAACGAATTGTTTAATGTTTATACTCTAACTCGCGCTCTGGGAAGTTGGAGTCCGTTCGCACTCTGGGAACGAATTGTTTAATGTTTATACTCTAACTCGCGCTCTGGGAAGTTGGAGTCGGCTCACACTCTGGGAGCGGTGGATTTGTATTCCGGTTCGCCCTCCGGGAACCGAGAGTTGAAGTTTATACTCCAATTCACACTCTGGGAATTTGGAGTTGGCGGAGGGATTGTCGTGTATCAATCCCCGTGAATGCTGATGTAGTGTTCTGCCCCCGAGCTCGGGTTTCACTTAGTGAGTGACCGGTCGTATCACAATCACTCCCTATTTGAATAAGTCCCACTGCGTGATGGGACTTAGCTCTTCGTGCATTGTAATATAGTGCGTCATATTCAGTAAATCACAGCTCTGGCTCGAAGAGATGGCATTTTATTGCTGAAACGAGAAAATATGGCAAAGTCAGTTGCCTTATTACAAATTTAAGTCTCAAAATGCTAGAATAAAATGCAAAGAAATAAATTGACAGAAAGTAAATGAGTAAAATCTTTCATATGTAGTAGCGACGAAGACTTTCGCTATTCCATACTCTCGGCAAGGTAAAACCGTCAACTGTTGATAATTTGAACGTTCCATCTCCGAGCTTTCGTGAAATCACATACGGCCCTTCCCAATTTGGCTTCATGTGTGAAGGAACCGGATAAACTCTTTTGAGTACGAGATCGCCGAGTTTGAAGGTTCGCGGACGGACCTTGGTGTTGTACAGTCGGGCGACTTGATTACGATACGCGGCTGCCCTCAAATCAGCCTCTTTGCGCTTTTCATCGAGTAAATCCAAAGATTCTGCAAGTAATATGGCGTTTGTTTTCGGATCGTAATACGTTACACGATGAGAATGCACTTCCATTTCGACCGGAATAACGGCTTCAGAACCATAAGATAAGGAAAACGGGGTATGACCGGTTGCAGTTTTATGAGTCGTTCGATAGGCCCATAATGCCATAGGAAGTTCGTCGACCCATTTGCCCCCAGCTTTTTCCAGTCGCTTCTTTAGAATGGACTTGATAACTTTATTAACAGCTTCAACCTGACCATTTGCTTGTGGGTGCGCTACTGCAGAGAATTTCTTATGGATGTGAAATCGTTGATAGAAATTTTTGAATTCAGCACTGTCGAATTGAGTTCCGTTATCGGTGATGATTGTATGTGGGAGACCAAAAAGGCAGATGATGTTACGCACTACAAAGTTGATTACTTTCTTTGTTGTAATTGTCGCAAGGGGTTCAGCTTCAGCCCATTTGGTGAAATAATCAACTGCGACGATGGCGTACTTCGCGCCACCCTTGGCCAGAGGCAATGTGCCGATGATATCCATTCCCCACACCGCAAATGGCCAAGGACTGACCATTTGGGTTATCCCAGTAGGCGGGGCTCTTGGAATTCGAGCATGTTTCTGGCATTTGTCACATTTTCTAGCGTAGTCTGCAGCATCGCGATTAACAGTAGGCCAATAATACCCATATCGAAGTATCTTCTTTGCTAGTGCTTGCCCCCCAGTGTGATCACCACATTCTCCTTCGTGTACATCGTGTAACACTCGTTTGATTTCATCGTGTGCGATACACCGGAAGAGAGGAACAGAGTATCCTCTCCGATACATGACTCCATTCTGAATAACAAATCGTGAGGCCTTTCGCAGAACTTGTCTTTTCTCACTTCGCCGCTCGGGCAATACACCGCGTTCGATATAATCTTGATAAGGAGTCATCCACGACTCCTTGATGGAGGTAGCTTCAAATGTGAAATCAGTCTCCTTTCGATCAATGCTCGGAGATGATAGGGTTTCAACCGGAACAACCCCCAACTATTGAGCCTCACCCGTACTTGCTAACTTTGCCAATGAATCAGCTTTCTGATTGTACTCTCGGGGTATGTAGAAAATGGCATAGTAATCGAATTGATTAAGTATCTCTAGAACTTGAATTAGATAAGCGGCCAGTCTTCGATCTTTGGCCTGATATTCACCTCGAACTTGACACACTATCAATTGGGAATCACAGTAGATCTCTACAGCGATGATTTTCAGATCACGGGCAAGTTTTAGTCCGGTAAGCAGAGCTTCGTACTCGGCTTCATTGTTGGTTGCGCGGAACTCGAATTTTAAAGAATAACATATGGATCGTCCTTCGGGGGTCTCAAGCACTATCCCAGCTCCTGAGCACCGATCGTTTGACGCACCATCGGTGTACAACTTCCAGATGTATTCGGAAGATTTGTTGGTTTCGGGCAAGTCTTCAGGAATAGTGAATTCGGCTATAAAATCTGCTAGGACTTGGCCGTGAATGGCTCTCCTTGGAGTATAAGTGATGTCGAATTGAGTCAGTTCGATGTTCCACTTCAGTAACCCACCAGACGTCTCAGGCCACGTAAGGACCTGTCGTAACGGCTGATCGGTGTACACAGTAATAGGATGAGCCTGGAAATATGGCCGGAGCTTCCTCGAGGCAATGACTAGGCAATATGCCAACTTTTCAAGCTTTGGATAATTTCTCTCGGCTCCGGTTAATCGTTTACTTACGTAGTAGACCGGCTTTTGCACTCGGTCTTCCTCCCGAATCAATGCAGCACTGATTGCATTCTCTGATACTGCCAGGTAAATATATAACTGTTCATGATCTACAGGCTTTGAGAGGATTGGTGGTACGGAAAGATGTTGGATTAGTGATTGAAATGCGCCCTCACATTCTGTGGTCCATTCGAAGTTTCGTTTCCCCTTTCGAATTAAATCGAAAAATGGAAGGCATTTGTCGGTCGATTTTGAGATAAACCTGCTCAGTGCTGCCACTTTCCCGTTAAGACTCTGAACTTGCTTTATGGTTTTCGGAGTTTGGAGATTTCTGGTTGCCCAATTCTTTTCGGGGTTGGCCTCTATTCCTCGGGCATTGACAATGAACCCAAGAAATTTTCCGGATGCGACTCCGAAATGACACTTGAGTGGATTAAGCTTCATTCCGTATTTCCGGAGGATGTCGAGCATTGATTCCAAGTCCTTGACATGATCGCCAGAGTACCGTGACTTCACCAACATGTCACCTACATAGACCTCCATAGTCTTTCCAATCTGATTGGCAAACATTCGGTTGACTAAGCGTTGATAGGTCGCGCCAGCATTCTTTAATCCAAAAGGCATGACTTTGTAGCAGTACAACCCCAAGTCGGTTACGAAGCTTGTGTGTTCTTGATCCGGTACATGCATGGGTATCTGGTTGTAACCTGAGTAAGCATCCATGAAAGATAACAATTCATGTCCAGCGGTTGAATCTACCAATTGATCGATCCGGGGGAGTGGAAAGCTGTCTTTCGGGCAGGCTTTATTCAGGTCAGAGTAATCGATACACGTTCTCCATTTTCCATTCGGTTTCCGGACAAGTACGGGATTGGACACCCATTCTGGGTATAAAGCGTCTCTAATGAACCCATTTGATTTCAACTTATCGACCTCTTCTTTCAGGGCAGCAGATCTCTCTGGATCCATACTACGCCTTTTCTGCTTGACCGAGATATACCGCGGGTCAATGTTCAAGGTGTGGCTCGCGATGTCAGGCGAGATTTCACAAATATCAGAGTGTGTTCAAGCGAACACATCAAGATTCGCCTGGAGAAAATCAACCAATTCCTGTTGTGTATTTTGGTCAAGTTGAGACCCAATCTTCAATATCCTCGAGTCATCGTGATCATCATCAATCGGGACATCAATGGTTAGCTCGGCCGGAGAAGCCTGACTTTCCGTAGATTCGTCTTTATTATCATTATCCCTTGGATCAAGATCCTTTTGGAATTGGTTGTGGTGCCCAGGCTGGAGCCCAGGCGCTAATTGTCAATCGTCAGTAAAATGGACGCAGAGAGATTCCCCTACGCCTTTTCCTTTCTCTTTCCGCTGCGCCTCTCGCAGCTCAGCAACATAACAGGCTCTTCCAGCAGCCTGATCTCCTTGTACAACTCCTATTCCGTGGTCAGTAGGGAACTTCAGAGTTAAACACCATGGGCCAATAGCAGCCCTAAATTCGGCAAGGGCCGGTCGGCCCAAAAAAGCATTGTACGGGGAAGGAATATCTAAGACAACAAATTGCAACATCCGAACTCTTCGGCATTCTCCCGCTCCCAACTCTACTGGCAATTCGACTATTCCAGTTGGTATTGTTGCACTCCCATTGAAGCCGTGGACTCGTGATTGACAAGGCTTTAAGTCCTTAGCTTCCATTTTCATTAAATCATATGCTCTTTTAAATAATATATTTACGGAGCTTCCGCTATCTACCAGGATCCTCTTCATCCAAGCAGGACCAACTTGAGCGGATATAACCAATGGGTCAATTGTGGGAGCTTCGACTTTATCAGCATCTCGATTTCTAAACACGATTTCATCAGCCATTGTCTTTTGTTGTTTAGCCGGTGTTCCGTCTTCCGAGTTGCTGTAGCATTCAAAGTCTACATGCCTGATTGAGCTAGCATATGACTCCATTTCTCTCCAACTTCTGTCTGTCGGATGAGGACCACCACTTATCGTATTGATAACCAACCTTCCGCCTGTGCAAGCAGGTTCACCTTGTCTTTCCTGACTCTGCGTTCGATTTTGATTAGATGGGCCCGCTCCACCAGACCGCGGCGCCCGAACAAACTGGTCCAACTTTCTTTCTCTGATCAACTTTTCAATGAGGTCTTGCAAATGTCTACACTCATTGGTATTATGCCCATAACTTTCATGAAACCTACAGAACTTCCCTGTCTGAATTTGCTTCTCCGATGAAGGCTTCGGAGCAGGCTTCTTGTATTGCATAGTATTACAAGTCTATAAGTATACGTTTTCCAGTGACGTGTTAAGCGGTGTATAATTGTCAAACATTGCGGCCCTACGTCTCGGACCACGATTCTGATCTTGCTTCTTGCTTCGGTTATCACCGTTTCTTGATCGCTGGGCCTGTTTATTTTGGATATTCAATTCGACTTTTCCCGAATTTTCTCCGGACTGTTTAACCGCAACATTACTCTGAACCCTTCACTGCTGGGCCTTGCATCGTCCTGCTTCCTAGACTGTTTCGCATCCTCTCGCCTCAAGAATTGAGCAGCTTTGGAATAGAAACGGTCCAACGATGCGGGAGGTTTCCCGGCTAGCCAATTTCCAAATTCGGAATCAGGGTCGATTCCTTTAGTCAGGGCCATTAGGATGGAATTATCATTAGGGTTGGTGATCTCTGCGCATGCAGCATTGAATCTCTCCAAATATCGTCTAAATGTTTCCCCAGGAGCTTGAGTGACACTTGATAGGGTATTAACATCTTTAGGTCGGGCAATATGCATGCGAAATTGTTCAACAAATTTAGTACCTAACTGGTCAAACGAAGAAATAGATCGTGGCGGTAATCGGGTGAACCACATTGTCGCAATTCCCCCTAAGGAAATAGGAAAACTGCGCACTTTACTGCGTCATCAACTCTTGCAGCAGTCATTGACCATTCATATTTCAGAACATGTTGATTTGGGTCGGAATTTCCTTTATACATAGGAAGGGTTGGCATTCTGAATCGCCGAGGAGGTTCAGCATACAATATGTCATCAGTAAATGGGGTATGACTCCGGGAGATTCCCCAATCGTCATTTGTTAGGCCTTGACTCTCGCGAATCATTCGTCGTACCATGGCTGAGAAGTCTGGTATTGGAAAATTCTGTGGGTGGTGAGCCAAAGTATGGTCGTGTTCCATAGTGCGAGGTGGGATCGGACGCTGTCGACGATCCTCATCTCGCCTCCTTGGCTCGATGTCTTCTGGGACATATGGCTCTGGAGCCTGTCCCTGCTGATGATAATTTTGATTGGAGTGATCTCGAGCATCAACTCCTATGTCAACTGCAGCGGCTGTAACAGCCCAATCGTCTGTAGTGTACTGAGGAATTGTGCCTCCTCGGGAGGAGGGTCCAGTATGGAAGCTGGTAGATGGGCCAACCCTTATTTGCCCAACGGTTACCGCCTGTTGACAGTCAGCGGCTTGCGTATGATTTCCGTCTAGCCTGGGACGGATAGATCTGGTATTGTAATCAGAGGAAGCGGAGCTTTCGGTGGAAGAGCGAGGAGCTTGATCCCTTCTGGATCTTCTTCACTTTTGGCGATTCAGTTGGTTGGTCAACTCAGCATTAGTGCGCAATTGCTCAGTTAGCTGTTGTCTGCTTTGGGTTAATTCTTGGAGTAGTGCTTGGAACTCTTGCCTTGTGACCAGACCTGACTGATCCGTATGCCCAACAGCATCTTGGTTAGTGGATTGTAGCTGTGTGGGATTTTGCCAATCCCGGCCTTCCTGATCACCAATGTTGGAAGTGGTTCTTGTACTCACCATTTTGAAACGTTGAATTCTTTCCTAGACTTTTAACAAATCTGAGTAGAATGGAAGGAATTTGAATATGAGGTCTGGATCTCTCTCTTAGATTTATGCAATCCGGTATCGAAGATAGATCCAAGGAGCAGGAGAAAAAACTGGGTTTTTTCTCAGTGAAAGCACCAAAGTGTTTGTGTCAAAATTGGGCACAACACTCTTCGGAAGTTTTTGAAGAGATAATAAATGAAGAAAGCAAATTAAAATGAGGATTATCTAACAAAAACTCCAAGCGACAGAAAGTAAATTGCACAGAAGACAACAATTTAGAGTGGTTCGGCGATTTGCCTACGTCCACTATGAAGTTTTGTTATTTTATTGCTCGATATTCGGAGAATACAACTTTTATATGGCTAAGTACAGCAGTTCTTAAGCAAAAATTTGAAGTCAAAGGCAGCGGTGGTGCTCTGAAGCAATTCTGGCAGCGTCCGGGCGTGCTTTTTCTCTAGAAATTCTTTGATCCCCTTTCTGAATGACCAGGGTCTCTATTTATAGGTGCTGGAGGCTGATATTTCTCCTAAAATTCGGGAAGACCACTTCTGGCACGTGTGGGGGGCCCACATGGCCGAATTCTGGAGATCCGGGCCCGCATTTGGATCGATTCGACCCTTGGTTCGAATCGATCAAAATTGTGTCCAATCGAGATGAAACTTGGCATGGACATTCTTCTATGTACGTGCAAGCTCCCGTGAAAATTTCATAGCATTTGGACTGTTAGATCTCAAGTTATGATCGATTCAAGATTGCATTTTCAGTTGATATGCGTGCTTCGAATCCACGTTCTTCGAATCGATAGGGTCGAGTCTTTGGCTTCAGCTGCTACAACTTGATGGATTCGATGTGTTGGGTTTGAGGGTTATCTTCTTTCGAATCGATGATGTTGGTATTTGTCCGAATCGATCGTTGTTAGCTACTGCAGATCGATTCGAAGTTGCTTCAGTATGTTGGATTCGATGAATTCTCGCTTGATGGATTCGAAGACAGGAGCACTCTGATGGATTCGAAGACAGGAACACTCTGATGGATTCGAAGACATGATCACTCTGATGGATGCGAAGACAGGAACACTCTGATGGATTCGAAACAAGGCGTGCCCTCGATGGGTTCGAACTCTGATCGATTCGAGCCTGGGTCTCTCGTATGGATTCGAAACAAGGCCTACCCTCCTTATTTTCTTTTTGCGACATCTTGAGTATACGAACTCGGATCTCCCCGAAATTTGGAACGTTGGTTTCTACAGCTTTGCTTGACGTGTCTTACCAATTGTAGCCCGATCCGGACTCGGATAAAATTCGTCGGTATCTGTAGTTGCCCAACGATCATTCAAAGCTGAAGATGTATGATCCTGTTTCTTTCTGGTCCGTTCCTTGGTATCTCCGCCTTGCCAAAAGGCGGGATAACAAAGGTGTACTTCTATGATTTATGATTAGATTCATTTGTTAAATTTACAATTCAGTATTTCTATTAATTAACCTAATTAATATCAATTAGAGATGCTCAGAAATCCGGGTTATCACATTCTTCCCTCTTTGAATCTTTTCGTCCTCGAAAAGGAACGAAACCAGAATTTTATTAAATTAATAATTATCAGAAGATTTTATTCTTGGACAAATTTTTCTATAAAATCTTTTTATTAAGAAATTTTTAAAACACTTTTAAATATATATATTACCAAAATAGTTTTATAAAAATACTTTTTATAACTCGATGTTTCAACCAGTCCATCCTTGTTCTCACAGAATTTCGGTCATACGTTGATCAGGCGTACGAATGAAATTCTATAAGTACTTAACAGACTCATTTTCAACATCAAGTAAAAATACTTTAAAAATAATTTTATTGAAAATATAGAAAACGGTTTTTGAAAATAGAGGATATTTCTTTGGTGAGAATGCTCTGGAAATCATCACCCCTATCCATGGTCACAGTTACATTCCAGGGTTACGTTGCCGTCGCAGCAAAAGTCCATGTAACTGCAGGCTCTCCGCGGCCTCTCGATTACGCCATGGAACCCACACAATAGATCAAGTTACATCCAGGGTTACGTTGCCATCATAGCAAAAGTCCATGTAACTGCAGGCTCTCAGCGGCCTTTGATTTTCGCTGTCAAAATGAAACTTCTCCACTCCTACATAGGTCGCAGTCTGCCGATATAAAATCAAACGCAGACTGTTGGCTCTCAGCGGCACATACGACTTTCGCTATGTTATACCATAGGTCACAGTCTACCGATATAAAATTAAACACAGACTGTTGGCTCTCAGCGGCTCACACGAATTTCGCTATGGTATACTCTACTCATAATCCCCAGGAACTAGTTTTGTGCGGACTCCTCACAGGATCAATTTTAGAACCCCCCTTGGGGCTCAAGGCAGCACCACCCGGTGGTACTCCTGAGAAGTTCATTTCAAGGGAGCGCCTTTTTCCCCAGAGCCATCATCAAAACATTTTATATTATACATATATAGTATCTTTAAATCATACACCTGGTATGATCTCATACAAAGCTCCTTTACTCAAAATCGAGTATTCCAAAATCGATAATTCTCAAACTAGGCTTTCCAAATTCTCATATTGATTTTACCCAAAAAACAAAAGCCTTTTCAAAATCCAAAGGTTCCCAAAACCCTTTTTCCAAAATCCTCATATGATCCTTTATATATATATATATATTCAGATATATAAAATCTTTTAAAACTTTGGGTCATTTCAAACTTGTATAAACTCCTTTTATACTTCAAACATTTCCAAAACCCATTTCTTCTGGCAAAAGATTCATCAAGGAGAGTTTCATTTTATAAAACAAAGATACTTAACTTTGTTTACTCAAAATCAAATATTCAAATTTGATTAATCTTTTCGCTATCAATTTCATTCAAATCCGTATGATGTACACATACCATTCATATGCCATACTAATCTGATCGCTCACTCGATCACACAATTTCACTTTCGAACTAGTATCGTCCACCCGACTTCCTAGTGCGGACACAGATCTGGTTTCTTGATCAGAAACCGTCATTCTCCTTGCATAGCTTAACTATGATAGAGAATATCCAGAACCAATCAACAATCCATATCCAGGTTCTCCGTCGAAAATCGAGTGAAAAATCCCACTCGAATCGATATAATTATCTCGAAATTCTGTGCTCGAATCTGGATCAAATCACTATGCGAATAGAATAACATACGTACACCCTACGTATTTATCTTTATTGGTTATTAGCCAAATCAATTCCATTTCTATTCACATTCATTTTTGATTTTCATTCACTTACTCACAATTGCTTCAATCCATTTGGATTATCACCTCTATTCTTATCTCGATTGGGTATTTAACCAATAACAATTTGAACTCCGACTAGTTTATTTAGAAAATAGCTTGAGAAATTTAAAAATAGATAAGTAGTTGGAAAATAATTACTAGTTTGTAAAATAGGTGTAAAATAGTTTAGAAAATAGTTAAAATAATTATAGAAATCTTAGATAATTGTAAAATAATAGTAAGATAGTAATTAGTTTATAAATAGTTGGAAAATTGTTAAACAATTTAAAAAATAATTGTAAAACAAGTATAAGATAGTTTGGTTTTTAAAAGAAAGGTTGTATATATAATAAATAGCTTGGAAAAATAGGTTTATATAAAAACAATTTATATTAAAAAAATAGCCCAGAGTCAAAACTGCTCACTTCCCAATCTCCATTCTCATCAATTCAATTTAAATTTCCTCTACCATTTAAATTGACCCGATTCCAATTGAAATAACTTTAATTTCCATTGAAATCTATTTAACCCATTTCAAGTTGAATTCCTCAGTTCTTTCCAAATTTAATTTTATTCAACCTTTGATCTCAAAATTTATTGATTCAAATAAATTTTAATTAAACTAGTTCTAATTTCAATTCATTTCAACTCCAATTTGAATTAATCCCAATTTCAAACTCCATTTCTAAATCAAGTTGAATTATTCTTAATTTCCTTCCAAATTCAATTCAAATTCCATTTGAATTTAAAACTATTCAACTTTAATTACAATTCCAAATTATTCAAATCAATCCAATTCAAATTTTCCATTTGAATTTTATACTTATACATCTCCAATCACAATTTCAATTAATTCAAATCAAATTCAATTTAAACTAATTTCAATTCAAATTCCAAATTTAAACCATCTCGAATTATATAAATTCGAGTTAAATTTACTAAGGTTGGCTTAACCCTTTAAACCAAGTTAACCTTTATTAAAAGCTTTTAAATAATATAATTTAGAATTCAAACTCCATTTTTAATCTATTTCAAAGTTCAAATAATTCAAATTCTTTTTAAACAACTCCATCTTTGAAATTCAATTTATCATCAAATTTAAATTTTGAAATCAAACTCTTGAAATTTTATCTTATATATTCAAATCTTAAGTCCAAAATGATTCCATTTTACCTTAATAATGGATATATTACCATACCCAATTTAAATTAATCATTTAACTTCCCAAGTTAAATTTTAATTTCATAAATTCCCAAATAAGGTAGTCCTTTCAAACTTATTTAACTTCCTCTAAGTTAAATTCAATTCACTTAATTCAGTCAAATTCACACAATTTGAATTCCATTCAAATTTAAAAATTCTTTCCCATCTATAAGCTCAAAAACTTATCACTTTGGGTTTTCACATCTCATTCCCAACTAAAAATTCAATATTTAGAGTTTATCTCAAACCATCTTTGATATTATGCATAAACATATTTATTCCTTAACCAAACAGGCTATACTTTTAAACCACCCTTGGTTTCAATTCAAACAAGTTTTCTTTAAAATTTTCAAACATTTCTTATTTTTAAAATAAGATCATATTCAAAGTAGTTTGAATAATTTTATTTCCTTTAACATTTTAAAACCAATTCAAAGGTTTAAATTTAGAATTTAGAACTTCACAATCTGAAACTCACTTTAAATTTATCTCCCTTCTAATTTACATGTTATTCTCTTTAAAATGGTTACTTTCCTTAAAACATTTTATTGTTTATTGAAAAACAATCATCCCATCATTAAACACAATATCCATTCTATTTTCTGGTTTGAAACCAATTCTAATTCATCTTATTCTGAAATACTTTTCCAATTCAAGATTTCAATTTTAAGTAGAATCCATTTCAAACTTGTCTTTAATTTAATTTCAATCTGGTTGTAATTCTATTATCACTTAATTCTTACTATTACTTTTAATTTAATTAATACTACAACCAATTTCCTTAATATAACAGATAATTTATTCCTTATATAAGATTCATTTACTCTTGAAATCATTTAAAAACCTTTATATAAGAAAATAACAAGTACGCTCTCTCATATATATATATATATATACAGTCAACTCATCCTAGGGTACCACTTACCCTATCCTTAATGAGTAATCCCACCAGAGCCAAGGTTCTCGCTTAGCCTTCTGCTCTGATACCAAATGTAACGACCTGGAAATTCCGATCCCGAAAATTCCAGATAGTTAGAGAAAAGAAGAAAAGAGATAGAAGAAGAACAGAAAAGAAATTCACAATCTTACATTCGCAGCGGATAAAATATAATATCACATAAACAATAGTTATACAAAAGAAGCAGTATTTGTCAAATTGCACTTTAATATATGTCAGGGTTACAATAAATTTACAATCACCGAATAGATGAATCAATCCGTTTCAGATACTATAATATATCATAGCAGAGACTCTCCATACGATTCTGCTCTCCAACTCGCCTCCAGAGCTCTAGAACGTCCTTACCTGAAAATCTTTAATACTCGGTCTGACCCGAGCATTACATCAAAGTAACACCCAGGTCAGGCTGGAAACCAGCGTGAGTAAACCCATCTAACATAAATTTCAAAGGCATACAACTTATATATATATATATAACCCGGGTAACTTGTATCAATTACAACTTCACAAATTAATATCGACATCATTTTTCTACTCACCAATTTCTAAGTACTCAACTTAGATTAAATGGTCTAATTCACTTAAATCATTCCAAACCATCACATTGATTTCCACATATCAATTTTATAAAGAATCGAAGTGGCTTCAGGTATTAACTAATACCCGACTCCGGTCTCTTCGAATCCAATGTCTTCTAAACACAAGTTATCTAATTTAAACAAAATTTAACTTTAATTGTCGGATAACTCCTTTACACAGAAATTCATAATAGATTGATAATTATACTATCATCGTCCATTCAACATATTAAATCACAAAACAATTCATATCAGAGATATCTCCCAATTCAAGACACCCATTATTATTCAATCATTAATAAACAAGATTGATCACTCTAATCAATGAAACTAATTAATGATTCCCTAATTACCTTCATTAGTTAATTATTTTAAATCTCAAATAATAATTAACCTTTAACTTAATTACATTCATTAATTAGTCTTGACTGATCACAATCAGCAATTGACTTTCCTTAATTATTCCATCAATTTAAACCAACTCCTTGATTAATTATATTAATTAATCTCTTAATTTCATTGAGTAAACCTTACTTATTTTCTTCCATCGAGTAACTATCCTTTAGTTACTTCTCATCAAGTAATTTCCGTTTAATTAGTTCATTCAGTAATCATTCATTAATTACTTTCCCAAGTAACTACACCTTATTACTTATCTTGATTAATTATACTTAACCTTTTATTAATTTTCTCAATCCTTTAACCTATTACACTAAGTAATTTAATCCTTAATTATTTCTCCTAAGAATTCAACCTTTAATTACCTCACTAAGTAATTACCGTTATCAATCTCATTAATTACAATTGGGTAATTTATCCCTTAATTACGTTATAAATTAATTAATTAATCTTTAATTATAAATTAATAAATCTTAATTATCAATTAACCTCCTTCAATGCAAAGTAATCAAATCTTAATTTATATATTAAGTAACTATTATTTAATTCCATTAATTAATAATCCCTTATTATTTACTTTACTAATTAATCACATTTTAATTAATTACATTTTGTAATTAATCTTAAATTAATCACATTCATTAATTAATCACATTTATTAATTATCCAGACTAATCACACTGAGCAATTAACTTTTAATTACTTTATTCAATGCATAGTAATTACACCTCATTACTTATCTTGATTAATTATACTTAACCTTTTATTAATTTTCTCAATCCTTTAACCTATTACACTTAGTAATTTAATCCTCTAAACTTAACTCCCAAGAAAAACATCTCGGGCCAAACCCGACTCAAACGCACCAAAAACTCGTGCCACCCCCGAGTCAATCAACCGAACGCACCACTTCGAGTCGCACAGCAGTTAGCTCGAGTACCGCACCGAGGAAGCCTTCATCATCTCAAAACTTCAATTAGTTCCAGAAATCAATGTACACATGGTGCACGTACACCACCCCTCCGTTCATCGGAGTAAGCCACCGCAACTCGCGACAAACTCCTTGTACTCACGTCAACCTCACGTGGACCCCGATCAATCAATTTTCAAGTAAATCGAAAATGAACCCATCACGACCATATCTGGAACCAATCACTACCGGATATTCACTCCTCTCCATCACCTCCGACCTCATGATCACCTACCCCCTTCACCGAAGCTAAGTCGCCCCTTCCAGCTCCCATTCCTACTATCGCGAACCACTCCGGCCACTTGCCCTCGTCGAAATTTTCTTGACAACCATGACAAGCAAAACAACTTCCAAAACCCTAGTTCCCTCATTTTCGATCACCTCGGCCAATAAGAAAATCCTCTAGTATTTTTCCTACCCTCGGCAACCTCCCAGCCACCTTCGCCTATGACCTAGCCTCCATCCATCGTGTCGACCGTCAGCAATTACCAAAAATTCCCAAAATGATTATCTCCGAAATTCCCATAATTTATCAATCTAAAAATCATGAAATGCATACTAAAAATCATGATTTTCCCTCACTAATTCATTCATGTTATTCCAAACAGAAATTGGATTGGTTGGTTTTTATCATATATATACTTTTCACACTGTTATTTCATTTAAAAAAATAATTTATTAAATTTTAAACCCTCAAACTATTTTTAATATTATCATCATACATTAGCAAACGATTTTCATTTAGATATCAAAGTTTAACATTGCCTTGATAGAGAGATTTGGATTTTAGAAGGAAAAACAGGACTGTACAACATAGAGAACATGATCTTGAATATAAATAAACTGATGCACCCACATTACACACATATAAATTTTCAATTACTTTCCAGAATGAAGTACTTCTATACAAACCAATATTTCCACATGCATTCAGGTTCGATTTTTTTCTTTTTCTTTTTTTCCAATTCTGATTTACAAAATTTGAACTTATTTAGGTTGTTGAAATTTAGAACAGAGATATACACATATTCACACAGACATGTAAACTGTGAATGAATTTATATATCTCTGAACAATATCTATTCATTTATGTAATCATAAATTTGAGTTAGCAACTTCAATTGTTGCAGGCTCAATATTCAAATGATTTAACAGATAAGGTTCAAACAAATCTGCTCTCAGATTAAGAAAGAACAGATGAAATTAAACCATCAGGCATCAATTTATCATACTTGATTCAGATATAGGTTGCATGCATCAGATTGTTCAATAGATTTTAAAACAAGTATCATTTTAACTCACCTGTTCTTGTTAAGCAGAGACAAAAATTAAGTTCTAGAAAATGATCGCTGTTTCTAAAACTTGAAATTGCTTGATCACATTATTTGCTTGATGATGATGCTTTCTCCACTTTAAATAAATCATCACTAATGATGGAAGACTTTGAATTTGCCCTTTTCAGAAATTTGATGATTTTGCAGATTTTTTTTCCTTTTGAATTCTGTTTTGCAGATTTTCTTCTTGATTTTGAAGTGAGGTTTGAGTTTTCTTAATTAAATTTTTGGTTGGAATTGTGAAATTTATGAAGTTCAGATTATTTTTTTTGTAAATGGAAGTGTAATTTTTTTCTCTTGCTTAAGAAAATGAGAATGGGAAAATTAGAGAAAGAATATGAAGTTGGTTTTTATAGAAATAGTTTTGTGTTATAAAAATTAAAGAAAATAAATTAAAATTGTGACACTTGTCATTTTACATTGTTATCTCCTTAACACATGTTATTAGTGTGCTTCAAATTTAAGCAAGTGTAAACTTCATGCAAAAAGGATTTTTAATGTTTTCTTAATAAATTTTCTAAATTTAAAATACATTTTTAACTCATATAAAATCAATTCTTCTTAAAGAAATAAATACATATCAAATTTGATTTTTAAATTGAATTTGAAATTTAATTTAAATTTGAATTGTTAAGTTGAAATTCAAAATAGAGTTATTTATATCTTAATTCATGTTTTGATTTTAAAGGTGTACTTCTATGATTTAAGATTAGATTCATTTGTTAAATTTACAATTCAGTATTTCTATTAATTAACCTAATTAATATCAATTAGAGATGCCCAAAAATCCGGGTTATCATAGGATGGTTGAATAATGTTTGATGATTTGGATGTGATATCTCTGATATGTGATATGCTGCTTTGTGTGATAATTTGTTGATATGAATTATCTATTGTGATAATGTGATTCATCTATCTGTTTCTATTATTCTGAATATAAGTTAATTGTTTAAAACCCTTAAACAACTTGGACATTAAAATGGCGTTTGGATTCGGTGAGCCCGGGATCGGGTTCCCATATTTGGATAATCCAAAAACCGCATCGATCCAAATTAAACGTTAGGTCGTGAATCCAAGTGGAGCTTAGTGAAGACTCAAAGTGTAAGAACTATTCGTCAGTATACCTCTGGGAGTGATTACGTGATGAGTTTGACGGAAATAGTACTTATAGGTTCGAGATGGTGATTCAGAGTGCAAGGGCTATGATCGTTGACTCTGAGGGTGATTCCAAAATGAGTGCAACGAGATAGTGCCTTCGGTTTCGTTCGAACCTGGAACGAACTTGTATGGATTGAATGCTTTCAGAACATCGCCAGGTGGACGATGAGCATTCTAAGATAGATGTGTTAGCTTGTGTGGTTTCTTCCAATATTTTTTGTTTTTGAATCCATGCCTCATTGTGTTTGTTTGAGTCTACACTTGCCTTTGAGCTTCTGATTTTATATGTGGAACTGTTATGTTGAGTGGCCTTGTTAGACTTGCATTGATCTGGATATGTTGTTTCCTCTGTTGCATTCCATATATATGTATGCATGCATGCATGTATGTATGTATGTATATGTATATGTGTGTATACATGTCTGAATGCATGCATATCCTCTGTCCTCTTTGAGTACTTGCATTTAAGCTTGTGTGTTGTGGTCTGCACTTCAGTTAAAATGCCTCTGACCCGATGTGTGTGTGTGTCACCACTGTTGTCTTGATACATGTCATTTCTTTGAGTTTGGAGCTTGTTGTCCGTGTTTGGTTGCCATTCACTTATTTTCGGTTGTTTATGAACTTGCTAGTGTACCTTTCTCTGTTGCCTTCTTTCTTGTGTTTGGACTTGACCATTGCACTTGGTTCTTGCATATGTTGTGTGATCTAGTGGTCTCCTTTCACTGCTTTGATGTGTACATTGTTCTCACAAATGACCGTGTCCATATTCACGTGATTTTCTATCGTCTTTTCCACTTGCCTTGAGTTTGAATGATTGAGTTGTTTTCAGGTGTACACATTGAATTTTTGGTCGAGGCTTGTTTTATGTTGGTTTTGGATTCTTGTTGAATGAGAACTTGTACTCGACAATTTTGTGATGTATTTGTATTCCTCCCGAATTGAATCCATCCTTCGCTCGGGTTTGACCTTGTGCTCACCTGTTCCTGTAGTTTTATCAAGTGTATATCAGTGTGCACGACCTTATGGCATGTACAGTGATACACTGTGCATGTCATAAGTTGTTCGTGTAAGATGAATTCAAAATAAATGACGACGAACAACCCAAATAACTGAGGCAAATAATATTTTCAAAAATACATTTTATTTTACACTGCAAAAATATTTCTTTTCCAATTTTACTACGTCAGTGTTTATTTTGCAGATAATTCAGATGTTGGATCCAAGATGGAATAGAGTTGAAGATCAAATATGAGTGAACGAGTGATATGCAGTAAGGTGAAAATGTATGTAACGATTGTACAGTGAAAAATCGTGTTGTAATTTGAAATTGTAATTGAAATTTTGTATATATAGTGAGAGCTCAAATTTTGTACTATTCAAAAATTGTAATAAAATATTTATTTGAATAAAGTATCTATTTGAATTTAAGTTCTATGTTGTTATTTTTATTAAGCAAATATTTATTTAATTTTGTGAAAATAAAATAGTGCAATAAAAAATACATTTAAATGAATATATATACAGAATATATATATATATATATATATATATATATATATATATATGTGTATGTGTTTATTATCGTCAAACAAAAATCATATACTAGCATATTCATCAACGTTTACAAATTTTAGAACGACATTGGTATCCCTAATGGCGACGTCAAAGTAGAAAACTTAGGCAATCCGCCCTTTAATAATTTAGCATAGATCAATGTTGACGGCATTAACAATGTCGACATAGAGATATAAGGCTCTCCGCCTTTAGTTATAAACACACACACGGATTTAAAACAATATCGACCTCTATCCAAGGTCGAAGACAGAAACTTAAAATTCTTTTAAGGATAATATTCAACGTCAAAGAAGATGCTGTCGACCTTCATAAACTATAGGCTATCCATCCATTAGAAGAAAATTTTAACTTACAAGTTATATGGCCATATACCAAAGTTATAGGGTCATCGCTTCTCTTAAAACATAGGCCTCTTCGCCTCTTGAAATAAAATTTTAGTTGGCATGAAAACAAACCTTTTCAGCCTTAAATGATGAAGTATAATGTCATGGATATAAGGCATCAGCTCTAACACATAAGGTCATTGACCATGATGTGCATCGACCCCAAGACCCTCGATGTCATAATAAAATCTTTAAATTTAACTAACTTCGAGTACTATACTACTTATTATCTTTATTAGGTAAAAGTCATGTGAAGCGGAGTAACTATCATAGTCTTGAAAATAATCAAAGTGATTAAATGCAGCATCATTGGAAATAGCGATGAAGACACGCGGCGCCATCGATGTCGACACTAAAGCTTTTAAACTCTTAGTTGAATCATGAAGACACCGTTGTCACCGGTATTTATTATCGATGAGGTTGACTTCGGCCTACTTGGAAACATTACATAGTTAACGAAGTAACTATCTTGTACGGCCTTTCACTTCAACTTCGACACTCATGGATGCGACCTTGTCTTCGGCTCGGTGATGTTAGGGTGGTATGACATTGTTGTAATTATTATTAAAACTATTTTATTACTACTTTTAGCAAAAACTTTTCACATAAATCCTATTCCTTATCCAATTTCGATTGGATAAAATAATTTCATTACAAATCATTTTCAGAATTACCGCCATGCTAATTTTCCAGTTCCAGAACATATCTAATTTTAATATCCTTAATTAGTTAATTTTTTAAATACTTATCTAGCATAATAAATTCACAATAAATTGAAATTACTGGGGGGAAATCCCAAAAAATCACAAAAACTAGAGAATATCCTTCCCTTTGCGATATACAAATTTCAATGCCAAAAACCATATTTAATTGTATTAAATAATGAAAACCAAAAATTAAGCTATTTCCTCCTTGGAAAATTCATAAAGTATTCTATATAACTTGGAAAATTATGGAACTAAAAACCCATCTCGAAAATAATGCTTATACAACATTTTAAAAAATCAAAGCGTTTGGAGATTAAAATCTTAGGTTTTACCCTTAAAACTTATTTAAATAATTTCATAAAAATTCCAATAACCATTATTCTATCCAAACAATGATTAAACAATCATATCATGGAAAAATGAACATCAATCATTTGGGTATTACCTATAATCATATTCAAAAGAAAAACTATGGAGATAGAGCACTTATTGTTCATCTTAGATTAATTGTTGGAATTGAGATCTATTGTTGCTTTAGTATCCCTAAGCTTCTTCTCCCTTGAATCCCTAGATTTCATTCTATTTTGCAAGAGTTATGGCCCGCCTTGATTTTTTCTCTTTTTGATTGTTTTTAGTTTGTTAAAAATGAAAATGATATGAGAGGGAGAGGGTTTAAGGAATAAAAGGTGGATCTACCTACTTTGCCCCTCTCATTATCCTCTATTGTGTTTCAAATTTAAAACAATCTTATTACTTAGTTCATTAAGACATCACTTTAATATTTTTAAGTCTCATTCTCCTTGATCATTTACATTATTCTCTTTATTTTATCCGATTATATAACTTGAATAATGTTTAACTAAAAATAGAGGTGTTACAGGAAAGGCTTATATTCTTCCCCTCAAACAAATTCCTCTCATTTGTACCCTCATTTAATTTCCTTTCATTCTTCCTTCCTTGCCAATGGCCGAAAATGTCTTCCCCGTTTTCTGAAAAATGTTAATTTCAAAACATATCAAAACGTTAAATAAGAATAAAGGCTTTGTGGCCATCCTTCTCATAAAAAGATGGGTATAAATTAAACGATTTAAGGAGGGATTTCTAAATTTAAGTATCACGTATTGGCTGGATCTTAAAGGTATATTCTAAATTTAATTTGTTTTCTTAGATATAATATATTTAACACAATTTTACATGTACATATTATTGTCTAACCATGAATTAGAATTAGTAATACAATTTAAACAACTTGTTAAATGATTTGATCTATTTTATCTTGATAAATTTATATATCCACAAAAAATTATTTTTTGGATTATGAATATATTTTTTAAAATTAGGAAAATAGGCGCAAGGAAGAACTTAAAAAATTAGTCTCGAGGATATCAAGTTTGCTTTTTAGTCTGAAGGACATTTGTTAGTGTGAACAGAAAATGATAATTACAACTATCATTCTATGATTTACACTAAAAAGTGTCTTTCAGCCTAAAAAGCAAACTCTTGTCTCTAGAACTAAATTTTTCTACAACTTTTTCCTTGAGCCTAAAATCTCCTTTTAAAATTACCTAGTATAATATTCTAAGCACTTAAGTACTCGTTAGCATATGACAACCATAGCATCCATGCAACCGATACAATCAGTGCCAGTAGGAAACACTACTCCTACCAATCAACAAAATCAATCATAAATGAGGAGCAATAACAGTAATCAACTATTAGTACTAACTAGAGTCAACCCCAAATTAGTAACAACTAGCGCTTCTCGATAATCTGTTCCAAAGACTAGGGTGACTTTCGAACTTAGGGCAAAATACAAGCTGTTAGGTTTTTATAACATTTCAGAGCATAATTGTAAAGGTAAATTTTAATACGTTATACACTTTCATATCTCACTGCGGAACGAACTAAAATATAAGTACTGAAAAATAGACATTTCAGAAAGCAATCTCCCAAATACTTAATTGTCATATACATTGCCATATACACTATTCCCAAAGTACAATATACGTTTTACAAACTTTTAATACAATTAATAACTACATGAGGAACAATAAATAATATGAGGACTCCAATATGTAGCTCCTTTCTCCACGTACTATGCCCAATCAACTACTAATCTGTCATTCTATGGTAGAGGAAAATGGAAAGAAGAGGGTAGGTCAGATAAAAGTTTAGTGAACGAGTACAAGTCTAATATATGATGATTATGTGCAGGTAACATTAAACCTACCCTATGCAAGCCAAGTGTTCTACATGTGTTTGTGTACTTCCTAGGGTCTCAACTTAAGGGTCTTTGTCCAACACACATATACTACAATTTGTATAGGATACTACAAGTACGGATCAACCTCAACAACTAACGATCGGTCACCTCTCCTAGAGCTACCCAATATGTAAACACCGCCACTAGGCTACTAAACGTAGAAACATCACCAATAGGCTACTGTGGGAATATGTTCCCACTACTATTACCGCCACTTGGCTACTGTGGGAATATGTTCCCACTACTATTACTGCCACTAGCCTACCGTGGAAATAAATTTCCACTAATATCACCACATAATGCTACTGTGGGGACAACTTTCCACTAATATCACTGCCACTAGACTACTGAGGAACCGATTTTTCTCCTAACCACTACTACACGTAACCCAACTACGCATCGAGGAGAACCTACAATGCCGACTCACTGAACTGTCTCACTGTCCACATCTATATCCACGTCTCGATCATAGTGTATGCCTCTTATTGCACGCGTCGGGATCCTCCATTTTAATTGTATTACACGGTCTAAGTATCTATGCATAATAGGACACCAGTTGTACTAGGCCACACTTCATCAAGCATCCTCTTCAGTGCAGCGCATCCATCATGGAAACTCATATGAGTGTCATTTTCCATAAAAATGCCTCCAGTCGAATAATCAAACTCGTTAGGTAAAGAACATTTAAACAGCACCACAATGACCTAGCATCATCCCATAGGGAACTAGGTTCCCTACAGCTCCCAACATACATACAAGTAGCTGTAGGCTCAAATAATAATAAGCATTTATATTAATTTTTATTATTAACCTAGTGTAACAACCTGCAAATCCTTACAATTAAAGCCGATAATAAACCACACATGTCTAACCTAAAATGAACAAAAAGGTGGATAGTTATGGGGAAAAAAGAAGAAAGAAGAAGAGAAAAGAGGAAGAAAAGAAAAAGGAAGTAAAAACAATATAGAGCCTCACAATCATAGCGGAACATATATAATATAATATCAATGATCTTTACAAAAGAGAAACTGTAATATACATACATCAATCAAAATAGAAATGATCAATCATCAGGCTGGACAGTTATAACAACCTGTCCTCACAACACTAATAATTTCAACAACAATGCAGTGGAAAAATAAACAAATACGGAAATACTTTATGAAGAACTCCAGCTCGTCTCCTAAGCTCCAATACATCCAAAGAAATCTGTAAATATGCTCGGTTGGACCCAAACATTATAATAAAATAACATCCTGGTCAATATGGTAAACCAGCATGATTAAACACACCCATTTGGATTTTTTTTAAATTATAAAAACCTTTGAAATCAAAAGTATCTCATGAAACCACGCTGCACATAAACACGGATGGTTTTTTACCATATGATAACCAAAACATTTTCTATAGAAAATCTAGTGATTTATAATAGTGTCTAAAGTACAAAAACTTATTAATCATAGCCGAAATTGTAACATTAATTAAATTCTAGCACACTAGGTTCTATATTCAAAACCGTAAAGGCACATATTTGAGATTGGATTCCATACTATGACAAGGTAAGGAACTACCTTTCGATGGTACGTCTCTAGATAAAAATGCATCAGGGTCTGACAAGAACATCTTGTTCCCCTGTCACACAGGACTGGCCTACCACTTGACAATACGATCATCCTTTTTGTAATGGGCCCTAAAGCATACATGAGTTGATAGTAATCGATTGAACTTTTGGGATGACCATACCCTTATGGGAGCGACCAACTTGGCCCTGCTGCATGCTTAATTTTTGTCATTTTCCGGTTGATAAGGCTTGAGGCTACATTTTACCTTTATATATCACTTCCCACTTGAAATACTAACACTGCCCTCCAAGAAAAAACGCATGCCAGCATTCATCCATCTGAGTTCATTCTGACTGAACGAAACCGAAGGCACCGCTTCTTCTACATCCATTTTCGAATCATCCTCGGGACTAATAGAAAGTTGCCCTTTCTCTTCAAAACGATCCATTTCGACTATAATTCGAAACACTTATGCCGATTCGAAGTGGTTTTCAAATAACATATCAAATTCTAATCCCTTCGATCCGACAATATTAGTTTAAAAATTGGCTAATAGTTAATGGTCGGTTATTTAACTATCAAATAAATAATCTAACAGAGATTAAATTTCCAAAGGAAGCAACACTGGTTAAGCACCAAGCAACACTAAACCTCTTTAATTAATCTTTTCATTGACTAAAACATTTTCCAAATATTTATCTCAAATTATATTTACAAATATATATTCTCAAAACCACCTTTTAATCTTCTATAATTGGAAAACGTTTCCATATACGTGTATCAACGGTATAAGTATACTCACAAGCAGAGGAAGATTTCCTTTTTACATAATTTTAGAACAATTTATGAATTCCTTTATAAATCTCTAAACCCGTTTATAAGTCCATCCATTAATTTATGAAATAATTTTAAAACTCCCTTTTATACATTCTTAAAATCATTTATAAACCCTTTATTAATCCATAAAACCATTTATAAACTACTTTTGTAAATCTATAACCCATTTCTAAAACACTTTTATAAATATCTAAGACCACTTATAGAACTCTTTCTGTCCTTTTACTAATTTTCCTTTATGTTTTCCAAACCCTGTTATAAGATTCCTCTTATAAAATCCATATCTATTTATAAAACCCTATTTATAAATCTCGAAAACATTTATACATAAATTCTTGTCATTTGCTTTAAAACACTATTGTATAATAGTGAACATTATAAATATATAATAATTAACTTCAAAAGATCTTTAAAATAATAATAATTAACAATTTAAAAACATTCTTAATAAAATAATAATACTTTATCTTCAACTTTATTATAAATAATAATAATAATTAAGTTTTAAAACTTTACTGATAAATAATTAAAATTAATTTCGACCATGTTAATAATTTTAATAATTACTTTTCAAAATATTAAAATATTGATAATCAACTTTAAAACCATATTAATATAAATAAACAACTTTTAAAACATAAATATTCTTCCTTAATAAAATAATCATACTTAAATTTCAACAAAATCATTTCCATATTTATGAATTTGTATTTATAAATCTCTTTCAATTTTATAACATATCATCTAACATCTCCAACTCTATCCTCACTTCCAATTTCCAAACTAGAATTAACTATTTTTCAAAAACAACATCCCATATCTTATTATAAATTCACAATTTTGAATTATGTTTCCCAATTTATCCAATGATAAAAGTTTTGCTTTATATATAAATACAGTTTATAAATCTATCCTTTTACTAATAAAATACAATTATACAAATCTTCACTTTTCTTGTAAAATGCCGCATTTATAAATTTAAACACTTATAAATTTCCACATTTATGAATAAATCTTAATATATGTGTGTGTATCACTTTATATAAAACGGTCAATAAATATTTATACTAAAATATTTCTATCTTCTTTATAAAGCTATATTCCTTTATTATAAAAGACGGACTTATTTTTAAGATTTTAAAATTCTTTATTATATAGTTCAAAAGTCTATATTTAAAATATTTCATAAAGCTCTTAAATTATAATATCTAAAAATCATACCTTTTATTTTGAAATAAATTTCTTCTTTTAATAATTCAAAAATAATTAGTAAATCATATAAATTTTTAAAATCGCTTAAAAATCCTTTCAAAAATTAAATTTTCACTTTATAGTATTTCAAAATACTAAAAGTATGACCCAATTCACAATAGTACTAAATACGAAAAATCATCCATGTCATCAAATATAGCATCCAACACATCTTATATCAAAGTATATGAAAAGTAAAATCAACAGTGTGTGGAATCCAGTTGGATCCCTCCATCGCATCCCTCTACATCACATACAATATATAATCAAATAATATAAATCAACCGCTCGAGGCGAGATCGTATGCAGAGGGTTATCCGCTCGTACACGGGAACTTAATAGGGGCTCATCCACTCCAGGGGTGGAATATATACAAACCAACACATAAAGTAGTAAATCATCTAAATAGTCAATAAACAATTACCAATAAAATTATCCACACTTATATAGAAATATAAGTGGGCCAAAAAGGTGAGTTAACCCACTTTATTTCCAGTAATTGCTGAAATGTTCTGGTTTGAATTAAAATTAAACAGGCATTCAACTTTAACCTAAATTCCTACTAGCTCTAAATCAATCAAAACCAACTCCATAACATAGTATTCATTGATACGATCGCACTGTAATTTGTCGCGTTCAATTTGGACTTCGTATGAAAAAGTTACGAACTAATGAACGTTTTGAAATAATTAAATTATAATTAACTTTAATTAATAAACTTTTAAATATTATAATCACCTTTCCCTCTTGTCTTATGCTCGTACACAACCGAAGCAAACCCATCTCGAATGCGATAAATTAATCTCCATCGCCGCTTACGCTCTACCATTCGCCGCCGCACTAACACTGGATGACGCCACGACCTTGTGTTCTCCATGCCACTGCTCTGCCCTCCCAATTCGCTATTGTTTGCCATAAAATCCTACCTAACCACCTCCGTCTCAAATGATAACCGTCGTAGCCTTCGTGCACCGCACCTCATCTCCACCGTTGGTCTAGTCCATCATATAAAGCTCTACAACTTTGTTGTTGAAGTCGAAGGCCAAAAGTGGAAGTGGTAGTCACGATGGATGGTGGTCGTAGGATGGAGAGGGATAGATGGTGGCCTGGACTTTAGAATTTTAGGGTTTGCAAATGAATATTTTCATGTCCTTTTATAGAAAAAATTTGAAAGCATTATTCATCCGTTAAATTTTCGAACTCCAAATGAGACATGCTATCTGACCTTCTATATGTAACACCCTTATTCTAAACACAATGGAACTAGTATCAGAAGCCAATTCCATCATTTACAGAAGTTAGCTTTTTAAAATCAGATAAAATCAATTTAGATTCCTTTGATTAAATTCTAGGCGTTTCGAACTCGCACGACCAAACGATATATTCGACCGCCATGAAATTCGATGGCATACTGCAATTCTCGATTGCGGATCCAATGAAACTGGTTTCATCAAATCCTAAGACAGTGCCTTGGAAGGCTATTTTCACACGTAATTAAAACTAGTTACGATTAAAATTAGTTATTCAACCTTATTCAAATTGAAAAGTTTACTATCTTCATTCTTATTCCAATAGAACTTTAAATCAACTTTTGAAATCATTTTCATTCACATAAAATTCAAGATTTAATAATTTTTAAAAATTTCAAATGTTCAATTTAATAATTAAAATTATCAAATAAATTGCTAAATTTGGAATATAAGTTATTTAATATATAAAATTAACCTTCAAATATTTAATACCAATTAAATATTCCAAAATCAGTTGACTAAAATTCCGGGTCATTACACCTGGGCCTTAGACCGAGATTTAGGTTGCGCATTTCAGATGACAACTGGTCGATCGCTCGGGGTGAGGGTCGACAGGTCGTAGTTCAAAATTTAGGGTTCAAGCATTTTTTTGATGCCCATTTTTAATTTGCTTATAAGTATAGTGTTTACAATGAACCCTAAGCACAGTCTACATTTTCTTATTTCAATTTCAAGTGTTCAATTTAGGGTTTACAAGTTTTAGGGTTTACAATTTGTAGGGTTTAAAGTTAAATAATTAAAGGGGTGTTGTAACAACCCGCAATTTCTCTATTTTAATTTGGGAATATTTAATTAATTTTAAATATCTAAAGAATAGGTTTATAGTTAAATCAAAACTCTTTTAAATAGTAATAATGGTGAAATAGTTTTCAAAAATTTAACTATAAAAATATTTAGTTTAAAGAAAAATTAAAAATATAACCGAAATTCATTTTTTGAATTTTTGACTTGTTGTCGGCTAAAGGTTGTCGAAAATATTATGAACTTTATAGTATAAGTATACACATATATTTACAAATAAATAGGATATATTAATGTATACTTTAGTATATAATGTAGGATGTTACTTACTATGTAAAAGTTAAATATACTCAAAGTTTAAATAAGTAAAAAAAAGTGAATGTTATGTCATTAAAAATATGTTTAATCATGTTGGCTCATGGGGTTTTAAGGGGGTATAAACTTGTGGGCTGAAGTACATAAAGGTGAGGTCGTACGATGATGTGGCAAGTGGATGTGGATGGTAAGGACAAGGCTATTTTAGTAATTTACTTTGTTCTCTTGCTTATAAATTCCCTTTTCGCTTCTTCAATTTTGCCTCCACTTTCTTCTGTCGTATCTTTTTTATATATATTATCCAAATGAAGAATTTTTTTCTTCAAACCATCAAAAATTCCATCGGCTACAAATTTCATGTGTATCATTCTTAAAATTATTTTGATCTTAGCCATGTCTAAATCTCACTTGTTTGTAGATTATTTTCTGACCCGGATTTTCTTGTTAAAAAACACCTCTTCTTTTTTTGACCATATCGCCCTCAAAATATTTCCAAATTGAGTAATTCTTTTTTAGATTGTATATAAAATAATTTTCTAGAACTTTCCCTTTGGAAAGTCTTCCAAATTCCATGAGTAATTTGTCAAAAAATCAGTTGGAAGATCACCCATTTTTGATTCAATTTTTTGTAAATTCGATGACAATCCGAATTCCCCCACCTTTCAAGGCCGAGCTCCATCACCTTTGGGCCGTGTGCACTACACCTTGGCCGAACCCACTTAAGCCTTAAGGCCACCAAATCTTCATTTTTCAAAGCATATGACATGGATATAGGTTCTATTCTAGTTCTAGTGGAGTTTGGATGGTTTCGATGAGTAAACTTTGTTTTTTAAATTAAAAAGTTTAAACCTTTGATGTATGTTGAATAAATTGTTTACATGATATGTCGAATTTTTTTAGATTATTATATATTTTGGTGTTTATAGATGCTGTTGATATGAGATTGAAATTAGATTTGAATTATACTCTAATTTTAGTGTTGTTTGGAAATTATGAACTTTGAGTACGATGTTGTATGCGAACTTTGAATACGATGTTGTATGCAAACTTGAGTATGATGTTGTATGTGAACTTATTAACAATGTTATGTTAAATAAGACTTGAAATTCCTTGGAAAAATGATGATTTATGTTGTTTTAAAACTAAAGTCCAAAGACTTAATTTTACATTTTTGTTTTCCAAACCATTTTCTTTTGTTTTTAATGGAAAAAAGGTAAAGTAAAGGAGTTTGGAAGATAGTAACTTAGAAATTAACCTTAGGTTACTACATCCGTGGTGATAGTCACTATGAGTGTAGTTTGGGAAAAATCAACATTTTAAATAAAGGTGTTTTTCATAGAATTATTTTTGAAATCATTTTCAAAATATAAGTATAAAGATTAATTATGTTTTAATAAGTATGAGTTTAAAATTTAACTAATTTATTTATTAATTAAGAACAAATAAAAGTTAATTAGTATTTAAGTTAAATAATTAAGTATTAATTAAGGAAGTTAATTATAATTAATTAAACATTAAAAAGTTAATTATTATTTGATTAATCTTTTAGGGATTAATTATTATTTTAATTAATTTTTAATGATTAATTAATAACTAGTTAGTTATTTTAAAAGGGTTTAAAATTATTGATATATTTCTAATCAAGTTTAATTTAAGTTAAGGTTTAGTTAAAACTTAATTATAATTTAATTATTTTACATAAAGGTTTAATTTACTATTTAAGTTTTAATTAAGGATTATTTGATTAATTAATTGAGATTAAATAATATGTAATTATTATTTAAAAGCTTAAATTATTATTTAATCATTGATTTAAGATTAATAATGATTTAATTATTTATTTAAAGGTTAACTATTATTTAGTTATTTATTTGATAGTAATTATTATTTAATTATTTATTTAATAGTTAGTTATTATTTAATTATTGATTAAAGTTTTAATTATTACTAAGTAAAGAGTTTAATTGTTATTTAATTTTTAAATAAAATTTTTAAATTTTTAAACCATTTTGTTTTTGAAGATCGGTATTGTTTTAAAGTAAATCTTTTTTAAAGAATATTTTAAATCCAAGGGATTTCTTTGTCAATTACCCTTAAGTATCTCAAATGAATATGAAACCCAATGAATTTGTTTAGCGGAATAATCACCATTCTGCTAATTTAGTCATATATAATATCTATTAGCAAACCAAACAACATTCTGCAATAATATTAACTTGGACATGTGTTCAGTAAAACAAATCCTTGTCTGCTATTATAGCAACTTGGATATCTTACCTATATGTTAATTTGTTTGTTACCGGTCGATACCCTTTACATGTTTGCCTGTTAAACACCATGTTATAACTTGGATAAGTTAAACTCAATTAAATGAACCATTGTCGTTATAAAGCTTCTATCTGATTTTGAATAGTCAAATGTTTCATTTTTCTCCTTTTTGCAAAGGGTTTAAAGTTATTATCATTTTTAAATATGATATTTAAAGGATAATTAAGCAATGATTTTATTAAAAGTGTTTTTGAAGTTAATTGAATACTTTTTTAAAATGATTTTTTACAATCATTATTTTGCTAATGTGGTTTAAAGATAAATTTAATGAACAATGTTTTTAAATGGCAACTTGTTTACTTAATGGTGTTTTGACTAATTGACTTTATCAAAGGAACTTTATCGATTAAAAATTTATTTAAGAAATTTTGTTTAAATAAGAGAAGTTTGTAAAAGAAGTTTTATAAATGATTTTGGAGATCTATAAAGAGTTATAGATAAGGTTTTGATATTTATAAAGTGTTTTATAAATGGATTTGCTACTTGAGTACAAGAGATTTCATAAATGAAATAGATTTATTAAAAGGATTTATAGAAGAAATTTATAAAAGAATTTGAGATTTGGATTTCCCTCAAGCTCAACTAGCCTTCTTAATCAAGGTGGTATGGAATATCCGTTCTACGCTTAACACCGAAGGAATGGTGTTTGGGGTTATCCTTATCTATGTTTTAAATAATATTTGTTTTAATCCTTTTAATATGGTTTTGAAATGAGAAATCTTCCACAATTTTTTATGAATATACTGATGCAAATTAGATCAGTATATGAATATTTTGATAAAAGTTCTGGAAAGAGATTTAAATAAATAGAAGATTTATTTTAAGGCTTGGTGGTTGCTATGGGTAATTAAATCTCTGAATTGTTGCATGTTTAATTGTTTGATAGTAGATAACCGACTATCAAATATGGACCAAAATATAATTTTGAAAATATCTAGGTGAAATACATAAGTTATATAGCACAGTTATCTTTGATGATCATGCATTGTGTGTATAAATATCGTTTTGTTCTTCTAGGACAAATGATAGGGAGATCCATCCACTTAAACGGTTTGCGATGATTCCTGCTCCTATGTATTATCTGATTATTTCCAAAACGACCGGGGGTTAAGTTTACCTGAACTATCGAAAGTTGTTTTGAGGAGAATAGGATCGGATAAGTTATTCGAAAACCACTTCGATCCAACTTAAGCGTTTCGAACTGAAGACATCTTGAGGATGATTGAATTTTGAAGTGCAAAGGCTACTTGCTATTAATCCTGATGGTGATTCCAAAATAGTTGTGGTAGAGGTAGTGTCTTTGGTTTTGTTTAGACCTAGAACGAACTTGTATGGATGAATGCTGACATTGCATTTCGGCCTGGAGGGCAGTGTTAGAGTTCCAAGATGGTTTACTATAGGAAAAGTTAATTGTAACCTCAAGCCTCATACCCGGGAATGACTAAAATCAGGGGATATATTTCAAGGCTATGTGGTTCGCTACCATTAGTGTATGGTCATCACCCAATCTAGATTGGTATTATAGATCATGTACGCTCGAGGACCATTTAGGTTGTTGATCCTGACCTAGGTGATGACATATTCAGAACTATCTAGTAAGAGATAGGGCTAGTCTTGACTCGTAGAGAGTTCATATGAGGCTCTCAATGTGTTTTATCTAGAGAGATGCAATGTGATAGGTGGTACCCCAATGCCTTATCATTAATGGAATCCAGTTTCCAATACATGCCTTTACAGATTTAGTTGTATACATATTATGCTAAAATCTAATGTAATAATTTTGGCTATGATTAATATGTATTTGTATCCTAGACATTACTATAATATCACTGCATTTTCTATAGAAAATGTTTTGGTTATCGTATGGTAAAAAACCGTTTATGTTTATGTGCGACATAGTCTTATGAGATGCCTTTGATTTTAAAAGGTTTTACAAGTTAAATAAATAAAATTCCTTGTGATTTGAGTTTCTCACACTGATTTTACCAGACTGATTTGGGCGTTATTCTTCATATAATGCTCGGGTCAGACCGAGCATATTATCTTGATTTAGCTGGATCCTTTGGAGTTTTTAGGAGATGAGCTGGATCATCCAAGACATATTCACGTACCTTATATTCTTCCGCTATTCTGTTTTGTTCTTGTCTGTATCTACCAGCAGTTTTAAGAACATGTTGTTATAATTATCAGGCTGATAATAGGTTAGTATACTCTAATGTTGTGTATAATAAAGATGATTTCTTTTGTAAAGACTCGTTCATATTATATATTACTTGTGACGTTTTATGGGATTCTGTTCCGTCATTTTTTTTCTTCACCCTAAATTAACTGCCTTTCAAACACTTAAATGAATGGCACATGATACCGAGGATGTATTAAGTGTCGTCTTTAGGTGTAAGTAAGGCAGATCAATACATAGAGGTATTAGAGCTTAGGTTGAGCGAAGACCTAGGCTTTCGTGGGGTTGAATCTTTTGTGATAGGGTAAGTGAGACCCTAGAATGAGTTTGAGTGTATACATTGAGTGCGTACTTGTTAGCGCTATAAAAATGTTGTATATTGTGTTGGTTTATTGTTCGAGTGATTTATGAATACTAGTCGAGACATGGGGCACCGCAGTGTTGATTGGGGTTTCTAAACTCTCAAACTAGGCAAATCGACATAGTATTGTTTTAAAAACTAGAAGATGAAATTATCTTACCTAGGAATAAATTTTATATACAAAGAAATAATTTTCCAAACTTTATATAGTTAATTTTTTTTGTTTGTTTGTTAGGAAATGATAATATTCAATTATTATCATATAGGGTTGTAGATTCATCTACCATCTTTCTTTTCAAAACAACTGGTTAGGTAGGTAGAATTTGTGGAACATTGAAATGAACGCCATGTGAATTAAATTTCATAATTTGACTACAAGGCATTCGATGATATGTTTAGTTAAAAAGTAGATTTTTTATAAGATGCCCATTAAAAAGAAATATTTCAAATAATCTTATAAAAAATTTATTTTATAAGTCGAGATTATCAAATATGTTTTAAAATTAAGAGGAATTTTTCAAAGAATTTAAATCACGGTGCTTTAGGAAATTGGTTTTCAAGGTTTGGGAAAAAATATTAATAATTTTACTTAGAAATACTTTAAAGTATAAACAGTTTGAAAAGAAAATTTTATAGGAAGATGTGTCTTCTTTGCTTTAGTTCGAGGAATGAGTCCTAATTAGTTTTGTGATGATCGAAATAATATTCTAAGTGACAATTGGATGTTTGCATAGTCGAACGTTGTAGTGCACTTAGTAAATTATTCTCTTTATCATTATACCGTCGGGACAAGTTCGAATCTGAACGGATCCAAAATAAATTTGAATTAGATATTTCGTTGAAATTATTTACTTAGAGATATATATAATATTGTTTCAAAATGAGGGTTTGAAAAATAAGAAATATTTTTATAATTAACTAGATCGTGTGACTCCAAAGTGACTAAAAATGGAAAAGGGATGTGTTCAGATGGTAAACACTTCTCTTGAGCATTACCTTTCTTGTTAAAGAAATTTACGAAACAATTTGGTAATACCTAGTTTCTTGATATCATTTTAGAGTTACGCTGACTACATGTATATTTTATAAGGGTTAAAAATAAAGTATCAATTCAAAAAGATTTTTGAAATAAAAATCTGGGTATTTGGCTCCAAAGTTTCAAAAATAATAAGGTATTTTGATTAAAAAATGGGTTAAGAAGAAAGTTTTGAAAGTTGGGTTAAATTTAATAATAAGGTTTAATCAACTTTGTTTTATTAAACTATGTCTTTTGATTTTAACATCTCGGAGATTTAAAAAAAAATATTGGATGTTATTGGGCTGGTTAGTCAAAAACTTTACCTTAAAGTGTCTTAGAAAATGTAGACGCTAGGATTGAGTTGGGATACCAACATCTTACTCTTCTTTGCTACATAGCAGACCGAATAGGTAAGAGGTTGGATTGGTCAACTCAGTTTTAAGACCGAAAGTAATTTTGGGCCTCCATTTGAATAAGTTAAAAGTGAAAAGAAATTAAAATTAGATGATTTATATATAATATTAGGATATAGAGGAGTATTATACAAGTTAATAAATTAAAATGATTTTATGAAAAGGTTTCATAAATAGAGTTATATCATTTAAAAATGTTTGAACTTGGGCTGAAATTTTCATGAAATGTTTTCATAAGTTTTTTTTGGGAGTGTAAAGAGTATTTAGGTAGTAAGAACCTTTAGATCAATACGAAAGTTGTACTTAGATCATTTTCCTTTTTTATGTAGTTCTCGATCCAATATTCGAGTATATGACTTAAGGTGTTTTATACCATTCCGAAGAAGGATTTATTACTCGATTTTTGATAGCAAACACTTGGTAAAGTTTCTTCATTTAGAACCAAAGTTTTCTATCATAGTATATGGCTATGTAAGGAGAATAGAGGTTTCTATTTGAGAAGCCCGATCAAAGTCTGGACTAGAAAGTTAGGTGAGCAACACTATTTCAAAAGTATCAAGCGAGTGATCACATTAGATTTTTCATAAGAATGATCTATGTACATCATCCAGACCGATGGATAGTGTTAAGTGTTTGTAGGTTAGGTTGTGGCCAAATTTCATGGTCGAAATATTTTAAAGGGGAGAGCGTTACAACCCGGAATTTCATCACTTTAATTTAGAAATATTTAATTAATTTTAAATATTAAAATAATAAGTTTTATGATTAAATTAAAACTCTTTTAAATAATAATCAATGATGGTGAAATAGTTTTAAAATTTTATTACAAAAATATTTAGTCCGAAGAAAAATCGAAAATGTGACCGGAATTCGTTTTCCAAATATTCAACTTTTCATCGGTTAAAAGTTGTCGAAAAAGTTATGAACTTTATTGTATAAGTATTCACATACATTTACAAATGTATAAGATGTATTAGTGTATATTTACATAATTAAGTATGTAAAGTAGGATATGACTTATTATGTAAAAGCTAAATATACTTAAAGTTTAAAAATGTAAAAAAGAAAAAGAAAAGGTGAATGTCATGTCATTCGGAACATGTTTAAACATGTTGGCTCATGGGTTTTAAGGAGGGACAAACTTGTGGGCCAAGATACACGAAGATGAGGTGGCATGGTGATATGGCCAGTGGATGTGTAGGATAAAAAGCAAGGCTATTTTACTAATTTACTTTGTTCACTTGCTTATAAATATCACTTTCACTTTTTCAATTTTGCCTCCTCTTCCTCAAATCATATCTTTTTCATATCTTATCTAAAGGATGGAATTCCTTTTTCAAACCGTATCTAATTCCAGTGGCCATAACTTTCATTTGTACCACTTCTTCAAATTTTGAGCTTAGCTATGTTCAAATCCTATTTCTTTGCAGAGTATTTTCAGACCCAGATTTTCAAGTCCAAAAAACACCTCTTCTTCTTTTCACCAGATATCCCTCAAAACAAGTCCAAATTGAGCGATTTTTTTTTTTGAAATTGTAGAGAAGAATTTCCAAAAAAATCTCTGTTAGGAACATTTTCAAATTTTGTGAGTAACAAGTCAAAAAATAAGTGGAAAGATGACCCATTTTCGGGTTTGATTTTTGTGAATTCGATGATTATCCAAAGTCTCTCCCAATTTCAAGCCCGAGCTCTACCACCTCCACTACCTTTGGGCCATGTGCACCATATCTTGGCCGAACCCACTTAAGGACTTTAGGCCACCAAATCTTCATTTTTCAAAGCATATAACATGGATCTAGGTTTTATTCTAGTTCTAGTGGAAGTTTGGACAGTTTTGGTGAATAGAGTTTGTTTTTTAAATACAAAAGTTTTAGCCTTTGATATGTTTGAATAAATTGTTTGTATGGTATGTTGAATTATGTTAGATTATTTTATATTTGGATGTTTATAGATGTTGTTGATATGCGATGGAAATTAGACTTGAATTAAAGTCTAACTTTGGTACTGTTTGGAAATTGCGAACTTTGAGTATGATGTTGTATGCGAGCTTTGAATATGATGTTGTAAGCGAACTTGAGTATGATGTTGTATGTGAACTTTGAATATGATGTTGTATATGAACTTGTTAGCATTGTTATGTTAAATAGGACTTGAAATTCCTTGGAAAAATGGTGATTTATATTGTTTTACAAACTAAAGTTCAAAGTTTTGATTTTTTTTACAAATCTTTTTCTTATGTTTTGTAATGGAACAAAGTTAAAGTAAAGCAGTTTGGAAGATAGTAACTTAGAAATTAACCTTAAGTTACTGCATCCATAGTGATAGTGGCTATGAATGCAGTTAGGAAAAAAGCAACATTTTAAATAAAGGTGTTTTTCACATAGTTGTTTTAGAAATCATTTTCAAAATATTAATTAAATATAAAGGTTAATTATGTTTTAATTAAGTATGAATGTAAAATTTAATTCACTAATTTATTAATTAAGAATAATTAGAAGTTAATTAGTAATTAAGTTAAGTAATTAGCAATTAATTATTAATTGAGTAAGTTAATTATAATTAGTTAAACATTTAAAAGTTAATTATTGTTTAATTAATTTTTAGGGATTAATTACTATATCAATTAATTTTTAAAGATTCATTATTAATTAATTATTTATTTTAAAAGGGTTTAAAATTATTAATTCATTTCTAATCAAGTTTAATTTAAGTTAAGGTTCAATTAAAACTTAATTATAGTTTAATAATTTTAAATAAAGGTTTAATTTATTATTTAAATTATAATTAAGGATTAGTTAATTAATTAAGATTAAATAGTATTTAATTATTATTTAAATGTTTAAATTATTATTTAATAATTGATTTAAGATTAATTATGATTTAATTATTTATTTAAAGGTTAACTATTGTTTAATTATTTATTTAAGGATAATTATTGTTTAATTATTTATTTAATAGTTAATTATTAATTAAAGGTTTAATTATTACTAAGTAAAGAGTTTGATTGTTATTTAACTTTTAAATAAAAGTTTCTAAGTTTAAACCATTATATTTTTGAAGACCGTTTTTTTTAAAAGCAACTCTTTTTTAAGAATATTTTAAATCCAAGGGAGATTACCCTTAAGTGATCTCAAATGAATATGAAAAGTAATGGCATTTTTTAGCAGAATAAATCACCATCCTGCTACTTTACTTATATTTGACATCTGTTAAAAGAACGAAACAACATTCTATCGTTATATTAACTTGGACATATGTTTAGTAGAATAAATCTCTGCCTGCTATTATAGTAACTTGGACATCTTACCTATATGTTGATTTGGTTGTTGTCGGCTGATTCCATTCACATATCTGCTTCTTAAATACCATGTTATAAATTGGATAAATTAAGCTCAATTAAATGAACCATTGTGGTCACTGAGCTTCTATCTAAGTTTGTGAAGTCAAATATTTCATTTTCTCCTTTTCGCAAAGGGTTTAAAGTTATTATCATTTTAAATATGATATTCAAAGGATAATTGAGCAATAATTTTATTAAAAGGTGTTTTTGAAGTTAACAAATACTTTTTAAGATGATTGCTTAAAGTCATTATTTTGCTAATGTCAAGTCCCGTTTTTACGTACCTTTTGAATCGACAATAAACCATACATGTCTAACTCAAATTGCACGAAAGGACGGATCACTAAGGGTAATAAAGAAAATAAACAGAACAGAATCTCACACGAATGGAATAATATATAATATTGAACAATATCTTTACAGCGGAAAACTTTCAAAATACATATGTCAGAGTCTAACCTAAATTCAGTTTGGACAGTTATAAACGTTTGTCCTTACAATTGCTGACAAACATCAAACAAAGACAAACAGACAGCAGTGGATAACAGAACATATCATACGTAGATGAATATCTCCACCTCTCTTCTCTGGAAACTCCAACCGTCTTTGACTAAACCTGAAACTACTCTGATCTGACTCAAGTATTGAAAATACCTTGATTAGGCTTGATAAACCAGCATGAGAAAAACTCAAATAATAAATGACAGTATTATATATCAGCCTTTTAGTAAAATCCTTCAAAAAGAAATAGTATCTCATAAGACCACGCCCACACATAAACATGAATGAGGTTTTACCTTATGACAACTAAAACACTTTTATATCAAAACCTTTGATATTATTTTTATTGACATCTCTTTGAAAACATTTCCAAATAGACTAATAAATCTTACTGGAAACTGTTGCCATTATTAAATTCTAGCATACTAGGCTCTACAAACAAAACCGCTGGTTCTTATTGGAGAATGGATTTCTAGACAAATAGCCAGATGAAGGGACTACCTTTTGGTAGTACATCTCTACCGAGGACCATCACAAAGGATCCTCTATCAACACAAGACTGACCAATCTTTATAACTATATAGTACAGAATATATCATCCTCCGTTCGTTACCGACCTTTAACCGAGCACGCTCTAGCATATAAACCACATTAATTTACATCCTAAACGTCATAGCAGGAAGAAATATATCTAGAAGGGGATGATCATACACTAGTGACCCACTTAGCCTTGCTGCATCTAATCCTATTTCAGTTATTTTCGGTTGATTAGGCTCGAGGCTACGATTACCTTTTCGCGTAGCACATCTTCTTCACTTTGAATGCCACATTGCCATTCCACATACACACGACTGAATTCTACAAACATATAACTTCCTAAGCTCGTATGTCTCAAGAAAGGGTGTTAAGGTAAGAGAAGGTGTCTTCTCCACCACCGACTGATATACTTTTACAGAGATCACTCATTATGATTGGAATGCAAGGTCAGACACTCATCCATACAAGTTTGTTCTGGGACTGAATGAAATCAATGGTACTTTCCCCGGCCATTACTAGGAGAGAAGTCCTTGTAGTTTTTAGGTTTTTCATAACCAAGAGAGCACTGCTACAATATAGTGAATTGGGAATTTAACCCCAATTAATCAACAAGTAGTCCCTCGTTATTATTCGTCCCAATATCTTCATCTTCAAACATCTTCGTTCTTCAAACACTAAATTGGTTCGAAGTGGTTTTTGGACAGGAATCACCCAAATGCGACCACGATTTCTCGTAATCCAATTATCGATAAAAAGTGAATATGAGTATACAGGATTTATTACGTCTATTTTCACTTTAATTCTACTCAGATGATTTCGAAATCTCTCCCCTTTGTCTTAGAGAAATTCTACGTTAATTCATTCTTTTAAATTTCCTCACTTAAATCTTGATCCAAATTCCTTATCTTCTAGGCGGGTCAAAAAACAATGTTACTTAAGACATCGTTTACGATAAATCCTAAATCAATTTTAGCAAACATTTTTGAGTAAATAGGATTATAGAAATCATTCTGAATTTCTGTATTCAACAAGTGCTATGGGCGGAATAACGGTGAAATCATCTTTTAAATTCCATGAAATATGACAAGTTCCCTCTTCGGATTTTAATATCAATTATAAGATTACTTGTATGCAATCCAAGTTGTAGTTTATTCATTTTGGAGATTGCTGAAATTTTGGATAATACCAATCCTATTTCATTTTGGAAACCAATACCATCTTTAAGAGCATCCGGACTTTATTTTCGATTTGTTACACCCCTCGCCTAAGAAGAGAAAATAGAGGCCAAGCAAGTTCGGCACTGGTTGCTTCATCCCTAACCGTAGTTAAACACCTTATTTTATCTTCTCAAATCTCACAGGCGGGACAAATGTAGTAGTCGTTTCCGCATATGCAGTTATCAACTTTACTTTGGAATTGATTATAAAAATTCCAAATTATCTTTTAAACACTTAATTTTCCTTTTAAAAACATTCATAATTGATTCCAGGACAAAGCATTACGTTTGAACTCATATTCAATAGGTTATAAAATTCGCAACATAAAAGTGCTACGGAAAGTGATATATAAGCTTATTTGATTTAAACAACTTTTTAATATTTGAAAATTCATATTTTCCAATTCAAATCTCTTCTAAACTATTTAAAAAGATTTATCAAATTTATTTCATATTTTCCCATAATTAAAAACGTTAACTTAAATAGATTTTTCGTTATGGCCATTTTACTGCAATAGCGCGATTTTTTCTAGAAAATTGATATGAACATATTTCAAAATCTACAAGACGAAAATTTTATTTTCTTTCTTCGTTTAGAAGATATAAAAATAATAGTCCCGAATTTTGTTACCTCGAAGAATTTCGAGCTATATTCTGTTGAGACTTGGTTTTGATTCATGACACAAAGCTTTCATCTACAACACATAGATTTGACGACTGCTACAAAAAGAGAACATATACTACCAGGAGACGAGACTTCAAAACTGGTGCATCAATTTTATATTTTGATTGTTTGAGTCTTAGATCAATATTGTTAAAATCTCTCCTTAGTTAAAAGTATATATATTAGTTTATATAAGCATATAATTAATCAAAGTTTAAAAGTAATACACACACACACACACACACACACACACACACACACACACACAAAACTGTGCATATTGCACAAATTATACCAGGTCAGTCGACTGACCCTATAGGCCCAGTCGACTAACACTGGGTAAAATATGCAACATGCACAGTGCACGTATATTTAAATTTGAATATTTAAATTCGTTTGAATATTCAGTCGACTGACCCTGTCGTCCAGCCGACTGACCCTGTCGTCCAGTCGACTGAATATCTATAACAGCAATATTTTTGAAAATACACAACTTTTGTGAAGGGTTGCGAACATTCAACGAAAGGATTCAGGTGCAACATTTCGATCGAAATTCTTCACCAACAGTTATAGCTTTCTAGCACCTATAAATACAAACTCCAAACTCATTTCACATCACCTAATCACAATCGATTTCTCTTATTCTCTGATCTAACTTTCTGAAATCTATTTGCTATCATTCTCTCAATTATTCTGCATAAAAGCAATACTATACCTTTCTATTCTTCATATACTTCAAATATAAACATTTATACTCGAGGAGAAGATTATTGGAAGGGTGTACTACAAGTGACAAATCTGTGTTATCAGAACACATAAGTCAAAACTATTTTCTGTAATTGTTGAAGTCCTGTTCTGCTGCTCAGGCAAGTGAAGTCCTCTTCGGCTGTTGAGGCGAAATCCTGTTCTGCTGCTCAGGTCCCTGTTCGGCTGCTCAGGGGTTGTATAGACCTATTCCTTCGGGTTAAGTGAGGTTGTTTAGTGAAATTCTAGAAGGAGTCTGAGACTGGACATAGGACGGTGCTCCGAACCAGTATAAAATCTCTGGTGTCATTTTACTATATTGCTTTTATATTCCGCACAACTTACAGAATTACTATCATCACTATACTCTGTATTATCATATATCCATATTACACGATCCACACTGCACTTTCATTTGGTATCAGAGCAAGGTCATCATATAACCGTAACACGGTTATCTGATAATCTAAAACCCTAGAATTCGATTGATCGTCACAACATCATAGAATAATGACTAGAAAACGATCCATTCGAAATACAACAGGCAAAATCCTCGTCGAAGCCACCAGTGAGGACTACAAAAAGGTACTTTCTGATTTACAAATTTCAGGAAAAGATAATAATAAATTATTTAATATAAGCAATAAGATTTCAAAGCTTAATTTTATTCTTTTAGAAAAGATGAAATCTGTTGAACTTGAAAATAAGAAATTGAAAAATGAGAAGTTAGATTTAGAAAATCAACTTTGTGTTTAAAAGAACAATTTTGAGGCTCTTAAAGATTTTTTAGATGAACGAAACACCATATTTGAAAAAGAGAGAGAAAAATTTTCAAAAGAAATTTTTGATTTGAAAAGACAAAATGATTCGTTACAATCTTCTTTAGATAATTCAGAATCTCAAATTTTCTTCTCATAAATGAGAACTGTGCATTAAAAAACGAGAATTCTGAATTAAACAAGCAGAGTGATATTTTGAAAAACAGTAATATTTCTTTTAAAAATAATAATTGTGACTTAAAGCTAAATTAGATAAAATTAACGCTGAAGTCACAAAATTTAATAAAGGTCAAAACGATTTAAACGTGATTTTATCTAGTTCTAGACCTTTACATGATAAAAGTGGTTTAGGATATAATAAAACAGATCGTAAAAATAGCATACTTTCATTTGCTAATCATAGAAATAGCACTAGATATGCTTTCATGTATAGTAAAAATATTAGTGCTACTACTAAATTTCAAGTAAAATCGAAATCCAATTTTTATAGAAATTTAAATACTGCTATAACCAATAATGTTTCTTATTTTATTAGAAGTACAAAATCATTGACGGAAAATACGAATAAAAATTATCTATGTATTTGGGTCCCTGTTAATTGGAAAAATAGAGAAAAATACATTGATGACTATTTTGATATGGTAGTTAATAATGAAAATTATATTTATAAAGGTTCAACTACACCCAAATGGGTATGGTTTCCTAAAAATTAGGAAATTATAAGAACCTTGGGTATCGCATGCTTTATATGTTAATTTTTTTTCTTCTGATACCTTACATTATAAGTAGTAGTTATTTTATTTATTTTGTTCTATGTTAAACACTTATGTAGAATATAATTTATGTCATCATATAAACTCTCCTTTTAGTCAATGACAAAGGGGGAGAATTATTATTGCTACTAATAAAAATGCAGGATACAGAGCGTCATAGATTCAGGGGGAGTAAGTATTTATGTTGTTTTATATATACAGTCGAAATCTACATCTATTTATAGGTTGTCATCAATCAAAAAGGGGAAGAATGTTGAGTCTTGGTTTTGATTCATGACACAGAGCTTTCATCTACAACACATAGATTTGACGACTGCTACAAAAAGAAAATATATACTACAAGGAGACGAGACTTCAAACTTGGTGCATCAATTTTATATTTTGATTGTTTGAGTCTTAGATCAATATTGTTAAAATCTCTCCTCAGTTAAAAGTATATATATTAGTTTATATAAGCATATAATTAATAAAAGTTTAAAAGCAATATATATATATATATATATATGCAAAACTGTGCATATTGCACAAATTATACCAGGTCAGTCGACAGACCCTGTAGGCCCAGTCGACTGTCATTGGGTAAAATGTGCAACATGCACAGTGCACGTATATTTAAATTCGTTTGAATATTCAGTCGATTGGCCCTGTCGTCCAGTCGACTGAATTTCTATAACAGCAATATTTTTGAAAAGACACAACTTTTGTGAAGGGTTGCGAACATTCAACGAAAGGATTCAGGTGCAACATTTCGATCTAAACTCTTCACCAACAGTTATAGCTTTCTATCACCTATAAATACAAACTCCAAACTCATTTCAAATCACCGAATCACAATCGATTTCTCTTATTCTTTGATCTAACTTTCTGAAATCTATTTGCTATCCTTCCTTAATTATTCTGCATAAAAGCAATACTATATACCTTTCTATTCTTCATATACTTCAAATATAAACATTTATACTCGACGAGAAGATTATAGAAAGGGTGTACTATAAGTGACAAATTCGTGTTATCAGAACACATAAGTCAAAACTATCTTCTGTAATTGTTGAAGTACTGTTCTGGTGCTCAGGCAAGTGAAGTCATCTTCGGCTGTTGAGGCAAAATCCTGTTCTGCTGCTCAGGTCCCTGTTCGGCTGCTCAGGGCTTGTATAGACCTGTTCCACCGGGTTAAGTGAGGGTTGTTGTTCAGTGAAATTCTAGAAGGAGTCTGGGACTGGACGTAGGACGGTGCTCCGAACCAGTATAAAAAGCTCTGGTGTCATTTTACTATACTGCTGTTATATTCCGCACTATTTACAGTATTACTATCATCACTATACTCTATATTATCATATATCCATATTACACGATCCACACTGCACTTTCATATTCCACTCTATACACTCATTTGAACTTTCGACGCGAAATCGCGAACAACCGTTGCACGACGCACCTAGTTTTAGCTCATTTTTCAATACTTGAAATAATTTATTCAAATTGAATTTTATCACTTACAAAATCATTACAAATCATTTCAAATCAATATTTCCACTTTCTAAAGTATTTAAAATGTATTTTCACTATTATCATATTTCAATATTATTTTATTCCTATTATTTTAATATTAAATTTTAAAATCCAATTTCAATTCAATTTCAATTATAACTTTAAATTAAACTCAATTAAAACTTAGATTTCAAATCTAATTTCAAGTCTAATTTAATTTCGACCTTAATCTCACTTTCAATTTTCAATTCAATTTTGATTTCCCTATTCATCACAATTTCAACTTCAATTTAATTATCCTTTTCAAATCCAGTTTCCCTTCAAATTCTCTTTTATTTCCACTTTAATTCCAATTTCAATTAAAAAGAGACTTATTTTTTCAAATTATATCATATCACCAAATTAGGATCTTATTTAATAAAGGGAATACTTAATCAAAATGAGCATCATTTATCACTAACATAATTATGGTCCATACACAAACTAATATGATAAATAATCACAACCATAAACACTTGAAGCTATTCAAATGTAACGTAAACATATCCAAACAACCTTAAAAGTATTTCAAAGGGGTGTATACTTGCATATGTAATAAGATGATTATTATAACAAAAATCAAAATATAATCTTTCAAAAGCGGTGAGAATTTTCTCACCTTTATTTCCACTCCATCAATCATTAGGCGAATAGGCGTGCTTATGGCTAACGAACTAACGTGCTATTTTCCGAGTGTCTCGAATTTGTCGCTTTCCTTTTCTTCTTTTTTTCCTTTTTGTCTTTTTCTTTTTTTTTCTTTTTTTTCTTGTTTTATTAAGAGGAGGGTGTATCGCTCTACTAGGGGATGTGGTTAGCGTAGGCTCGGGTTTGGGTGTGGGTTTGTAGGGCTCGGCCATGGCTATAGGTAGTGGGTGTGAGGTGTTGGAGGCAGGTAGGTAGTGTAGGAGGTGGGTACAGCTTAGGGAAGGGGTGTTGGGCTGAGGTGGAGCTTGGGTAGAGGGATGTAGGGTACGGCATAAGTGGTGGAAGTAATAGAAGAGGTAGAGAATGGATTTTAGAATTTTATGGAATAAAAATGTAATGAAGAAGGAAGGGGTTTAGGCTTGTATTTATAGGTGGAGTTTGAGCGGCTAATGTCCTAAATACCCTTGCCTTACTTTTTGACTTTTTCTTAACATGATAAGGAGTGCACTTATGGTTAAAGATGTCATGATTTGATTCATGTAATGATGCATGCCTTTCTTCTTAATTTACAAAATGTTTAAATATTAATTTGCTTAGTTTCCATTCATGAAGAGAGTTGCATTAATGGTGAGAAGATAGTTTTAGTCCTTATGTATTTGGTTACTTTTCCATAACTTAGAAAAAACTTTTTCTACATTTTGCTCTTTTTCCATGCATATTAGTAACATCTCATTAATGAGACAAGATGTAAAGTGTAATGATATTGTTTCTTAAGCTTACTTAAACGCTCTTTTGTCTAATATACTATTATACTTCCTTTTATCAATATTCTTTTATTTACTTTATTTAAACCACTTTTATCTTTATTATGGTAAATGTAACATGTAATGTAGTTTGTTAAGTTCATATATTGTTAGAAAATATATCATGTTGCAGTAACTTAATGGCACCTTGTTTTGATTGAAAACGGTGTTTTTGTTGACACATTTTATAGTCAAAATTTGACATTTTTGTTAAATTATATATTCAACTAAACCAAACTAAAAAGTGAACTTCTTATTTCCTTAAATAAATTTAAACACGTCTATTCTTATTATAAAACCATATTTAAATAATATCAAAATCTCTATTTTTACGGTGTATGTAAAACTGACAAAATGCGACAAATTTTGGATATTTTGTATAACGGTTATTAATATACTTTTAAATATTTTAATACATTTTTATTATCTTTATTAGGTGTTTTTAATAAGATTTAACTTTTCAAATAAATATTTAAACCTATTTATCTAAGCCTTTATTTATTTTTAACAAAACTTAACTTTTGCTGATTTGTTCTAAATCCAAATTTATACTTTTTAAATTATTGACTATAAGAATAAATAATTTGTCTATTATTATTTATTATATATAACTTATTTATTTAAGTTTTAAACCATTTTAAATTTACAAATAAGTAAAATCTCTTATTTTCGAAGTAGCAAAATTATGGGTCGTTACATTCTCCCCTACTTAAAAGCATTTCATCCTCGAACTGAAAGTTAAATAAAGGAATCAATCTCACACTTGTATCCTCAATTTTTTGACTTAGTTATACTGATGATAGAAAAAATGCATATATAAAAAGAAGGTTGATACCATAACAACACTAAACAAATGATACCAAACATACATTAAGAGATTCCTCATACTAACATGAGTATTTATCACGTCCTTAAGGTTATATACACATACATAAAGTAGAACTTTTATCCAACCCATCCTAGTGCGTACCGCACACTTAAGATAATATATACAATAACCAAACAAGACTATACATCTAAAAACAACCACATTGATACTACGTCAACATAAATGAATACATCCGCATTACTCCCATATCTTAGTGCCTACTATTTAAAATAACTATCCAACTACTATGTAGACATACCCAAAACATCATACTATATGTGATATTTGATTCGATTTATTATTCGAATCCATAACTTTACTTCCGAACTAGTATCGATCCCCCGATTTTCTAGTGCAGACTTTGATCGGACTTTCTGATCACAAAACCTTACTTTTCTTGCATCGCTCTCAACTATGATAGAAAACTTGAGTACATAATCACAAACCTTTATCAATGTTTTCGGTCAAGAGTCGAGTGATAAATTCTTTTTTGGATTGGTGTAAACACCTCAAAGTTCTATACTCAAATCTTAGATCAAAATTTTATGTGCCAAAATGATCTATGTATAACTTATATATTTATTCACATTTATTTTCTCCTAATATATTTCTTTAAAATTTATATTAATCCAAGTTTATTTCACAACCATTCACTTTTTACCAAGTCCATTATTACTTAAGCTTACAAATATGACTTAAACTTGTATAATATACCATTACTTCCTAAGAGTATATATACATATCCTCAAAATTCAAACCGTTATTACTTCAATTAGGATGTTTAACCAATGTGGGATTTACTATTATCTCAAATTAATAAATTATAAAACTTAATCCTTAGTATTATTTACCTAAGGTCTTAATTTAGCCAATATTATTTATATTATCCATATATTAATAAGACAACTTTACTAATTGTACATCTTTACTTACTAATTCTATGATTATTACTTAACTTATTTACCCGTCCATTTTCCAAATCAAAATTCCTAACCTTAAATCCATCAAATATCTTATAGTCAAATTGTGAAACTTAATTCACATGGTATCTATTATTTAAACATTTTCATCCAACAATCAACCTACTAACTATAATATTCAAATCTATCTACTTCTAATCTTACTTCATTACAAATGTTACCCTAAATGTATCACTAATTCAAAGTTTTATATTAGGATAATATTTCTTATATCTTTTATTACTAAATTTCACTTTGATTCTGACCTAATCATAGAGTCTAACTTTCAAATTATCTTATCTCCTTTATAAGTTATGGAACTTACCCTTTTATATTATATTTACCCAAAGTCTAAATTTCGGCTTACCTTTTTCTTGCATATTGATAAGAATTTTGCTAAGTGTGCATTTTCTTCTTACTTTCTCTAATTACGACTTCTAGCTTGAATATTATCATCAAATATCTTATAGTCAAATCATGAATTTTACTTCACAAGATATTTGTTCTTAGCTTTTAAATCCAACAATTTTGATGATAATTAGATCATTATTTCTTAATAACCAAATGTCTAGGGGTATATGATTATTGTTCTAAATTCTAGTTTCCAACTAATTGATTCTATATGGAATATCTTATAGTTAAATCCTGTAATTCTAATCACAAGATATTCATATTTTAGTTTTTACTAAGCCAAATATCAAACAATCCTTAATTTCTAACCCAAAAATGATCATATCCCCTTTTGATATTTAAAATATAAACCCAAGGAATAATTATTTCATTTACCAACCTCTTTAAAACGAAACCATTTTTATAAAATTAACAAACACGAGCACAATATATACATAATACTCTCATAACTCATTCTATGGTGTTACTAACCTTATCTCTAATGAATTAGTCATCCTAGGATATTACTAATCCTATCTCTAATGAGACTTTACCCAACCAAAGCCAAGGTTCTCGCTTAACCATCAACTCTGATACCAAATGTCAAGGCCCGTTTTTCCATACCCTTTGAATCGATAATAAACCATGCATGTATAACTGAAATTTCACGAAAAGACGGATCATTAAGGGTAATAAAGAAAATAGACAGAACAGAATCTCACACGAATGGAATAATTTATAATATTGAACAATATCTTTACAGCGGAAAACTTTTAAAATACATATATCAGAGTCTAACCTAAATTTAGCTTTGACAGTTATAAACTTCCATCCTTACAATTGCTGTTAAACATCAAACAAAGATAAACAGGCAGCAGCGGATAATAGAATATGTCATACATAGATGAATATCTCCACCTCTCTTCTTTGGAAACTCCAACCGTCTTCGATTAAACCTGAAACTACTCGGATCTGACCCGAGTATTGACAATACCCAGATTAGGCTTGATAAACCAGCGTAAGAAAAACTCAAATAATAAATGACAGTGTCATATATCAGCCTTTTAATAAAATCCTTTGAAAAGAAAAAAGTATCTCATAAGATCATGTCCACATATAAACATGGAAGGGTTTTTACCTTATGATAACCAAAAAACTTTTATATCAAAACCTTTGATATTATTTTTAATGACATCTCCTTGAAATCATTTACAAATAAACTAATTAATCTTAGTCGAAATTGTCACCAATATTAAATCCTAGTATACTAGGCTCTACAAACAAATCCGTAGGTTCTTGTTGGAGAATTGATTTCCATATAAATGACCAGGTAAAGGGACTACCTTCCGGCAGTGCATCTCAAGAGGAATGTACCGAGGACCATCACAAAGGATCCTCTACCAACACAAAATCGACCTATCTCTATAACTAGATAGTACCGAATATATCATCCCCCGGTCATTACCGACCTTTAACCGAGCACATTCTAGCAAACAAACCACATAAGTTTACATATCGAACGTCATAGCGGGAAGAAATATATCTAAAAGGGGATGATCATACCCTAATTGGAAATGACTGACTTAGCCTTGCTGCATCTAACCATGTTTCGGTCATTTTTGGTTGATGAGGCTCGAGGCTACAATTACTTTTTCACATAGCACATCTTCTTCACTTTGAATGCCACATTGCCATTCCACATTTACACGACTGATTTCTACAAACGTATAACTTCCTGAGCTAGTATGTCTCAGGAAAGGGTGTTAAGCTAAGAGAATGTGTCTTTTCCGCCACCGGCTGATATACTTTTGTAGAGATCACTCATTGTGATTTGGAATGCAATGTCAGACATTCATCCATACAAGTTCATTCTAGGACTAAACGAAACCGAAGATAATTTCCTCGCCATTACCCGGCGAGAATTCCTTGTGGTTTTGAGGTTTTTCATAACAAAGAGACCACTACTATAATATAGTGAATCGGGAATTTAACCCCAATTAATCAACATGTATTCCCTCGTTATTATTCATCTCGATATCTCCGTATTCAAACATCTTCATTCTTCGAACATGTAAATTGGTTCGAAGTGGTTTTCGGATAGGAATCGCCCAAATCCGACTCCAGTTCCTTCGAAATCCAATTATTGATAAAAAGCGAACATGAATATATAGGGTTTATTAAGTCTCTTTTCACTTTAATTCTTCTCGGATGATTTCGAAATATATCCTTTTGTCTTAGAGAAATTCTAAGTTAATTCATTCTTTTAAATTTCCTCACTTAACTCCCAAATTCCTTATCTTCTAAGTAGGTCAAAAAATAATGTTACTTAAGACATCGTTTACGATAAACCCTAAATCAATTTTAGCAAACATTTTTGAGTAAATAGGATCATAGAAACCATTCTAATTTTACTCAACATCAATTTCTGTATTCAACAAGTGCTATGGGCGGAATAATGATGAAGTCACCTTTTAAATCCACAAATAAGACGAGTTCCCTCTTAGGATTTTAATACCAAGTATAAGATGATTATCTCTATGCAATCCAAGTTGTATTTTATTCATTTTGGAGATTGCTTAAATTTTGGATAATATTAATCTTCTTTTATTTCAGAAACTTAATACCACCTTTTAAGAGCATCAGGGCTTTCCTTTCGATCTGTTCCACCCCTCGCCTAAGAAGAGAAAATAGAGGCTAGGTAACTTTAGGGCGCTAGTTGCTCCATCTCTAACCTTAGTTAAACATCATGTTTTATCTTCTCAGATCTCACAGGCGGGACAAATGTACTAATCGTTTCCGCATACTCGGTTATCAACTTTACTTTGAAATTTATTATAAAAATTCCAAATTATATTTTAAACGCTTAATTTTCCTTTTGAAAACATCCAAAATTGATTCTATGAAAAACCAGTACGTTTAAACTCATATTCAAAAGGTTATAGAATTCGCAAATAAAAGTGCTGCAGAAAGTGCTATATAAGCTTATCTAATTTAAACAACTTTTTAATATTTGAAAATTCATATTTTCTAATTCAAATCACTTTTAAACTATTTAAATAGATTTATCAAATTTATTCTATATTTTTTTCATAATTAAAAACGTTCATTTAAACAGATTTTTTGTTATGATCATTTAACTACACTATTGTGATTTTTTCTAGAAAATTGATTTGGGCATATTTCAAAATCTACAAGACGAAATCTTGATTTTCTTTCTTCGTTTAGAAGATATTGATATAATAGTCCTGAATTTTCTTATCTCAAATAATTCTGAGCCATATTGCACTCTATATACTCATTTGAACTTTTGATGCGAAATCGCGAACTATCTTTGCGCGACGCGCTTAGTTTTCACTCATTTTTCAATACTTGAAATAATTTACTCAAATTGAATTTTATCGCTTATAAAATCATTAGAAATCATTTTAAATCAATATTTCCACTTTTAAAAGTATTTAAAATGTACTTTCACTATTATCATATTTTAATATTATTTTATTCCTATTATTTTAATATTAAATTTTAAAATCCAGTTTCAATTTCAATTTCAATTCTAACTTCAAAATAAACTCAATTAAAACTTAGATTTCACATTTAAGTTCAATTCTAATTTATATTTCAACCTTAATCTCACTTTCAATTTTAAAAATCGATTTCAATTTCACTATTCATCTCAATTTCAATTTCAATTTAACTATCATTTTCAAATCCAATTTCCTTCAAATTTCAAATTCTCTTTTATTTCCATTTTAATTCCAATCCCAATTAAGAAGAGACTTATTTTTTCAAAGTATACCATATCACCAAATTAGCGTCTTATTTAATAAAGGGAATACTTAATCAAAATGAACATCATTTATCACTAACTTAATTATGATCCATACACAAACTTATATGATAAATAATCACAACCATAAATACTTGCTGCTACACAAACATATCCAAACATCCATAACAGCATTTTTAAAGGGGTGTATACTTGCATATGTAATAAGATGATTATTATAACAAAATCAAAATATGATCTTTTAAGAGCAGTGAGAATTTTCTTACCTTCATTTCCACTCCGTTAATCTTTAGGCGAATTGGCATGCTTACGGCTAACGAACCAACGTGCTATTTTCCAAACGTCTCGAATTTGTCACGTTTCTTTTCTTCTCTCTATATTTATTTTTTTGTTTCTCTTTTCTTTTTCTTTTTCTTCTTGTATTAAGAGTAGGGTGTATGGCTCTACTAGGGGATGTGGCTTAGTGTAGGCTCGGGTTTGGGTGTGGGTTTGTAGGGCTCGGCCATGGCTATAGGTAGTAGGTGTGAGGTGTTGGAGGCTTGGAGGAGGCGGGTAGGTGGTGCAGGAGGTAGCTATGGCTTAGGGAAGGGGTGTTGGGTTGAGGTGGAGCTTGGGTAGAGGGATGTAGGGCACGACTTAAGTTGAGAAAGTAATGGAAGAGGTAGAGAATGGAGTTTAGAATTTTATGAAATAAAAATGTAATGAAGAAGGAAGGGGTTTAGGCTTGTATTTATAGGTGGAGTTTGAGTGGCTAACGTCCTAAATACCCTGCCTTATTTTTGACCTTTTCTTAACATGATAAGAAGTGCATTTATGGTGAAAGATGTCATGATTTGATTCATGTAATGATGCTTGCCTCTTTTTCTTAATTTACAAAATGTTTAAATGTTAATTTTCTTAGTTTCCATGCATGAAGAGACTTGCATTAATGGTGAGAAGATAGATTTTAGTCCATATGTAATGATTTGATTACCTTTCCATAACTTAGAAAACACTTTTTCTACATTTTGCTCCTTTTCCATGCGTATTAGTAACATCTCATTAATGAGACAAGATGTAAAGTGTAATGATGTTGTTCCTGAAGCTTACTTAAACACTCTTTTGTCAAATCATGCTTTTACACCTCCTTTTATCATTCTTTTTTTATTTACTTTATTTAAACCACTTTTGTCTTTATTATGGTAAATGTAACAAGTAACATAGTTTGTTAAGTTCATATATGTATTAGAAAATATATCATGTTGCAACAACTTAACGACAACTTATTTTGGTTGAAAACGGTGTTTTTGTTGATATATTTTACAGTCAAAATTTAACCTTTTTCTTGAATTATATATTCAACTAAACAACAAAAAAATTAACTTCTTATTTCCTTAAATAAATTTAAACATGTCTATTCATATTATAAAACAATATTTGAATAATATCAAAATCTCTATTTTTACAGTGTATGTAAAACTGATGAAATGCACAAATATTGAATATTTTGTAAAACGATTATTAATATACTTTAAACTCTTTTAATATATTTTTATTACCTTTATTAGGTGTTTTTAATAAAAATTAGCTTTTCAAATAAATATTTAAACCTATTTATTTAAGCCTTTATTTATTTTTAACAAAACTTGACTTTGCTGATTTGTTCTAAAATTCAAATTTATAATTTTTAAATTATTAAATATAAGAATAAATAATTTCTCTATTATTACTTATTATATGTAAGTTATTTTAATTTTAAACCGTTTTAAATTTAAAAATAAGCAAAATCTCTCATTTACAAAGCAGCGAAATTATGTGTTATTACGCTAATGTGGTTTAAAGATAAATTTAATGAACAATGTTTTTAAATGATAACATTTTTATTTAAAGGTGTTTTGAATAATTGACTTTATCAAAGTAAATTTATTGATTAAAAACTTATTTAAGAAGTTTTATTTAAGTAAGGATAGTATATAAAAGAAATTTTGTAAATGATTTTGGAGATTTATAAAGAGTTATAAATAGGGTTTTGATATTGATAAAAGAGTTTTATAAATAAACCTGAAGATTTACAATGTGTTTTACAATATAATTTGTAATTTATGTAAAAAAATATTTCTTAAATTAAAGAGATTTATTAAAAAGATTAATAAATGAAATTTATAAAAGAATCTGAGATTTGGATTTCCCTTAAGTGGCCTTCTTAGTCATGGTAGTATGGAACATCCATTTTATACTTAAGACCGATGGAATAGTGTTTGGAGTTATCCTTGTCTTTATTTTAATTAACATTTGTTTTGATCCTTTTAATATGATTTTGAAATGATAAATCTTTCACAATAGTTTGTGAATATACTTAATCCATTAAGACAAATATATGAATATTTTGATAAATATTTTGGAAAGAGATTTAAATAAATGGAAGATTTATTTTCGCTTAGTGGCTGCTATGGGTAACTAAATATCTGAATTGTTGCTTGTTTGTTTATTTAACAGTTAAATAATCGACTATCAATTTTGGACTAAAATATAATTTTGGAAATATCTAAGAAAAACACATAAGTTACATGGCACTGTCATCCTCGATGATGCAGTATTATACATATAAATATTGTTTTGTTCTCTTAGGACAAATGATAGGAGACCATCCACTTAAACGGTTAGGGTTGATTCATGCTCATATGTATTGTTTGAATATTTTCAAAAGAACAACGGTTGAGTTTACCGGAACTATCGAAAGTTGTTTGAAGAGACCGGGATCAAATAAGTATAAATTATCTGAAAACCACTTTGATCCAACTCAAGTGTTTTGAACTTTGAAGATGATTAAAGATGGAGCTTTTGAAGTGCAAGGGCAGCTTGCTATTAATCCTGAGGGTGGTTCCAAAATAAATATAGTAGAGGTAGTGCCTTTGGTTTCATTTAGATCCAGAGTGAACTAGTATGGATGAATGCTGACATTGCATTTCTATCTGAAGGATAGTGTTAGCATTCCAAGATGGTTTGGTAAGGTAATCGTAACCTCAAACCTCATACCCGGGAATAACTAAAATCAAGGGATATGCTTCAAGGCTATATGGCTCGCTACCAATAGTGCATAGTCATCACCCAATCTAGATCGATATTATAGATCATGTATGCTTGGTAGGTTATTGACCCCAATTAGGTTGATGACATATTTGACACTATCCGGTAAGAGGTGGGGCAGGTCTTGACTCTTAGGGAGTCCATCTGAGGCTCTCGCTGTATTTTATCTAGAGATGCACTGTGATAGGTTGTACCTCAATGCCTTGTCATTGATGGAATCCATTTCTTAATATGTGCCTTTACGGACTTAGTTGTACACCTATTATGCTGGAATTTAATTAATGTAACAATTTCGGCTATGATTAATATGTATTTGTATCTTAGACATTCATATAATTACAATGGATTTTCTATTAAAAAAAAATTGGTTATGATAAGGTAAAAACCTATCTGTGTTTATGTGCGGCGCGGTATTACCAGATACCTTTGATTTTAAAATGTTTTACAAATTAAATAAATAAAATTCCTTATGATTTGAGTTTCTCACGCTGGTTATAGCATATTGATCCTGTAACGACCCGAAATTTCCGATCCCGAAAATTACATATAGTTAGGGGAAAGAAGAATAAGAAGAACAGTAACACCCACATCTCACATTCACAGCGGATAAAATATAATAACAAATGATAACAGTTATACAAAGGAAACTGTACTTATCAAATTTCACTTTAATACATCAGAGTTACAACATATATACATGTATAATCAACATGACTCGGATATATACAACAATATAATACAGCGGAAACACTCCATACGTTCTTGCCATCCAGCTCGCCTCCTGAGCTCCAGAACATCATTACCTGAAAATCTGTAATACTCGGTCTGACCCGAGCATTACATCAAAGTAACACCCGGGTCAGGCTGGAAACCAGCATGAGTAAACCCATCTAACATGGAACACAAAAGAATACAACTTGAATAAACCCGGGGTAACTTATGTCAATTTACAACTTCACAAGTTGCTATAGACATAACTTATTTCATACATCAATTCTAAGTGTCAAACTTAGATTAAATGGTCCAATTCACTTAAATCATTCCATACCAGCCTATTGATTTCACGTATCAATCTATAAAGAATCGAAGTGGTTTTGGGTATTCAATGATACCCGACTCCTGTCTCTGCAAATCCAATATCATCTTACCCAAGTTATCCAAGTGAATTGCAAATCAATTTTAAGTAAAAGATGTCACTCTTTACACAGCAATTCACCATCGATAGGTAACACATTATCACTGTCCACCCCAAACATAGCATATCATAGAACATTTCATATCAGAGATATCAACTCATTCAAGGCATTTAACATCATTCAATCATCCATAAGCAAGATTGATCACCTATACTATCTCTAATCAAATTGATCACTAACTTTGACCACTTGAATTACCTTTACTTAACATTAATTAATCACATATCAATTAACTAATTTTCTTTTAATTACCCATCTTAATTACAATAAGTAACTAATTCTCAATTAATTACCCAAATAAATTAGCCTTCCCTTATCACATTTAAATAATCTCTTAATTACTCTTATAAAGTAATTAACAATGACTTATTACATTTAACCTTAATTAATTACTCAATTTAATTGTCCTATAACTACTTACATTTTTAGTGATCTCTTAATAAATCATACTCATTAATTGACTATCCCTTAATCAATTCTTTAATTGATTACACTAACTAACTAGTCCTTAATCACTTTCCTTAAGTGATTTACCTATAATTACTTCCATCAAGTGACTATCCCATTGGACAATTCCTCAATTAGTTAATCTTAATCATTAATTAATTTAGTCTTTAATTACTAATTTATTTGATTAACCCTCAACAGATTAATCCTTTAAATTACTTACATTAAGTATTTAATCCTCTCTTAATCATTTCCACCCAGTAATTATCCAAATCACTCAAGACAAATAAACTAATCCCTTAGTTATTTTTTATAGTTAATTATCTTTAACCTTTTTTCATTTATTTATTTTAAATTATCACATTAAGTAATTAACTACCCTTTAATGAATTTCATTCAGTAATTATTCTTTAATTACTTACTAAGTAATTAACTACCCATTAATTTATATTAATAGACTATATTTCAATTTGTAATATCTTAAATAATTAAGATAATCCACATACTTAAATTAAATACTTAGTTCGTTAATAAACTTATTAGAAATCCAAAAGTTTTGAAATTAATTTAGCTAAAACACTTCTTATTAAAGTTTAATATGCTATGTTTGAAACCTGTTTGGTATAGGATCTGAGAACCTGTTCACCTAACTTGTTTGAAAACTAGCTTAAATTTCTTTTTTTTCAAAACCTTATAATTTAAGCTTACCTGATTTCCTAAAGAAAATACCCGAGCCACAAATCAAAACACTCGGGTCAAATCTCGAGTAAATTCCCCCATTTCCCCGAGATAAACATAACTACCCCCTGCTCTCACTCCTTCTTCCTCTTCTCCTTCCTGTTCTTCCATCCACATGCACGCCATGTCACGGTGTACATGCACAACATATCACGATGTACATGCACACCACCCTCTGGACGTCGACCATGCTTCCGACCATCCATATTCATCCACTCCAAGCCCAGTAAGACCTTAGACCACTCAAAAACCCGATCGAACAACCTGTCGAGAATTTGATTTCCCAGGCAAATACACGAAACCCATCACTCCGACGAAACAATCATCTACCGATGATTTCGTCCCCGAGTACCATCGTTGATCATACCAGAGCATTGCCTTGACCTGATAAATCGATTCCTCAGGTCGCGATTCCTTCCAACCTTTTTATTGCGTCGTGAATGCCTCAATCATATCGATTACACAACCTAAACTTTGAAACCCTACTACGACTCTTTCCAATCATCACAGCCACCAGAAAAATCATTCCCCATTTTTCTCTAATGCGTCTATCCTTCAGCTAGCTTCGACGAAAACCACGACATCCAAAGTCCACCCAATCGCCGTAATTAGCTCGATTTCCCTTTTCAGATCATCACAGAAATGCGACCCCAAATCCAAACGAAAATTCATGAATTTTGTTTTAAAAATCAAGTTCTTCAAAGTCGATTCAAGCTACATGCTTGAATCTACAAAATATATAGTTTGATATTTTTAACATTTTTAAACATTTCACTGTCGTAGCTTAAGTCCAGAGGATTTTCAAACTTATTTTGTTGAATACAAATTTTAAATTCTAATCTATGTTTGAACAATCATATTTTGTTCGAATCTCAAAGCCTAAAGATGATTAGATAAAAAGTTTTGAATTTTAGAATTGTTTTAAGCTCTATACCTGAACTAATAGAGGAGAACAAACACGTAAACAGGCTCAGATCAGATATACACATATTTCCGGAGATATATATACACACACACACACACACACAGAGGTAAAGCACAAATCTAATTCAAGTATTCATATGCCCAGATTCAACCCTACTTAAGCTTTTAAATATATATTTACTCACCTGTTTAGAAAGGATGATCAGGGCTTAATTTCTGAAGTCTGGAAATGATTTTGATCCAAACTTTATTGATTTCTTGATCCTAAGCCCCTTTGAAATGATCTGGTCTTTTTCAATTTAGCTGAACTTGCTTACTCTTTCTTTGATTACTTTAGTTTGAATTTGTTTCAGATCAGGTTGGAGACTTTGCTCAGGATAAAATTGAAACAGTTGCTGTTTGAAAATTTTAAAGCTGCTGTTTGATTTGGTTTTCACCATATACTTTTCTTTGGTTTCGATTTAGATTTTAGCTTGCTTTGAACTTTTTCTCTTCAAGTGAGCATGTGAACAAATTGGCACCAGGATGGTCGTATATGTAGATGAAAGGGAAGTGTACAGGGTAAGCTAGGCTGAGGTATTGTACAGATCTTTTTTTTGATTTGAAGATATATGACTTGATTTTATGTTTTGTATGCTCTGATTTGATGTGCATTTATTCACTGTTTCGCTCTGCTCATACACATCTTTTCATATATATGTACATAGAACTTTCATCTCCTACATGTTTTCTATACTCATATGTATATAGTTGCATATACCCATATGTCTACTTATTTATGTGCTTATATATCATACACACACTCTTATGCTTATACATACTTTAACATGCATTGCTTATGTATACTCTATATATATAAATATATTCACATTTAAACATAGTTTCCATGTATATCATCTCATATGAGTATACACACACCCACACACACACATATATATTTATGTGCTTAAAAATATACTATCAAATGCCATAAAGCTTGTATAGATCTATTTATATATTTATGGATATTTTATCTTAGTTAAATAGTGGAGTTTACATATACATATATATATAATTTATTTTCTAAAAGATCCATCATATTTTCTTTCCAAAACTTTATAATTCAATATTTATCATAGTTTTTAAATCAATTTATATATAAAATCCGACTTTTTAGCTAACAGAATTTTATTTGTTCGAATAATCGAAACTATTTTTCAATGATTAGTTCAATTAATTACCTATTAACAACCGTTAATAATCCAGGTCGTCAAATTCCTTCCCCCTTTAGAACTTTTCGTCCTAGAAAAGGAACGAAGCCAGGATTTATGAAAATGCTTAGAATCAGATAAATATTCTTTGATCATTTTTAAAACACTTTTTAATATCTATATAATATTATTCCAAAATAGTTTTTTTATAAAAATACTTTTATAACTCGTCTCAACTAGTCCATCCTTGTTTACACAGAAATTTGGTCATACATTGATCAGGCGTAGGACTAAAAATCTAAAAGTACTTGGTAGACCCGTTTTCAACACCCAATGAAAATATATGGGAAAATAATTTTATTAAAAATATAGAAAACAATTTTTGAAAATAGAGGAAATATCTTTGGTGAGAATGCTCTGGAAATCATCACCACCATCCATGGTCGCAGTTACATCCTGGGTTACATTGTCATCGCAGCAAAAGTCCATGTAATTATAGGCACTCCGCGCCCCTCGATTACGCCATGGAACCCACAACAGATTGCAATTACATTCCAGGGTTACGTTGCCATCGCAGCAAAAGTCCATGTAACTGTAGGCATCAACACCCTCGATTTTCGCTGTCAAAAATGAAACTTCTCCACTCCCACATAGGTCGCAGTCTACCGATATAAAATCAAACGCAGACTGTTGGCTCTCAGCGGCACACACGACTTTCGCTATGTTACCATAGGTCGCAGTCTACCGATATAAAATCAAACGTAGACTGTTGGCTCTCAACGGTACACACGACTTTGGCTATGTTACCATAGGTCGTAGTCTACCGATATAAAATCAAATGCAGACTGTTGGCTCTCAACGGCACACAAGACTTTCGCTATGTTACCATAGGTCGCAGTCTACCAATATAAAATCAAACGTAGACTGTTGGCTCTCAGCGGCACACACGACTTTTGCTATGGTCTGCAGTAGATCGCAGTGACATCTAGTTACACTATCGTCACAACATAACCCAAATGCCTCTGTAGGCATCATCGCCCTTGACTTTCGCTACACACTACTCATAATCCTCAGGAACTAGTTTTGTCCGGACTACTCACAGGATCAACTTTAGAACCCCCCCTTAGGGTTCAAGGCAGCACCACCCGTTGGCACTCCTGAGAAATTCATTTCAAGGGAGAACCTTTTTCCCAAGAGCCATTTTCAAAACACTTTATACTATACACATATAGTATCTTCCAAATCATACACCTAGTCTGAATCTCAAATAAATCTCCTTTCTCAAAATCGATTATCCCAAAATTGATAATTCTCAAACTAGGCTTTTCAAATTCCAATATTTATTTTACCCAAAAATCAAAAGCCTTTACAAATCCAAAGGTTCCCAAAACCTTTTTTCAAAATCCTCATATGATCCTTTATATATATAGACATATATAATTCTTAAAAACTTTGGATCATTTCAAACTTGTATAAAACTCCTTTTATACTTCAAACATTTTCAAAATCCTTTTCTTCCGACAATAAAGTCAACAAGGGGAGATTTATCTTATGTAACAAAGATATATAACTTTGTTTATCCCAAAATCAAATATTCAAATTTGATTACTCTCCTTTTTTTATAAAGTTGCTTCCATCATACTTATCATCATAAAAAAATATCCAACTTTCACTTTTATCTATTGCATATTTCACACAATATACTTTCATTTCAAAAGAAATCATTTCACATTTCTTATTCACAAATTTTCAATATCAATTTCATTTAAATCCGTACGATGTACACATATCATCTGTATGTTATACCAATCTGATTGCTCACTCGATCACACAATTTCACTTCCGAACTAGTATCGTCCACCCAACTTCCTAGTGTGGACATAGATCTGGTTTCTTGATCAGAAACCGTCATTCTCCTTGCATACCTGGCTATGATAGAGAATATCAAGAATCAATCAACAATCCATATCTAGGTTCACCGTCGAAAATCGAGTGAAAAATCCCAACTCGGATCGATATAACTGTCTCGAAATTCTGTGCTCGAATCTGATCAAATCACTATGCGAATAGAATAATATACGTACATCCTACGTATTTATCTTCATTGATTGTTATCCAAATCAATTCCCTTTCTATTCATCCTCACTTTGATTTTATTCACTTATTCACATTTGCCTTAATCCCCATTTGGATTATCACTTCAATTCTTACCTCAGTTTGGTATTTAATCAATAACAGTTTGAACTCCAACCAGTTTATATTTAGTAAATAGCTTAAAAAATAAATAAAAATAGACAAGTAGTTGAAAAATAATTATTAGTTTGTAAAATAGCTGTAAAATAGTTAAGTAATTGTAAAATAGTTGAAAAATAGTAAAATAATTGCAAAATAGTTGTAAAATAGTAACTAGTTATAAAATAGTGGGAAAAATAGTAATTAGTTTATAAAATAGTTGTAAAATAGTTAAATAGTTTCAAAATAACTAAAATAAGTATAAGATAATTTGGCTTTAAAAATAAAGGTTGTATATAGTAAATAGCTTGGAAAATAGATTTAAAACAGTTTATATTAAAATAATTTATTTGAAAATAATCCAGAGCCAAACTGTTTAATTTCCAATCTCCATTCCCATTAATTCAATTTAAATTTCCACTTCCATTTAAATTGACTCAATTCCAATTTAAATAACTTCAGTTTCCATTGAAATTGATTTATCCCCAATTCGAGTTGAATTAATTCTCAATTTCTTTTCAAATTCAAATCAAATCCATTTTGAATTTTAAACCTATTCAGCCTTAATCACAATTCCATATTATTCAAATCAATTTGGATTAATTTCAACTTGAACCAGCTTCAATTTCAAATCATTTCAATTCTAGTTTAAATTAATTCCAATTCCCATTTGAATTTTTAAACTTATATATCAATCACAATTCCAACTAATTCAGATCAAATCCAATTTGAACTAATTTAATTCAAATTTCAAATTTAAATCATCTCGAATTATATAAATTCGAGTTAAATTTTTAAATGTTGATTTAATCCTTTAAATCAAATCAACTTATATCTTTAAACTGTTTAATTCTGAATCCAAATTTCATCTTAAAGATTATTAATAGGATAATATTATTTAAATTATTTTAAAACATCCATTTTCAATTTCCAGATCTCAAACCCTTTTTAGATCACACAAACTCCCAATTCAAATTAACCATTCAACTTTCAAGTTAAATCCCAATCTTGAAATTTCCAATTCAGGTTGCTTGTTAACTTATTTAACTTTCCCAAAGTTGAATTCAATTTTACTTAACCTAGCCAACCTTACCCAATTTGAATTCCCATTTCAAATTTTAAATTTCACATTAATAATCTTATAAGTTCAAAGACTTATCACCTTGGATATCTCTTCTCATTCCAAATTTAAAACTCAACATTTAGAATTTATTTTAAAATATTTTTTTTGATATTATGCATATTCCTCATATATACATATTATTTTCTTTACAACTAAGTTACCCTTAAATTTTGAACCACCTTTGGTTTTTAATCCAAACAATTTTCTCTAAAACTACATACAAATTCTCATTTCAAATAAGATCACTTCCAAAAATTATTTATTATCTCTCTTAACCTTTTGAAAACAATTTCAAATATTTCTAGATTTAGAATTCAAAACTTCTCAATTTACATCCCTTCTAATTTACAAGTTATTCTCATCTAATTGTTACTTTCTTATAACATTTTATTATTAGATACAACAATCATTTATGATAATAACCAAGATTATCAAAGCTGGAAACCAACTATTATTATCTTATTCTGAAACTCTTTCCCAAATTCAAGTTTTAATTTCAGTTTGAATCCATTTCAAACTTACCTTATTCAATTTCAATTTGGTTGTATTTCTATTACCACTTAATCTAATTCCAATAATTTAACAACCCATTACCTTAATATTTATCAGAAAATAACAAGTACGCTCTCATATATATATATATATATATACACACACACACTCAACTCATTCTAGGGTACTATTGACCCTATACTTAATGAGTACACCCACCAGAGCCAAGGTTCTCGCTTAACCCTGCTCTGATACCAAATGTAACAATCCAAAATTTTCGATCCTGAAAATTCCGGATAGTTAGGGAAAAGAAGAAAGAGATAGAAGAATAAGAAAAACAGTAACACCCATATCTCACATTCGCAGCGGATAAAATATAATAACAAATAATAACAGTTATACAAAGGAAAACTGTACTTGTCAAATTTCACTTTAATACATCAGAGTTACAACATATATACATGTACAACCAACATGACTCAGATATATACAACAATATAATACAGCGGAATCACTCCATACGTTCTTGCCATCCATCTCGCCCCCTGAGCTCCAGAATGTTCTTACCTGAAAATCTGTAACACTCGGTCTGACCCGAGCATTACATCAAAGTAACACCCGGGTAAGGATGGAAACCAGCGTGAGTAAACCCATCTAACATGGAATACAAAAGCATACAACTTAAATAAACCCGGGGTAACTTATATTAATTTACAACATCACAAGTTGCTATAGACATCACTTATTTCACACATCAATTCTAAGTGCCAAACTTAGATTAAATGGTTCGACTCACTTAAATCATTCCATACCAGCCTATTGATTTCACGTATCAATATATAAAGAATCGAAGTGGTTTCGGGTATTCACTAATGCCCGACTCCGGTCTCTTCGAATCCAATGTCATCTTACCCAAGTTGTCCAAGTGAATTGCAAATCAATTTCAAATAAAAGATGTCACTCTTTACACAGCAATTCACCATCGATAGGTAACACGTTATCACCGTCCACCCCAAACATATCATACCATAAAACATTTCATATCAGAGATATCAACTCATTCAAGGCATTTAACAACATTCAATCATCCATAAGTAAGGTTGATCACTCATACTATCTCTAATCAAATTAATCACTAACTTTAACCACTTGAATTACCTTTACTTAACATTAATTAATCACATATCAATTAACTAATTTTCTTTTAATTACCCATCTTAATTACAATAAGTAACTAATTATCAATTAATTACCCAAATAAATTAGCCTTCCCTTATCACATTTAAATAATCTCTTAATTACTCTTATAAAGTAATTAACAATGACTTATTACATTTAAACTTAATTAATTACTCAATTTAATTGCCCTATAACTACTTACATTTTTTTAATGATCTCTTAATAAATCATACTCACTAATTGACTATCCTTTAATCAATTCTTTAATTGATTACACTAAGTAACTAGTCCTTAATCACTTTCCTTAAGTGATTTACCTTTAATTACTTCCATCAAGTGATTATCCTCTTGGACAATTCCTCGATTAATTAATCTTAATCATTCATTAATTTAGTCTTTAATTACTAATTTATTTAATTAACCCTCAACAGATTAATCCTTTAAATTACTTACATTAAGTATTTAATCCTCTCTTAATCATTTCCACCCAGTAATTATCCAAATCACTCAAGATAAATAAACTAATCCCTTAGTTATTTTTAATAGTTAGTTATCTTTAACCTTTTTTTCATTTATTGTTTTAAATTATCACATTAAGTAATTATCTACCCTTTAATGAATTTCATTCAATAATTATTCTTTAATTACTTAGTAAGTAATTAACTACCCATTAATTTATATTAATAGACTATATTTCAATTTGTAATATCTTAATAATTAAGATAATCCACATACTTAAATTAAATACTTAGTTCATTAATAAACTTATTTGAAATCCAAAAGTTTTGAAATTAATTTAGTCAAAACAATTCTTATTAAAGTTTAATATGCTATGTTTGAAACCATTTTGGCATAGGCTTTGAGAACCTATTCACCTAACTTGTTTGAAAACTGGCTTAAATTTCTTTATTTTAAAACCTTGAAGTTTAAGCTTACCTGATTTCCTAAAGAAAATACCCGAGCCACAAATCAAAACACTCGGGTCAAATCTCGAGTAAATCCCTCATTTACCCGAGATAAACATAACTACCCCCTGCTCTCACACCTCCTTCCTCTTCTCCTTCCTGTTCTTCCATCCACCTGCACACCACCCTCTAGACGTCTACCATGCCTCCGACCATCCATATTCATCCACCCCGAGCCCAGCAAGACCTTAGACCACTCAAAAAACCGATCGAACAACCTGTCGAGAATTTGATTTCCCAGGAAAATACACGAAACCCATCACTCCGACGAAACAATCATCCACTGATAATTTCATCCCCGAGTACCACCGTTGATCATACCAGAGCATCGCCTTGACCTAATAATTCGATTCCTCATGTCGCGATTCCTTCCAGCATTCTCACTGCGTCGCGAATGCCTCAATCATATCGATTACACAACCCAAACTTCGAAACCCTACTACGACTCTTTCCGATCACCACAGCCACCAGGAAAATCATTCCCCATTTTTCTCGAATGCGTCTATCCTTCAGCTAGCTTCGACGAAAACCATGACATCCAAAGTCCACCCAGTCGCCGTAATTAGCTCGATTTCCCTTTTCTGATCATCACAAAAATGCGACCCCAAAACCAAATGAAAATTCACGAATTTTGTTTTAAAAATCAAGTTCTTCAAAGTCGATTCAAACTGCATGCTTGAATCTACGAAATACATAGTTTGATTTTTTTTAACATTTTTAAACATTTAACTGTCTTAGCTTAAGTCCATAGGATTTTCAAACTTATTTTGTTGAATACAAATTTTAAATTCTAATCTGTGTTTGAACAATCATATTTTATTCGAATCTCAAAGCCTAAATATGATTAGATAAAAAGTTTTGTATTTTAGAATTGTTTTAAGCTTTGTACCTAATTAACAGAGGAGAACAAACACATCAACAGGCTCAGATTAGATATACACATATTTACGGAGATATATATATATATATATATATATATATATATATATATATATACAGGCAAAGCACAAATCTAATTCAAGTATTCATATGCCCAGATTCAGCCCTACTTAAGCTTTTAAATATATATTTACTCACCTGTTTAGAAAGGATGATTAGGGCTTAGTTTCTGAAGTCCAGAAATGATTTTGATCCAAACTTTATTGATTGCTTCATCCTAAGCCCCTTTGAAATGATCTGGTCCTTTTCAATTTAGCTAAACTTGCTTACTTTTGCTTTGATTACTTTAGTTTGAATTTGTTTCAGATCAGGTTGGAGACTTTGCTCACGATAAATTTGAAACAGTTGTTGTTTGAAAATTTTAAAGCTGCTGTTTGATTTGGTTTTCACCATGTTTTTTTCTATGGTTTCGATTTCAGATTTTAGCTTGCTTTGAACTTTTTCTCTTCAAGTGAACATGTGAACAAATTGGCACCAGGATGGTCGTATATGTAGATGAAAGGGAAGTGTACAGGGTAAGCTAGGCTGAGGTATTGTACAGATCTTTTTTTTGATTTGAGGATATATGACTTGATTTTATGTTTTGTATGCTCTGATTTGATGTGCATTTATTCACTGTTTCGCTTTGCTCATACACATCTTTTCATATATATGTACATAGAACTTTCATCTCCTACATGTTTTCTATACTCATATGTATATAGCTGCATATACCCATATGTCTACTTATTTATGTGCTTATATATCATATACACACTCTTATACTTATACATACTTTGACATGCATTGCTTATGCATACTCTGTCATTATATGTATATATATAAATATATTCACATTTAAACAAACTTTCCATGTATATCATCTCATATGAGTATACACGCACCCATATATATATATATGTGTGTGTGTGTGTGTGTGTGTGTGCGCGCGCTTAAAAATATACTATCAAATGCCTAAAGCTTGTATAGATCTATTTATATATTTATGGATATTTTATCTTAGTTAAATAGTGGATTTTACACACACATCTAAAAGATCCATCATATTTTCTTTCCAAAACTTTATAATTTAATATTTATCATAGTTTTTAAATCAATTTATATATATAATCCGACTATTTAGCTATCAGAATTTTATTTGTTCGACTAATCAAAACTATATTTTAATGATTAGTTCAATTAATTACCAATTAACAACTGTTAAAAATCCAGGTCGTCACAGATCCGGGCGTTATTTTTCTTACAATGCTCCGGTCAGCCCGGCATATTTCCAGATTTAACTGCATCCTTTGGAGCTTTCAAGAGATGAGTTGGATATTCCTAGGCATATTCACATACCTTATATTTTTCTGCTATTCTGTTTTCTTCTATTCTTATCTGTATTTATCAGCAATTATAAGGACAGTTTGTTATAACTGTCCTTATTAATAATAAATTAGTGTACTCTAATATTGCGTAAAATGAAGATGAGTTCCTTTTCTAAAGACTCGTTCATATGATATATTACTTGTCACATTTTATGTGATTCTGTTCTGTCTTTTCTTTTTTTAGTTCAAATGACCTGTCTTTCGAATACTTAAATGATCGATACATGAATACCGAGGATGCATTAGTTGTTGTCTTTAGGTGTAAGTAAGGCAGATCATTATAGGTGTGATAACATTAACATAAGATTTGTCCAATTATAGTGGTTTTAATTCTACCATAGATTATAGGTTTTAAATTGGTGTTTTATAGTTTATAATTAGATTTATATCATTTTGGATCATATAGAATCGAGTAAATTTAATTGTAATAATCATTTAATTAAATTTATTCCCACTCACATTAGATCCAATCTCTAACTTCATTCCTTGCTCGTGAATCGCCACCCGTAAGCTTTTCTTTTCTTGATTCAGTTTATTGTATATCCTTTACTATACCTTTAGTTTAATTTTAAAGAATTTTTAAGGTTAATGGAGAGGTGAGATTTGGTAGTTTCTGTACAGTAAGTTATTCTATTGATTTTAGGGTTAGCTTATGTTACAATTTATAAAGATTAGTAATGAATGGCGTTGAATTGTGCTGGATAATATTTTTCTAATATCACGTGTGCTGGTCACATGTCAACCACCTAAGGGAACATGTGATCTATGCTGGTTAACCATTCAATAACATAGGTCGAACATTCATCTTCTACGGTCGACTTATACTTTGTTACATTTTTGTTTTTTTAATTTATTATGTTTTCTAATTTTCAAATGTCCGTAACTTCTTCGTACTAACTCCGATTTTGAATTGTTATGTATGAAAATTGTCCAGAAAATCACTACAAATGCAATGGTGCAAGTTTCGTAGCAAAATTCTATGAAAATTTCATTTTCATCCTTGTTTTATTTAAATTTAAAATTTTCCATTATTAAATTTTCCTTTAAATTCTTTAGGATGTTACATTCTCCACCTTTAAGAGGATTTCTTCCCCAAAATCGCCAAGGATGGACTAATGTAACTTACACACACAATAACCATTAGCACAACCATTTATTCATCCATCATCCATGGGCAATCACTGTCCTTAGAAAATTCCTAATACAATATGTACATTTATTCGCAATGTGAAATAGACGTGAACCTATACTAATGCAAAGAGTTTGCGGTCTATTGATCCAGTCGACCTCCTATCATGCAAATACTCATGTCATGCGTCCAAAATGTATGCAACATCCTAAGTAAATATACTTGCAATTCTACATATATGCGCAATCCTTTCTTCCATATGTTACATCCATATGTGTAATGCCCAATAGGATAAACAATAGTCAACCATCCATATGTTCCAATCTAATAAGCTAAAAAAAGTAAGAGATAATGTAAATGTGTGTGCTACCTAGAGGATATATTGTCCTAAATGTGTAAAAGAAACAATCTAAAGAATACATCCACTAGCATCTATCATCCATAACATGTCCTAATAACACGTTTACAACCATACCTACCATCCATTTATCTGTACCTAAGAAAGAAATTAAATATAAAAGTAATCTATACTTTTCTAACTAAATCGAAATGTAGCAGACTAGATTTCTAGACAGATAACTTGGATCTTCTCGTAAGGCTCCCATATACTCTCAATTGGACCGTCTCCTTACTGGACTCTAACCAGTTTAATTATTTCATCATAGAGTCGACTTGTTCCATGTCCAAAATTATCGGTAGGTACATGGTGAACAAGGGACTGGCCTATCTTTTTTAACTTTCCCTTACTGACATAGCTTGACCACGATAGCTGCATTGCATTGACGATTCCACAAATACTTCATCATGGTTCCATAATAATTTAGCCATATTCTATCTTACCTTGGGCATTTTCTAATTTTATATATTTCCTAATTGTGGACTCAGCTCCATAGACTACCCCATATCTCCAGTTAGTACTTGCTTTTCTGTCTATCTTGTGCAGTTCTTGACTTTTTATGAAACAAATCCATCATTTTTTTCAACTACGCTTCCTCACCCTTTACCGCTGACATAAATCTTTAATCCAAATGTATACTAACTCAAAATAGTGTCGACATGCACTACGATTAATAACTTGAGCATTAGTACGCTCTTACGAAACTATAGCTCTACGAAATCCTCAATATACAATATATAGCCTAAACTCATCCAGTGGTATACCTAATTACCTCAACTTCTAGATACCAAGTGGGAGAACTCGAATGTGGATGATGTCTCCTTCTATTGTACTTTCTACTTAGCTCTTTGCTATTTCTCCACTTTATCCAAGGGTATCTAAACTTGGTGATTCCTTAAATTGTTGAAAATGGCAAAACTTCTTTCCCAATTCCATCCAACTTAAGTCATCTTATTTTACTTCTGAATGGTTTCTTTGATTCTTGAAAAATCATGGTACCTAAATATCATGTTAAAGTCTATAGGGATCTGTCCTAAATTTTATAAGTGGAAGTTTGTCTATATTCCCATTCAACCTTAATAATAAAAGTCCAAATATTAATTGAAATCATAATTTAGAATGATCCTAGCATTGATGATAGTCACCTAAGTGGTACTTTATTCGCGTGCGATTGTTACGCAACACAAACTATGTATTCCAAGTTAGTCTTCTTCCAATCCGACAGATGATTGAATCATTTTATTTATCCCTACCTCCAAAACTTATCAAAAAAAATCTGATCTAGTTTTATACGGAGATAACCTTCACATTCTAAATTCGTGCAAATAACAATATCTTTTTCTTGCAATCATCCCTTGTAAAATCTTGACTATAATTTTACCTAGGATACCTTTTGTGGTTAGAACTTCCAAAACATTACCATCTCCTTAATGTCCTCTCATAAGTGAGATTTTTTTACAAACATAACCTCTAATCGATTTATTCCAATTATTTCATGGTTGAGGTCTCAAGGTGGAACTATGCCTTACCATTGTAATCCAATAGAAATAATTACCAATGTTTTGGTTTATACTTAGAGATTTCTGTATTTTATTGCACTGGAACTACATCTCTCCCAAAGAAAATGTTGATGGGGTAAATTTCTTTATCTTACCCAAAAGTAGAATTTGTGTTATGTTTGGAATTACGATGAATTATCTTTTTCATAGTTATTCAACCAGGAATTACAAAATATGGAAAATATTCCTATTTTATACATAACTTTCTTTTTGGATGCATTCCTCGTCATTTCAAATGACACGCTTTTATTTATAATCCTAAACTTGATAATCTGAAGGAATTTACATTGCTACCCTCTACATTTGTAATGATCCCGGTTTCGAATCAAATTTAAATTGGTAGTTAATATAAATTTTGAATTTAAATTGTGAATTAATTTGAAAATGTAGGAATAAAGATATATATAAGATTTTGAATAAAGGATTTGATTTGGAAATTTAAATATTTTATAAATAAATTATAATTTGAATTTGAAATTCAAATACATATATGTTGAAAATAAATATTTGGAAAATAAATAGTTTGTGAACGGAATAAAAATATATATTTATAAAAAGATATTGTTTGTATATTCATTCATAAATACAAATTGATTATATATTAATTTTTAAAATTTAAAATTTAAAAATAAAAGTTTAAATAATATATTGGATTTGAAAACTCTATATTTTAAAGATAAAAAAATTCTAATTTTATTATATATATGTATATGGATTATTTTGTAATTCAAAATAAATATATTTGAAAATTTTAAGTTAAAAATATTTATATTTTTAAAGAACTAATAATTATGTATATATAATTTGTAATTTGTGTATAATCACATTTTAAATCATTTCTTTAAAAGTTGTATAAAAATGTAAATAAAGGAAAATGTATTTATTTAAATAAGAAGATATGTAGTATAAAGTTATATTTAAATATTATTATTATTTTCAAGTGTTAAAAGTATAATTTGATTTCAAATCATTTTTCTTAAGGTTATTTAAAAAATTATAAAATTAGTATAATCAAGCTTAAATCTTTTTCTTTAAAATGTTGTAAAGGTATAAATATAAAATGAGATTTAATAAAAGATTTAAATTACTTTTCTTTTATATAAAATGAGAATATATTTTATAAGTATAAGATTTGAAAATATAATGTATATGTAAATATAAAACTATACAAGGGTTTAACATAAAAATAGTTGTTTATAAATTAAGCAGCATATTTAAACAAAGGGTTAAAGCATAAATTTATAAATTAATTAAAAATTAAGGGTTTAATTTTATCGTATATGACAAATGTAAAATATATGAAACATGAGATTAACAAGTGTAAAATGGATTAACAAGTGGAAATTTACTTTCTTTTAATATATTAAAGTATAATAACATATATAAGAAAAAAAACCAGGTTTTAAACTTCTCAGATCAAAAAGAAATCTGAAACCTGAAAATAAAGGGAAAAAAACTGGAAACCAGAAGAAAAAAACAAAAGCTACAAACCAAAGTATCTCAACATCAAAACTAAAAACAAACAGAGATCAAAAGGAAACAAAAGAAAATCAAAAACAGATCAAAACAAAAGTACTTCAATCTGGAAACTATGAAACTGGAAATAATGAAAAAGGGATCATCTCAGCATCAACCTGGGAATAAACTACAAACCAGGAACAAAATCAAAGCTATCAAGCTTGAAAACATTTTAAACCCGAAAAAGCAAATGCAATTTCAAACCTGAAATCAGTATAAATCAAAGCAAGATATATCAAAAGCCTAGAAATAGGAAACTCAAAACTTGTTCTCTGTTCTCAGGAGACAGGTGAGCAAACCTTATTTTTAAAACCAGTTCCTTTTGTTTTTCATGCCTGTGATGATAATTTAGAAACACTGTACGAATGTGTACATAACTGCAAGTAGAAATATATTTATATGTGTGAACTGAGGTATGCATGTCTGTGTTAGGCCCCTATACCTCTTTTAGTTCTACAAGCAGTCATTCTTCATGGAAAAAAAATCATATCTCAAAATCTAGAAAAAATTATATAATAATCTTTAAAAGAAAAGTGTTCATGCCCACCCGGTTCAAATTTTAAAAGTAATTTCAAATGTTTATGTTAAGTATTTATTTGAAAATAATAAATGACAGTATAAAAATCAAACTAAATCAAAAATTCAATGTTTAAAATTGTGTTTTTGATTATATGATTTGATTTGTGTTGCAAAAATATGAATTTAGATGTGGAAATCATAATTTTTAACATTGTGAATGTTGAAATATCTCGAGATAATCGATTTTCATTTATTCGTAAAATTCCGACGAACCGCGATGATGGGTGGTGGAACATGCTAGATGTCAGAGGTAGTTCGAAGAGGTGAGATCATTGGAGAAATACTCGTTTGTATTCTAGTCTGCCGTGGTTGCCGTGCATGGTCGAAATAGGGTTTTATACCCAATATTTGTCGAGGAGCCTTCTGGGATGATTCCGGCATCGTGAGTTGATCGGTGTCAATCGCACCCAAGGGAAAAGATTCGTGGGTCGTAGGGGCAACTTTGGTCGAAGTGGCATGGGTTTTGATGAACGGAATTGTCGTCGATGCGGTCAATTGGTTGATCGAGTTTTAGGGTCCTGCTATTTGATAGCTTGAATTTGATTTCATGTTCATCTCGAGGGTTGGGTGGTCTTGAGGTTTGGGTTGATCAACGGCAACTTGGCCGAAGGTGATCGCGTCGATCGGGCACATGCACCACTTACCAATGGTATCGGTACTGAGAGAAGGAAGAAGGAAATTATCGGGTTTGACTCGAGGCTGTTATGGGTTTGTCTCGAAGTAAAAAGGGAGGGTTCGACCCGAAGTTTTACTCGGGAAAACTGAAGATTGGCTCGGGTTTTTCTGGGCTTAATGATTTAGCAGATTTCAAACAATTTATTTAAGACAAGTTTTTAAAGTTTAAATTGAATAAATAGATTTTCAAAAGACTGTAAACTAGATCTTACGAAGTAAGATTATTAAACAAGATTTCAATCGAGTTTCAAAGTTTAAATTTTAAAGTAAATATTTTGAAATTGTTTTATTTTTTAAATAATCATATATTGGGATAATTGTTTAATTTAAAATCTTTAAGTGTTTTCAAATGTGATTTGATGAATGTCATAACGAAAGTAATTAAGATTAATTAATTTATTAATTGATTAGTTAAAGGTGATGATTAATTAAAGGTGAATTGTAACTACCCAGAATTTCTGTCAATTAAAATTTGTATATTTACTTAATTTTAAATATTAATAAGTCTAATTTATAAGTCGAATAATTTATTTTTCGAATATCTGGATTTAATTGGGTAATTTAATTGATAATTTAATAGTTGAAATTACAGAAATAATTGGAAATTAGGTTAAATATGATTGAAAATGATTTACAAAATTTTATAAAATCATATTGGAGTTATAGTGATGTTATAGAACTTTTAAGATCGAATTAAAAGTTAATTTGTGAAAATTGAATATTTTAATATTTAAATCGACTAGTGAAAATAGCCATTTTTCAAACAGTCTTGGATTTCAACGAAACCAGTTTCATCGGATCCGTGATATTATACTATTGTATGGTCTCAAATTTCGTGTCAATCGGGTTTACCGTTTGTCCGGAGCAAGCTAAAACGCATAGAAATTTGGTTAACCGATTTAATTTAAAATCGATCGTTTATTGCCGTAACTCGCACATATGATCGAATTAGCTCCCGAAACCTATTCCATCGTGTCCGGAATGTGGGGTAAACCCTAGTGACGCCAGTCACCGTGGAAAATTTGGAGTTCGAAAAATTGGAGATGAATAGTGTTTTGGTGAAATTCTATAAAAGGACCTTCACTCTCTTCATTTTGCAAACCCTAACCAGAGCAAACCCTAGGCGCCACTAACACCATACACGGCCCGAAATTGATTTCAATCTTCTTCATTTTCCTTTCAATCCACAAGTTAAAACTTCCAACACGAAAGTTGAAGAGCACTATAAGATCTATAACTTCAACGGTTATGATCGACTTTTATTGAGTGGATTGACGGCAAATCGTTCGTGAAGGCCGGCCGTTCATACACGTTTTTTGAGCAGATGATGAGGCCGAGCTTTGCAAGGTTGCGGCCGAAGGTAGAGGGGGAGATGGGCTACAAGATGGAGGTTGTCGATCGTCTTCGAAGTCGTCGTGGTGGTCGTGATTTTTATCCCTAGGTTGGCATGCGAATGGGTTCAACGTGATTTTACCTGTAGATGGACGTGCGTGAGGAAGAAAGGGGTTATGGCCTTGATTGGTTTGACTTGAAATGGATGGCCAGATTCATTTAGGTTGAAAATAATAAAAAGAAAATTGTAATTTAGTTTATTTATAATTCGTGTAACTTTAAAAATCAATATCTCTTTCATACGAGGTCGAAAATTTATGAAACAAGTTGCGTTGGAATCGTATGGACGAGCACTACGCAATGGAGCTAGTTTGGAGTCATTTAGAGCAAGTGAAAATTTTGGGTAAAATTAAACGCACGTTTAATTTTATTCGAAATAAAACGCTACAACTGTTATCGGAAACCCAAGGTGAAAACTTCTCACTCAATCGAATCTGTTTCGATATAAGTTTTAAATAGTTAGATTTAAAATTATTGATTGTATGCCTGAATGATAAATTATTATCTGTTATTGATTGAAATAGACATTATATGTCGTCTATTAAGTGGAGGTTATTTATTAAAAACATATACCGCGATAATTTCACTGCAAAGTGAAATTGGTATTATTTATGTACATGGAATTGATTTCCCGCATTATATAGCGGATGAGACCCTATTGCGCCGTATAATAGCGGATGATATTTTATAAATCCTATATACCGCGATATTCCGTATTGGAACGGAATTGGTATTGTGCTAATGTCTGTGAATGCAGGGAAGCAGGTTGGAGGGATCCAACTGGATTCCTCACCAATATTTATTTGATTACAAATATTGTGATATTTGTTGATTATCATATGATGATATATGATGTTTGTTGTCGTGATTGACTATTTGGTGTATTGCATCATTGGGGCTATTTTTAGAGTTTTAAAAATGTTAAAGTAACGAATTTTTAATTTAAAAAAAATTAAAGTGATTTTTGAAAGAATACGTTGTATTAAATTTTTGAACTGATTTATTTTAAATAAATAAACGTTAAAATTTTTATGTTATAAAAATTATGGTTTTTGTGAAATATGACCGAAATATGGTTTTTGAAATAAAAAGTCGATTAATTTATAAAATGTTTTAAATTAGGATTTTTGAATTATTATAAACGGTTTATATAAAAGGTTTATAAAATTGATATTTTATAAATTAAAAATATTGGAATTTTAAAACGAGTTTTTATAAGTATTAAACTGAAGTATAAATGGATTTCACAAGTGAATGAAATCTATAGATTTATAATTTGTGTAGTTAGAAAATGAATAGATTTTATAAAATAAAAGATCTATAAGTAATTAACTTATAAATTGGATTTTTGCGTGTAAATGGAATATGGATAGAATTTGTTAATAAAGTGATTTTATAAGCCGAAATTATAATAGAATATAAATGGAATTTATAAACGTTGTTTTATAAATCCGAAATCGACTTATTTCAATAAGTTTAATTATTATAACTTATTAAAGGAAATATATCCACGATTTTGGGACGGTGAATAATCCTTTAAATAAAATATGTAGAAATGAATTGGTAAATGAAGTATATTCACGATTTTGGACGGTGAATAATATATTAAAGAAATATTTTGGAAAAGTGATACTTTAAATAGAATTTAAAACGATTTAAAGACATTTTAAAATGTGTTAAGTATTGAAATCATAGATTTCAACATTTATTGTTGAAATAGACGTTTTCGAGGAATAGAACGAAATGGTGGACTATAGCACTGTTGTTATAGGAAATGATTTCCGAAAGGGAAAGTTTTGTGTAGCATTTGGATTTATATATCTATCTTAATTTCGAATCCCTATACTAGTGATTTTGTGTTGTCGTAACGATGTCTTACGTAACATTCGTTTTGACCCAAATAAATGTGTTTAAGTGAACGTTTTCTTTAAAGAATAAAATATATACTTAATTTGGATTTAAGTATATTGAATATTTTCAAAATGTTGAAAATAAATAGATTGGTGAATTGCTTATTATTAAATAAGTATGGAAGTGTTTTCCAATATGAAGTGGATGTTTTGAGATTATATCTTTTAAAGATAAATAGAAAGTGAATAATTGAAATAGTTTGAAAAAAATAACGTATAAAAAGTGAATATTTTGAGATGTAAATTCACAATGGAAATTTATAAGGGGAATTTGTTTTAAAAATAAACATTGATTTATTTTGAAGTGTGGAAACAAATTTACGGATTTGGAACGTAAATTAAAAAAAAATCGGTAAGGATTTATTTCATTGATTTAAATGAACCATTTTAAGTTGAAAATGGATAAATATTTGGAAGTGTTTCCGTTTAAGAAAATTAATTTGAAATTTGTTTTCAAAGATTGAAAGGTGGAAAAGTGATTTGAAATCTGTTTTCAAATGATTGAAGTGTGGGAATTATATCTTGTAAAGATATTTTTGAAAATAAATAATTTGGGAAATTATTTATAATCGGGTTATGTTGTGAATATTGATTGATAGTTAAATAACCGACTATCAATATTGACCCTTAAATGCTATTTGTTGTGAATTGGTTGAAATTGAATGCTACACTTATTTTTAAATTATTGCGCTCGTTATTCGGATATCCATTCCGAATAGTGATACGACGTAATGGACAGCATTGAAGACCGGTGGTGAAGACCGGGTATTTGTGAAAACGATAGGATGACCTATCGATTGTCTCTGCGCCGTTAGCTACGGTATGAAGATTTCCTTTGTGATGGTAAATTATATCAGGATTGTGAATACCCAGATTGCAAGGGCTTCTTTTGAAGTGCCTTCGGTTCTGTTCGAACCCATAACAGACTTGTATGGTTACGTGTCTGACATTACATTTTGAGATATAAAGCAGATTTCTTTCAAATTCATTTCTTTTGGTGGCGGAGAATTTATTCTCTTAGCTTAACACCCTTCTCTGAGACGTACGCGCTTAGAGGTTATGTAGTTGAAGGTTATCAGCGATATATTCCCAATTTGGTAATGTGGCATGCTGAGTGTTGTGTGTGATGATTATTTATTGATCATTTGTTGATCAAAGCGTGGCTTTGTGAAAAAGCATAGCTTTGTGGACGAGACTTCGTCAGACCTCACTCCCCGGAAATGGTCAAAACAGGAATATGCGGCAAGGTTATGAGGGTCGCGCCCTTTAAGGTATCTCATTTCCTTCTGGAAAGGGTGGTATCATGGTATGGAGCCCAGATACTTACTCATGTTGACACACTATATTTATTACTCTGTGATGTTGGTTATTGAGCGCTCGGATAAAGGTCCAAAGGGACCGGGGGGTGGCATATTCGTGTAGTAGTTACCTAGTTACAAAGGTAACCCGGCCTTGTGTTGGCAGAGATCTAACTGTAACGTTAGGTTCTCGGGATGTCCCGCCAGAGGCGTTCCCATTGACAGTTGGAAGTTCCTTAGCCTGACCATTTGTTGGAAATCCAAATAAAACAATACGTTTCTTGTACGGTTTTAGTTGTAGAACCTGCCATTCACTTATGGTGGCGCCCCATTGTTTGGATGGTAGCTATAGTAGGCATAGTTTGGAATGTCTATGCTGGCTAAGATTTATATTCTATTTTCGAAATGCTTTCTACACTATGCACTAATAATATAAAAAAATGATTTTTTTTTTTTGCATATTAAGCATCTTTGACTATCATAAGGAGAAATCTCCTCCAATTCTGCATTTGCATTGTGTGTGTGCGGGGAGGCCTTATGGTAGTTTCATTTTCCAAAAAGCATTGCGGATATTTTTCACTTCTATTATTGTTGTTGTTTTAAAGATAAACTGTTTTAAGTTCTCAGATCAGTCTTGCTTATCTAGGTGAAACGTGATGGGGGGTTCTCGCTTCACGGTTAGGTGGCGAACGGGAGACTCTTACCCCTACACGTCCTATTTACGGGGTTGGTTAGGCATAAGCTGTGACAGTCGAAAGGCTGGCCGTAAAAGCAAGTTTGAGATACCAGTGTAAGCCATGCGGGGCTGGGATGGTTGAAAAGCCTACCAGTCGAGATTGGCCGCTGACGATGGTTGAAAAGCCTAGTTCGTTACATTTGATATCAGAGCATTTGGTTAAGCGACAACCATGGCTCTGTTGGGTGTTACTCGTTAGAGATAGAGTCAGTAGTGCTCTAGAATGAGTTTGAGTGTAATAATAGCTATGAGCGCGTATTTGTTAGTGAAAATAAAATTGTTTTATGTTGTGATGATTGGTTTGTGGAGTGGTATATGGATTCTGGTCGGTATAGTCTGTACAACACTATCGATAGGGATCTTTAAACACTTGTTCAGAACAATTCGACATGATATCATTTTAAATTGGGTAAATGAAATAGTTTTACCTCGATTATATTTTTATATAAAGAAAATAATTTTTCAAAAATTATTAAGGTATATATAAATTGATTGTTTGGTTGTTGAAAGTGTAAAAATGTGTAAGTCAATAAAAGTTGTTTGAATAAGTTAAATAAAAACAACAGTTGTAAAAGAATGAATTGTATAAGCAAATGAATTATAAGTATGGAATTATAATTAAAATGATTTACAATTGTAAAATAATCTTATATATAAATAGTTAAATTATATGAGGAAAAAAAATTATAAATGTGATTTATAAATAATGAAAAGGAAAATTTTGAAAGAATTTAAAGCACTGAATTCACTATTGCCACTGGGAAATAATAAGGGTGATGACTGCAGCATCATCAGTATCATTTTCAAGTTTCTATGTGAGGGATTTGCTACCATAGTAAATTGAAAATTTAAGTTTTGTTGTGATAAACAAATTTGAAAATTAAAAATCCAAGTTGAAATTGATGAATATAAGTGAAATGAATTTTGAACTTATAGTATGAGATAATAAATTTAGCTTTGGATAAGTAAATGGATTTGAAAGTTTAAATATATAAGTTGTATAACTTAGAAAATGAGAAAATGTAAGTGAAACCAATAGTTAAAATGGTTAAACAATTTTGTTGAGTAAAATGAAATCTGAATTTGAATAAGTGATGAAAATTTGGCTTTGGTAAAAAGTTAAATTGAAATGAAATATAGCTTAAATAATATTGAATAAAGTTGATTTTGGTATCGAAGTAAAATAATGAAGTGAATTAAATGGATGTGAACTTGAGTTCTATAAAATGAAATTCAACTTTATTTGTGAAATGAATTAGCAATTGAATTAATGAAGGGATTGAATGTTAATCAATCGAATGTAAATAAGTTGATATGAAGTAATGAATGTACGTGTTAATTCATTAAAGCTAATTAAAAGTGTTAAACCAAATTGAATGTAAAATGAATAAATTTGGTTGTGTTGTATATACATTGGTTTCTATTTGATGTTAGTTGATTGTGTAAAATTCATTAAGTGTTAATGAAGTTTAATTGATAAAATTGAAAGCTATGTAATTGAATTCAAATTGGAAGAAAGATGAATTTGAATAGAATTGAATTTGATTTGGAAGTGAACTAAAATGAATGTAAATTAGTGAATGTATACTAATTGGAAACGAATAAATGAATATTTGTAAAGTCCAATGTTAACAAATCAAATGTGATTAAAATGAAGAAAAAAAACAATTCATTGAATATTAATGAGAAATGAAAGAATATTGATTTGGTTATTGATTTGTTGGATGTTAATTGGATGATAGTTGTTTGATGGTTGCGTTTGTTGTTTTGTTGCATTTGTTATGATGGCACATGTAGTTGTTATGTTGCTATATGTTGTATATTGATATTATTTTCATATATACATGTTCTCATTTGTTTGATTGAGTGTATAGTAGGTACGGATGACTTATGCTTCGCATTTGGAGCTCGCTTTCGCGCTATATTAGCCGTATACGCTCGCTAATAATAAATAAGGTACATATCTCGGATTAAATATCGTACTTTTACACTTTTTCCCTGCGGGATGCCTCATCACTTGTGAGATGTATATTTGTCATATATACAACGTCATTTTTTTTGGATCGAGCCACGCAAAGGAGACTCTGGCGAATTTTTCCAAAAATTTAAGGCGTTAGAAAATTTTTGGGAATTTTAGAAAATTTTGAAAACTATAACTAAGTATGATTTGAAAACTTAGTAAAGTTATTGTATGAAGTTTAACTATGAATTTTGGGAAAGTTAAACACTTAAGAGATTTGTGAATCAAATTGAACAGTTTGTTTTGAAAAGTTAATGGATTTCAAAACTCTTTCTTACTTGGCAATTTCGAGGACGAAATTCTTTTAAGGGGGGATGTTTGTAACGACCCAGAATTTCTGTCAATTAAAATTTTTATATTTAATTAATTTTAAATATCAATAAGTCTAATTTATAAGTCGAATAATTTATTTTTCGAATATCTGGATTTAATTGGGTAATTTAATTGATAATTTAATAGTTGAAATTACAGAAATAATTGGAAATTAGGTTAAATATGATTGAAAATGATTTATAAAATTTTATAAAATCATATTGGAGTTATAGTGATGTTATAGAACTTTTAAAATCAAATTAAAAGTTAATTTGTGAAAATTGAATATTTTAATATTTAAATCGACTAGTGAAAATAGCCATTTTTCAAACAGTCTTGGATTTCAACGAAACCAGTTTCATCGGATCCGTAATGTTATATTATTGTATGGTTTCAAATTTCGTGTCAATCGGATTTACCGTTTGTCCGAAGCAACCTAAAACGCATAGAAATTTGGTTAACCGATTTAATTTAAAATCGATCGTTTATTGCCGTAACTCGCACATATGATCGAATTAGCTCCCGAAACCTATTCCATCGTGTCTGGAACGCGGGGTAAACCCTAGAAATGCCATTCACCGCGTGAAATTTGGAGTTCGAAAAATTGGAGATGAATAGTGTTTTGGCGAAATTCTATAAAAGGACCTTCACTCTCTTCATTTTGCAAACCCTAACCAGAGCAAACCCTAGCCGCCACTAACACCATACGCGGCCAGAAATTGATTTCAATCTTCTTCATTTTCCTTTCAATCCACAAGTTATTTCAAGAAACTTCCAACACAAAAGTCGAAGAGCACTACAAGATCTATAACTTCAACGGTTATGATCGATTTTTATTGAGTGGATTGACGGCAAATCATTCGTGAAGGCCGGCCGTTCATACACATTTTTCGAGCAGATGATAAGGCCGAGCTTTGCAAGGTTGCGGCCGAAGGTAGAGGGGGAGATGTTCTACAAGATGGAGGTTGCCGATCGTCTTCGAAGTCGTCGTGGTGGTCGTGATTTTTAGCCCTAGGGCGGCGTGCGAATGGGTTCAATGTGATTTTACCTGTAGATGGATGTGCGTGAGGAAGAAAGGGGTTACGGCCTTGATTGGTTTGACTTGAAATGGATGGCCAGATTCATTTAGGTTGAAAATAATAAAAAGAAAATTGTAATTTAGTTTATTTATAGTTCGTGTAACTTTAAAAATCAATATCTCTTTCATATAAGGTCGAAAAATTACGAAACAAGTTGCGTTGGAATATGGACGAGCACTACCAAATGGAGCTGGTTTGGAGTCGTTTGGAGCTAGTAAAAATTTTGGGTAAAATTAAACGCACGTTTAATTTTATTCGAAATGAAACGCTATAACCGTTATCGGAAACCCAAGGTGAGAACTTCTCACTCAATCCAATCTGTTTCGATTTAAATTTTAAATAGTTAGATTTAAATTGTTGATTGTATGCCTGAATGATAAATTATTATCTGTTATTGATTGAAATAGACATTATACGCCGTCTATTAAGCGGTGGTTATTTATTAAAAACATATACCGCGATAATTTCACTGCAAAGTGAAATTGGTATTATTTATGTACTTGGAATTGATTTCCCGCATTATATAGCGGATGAGACCCTATTGCACCGTATAATAGCGGATAATATTTTATAAATCCTATATACCGCGATATTCCGTATTGAAACGGAATTGGTATTGTGCTAATGTCTGTGGATGCAGGGAAGCAGGTTGGAGGGATCCAACTGGATTCCTCACCAATATTTATTTGATTACAGATATTGAGATATTTGTTGATTATCATATGATGATATATGATGTTTGTTGTCGTGATTGACTATTTGGTGTGTTGCATCATTGGGACTATTTTTGGAGTTTTAAAAATGTTAAAGTAACGAATTTTTGATTTAAAAAAAAATTAAAGTGATTTTTGAAAGAATACGTTGTATTAAATTTTTGAATTGATTTATTTTAAATAAATAAACGTTAAAATTTTTATGTTTTAAAAATTATGGTTTTTGTGAAATATGACCGAAATATGGTTTTTGGAATAAAAAGTCGATTAATTTATAAAATGGTTTAAATTGGAATTTTTGAATTATTATAAACGGTTTATATAAAAGGTTTATAAAATTGATATTTTATAAATTAAAAATATTAGAATTCTAAAATGAGTTTTTATAAGTGTTAAAATGAAGTATAAATGGATTTCACAAGTGAATGAAATCTATAGATTCATAATTTGTGAAGTTAGAAAATGAATAGATTTTATAAAATAAAAGATCTATAAGTAATTAACTTATAAATTGGATTTTTGCATGTAAATGGAATATGGATAGAATTTGTTAATAAAGTGATTTTATAAGCTGAAATTGTTATAGAATATAAATGGAATTTATAAACGTTGTTTTATAAATCCGAAAGCGACTTATTTCAATAAGTTTAATTATTATAACTTATTAAAGGAAATATATCCATGATTTTGGGACGGTGAATAATCCTTTAAATAAAATATGTAGAAATGATAAATTTGGTAAATGAAGTATATTCACGATTTTGGACGGTGAATAATATGTAAAGAAATATTTTGAAAAAGTGACACTTTAAATAGAATTTAAAACGATTTAAAGACGTTTTAAAATGTGTTAAGTATCGAAATAAAAGATTTCAACATTTATTGTTGAAATAGACGTTTTCGAGAAATGGTGGACTATAACACTGTTGTTATAGTAAATGGTTTCCGAAAGGAAAAGTTTTGTGTAGCATTGGGATTTATATATCTATCTTAATTTAGAATCCCTATACTAGTGATTTTGGGTTGTCGTAACGATGTTTTACGTAACATTCGTTTTGACCCAAATAAATGTGTTTAAATGAACGTTTTCTTTAAACAATAAAATATATACTTAATTTGGATTTAAGTATATTGAATATTTTCAAAATGTTGAAAATAAATAGATTGGTGAATTACTTATTATTAAATAAGTATGGAAATGTTTTCCAATATGAAGTGGATGTTTTGAGATTATATCTTTTAAAGATAAATCGAAAGTGAATAATTGAAATCGATTTGGAAAAAAAAATCGTATAAAAAGTGAATATTTGGAGATGTAAATTCACAATGGAAATTTATAAGGGGAATTTGTTTTAAAAATAAACATTGATTTATTTTGAAGTGTGTAAACAAATTTACGGATTTGGAACGTAAATTAGAAAAATAAATCGATAAGGATTTATTTGATTGATTTAAATGAACCATTTTAAATTGAAAATGGATAAATATTTGGAAGTGTTTCCGTTCAAGAAAATTAATTTGAAATTTGTTTTCAAAGATTGAAATGTGGAAAAGTGATTTGAAATCTGTTTTCAAATGATTGAAGTGTGAGAATTATATCTTGTAAAGATATTTTTGAAAATAAATAATTTGGGAAATTATTTATAATCGGGTTATGTTGTGAATATTGATTGATAGTTAAATAACCGACTATCAATATTGACCCTTAAATGGCTATTTGTTGTGAATTGGTTGAAATTGAATGCTACACTTATTTTTAAATTATTGCGCTCGTTATTCGGATACCCATTCCGAATAGTGATACGACGTAATGGATAGCATTGAAGACCGGTGGTGAAGACCGGGTATTTGTGAAAACGATAGGATGACCTATCGATTGTCTCTGCACCGTTAGCTACGGTATGGAGATATCCTTTGTGATGGGAAATTCGATTTGGATTGTGAATACCCGGATTGCAAGGGCTTCTTTTTAAGTGCCTTCGGTTCTGTTCGAACCCGGAACAGACTTGTATGGTTACGTGTCTGACATTACATTTTGAGATATAAAGCAGATTTCTTTCAAATACATTTCTGTTGGTGGTGGAGAATTTATTCTCTTAGCTTAACACCCTTCTCTGAGACGTACGCGCTTAGAGGTTATGTAGTTGAAGGTTATCAGGGATATATTCCCAATTTGGTAATGTGACATGCTGAGTGTTGCTATGTGATGATTATTTATTGATCATTTGTTGATCAAAGTGTGGCTTTGTGAAAAAGCATAGCTTTGTGGACGAGACTTCGTCAGACCTCACTCCTCGGAAATGGTCAAAACAGGAATATGCGGCAAGGTTATGAGGGTCGCGCCCTTTAGGGTATGTCATTTCCTTCTGGAAAGGGTGGTATCATGGTATGGAGCCCAGATACTTACTCATGTCGACACACTATATTTATTACTGTGTGATGTTGGTTATCGAGCGCTCGGATAAAGGTCCAAAGGTACCGGGGGGTGACATATTCGTGTAGTAGTTACCTAGTTACAAAGGTAACCCGGCCTTGTGTTGGCAGAGATCTAACCGTAACGTTAGGTTCTCGGGACGTCCCGCCAGAGGCGATCCCATTGACAGTAGGAAGTTCCTTGGCCTGACCATTTGTTGGAAATCCAAATAAGACAATACGCATCTTGTACGGTTTTTGTTGTAGAACCTGCCATTCTCTTATGGTGGCGCTCCACTGTTTGGATGGTAGCTATAGTAGGCATAGTTCGGAATGTCTATGCTGGCTAAGATTTATATTCTATTTTCGAAATGCTTTCTACACTATGCATTAATAATATAAAAAAATGATTTGTTTTTGCGTATTAAGCATCTTTGACTATCATAAGGAGAAATTTCCTCCAATTCTGCGTTTGCATTGTGTGTGTGCGGGGAGGCCTTATGGTAGTTTCATTTTCCAAAAAGCATTGCGGATATTTTTCACCTCTATTATTGTTGTTGTTTTAAAGATAAACTGTTTTAAGTTCTCACAACAGTCCCATGGCTGATCTGGAGTTCATTGTTTCCCTTCCTAAACTGTGGGTGCCCATAATTTTCCACACGGGCAGTCTACAGTCTGGTTATCAGGTCATTTTGGATTCAGAAGTGCTTTGGAGCTCAAGTGGCGAGCTAGATGGCGAGACGTATTACTTGTATGTGATATTATCTTTCCGCTGTAAATTCACCTGTAGGGGCATGTTTGTGTAACTGTCCATTGTCCAGTTGTGTTGTATATTGTTGTTGTATACTCTGATGATGATGTGATGTGATGTAATAATTGATATAGTTCTTTGTTTTAAAGTTATTCATTTACCTATTATATGTTGTTCTGCTGCGACTGTAAGATTCTGATATTGTTTCTGTTCTGTTTCCTTATTTCTTCTATCCTTTTCTTCTACCTCTTCTTTTAAACCCTAACAATTCGGTTTTCCAGCATTCGATCATGCGGCATTTTATACAGTGGACGTATTAATGTCGATTTTCGAAAGTCGAAAATCTCGAAACGTTACATGAATTAATCTATGAAAAATAATAATTATTTAAAGGTGATTAATTGAGGTTTAATTAATTATTGTGGTTAATTAAGGAATAATTATTTTGAGTAAATTAATTAAGGATAATTAATTAGCGAAGTTAATTAATGATAAATAATTAAAAGTAATTAATTACTTAAAGATAATTACTTAATTAAGAATAAATGATTAAAAGTTGATTAATCAAATGATTAAAGGATAATTAATTAATTAAAGGTTAATTAATTAATGAAGGTGATTAACGAATGATAATTAATTAAGGGTTAATTAATTAATGTGTTATAAGCTCTAGCGAATCGGATTCGAACGTTTGAATCTATGGCATTCGAATAAGAGTGAAGTATGGATGTCAATTTTCAAACGCGAAAATCCGGGTCGTCACATTTGGTATCAGAGCAAATGTGACGACCCGAATTTCAATGTTCGAAAACCGACATCCATACTTCACTCGTATTCGAATGCTGCAGATTCAAACGTTCGAATCTGATCCGCCGAAGCTTATAACACATTATGTACAACAACATAGCGGAAGAAAACAATGAATATATCATTGATACAACAATGAATACAATATCCGATATAATAAGATATAACAGATTCATAAATATCAGAGATATGATACTAGAAATCACAGCGGAAGATATAACAACACCAGCAGTGGAACAATATCATAAACTTTTCATATTTAACTCAATTCCATTTCCAAAACCATTTGGACTCAAGATTCAACTTTTAAATAAAATAATATTTAAATTCAAAATATCTATGAATTAACCGATTTCCTCGTGCAATCCATATTCGTGTGTGTATGGTGTAGTCCAGGTGTTTTACACAATAGTGCAACATCATCAATCATCACAATCCAAACACAGCAATATCGATTACCGGTATAATTTATAACGCTTATCTTTGTTCACAGATTCACAGATAGTATAAATTTATCACAGATAAATAAATTACATTTATCACTGCTCAAATCAAAATAATTCATATCACACAGCATCACACATCAGGGATATCAAACCATTCAAAGCATCTCATACAATCCAAACACCCATAAGTAAGATAAATTAGTTATCTGATTAATTTAAATCAGATTAATTACTTATGAATAGACTACTAATCCTGGTTAATTAATATTAATTAATTACAAATCATTTTGATTAATTATCCTTTAACCATTAATTAACCTTAATAATAATCAATTAATTAACCTTTAATTATTACTTAATCAACCTTAATTAATAAATCAATCAACCTTTACTCATTTAAATAATTAACCCTTAATTATTTAATTATCCTTAATTAATTTAATTATTCTTTAATTAATCACATTAATTAAATTAACCTTTAAGTTAATTATATAATTAATTAATCTTTAATTAATAACCTTAAGTAATTATCTTTCGATCATAAATTAATTAATTAATTCACCTTTAATCATAATTGAATGTCTTTTAATTATAAATTAACCTTAATTACTTCCATTAAGTGTTATCCCTTAATTAACTTTCAAATTAACTAAATATCTTCAAATTAATAAATCAACTTTTAATTATTAATTGAATAACCTCTTAATTTTTCTTTAATCGATCCATAAAAGTTAATTAGCCTTAAAAAAATTTCAAATTATTTCTATTAAGTAATTATCCTTTATTGCTTAAAATTTTAATAAATCAAAGATAAACCCTTTTTATCTTAATTAATTACCTTTATCATCATTTAAATCATATTATTTAAATGTTTGAAATCATGTTACTCAAAATAATTTAAGAATACACTTGCCTTAATTACTTTCTAATTTCATTACCTAAATCATATTTGAAACACTTATGGATTAATTATCATATATATATTTAGCCCACGACAAGTTAAAAACATTTTTAAAATTAAATCTTTAAAAACATAAATCAAAACTTGTTTATTTGGTACATTTAAAACTTTTGAATTAATTGTTTTAAAATTTTATTCAGGCCTTTAACAAATTCAAAATTCATATTTTTTTAAAAACCTGGAAAACAATTTTCTTTTCAAAATTACTGACTGGAATGAAACCCGAGCCAACCCATAAAAATTCTCGAGCTAAACTCACAAATACTCGAGCATCATACCCCTACTACATTACTTCGAGTCAAACATACTTTATCTCGAACAAAAAACCGAGAGCAACTTCTCTTCCCCAAAGTTTCAACAACACCACACATTAATGACCCGTGCACCTACACAAACGATCATAGCGACTCCAACCGTCGAAGCGGCATATCGACAATCTCCTTCCTTAACACTCTTAATACCCAAATATACAAGATCACTAGAGGATCAAAGATGAGCTTAACAACCTCTTCCTGGAACAACATAGTTCGCCAAAAACTGTCTCGCCACGCCAACTCTGATTATCTGAAAAAGAACCACCCCGTCCACAACCTCGCCACACGATGATGCACTAATCCCCTCAGGTCCGATCGACGATAATTCATTCATGGTGATGCATTTTCCTCGCAAACCCCGACAAATAAATCCATCCCCAAAACCCAAATCTATCGATGATCGGCCACCACAGTGTTTTAAGAAATCACCTAGTATTTTTCCTAGGTTTGATAGCCTCCGAGCCTCCTTCGACCCCAAGCTCGACCCTCAAACCATCACCGTTCGTCGGAAATTGGCGAATAAGCCAATTCTGACCAACTCTAAATTTCTCTGTGTTCCCAAGTTTTAAAATCATGAAAGTACTACCTAAATTCATCATTTCCTACTACGAACTAGAGTATATAAACGAAACCGGAAATTATAATGCTTGATTTTCCTGTTTTAAATTGTTCATTACTATAAATTTCCAATTTTATAATATTTACTTAATAAATATACTTATAATCAATTTTAAAATTAGTATTACATCATTTTAATCACCTTTCATTTAAAGATCAAATCCTAAAATCAATTAGATGTGATGATTTGAATTTTCTAACAGTTTTCAACCCTGTAATGTATAGCAGAGTATATGCATGTACACAGTCATATTTATATATGTATATATAAACATGTTTACATCCATACAACATATTCAACAACAACATTAATTTCATCCATTATAACATAGATCAATATAAAAGATTTAGTCTTAAAAGTGGAGTTTACTCACATTGGAAATGAAGACAGAAGACTTGGAAATTTGAACAACTGGAAAATGATATTGATTCCTAGAACTTGATTTTTTTTTAGTTTGAGTTGAAATTTGAACTCGCTGCATACTTGATTTAGCTGACTCGACCTTCAAAAATGGGCATCGAATACATCACCCGTATTCGAACGCTGCATATTCAAACGCCGAATCTGGTTCGCCGGAGCTTATAACACATTAAGTACAACAACACAGCGGAAGAAATGAATAATATTATTGGTATACAACATTTGATTACAATAATGATACAAAAAATTGATCAATATTATCAGAGATAAAAGATATAGCGGAAAGAAATAACTCCAAAATATAATATCTTCAGAAGTCCTTTAAGATAGATACTCTAATTAACTGCAACACCATTGCAATGCTTCAAGACTAGAAAGACTCCAAACCAAAAAGCGAGAACCACCATCAACACTAAAGTAAAGCAACTAGATCCAAATGCGATTGCCAATATCCAGAGATTGAATGCTATCGAATCTACACCTACTATTCGACTATCTGAAAAATCCAACTCTAGACTGCCCATGTGGAAAATTGTGGGACCCAGAGTTTAGGAAGGGAACAATAAACTCCGGGCCAGTCATGGGACTGGTATGAGCAAACAAAAACAGTTTATCTTTAAAACAAACAGCAAAAGAAGTAAAAGAAATCCGCAATGCTTTTTGAAAAATGAAACTACCATAAGGCCTCCCACCGCACACACAATGCAAACGCAGAATTGGAGGAGATTCTCCTTATGATAGTCAAACATGCTTGATACGCAAAAACCTTTTGATATTATTATTAGTGCATAGTGCAGAAAATATTTCGAAAAAATAATATTAATCTTAGCTAGCATAGACATTTCGAACTATGCCTACTATAGCTAGCATCTAAACAGTGGTGACCACCATAAGTAAATGGCAGGTTATAAAACTAAAACTGTACAAGGCGCGTATTGGATGATTGGATTTCCAACAAATGGTCAAGCTAAGGAACTTCCCACACCGAATGGGATGACTCTGGAGGGACGCCCCCGAGAACCTAACCGGATATCTACCAACACTAGGTCAGGTTACCTCTGCCCAGAAGTAACCACTGACACGAGTATGACATCCCCCGGTCGTTACCAACCTTTATCCCATGTACCTCTCAACCAACAACCACAAAGAAATAAGTTTGCAACAACCATAAAGTTAAGTATCTGGGCTCTATACCATGATACCACTTATAATCGAGAAGGAAATGGACATACCCTCACGGGGGACTGCCCCCAAATAACCTTGCTGCAACGATTCCTGTTTCGACCATTAACGGGTTATGAGACTCGATGAAGTCTTGTCCACAAAGCTATGCTTTACACAAAATCCATGCTTCGATCAACAAATGATCAGCAGCACTTCGTATGCCACATTACCAAATTGGGAATATATCACTGGTAAATATCAACTACATAACCTCTGATCTCGTACGTCTTAGAGAAGGGTGTTAAGCTAAGAGAATAAATTCTCCGCCACCAAACATAAATGTATTTGATAGAAACCAGTTCTACATCTCAAAGTGTAATGTCAGACACACATCCATACAAGTCTGTTTCGGGTTCGAATAGAACCGAAGGCACTTCAAAAGAACCCTTGCACTCCGGAAATTCCCAATCCCGATCGGACTCCCCATCACATATGAAGATCTCTGTACCAGTGCGACTCGGTGCAAAGACATTCGACGGGTAATCCTTTCGTTCTCGAAAATACCCGGTCTTCACTACCGGTCTTCAAATGTTATCCATATCATCGTATCACTATTCGGAATGGGTTATATGACATAAGGTCCTCTCCTGGCTAAACCGAATAATGAGCGCAATATTTAAAAACATATGGATATTGAGATCTTAGTTAAGCACACTTAAAGCCCAAAAACCTTTCTTCAAATGGTTTAAACAAATTACCATTTCCAATCTTTTAAACAAAAAGATTCATTTCACAAAGTTCACCAATCTTTCACAAAGATTCATTCAAAGCTTTTCAAACAATTTCCATTTCAAATATTTTATTCAAAAGATACACCTTTAAGATTCTCTTCCATTTCAAAACAAGGTTCAACAATCTTTCACAAAGATTTATTCATAGTTTTAAAAACTACCAATTCTATTTCAAGCTTGAAATCTTTCAACATAAATTGGAAATCCTTTCTTTATATAAAAGCTATTATTATTCAAAATAACTTTTATCTTTAAAACTCCTTTTCAAAAGCTTTTCACATTTAACCCAATTCCATTTCCAAAACTATTTTAGATTCAAAATTCAACTTTAAAACCATTTCAAAAATCTATGACTTAACCAATTTCCTCATGCAATCCATATTTGTTTATGTAAGGTGTAGTCCAGGGGTTTTATACAATAGTGCAACATCATCAATCATCACAGATTCAATCATAGCAATATCGATAAGCGGTATAATCTATAACGCTTATCTTTCATTCACAGATACACAGATAAATAATATAAATTCATCATAGATAAATAAATTACATTCATCACAGCTCGAATCAAAATAATTTATATCACAAAGCATCACATACCAGGGATGTCAAACAAGTCAAAGCATCCCATGCAATTCAAACATCCATAAGTAAGATCAATTAATTATCTGATTAATTTAAATCAGAAATTACATATGAATAAACTACTAATCCTGGTTAATTAATATTAATTAATTAATTCCAAATTATTTTAATTAATTAACCTTTAAATCATTTATTAATTAACCTTTAAGGATAAATTAATTAACCTTTAGTTATTAATTAATTAACCTTTAATCATTAAATAATTAACCTTTAATCATTAAATAATTAACCTTTAATTATCCTTAAATTAATTACCTTAATTAATTAACCAAAATAATTAATTATCCTTTAACTAATTATCCTTAATTAATTACATTAATTAATTACTCCTCAATTAGTTATCATTCCTTAATCACCTTCATTAATTAATTAACCTTTAATTAATTAATTATCCTTTAAATTGTTAATTTAACAAAGATAAACCATTTATTTTTCTTAATCACCATAATTTTCATAAATCAAGATCTTAATTTATTTAAGATAAACCTACTCTTAATTTAATTACTTAATTATATTATTTAAATCTCGTTTGAAAACACTTAAGAATATAATTAGATAATTAACTTATTATTTTATAAAATCAAAACAAATTAAATTTCAAAATTATTTAACTTCAATTTATATTGAAAACTTTTTTATTTACATAGAGCTTTGAAAACTTTGTTAACTATATCGCTTTCCTTTTCCATTGTTTTAAAGACTTGTCAATAGTTTTCTTTGGAACTTGGTTTAACGAATTTTGCTTTACACTTGCATTTGCTTTTAAAATCTGAACAAAAATTACTATATAAGTTTAAAAACCTATTGTATTTTAAAACCTAAAACCTGTTTTCTTTTTAAAATTTAAAACTGTGTACAAAGTCAAATTTTTATAAAGCCTGTTGTTTATCAAAACAAACCTGAGCCCATGGCATAAACCCCCCGAGCCAAATTCAAAAATACACGAGATCCAATATGAGTCATCTTTCTTCTTCCTCGATCTCAACAAACCAGACATGATGATACCTCATGCACATGTACACGAACTCTGATCGACTTCGATCGTCGTCGCGACAATTTACCCGTCACCGATGATTCATTCGACTTGCCCAAACACCCAAAAGCCATGATATCATCATGGTTCAAAATTGGGCATGTCAGTATCCAACTGCAACAAAACCAGTCGCCCTAAAATGCCTCGCCTCGAACATCTCGACCACCTGACGCCGTGCCACCACGACTACAGCCTCATCTCGACCTCCAACCTCAATCCCCTGCACTGGTCCACCCCGAACCATCCACGGCGACGTACAAACTCGAGAATTATCACTGACCAAACCGTGCTTTTAAACCTTAAATCGTCACCAATCGACTGCCACGGCAACGTATAATTTCTTCAATTATTTTTCTATGATCCACAGACCCCTAGTCTCCTTTACCAACAACTTCGACATTCAATTCTTCGTGGGTCGACGAGAATCAACGGAAATTTTTTTCCATTTATCACGAAAATACCCAATATATATGAATTAAAAATCTGGAAATTTATATTAAAATTCATCGTTTTCAATTCGAATCCATTCATGTAATCATAGATTGAATTTCAGATGTAAAATTTTGTACCAATTTTGATTTTCTACTGTTATTTAAATTCCTAGATAAATTTAAGTTAATTCTTCTCAACGGTATTTTTAAGACCTAAATCATGATCGTACAAACAAGTTTTGTTTAGATTCTAAAGCCTAAAAAAAATTGAGAAGAAGCTTTGTTTTTTTTGAAAAAAAACAGGGTTGAAAGCCTGTAACCAACAGAGGCAAACATTGCCTGTAAATCTAACATGCACACATCTTTTAAGTATATATATACACATATACACAAGCATACCATATAAACATCATATGAAAACTAGATTCAATCAGATTTCAAGCTTTTATAAGGTAGTTTGCTCACCTGCCAAAGAAGAGCAGAGAACAGAAACTTTGCTTTTGTTTTCATTGTTTTAGTTTTGAAAGATCTGGAACTTGTACTTGATTTTTAAATCTGCGCTGAGCTTTGAATCTGGTTCTTGAATTTCTTTGCTTAATCTTTTGATTTGCCAAAAGCTTGGTCTTGTTTTGATTGCTGATTTGATTCCAGGTTGAAAGCTTGTGAAAGTTAAATAGCTTTCAGGTCTGAACTTGGTTTTGATTTCCATTTTGTTTTGGTTTTCTTTTTTTCCTGATTTATACTTTTTACGGGCTTTTGTTTCAGATTTGAAAATTGGTGAGGATTTGTTCTTGTATTTCATTTACTCGTTTTGGTTTTTTTTTTGAACTATATCAAAGAAAGATGAAAAAGGAAGGGGATATTCATATATAGCTTTGTTCATGCATTTTATTTATTATTTTGAAAAATAAAGACACTTGTAAATTTTTATGTTCAAGAGAGTTACACTTGTAAATGCATGTTCGTTTTCTTTTACACTTGTTAAAACAACATCTTTACGTTTAAACCCTTTACTTGATTTAATTTATAAATTTTATTTTAAATCCTTATTTTGTTATAAATTATAAAAATTTACAAGTTGATAACTGCACAAAGTCATCAGAAGAGTTATTATGACCGCAGGAGAAGTGCTTTAGAATTTCAAGTTGGAGATTTTGTTTTCTTGAAAGTGTCTCCAATGCACGGTATGTTGATATTTGGGAAAACTGGAAAGCTGGCACCGCGTTATATTAGTCCTTTTCCTATTCTGGAAAGGATCGGTCCTTTAGCATATCGAGTGCAGCTACTCAACTGGTTATCTGGCGTGCATGATGTGTTTCACATTTCTAATCTCCGAAAATATATGCACGATCCAGACAGTATTATCGAAGAGGCAGCTCAGCAAGATTTGGAGATCACACCAAGTCCGGCAGTAAAGAGAGAACTGAGAAAGATTATTGATCATGAGGAAAAGCAATTGAGGAATAAAGTTGTGAAACTAGTCAAAGTGCAATGGAGTGGTGACCCAAACGACTGCACTTGGAAAACAGAGGATAGCATGCAGAAGTCCAATCCCAATTGTAGAGTGGATATTCCGACTTAATCTGGTAAGCCATCTCTCTTTTTTTTCTCTGTGTTCTTATATCCTTTGTTTTCTTTTCTCTCTTTCAAATTTTGAGGATAAAATTTTCTTAAGGGGGAAAATCTGTAACATCCCAAATTTTATCAATTTAAATTAGTAATTTATTTGAATTTTTGGAATTTAATTTGAAAATTTTCAAATCAAATAAAAAAGTGTTAGTTTATATGAATAAGATTTCAATTCAATTTGAGTTTAAGATTTGAAATAATAAATGTTTTTAAAATCATTTGAATTTAAGTTTTAAATATATATATATATTTGTGTGTGTATATAAGTAGATTTGAATTTGACTTTGAATTTGAATTTTAAATAAATTCTTTAGTAAAATATTTTGGATTTAAAATTATATATATATGTAATTTATTTAATGTGTACTCAATTTCAAAACATACTCTTTTAAATAGTATTTATTAATATAAAGCAAATGTCTTTATAAAATGGAAAATGTAAATTTAAAATACAATTTAAATAATGCAAAAATATTATTCTAATGAAAATTTACAAATGTTAACTTAGTAATATATATAAAGACAAGTGTTAAAAATTTAAGTAAATGGATTAGCAAGTGTAATCCATGTAGAAAAAATTAACAAGTGTCATCACATTTTTTTTGAGAAACTCATGAAAAGAAAATATAGCTATATAAGCTACTTCATCTCCTCCCTCTTATCTCTTTTTTTCATTTTCCAAAGACCTGTGCAAATTTTTAAACCAGAAAGAAAAAATCATCAGCTAGCAAAAAGAAGATAAGTTTCTTCGAGATATTTATGGGAGAATCCTTCGAGATGAAGATACCAGTTTTGAAACCAACCATAGTGGGGTTATGAGACTAAAAGGAAGAATGTGTGCCCCAGACATCCCAGATCTGAAACGTGAAGTTTTGGATAAGTGTCACAAATCTAAACTCGGTATCCATCCAGGAGTTAATAAGATGTAAAGAGATGTCAAAAGAACTTTCTTGTGGAAAACAATAAAGAGAGACATATCTATATATGTGAGTCGTTGTGCTACCAGCCAACAAATTTAAAGTGATCAAAAGAAAGTAGCGGGTTTACTCCAACCATTGGAGGTGCTAAAGTGGAAGTGGGATCAAGTATCGATGGATTTCATCGATGGGTTGCCCCGCACTCGAGAGGGGAATGAAGCAATTTGGGTTACTGTGGACCGTTTGACTAAAACCGCCCACTTCATCCTAGTGAAATCTACCCGCACAGCGACAAGTTCGGCTGAATTATATGTGCAAGAGATTGTTTATCTCCACGGTATACTCAGTAGTATAGTGAGTGATCGTGATCCGATATTCACCAGTAGATTTTGGGAAGCATTTCAAGCCGCGTTGGGAACCAAACTGAACTTCAGCACTGCTTACCATTTGCAGTCTGATGGGCAGATTGAAAGGATAAACCGAATCTTAGAAGACCTATTGCGTGCTTGTATACTTGACTTTGGTGGTTCATGGGAGGACTATTTATATCTGGTTGAATTCTCATATAACAATAGCTATCAGGCCAGTATCGAAATGGCTCCTTTTGAGGCGTTATATGGTCGTCCATGTCGATCACCTACATGTTGGATCGAGTCAGGTGATAGACTCATCCTTGGACCAGGCATGATTGTTAGAAGCCAAAGAAACGAGTAAAGGAATACCAGCCTGTGAAGACGATTCGAAGAACTAAGGGATGCTTTTATTGTCACAAGCCAGGTCATGAAGCTAAACATTGCCCGAAAAAGAAGCAAGCACAAGTAGCGAAAATGTATGCAATAAAAGATGACCCCTTAACTTCAAAGGCGGATAAAGAAAAAGGAGTCTTAGAAGGTAACCTTATAATTTATGATAGAGTTGTCAGAGTATTGTTCGATACGGGCGCTACACATAGCTTTATCTCCCAACAAACCGTAAATGAATTAAAACTAAAACCTGAATTTGTTGATGAGCCTATTTGCGTAAAAAATCTAGTTGGTAGTCTGGCAAATCTTTGTCTACAATGTAGGGATGTTCCTATCTTGTATTCTTGTTATAGGTTTCCTATAAACCTTTTCATCCTCGACTTTGATGAATTTGAAATCTTACTCGGAATGGATTGGCAAACGAAGTACGAAGCCAAATTAGATTGTAACAATCGAACAATCTTGATCAGAACCAAATTTGGAAATTTCATTGAAATCTCTTGTGAGGATCCGAGTCCTAAGAGAGATAAACTGAAGTATACTTTAGGATATCCCAAACCTAGTCTGGAGTCCATACCTAGTGTCCAGGAATTTCCGGATGTGTTTGAAGAGGTTAAATCTTTACCCCCATACAGAGAAATTGAATTCAGAATTGACTTAGTACCTAATGCTCGTCCTATCGTTCGTGCAAGTCGTAGGATGGCACCCAGGGAAAGGATAGAATTAGTTAAGCAAACAAATGATTTGCTAGAGAAAGGATTGATACGTCCTAGTGTTTTCGAAGGGTTCAGCCATGGTATTCGTCGCTAAGTCTGACGGATCTTTGAGATATTGTGTGGGCTACCGCGATCTCAATAAACTAACGCTCAAAAACAAATCTCCTTTACCTAGAATTGATGATCTGCTTGATCAATTGCATGGCGCTCGTTTCTTTTCAAAGATGGATCTAGCTCAAGAATTCCATCAGCTACGAATTGCCGAAGACTGTATTCACTTGACTGCTTTAAGGGGTCCAGATGCCTTTCAGACTAACAAATGCTCTCGTATACTTCGTAGACTTAATGACTCGTGTATTCCTAGAAGTATTGAACAAATTTGTTCTGGTATTTATTGACGATATTCTGATCTATTCCAAGACCGAAGAGGAGCATGCTGAGCATCTCAGAATTGTTTTGGAAATATTAAGGAGGAACATTTTATTCGCCAAATTTTCCAAATGCCATTTTTGGGTTAAGGAAGTCAAATTTCTCGGGCACATTGTTAATGAAGAGGAAATCTCTGTTGATCAGGGCAAGATTTCTGCTATTCTAAACTGGAAGCGACCCACTACTCCAAAAGAAGTTCGAAGTTTTTTGGGTTTAGCGGGATATTACAGAAAGTTTGTCAAAAATTTCTCCAAGTTGGCCAGTCCATTGACTAAGCTAATGATGAAGAATGCTAAATTCAATTGGACTCCAAAATGTGATGAAGCTTTCCAGGAGTTGAAAAGGAGATTAACTACCGCTCTCGTTCTCGCTATCATTAATGGGAACCAAGGTTTATCTGTCTATACTGACGCTTGCGGTGATGGTTTAGGTGCGGTGCTAATGCAGAATGGAAAGTAATTAACTATGCGAGTAGACAATTACGTCCGCATGAAAAAAATTACCCAACTCACGATCTCGAGCTTCTAGCTGTTATTTTCGCTTTGAAAATCTGGCGACACTATCTTCTGGGTAAGAATTTCTTTCAGCTTTACTAAAATTTAAAAGTTTAATTTAATTCAAGGTATATACTTAATAAATCCTTCTTGTTCTAGGTGAAAATTTTGAATTATTCACCGATCAAAAATCTCTGAAATATCTCTTCACCCAAAAAGATTTAAATCAGAGGCAACAACGATGGTTAGAATTTCTAGCGACATATGACCTGGATATTTTGTATACACCTGGAAAAGCCAATGTAGTTGTTGATTCCTTGAGTAGAATTCATGCTATTCTTTCTCATCTTGTTGTCACCCCTATTCTTCTTGAGAAAATCGCCAACAAGCAAAATGAAGACAAATCTGTTATTGGTTTGTTGTTGTGTCATGTATATGAAATCTGATGATTGTAATCGAATATTGTGATGGTGTTGTATCTGTGTCGTAATCAATGATATTCATTTTGTTTCCTCTGTTTATATTCATCTAATGTTGTTATAAGCTCCATCCGAACTGGAATTTGACGTTTGAACCTCCGGCAGTTGAATACAAGTGAGGTATTTGATGTCGATTTTCAATCGCTGGATTTCGGGTCGTGACAAGTGGACTTGTCAGTGAATGGCTTTCCTACCCATACTAGAACGAGAACAACATCACACCGCCATCTCAGGCCATCTGAGGCCATGAAAATTTCATCAGAGCTTCGCCTACCTCTCTAGCTTCGATCGCCACTAACGTGAACGATTCCGGTGCAACAATGAGACACCGACAACGCAAATTCTGACCCTAACTAAAACGTGAGCTTAAACCCTAGTTTAGCGATTTCCGGCCACCATGATGATTTACAAATTCATTCAGAAATTTTCTGATGATCCCAGACCATCCACCAAGCTCCAAACACGATCACGAGATTTATCAGTACCTTGATCACCAGAATTTGGTGAAAAATCACCAGAATTTGGTGAAAAAACAATTCTGATCATCCCCATTTTTCTCAAAGATTACTTGATTAAAAATTATGATTCCACCCTTAAAAATCTTTGTTCTCGAAAGCATTTCAGATAATATATTTGAAAACATAAATCATGATGGATGAAATTCTAGTTTACATTGGGTTTACCTTCCACCTCGATCACGACATTTAATGTTTTCTCGATCGCCAGAAATCGATGGAAATACAATTTTCGATCAACTCGCAATTCCACATGATTTTCAAACTTAAAAATTATGATTCTATTTTTAAAATTCTTGTTTCATGAAGACGATCAAGATCATGAAATCAGAACTTGAAATTGAAATATATGATTTTGAACATATTTTGGATTATCACTGTAAAATTTAATTTTTGAAATGATTACTTGATATAAAATTTTGAAACTATTTTTAAAAATGAGGTTGTACTCTTTTAATCATCTTTCATTTGGGAATCATAACCGATAATCAATCACAGAAGGAGCAATTGAATTTAAATTTAGGTTTTATTCCTGTAATATAACAGAGATATATGCATATAGACATGCACAGGCTTATATACATTTATATATAGACAAGTAGGCATTTTTTAAAATCTACACAAACATCTTTCACAACAAACTTCATATATCAATCACAAACAATTCAAATATAAATAGATTTTGGGTTTTGAATGAAGGTTTCCTCACCTGAACTAGACAGAGAATAGATAAGCAAAACTTGAAATTGTTTTGACTTTGGATAGAATTCTTTTGATCTGGAAATAATTTCCTGAGTTTGATATAATCCTGATGTTGCACTTGAACTTGAACTGGTTGCATGCTTTTGTTCCATCTTGAATTCAATTTGTGCTTTGCTTTCATGTTTTTGATTTCTAGGTTTGAACAGGGGAAGTTGTTTGATTGCTTTGCATTGTTTCAGGTTGATCATTACTTGCTTTTGATCTGAAATAATCAGATCCTTATTTCAGTTTCTGTTTTTTATATTTTCCTTTGCTTTTAGTTTCTAATTTTTGTAGTTTGTTTCAGTTTTGAACTTTGCTTTTGTTTTTGATTTGTTCTTTTCTTTGTTTCAGGTTTGAGAATAGCCCAGTTTACAAATTTTCTAATACATGTTTTAATTAAAAAGAAAAAGAATGATTTGCCACTTGTTTCATTCATGTTAACACTTGTATAATTTGCATGGCAATATTACTAACACTTGTTAATGCATATATTTATTTAGCTACAAATGTTCAAATATGCGTTAAGAGGTTTACACTTGTATTCTTTTTATTTTTAATGCTTACACATGTCATTTTAAAATAATATTTTTTTATTTATGTTTAAATACCTCACTTATTTTAAATTTATAAATTTTGTTTTAAACCTTTTCATTTTAAAAAAACTTACTTAAATCCTTTATATTTACATATGTTTATATTTTCAAATTTATATTTATAATGTTTTTAAATGTTATAGACTTTTATAACCTTTAGGAAAGTGATTTTAAAATCAATTTACCAATAAGATATATATAATTTAAAACTTTTATTAATTCTTGTTTTTATACTTTTATACATTTACAAACTATATTTTATAAAGAAAATGTATAAATCCTATTTTAAACTTATTTTATTATACTTTTAAATGTATATATATACATACAAATTACATTTAGACATATATAAATTAAATTAAACTTAAGTTATTATACTTAAATTTATATAAATAATATTAATGTTGAAAATATTCAAATTTAACTTTTAGAAAATTATTATATTAATTTCAAAATATAACTTCCAAATAATTATAACTAGAAAACAAATTCTTATTAACTTAAAAATATAATTCTAAATCCAATTCATTTTCAATATATATATATATATTCCCACAATTTCAAACTAATTCACAATTAAATTAATAGTTAATATATTATTCAAAATATTTATTTTTGATTTCCAATTAGAAATTCTACTTTAAAATCATATTTATATTCATTTATATTAATAAACAAACAAAATATCTATCTTAATTTGGAAAGTACCAAATTAATTCAAAATTTTAACCCAAAATTTATTTTAATTATCAATTTAAATTTGACTCAAAAATCGGGATCGTTACAGATTCCCCCTTAAGAAAATTTCATCCCCGAAATTTGCTAGGGGGACAATAGAGTATGGATACAAAGATAGAGAATCGGCTCATTAATCAAGCTGACTATCTATTCTGTATTTAGCTTACCAAATCAGAATACCACCAATAATTATGAGAACAAACTCATTCAATATTACACAGGATACTCTGGTCATCCAGTCTACGAAATATGCAAGGGCATCGGTTAGTTCGAAGGAATAACTAACCACTAGTAGAATACATTGAGACCCATTCAATAGATAAATGGATTTAATCTTCCACAACTCTTAAACACTAGGTATGGATTTCAAACTCAGGTTGGAATACCCCAAAGTATATATTAACTATCCCTCTTTGGACTTTCATACTCACAAGAAATTACAAAAGAATTTCAAATTTGGTTTTAATCGAAATCGTTTTATCGAAACAAATCAATCTATCTTCATATTTTGTTAACCAATTTATTTCAAATAATATCTCAAATTCATTGAAGTTAACAACAGGAAGATTGATAAGAAACCGATGAAGATACGAAGTAAGGATTTTCTACAACGATTCGTAGAGCCACCATTACACCAAAACTTCTTTAGTGAATTAAAATACTACTTAAATACTATTCCAATTAAAAAAATGTCTAAATGTACTTACTAACCTATATCGGTTACCTAACAAAATGTGGAATTACCATACAATATCCTTAATGAAGTTTCTCATTAGTTTAAGGACCATTTCCCCTTTACTTTCCATATTCAAGCCTGTGCTATACTTAACCCAACAATTATGAGATTTACATAGGCATACATTTAACACATTTATAATGATAGAACCCAATAACATGTATAAAATATATACATTCCATTAGAGTCCACCTAGTTTGCCAATAACCTTGAGGGGAATAACACAATATATGGACTGTTCGTAGCCTACAGGTATCCTTTCCTGGTACCGACCTTGCTGCTGTAGAGCCAAACCTGTACTTACCATTCCATTTACATTACCTAATGTATTCAATAAATTGCTTCTTTGTCACTTAACATGCTATATAGGAACTAAAGTAGACCCTACTTGGTCCTTTTTACACTTCAAACTGAATAAAACTCCTTGCATATATAACATCCCTTGATAATAACCATCTTGTAACGATCCGTAAATTTTAATGGTTTTAATAAAATATTTAATTGAAATTTTGTGAATTTTTGAATAATTGAATTTTGAAATAAAAATTTGGTATTTGGAATACGTCCACTTAAACATAGCAAATAGTAAATTTTCATCAGATAATATGAAAGTTTATTTTCTAGTGTAATTTTATTTAAATTTAAATCAGTTAATAATAGATAATAATAAAATATTTTCTAAACCTGGATATTTTTACATAATAAAATTGTTAATCATCTTCTGAGTGAGACGTCATATTTCGTTTTATCAAATTTGGGCTTACCTAGCTTCGTTTATCTTATTTTCAGCGAATTTGCAGCATTTTTGGTACCGATATTGACTTTTGATTGGATGGTCATATCGTTGATATTTGTATACTGTTTTGATTGTCTCGTCGTGCTGATCTCTACGGTTTATGCAATTTTTTGTTTTGAAGTCTGGTACGCAGTGGAATTCGAGAAAATTATTGCGTATCGGTACTGGTTTTGTGCTTGTTGGTTCTTGTGACTTTTCATTTTTTTTCACTGTACGATACATTTTGGTTCACTTCCATTTGCCTTTATGATTTCACTTTCTTTCACCTATCCACGTGCACCTTTCATTCTGTTTGGCCTAAATATATACAATATATATATATATATAAAGTAAATGTGATAAGCCTGCTCATCTCCCCACCTTTATTTGCCACGTCTTCCCACCTTCTCCCCTCTGTTACATTCCTATAAAAGGTTTTATATTTCAAGCTGCATATTTTTCGTTTTCATTAACATTGTTTGCTCTTCCTCTTCCTTCTATTTAGCACCGGCCTTGTCACTCATTCCTTCCCACGTCTCCAGGTCGAGAGCCTCATCCAGCCTCCATGCTTGGCCTTGCACCGCCACAACCAAGCGCCTACATACCAGTTCATCTCCTTTCCATCTAGATCACCTCCTACTTTCACCTCGACCACCACGTCACCGACCTTCATCACCATGCTTCCAAGCAACCCCTAGGGCAGCGTTGAGCCCCCATGTGCCTGTCCTACCACATCAGCTAACTCGACCACCATTCAAACCCAATGGTCGAGCAATGTTGACAGCCTTCACCTCACCTCTAGCCCAAACAACATCATCAACAACCAGCCAAATTTTTCTCCCCTCCTCTTCCGCTCTTGTGCGTCCTCACCAGTTGTCGAGCTTCTCTGTATATATTCATTTAGGTATATTTTATATTATGTATATATTTTTTAAAATTATATAATCATGTATTAAGTTATATATATATATATATGTAGTATAATAATTTATATATAAGGGTATGTAGAGTTGTATAATGGTTCATTTACAATCTGTTAGTGTATATAAAGATCTTTGATTTTCTTTTTACGTGTTAATATATATGTACATATATGTTTTTTTAGTATTTTTAATTAATTCAAATATTCTTAGCTATATGGGTTATATAACCTGTGTTTATGTTTATATATGTGATTCATGTATTGTTTGTTTTATTACCTAAAAGTAGTAACGTATATATGTAGTTATAAGTGGAGGATATATATATATAAGGATGCATAAGTTTATGCCAGATCTATATTGTCTGAGTTAGTTAAAAAAGTATGATTTTAACAAGTTTACAAGGTATAAGTTATATATATATATATATATATATTAATGAACTTTTATGTTGATTTTAAAATGCTATTAGTATAAGTTATTATGACAGCTTATATAAAGTATGTAAATTATAGGATAGTTTATATGTTCTAAAAAAGTATGTTAATATATATTATATTGATTGATATACTATTAACTGTTCACAACTATATATATATATATATATATATATATATATATATATATATATATGATTACATGTATATATAATATATGAAGGTTATAGATTTGTTTATGTATATTATATAAGTATGTATAAAGAAGTATTTTATAAGTTGCAGCAGTATGTTAGTTATATATATAATTTATAGGTTGTATTTACTTTCGGCAGGTTGGTTAAATAAAATATAGGTATATATAGATTTATAATTTGTTAGTTGTATTTAAAGATTATATGCATGTCAGGTCTATATATTTTATTGAATGTATGTTTATATATATTTATAAATGTGTTATTTTATATAAGTAGTATGTGTTTTCTTATAATTATACTGACTAAATATAATATATACATGTAGATGGAGTATTTTATGTTCTGATGTTATATTATATACTATTGAAAAAGTTATGTCAGCCTATATATGAAATTTTATAAATGTTTGATTATATATATACATGAATTTATATAAGCTATATATATTATTATTTTATCTTAAATTACATATGGTTTATATATATCATTTGGTTTCAAATAGTTTTTTATATGTGTTTAAGATTTTATTTTGGGTAATGGTTTTCAGGTATAAAATATATTTGATCCTTAATGCTTGAGTTTATATTATCTTTGTCTTGAATTAAAACATTGAATATATACATAATATAATAATAATGTATATATTTTTTAGTTTATATCAAAACTAATTCATTTGTTCATCGATCCCTGTTATCAGCTTGGCTCGTCAAATTCATGCCAACCTTGTTTGTTTTGGATTCGTGCCTGGATTTTGTAACTCAACTTCATTGTCTATCTCTCTAGCCTCGAAAGGTGAGCAATCACTCATGATTGACGTTCTTATATTTATGAAATTTGATTTCGATTGAAATGATAATTGAAATATGATGCTGTTGGTTATTTACATTGTTATATATATATATGCTATTATCTGTATCTGTTCACCTATGACATCTGGCACCATTATCTGTTATTTATATTGATAATATATGCATGTTATATTATTATCATATCTATTATCACCCTGCAAGTTCCCCGTTAGTATAGAATTCCATATGGGTTGAAATGATACATACCCAAACAATCTTGTAGAATATGAGAAAACCATTATGGGTTGAAATGATAAACCCAAGCGATTTTCATTGAATTGAATTTGGGATTGCAAGGTTAAATGATATATAGCCATATATATATATAAATTACGGATTGAAATGATAAATATCTGTATCACTTGACCATAGGATAGAAAATTATATACAGACATCGTTGGTCTATATATATATATATATATATATATATATATATATATATATATATATATATATTGAAATGATTTCCAAGGTTTAAAAAGATATATATATGGTTTTATATAAATATTGATTTTTAATACTATATATAAATGTTATTTTATATATAGTTAAATTCTTGATTTTTAAAATTATATGTTAGTTTTGAAATTATAAATTTTAAGAATTTACCTATAATTTTACTATTTTAAAATAAGTATAAATTATTTTTAGTCTAAAATAAGTTTAATAATAATTTGTAATTTAATAAAGTTTGATTTAATTAATATATAATATGTTTAAGTATTTATTTAAACTTATATTTAAAAATAGATTTTTATAATGATTTTTATAAGTCAAGTTTGGGAAGATAAATTTGAATTTATTTGAAATTTGCATTTAATTAAGAATGTCATTTAATTAAATCGATTTTAAACTTATTGAGTTTGAGATTTTTAAAGGATATGACTTTATAACTTGATTTTTGGTTTAAGGTGATTAAATGAATATTTCAAATTTAACAATCGAAGGAAATATTTAGTTTGTTTAAATTTGAAATTTGAAGTTTATTTAAATGTTATTGAAATGATTAAGAAAATATTTCAAAGCTAAATGATAGTAAAGTGAATTCGATATATATATGAAATTAAAAAAATTGGTTTTGAAAATGTGGAATATTTAAAGCTTTGAAATATATTGAAATTGAAATGGTTTATTTTATGGTTATCAATATAATTTGAAATGGTTTATTGGGAAACTGAAATAAATAAAAATTGATGATTTGAGATTGGATTAAATTTGAATTTTGGAATTTGAGTTGATTTGAATCGATTTGTGAAATTTGAGGAAACTATTTAAAGTATTTTTAAATTATATTTAAAACTATTTATATATTTTACTTTATAAATTATTTTCATATAAACTATTTTAATACAAACTATTTTTAATATAAAAACTATTTTTAATATAAACTATTTTAATATATTAATTATTTTATTATAAACTGTTTTAACTTATAACTGCTTTATATAAACTATTTTATTTTATGAACTATTTTATTTTATACACTATTTTAATATCTAGACCGGTTAAGTGGAAAGTATTATGATTTCTAAAATATGATTTCCAAAATGTTATGATTTTCAAACTGTTATGATTTCTAAATTATGATTTTCAAAGTGTTATGATTTCCAAAGTATTATGATTTCTGAGTTATGATTTCTAAAGTGTTATGGTTTTGAAAACTTTATAATTTCGAAAGTGTTATAACTTTGAAGTACTATGATTTTTGGAAATGGATATATTTGAAATGGAAATGATATCGTATTTGGTTTTGAAATGGAAATGATATCGTATTGATATGGTTTTGAAATGGCAAATATATTTTGGTTTTGAAGTATAGACTGTTTTGAAATGACCACGGTGTTATAATAACGTTTGGTTATTAAAGAGACCGGGATCGTTTATTGCCATACTCTCTGCCAATACCGAAAACCACTTTAACAACCATGTACGCGGTGGTGATCCCATAATGAAGTAGGATGGTGGCACGATCCTATATGAGGTATATACATGGACCCGACTCCCGTGAGTTGGCTGAAGGTGGCTAAAACAGGAGCAATCGACGGGCCAAGTGAGGTAGCTCCTCCGATCGGACACCTTCTTCGTATGCCATCTATTACTTTGTGATTGATTTGATGCGCACCTTTGATTTGGGGGTGTGGCTCTTGGTGGACGGTAACTGCGGCTATGCGTTACCACCAGCTCGGAAGTATAATTGGTATATCTACCCTGGCATTGCCTAGTTAAGCCGTGTCATCTACCCTATTGAGACTACTACGAGTTTGTTTTATGTCGTACCTATGGAGTATCCTCTGGTAGCCTCCCGATCAGGAGGTATTACAGTACTGTATAGACTATTGGCACTATAAAATGTGTTAAGGGGGAAATGGATAACGCCTTAACACTATTTTAATAGTTTACTTTACTATAGACATTATTAAAATAGCGTATATTACTACACAATAGATAGTTTCACGGATTCTTAGAGGATGGTTATCCCAAACATCCTTTAAGTTACTTGTATTTCAGTAGTTATTTCACTTGAGTTGGATTTATTGATATAATAATGTTAATCCTGACTCGAGTGTTTTGTGTTTTGCTTTACGCTTCGGTCAGACTGAGTGTTACAGTAATTGAGACTCACCTTTGGAGTTTGGAGCTTCGCTTGGAGATCCAACCATCTACTATGCTTTCAGTTATTTAGTTGACTCCAGTGATGTATTCAAATCTTGTATTTGACTATTGTATTGACACTTCTGTGTATTCGAGACTTCTGTTGTATCTTGTTTGAACTCTGTTATGTATATATAGTAGCTTCATGAACTACTATTCTTTTGCTACTGCTGCTTATTGTTATATTGCTCTGTGTCTGTGATTCAGTGATTTATCTATTTACTGTATATGTTGAGTTTTGCCAATATAAATTAACAATCTAACATTTTGTGCAATTCAAGTTCGACATATGCGGATGCGAATGGTTGAAAATACCGGGCTATCGCGGTTGGTATCAGAGCGAGGTTTTAGGCAAAATTTAGCATATATGGTAAATTTAATTACGGAATCACTTTCGTTCGAGCTTGAATTCCTTCCTCTTTGACTCGGTTTCCTTTGAATTTTGAAACTGCCCCATTCGTTCTGAAACCCATCCTTGTCTTTCCTATTCGTGTTTTCTTGATTCTGGAGCATCCCATAGCTCCACTGTATGATTTGTAAAGAAGTGAAACTCCTTTGCAATAGGCATTGATTCACCAAAGATTTTTGTATCTTCGGTTTAGTTGCTGCAATCTCTTGCTATGTCTGAACTCTATCTCTTGTGATCGAATGTTGATTTACCTCAGAATTCTGCATCAATCTTATTCTTGAAGTCACGGTTGACCCAGTTAAGGTTGCCCACGATTTTATATAAGTTTATCCGTCTTTCTATTTTGCTATTCAATCATCTTACCTTCATCTCGAGCCTATCTTCCTTGTTTGAATTCTTTTGGTTAGGGCCCCTCTAACTTGAATCTCTATCCTTGATTTGGAATCCATTCTTGTATCATCGAGTGAGGGAGTGTATTTGTAATTTATATAAAATGTTTTATATAGTGTGTTGTTTGTGTTGTTAATGTTGATTTGGGATTTTGATCGATTCATCTGATCAACTCTATCGATAAGAATTCCAAAACACTTGAACGGAGTAAACTGACACAATATTATTTTCAAATTGGTAATTAAAGTAAATTTTGTATGATTATATTATATATATATATATATATAAGTATGAATTTTCTGAAATTAAATAGTTAATGAATTGGTTGTTTGAAATGGTAATATTTGTTTTATTTATTGTTTTGTAAACCATTGACTATTGCCACATTATGAATAATTGAACTATAAAACATGGTTTATAAATTGATTTAGAATTTGAAATGAAATTAAAAGTAAGATTTGAGAATTTAATTTCCGGTGATTTCGAAATTTGGTTTTAAAGTTTAAAATGTACATTTATAGTGTTTTTGAATAAAAATTGTCTCCAAAGAATTTTAAATGTTTAAGTCAATGCTCTCCTTTTTGTCGGTGGAAAATAATTTCGGTGATGGCGACCGCATAAGCGACATTCATTTTCGAGTTTCAGAGTGGAGAGACTATTCTATAGATTTGGTACACTTTTGTTTGAAGAAAAATAAATTTGATTTGAATTTCTTAAGTATGACTTGAATTATAATATAAGTATATGATTATAGATTTGATTTGATATATATATACATATATATATATATATATCTAAATTGTTGGAAGATTAATCGAAAACTTAATTCTTAAATTTATTATTAAAGGATGATTTCAATTATAAATGAAGCCAAAATTTGTGAATAAATATTTAAACTTGAAATAATTGAATGGTAATCAATATAAAAAACTAAATGAAATTTATATGATTTGAATTGACGATTTGATTTAATAAAATGGATTAAACCAAATTGATAAATATTAATTAATTTAAATTGAAATCTATATGGATTAAATTAATTTTCTATTTTGTTTTTGATTTATTTTCTTTCCGATCGTTTCTATTCTCCTACCTCCTTCCTTTTCAGGGTCGAAAAGTTTTGAGTGGGGGAAAGTGTAACGACCCGTAAATTTTAATGGTTCTAATAATATATTTAATTGAAATTTTGTGAATTTTTGAATAATTAATTTTGAAATAAAAATTTGGTATTTGAAATACGACTACTTAAACGTAGCAAATAGTAAATTTTAATCAGATAATATGGAAGTTTATTTTGTAGTGTAATTTTATTTAAATTTAAATCAGTTAATAATAAATGATAATAAAATATTTTCCAAACCTGGTTATTTTTACATAATAAATTTGTAAATAATCTTCTGAGTGAGACGTCATATTTCGTTTCGTCAAATCTAGAATTCTCTAGCGTCATTTATCTTATTTTCAGCGAATTTGCAGCATTTTTGGTACCGAAATCAACTTTTGATTGGATGGTCATATCGTTGATATCCGTATACCGTTTTGATCGTATCGTCATGCTGATCTCTATGGTATATGAAATTCTATGTTTTGAAGTCCAGTACGCAGTGGAATCCATGGAAAACAATTCCGTATCGGTATTGGTTTGGTGCTTGTTTGTTCTAGTGACTTTTCATTTTTTCACTGTACGATACCAATAGCCGTAACCATTCCTACTCCCACTTTTCAAATGTATTTCGGCCCATTTCCATTTGCCTTTATGATTTTGCTTTCTTTCATATATCCCCGTGCACCTTTCATTCTGTTCGGCCTAAATATATACAATATATATATGAAGTAAATGTGCTAAGCCTGCTCATCTCCCCACCTTTATTTGCCACGTCTTCCCACCTTCTCCCCTCTGTTACATTCTTATAAAAGGTTTTATATTTTAAGTTGCATAGTTTTCATTTTCGTTAACATTGTTTGCTCTTCGTCTTCCTTCTAGTTAGCGCCGGCCTTGTCACTCATTACCTCCTACGTCTCCAGGCCAAGAGCCTCATCCAGCCTCCCCGCCTAGCCTTGCACTGTCACAACCGAGCACCTACATACCCATTCATCTCCTCTCCACCTAGATCGCCATCCACTTTCACCTCGACCACCACGTCATCGACCTCCATCACCATGCTGCCGAGCAACCCATTAGGGCAGCGCCGAGCCTCCATGTCCCTAACTTACCACATCAGCCAACCCGACCACCATTCAAACCCAACAGCCGAGCAAGCCTCTAGCCGAGACCACGTCATCAACAACCAGCCCCAACGATCTCCCCTCCTCTTCCCCTCTCGTGCATCCTCACCAATTGCCGAGCTTCTCTGTATATATTCATTTAGGTATATTTTATATTTTTAATCATATATTAAGTTATATATATATAGTATAATGATTTATATATAAGGGTATGTATGAATGAGTTGTATAGTGGTTTATTTACAATCTGTTAGTGTATATAAAGATCTCTGATTTTTTTGCGTGTTAATATATATGTACATATATACATTTTTCCAGTATTTTTAATTAGTTCAAATATTCTTAGCTGTATGGGTTATATAATCTGTGTTTACGTTTATATATGTGATTCATGCATTATTTGGTTTATTACTCGAAAGTAGTAGCGTATATATTAGTTATAAGTGGAGGATATTTCTATATAAGGATGCATAAGTTTATACGAGATCTATATTGTCTGAGTTAGTTCATATGTATGGTTTTAACAAGTTTACAAGGTATAAGTTATATAGTTATATACATATACATATATATATATATATATATATATATATATATATATTAATGAACTGTTTATGTTGATTTTAAAATGTTATTAGTATAAGTTATTATGATAGCTTATATACATATATTTAAGTATGTAAATTATAGGATAGTTTATATGTTCTAAAATAAATATGTTAGTATATATTATATTGATTGATATACTATTAACTGTTCACTGGTATATATGATTATATGTATATATAATAAATGAAGGTTATAGATTTGTTTATGTATATTATATAAGTATGTATAAAGAAGTATTTTATAAGTTACAGTAGTATGTTAGTTATATGTATAATTTATGTAGGTTGTATCTACTTTCGGCAGGTTGGTTACATAAAGTATTGGTATATATTATATATATAATTTGTTAGTTGTAGTTAAAGATAATATGCATGTCAAGTCTATATATTTTATTGAATGTATGTTTATATATATTTATAAATGTGTTGTTTTACATAAGTAGTATGTGTTGTCTTATAATTAATACTGACTAAATATAATATATACATGTATATGGAGTATTTTATGTTCTGATGCTATATTATATTCTATTGAAAAAGTTATGTCAGCCTATATCTGAAATTTTATAAATGTTTGATTATATATATCCATGAATTTATATAAGCTATATATATATTATTATTTTATCTTAAATTACATATGGTTTATATATATATATTATTTGGTTTCAAATAGTTTTTTTATATGTGTTTAAGATATTTGTCTTGGGTAATGGTTTTCAGGTATAAAGTATATTTGATCCTTAATGCTTGAGTTTATATTATCTTTGTCTTGAACTAAAACATTGAATATATACATAATATAATAATAATGTATATATTTTTTAGTTTATATCAAAACTAATTTGTTTGTTCATCGATCCCTACTATCAGCTTTGCTCGTCAAATTCGTGCCAACCTTGTTTGTTTTGGATTCGTGCCTGGATTTCGTAACTCAACTTGTCTATCTCTCTAGCCTCGAAAGGTGAGAAATCTCTCACGATTAACGTTCTTATATTTATTAAACTTGATTTCAATTGATACGACAATTGAAATATGTTGTTGTTAGTTATTTACAATGCTATTATCTGTATCTATTAACCTGTGACATCAGACACCATTATCTGTTATTTATATTGATGATAAATGAATGTTATATTATTGTCATATCTGTTATCACCCTGCAAGTTCCCTGTTAGTATAGAGTTCCCTATGGGTTGAAATGATACATACCCGAACGATCTTGTAGAATAGGAGAAAATCATTATGGGTTGAAATGATAAACCCAAGTGATTTTCATTGAATTGAATTTGGGATTGTGGGTTGAAATGATGTATACCCATATATATTTAAATTATGGATTGAAATTATAAATATCCTTATCACTTGACCATAGGATAGAAAATTATATACAAACATCGTTGGTCTATATATATATTTTTTGAAATGATTTCCAAGGTTTGAAAATATATATATATATATATATATATATATATATATATGGTTTTATATAAATGTTGATTTTTAATATTATATGTAAATGTTATTTTATATATAGTTAAAATCTTGATTTTTAAAATTATATATTTTTAATTTTTTTAAAATTATAAGTTTGCTTTGAAATTATAAATTTTAAGAATTTACTTATAATTTTACTATTTTAAAACATATATAAATTAGTTTTAGTATAAAATAAGTTTAATAACAATATGTAATTTAATAAAATTTGATTTAATTAATATATAATATTTCAAGTATTTATTTAAATTTATATTTAAAAATAGATTTATATAATGATTTTTATAAGTTAAGGTTGGGAAGATAAAATTGAATTTATTTGAAATTTGTATTTAATTAAGAATTTTATTTAATTAAAATGATTTGAAACTTATTGAGTTTGAGATTTTTAATGGATATGATTTTATAACTTAATTTTGGTTTAAGTTGATTAAATGAATATTTCAAATTTAACAAATTGAAGGAAATATTTAGTTTATTTAAATTTGAAATTTGAAGTTTATTTGAATGTTATTGAAATGATTAAGAAAATATTTCAAAACTAAATAATAGTAAAGTGAATATGATATATATATATATATATATATATATATAATTCTCAAAAATTGGTTTTGAAAATGTAGAATATTTAAAGTTTTGAAACATATTGAAATTGAAATGGTTTATTTTGTGGTTCAAATCTGTCTTTTTGAAATCGATATAATTTGAAATGATTGATAAACTGAAATAAATTGAAGTTGGTGATTTGAGATTGGATTAAATTTGAATTTTGGAATTCGAGTTGATTTGAATCGATTTGTGAAATTTATGGAAACTATTTTATTATGTAAAGAATTTTTAAATTATATTTAAAACTATTTATATATTTTACTTTATAAATTATTTTCATATAAACTAATTTTAATATAAACTTTTTTTAATATAAATTATTTTAATATATTAATTATTTTATTATAAACTATTTTAACCTATAACTACTTTATATAAACTATTTTATTTTGTAAACTATTTTATTTTATACACTATTTTGATATCTAAACCGGTTAAGTGGAAAGTATTATGATTTCTAAATTATGATTTCTAAAATGTTATGATTTCCAAAGTATTATGATTTCTAAATTATGATTTCCAAAGTGTTATGATTTCCAAAGTATTATTACTTCTAAGTTATGATTTCTAAAGTGTTATGGTTTTAAAAGCTTTATGATTTCGAAAGTGTTATAACTTTGAAGTGCTATGGTATTTGAAAATGGATATATTTGAAATGGAAATGATATCGTATTTGGTTTTGAAATGGAAATGATATCTTATTAATATGGTTTTGAAATGGCAATGATATTTTGGTTTTGAAGTATAGACTGTTTTGAAATGATCACGGTGTTATAATAACGTTTGGTTGTCAAAGAGACCGGGATATGTTATTGTCATACTCTCTGCCAATACCGAAAACTACTTTAACAACCATGTACGTGGTGGAGATTCCAAAATGAAGTAGGATGGTGGTGACAATCCTATATGAGGTATATACGTGGACCCGACTCCCATGAGTTAGCACAAGGAGGCTAAAACAGAAGCAATCGACGGGCCAAGTGAGGTAGCTCCTCTGATCGGACACACTTCTTCGTATGTCATTCTATTACTTTGTGATTGATTTAGTGTGCACCTTTGATTCGGAAGTGTGGCTTGAGGTGGGCGGTAGCTGCGGCTATGCATTACCACCAGCCCAGAAGTGTAATTGGTATATCTACCCTGGCATTGCCTAGTTGTGCAGTGTCACCTACCCTATCGAGACCACTACGAGTTTGTTTTATGTCGTACCTATGGAATATCCTCTCGTAGCCTTCCAATCAGGTGGTTCTACGGTATTGTATAAACTATTGGCACTATAAAATGTGTTAAGGAGGATATAGGTAATGCCTTAACGCTATTTTAATAGTTTGCTTTACTATAGACATTATCATAATAGTGTATATTACTACATAGTAGATATTTTCACGGATCCTTAGAGGATGGTTATCCCAAACATTCATTAAGTTACTTGTATTTCAATTGTTATTTCACTTGAGTTGGATTTATTGATATAATAACGTTAATCCAGGCTCGAGTACAGACTGAGCGTTATAGTAATTGAGACTCACCTTTAGAGTTTGGAGCTTCGCTTGGAGATCCAACCATCCATTCAGATTTCAGTTATTCATTTGACTCCAGTGATGTATTTAGATCTTGTATTTGACTATAGTATTGACAATTCTATGCATTTGAGACTTCTGTTGTATCTGTTTAAACTCTGTTATTTATATAGTAGCTTCATGAACTACTATTCTTTTATTTTCGCTGCTTATTGTTATATTACTCTGTGTATGTGATTCTGTGATTTATTTATTTACTGTATATACTGAGTTTTGCCAATATAAATTAACAATCTGATACTTTGAGCAATTCAAGTCCGACATATGCTAATGTGAATGGTTGAGAATACCGGGCTGTTGCACATCTTGGCTTATTTTTTTCTTATTTTGGAATATGTTTTACCCAATCCAACTTTTCAAACTTCTTGACACAAAGATTCTATTATTCAAACCATACTTGGGTATATAAGGTGGTGCTCACCCTTCCTACAATAGGAAGTTTGACCTAGTATTTTGTCATTCTAATTCAACCGTTGACTGAAAAGGTCACTAAATTCCTAAGTTTCTATTTATCTATACCCTAACCGTTTCAAGGCTTCCAAATCCCGTAGTTAATTCTGTCCTAATTGGTTGTTTAATCCTGTTTGTCTAACTCCGATCCATTTCTATCCTTTTAAGTTTATGTGATAATCATAATATTTTCACTTTACCATTTTTAGATCAAAACCTTTGATTTTAACTTTATTTCCAAAAATTAGTTAGTTTCAAAACTGTATAAATTCTTTTTCATTTTTTTAACAAGTGCTTCCTACTTACTAAGATCATGTTATTCTTCTTTAGTTAAATTATCAAAAATAGTTGAGCTTAACTTGGTAAAATGTACATAAAACACATCTTTCTAAAAAAATTCTTTTTATAAATAAGGAATTTTCACAAAAAATGTATTTTTAAAGAATATATGGTATTTTTAACTTATTACTATCATATTTTAGAGTGAACAAAAACATCAATAAAAGACATTTTTAAGCACTAACCATTTCTTATTTATAAAAGGAGTTCCAAAAGTTGGGTCTTACACACTTCTCAATCTTTATCTTTCAAAAATTATATTATTAAAAACAAAGTGCACATTGAAGATAGGTGTAATGATGAACCTAAACGACAAAATAAAAGATCTAAAACAGTCGTTGAAAAATCATTTTTATCAAATTCTCACATTTTAGTTTTTAAAAATAATTTTCGCGGAGTTTGTCCAATATCTTGTATAAAATCATAAATCTACGTTTTCATCTATTTAAAATATTAGACATCTATTGTTTCTTACTTTTAGTAAACAGTTTCATTAGTTTATCACTTAAATCGAAGTAGACAACAGGAGCCTAATTACCTAAGCCTACTTATAACTAACAATGTGTAATGGCCCATATCTCCGTACCCTTTAAGTCGATAATAAATCACATGCGTCCAACTCAAATTGAATGGAAAAATAATCATTAGGGGTGAAGAAGAAAAGGGCAGAAGAAAATAGAACAACAACATAAAATCTCATAATCGCAGCAGAACAAAATATAATATCTAAATACAGATTTTTATACAAAAGAATCTATAGCTGTTGATATATATACATAATCATCATAGCACCACAATCAACAATCAATATGGACAGTTATCATAGCTTGTCCTTACAAATACTGAAAATTTAGTTTAACACACACAGCGGAATATAAATCAAGTACATGGAATATGCATGAGCCTCCTCCAGCTCGTCTCCTGAGCTCCGTAGCATTCTAACCTAAATTTGTAATACTCGGTCTGGCCCGAGCATTATAATAAAATAACACCCGAGTCAGTCTGGAAAACCAGTGTGAGAAAACACACTCAATTTGAATTATTTATTATTATCAAAATCCATTGAAAAACAAAGGTATCTCGTAAGACCACGTCACATATAAACACGACGGGTTTTTACCTTACGATAACCAAAACACTTTCATATAAAATCCTATGATATTATAATAGTATCTAAGTACAAATACTTATTAAAATAGCTGAAATTGTTATATTAATTAAATTCCAGCATACTAGGCTCTACAATCAAAACCGTAAAGGCTCGTAGTGGATATTGGATTCCATACAATGACTGGGCTGCTGGGGTACCATCCGCCATAGCACGCCTTTAGAAAAATGTACCAAAGACCTTACCTGGATCCCTTGCCAACACAAAACTAGCCTACCCCTAACTTGGATAGTACCGGATACGTTATCACCCCGGGTGTTCCCACCCTTATCGAGCGCTCTCTTATTCTTGCACAACCATATCCATAATTTTATAATATATCGAAGGGTATGTAGAAAAGTGATAACATACCCTAATTGGGTGCGACCCACTTAGCCCTGTTGCATCTTCCCTGTTTTAATCATTCCCAGTTGATGAGGCTACTTTTACCTTTAAAATAGCATTCATACTTGGAACGCTAACACTGCCTTCTAGGCAATAATGTAATGATAACATTCATAAGTACAAGTTGTCCTGGATCTGGACAAACCAAATCTCCAAATCACTGCCTCCATTAGCTTCTTGATTTCACAATTCGTAGCACATATACCAAATCAAAGTGGTTTTCGGATTATCAAATCTGATTCCAGTCTCTTCGAAATGATTAACGAATTTGGCCAAATTTGATAGTCGGTAATTTAACTATCAAATAACATCCATAAGTTGTCACTAGACCTTATTCTATAGATCTTTTAAAAACATTTATTCCAATATATCTTTACGAAGATATATACTCAAATCTCTTCCGGTATATCCAATATTTGAAAATAATTTCAAATCGACATATCCACAACAGGATATTTTAACCATATCAATACTTAGAAATATTTCCCAATCCCATTTATAATTCAACCCTTTGGAAATTTTATATAATATAATAATCCAGTAGTTAAAATATTTTAAATCCTTCCAGTTCAATACTTAGGAATATTTATAAGTATATTATTCCTATATCATTTTATTTCCAATACTTAGGAAAACATTCCGTTTATTCTCTTGTCTATATTTCAACTACCCATTTCTAACTTCCTTTATGAATTCTAATTCATCTCCTGAAGTTCTCTTAATTCGGACATTTCCCTAAGTTTTCCAGCATTCCACTATAAGAATTCTCTTATAAAAAAATATACGTTAAACAAACTCTGTTTATAAATCTCGAGAGAATTTATAAATAAATTTCAATCATTTCAGAACTCTATATATATGTGTGTGTCTATATATATAATTTCAATTTATAAATCTCTCTCGATTCATATCTCATCTGCTACATCTCAATTTCATAATCATTCTCGTATTCAAAAATAAATTCCACTATTTCTTTTCCAAAATGATTTTTCACTTCTCGTTATACATTCACTCTGGTGAATTTATATTTTTAATTTATCAAATGAAAATCGATTTTACTTTATCATATGCCATGTTTATAATTGATAACTCATTCTGATTTCATTTGTTTATGATATTCTCGTTTATAACTTCATTTTTAAATATATTACCTTATAAATTCCATTTATTTTCCAAATCTATTTTAAATATTGATTTTTGAACTTCTTATCCCTATTTCTTTTAAATATCATTTTAAAATTAATTGTTAAAAATCCCCTATAAAATTATTTTAAAATATCTATTTAAATATTTTTACGAATAGTTAAGTACAACCCGAAATTAATTATTGTTTTATCCAAATCAATTTCTTTAAAATAATCCACATTTCGATACAAATATTTTTATATTCAAAATCTCCTTTTGATTCCTTCAAATTCAAAAATAATATTTATGGTATTTAAATACTGAAATTAAGGTCAGTGATACTATAGCATTCAACATTCAAATCACACAACAACCTATCGCGGATTATTCAACTCCAACTATATCACCATATATGGAAATAATGAATATATTTGACGAATCCAGTTGGATCCCACCAACCTGTTTCCCTGCAACCACATATGTTATATAACATAAAAATACTAATCCCACTTGGAGGGGGATATCATGATAATATAGGGTCATCCGCTATTATACGGGTGCATAGGGTCTCATCCGCTCCTAGGGAAGGAAACATAACCAACTACTAATATATTCTACTATATATAAATAATATAACATCCAACCGATAATAATAATTATCGATTCATCCAATCATCCAATAAATGATTTTTAATATTTTAAATTAAGAACTAGCGATCCAAATGAGTGAGATTTACTCACCTTGATTTTTCGAATTGTCTAACACTCATTATATATTAAATCGAACTGACATTCGATTTAAAACCCCAGCTATTTCCGAACGACTCCAAATTAGTTCCATTGTGTAGCCTATGTCATTATGAATTTTATAAGTTTGACCTTATAATTATCAAAATAAGAACATAGGTTGACTTATCACATATTCAAGCCAACACATTGGCCTTTTAAACGATCGATAACCTTATCTTAAAAATTCATATAATGACATAGTATACTTTTCTGTTTTAAAAAAAATGTCATTTTTAGCGTTGAATTTTTAATAATAAAACTAACTAAACTAAACTCGGTAATTAAATTAAATTAGGTACATTATTATACTTTCACCATCATGTTCACGCAAAGCCCTTCCCACTGTCGACTGCCGCATGCCAAACCTCACGACCAACAGAACCTACCCAAACCTTTGCCTTCAATCGTGGAAACCACCACCTGTTTCACTGACCAACACTATCCTTCCTCTGCCTATCGAGACATAATCGAACCCAACATCATCCACGTTGTGCTGCCTCACCTACCCTCCAAGTCACGGCCCCCTCCTCCAAACTTTCGCCCATCTCCGATCGCGTGACTACGGTCGAGACCCACCACTCCATCGCATGCGAACTACAGCTATCATAATAACCCAAAATTTAACCCATAGTATTTAATTCGTTAAGTAATTAGCTAATAAAATAACTTTGTGAAATCATCATAATTGAGCCACGGGAGTTGCATTATTGTTTCTTGGTAATTTTCTGGTTAATTTCCATATATAGAATGTCTAAAACCGAGCTAATATGAACAAGTTATTAAATAAACAAAAATAGAGAAATATATATATATATATATATATATATAATATAGGCCGGTCGACCGGCCGGTCGACCTGGGCACCAGGCGGTCGACCGCCCAATCGACCTGCCTGCTCTTTTGGGGGCGAAGGAACGTTCATTCGTTCGTTCAAAACTTTAGCCGAGTATGACGTGTTTTGCATTCTTCAAACCAATCTGATCCCTCCATTGTTGCACCCGTTGGCTGCTATTCAGCCTATGATGTGGTTGCATCCTATTCAATTCTCAAATTCAACGGTCTGAGATCCACTTCTACACCTACAAATAGAACCCTAGGCTTAAAAAAATTTCTCATTCTAGGTTTTCTCCAATTAGGTTCACATTTCTAGGAAGGACCCTAAATGAAATAAATTTCCATGGAGAAAATAGTTATAAATTAATATTTTATAACTCCAAGTGGATCCGAAAAGACCAAAGGAAAAGGTTAGGACCGGAGTTGAGTGGTTGTAATTATTTTAAGATTTATTTAAGTAATTTAAAATAATAGGGTTTCCAATAGTTGTAGTTTTACTACGATTTTGGAATAGCCTTTTTATCGGTTTTAGATCTATTTTTCAGTCTATTCCCTTTTAGTTATTCTTTTTTAGTTAATTATTATTCATTACTGTCAAGCATGGCTTTTTATTTATTTAAGGTATTTAAGTTTATTCACTATTATTTATTGCTTTGTTTACATCTTCTTCTACGTTTTGGATTTTATGCAAGCGTCTATTCTCTTCTTCCCCTTTTTCTTCGCTTATGGATTAGAATAAAATAAATGCAAATTTAGATAAGTGAGAACTTCGAATGAAGAAAATGAGATGTAAATTATAAAGACTGCAATAAATAATAGGATTGGACTGTAATAACTAAATTGGACTATAATATAAATGCAACTTGACTAAAATTATGCTTAGTTATGGCATTAATTGGACTGAATTAAAAAGAAATTGGCCTAGTTATAACTTAGGATTATTACTAAAAAGTGTAAAAGATGAAAGAAGCTTATTTTCACACATAGACCTTGGGTTAAGTAATAAGCATGATTATAACGTAGGTTATAATAAGAAAAAGAACATAATGAGGCTTATTTCAAGATTTAGGATAAATTAGTAAGAAAAAATAGCAAGAATAATAGTAAAGACTTATTCAAATAATTTGTCTAAGTTAATAAGCAAAGATAGAAGTAGGATCCATACCGGTAGCATTTCCCTTATGCTGTTTAAGGAAGATAGGCGATCAAAAGTTAAAGAGAAAGATCCACACCGGCAGCATTTCCCTTATGCTGTTTAGGGTAGATAGGCGATCAAAAGTTAAAAAGGAAGATCTGTAAGGGCAGCATTTCCTTAATGTTGTTTAGGATAGATAGATGATCAATAATTAGAAGTCCGAATCATGAGGATTTGGATAAGGTGCGCAACTAGATTTTGTTTAACAGGGACCAGTACCAACAACATCCCATGTTATTTCTATGGACATGGCGATCTCACATTAGCCTGAAGTGAGATGAGGGCACGCTTATGTTGTCTATGGTAAATAAAAGATCAAAAGAGGGAGCAATAGATAGTGCGAACCGACGTTGACCGAGCATGCAGCATCGATTAGGGGAGATAAGTTGCTATTGAGTTCCAAAGCGTATAGTAGGTGTCTTCTGTAGACACTTGTGTCTTCTGTTTAGGGACCATAGGGTCTGATCTGCAGTAAACGCGTTAGTAGGAGGCCGATCAAAGGGTAGAATTAGGACTTCGGCCTAATTAAAGTAGGATTGGGAATTCAGCCTAATTAAAGTAGCTAGCAAAGACAAGTGCAAATAGTCAAAGTTAACCTATCTTATAATTTGAGAAATATTTAATCATATTTATTTCCATTTAATCTCTTTCCTATTTCCTTTGTTTCCCTTATTTATGCTAGAACTATTGTAGAGTCTATTACTTTTATCTTGCTTAAAGACACTAGCAATTACTATCATTCACCATACTTTTAGTCTGATCCACTCCTCTATTTTCCCTTCCCCCTCCCCCATAGGCAATCATGGGAGAAGTTAATCGATTATAGTTGCTCGAAGGTTTCCTGGAGAAGATTTCTACAATGTATTTCTTTTATTTCAGCTTTAGTTCTTTCTGTGTACTGGCTTATTATGAAGGATATTATGTACTCTTATTTTTGAGACTATGAGTTTTTTTATATATCATAAGATATACTGGGTTTTGAGACATATATGTTGCATTTAGTATTTGACTTATTTGGTTTATGAAGAAATAATGAGATTTTGTTTTAAATAAGCAATATCCTTAAGTTTCCGCTGTTTTCACCTATTTTTGTCTTTTGAATCTTAGTCTCTGTTAACTTGTTATACCTACAACGCACGATGCCTTTTAATATGTCCTTTTGGGTATATTAAGGGGTGTTGGGTGTTTCACTTGGTATTAGAGCCTAAGGTTACAGCATTCCTAATAATTTATTTTGAAGAAAAGTATTTTTCAAAAATAACTTGTTTTAAAAGTATTTTTCAAAAAAGAACTCTTAGAAATGTTTTTTAAGTATAAAAGAATTTTTAGAAAAAACCTCTTGTAAGTTCAATTCAATCTCCCTTTGACTCTTTCCTAAGCTATCTTTTTCTTTTCATAGAATGGTTGATGCCCCAAACCTTTTCGAGGGCATTCCAGTCCCAGCCTAGTTTCGCAGGTATTTACAACCCACGACTACAGTGGTGCACGGGCCAGTGCCCAATCCTACACCAGCGGGTGGGAACCCCATCAACCCACCTACCGCCATCAATTTCTCTAAGCTTTGTAAGGATTTTGCTAGTTTAGGCAGGAAGACTTTTTCTGGCATGGAGACTTTCGTAGAGGCTAGAGTTTGGCTTAGGGACACAGAGAGGATTTTTGGTCTTTTAGGATTGGATGATCAACAGCAGGTTCAGTTACCACTTGGAAACTAAAGGAGGAGGCGCCTTATTGGTGGGAGATAATCGAGTTGGAGAGTTGAAATGTTACTTGGGATGGATTGCAGGAGCGATTTGATAGGAAGTTTCTGTCTCAGGCGGAAGAGAGTATACACCTGGAGAGGTTCATCAATTTGAAGCAAGGGGTTTGGCTGATTCAATGAGCTATCACGGTTTGGTATGGAATTGGTGAACATGCCACATAAGAAAGCTATAAAGTTTGCGAAAGGATTGAATCAACCCCTTCAGGGGTGATTACTGGCTCGTGTACCAATAGGAGCTACTTATGAGTCTTTAGTCCAGATGGCGCTTATGTCGGAAGCAGTCAGGGAAGGGGAGTCTAAAGAAGTCATTAAGTCTGAAGGTTCTAAGAAGAGAGGAGAAGGAGCTCAAAAACAAATCAAGAAAAAAGAGAAGTGAAAGAGTTGTGGGATAATGGGTCATTACGCAAAAGACTATAGAAAGGCGGCAATGAAGGGGAAGTGATTCAATTGTAGACAGCTTGGTCACTTTAGTAAAGCTCGTCCTTATAAGATGGGGCAGTTAGCAGGTGCACCAGTGGCACAGATTTAGGCTTTGGAGGCGCCAATTGGGGGAATTTGATCGTTACATAGATAATTTGAATACATATATGACTTTAGATCGTTCATAATTTATGTTGACTAATTTATAAATCACTAAATGATATCTACGCATAATATGTTAGATGAGTTCATATCTATTTAGTCAACCAATCTTTGAATTGTTATTAAAGATCCACCTTCCAACAGCAGACCGGATTGGGGTAGGAAAATTTGATTCCTATTCCTAATTTTCCCCGTTTGAACTCTTTCAAATCTGTAAGCATCACACTCTTTTATTTTTAGTTCTCTGGTAGATTGTTTGCACTTAGACATTTCTTTCATAGTAGACCCCATTGTTGTTTCAAACCCTATAGGAGGATCGATAAACTTGTCTATCATTTGCAAAGGTTTGAAAATTTTTATCCTAGGCATAGGATTTGATTGTGACGCCTATGTATTAATGGATTGGGTATCCACTTGTGAAGCAATACTGGAGACGAGAGGAGAGTCGTTAGATTATAGACATGCAGCAGTAGGACTCTCGAGGTTTCTTGCGACCTCTAAGGGTTAGTTATGTTGAGCTTCCTTTATTCCCTCGATTCATCGTCAACAAGAATTAGATTCGGTTCCCATTGTCGGAGATTTTCCAAACTTCTTTGAGGAGGTTAAGGGACTACCTTCTAAAAGAGATGAACTTTTTGGCCAAATAGTTGGCTCTTCAGTATTCTCTCAGCTTGATTTAGCCATTAGATTTCATCAGCTTAGGGTCGCTAATGATTGCATTGATAAGGCCATGTGTAGATAATTACAGAAATTATAATTGTTTTATATAAGAGGATTTAATGATAGTGCCTTAGAGTAAAAATAGAAGCATCAAAGAGGAATTGGAGTAAAAGACTTCAATTTAGGAAATGTACTCCTAGGGTAGTAGATAGGAAAAATCCACTTTATGTCTAACCCAGTAAAATGAAAGTATTAAAATTGAAAAGAAGAATTGTTAATATTTTAAAAAGCAAATATTGGGTTTTTGGGAATATAATAAGAAATTTAGATTGGTTTTTATATGATATAAACTTTGAAATTCTTTTTGAAGAATTATAGAGCGTATATAGCTCGCTAGTTTCTTTGTAAGTAAACAAAGATTTTAAATATAAAAACCTAGAATGTTTAAGTATTAAAAGCGTAGATTAAAACATTTATTGTTGTAATAGATGTTTTCGTGAAAATGAAGGGAGCATAGACTATAATGCTACCGTTATGGTAGGTGACTCCCGAAGGAAATGTTTTACATAATATGTAAGGTTTATTAGTATTTACTTTTAATTAAATACATACACTAGTATTTTTTGGGTTGTAGTAATGGTGTTTTACACAACATCCATTTTAACCCAAATAAAAAGGTAATTTCTAAGTATAGAAACAAAAAGGTTTGTAAAGTACACTTATTATTAATAATTATAGGGAAGTGTTTTTGCAGTTATGCAAATATTAAAACAGTTTTCAAAATGTGTTTTTCTGAAGAAAAAAATATGTAAATTAGATATTAGAAAATATTTATCATGAAAGAATATAATTTAAACATATTTTAATCTATTAGAATGAAAAGAATAATGGTATGATTTTCTATGAAAGCGATAAAAATGTTTTGTGCAAGTTAGAAGGAATACATGAAAGAGACATACAAGGTATGAAAAGCACCATATTTTGCACAGCGTATTTCAAAAAATATAAAATAAGTTCCTTGTGATTTCACATAAACACAAAATTCTCTTTTAAAAGATTCATAGAATATTTTACCGCTAATAATTTCTCACAAGAGAAAGTAATTCCAATACATTAAGATATAAGATTGTTAGGTGTAATAAGAAGCTATTTTGAAAACACATAAAGGATATTTTAAAGATATTTTAAAAGAAAATGGTCTGGTGAAAAAGTAAATAAGTTTTTGAAATGAAAAACTTAATAAAATTAAAATTTGAAAATTCAATTTTTTGTAGAAAACTGTAAAGTCTTTAAAAGAAAGAGAGATATAAGTTTTAGACTAAAAAATTTGGAAGTTTTTCCTTTGGGTTTGGGAAATAATATTAAGTGACCAAGTATTTTTGAAATTAATAGAAACTGAAAAGATAACACTTTTAAAGACAAATATTTTGGAATTTAATGTTTGAATTTTTTTAGAAACCTTAGTTTTTAAAACAAGGTAATAAATACCAAACCAAATTCTTAAATGTGGAATAGATAAGAATCATTTTCTAAGGAGTGGCGAAAAAATTGTAATACTATAGAGAAGACAACAATACTACTTTTGGGAAGTAATATTGGAAGTTTCCGTAAAGTGCATAGGACACTAGTGAGAACCTTGGAATGTTAATTCATGTGTGTTAACTAAAGGAAAATAACTAGTGATATTAATAAGATGGTACGACGCATGTAGGTGAGGATGTGTATTCTCATTTTTTAGGAACTTGGGAGAAGCATCTTTCTTTAGTAAAATTCATATGGTAGTAGTTTTCAAGCTAGCTTTGGGGTGTCTCCTTTTGAAGCTCTTTTTGGGAAGGCCATGTAAGATGTCTTCAAGTTGGTTGCAGTCTACGGAAAGGTTGCTTCTTGGTTTCGACATGGTTAGAGAGATTTCAGAGAAGACTAATTTAATTAGGAGAAAATTCGTATCTCATATCCACGTCTCTTTGATAATTGGTTTTAGAATTTTCTTTTTCCATCTTTAGTTTTGAATAGGTTTTTTCCTTTATTATCCTTTGGGAGGGTAGAACTTAGGATTACCTATGGATGGTAGGGATTGGTTCAAACATGTTATTAGAACATGTTATGAATGATGTATGCTAGTGGTTGCAAGTGTTTGGTAATGGATGCATATAGGTACGTTAGACACTATTATTCTTTAGGGATCGGCTTAATTAGGACACTAGAACATATGCATATGGATGTGTGTGCATTTTTATTTATTTATTTCTATGGTTGCTATAAATGAATGTTTACCACATGGTTGTTGCACTTGGATGACGTTTGTAGCATGCATATAGAATTATTAGTTATCGTAAGGAAATTTTTGCATTCATTTGGATACATGGCACGAACGTGATTGCATAAAAGGAGGTCAACTGAATCAGTGGACCGCCTAATTTTTGTATTAGTTGGGGACATTTACACTATACTAATTGCATAAGTATCATAAATTACATTAGAAAAAATTAAGGACAATGGACGAATGGTTGATGATTGAGTAGTTGGTTATAGAATTGGATGAAAATGTTTAGTACATTCTTTTATCCTTAGAGACTTTGGGGACGAAATCCCTTAAGGATGGGAGAACGTAATAACCCGAAATTTAACCCATAGTAATTAATTCGTTAATTAATTAGATAATAAAATAACTTTGTGAAATCATCATAATTGAGCCATGGGAGTTGCACCATTGTATCCTTGGTAATTTTATGGTCAATTTCCATATATAGAACGTCTGAAACCAAGCTAATATGAACAAGTTATTAAATAAACAAAAATAAAGGAAATATATATATAATATAGGCAGGTCGACCTGGGCACCAGGCGATCGACCTGCTTGCTCTTTTGGGGGCGAACGAACGTTCATTCGTTCGGAATGTTAACTGACTATGACGTGTTTTGCATTCTTCAAACCAATTTGATCCCTCCATTATTGCATCTGATAGCTGCTATTCAGCCTATGATGTGGTCGCATCCTATTCAATCTCCAAATCCAGTGGTTTGAGATCCACTTTTAAACCTATAAATAGAACCCTAGGCTTAACATTTTTTCACATTCTAGGTTTTCTCCAATTGAGTTCACCTTTCTAGAAAGGACCCTAAACGGGATATATTTCCAAGGAGAAAATCGTTATAAATTAAATTATTTTACAACTCCAAGTGGATCCGAGAAAACTAAAGGAAGATCCTAGGACTAGAGGTGAGTGATTGTAATTGTTTTAAAATTTCTTTAAGTAATTCAAAATAATAGAGTTTCTAATAGTTGTAGTTTTACTACGATTTTGGAATAGCCTTTTTATCAGTTTTAGATCTATTTTTCAGTCTATTCCCTTTTAGTTATTCTTTTTCAGTTAATTATAGTTTATTACTGTTAAGCATAGGTTTTTATTTATTTATAGTTAATTTACATTATTTAAGTTTACTACTATTATTTATTGTTTTATTTACATCTTCTTCTACGTTTTGGATTATATGCAAGCATCTATTCTCTTCCTTCTCCTTTTCTTCATATATGGATTAGAATAAATTAAACGCAAATATGGATTAGATAAGTGGGAACATTGAATGAAGAAAATAAGATGTAAATTATAAAAACTGTAATAAATAATGGAATTGACTGTAATAAATTAACTCGACTGAAATTATGCCTATTTATGACATTAATTGGACCGAATTAAAAAGAATTGGCCTAGTTATAATTTAGGATTATAACTAAAAAGCATAAAAGATGAAAGAAGCTTATTTTCACACTTTGACCTTGGGTTACATGATAAGCATTGTTATAACGTATGTTATAATAAGAAAATGAATAGAATGGGGCTTAGTTCAAGACTTAGGATAAATTAGTAAGCTAAAATAGCAAGAATAATAGTAAAGACTTATTCAAATAATTTATCTAAGTTAATAAGCAAAGATAGAAGTAAGATTCATACGGGCAGCATTTCCCTTATGCTGTTTAGGGTAGATAGGCGATCAAAAGTTAAAGAGGAAGATCCGTACCGACAGCATTTCCCTTATGCTATTTAGAAAGATCTGTACCGGCAGTATTTCCATTATGTTATTTAAGGTAGACAGGCAATCAAAAGTTAAAGAGGAAGATCCGTACCGACAGCATTTCCCTTATGGAGTTTAGGGTAGATAGGCGATCAATAATTAGAAGTCTGAATCATGGGGATTTGGGCAAGGGATGCAACTACATTTTTCTTAACAGGGACCAGTACCAACAACATCCCCAATTATTTCTACGGACACGGTGATCTCACGTTAGCCTGAAGTGAGATGAGGGCACGCTTATGTTATCTAAGGTAAATAAAAGGTAAAAAGAGGGAGTAATAGACATTGCAAATCGATGGTGACGGAGCGTGCGGCATCGATTAGGGGAGATAAGTCGCTGTTGAGTTCCAAAGCGCGTAGTAGGTGTCTTCCGTAAACATTGGTGTCTTTTGCTTATGGACCACAAGGTCTGATCTGCAATAAACACATTGTAGGAGGTCGATCTGTAGAGTATGCCAGTATATGATTTTTGTTCGATGATAATAAACATATATATATATATATTCATTTAAATGTATTTGTTGTTGTACTATTTTATTTTTCACATAATTAATTCAATATTTTTTGAATAAAATAAATAACTCAGAATTTAAAATTAAACAAATATTTTATTCAAACAAATATTTTATTACAAATTTGAATAGTACAAATTTTAGCTCTTACTTTATATTTACACATTGCCAATTACATAATTTCGATTACATCACAAGTTTCACTTTACAATTTTACACCTTACTACATATTCACTCAACATTCATATTTTTATCTCCAACTCTGTTCCAGCTTGTATCCCCAATCTGAATTATCTGCAAAAAAACACTTATACGGTAAAATTGAAAAAGAAATATTTTGCAGTTTAAAATGAAGTGTGTATTTTTGAAAATGTTATTTGCCTTAGTTATTTGGGTTGTTCGTCATCATTTCTTTTGAATTCATCTTACACGAACAGCTTATAACATGCACAATGTATCATTGTACATGTCACAAGGTCACGCACACCGGTATACACTTGCATGTTAAAACTACAGGGACAGGTGAGCACAAGATCAAACTCAAGCTGAGGCCGGATTCAACTCAAGTGCAGACTCTAGTGAACGTGTTCAATGGCATGGTCTAGTGCAAAGAAACAAATCAAAACAAAACTTCAAAATGGATGCCATAGACAATAGAAGTGATACCAAACTCACAACATACAAGTGAAGACTCAACCAAAACTAGAAAAGCAACAACTAGGCCAACAACACAACAAGTCTGACCACAGAAAGTAACAAATGAACAAGAACAACAAGACCTCAACTAGATAGTTAATTCAAAGGAAACACAACACAAAGAGAACCAGACTCAATTGCAACGAAAAAGAAGTATCATACAAGTCAAATAAATACTACACAGTGACTATAACATCGAACTAGACAAGTGCAATCAGTTCAAAAATTCAAAAACAAAGCCTCAACATCAAAACATCAAGTCCATATGCATACAACATGATACAAATTGATACAAGTGCAATCAAGTCAATCGCACACATATATACATACATATATGTATGTATATATGTATGGAGACCATCAACCAAAGCAGTATAACATGAATGAATTAACTTAAATGCATGAACATGTATATCAGTTCAGAGGCATGGACAACCAAAGTGTAGAGAAGGCCAACTAATCAGCCCAGATCAATGAAGACATGAAACCCCACACACACACACACACACACACATGGATGCAAAGCAATCATAGTGCAGAACTATGAAAGTGAACAAGTACAACATACCACTATATCAAGACTTAGACCAGACCAACAGACGCATGAAGCTCAAATTTGTTTAAGAGCAGTGGACAGTTCTAAGTGAGACCAGATAACAATATCAGGCATGATCAAGAGCAAATTCAAAGTTCAGGCGAACCAGATAAGGGCAAGTGTAGACTCAAATGAACGTAGCATATAAATATTGCACAAGACCAAACAACAAGCAAACACATATGGTCGTAGAACACAATGACACATGGAACCAGACATGCAACAATTCAACTCGAAGCAAAATAACAACTTCAACCATAATAAAGACCACATGCGACAACACAATCAATGTAGACTAGGGTAGTAAACAAAACAAAAGATGCAACAGTTCAACATGAATAGACTCGAAGCATCAGGCAGTAAGTTATATCACAATGAATAAGTCGGAGAGTCAAATCCTTCTCAAAGTCAAATGCCAAAAAGTATAAGAATGGAACGGAGGGTAAAATAATGCAAAGGAGTTTCCATATTTTGAAAACTGCCAGCAAATCATGGTGAACTAGTCAATCTTCACAAAATCATAAAATATTATCAAAATTTCAAATACCGAAGTCAAAGGAGAAATGAACGGAACTGACAATTCAAGTAAAATTCAAATTTATCAGAGATGAACAAGTTAGATTATCATAAGCATCCAATCGAAAATCAATGGCCGAGCATAGCAAATTGACATGTTTAAACAGATTTATACGAACGAAAATATAGGGTGTTCGAACCCTATAAATTGAACCCATATCATCACTGGAAAATTATGATCGAATTCAAGCTATCAAACAGAGAAATCAAAGCAAATTCACATACCAATTTCTATTCAGTCAAACTCGAAAATTGAAGCAGCCGAGTGAAGTCAAAGCCAGAAGTCGATTGATGAAGAAAAGCAAAGCAAACTCCTTAAATCAATCGACTAATTATCAAGCGGCACTTCAATTTGAAGAACTATAGCTTGTGAAAGAGGAACGAAGAATGAACGGACATGAGCGGCCATGAGCTAAAATAGAAAAGGGGAAGATGTTTATTTTTTAAGCGATAATTTATTTGGATTGGCCTCTATATAACTATTGGGCTTGAGTTTTAAAATAGGGCTTTGGTTTGTTCATTTTTATTTTGTAATGTTCTTTTAAAATTTGTGAAACTCTAGTTGTGTAATTAGGTTACGAGCTATGGTGGTGTAGTTCGAGAATCCACAACTTAGTGGCTGAGTTATGGCAGGGTTCTGAGCGTAGAGTTAGGTTATTCATTAGTGGGTGTCACAAATTTATGTGTGTAAGCGTTTGACTACTTAAATTCTAGTAGAAACCTTGGGGCCAGTACGTAGGCTGGGTTTTGCCGAAGCTGGATAAATTTGTGGGTGATCTCTACTACATGATTATTTGCGATTGTTTTTATTTCCGCATTAATTTTTATTATTACTAGTACCACCCTATTCACCCCTCCTTTAGAGTGAAAACGATCCTACAAGTGGTAGCAGAGCTAGAAACAAAAGCCATTTTTTATTAAAAATTTGATTTTTTTTCTTTCAGTTAAAAATTTGATTTTTTAAATGGCTTCTTTTAATAATGCTTTTGCTGCGGTCGGTCCATAGTTAGACCACCCATGTTCAATGGTTAATATACTTATTGGAAAACTAGTATGAATTTTTTTTTGAAAACCATAGATGCATGGAATATTGTTGAGATGGGATATAGGACACCAACTATAGTGGTAGATAATCAAGAAGTTGAATTTTTGATGGATCAATGGACAGATCTTGAAAATAAAGTACAATTTGCTAACGCTAAGGCTATGAACTATATGATCAGCTCATTAGATCAAATTGAATTTAATCATATCTCACATTGTCTAAATGTGCAGGAAATTTGGCACGCACTTGAAGTGACTCACGAAGGAACCTCTTAGTCAAAGAATCTCACCTTGCCATGCTCAGTAGAAAATACGAAAACTTCACAATGGCAAAGGATGAAAGTGTCAAAGAAATGTATGGGCGACTTTCAAATCTAGTATAAAAATCAAAATCCCTTGGAAAACCATACACGGAGCTGGAAATAGTTCGAAAAATCCTCAGAATTATTCCACAAAATTTTGAAGCAAAAGTGACTGCCATTCAAGTATCAAAGGATCTAAAACAAATTAAAGTCAAAGAACTCATCGGAAATCTCACTACTTATAAGCTAGAAAATAAATTCAAGGAAGAACGTGAAGGAGGTGATACATGAAAGAAATCAATAGCTCTGAATGGAATAACAAAAGGTGAAGATGATGATAATGAGGATGGAGTAGCTGAACTGGCACTGTTAATAAAGAGATTCAAAAGGTAGAACCACAAATATGGAAATCCAGCTCTAAATCAACAATTGAAAAGCAGAATAGTCAAAGTACTAGACAATTCAGAAGAGCAAAAGATCATTTGTCACAAGTGCAATAAACCTAGTCATATTAAGCCCAATTACCCTTAGAATCGACTCAACAAGAAAAGAAATCAAAAAGGAGAAGTTTTGCAGTCACTTGGAATAAAAGTGATGATGATAATAAAAGCACTAGCAGTGAGAGTGAAAAAGAAGATCTGTGTCTTCGAGGTGATACAACTGACAGCGATGATGACGCCAAGCGAGGTATTAAAACCGACTCACTCATAATTATTTGTATATTTTCACGAAGTAAACGACTATTTTGAACGACTTAGGGATAAATATGCTAAACTAGAATCACAAAGAGATAGTTTGATAGAACTAAATAAATAGCTTGATCAATTGGTTAAGAACTATCGAAATAAGAGCCCTAAGTGTGATAATTGTCCATCATTTAAGGAAGATATTAAAAAATCAGAAATTAAAATTAAATCACTTGAAAATGAAATTATGATTTTGAAAGAAACTGAAAATACTGGGAGAGAAAATTCTATTAAAAAGTGCACTTTGTTATTGAATGAAAATGAATCTCTCAAAACACAAGTCCAACAATTGTCTATGACTTTAGGGAAATTCTCTAAAGGAGAAAAATCATTAAATATGCTATTAGGGAAACAAACTGCCGAAACTGTTAGACAAGGACTTGGGTATACTCAATCTGAACGTATTATAAGCGAAATTAATAAAGTCAATTCCAAGTGCACGATTTGTGAAAAAGTAGGACACAATCACAACAATTGCTTGTATAGACCCAAATACGTGAAAATCATTCCAGTTTGGGTTCCCAAAGGCATGAATGTAAAATTCCTTAAAGTCAAAAAAATCTGGGTGCCGGAAGAAATAAATATAGATTGTCTTAGGTCTACACAAACTTGTTTATCAAAATTTTCTGTCACTAACAACCATGGACCTAAAAAAAAAAATAGGTCATAAAAATCTTCTCTCGTGTAGGTGTGGTGGCAGGCTAAGGAAAAACAACAGCATTACCAAGATTCTGGCTATTCCAGGTGTTACCTGGAGATTTTGACCAAGTAACTAGAGGCCGCTCGGCATTAGTGCACCGTTCAGCGTCCAATACCGTTCGGCATAAAATCCCATTTGGGAGAGCAGAGTCGCTCGGCATGTGACCTCGATCGGCATACAAGCCTCGCTCGGCATTCAGCATCGTTCGACATACGTAACCTCGATAGGCATTCAGCCTCGATCGGCATACAAGCCTCACTCGGCATTCAGCCTCGATCGGCATATCAGCCTCGCTCGGCATTCATCCTCGATCGGCATTCAAACCACGACCGTCATTCAAAACTCGACCTGCATTCAGCCTCGTTCGGCACAACTGGGTCGCTAGGCATTCATCCCCGATAGCCTCGCTCGGCATTTAGGTCTCATCCAACACTATGCCTCGTTCGGCATTTTAGCCTCGTTCGGCATTCATGCCTCGTTCGGCACTCTCCCCTCGATCGGCATCAGATCTCGTTCGGCCTACACGATTCACTCAACATACTGCCTCGTTCGGTTTAGAGACATGGCTCGGCATTTTCCGCTCGGCATTTGTGGCTCGGCACACAAAAGTCATTCATATTGGGCCGAGGTGTCTTGCTACTTGGCCCATCAGGGAAGTCCAACCCATCTTCATCTATAAATAGAGAAGTAGGGGCACAGTGAAAGGGACCTTTTTTTAAGAACATCGGGGAGACTCTACCGCATTCAAGACTCATTCAAGACTTATCTTCTTTTCTTAACAATTGTAATCAAGTAGTTGGTGTACGGATTGTATCTATAATTGATTATTGAGAAAAGCAATAAAGATTAACCTCAAAGTGGACATAAGCAGTTACGCCAAACCGCTATAAATATGATGTTCTTGTTTTCTGCGTTTAATTTAGCATATTATTCTCTGTTTAAATTTACATTCTTCATTAATCTCTCTACACAATCACTCTTAAGGGTGTTAGTGACTAATTCTGGTGCTAACATTTTGGTGCTTTCATTGAGAATTAAATTCTTAGATCGATAGGATCTACTTTGTAGCTACTGGATTGAAAAATCCCCCGAAGGAGATCCGACTTATTCATAGGACGCCCGTTGAATCTATTCAGAGTTCCGACCAACGACTCTACTATAGGAAGACCACATACCCAATCAGCCTCTCACAATGCGGATGTCCATGAGACTTCTAGTGTGCAACAAGTTGGGCCTAGCAACCAACAAGCAATTCAAGGCGCAGGACCCTCCACCCAAAATCAAACGGAAGTCATTATCTGTACAGAGTTCAACGACTTGACGAGAGAACTCAAGGAAAGTAGGAGACAACTTGCTGAGAAGATTCAAGCCAACGCTAATCTCATGACTCAGCTTACTTAGCAGCAACATCAGAATGTTGGAGGTATCCCTGCTCCTTATTCTTCATCTGATAGCTCGACCTTAGCTGATGAACCTTCTAGGCATATATGCCGTAAGACTGAAGCTACACAGGAAGGTACCACTGATTGATCCACCAGGAGTCAGGCACGTGAGGAGACCGGACGCCCAGCTCACCAAGACCCCAATGAAGCTGGCCTTAAGGATGCACATTTGGTCGATCGCCAGCAGGTGGGACATCAACCCGCACGGTTCCGTGGAATGAAACCTAACCTCCCACCCTCCATACAAACTCCAGACTTATCATCCATGGTCGGGAAGTTAATGAGAGAGGACCAAGGCTTGACCAATGAAGATTGGGGAGTGTCCAGGAGTCATACTCCCTTCACAGATACTGTCCTACAGGCTGAGTATCCTAGGAAGTTTAGTATGCCGACTATCCTAGCCAACGAAGGGAAGACTGACCCTAGGAAACACATGATGAGGTACGAATGGATGATGGATTCTGCAAGAGCGAATGATGCGACCAAGTGTAGGTGCTTCCCGATCACTTTGTCCGGAATCGCCACCATGTGATTTACTCGACTTCCTCCGTGATCTATCTCCAGCTTCGACGAGTTGGCAATGAAATTTTTTGAATAATTCAGGATACATGCTACTCGTCCAAAGGACGTGATGTTCTTATCAAGCGTAATCCAGGCTCCGGGAGAGTCTTTGAAAGCGTACTTGCAGAGGTTTCATGTTTCCGCCACTGAAGTTAGCAACCCTAACGACCACGCAATTTTGATGGCAGTAATGCAAGGTGTAGATCCAGACTCGGAGTTTGGAGATTGGTTGGCGAGAAAGCCCCCAATTACGTTGGATCGTTTCTATTCCAAAGCTCACCAGTTCATAAGGAGGGAGGAAGCTCGATGGACAAGATGAGATAAGGCACCCAGGCCTGTTCAGGAGACTGTGAAAGGTAACATCGCCGTGAAGCAATCCGGCGGCAACTCGGAAAAGTTCAAGTCAACGTCCAGAACAGGCCTGGGCAATCTAAAGGATCCGGAGGTGGAAACCCCGGAAAGAAAAAAGAGACAGGGAAATGGAAATCGAGGATTCCGACCTACAACTACATCCCCTGAATACATCTCTTGAAAACATTTACCTATCTACCTATAACACCTTCCAATACAGAAAACCATGCCCGAAAGAGTCCACAGAGGAACAAAAGCGGACGGGAAAGTACTGTCGCTTCCATAAGACCCACGGTCAGAATACTGAGGAGTGTAGACACCTCCATGACGCCATAGAAAGGTTAATCAGGCAGAAAAAGCTGCAGGAGTTTGTTAAGAACCCACCAGAGGGTGGGCAAGGAACGTCAGACCCCAGACGTGGGCCGGCTCCACGCCACCCAGAGGAACCTGCCCGGACCGTGGGTAGGTTGATCATAAACACTATAGTCGGAGGACCTCATCCTATAGACAAGAATTGGCAGGAGATGGAATGATATGCTACCTCCTTGAGGCATGCGAATTATGAATGTTGCTCGAATGTGGAAAATGGAACCCCTGCAAAACAACAACGTATGATGACAGAGGATATAGTGTTTAGGAGTCGAGATGGAGACAAGGTGGAGGCTCCTACTATCGACATGATGGTCATATCCGCAATGATCGGGCCAGCTTACGTCAAAAGGATTTTAATTGATTGTGGAAGCTTTGTCACCATTATCTTTAAGAAGGCTTATGACAAAATGAAGATGGAGACAAAAGATTGAAAACCATGCAAAGCTTGTATCCATGACTTTAATGGTGTCGCAACTGACGCAATAGGGTATATTGAGTTACTAGTTGAACTGGGAGAAGGTGCGCATAGGAGAGTGTGAATCATACCATTCATGGTAATGGATGTTGACTCTCCATACAATGTATTTCTGGGTCGTTCGGCCCTGGTAGAGTTTATGGAGGCCTTGGCCCCATGGTGTTTGACATTAAAATTTCCAACAAACAAAGGAGTCGGCGTTGTACATGGCGATCAGGCGACCGGTCGTGCATGTTATGTGGCAGAGCTGAGAGAAGCTCGGCGGAGAGAAAAGGGGAAGGTTGCGGACGGCTCCGTCCACATCTGAAACACTGACGATTGACAAGTAGTGCTCGAGCCCTGGCTCGGGCAACATTCTCGGATCTACAGAGATATAGATCCAAGAGATGATGATGGGGGACCCAGGGAAGTGAATGCAGCATCGGCTAAGCTAACGATTAACATTCCAGTCAGCCGGAATGACCCGTCACGAGTGCTTAAGATTGGATCACAACTCGACCCGCCATTGGCCGAGGATCTTACTGATTTCCTCCAAGCGAATCTGGATGTTTTCGCTTGGACATACTCCGATGTGTGTGGGATTTCTCCTGCCTTTGCAAGTCATATGTTGAACATAGACCCGAAGTACGTCCCAATAAAACAGAAGCAGAGAGGCATGGACCCGGAGAGGTCCGTTGCTCTCAAAGAGGAGGTGGACAAACTCAAAACCAATGGGTTCATCCACGACGCCCTCTACCGTGAATGGGTATCTAACCCTGTGCTGGTAAGGAAAGCGAATGGGAAGTGAAGAACTTGCATTGGTTATTCTGATTTAAACAAAGCATGTCCGAAGGATAGTTTCCCCTTAACTAGGATCGACCAACTGGTCGATTCAATGGTAGGACGCGAGCTACTATCATTTATGGATGCGTACTTGGGATACAATCAAATCTCGATGCACATTCCATACCAAGAAGACACCAGTTTCGTCACAGACGTTGGGTTGTATTGCTATGTAGTGATGCCCTTCGGATTGAAAAATGCTGGAGCGACTTATCAGTGTTTGGTGAACCGAATGTTCAAAGATCGTATCGAAAGAACAATGGAAGTCTATGTGGATGGCATGCTCGTAAAGTCACGATAGTCAAACGACCACGTTCGAGACTTAGCAGAGATGTTTGATATACTCTGGCATTATGGGATGAAGATCAACCCTTTGAAGTGTTCTTTCGGCGTCGCATCAGGGAAGTTCCTAGGTTTCATTGTGAATGCACGTGGAATTGAAGCTAACCCGAAAAAGATTTAGGCAATTCGAGACATACAAGTACCCAGAACTATAAAGCAAGTACAAAGCCTAAACGAAAAGGTGGCCGCACTGAGTCGATTCATATCTAGAGCTACGGATAAGTGCATTCCCTTCTTCGATGTGATAAAGAAAGGAAAGAGGATTTCGAGTGGACGTCTGACTACGATGAAGCATTCCGAGCTTTGGTTAGACATCTAGAAAGTCCCCCGGTGCTATCAAAACCAATTGACCATGAAATGCTGTATGTATACCTGGCCGTATCCCAGCATGCCATCAGTACGGCTTTGGTTCGCGAGGAGGACCGAGTTCAAAAGCCAGTGTATTATGTCAGTAAACGTTTGATGGGGGTAGAAAGAAATTATCTCAAGGTCGAGAAACTAGCTTACTGCTTGGTGATTGCATCACGCAAGCTTCGCCCATACTTCTAGGCACACTCGATCAGTGTTTACACTGATCAATCCTTGCTACAGGTACTCCAACGACCAAAAACTTCTGGAAGGATATTAAAATGGAATATCGAGTTGAGTCAGTTCGATATTGCCTATCTGCCACGAAGGGCCATATAGGGGCAAGCGCTAGAAGATTTCATTGCTGAATTCACCATGACAGACGAATCAAATGGCCACAATGTCGTACCTCTCGTTCGATGGAAAATGTATACGGATGGGGATCTAACGACCGTTTTTCGGCGGCTGGCATAGATCTTGTGACTCCTGAAAACCGATCAGTTTGCTACTCTTTGAAGCTTGAATTCACAGCAACGAATAACGAAGCCGAGTATGAAGCAATGATTGCTAGCTTGAGACTTATCAAAGAATTGGGAGTAAGATCGATTGAAATCTTTTGTGACTCACAACTGGTGGTGTACCAAGTTTGGGGGGAGTATCAAGCAAAGGGGCAGAGACTTGCCCCATATTTGGCACGGGTTAAAGAGCTGCTAGCGAGTCTCGAGTATTATGATATTTCACATGTCTCGCGTGAGCAAAACAGAGCAGCGGATTCATTGGCAAAATTTGCGAGCACTGGCGATGCGCAGCAGATGGGATTTTTTCCCGTTGAAACCTTACATGTTCTGAGCTAAATATGATGGGAGTAGATTTCATGTTAGAGACAGAAATCGAGAAGGAATCATGGATGACCCCATTCAAGCAGTACTTGTTACACGGGTCATGCTCGAAAGAAGGAGCGAAAGATGACTAGTCATTCGTAAGGCTTCGCGTTATGTAATGCAAGATAGGTAATGTATCGGAGGGGATTCTCGACTCCCTTACTCTGGTGCGTGCATTGCCCATGATGAGATAAAACGAGTCCTGAAGGAAGTCCATGAAGGGGAATGTGGTGACCATACCAGAGGGCAGACGTTTGTGAAGAAAATCCTCCGCTATGGATACTATTGGCCGACTGTAAATCGGGATGCCGCAGACTATGTGAGAAGATGTGACAAATGTCATAAATATGCGAAAATCCCAAGAGCTCCGCCAACGGAACTCACGCAAATGGTTAGTCAATGGCCGTTTGTAGTGTGCGAGATCGACATAGTCGGTTCCTTACCCATATCCAAAGGTGGTGCGAAATACGCGATAGTTATGGTCGACTACTTTACCAAGTAGGCAAAAGCAGAGCCTTTGGCCACCATTACCTCCAAAAAGGTCATTAATTTCGTTGTACTAAATATTATATGCCGTTTTGGCCTTCCACGAACCATCATTACAGACAACGGAACTCAATTCGAAAGCAAAGAGTTCAAAGAATTTTGCTAAAAATATGGTATTGAGAAAAAGTTTGCAGCAGTTGCTTATCCGAAAGCCAATGGACAAGTGGAAGCCGTGAACAAAATAATCAAATCCATATTGAAAGAGAGTTCGGAAAAGGCTAGAGGCAAGTGGGTGGATGAGCTTCCAACAGTGCTTTGGGCTTATAGAACCACCCACAAGTCTGCGATTGGCCACACTCCATTCACATTAGCATATGGCATGGAAGCTATTATACCCGTAGAACTTGAAGTTCTATCACATCGGGTAACTTATTATGACTCTGAGTCGAATCAAGATCTTTTGCTGGAATCATTGTACTTCATTGATGAAAAATGCGAAGAAGCTAATTTAAGAGCGGCCTCATACAGACATCGAGTCGCTCAATATTATAATGAAAAAGTCCGATCGAGAATCTTTGGGTGGGTGATATCGTTTTGAAATGAATTTTTCCAGTTCCATCACATATGAGCCCGGCATGGGAAGGTCCATACGTCGTTGAACGAAATCTTGGAGAAGGAACTTTCAAGCTAGCGACCGTTGATGGTGCGACACTCCCCCGAGCCTGGAATAGCGAGCATTTGCGGCATTATTATACTTAGTTCATTTCTTTCATATTTTAGTTGCAATTATTTCTAGCAAGTTTTTATTCCTAGTTTAGGACATGTAATAAGACAATTTAACTTATTTAGATTAATAAAGGCTCGAAGCCATTTTTTCCATGAATTGTTGATGCTTCTGTGTATGATAACCCTGTGACGAATAACTAAGAGATACATTATTCTGTTAGACGTACGAACGCGCGCGAGCAATAAAAATCTCCAAGTCCCCGGAGTGCGGACTGGAGTACTCTGAGTCCCTAGAGTGCGGACTAGAGTATAAACGACTCAAAATCTCCAAGTCCCCGGAGTGCGGACTGGAGTACTCTGAGTCCCTAGAGTGCTAGAGTATAAACGACTAAAAATCTCCAAGTCCCCGGAGTGCGGACTGGAGTACTCTGAGTCCCCAGAGTGTGGACTAGAGTATAAACGACTAAAAATCTCCAAGTCTCCGGAGTGCGGACTGGAGTACTTTGAGTCCCCAGAGTGCAGACTAGAGTATAAACATCCAAAAATCTCCAAGTCCTCGGAGTGTGGACTGGAGTACTCTGAGTCCTCAAAGTGCGGACTAGAGTATAAACGACTAAAAATATCCAAGCCCTCGGAGTGCGGACTGAGTACTCTGAGTCCCAAGAGTGTGGACCATAGTATAAATGACTTAAAATCTCCAAGTCCCTAGAGTGCGCACTGGAGTACTCTGAGTCCCAAGAGTGCGAACCAGAGTATAAATGACTCAAAATCTCCAAGTCCCAGGAGTGCGGGCTGGAGTACTCTGAGTCCCCAGAGTGCGGACCAGAGTATAAACGACTCAAAATATCCAAGTCCTCGGAGTGCGGAATGGAGTACTCCGAGTCCCCAGAATGCGGACCAGAGTATAAATGACGCAAAATCTCCAAGTCCCCAGAGTGCAGACTGGAGTACTCTGAGTCCTCAGAATGTGGCTAGAGTATAAACAACTCAAAATCTTCAAGTTTCCAGAGTACGGACTGGAGTACTCAGAGTCCCCAGAGTGCGAACTAGAGTATAAACGACTCAAAATCTCCAAGTCCCCGGAGTGTGGACTGAAGTACTCTGAGTCCCCAGAGTGCAGACCAGAGTATAAACGACTCAAAATCTCCAAGTCCCCGGAGTGCGGACTGAAGTACTCTGAGTCCCCAGAGTGCGAACCAGAGTATAAACGACTCAAAATCTCCAAGTCTCCAAAGTGCGGATGGGAGTACTCTGAGTCTCCAAAGTGCGGACCAGTTTATAAATGACTAAAAATCTCTAAGTCCCCGGAGTGCGGACTGGAGTACTCTGAGTCCCTAGGGTGCGGACAAGTTCATAAACAACTTAAAATTCTCCAAGTCCCCGTAATGCAGGCCGGGACATGAACTACTTGAAGTCATCAAGTCCCCGACGTACGAACTAAAAAAATACTCTAAGTGTTTGAAGCATGGAACACAGGATGAGCAACTCCAAAGGATTTTGGAGTTATATAAAAATGAATTGAGAAATTCATGTAACTCACCGTAGCTTGGGTTTCGACCCCAATCATACAGAAAGCTGAATGATAAAAGTCTTACGAAAGCCAAGAACTAGGCTTTATTTATTCAAAATGAGTTTCTACTACAACTCCTCCAAAATTCGATGTCAAAAATTTATTTACATAGGCTACGAGAATAAATAAAAATAATTACATAATCTAAACTAACTCTCATTGAACGAGAGCAAAGATTACTTCTTCGACTTCTTCCTAGATGACTCCTCTTCCCTGCGTTTGCCCTTGGTGATTTTCTTTCATGGGGAGGTAATGACTGAAGAAGTACGGGGAACTTCCATTGGCCTGGACCCGCCAGGGAGGATGACCTTCAACGGCTTATTTAGAGGATCGTCCAGGTCCACAACTTGAGGCTCGACTTTGATCTCGACTGTCTTTTTCTTCTCCTTCTCAAGCTGCTCCTTCATGCTCAGTTTAGATGTATGTTCGGAGGCCCCTGTAAGTTCGATTTCATAACTCCCATCGATGGGAGAGGAAGTCTCAGACTTATCCTCGTCATGCGCTCCGTTCACCTAAGCATTTGGACCGGTAGCCTCCCCTGCATGAGTAGCCTCATTTGTCTTTTCCTTCATCCCCTTGGCGACGTTGCTTCTCGGAGTCGGCTTGGCATCAGAACGGCCTGCACAAAATCATGAAAAACAAGCATTAGAATATGATAGACCCTGGTGAAAAGTGATGACTTTTGGAATGTTAAAGTGAAGAGTTATCTACCAGGTTCCGACTGGCTCTCAGCCGTCCGAGGGGTCTCACCCTTTGGAATAGGAGACAGAATGTGAACGCCGAGGCCAGGGTCCTCCGGGTCATAACCGATATGTTGCTCAAATGGATCAAGTATCGGCCGATCGGCCGACTGAGTAGGCACATGAGCTTGAGACTCAATCCCAGATGGAGTGGAAATAAACTTTCCCTTTCGTTGAGGGGATCCTTTGCAGTAAAGAGCTTTTGCCGTAAATAGGTCTGAAGGCTCATTTCCCTTAAGAAATTATTTTATCAAAGCATATTCATCAACCTCCTTGGTACCAAGTTTGACCTTCCTGGTTTTTATTAAGGTCTCCCACGCCTCAGCTAAAAATTCGAGGTAGCCCTCACCCAGAAAAGTTAAGTCTCATTGCATGAGGATGCGGGCATTGAATTCTATGATCAGTGGGTCGAACTTGCTTTTGACCTCCTCCCTGCCAGCTTCTTTGGCCGCCTCAAGGCAGGAGTCAACCTCCACGGATGCTATTTTCTTGCCCTCTTCACGGGCTTCATCTTCTAGCACCCTGACTTTAGAAAGTTCATCATCAAGCTTGGCCTTTAGGAGTCTTGTAGCAACGATTTCGTCGCAATATCGTTGCGACTCTTCTTGAGCAGTGATTTTTTCTTCTCTTTCTTTGCGGAATTGCTCCTCTAGTTCTTTGACTCGGAGGCCAAATGCATCCCTCTCTTTCTACAATGAGTCCTTCTCTAAAGCTAGGGCCCCACAGCGTTGGACTACCTCGTCGATTTCTTTTTTATGGGTTGACTCCAGATGAGTAATGGCATCGGCAGTGTCTTTAGCGCTCTGTTGGGCGGCTTCAAGCTGAGACTTATAAGAAGCAAGCTCTTCGTCCTGAGCTTTAATAATGTCCCTATCATGGATAGCCTCAAGCTTCAGGCGATCTATCTCATGCTGACGCTCTATAGAAACTTCTGAAACTTTCTTGGCTAAGTGCACGAACACATCGTGCTGAACGTAGACATCATTAGTGCAGGCTATGGTACTTTGCTTAACATGCCCTGGAATCTGATGAATCATCGGAAGAAACTTTAATTCGTCGGAGCATATCTTTGAGAATGAAGCTTTAAGCTTAGCAAGTCGCTCAGCGACCGATGGATCAGTTACAGGAGCGAGAGGAGTCTGCTTGAAGACTATAGGTGTTCTGTAGGGGTCTCGAGATTTCCTGGTGCTTGATGAGCCGGAGTGTTGATCACGATGGGCCTCAAGCTGAGAACCCTTATGTTCAGATTTCTCTTTGCTGTTCTCTGGTTGAGAAGGAGGATCGCGAGGATATGAGGGCTGGTTATAAGTTTCCTTTAGTGTGATGACTCTCGGCGGTGGTAGTCTCGATCACTGGATTCATCTCTATCTCGACGCTTGTCGAAGCCCGAATCTCGGCCAAATTGGTAGAAAATAGATGATCCACGAAGGCGGTCAAGTCCATGTGTGCGCCCCATGTCACCTACACAAAATTCAAATAACGATGAGTTAGCAAGGAGTAGGGTGACAACAGAAATTTAAGTGCAAGGTGAAGTGCATGTGTTTGTGTGTGTCTTAGTGTTTCCCCCCGACGGACCAGTTTCTTAGCTAATAGGAGTTTTTTCTCCCTGATTTTGGGTTTGAGCGCATGTATCGCCTCTTGCAAGCGAATTAAGCTTAAGGGCCTCTAGATCGTCGAAGCCATAGTTGAGAAGATCTTTCGGTATGGTGAGGTTCAACATGCCCTTCAATGAACTCTCTAAGTGCTGAGAGGAAGCTTCTTTCTCCGCTGGGATAAGGGTAACTTTAGAAGTTCCACCCACCGTTTTCTTCCTCAGCTTATAGGTCAGTTTCTTCTTCCTCTTCGAAGAGGAAGGCGACGTTTTAATGTCATGAACTTCAACTATTGGGTCTTGGGATGGACTAACATTTTCGCCCTGTGCTTCGGGCGTTTCGGTTGCTTTAATCTCCCTTCCTCTGGCGTCTCAGGGGCGTTGGGTGCTGAGGACTCGGCCTTCATCTTTCCTTTGCTCGAAGCAGGTTTGGGTAGGGAAACACCTTAGGGGAGGCTTATTCGGCGACCTTCCGCCAGCAACACGAACTTTGAAAGTGACTCATTTGAAATGAGTGATCTGATGTCCCGGTCTTCTGCGAGAAGGGCTCGAATAGCTTCGACTGCCTCAGAGTACCCAGAGCCTTCGGGACGTGGGTTGATACCTGAAAAAATGAATGAAGAGTCAAAAACAATGTAAATCTCGACAAATTCAAGTATCGATCCAGAAAAAGAACTTACTTCCTTCTACCCATCTTCTAGCAAAGCCAGGGGGCAACGAACATAGAATCACTCTTGCTTATACTGGGAAAATTTACTCCATCCCCCAGTTAGAATTTGGCATTTGTTATGCGGCTCGAGAAACATGAAAGATGGGCTATCCATCCGTCTCTTGATGCGATAGATGTATCGTATATCGCCCGGAGTCGGAAGCCTGAAGAGGACACTCATAAAGAGGATGCAACTGCCGTATATAAATGCATGGCTGTTCGGATGTAGTTGCAATGGGGCAATCTCGATATACTGCAACATGTCTCGAAGAAATGAGTTGAATGATGGCACGCTGCCACCCAGCACATGAATCTATTGCAAGTTGTGTATCCGACTGGGGGCAAGTGTGGATGATCACGCTCCGGTGGAACTAACACATCATCGAAAGGGATTCCATGGACAGAGCATATCCGACGAAGTGTACTTTCATTAATCTTTGAGGCTTGCAAGTCGATCAAGTCATTTAAGAAAATAGTTGCCTCCAAAGCGTCGGGAGCCAAGTCGACGGATGTAGTCGCAAGGCTTGGTAAGTCTTGAGCAAGGGTAGTTGATGGATTTGAAGTTCCTACAACTTCTTAGCGAGAGGATGGCCCAGGTCTATCGGAGATCGTGGCAGAGCTTGATTTCCTAGACATCTCTAGTGAAGATTGAATCTGACAAAGCACCTATTTGGACTATACTTGAAAAACAATCAACATTAGACTTAACGACATAAATATTCCCCCCGTTTGGTGTGTGAACTAGTGTGATCATTCAAATGTAAGTGTCGGGCAGTGAAAATAAATTGGATTGGTTAAATAAGTCTAAGCTTTGAATTGTTGTCTTCGAAGACCGTCATCGCTGACCGTCTACAAAAGCTTATCGTAAGATAGTTTATGTTTCGAACTCAGCATCGTCGCTACATTTGAAAGGTTATTAACTGTTAATCAAGTTAAAGTCCAAATTTTCAGTTGTTTAAACATGCGATTAGTCAGTCCTAATTGTCCAATATGCTTTGTTGTTTAAGTCTGCCCTTGCTCACTATCATGTGTTAAGGCATAAGATGTGTGTTGAGTCAATTATGCATTAGGTTCGACCGGTGTTGTTGTTGTACACAACCCTCCCACCTAACCTCTTCCTCGTTCGACATTCAACTAGTCATGCCGAACCACAATCATGCCGAGCCACCTCGCTGGGCATTCTAACCTCAGCACCAGCACTCACCTACCACTCATTATCATCGTTCGGCATGCAGCAAGACATGCCGAACCGCAAACATGCCGAGCCAAGCCGTTCGGTACACCACTCTTCCAATTGTCCTTTTCATCGTTCGGCGTAAGAGAGTCATGTCGAACCACATTTATGCTGAGCCATGTTGTTCGGCATTTAACCAGGATCCTACTTCTCTCCTACTTTCCATCCTACCTCGTTCGGCATGAGAGATTCATGCCGAGCCATGGCCATGCCGAGCCGCATCGCTCGGCATGCCGAGCCTTAACTCCAATTCACTTTTGAACATTTTCTCCTTTCTCGGCATAGGGAAGCCCTATCGAGCCACATCAGAGCTCCTTCCACCAACACCTTCTTTTGAACGCCTCTAACACCTCCTTCCTTCCATCACTCCGCCTATCCCTAAGATGTGTTTGACCTCGAATTCGTTGTCCTCTATCCACACGTTTCCTACCATCCTCGGTCTTACAGAAATTCACGATTGCGAATCTCGTGTTATGTTCTCTATTGAGGATTAAGGTGTTAAAAAGGAGAACCTTTACCTAAGAAACGAATCAAAGCTTGGGATTTTCTGGGGTAGGAAGCACGACTCTATTCGACTTGTTGATTTGAGAAGGGGCTGAAATAATGTATCGAGTTTGAGAAGAGAAGGATAGGGTAGGTAATACGCAGAGTTAAGAGGAAAGTCCGTAGGTTCTACGAGCGGAGGTAAAAGTAGAAGAGAGAAAAAGAAATAAAGTGCCGACCTTTATAGGGGGAAGAAAGGAAGTTGAAGGGACAATGACTAGTAGAACTGGTCAAAACACCTCCCTCGCTCGGCATTGATCTCGTTCGGTTTTCAGCCCCGTTCGGCATTTGTATGTAGCTTGGCATCAGCTAAGCCGTTCGGCATTATATGTCGGTCGGCATTAGCATGTCGTTCGACATATGATGCCTCGTTCGGTACTCAGAAGAAGACACTATCGAGAAGACAAGGCCAAGGCTCGAAGCAAAGCACAAAGGACTCATGATTCAAAGCGCATCATGTTCGTCCATACAATGCACTTTGGGGAGCAAGTGTTACCTGGAGATTTTGACCAAGTAACTAGAGGTCGCTCGACATTAGTGCACCGCTCGGCGTCCAGTACCGTTCGGCATAAAACCCCATTTGGCATAGCAGAGTCACTCGGCACGTGACCTCGATCGGCATACAAGCCTCGCTCGGCATTCAGCATCGTTTGGCATACGTGACCTCGATTGGCATTCAGTCTCGATCGGCATACAAGCCTCGCTCGGCATTCAGCCTCGATCGGCATACCAGCCTCGCTCGGCATTCAACCTCGATCGGCATTCAAACCTCGATCGGCATCAAACCTCGACCGACATTCAGCCTCGTTCGACACAACTGGGTCGCTCAGCATTCAGCCCCGATCGGCATTCAGCCTTGCTCGTCATTCAGGTCTCGTCCGGCATTATGCCTCTTTCGGCGTTTCAGCCTTGTTTAGCATTCATGCCTCGTTCAGCATTCTTCCCTCGATCGGCATCAGATCTCGTTCGGCCTACACAATTCACTCAACATACTGCCTCATTCGGTTTAGAGACATGGCTCGGCATTTGTGGCTCGGCACACAGAAGTCATTCATATTGGGCCGAGGTATCTTGCTACTAGTCTCATCAGGGAAGTCCAACCCATCTTTGTATATAAATAGAGAGGCAGGGGCATAGTGAAAGGGACCTTTTTTCGAGAACACCGGAAAGACTCTGCCGCATTTAAGACTCATTCAAGACTTATCTTCTTTGCTTAACAATTATAATCAAGTATTTGGTGTACGAGTTGTATCTATAATCAATTATTGAGAAAAGCAATAAAGATTAACCTCAAAGTGGACGTAGGCAGTTACGCTGAACCACTATAAATCTGGTGTTCTTGTTTTCTGCTTTTAATTTAGCATATTATTCTCTGTTTAAATTTACTTTCTTCATTAATCTCTCTACATGATCTCTCTTAAGGGTGTTAGTGACCAATTCTGGTGCTAACACCAGGTATACGATGGGCGACAAATCAAAGTTCTTTAGCCTAGTAAAAAGGTGGCAGAGTCACAATGGGCAACAACGATAAATGAAATATTATCGATAAAGGTAAATAGGCAACAGTACCTTTATCTTAAACGATATATTATATGTTGAAAACCTGTACCATAATTTTATTTAAATCAGTCAGTTATGCGATAAGAAAATGAATGTTGATTTTATATTTTGATTTGTTCAAAATTGTTGACCAATCATCTTTTCATGCCAAGAATACTGTAAGCATCTCTAGAGTTCTTGAACTAGTTCTTATAGATTGTTTGGATTAACGATATTGAAGTTTAGGTGGTAAGAGATGTTTTGTACTGGTTGATGATTACTCCAGATAGACATGGGTATATTTCATGACATTATACTTGTTGTTTATGTGCACGGTTTCAATCAAATCCAAAAGAGTTTCACTTAAAGTTGTAAGGTATCTGTCGAATACATCACGGTTTGGTCTATGGTTTCCATCTAATAATACCTTGAAAGGTATTAAGATGTAGATTATGCTGGTAATCTAGTTGACTGGAAAAGTACTAGTGGAAAGTGTTTTATGTTGAGACATTCATTAGTTGCATCGATCATATTTACAAGGAAAGTATCTGCATAAAATTAATTTCAGCTAATTTTTAATTGGAAGAAATTTTTTATAAAACCTCTTTCAGAAAATAGTTTTTTTTGGTGACTTCATTTCAGATTAGGCAGTTTAGAAATTTGATTTTATATTTATTTTTGGATTTTATCTTAAATGAATATAATAAATAATCTGACTCCCTACTAATTATCAAAAAGATAAATAGTGACTGAAAAAATGATGAGTATTGATATTAATCATATATTTTGCCTTGAGACTGTATATGTAGTAAATTTATTTAAAAATTTAAACAAAATTTATAATAACTTTTGTTGGTAAAAATTCCATGACCATCTCTATTTCTATCATATTTCTAACGACCGTCACTCATCAAAACCCAATATCGTATGTCAAAATTGGAATTAAAAACAGGAAATTATTCTTTTTTAATTAACTAGCAATAAAAATTATCCAAAAAGTACTTAATCTCATTTAAAAGTCCTTACGGTTATGCATGGGTGAAGTACTTAGAATATTTGATTATGTGCTTTCATGCTCACTTAAAAATCCTCACGGTTATGCATGTACGGAACACATATCAAAATTGATTATTAAATAGGCAAGTTGATTCTAATCCCAAAAGTCCTCACGATTATGCGTGGTTAGGATATGCTTAAAATTCATTTTTTTTTAAAATTAAGGAATATTACTAATCTCATTTAAAAGTTCTAACGGTTATGCATGGTTAATAAGTATTCAACAATTTCCTTTTATAAATGTATCACAAATGAAGACTATTATATGGTTTTACATGCCGACATCACCCCTATCACTCTAAAGTGGAATATGCGCCTAACAGAGTATTTTGATTTTTGTTTCAATTTTTATCGAAATTTAATATTTATACTCGATTAGGTATTAATGTTGTGTTAATGTTCGTAACTTATCTTTTTTTTCTAACACTATTATTCTTTTGCTGATAATAAAAGGGGGGAGAAAAGTTAAGATTTTGGCAAATAAATTTCAAATATTTTATCTCTTTAATTGCATATTCTCATCTAAGCTCATTTGCATGGTTTATTGTTTTTTATTTGCAAAATTTCTTTTTATTTATTTTCATGCATATATGAAGGGGGAGCTAATGGAATTCATCAAAATAAAATACATTTAATAGAATCAAAATCTTAATATATGTTTATTATCATAAAAGGGGTAGATTGTGGAATATGCTAGTATATGATTTTTGGTTGATGATAATAAACAAATATATATTCGTTTCAATGTATTTGTTGTTGTACTATTTTATTTTTCATAGAATTAATTAAATATTTGTTGAATAAAATAAATAACTCAAAATTTAAAATTAAACAAATATTTTATTCAAACAAATATTTTATTACAAATTCGAATAGTACAAATTTAAGCACTCACTATACATTTATACATTGTCAATTACATTATAATTTCGATTACATCACAAGTTTCAATTTACAATTTTACACCTCACTACATATTCACTTAACATTTGTATTTTAATCTTCAATTATGTTCCAGCTTGTATCCCGCATCTGAATAATCTACAAAATAAACACTGACGCAGCAAAATTGAAAAGGAAATATTTGCAGTTCAAAATGAAGTGTGTGTTTTTTAAAATGTTATTTGCCTCAGCTATTTGGTTGTTCGTTGTCATTTCTTTTGAATTCATCTTACACTAACAGCCATGCACAGTGTATTGTTGTACATGATATAAAGCCGTGCACACAGATATACACTTGCAAGTTAAAACTACAGGTATATGTGAGCACAAGGTCAAACCCAAGCCGAGGCCGGATTCAACTCAAGTGCAGACTCTATTGAACATGTTCAATGGCATAGTCTGGTGCAAAGTAACAAATCAAAACAACAATTCAGAAATGGTCATGAGCAACACAGAAGAAAGCATAGCCGTCACACATATATATACATACATGTCTGTATATATGTGGAAAGGCCAAAATGAACACCATAGAAAACTGAAGTAAGAACAGACTCACAACATACAAGTGAAGACTCAACCAAAATCGTAAAAGAAATAACCAAGTCAATAACACAACAAGTCTGACCACAACAAGTAACAAGTGAACAAGAACAACAAGACCTCAACTAGATAGTTAACTCAATGACAAAACAACACAAAGTGAACCAGACTCAATTGCAACAAAAACCAGGTATCATACAAGTCAATCAAACGGTACACAATGACTTCAACATCGAACCATACAAGTGCAATCAGTTCAAAAATTCAACAACAAAGCCTCAACATCAAAACAGCAAGTTCATATGCATACAACATGACACAAATTGATATAAGTGCAATCAAGTCAATCGCACACATATATACATACATATATGTATGTATATATGTGTGGAGACCATTAACCAAAGCAGTATAATATGTATGAATTAACTCAAATGCATGAGCACATATATCAGTTCAGAGGCATGAACAACCAAAGCGCAGAGAAGGCCAACTAATCAACCCAGATCAATGAAGACATGAAACCCCACACACACACAAATGGATGCAAAGCAATCATAGTGCAGACCCATGAAAGTGAATAAGTACATACCACCAGATCAAGACTCAGACCAGACCAACAGACACATGAAGCTTAAATTTTTTTAAGAGCAGTGGATAGTTCTACATGAGACCATATAACAAAATCAGGCATGAACAAGAGCAAGTTCAAAGTTCAGGTGAACCAGGCAAGTGTAGACTCAAATGAACACAACATATAAACATCGCACAAGGCCAAACAACAAGCAAACACATATAGTCATAGAACACAATGACACATGGAACCAGACATGTTATAATTAAACTCGAAGCAAAAAAAACTCCAACCATAACAATGACCATATGTGACAACAGAATCAATGCAGGCCAGGGCAGTAAACAAAACAAAAGATGTAATAATTCAACATGAATAGACTCGAAGCATCAGGCAGTAAGTTATATCACAATGAAAAAATCAGAGAGTCAAATCCTTCTCAAAGTCAAATGCCAACAAGTAAAAGAATGGAACATGGGGTAAAACAATGCAAAGGAGTTTCCACATTTCAAAAATTGCTAGCAAATCATGGTGAACTAGTCAATCTTCACAAAGTCGCAAAATATATCAAAATTTCAAATACCGAAGTTAAAGGAGAAATGAACGAAACTGACAATTCAAGTAAAATTCAAATTTATCAGGGATGAACTAGTCAGATTATCACAAGCATCCAATCGAAAATCAATGGCCGAGCATAGCAATGTGACATGTTCAAATAGATTTATATGAACGAAAATATAGGTTGTTCGAACCCTATAAATTGAACCCATATAATCATTGGCAAATTATGAATCGAGTTCAAGCATATAAACAGAGAAATCAAAGCAAAATTCACGTACCAATTGCCATTTAGTCGAAATTGAAAAATTGAAGTAGTCAAGTGAACTCAAAGCCAGAAGTCGATTGACGTAGCAAAGCAAAACAAACTCCTCAAATCAATCGAATAGTTATCAAGCGGGACTTCAATTTCAAGAACCTTGGCTTGTGAAAGAGGAATGAAGAAAGAACGGATACGAGGAGGCCATGAGCTAAAATAGAAAAGGGGAAGATGTCTATTTTTCAAGTGATAATTTATTTGGGTCGGCCTCTATATAATTATTAAGCTTGAGTTTTAAAATAGGGTCTTGTTTTGTTCGTTTTTATTTTGTAATTTTATTTTAAAATTTATGAAACTCTAGTTGTGTAACTAGGTTACGAGCTACGGTGGTGTAATTCGAGAATTGGCAACTTAGTGGCTGAGTTTTAGCAGGGTTTTGAGTGTAGAGGTAGGTTAGTCATTAGCGGGTGTCGCAAATTTACGTGTAAGCATTTGACTACTTAATTTCTAGTAGAAACCTTGTGGGCGGCATGTAGGTAGGGTTTTGCCGAAGCTGGATAAATTTATCTGTGATCTTTACTGCATGATTATCTGTGATTGTTTTTATTTTCGCATTAATTTTTATTATTACTAGTATCAACCTATTCAACCCCCCCCCCCCTCTAGGGTGAAAACGATCCTACACGATCAAAAAGTAGAATTAGGACTTCGGCCTAATTAAAGTAGGATTGGGCATTCGGCCTAATCAAAGTAGCTAGCAAGGACAAGTTCAAACAATCAAAGTTAACCTATCTTATAATTTGAGAAATTTTTAATCGTATTTATTTCCAGTTTTCCTCTTTCCTATTTCCTTTGTTTTACTTATTTATGCTTGAACTGTTGTAGAGTCTACTACTTTTATTTTTCTTAAAGACTTTAGTAATTGTTATCATTCACCAGGCTTTTAGTCTGACCCGCTCCTTTATTTTCCCTTTTTTCCCCCATAGAAAATCAAAGGAGAAGTTCGTCGATTGCAGTTGCTCGGAGGTTTCCAGGAGAAGATTTCTATCATGTATTTCTTTTATTTCAGCTTTAGTTCTTTCTGTGTATTGTCTTATTATGAGGGATGTTATGTACTCTGATTTTTGAGACTATGAGTTTTTTTATATATCATGTGACATATTGGGTTATGAGACATATATGATGTATTTGCTATTTGACTTATTAGGTTTATGAAGAAATAATGAGATTTTGTTCTAAGTAAGTTATATCCTTAAGTTTCCGCTATTTTTACCAATTTTTGTCTTGTGAATCTTAGTCTCTATTAACTTTAGTTATACTTACAACGCACCACGACTTTTAATATGTCCTTTTGGGTATATTAAGGGGCATAGGGTGTGGGGTGTTTCAGCTATCGCCCTCAACGCTGGCAGCCTTGCTCTCGAGCTCGAGTCTCTACGGCATCGCGATTTCGATCGCGCTTTTTTATGTCGATTTTTTACGAAATGATTCAATTTCGTCTGAGCTGAAGAAGGAAAGGGGAAAAAGAAAATTCATGATTTTCAACCATGGAGAAGGCAGCTGGACCAGAGATATAGGGTGGCTATAGGGTACGAGTATAGGGTGGTTGAGATATGAAGGAACGACGTCTGAAAAGAAATATATGAATAACATATATTTTTAAAATTTCCAAAATATCTAGATATTTTATTCGAACCCCTATCGAGGCATGTCGTCTGGCGTTCTAAATGTTATACTGCTACTCCAACCCAATGGAACAAATTCCGAGGCCTAATTTGATCGTATTAAGAAGATGGCTTTTTAAATCGACTATTTAAATTAAATTCAATTAAATTATTTCAAGGCGTTTTCAGATCGCACACCAAATGGAAAATCCAAACTCTATAAAATTTAAAATACGATAATAATATGCTAATACGGATCCAATGGAACTGGTTTCGTCGAATCTCAAGACTGTGCCCCGGATCGCTATTTTAACGCGTCGATAAAATCGACGATTTCAAAAAAAATCGAAATCACTCGAAATTTCAGTTTTGAAAATTTATTACCTCAATAAAAATTCCAATTGAATTTATATCAATATTAGAAATAATTTCGATTCATATTCAACTCAAATTCAATTATTTAAATGATTTTCAGTTATTAATTCAACAATTAAATTTATTCAATAAATCATTATATTTGGAACTTAAGTTTTATTCCACTTATTTGATCGATAAACTTCATTTTAAAATTCCATTTACATTTAAAATTCAAAATTTGAAATAAATTAAATGTTCAAATCAAACGACTGAAGATCCAGGTCGTTACATCCCACCCCCTTAAAAGAATTTTGTCCCTGAAATTGCTAAGGTAGGAAAAATGCTCCAAACCCGTTGCTTTTCAAAATCCTACTTAATTTAAAATTCGATATTTCACTCTCCTAAATCCTTTAGTTCCAAAAATCACCCTTTATAAGTTAACAAAAAATTTCCAAAAATTTCCCAAATTTTTCTAACACCCTAAATTTCCAAAAAAAAATTCGCAGAGTCTACTTTATACAGAGAGCCTTTTGCAATATTACAGAAATGATAAAAATATATACATCGACCTACACGGTCGAAAACACAATATATAGCAATAATTATATCATCGCTATATTTAATCCGAAAACATACTTATATGTTAGCGTTTTTAAGCGAGCGAGCTTACTTATACGCAAATTTGCGCGACCAAAATCTAGCCAAATGGTCTTCTTGTACCGTACTTACTTAATTTAAACACGTAAGTACTAAAACATAAAAATTTAATAACATTTCATTCGTTTAAATAGTTAAACACATACTTTTCACAACTAAACATGTTAAACATGTATTTATAAGCAATCATAATGTGATGACCCGTATTTTTAAATATTTAAAAATATTAAATTAAAAAAGATTTATGAATAAAATTGTTAGAAGTAAAAAAAATTAAAATTTCACTGATACAAATTAAATTATAATACAATTTATGAGCTTAAGTAAAATTTCTATTAATGACACATGTTTGGAATAATGTAAGGATGATAACAAATGTTAGTGTGTATTTTAATAACATCGGTTTGAATGAAATTAACAATTGTCTAAAGGTAAATTTCCAATTGATTGGAATAATAAATGTTAATAAAGAATAATAAATTTTTCTTTATTAAAGAAGAAATCATATATTTATTTATTTGAAATGTTTAGTAGCTTAAAGATTGATTGCAGAGACGAGAAACTAATATTTGGTAAGAAATGTATAATTCTTGTTTGTTTCCAATATTGTATAAATATGTTTAAATTACTATTAGATATGAATAATTGTTCTATTTCTCATTACATTTATTTTTTCCATTTTGTAATTCCCCTTTGTGAACAATTAAATTTAATGTCATTGAATAATTTCAATTAATGGTAGAGAGTACACCAAATTGTAAACTAACAGGTGTAATTAAACATAGCTTATGTTTTGTGAAAATATAAGGAAAGTTGATTTAATGAAAAGAATATTTATATCAAGTAAAATGAATGTTTTATTTGTGAATGTAGGTTTAATTTTATTAATATAAAGAATAGAATGGTTGATTTAAAGGAAGAAACATATGTATATTTGAACTGTGTTTTAGCAAACAGATGAATTACAGGAGTAGGAAAATAATTTATTTAAGTAAGTTATTTATTACTCTACTGTATAAACAACAAATTTATAAAGGTTTTTAATGACTAAAGGAAACAATTATTCTATTTTTCGTCCATTTTATTTATCTGTTTTTAAATTTAACTTTGTAAGTAAATACAATTGATGTTATTGAAATGTTTCAATTAGAATGGAAGAAAACGTTGATTGCAATTAATAGATTTAATAAAAGAAACACACCTATGTATTAAACAGAAAAGATGTTTTAATGGAAATAAAAGGTCATTTTGGAAAAACCAAGTTGAACATTTTCATTTTTAAGGTAAGTAATTTTATTTCTTATGCATAGAAAAAAACTAAATGCATACAAATTTGAATATTATTTGAGTTAATGAAGTTAATTTAGTTACGTTTCACTAATTGAATTTCAAAAAGGTTGTATGATGTACATGGTCCCTTCATTTCTTTTGTTATTAATTGTTGCATGTATGTTTTAAAATAGTTATCTCGTTATTAATACTTGATCCGTTCATTCTCCTTCTGTTTAATACTTGTGCCTAGACTTTTAGTTTGTATTTAATTCTAGCCACCTCATTTCACGTATACAAAATTTCACTTTCCTTTGGTTTGCAAACTTTTCCATTCCGACGTACATTTCTTTATACATTAGTAATGCCTGAAGCTTTCAAAATAAATCATGACATTTATGTTTGTCTCTCTGCCTTCATTTCCTAATTATTAAATAACCTGTAGCTTATTTCTTTCATTTGCAGTGTATATTTGTCTTTTTTTGGCTAAGTCTTATTGGTTTGTTTTAGACTAATGGTCTCCTTAGTAAACCAAGAGACCCTATGAACCCTAAGAAACTTTGGATCCTTCCTTTTCCCACCCACTAACCTTCTGTTTTCTATCTGATTAAAACAAAATATATACAGAAATTCCTCATTCGAGAAACTATATGCGTACTCTTCTTTTTCTTCTTCTTGCTCAAATCTACAGAAAACTCCAAACCCCAAAACTCCTAAATCTTCAAATCAAATTCCATCCTTCCTCCTTCAAAACCCAAGCCTACCTCTCTCCTCTTGCCGCCACCCACCTCCATAACCATCCACAATCCACGGTAGTAACCCATGGCCAAATCCCCACCTTCCCTCTCCTCTTCTTTCTCCTTCCCCTTCTTTTTCCGTTCTCGTTTTCCCTGTTTATTCCCCTCATTTCCATGGCTTTTATATTCCACTAAACTACTTCGAATTAAATAATTCATTTTTTTTAAACCGTGTATAATAATAATGGCAACAGCTTAGCTGTTAACCCTTCTTCCCATTTCGAATATTTTTATACAAAAACTCTATTTTTCAAGTCCTTTCTTGGGTCTAGTTTTGGCTAAAAACTAAATTATGTCATTCTTTTTTCAGAAATGAACTAAATTATGTCATTATTTTTTCAAACCATTTTTTTCCAGTGGATTTAACTTTGTTTTAGATCAGTACTTAAAATTCCTTAATTTTCTATGCCAAAAACTCAAATCTTTTCGAAATCTTTTCGAACTCAGATTTTCAACTCAGAAAACATCTCTGTTTGTTTTGACCATAACTTCTTCAAGACAGAAGCTTTTTAAGCGATTCTTTTTTTGGAGAGAAAAGAATTTTTAACAACTTTCCAGTTAGTCACTTTTATAGATTCGGTAATATTTTGGTTCGAATATTTTCTTAAAGATGACCTAGTTTTAGGTTTGTCCATGGTTTGGATCTTGAGTTGTTTGGAAGTTGGAAGTAGTTGAAACTTGTTTATTGATCCATATTCATGTCTAAGATTTGTTGGATTTGCTTCGCATTTCGATCTTTGCTAGGAATCTCCATATTGCTCCACTTTTATCATCACCTTCGTAGCCACAAAAGGTGAGCAAACACTCACAACTACTAGATTTTCTTACTTTGGTTAAATTGAATTTATGATGTGATTAGAAATTGGTTGGTCGCTGTTTAGTATATTTTAAATTGTCATTCCTGTTAAATATGACTTTTATTGAATTTAATTGCCATCTAATTTAATATTTAAACTTAAATTTCCAGTTAAATACATGTTAATGATAACCAGTAAGTTGTTGGTAGTTATTGGTTGCTTTCAATGATGATTGTGTTGTACGTTCAATTGTTGATATTTAGGTGATTGGATGGATGTTATTGGTTGACATTTTGGATGATTAGATGTTATTTATGTCTATATCTCTATTATCCCTATGGGTTGAAATGATACATATTCGAACGATATTATAGATTAGAGGAAAATCATTATGGGTTGAAATGATAAACCCGAGCGGTTTTCATTGATTTGAAAATGTTGATTTTTTAGTACTGGTTGAAATGACATGTACCCATATAATTTCTTGAATTTGGATTTTGTTCGGAATTGAATTATTTGAATGGTTTAAGTTAATTCAAACTTTGGATTTGTTTTAATTAGATGATTAAGATTGATATTTCGAATTATTTGAAACCTTTTAAATAATTATATTCACGGTGTACACTTGATAGGATATGAAATCTCGTAACAACTATGAAACCATTGCACTAATTTTTCTATTTTATTTATTTTGATTTGGCTTACATAAGATCTTTTAGTTCTAAATTGAGTGTTTTGTCTTTTCATTACGCTCGGGTCAGTTTGAGCTTTTCGGTGTATTAAAGACTATTTTCTGGAGGACGTAGACGAAGATTCAGTATATTATTTCTATTTATTATTCCACTGCATTCTATGTTCCGCTGCATTATTTGTTTATTTCTGATGTATGCATAACTCTAATTTGAATTGTAAAAGTGTAATCAAATGTTATTTGTAAAACAACTTCATGAACTGTTTATTTGATTATTATATTTTGTCGTTCCGCTGCATGATTCTGTGTTTTTTTTTTTTTTTTTTTCTTATTTACCCCATTAACAATCCTCCCTTTTAAATGGTTTGAGTCTCACATGTGTGGTTCATTGTCGATTTTAACCGTCCAAAAAAGATGGGTTATTACACATAAGGTTCTAATACTCATTTAATTACTTTACATTGATTGATATACCTTTTCATTCAATTCAAATGATTTACAACCAAATTTTGCTTGCATTAAATTTATATTTATACCCAACAAATTCATATCCATTCCAAATTAATTAAAGATCAATTTATGCACTTGCCATTGATTTACAAAATTTTATTTACTTCTGTTTTCATCAAACGATAATTTTCCATGCAAATTCGGTGACATTCATTTAATAAAATAACCGCTTAAGCTTATAAACCTTTTTAATTGATTATAAACAAATTTATCCATTTTTATTTATGCAAATTTGGAAAACATTTTCAAAACTTTAAAGATTTTAAAATTTTCAATAGTTCAAATCCATTTAAAACATTTCTCAAAGCTTCCAAGATTTTAAATTTCCAAATTCTAATTTGTATCCACTTTTGTTTTTAATTCATTTGCACAAACATCAATATACAATCTCTATTTGTTTTTATATAACCATTTCAAATTTTATAATCCGGGTTGGATTATAATAATAACAACCAAACACACCAATATACTATAATAATTTCATAAAATTATTTCATTTATATTAAAATATAATTTAGGTAAAATTATTTCATTTATTCGCTTCAAAACAATACCGCATCGGTTTACAAGGTATAACTGTTTAAAAATTCCTATCGATTTAGTGGTGTCCCACTACTCGACCAGAATTTTTATGCCACTCAACAGATAAATCAACACAATATAAAACATTTTATATTCCCTAACAAATACACGCTCATATCTATAATATACTCAAACTCAATTTAGGGTTCTACTGACCCTATCTCTAATGGGGTAATCCCTACCAAAGCCAAGGTTCTCGCTTATACTTCAGCTCTGATATCAAATGTAATGACCCGTATCTCCATACCCTTTGAGTCGACAATAAATCACATGCGTCCAACTCAAATTGAACAGAAGTACGAATCATTAGGTGTGAAGAAGAAAAGGTAGAAGAAAATAGAACAGCAACACAGAATCTCACAATCGTAGCGGAACAAAATATAATATTTAAATATAGATTTTTATACAAAAGAATCTATAGCTACTAATATATATACACAATCATCAGAGTACCACAATCAACAATCAATCTAGACAGTTATCATAACTTGTCCTTACAAATACTGAACATTCAGTTTAATACACACAATAGAATATAAATCGAGTACGTGGAATACGCCTGAGTCTTCTCCAGCTCGTCTCTTAAGCTCTGTAGCATTCTAACCTGAATCCCTAATACTCGGTTTGACCCGAGCATTATAATAAAATAACACCCGAGTCAGTCTGAAAAACCAGCGTGAGGAAACGCACTCAATTTGAATTATTATTATTATCAAAATCCATTGAAAAACAAAGGTATCTCGTAGGACCACGTCACACATAAACACAGCGGGTTTTTACCTTACGATAAGCAAAACACTTTTATAGAAAATCCTATGATATTATAATAGTGTCTAAATACATATACTTATTAAAATAGCCGAAATTGTTAAATTAATTAAATTCCACCATACTAGGCTCTACAATCAAAATCGTAAAGGCTCATAGTGAATATTGGATTATATACAATGACTAGGCTACTGGGGTACCGCCCGCCACAACACACCTCTAGAAAAATGTACCGAGGACCTCACATGGATCCCCTGCCAACACAGGACCGACCAACCCCTAACCTGGATAGTGCCAAATATGTTATCACCCCAGTGTTCCCACTCTTATCCAGCGCTCTCCTTTTCATGCACAACTATATCCATAATTCTATAATATATCCGAGGGTACCTAGAACAGTGATAGCATACCCTAATTGGGTACGACCCACTTAGCCCCGCTGCATCTCCCATGTTTTACTCATTTCCGGTTGATGAGGCTACGTGTTACCTTTAAAATAGCATTGATACTTAGAACGCTAACACTGTCTTCCAAACAATGATGTAATGATAACGTTCATCCATACAAGTTGTCTTGGGTCTGGACAAACCGAATCTCCAAATCACTGCCTCCATTGGCTTCTTGATTTCACAATTCGTAACGCACAAACCAGATCAAAATGGTTTTCGGATAATTAAATCTGATCTCGGTCTCTTCAAAACGATTAACGAATTTGGCCAAATTTGGTAGTATCGGTTATTTAACTATCAAATAACATCCATAAGCAGTCACTAGACCTTATTTTATAGATCTTTCAAAACATTTATTCCAATATATCTTTATGAAGATATATACTCAAATCCCTTCTAGTATATCCAATATTTGAAAATGATTTCAAATTTATATATCCACAACAGGATATTTTAGCCATATCAATACACAGAAATATTTCCCAATCCCATTTATAATTCAACCTTTTGAAATTTTTTATAATATAATAATCTAGTAGTTAAAATATTTTAAATCCTTCCAATTCCATACTTAGGAATACTTATAAGTATAATATTCCTAAAACCATTTTATTTCCCATACTTAGGAAAAACATTCGGTTTATTCTCTATTTCTCCAAAATCCTTACAATTGACTTGTATATCCCTTAATTCGTTTACAACGGATTTCATAACTCCCCGGAATTCTTTAATTAATTCCCTTTAATATTTCGAAAATCGATTACACTTGTCTATATTCTAGCTACCCATTTTTAACTTCCTTTATGAATTCTAATTCATCTCCCGAAGTTCTGTTATTTCAACAAATTCGAACATTTCCTTAAGTTTTCCAGCATTCCACTATAAGATTTCTCTTATAAAAAAATAGTCGTTAAGCAAACTTCGTTTATAGATCTCGAGAGAATTTATAAATAAATTTCAATCATTTCAAAACTCTCTATATGTGTGTGTCTATATATATATATATATATATATATATATATATATATATATATATATATATATATATATATATAAGTGTTTTTTAAAAGAATGATAATTTATTTTTAAAATATATTTAAGTGATTATTTAAATATCAAAACAATTTAAATAAAACGTCGATAATTCATTCCCCAACTCATTTTTAAATAAACTAATCAATTTACAAGGCAGACTGTAGAAATTAGAATTTTATTTCAATAAACATTATATTTGAGTAACTTGCTTTTTCGAAATATTTAAATCTAAATAATATTTTTTATACTACATAGTTTAATATATAAAAATCCCATTTAAAGCAAATTAAATTTTCTGACAAAAATCTATTTTAAAAATCCAATATTGCCAATTTCAATTTATAAATCCCTCACGAATCATATAACATCTAATACATCTCAATTTCATAATCATTCTCACATTCAAAAATAGATTCTACTATTTCTTTTCCAAAATGAGTTTTCACTTCTCATTATACATTCACTCTTGTGAATCTATATTTCCAATTTATTAAACTAAAATTATTTTTACTTTATTTATAAACCCCATTTATAATGGATAACTCATTCGGATTTCACTTGTTTATAACATTCTCATTTATAACTTTATTTTTAAATTTATTACCTTATAAATCCCATTTATATTCCAAATCTATTTTAAATATTGATTTTTTAACTTCTTATCCCTATTTTATTTTAAAAAAATATCGTTTTAAAGTTTATTGTTAAAAATCCCCTATAAAAATTATTTTAAAATCTCTATTTAAATATTTTTATGAATAGTTAAGTACAACCCGAAATTAGTTATTGTTTTGTCCAAATCAATTTCTTTAAAATAATCCAAATTTCGATATAAATATTTTTATATTCAAAATCTTCTTTTAATAACTTCAAATTCAAAAATAATATTTATGGTATTTAAAATACCAAAATTAAGGCAAGTGCTACTATAACATTCAACATTCAAATAACACAACAATCTATAACAGATTATTCAATTCTAACATATATCACTATATATGGAAACAACAAATATATTTGAGGAATCCAGTTGATCCCTCCAACATGTTTCCCTGCATCCACAGATGTTAGATAACATAAAAATACTAAACCCACTTCTAGGAGGATATCACGGTAATACAGGGTCATCCGCTATTGCGGGGGCATAGGGCCTCATCCGCTCCAACGGTGGGAAATATAACCAACTACTAATATATTCTACTATATATAAATAATATAACATCCAACTGATAATAATAATTATCAATTCATCCAATAAATAATTTTTAATATTTCAAATAAGGACTAGCAATCCAAATGAGTGAGATTTACTCACCTTGATTTTTCTGAATTGTCAAACGCTCATTTTAGATAAAATCGAAATGATGTTCGATTTAACCTAAAATCCCATCTATTTCCAAACGACGCCAAATTAGTTCCATCGTGTAGCCTACGTCATTACGAATTTTATAAGTTTGACCTTATAATTATCAAAATAAGCTCATAGGTTGACTTGTCATATATAAAAGCTAACACATTGGCCTTTTAAGTGATAACCTTATCTTAAAAATTCATATGATAACAGAGTATACTTTCTTGTTTTAAAAAAAATCTTATTTTTATGCATTTGATTTTTAATAATGAAACTAAACTAAAATAAACTAAATTCAGTAATTAAATTAAATTAGGTACAATATTATACCTTCGCCATCACGTTGACGCAAAGCCCTTCCCACTGTCGACTGCCGCGCACCAAACCTCATTATCCATGTCGCGCGGCCTCGCCTACCCTCCAAATCGCAGCCCCCTCCCTCAAACGCTCGTCCATCTCCGATCGCACGAATATAGTCAAGTCCCACCTCTCCATTACATGCGAGCTACAGCTATCGTGCTCAATGCTGGCAGCCTAGCTCTCAAGCTCGAGTGTCTGTGGCATCGCGATCTCGATCGTGTTTTTTTTATGTCGATTTTTTTTGAATTGATTCAATTTCGTTTGAGCTGAAGAAGGAAAGGGAAAAATATTTTTTGTGATTTTAAACCATGGAGAAGGCGGTTGGACCAGAGATATAGGGTGGCTATAGAGTATGAGTATACGGTGATTGAGATGTGAAGGAACGATGTCTGAAAAGAAATATACGAATAACAAATATTTTTAAAGTTTCCAAAATATCTATATATTTTATTCGAACCCCTATCAAGGCATGCCGCCTGGCGTTCCTAATGTTATACCGCTATTTTGAACCCAATGGAACAAGTTTCGAGGCCTAATTTGATCGTATTGAGAAGATGGCTTTTTAAATCGACTATTTAAGTTAAATTCAATTAAATTATTTCTATGCGTTTTTAGATTGCACGACCAAACGGTAAATTCAAACATTTGAAATCCGATAAAAATACACTAATACAGATCCAATGGAAATGGTTTCATCGAATTCTGAGACTGTGTCCCGGATCGCTATTTTAATGTGTCGATAAAATCGACGATTTGACAAAAATTCGAAATCACTCAAAATTTCGTTTTAAAAACTTACTAACTTGTTTAAAATTACAGTAGAATTTATATCAATATTAGAAATCATTTCGATTCATATTCAATTCCAATTCAATTATTTAAACGATTTTCAGTTATTAATTCAACAATTAAATTAATTCAAGAAATCACTATATTTGGAACTTAAGCTTTATTCCACTTATTTGATAGATAAACTTCATTTTAAAATTCCATTTACATTTCGAATTTAACATTTAAAATAAATTAAATGTTCAAATCAAACGGTTGAAAATCCGGGTCATTACACAATGCTTTAAGTGCATAGGGTTTTCGTTCTTCTTTTCAAAGATGGTTAACTCAAATTTATTATTCAATACAGTGTCCAACTTCAATGCAGAAATACTTTAGCCATACCTTTAAGTAAATATGAGTCCTTGTAACTACTATCAATATCAGAATAGGGATTCTAATTGAATTAGGGAAATTTTCCTTAAGTTTGTAAAGTCCTCTTTCATGTTCCCCTTATGCTATCAACATCATATTTGTATTATATGAGTCTTATGGTACTAATCTTCTTCATTCACCCTTAATTCCATAATTTGCTTGTTACCACTAATTGGTAAATAAAACTTTCCCCGGCCTTTCCTACTAGGGTAAACCACAATAAACATGAAAATTTTATTTTTCACCCCAATTGTTATAACCTTAACTCTGACCCATAAATGTCTGCTTAAAAAAGAGATAAGTCAACAACTACCTTATGAGTCAAAATATATAGGGCGTTATATATTTATACATATATCAAAAAATAGTAATTATGCTCCCTTAGTTAGGTTAGAGTCATCTTGTCTCCTCGCTTACATATACCTGGGGAACCATAAGGGGATGTTCAATCCCGAAATCTTAGCTGTCTTATCTGAGTCATTCCCATTGAAATTAATCATTCTCACTTTCTATGATCGAAAATTATTTTCAGCTCTCAAACAAATAGTATAGACACGAATAAGGGAAATTATGATAAATATTGTTACCTAGATGTTTGACCATGTAACAAGAGGCTCGGCATAAGCACCATTCGACGTTGAGAGCACCGTTCAGCGTTGAGAGTATAGTTCGGCGTTAAGAGTATCGTTCGACAATCCAGTCTTGCTCGGCATAAAGCCCCACTCGGCATAGAGCCTTGATCGGCATAGCAGGCTCGTTTGGCAGTCCAGTCTCGCTAGGCATAGGACCCCCGCTTGGCATAGAGCCTCGATCGGCATAGCAGGGTCGTTTGGCATGAACTTCGTTCGGCATTTACGGCTCGGCACATAGAAGCCACTCACCACGGGCCGAAGTACCTTGCTCTTAGGCCTATTACGAAAGTCCAACCCATCTTCGTCTATAAATAGAGGGGCAGGGGCACAGTGAAATGGACCTTTTTTCGAGAACACTGGGGAGACTCTACCACTTTTAAGACTCACTCTACTTTACTTAGTATTTGTATTCAAGTCTATATAGTACGGGTTGTATCTATATTCAATCACTTGTGAAAGCAATAAAGATCAAGACTTAAAGTGGACGTAGGCAATTACGCTGAACCACTATAAATCCGTGTTCTTGTTTTTGCATCTAATTTAGCTTAAAGTTCTCTGTTTTAATTTGCTTTCTTCATTAATCTCTCTACACAATCCTTCCTAAGGGTGTTAGTGACCAATTCTGGTGCTAACATTTTGGTGCTTTCACTGAGAATCGAATTCTCAGGCCGCTAGGATCTGCTTTGTAGCTACTTGATTGAATAAATCACCCAAAGGAGATCTGACTTATTGACAGGACGTCCGTTGAATCTACTCGGATTTTCGATCAATAACTCTACTATGGGAAGACGACGTACCCGATCAGCCCCTCATAACGCGGACGTCAACGAGACTACTAGCGTACAACAGATAGGACCTAGCAATCAGCAAGCTAATCCAAGTGCAGGGAATGCCGGAGCTCATAACTAGGCGAAGTTGTCACTAGGACAGAGTTCAACGACCTAATGAGAGAACTCATGGAAAGTAGAAGGCCACTTGTTGAGAAAATTCAAGCTAACGCTAACCTCATGACACACTTACACAGCAATAGCATCAGAATGCTGAAGGTAGCCCTGTTCCTTACTCTTCATCTGATAGTTCGACCTCATCCGATGAACCTCTCAGGCGTAGACGCCGTAAAACTAAAACTACACAAGCAGGTGTCATTGATCGATCAACCAGGGATCACTCACATCTTGGAAACCACACCCAAGTTGGAGCAGGGAACTTAGGAGCTAGAGCACGTGTGATGACCGGTCGTCCGGCTCACCAAGACCCTAATGAAGCTGGTCTTCAAGATACACGTCTGGCAGATCGCCAACAGAAGGGACATCAATCCGAGCGGTCCCGCAGAAAAGAGCCCAACCTTTCATCCTCCATACAAACTCTGGACTTATCAGCCATGGTCAGGCAGTTAATGAGAGAAAATCAAGGTTTAACCAAGGAAGATTGGGGGATATCCAGGAGTCATACTCCATTCACCGATACCATCCTACGCCCGAGTATCCCAGGAAGTTTAGCATGCCAACTATCCCAGCCTATGAAGGAAAGACCGATCCCAGGCAGCATGTGATGAGGTACGAATGGATGATGGATTCGGCTAGAGCAAATGATGTGACCAAGTGTAGATGCTTTCCAATTACTTTATCCGGAATCACCACCATGTGGTTCACTCGACTTCCCCCATGGTCTATATCCAGCTTCGACGAATTGGCGACGAAATTCGTAGAACAGTTCAGGATACACGCCACTCGTCCCAAGGATGTGATGTCCTTATCAAGTGTAATCCAGGCTCCGGAGGAGTCATTGAAAGAGTACCTGTAGAGGTTTCATGTTGTGGCTATTGAAGTTAGCAACCCTAACGACCACGCAATTCTGAAGGCGGTAATACGAGGTGTGGATTCGGATTCGGAGTTTGGAGATTGGTTAGCAGAAAAACTTCCAATAATGCTGGAGCATTTCTATTCTCATCAACTCATAAGAAGAGAAGAAGCCGGATAGATGAGGCGAGATAAGGCACCAGGGCCTGTTCAGGAGACTGTGAAAAGCAACATCGTCGTAAAACAATCCGGCGATAACTCAGGAAAGATTCAAGTCAACGTCCAGAACAAGCCTGGGCAATTTAAAGGGTCCGGAGGAGGAAATCCTTGAAAGAAAAGAGAAGCAAGGAAATGGAAGCCAAGGATTCCAACCTACAATGTATACACCCCACTGAATGCATCTCTTAAGAATATTTACCTGTCAACTTGTAACACTTTTCAATACAGAAAGCCAAGGACGGGGAAGTACTGTCGCTTCCATGAGACTTACGGGCATAATACAAAGAAGTTTAGACACCTCCACGATGCCATAGAAAAGTTGATCAGGCAGAAAAAGCTATAGGAATTTGTTAAGAACCCACAAGAGGGTAGGCAAGGAACATCAGACCCCAGACGCGGGCCGGCTCCACGCCATCTAGAGGAACCTGCCCGAATCGTGGGTAGATTGGTCATAAACACGATAGTCGGTGGACCTCACCCTATAGATAAGAATTGGCAAAAGATGGAGCGATATGCTAACTCCTTGAGGCATGCGGATTATGAGTGTTGTTCGAATGTGGAGGATAGGACCCACAAAGCAGCAACGCATGATGATGGACGATATAGTGTTTAGGACCCGAGATGCGGACAAGGTGGAGGCTCCTACCATCGACCCGATGGTCATATCTGCGATGATCGGGCCAGCATATGTAAAATGAATTTTTATTGATTTTGGAAGCTCCGTTAACATCATCTTCAAAAAGGCATATGACCAAATGAAGATGGAGACAAAAGATTTAAAGCCATCTAAAGCCTGTATCTATGGCTTTAATGATGCAGCGACTGATACGATGGGGTATGTTGAGTTGCCAGTTGAACTAGGAGAAGGTGAGTAGGAGGGTGCGAATCCGACCGTTCATAGTATTGGATGTTAATTATCCATACAATGTGTTTCTGGGTTGGCCGGCCCTGGCAGTGTTTAGGGCCGCTTTGGCCTTGTGGTGTTTGACGTTAAAATTTCCGACAAACAAGGGAGTCGATGTGGTGCATGGCGATCAGGCGACCGGTCGTGCATGTTATGTGGCTGATCTAAGAGAGGCCCAGTGGCGAGAGAAAGGAAAGGTTGCGAACAGCTCCATCCACATCCGGAATACTAGCGATTGACAAGTAGTGCTCGAGCCCTGGCTCGGGTGACACTCTCGGATCCATCAAAACATTGATCCAAGAGATGATGATGGGGAACCCAGGGAAGCAAAAGCAGCACCGACTGAACTGACGATTGACATTCCAGTCAGCTGGGATGACCCATCACGAGTTCTTAAGATTGGATCGCAACTCGACCCGTCAATGGCCGAGAATCTCAGTGATTCCGAGCGAACCTGAATGTTTTCGCTTGGACACATTCTGATATGTGCGGGATTTCCCCCGCTATTGCGAGTCATATGTTGAACATAGAACCAAAGTACGTTCCTGTAAAACAGAAAAGGAGAGACATGGACCCGGAGAGGTCCACTGCTCTAAGAGAGGAGGTGGACAAACTCAAAGCCAATGGGTTCATCCACGACGCCCTCTACCCTGGGTGTCCAAACCTGTGCTAGTAAGGAAAGCAAACGGGAAGTGGAGAACTTGCGTTGATTACTCTGATGTGAACAAAGCATGCCCGAAGGATAGTTTCCCTTTACCCAGAATCGACCAGCTCGTCGACTCTACGGCTGGACACGAGTTATTGCCATTTATGGATGCATACTCGGGATATAATCAGATCCTGATGCACATTCCATACCAAGAACACACCAGTTTGGTCACGGATGTGGGGCTATATTGCTATGTAGTAATGCCTTTCGGATTGAAAAACGCAGGAGCAACTTATCAGCGTTTGATAAATCGAATGTTTAAAGACTAGATTGGTAGAACGATGGAAATCTATGTGGATGACATGCTTGTGAAGTCACGACAGTCAAATGACCACATTCAAGACTTAGCAGAGATGTTTGATACACTCAGGCATTATGGGATGAAGATCAATCCTTTGAAATGTTCCTTTAGCGTTGCATCAGGGAATTTTTTTGAATGCGCGGAGAATCGAAGCTAACTTGGAAAAGATTCAAGCTATTCGAGACATACAAGTGCCAAAAACTATAAAACAAGTGCAAATCTTGAATGGGAAGGTGGTCGCACAGAGTCGATTCATATCCAGAGCCACAGATAAGTGTATCCCATTCTTCGATGTAACAAAGAAAGGAAAGAGAAATTTCAAGTGGACATCAGACTGTGAGAAGCGTTTCGAGCTCTGGTAAGACATTTGGAAAGTCCCTCGATACTGTAAAAACCGGTAGACCATGAGATGTTGTACGTGTACTTGGCTGTATCCCAGCATGCTATCGGTGCGGCACTGGTTCGCGAGGAGGACCGAGTTCAGAAGCCGGTGTCCTATGCCAGTAAACGTTTAACGAGGGCAGAAAGAAATTATCCTAAGATTGAGAAACTATCCTATTGCTTGGTAATTGCATCATGCAAGCTCCAGCCATGCTTTCAGGTACACTCAATTAGTGTTTATACCGATCAACCCTTGCGGCAGGTACTCCAACGACCGAAAACTTCTAGAAGGATGTTAAAATGGAATATCGAATTGAGTCAGTTCGATATTACCTACCTGCCACGAAGGGCCATAGAAGGGAAAGCACTAGCAAACTTTATTGCTGAATTCACCATGTCAGACGAATCAGATGGTAGCAATGTCATACCTTCCGTTCGATGGAAGATGTATACAGATAGGGCATCTAACGACCGTTGCTTGGGGGCTGGCATAGTTCTTGTGACTCCTGAAAACTAATCAGTTTGTTATGCTTTGAAGCTCGAATTCCCAGTGACAAATAACGAAGCCGAGTATGAAGCATTGATTGTTGGCTTGAGACATATCAGAGAACTAGGGGTAAAATCAGTTGAAATCTTTTGCGACTCATAACTGGTGGTGTACCAGGTGCGGGGGGATTATCAAGCAAAGGGACAGAGACTTTCCCTATATCTTGCCCGGATTCAAGAGCTGCTAGCAAATCTAGAATATTATGATATTTCGCATGTCCCGCGTGAACAAAACAGAGAAGCCGATTCATTGGCAAAATTTGCGAGCACTGGCGATGCACAAAAAATAGGATTGGTTCCCGTTGAAACCCTACATGCTCCGAGTGTAAATATGATGGAGGTAGATTTCGTGTTAGAAACAAAAATCGAGAAGGAATCGTGGATGACCCCATTCAAGCAATGCTTGCTTCACGGGGTCTTGCCCAAGAGTAGGCGTGAAAAACGACAAGTCATTCGTAAGGCTTCACGATTTGTAATGCAGGACAGAATAATGTATCGGAGGGGATTCTCGACCCCTTACTCCGGTGCATTGCCCACGATGAGATAAAACGAGTCCTAAAGGAAGTCCATGAAGGAGAATGCGGTGACCATACTAGGGGGCAGACATTAGCAAAGAAAATCCTCCGCTATGGATACTATTGGCAAACTGTAAATCGAGACGCTGCAGACTATGTAAGGAGATGCAACAAATTCCAGAAGTATGCGAAAATCTCGAGAGCACCGCCGATAGAACTCATGCAAATGGTTAGTCCCTGGCCGTTTGCAATATGAGGAATCGACATAGTTGGTTCATTACCCATATCCAAAGGTGGTGCAAAATACACGATAGTTGCGGTCGATTGCTTTACCAAGTAGGCAGAAGCAGAGCCTTTGGCCACGATCACCACCAAAAAGGTCATTAATTTCATTGTACGAAACATTATATGTCGTTTTGGCCTTCCATGGACTATCATTATAGACAATGGGACTCAATTCGAAAGCAAAGAATTCAAAGAGTTTTGCCAAAGATATGGCATTGAGAAAAAGTTTGCAATAGTTGCCCATCCAAAAGCCAACGGACAAGTGGAAGCCATGAACAAAATAATAAAGTCCATATTAAAAAAGCGTTTGGAAAAGGTTAGAGGCAAGTGGGTGGATGAACTTCCGACAGCGCTTTGGGCTTATAGAACCACCCACAAGTCCACGACTGGCCACACTCCATTCGCATTAGCATATGGCATGGAAGCTGTTATACCCGTAGAACTTGAAATTCCGTCACATCGGGTAACTCATTACGACCCTGAGCCAAATCGGGATCTTTTACTGGAATCACTGGACTTCATTGATGAAAAACGTGAAGAAGCTGATTTAAGAGCGGCTGCATACAGACACAGAGTCGCTCGATATTATAATGAAAAGGTCCGGTCGAGAATCTTTGATGTGGATGACCTCGTTTTGAAATGAGTTTTCGCGGTCCCATCGCATATGAATCCCGCATGGGAAAGTCCATACGTCATTGAACGGAAGCTTGGAGAGGGAACTCTCAAGCTAGCGACCATTGACGTTGCGACACTCCCCGAGCATGGAATAGCGAGCATTTGCGGCATTATTATTCTTAGTCCATTTCTTTCATATTTTAGTCACAATTATTTCCAGCATATTTTTATTCTTATTTTCGGCATGTAATAATACAATTTGGCTTATTTTCATTAATAAAGGTTTGAAGCCATCCTTTCCATGATTATTGATGTTTCTGTGCATGATAATTCTATGGCAAACCGTTATATTACATTATTTTGTCTGACGTATGAACGTGCGCGAACATCCCGAAACCTTCGAGTCCCCTGAGTGCGGACTGGAGTACTGTGAGTCCTCTGAATGCGGACCGGTGTATAAACGATTCAAAATCTCCAAGTCCCCTGAGTGCGGACTAGAGTATTCTGAGTCCCCTGAGCGCGGACCGGAGTATAAATGATTAAAAATCTCCAAGTCCCCTAAGTGCGGACTGGAGTACTCTGAGTCCCCTGAGTGCGGACCGGAGAATAAACGATTCGAAATCTTCGAGCCCCCTGAGTGCGGACTGGAGTACTCTGTGTTCCCTGAGTGCGAACCGGTGTATAAACGATTCGAAATCTCCAAGTCCCCTGAGTGCGGACTGGAGTACTCTGAGTCCCCTGAGTGTGGACAGGAGTATAAACGATTCCAAATCTCCAAGTCCCCAGAGTGCGGACTGGAGTACTCTGAGTCCCTTGAGTGCGGACCGAAGTATAAACGATTCAAAATCTCCAAGTCCCTTGAGTGCGGACTGGAGTACTTTGAGTCCCCTAAGTGCAGACCGGAGAATAAAGGATTCGAAATCTCCAAGTCCCCCGAGTGCGGACTGGAGAACTCTGAGTCCCCAGAGTGCAGACCATAATATAAAAGACTTAAAAATCTTCAAGTCCCCTGAGTGCGGACTTGAGTACTCTGAGTCCCTTGAGTGCGGACCAGAGTATAAATGACTTAAAAATCTCCAAGTCCCCTGAGTGCGGACTGGAGCACTCAGAGTCCCCTGAGTGCAAACTAGAGTATAAACAATTCGAAACCTCCAAGTCCCCTGAGTGCGGACTGGAGCACTCTGAGTCCCTTGAGTGCGGAACGGAGTATAAACGATTCCAAATCTCCAAGTCCCCTGAGTGCGGACTGGAGTACTCCGAGTCCCCTGAGTGCGGACCGAAGAATAAATGACTGGAAATCTCCAAATCCCCTGAGTGTGGACTGGAGTACTCTGAGTCCCCTGAATGCGGACCGGAGTATAAACGATTTGAAATCTCCAAGTCCTCAGAGTGCGGACTGGAGTACTCTAAGTCCCCTGAGTGCGGATTGGAGTATAAATGGCTTAAAATTCTCTAAGTCCCCGGAGTGCAGACTAGGATACAAATGGTTTGAAGTTAACAAGTCCCTACGGACTGAAAAATATTCTAAGTACCCAAAGCGTGGAATAAAGGATGTACAGTTCCAAAGAATTTCCGACTTATATGAAAATGAATTGGAAGTTATGTAACTCACAATTGCCTGGGTTTCGACCACAATTATACAGAAAGTTGAATGATGAAAGTCTTTTGAAAGACAAAAGAACTAATTTTTATTTATCCAAACTAAGGTTCAACTACAACTCCTCCAAAACTCGGAGTCAAAAGTCTATTTACATTGAATACAAAAATAAATAAAAATAATTACATAATCTAAACTAACTCTCCTTGAACAAGAGTAACAATTACTTCTTTTATTTCTTCAATTTCTTTCCCTCCTTCGTCTTCTCAGACCTCTCCCCCCGCGTTTTCCCTTGGAAATTTTCCTTGATGGGGAGGTAACAACTGAGGAAGAATGAAGGACCTCTAATGGCTTGGACCCACCAGGGAGGATGACCTTCAAAGGCTTGTTCAAAGGATCGTCTAGGTCCATGACTTGGGGGCTCGACTTTGATTTCAGCCATCCTTTTCTTTTCCTCCGCGAGCTGCTCCTTCATGCTCATTTTAGAAGTGTGCTCAGAAGCGCTTGTGATCTCAACTTCATAACTACCTTCGACAGGGGATGATATCTCAAACTTGTCCTTATCAAGCGCCTCAATCACTTGAGCATCTGGATCAGGAGTCTCTCCCTCGTGAGCGGCCTCGCTTGTTTTCCCCTTCTCCTCCTTGGCGTCATCGCTCCTAGGAGTGGGTTCGGGATCAGAATGGCCTGTGAAAAATCACAGGAAACAAACATTAGAATACAATAATCTTACGCTAAAAACGACGGCTCTTTGAACTTTAAAAAGAAGAGTTATGTACCGGCTTCTTGCTTGTTCTCAACCGTTCGGGGAGTCTCTCCCTCCGGAATGGGAGACAGAATGTGGATACTGAGACCAGGAACTTCTGGGTCATAACAAGCATGTTGCTCAAATGGATCGAGTACTAGCCAATCAGCCGATTGAGTAGGAGGAAGGACAGAGGACTCCATTCCAGACGGACCGGCAATGACGTCTTTTCCTTTGGATGAGGGAGAATCTTTGCAGTAGAGCGCCTTCGCTGCAGACAAGTCCGAAGGCTCGTTCCCCCTAAGAAACTCTTTCACCAAGGCCTCCTCATCAACCTCTTCGGTGCCCAGCTCGACCTTCCAGATCTTTGTTAAAGTCTCCCATGCCTCAGCTAGAGATTCAAAGTAGCCTTCGCCAAGAAAAGTTAAATCCCGATGCATGAGGACACGGGCGTTGAATTATGTTATAAGTGGGTCAAACATGACTTAATATCTTCCCTGCCAGCCTCTTTAGCCGCCTCAAGGCAAGAGTCAATCTCCATGGATGCTATTTTCTTGCCCTCTTCACGGGCTTCATCCTTCAGCATCCCAACCTTAGAAAGCTTGTCGTCGAGCTTTGCCTTCAGAAGTCGTGTAGCAACGATCTCGTTGCAATATCGTTGCGACTCTTCCTGGGCACCGTTTTCTCCTCTCTTTCTTTGCGGAGTTGATCTTCTAGCTCTTTGACTCCGAGGGCAAATGTACCCCTTTCTTTCTACACTGAATCCTTCTCTAAAGCCAAGGCCCTACAGCGTTGGACCGCCTCATCGATTTCTTTCTTATGAGTTGGCTCTAGACGATTAACGGCCTCTGCAGTATCTTTAGCACTCTGTTGGACGGCTTCAAGTTGAGACTTGTACGTAGAGAGCTCTTCATCTTGAGCTTTGATAATGTCTTTATCACGGATAGCCTCAAGCTTCAGGCGGTCAATTTCATGTTGACGCTCAATGGAGACTTCTGACACTTTTTCGGCTAGGTGGACGAATGCATCATGATGGACATAGACGCCATTAGTACAAGAAATAGCGCTTTGTTTGACATGTCCTAGAATCTGGTGAACCGTCGGGAGAAATTTTAAGCCATCAAAGCATATCTTTGGGAACGTGGCTTTAAGCTCAGCAAGTCGTTCTACTACTAATGGATCGGATACAGGAGCGAGAGGAGTCTGCTTGGAGACTGCAGGTGTTCTTTGGGGATCCCGGGATTGCCTGGTACTGGATGAACCGGAGTGTTGATCCCGATGGGCCTCAGGCTGGGACACCTTATGTGCGGACTTCTCTTTACTTTGCTCCGATTGAGAAGGAGGATCGCAAGGGTAGGAGGACTGACTATAAGTTTTTCTTCGGTAAGATGACTCTTGGTGGTGGTAGTCTCGACCGCCGGAGTCATCTCTACCTCGACGTTTTTCGGAACCCGAATCCCGACCGGAGTGGTGCAAAATAGATGAACCACGGAGATGGTCAAGTCCATGTGTACGTCCCATGTCACCTGCATAGAATTTAAATAACGACAAGTTAACAAAAGAGTAGAGTGATGGCAGAAATTTAAGTGCAAGGTAAAGTGCACGTGTTTGTGTGTGTCCTAATGTTCCCCCCGACTGACCTGTTTCTTATCTATACTAATAGGAGTTTTTTCTCCCTGTTTTTGGGCTTGAGCGCTTGTATCGCCTCTCGTAGACGAATGAAGTTTAAGCGCCCCCGAATCGTCGAAAACATAGTTGAGAAGATCGTCGGGAACAGTAAGGTTCGACAGACCTTTCAGAGAACTTTCTAAGTGTTGGGGGAAAGGCTCTCTCTCCACTGGAATAGGGGAGACTTTAGAAGTTCCACCCACTTTCTTCTTCCTCAACTTATAGGTTAATTTCTTCTTTCCCTTTGAACGGGAAGGTGTCATTTCGATGTCGTGAATCTCGACTACCGGGTCCCAAGTGGGACTAACAATTTCACTCGGTACTTCAGGTGTCTTGCCTTATCTAATCTCCCCTTCCTTTGGTGTGTCGGGGCATTATGAGATGAAGAACCAGCCTGCTTTTGTCCTTTACCCAAGGCAAGCCTGGTTATAGTGGCGCCTGGAGGAAGGCTTATTGGCGACCTTCTGTCAACAACCCAAACTTCATGAGTGACTCATTTGAAATGAGCGATATGATGTCACGGTTTGCAGGAATAGCTCGGATAGCTTCAACAGCTTTAGAATATCCAGAGCCTTCGGGACATGGGTTAATACCTGAAGATATAGAGGAAAAGTAAGATAAGGTGCAGCTTTTGCCGAACTTGAGTATTGATCCAGAAAAAATACTTACTCCCTTCCACCCATCTCATCGCAAAGCCGGGAGGCCAGTGCATATAGAACCACTCCTGTTTATACTGGGCGAACTTGCTCCATGCCCAAGTCAGGATCTGACACTTGCTATATGGCTCGAGAAATAAAAAAGATGGGCTATCTGACCGTCTCTTGAAGTGATAGATATAGCGGATGTCTCCAGGAGTCGGGAGTCTGAAGAGGACACTCATGAAGAGAATGAAAGTGCCTTATATGAATGCGTGGCTGTTTGGGTGTAATTGTGATGGGGCGATCTCGATATACTATAGCACGTCGCGAAGAAAGGAGTTGAATGGCGGCACGCTACCGACCCAACACATGAATCTATTGCAGGTTGTATATCTGACTGGGGGAAAGTGAGGACGATCCTGCCCCGATGAAACCAACACATTGTTGAAAAGAATCCCATGAACCGAGCATATACGACGAAGCGTGCTCTTGTTAATCTTCGAGGCTTGGGAATCGATCGTATCATCTAAAAAGATCGCTGCCTCCAAGGCATCGGGAGCCAAGTCCACTGATGCGGTCTCGAGGCTCGGCATGTCTTGTACAGGAGTAATTGACGAATTTGAAGTTCCAACTACTTCTTGTTGAGAGGATGGCCCGGGTCTGTCCGAGATCGTAGCAGAACTAGATTTCCTAGACATCTCTAGTGAATGACTGAATCTGACGAAACACATGTTTGAACTATACTTGAAAAGCAATCGACGGTAGACTTAACAACATAAGTTATTCCCCCGTGTGGTGTGTGAACTAGTGCGATCATTCAAATATAAGTGCCAAGAAAGTAAAAGTCACCGAGTTCGTGAAATAAAGTTAGGCTTCGAACTATCATCTCCGAGGACCGTCATCGCTGAACGTATGCGAGAGCTTATCATAAGATGGTTTATGTTCTGAACTCGGCATCGACACTGTATATGAAAGGTTATTAACAGTTTTAAGTAAGTTAAGTTCAAGTTTACAGTTGTCTAAACACGGGAGTTATCAGTCCGGATTGTCTGATATGCTTAGTTGTTTAAGTCTGTTCTTGTTCATTGTCATAAATTCAGGCATGAAATGTGTTGAGTCAACTATGCGTTAGGTTCAACTGGTCTTGCTGTTGTACACCACTTTCCTACATATGCTCTCCACCGTTCGGCATTCGACTAGTCATGTCGAACCGCAATCATGCCAAGCCGCATCGCTTGACACTTTACCCTCAACACCAACACTCTTCTACCTATCCTCTTCATGGCTCGGCATTTGGATAGTCATGCCGAACAGAAATCATGCCGAGCTGCTTCGCTCGGCATTTTACCCAACTCTTAATCTTCTCCTACACTCCTTCCTACCTCATTCGGCATAAAAGAATCATGCCGTGCCAAGAGCATACCAAGCCGCATCGCTCGGCATCTAGGCTCGACCCTCGCTTCTTCTCCGTTCTCCCTCTTTCCTCGTTTGGCATGACTCACTGCTCTTCTCCAATCTCTCTTCATCGTTCGACAATCGAGAGTAATGCCGAACTATGGCCTCAATAGAGGGTTAAGAATATAAACCCAATGCAGATGGATCAAGAAGCATAGACCTCGGTAGACTATCAAGAAGAATAGACCCACATAGACGATCAAGAAGCATAAACCTTACACAAATGGCCAAAAGTATAAACCCACACAGATAATCTGTACTATGCACTCTTAGATACATGGTAACTTGAATGACTAACATAGATGGTCAATGACTTCTCAACATCGCTGCTACATATTGATCAAACTCATGCCCACACAGATGGGTAAGCATTGTGTAAATCGGCTAATTTTCTATCGGTTTAGAAAATTGTCGAAAAATTTCGATTAAATTTAACCGCAAGCACACGTTGTAGGAATGTAGCACGTATGCAAGTACGGTCGATCCGTAGGGAATTGTTTAATTTTAAAAATCTATTCAATCAAATTAAACCAAAGTCGAGTGAAAGTTAAGCTAGAGAATTAACTAACTAACTAAAAGAAAAGAGAAGCAAACATAAAAGTTAAATGACAATTTAAAGAATAAATCCACTCTCTAGATAACATAGCTCAACACATGAAATCATGATCTCTCTTTTATGGTCATTATTGCTTTAATTGATGTGCTTATCATAAGTATGGCATATTTATGCTATTGATTAGCCAACATAAGCCATCAAACTATAACACACCCCTTAAAACACTTACTAACTTTCATGAAACTTGATAATAAAAATGAAATTTATTTTAAGTATGGCCTATTAACTATTGATAAGAAATATAGACCATCAAATTTTAATTTCAAATCACTTTATTTTGCCATGATCATATTTTGATGAAGAGACAATTAATGTTAGTGATAGTTTAAGCATAGCCTATTTGGTGTCAACAATATAGGCTATCAAATTCAAAGCAAAAACAACTAGTAAACCATTTCTATCATTATCGCTAAGCATTAAAAGAGAGCATGAATTAGCAAATAGTTGAAGCTACATAATTAGAGAGCTTCATTACCCCTAAATTGAAGGGGTTTAGCCTCTCATATTTATCATTTGATTAACAAATGTAGCTAGTAACATGAAAGCAAAAAGAAAAGAAAAGGAAAATGAAAGCTAATGGAAAAGAGAACTACTATTCTACTTGAATAAAATAAAAGAGATCTACACTACAACATGTAAGGAAATAAACAAGAAATGGAAAAGAACATGTATTAAATTGCATAAAAAAGAATTACATAAAAGAAGAAATGGCTAAGTAGCCATGGAAAGAAAGAGAGCTTTTATTTTATTTTCCTAAGATAAGAGAGCCTAAAAGAGAGACTAAGGGAGAAGAGGTTACATGAAACACAAAGGGTATATATACATGTGTTAAACCCTAATTCATATTTTTGGGGAATGCCCAAAATACCCTTGAGAAAGTATGGAGGCCAAGTAATCATTAGCTTCTGCTAATCATCGTTTAAGTGTACATGAAGCCATTAATTCTATAAGCATATGCATTAGCCTCTAATTTGTACATTAAGGTGGTGGGTAGGTGGGGTCCTCCATGTTCTTCACTTTGAATTATTTCCATCTTTATTACTTTGTATTCATTTTGTGCATGCATGTATCTTCATGAACCACTACTCTCTGAGATCAAATTCCTACATAAATATATATATATATATATATCCGATTAATTTTTCTCAAAGAAATATGTGTACACAAATGACCGTTTTGCCCCTATATGAAGATGGATTCGTAACAATTTGAAATTAATATGGATTTTGGTTTAAACATGTTAAAATACCCAATATGATCATTTATTTAATTTAAATAGATTAAATATGGTGGTAAAAATATGCACATTAACGTGCACATCAAATACCCCCACATTTATCTTTTTATTCGTCCTCGAATAAAGAAAAACAAAGATAAATCCGTTTTCGTATGGAGCACGATTGCATTGAGCATATGCAACAAGCCATTAAACCTCTGGGTGTCTCCAGTAGGACGAGCGTGGTTTTCAGCGGATACTACCCATAAAATCCAAATGCAGGATGAAAATATTTACAAAATGCAAGATTTATTTACAAAATGCAAATTTTTGAAAATATTTACAATGAATGATTTACTTTTAATTTGACATAAATAAGTTAAATATAAGTTTTGGACATTATCTTGAAAATTTAAGTCATTTACTCGTCAAGATTTCCAATAAAAACAAATTTATCATAACGAATAGACTATAGCTTAACTCGTTATTTCGGTTGATAACAAAGTGTAATCATGAAATAGATCCTTAGTTGATTATCAAAGTTTACCAAGGTGGTATATTCATTTCTTTTCAATAATAAGTCAAATCAAATAAGTTAAAATAGTGCTTGGATTTCATTTGCTTACTCTTTCTTATTTTTTTGAAAATTTTATTTATATTTACAATATTGACATATGCCTAACTCAAATAAACTGAGGCTAGATATATTACTCATGCACTGTCTTATAGACTTATGTGAGGGGAATACAGAGCGTGGTGAGTGAGCATATGAGTGTGAACACCTATTGATTGTAGACGTTATTAAAAAGAATTTTTAGATATACACCTAGCTCAGGCAAACTGAGGCTAGATATACCGATCGTGCACTGTCTTTCGGGCTTACGTGAGAAAGACACAGAGCATGGCGAGTGTACACATAAGTTGTACACCTGTCGACCGTAGGTGTTAATAGAAAATATGTACATAAATACAAATATATTTTTTTCAAATATTTTTTTTTTTGAAAGAGAGAGTTTTGCAAAATAATCTTAGCACCACTTAACTTAGAAGAAAAAAATGTTATATCCTTTACTTTAAATCAACCACTTTTTAAAACAAAGATTTTCATTTAGGATATATTTCCTAATTATCACTTATGAACCTTCCTCTATATTAGTTAAACTATCGTTATTTGTAATCAAACTTCATTTTTATTTTTTGTTAAGACGAATAAATTTTCAATAATTTCAATTTAATAAACCAAAACATATATTTATCTTATAGCGTTTCTTTAAAAATAAATCAAAAGAAAATTTGTTTTTGGGGTTTTTTAATTTTTTTTAAGGTTTTAAAAGAAAAGGCAAAAATAAACCATGAAAAATAAAATAAAAAATGAAGACGAGTCTCCCCCCCACCCCCCCCCCCCCCACACTTGATTTTGACCGTGCCCCCACAGTTAACCTAAGTGAAAGGAATACTTATAATTATTTACATGAGAATTAAATGTATTTACACGGCATCAGAAAGTATATCGTTAAAAAATAAATGAAACGGTCTTCTATAGACGATTTATTTGTCTCGTCAAGCATGAGAGACATAGCTTAAGCTCGGAAAACCAAACTGTAAAAGGTTTCAAAGTTGAATGTCAATTTGAAAAAACGAATATCATTTTATTGAAAACTGTATGAGTTGTTTTATTTTCGATGATTTTTGGTGTCGATGAAACAATTGATTAAAATTAAAGTTTATTTTTACCAAGTTGAAGTTTAAACTTATCATTGAAAACTTCTTAAAAATTACCAATTTCAAAATCAAAATGGTGGTGTAAATCTTTCCCTTTAGAATTTAACAACTCATTTTCGAAAATTCCAAAGAAACCCGTGTTCATTAATTTCGTCTTCCTTTGTTGGATTATCAACAACTTCATTGCATATATCAATTTCACAATCCAAAGTTGTTGCATTCAAATTTTCGAAATCGAGAAAAGGAAGATCAAATTTTAAATTTGATTTCTCACCCTCAAAAGAATTGAAATCCAAGTCAATTACCAAATTTTCAACAACTTCGTTAAGATTTTCGTTTTCAATTTCAAAATTTGTTATTCGAAAATCGTTGATTTGGATAAAAGATGGATTATCACTCAACTCATCACACATTGGGGTTTGGTTTTGTTTTTCACGTTGTTTCATATATATTTCAAACAATAAATTTGTGTGATCATCGTAAAATTCGTTCATTTGTTCAACAAAATCCAACTTATAATTATCGACTTGAGAATTTTGGATTTGTTGAGAACAAAAAAATTCGGTCGTAATCTGGTTAAGATTATTCCTATTCCCATTGCCAAATTCGTTTGAAAAGTTGTTTCCATTTTCATTTTGATTTTGAAATTCATTTTGGAGTTCAAAATTGAAGTTGCATGGGTTAAACTCGAAGTTATTTGAATTTTGAATTGAATTCAAATTTTGAAATCCTTGACTCAAGTTATTATACAAATATGAATTACACAAATCATTTATACTTTGATTTTGTTGTGCAGAGAATTCAAGTAAAGATGAAATGCTATTTTCAAGATTTAAAGGTTAGCCGTCATTTTAAAATTTTGGTTCAAAACTCGAATCGTTTAAACAATAGTTCTTGTTGAAAAATCCGTGAGAATTTGAAGTGAAATTATATGGATTATATTGATTTTCACAACTATTTTAAGATTCACGTAAGTTGGGAAACTCGGACATTTTCAAGAATGTTTTTTTTTTTGGTTTTTTATAAAGAAAAATATATTACAAATAGAATTTATTTTTCAAAATGGAAAATTGGTTTTTATTTTGTTTTTTGATTTTCAAATTTTTTTTGGCCTTTTTTAGAAAAGGTTTTATATATTTGTTTCGATTTTTGTTTTTCTAAATTTTTTTTGGATTTTTGAAATTTCAAAGGAAAAGGATTTTTCAAAGAAAAATAAAAGGAAAATTTATAATTTTTTTTAGTTTTGGATTTTTGAAATTTTTGTTGTTTTTTTTTTAAATAGCATGAACTAGTGCAACTAAATGAATACAAGGGTTAATTACAGATGATTTATCCTAAGTTAACCCAAAATCGTATACTCACACATTGTCTTAGATAAACAAGATAGTTCTCAGCCAGTTAACGGATAAGATTTATCGGTACACCACGAATCAACGTAGCAATGCAACCGAAGGTTTAAGTACCTTCAGAGAAATAATTCAGCATAATATTTACGAATCACCGTAATATTTATAACTGATTATTGCTCTGCCGTAGCCTAGACACCAAGAAATTAAATTGTTCAAAGAAGACAATTTGCCATTTTACAATTAAGTGTTATCGATTTCTAACCATTTTATTAATCAAAATATAAGATGAAATGCATAACTGAAATTAAACATGTGTTAACAGCAACTACAAATGAATTTTTATTTTTTTATGCAAATGCAAACAATCAACAATGTAAAGCAAATAAAACAATAGATAAGGGTGCAAAAAATATTTTTTATAAGCAAGCAATTTATTTTTGGCAGCAGTTCTTCTCCTTCTGAAATTCTGCTTTGGCAACCTGAAATAAAAATAAGATATATACAATATTTTTTTAATATATATTATCAAAGAAGAAACTAAATCAAAGTAAAACAACAAGTGAAAAACAAAACGACAAATTGAAAACAAAACTAATCGAAACTTGTTTGTTCTTTCTTTTTCTTTTGTTTTTTCCTTTTTTTCAATTTTTTTGGAAGAAAGAACTAAAGCTTAAACAAATTAAATAAATAAAGAAGAAGAAAAAGGAAAAAAAAAGATTAATTACAAAAAAACAGCCCGGCCCACTTTTAAACAACACTGCTAAGTAAAAAGGAAAAATCAGAGAACTCGTTATCTAACGACGCTACTAAGTAGCCCCGAACACCATTAACAATCAAATTTTTACAAAATTTCGATCACCCAAACTCTCGGTTAAATTGAACTTCATTCCCTAAATTCCAAAGTTTTAAAATCTCGCAAAATTAATTCGAATGTCAATTTTAGTGAGGGGTCGCAGTTGAATTCGCTTCAGAGATAAGGTTCGCAACAATTTCGATTGGAGGTCGCGAATTGGAGGAGTTCGTGGGGCAGCAAGTAGCAGGTTCGAGGCGGCAAGGCAATTTTAGAGTGAGTGACTGGCGATTTCGTGAAGAAGGTGGATTGGAGTTGTTGACTTGGTTCACGAAGTGGTTTCGGTTGGAGATGTCATGGGTGGTTGAAATGTTGGCTGCGGAAATGGTGAGGCGGTGTGGGGATTTAGGATGCACGGGTAGGCAGTGGAATTCGCGACAGTGGTTTGAGTCTGGAGTGCGACTTGCTTGTTGCAGTCTGGTATTGATAGTGATGTTAGATGTGGGGTTTCGAGTTGCTACTCTGATTGGTTTGGGGAATTTTGGTTGGGGAGGCGAGCAGTCGAGACTACAGAGGTCGATTTACGGGTTGAAGTGGTGGTGGCAATTCGTTGATTGGTGATGGCTCTGTAGAGGTTGCGATGAATTAAATGTGAGTTGTTTGTAATCGACTTGTGGCTTCGATTTTTTTTTGGTTGCGAATTCGGAGTTTGAATAGTGGTGAATTGAGGCAGTAGAAACAGAGGGTGTTGTTGGTGGATGACGGTTGGAAATGTTGAAATGGTTGCAATGGGTAATTTGTATGATGATGATATTGAATTGGTTGTAGCAATGTGGTAAGTAATTGTGGAGGTGATCGTTTTGGTGAATGGGGATTGTTTGTATGGTAATGTGGTATGATGGTAGGAATTGAAGTGGTGGAGAGGTGTGGATTGAAGTATCTCTGTGTTGACAGTGATCGAGATGTAAATTGATGGCAGTGACAAGAATGTTGTAGAGAAGGTTGTTGTGATGAAGTCTGAAGTATTGGAATGGTTTGATTGTGCTTTGTTGTGGTGATATGGTATGGATGGTTGTATGCATGAGACGGGGAGGATGGCACTGTAGTGATTGTAAAGGATGTGGTGATTGTAAAGGTTCGGGGATGCTATTGTTCTTGGTGTAGAGTTGTGACAGTAAGAAGGGAATTTGCAAAGTAGGATGTGTGATTGTAATGTGATTGCACAGCTAGGCAGGTGAAGGGAAGATGTGCTATTTAAAAGTGGATGGGACAGAGAAGTTGTATGATGATGGACTGTTTTGTTGTGTGATGAAGCCAGATGTTTGGTAGCAGCAGTGATGATATTTGTTGTGGTGGGATGATGGCAGTTGAGTTTGTTGTTTGATGGTGGTCTGCAAGTAAGAATGTGGTCTGATGGAAAGACTAAAATGTCAAGGAGAAGCAAGGCACTGGTGATTGTTCAGAGGAATATTGGTGGTTCAGTAGTGTGGTAAGGCACAGTGTGGTTTGAGGAGATGATGTGGAGTAGATGGTTGGAGTTTGACAGTGGAGGGGAGCAGTGGTAGTGACCCGAAGATGATGGATGTAGTGGAGTGGAAATGATAAGTGTAGATGCACAGAGGTGATGACCTGAGCTGCTTTGTTTGGAAATGTTGGCAGTAAACAGTAGGGCAGCAAAGAATTGCAAGGAAAGAAGCAATGTAAATTGAAAGTGAAAGTGCAAATATATTTAAATGCAAATTGAAATGCAGATGAAATGAATTTTTTTTTAAATGAAATTGTGTATGATTAAAATAGAAACTAGAAATGCAAATGCTAGTTGAAAACAAACAATGCACAAGAACAAAATTAAACAACACACATAAAAAATATTTAATTAATTTTTTAAAATGCAAACACATACAAAATAAACACACAATAAAATCACACAAAAATAATCGGAGGAATAGAAAATCAAAATCAAAACAACTCTCCGGCAACGGCGCCAAAAACTTGTTAATCGGCTAATTTTCTATCGGTTTAGAAAATTGCCAAAAAATTTCGAATTAAATTTAAGCACAAGTGCACGGTGTACGAATGTAGTACGTATGCGAGTACGGATCGATCCGCTGGGAATTGTTTAATTTTAAAAATCTATTCAATCAAATTAAACCAAAGTCGGGTGAAAGTTAAGCTAGATAATTAACTAATTAACTAAAAAAAAAAGAGAAGCAAATATAAGAGTTAAATGACAATTTAGAGAATAAATCCACTCTTTAGATCACATAGTTCAACATATGAAATCGTGATCTCTCTTTTATGGTCATTAATGTTTTAATTGATGTGTTTATCATAAGTATGACATATTTGTGCTATTGATAGCCAACATAAGCCATCAAACTATGACACACCTCTTAAAACACTTACTAACTTTCATGAAACTTGACAATGAAAATGAAATCTATTTTAAGAATGGTCTATTAACTATTGATTAGAAATATAGACCATCAAATTTTAATTTCAAATCACTTTTTTTTGTCATAATCATATTTTACTGAAGAGGCAATTAGTGTTAGTGATTGTTTAAAAAGAGGGCATGAATTAACAAATAGTTGAAGCTACATAATTAGAGAGCTTCGTTACCCCTAAATTGAAGGGGTTTAGCCTCTCATATTTGTCATTTGATTAATAAATGTAGCTAGCAACATGAAAGTAAAAAAGAAAAGGAAAGGAAAATGAAAGCTAATGAAAAAGAGAACCGTTATTCTACTTGCAGAAAATAAAAGAGATCTACACTACAACATGAAAGGAAATAAACAAGAAAAGGAAAAGGAAATGTATTAAATTGCATAAAAAATAATTACATAAAAGAAGAAATGACTAAGTAGTCATGAAAAGAAAGAAAGCATTCATTTTATTTTCCTAAAAGAAGAGAGCCTAAAAGAAAGACTAAGGGAGAAGAGGGTTACATGAAACATAAGGGGTAAATATACATGTGTTGAACCCTAATTTATATTTTTGGGCCAAAATACCGTTGAGAAAGTGTGGAGACCAGGTAATCATTTGCTTTTACTAATCATCATTTAAGTGTACATGTAATAACTCGCATATTTAACGATTATATATTTAAATGTTTTATTTAAATATAGCGTCGTTAGTCGGATTTAGGTCCGAAATGTTACTTTTTGCAAGCGGTCGAATTAGGACTCGAAACCACTTCCACTGAGTTCAAAATGGCGTTTGCGATCTTTTTGAGTATAAGTTTTGATATGTTTGGAGTAAGTCGAGTTTTGCTACTTTTTCTAGTTGGGTTTTGGGCTTGGGTTCAGCCCACTAGCTAACTAAATACCCTAACTCAGTCCCTCTCCTTCCATTCACTCATTTTCCATTCTAAAACTCAGGCTAAAACTGAAAATAGGGGAAAGGAAGAGGAATTAGAAATTCCAAGCCCTGGTTCTTCTTGCAAACTTGAATTCTTGCTCCAAAATCAAAGAGAAGCTATTGGTAAGCCTCCTCTTCATCTTCTTCCACTCTTTCTCCTTCAATTTCAGAAAGTTTCCTAAACCTAACTTAGGAAAATACTTGTTTTGATCTTAGATTGAAGCTAGTAGAGTAGAAGTGGAGAGTGGTTGGTCTTTTCTTCGCAATTGAGCTTCTTCTTCTTCATTTTGGGTTAAAGGTGAGATTTTTATCTCACATCTAAGTCTATAACTATCTTTGATTGTTAGGTATGAATTTCTAACACTTATTCATGTGCATTTGATTTTGATTTGGATTGGTTTTGTGAATATTCCAATTTTTAGTGTTTTGGGTTCAAATCATTAAAGATCCTAACTTTGATGTTTGAACATGTTTTTGGTGATGCATCGAAGAACCAATAGGACCGGGTAGCCGATGGGCGTAATCTCCTAGCGTCCGTGCTCGTCCGGTGGCGAATTGAGTGTGTGTGCACTTCAATTAATAGGTCAGAAAAATGCAGGACATCAGGTTCGGCTGACCAACCTCTCTGAGCCGGTCGACCGAAGTTGTAGCCGAAACATTTCTGGGCTATTTCGGTCGACCAAACTCAGAGTCCGGTCAACCGACCTGCTCCTATTTCCCTGTTTTGCCTAGTTTGCCTATTTGTTTGTGATTCCAACTTTTATCGATCTACGTCGATTCCAATTAGTTGTTTATGCATATTTGACCTTGATGATTCCTTTTTGACTTCATCCACGAGTTTTTATAAAATAATCTTTTAAATTGTATTAAAAGCTTGCTTCTTCAATTTATAAATCTTATTTAAAACGCGCACACACAATTTCGCACTTCGAGCGGAGTGGAAGGGAGATTAAATGGTTAGGTAAAACACGGACCATGAATCCATGCGTTTGTCTTTTCGATTAATCCCCGCCCTATTCGATTGATTGTTTTGGGATTTTGGTCTGGTTTACCGATGAGATGAGGTAAACTTTATACTGCTTTGAGTGTGAAATTAGCTAACGGATAATAAACCGTTTAGTGCGAACGAGTGGTTATAGGACTCACGTTACCACTTTTAGGATTCCTTTTTGAGAGTTATGACACATTCTGCCAGTTAGTGGTGAGTACTGGGCCTCCAGACCTTCACCACTACGGTTTGTTGCCTTTTGGATAGTGTCTTCGGACTGTCTCCTTCAGGTTTGTTGCCTTCGGGTATGTTTCCTTCGGATTTGTACCTTCGCGTTTATGCCTTCGGGTTTGTTGCCCTATTATATCGCTTTCGGAGTTGGTCATTCGTCACTGCTCGAGTGATATTGGGTTTGGAGTCTTCGGGCTCATGGATCCTTGTTTATACAGTACTAAGCACGTGCAAATCTTCTGATGTTTCATTGATATGTATATTTCCTAGGTATCGCTCTTCGGTTTTGTTCTTTTTGAGCCTCACGATATATCGCTGTTACCTTGCGGAACTTGTGTTACCTTCATTAGTATTTGATATTTGCCTTTTTGGCTTGTTTTGGGATATTCATATCCTTTGTTATTTGTGTTGTCGATGATATGAGGCTTGTTCTGTTATGATTCATCTTTTGTTAGATGATTGTGTTATCTCTTTTAGAGATATTTGTTATACTTTATGACCTTGCAGGTTATTGTTGTTCAGTTTATCTAACTGATTTGTTTAGCTAGACTGACCCGTGTATTTATACTCGGGTCAGACCGAGATGTTTCAGGTTAGGTGCTTTTGGACTTAGCCTATTTTGCTTCCGCATGGACTATCCAGCTTGCTCCTTTTTGTTATGGCTTTTTGTGTAATCCTTTTTATTGTAACTCTGATATGCATTCTTTTGGATTCACCTATATATTGTGGTTTGCTATACCACTTGACGTGTATCAGTATATGTGTATATGATGATCTACTGTTCTGTGATGTATATTACATTTGAGTTGTTATATTCTGTTCTGATAGATCCTCCAACCACCTATGGTTTTATTTTAAGTATGCATTGGATATGTCGACCTTCTTGGTATGTCTATTGTCGATGTATTTAATAGATAGTTAGAGCAAGGCTATAGATGGTCGCTCCTAACCAGCCTTATTCTCTGTGTTAGTTGATGGCATTACCCTGTAGTGTCCTTGGCTAGCGTGTGTATAGAGGTGGGGCGTTACAGCTTGGTATCAGAGCTGAGTTCAGAATAAAATATGATAAACACAGAATAGAAGCACATATTCTGGTACATCAAAGTGCATAAGTGATACAAACCCTTGAACCATCGTGCCTCTATATTTCTTCTGTGCCTTTGTGGTAGATAGAATGTAGAAATACGTCTAGGAATGCAATTTGTTCCGTAGTATTCCACATTTGAATTAATGACGTCTACCTTGTGAATAATCTTGTTCTTATCTTACTTTCAGCATATGGCGGAAAGAGGCAGGGGATGACGTTCGGATGCTGGGCAATCCAGTGGCTCACATCCGGTGGCGTTTACACGCCTGCCGATCAGTTTTTAGAGTTATTTAGGAGCACTCAGTCTCCAGTTCCTCCTCGAGTATCTCCACCTCGCAAGTCTGCCTTTGCACGTCTGTGCAGTGATTTTGCTCATCTTGGAGGAAAGCTGTTTAAAGGCTCTGAGTCTGTTTTTGAAGTCCAAGCTTGGCTTCGCACGTGCGAGCGTATTTTCTCTCGCATGGATCTTTCTGATCATGGTAGAGTTCTTGTAACTTCTAGTTTATTGCAAGAGCATGCTCTTGATTGGCATGAGCTTCTTGTAGCCGAAATTGATGAGTCTACTCTTTCTTGGACTCAGTTTCGGGGACGATTCGAACTCAAGTTCGTTCCTGAATCTGAAAAAAAATTATTGACCCGTCGCTTCCTTGAGTTGAAACAAGGGAAATCTTCTGTTTCTGAGTATGTTGCATCATTTGAGGCTTTATCTAAGTATGGTCTTGAATTCATTAGCACTTCTTATAAGAAGAATATGAAGTTTGTTTCTGGTCTTAAGAAATATCTTAAGAAGTCTTTGTTGCTCCAGCTTAACTTTCTTTTGAGGAGTTGGTAGATTTTGCGCTTCATCTTGAGACCGTCGAGAAGGAGTGTGATAGTGGTGATGATGTTGAGGTTTCCAAGAACCACAACAAGAGGCAGTTTCCATTTCAGAAGTCCATGTCTTTTCCTTCCAAGAAGAAGAAGACTAGTGGTTCTAGCTCTCAGCCTCAGTCTGCTGGAACACCTTCCATTCGAAAGTGTTTCAATTGTGGTTCTCCTGATCATATGATTCGAGCTTGTTCTAAGCCTCTCTTTTGCCGTTATGCAAGAAGGAAGGTCATCATGTTTCCACTTGCCCTACTGTTCCGGCTGGTGCCAAGTCTAGCAAGCTTTATGATGTTAAGGCTTCTGAAGGTTCTTCTCAACCCAAAGGTATATCTCCATCTATTTTGGAAAGTTCTATTTTATTTCATGATCATAGTATTCGAGTTCTTTTCGATACGGGTGCATCACATTCTTTCGTATCGAAAAAGCTCATTGATGATTTATCTTTGGATGTTTCTTGTTTGGTTACTTCTTTAAGGATTGTGAATCCTATTTGGGGATCCGCGGCCCTTAGCATGCTTTGTGATGATGTTGAGATTGTTTTATGTGGCTTTTCTTTTCGTGCGAATCTGCACGTTATTTCTTGTTTGGGATTTGATATGATTTTGGGAATGGACTGGCTAGTGAGGTACGATGCCAGGATTATTTGTTCTGAGAGGATTTTATATCTTCGACATCCGAATTCTTCTACTCAGTTATCACTTGTTCTTCGGAATGTGGATAATTCCGAAATGGCTTTATATGCTCTTGACTCGCGAGATGATGATGATATATCTCGTATTCATATTGCTTATGACTTTTCTGATGTTTTCGAACCTGTTTCGGGTTTGCCACCCAAGCGGGCAATTGAGTTCCGCATTGATCTCATTTCAGGCGCGCAACCAGTTAGTCGTCCTCCTACGAGGATGACTACAAAGGGAAATGAGGAACTCAAGAAGCAGCTTTTAGAGCTTGAGTCCAAGTAGTTGATTCAGTCCAGTTTTTCTCCGTGGGGATCCGCGCTCGTCTTCATGAAGAAGTCCGATGGAACTCTTAGGCTTTGCATTGACTATCGCAAGCTTAACGAGTTAACCATCGGGAATAGGTATCTGTTGCCTAGGATCGATGATATGTTCGATCTATTGAGTGGTGCTAAGGTCTTTTCTCAGCTCGACCTTGCCACGGGTTATCATCAGTTACGAGTCGCGGAGGACAGCATACCTCTTACCGCTTTCTGCACTCGTTATGATTCTTTTGAGTGGCTCGTTATGCCGTTCGGTTCGACGAACGCTCCTGCTTTCTTTGTCGATCTCATGAATCGAGTATTCTGGGAATATCTCGATAGGTTCTTCCTAGTGTTTATTGATGACATCCTTATTTATTCTAAGTCTGAAGCTGAGCATGCTAATCACTTGAGAATTGTCTTGAGTACTCTTCGTCGTCATCAGCTTAGAGTCAAATTCTCCAAATGCCACTTTTGGGAGAATAAGGTTAAGTTCTTAGGCCATGTTGTATCTTCTGAAGGCATTTCTGTCGATCCCTCAAAGATCGAAGCCATCCAGAATTGGAAGAGGCCTGAGAATGTGCATGAGATTCGTAGTTTCCTTGGATTGGAGGGTTATTACCATCGGTTCATTAAGGATTTTTCCCGTGTTGTGCTTCCTCTCACCAGCCTTACTCGGAAAGGCATTCTTTTTATTTGGTCTCACAAGTGTGAAGCTTCTTTTCAGCAATTAAAGGAACTTCTCACTAATGCTCTTATTCTTGTGGTTCCCGAGGGGAATCATGATCTTGTTGTCTACACCGATGCTTGTGGTAGCGGTCTCGGTGTTGTTCTTATGCAGAAGGATGGGTAGTTGCTTATGCTTCTAGGCAACTGCATCCGAATGAAGTTTGCTATGCCACTCAAGATGTTGAGTTAGCCGCCATTGTCTTTGCCTTGAAGATTTGGCGACACTATTTATTGGACGAGCGCTTCATTCTTTATACCGATCATAAATCCTTGAAGCATTTGTTCACTCAGAAGGAACTCAATATGAGACAACTGCGTTGGCTTGAGTTTCTTGCTTCCTATGACTTTGATATCCAGTATACCCCTAGTAAGGGTAATCGTGTTGCTGATGCGCTTAGTCGCAAACATTCGGCTGTTGTTTCTATGATGCTTGCCGAATGGGACATTCTTGAGACTCTATCTTTTTGTGAAATTCGTGATCGAGATTCATCTTTTGAATCTCCTATTCTATTATTTAGTTTGGGGGCTCGACCCATTTTGTTGGATTGTATTGCTGGTTCTCGGCGGCATGATCCTGATTTGTTGCATCTTATTCAGCTTTGTGAATCTAGATCCTGTGATGAGGCGTTGCGGGATTTCAGCATTGATTCTCATGGGTGTCTTCGCAAGAAGAACCACTTTTTGTGCCATCTGATTTTGCACTTAGCATGACATTCTTGATGACTGTCACCGTTCTAAGTATATCATTCATCCTGGTAGTAGTAAGATGTACGCCGATATGCATCGTCTTTATTATTGGGAAGGCATGAAGCACGATGTGGTGAGTTATGTGAGTAATTGCATAACTTGTCAGCGTATTAAGGCCGAACATCAGCATCCTTCGAGTCTTCTTCAGCCTCTAGAGATTCCATTGTGGAAATGGGATCAGATTTCTATGGATTTCATTGATGGCCTACCTCGTTCGAGATCGGGCCATTCTAGCATCTGGATTATTGTTGATCGCCTCACCAAGTCTTCTCATTTTATTCCTATTAAGTCTAATAGGACTGCTTCGCATTTGGCTAAGTTGTATGTCAAGGAAATCGTGAGACTTCACGGTGTTCCTAGTTCTATTGTGAGTGACCGTGATCCTTTGTTCACGAGTCATTTTTGGTAGAGCCTTCAGCAAGCTTTGGGAACAAAGCTTAATTTTAGCACAGCTTATCATCCGCAGTCTGACGGACAGACTGAACGAGCGAACCGTATCTTGGAAGATCTTCTCCGTATTTGTATTTTTGATTTTGGTGGTAGTTGAGAGGATCACCTACCTCTTGTAGAGTTCTCCTACAATAATAGTTTTCAGTCCAGTATCGGTATGGATCCTTTCGAAGCCTTATACGGAAGGCCATGTCGATCACCTTCTTGTTGGTTAGAATCTGGGAAAAAGCTTATTCTTGGCCCAGATTTTGTTCGTGGTTCTTCCGAGAAGATTGATCTTATTCGTTTGAGAATGAAAGAGGCACAAAGCCGCCAGAAGTCCTACGCTGACAACCGTAGGAAGCCTCTCGAATTCTCGGTTGGTGATCTTGTCTTTATTCGTGTTTCTCCTTTGAAAGGGGTGATGCGCTTCAGCACGATTTGAAAATCGGCTCCTCGCTTTATAGGACCATTTTCGACTACTGAAAGTATTAGCCCTGTGGCTTATAGAGTTTCACTTCCTGCTCATTTATCTGGCATTTACGACGTGTTTCACGTCTCTCAACTTCGGAAGTGTCTTCGGGAGTCGGATTCTGTTATCGATTCTCCTGATTTGCTAGAGCTTGAGATCTCACCGGACTTATCTATTGTACAGCAGCCTATTCGCGTACTTGACACGGAGGTGCGACACCTTTGGAACAAGGACGTGCCGCTTGTTAAAGTTCAATGGTCCGCTAGCCCCAATGACTGTACTTGGGAAACTAGAGAGTTTATCGAGTGATCTTATCCGGGTTTTCTATCTTTGCTTGGCAACGGTGAGAATATCTTTTCATCTCAAGTTTATTTCCTTTTTCTTTTGATTGATGCATGTATGTAGTTGTTACAAATATCGTCTCTAGGAATTGCGGGGATGCAATTTTGTAAGGAGGGGAGATCTGTAACAACCTGTATATTTAACGATTATATATTTAAATGTTTTATTTAAATATAGCGTCGTTAGTAAGATTTAGGTCTGAAATGTTACTTTTTGCAAACGGCTGAATTAGGACTCGAAACCACTTCCATTGAGTTCAAAATGGTGTTTACGATCTTTTTGAGTATAAGCTTTGATATGTTTAGAGTAAGTCGAGTTTTGCTACTTTTTCTAGTTGGGTTTTGGGTTTGGGTTCAGCCCACTAGCTAACTAAATACCCTAACTCAGTCCCTCTCCTTCCATTCACTCATTTTCCATTCTAAAACTCAGGCTAAAACTGAAAATAGGGGAAAGGAAGAGGAATTAGAAATTTCAATCCCTGATTCTTCTTGCAAACTTGAATTCTTGCTCCAAAATCAAAGATAAGCTATTGGTAAGCCTCCTCTTCATCTTCTCCCACTCTTTCTCCTTCAATTTCAAAAAGTTTCCTAAACCTAACTTAGGAAAATACTTGTTTTGATCTTAGATTGAAGCTAGTAGAGTGAAGTGGAGAGTGGTTGGTCTTTTCTTTACAATTGAGGTTCTTCTTCTTCTTTTTGGGTTAAAGGTGAGATTTTTATCTCACATCTAAGTCTATAACTATCTTTGATTGTTAGGTATGAATTCCTAACACTTATTCATGTGCATTTGATTTTGATTTGGATTGGTTTTGTGAATATTTCCATTTTTAGTGTTTTGGGTTCAAATCATTAAAGATCCTAACTTTGATGTTTGAACTGTTTTTGGTGATGCATCGAGGAGCCAATAGGACCGGGTAGCCGATGGGCGTAATCCCCTAGCGTCCGTGCTCGTCAGGTGGCGAATTGAGTGTGTGTGCACTTCAATTAATAGGGCAGAAAAATGCAGGACATCAGGTTCGGCCGACCGACCTCTCTGAGCCGGTCGACCGAAGCTGTAGCCGAAACATTTCTGGGCTATTTCGGTCGACCGAACTCAGAGTCCGGTCAACCGACCTGCTCCTGTTTCCCTGTTTTGCCTAGTTTGCCTATTTGTTTGTGATTCCAACTTTTATCGATCTACGTCGATTCCAATTAGTTGTTTATGCATATTTGACCTTGATGATTCCTTTTTGACTTCATACACGGGTTTTTATAAAATAATCTTTTAAATTGTATTAAAAGCTTGCTTCTTCAATTTATAAATCTTATTTAAAACACGCACACACAATTTCGCACTTCAAGCGGAGTGGAAGGGAGATTAAATGGTTAGGTAAAACACGGACCATGAATCCATGCGTTTGTCTTTCCGATTAATCCCCGCCCTATTCAATTGATCGTTTTGGCCTTTTGGTCTGGTTTACCGATGAGATGAGGTAAACTTTGTACTGCTTTGAGTGTGAAATCAGCTAATGGATAGTAAACCGTTTAGTGCGAACGAGTGGTTATGGGACTCATGTTACCACTTTTCGGATTCCTTTTTGAGAGTTATGACATATTCTGCCAGTTAGTGATGTCCAGTACTGGGCCTCCGGACCTTCACCACTACGGTTTGTTGCCTTTGCGATAGTATCTTCGGACTGTCTCCTTTAGGTTTGTTGCCTTCGGGTATGTTTCCTTCGGTTTTGTACCTTCGGGTTTGTTGCCCTATTGTATCGCTTTCGGAATTTGTCATTCGTCACCGCTCGAGTGATATTGGGTTTGGAGTCTTCGGGCTCATGCATCCTTGTTTATACAGTACTGAGCACGTGAAAATTTTCTGATGTTTCATTGATATGTATATTCCCTAGGTATCGCTCTTCGGCGTGGTCTTTTTAAGCCGCACGATATATCGCTGTTATGTTGCGAAACTTGTGTTGCCTTCATTGGTATTTGATATTTGCCTTTTTGGCTTGTTTTGGGATATTCATATCCTTTATTTATTTGTGTTGCCGATGATATGAGGCTTGTTCTGTTATGATTCATCTTTTGTTAGATGATTGTGTTATCTCTTTTAGAGATATTTGTTATACTTTATGACCTTGCAGGTTATTGTTTTTCAGTTTGTCTAACTGATTTGTTTAGCTAGACTGACCCATGTATTTATACTCGGGTCAGACCGAGATGTTTCAGGTTAGGTGCTTTTGGACTTAGCCTATTTTTCTTCCGCATGGACTATCCAGCTTACTCCTTTTTGTTATGGCTTTTTGTGTAGTCCTTTTTATTGTAACTCTGATATGTATTCTTTTGGATTCACCTGTATATTGTGGTTTACTATACCACTTGACGTGTATCAGTATATGTGTATATGATGATCTACTGTTCTGTGATGTATATTACATTTGAGTTGTTATATTCTGTTCTGATAGATCCTCCAACCACCTATGGCTTTGTTTTAAGTATGCATTGGATATGTCGACCTGCTTGGTATGTCTATTGTCGATGTATTCAATAGATAGTTAGAGCAAGGCTATAGATGGTCGCTCCTAACCAGCCTTATTCTCCGTGTTAGTTGACGGCATTACCCTGTAGTGTCCTTGGCTAGCGTGGGTATGGAGGTGGGGCGTTACAGTACATGAAGCCATTAATTCAATAAGTATGTACATTAGCCTCTAATTTGTACATTAAGATGGTAGGTAGATGGGGTCCTCTATGTTCTTCACTTTGAATTATTTCCATCTTCATTCATTTGTATTAATTTTGTGCATGCATGTGTCTTCATGAAACCACTCCTATTTAAGATCAAATTCTTACATAAATATATAAAAAATTTCAATTAATTTTTCTCAAAGAAATATGTGCACAAAAATGACCGTTTTACCCCTATATGAAGATGGATACGTGACAATTTGGAATCAATATGGATTTTGGTTAAAACATATTAAAATACCCAATATGATCATTTATTTAGTTTAAGTACATTAAATATGGTGGTAAAAATAGGCACATTTACGTGCACATCAGACTGGACATACGCAGACATCCAATAAAATAAGGGTACACATTGACTAATTGGGTACATACAGATTACCATGATCCATTAGTACGCATCCATACCAGAACCCATTTTGCCCCATTTTTCGAGTCTCATCGAAAATTTGATTCAACCATCCTTTTGTAGTAACTCCTTTTTGATTATAGGGATCACTCACCCAAAATACCAAAGGTGGATCTACTATCCATTTCTAGTGATGAGAGGTCAAATTACATCTTAAATTAAAACATTTACAGGAATATTTACATTCTTAAATCAAAGCTTCCATGTTCTTTTCAAACTGAAATCCTTTCTCAAAATATCATTATTGTTTTATAGGATAATTGTTTTCAAGATACTATCATCATTTTTTAAAATAAAATTAAAACAATTTTTTAGAAAATACCATTTTATAAAAATTCAAAACAGTATAAACTCTTTGTAAAAAAAATTAAAATAGGTGTCCTCGTTGAATTTAAAACTCTTATGAAAGCCAATAATTTCTTGTATAAAAACAGATTTCAAAACATGTACATAGTAGAAACTCTAAATTTTCTGAAATGATGTAATGAACCTCTCGCCATAGTTTTGATTCCCCAATGGCATCGACCAAATCTTTTTTCCATCAAAACTCTTCAACTGCTATTATTCATCTTTAAGGAACATCTTCACATCTCTTAGTCACTCTGATTATCTAGTTTCTTCACTTGGGAAACTATATCCTTCCAATATGACTAAATCAAACATGTCCCTTAACCTGACAGTAGTTTCTCCAATATACATCTCGCTAAAAGTCAAACATTTGATAACTATCTCATCATAAATTATCAAAAACTTAAGATAATATAATATATCATATAATGTACACAGTGACAACAAGGGAAACAACAAACAAGCAAACAATTAAAACTTATCATAGAAAAACAAACAATTGACAAAAACACAACACAGGCAAAAAGGATTAATTCAAACGTGGATAACATAAACTAATAAACAACTATAAACAAGTAAACAATAATCAACACAATGCATAGAATTATTCAGTTCAAACAATCATGTTATAGACCATAAAGTAAACATGGTCAAATGAAACCATTAATATAATATAACTAATAACTTAACAAATAATGGAACATCACAACCAATTTTGCCAGAGCAAACAAATATAAAACGACTCATCTTTTGGACCCTCAAATGTTGAAACTAATACATTCACAGTATTCACACGTCGAGCATTCTAGTGCTAGAAATATAAATTGTTTGGGTAAAATAAAAGAAAAACGAAGAAGAAATAAGAGAACACGACATCATAATCTCATAGTGGAACGATAACATATAATATCAAAAGACAGTACAAACAACCACTCTAAGATAAATAGCATTTCAGAGTTATAATCCTATATACTATCATCAACCCGGATAGTTATAATAGCATGTCCTCGCAATTGTTAATATATATACACATAATGGTAGTGCAGTAGAAACAAATACAACTGTAGCTGGAAGCATCCAGCTCATCTCCTAAAGCTTCAAAGAACATCAACGAAAACCTGTATTTCTCAAACTAACCGAAAGAGCATCCATGGAATTAAGGAAAAGATAAAACCATGAGACAGACATAAGTCTCGTATGGGAAAATCAAGAAATACATACACATATAACAATACTGAAAATCGAGTCCCGTAAGGGCTTTGTTGTCTATATTCGATTTGCCACATTTTACGTGTAAATCATTATTTTTCGAGGGTTTGTGAGTGATTTATCTTCTCACAACCTATTATATATGTATGTATGTATTTTTACATGTCCTTTTTTAAAGTAAAAAATACGTTCTGGTGATATTTTAGCATTAAAAATGAAGTAAAAATAAATTCAAAATGGTTTAAAGTGATTTAATCATGTTGTTTTGATGTATGATTGCTTATATAAATATATGTTAGGCTATGTTATAGATGTGTTTCCATGTTTTGATGTATGGTTATATGTTTGGATGATGTTTGAATGTTGTGATGTATATTTGGATTTTTTCTGTATGTTTGAAATTGTAAGCACTCATCGAAGAAAATTCTGAAAGAAACTAAGCATGGCTAATTTTTATTCTAATGGTGCCTGATCTAACCCTAGGTAGCTAATTCAATCTCAAATCTTTTTATTTCTTCTATCATTTCTCTCACATTCATTTAAAATTATATATTGATAAAGCTATATCAACTCAATGTAGTGGGTATGATTCCGTATGAGAAGGGATGGGTTGAGGTCAGTAAGAAAAAGGGGAAAAACCAGCAGATGATTGTGGATCGAGAAAGACAGTCGCGGTAGATCTAGAATATATGGCGGAACTTGTAAAGGTGAATCTAGGCAGGAGAGCGGCAATATTAACAGATATTGCATAGGGAGGCGTAATGGAAGCAACATATATGGCATAAGTTGGGAAGGATTCAAATCGAGATGAAATCTGAAAGAAGGTATAATTGCCAAAGCAAAGCAAACAAAATTTACTGTTTCAAGAGATGCCAAAAAACCTCTTATTGTGAAGCGGAGAAGGCAGGTGTGAACGTGAATGAAAAAGCTGTGGAGTTGGAATTCATTGAATCAAAGGTAGAAAATGGAAGGAAAAGAATAGCACTTTCAAGAGTAGTTAAAGAGGCAGAAGAAGGTTGGGCAAATTATATCTACTATATGTAGTAGGTCAAAGACCATATTACAAAACCCTTGAAGCATATGCTAAGAGGGTACGGAAAATTAAGAAAATTTTCAAAGTACAAACCAAAGAAAATGGTTTTTTCATAATCTGAGTTGGGAATGATGTAGAAGTATGAAGATGATAGAATTGCGACCATGGTTTTTAACAAACATTCGAGTATTATGAAAAAGCTGACAGTATCTATACAAATCGACCATGATTTACTAAAAACATTGCCTGTGTGGGTTAGGTTGTCGAGTTTAACTTTATAATTTGGTGTCCAAAAGCTATTAATGCTTTGGTAAGTATATTGGGATTCCAATAAAGATAGATGATGCAACTAAAAACAAATCGATAATATCATTTGTCAGAGTCTTATTTGAAATGAATGCAGAGATAGGATTTCCAAACAAAATAGAAGCAATTGATAAAAATAGTGAAGTTGTTATACAAGAGGTAACGTATGAAAACCCACCCCCACATTGTGAGAACTGTTATTTTTTTGGACATCTGTAGCACCATTGCATATGTGTAAGACGTGGATCCAGAACCCCAACGAGAAAGAAGAGGCGAAGGTTAGTAGCAAATCAAGGAACAAGAGTGAAAGAAGTAATACTATGGAAAGAGACAACAAACACATGAAGGACATAGATGCAAACAAGGGGATAATAACTGACTCAAGAAGAGAAAAGGCAGAGGTACAACAAGTAGAAGAAGTAAAGGAGAAAATAAAGCATGCGTTAAAGAGAGCAGACCGAATGAGGATCAAACAACTCTAGATGAGACTGATATTTCTATTAAGCATTGATGAAAGCAAATTACACTATCCCATTAGATAAGGAGAGGGACTAAAGGGAGAAAATTATAGTGGAAGGAAAGAGAAGGAGCATTGTAAGCATGCGAAGAGGTCATCAAAGAGGCGTCTAGAGGGGGAAACTAGTCTACTAACCGTACTATCGCATGCTACTGCAACACCAATGTGTGAGGGAGCCATAGAATCAGTATAGCTAAAGGTAAAGCCACCAATAGCCCCTGTAGTAATTTGAAAATGCTAGCACTCATCATCAGACATTGATCTCTCTAAGGAGGACTCCAAAAATTCTTTGTTTTCAAATGAATCTTTTCCTCTAGTGGCTATTGTCGATAACAAGAATATGTTAATAAAGGTGTTAATTCTGCGCAAGTTTCGGGACCATCACCAGTAATGCAAAAGGAGGCTATGTCCATGAGGAAAGATAGTTCAACCGATCAGAGGAAGCCATGTAAAAAGGCAATAGATCTGGAAAACATAAATGGGGAGAAAAGTGATGCCCTAGGAATTAATGATAAAAACGATGGCAATGAGCAGCACTCATGTTAATCTAAGAGCCTCGCCAGTCAAGTAAAAAAGCACGAATCAATTAAAAAAGATCGGTTTGTGGCAAAAAAACTCAAAGTGGGAGGAGAATGGGAAAGGTAAAAAAACACTGAGTTCAATGTTGCCAAACAAGGCAGGGTCTTGCGTAGCCTAACATGGAATAAATAAAGTCTATTGCATGCTGGACTGTTAGGAGCTCTCATAAGTCCAGCATAATGATGGAGGTATGTAAACTAATTAATAAGCATAAAGTTAGTTGTTTTGGTACCTTGGAGAATAAACTAAGATTGAAAGAACCACAATAGGTGCATAGGTGACTTGGTTATAATCGGGAATTGATTAGTAATATGTCGTGCTACTATAAATGTCGAATATTCATTCTCTTAAACCTAGACATGTGGAAGTATGACTTAATTAGCACCAGTGACATATATATTACCTAAGAACTGCTGAACAATGATGGAGCGAAGAATAATTTCACATTTGTTTATGGATAGAACTTCGTATTTCTTCGAAGAAAGCTTTGGAGTAATTTAGAAGAGGATGTAACTAGCATACACATAGCATGGTTAATTAGGGAATTTCGATCGCATTAGGTTGCAAAAGAGAAGAAAGGTGGGAATCCAATCCTAATCTCAAAGAATTGGATATGTGGATGATGAGGATAGGCATAACAAAATTGTAGATCCATGTTTTTGAATTCTCACGGTAGTTAGGCCCTTGAATAAACGTCCTAACTAAAATTGATAAAGTCTTTATGAATTGGAAAAGGATGCAGATTTTTCCCAACACTACCGTCAAGTGCTTACCGTTTGGAATAAGCGACCACTCACGGACTGCAGTAACTTTGGTGAAGCAAAAGAATAACTTACCGAAACCATTTAGATTCACAAACCATTGGCCTTTATTTAATAATTATGTTGATGTGTTTAATTAGGGATGGTAAGAGGAAGTGGAAGGAAACTGTTGTATCGATTTATATATAAGATGAAAGCAATAAAAAAGCAAACTAATTTAATGGTCTAAAGATAAAAACAGCACCATGAAAGAAGTCGAACTTTATCGAAATGAATATGCTAGATTACATAGTGAATTAGAAGCGGATGATGATAAAAATGTCAAAAATGATCTACAGCAGGTGAAAAATTATGCTAGAAAGGGCTATTCAACAGGAGATGATAGATTCAAAGCAAACAACAAAATGCAACTGGCTACTCTTAGGGGAAGAGGCACTGCTTTCTTCTATGCTAAGATATTAAATAAGAGATGTGTTGAAAACTGGGTAAATGATATTTTGATTAACAAAGAACTATGCCATGACCAAAATGAATTCACAAAAGGGGCTGTAGATCTTTATGCCGATATGTTCTATCAGAAGCAACAAAAGGCATTGCCAAAAGTGGTGTATAATGTTAAAACCTCTATTCCTTGCTTTCAACGACAACAACTATACAATCATATATACTATATACGTCTTATCAAGATTACAGGTATATACCACAAGAGACCATCATGCTTAAAAATATTTGGACTCGAAGACAAACAAAAACCTATGGACCATACTATGATTAGTAAGGTTATTCTAGTATATTAAGAGTCTAGATAAAAGATTGCAAGGTCTCCTTCAGTATATATGCACACACAATTTCATGTACACTGAAATTGATTAAAAAAAACAGAAAATACCATCCACAGACGTATGTGGAAAAGCCTCAGATGTCTGTCAGAATACTCGGGAAATTATTTCCTAAAGCCACAGACGTACGAGGTTTTACCACAAGCGTCTATCATTTGAACCACTGCAAAAATTTGAATAAACGCTTCTGTTAAATTAAAAGAACTCAACTCTTCATCGAAAGGTTGCGGCTATTAAATTGACTAGACCTTAGCTAACAGAAACAACTCCTCATCTGCATCTCTTCAAACTATAAATACTACAATGATTGAGATTTACAAATTGATTGAATATATTCTCTCTTGATTTCTTGTTACTCTTTGCTTGCATATTTGTGCATAAGGTGCTTAGATATTCTCAATCTATCAAAACCAAAATATCGTTTTGGTTAAACCACTTCCTACAACTCAAAGCATTCACATTCACATACTCAAAGGAGATCATAAGAAGATTTGTACCATTAGTCAAAATCTGTGTTATTTGGAACACAAGATTATCAGAGAAATACTTTTGTATTAGCCTATTCCTCCGGGCGAAGCGAGGGTTATTTGATTAAAGGAAATACGAATGGGAGCTTTAGGATCGAAAGGTCTGAACCAGTATAAAATATCTGATGTGCTTGTTTTAATTATTTTCCTTATTCGATTATTATTCTCTACTTAATATAGTTGGTAATATACATTCTTACACTTATATATATAAGTTGCATTGCATAAAAGATCCTATAAACTTTCATTTGGTGTCAAGGTTAGGTCATTTTAATCCATGGTAACATGTAGTTGAAAAATAATTAATATGGGAAAGCATTTTTCAAGAAGATCAATCAAATGCTCGTCCTCTACTATTTAATGGTTCTAACTATTCTTATTGTCAAACTGTACGATAACTTTTATGGAAGCAAATGGGTCAGAAATATGGCTAGCAACTCAAAACAAATACGAAGCACCTGACATTGACATTAGCACTTGGACTAATGCACAAAAGCAACAACATCTAACAATGCTAAAGCTATGGATGTATTGTTTTGCTCACTTCACAAAAATGAGTTTTCACGTGTCATGCTTTGCACCACTACATATGATATATGGAGCACTTTACAAATCACACATGAAGGAACAACCAAAGTCAAGCAAATTAAAATCTCGATTTTATAGAACCAATTTTCATCTTTTTAAATAAAAGCAAATGAATCAGTTATTGATATGTATGCTAGCTTTCAAACTATTCAAAATGATCTCATGACACTTGGAGTCAAACTCACAGATTTTGATTTAATCACATGAATTTTAAACTCTTTTACAAAGGAACGGAAAAGAAAAAATTTAGCCATCGAAGAAACTAATGATCTTTCTCAACTCAAAGTCGAAGAGCTGATAGGAAATCTGATGTCGTATGAAGCTAATTTGCAGGCAAGAAAGGATCAAAATCATGAAAAGAAAAACATAGCATTCCAAACAAGTAACGAAGATTCGGACTTAAATGAAGGTATAATTGTTTTTGTTGCCGAAAACAACAACAAATTCAAGAAGTTCAAGAAGATAACCGGATTTCAAAATGGTGGCAAACCAAACTCCTCAACTCAAACATTGATTAAATGCTATGAATGTGAAATTTTTGGCCACATGAAGAAGGATCGTCCACAACTCAATAATGACAAAAAAAAGCAAGTTTGAGAAATTCAAAGTGAAAACGACTCGAAACAAGCAAATGTGTGTTTTATGGCTAACACTAACGAGGTACGACCTGAACTTATGAAATAATAGAAATTAGCAATGAATTAGATGATGAGTACAAAGAAACAAAAAAATTAACTAAGGAATATATAGGAAAGTTAACTAGAGTGGAATTAGAAATTGGATTATTAAAATATGAAAAAACAATCTTAGAAGAAGAATTAGAAATCACTCAAAAAAAGTCCAACGTTGTTATCTCAAAATAATAATTTATTAAACGATTTAGAAAATTATAAGTTAGAAAAGGTTAATTTTGAAAAAGAAAAGCTAGAATTACAAGCAATTTTAGATTTTAGAAATATTGAAATTTGTGATCTTAAAAGTAAGTCAGATAAAATAACAAATAATGTGGCGAAATTCAAAAAAGGAAAACAAAAGTTAGAAAATTTGATTAAAATATCTAAACCATTTGGAAACAGAAACGGATTGGGTTTTAAAGGCAAAGTCAAAGAAGCATAACACATTATACACCAAACTCAAAAGACCAAAGTCAGAAGCTAAGATTAAAAATTCATACACAAGTATGGTTAAAATATGTATTCCTAAAACAAAAAATAAACTAATTAGACAAAAATATATTGATGAATATTTGAAAAAAGTTATACATAACAAAAACTACATTTCTAAAGAAACCAAATCCTCATGGATATGGCTACCTTCTTCCACTAACACATAGGACCCTAAACAAAGAATGTGGATACCAATTAAAATTTTCTTATTTTGCAGGTACCCGAAACTAAAATAAAAGGTAAAGAGAAATGGATATTTGATAATGGTTGCTCCAAGCACATGGTTGGAAATGCTTATATGTTATCCAATATAACATATATTGATTGTAGCTCTGTGAAATCAGGAAATAATTTAAAACGATTTGTAATCGGCATTGGAAAATTCATCAATATCGGTATTTATAGTTCTCCTCTTATTAATAATGTTTTATTGGTAGAGAATTTGAAACATAACTTATTAAGTATAAGTCAATTGTGTGATAAAGGATTTAAAATTAATTTCGAGGAAGACAAATGCAATATCTTTGATGAAATAAAATCTAATTTTTAAAGGATTTAGAAATCGTAACATATATGTTTTGAACATGAATATCAAAAAGAATATTAATTTATGCTTAGTCTTAAATCATGATGATCCATGGTTATGGCATAAACGATTTTGCCACATAAATTTCAAAAATATCAACAAACTTGCTAAAAATGAATTAGTTAGAGGATTACTTTTAAATCAACTATAAAGTTAAAAAAATTATGTGAAGCCTGTCAATTTAGTAAATTAAAGAAAAGTTCTTTTAAATCTGAAAAGGAAATTTCCATAAAGTAATCTCTCGAACTATTTCATCTAGATTTATTCGGACCGACTTAAGTATGCTCTATAAATCATAATAAATATGTTTTTATAATTGTTGATGATTATTCAAGATATACTTGGACATTATTTTCAAAATATAAAAGTGTCACTTTTGAAATTTTCAAAAATTTTACTAAATGAATTACAAATTCGATGAACTTAAAAATTAAAGTATATGAAGCGATCACGGAGGCGAATCTGAAAATGAACTATTTACAAATTTTTGCAACGAAGAGGGAATTAGTCATAATTCTTCATTTCCTCTAACACCTCAACAAAATGGTGTCATAGAAAGGAAAAATTGAACTTTACAAGAATGTGCATGAACCTTGCTAAATAGTAGTAACCTGCCAAAAAGTTTTTGGGTTGAAGTTGTTACTACCGCATGTTATGTATTAAATCGTGCAACACTTAGACCAATGACTAAAAACACATGTTATGAAATATTTTTCAAAAAGAAACCTAAAGTATCATATTTTCGAGTATTTGGATCATAATGTTTTATCTCAAACACAAAAGATTATCTAGGAAAATTCGATTCTAAAGCTAATGAAAGAATGTTTGTTGAATATTCAGAACAAAGTAACGCATATGGAATTTTTAATAAACGAACAAACTTTATAGAAGAATGTCTGCATGTACCATTTGATGAAAATTTCACAAATAATAAAAATGATGATGATGAAGAAGAAGTTATAAATAAAATTAGTATACCCATACATGAAAATAATAATAATGTCAATAATAATAATCATATCGTGATAACTTCACTACCTAGGATATTAAAGGACCACCCAATTAATAATATTATTGGTGATTTAAATACAAAAGTATCAACAAGAAGCAATTGAATCAAATGAGTCATGCTGCATTTATATCAAATTTTGAAGCAAAAATTATAAAGAAGCATCAAAAGAAGATTTTTGGATTATTGCAATGTAAGAAAAACTTAATTAATTTAAACGAAATAGCATATGGGAACATGTACCAAGACCAAACGATCAAACTATAATGGGAATTAAATGGATTTTTAAAAATAAAGTGGATGAAAATGGAAATATTGTTCAAAATAAAGCAAGATTAGTAGCTCAAGGATATAATCAAGAAGAAGGAATTGATTATGAAGAGACATTTACTCCGGTAGCACGTCTCGAAGCAATACGAACATTACTTGCTTTCAAATGTCATCATAATTTTTAAAAAATTCAAATGGATGTAAAATGTGCTTTTCTAAATGGCTTATTAAAGAAATGGTCTATGTTGAACAACCTCCACTATTTGTTTATCATATATTTAAACTTAAAAACGCTTTCTACAGATTAAAACAAGCACCTCGTGCTCGGTATGAAAGATTAAAAACTCATTTAAACAATTCTGATTTTCAAATTGGTAAAATAGACTCTACTTTATTTTTAAAATGAGAAAACAATGACATATTAGTCGTACAAATATATGTCGATGACATTATTTTTGGTTCATCTAACGAAAAAATATGCAATGAATTTTCTGACATTATGTAAAATGAATTTGAAATGTTACATATGGATGAATTATTGGGTATGCAAATAAGACAACTAGAAAATGGAATTTTTATGAATCAAGAAAAGTACTGTCAAGATTTACTGAAACGCTTTGGAATGGAAAATATCTCACATAAACCGACTCTGATGAATACTACTCTACATTTAGATAAAGATGAAAATGGAAAAGATTTCAAACAAAAATTATATCGAAGTATGATAAGATCTCTATTATATTTAACGGCTAGTAGAGTAGATATTATGATGAGCATATACTCATGGTTCCAAGCATAACCAAAGGAATCACATCATCGAGTGGTTAAATGATTTTTGAGATATTTAACCAACACTAAAGATTACGACCTTTTCTACCCTAAGGCTGCTCATTCGAACTCGTATCATATAGTGATGCTAATTTCGGGGTTTGTAAAATAGATAGAAAAGAACAAGCGGCACATGTCATTTTATTGGTCAATCCTTAATTTTGTGGTTTAGTAAAAAAACAAATTGTGTTTCTCTCTCGACATGTGAAGTCAAATACACTTTAGCGGCTTTAGCCTGTGCATAAGTTATCTATATGCAACAAACTCTTCTAGGTTTCGGTAAAATTATAACAAATTTTTCTATATACTATGTTAATCGAGTGCTATAAATTTTATCAAAAAATCCTATTAATCATTCCCGAACAAAACATATTGATATTTGTTACCCTTTCTTAAGAGATAATATTGGAAATAGAATTATATTACTTGAATTTGTGAAAACCGAAATTAAATTGCGGATATTTTTACCAAACCGCTGAACGGGTCAACTTTTATAAAACTAAGACGAGACCTCGGAATGTGCTCTTACAATGAATTAGTAAATTAAAATATATATAAAATATACAAAACTTTTGGTAAAAGTGCTTACGGCCGTTTCCTTTTTGTCCATAAAAAATTAACTAACTTCTGCTAAAATTCTATCGTGAAAATTTTATCACCCTAACAAATAATTTGCTAAAACTAGTAAACTACTCTTATATTTAAGAAGTTTTCTGTGAACTAAATATATATATTCTTATATTCAAAACCTTACACCACTTCTATTCAAAATGTCTTCCGACCATGACTCTACTTATTCGACTATCGACTATAGCTCACCTTCATCGAATACACTTACGTATCACCTACTAAACTCACACCTCCATCAAATCAATTAGCCTATATAAACATCATTCCATTACCTATGTATCACACTGGTTTTTCTCCTGTGGAAAACAAATCCAAACAGTCAATGGATCTACAATCGTCATCGCTTAACAACAAAGTTGATGAAATATATCACTATCAACAAGAAATGATAGGATTTCAGCGAGAAATGTATTATGAACAACAACATCAAGGACCTCATCTTAGCTTTCTCGAAAAATGCGTTCTAGAAATTTGTGGTCATTTACTAACAAAAAAGTATATACATCATAAATCTCCTCGTTTTCAAGAGACTCCTACAAAAACATATCACAATACTCCAAGAAATTTATGCAAGCCAAGATCATCAAACAAAGATTGGATTGACACTCCAGTCGGTCCAAATTGGTCTCCACTAAAGCCGTTAATCGATGACATAAAGGTTGACACGAATTCATGGGACGTACAACAAATTAAAAAATCCGACCTTTTTGACAAAAACTAGAATTATGATAAGCATTTCGTCTAAAAAAAATATTATTGTAATTTTTTTAAGTTATCCTTTGTAAAAGTTCTCTTGAAATTTCAATATAAAGATTAACATTTTGGCATTTCAATACATATATTTTGAAAACACAGACCGTAGACGTTTGTGACAACATTACAAACATCTGTTAAAGATTTCAAGAATTTTTTTTCTAAAACCACATACGTCTATGATAATCCATAAACATCTATCACTAGTTTTAGGAAATTATTTCTTAAAACCACATATACTGTGGAAACCCACAGCCATCTGTCATATATTTCAAATGTCTATCACTACTCCAATCCTATTTTTACATACAGCTCTATATATATTTTTACCCCTCTTCAACTTTTCACCAAGCTATTTTCAATCTACACTCAAACCCTAATTCTATTACTCAATAGTGGCTCCCAAGGCAAAAAATCCGGTTAGCAAAAGATCAAAGAAAGGTCAACCCTCGTCTTCTCAAACCCCTTAGTCATTGATTCTAACATTCAAGAGTGGCTTCGAAATAACACGATTGCTAATAAGAGGTTCGAAGAGCACAAACAAAAGAAGATTCATACCAGCCCATTCAACATATTGTGCGAGTTTGGCAAATATGGAATTCAAGAACTCACTGTCACCTCTGATGTCGAGATTTAATCAATTTTAACAAAAACGAGGTATAAATTGATCAATTAGCAATCTTTCTTTTTTATGCCAATTTGTGTACTAACGATATATGGACTCCTGACAATGACGATGGTTGGTTATGGACGAGCCTTTACAGACATGTTTTAAAGATTATCGTAAACACCATTGGGTGCGGAATTTACCACAAGATGAAATAACTCATAAAATTTGAGAAGATGGGATGCCACAGTGGAAATCTGTTTACTTACATCCAAAAGCTACGTTATTAAACCGTACGATTATCAATATGAGAATTTCATGCTTAGGAAGTCATGAATAAATATACGAAAGGATTACAAAGCCCTTTATGCTATTTTTAATGGGATACAAATAAATTAGGCTAAGTTTATTCATAATGAAACAAAAAGCTTTTGATCTCATCATCTACACACAATTATTTATGTGGTGTATATAATGCGCCTCTTGAATGGCTTTGGGGTACCTTCTTATATCTCTTATTTTGAAGAAATCACTGTCAAGGAGAATGGTATAAGATCTTTATCCTTAATGCACCTTTCTCAACGACCACCTACAATCGTATCATTGGCTCAATGGACCTTGCAACAACAACAACAACAACAACAGATGTATCCGAGTCCTCAACAACCTCTTGCTCCTCAACAAAAAACCCACTCATCTCGTCCTTCACGGCAACCTGCCTTCTCTAGTCAGGCTATCGAATATTATTTGGGGTTAGAGATTCAACAAGCTCGTATTGAACCAATGCAAAATGAATCAATCCATGATTTACCACTTAAAAATCAAAAATTAATCATGGGCAATCAGTGGGCTTTGAATAGTAAAATGACTGCCTAAGAATGATCGTTTTCAACTCGAATGACCAAGATGGAAAAACTTTGGAAAAAGTCATCTGCGCCTTAGGGAAATTAATGAGAAAGGTATGTGGCAGATCGTCCTCTCGATCATCATCTTCTCTGTCACCTTCACCACTTCCTCGGATCAAACACAATTTACCAAGCTCAAACCTCTCATGAAGGAACTTCTCGCTATAAAGGGAAGAATACTAAGCAAAAACAACCTGAAGTAGAGGAAGAAAATAGTGATAATATGTCCTTATCCGACCCTCACCAATTTCAACATCAATCTTACATGGCTTTCCAAGGACTTTCCATTCAAGAAAATGAGGAGTATAAAGATCAAACCAATTGGCCAACAACATACGAGTAAGATCCTTCAGCATACGAGGAGTATTACAAAAATTATGATGGACTTTCCTACTCTTCTAACCAGTATAACTGATATCATTTATTTAAATATTTGACCTATGATGTTTAAACTTATATTTTTATTTTGTATGTCACTTTATATAACTTCCATTTTATATGTCACTTCATATCTATGGTTATATCTCTATTTTATGTCTACATAATTTTTTTTGTTTTGATAATGACAAAGGAAGAGAAAAATATACATATAGATAGGGGAGATAAAATTAAGACTAACGGTTATATAATTGCCATCATCAAAAAGGGGGAGAATATTAGAACCTCTATTCTTTGATTTCAATGACAATAACTATACAATCATATATATTATATGCATCTTATCAAGATTACAGGTATATACCACAAGAGATCATGATGCTCAAAGATATTTGGACTCAAAGACAAACAAAAAACTATGGATCATACTATGATTAGTAAGGTTATTCTAGTATAATAAGAGTCTTAGATAAAATATTGAAAGGTCTCCTTGAGTATATATGCACATACGATTTCATATACACTGAAATTCATTAAAAGGCTAAAAAAACCATCCATAGACGTCTGTGGAAAAGCCTCATATGTTTGTGAGAATACACGAGAAATTATTTCCTGAAGCCATAGATGTATGAGGTTTTACCATGGGCGTCTATCATTTGAAACACTACAAAATTTGAATAGACAACTCAACTCTTCATCGAAAGGTTGCAGCCATTAAATTGAATAGATCTTAGCTAACAGAAACAACTCCTCATTTGCATCTCTTCAAACTTATAAATACTACAATGATTGAGATTTACAAATTAATTGAATATATTCTCTCTTGATTTCTTATTACTCACTACTTCCATATTTGTGCATAAGGTGTTTACATACTCTCAATCTATCTAACCAAAATATCATTTTGGTTAAACCACTTCTTATGACTCAACGCATTCACATTCACATACTCAAAGGAGATCACAGGAAGATTTGTACTATTAGTCAAAATCCATGTTATTTGGGATACAAGATTGGCAGAGATACTTTTGTACTAGCCTATTTCTCTAAGCAAAGCATGGGTTATTTGGTTAAAGGAAATACCGAATATAAGCTCTGGAACTAGACGTAAGATGGGAGGTCTGAACAATATAAAATAGCCGGTGTGCTTATTTTTAATTATTTACCTAATTTAATTATTATTCTCTGCTTAATATAGTTAGTAATATACACTCTTACACTTATATATATATATATATATATATATATATATATATTACATAAAAAGATCCTATAGACTTTCATGTAAAACAATCATTGCAAATTATGGTCGAGACTTCCTTAATGATTGAATTGAATTGTATAAATTAAGGATGCTATTTTTGGTGTCAAGGATGATGTTACTCCAGGACCAAATGCCTTTAACTCGAAATTCTATAGGACGCGTTGTGAAAGAGTCAAGGAATTATTGCGTGAGACAGCTAATGATAATTACAACAAGGCAAGATTGTTAAAATAATTAACCATACATTTTTGCACCTTATTCCAAAGACCAAAGAGGCCACAATGATTCAACATTTTCGAGCAATAACATGTTGTAATAAGAGCAACAAGGTCTTGGCAAAGGTGCTCTATAATAGACTTAAATTTTTTATGGACTAGTTGATATCAGAGAACCGATGTGCTTTCATTCATAATAGTGCATAGAAGATGGTATATTGTATGCTCATGAAATGATCGGAGGTTTTGGTAGAAGAGACAACCATAATATGTGCATCAAAATTGAAATTCAGAAAGCTAATAATATGGTGCATAGACAATTTATAACTCACTTACTTCAAAATATGAAATTTCCAAAAAAAAAAAGAGGATTAAAATAGTGGCTAAATTCATAAGCACCCTTAGTTTTTCTATTATCAATCAAGGAAGTGTAGTGAGATTTTTCAACGGCTCGAGTGGATTACGACAAGGGACCCCATGTTTCATATTGCTTATGGATGAAAATTGAAATGGTTAGTTGACTATGTTACAAGCAAGAGTAAACAAAATTCACGCACATAATTTTTGTAGATGATACCTCATTTTTGTTAAGGCAGTAGAGCAGAAGCAATCAAAGATGTATTTAGAAGTTTGTATGATTGCACTGTCTTTAACTTAATTGCAAAAAATCCAACCTTTCCTTTAGGGAATACTTGTAAGGAGGAGATTGTAGAAATACTAAATATCAAACAAGGAATACTTTCGATCAAATACTTGGGAATACCACTTTCTAATGTGAACTTTGATGAAATAAAACAACGTATAGAAGGATGGGAGTCCAAATTTTTGAGCATAGCAGGAAGATTGGAACTAGTTAAAACTACAATCGTCAATTACTGGATGCAATGTTTTGGAGTACCAAGTTGAACTATAAGAAAAATAAAATGCATTTGCCTCTATTTCATATGGAATTAGCATGTTAGTAAGGTTCCTTGGGACGTTGTTTGTAAGTAAAAGGCAAAAGGTGGGCTGGGGCTAAGAAAAATTGAGGAAATAAATGACGCACTTGGTATAAAGTTAGTTTGGAAAATCATCATTCATGAAGGAATGTGGGCTAAGCCGATGCAGAAAAAATATGTCAAGAATAACCCTTTATGGGAAACAAAGAGTGGAAATGAGTACTCATGTACATGGAAATATGTCTCAAAGTTGTAACCACTAGCCGTGTTATGTATAAGAAAAAGAATTATAGACGGGCTGACAACCTCCCTATGATTTGAACCATGTTTAAAGGGTGGTGGACTGGTAAATAGTTTAGGCATCGATATGGCATACAAAACTAGAAGCGAAAAACTTTTAATGAGTGATAGTATAGTTAGTGGTCAGTGGAGAAGTGAAAATTTTAGTTTATTGGGACAAATTAAAAATGAAGTTGAGAGAGAGAACAAATATTCAATGATAATGATAAGGATTACTAGGTTTGGACATACTCGAAAAATGGTAAATATGCATTTGAAAATGCATGTGAAACAATTGAGGCATCTTACCAAAACAATCCATGGGCTAAACTTACACGGCGCAGAATACATATATCCAAAGTGGCAATGTGTGTAGTCAGAGTGGTAAACAATTATATACCAACCAAACGGAGGTGTATACAACAATATATCAACATCAATCTAACATGTGTTCTATGCTATGAACATAACGAAGATATAGACCATTTACACGACACACATATGAAAATTGTGTCATGCAATGTTAAGATGGTCGACATCACAAGAAGAACAAATTTCAATGCACATAGAGATTGATAAACTTAAAGATAAATTTCCATCCAACAGAAGCAATGACATAGAAAAATGCATGTTTTCGACCTCTATGTGGCGTATATGGTGTGAAAAAATGTCAGAATTTTTAATAGTAAACAGAGCATATAACAAATCATCTATAAGTAGATCAAAAAAAATCAGAAAGGCTGAACCTAAACATATGCAAAACAACAAAAACAAAGACATACCAATAAGTAGAGAATGGGAGTCATAATATACTTGCCAACAACTATGAAGTCATTTGAAGACAACCGATGATTGAACTGTCCATCTGCAGCAAGCCTCCAGCATAGAATGGTATGGAAAGAGCCTATGTTATATGTACAATTTTATTAGATTAACTTTTTTGTAGAGGATTAAACACTCAAAAACAAACTACAAATAATGGATTTACGAGGCTCAATCCAGTTCAAAGCACCAACCAGGAAATTAACAATGAAATCATAAGAAGAATAATACCAATATAAGAAAGATGATGTTTTTCAACAAGACAAGGACTTATCTTGGTGATGAAGCCTCGAGACTTCAGATCTGAGCATGTATGTAGCATATCTGGGTAGATCTAGGACTTATGATTCAAAATAACCTAAAAATTAAGCAAAACAAATAAAGTAACAACTCGACGTAATGAAGTTCGCCATAAGCTGGAGATCTAAATGGTTTCAAGATGGAGAAGTTTTGAAGAGAAGATATGATTGCAATTGGAATAATTTTTGATTTTATTAATTATAACTCACAACCACTATTAGAAGAAATGGAAAGCTGGCACTTGCATTAAACGAAACGAGTAAATAATGAATGTAGAAGGGATATGCGATGAAAGGTGTTGGGCCTAGAATGATCTTAAAAGTTGGTCGAGTATGCTAAAATGGAGATGGTAAATGGGTCAGACTGTTTAAAATGAACTTGTATGGGTTTTGAGTATTTACTCAAGAAAATGTCATAAATAACTGTAAATAGTTTAAATGTATATTTGTTAATTAAGCAATTTTAATGTTGTTCTAAAAAAGTGCTCATTGGAGCAAAATAGAGGCGATGATCAATTCGATGGTCGATGATATCCATATAGGAGGAGCATCGACGTGCTCTTCGATTTGATATAATAAGGATGAGAGATTCATAAATATGGGATTGGACTTTTACAGATCAACCGTAGAGTGTTTAGAGTTGTATCGATGCATTGGCATTGCACAAGGGTCAAAGTGGCAAGTGTAGTAGCTAAAGCGATGTGGAAATCTTAGTGTTGGGATATGCTAGAATGCTATAGTTTTTTGCTTCGGGCATGGTAGCTAGCTTGGGGTGTGTGGTGCTAGGCTTTGGGTCGGGGATATGGATGCTTTGTGTCAAAGCCAGTTGGTGGTAGGAAACTGGACATGAAATGCTATCTGGTGATGATTTTGGGTCAGTGGTGGAAAAAATCTTGGTGAGGAAAGGTAGCCGAATTGGAAATGGTGGTCATAGGTTGGGTGTTGAGTGAGGTTTTAGGTCTAGATTTTGTGCTTTATCTGGTGGTTTACTCACTTTGGTTATGTCATGAGAAATAACCGGGAGGGTGAAGTGTATGGGGTATTCCATGGAGATTACAGGCATGGTAATGGCTAGCTTCGGGGTAGACATAAAAAGTACTTAGGGAATTTAAGGTTGGCTTGGAGCTAGGGTAATGACTCCAAGATGACTTAAGATGACTTTGGGGTTTGGTTTGTTAACCAAAGAAGTGAGATGACTTCGACGGCTTGATGTAGAGAATGACCATGACACTTGGCGATAGACCGAGCGGACAGGTTCTTTGTGATAGCTTGTGGAATAGAACAAGAGGTGATTTTTTATTTATACATGTGCTAAGGGATCAATGGATAACTCTGAGGTTGCGATGCTCATTTTTATCCTAACAAGGCTGCTTGTGTTACCCATGGTAGTTTGTATATAACCATATTTTGGATGTCTTTGTGTATCTAGTCCCTAACCAACTATGTGACAATGAGTTAAGCATCAGTGACATTAAGTAGTCGTTGACCATCTAAGTGGGTCGTGAAAGTATGCGTGCTATAGAATCGGGTAATATGGATAAACTACTTGTGCGGAATAAGTAAGTAAAAAGTAAAAAGCAGTATAGTAAATTGACATTAGAGATTTTTATACTGGTTCGAACTCTCGTTCTACGTGCAGTCCCATACTCCTTCTGTATTTAAACTAGCAAACCTCACTTAACTCGGAGGAATAGGTTTACACTGCCCGAGCAACCGAACATGACTTCTACCACCTAAGCAACCGAATAGATCTTCTACCGCCTGAGCAACCGAACGGAACTTCTTTACAATTAACAAAAAGTATCTGATTATAGTGTGCTCTTTGAATAACACTGATAAATTAATTAAGTACGATCTTCCTATAATCTTATCCTTTATGATATATAGTGTAATGTACTTGAGATACGGAAGATACAGTGATCAGTAATCAAAGAATGTAAGCAATTTGAGTGCAATTTGAAGACTAGATAATAGACAAGAATTCAAGAATATTAAAATAGTTTTCGGTAAATTTTTGTTGAACTCTGTAATCTATTTATAGAGTTTAAAAGGTTGCAACCATAGACGTAAAAATATATTGAAAAGAACAGGTGCAACCATTGATTCTGAAAACTTTTCTCTTCGATGAAGAGAAGCGTGTATTCATGAAAATAGCAGTTGGAAATATTCAGTCATCCGAATCAAAACAATTCAAACTTCTGAAATAGATTAAAATGCAAACAGCAAGCTTTTAGGAAATTTCTGGCCTTATTCAGATGTCTGAATATATTCATTCAGACGGCTGAATATTGTGAAACAATATTTTAGTTTCAGCATTCAGACATCTGAATGAATGTATTCAGCCGATTGAATTCAGCTGTTTATGCATGTCTGTGGTGTGTATGCATTTATACACATATCAATTCAGGAGAGATATTAACAAAATTCTAAATGAAATAAAGAATCTAGACACAACATAATTAGCTTCAAAAACTCTGAATATGAATCTGCAATAAATCTCCTGTAAAAATGATTAGTATACACATATATTTTATATAGCTTGTCATAATCAAATTGATGTAAAACGGAGATTCCAACATTATCCCCCTTTTTGAGGATGACAACTATATAATCAATAATATAAATATTCATAATATTGTTACTCCCCCTGCCAATATGCACAATTATTAAATTTCTTCCCCTTTGTAATCAACAAAAAGAAAGAAAGGGAAGCAAATAGAATACTAATGCACGAAGAAAAAGAAATATAGATAACATTGAAAAAATATTTCATACAACTTGACAAACAAAATTAAAGCATAATTAAAGCAAACATAATTGAAAACATAATTAAAATTGGCTAGAAAGAGAAGGATCATCATTATCAGAACTGGAAGAAGTAGATCACTGAAATGGAGATGGATTGTAAGTCTCGATGGATGTAGAGCCGGAACAAGAAATTCTATCCCATATTTTATTTAGAAAGCCCCTGATCGAGTTGAATTTTCTCTCTATTTTCTTTTCAAGAGAATTAATTTCTTGATGAATTTTCGATTAATTCCTAGAGAGATTGATAATGGCTTATCTCGAGGAAGTGTCCGAGCCAATCTCTCAAATTGAATCGTTGTCCTCTTCTTCTTCTTCATGTTGAATATGAGAAGAGGAAGCAATAATAGTGTCATGAGGTTGGGAAGTACCTTGTTGAACATTTTGAGACCATTGTTGAAAGGAGATGATTTGTTGTGGAGGAGACCGATGAGGAAGACCCATCAATCCTAAAGTTTTAGCGCCTAACTCACTAATAGTTGAAAAATCGGAGTCGGGCATTGGAACTAAGACATTGAGAAGGATGCCCAAAATATAAGCACCATAATGAATGGTCTTATATTTTCTTTGGATTGTGATGTCTTGAACTTCATCCAAAATAATTTTGCCCCAATTCACTTGTTGGTTGGAGTAGATTGAACAAAGAGCTTCAAAATTTTCTTTATAAACCTTTACATAACTCCCCGTTCTTGGTTGTAAAGAACGAATAAATGCTCGGGGAATGATTCGAGCTTGTGGCCCCAAGAAGGTAGACTTTAAATTACTCAAATTTGTAAGTTGATCGGATAAGAAACAATGTGAAACTTCATCTTGATGAAACATATCAACTTCAATATCATCAATAGCAATTCCTTGATAGGGACAATTTAGATTATTACCTAGTCTTTGTAAAGGCAAGAAGATTTTTACGCCACAAACTATTGACCAAACACAATCTTGTCGATTTTGGGGATTACGATGATCTAAATTCAAATTTGCAAGAAAAAGTTTGATCAAAAGATGATTAATCTTGACATTGTTAGGAGCATACCCAATTAGACTATCGAAGTGGAATAGCTCCGCCAACTCTCTAATATGGTAGGCTGCAAAATCAGGGAATTTCATGAAGGCTCCTTCGAAGATGTTGGAATTCTTCATAGAATTATACCGGGAAACTACAACATCGTTCCATAGCCATTGTCGAATCTGATCTTCGGATGGTTCGAAGGTTGATTCTCTAGTGCGTTTTGACCTTGGTGCCATTAGAGCGTAAGAAGGGATGGTAAAAATTTGAAAGACTTGAAAATGGGGGCTAGGGTTCTGAAATGTTTGAGAAAGAAGTAAAAAAGTCAATATATAGAGGGTTAGAAAAGCAAGGGCAAAAGTGGAAAAAAATAAATAGAGGCTAAAAAAATGACTCGGATGTAATTTGGGCGCCTAAATATATTTGTTCAGACGTCTGAATTGCTCTTAGTTACAACCCGTAAAAAAATAGTTCATTTTCGACCTAATTCAGACGTCTGTTTTATTTGATTCAAACGTCTGAATCCGAGGTTAAAAATTTTCTTCCTATAATATTCAAACATCTGTTCTATATAAACCAGCCATCTGAATTTGCACAAAAGCTCATATCAGCCTATTGATTGTAGTAAATAATATATATATATATATAAATATTTTGAACAATACAATTTTCAAACAATGAGAAAAGGAAAAAAATAACATTTGAACAAAAGTATATACAAACAAAATTAAAAAGAATGGAAAAAGAGCTTGGAGTATGATATGCATCTTCTTCTATTTTAGTGTTCTCTTGAACTGGTCGAAGTGGAGACCATCTGTTTCCATGTTCCTAAGAATTTGGTGATATCGGTGGGCGCTGCGGTGATGATTCCCAAGGATTGTGGCAATTTGGTGAACGAACATGAGACGGTTGATGAATGGTGTTTTTGGAGGAAGAACCATAGAATATTAACGCGACTTGTTCCAAAAAGCTCAACCGCTTGGCATTAACTTTTTGTTCATAGTACAACGCGCGTTGTAATTCTTGTGTTTCCCATTGGTAGTGATGAATATCATATATTTCCTCTTTTGTAGATGGTGAACCAAAGAAGAGAGACCGTCTCGTTCTTTTAATAGGTGGAGTATATCGAGTATGAGTGGAAGGTGGAACAATCAGAACCAGTTCGTAAATTGGTGTTGGAGTTAGTAAATTTACCAATCCCGAGGAAGGAGAATTATAAGAGAGATCAGATGACTCTGAATTGTGTTGAGGCGACATTTCGAGAAAAGTATTTTGTAAAGAACCGCAAATCCGTACTCCTTTGAGCTGGCAACATTCCACAACAACCCAGCCAAAGAGGAAAAAATTTACGAGTCTTTATGGTTAAAGAAGAAGAAAAAGGTAGAAGAAGAGAAAAAAAGATAGAACAGAACAGAACAATATCAGAATCTCACAATCACAGCGGAACAACATATAATAGATAAATGAATAATCTTTAAACAAAAGAACTATATCATTTATTACATTACCTCATATTACATTACATTACATCATCAGAGTGTACAACAACAAACAACAACAAACAGTGGGAAAGAAATACTATATACTAGTAATACGCCATGCCATCCAGCTTGCCACCAGCAACTCCTGAATTCCAGAATATCCTGATAAATCTGACTCTAGACTGCCCGTGTGGAAATTGGTGGGCATCCAGAGTTTAGGAAGAAAAACAATAAACTCCGAGTCAGTCATGTGACTAGTGTGAGAACTAAAACAGTTTATTTTTTTTCTTTAAAAACAAAGTAGAGGATAATTTTAAAATAGATTCGCAATGCTTTTAAAAATGAGACTACCATAAGGCCTCCCGCGCGCACACACAATGCAAACGCAGAATCGGAGGAGATTTCTCCTTATGATAGTCAAAGATGCTTGATACGCATTAAAAAAAACATTTGATATTATTGCTAGTGCATAGTGTAGGAAAAATTATTTCGAAAGTAAAGATATAAATCTTAGCCAACATACGACCATTATCGTATGCCTACTATAGCTACCATCTAAACAGTGGGGCGCCACCATAAGTAAATGGCAGGTTCTACAACTAAAACCGTACAGGTCTCGTATTGTTTCTTTGGATTTCCAACAAATGGTCAGGCCAAGGAACTTCCCATTGCCACATGGGTACGCCTCTGGAAAGACGACCCGAGAACCAAACCGGATCTCTGCCAACACAAGGCCGGGTTACCCCTAACTGGGTAACTACTGACACGAATATATCATCCCCGGATCGTAACCGATCTATCCGAGGATCCTCGATTTCCAACAACCACAAAGCAATAAATTTGCAGCAGCGACATAGGTTAAGTATCTGGGCTCCATACCATGATACCACCTCTATCCAGATGGAATGACATACACTAAAGGGCGCTACCCCTAATAACCTTGCTGCATCCTTCCTGTTTTGACCATTTTCGGGGTGTGAGGTCCGACGAAGTCTCGTCCACAAAGCCACGCTTTGGTACAAAGCCATGCTTTGGGTCAACAAATGATCAAAGTAATGATCACAAAGATAAATGATCAAACAAATGATCATATCACAAATGATCAAACAATGATCATTCCACAGCAACACTCAGCATGCCACACTACCAAATTGGGAGTATATCACTAATAACCTTCAACTACATAACCTCTGAGCTCGTACGTCTCAAAGAAGGGTGTTAAGCTAAGAGAATAAATTCTCCGCCACCAACAGAAATATATTTGAAAGAAATCAGCTTTATATCTCAATTTGTAATGTCAGACATATAATCCATACAAGTCTGTTCCGGGCTCGAACAGAACCGAAGGCACTTACAAAGAAGTCGTTGCACTTCCCGTCACTTAGGGTGATAAAACCTCTATATCGGAGATCAGCCGATGCAGAGCAACTCAACGGTAATCCTTCCGTTTTCAAAAATATCCGGTCTTCAACACCGGTCATCGAATGCAAATCCATTACGACGTATCACATATTCGGAATGGGTTATACGACCCCAAGGTCCTTTCCCGGCTAACTCGAATAGTGAGCGCTTATTTTAAAAATAAGTGTGGCATTCAAATTCAAGCAATCACACCAAATACCTATTTAAAGGTAAATATTGATAGTCGGATTATTTAACTATCAATAGGCATGCTCAACATCACCAGATTCCAAATAATTTCCCAAATTATTTACTTTCCAAAATATCTTTACTAGATATATAATTTCCACACTTCAACCATTTGAAAACAAATTTTCAAATCACTTTTCACCTTTACCACTTTTGAAAACAAATTTCAAATCATTCTCCTATACGAGATTACTTTCATTTCAACATGGTTCATTTAAACCAATTAAATAAATCCTTAACGATTTACTTTATATTTACGTTCCAAATCCGTAAATTAATTCCCACACTTCAAAAATAAATCAACGTATATTTTTAAATAAATTCCCCTTTTCATTTATAAATTCCATAGTGAATTTACATTCCAAAATATTTATGAATATACGATTTTAATTATTCATTTTCAATTTATCTTCAAAAAGATAAATTCTCAAAACATTTCATTTCACATTGGAAAAACATTTCCATACTTATTTATTAATAAGTAATTCACAAATCTATTTATTTTCAACATTTGGAAAATATTCACTATACTTAAATCGAAATTAAGTATATATTTCATTCTTGAAGGAAAACATTCACTTAAAAACATTTATTTGAGTCAAAACGAATGTTGTGTAAAACACCGTTACGACGACCCAAAATCACTAGTATAGGGATTCAAAATTAAAATAGATATATAAATCCCAATACTATACGAAACAATTCCTTTCGGAAATCATTTACTATAACAACAGTGTTATAGTCCACCATTTCCTTATTTCTCGAAAACGTCTATTTCAACAATGAATGTTGAAATCTATGTATTTGATTCATAATACATTTTAAAACATCGTTAAAACGATTAACTTCATTTTATAATATTCATTTTCCCAAGCATATCCATTTTATTTGATAGTATATTCACTGTCCAAAATCGTGAATATACTTCCTTAACCAATTTCAACTTTCAATTTATCAAATTCCATTGATTTCGAATTTATAAACAATGTCTATAAATTCCATTTCTATTTATAAGCTTCGATTTATAAATCTCCTTTATTAATCCAATTTAATTTATATAATTCAATTATATACCAAAAGTCCATATTATAAGTTAAATGCTTATAATCCATTTATTTACAAAATCGTTCTTTTAAAACTTCACAAATTATAAATCTTATAAATTTTCATTCACTTATGAATCCATTCATACTTCATTTTAACACTTATAAAACTCGTTTTATAATTCCAATATTTTTAAATTTTAAAATATCAAATTTATATATCTTTCATATAACCCATTTTAAAATAATTCAAAAAATCCCAATTTAACTATTTTACAAATTTATTAACTACTTATCTCAAAAATCACCTTTTGGTTATATTTCACAAAAATCTTAATTTTTATAATGTAAAAATTTATAACGTTTTAATTATTTAAAATGAATCAATTCAAAAATTTAATAAAACCAATACTTTCAAAATTACTTTAAAAATTCTTTTAAAAACCAAAATCATTATTTTAAAACTTCAAAAATGAATCCAATAATGCAACAGCACCAAATAGTCAATCACGACATCCAAATATCATATATCGATATGATAATCAACAAATATCACAATATCTGTAAATAAATCAATACAGTTGAGGAATCCAGTTGGATCCCTCCAACCTGTTTCCCTGCATCCAAAGATGTTAGCACAATACCAGTTCCGTTCCAGTACAGAATTATCGCGGTATATGTGATTTATAAAATATTATCCGCTTAATAGGCGGCGCAATAGGGTCTCATCCGCTATATAATGCGGAAAATCAACTCCAAGTACATATATAATACCAATTTCACTGTACTGTGAAATATTCGCGGTATATGTTTTTAATAAATAACATCCGCTTACTAACGGCGCATAATGTCTATTTTAACAATCAACAAATAACAATCATCATTCATGCATACAATCAACAATTTTAAATCTAACTATTTAAAATTATTAATCGAAACTATTCGATTTGTGTGAGAAGTTCTCACCTTGATTTTAATTCCGTTTTCAGCTTTTATTTCGAATAAAATTAAACGAACGTTTAATTTTACCCGAAATTTTTGCTAGCTCCAAACGACTCCAATCCAATTCCATAGCGTAGTATTCGTCCATACGAACCCAACGCAACTTGTTTCGTGCGTTTTCGACCTCGTATGAAAAAGATATGCTAATTTAAAGTTTAACCGAATTTATAATATAAAATCAATTTCACTTCTCTTTTTTTTTTCAACCTTAAATCTCGGCCACACATTCTGCATCACGCTATCAGGGCCGCCCATCGTTTTATTCCTCCCTCCCGTTACTTCGTACGCAACCAACCCATACGCAACCCCCTAGGGCTTCGAACCGCTCCACCATCGCTCGACTTCACGTCGATCAGCTAGCGTCAAATGGAAGGCCTTCCTCGCCTCTACCCACGGCTATAGCAGCACCAAGCTCGGTCCCACCTAGCTCGCGAAAAACGACCCTAAACGTGCGTCCTTCCCTAGCCCTTTGCCGTCAATCTGCTTAGTATAAAACGATCTCCACCGTTGAGATTAAAGATCTCTTCGTCCTCTTCAAGTTTGCAGTTGATGACTTTTGCTAGTTGTTCACGGATTGGAAGTAATTGAGGGAAGAATGAAACTAATTTCTGGCCATTGGAATTCTAGGGTCGGCGGCTGCGTATAAACCCTAGGGTTTTGTTTTTCTTTTGCAAATGAAAACATGTAGGTCCTTTTATAGAAAAATATGCGACACTATTCATCCCGGATTTTTTCGAACTCCAAACGAAGCATGCCGGTTGGCGTTTCTAAGGTTTACCCCGCGTTCTGAACACAATGGAACGTGTTTCGAGAGCTAAGTCGATCATCTGTGTGAGTTATGGTAATAAACGATCAATTTAAAATTAAATCGGTAAATCAAATTTCTAGGCGTTTTAGCTTGCCCCGGACAAACGGTAAATCTGATTGACTTGAAATTTGAAACCATACAATAATATCACATTACGGATCCGATGAAAATGGTTTGGTCGAAATTCGAGACTATTTGAAAAATGACTATTTTAACTCGTCAAATTAATATTAAAACAATTTCGATGCGTTTCGAGCTGCCACGGTCAAACGAAAACTCCGATTGCTACGAAAATTGAAATCTGATAATAACAAACTATTACGGGTCCAATGGAATTAGTTTTGTCCAATTCTGAGACTGTTCGAAAAATGGCTAATTTCACTAGTCGAAAAATATTAAAATATTCAATTTTCACAAATAAACTCTAAATTCAATTTTAAAAGTTCTATAACATCACTCTAACTCCAACATGATTAAATAAATTTTTACAAATCATTTTTAATCATATTTAACCTAATTTTCAATTATTTCTGTAATTTTCAACTATTAAATTATCGATTTAATTATCCAATTAAATCTAATTATTCGAAATAAAATTATTCGACTTATACATTTCACTTATTAATATTTATAATCAATTAAATATACAAATTTTAATTAATAGAAATTCTGGGTCGTTACAAACTTCCCCCCTTAAAAGAATTTCGTCCTCGAAATTACCAAGTAAGAAAAGTTACAGAATCTATTAACTTTCCAAAACAAACCGTTCAAATTAGATTTTTACAATTCTCTTAAGTGTTTAACTTTTCCAAAATTCATGGTTAAACTTCATACAATATCTTTACTAAGTTTTCAAATCCAAACTTTAGTTTTCGAAAATTTTCCAATTTTCTCAAAAATATTCCAACGCCTTAAATTTTCGGAAAAATTCGCCATAGTCTCCTTTACGCGGCTCGATCAAAAAAAAATGACAGTATATATATCACAAATATACATCTCATCAAATGATGAGGCATCCTGCAGGGAAAACAGTGTAAAAGTACGATATTTAATCCGAGATATGTACCTTATATATTATTAGCGAGCATATACGGCTAATATAGCGCGAAAGTGAGAAGCAAGCGCAATCCGCACCTACTAAACACTTAACAAACCATGAGAAACATGAATATATGAAAGTAATATCAATATACAACATACAGCAACATAACAACTACATATGCCAATATAGCAAATGCAACAAAACAACAAATGCAACCACCAAAATCAATATAAATTCACTTCTCATTAATATTCATTGAATTGGTTTTCAATTTAAATCATAGTTGATTCATTAACGTTGGATTTTTACTAACATTCATTCATTCGATTTCAGTTAGTTTACATTCATTAATTTATTCACATTAATTCGCCTTCAATCCAAATCAAATACAATTCTATTCAAATTTATTTACTTCCAATTTGGATTCAATCACATAGCTTTTAATTTCGCCAATTCATTTTCATTAACACTTAATGAATTATATACAATCAACTAACATTCACATGACAACCCATGTATATTCAACATAACCAAATTATTAAATTTACATTCAATTTGGTCCAACACTTTTAATTCCAATTGGTTGATATTTAATTCACTTTCATTCAATTTATTCAATTTCCAATAGCATTAGCTTTTAATGAATTAACACTTACATTCATTATTTCATATCAATTCTCTAATATTCAATTGATTAGCATTCAATCCATTAATTTATTCAATTTATAATTCCTTTAACAATATAAAGTTGAATTTCATTTATATAACTCAAGCTCAAATTATTAATGACTTCATTTCATCAATTCACTTATTAATTTACTTTGACACCAAAATCAACTCCATTCAACTTTATTAAGTTATATTCACTTTCAAACATCATTCGTTTAACTTAACTTAAGTTTCCACTTATAAATTCAATTCAGATTTCAATTCTAAAGTAAATTCCATTTAACTTCCAATTTTATCAATTCAACTTTGTTTAAATACAACTTAATTCATTTATTTATTTATTTATATCAAAATATAATTTGGATGAAATTATTTAATTCATCCCTTTCAAAAACAATATTGTATCAAATTGTGCTATTCAAGTGTTTAGAAACCCCTTCGGCATAGTTGTTCAGACCGTGCTGATGAAGGTTCATATGCCACTCAATAAATCAATCAACGCAATATAAAATCATTTTATATTTACTAACAAATACGCGCTCATATCTATTATTACACTCACACTCATACTAGAGTACTACTGACTCTATCTCTAATGAGAAATACCCAACAGAGCCATGATTGTCACTTAACCATAAGCTCTGATACCAAATGTGAAGGCCCGCAAATCCGTACTCCTTTGAGCTGGCAACATTCCACAACAACCCAGCCAAAGAGGAACAAATTTACGAGTCTTTATGGTTAAAGAAGAAGAAAGACGTAGGAGAAGAGAGAAAAAGATAGAACAGAACAGAACAATATCAGAATCTCACAATCGCAGCGGAACAACATATAATAGATAAATGAATAATCTTTAAACAAAAGAACTATATCATTTATTACATTACCTCATATTACATTACATTACATCATCAGAGTGTACAACAACAAACAACAACAAACAGAGGGAAAGAAATACTATATACTAGTAATACACCATGTCATACAGCTTGCCTCCAGCAACTCTTGAATTCCAGAATATCCTGATAAACCTGACTCTAGACTGCCCGTGTGGAAATTGGTAGGCACCCAGAGTTTAGGAAGGAAAACAATAAACTCCGAGTCAGTCATGTGACTGGTGTGAGAATTAAAACAGTTTATTTTAAAAAAAAAACAAAGTAGAGGATAATTTTAAAATAGATTCGCAATGCTTTTAAAAATGAGACTACCATAAGGCCTCCCACGCACACACACAATGCAAACGCAGAATCGGAGGAGATTTCTCCTTATGATAGTCAAAGATGCTTGATACGCATTAAAAAGAAACATTTGATATTATTACTAGTGCATAGTGTAGAAAAATTATTTCGAAAGTAAAGATATAAATCTTAGCCAACATACGACCATTATCGTATGCCTACTATAGCTACCATCTAAACAGTGGGGCACCACCATAAGTAAATGGCAGGTTCTACAACTAAAACCGTACAAGTCTCGTATTGTTTCTTTGGATTTCCAACAAATGGTCAGACCAAGGAACTTCCCATTGCCACATGGGTACGCCTCTGGAAAGACGACCCGAGAACCAAACCGGATCTCTGCCAACACAAGGCCGGGTTACCCCTAACTGGGTAACTACTGACACGAATATGTCATCCCCCGATCGTAACCGATCTATCCGAGGATCCTCGATTTTCAACAACCACAAAGCAATAAATTTGCAGCAGCAACATAGGTTAAGTATCTGGGCTCCATACCATGATGCCACCTCTATCCAGAAGGAATGACATACACTAAAGGGCGCTACCCCTAATAACCTTGCTGCATCCTTCCTGTTTTGACCATTTCCGGGGTGTGAGGTCCGGCGAAGTCTCGTCCACAAAGCCACGCTTTGGTACAAAGCCATGCTTTGGGTCAAAAATGATCAAAGTAATGATCACAAAGATAAATGATCAAACAAATGATCATATCACAAATGATCAAACAATGATCATTCCACGGCAACACTCAGCATGCCACACTACCAAATTGGGAGAATATCACTAATAACCTTCAACTACATAACATCTAAGCTCGTACGTCTCAGAGAAGGGTGTTAAGCTAAGAGAATAAATTCTCCGCCACCAACAGAAATATATTTGAAAGAAATCAGCTTTATATCTCAATTTGTAATGTCAGACATACAATCCATACAAGTCTGTTCCGGGCTCGGACAGAACCGAAGGCACTTACAAAGAAGTCCTTGCATTTCGGATAATTTCTAATCACGTCCGGACTTCCCGTCACTTAGGGTGATAAAACCTCTATATCGGAGATCAGCCGATGCAGAGCAACTCAACGGTAATCCTTCCATTTTCAAAAATATCCGGTCGTCAACAACGGTCATCGAATGTAAACCCATTACGACGTATCACATATTCGGAATGGGTTATACGACCCCAAGGTCCTTTCCCGGCTAACCCGAATAGTGAGCGCTTATTTTAAAAATAAGTGTGGCATTCAAATTCAAGCAATCACAACAAATACCTATTTAAAGGTAAATATTGATAGTCGGATTATTTAACTATTAATAGGCATGCTCAACATCACCAGATTCCAAATAATTTCCTAAATTATTTACTTTCCAAAATATCTTTACTAGATATATAATTTCCACACTTCAACCATTTGAAAACAAATTTTCAAATCACTTTTCACCTTACCACTTTTGAAAACAAATTTCAAGTCATTCTCCTATACGAGATTACTTTCATTTCAACATGGTTTATTTAAACCAATTAAATAAATCCTTAACGATTTACTTTATATTTACCTTCCAAATCCGTAAATTAATTCCCACACTTCAAAAATAAATCAACGTATATTTTTAAACAAATTCCCCTTTTCATTTATAAATTCCATAGTGAATTTACATTCCAAAATATTTATGAATATACGATTTCAATTATTCATTTTCAATTTATCTTCAAAAAGATAAATTCTCAAAACGTTTCATTTCACATTGGAAAAACATTTCCATACTTATTTATTAATAAGTAATTCACAAATCTATTTATTTTCAACATTTGGAAAATATTCACTATACTTAAATCGAAATTAAGTATATATTTCATTCTTAAAGGAAAACATTCACTTAAACACATTTATTTGAGTCAAAACGAATGTTGCGTAAAACACCGTTACGACGACCCAAAATCACTAGTATAGGGATTCAAAATTAAAATAGATATATAAATCCCAATACTATACGTAACAATTTCTTTCGGAAATCATTTACTATAACAACAGTGTTATAGTCCACCATTTCCTTATTTCTCGAAAACGTCTATTTCAATAATGAATGTTGAAATCTATGTATTCGATTCATAATACATTTTAAAACATCGTTAAAACGATTAACTTCATTTTATAATATTCATTTTCCCAAGCATATCCATTTTATTTGATAATATATTCACTGTCCAAAATCGTGAATATACTTCCTTAACCAATTTCAACTTTCAATTTATCAAATTTCATTGATTTCGAATTTATAAACAATGTCTATAAATTCCATTTCTATTTATAAGCTTCGATTTATAATTCTCCTTTATTAATCCAATTTAATTTATATAATTCAATTATATACCAAAAGTCCATATTATAAGTTAAATGCTTATAATCCATTTATTTACAAAATCGTTCTTTTAAAACTTCACAAATTATAAATCTTATAAATTTTCATTCACTTATGAATCCATTCATACTTCATTTTAACACTTATAAAAACTCGTTTTATAATTCCAATATTTTTAAATTTTAAAATATCAAATTTATACATCTTTCATATAACCCATTTTAAAATAATTCAAAAAATCCCAATTTAACTATTTTATAAATTTATTAACTACTTATCTCAAAAATCACCTTTTGGTTATATTTCACAAAAATCTTAATTTTTATAACGTAAAAATTTATAACGTTTTAATTATTTAAAATGAATCAATTCAAAAATTTAATAAAACGTATACTTTCAAAATTTACTTTAAAAATTCTTTTAAAAACCAAAATCATTATTTTAAAACTTCAAAAATGAATCCAATAATGCAACAGCACCAAATAGTCAATCACGACATCCAAATATCACATATCGATATGATAATCAACAAATATCACAATATCTGTAAATAAATCAATACAGTTGAGGAATCCAGTTGGATCCCTCCAACCTGTTTCCCTGCATCCAAAGATGTTAGCACAATACCAATTCTGTTTCAGTACGAAATTATCGCGGTATATGGGATTTATAAAATATTATCCGCTTAATAGGCGGCGCAATAGGGTCACATCCGCTATATAATGCGGGAAATCAACTCCAAGTACATATATAATACCAATTTCACTGTATTGTGAAATATTCGCGGTATATGTTTTTAATAAATAACATCCGCTTACTAACGGCGCATAATGTCTATTTTAACAATCAATAGATAACAATCATCATTCATGCATACAATCAACATTTTAAATCTAACTATTTAAAATTATTAATCAAAACTATTCGATTTGAGTGAGAAGTTCTCACCTTGATTTTAATTCCGTTTTCAGCTTTTATTTCGAATAAAATTAAACGAACGTTTAATTTTACCCAAAATTTTTACTAGCTCCAAACGACTCCAATCAAATTCCATAGCGTAGTATTCGTCCATACGAACCCAACGCAACTTGTTTTGTGCGTTTTCGACCTCGTATGAAAAAGATATGCTAATTTAAAGTTTAACCGAATTTATAATATAAATCAATTTCACTTCTTCTTTTGTTATTTTTTTCAACCTTAAATCTCGGCCACACATTCTGCATCATGCTACCAGGGCCGCCCATCATTTTCTTCCTCCCTCCCTTTACTTCGTACGCAACCAACCCATACGCAACCCCCTAGGGCTTCGAACCGCTCCACCATCGCTCGACTTCACGTCGATCAGCTAGCGCCAAATGGAAGGCCTTCCTCGCCTCTACCCACGGCTACAGCAGCACCAAGCTCGGTCCCACCTAGTTCGCGAAAAACGACCCTATACGTGCATCCTTCCCTAGCCCTTTGCTGTCGATTTGCTTAGTATAAAACGATCTTCACCGTTGAGATTAAAGATCTCTTCGTCCTCTTCAAGTTTGCAGTCGATGACTTTTGCTAGTTGTTCACGGATTGGAAGTAATTGAGGGAAGAATGAAACTAATTTCTGGCCTTTGAAGTTCTAGGGCCGGCGGCTGCGTATAAAACTCTAGGGTTTTGTTTTTCTTTTGCAAATGAAAACATGTAGGTCCTTTTATAGAAAAATACGCGACACTATTCATCCCGGATTTTTCCGAACTCCAAACGAATCGTGCCGGTTGGCGTTTCTAAGATTTACCCCGCGTTCCGAACACAATGGAATGTGTTTCGGGAGCTAATTCGATCATCTGTGCGAGTTATGGCAATAAACGATCAATTTAAATTTAAATCGGTAAATCAAATTTTTCGGCGTTTAAGCTTGCCCCGGACAAAGGGTAAATCCGATTGACTTGAAATTTGAAACCATACAATAATATCACATTACGGATCCGATGAAACTGGTTTCTTCAAAATCTGAGACTGTTTGAAAAATAAATATTTTAACTCGCCAAATTAATATTAAAACAATTTCGATGCGTTTCGAGCTGCCACGGTCAAACAAAAATTCCGATTGCTACGAAAATTGAAATCCGATAATAAGAAACTATTACGTATTCAATGGAACTAGTTTCGTCCAATTCTGAGACTGTTTGAAAAATGACTAATTTCACTAGTCGATAAAATATTAAAATATTCAATTTTCACAAATAAACTCTAAATTCAATTTTAAAAGTTCTATAACATCACTCTAACTCCAACATGATTAAATAAAATTTTACAAATCATTTTTAATCATATTTAACCCAATTTTCAATTATTTCTGTAATTTTCAACTATTAAATTATCGATTTAATTATCCAATTAAATCTAATTATTCAAAATAAAATTATTCGACTTATACATTTCACTTATTAATATTTAAAATCAATTAAATATACAAATTTTAATCAATAGAAATTCTGGGTCGTTACATATTTGAATCTTAAATTTTTATTTGAAAGCTAATGCAAAAAAGAAGAAAGAATGGCAGATGTATATATATATATATATATATATATATATATATATATATGTATATGTATATATATATATATGGGTAGAGTCGTATATAAATATAAGGAATTTTGTGGTTAGGATTATAATAGCCAGAGAAAAAAATGGATGAATGTAAGGTAAATAAAAAAATACAAACAAATTAAAGTTTTATAAAAAGACAAAGTAGGGTAGTGGTAGAACAATAGACTACCGAGTAAGAGATTTCGAGTTCGAGTGTTGGAAGACTCTCCTTTTTTTATTTTAAAAACTTATAAATTTTTTATCAATACAATTCCTAATTCTCGTCTTAATTTTATAAATACATTTTCATTTAAATATGTCATCCAATTGATTTTCAAAGGATACAAATTCCAGTTTGACTAAATCCTTTTTAAAATTATCACGAAGAAAATGATGACGAATGCCAATGTGTTTAGTTCGTGAGTGATTTACAGAATTTTTGGATAAGTTTATAGCACTAGTAATATCACATAAAATTATTGATTTAGATAAGTTAACACCAAAATCTTGAAGTGTTTGTTGCATATAAATGACTTGAGCACAGGCTAAAGCAGCAGAAATATATTCTGCTTCACAAGTTGAAAGTGAAACGCAATTTTGTTTCTTGCTAAACCAAGAGACTAAGGATTATCTAATGAAGTGACAAGTCTCACTTGTACTTTTTCGATCCATCCGACATCCTCCAAAATCAGCGTCACTACATGAAACTAACTCAAAATGGCATTCTTTCGGATAGAAAAGTCCAAAATCGTTGGTTTTACTTAGTAACACAATATACGTTTCACTGCTTGCATATGTGATTCTTTAGAATTTGCTTGGAATCAATCACACAAACAAACACTCATCATTATGTCAGATCTACTAGTTGTCAGATAAAGTAATGATCCAATTATACTACGATATAATTTTTGGTCAACACTTTTTCCACTTCATCTCTATCGAGATGAACTGTTGTTGTGCTCATTGGAGTTGGTTTAGCAGACATGTTTTCCATATTAAATCGTTTAATTAGATTATTACAATATTTCTCTAGATTAATAAAAATTCCATTTTCTATTTGTTTAATCTTTAATCCAAGAAAATAAGATAATCCTTCCATATGTGACATTTCAAATTGTTTGGTCATTATCTTTGAAAATTCCTGACATAACTTTTTATTTGTAGATCCAAAAATAATATCATCAACATAGATTTGAATAATTAAAATATCCATTTTAGTTCTTTTAATAAAAAGAGTTTGATCAACCTTTTCGATTTCAAAACCAGAATATATTAGATGGGTTTTAAGACGATCATACCAAGCACGATGTGCTTGTTTTAGTCCGTATAAAGCCTTTTTAAGTTTATAGACGTGGTCTGAAAATTTTTCATGAGTGAATAAAGGAGGTTGTTCAACAAAAACATTTTCTTTTATATAACCATTTAAGAAAGCACTTTTAACATCCATTTGATAAAGTTTGAAATTATGAAAACATGCAAAGGCCAGTATGATATATATTGCTTCAAGTCGTGCAACTGGAGCAAATGTTTCTTCGTAGTCAATTCCTTCTTCTTGATTATATCCTTGTGCAACTAATCTAGCTTTATTCCTAGTCATATTACCTTGTTCATCTGCTTTATTTTTAAATACCCATTTAGTACCAATGACTGTTTGATCACTTGATCTAGGAACTAGTTTCCAAACTTTGTTTCGTTCAAATTGGTTTAGCTCTTCTTGCATAGCTATAAACCAATAGTCATAAGTAGATACTTCTTTTGCATTTTTGGGTTAGATTTTAGAAAGAAAAATTACATGGCCCATTTGATTAAGTCAATTTCTAGTTCTAACATGTGAATCGATTTCTCCAATGATATTTTCTACTGGTCGGTCACGTAAAATCCTTGGAGGAGATCTTAATTCATTTTCATTATGATCAATGTTTTCATTTTGTTCAAAATTATTAGAAAGTTCTTCATCTTATTCAAGATTATTTAGAGTAACTATAGTTGTGATTGTCTTAGGTGTATTCTCAAAAAATTTACTAAATTTGAAATTTTCATCGAATGAAACATGAAGTGTTTCTTCGGTTGTTTTTGTTCTTTTATTGAAAATTCGATAAGCTTTGCTTCGATCTGAGTATCCTATGAAGATTCCTTCATCGGATTTTGGATCGAATTTTCCAAGATGATCTTTTGTATTTAAGATAAAACATTTCAAACCAAAAGTTTTAAAATAAGAAATGTTTGGATTTCTATGATAAAACAGTTCATATAGGTGTGTTTTGTTAAAGGTCGAATGGAGACATGATTTAAAACATAACAAGCAGTTGCTACAGCTTCTGCCCAGAAATGTTTTGGTAATGTGTTTCCATTTAACAAAGTTCTTGCACATTCTTGTAGTGTTCTATTTTTTCTTTCTACAACACCATTTTGTTGAGGTGTCTTAGGAAAAGAAAAATTCTGGTAAATTCCCTTTTTATTACAAAAATGTTCAAATGCTTCATTTTCAAATTCACCTCTATGATCACTTCTATTATTTTAAATTTTTAAATTTTTGAGATTTTGAATTCTTTTAGCAAAATTCTTGAAATTTTCAAAAGTATCACTTTTATTTTTTAAGAAAATAGTCCACGTGAATCTTGAAAAATCATCTACTATAACAAATACAAATTTACTATAATTTATAGATTGAATTTGAGTTGAACCAAAAAGATCTAAATGTAATAGTTCTAATGGTTGTACAGTAGAAATATTTTTCTTTGATTTAAAAGATGATTTTGATAGTTTTCCTAATTGACAAGTATCACAAATATTGTTTACTTTAAAGTTCATTTTTGGTAAACCTTTTACCAAATCATTTTTAGATGATTTATTTATAGTTTTGAAATTGATATGACAAAATCTTTTGTACCATAACCATAGATCATTTTCTTTGGCTATTAAACACATATTTGTATTATAATTTATATTTAAATTTAAAACATAAATATTTTTATCTCTAAAGCCTTTAAAAATAAGGTTTTTGTTTTGATAAAAAATACTTCACTTATTTTCTAGAAAAGGAAATATTGAAGCATTTGTCACACAATTGGCTAATACTAAGTAAGTTGTGTTTCAAATTCTTAACTAATAAAACATCTGTAATAAGAGGTAAATTAGATATACCGTTATTGCTCAGATCGCCTTTACCGATGACATATCCGTTGGAATTATCTCCAAACGTGACAGAACCTCCTTTTGAGTAGTTAATGTTTGTTAGCATCTCTTTGTTTCCTGTCATGTGTTTTGAGCGGCCACTGTCTAGTACCCATTTTTCTCTCTTTTGGATGGTACCTGCAAGATATAGAATTAACATTGGTACCCACCATTTATTTTGGGTCCTAAGAGTTAGGTCTTAGGAAGCCAAACCCAAGAGGGTTCAGAATTCCTTTTGAACACAAAATTTTTGTTGTTAAGAATAGTTTTTATAAAACACTTTATATAATTGTTTCTCATTGAAGAATTATTAGTTTTAGGAACCCAAATTTTAATTGAAGCAGCAACATTGGAATTTTTAGACCTAGGTATTTCAACCTTATTTTTATATGAAGAATTTCTTTTCTTTGGAGTAATTTTAAAAGTATGTTTATATCCTAGTCCTCTTTTATTTGAAATAGTTTGAGAATTTTTTTATAATTTTTGAAAAATTTTCTCTACCTTTATTAAATTAGAAATATTTTTAGTGATGTCTTCTAATTTTGTTTTAAGGCTAGAGTTATCTAACTCTAAAATCTTGATATTTGATTTAAAATTATGATTTTCAAATAATAAAGCATCATTCTTTTCTTTCTGAGTTTCTACCTTTTGACTTAGCAAAGAAAGTTGAGATGACATATTAGAGCAAGATTCTTGAGTAACTTGGACTTCTTCTTCTAAAATTCTCTTTCATCTCTTAGCATTTCTACTTCAATTTCAGCTCTATTCAATTTTTCAAGAGCTTCTTTATACTTTCTATTTTTGCCTTTTAATTTGTCAAGTAATTCTGAATTGACTTCCAAAAGATCATTGAAAGTTAAATCACTTACCTCGTTTTTGTAGCCATAAAGCAAACATTAGCTTGTTCTGAATCACCATCCGAGCTACTTTCTGATGATGAGGATGATTCTGTATCGTCCCATGTGACTGAGAAAGCTTTCTTCTTGAATCTGTCTTTCTTATGCTTATACTTATCTTTCTTTTCCCAGGATAGTCTTTCTTGATGTGACCTTTCTTGTGACATTCATAACATTCTAGAGCAGATGTTGATGGTTTGTTTGTGTTGACACTGTTACTGGAGTTGTTCTTGTTATATCTAAATTTGTTGCTCTTTATAAATTTCAAAAGCTTTTTGAAATTTTTAGCAATGAACGCCATATCTTCTTCATCTAAATCTGATCCATCTTTTTTCTGCCTGAAATGCTATATTCTTCTTATCTTGAGCTTGTACTCGTTTTTCCTGGAGATTAACTTCATAAGACATTAGATTTCTAATCAACTCTTCTGGTTTTATGGTCGAAATGTCGTTAGTTTCTTTGATTGCTAAGACTTTTTGTTTCCACTCATCCGCTGGTGAGTTGAGGATTTTTGAAACAATATCAAAATCAGTGTTAGTTTCTCCTAATGCTATTAAAGAATGATATATGTCTTGAAATCTAAAGTACATTTCGTTTATAGACTCATCTTATTTCATTTTAAAGTTCTGAAACTGATTTTTGAGCATAGAAATTTTACTTTCTGAAATCGATTTTTGAGCATAGAAATTTTACTTTATTTGACTTTGTTAGTACCTTCATGTGTAACTTTAAAAGTATGCCAAATTTCATGAGCAGTTTTACACATGCTTATTCTATTAAACTCATTTTTGTCTAGTGCACAATATAACATATTCATAGCTTTAGCATTTGTAGTAGCATCTACTTTTTTTGTGTTAGTCCATGCTGAATATTCAGTAGTAGGAATAATATATTCAAACTACATAATGTTCCAGGTTTCATAAGTACTTGCTTGTATATATTCTCATTCTAGTGGCCCAATAGTTATAGTTAATTCCATTAAATAGTGGTGGTCGTACAGTAGATTGTCCTTCTCAGAAGGTAGAGTTAACAACAGTGTTGGTGTTATTTTCCATATTATGAAAATATCAGATAACCATGTTACTATTATATGATGACCAATGCTTTGATACCAAATGAAAGTATGCGTGCTATAGGATCGAGTAATATGGATAAACTACTTGTGCGGAATAAATAAGTAAATAGTAAAAAGCAGTAATAAAGTAAATTGACACAATGGATTTTTATACCGGTTCAAACTATCATTCTACGTCCAGTTCCAGATTCCTTCTGGATATAAACTAGCAACCCTCACTTAAGCCGGAGGAATAGATTTACACCGCCTGAGCAACCGAACATGACTTTCACCGCCTAAGCAACTGAATAGGACTTCTATCGCCTGAGCAACGAAACATGACTTCTTTACAATTAACAAAAAGTATCTAATTATAGTGTGCTCTTTGAATAGCACTGATAAGTCAACTAAGTGCGATCTTCCTATAATCTTCTCCTTTATGATATATAGTGTAATGTGCTTGAGAATTATGGAAGATAGAGTGATCAATAATCAAAGAATGTAAGCAATTTGAGTGCAATTTGAAGACTAGATAATAGACAAGAATTCAAGAATATTAAAATAGTTTTCGGTAAATTGTTTGTTGAATTCTATAACCTATTTGTAGAGTTTAAAAGGTTGTAACCATAGACGAAAAAATATATTGAAAAGAACAGGTGCAACCGTTAATTTTGAAAATGTTTCTCTTTGATAAAGAGAAGCATCTATTCATGAAAATAGCAGTTAGAAATATTCAGCCGTCTGAATCAAAACAATTCAGACTTTTGAAATAGATTAAAACGCAAACAACAAGCTTTTAGGCAATTTCTGGCCTTATTCAGACGTCTGAATATATTCATTCAGATGGCTGAATATTGTGAAACAATATTTTAGTTTCAGCATTCAGACGTCTAAATGAATGTATCCAGCCGTTTGAATTCAACTATTTATGCATGTTTGTGCATGTGTGTATATACATTTATACATATATCAATTCAGGAGAGACTTTAACAAAATTCTAAATGAAATAAAGACTCTAGACACAACATAATCAGCTTCAAAAACTCTGAATATGAATATGCAATAAATCACCTGCAAAAATGATTAGTATACACAGAATATTTTATATAGCTTGTCATAATCAAAACGATGTAAAATCGAGATTCCAATAGGTCGTAAGAGTTATTGTATATCCAACGGCACTTGAGTGGGAGATGTGAGGCCGTGTATAATTGATGTGTTATATACTTTGACACCCTATATCATACTTAGTGTAGTACACCCATATATAATAGTAGTTTAACATCTACTATGTTTATATGCTAACTTGTTCAATGCGAAGAAATGTTAGATATGGTTATATATACCATGTATCCTTATTGCTACATACGGTTTTCATCTAATTTTGAGATGATACATCGCTCACACCATGTTGTTGTCTGACACAAGTTTTTATGCTTTGCTTCTTGTTATTTCGGATACTCTTAAATGAGTGGATCATGGATAACAGGGCTGGGATGGTGCATAGAGTTGTATGGAGTACTGTGGAGCTACGTCGATATTGTATTATTATTTAAGATAGTTATTGGAGTTTATTTTAATACTGGGATGTATAAACTTTATCATTTTTGTTTTGTATAATCTTGTGAACATGTTGCACACGGATGTTGTTATTATGGTCCCATTGATTAGATCATGTCTCGCCTGTTTTATATCTGTTTTAAATATTATATTTTATCCTATATGCTGTGAGATATAGGACGGATTCTATGATTTTTTTAGTTAATTTACCATTGGTTATCTCTCTACATCAGTAGGGAACCGCTATAACACACTTTAAAGGTTATGTTGGGTATCAAAGGTGTAGGGCAGTCATCATAGATTTGATCGGGCTATTCCTTTATTCGACCTTTTGCTTAACATACTAAATAAATACATCATCACTGATCAATCACTCTATTTCATCTTTGGGGGTAGTGGCACTTGTTTGTGGAGTGACAATTAAATTAATTGAACTCGCGGTATTTTCCGCTACCTCAGGGTTTCTCCTTTCGCCCCGATTGGGCAAGGGAAGACCTTTAGTACGGCATGTGATCCTAAGTGACGAGATAGATGGTTTCCATATCACAAGTTAATAAGGCATAATTGTTGTACTTGGGTTTGAATCAACGATATGCTTCATTTTACTCTCTTACCAGCTATTTTTCCTGTGAAGGTTTTCCTCTCATGAGTTGGTCTTTTCGCCTCTCCTACCTTCCTCATCACCATTGGACAAGTTGACATCTTTTATCCGCATGATACCATCATCTCTTTGGAAGAAGTCAGATGGGGATGAAGAATGCTACTTTTGCAATTCTTTCCCCATCTTGGGCCAGTACCTTACCCCATAACATAGGGCGACTACCAAGCTGTTCTTGTATGCTCCTCTTACAAAGGTTGATTCTTTGTTAAAATAGTTGATGTAGGAGCACAGTGGCCCATTCAGCCCTTGTCTTATGTTGCCTAGCTTGCTTTTCATTGTAATTCTGGTTTACGAGGTGAAGAAAAGAGTTTTGAAATATATACACAACTAGACCCAAGAGTGAATACCGCTCGCTTGAAGATGAAAAAAAATCAACATGAGGTCGGTCCAGTCACGGTGAAGGAAAACAGAAGGTACTTTGCATTGCTGGAGAGTTGATGGGCTCTGGTGATAGATTTAAAAGCCATAAAGTAGTTGAATGGATTGGCATTTCCACTTTACTTATCGATGGGAGGTAGGGCATACTCATGGTAGATGCATATTCCTAAAATTTGTTTAGAAAAAGGCTCCTTATTTTCATCATCAAACAAACCCTCGATGTCATTGTTAATTGTCTAGATCCTTGATCTTTGCCATTGCAGAGATGTCATTTCTTCCTACCTCTGAATGATGCATGCACTGCTGACCTTTTGTTGGGGATAAACTTCCATGAGGTCTCATGGGTAAGGGAGATCGACGGTATTGATATGGTGAAGGGAAAAAGTAATGATGAATAAGGGGAAGCAATTTCCTGACAAGAGAAAATTAGGCCCACCTTTTAAAGGGTCTGGCTTTCGGGTGGGTCCGAGAATGGACCGAGAACTCATTATGCTCGCGTTCCTAACCTGTCAGTCACTACTCTGGTAGTCAAAACACAAATCACACCTTTTACCTGCTGCCCGAAAGCGGTTGAATGCATAATATCTCTCGGTGGAGGGCGAGCGATGAATAAATGATCTCCTCGGTATGATGCTAGTTCAGGTGCTAGGACATCTTAAGCAAGGACTTATTCATGCATGGTAGATAGATCTATTGCGAGCGAAAGCGACCCCAATAGTGGTTTCCAACACGACCTTTTCTTGGGAATCGTGAATTATGTTAAGTGTGCTGGGGAAAGTGGGCTGTATGTGGGTCCAGTCTCGCTATTGGGACAACCTGACCATGGTCAACAATGGCTTGAGTATCCATCTTGGCCCTATGTTCATTCGAATTATAGGTAATATATCCAATGCTAGTTGGGCTATTGACCAAGCTAAGCGACATGCCGTTGCTTAAGTCCAAAATAGGGCAGATGGTGCTTGCTCCAATGGTGCCATTGGTGGTGTGGCCATTTTAGTTATTAGCCTCATTTTTAACGTTGTTCCACATAATAATTTTTTTGAGTATAGTAGTTTGTGGAGAAGACAAGCAATGTAAGTTGAGAGCTTTTGAGAGGGGGCCCTCCTTCTAGCAACAAAATGTTGACTGGAAATTTAGCCAACATCGAAATTGCAATTTTGAGTTGATATTAGCAAATATTATTTATTAATATCATAGTTAGTAAATGGAAAATAAGGAGAAAAACAAGGTAGTAAATGAAGGAACCGGGCTAGCGGAAGAAATGGATGAATTTCAAAATTTTTACTATTTTGGATCATTAACAGGCCAATGAAGTCTAAATGCATTTAGATCATATCTAAATTTTCTTTTAAATGAAATTAATATTTTATTTAATTTGGTAAAAATATTTCAAATGGGTTTGAATATTATATAAATTTATATGAATGAGTGTATCAAATACATCTATGTGTGTAGTGGTTACTTATTATAATAAATATGAGAAAGTAACCTTTATTTTCCTTCTCTAATAGTTATGCAATCAATTAAGAAAGTAAACAATATTAATTGGAGAGAGAGAAATATCATATTTCTCTATCTCCAGTTAGATTGATAGTATGTATTATTAGGAATATCTCCAGTTAGAAATATCATATGAATAAACAAGTTAGTATTTCAATCGAATGTTTTATTAGGAAAGCATTAATTTAATTTAATTTTATTAATAGCAAATGATTATGAGCACATCACATGCGTCTATGTGTAATGGAATGAATGGGTCAAATGCATTCATGTTGTGAAGTATAAGCGTAACATATAAGAAGCGTAAATTTGTGTAACTAAGCATGAGAAATTATCTTGACATGTATAATAAATTGGGGAAAGACAAGGCTATAAATGTAGAGAGAGAGACTTCCCTTACGGTTCTCTTTCTTTTTAATTACATTGAATGACATATTAAATGACATTTACAATAGAATTTGCATATGCCTTTGTAGTCCAAGTTTTTTTAAGTAATAAAATATACATGTATAATAATTGATAAGTTTACACATACGCATGTTAAAGTAAGTTTTTATGTATATACGAGTTTGTCAAAACAAGAATTAACAATTATATCAAAGATTTCAATTAAATAAGAGCTTGAAATTAAATTCTACAGTTTCACAAAAAGGTCTATTTTGATTTAAATTAAAATAACATAAACACATGTATATCTATATGTATAAATAATTGCAAGTTATATATTCATTTTAAAATAACACATATATTTATATATATGCATGAATATCGCAATTTGAGTAACATATATGTTTAAATTTAATGCTGACAAAATGATTCAATCTTTTAATCCTAGGTATGAAATAAAAGTCTATAACTTTACATAAATGACCACTAATGAATTCTAAAACAAAAAGAAAATTTTACTTTTATGACTAAAACTAGTAAAATTAAATCATTTTGGAAATTAAATATGCAACATTGAAAATTAATGTTACAGTATTAAACCACCAACAAATATAGTTTATAATGTTTATGTCTACAGATGTTGCAAAATTTTATATACAACGTTACAACATGATAAAATATTTTCACATTCCTTTTATTTCAATTCCAAAACATTGACAGAAAAAAATATCAGACAATTTAGGCATCTACAAATTTGTTGTATTATAAATCAGACCTGACTATATAAAAGAGACACAAAATAAAACAGATAAAGGATTTGAAGCCAACCATAATAAACAAATAGTCAATGGATATGTCAATTAGGAGAGATTCAATATTAATCTATATAATGATCATATAATTAAATGATATGAACAAAAGGGATCTAAGTTATATTACAAGATGAATATACAAGATAGAAGAGATATAATATGAATAAATCTAAACCTTTTAAACATGATGAGATAAAAGATATATAATATGAATAAATCTGGATCATTTCAACATGATGAGTATACAAATAAATGAAATTAGAATTGCCAAAAATGAAGCCAATGATTTGCAACTTGAATAATGAATCAAATCTCCTAGATTCAGAAATCAGCCACCAGATGTTGCAAGGATCAAGAGGAATAAAACATTTTTCATAATTGATTTTATTTGTATTTGATTTTAGGAATAAATGAAGTCAGGGAAGATCTCATATTTTCATCCATTAGAAAAGGAGAGAAGCAGAAAAGCTATAGAAAGAAGAATAAAAAATGAGGAACTCAATTGTACGTATAGAATGAATTAGAGAATATGTTTTATTTGAAAGAATGAAACCTTTCCCATTATTTAATTAAAACTTCTCTAATTAATTCTCATGATTAACTTTCTCTTTTCGGTCTTATTTCTTTACATGGTATGGCTGAAAATTACAAGCCATCAAATGACATAAGATTCCATAAATTAATGCATGTAATTATCTTTTATTTAATTATAATGATATTATGTATCAATACGCGCAAATATAACTTTTATAAATGCATTCAAATAATTACAAATAACTCCCAAACATCAAATAAAATAAATTATAAATAATATTTCTTAAATACTAATTAATTTAATTAATTTAGAACTTTTAATAAATTAATTAAATCATGTGGTTTTTTGGAGAATTCATCATTACGATTATGCGACTCAAAGGTGTAAATTCAGTCAGCGATTAATATTGAACAATTCAAATATTAACGTCCACACATCACTTAGCAGATGGTGTGACATTTTGGCTGAATTCACCGCTTACACATCATTTGATAAAATCCAATTTTACTTATTATAAGCGGCACCTAATAATGACAATTATTTACACCAATTCTCTTCATCAAAACTATATCGTATTGGGATTTATGAAATTTGGTAATGGTCAAAATTTCAATATCGTCCACATTCAACTTTGTAGTCTAAACACAGAGTTCTTGGTTCAATAATAACGATTATTATTAACGAAAATGCTCTGGCCAGAGACTTTGACTTTGAGTTGACTTAAGTTGACCATGATACTAACCCCATATAACTAAGGAGATAAATTCTCTCTTGAATAGTGCTTTACTTCCAATTCTTCCAATCTACCCAACTATAGTCACTCGATGGAACGCCATGCCATGATTTGACTATTGAAGATCCATAGTATTCTCAAGTCGAGAGAACTGTGTAAATCAGTCACATCGATATTTTCTGTTTGACCTTGGTTATATTAACCAACAGAAAACTATCGAGTGAGTCGTTCCATAGTTATCCAATAACTATCAGTACGTAACCCCTAGGTGCTTCAACAGTCATGAGTAAAACACTGTCTAACATTTGGAGAGCGTTACATATTCTAATCTCAATGGCTACATCAATATCCAGGCTCGATGCATCTTGACTATGAACATTTAGAATGGTATATTTGTTTTATTGTGATAAAATACTCACAGTTACAACACTTTGTAACTACTATTACAAAATATGCCATTTATGGATTTTCTATTAACGTAACAACATTATATCAAGTATATAATAGAAAGAAACACCTTTATTGTGAACAAGATTGTTCAACAAGTTAGATATATGTAACAAATTATATAATTATCCCTAGGGCATACCCCTAACTCTATCGGTAAATCCTAAAATAAGCAAAGAAACACAAGATTTAGTGTGGTTCGATCAAGAATGACCTACGTCTATTATTGCAGTGATTTCTATTATGATAATTTTCGGTTACGGTTATTCGTTTATGAGAATAGTAATAAGATCAATAAGTGAGAAAATCAATCCTTGTACAAATGCATTTAATGTTGTATTTATAATAGCTGAAATCTAATTCAAACAGCTCATATTGATGCATCAATCCTAAGCTTTTTCTCTGCCATTGATAGCGTTGAATGGTTCAGATTAGGGCCAGTTAGGATGCCAACCGGGCTGAATGGTTCAGGTGATGGTCAATCGGTGGACCTCCCAAAGTATTTATTGTTAGATAAGATGGAATGGGAAAAAGGAGTTGTCGAACAATAGAGTCGTTTCCACGTGGTCAGTGAAGGACGTGGAGTGGTTGCTACACAATAGTGCTTTTATTAGACGAACAATGTCGTATATGATAATCTTTTCAATGGAACATTGTAGAATGTTGCTTCTTTTTGTAGAGGCGGTCAAGTGCTTTAGGCAAAGGCTTGCCGGGTTAGGACAAAACAAGATATATGGAGCGGTCAAACCTTAAGTAGGTTGTTGAGCGGCATGGACTTAGTGGCCTGCAGAGGAGAGCGGGAGAGCTGCCTTTATAATGCACGTAGGTTTTCCTTGATGAGTAAGCTTTGTATTAAGGGCCACACTAATCGGGCCAGTGTCTGAATCAGGCAACCATTAGGAGTTGTTGTCTATTATAGGCCGCACAGATGCTTGTAAGATAGACAACGTGATTCCAAGGCCATTTTAGGTGAGATAAGACCCTGGAAAACTGGTTGGCTGGCTCATTCATTGCTTTGTGAGAAAAACGAGCAAACTAAGTTAACAGTTTAATAAATGTAAGTTGAAGCAATATGTTCATCTATAATGCTAACATTTGAATCAAAATAAGAAGTACAACGTCAGTATATGGAACTTGACTAAATGTCAATCGCATTATTTAGCATATGAGAACTAGACTTCGAATGTTAACGAAAAGGGGAAGGGATCATGGATGATATTATTATGTGAAAGAAGCGCGGAATATTGTAGTTGTGGGACAAAGAATTATCTTCCGAAAACTACAAGAAAAAGGGAAGAAGAAAGGGTAGTAAGAAATATGGTTGCATGTTCGAGTTACGTTCTACTTGTCCAATTGATGCAAAGTGGGTACCCAGTATAGAAAATGGACTTCATAATCACGATCCTCCTAATTGTCTTACAGGCATGCTTATATTGCAAGAAGAAAGAAAATGAAGTGAAGACTGTGAAAACCATGACCAATATTAATAGTGCAGCATGACCACGACATATATTATCTACCATTAAAATTGAAACTTAGAATATTGGTCAACTGTAAGAAACGTTTACAATGCCAGGAAGAAACTGAAGTTACAAAACATTGAAGGAAAATCCGTTATGTAATAGTTTATGAAACCATCGATTGCTCATCATTATTCCGTGCAACATAGTGTCATCCTGTAAGCACTTATATCTGACATTTTCTTTAGTCATTCATGGTGTGTTAATCTAGCAAAGTGTTTTCATCAATTTTATTTTTGGATTATACTTCTAAAACTAATTGCTAGAAGCTCGCTTGCTTTCATATGGTATCACATACATCAACGGGGAATTCATTCATTGCTACAATTGCTTTTATAAGTGGAAAAACCTAGAATCGTATATATGGGCTCTTTGTAACGGCCTAACTTAAAATATCGGGTATGTAAAATTTTAGAGGTTTAAAATATACTATCTACACCATCTCTATTTTATTTATATTTATGTATGCTTTTAAATAATACAAAAGGTATAAGTATGTATACATTTATAAGTATAGGATAAGTGGTATGACATGGTGAAGACAAGTGGCATAATATGGACCATACACCTATCTTAAGATGAAATAGAATTATGACACATATATCACTTAGGTGTACACTTCTAGAACACCTTAAATGATTACTAAATAAGGTATGTGTCATGAAATAAAGCTTGCATGAAAAATGAAGGACATGTGTCCATGTGTAGAAACATCTTAAGACACCTAAGTAGACACATAACCTCATTAGGTGTCCATGTGTAGAAACATCTTAAGACACCTAAGTAGACATGTGTCAACATTCTAAAGCTTGTGCAAAGAGAAGTAGACAAGTGTCCAAAACTAAAATTACCAAACTAGCCTTAAAAATTACTATATAGAGAGTGGAAATGTTCACTTATTTTTCATACTTTCACAAAGCAAAAACAAAAGTAAGATAAAGTGAAAAAGCTTGGAGAAAGCTAAGGAAAACGAGTCAAGTCGAATACACAAGTTTAAGGTGAGAAAAAAACTATTTACTTTCTAGTATTCATGTTATTCTTGAAGAGATGATAGTTGTAAGTAAAAGTGGCTCGGTTCTATCAAAAACGTAGCTTCGTAATTTGACCATAACTTTCTCAATTCTTAATGAAATTTCGATTTCTTGGATGTTATAGAAAGCTAACGAAAAGGCCTATAACTTTTATTTGTATAATTTTCTGAAATTCGTTGATTAAAATGTTGAAAAACCTCTTGCAAACTCGTTGTCCTGTTGTTGTAGAGTACTCAGTGTTTTGTGCAAACCTGAGCTAGTATTTTGTACATAACTTTTGCGTTTCTTATCCAAATCCTATAATTTTTAAAGTTTTGGAAACTGCAGGAAGAATGTGACAACTTTCATTTGTATCACTTTTTACATTCGGCCATTTATATATATAAATTTCAGGCGCAAGCTCGGGTTAAATTTCTGCCTGAAATGAACATATTTGTTTCTAAGAAAATGCCTTGCTTGTTAGATTTTTATCATCGATTTGTAATTTGATGGGTTTCTTTTCATGGTAGTTGAGTATACTAAGTAAGTTACTTATTATAGAAAATTTGGTATTAAAAATTATTTTATCAAAGAGAAAAATAATCGAACATGTAGCATATTATAATACCATGACTTTCTATTTAGGACTTTGAAACACTATAAATTGAATATATAAACATAATTGTTCCAATTCAATATTTGGAATTAGAGAATAAAAAGAAATATATTTTAAGGTTTAGGGCCGATCAAATTATTTGACTGCCTTATGGGTGACAGAGAGATAGTGTCTAGGCTTGAGTTTGGAAAACCAGTTTCCTGCTCTCCCTGGCTATCCGGACTGGCCCGACGGATGGGATAGTAAATTTGATTGACTCGGACCAATTTTCTTAATAAGAAAGCGATTTACGAAAAGAATAGTTTTATCCGTTTATAAAATCTCGATATATATTTAGCTTAAATGGTTTGCAATTTGAATTGAGTTTCCAATATATATATATATAACCCTAATGTGGTTTGAGGTTAGTAAATTGCTTTAAAGAAGTATTTTCACACAGAAGAATTAATCGAGGATGCGGTATAAGACCATAGATCTTGGGTGGTGCACTATTACTCTATATGGTATCGAGCCAGTAGAGTACATCCCTACTTGATGAGGGGATGCCGGCCGCAATCGAGGAGGCGGTGTAAGACCATAGATCTTGGGTAGTGCACTATTACTCTATGTGGTATCGAGCCAGTAGAGTACATCCCTACTTGATGAGGGGATGCCGACCGCAATAGGATAAAATATCCTAGAATATAAACCAAATTGAGGGAGTGGTTTAAATTTATGAAAAATCTTGACTTTAGACAAATGAAGTTTATATATTTTGAAGTTTACCTTGAATAGTGTTTTTGATCTGGATTATTAAAACTTAAGAAGTAGTGATTTGGAATAAAATGATGATATACACATTATGGTTTTTATAACCCTTCATGACATGACTTGAAAACTATAGATTAAATAGCTATCTCATTGGGTCAGTGTTGCTCATGATGCTACACATAAACATTTCAGGTTTAGATGGTTAGTTGTTCAACGCAAGATGACCGATGAATACTATGACTATGAAGTGAAGACTTTTATTTAAGTTTATCAACTTTCTTATGTATAAATATGTTGAATCTCATGATCCTATGTAACTGTGTAATTATGATGATGTGATTGTATAATAACTCTTCCGTTTAAAATCATGTAATCTGAATGATTTTATGTTCCGATATATTTTATTTAAGTTGTGATACTATTCTATTAAGCACCGTAGTTTCTAGGTAACATCTTTGCCTCTGCGTAAGCTCCCAGAGTGGGGTGTTACAATTTAGTGGTATCAGAGCCTAGGTTTAAGGGGTGCTTTTAGAACTTATATAGTATTACAATTTAATTTATCGGAATAGGAGGTTTATACAATTCACTAACATCTTTATAACTATTTGCAGTCATAAGTTATGGCTAGTAACCAAACCTGGTATACGGGGGACTCATGGGGAGGTGTTAAATGTACCACTGTACCAAATGAACGATTAGTTGCTACAAGTCGTACTATGGAAAAACATGTACTTAAGAACAAAGCAAAGCAGATTCTCATTGACGAGATGTATGAAGTTTATAATAGAGATAACGACTATGAAGAAGGTTTAAAGAGAGACCTTATTCTTTACCGTTTACGTCAAAAGAAGAAGGAATTTGAGATTGCAATAAAGATGGCAGAAAGGACAGATAATGGGGAAGCTTTAGAATTTCTAAGGCAAAGAGGGGCACTTCCTCCGCAAGCAGGGAATATAAGACGTAAAAAGTTCCCCACCAAACTAGTGGAACAGTATGATGAAGAGGAGTCTGAGTCTGTTGGCTCTAAGGACTACTCTCAAGAAGTTACTGGACCTAATTGGGCGATGAATGATAAAAATGATCCTTCTCAATCAAAAGAAATTATAATAATAGACTAAGGATGAATTAGGAAGATAAGATAACACAACAAATAGTATATGTTGTGGTGTATGTTAAGAGGTTGTGGGGAAATACCCTAATTTTGGTTGTAAATAAGGGTTATAAGTAATATAACTTGTTTGTGTATGCATTACGTGAGTATATCATAAGATATCTTTTATAATTAAAGGTATATTTGATTTTCATTCGTGACCATAACCATATTTTTTGAGAATTGAAGGTCATGTCGAATCAAAATAACTCGACAACTCAAAGTCAAGAGGCCCAATCCTCTACACCAGCAAATGCTATGGAGTTATTTGCATCTTTTATTAAGCAAATGGAGCATGTTTCTTCAACCTCTTCAAAAACAGCCTTTTAAGTCGTTTTAAAAGTTTGAAACCAGAGAAATTTGCTGGAGATACTGACCCAATAAAGGCGGAACATTGGATCCAACATCTCGAAGACATATTTGAAGTTTTAGAATGTAGTGAAATTGACAAGAGGAAATTAGCAGTCTTTCAATTATCAGAAGAAGCTCGAAATTGGTGGGAGCTAGTTCGGACAACTAGTTCAGAAGAGATAGAACAGATGACATGGAAGGAATTTAAGGAAAAGTTCTTGGATAAGTATTTTCCCGAAAATGAAAGAGAGAAAAAGGAAACCAAATTTCAAAATCTTACCCAAGAAGACTTGACGGTAGCTCAATATTAGGACAAGTTTGAAGCACTATCTCGATTTGGAAACCATTTGATTGATACACCTGAAAAACGAGCAAGAAGATTTGCAAAAGGATTAATTCGCCCAATAAGAAGACATGTTATTGGAAATCGACGTAAGACTTATGAGATGATAATAGCTGAAGCTTTGAATCTAGAGGAAGATTATCTTCAATTTCAGCAAGAAAGGAAGACTTCAAATAAAAGGAAACCAAAAACATTTTTTGACAATCAAAAGAAAGCAGATGGAAAAAGGAAGAAACAAAATGGAGAAAACAAAGAATCGACAGGTCAAGAAAAGGAGCTTGACAAAGAAAGAAGATGTTATCGATGCAACGAAACCGGACATATTTCTCCAAACTGTACCAAGCCAATTGTTTGTTACAATTGTAACGAACCCGGGCATATTAATCGAAACTGTAAGAAGCCAAGGAAGGACAATAAGAAGCAACAAGGGCGAGTAAATGCTGTAGTTTCTGAACGAGCTCAAGTAGAAGGTACCATGTTTCTTTTTGACTTTCAAGCTAAAGTTTTATTTGATACTGGTGCCATTCATTCTCTCATATCAGAAATATTTGCCACTAAGATAGGATTACCCACTGAAAAGCTAAGTAACCCCTTGGTAATAGAAAATTTAGTAGAAGGACAGATTAAACTTACTTTTGTATGTAGAAATTGTATCCTTAATTTTGGAGGTAAGGATATGGTGGCTAATTTGATTATCTTTCCAATGAAACATTTTGATATCATCCTTGGGATTGATTGGCTTTCTCAACATAGAGCCATCATGGATTGTCATAATAGGACTATATGTTTCACGATTCGAGAACATGAAACCTTTGTGTATTCATGTGATAAATCTGAAGATGCTTTTATATCTGGATATGTAGCACATATCAATATTGGGGATAAGGGTCAATCGGTAGACCAAATTCCAATCGTAAGAGAATTTAAAGAAGTCTTTCAAGAAGTGCCAAGATTACGACCAAAAAGAGAAATTGATTTTAGTATTGATTTAATCCCTGGTACCACCCCTATTGCTAAAGAGCTTATCGTATGTCTTCTACGGAGAATCAAGAGCTGAAGAGACAAATTAAGGAGATGGAGGATCAAGGATTTATTAGACCTAGTAAATCTCCTTGGGGAGCACCTGTGTTGTTTGTAAAGAAACATAACGGAACATTACGCTTATGCGTAGATTACCGAGAACTTAATAAAGTAACAATTAAGAACAAATACCCATTACCTCGAATTGATGATCTATTTGATCAGCTCCAAGGGGCTGCGGTATTTTCAAAAATTGACTTGAGATCTGGGTATCATCAATTAAGAATAAAAGAAGAAGACATTCCAAAGACAGCTTTTCAAACACGGTATGGACACTACGAATTTTTGGTGATGCCTTTTGGCCTTACCAATGCCCCAGCAGTATTCATGGATTTAATGAATCGTGTGTTCCGTCCAAATCTTGATCGATTCATAATTGTATTTATTGATGATATCCTAATTTATTCTAAGACAAAAGAAGAACACGAACGTCATATGTGTTTGTGTCTCCAAACATTGAGAGATCATCAACTTTATGCAAAATTAAGTAAATGTGAATTTTGGTTGGAGGAAGTAAAATTTATTGGGCACGTTGTTTCGAAGAATGGAATAGGAGCAGACCCATCAAAGGTTGAGGCGGTGTTGAAATGGAATCCTCCGACAACACCAACATAAGTTCGAAGTTTTCTTGGATTAGCTGGTTACTACCGAAGATTTATTCAAGATTTTTCAAAGATAGCATCTCCATTAACCAAACTAACTCGTAAGGAAACTAAGTTTATTTGGGATGAAAAATGTAAGATAGCATTTGAAACCTTAAATAAAAGATTGACAGAGGCACCAATTCTGTCTTTGCCAAGAAGTGGAGTCCCATATAAAGTATATTCCGATGCATGTGGACAAGGATTAGGATGCGTATTAATGCAGGAGGACAAAGGTATTGCTTATAGCTCTCGTCAACTAAAGCCACATGAAGTCAATTATCCAACCCATGACTTAGAATTAGCTGCAATTGTATTTGCTTTAAAAATTTGGAGGCATTATCTTTTTGGGGAACAATTTCATGTTTACTCAGACCACAAGAGTTTAAAATATTTGTTTTCCCAAAAAGAACTAAATATGAGGCAAAGGAGATGGATGGAATTTCTAAAAGATTATGATTTTACATTGCATTATCATCCAGGAAAAGCAAATATAGTTGCAGATGCGTTAAGCCGAAAACCCTATGGCATAGTAGCCAATCTGATGATAAGAGAATGGAAAGCTCTAGAGACCCTAGTAGAAATGAACATCTGCACAAGGAGGATTAGTGAAGAAATGAATGATAAGGTAGCATTTTCATGTAATGTTATTATTCAGCCGACTCTACAAAGTAAAATATTGCAAGCTCAAGGAAAAGACGAGGAGTTGAAGGAATTATTCATAAAAATGAAGGACAAGGAACCTACATATTGGAACATTGGTAAAGATGGAGGTTACAGATTCAGAAATCGACTTTGTGTTCCAAGTCAACCTCAATTGAAAAATGAAATTCTAAGTGAAGCATATTGCTCAAGGTTTACAGTGCATCCAGGAAGCACAAAAATATATAAGGATCTTAAGCATCAGTTTTGGTGGCATGGAATGAAGAAAGATGTCGCTGAATTTGTGGCAAAATATTTTACATGCCAACAAATTAAAACCGAGCAGCAACGACCGGCAGGACTCCTACAACCGCTTCCTATTGCTGAATGGAAATGAGAGCATATAACTATGGATTTTATTATGGGATTACCAATGACAAGACAAGGTCATGACGCCATATGGGTAGTAGTGGATCGCCTAACAAAATCAGCCCATTTTATACCTTACAATATGACCTACTCAATGGAGAAATTGAGTAGACTTTATTTGAAAGAAATTGTTCGACTACATGGCATACCAGTTACCATTGTTTCAGATAGAGACTCTCGATTCACTTCAAAATTTTGGAGAAGTCTTCAAAATGCATTAGGAACATCATTAAACCTAAGTACGGCCTTTCATCCACAAACAGATGGACAAACTGAAAGAGTAAACCGAATAATAGAAGATATGATAAGATCTTGTATAATGGAATTTGAAATAACATGGGAGACTCATATATCATTAATAGAATTTGCATATAACAATAGTTATCATGCAAGTATTGGTATGTCCCCATATGAAGCTTTGTACGGAAGACCTTGTCGTTCTCCAGTATGTTGGGCGGAAGTTGGAGATCGTGAGCTTCTTGGTCCAGACCTAGTAAAAGAAACGACAGAGAAAATTTCTATCATAAAGGAAAGATTGCAAGCAGCGCAATGTAGGCAAAAGAGTTATGCAGATCATAGAAGAAAAGATTTGGAATTCTAAGTAGGGGATCAAGTTCTCCTTAAGGTTTCTCCAATACGAGGGGTAATGCGATTTGGGAAGAAGAGGGAAAAGTTATCACCAAGATTTATTGGACCATTTTGTATTTCCAAAAGAATTGGCAAAGTTGCATATCAACTTGATTTACCTGAGAAATTATCAGATATTCATAATGTATTTCATGTATCAATGCTACGAAAGTATATTTCTGATCCATCTCATGTGATAGATTTAAGTGGCATTGAAGTTAAAAAGGGGACTAAGTACATTGAAAGACCTGTTCGAATTCTTGACAGAAAAGTTAAGAAATTAAGAACAAAAGAAATTTCCTTGGTGAAAGTTCAATGGAACCATCATAACGAAGACGAAGCATCATGGGAGGTGGAGTCAGAAATTCGTAAAGATTATCCAGAATTGTTTGAAGCCTTGATTTCGAGGAGGAAATCTTTTTCTAAGGGTGGTAGAATGTAACAGCCTAACTTAAAATATCGGGTATGTAAAATTTTAGAAGTTTAAAATATACTATCTACACCATCTCTATTTTATTTATATTTATGTATGCTTTTAAATAATACAAAAGATATAAGTATGTATACATTTATAAGTATAGGATAAGTGGTATGACATGGTGAAGACAAGTGGCATAATATGGACCATACACCTATTTTAAGATGAAATAGAATTATGACACATATATCACTTAGGTGTACACTTTTAGAACACCTTAAATGATTACTAAATAAGGTATGTGTCATGAAATAAAGCTTGTATGAAAAATGAAGGACATGTGTCCATGTGTAGAAACATCTTAAGACACCTAAGTAGACACATAACCCCATTAGGTGTCCATGTGTAGAAACATCTTAAGACACATAAGTAGACATGTGTCAACATTCTAAAGCTTGTGCAAAGAGAAGTAGACAAGTGTCCAAAACTAAAATTATCAGACAAGCCTTAAAAATTACTATATAAAGAGTGGAAATGTTCACTTATTTTTTATACTTTCACAAAGCAAAGACAAAAGTAAGATAAAGTGAAAAAGCTTGGAGAAAACTAAGGAAAACGAGTCAAGTCGAATACACAAGTTTAAGGTGAGAAAAAAAACTATTTACTTTCTAGTATTCATGTTATTCTTGAAGAGATGATAGTTGTAAGTAAAAGTGGCTCGGTTCTATCAAAAACGTAGCTTCGTAATTTGACCATAACTTTCCCAATTCTTAATGAAATTTCGATTTCTTGGATGTTATGGAAAGCTAACGAAAAGACCTATAACTTTTATTTGTATCATTTTCTGAAATTCGTTGATTAAAATGTTGAAAAACCTCTTGCAAACTCGTTGTCCTGTTGTTGTAGAGTACTCAGTGTTTTGTGCAAACCTGAGCTAGTATTTTGTGCATAACTTTTGCGTTTCTTGTCCAAATCCTATAATCTTTATAGTTTTGGAAACTGCAGGAAGAATGTGACAACTTTCATTTGTATCACTTTTTAACATTCGGCTATTTATATATATAAATTTCAAGCGCAAGCTCGGGTTAAATTTCTGCCCGAAATGAACATGTTTGTTTCTAAGAAAATGTCTTGCTTGTTAGATTTTTATCATCGATTTGATAAATAATTTGATGGGTTTCTTTTCATGGTAGCTGAGTATACTAAGTAAGTTACTTATTATAGAAAATTTGGTATTAAAAATTATTTTATCATAGAGAAAAATAATCGAACTGTAGCATATTATAATACCATGACTTTCTATTAAGACTTTGAAACACTATAAATTGAATATATAAACATAATTGTTCCAATTCAATATTTGGAATTAGAGAATAAAAAGAAATATATTTTAAGGTTTAGGGCCGATCAAATTATTTGACCGCCTTATGGGTGACAGAGAAATAGTGTCTAGGCTTGAGTTTGGAAAACCAGTTTCCTGCTCTCCCTGGCTATCCGAACTGGCCCGACGGATGGGATAGTAAATTTGATTGACTCAGACCAATTTTCTTAATAAGAAAGCGATTTACGAAAAGAATAGTTTTATCCGTTTATAAAATCTCGATATATATTTAGCTTAAATGGTTTGTAATTTGAATTGAGTTTCCAATATATATATATATATATATATAACCCTAATGTGGTTTGAGGTTAGTAAATTGCTTTAAAGAAGTATTTTCACACAGAAGAATTAATCGAGGATGCGGTATAAGACCATAGATCTTGGGTGGTGCACTATTACTCTATGTGGTATCGAGCCAGTAGAGTACATCCCTACTTGATGAGGGGATGCCGGCCGCAATCGAGGAGGCGGTATAAGACCATAGATCTTGGGTAGTGCACTATTACTCTATGTGGTATCGAGCCAGTAGAGTACATCCCTACTTGATGAGGGGATGCCGACCGCAATAGGATACAATATCCTAGAATATAAACCAAATTGAGGGAGTGGTTTAAATTTATGAAAAATCTTGGCTTTAGACAAATGAAGTTTATATATTTTGAAGTTTACCTTGAATAGTGTTTTTGATCTGGATTATTAAAACTTAAGAAGTAGTGATTTGGAGTGAAATGATGATATACACATTATGGTTTTTATAACCCTTCATGACATGACTTGAAAACTATAGATTAAATAGCTATCTCACTAGGTCAGTGTTGCTCATGATGCTACACATAAACATTTCAGGTTTAGATGGTTAGTTGTTCAACGCAAGATGACCGATGAATACTATGACTATGAAGTGAAGACTTTTATTTAAGTTTATCAACTTTCTTATGTATAAATATGTTGAATCTCATGATCCTATGTAACTGTGTAATTATGATGATGTGATTGTATAATAACTCTTCTGTTTAAAATCATGTAATTTGAATGATTTTATGTTCCGATATATTTTATTTAAGTCATGATACTATTCTATTAAGCACCGTAGTTTCTAGGTGACATCTTTGCCTCTGGGTAAGCTCCCAGAGTGGGGTGTTACACTCTTGAATGTCCTAGGAATTTTTATAGAGGCAAATAATTCCATATGTTATTATAACATATGCTAAATTTACTTTTAATTAAATCCATACCGAGTGTATTTCGAACGGTTCATTATATCCTATGCGTACAACATATCTCCAAAAATGTGAAAGCAAACTGCAAACCAAATTTCATTACAAAAAGAATAGTGATAGTTGATGATAAGAAGATCATGGTGGAAGACGACGAGGGTAAAAAAGAATATAATCTTTTTTGGGATGATTGGATCAATATCATTAACTCTTTGACGGAGAAGAATATAAGTGCAGTTTAAAACCTTTTCGAGATATATGATGGTCAAAACCCGAGCGATGAATATCACCAAAGGGAAGTTGAAAAGTGTTTGTTTCAGGATAAATCTTTCGATAAATGCGCTAATGAGGAATTTATCATTTTTTTCACGAGCATGCATTTTAACTGATAAAACCATACGTGAGCAACTATGTCTTTAACAAAAGAACATTCCCTATTATAATAGCTTAATCTTCATGTCCAAACATGACTATGAACCTTAAAAGTTCCAGCTCTTCCCCTTGGTTCCTAAGTTAGAACAACACCAATCAATACACATAAGTTTATATTTTAATATTCGCTCTCAAACGCATAAAAATAAGCTTACTTTGGAATTCCAAATTTCAAGTGTTATATGATTTTTGAATGCAACAAGTAGCAGTAAAACTTCGGATTCAGATGGTTCAATGGATGCTTGCTTCTTTATCTTCTTGATTTCTTTATACTTCTCTTCCGTGTCTCTTACTCTATATATATCCTTCATCTCTTCTTTTATATGTTCCTCTTCAATTTCTCATCTCCATCAGCATCACTAGTGTCTCCCTCCTCGTCATAGCCACCGCTTTCATTGATACTTCGGTTTTCAACAATATTTTGTTCAAATTCGTTGCCTCCCTCGTGTTTAGTTACTACTAATGCATTTTCATTTTGCTCTATAACTTTCTTTTGCATTTCCATAACTAACCTCCTGCGATTTGAAGCCTTTGATGGAACACAGATTGGTGTAAATGACGATTTTTGGCTACAAATATACAATGATAGTTATTATCGAAGAAAAAGCAATGTAAATAAACAACAACAAAAATTACTAAATATGTCGATAAGGTACTTTTTTTTTCAAATTCGATATGACATTGTCATTATAAACACAACAATCAAACCGAATAAAAAATTTAAGTCCGGTAATTATTTTTCAAAAAAAAAATGCAAAACCAAGAAACAATCACCGTATTTCCATATTTGACATTCCTATATTTGAGGTTGAATTTTCTGAACAATGACAAACCGCGACTTTTAAGTTCTAAATAGATCTTCAAAATTGAAATTGACAACGATGAAATATTAATCTGTGCATTAATTTGTCATTGATGAGTGGATAAGACCTGTTTCTTGAAGTGTTTTTCGTCTGCACTATTTTCTTCTTCTTCGTGCAATAGGTAGAGTTTTAGTATGTTAGAGTGGTCTAGTTTAGTTCGAAATAGAAATGGAGCGAAATCGATGGGAGGTGATGGCATATTGAAAGGGTAAAATTATAAGTGCGTAATTAAAATTTAATATATAACAGTCCCCCTCATAACAATTTCGGTGAACGATGTATATATAGAATTACGAATTGTTGAACGAACTCCGATATTAAATAAAAGAGTTCATTTTTTTTAAATATTCTCAAAGTTGTTTTAGGAGGTATCAAAAAAAATTCGCCTCTCATAACAAAATTGAATATAATTACGTTATTATGCCCGTTATGCAATTTTTTCTATGGATTTCCCCGTTTTATATGATCAAACTTCAAAAATTAGTTTTCGATGGATAGATGGACCACTTGTCTAATTTTCTTTGAACAAGAAAATCATTTGATTTCCAATACCAAATCTACCTAATTGAGTTCCATGAAATAATACCTTTTTTTTACAGTTCATGCCATGATACTCTTTACTGTCTTCGAGCCTTGTAAAAAACAAGCGTTACTATTTACACCCACTTAACCGCTTACTAACGTCACTTTAACATTAGCTAAATTAAATCATGAAATCTACTTCAAAAACCCACATTAAATATAAAATGATTTGAAAATAAACGATAATCGGACAACATATAAATAATAAAATCTAATACTCGAACATAATTATTTTCAATCATGTTAATCATTAATGAAAAAATAAAATAAGATGAAAAATGTAAGTAAATTTTCTTTTATAAATTTCAGATTAAAAGCTGGTTTGTTAAGATATTTAATTCTATTTGGATTATGAACGTAAATCAATATTTTTTGTATCTGTTAATTTTCTAGTGAATAAATTATCATAATTAAATATATAGACTATGTCATATTATTTTCTACTGCAATTGGTTTCGTAATTTTTTCTTTTTATTTTATTCAATCAGCAGCAAAAACAATAATAATTGAATGTTATTGATCAAAGTAGTAATTAATGTTCTTTAATATGTTATACCGCAACACCCGAATTAAGCTGCAAATTATTCTTTATTATGTTAATCTTATTTAGAGTTACATGGTTAAAAAATAAAAATTCTTATTATAAATAAAGTCGATAATAACTTAATTATAACAAAATTAGTTGGATTTATGTACCCCGTGAAGCATTAAATTAAAAAAAGAATTGGCTAGGGAGAAAATTTTATTTTGTTTTTAGGAAAAAGATTAAGAGAAGAAGTTAAATTATGGTTTTGAGAAAATTACTACGTTTTCGAATATGAAGGATTTTAGGTAGGGTCATTGAATTTGAATATGTTTTTCTGCAGAAAGTCTTTCTACCAAGATGCTTATTTTATTATCTTTTGGACCCACCCCACACACACGGTGTCGCTAAACATTTTGACCTCAACCCCAAAACATCAAAAGCAAACTCTATTTCAACACAGATAATTACTTAGTAGCCCCCTAAAATAAATAAAATTTTAAAGACTAAAATACTTGGGAAGCTGCGTATTTTCTTTCTTCTCAATTCCATTATCTTCTTACGTCGGTTTATTACTGTCTACCGCTTCTTCAAAACCCTAGTTTCTAAAACAGTGAAGGAAAAATTTAATTTTTCACTACCCACTGATGGATTTTGAAGAGGAGAATAAATTGTTAACGCTGTAACGATCCCGAGTTTTAATTTATTTTAAATTTATGATTAGATTTATTTTTGATTTAAAATTGCGAAATTAAATGATAAATTGGTTTGATTTTATCCAAATCCAAATAAATTATGTTTTTTCTTTTAAGAAAGATATAGTTTCTTTTATAAATTATTTTAATTTAGTATTGAGTTATTTTTAAAATAATATTAATATAGAAATATTGAGTTCAATCTTATGAAATGTATTTTAGAAGTTGTATAAATATAACCAAAAAAAAATTTGAAATAAATATTTAAGTTAAAATAAAGCAAATATACAAAGTAGAATAAAACGCAAACAAAATACATCAAAATAATAACTATTGAAAATAAATATACTCAAGTATCTATTTACAAACAAGTAAAAGACAAGCTGCAGCCACCATAGTTTATCCTGATTTGTGTTTGATATCCCTGATATATGATGCTTTATGATTATCCTGATTTGTGTTGTGATCTGTGATATAGTTTATTATCTGTGATATATATATCTGCGAATCTGTGTATGAATGATAAGCGTCATAATTTATATCGCTTATCGAATATACTGTTGTATTTGATCTGTGATGATTGAATGATGTTTGTGAACTATTGTGTGAAACCCCTGGACTACACCATACACACACAAATACGGATTTCACGAGGAAATCGATTAAGTCACAGATAATTTAAATTTAATGTTTTTGAAATTAAAGTTTTAATTTCAAATTGATTTTGAAAATGGATTTGGGTTAAACGGTAAAGCTTTTGAGAAAGGTTTTCACAGATAAAAGCTATTTTGAATAACTCGGTAAAATCTCCAATTTAAATAATTCAATTTGAATTTGAATTTGATATTTGGAATTGAATTCGATGATTGGAAATTATGGTTAAAGATATTATAAACATGTTTGTATGAATTTAAACCATTTTAAAGGTATGGTTTTGGGAATTTGAATTAACCCAAGGATTTCAACTCGTATAAATGAATCAGATTTCCAAAAGGAAAACTGTTGTTTTCAAATGATAAGCACTTTTAGATAAGAACCAAGATTCCAGTTAATTAGGGGAATTTCAAGATTGAATAAAGAAATGATTTTCCTAAGTTATGAATGAATTCTTTTTGAAAGCTATGAATTAAATCTGTTTATTTTTAACAGATATAAATTGATGATTTGTTTAAATCAAATTGAAATGAAATTGTTTTGAAGACTATAAGTTAAATCTTTGATTTAAAGATTTAACGAGTTAATCAAATTGAAATGAAAATTGATTTGGAAAATCTGTGAATGAATCTTTTGTTTAAAAGATTAAAATGTGAAAATTGTTTAAACCGTTAAAGGTTGTGAAAATGAATCTTTTTGTTTAAAGATTGAAAATGGTAATTTGTTAAGCCATTTGAAGAAAGGTTTTGGGTAATAAGTTGTGACTTAATTGAAATCCCATTATCCATTTGTTTTTGAAATATTGTGCTCACTATTCGGTTTAGCCGGGAAAGGACCTTTGTGTCGTATAACCCATTCCGAATATGTGATACGTCGTTATGGATAGCATTTGAAGACCGGTGATGAAGACCGGGTATTTGCGAAAGCGATAGGATGACCTATCGATTGTTTCTGCACCGAGTCGCGCCGGTATAGAAACTCCCTAAGTGATGGGAAATCCGATCGGGATTGTGAATATCCGGATTGCAAGGACTTCTTTGTAAGTGCCTTCGGTTCTGTTCGAGCCCGGAACAGACTTGTATGGATTGTATGTCTGACATTACGAATTGAGATATAAAGCAGATTTCTTTCAAATATATTTCTGTTGGTGGCGGAGAATTTATTCTTTTAGCTTAACACCCTTCTCTGAGACGTACGAGCTCAGAGGTTATGTAGTTGAAGGTTATCAGCGATATATTCCCAATTTGGTAATGTGACATGCTGAGTGTTGCTGTGAAATGATCATTGTGTTGATTATTTGTGATAGGATCATTTATTTGATCGTTTATCTTGGTGATCATCTCTATGATCATTTGTTGACCCAAAGCATGGCTTTTGTATAAAGTATGTTTTTGTGGACGAGGCTTCGTCGAACCTCACACCCCGGAAATGGTCAAAACAGGAAAGATGCGGCAAGGTTATGAGGGGTAGCGCCCTTTAGGGTATGTGCATTTCCTTCTGGAAAAGGGTGGTATCATGGTATGGAGCCCGGATACTTACTCATGTTGAAAACACTTTATGATTGTGTGAATTGATTACGAGCGCTCGGTTAAAGGTCCCAAAGGACCGGGGGATGACATATTCGGTCAGTTGTTACTCAGTTAGGGGTAACCCGGCCTTGTGTTGGCAGAGATCCGGTTTGGTTCTCGGGGACGTCCTTCCAGAGGCGTTCTCATGTGGCAATGGGAAGTTCCTTGGCCTGACCATTTGTTGGAAATCCAAAGAAACAATACAAGACTTGTACGGTTTTAGTTGTAGAACCTGCCATGGAATGTGGCGGTAACCTGCTATTGAACATGGTAGCTATAGTAGGCATAAGTGCGGAATGCCTATGCTGGCTAAGATTATATCTTTATTTTCGAAATGAATCTTTCCTACACTATGCACTAGTAATAATATCAAATGTTTCTTTTAAATGCGTATCAAGCATCTTTGACTATCATAAGGAGAAATCTCCTCCGATTCTGCGTTTGCATTGTGTGTGTGTGCGGGAGGCCTTATGGTAGTCTCATTTTTAAAAAGCATTGCGAATTGACTTTGAAAATTTTTGTTGAATGTTTTAAAAGATAAACTGTTTTTGTTGCTCACACCAGTCCCACGACTGATCCGGAGTTTATTGTTTCTTTCCTAAACTCTGGATGCTCATTATTTTCTACACGAGCAGTCTAGAGTTGGGTTTTTCAGATAGTCAGAATAGTACGTTATCTGGAGCTAGTTCAATCTTTGGATATGGACTATACTTGCTTATCTTTGTGCATCGTTATTGGGGGTTCGAGCTATTGCTGGATTGATTCTTGGAAATGGAGTTGCAGTTCTCGGAGTTCTCTTTTGAAGACTATCTCAGAGTTATATTGTTCCGCTGCTAGATGTTATCATCTATTTTCTTTTCCGCTGCTTTTTATTGTATCATATCTCTGATGTATATTGATATCTATTGGATCATCTGTTGTATCAGATATTGTATCAAAGCTGTATATCAATGTATTATTCTTTTATTCCGCTGTGTTATTTACTTAATGTTGTTATAAGCTCCGGCGAATCGGATTTGAACTGTCAAATCTATGGCATTCGAATACGATTTGAAGTATGGATGTCGATTTTCGAGCGGGCAAAATTCGAAACGTTACATTTGGTATCAGAGCTAGGTTGAAACTTTAGCTCAGGAGTATAACACGTTAGGTAGCTCATTAGAGATAGGGTAAAGTATACCCTAGAATGAGTATTCCCTAAGATATCCGTTGGAATGCCTCAGTAAATTCTCTTACTATTCACAGATAGTATGTATGAGTGCAATAAGAGGACGCGATAGGGGACAGGGAAATACGACTATAAATAGTCAATACCCTGCAACGGTGGAAATAACTATCTCTATCAATCTCTTTTGATTCGTTTCCAAAATTCTTTTGATTACTTCGTGACAGCTCTAGAAAGAAGTTTCGGTGTGATTGTGGCCTACAAGTCGTTGTAGGAATTTTTTACTTCGTATCTTCATCGGTTTCTTATCAGCTTTTCGATTTAAACCTTAATGAATATGAATTTGAAAATTGAAATTGGAAATTTTAAATGGATTAAATTTTTTAAATTGAGTTAAATTGATTAGTAGAAGATAAGGATAAATTGAATTGTATCGATAAAACGATTTCGTTTAAAATCAAATTTTGAAATTCTGTTGTAATTTCTTGGGTTGGTCGAAGTCCGAAGAGGGACAAATTGGTATATATTTTGAGATATTCCGACTTGAATTTGGAATCCATATCTTGTATTTGAGAAATTGTAGAGATTGAGTCTATCTCTGTGTTGTTTTCGTGCCTGCGAATTTCGAGGACGAAATTCTTTTAAGGGGGGAAGTCTGTAACGATCCCGGGTTTTAATTTATTTTAAATTTATGATTAGATTTATTTTTGATTTAAAATTGCGAAATTAAATGATAAATTGGTTTGATTTTATCCAAATCCAAATAAATTATGTTTTTTCTTTTAAGAAAGATATAGTTTCTTTATAAATTATTTTAATTTAGTATTGAGTTATTTTTAAAATAATATTAATATAGAAATACTGAGTTCAATCTTATGAAATGTATTTTAGAAGTTGTATAAATATAACCAAAAAAAAATTTGAAATAAATATTTAAGTTAAAATAAAAGCAAATATACAAAGTAGAATAAAACGCAAACAAAATACATCAAAATATAAACTATTGAAAATAAATATACTCAAGTATCTATTTACAAACAAGTAAAAGACAAGCTGCAGCCACCAAATACAAACAAATACAAACATAAAGAACAAAGGAAATAATAGAGGCTGTAGACAAAATAAACCTATGTATGAAATATTACAAAACGATAATATACATTAAGTTTTGAAAGCAACCAGGCATGGAACAAAGTCAATTCAAGCTTGCTTAGGATCATTTCAGCCTGCATAAAGTTGTAAGTAATTAATGCAACATACCTCATGCATTTAATGCAAGATTATCTTCAGCCATGCCTATTTTGTACAAATATATCACCTGTAGCTTGTTTATTTATATTATCATGTACAAGCAAAAGGCATATCCTATAGACTTGTTTTTTTTTATATCAACTTCATATGCATCATCTTCTTATACTCAGTCTCATTCATTCGAACTGAAAAAAAAAGAAAAAAAAAACTGAAGTGATTATCATCTTCAATTTAAACAAAAGCTTCAGCAAACAAATTCAGGCCTATTTCAACTTTGTCAAGTCTGTGTCAAAATTTAAAGCAACCTTGTTCAACAATAAGTAGCTTTGTTCTTTCCTGGGAGACAAGGTGAGTAACCTCACTTTTGTTACTTTGAAGCCAAATTTTGTTGCATGCTAGTGTTGTTGAACTAAATTTGTATTGGGTGAATCTGCTGTGTGTATAGATGTATGATGTATGTATGTTATTTCCAACAGAAGCTACTCTATTATAGTTCCAGTTTTTCTGTGTGGTATAAATTTATTTTTTCCTTGGAACCAATTGTTGATAGGACTAAGTTACAAACAAAAGATGTTTGATTAATCATAGATTAAGGTTTAAAAGTTAAGTTTAGATAAATTAAAAATGAGTGACTCTGTAAACCAAAACCAACAGTGCAATTGTATATAAAGTTGAAACCCAAACTTTGTAATTCATTAACCCAAGATTATAGATTGAATCCATACACCAAAACATGATTTTTAACACTAAAACCATAATTTCTAGTTTGGGAATAAGTGTGCATTTCTGGGATGAACTGGATATGGGTTTGGGGGAAATTCTGGTGATCTCGATGTTAAGGGAGGTCGTGGCTCTCTAGGATGGTAGAGGAGTGAACAGGGGTTGCAGGAAAATTTCTGGGGAGGCGAGCAGATGAACGTGGAAGCGGTGGTGACGAACTCTAGTTTGTAAACCTAGTTTGGACGTGGATTTGTGTTTCGATTCGTTCGTCACCGTTAGGTGATCGAGTTCAACGTGGCTTTAGGGGATGGTAGCGGGGTGGTAGACGAGGTCGTGGCCGGAATTTCGTGACCTCCGGTGGTCGGAGGAGTGGATGCGACGCATTGACAGGTTTGGGGTTGGTGGCTTTTGCGCATTCCAGGTTTGAGTTGCGAACTCAATTTTGATTCGAGATGCTGCAGTGGCTTTGGAGGATCGTGATGATGTCATGAGTTGATCGGCGAAGGGTTGCAGTTCTGGTGGATGGCCGGAGGTGGTCAGAGACACGGTGCACGTGCACCGTGCATTTTTTAGGTCTGGTGGGTTTTTTTGGGGGCGTGCAGTTTTTTTTCTCGGGGAAGACTCGGGTTATACGAGAGCTCGACTCGAAGCAGGGGGAGGCAAGACTCGAAGCAAGTTTGATTTCCTCGAGTCATTTGTTTTGCTTCAGGTTTTTTTCAAAACCTGTTTGCAAACCTGAAATTTGACCAAATTTAAATAGAATTTAAAGTTGTGAGATAGTTTTAAACAAGTATAAATCTAGCTGAAGTTTAGATTCAAATGATTTTGAATCTAAAAAAAAAAGTTTTAAATTATTTCAATGAGGGTTTAGGTTTTTAAAAACTGCAGATTTCCAGATTTTCAAATTTGAATCTTAAATCTGAAAATAAGATTTAAACAGTGGTTTAAATTTAAAAGTTAAGTTCAGTTTTCAAATCAAATAATTAAAGTAGTGGATTCAAAAAATCATTTTTGAATCTAGGTCAGGGAATTTGAACCAGTTTCTAAATCTGGATGTTTTCAAATCAAGTTTAAATCAAATAGTTTTTTAAGTAAATTTGTTTCAAACAAATGTTTTAAAACTTGAATTTTGGTAAAGTTCTTTTATAAAAGAAATTTCAGAATTTTTTTTTTTAATTAAACTGTTTTAAATAACTTGAATGATAAATGTTCTTCACATTTATTTTAAAGGATTATAAATTGAATTTAAATTTGATTAATGTTCAAATGGTTAATCATTTTGGATCTTAAATTCAAAATGGAATTTAAATTTGAGTTTAAAAGTGTAATGTTTTTAAATATATAGTTAAACGTTAATTAAATCATAAGTAAAGGAAATGAATTATATTAAGGATAATTAAGGTTCTTAGTGATTTAATTAATAAGGTAATTAAAGAATGATTTTGTTATATAAATTAATAAACTAGATTAATTTATAATTATAAATAATTAATAATGATTTAATCTAAAATAATTTCTTAAGAAAGTGATTAAGAAATGTTATTGGTTAATAAAGATAATCGACTAAGGAGTATGAAATATTGACAAAGGTGATTAATTTTAATAATTAATTTGGATTAATTAAAATAAGTAATTAAAAGTTTAAATTAAGTAAGGAATAATTAATTTATAAACTAAGGATTATTAATTAGATATAAATTAATGATTTAAGTTGATTGATCAAGCGATTAAGCAATAAATTAAATTTAAAGATAATGTGATAGATTAACCCAGGTAATTAATTTGAGAATAATTAATTTTTTTAAAAAGTTAATTAACTAATGAAGGTGATTAAGGAAAAAAAATCATCAATTAAGGAGTAATCAATTAATTAATTAAGAATAATTAATTAAGAATAAATTATTAATCTAGGATAAATTAATGATTAATTAAAAGATAGTTTACTAAATGTTTTTTTTAATTAATTGATTATTAATTATCCATGACCAACAAATTGATTCATAAAAATAAATCTGATTAACTTAATCAGATAATTAAATAAATCCTACCTATGGATGCTTGGATTATATTGGATGTTAAACTGTTTGATATCCCTGATATATGATGCTTTATGATTATCCTGATTTGTGTTGTGATCTGTGATATAGTTTATTATCTGTGATATATATATCTGCGAATCTGTGTATGAATGATAAGCGTCATAATTTATATCGCTTATCGAATATATTGTTGTATTTGATCTGTGATGATTGAATGATGTTTGTGCACTATTGTGTTAAACCCCTAGACTACACCATACACACACAAATACGGATTTCACGAGGAAATCGATTAAGTCACAGATAATTTAAATTTAATGTTTTTGAAATTAAAGTTTTAATTTCAAATTGATTTTGAAAATGGATTTGGGTTAAACGGTAAAGCTTTTGAGAAAGGTTTTCACAGATAAAAGCTATTTTGAATAACTCGGTAAAATCTCCAATTTAAATAATTCAATTTGAATTTGAATTCGATATTTGGAATTGAATTCGATGATTGGAAATTATGGTTAAAGATATTATAAACATGTTTGTATGAATTTAAACCATTTTAAAGGTATGGTTTTGGGATTTTGAATTTAACTCAAGGATTTCAACTCGTATAAATGAATCAGATTTCCAAAAGGAAAACTGTTGTTTTCAAATGATAAGCACTTTTAGATAAGAACCGAGATTCCAGTTAATTAGGGGAATTTCAAGATTGAATAGAGAAATGATTTTCCTAAGTTATGAATGAATTCTTTTTGAAAGCTATGAATTAAATCTGTTTATTTTTAACAGATATAAATTGATGATTTGTTTAAATCAAATTGAAATGAAATTGTTTTGAAGACTATAAGTTAAATCTTTGATTTAAAGATTTAACGAGTTAATCAAATTGAAATGAAAATTGATTTGGAAAATCTGTGAATGAATCTTTTGTTTAAAACATTAAAATGTGAAAATTGTTTAAACCGTTAAAGGTTGTGAAAATGAATCTTTTTGTTTAAAGATTGAAAATGGTAATTTGTTAAGCCATTTGAAGAAAGGTTTTGGGTAATAAGTTGTGACTTAATTGAAATCCCATTATCCATTTGTTTTTGAAATATCGTGCTCACTATTCGGTTTAGCCGGGAAAGGACATTTGTGTCGCATAACCCATTCCGAATATGTGGTACGTCGTTATGGATAGCATTTGAAGACCGGTGATGAAGACCGGGTATTTGCGAAAGCGATAGGATGACCTATCGATTGTTTTTGCACCGAGTCGCGCCGGTATAGAAACTCCCTAAGTGATGGGAAATCCGATCGGGATTGTGAATATCCGGATTGCAAGGACTTCTTTGTAAGTGCCTTCGGTTCTGTTCGAGCCCGGAACAGACTTGTATGGATTGTATGTCTGACATTACGAATTGAGATATAAAGCAGATTTCTTTCAAATATATTTCTGTTGGTGGCGGAGAATTTATTCTTTTAGCTTAACACCCTTCTCTGAGACGTACGAGCTCAGAGGTTATGTAGTTGAAGGTTATCAGCGATATATTCCCAATTTGGTAATGTGACATGCTGAGTGTTGCTGTGAAATGATCATTGTGTTGATTATTTGTGATATGATCATTTATTTGATCGTCTATCTTGGTGATTATCTCTATGATCATTTATTGACCCAAAGCATGGCTTTTGTATAAAGTATGTTTTTGTGGACGAGACTTCGTCGAACCTCACACCCCGAAAATGGTCAAAACAGGAAAGATGCGGCAAGGTTATGAGGGGTAGCGCCCTTTAGGGTATGTGCATTTCCTTCTGGAAAAGGGTGGTATCATGGTATGGAGCCCAGATACTTACTCATGTTGAAAACACTTTATGATTGCGTGAATTGATTACGAGCGCTCGGTTAAAGGTCCTAAAGGACCGGGGGATGGCATATTCGGTCAGTTGTTACTCAGTTAGGGGTAACCCGGCCTTGTGTTGGCAGAGATCCGGTTTGGTTCTCGGGGACGTCCTTCCAGAGGCGTTCTCATGTGGCAATGGGAAGTTTCTTGGCCTGACCATTTGTTGGAAATCCAAAGAAACAATACGAGACTTGTACGGTTTTAGTTGTAGAACCTGCCATGGAATGTAGCGGTAAACTGGTATTGAACATGGTAGCTATAGTAGGCATAAGTGCGGAATGCCTATGCTGGCTAAGATTTATATCTTTATTTTCGAAATGAATCTTTCCTACACTATGCACTAGTAATAATATCAAATGTTTCTTTTAAATGTGTATCAAGCATCTTTGACTATCATAAGGAGAAATCTCCTCCGATTCTGCGTTTGCATTGTGTGTGTGCGGGAGGCCTTATGGTAGTCTCATTTTTAAAAAGCATTGCGAATTGACTTTGAAAATTTTTGTTGAATGTTTTAAAAGATAAACTGTTTTTGTTGCTCACACCAGCCCCACGACTGATCCGGAATTTATTGTTTCTTTCCTAAACTCTGGATGCTCATTATTTTCTACACGAGCAGTCTAGAGTTGGGTTTTTCAGATAGTCAGAATAGTACGTTTTCTGGAGCTAGTTCAATCTTTGGATATGGACTATACTTGCTTATCTTTGTGCATCGTTATTGGGGGTTCGAGCTATTGCTGGATTGATTCTTGGAAATGGAGTTGCAGTTCTCGGAGTTCTCTTTTGAAGACTATCTCAGAGTTATATTATTCCGCTGCTAGATGTTATCATCTATTTTCTTTTCCGCTGCTATTTATTGTATCATATCTCTGATGTATATTGATATCTATTGGATCATCTGTTGTATCAGATATTGTATCAAAGCTGTATATCAATGTATTATTCTTTTATTCCGCTGTGTTATTTACTTAATGTTGTTATAAGCTCCGACGAATCGGATTTGAACGGTCGAATCTATGACATTCGAATACGATTTGAAGTATGGATGTCGATTTTCGAGCGGGCAAAATTCGAAACGTTACAAACGCAATCGCAGGTAATTCAAAAAAAAGATTGATTTTTTTTTTTAATTTTTTGCAAATACAACTGCAGGCTGTCGATTACGGGAATCAGTGATAATTCACGTATGAGTATACTAAGTTTCTGACTTAATCGTGCAAAATTTACATGAATTTTTACACATCCACGCACAAAGCCTACGTGGTATTGACGCGAAACACGAAATCACCAAAAACTTGTTCGTTGATGGAAATTCTATCGGATTAGAAAACCGTCGAACGAATTTTGAAATAAAAAATAACCGCAAGTGCACGGCGGACTATTGTACTACGAAAATGAATTAGCTAGAAAATGCAAGAAAAAGAACAAAAAAAATTGGTAAAAATATGAAAACGGGGCCTACTAAGCACAGTAACCACGGAGTATAAACGGACTGAAATAAAATCTGCCAATGTCAAAACTCTCCGCGGATATTAACATTTAGGGTTTTTAAGTTCTAAATCAAACAATGTCGAGCAATGCAGCAAAAAAGGCGATAAAATCAATAACAACAAATTTATCTGCTGAGGCGTATCAGTATCCATGGAAAGAGAAGCTACAGAAATACAAGAGCGAGCTCGCAAGGGGCGTTTGGGGATCGTGGCATCTCGGAGCGTGGAAGCCTCTTGCTCTCAGCGCTAGAAAGCGTGCACGACTTAGAAAAGAAGTTCTTTTAGCTGGAGAGTAAGTTTCGATTATAACACACAAGTAAAGGTTCCATCTTGAAATAATTTGATTTGTTTTCTACTATTTTATTGGTATTTTCTTCAGTTTTGTGTGGTCAGTACTTTTCTTCTCATTGAATATTGACATAATTTAGGGACTGGCCATATGATCCACCGAAAGGAGAGCAGAGGACGAAGAGGAAAGGGCATAAAGTTGATAGAATTGCTGCTGAAAAGTGCGTTTTAATTTTATTTTTCCCCCGACCTATTATTGCTAATGAATTTTATCTGATTTTTGTTTAATTTGAATAGGAGGGCAAATACAGCCGAGTTGATGAAGAAGATGCCGGACATGCTACTTGATTACAAGGTTAGAGTTTTTTCTTATCTACTTAATTTTTTAATTTCTAAATGGTGATATTTACGACATTGCTAGAGTCCCTTATTTTTGTGAAGCCTTTGGAATACAAGTTATTGGGATCAACGTTTTTATGCATCTATAACCCCTGTCCAGAATAATATATCTGTTAGGTTAAGGGATCGGCTATTTCGACAAAAAATAAAACAAAATTGATGACACAATAGATCCGGACCGTTGGATCTCATTCTATATATGGAGTTGAATCAGGGGCAATCCAATGGTTTAGATTCATTATGTCACCAGTTATGTCATCATTTTGTGTCCCAATAGGTTTTCACTTAAGATTAAATCAGTTTTTAAGTTAGATTCTACTTCGGTGTTGAGAAGACATTAAAAGATGAGGTAGATTTTGTTTAAATTTTGAGAAGACATACTCTGTGCATCCCTTGAGGACGTGGTTTTGACTTTGTCCACGGATAATAATACACATTTTACTTTTCAATATAGTTTCAGGTTTATGTCAATTGCAAATTTTAATTGTTTTTTTATTATAAAAACCTCAGAACTTCGTTAGTAGTGAACATAGGTATTGCTATTTCTGTAAAGATTATGGTTGACGAATCTATGATTCTTGTCGTGACAATGTGTAATACAACGAAAATACTAAATTTATGATTAAAATTCATATAATAGTTTGAGTAAGTGCTTTATGGCAATAAGAAGTAGTTAGTTGTACGTTAAGTCTTCCACTTGGGACCTTCCACTTAATTTTTTATTATAAAATGTGATATTGGTGTTATTAACATACTTATCTATATCTTTTGTTTTCCAATATTAAACATGAGCACAATGGCTGTATAATTCAATATGAATGGAAGTACTGTTCTTGTGCACTAGTGCACTTACATGACTAAACAATCATCTTCAAAAATAAACATTTAGAATGAACTTTATTTGTCTGCTCATCCGTTTACTTTTAGAAACACGCTACATATGAAATAATTATTTACTTGGTTATATACAGTGTGCTATATAATCATGCAACTGCAAATATGCACGCGAGTTGTGTCTAAAACAGGATGGAGAGATATAAACTGTAAGGTGACATTCAAGAAAGAATTTGTCACTTGATTTATAATTTGCTACATGATATATAAATGGACATATATATTTGTACTTGTCTATGATCACTAATCAATAATGCCACCTAATATTTAGGGTTGAAAGGAAATGGTATTACTTGTAAACGTTTCAATTAAGCATGATGGAGCTTAATATAGAGAGCCATCAAATTGCATAGTAATTTTCAAACTACGTTTAGAATAACGTGTGCAAGGCGTAGTTTATTGTAGGAAAAAAAACCATAATTAAGATACAGTTTGAATTAAAAACGATTCATATCCTTTCGCTTCTTCGCATAATATTAATATCAGTCTCGGGTTGACTTTGTAGATGCTACATGATGCGTACACACAACGAGAGGAGATCAACTACATATGCCACAACAAGTAGTTGAAATGCTTAATTTTTCTATGATATTTTTTGAATGCTATTATGGCAAAATTTTAGTTTTGTCAAATTGTACACCATAAACAAAACTTTAGAAGGGACCACACATTAAATTACTAAGATTCCTCTACTTACACTACTACTGCAATTTGAAAAAATTGTTTTTTTGAACATAGCAGCAAAAAACCTAAAGTTTACATAACTAAAATTAAAATATAACTAGGATTTGATTAACTGTGAAGTTAACATAACTAAAATTAAAATGCAATTAGAATGATTTGATTAAGTGTGAAGTGTGTGAAGCTAACATTGTTAAGGTTATCCCAAATATCCATACTTAATTATATTTCAGAAGAGATAAAAAATGATGGAAAAACAATACATTGATAATTTCATCCAAACATACTTTCCTAATTTCTCCAAAAGTTTTACAACTTTCTTCAAAATATTACAAAATTAAGCCTTAAAATGGAGAAGAAATCTCAATTCTCAAAACCTAAATATGACGACTTTGCTTCTCTCTAATTACAATTAACCCCATATAAGTCTATTTATAATAACTTTTGTAAAATATCTTCTTTAATTAACTGATTAAGGAATTGATTGATTACTTCAATCTTTCAAAATAATTCATTTTCCATATATATAGTTGCTTGTTCTTATTTAATGCAATAAAAAAAGAAATTATTACTTTTAATCTCTCTTTAAATTTACAAAATCCACTTCAATTTAATAATATCACCTTAACTCAAAATATCTCCATAATCTACTTCAATTTAATAACATCCACATTGATACTAAATTTTCATATAACCCTACCAACCCCACCTATATTTTTATACTCCAAACAATCTCCGATATCACTATAAAAAAATGTCTCCATGCAAAAAAAACTTAATCGACCTCTTAACCAATATGCATTCCCGCCAATCAAACATGCTTATCTTCAATAAACTAGAAATGCTTCTAATACCACAAAGGCCTCCATGTGGACTTTACGGTTTTCTATTGCTAGCTTCACCTTGGTTCAGACAAATTCGCCTTTTCAATGTCATTTTGAAAACTCCCTTCATTCTTCGTTGTTTTTTCAAACAATTTATATATGCTATTGCTTCACCGTTTTGCATGCAATATCTTCATATTATCCTTTCAAACCTTTATGACTCTACATCGAGCTGAAAAGTTGCCGTCTTTTCCTTTCAGATGTCCTACTAAAATAAGATGCTTCTTAATTTCCGAGGCATGTCTAACTCCCGTAAGCTTCACTTCCCTTCTGTTATATGTTTTCAGCGTAACTGAACCCATCTTTAATATGCAAGTCTCCACTATTAGCAGGTTCCACCTTATTTTCTTGTTCTTTATAGTCTACGAATTCTCCCTTTTGATTGCACATATGGAAACCTGCATCCGAGTCAAACATCACTCCTTTTCTTCCATTAACACAAAGCACATCATTACCAGCACCAAAATTCATCTCATCACTGCCTTCCTCAAGCCTGTCTTTGTCTTTCTCCAACGCTTTCGTATTCTCTTTATCTCTTTTTAGCTTGTTGTAAAATCTCAGCCGACGATCAAGTTTTTCACAGTGATAACAGATGAAATTCTTTTTCACATTTGATCTATTTGATCGTATTTTTCATTTTTGGATGATTATTCCTTCTTGCATGAAGCACCTTGTTAATCAGATTTATCTTTTCTATTTTTTATTAACCTTTTCTTCCATTATGTTCACCTACCCCATCTTCTCATTAAAAAAACTACTAACCACCGATTCTATTGAAACAACTACATCAAAATTTGAATCGGTGTTATCAAGTGCGTGCTTAGATGTAAAAAAGCAAAAGATGCACCTGGTGGGTTTTTTTGGGACTCAAGGCACAAGCGATATCGTAGCGTCACAAAAGCGCAAAAAGCCCTAAAGTGCACAAGGCGCAAAGCTATAAATAAGCGCGTTTGTTTTATTTGAAATGAAATTGAATATTCTGTCGCTCTAGACTTAAGTCGAACGACTTTTCGAGTACTTATTTTGATTTGTGATTAACTTAGGAAGCTCTATTCTCAAGATTCACACATATGTATTTTTTAATTGCAAAAATCTGTTTAATAGCATTTTTTAGTAGCAATTTTATTAGGGAAAAGTGCAACTAAAGTGCAAGCCTCGCGCTTTTTCGCTTTGACTACTTTGATTTGAATTGTTTAATGCAACCACGAGTGTTTTTCAATTTTCTGTTAATGAATTCATTAAAACCAAGACTTGTGTATCATCATCAATCTTGTAATTTGCAATTGTTGATTGACTCATCGTTGCTTGAAAGTCATTAATATGTTCTTTAATCGATCCACCTTCTTTAAACTTCAAATTTATCAATTTTCTCATAAGAAGAGCCTTGTTTATTGTAGATTTCTTTTCGTATATCACTTTCAGTTTCTTTCAAATTGCGTAAGTGGATGTTTCATTAGCAACTATATGAAAAACCGTATTCTTAAAAAATACCGAATAGTCGTCACATCCTTATTCAAAATTTTCCAATCCTCTTCACTTGCACCACAAGGTTTCTCCTCTTCATTCTTCAATGGTTGGTGAAAATCATTGAGGTATAGAAAATTCTTCATATTCGCCTTTCATTGTCCCCAATTTCTTCCATTAAGTTTTCCAACACTTGCCTTCTCCCTGACCAAACTCTCTTCACAAATTTTATTTGTGCAATATGCTTTGATATTTAGGGTTATCCCAATGATCCCTTTGCAATCAGATTTGAAAAATATAATAAGTGAAGGAAAAATAATACATAAATAATTTCCTCCAAATAAACTTTACCAATTGCTTCAAAAAATTACAGGAGAAAATTTTAAAATTACAGGAGAAAATTTTAAAATTACAATGAAATTTCAATCCTTAAAACCTTAATACAATGACTCACCTCTCTAGTCACAGTGTATTAAGGGATTGATTGGTTACTTCTCTCTCAAAATAATTCATTTCACATAGATAATTGCTTGCATTTTTTTAATGCAATAAAAAAGACTGTTATTGTTCTTTAATTACTTTCAAAATCTACAAAATCTATGTAAAAGATAATATGTTTGAGTCATATTTTCACATTGATTCAAAATATCTCCAAAATCTACTTCAATTTGAAAATATTGGATCATCGAAATCTAATAAACATAACTGAAATCAAAATGTAATTAGAATAATTTTGTTTTGGAAATATGTTTGAAAATATCAACTATTTTTTCGCTTCATTTTTTGTTGTAAAATTGTTCGAAAGTAAAAATAAATATCAAATGGTAAAATTTTAATTGTTTACTATATGCATCTATCCATGTCAAGGTTGTAAAAATAGCTAGACGGACGCTAGATGGTAAGTATGAACTAGAGATTAAATAAAAATTGATTGGAGTTGGATGTTTTTAATAACTCATGTATTTTTGATAAAATTTCAATGTTATGTTTAGCATCGATTGATGTAAATTGCAATTTAGGATTTTGGGTGTGTTCAGGAATAGTCATGGAGGTAAAACCGTCTAAAACTAACAAACTGATGCTTATACGTGAAGCTAAACCTTAATTAATGCATAATCAGGTCTAAAAACATGTTTAGATCCTTACACGAGGTAGTAAATATTGTCTAGACAGACATAGACAAACCATTAGACGGTAATGTTTGTCTAGCGCCTAGGCGGGGCCAGGTGGAAGCCTAAAAAGATTTTTACAATGGTGATCCATGTATAGATGAATCATTTAACTTAACCAACCAAACTACTATTTCCATGTGATGCTGCGATGTTTGTATTCTATCCATTCTAAGAGTCAAAATGAATGCAATTTTTGAAAATTGAAGGCAAATCTAACGCTTAAATCAATTCATTACTTGTCCAATGTCGTTGGTGTGATGAAAAAAATAGCTTTACATAACGAACCCAAGAATGTTTTGATCCATGCCATTTAGATTTTAGGTTTAAAAATGGCGCTTGTGTTGGGCCCTTATGCCCTAGACTTGAACCGATACCTAGGCTTTGTTTCCCAAGTCTAAAAGAAAACCGAAAAATAATCAAATTTCTTACTGCAACGGGTGATAAAAATATTCGATCTAGCGGGATTAACGATAAACATCGGTACTTAATGTGAATATGCTATGCATAAAATTGTAAAAGTGTAGCAGTTGAATGATTATAAGCATTATTATAAAAAAAATCTTAAAACTTGCAATTTAAGTTTCGTTTTAGACCGGATCTCTTGTTTTACGATTCGATTTACATTTCGATTTAAGCTTTAGTTAGAATGACAAATTAGGAAGTTCATTCGATCCATACTAATATATTTAATTTACTCATTTGAATCCATAATTACAAGTTCAATGTTTTCAAAATAAAATAAAATGGAACATGAGAGTGAAGTTTTATGTTTAGATGTTGAAGTTCAAACATCAATATCGATTCAATGCGTGTATAAATATTAAAATATGAATCTTTTGAGTCTACAATTATGATTTACGTACCATTTCGATTTAAAATTTGAATTTTACGATGTAAATCTCATTTTGAAAATCTTGATTCTGAACACTTTGGCTTCGCTTTGGTAGACACATCCTTATGCTACTACATTCGATACCAAGTTTTGTAGAGTTATATAGTTGAAACCAAACCAAGTTTTGTAGACACATCCTTGTACTATTCATGATTTCCTTCATTTTAAATTGTATACATCTAAAAATCTTCGAGATGTAGCATATGGGGTTTAGCGTATCGCTCACCATACAATAGTCATTGGGGGAAACGCAAGGTTCGCCTAATGAATATGAACATGTCAGGAAATATTTACAAATTTTCGTTTGTTAATTTGAGTTATATTTCCCCAATGGATATGAACATGATAATTTTGTTTAAATTTTGGCTGATGAGAATGATAGAATCTGTGATATAAAGAGCTGGTTACTATGCACAATAGATTTTGGAACATATTACTAAGGGCACATTTTTGACATACCAAATGCTATGTGTATTTTTGTTCGAGATTTTTTATGTCTGACTTAAGAAAAGTTGGGCCATACATAAGACATGTTTGCAGTTGGTCAGTGAATAATGGGTGGTTTTTCGTGAATGTTACTATTACGTCATGTGTAAGAGTCAAGGTTTAAGGTATCACTCGAAACCCTGAAATGTCGGGTGTCTCGTATCGGTATCGACATACGACGAGTCGAAATTAGGGTTTAATTTCTGTTTCGACAATCATTAGAAAAAACATAACCCTAATTTAAAGTCAGTAAGCATGAGATTGAAAAGAAAAAGGCAAACAATTTCGAATAAAAGTTCAATCAGCAGCAGACAGTGTCAAACGTGATTACACATTGAAAGTTCGATTTTTTCCATCTATGAATTAAGTCGAAATCGATGTAAAAAATCATAAAAAAGAGTACAACAGCTTGGTCGAAAACATTACCTTGTTCGATAGATCTCCAAACAGCAACAGGCGGCGAAGGCGAAGTCGAACGAAGCAACGAGTTTTTTTATTGTGCGATTTTTTCTCAGTCGAATTTTTTGTTTTTGTTTTTGTTTTTGTTTTTGTTTTGGGACTGCTGTGCTGTAAATAAGTAATTAAAGTAGAGAGGTAAGTTTTTGGGCTTCATTTTGTTTTTGGGCTGTAACTTGCTGCTTAAAAAATTAATTTATATATTAGCTTCTGCCAAAAATTCTGAACATATGATATTTTGATTTTGTATACAAAATGCGTAGAAAACCAAAGTAAAATCAAAATCTTTTGCAATAACTCAACAATACCACCTCTTTTAAATTTTCAAATCGAAGAAACTGTAAATACATGGAACAAGGTAATTTAATTTAATGCACTTATGATTGAAAAGAAAAAGGCAAACAATTTCGAATAAAAGTTCGATCAGCAGCAGACAGTGTCAAACGTGATTACACATTGAAAGTTCGATTTTTTCCATCTATGAATTAAGTCGAAATCGATGTAAAAAATCATAAAAAAGAGTACAACAGCTTGGTCGAAAACATTACCTTGTTCGATAGATCTCCAAACAGCAACAGGCGGCGAAGGCGAACGAAGCAACGAGTTTTTTTATTGTGCGATTTTTTCTCAGTCGAATTTTTTGTTTTTGTTCTTGTTTTGGGACTGCTGTGCTGTAAATAAGTAATTAAAGTAGGGAGGTAAGTTTTTGGGCTTCATTTTGTTTTTGGGCCGTAACTTGCTGCTTAAAAAATTAATTTATATATTAGCTTCTGCCAAAAATTCTCAACATATGATATTTTGATTTTGTATACAAAATGCGTAGAAAACCAAAGTAAAATCAAAATCTTTTGCAATAACTCAACAATACCATCTCTTTTAAAATTTCAAATCGAAGAAACTGTAAATACATGGAACAAGGTAATTTAATTTAATGCACTTATGTTTGACATTCAATACTTAGTGTAAACATATTAGTGTAAACTCTAATTTAATTTGGACTAAATTTTGTTAGGATTGTGTAAACTCTAATTTAATTTAGCTTAGTGTAATTTAATCTAGTGCAATTCTAACATGAGTTTGTTCAAATATTATTCACAATCAGGTAGACCATGGACAATGAAACAAACACTATAGAAATCGGTTGGAATTACGGTACCCCGATCGATGGTAATGTTTGAAAAACAAAATGCAGTTTTTGTAATAAACAAATTAACGGTGGTGGTGTAACACCTCTGAAGGAACATTTGACAGACGTATGCGACAATGTAATAGCATGTTCAAACGTTTCTCAAGATGTTTAAAAACTTCTATGAGCTCATATTATTGGATAGAAAAACGACCGTAATAAAGGAAAACTAGAAAAACAACGTGTACAAGAAGAATTGATGAGTAGACCTCAACAACATGACTCAGACAGTGAAGATGATGAAAACGAAGATGATAGGGATGTTCGGCGTGCTATGCGGGAAAACAGATATACATTTAAAGAAAATGAGATGCAAAGGTCTCACAGACAATCAGGTGTCAGTTCTAGTCAACCAGAGCGGAACGTACATAGTAAATCTACGAGACTAGAGGGTGATTTGAAATTCGCGCTACTACAAGGATCGATTCATACATGCAAAAAAGAGAGATGGTTCTTAACCTTTTATTTAATCTACAATAAAAGGCATTAAAAATGCTAGAAAGCACATATGTCGCGCAATTGCTAAATTCTTTTACTTTAATCACATTCCACATAACGTTGCAAATAGTTTGTATTATGCAACGATGGTTGATGCGATTGCGGAATGCGGTCGTGGAATAGATCCACCTTCCGCATATGAATTATCACTTTCATATTTGAAAATGGAATTCGAAGAAGTTCGATCGCGTATTACAACTTTTCATAATTTCTGTGATGAACATAGTTGTACGCTGATGTGATGGTTGGAGTACTCAAAATCGATGGAAAATTATAAATTTTCTTGCATACTCCGCACATGAAACGATATTTCTCAAATCTGTAGATGCTACTGATGAATTTCAAAGTGGTGAATATATATGCGGATTGATGACCAAAGTTGTAGAGTCTTGAAGAAAATAGAGTAGTGCAGGTAGTGACAGATAATGGGGCCCAACTACAAAACTGTCGGTCAATTGTTGATGCAGAATTGAAAACATTTATACTGGACACCATGTGCAACATATTGCATTGATCTAATCCTAGAAGATATCTCAAAAGAACCGGAGGTAATAACTGTCATCTCAAGTTGTCAATTAATAACGACATTCATATACAATCATGGTTGGTTACTTTACATAATGAGAAAAGAGACAAATGACAAAGAATTGTTTATGCCGACAGTGATTTGGTTTGCCACTCATTTCATTGCATTAGACTCTATTTACAAACATAAAAATGACTTGAGAAAATGATTGCTACGAGGCAACGGGCATCTAAATTCCTAGACTCGCTATTAAGGACAAAAGAACAGCCCATGTTTTTGATCTGATTTATAATGATACTTTTTGGACTGCCGCTGCTTCCATCATTCTTGTATTTGAGCCACTAATCAAAGTTTTAAGAATGGTGTATAATGACAATAAAGCAGATACGGAACACCTTTATGAAGTGATGGATCTCGCGAAAGTGTCAATTAGGAAAAACGTTGGCTCAAGACAATCAAAAAAAAAGGTGGGACATTTAGGTGGAAAAAGCTACACCAACCAATTCACGCGACTTGTATTTCAAATCATTACTTTACAAATAGTCAAAATTCATAACACTTGTATTAACACTGTTTAAAATATAGGTTATTTTCTTAATCCTATCATTCAATATGGTGATGCGGTAAATGATAATGAAGTATTAAATGGATTCAATAACGCCGTTGAAAGAATGATCTCAGACATATTGACACAAATTGAGATTGTAAAAGAGGTAAATTACATCAATATTTTATTCAAAACATAGATCCAAAATTTAATTTTTACATCCACAAGTGGATAATTATAGAATAAAAGTCGGCGCATTTGGCTCTTCAAAAGAAAAAGCAGCTATAAATACTTGTTCTCCTGCTCAGTGGTGGTCAATAATTGGTAGAGTGGATGCTTAAAATCTAACACGCTTAGCAATGCATATTCCAAGTCAGACGGTTTCTTCTTCAAACTGTGAAAGAAATTGCGCTACATTCTCCATGATTCATACAAAATTGAGAAATAGAATCAAAATGGAAAATCTAAAAAAACTAGTGTATGTACATCACATATGAGATTACGAGCAAAAAATATTAAACACCACGGTACAAATAATCAATTGATTGATCTGAACTATATATTTCACGAAGAGGATCCATTAGCAGAGTGGACTAATGAAATTGAACCACGATTGCTTGACGACGACCTTAGATGGTTAATATGATGAATGGTGCCGTTGCTGCCGTGGATGACATACCTGCACGAACAACAACAAATCTAATCACTGAAAATAGTAATGGTTCCTCAAACGATGACCATGTCAATACCGGTGATAACGGTATCGGTTTAGCAAGTAATTATGGCGTTTGATTTACTGATGGTGGTGGCTCGCGTAGACCAACAATATCCTATGTGAGAAGATGTGTGATGAACAATCGTGACAGAAGAGACGGTAATTTGAATGTTGAATATGGACAACAAAATTTCGATTATGCTAATACTTCTTATATTTCAAATGATCCACATAACTATAGACATTTCACTTCTGACTACACTAGAGGCTATTATTATCACGAAGCAAACGAGAATATAACAATGATATATCAAGCGATCAAAATAGTCAAACTACATATACAATACAGAATGACGAACCATCCTCATTTGATAACATGTTGTCAACGTTTCTGGGTACATGACAAATACAGTATGGTTATTCGCATACCATATGACACAAGTTGATGAAGAAAATTATGAGAACAATTCATATACAGCTTCAAGAAATAGTTTTTGGATGTAGTAAATTTATGACGTATGTGGTATTATATTTCTTTATGGACGATATTTTAAATTTTATTTATTGTTATTACAAGTTTATTAACAAACTTCTGAAAATCAAAATTTGGACCAAAACCGAAATAAAACTGGAACTTTCAAAATTTACGAAATTATGCGAAACAAATTTCAAACGATCGAAACCGAGACCAAAACCAAAATTTTGAACCTTGGTAAGAGCACGTGTGCATGATGCTAAGTCTAATGTAGGATTATAAAAAATGCAATCAATTAATGTAATAATTTAAGCTCAATGTCAAAAATGCAAAATTTAAAGGGTCAACAAAGTATCAAAAATACAACCAAGTAATTTGATTGATACAATCAAGTTCAAAGTATCAAAATTGCAAGTTCTCCCCGCCTTTCGCAGAACCATGTTAATTAAATTATGTGTTCAAACAACATATGGGAGAAAAATAGTTCATTACATGTAAAAGATCAACGAAGTATATTATAGTACTTTCTTGATCAAACAAGATTTATATCTCAAAATAGTCTGTTAATTTTTCTGAAATAGTTAGATTGTTGTGTACACGTGGCATGTGGTTAGTTACACAAAAGAATAAGAATTTATAATGGAGAAGATAAACTGTAATTTATCTAAATACAAACCTATCCTTTATTAAAACTGTATTTTTCTAAAGGATGATACTATATGCACCCACTAAAGCACTCCTCTCACCCAGTAAAGGAATAATAAAATAAATTAACAAAAAACACTACAAAAACCCACTATGCTCAAAAGACAAAACTAAACTAAAAATAAGAGGACAAACATGCATAATCGAGCAATATAATATTTACAAAAAGTCTTTAACTCACAAACACATTGATTTCCTCTATTATCGCTTTTAATGGCAGAAGAAAGAGAGGTAAATAATGTAAATGGAATTAATTTATGAAATATAAACAAACTTAATACGATTTCTTTTATTTTTACAGTATTAATATCAATTAATATGCCTACAATTCCATTATTTGTTTGAAAATAAATCATGCATAATATAATGTTGTATATTACTTTTTATCATTCATAATAATGTTTTCTTATATCATCCATCAATGAAATACGAAAAAGAGATGAGCAACATAAGTAAAACATATTTTATTGTTTTAAGATTAGTGCTTTATGATTTGATAGAATTTTATTAATACATAGTCTATGCAGCTCCCTACGTGGAGATTCAATTAACCGCATGCTTTTGAAATATTAAAATTTGATTTTAAATGAAAATCAGTTTTGAAATATTGAGTTTTCAACAAATTTGATTTTGAGATTTTAATTTTGAGGAGATTTTTTTGGGCGATAAAAGGAGAGGATACCTAATATTTATCGAATGGTAAGAAAACAAGTGGGTGTGGATGAATGAGATAGGTGTTTGATTAGGTGAAAGGAGAAGTGAGGGAGAGTTGTTTTAATGTGGGCAAATAATAACACTCTTTTCTGAACGCAAACCTATCCTTTATTAGAACCTTATGTTTCTAAATAAAAACCTATTCTTTATGTTGGAATTAATTCATGCATTTAAGAAGTTGATAAAATAGAGAATCTTTTAAATTTAGGCATGTTTTAAAAACCAATCACGCAAATAGATCATTTTTAAAATTATTTGCAAATATAAGTCATTTTTTCCCATATCAGTATCCGCTTGGAAAAATGTACCAACAACGTTTCAAATGTCGTCCGTATATTTTTTTACATGGTCTAGAAAACATGCGCTATTTGAATGCTTGTGTTAAAAGGCGGATCCTAGTGCACGAGGCTCCCACACGATAGCAGACTCCTGTAAGGTCGATAATGTACACACATTTTCCTCATATTGCGAAAAGGCTATTTTCGGACTCGAACCTGGACGTCTAGATCACCATGCGGGTGTTTAAAAAATAATACTTGCTCCTGTTGAAGTGTCGTGCACACTTGTTTATGCATATACATATACATACTGGCCTTTTTTTTAATGTCGCATGTACAAACTTAAAAAAAAATCTACGACATTTGAAATGTGGCCAGTACATTTTTGTCAGCATAGTGTTGACAAGTCCAAAAGCTGTCGATATTTGTAAATAGTTTCAGAAGTGATCTATTTACGTGATTAGTTCTCAAAACAGGCCTAAATAAAAAAATTCAATGAAATAAAGCCAACATCACTATTCTAGTGGTTAGACGTTTCAGTTTTTTATCCCTGAGGCCATTGGTTCGAGGACTTGTAGCACAACTACGTATTACCGTAAAAGTACCCAATTTTTTTTTAAAACATGAATCATTAACACGGGCCTTGTGCATGTGTTAACATTTTTCTATCTTATAATTATGGTTCTGACATCGGATCTTTGAGCCTTGTATAATCATGTTGATTGGAAATTTTGGTATGTGAACCATTGTTTGTCTTAACCAACAAATTCATGTATAAAGTTGCATCTTATTTTGGAAGTGACTATAATTATTGTAAACTATGGAAATTTTGTCGATTAAGGTTATTTCTAAAAGTGTTAACATCATCATATTAACATATACAGATCGTCGAAAAGTTCATGTTTTCGTGAGTTTTTTTGGAACATTTGTAAAATGTGACACTATCAATTTTCCTAACCGTTTGCTTGATTATATATCATAACCTGATCAAAAGAAGATCAAATTGGAATAGATTTCAACTTGATTTAGTTGAAGTTTTGGGTGGCATTACTGCATTTGTTACAAATCTTGACAGATTGGTTGGTCTGATATGGATCACAGTCTATATGCGAAAGACCAAATAATTGAAGCAAGCTTATTAGTTTCTATTTCGTTTTTCTAAATAGTTGTGCACATGAATTTCAATATAAAAGAAGTTATATTCATACTGATCATCCTCCATATTGTCCGAGCTACCTTACAAAAATAAAACGTGCAAACGAGTGATGTTATTTTGCTGCAAATTGAAAGAAGAACGAAACACATTCAAATGCTACCATTAACCGTTGCCTCCTTGAGTTTTTATCTTTAAAAAATACTTTAAATATGCTTTTCTGGGTGTAATTACCATCCGCAAATATCATGAAGTTTAATGTTACCCCTTTATCTACTACTAGTGCAAATCCGTGCTACGTACACTGGATTTGCCACATAATTTATTTGACACTATATTTTTGGATTTGTTGTTATATGAAGATGAAAAAGTTTTCTTTTGAATTGCAATTTTTTATAGCTTTTTATTAAACAATTTTAACTAACTTTTGTTGATGTATCTACTTAGGTAATCTTGAATGCAAAACGTGTAACTAAATTTTTTAAGACCACACCGACTTTAAAAAACAAACGTTAATTTTCAAAGTCTAAACGACATAAGTTTAATATGAGTTTATCCTATGTTTAACATATAAATTTTAATATATACTCTGTTCGATACAATGATAGCATTCTAAACCTAGAATAAAGAAAATGTGTTGTAAGTGAAGTAATGTTCCAAATTGGTTCAAATATTTTTTTCTAACATTTCAATTACTACGTTCTTTTAAAGGGGGTACTTCGGTGGGTACATAGTTGCATTTCTCTATTTTTTATACACAATATTAGCTAAATTAGGAAAAAATATCACGGTAGCTAGGAAACATCATATTTTCTAACTCAGATAACATAATATAACATGAAAATAATACTTAATATTTCATTAAAGATGACAATTAGATCAGACGATGTAAGAAAACACAATAAATGAACGAACTATTAAAAATAAGTTATTATTATTAGATGCTTATATTACAACACATAATAAAGTATTTTATAAAATGGACACCTATACATACATAAAAGCAACAAATATTGAAATGAAAGTAAGAATGTTGTGCGCTAAAATAATAATTTTATAAAATGCAAGAAATAGATAAAGTTAACTTATTTTATCATGGATTAAAATCCATATAAACTTTTTTTTGCTTAGAGATAAATTATTCTTTTTTCCAAAAAATCATAAATAAAACTTGCATTTGTTTTACATGCCTTAAATACCTCCGTTAGCTTACTTGGAATTCTTTATAGTAATATATTGAATAGAAATACCTATCATATCTATCCTCCCACTAAGCAGTGTCACTTAATACCTAACTCTACATTCGAGCATATTTTTCATTTAATTTTGACTTTTTTATTCAAAATAATTTCTCACTTTTACGTTATCTTTTTTTTGTTCGTGGCTGTAAACATTTGACCATAACTTTCACCTTATTAGTATTAATGCTTTTAATATTATTCATTTGCACATCAAATTATCAACACGATATGTAACTTACAACACAATCAGATTGTTATTCAATAATTCATGTATGGTAAAATATATAATCATGTTCCATAATACATTGAATATGTAATGTTGCCTTTCATTCATTAAAAAAAATGTAAATATAATATTGCTTTTAAAACCATAAAAATATATTAGCCTGATGGAATATCAACTGCCAACTAAATTGAAAAAATTAAAATGTTTGGTAAATTATGCATATTATCTAATAAATTTATAAAAATTAAATTTTTAGACTAAGCTTGTTTCTGATTGTTTAGAAGTAGTTTTGAAATACGAAGTATCATCATTTTGACATTCGTGCATTTTGTGGAATTTTTTTAATTTGCAAACAGTTAAGGAAAATGATAATTAAAGTGTTAAAAAATTTCACGCCCTACATTATTTCAATGTATAAATATGGATACCACATGAGACTGAATTTATATTTAGTTTCGTATGAAATTGAGAGTAGAGGTAAATTATGATAAAGATATTTACCAATTCAAACTAATTTAGAATAATTTATAATAGAAATTATGATACATTTGATTCCAATTTAAGTTAGGGAATTGATTGCACTTTAATTTTTGAGCCAGCTTTCCTTAATGCTTATTAATTCAATTAATTTCCATTAACGTGGAATTCAATTATATTTAATTAATTGAGAACTAAAGATGAAAAAAAATGAAAAAATAACATCATAATAAACTTAGACTAAAAGCATTAATAATATCAATAATCAACTGAACCCAAAAAAATATAAAGTTTTAAATTAACCAAATTACTTAGATTCTCTAATAATTTTGTATATCTTTTATTAAAACAACCTTAGTGTATTTTTCCATGGTTTAAGAATTGGCAGTAGTTGAAAGAAAGAGTTTTAGAAAATTAAAACATTGAGAAAATCGACAGTAACATTATACTTACGGAAAGCATAGATAATTTATGCTTTCACTAACTGACATTTTCACTTTTGAAGCAAGTATTAAGCTTATAGATGTTGTAATAAACTCCATTCGTATCAATATAATGAAAAAATGAAACAAATTATATAAAACTCGTTTCAATTTATAGACGATTAGATCGTATAGAAAAATTTAATAGAGAAATAAATATAAAAATGGATGTATTCATCGGTACAAATAAATATAAAATTATATATACAAATAAATATATATTTATTGATACATGCAACAAAAAGTTGAAGCGATTATGATAAATATACATTTATTATTTTATATATATATTCTAATTTAAGCTAAATAGAGAATTAATATTTTTTTATTCTAACTTATCTGTCTTTGTTTTGATTCAAATTATTAATTTGAGAACTAATTACATATCAACTATTAAATTAATTTTCTTTGATGCTAAATTAATAAATTCATTATCACTAATGGGCATATTCATTTAATTATAATTAAATAACCTAATACCAAAGATTAGAAAATATAAACGTAATCGTCTCAAATGTTAAGAACTAAACAAAATAATAAACATGTTATTAAAATTTCAAATTAACCAATATGACACATATGCTTTAGTGAATTTATAAAAATAATCTATTTCTTAAAGCTAAAGATTTAGGTTAAAACTAAAAGTATAAAAAATACTAAACCGACATCATTTTTTGAAATTAGAAGCATAAATGAGAATTAATAGTTTCGACACTTGACCTACTAACTTTTACATTTGCCGTATCATTAAAGTTAATAAATCATTTTTTACAATATTAGCTTTCGAAAGAAAATTGACTTGTGAGTATGTATCTTCCACCTATAGTGATTCCAACAGGTTGAACGCACTTCTAGTTTGTTAGAAAATGTGCAAATAATATGAATATGAATAACACAATATGATTTAATAAAGGTGAATTTGGAGAATGTGACACTAAATAAATTTAAAAAGATATTATGGTAGTAAAATTATAATTATGCATGAGTGTTGGACATAGGAATAATAATGTTGTAGGGAGAAACATACAAAATAAAGAGTCGATCATAATTTGACATTACTTAATACTAATCCAATTAGATAAATATTACCGTTGCTTAAAATGTTATGTTTTTTAATACATACAGTAGAACATAACATTAGAAATATACATAGAACATAAACCTTGTGAAATCTAATTTTTGGAACAACCAAATAATTTTGCCTACATGTAGACATTATAACTGAAATGGTACAAAAATTAACATTATTCAAAATGAAATAATGAATCACCATAAAATGTCCAGCATTACTGTCTTAGTGGCTAGATATTCCGACTTTGGTCTATGAAGCCACATGGTTAAATCTTGCGTAATGCGTGATTCAAACTACTGGACATAAAATATATTAATTTTAAAATTGCATGGTAATAATATTTGATATCATCATACATATTTAAAAATAGTTCGCTTATAATCATTAGAAATAACATCATCTCCAATGAATAGAAATTACAACCATCTAAGTACTCGATTTTTTTTAAAAACTACTCGATTTTTTTTTAAAAACTACTTGTGGAAGATACACATAAAATAAGTTAATTTTAAGAAATTCCTTGCGGAAATAATTAAAAGGAATTAACTGATTGTATTTTAATTCTATAATTGATTAGCATTAAATAGAGTAAATATGCAATTATTTTTCTGATCATTAATTGGACTATAATTAATATAGAATTAATTGTGATTGATTCTTTAATTACTTCAAATTCAAACAGATAAAAATTAAAAACAGCTGATTCGTTTTAACAATTGCATGGTAATAATATTCTATACACACTTAAAAATAGTTTGCTTATAATCACTATAAATAACTTCATCTTCAATGTATAATTATCTATGAACATTTCCATCTGCATAAAAATTATTGTAACATAAAAAGCGTGTCATAAAAAATCACGGATGGTTATTTCATTGTTTCGTAATATCACAGAGAATTTGGTGGAAACCATGAATGCGAGTTTTTTTATGAATATTTCAGTATATTAAGCAACACAATAGAAAAAAACATAAAATATAGATTGGTTAAGAAGGATAACCTCAAAATATGAGTTTAAGTGACCAAGATTACATAATGAATTTAAAATACCGAGTTTGCAAAATACGTATTAAAAACTAAACTTTTTACTAAATTTAAAAGTTGCCTAATGAAGATAGAACGAAAATGTTTTTTGTTCCTTTATATTTTTTCCCTTAACTATTTTATTACAAATTAATTTTTATACATACTTGTACTATAGATATAATTTTTTTCTCCCAGCTGATTACTCTTATATATTTATTTTTGAAACTGAAAAAAGACCAACTTACCTCTATTTAATTATATGGAACAACTTAAGATTTTTTGGTATCTATACGTTAATAAACATAGTAATTTTCCGCTGAATAACTGAAAGAAATCAAATTCGTAATCCTTAACAATAATTATTTATAGTAAAACATTACCGTAGCATAAATTGTCATGTTTTTTTAACACATGTAGCTTAAAATGATGAGAAATATACGTAGACATAAACCTTATAAAACCTAATTTTTTAATGACCAAATAATTTTTGCCTTTAATTCAAATATAAATGCAAACATTATAGGTGAAACAGTATGACAATTAACAAAGCAAAATAATGTATCACCATAAAATGTCCAGCACCACTGTCCCAGTGGTTAGACCTTCTTACTTTAGTCTATGATGTTATATGTCCAGCAAAATAATATATTGAATAGAAATACCTATCATATCTATCCTCCCACTAAGCAGTGTCACTTAATACCTAACTCTACATTCGAGCATATTTTTCATTTAATTTTGACTTTTTTATTCAAAATAATTTCTCACTTTTACGTTATCTTTTTTTTGTTCGTGGCTGTAAACATTTGACCATAACTTTCACCTTATTAGTATTAATGCTTTTAATATTATTCATTTGCACATCAAATTATCAACACGATATGTAACTTACAACACAATCAGATTGTTATTCAATAATTCATGTATGGTAAAATATATAATCATGTTCCATAATACATTGAATATGTAATGTTGCCTTTCATTCATTAAAAAAAATGTAAATATAATATTGCTTTTAAAACCATAAAAATATATTAGCCTGATGGAATATCAACTGCCAACTAAATTGAAAAAATTAAAATGTTTGGTAAATTATGCATATTATCTAATAAATTTATAAAAATTAAATTTTTAGACTAAGCTTGTTTCTGATTGTTTAGAAGTAGTTTTGAAATACGAAGTATCATCATTTTGACATTCGTGCATTTTGTGGAAATTTTTTAATTTGCAAACAGTTAAGGAAAATGATAATTAAAGTGTTAAAAAATTTCACGCCCTACATTATTTCAATGTATAAATATGGATACCACATGAGACTGAATTTATATTTAGTTTCGTATGAAATTGAGAGTAGAGGTAAATTATGATAAAGATATTTACCAATTCAAACTAATTTAGAATAATTTATAATAGAAATTATGATACATTTGATTCCAATTTAAGTTAGGGAATTGATTGCACTTTAATTTTTGAGCCAGCTTTCCTTAATGCTTATTAATTCAATTAATTTCCATTAACGTGGAATTCAATTATATTTAATTAATTGAGAACTAAAGATGAAAAAAAATGAAAAAATAACATCATAATAAACTTAGACTAAAAGCATTAATAATATCAATAATCAACTGAACCCAAAAAAATATAAAGTTTTAAATTAACCAAATTACTTAGATTCTCTAATAATTTTGTATATCTTTTATTAAAACAACCTTAGTGTATTTTTCCATGGTTTAAGAATTGGCAGTAGTTGAAAGAAAGAGTTTTAGAAAATTAAAACATTGAGAAAATCGACAGTAACATTATACTTACGGAAAGCATAGATAATTTATGCTTTCACTAACTGACATTTTCACTTTTGAAGCAAGTATTAAGCTTATAGATGTTGTAATAAACTCCATTCGTATCAATATAATGAAAAAATGAAACAAATTATATAAAACTCGTTTCAATTTATAGACGATTAGATCGTATAGAAAAATTTAATAGAGAAATAAATATAAAAATGGATGTATTCATCGGTACAAATAAATATAAAATTATATATACAAATAAATATATATTTATTGATACATGCAACAAAAAGTTGAAGCGATTATGATAAATATACATTTATTATTTTATATATATATTCTAATTTAAGCTAAATAGAGAATTAATATTTTTTTATTCTAACTTATCTGTCTTTGTTTTGATTCAAATTATTAATTTGAGAACTAATTACATATCAACTATTAAATTAATTTTCTTTGATGCTAAATTAATAAATTCATTATCACTAATGGGCATATTCATTTAATTATAATTAAATAACCTAATACCAAAGATTAGAAAATATAAACGTAATCGTCTCAAATGTTAAGAACTAAACAAAATAATAAACATGTTATTAAAATTTCAAATTAACCAATATGACACATATGCTTTAGTGAATTTATAAAAATAATCTATTTCTTAAAGCTAAAGATTTAGGTTAAAACTAAAAGTATAAAAAATACTAAACCGACATCATTTTTTGAAATTAGAAGCATAAATGAGAATTAATAGTTTCGACACTTGACCTACTAACTTTTACATTTGCCGTATCATTAAAGTTAATAAATCATTTTTTACAATATTAGCTTTCGAAAGAAAATTGACTTGTGAGTATGTATCTTCCACCTATAGTGATTCCAACAGGTTGAACGCACTTCTAGTTTGTTAGAAAATGTGCAAATAATATGAATATGAATAACACAATATGATTTAATAAAGGTGAATTTGGAGAATGTGACACTAAATAAATTTAAAAAGATATTATGGTAGTAAAATTATAATTATGCATGAGTGTTGGACATAGGAATAATAATGTTGTAGGGAGAAACATACAAAATAAAGAGTCGATCATAATTTGACATTACTTAATACTAATCCAATTAGATAAATATTACCGTTGCTTAAAATGTTATGTTTTTTAATACATACAGTAGAACATAACATTAGAAATATACATAGAACATAAACCTTGTGAAATCTAATTTTTGGAACAACCAAATAATTTTGCCTACATGTAGACATTATAACTGAAATGGTACAAAAATTAACATTATTCAAAATGAAATAATGAATCACCATAAAATGTCCAGCATTACTGTCTTAGTGGCTAGATATTCCGACTTTGGTCTATGAAGCCACATGGTTAAATCTTGCGTAATGCGTGATTCAAACTACTGGACATAAAATATATTAATTTTAAAATTGCATGGTAATAATATTTGATATCATCATACATATTTAAAAATAGTTCGCTTATAATCATTAGAAATAACATCATCTCCAATGAATAGAAATTACAACCATCTAAGTACTCGATTTTTTTTAAAAACTACTCGATTTTTTTTTAAAAACTACTTGTGGAAGATACACATAAAATAAGTTAATTTTAAGAAATTCCTTGCGGAAATAATTAAAAGGAATTAACTGATTGTATTTTAATTCTATAATTGATTAGCATTAAATAGAGTAAATATGCAATTATTTTTCTGATCATTAATTGGACTATAATTAATATAGAATTAATTGTGATTGATTCTTTAATTACTTCAAATTCAAACAGATAAAAATTAAAAACAGCTGATTCGTTTTAACAATTGCATGGTAATAATATTCTATACACACTTAAAAATAGTTTGCTTATAATCACTATAAATAACTTCATCTTCAATGTATAATTATCTATGAACATTTCCATCTGCATAAAAATTATTGTAACATAAAAAGCGTGTCATAAAAAATCACGGATGGTTATTTCATTGTTTCGTAATATCACAGAGAATTTGGTGGAAACCATGAATGCGAGTTTTTTTATGAATATTTCAGTATATTAAGCAACACAATAGAAAAAAACATAAAATATAGATTGGTTAAGAAGGATAACCTCAAAATATGAGTTTAAGTGACCAAGATTACATAATGAATTTAAAATACCGAGTTTGCAAAATACGTATTAAAAACTAAACTTTTTACTAAATTTAAAAGTTGCCTAATGAAGATAGAACGAAAATGTTTTTTGTTCCTTTATATTTTTTCCCTTAACTATTTTATTACAAATTAATTTTTATACATACTTGTACTATAGATATAATTTTTTTCTCCCAGCTGATTACTCTTATATATTTATTTTTGAAACTGAAAAAAGACCAACTTACCTCTATTTAATTATATGGAACAACTTAAGATTTTTTGGTATCTATACGTTAATAAACATAGTAATTTTCCGCTGAATAACTGAAAGAAATCAAATTCGTAATCCTTAACAATAATTATTTATAGTAAAACATTACCGTAGCATAAATTGTCATGTTTTTTTAACACATGTAGCTTAAAATGATGAGAAATATACGTAGACATAAACCTTATAAAACCTAATTTTTTAATGACCAAATAATTTTTGCCTTTAATTCAAATATAAATGCAAACATTATAGGTGAAACAGTATGACAATTAACAAAGCAAAATAATGTATCACCATAAAATGTCCAGCACCACTGTCCCAGTGGTTAGACCTTCTTACTTTAGTCTATGATGTTATATGTCCAGCAAAATAATATATTGAATAGAAATACCTATCATATCTATCCTCCCACTAAGCAGTGTCACTTAATACCTAACTCTACATTCGAGCATATTTTTCATTTAATTTTGACTTTTTTATTCAAAATAATTTCTCACTTTTACGTTATCTTTTTTTTGTTCGTGGCTGTAAACATTTGACCATAACTTTCACCTTATTAGTATTAATGCTTTTAATATTATTCATTTGCACATCAAATTATCAACACGATATGTAACTTACAACACAATCAGATTGTTATTCAATAATTCATGTATGGTAAAATATATAATCATGTTCCATAATACATTGAATATGTAATGTTGCCTTTCATTCATTAAAAAAAATGTAAATATAATATTGCTTTTAAAACCATAAAAATATATTAGCCTGATGGAATATCAACTGCCAACTAAATTGAAAAAATTAAAATGTTTGGTAAATTATGCATATTATCTAATAAATTTATAAAAATTAAATTTTTAGACTAAGCTTGTTTCTGATTGTTTAGAAGTAGTTTTGAAATACGAAGTATCATCATTTTGACATTCGTGCATTTTGTGGAAATTTTTTAATTTGCAAACAGTTAAGGAAAATGATAATTAAAGTGTTAAAAAATTTCACGCCCTACATTATTTCAATGTATAAATATGGATACCACATGAGACTGAATTTATATTTAGTTTCGTATGAAATTGAGAGTAGAGGTAAATTATGATAAAGATATTTACCAATTCAAACTAATTTAGAATAATTTATAATAGAAATTATGATACATTTGATTCCAATTTAAGTTAGGGAATTGATTGCACTTTAATTTTTGAGCCAGCTTTCCTTAATGCTTATTAAGTCAATTAATTTCCATTAACGTGGAATTCAATTATATTTAATTAATTGAGAACTAAAGATGAAAAAAAATGAAAAAATAACATCATAATAAACTTAGACTAAAAGCATTAATAATATCAATAATCAACTGAACCCAAAAAAATATAAAGTTTTAAATTAACCAAATTACTTAGATTCTCTAATAATTTTGTATATCTTTTATTAAAACAACCTTAGTGTATTTTTCCATGGTTTAAGAATTGGCAGTAGTTGAAAGAAAGAGTTTTAGAAAATTAAAACATTGAGAAAATCGACAGTAACATTATACTTACGGAAAGCATAGATAATTTATGCTTTCACTAACTGACATTTTCACTTTTGAAGCAAGTATTAAGCTTATAGATGTTGTAATAAACTCCATTCGTATCAATATAATGAAAAAATGAAACAAATTATATAAAACTCGTTTCAATTTATAGACGATTAGATCGTATAGAAAAATTTAATAGAGAAATAAATATAAAAATGGATGTATTCATCGGTACAAATAAATATAAAATTATATATACAAATAAATATATATTTATTGATACATGCAACAAAAAGTTGAAGCGATTATGATAAATATACATTTATTATTTTATATATATATTCTAATTTAAGCTAAATAGAGAATTAATATTTTTTTATTCTAACTTATCTGTCTTTGTTTTGATTCAAATTATTAATTTGAGAACTAATTACATATCAACTATTAAATTAATTTTCTTTGATGCTAAATTAATAAATTCATTATCACTAATGGGCATATTCATTTAATTATAATTAAATAACCTAATACCAAAGATTAGAAAATATAAACGTAATCGTCTCAAATGTTAAGAACTAAACAAAATAATAAACATGTTATTAAAATTTCAAATTAACCAATATGACACATATGCTTTAGTGAATTTATAAAAATAATCTATTTCTTAAAGCTAAAGATTTAGGTTAAAACTAAAAGTATAAAAAATACTAAACCGACATCATTTTTTGAAATTAGAAGCATAAATGAGAATTAATAGTTTCGACACTTGACCTACTAACTTTTACATTTGCCGTATCATTAAAGTTAATAAATCATTTTTTACAATATTAGCTTTCGAAAGAAAATTGACTTGTGAGTATGTATCTTCCACCTATAGTGATTCCAACAGGTTGAACGCACTTCTAGTTTGTTAGAAAATGTGCAAATAATATGAATATGAATAACACAATATGATTTAATAAAGGTGAATTTGGAGAATGTGACACTAAATAAATTTAAAAAGATATTATGGTAGTAAAATTATAATTATGCATGAGTGTTGGACATAGGAATAATAATGTTGTAGGGAGAAACATACAAAATAAAGAGTCGATCATAATTTGACATTACTTAATACTAATCCAATTAGATAAATATTACCGTTGCTTAAAATGTTATGTTTTTTAATACATACAGTAGAACATAACATTAGAAATATACATAGAACATAAACCTTGTGAAATCTAATTTTTGGAACAACCAAATAATTTTGCCTACATGTAGACATTATAACAGAAATGGTACAAAAATTAACATTATTCAAATGAAATAATGAATCACCATAAAATGTCCAGCATTACTGTCTTAGTGGCTAGATATTCCGACTTTGGTCTATGAAGCCACATGGTTATATCTTGCGTAATGCGTGATTCAAACTACTGGACATAAAATATATTAATTTTAAAATTGCATGGTAATAATATTTGATATCATCATACATATTTAAAAATAGTTCGCTTATAATCATTAGAAATAACATCATCTCCAATGAATAGAAATTACAACCACCTAAGTACTCGATTTTTTTTTAAAAACTACTCGATTTTTTTTAAAAACTACTTGTGGAAGATACACATAAAATAAGTTAATTTTAAGAAATTCCTTGCGGAAATAATTAAAAGGAATTAACTGATTGTATTTTAATTCTATAATTGATTAGCATTAAATAGAGTAAATATGCAATTATTTTTCTGATCATTAATTGGACTATAATTAATATAGAATTAATTGTGATTGATTCTTTAATTACTTCAAATTCAAACAGATAAAAATTAAAAACAGCTGATTCGTTTTAACAATTGCATGGTAATAATATTCTATACACACTTAAAAATAGTTCGCTTATAATCACTATAAATAACTTCATCTTCAATGTATAATTATCTATGAACATTTCCATCTGCATAAAAATTATTGTAACATAAAAAGCGTGTCATAAAAAATCACGGATGGTTATTTCATTGTTTCGTAATATCACAGAGAATTTGGTGGAAACCATGAATGCGAGTTTTTTTATGAATATTTCAGTATATTAAGCAACACAATAGAAAAAAACATAAAATATAGATTGGTTAAGAAGGATAACCTCAAAATATGAGTTTAAGTGACCAAGATTACATAATGAATTTAAAATACCGAGTTTGCAAAATACGTATTAAAAACTAAACTTTTTACTAAATTTAAAAGTTGCCTAATGAAGATAGAACGAAAATGTTTTTTGTTCCTTTATATTTTTTCCCTTAACTATTTTATTACAAATTAATTTTTATACATACTTGTACTATAGATATAATTTTTTTCTCCCAGCTGATTACTCTTATATATTTATTTTTGAAACTGAAAAAAGACCAACTTACCTCTATTTAATTATATGGAACAACTTAAGATTTTTTGGTATCTATACGTTAATAAACATAGTAATTTTCCGCTGAATAACTGAAAGAAATCAAATTCGTAATCCTTAACAATAATTATTTATAGTAAAACATTACCGTAGCATAAATTGTCATGTTTTTTTAACACATGTAGCTTAAAATGATGAGAAATATACGTAGACATAAACCTTATAAAACCTAATTTTTTAATGACCAAATAATTTTTGCCTTTAATTCAAATATAAATGCAAACATTATAGGTGAAACAGTATGACAATTAACAAAGCAAAATAATGTATCACCATAAAATGTCCAGCACCACTGTCCCAGTGGTTAGACCTTCTTACTTTAGTCTATGATGTTATATGTTCAAATCCTCCGTAGTGTGTGATTTGAACCACTGGACATATGTTGACTTGTAATATGCTATATACTACTTGAGACTTGTAATACAAATATGCACTACCACCTAAGTATCCAATTTTAAAAAAACTACTTATGGATGCACGTAAAAATATTAATTTTAAGGAATTACTTGTGAAAATTATTAGAAGGAATTAACTGATTGAAGTTAGTTCTATAATCGATTAGTATTAAAGATAATTAGTATGTAATCATTTTTCTCGATAATTGATATAAATTGTAAATAATTTTTTAGTTACTTTGAAACCAAACGGGTCAAAATCAAAATCAAAAGCAAATAATTCATTTCAACAATTGCATGGTAATAGTGTTCCATATCATCTTACATATTCAAAAATAGATCGCTTATAATCATAATAAATAATTACATCTCCAATGTATAGTTATATATGAACATTTCCATATGCATAAAATTCGGAACATCGTAACATAAAAATTTTCATGCAAAATCACTAATAATTACCTCAATGTTTCGTAATATCACTAAATTTTTGATGGAAACCATGAATGTGAGTTTTTTTTAATTAATATTTCATAGTATATTAAAAAACAAAGTTGAAAAATATATAAAGTATAGATTGGTTAAGAAGGATAATACCTAAATTTATAAAATATAAGTTGAGGTGACTAAGACAACAACAAAATTTTAAAAAAATTAAGTTTGCAATACACGTATTTAAAATTAAACTTTTCACAATATTTTAAAGTTGCTGCTTATTGAAGATGGAACAAAAATGTTTCTTGTGCATTTATATTTTTTTCCTCTACTATTTTATTACAAAATATTTTTTGTGCATTTCTTTGCTTTAAATATAATTTTTTCTCTCCCGGATTTTTTTTTAAAGAATAAGAGTGGTCTTTATCAAAGAGATCACTCATTTTGATGCCTAAAGGGATCAAATCCATGACTTAGAACCTTAGTACCTGTTTTAAATCTCGTTTATCGCACCGGAGTTCTCGTCTGAGATCTCATTTTCGAACCTAAGCGAGACGAGATAATTTTTTTTTTGATCTATTATTTGTCACTCGTCTCGTCCAAGATATTAAGATCTCAGGTGGAATTTCAGATAAATCTCAATAAAAGATCTCATACGAAGATATTTTTTCATTTACATATTTCTTAAAATTCTTACGTTGGTCCAAAAGAACTTGCACTCCAGTAAATTGTTACCAGTCCTCTAACTGTACGCTTTAGTTTTTAACGATTGAGAAAAAATAGATGACTTTTTGTTTATTTTTTACTTTTAATACTCAAATGTGTGGAATCCATCTAATCAGTACCAAACGAATAATGTAACCACTCTCCTCTAAAAAGAAAAATTAAGATTATTGATTTTTTTTAAACTGTATGTTAATAAGTTTATATATATATTTATATATATATATATATAACAATTGTCGTAAAAATCTTTAAAATGCCAATTTTAGACACTTAAGTTACTTCGAGATTGTCTCGGATTGGGCTTTAAAATCCAAAATGTCAATTCGAGATATCGTGTATAGAAATCTTGAGACGAGACGCGATCGAAATCCGAGATTTAAAACCTTGACCTTAGTCTAAAGCACCATACCTTTAGCCACTTGAGCTAGAGGTCATTGACTTGATTTTTCTTATATATTAAGAATGAAAAAAAACCAACTTTACCTCTATTCAGTCATAGGGAACTGAAGGTTTTTATCTATATGTTAATTAACGCAGTAAGTCTCTATAGAATAAGCAAAAGAACCCGAATTGATAATCTTTGACAAAAACAAAAATAAATTGAACATGAATTTTTATACAAATGCGAAGATAAAAAATAGTTCAATTATACCTTTAACATATTTTTTAGAATTAACCGAAAATTTTAAGATGCATATGCATAAATGCAATAAACTTCAGAAAAATAAATGAAGAAAACCAAATACGTGAGCATTCCACTTGAAAAAAATATAAGAGGAAAATAGAATTTGTACACAAAATTTGAATCGGAGACCGAAGTCAGAAATGTATTAAAAAACAACAAATTCAAATTAAAAGAAAAATAAGTAATAAAATAAAGATCTAACATTTAATTCGAGTTCATCGATGTATTAAGCCAAGGTTATTACCGGCTTTCAAATGATTTTTCCATAAAAATATGGAATCTAAATGCTCCATGCATAAAAACAATTATTGCAAAACATGATTAGATTCAGAAATAATTAAGGAGAGTGCAAAGTGAAGAAAAGAATTAAATTTTATATATAAGAAAATGGAGATGTGGGAGAAATAGTTATCAAAGGAGGGTGAAGAAAGTGAAAGACTTCAAACAAAGAAAAGGAAATAATATGTTTTTCCTTACATTGAACGCGTAGAGAAAAGGAAGAGAAACCACTTGGATTATTTAAGAACAACAAATATTGAGAGTGGGGTAGATATGAAACTTAAACCAAGTTATAATACATATCAGAGAAATTATTATCTTACAATGGAAATAAATTTGATTTTAAACGAGTACATTTAATTTTATGGAGATAAATGAATTATCTTCCCATGAAATGATGAAAGAAAAATATATTTGTTAGAGTGAGAGATGCGAATATTAAGAGTTCAATATTTTCTTTTTTGTACAATAGTAGAATAGATAAAATAGATAAAAATTTATTTTTTATATAAAAATAAAGGAACGAGAAATGGAAAAGACACGAAGCAATGAGAGATCATAGAGAAATTCAGTTTTAATATTATAGTATAGATTGAAAAAGATAATTCAAAGAATATGATTTCCATCATATCCTTTTGAAATCTACAAATACCTAACACCCATCAAAGGAATCTCATCATCGGTTTGCAATGTTCACCACCATCCTTTTTCCGATCACATATCAACGAAATTTCACTATCAATTTGCAACTGACATCAACAACAAAATTGCTTGGAATAAAAGCGCTTCAACCATCAAAACTTTTGCATTTATAGTGCGCATCCATCCATTAATTTTTTATTAGATAAAAAGTAAATATCTCCGTCTATTAGACACATGTATATATATACTAGTAAGGAGAGGTTTGATTACTCTTCAATGTTGGTCATGTTATTATATGTTAAACAGTCAGATGACCTAACAAATGTACTTTTTGTTTAATTTCCAGAAACGCGTGTGGGAGAAGAGAATGAAAAAGGAGGAGACAAGAGAGTGAGTTAGCAGATAATATTAGTCATGCTGACATTTGTTATATTTGCTTGGATACAAATTTCAAATAATGGGTCATTCAGTTTGGACTATACAGCAGTAGTTCTGTTATTGTAAGGCACTACTGTATGCTTAATTTTTATTTTTATTTTTCTTGGGAAATTAGCACCTTTTGCTTCCGCTAACATTTTGATTTTTTGTCATCCCAGTTGAAGTTTTGTAACTAAAAACAATTCATCTCTTTATGTTACCGATTTAAACTTATTACTAAAAATTACAATGAAATCCGTTCTTTTGCTTTTTCTTTCAAATACGTCAAAGCTATTTAAGTGGCACCAATTCAAAATTTTAAAATACTAGAATGTACTTGCTCTATTTCAAATAGCAATTACACAAATAACCATAAGCAGAATATGTTTGTGCTGTTAGTTTAGTGGAAGGCCTAAATCCATGACTTTGAAAATTACCAAAATCTGTAAAAGAAGCCATTAACGATGAGCACGAATCTCTATTTTTTTTTTCTTCATTTAGTCGCACCTTCAAAGTTTTCAGTTACTTAACCTGTAACGTGCATGGTAAAGCTGTTGAAACACCGTTCTCATAAATATTGATAAAAGTAGAAATTGTTTACATAATATATGACAAATATATTGTCCATATGACAACCCCTAACTCTATCAGAGCACATTGGTTGTTAGTTTTTTTATTTCTTTTATCTCCTTGTTCTTTCTCTTCATGGGCTGCAACTCATTCTACAAGGCGTCATTAATGTCTACGGCGGAGGTCAGGATTATGGGTTTTTAATCTTAAGAGAGAATGAATTACCATCATAACTTACATAATGATTTTTGACGAAACAGTGCTATATGTGTTGGTTACCTATTGATGAATTTGAAGTTTGAAAGAGTTGGGAGGAGTAAATAAATTACAGTCGATCCATCCTAAAAATACGAGGGTAGCCAAAAGTGAAAAAGAAAATTGAGATACTAGCACAAATGGTGTATTAGCTTCTGTGTAGCAACACAAGAATTTTGAAGTTTCAAACATTGATGTTGGAAAATACAGTATTGAGTATCTGTTTAGACAAAAATGTGCATAATATTTTTGTCATAGTGTATAAAGTATTTATCTCGTTGTTGAGTGTTGAGTAAACATTGCTTCCGCTCTATTACTACCTAAATGGATGTTGGAAGGGGAAGAAAATGGAGATTTTGAACACAAAATCATTTCGTTGAAATAAGGACAAAAATATTCATCTTTGCAAGTCCATTGTAGTCCAGCCCGGTTAGGATACTGGCTTTCACCCAGGCGACCCGGGTTCAAATCCCGGCAATGGAAATTTTGTTTTCATCCGTACGTTTGTTAAGGAAGACCACGATAGCCATAATTCTGTACAAAGTGAGCGTTTGTTGTTAGTACTATATCGTTCATACATACATTAGGAGAGACTTAAAGCTTCTCTCAGTGTGTGGGGGAGGGGGGATGTTGGGAGATTTTCAAAACTTCTAAAACTGGTGAGAGGGTTGGAATTTTTATTTAGTAGATAAGTTGTTAAGGTAAAAAAATTATTCGAAGTAGGTCAGTTTTCGAAGCTATTTCACGATTAGTGCTGGTTTTGAAACTTATTAACGAACAAGACTAGTTTCTTCCCAGTCATCATCCCACCCAACATTTTGTAACTGCCTTGCTTGGGCACAACTCATAGTTGCACATAATTTTTTTATGGGTGCAATTCTTAGTTGCACCCCGTTAAAAAATTGCATTTTCCATAGGCGCTAGAGCTGTCAACGGATGGAAACGGATGCGGATGTGGCTGTACCCGCATGTGCATCCGATATCCGTGGATATCTGAGAATTAACATCCGTATCCGCATCCGTGGATATTTTCTGGATATCCGAAAATATGCGCATCCGAAAACAAAAAACGGATATTTCCGGATACTCGAAAATATCCAAAATATCTGCATCCGAAATTGAATAAGATTTTCATTATACTAATATTTTTGAACTAAAACAATCACTTTCTCAAATGACAATACACACTACAATACTAATCAGTTTTTCAAAGTGGAACAATTCATTTCTAAGTATTTTTAAGGTCATCATTAAATAATAAATCAATAATAATAATAATAATTTTTTTTATAATTAATTTTGGATCGGACGGATGTTTTTTGGATACGGATATGCCTATATCCGCATCCGATTTTCTATGCCGATATCGGATATCTGCATCCGCTTTCCGGATATCGTAATATTCGTTTTTTGGGATACAGGTCCGGACGGATTTCGGATTATTCAGGCATCCATTGACATGCCTAGTAATCAATTAATTAATTAAGAATAATTAATTAATTAATTAAGAATAATTAATTAAGAATAAATTATTAATCTAGGATAAATTAATGATTAATTAAAAGATAGTTTACTAAATGTTTTTTTTAATTAATTGATTATTAATTATCCATGACCAACAAATTGATTCATAAAAATAAATCTGATTAACTTAATCAGATAATTAAATAAATCCTACCTATGGATGCTTGGATTATATTGGATGTTAAACTGTTTGATATCCCTGATATATGATGCTTTATGATTATCCTGATTTGTGTTGTGATCTGTGATATAGTTTATTATCTGTGATATATATATCTGCGAATCTGTGTATGAATGATAAGCGTCATAATTTATATCGCTTATCGAATATATTGTTGTATTTGATCTGTGATGATTGAATGATGTTTGTGCACTATTGTGTTAAACCCCTAGACTACACCATACACACACAAATACGGATTTCACGAGGAAATCGATTAAGTCACAGATAATTTAAATTTAATGTTTTTGAAATTAAAGTTTTAATTTCAAATTGATTTTGAAAATGGATTTGGGTTAAACGGTAAAGCTTTTGAGAAAGGTTTTCACAGATAAAAGCTATTTTGAATAACTCGGTAAAATCTCCAATTTAAATAATTCAATTTGAATTTGAATTCGATATTTGGAATTGAATTCGATGATTGGAAATTATGGTTAAAGATATTATAAACATGTTTGTATGAATTTAAACCATTTTAAAGGTATGGTTTTGGGATTTTGAATTTAACTCAAGGATTTCAACTCGTATAAATGAATCAGATTTCCAAAAGGAAAACTGTTGTTTTCAAATGATAAGCACTTTTAGATAAGAACCGAGATTCCAGTTAATTAGGGGAATTTCAAGATTGAATAGAGAAATGATTTTCCTAAGTTATGAATGAATTCTTTTTGAAAGCTATGAATTAAATCTGTTTATTTTTAACAGATATAAATTGATGATTTGTTTAAATCAAATTGAAATGAAATTGTTTTGAAGACTATAAGTTAAATCTTTGATTTAAAGATTTAACGAGTTAATCAAATTGAAATGAAAATTGATTTGGAAAATCTGTGAATGAATCTTTTGTTTAAAACATTAAAATGTGAAAATTGTTTAAACCGTTAAAGGTTGTGAAAATGAATCTTTTTGTTTAAAGATTGAAAATGGTAATTTGTTAAGCCATTTGAAGAAAGGTTTTGGGTAATAAGTTGTGACTTAATTGAAATCCCATTATCCATTTGTTTTTGAAATATCGTGCTCACTATTCGGTTTAGCCGGGAAAGGACATTTGTGTCGCATAACCCATTCCGAATATGTGGTACGTCGTTATGGATAGCATTTGAAGACCGGTGATGAAGACCGGGTATTTGCGAAAGCGATAGGATGACCTATCGATTGTTTTTGCACCGAGTCGCGCCGGTATAGAAACTCCCTAAGTGATGGGAAATCCGATCGGGATTGTGAATATCCGGATTGCAAGGACTTCTTTGTAAGTGCCTTCGGTTCTGTTCGAGCCCGGAACAGACTTGTATGGATTGTATGTCTGACATTACGAATTGAGATATAAAGCAGATTTCTTTCAAATATATTTCTGTTGGTGGCGGAGAATTTATTCTTTTAGCTTAACACCCTTCTCTGAGACGTACGAGCTCAGAGGTTATGTAGTTGAAGGTTATCAGCGATATATTCCCAATTTGGTAATGTGACATGCTGAGTGTTGCTGTGAAATGATCATTGTGTTGATTATTTGTGATATGATCATTTATTTGATCGTCTATCTTGGTGATTATCTCTATGATCATTTATTGACCCAAAGCATGGCTTTTGTATAAAGTATGTTTTTGTGGACGAGACTTCGTCGAACCTCACACCCCGAAAATGGTCAAAACAGGAAAGATGCGGCAAGGTTATGAGGGGTAGCGCCCTTTAGGGTATGTGCATTTCCTTCTGGAAAAGGGTGGTATCATGGTATGGAGCCCAGATACTTACTCATGTTGAAAACACTTTATGATTGCGTGAATTGATTACGAGCGCTCGGTTAAAGGTCCTAAAGGACCGGGGGATGGCATATTCGGTCAGTTGTTACTCAGTTAGGGGTAACCCGGCCTTGTGTTGGCAGAGATCCGGTTTGGTTCTCGGGGACGTCCTTCCAGAGGCGTTCTCATGTGGCAATGGGAAGTTTCTTGGCCTGACCATTTGTTGGAAATCCAAAGAAACAATACGAGACTTGTACGGTTTTAGTTGTAGAACCTGCCATGGAATGTAGCGGTAAACTGGTATTGAACATGGTAGCTATAGTAGGCATAAGTGCGGAATGCCTATGCTGGCTAAGATTTATATCTTTATTTTCGAAATGAATCTTTCCTACACTATGCACTAGTAATAATATCAAATGTTTCTTTTAAATGTGTATCAAGCATCTTTGACTATCATAAGGAGAAATCTCCTCCGATTCTGCGTTTGCATTGTGTGTGTGCGGGAGGCCTTATGGTAGTCTCATTTTTAAAAAGCATTGCGAATTGACTTTGAAAATTTTTGTTGAATGTTTTAAAAGATAAACTGTTTTTGTTGCTCACACCAGCCCCACGACTGATCCGGAATTTATTGTTTCTTTCCTAAACTCTGGATGCTCATTATTTTCTACACGAGCAGTCTAGAGTTGGGTTTTTCAGATAGTCAGAATAGTACGTTTTCTGGAGCTAGTTCAATCTTTGGATATGGACTATACTTGCTTATCTTTGTGCATCGTTATTGGGGGTTCGAGCTATTGCTGGATTGATTCTTGGAAATGGAGTTGCAGTTCTCGGAGTTCTCTTTTGAAGACTATCTCAGAGTTATATTATTCCGCTGCTAGATGTTATCATCTATTTTCTTTTCCGCTGCTATTTATTGTATCATATCTCTGATGTATATTGATATCTATTGGATCATCTGTTGTATCAGATATTGTATCAAAGCTGTATATCAATGTATTATTCTTTTATTCCGCTGTGTTATTTACTTAATGTTGTTATAAGCTCCGACGAATCGGATTTGAACGGTCGAATCTATGACATTCGAATACGATTTGAAGTATGGATGTCGATTTTCGAGCGGGCAAAATTCGAAACGTTACAAACGCAATCACAGGTAATTCAAAAAAAAGATTGATTTTTTTTTTTAATTTTTTGCAAATACAACTGCAGGCTGTCGATTACGGGAATCAGTGATAATTCACGTATGAGTATACTAAGTTTCTGACTTAATCGTGCAAAATTTACATGAATTTTTACACATCCACGCACAAAGCCTACGTGGTATTGACGCGAAACACGAAATCACCAAAAACTTGTTCGTTGATGGAAATTCTATCGGATTAGAAAACCGTCGAACGAATTTTGAAATAAAAAATAACCGCAAGTGCACGGCGGACTATTGTACTACGAAAATGAATTAGCTAGAAAATGCAAGAAAAAGAACAAAAAAAATTGGTAAAAATATGAAAACGGGGCCTACTAAGCACAGTAACCACGGAGTATAAACGGACTGAAATAAAATCTGCCAATGTCAAAACTCTCCGCGGATATTAACATTTAGGGTTTTTAAGTTCTAAATCAAACAATGTCGAGCAATGCAGCAAAAAAGGCGATAAAATCAATAACAACAAATTTATCTGCTGAGGCGTATCAGTATCCATGGAAAGAGAAGCTACAGAAATACAAGAGCGAGCTCGCAAGGGGCGTTTGGGGATCGTGGCATCTCGGAGCGTGGAAGCCTCTTGCTCTCAGCGCTAGAAAGCGTGCACGACTTAGAAAAGAAGTTCTTTTAGCTGGAGAGTAAGTTTCGATTATAACACACAAGTAAAGGTTCCATCTTGAAATAATTTGATTTGTTTTCTACTATTTTATTGGTATTTTCTTCAGTTTTGTGTGGTCAGTACTTTTCTTCTCATTGAATATTGACATAATTTAGGGACTGGCCATATGATCCACCGAAAGGAGAGCAGAGGACGAAGAGGAAAGGGCATAAAGTTGATAGAATTGCTGCTGAAAAGTGCGTTTTAATTTTATTTTTCCCCCGACCTATTATTGCTAATGAATTTTATCTGATTTTTGTTTAATTTGAATAGGAGGGCAAATACAGCCGAGTTGATGAAGAAGATGCCGGACATGCTACTTGATTACAAGGTTAGAGTTTTTTCTTATCTACTTAATTTTTTAATTTCTAAATGGTGATATTTACGACATTGCTAGAGTCCCTTATTTTTGTGAAGCCTTTGGAATACAAGTTATTGGGATCAACGTTTTTATGCATCTATAACCCCTGTCCAGAATAATATATCTGTTAGGTTAAGGGATCGGCTATTTCGACAAAAAATAAAACAAAATTGATGACACAATAGATCCGGACCGTTGGATCTCATTCTATATATGGAGTTGAATCAGGGGCAATCCAATGGTTTAGATTCATTATGTCACCAGTTATGTCATCATTTTGTGTCCCAATAGGTTTTCACTTAAGATTAAATCAGTTTTTAAGTTAGATTCTACTTCGGTGTTGAGAAGACATTAAAAGATGAGGTAGATTTTGTTTAAATTTTGAGAAGACATACTCTGTGCATCCCTTGAGGACGTGGTTTTGACTTTGTCCACGGATAATAATACACATTTTACTTTTCAATATAGTTTCAGGTTTATGTCAATTGCAAATTTTAATTGTTTTTTTATTATAAAAACCTCAGAACTTCGTTAGTAGTGAACATAGGTATTGCTATTTCTGTAAAGATTATGGTTGACGAATCTATGATTCTTGTCGTGACAATGTGTAATACAACGAAAATACTAAATTTATGATTAAAATTCATATAATAGTTTGAGTAAGTGCTTTATGGCAATAAGAAGTAGTTAGTTGTACGTTAAGTCTTCCACTTGGGACCTTCCACTTAATTTTTTATTATAAAATGTGATATTGGTGTTATTAACATACTTATCTATATCTTTTGTTTTCCAATATTAAACATGAGCACAATGGCTGTATAATTCAATATGAATGGAAGTACTGTTCTTGTGCACTAGTGCACTTACATGACTAAACAATCATCTTCAAAAATAAACATTTAGAATGAACTTTATTTGTCTGCTCATCCGTTTACTTTTAGAAACACGCTACATATGAAATAATTATTTACTTGGTTATATACAGTGTGCTATATAATCATGCAACTGCAAATATGCACGCGAGTTGTGTCTAAAACAGGATGGAGAGATATAAACTGTAAGGTGACATTCAAGAAAGAATTTGTCACTTGATTTATAATTTGCTACATGATATATAAATGGACATATATATTTGTACTTGTCTATGATCACTAATCAATAATGCCACCTAATATTTAGGGTTGAAAGGAAATGGTATTACTTGTAAACGTTTCAATTAAGCATGATGGAGCTTAATATAGAGAGCCATCAAATTGCATAGTAATTTTCAAACTACGTTTAGAATAACGTGTGCAAGGCGTAGTTTATTGTAGGAAAAAAAACCATAATTAAGATACAGTTTGAATTAAAAACGATTCATATCCTTTCGCTTCTTCGCATAATATTAATATCAGTCTCGGGTTGACTTTGTAGATGCTACATGATGCGTACACACAACGAGAGGAGATCAACTACATATGCCACAACAAGTAGTTGAAATGCTTAATTTTTCTATGATATTTTTTGAATGCTATTATGGCAAAATTTTAGTTTTGTCAAATTGTACACCATAAACAAAACTTTAGAAGGGACCACACATTAAATTACTAAGATTCCTCTACTTACACTACTACTGCAATTTGAAAAAATTGTTTTTTTGAACATAGCAGCAAAAAACCTAAAGTTTACATAACTAAAATTAAAATATAACTAGGATTTGATTAACTGTGAAGTTAACATAACTAAAATTAAAATGCAATTAGAATGATTTGATTAAGTGTGAAGTGTGTGAAGCTAACATTGTTAAGGTTATCCCAAATATCCATACTTAATTATATTTCAGAAGAGATAAAAAATGATGGAAAAACAATACATTGATAATTTCATCCAAACATACTTTCCTAATTTCTCCAAAAGTTTTACAACTTTCTTCAAAATATTACAAAATTAAGCCTTAAAATGGAGAAGAAATCTCAATTCTCAAAACCTAAATATGACGACTTTGCTTCTCTCTAATTACAATTAACCCCATATAAGTCTATTTATAATAACTTTTGTAAAATATCTTCTTTAATTAACTGATTAAGGAATTGATTGATTACTTCAATCTTTCAAAATAATTCATTTTCCATATATATAGTTGCTTGTTCTTATTTAATGCAATAAAAAAAGAAATTATTACTTTTAATCTCTCTTTAAATTTACAAAATCCACTTCAATTTAATAATATCACCTTAACTCAAAATATCTCCATAATCTACTTCAATTTAATAACATCCACATTGATACTAAATTTTCATATAACCCTACCAACCCCACCTATATTTTTATACTCCAAACAATCTCCGATATCACTATAAAAAAATGTCTCCATGCAAAAAAAACTTAATCGACCTCTTAACCAATATGCATTCCCGCCAATCAAACATGCTTATCTTCAATAAACTAGAAATGCTTCTAATACCACAAAGGCCTCCATGTGGACTTTACGGTTTTCTATTGCTAGCTTCACCTTGGTTCAGACAAATTCGCCTTTTCAATGTCATTTTGAAAACTCCCTTCATTCTTCGTTGTTTTTTCAAACAATTTATATATGCTATTGCTTCACCGTTTTGCATGCAATATCTTCATATTATCCTTTCAAACCTTTATGACTCTACATCGAGCTGAAAAGTTGCCGTCTTTTCCTTTCAGATGTCCTACTAAAATAAGATGCTTCTTAATTTCCGAGGCATGTCTAACTCCCGTAAGCTTCACTTCCCTTCTGTTATATGTTTTCAGCGTAACTGAACCCATCTTTAATATGCAAGTCTCCACTATTAGCAGGTTCCACCTTATTTTCTTGTTCTTTATAGTCTACGAATTCTCCCTTTTGATTGCACATATGGAAACCTGCATCCGAGTCAAACATCACTCCTTTTCTTCCATTAACACAAAGCACATCATTACCAGCACCAAAATTCATCTCATCACTGCCTTCCTCAAGCCTGTCTTTGTCTTTCTCCAACGCTTTCGTATTCTCTTTATCTCTTTTTAGCTTGTTGTAAAATCTCAGCCGACGATCAAGTTTTTCACAGTGATAACAGATGAAATTCTTTTTCACATTTGATCTATTTGATCGTATTTTTCATTTTTGGATGATTATTCCTTCTTGCATGAAGCACCTTGTTAATCAGATTTATCTTTTCTATTTTTTATTAACCTTTTCTTCCATTATGTTCACCTACCCCATCTTCTCATTAAAAAAACTACTAACCACCGATTCTATTGAAACAACTACATCAAAATTTGAATCGGTGTTATCAAGTGCGTGCTTAGATGTAAAAAAGCAAAAGATGCACCTGGTGGGTTTTTTTGGGACTCAAGGCACAAGCGATATCGTAGCGTCACAAAAGCGCAAAAAGCCCTAAAGTGCACAAGGCGCAAAGCTATAAATAAGCGCGTTTGTTTTATTTGAAATGAAATTGAATATTCTGTCGCTCTAGACTTAAGTCGAACGACTTTTCGAGTACTTATTTTGATTTGTGATTAACTTAGGAAGCTCTATTCTCAAGATTCACACATATGTATTTTTTAATTGCAAAAATCTGTTTAATAGCATTTTTTAGTAGCAATTTTATTAGGGAAAAGTGCAACTAAAGTGCAAGCCTCGCGCTTTTTCGCTTTGACTACTTTGATTTGAATTGTTTAATGCAACCACGAGTGTTTTTCAATTTTCTGTTAATGAATTCATTAAAACCAAGACTTGTGTATCATCATCAATCTTGTAATTTGCAATTGTTGATTGACTCATCGTTGCTTGAAAGTCATTAATATGTTCTTTAATCGATCCACCTTCTTTAAACTTCAAATTTATCAATTTTCTCATAAGAAGAGCCTTGTTTATTGTAGATTTCTTTTCGTATATCACTTTCAGTTTCTTTCAAATTGCGTAAGTGGATGTTTCATTAGCAACTATATGAAAAACCGTATTCTTAAAAAATACCGAATAGTCGTCACATCCTTATTCAAAATTTTCCAATCCTCTTCACTTGCACCACAAGGTTTCTCCTCTTCATTCTTCAATGGTTGGTGAAAATCATTGAGGTATAGAAAATTCTTCATATTCGCCTTTCATTGTCCCCAATTTCTTCCATTAAGTTTTCCAACACTTGCCTTCTCCCTGACCAAACTCTCTTCACAAATTTTATTTGTGCAATATGCTTTGATATTTAGGGTTATCCCAATGATCCCTTTGCAATCAGATTTGAAAAATATAATAAGTGAAGGAAAAATAATACATAAATAATTTCCTCCAAATAAACTTTACCAATTGCTTCAAAAAATTACAGGAGAAAATTTTAAAATTACAGGAGAAAATTTTAAAATTACAATGAAATTTCAATCCTTAAAACCTTAATACAATGACTCACCTCTCTAGTCACAGTGTATTAAGGGATTGATTGGTTACTTCTCTCTCAAAATAATTCATTTCACATAGATAATTGCTTGCATTTTTTTAATGCAATAAAAAAGACTGTTATTGTTCTTTAATTACTTTCAAAATCTACAAAATCTATGTAAAAGATAATATGTTTGAGTCATATTTTCACATTGATTCAAAATATCTCCAAAATCTACTTCAATTTGAAAATATTGGATCATCGAAATCTAATAAACATAACTGAAATCAAAATGTAATTAGAATAATTTTGTTTTGGAAATATGTTTGAAAATATCAACTATTTTTTCGCTTCATTTTTTGTTGTAAAATTGTTCGAAAGTAAAAATAAATATCAAATGGTAAAATTTTAATTGTTTACTATATGCATCTATCCATGTCAAGGTTGTAAAAATAGCTAGACGGACGCTAGATGGTAAGTATGAACTAGAGATTAAATAAAAATTGATTGGAGTTGGATGTTTTTAATAACTCATGTATTTTTGATAAAATTTCAATGTTATGTTTAGCATCGATTGATGTAAATTGCAATTTAGGATTTTGGGTGTGTTCAGGAATAGTCATGGAGGTAAAACCGTCTAAAACTAACAAACTGATGCTTATACGTGAAGCTAAACCTTAATTAATGCATAATCAGGTCTAAAAACATGTTTAGATCCTTACACGAGGTAGTAAATATTGTCTAGACAGACATAGACAAACCATTAGACGGTAATGTTTGTCTAGCGCCTAGGCGGGGCCAGGTGGAAGCCTAAAAAGATTTTTACAATGGTGATCCATGTATAGATGAATCATTTAACTTAACCAACCAAACTACTATTTCCATGTGATGCTGCGATGTTTGTATTCTATCCATTCTAAGAGTCAAAATGAATGCAATTTTTGAAAATTGAAGGCAAATCTAACGCTTAAATCAATTCATTACTTGTCCAATGTCGTTGGTGTGATGAAAAAAATAGCTTTACATAACGAACCCAAGAATGTTTTGATCCATGCCATTTAGATTTTAGGTTTAAAAATGGCGCTTGTGTTGGGCCCTTATGCCCTAGACTTGAACCGATACCTAGGCTTTGTTTCCCAAGTCTAAAAGAAAACCGAAAAATAATCAAATTTCTTACTGCAACGGGTGATAAAAATATTCGATCTAGCGGGATTAACGATAAACATCGGTACTTAATGTGAATATGCTATGCATAAAATTGTAAAAGTGTAGCAGTTGAATGATTATAAGCATTATTATAAAAAAAATCTTAAAACTTGCAATTTAAGTTTCGTTTTAGACCGGATCTCTTGTTTTACGATTCGATTTACATTTCGATTTAAGCTTTAGTTAGAATGACAAATTAGGAAGTTCATTCGATCCATACTAATATATTTAATTTACTCATTTGAATCCATAATTACAAGTTCAATGTTTTCAAAATAAAATAAAATGGAACATGAGAGTGAAGTTTTATGTTTAGATGTTGAAGTTCAAACATCAATATCGATTCAATGCGTGTATAAATATTAAAATATGAATCTTTTGAGTCTACAATTATGATTTACGTACCATTTCGATTTAAAATTTGAATTTTACGATGTAAATCTCATTTTGAAAATCTTGATTCTGAACACTTTGGCTTCGCTTTGGTAGACACATCCTTATGCTACTACATTCGATACCAAGTTTTGTAGAGTTATATAGTTGAAACCAAACCAAGTTTTGTAGACACATCCTTGTACTATTCATGATTTCCTTCATTTTAAATTGTATACATCTAAAAATCTTCGAGATGTAGCATATGGGGTTTAGCGTATCGCTCACCATACAATAGTCATTGGGGGAAACGCAAGGTTCGCCTAATGAATATGAACATGTCAGGAAATATTTACAAATTTTCGTTTGTTAATTTGAGTTATATTTCCCCAATGGATATGAACATGATAATTTTGTTTAAATTTTGGCTGATGAGAATGATAGAATCTGTGATATAAAGAGCTGGTTACTATGCACAATAGATTTTGGAACATATTACTAAGGGCACATTTTTGACATACCAAATGCTATGTGTATTTTTGTTCGAGATTTTTTATGTCTGACTTAAGAAAAGTTGGGCCATACATAAGACATGTTTGCAGTTGGTCAGTGAATAATGGGTGGTTTTTCGTGAATGTTACTATTACGTCATGTGTAAGAGTCAAGGTTTAAGGTATCACTCGAAACCCTGAAATGTCGGGTGTCTCGTATCGGTATCGACATACGACGAGTCGAAATTAGGGTTTAATTTCTGTTTCGACAATCATTAGAAAAAACATAACCCTAATTTAAAGTCAGTAAGCATGAGATTGAAAAGAAAAAGGCAAACAATTTCGAATAAAAGTTCAATCAGCAGCAGACAGTGTCAAACGTGATTACACATTGAAAGTTCGATTTTTTCCATCTATGAATTAAGTCGAAATCGATGTAAAAAATCATAAAAAAGAGTACAACAGCTTGGTCGAAAACATTACCTTGTTCGATAGATCTCCAAACAGCAACAGGCGGCGAAGGCGAAGTCGAACGAAGCAACGAGTTTTTTTATTGTGCGATTTTTTCTCAGTCGAATTTTTTGTTTTTGTTTTTGTTTTTGTTTTTGTTTTGGGACTGCTGTGCTGTAAATAAGTAATTAAAGTAGAGAGGTAAGTTTTTGGGCTTCATTTTGTTTTTGGGCTGTAACTTGCTGCTTAAAAAATTAATTTATATATTAGCTTCTGCCAAAAATTCTGAACATATGATATTTTGATTTTGTATACAAAATGCGTAGAAAACCAAAGTAAAATCAAAATCTTTTGCAATAACTCAACAATACCACCTCTTTTAAATTTTCAAATCGAAGAAACTGTAAATACATGGAACAAGGTAATTTAATTTAATGCACTTATGATTGAAAAGAAAAAGGCAAACAATTTCGAATAAAAGTTCGATCAGCAGCAGACAGTGTCAAACGTGATTACACATTGAAAGTTCGATTTTTTCCATCTATGAATTAAGTCGAAATCGATGTAAAAAATCATAAAAAAGAGTACAACAGCTTGGTCGAAAACATTACCTTGTTCGATAGATCTCCAAACAGCAACAGGCGGCGAAGGCGAACGAAGCAACGAGTTTTTTTATTGTGCGATTTTTTCTCAGTCGAATTTTTTGTTTTTGTTCTTGTTTTGGGACTGCTGTGCTGTAAATAAGTAATTAAAGTAGGGAGGTAAGTTTTTGGGCTTCATTTTGTTTTTGGGCCGTAACTTGCTGCTTAAAAAATTAATTTATATATTAGCTTCTGCCAAAAATTCTCAACATATGATATTTTGATTTTGTATACAAAATGCGTAGAAAACCAAAGTAAAATCAAAATCTTTTGCAATAACTCAACAATACCATCTCTTTTAAAATTTCAAATCGAAGAAACTGTAAATACATGGAACAAGGTAATTTAATTTAATGCACTTATGTTTGACATTCAATACTTAGTGTAAACATATTAGTGTAAACTCTAATTTAATTTGGACTAAATTTTGTTAGGATTGTGTAAACTCTAATTTAATTTAGCTTAGTGTAATTTAATCTAGTGCAATTCTAACATGAGTTTGTTCAAATATTATTCACAATCAGGTAGACCATGGACAATGAAACAAACACTATAGAAATCGGTTGGAATTACGGTACCCCGATCGATGGTAATGTTTGAAAAACAAAATGCAGTTTTTGTAATAAACAAATTAACGGTGGTGGTGTAACACCTCTGAAGGAACATTTGACAGACGTATGCGACAATGTAATAGCATGTTCAAACGTTTCTCAAGATGTTTAAAAACTTCTATGAGCTCATATTATTGGATAGAAAAACGACCGTAATAAAGGAAAACTAGAAAAACAACGTGTACAAGAAGAATTGATGAGTAGACCTCAACAACATGACTCAGACAGTGAAGATGATGAAAACGAAGATGATAGGGATGTTCGGCGTGCTATGCGGGAAAACAGATATACATTTAAAGAAAATGAGATGCAAAGGTCTCACAGACAATCAGGTGTCAGTTCTAGTCAACCAGAGCGGAACGTACATAGTAAATCTACGAGACTAGAGGGTGATTTGAAATTCGCGCTACTACAAGGATCGATTCATACATGCAAAAAAGAGAGATGGTTCTTAACCTTTTATTTAATCTACAATAAAAGGCATTAAAAATGCTAGAAAGCACATATGTCGCGCAATTGCTAAATTCTTTTACTTTAATCACATTCCACATAACGTTGCAAATAGTTTGTATTATGCAACGATGGTTGATGCGATTGCGGAATGCGGTCGTGGAATAGATCCACCTTCCGCATATGAATTATCACTTTCATATTTGAAAATGGAATTCGAAGAAGTTCGATCGCGTATTACAACTTTTCATAATTTCTGTGATGAACATAGTTGTACGCTGATGTGATGGTTGGAGTACTCAAAATCGATGGAAAATTATAAATTTTCTTGCATACTCCGCACATGAAACGATATTTCTCAAATCTGTAGATGCTACTGATGAATTTCAAAGTGGTGAATATATATGCGGATTGATGACCAAAGTTGTAGAGTCTTGAAGAAAATAGAGTAGTGCAGGTAGTGACAGATAATGGGGCCCAACTACAAAACTGTCGGTCAATTGTTGATGCAGAATTGAAAACATTTATACTGGACACCATGTGCAACATATTGCATTGATCTAATCCTAGAAGATATCTCAAAAGAACCGGAGGTAATAACTGTCATCTCAAGTTGTCAATTAATAACGACATTCATATACAATCATGGTTGGTTACTTTACATAATGAGAAAAGAGACAAATGACAAAGAATTGTTTATGCCGACAGTGATTTGGTTTGCCACTCATTTCATTGCATTAGACTCTATTTACAAACATAAAAATGACTTGAGAAAATGATTGCTACGAGGCAACGGGCATCTAAATTCCTAGACTCGCTATTAAGGACAAAAGAACAGCCCATGTTTTTGATCTGATTTATAATGATACTTTTTGGACTGCCGCTGCTTCCATCATTCTTGTATTTGAGCCACTAATCAAAGTTTTAAGAATGGTGTATAATGACAATAAAGCAGATACGGAACACCTTTATGAAGTGATGGATCTCGCGAAAGTGTCAATTAGGAAAAACGTTGGCTCAAGACAATAAAAAAAAAAGGTGGGACATTTAGGTGGAAAAAGCTACACCAACCAATTCACGCGACTTGTATTTCAAATCATTACTTTACAAATAGTCAAAATTCATAACACTTGTATTAACACTGTTTAAAATATAGGTTATTTTCTTAATCCTATCATTCAATATGGTGATGCGGTAAATGATAATGAAGTATTAAATGGATTCAATAACGCCGTTGAAAGAATGATCTCAGACATATTGACACAAATTGAGATTGTAAAAGAGGTAAATTACATCAATATTTTATTCAAAACATAGATCCAAAATTTAATTTTTACATCCACAAGTGGATAATTATAGAATAAAAGTCGGCGCATTTGGCTCTTCAAAAGAAAAAGCAGCTATAAATACTTGTTCTCCTGCTCAGTGGTGGTCAATAATTGGTAGAGTGGATGCTTAAAATCTAACACGCTTAGCAATGCATATTCCAAGTCAGACGGTTTCTTCTTCAAACTGTGAAAGAAATTGCGCTACATTCTCCATGATTCATACAAAATTGAGAAATAGAATCAAAATGGAAAATCTAAAAAAACTAGTGTATGTACATCACATATGAGATTACGAGCAAAAAATATTAAACACCACGGTACAAATAATCAATTGATTGATCTGAACTATATATTTCACGAAGAGGATCCATTAGCAGAGTGGACTAATGAAATTGAACCACGATTGCTTGACGACGACCTTAGATGGTTAATATGATGAATGGTGCCGTTGCTGCCGTGGATGACATACCTGCACGAACAACAACAAATCTAATCACTGAAAATAGTAATGGTTCCTCAAACGATGACCATGTCAATACCGGTGATAACGGTATCGGTTTAGCAAGTAATTATGGCGTTTGATTTACTGATGGTGGTGGCTCGCGTAGACCAACAATATCCTATGTGAGAAGATGTGTGATGAACAATCGTGACAGAAGAGACGGTAATTTGAATGTTGAATATGGACAACAAAATTTCGATTATGCTAATACTTCTTATATTTCAAATGATCCACATAACTATAGACATTTCACTTCTGACTACACTAGAGGCTATTATTATCACGAAGCAAACGAGAATATAACAATGATATATCAAGCGATCAAAATAGTCAAACTACATATACAATACAGAATGACGAACCATCCTCATTTGATAACATGTTGTCAACGTTTCTGGGTACATGACAAATACAGTATGGTTATTCGCATACCATATGACACAAGTTGATGAAGAAAATTATGAGAACAATTCATATACAGCTTCAAGAAATAGTTTTTGGATGTAGTAAATTTATGACGTATGTGGTATTATATTTCTTTATGGACGATATTTTAAATTTTATTTATTGTTATTACAAGTTTATTAACAAACTTCTGAAAATCAAAATTTGGACCAAAACCGAAATAAAACTGGAACTTTCAAAATTTACGAAATTATGCGAAACAAATTTCAAACGATCGAAACCGAGACCAAAACCAAAATTTTGAACCTTGGTAAGAGCACGTGTGCATGATGCTAAGTCTAATGTAGGATTATAAAAAATGCAATCAATTAATGTAATAATTTAAGCTCAATGTCAAAAATGCAAAATTTAAAGGGTCAACAAAGTATCAAAAATACAACCAAGTAATTTGATTGATACAATCAAGTTCAAAGTATCAAAATTGCAAGTTCTCCCCGCCTTTCGCAGAACCATGTTAATTAAATTATGTGTTCAAACAACATATGGGAGAAAAATAGTTCATTACATGTAAAAGATCAACGAAGTATATTATAGTACTTTCTTGATCAAACAAGATTTATATCTCAAAATAGTCTGTTAATTTTTCTGAAATAGTTAGATTGTTGTGTACACGTGGCATGTGGTTAGTTACACAAAAGAATAAGAATTTATAATGGAGAAGATAAACTGTAATTTATCTAAATACAAACCTATCCTTTATTAAAACTGTATTTTTCTAAAGGATGATACTATATGCACCCACTAAAGCACTCCTCTCACCCAGTAAAGGAATAATAAAATAAATTAACAAAAAACACTACAAAAACCCACTATGCTCAAAAGACAAAACTAAACTAAAAATAAGAGGACAAACATGCATAATCGAGCAATATAATATTTACAAAAAGTCTTTAACTCACAAACACATTGATTTCCTCTATTATCGCTTTTAATGGCAGAAGAAAGAGAGGTAAATAATGTAAATGGAATTAATTTATGAAATATAAACAAACTTAATACGATTTCTTTTATTTTTACAGTATTAATATCAATTAATATGCCTACAATTCCATTATTTGTTTGAAAATAAATCATGCATAATATAATGTTGTATATTACTTTTTATCATTCATAATAATGTTTTCTTATATCATCCATCAATGAAATACGAAAAAGAGATGAGCAACATAAGTAAAACATATTTTATTGTTTTAAGATTAGTGCTTTATGATTTGATAGAATTTTATTAATACATAGTCTATGCAGCTCCCTACGTGGAGATTCAATTAACCGCATGCTTTTGAAATATTAAAATTTGATTTTAAATGAAAATCAGTTTTGAAATATTGAGTTTTCAATAAATTTGATTTTGAGATTTTAATTTTGAGGAGATTTTTTTGGGCGATAAAAGGAGAGGATACCTAATATTTATCGAATGGTAAGAAAACAAGTGGGTGTGGATGAATGAGATAGGTGTTTGATTAGGTGAAAGGAGAAGTGAGGGAGAGTTGTTTTAATGTGGGCAAATAATAACACTCTTTTCTGAACGCAAACCTATCCTTTATTAGAACCTTATGTTTCTAAATAAAAACCTATTCTTTATGTTGGAATTAATTCATGCATTTAAGAAGTTGATAAAATAGAGAATCTTTTAAATTTAGGCATGTTTTAAAAACCAATCACGCAAATAGATCATTTTTAAAATTATTTGCAAATATAAGTCATTTTTTCCCATATCAGTATCCGCTTGGAAAAATGTACCAACAACGTTTCAAATGTCGTCCGTATATTTTTTTACATGGTCTAGAAAACATGCGCTATTTGAATGCTTGTGTTAAAAGGCGGATCCTAGTGCACGAGGCTCCCACACGATAGCAGACTCCTGTAAGGTCGATAATGTACACACATTTTCCTCATATTGCGAAAAGGCTATTTTCGGACTCGAACCTGGACGTCTAGATCACCATGCGGGTGTTTAAAAAATAATACTTGCTCCTGTTGAAGTGTCGTGCACACTTGTTTATGCATATACATATACATACTGGCCTTTTTTTTAATGTCGCATGTACAAACTTAAAAAAAAATCTACGACATTTGAAATGTGGCCAGTACATTTTTGTCAGCATAGTGTTGACAAGTCCAAAAGCTGTCGATATTTGTAAATAGTTTCAGAAGTGATCTATTTACGTGATTAGTTCTCAAAACAGGCCTAAATAAAAAAATTCAATGAAATAAAGCCAACATCACTATTCTAGTGGTTAGACGTTTCAGTTTTTTATCCCTGAGGCCATTGGTTCGAGGACTTGTAGCACAACTACGTATTACCGTAAAAGTACCCAATTTTTTTTTAAAACATGAATCATTAACACGGGCCTTGTGCATGTGTTAACATTTTTCTATCTTATAATTATGGTTCTGACATCGGATCTTTGAGCCTTGTATAATCATGTTGATTGGAAATTTTGGTATGTGAACCATTGTTTGTCTTAACCAACAAATTCATGTATAAAGTTGCATCTTATTTTGGAAGTGACTATAATTATTGTAAACTATGGAAATTTTGTCGATTAAGGTTATTTCTAAAAGTGTTAACATCATCATATTAACATATACAGATCGTCGAAAAGTTCATGTTTTCGTGAGTTTTTTTGGAACATTTGTAAAATGTGACACTATCAATTTTCCTAACCGTTTGCTTGATTATATATCATAACCTGATCAAAAGAAGATCAAATTGGAATAGATTTCAACTTGATTTAGTTGAAGTTTTGGGTGGCATTACTGCATTTGTTACAAATCTTGACAGATTGGTTGGTCTGATATGGATCACAGTCTATATGCGAAAGACCAAATAATTGAAGCAAGCTTATTAGTTTCTATTTCGTTTTTCTAAATAGTTGTGCACATGAATTTCAATATAAAAGAAGTTATATTCATACTGATCATCCTCCATATTGTCCGAGCTACCTTACAAAAATAAAACGTGCAAACGAGTGATGTTATTTTGCTGCAAATTGAAAGAAGAACGAAACACATTCAAATGCTACCATTAACCGTTGCCTCCTTGAGTTTTTATCTTTAAAAAATACTTTAAATATGCTTTTCTGGGTGTAATTACCATCCGCAAATATCATGAAGTTTAATGTTACCCCTTTATCTACTACTAGTGCAAATCCGTGCTACGTACACTGGATTTGCCACATAATTTATTTGACACTATATTTTTGGATTTGTTGTTATATGAAGATGAAAAAGTTTTCTTTTGAATTGCAATTTTTTATAGCTTTTTATTAAACAATTTTAACTAACTTTTGTTGATGTATCTACTTAGGTAATCTTGAATGCAAAACGTGTAACTAAATTTTTTAAGACCACACCGACTTTAAAAAACAAACGTTAATTTTCAAAGTCTAAACGACATAAGTTTAATATGAGTTTATCCTATGTTTAACATATAAATTTTAATATATACTCTGTTCGATACAATGATAGCATTCTAAACCTAGAATAAAGAAAATGTGTTGTAAGTGAAGTAATGTTCCAAATTGGTTCAAATATTTTTTTCTAACATTTCAATTACTACGTTCTTTTAAAGGGGGTACTTCGGTGGGTACATAGTTGCATTTCTCTATTTTTTATACACAATATTAGCTAAATTAGGAAAAAATATCACGGTAGCTAGGAAACATCATATTTTCTAACTCAGATAACATAATATAACATGAAAATAATACTTAATATTTCATTAAAGATGACAATTAGATCAGACGATGTAAGAAAACACAATAAATGAACGAACTATTAAAAATAAGTTATTATTATTAGATGCTTATATTACAACACATAATAAAGTATTTTATAAAATGGACACCTATACATACATAAAAGCAACAAATATTGAAATGAAAGTAAGAATGTTGTGCGCTAAAATAATAATTTTATAAAATGCAAGAAATAGATAAAGTTAACTTATTTTATCATGGATTAAAATCCATATAAACTTTTTTTTGCTTAGAGATAAATTATTCTTTTTTCCAAAAAATCATAAATAAAACTTGCATTTGTTTTACATGCCTTAAATACCTCCGTTAGCTTACTTGGAATTCTTTATAGTAATATATTGAATAGAAATACCTATCATATCTATCCTCCCACTAAGCAGTGTCACTTAATACCTAACTCTACATTCGAGCATATTTTTCATTTAATTTTGACTTTTTTATTCAAAATAATTTCTCACTTTTACGTTATCTTTTTTTTGTTCGTGGCTGTAAACATTTGACCATAACTTTCACCTTATTAGTATTAATGCTTTTAATATTATTCATTTGCACATCAAATTATCAACACGATATGTAACTTACAACACAATCAGATTGTTATTCAATAATTCATGTATGGTAAAATATATAATCATGTTCCATAATACATTGAATATGTAATGTTGCCTTTCATTCATTAAAAAAAATGTAAATATAATATTGCTTTTAAAACCATAAAAATATATTAGCCTGATGGAATATCAACTGCCAACTAAATTGAAAAAATTAAAATGTTTGGTAAATTATGCATATTATCTAATAAATTTATAAAAATTAAATTTTTAGACTAAGCTTGTTTCTGATTGTTTAGAAGTAGTTTTGAAATACGAAGTATCATCATTTTGACATTCGTGCATTTTGTGGAATTTTTTTAATTTGCAAACAGTTAAGGAAAATGATAATTAAAGTGTTAAAAAATTTCACGCCCTACATTATTTCAATGTATAAATATGGATACCACATGAGACTGAATTTATATTTAGTTTCGTATGAAATTGAGAGTAGAGGTAAATTATGATAAAGATATTTACCAATTCAAACTAATTTAGAATAATTTATAATAGAAATTATGATACATTTGATTCCAATTTAAGTTAGGGAATTGATTGCACTTTAATTTTTGAGCCAGCTTTCCTTAATGCTTATTAATTCAATTAATTTCCATTAACGTGGAATTCAATTATATTTAATTAATTGAGAACTAAAGATGAAAAAAAATGAAAAAATAACATCATAATAAACTTAGACTAAAAGCATTAATAATATCAATAATCAACTGAACCCAAAAAAATATAAAGTTTTAAATTAACCAAATTACTTAGATTCTCTAATAATTTTGTATATCTTTTATTAAAACAACCTTAGTGTATTTTTCCATGGTTTAAGAATTGGCAGTAGTTGAAAGAAAGAGTTTTAGAAAATTAAAACATTGAGAAAATCGACAGTAACATTATACTTACGGAAAGCATAGATAATTTATGCTTTCACTAACTGACATTTTCACTTTTGAAGCAAGTATTAAGCTTATAGATGTTGTAATAAACTCCATTCGTATCAATATAATGAAAAAATGAAACAAATTATATAAAACTCGTTTCAATTTATAGACGATTAGATCGTATAGAAAAATTTAATAGAGAAATAAATATAAAAATGGATGTATTCATCGGTACAAATAAATATAAAATTATATATACAAATAAATATATATTTATTGATACATGCAACAAAAAGTTGAAGCGATTATGATAAATATACATTTATTATTTTATATATATATTCTAATTTAAGCTAAATAGAGAATTAATATTTTTTTATTCTAACTTATCTGTCTTTGTTTTGATTCAAATTATTAATTTGAGAACTAATTACATATCAACTATTAAATTAATTTTCTTTGATGCTAAATTAATAAATTCATTATCACTAATGGGCATATTCATTTAATTATAATTAAATAACCTAATACCAAAGATTAGAAAATATAAACGTAATCGTCTCAAATGTTAAGAACTAAACAAAATAATAAACATGTTATTAAAATTTCAAATTAACCAATATGACACATATGCTTTAGTGAATTTATAAAAATAATCTATTTCTTAAAGCTAAAGATTTAGGTTAAAACTAAAAGTATAAAAAATACTAAACCGACATCATTTTTTGAAATTAGAAGCATAAATGAGAATTAATAGTTTCGACACTTGACCTACTAACTTTTACATTTGCCGTATCATTAAAGTTAATAAATCATTTTTTACAATATTAGCTTTCGAAAGAAAATTGACTTGTGAGTATGTATCTTCCACCTATAGTGATTCCAACAGGTTGAACGCACTTCTAGTTTGTTAGAAAATGTGCAAATAATATGAATATGAATAACACAATATGATTTAATAAAGGTGAATTTGGAGAATGTGACACTAAATAAATTTAAAAAGATATTATGGTAGTAAAATTATAATTATGCATGAGTGTTGGACATAGGAATAATAATGTTGTAGGGAGAAACATACAAAATAAAGAGTCGATCATAATTTGACATTACTTAATACTAATCCAATTAGATAAATATTACCGTTGCTTAAAATGTTATGTTTTTTAATACATACAGTAGAACATAACATTAGAAATATACATAGAACATAAACCTTGTGAAATCTAATTTTTGGAACAACCAAATAATTTTGCCTACATGTAGACATTATAACTGAAATGGTACAAAAATTAACATTATTCAAAATGAAATAATGAATCACCATAAAATGTCCAGCATTACTGTCTTAGTGGCTAGATATTCCGACTTTGGTCTATGAAGCCACATGGTTAAATCTTGCGTAATGCGTGATTCAAACTACTGGACATAAAATATATTAATTTTAAAATTGCATGGTAATAATATTTGATATCATCATACATATTTAAAAATAGTTCGCTTATAATCATTAGAAATAACATCATCTCCAATGAATAGAAATTACAACCATCTAAGTACTCGATTTTTTTTAAAAACTACTCGATTTTTTTTTAAAAACTACTTGTGGAAGATACACATAAAATAAGTTAATTTTAAGAAATTCCTTGCGGAAATAATTAAAAGGAATTAACTGATTGTATTTTAATTCTATAATTGATTAGCATTAAATAGAGTAAATATGCAATTATTTTTCTGATCATTAATTGGACTATAATTAATATAGAATTAATTGTGATTGATTCTTTAATTACTTCAAATTCAAACAGATAAAAATTAAAAACAGCTGATTCGTTTTAACAATTGCATGGTAATAATATTCTATACACACTTAAAAATAGTTTGCTTATAATCACTATAAATAACTTCATCTTCAATGTATAATTATCTATGAACATTTCCATCTGCATAAAAATTATTGTAACATAAAAAGCGTGTCATAAAAAATCACGGATGGTTATTTCATTGTTTCGTAATATCACAGAGAATTTGGTGGAAACCATGAATGCGAGTTTTTTTATGAATATTTCAGTATATTAAGCAACACAATAGAAAAAAACATAAAATATAGATTGGTTAAGAAGGATAACCTCAAAATATGAGTTTAAGTGACCAAGATTACATAATGAATTTAAAATACCGAGTTTGCAAAATACGTATTAAAAACTAAACTTTTTACTAAATTTAAAAGTTGCCTAATGAAGATAGAACGAAAATGTTTTTTGTTCCTTTATATTTTTTCCCTTAACTATTTTATTACAAATTAATTTTTATACATACTTGTACTATAGATATAATTTTTTTCTCCCAGCTGATTACTCTTATATATTTATTTTTGAAACTGAAAAAAGACCAACTTACCTCTATTTAATTATATGGAACAACTTAAGATTTTTTGGTATCTATACGTTAATAAACATAGTAATTTTCCGCTGAATAACTGAAAGAAATCAAATTCGTAATCCTTAACAATAATTATTTATAGTAAAACATTACCGTAGCATAAATTGTCATGTTTTTTTAACACATGTAGCTTAAAATGATGAGAAATATACGTAGACATAAACCTTATAAAACCTAATTTTTTAATGACCAAATAATTTTTGCCTTTAATTCAAATATAAATGCAAACATTATAGGTGAAACAGTATGACAATTAACAAAGCAAAATAATGTATCACCATAAAATGTCCAGCACCACTGTCCCAGTGGTTAGACCTTCTTACTTTAGTCTATGATGTTATATGTCCAGCAAAATAATATATTGAATAGAAATACCTATCATATCTATCCTCCCACTAAGCAGTGTCACTTAATACCTAACTCTACATTCGAGCATATTTTTCATTTAATTTTGACTTTTTTATTCAAAATAATTTCTCACTTTTACGTTATCTTTTTTTTGTTCGTGGCTGTAAACATTTGACCATAACTTTCACCTTATTAGTATTAATGCTTTTAATATTATTCATTTGCACATCAAATTATCAACACGATATGTAACTTACAACACAATCAGATTGTTATTCAATAATTCATGTATGGTAAAATATATAATCATGTTCCATAATACATTGAATATGTAATGTTGCCTTTCATTCATTAAAAAAAATGTAAATATAATATTGCTTTTAAAACCATAAAAATATATTAGCCTGATGGAATATCAACTGCCAACTAAATTGAAAAAATTAAAATGTTTGGTAAATTATGCATATTATCTAATAAATTTATAAAAATTAAATTTTTAGACTAAGCTTGTTTCTGATTGTTTAGAAGTAGTTTTGAAATACGAAGTATCATCATTTTGACATTCGTGCATTTTGTGGAAATTTTTTAATTTGCAAACAGTTAAGGAAAATGATAATTAAAGTGTTAAAAAATTTCACGCCCTACATTATTTCAATGTATAAATATGGATACCACATGAGACTGAATTTATATTTAGTTTCGTATGAAATTGAGAGTAGAGGTAAATTATGATAAAGATATTTACCAATTCAAACTAATTTAGAATAATTTATAATAGAAATTATGATACATTTGATTCCAATTTAAGTTAGGGAATTGATTGCACTTTAATTTTTGAGCCAGCTTTCCTTAATGCTTATTAATTCAATTAATTTCCATTAACGTGGAATTCAATTATATTTAATTAATTGAGAACTAAAGATGAAAAAAAATGAAAAAATAACATCATAATAAACTTAGACTAAAAGCATTAATAATATCAATAATCAACTGAACCCAAAAAAATATAAAGTTTTAAATTAACCAAATTACTTAGATTCTCTAATAATTTTGTATATCTTTTATTAAAACAACCTTAGTGTATTTTTCCATGGTTTAAGAATTGGCAGTAGTTGAAAGAAAGAGTTTTAGAAAATTAAAACATTGAGAAAATCGACAGTAACATTATACTTACGGAAAGCATAGATAATTTATGCTTTCACTAACTGACATTTTCACTTTTGAAGCAAGTATTAAGCTTATAGATGTTGTAATAAACTCCATTCGTATCAATATAATGAAAAAATGAAACAAATTATATAAAACTCGTTTCAATTTATAGACGATTAGATCGTATAGAAAAATTTAATAGAGAAATAAATATAAAAATGGATGTATTCATCGGTACAAATAAATATAAAATTATATATACAAATAAATATATATTTATTGATACATGCAACAAAAAGTTGAAGCGATTATGATAAATATACATTTATTATTTTATATATATATTCTAATTTAAGCTAAATAGAGAATTAATATTTTTTTATTCTAACTTATCTGTCTTTGTTTTGATTCAAATTATTAATTTGAGAACTAATTACATATCAACTATTAAATTAATTTTCTTTGATGCTAAATTAATAAATTCATTATCACTAATGGGCATATTCATTTAATTATAATTAAATAACCTAATACCAAAGATTAGAAAATATAAACGTAATCGTCTCAAATGTTAAGAACTAAACAAAATAATAAACATGTTATTAAAATTTCAAATTAACCAATATGACACATATGCTTTAGTGAATTTATAAAAATAATCTATTTCTTAAAGCTAAAGATTTAGGTTAAAACTAAAAGTATAAAAAATACTAAACCGACATCATTTTTTGAAATTAGAAGCATAAATGAGAATTAATAGTTTCGACACTTGACCTACTAACTTTTACATTTGCCGTATCATTAAAGTTAATAAATCATTTTTTACAATATTAGCTTTCGAAAGAAAATTGACTTGTGAGTATGTATCTTCCACCTATAGTGATTCCAACAGGTTGAACGCACTTCTAGTTTGTTAGAAAATGTGCAAATAATATGAATATGAATAACACAATATGATTTAATAAAGGTGAATTTGGAGAATGTGACACTAAATAAATTTAAAAAGATATTATGGTAGTAAAATTATAATTATGCATGAGTGTTGGACATAGGAATAATAATGTTGTAGGGAGAAACATACAAAATAAAGAGTCGATCATAATTTGACATTACTTAATACTAATCCAATTAGATAAATATTACCGTTGCTTAAAATGTTATGTTTTTTAATACATACAGTAGAACATAACATTAGAAATATACATAGAACATAAACCTTGTGAAATCTAATTTTTGGAACAACCAAATAATTTTGCCTACATGTAGACATTATAACTGAAATGGTACAAAAATTAACATTATTCAAAATGAAATAATGAATCACCATAAAATGTCCAGCATTACTGTCTTAGTGGCTAGATATTCCGACTTTGGTCTATGAAGCCACATGGTTAAATCTTGCGTAATGCGTGATTCAAACTACTGGACATAAAATATATTAATTTTAAAATTGCATGGTAATAATATTTGATATCATCATACATATTTAAAAATAGTTCGCTTATAATCATTAGAAATAACATCATCTCCAATGAATAGAAATTACAACCATCTAAGTACTCGATTTTTTTTAAAAACTACTCGATTTTTTTTTAAAAACTACTTGTGGAAGATACACATAAAATAAGTTAATTTTAAGAAATTCCTTGCGGAAATAATTAAAAGGAATTAACTGATTGTATTTTAATTCTATAATTGATTAGCATTAAATAGAGTAAATATGCAATTATTTTTCTGATCATTAATTGGACTATAATTAATATAGAATTAATTGTGATTGATTCTTTAATTACTTCAAATTCAAACAGATAAAAATTAAAAACAGCTGATTCGTTTTAACAATTGCATGGTAATAATATTCTATACACACTTAAAAATAGTTTGCTTATAATCACTATAAATAACTTCATCTTCAATGTATAATTATCTATGAACATTTCCATCTGCATAAAAATTATTGTAACATAAAAAGCGTGTCATAAAAAATCACGGATGGTTATTTCATTGTTTCGTAATATCACAGAGAATTTGGTGGAAACCATGAATGCGAGTTTTTTTATGAATATTTCAGTATATTAAGCAACACAATAGAAAAAAACATAAAATATAGATTGGTTAAGAAGGATAACCTCAAAATATGAGTTTAAGTGACCAAGATTACATAATGAATTTAAAATACCGAGTTTGCAAAATACGTATTAAAAACTAAACTTTTTACTAAATTTAAAAGTTGCCTAATGAAGATAGAACGAAAATGTTTTTTGTTCCTTTATATTTTTTCCCTTAACTATTTTATTACAAATTAATTTTTATACATACTTGTACTATAGATATAATTTTTTTCTCCCAGCTGATTACTCTTATATATTTATTTTTGAAACTGAAAAAAGACCAACTTACCTCTATTTAATTATATGGAACAACTTAAGATTTTTTGGTATCTATACGTTAATAAACATAGTAATTTTCCGCTGAATAACTGAAAGAAATCAAATTCGTAATCCTTAACAATAATTATTTATAGTAAAACATTACCGTAGCATAAATTGTCATGTTTTTTTAACACATGTAGCTTAAAATGATGAGAAATATACGTAGACATAAACCTTATAAAACCTAATTTTTTAATGACCAAATAATTTTTGCCTTTAATTCAAATATAAATGCAAACATTATAGGTGAAACAGTATGACAATTAACAAAGCAAAATAATGTATCACCATAAAATGTCCAGCACCACTGTCCCAGTGGTTAGACCTTCTTACTTTAGTCTATGATGTTATATGTCCAGCAAAATAATATATTGAATAGAAATACCTATCATATCTATCCTCCCACTAAGCAGTGTCACTTAATACCTAACTCTACATTCGAGCATATTTTTCATTTAATTTTGACTTTTTTATTCAAAATAATTTCTCACTTTTACGTTATCTTTTTTTTGTTCGTGGCTGTAAACATTTGACCATAACTTTCACCTTATTAGTATTAATGCTTTTAATATTATTCATTTGCACATCAAATTATCAACACGATATGTAACTTACAACACAATCAGATTGTTATTCAATAATTCATGTATGGTAAAATATATAATCATGTTCCATAATACATTGAATATGTAATGTTGCCTTTCATTCATTAAAAAAAATGTAAATATAATATTGCTTTTAAAACCATAAAAATATATTAGCCTGATGGAATATCAACTGCCAACTAAATTGAAAAAATTAAAATGTTTGGTAAATTATGCATATTATCTAATAAATTTATAAAAATTAAATTTTTAGACTAAGCTTGTTTCTGATTGTTTAGAAGTAGTTTTGAAATACGAAGTATCATCATTTTGACATTCGTGCATTTTGTGGAAATTTTTTAATTTGCAAACAGTTAAGGAAAATGATAATTAAAGTGTTAAAAAATTTCACGCCCTACATTATTTCAATGTATAAATATGGATACCACATGAGACTGAATTTATATTTAGTTTCGTATGAAATTGAGAGTAGAGGTAAATTATGATAAAGATATTTACCAATTCAAACTAATTTAGAATAATTTATAATAGAAATTATGATACATTTGATTCCAATTTAAGTTAGGGAATTGATTGCACTTTAATTTTTGAGCCAGCTTTCCTTAATGCTTATTAAGTCAATTAATTTCCATTAACGTGGAATTCAATTATATTTAATTAATTGAGAACTAAAGATGAAAAAAAATGAAAAAATAACATCATAATAAACTTAGACTAAAAGCATTAATAATATCAATAATCAACTGAACCCAAAAAAATATAAAGTTTTAAATTAACCAAATTACTTAGATTCTCTAATAATTTTGTATATCTTTTATTAAAACAACCTTAGTGTATTTTTCCATGGTTTAAGAATTGGCAGTAGTTGAAAGAAAGAGTTTTAGAAAATTAAAACATTGAGAAAATCGACAGTAACATTATACTTACGGAAAGCATAGATAATTTATGCTTTCACTAACTGACATTTTCACTTTTGAAGCAAGTATTAAGCTTATAGATGTTGTAATAAACTCCATTCGTATCAATATAATGAAAAAATGAAACAAATTATATAAAACTCGTTTCAATTTATAGACGATTAGATCGTATAGAAAAATTTAATAGAGAAATAAATATAAAAATGGATGTATTCATCGGTACAAATAAATATAAAATTATATATACAAATAAATATATATTTATTGATACATGCAACAAAAAGTTGAAGCGATTATGATAAATATACATTTATTATTTTATATATATATTCTAATTTAAGCTAAATAGAGAATTAATATTTTTTTATTCTAACTTATCTGTCTTTGTTTTGATTCAAATTATTAATTTGAGAACTAATTACATATCAACTATTAAATTAATTTTCTTTGATGCTAAATTAATAAATTCATTATCACTAATGGGCATATTCATTTAATTATAATTAAATAACCTAATACCAAAGATTAGAAAATATAAACGTAATCGTCTCAAATGTTAAGAACTAAACAAAATAATAAACATGTTATTAAAATTTCAAATTAACCAATATGACACATATGCTTTAGTGAATTTATAAAAATAATCTATTTCTTAAAGCTAAAGATTTAGGTTAAAACTAAAAGTATAAAAAATACTAAACCGACATCATTTTTTGAAATTAGAAGCATAAATGAGAATTAATAGTTTCGACACTTGACCTACTAACTTTTACATTTGCCGTATCATTAAAGTTAATAAATCATTTTTTACAATATTAGCTTTCGAAAGAAAATTGACTTGTGAGTATGTATCTTCCACCTATAGTGATTCCAACAGGTTGAACGCACTTCTAGTTTGTTAGAAAATGTGCAAATAATATGAATATGAATAACACAATATGATTTAATAAAGGTGAATTTGGAGAATGTGACACTAAATAAATTTAAAAAGATATTATGGTAGTAAAATTATAATTATGCATGAGTGTTGGACATAGGAATAATAATGTTGTAGGGAGAAACATACAAAATAAAGAGTCGATCATAATTTGACATTACTTAATACTAATCCAATTAGATAAATATTACCGTTGCTTAAAATGTTATGTTTTTTAATACATACAGTAGAACATAACATTAGAAATATACATAGAACATAAACCTTGTGAAATCTAATTTTTGGAACAACCAAATAATTTTGCCTACATGTAGACATTATAACAGAAATGGTACAAAAATTAACATTATTCAAATGAAATAATGAATCACCATAAAATGTCCAGCATTACTGTCTTAGTGGCTAGATATTCCGACTTTGGTCTATGAAGCCACATGGTTATATCTTGCGTAATGCGTGATTCAAACTACTGGACATAAAATATATTAATTTTAAAATTGCATGGTAATAATATTTGATATCATCATACATATTTAAAAATAGTTCGCTTATAATCATTAGAAATAACATCATCTCCAATGAATAGAAATTACAACCACCTAAGTACTCGATTTTTTTTTAAAAACTACTCGATTTTTTTTAAAAACTACTTGTGGAAGATACACATAAAATAAGTTAATTTTAAGAAATTCCTTGCGGAAATAATTAAAAGGAATTAACTGATTGTATTTTAATTCTATAATTGATTAGCATTAAATAGAGTAAATATGCAATTATTTTTCTGATCATTAATTGGACTATAATTAATATAGAATTAATTGTGATTGATTCTTTAATTACTTCAAATTCAAACAGATAAAAATTAAAAACAGCTGATTCGTTTTAACAATTGCATGGTAATAATATTCTATACACACTTAAAAATAGTTCGCTTATAATCACTATAAATAACTTCATCTTCAATGTATAATTATCTATGAACATTTCCATCTGCATAAAAATTATTGTAACATAAAAAGCGTGTCATAAAAAATCACGGATGGTTATTTCATTGTTTCGTAATATCACAGAGAATTTGGTGGAAACCATGAATGCGAGTTTTTTTATGAATATTTCAGTATATTAAGCAACACAATAGAAAAAAACATAAAATATAGATTGGTTAAGAAGGATAACCTCAAAATATGAGTTTAAGTGACCAAGATTACATAATGAATTTAAAATACCGAGTTTGCAAAATACGTATTAAAAACTAAACTTTTTACTAAATTTAAAAGTTGCCTAATGAAGATAGAACGAAAATGTTTTTTGTTCCTTTATATTTTTTCCCTTAACTATTTTATTACAAATTAATTTTTATACATACTTGTACTATAGATATAATTTTTTTCTCCCAGCTGATTACTCTTATATATTTATTTTTGAAACTGAAAAAAGACCAACTTACCTCTATTTAATTATATGGAACAACTTAAGATTTTTTGGTATCTATACGTTAATAAACATAGTAATTTTCCGCTGAATAACTGAAAGAAATCAAATTCGTAATCCTTAACAATAATTATTTATAGTAAAACATTACCGTAGCATAAATTGTCATGTTTTTTTAACACATGTAGCTTAAAATGATGAGAAATATACGTAGACATAAACCTTATAAAACCTAATTTTTTAATGACCAAATAATTTTTGCCTTTAATTCAAATATAAATGCAAACATTATAGGTGAAACAGTATGACAATTAACAAAGCAAAATAATGTATCACCATAAAATGTCCAGCACCACTGTCCCAGTGGTTAGACCTTCTTACTTTAGTCTATGATGTTATATGTTCAAATCCTCCGTAGTGTGTGATTTGAACCACTGGACATATGTTGACTTGTAATATGCTATATACTACTTGAGACTTGTAATACAAATATGCACTACCACCTAAGTATCCAATTTTAAAAAAACTACTTATGGATGCACGTAAAAATATTAATTTTAAGGAATTACTTGTGAAAATTATTAGAAGGAATTAACTGATTGAAGTTAGTTCTATAATCGATTAGTATTAAAGATAATTAGTATGTAATCATTTTTCTCGATAATTGATATAAATTGTAAATAATTTTTTAGTTACTTTGAAACCAAACGGGTCAAAATCAAAATCAAAAGCAAATAATTCATTTCAACAATTGCATGGTAATAGTGTTCCATATCATCTTACATATTCAAAAATAGATCGCTTATAATCATAATAAATAATTACATCTCCAATGTATAGTTATATATGAACATTTCCATATGCATAAAATTCGGAACATCGTAACATAAAAATTTTCATGCAAAATCACTAATAATTACCTCAATGTTTCGTAATATCACTAAATTTTTGATGGAAACCATGAATGTGAGTTTTTTTTAATTAATATTTCATAGTATATTAAAAAACAAAGTTGAAAAATATATAAAGTATAGATTGGTTAAGAAGGATAATACCTAAATTTATAAAATATAAGTTGAGGTGACTAAGACAACAACAAAATTTTAAAAAAATTAAGTTTGCAATACACGTATTTAAAATTAAACTTTTCACAATATTTTAAAGTTGCTGCTTATTGAAGATGGAACAAAAATGTTTCTTGTGCATTTATATTTTTTTCCTCTACTATTTTATTACAAAATATTTTTTGTGCATTTCTTTGCTTTAAATATAATTTTTTCTCTCCCGGATTTTTTTTTAAAGAATAAGAGTGGTCTTTATCAAAGAGATCACTCATTTTGATGCCTAAAGGGATCAAATCCATGACTTAGAACCTTAGTACCTGTTTTAAATCTCGTTTATCGCACCGGAGTTCTCGTCTGAGATCTCATTTTCGAACCTAAGCGAGACGAGATAATTTTTTTTTTGATCTATTATTTGTCACTCGTCTCGTCCAAGATATTAAGATCTCAGGTGGAATTTCAGATAAATCTCAATAAAAGATCTCATACGAAGATATTTTTTCATTTACATATTTCTTAAAATTCTTACGTTGGTCCAAAAGAACTTGCACTCCAGTAAATTGTTACCAGTCCTCTAACTGTACGCTTTAGTTTTTAACGATTGAGAAAAAATAGATGACTTTTTGTTTATTTTTTACTTTTAATACTCAAATGTGTGGAATCCATCTAATCAGTACCAAACGAATAATGTAACCACTCTCCTCTAAAAAGAAAAATTAAGATTATTGATTTTTTTTAAACTGTATGTTAATAAGTTTATATATATATTTATATATATATATATATAACAATTGTCGTAAAAATCTTTAAAATGCCAATTTTAGACACTTAAGTTACTTCGAGATTGTCTCGGATTGGGCTTTAAAATCCAAAATGTCAATTCGAGATATCGTGTATAGAAATCTTGAGACGAGACGCGATCGAAATCCGAGATTTAAAACCTTGACCTTAGTCTAAAGCACCATACCTTTAGCCACTTGAGCTAGAGGTCATTGACTTGATTTTTCTTATATATTAAGAATGAAAAAAAACCAACTTTACCTCTATTCAGTCATAGGGAACTGAAGGTTTTTATCTATATGTTAATTAACGCAGTAAGTCTCTATAGAATAAGCAAAAGAACCCGAATTGATAATCTTTGACAAAAACAAAAATAAATTGAACATGAATTTTTATACAAATGCGAAGATAAAAAATAGTTCAATTATACCTTTAACATATTTTTTAGAATTAACCGAAAATTTTAAGATGCATATGCATAAATGCAATAAACTTCAGAAAAATAAATGAAGAAAACCAAATACGTGAGCATTCCACTTGAAAAAAATATAAGAGGAAAATAGAATTTGTACACAAAATTTGAATCGGAGACCGAAGTCAGAAATGTATTAAAAAACAACAAATTCAAATTAAAAGAAAAATAAGTAATAAAATAAAGATCTAACATTTAATTCGAGTTCATCGATGTATTAAGCCAAGGTTATTACCGGCTTTCAAATGATTTTTCCATAAAAATATGGAATCTAAATGCTCCATGCATAAAAACAATTATTGCAAAACATGATTAGATTCAGAAATAATTAAGGAGAGTGCAAAGTGAAGAAAAGAATTAAATTTTATATATAAGAAAATGGAGATGTGGGAGAAATAGTTATCAAAGGAGGGTGAAGAAAGTGAAAGACTTCAAACAAAGAAAAGGAAATAATATGTTTTTCCTTACATTGAACGCGTAGAGAAAAGGAAGAGAAACCACTTGGATTATTTAAGAACAACAAATATTGAGAGTGGGGTAGATATGAAACTTAAACCAAGTTATAATACATATCAGAGAAATTATTATCTTACAATGGAAATAAATTTGATTTTAAACGAGTACATTTAATTTTATGGAGATAAATGAATTATCTTCCCATGAAATGATGAAAGAAAAATATATTTGTTAGAGTGAGAGATGCGAATATTAAGAGTTCAATATTTTCTTTTTTGTACAATAGTAGAATAGATAAAATAGATAAAAATTTATTTTTTATATAAAAATAAAGGAACGAGAAATGGAAAAGACACGAAGCAATGAGAGATCATAGAGAAATTCAGTTTTAATATTATAGTATAGATTGAAAAAGATAATTCAAAGAATATGATTTCCATCATATCCTTTTGAAATCTACAAATACCTAACACCCATCAAAGGAATCTCATCATCGGTTTGCAATGTTCACCACCATCCTTTTTCCGATCACATATCAACGAAATTTCACTATCAATTTGCAACTGACATCAACAACAAAATTGCTTGGAATAAAAGCGCTTCAACCATCAAAACTTTTGCATTTATAGTGCGCATCCATCCATTAATTTTTTATTAGATAAAAAGTAAATATCTCCGTCTATTAGACACATGTATATATATACTAGTAAGGAGAGGTTTGATTACTCTTCAATGTTGGTCATGTTATTATATGTTAAACAGTCAGATGACCTAACAAATGTACTTTTTGTTTAATTTCCAGAAACGCGTGTGGGAGAAGAGAATGAAAAAGGAGGAGACAAGAGAGTGAGTTAGCAGATAATATTAGTCATGCTGACATTTGTTATATTTGCTTGGATACAAATTTCAAATAATGGGTCATTCAGTTTGGACTATACAGCAGTAGTTCTGTTATTGTAAGGCACTACTGTATGCTTAATTTTTATTTTTATTTTTCTTGGGAAATTAGCACCTTTTGCTTCCGCTAACATTTTGATTTTTTGTCATCCCAGTTGAAGTTTTGTAACTAAAAACAATTCATCTCTTTATGTTACCGATTTAAACTTATTACTAAAAATTACAATGAAATCCGTTCTTTTGCTTTTTCTTTCAAATACGTCAAAGCTATTTAAGTGGCACCAATTCAAAATTTTAAAATACTAGAATGTACTTGCTCTATTTCAAATAGCAATTACACAAATAACCATAAGCAGAATATGTTTGTGCTGTTAGTTTAGTGGAAGGCCTAAATCCATGACTTTGAAAATTACCAAAATCTGTAAAAGAAGCCATTAACGATGAGCACGAATCTCTATTTTTTTTTTCTTCATTTAGTCGCACCTTCAAAGTTTTCAGTTACTTAACCTGTAACGTGCATGGTAAAGCTGTTGAAACACCGTTCTCATAAATATTGATAAAAGTAGAAATTGTTTACATAATATATGACAAATATATTGTCCATATGACAACCCCTAACTCTATCAGAGCACATTGGTTGTTAGTTTTTTTATTTCTTTTATCTCCTTGTTCTTTCTCTTCATGGGCTGCAACTCATTCTACAAGGCGTCATTAATGTCTACGGCGGAGGTCAGGATTATGGGTTTTTAATCTTAAGAGAGAATGAATTACCATCATAACTTACATAATGATTTTTGACGAAACAGTGCTATATGTGTTGGTTACCTATTGATGAATTTGAAGTTTGAAAGAGTTGGGAGGAGTAAATAAATTACAGTCGATCCATCCTAAAAATACGAGGGTAGCCAAAAGTGAAAAAGAAAATTGAGATACTAGCACAAATGGTGTATTAGCTTCTGTGTAGCAACACAAGAATTTTGAAGTTTCAAACATTGATGTTGGAAAATACAGTATTGAGTATCTGTTTAGACAAAAATGTGCATAATATTTTTGTCATAGTGTATAAAGTATTTATCTCGTTGTTGAGTGTTGAGTAAACATTGCTTCCGCTCTATTACTACCTAAATGGATGTTGGAAGGGGAAGAAAATGGAGATTTTGAACACAAAATCATTTCGTTGAAATAAGGACAAAAATATTCATCTTTGCAAGTCCATTGTAGTCCAGCCCGGTTAGGATACTGGCTTTCACCCAGGCGACCCGGGTTCAAATCCCGGCAATGGAAATTTTGTTTTCATCCGTACGTTTGTTAAGGAAGACCACGATAGCCATAATTCTGTACAAAGTGAGCGTTTGTTGTTAGTACTATATCGTTCATACATACATTAGGAGAGACTTAAAGCTTCTCTCAGTGTGTGGGGGAGGGGGGATGTTGGGAGATTTTCAAAACTTCTAAAACTGGTGAGAGGGTTGGAATTTTTATTTAGTAGATAAGTTGTTAAGGTAAAAAAATTATTCGAAGTAGGTCAGTTTTCGAAGCTATTTCACGATTAGTGCTGGTTTTGAAACTTATTAACGAACAAGACTAGTTTCTTCCCAGTCATCATCCCACCCAACATTTTGTAACTGCCTTGCTTGGGCACAACTCATAGTTGCACATAATTTTTTTATGGGTGCAATTCTTAGTTGCACCCCGTTAAAAAATTGCATTTTCCATAGGCGCTAGAGCTGTCAACGGATGGAAACGGATGCGGATGTGGCTGTACCCGCATGTGCATCCGATATCCGTGGATATCTGAGAATTAACATCCGTATCCGCATCCGTGGATATTTTCTGGATATCCGAAAATATGCGCATCCGAAAACAAAAAACGGATATTTCCGGATACTCGAAAATATCCAAAATATCTGCATCCGAAATTGAATAAGATTTTCATTATACTAATATTTTTGAACTAAAACAATCACTTTCTCAAATGACAATACACACTACAATACTAATCAGTTTTTCAAAGTGGAACAATTCATTTCTAAGTATTTTTAAGGTCATCATTAAATAATAAATCAATAATAATAATAATAATTTTTTTTATAATTAATTTTGGATCGGACGGATGTTTTTTGGATACGGATATGCCTATATCCGCATCCGATTTTCTATGCCGATATCGGATATCTGCATCCGCTTTCCGGATATCGTAATATTCGTTTTTTGGGATACAGGTCCGGACGGATTTCAGATTATTCAGGCATCCATTGACATGCCTAGTAGGCGCAACTACCAGTTGGGCCTAAGCTATAACATTGGGGTGCGATTCATAGATGCGCTTTTCCATTGTCTTTGGGTGCAACTATAAGTTGCACATATGTAATAAATTATTTAGCGCAACTCAAATCTGCACTTTTATATTCTGTTGTATATAAGAACAGCGGCACTCACACTTTTTGCACCATACGTTCATGTTACCCTTCATTCATCCTTCTAAATTTTCCAATTCAGAATTTAAAACCCCTTAATCACCAAATTATAATTTATTCGATAAATCCACTAAAAATCGTCATATTTCTGCACCGTTAATCGATTAGAACAAAGCTAAAATAATTCTTGCAAGGTAATTGAGTAAACCCTATTTTCGAATCTATTGTCATTTTGAAATGTTTTATGTTTTTGTGTTGATTTATAGTTCCATAACTTTCATATTAAGCTAGCCGAACCGATATGCATAATTGGGAGATCTCAAATGAAGTATTAGTGAAATATTGTGAACAGTTGGAAGCTGAATCCGAATTTGTTCCTGAAACTCAATTTGAAATAGTTTCTAAAATTCAATTTGAGACAGTTCCTCAAAATATTGGTGCCGATGTTGAATCTGGTTTGGAGGATCAGGTTTGTTTAGTTGAACCGACTCAAAGACCTAAGAAACAAATTAGTCGCGAAGGTCGAGTGAGACAACCAACACATCCAATTTTTCACCGTGGAGATATTTATGAGGTGATTATATGTAAGGCTCAAACAAATGCCGGATGTCGATTTTACGGATGTGCTGGTTACCTAGATTATATAACTAACCCGAATGGTGTTCAGTGCCGTAAATTCTTCAAATGGTTAGATCGTCCGTTGATCCGTAGGGGAGTTGAATATGTACTGGAGATGCAAGTCGAAGTGAGATGATTGGAAAAGGAAAATATTATGCTACAACATCGGGTAAACTATTTGCAGTTCTTGAATCCAATTTGGAAAGGGTCTAGTAAACTGATTAGTGCAATTGTTATGTAATGGTTCTGTATCAGACTTGTTTAATGTAGTTATGTATGCATGTGTTTTAATGATTATTGTATTACTAGGTTGTTTTATTACTTGGTTGTTGTAATAGTTATGCAATATTTGATGTATTACTTTTTGATTGTAATGTTTATTTAATGTTTGATGCATTACTTTTTTGTTGTTCCACGTTGTGCACTATGGATATTACGTACAAAGGCTGCGTACAAAATAAATCAAAGTTACAGAACATAGCAACTAACAGAAATGTTAGACAAAAGGTGACTTTTAATATGAAAGTTGCATACAGAAAAAATTGATGTTATACAATACACAAATGACATAAATAGTAAAAACAATCAAGTTAGTTATTGCTTCCCGCACGTTCTTCTTTTATGACCCAAGTTACTGCATTATCCACATCTGTCATGTCTTCTGTCCACCATTTCGTCCATGATCTCCCTAATTGTTGTGGACATCGGTCTTTCTGTATTCCTACGTGTTGGCGATGGGTGTATAGTTGGGCCTTCATATACATCCCATATCTACGTGTTAGGTTTTTGAAATATGTTAGGTTTAAGGAGTTCTGTTGAAAAGAAAAGGAGTAAAGAGTGTTATAAGATGCTGTTGGGCCAGTAGAAGCAGCCGATGAATACATGCGCAATTTTAGTGGCGCCGTGCAATTTTGATTTGCGCATTTCTATATAAGATAGAGCGCAACTCAAAGTTGCGTCTTATATGTGTTAGAGGCGCAATTTTGAGTTGCGACTGTAACCTACTACTGCTCCAAACAACAGTTCACATATATGAAAACAAAATATGCATTTCATTCAAAAGCAACATATTTCATGCAAATCTAATTCAACTGTATATACGAAATCAACAGCAACAAGTTACAAAACCACAAATCTATTAAACAACCTACATATTTTGATAGTACATTACCAAAGTTTAACTTCAAAAACAAAGTACAATTTCAAATGAAAGAAACCAACCTACAAACCAAATTAAACAACTCAAGCACACTAACCATAACACCTAATTTCTTAAGTTTCTAATTTCGTGTGGCGTTCTTTGTGTTTGAGTCGGAAGCGGTTGAGATGGTCCAGGTTCAACTATGTTCAACCACGGTTGACTGTCTTGTGAAGAACCACCCACGCCTCTAAAACGTCTTCATTGGTATGTACGAGGAAAAGCCTCGGGCGGATGAGGCACATATGGCGATGGTCATTCAAGCTTGTGTCTACCAAGAAGGGACTTGATAATTTATTTGATGTTGAAACATTTACCTTTTACTTGATCTTCATCTCTAGAATCTGCAAGAACATCATCAACTTCATTTGAAATGAGACACAACCTTTGAACCTAAACAAAAGAAGTATTGGCATAAGTAAGCAAAGCTAGCTGAAAGAGTTAAGTTATGAAAACTTATTTACACATACCAAGTCACATTCCACTGGTCCCCTTGGATCATATATAGGCAACCTAGTAGACGATTTTTTAAGAACAAATCGTCACATTATATTCCAGTAGCAACTATAGTATTGTTCAAGGGTGACTCTTGGTACGCGCTCAACTTGAACATGATCCAACATGTGATCCCATCTTGCTACGTATGTGTTATACAAATCTATGTTCCAACCATGTGGGAAAACTTGCTTGGCTGCATCTGGTATATGCTGATGAAGGCCACCTCATCACTCCATCCGGATGGTGCATGGCCACACTTTGCAAGCAAATGATTAGGGTTCTTGAATACCAAGTTTGTTCTCCATCCAATCAAATTGGCGGCAAATCCTATACAATCTCAACCGTGTATGGCATCCAATCAACATTATGTTGCTCCATAATATCGAGCTCATTGTGATAGAATGTGGGATGATGGGCTAGATTATCTCTCTAACGTTTATCTCCTGTCTGTCTACAATTAATGAATGAAATAATGTGCAAATATTATACTAAAATATAGAGTTTTCAATAGAAATTACTAGCGGTTTTTTACCTAGCCCCGTAAGTTAATCTAGCAGCGACATTGGCATGAACATTTAGACGACCAATAGAAATACGCGTCCATGACCAAACCTGCACATTATCAGTGTTAAACAAGGTCTTTCAAAATATTAGTACAATTATAAGTGAAAAATGATATACCTGCAGAAGGGTTAGGTAACCAGCTAACCCGTTCGACTTTCTTAGTGCCCATTATCCAACTCCTTATATAAAGCACATAAAACCACGGTACCCCACGAACAATAGCGGTAAAGTCTTGTAGCATGTACTGTGTAGTTAATGCCCCGCTATTATCCCGCTATATCTCATAGCGAATTTCTACCGCTATGATTTTTCCATGTAGCCCCAAAATATAGCCATTCCGCTTTAATCCCCGCTATATCCCGTTATTCCTGCTATATTCCGTTATTTCCGCTATATCTTCTTTAATAAAACGAATTGAAAAATTGCATTTATACATTATAAAAATTATGAAACTAATTTATTTGATTTAATTTTTAATATATTTTCAGAAATAAAAATACTCTAATATTCTACTAAATTCGATTATGTTATATTACAGTTTTACGTTTATTTAAAGTATATTCGCACATGTTTTTATTTAAAATTATTTATGTATTAATTATAATTCAATTGAAAGTTACCATTTATATATTTGTAAAAACATTAAGTACGAGTTTTATATGCTATTTTAGAGTCATCCGCTATATCCCGCTATATCCTCGCTGTATCCCCGCTATGACTTTTTGCACCTCCACCGCTTTGAATCCGCGGAGCGCATTAACTGCACAGAGCATGTATAACCATTTGACACTTACTTGACCCTACGAATGGTTTGGAAAAATATGGGATACTATGTGAACTATTCTAGCTCCTCAACAGATGAACCGACAGTAATCTCCCGAACAATTATAATGTCATTTATCCATTGACCTTCAACTCTCTACTATTAAAAACCGCTTCGAGGGGTGGAATTTCACCAAGCAAATGATGAAAAATATCATTAACGTCCACATTACCACTGTAATTCAGAACGGTGCTTTTTATAGGAAGGCCGAGCAAAATAGAAACATCGTATAAAGTAATTATCATTTCTCCAACAGAAAAATGAAAGGTGCAAGTCTCGGACCTCCATCTATTGCATAATGCTGTCAGTAAATACCTATCAAATATGATATACTTTATTTGAATAAAATACCAAAAGCCCGCTTGATGAAGTAATTGTTGAACTTGGTGATTATTAACCATCTCCATTAGATCTTCGAAACTCTTCCAATGATCCAATAGTCGACGGACTTTACACTCTACAAAACAAAGATTTATAACGCATAGTTAATTCGAAATGCTAAAATTTTTAAACTATTTACTATATTTACAAAATAAAAAAATTACCCTCATTAGTCTTCAACATTTGTGAGGTGATTATCCTATAAATATAGTAAGGTACCGTCGACGGGTCCTATTTTCGGTTTTGAAAGTTCATGCAATAAAAACTCATAATAAATAATTGATTCAACTATACGAATTGGATCACTAACACCTAAAACAAGCTAATCGACAATGTTTTTTGCAAATAGAAACAAATAATACACAAATTAGAAATTAATAAGAAAAATAAGGTTTAGAGATTACCAAAATCATATTGTGTTGAAGAAGATCCCGCTTCCATTGTTATAGATTTGTTCTAATCGAAGAACGGTGAAGAAATTTGTAAACTTTTGAGTGAAATTGATGGAAAAAACAGAGATTTAGGGGTTGGGGATGTTGGGTTCGAGCTGCAACAAAGAGGGGAGCAAGTTGGTTTGGATGAGATTGTGAAGCGGTATGAGTTGCTGCCACCTTTGTTTAACCGCATCAAACTTGTGCAGCCGCAACTATAAGTTGCGCCTGTAAGAAAAGATAAAGCACGTAACTCATAGTTGCGCATGATGTTCGATGCTTTTGAAATATTTATGAGTTGCGCCTATGTGGAATGAAATATTTTTGACGTGGCACAACTAAGAGTTGCGCCCTTAAAAAAATGAGGCCCTTAAAAAAATGAGGCGCAACTATGAGTTGCGTCTAGGCGAGGCAGTTACAAAATGCTGAGCTGGATGCTGACTAGGAAGAAACCAGCCTTGTTTGATAATAAGTTTCAAACCAACACTATTTGCGAAATAGCTTCGAAAACTTGCCTACTTCGAAAATTTATCCTAAAAAAAAAAAATTTAATTTTTCCATTTTTTGTTAATATAAATATGATATACATCTTAAAATTGTTATTTCATGATCTAATTAATAAAAAACAATAATAGCAGTTAACAGAGTTTATTTTTTAATAGTTTAAATAATGATATTTTATTAACTTAAATATAAGGATTTAAATGTAAAATATTGCAGATAATCGAGGATAAGATTTTGACTTTATATAAAAGACAAGTATTTGAATGTAATATGGTTGGTGTGAATTAGGGAATAGTGAATAAATCTAAAAATCATGAATTATATAAAATAAATATTATATACATTTAATGGACAAAACAATGAGCAATTGTTAATTAAGTTTATTTTTAATAGTTTAAATTAAGAAATGTAATTTTTTTCAAGGATTTAAATGTAAAATATTACAGATAATTGAGTAAAAGAATTTAACTTTAGAAATTATAAAAGACGAGTATTTGAATGTAATATGGTTGATGTGAACCAATAGAACGGTGAATAAATATAAAAGTCATGAATTATATAAAAATAATTTTGAAATAAAATATCATGGGAGAATTAATAAAAAGAAAGTTATCGTAAGTGCAAATTCCTCTAGTATATAATTATATTAGAGTGACTCTGCATTGCACATAGTATGATTTAGAAAAATAATTTTATAAATAATTATAAATAATTTAACCTATTGTGCAATATATGATGAATTTATTGAGATAATTGAGTTATGTGCTAAATTTATTATTTTTTAAGTATGTATTTTTGTTATGATATTTATGTATTTTATATTTACATAAATTATTAAACTCTCATTTTTTTGGAGAATAATTTATTATTTCTTAGCATTTAATACTTGTTAAGAAAGTAAATGAAAGTTAGTATTCTTAAATTATTTTAAAATTCAATATTTTTTATAAATTTGAATTGATAAATATTCGTATACATAAATTTTGAATTTGACATTTTTCTTTCAGTATTTTTCTTAAAAGATGAATGATATATAGACTGAATTCCAAATATGACTAAAGAGAATGACAACAATACATAAAATGAAAGCGTAATAATGATAAATCAGCATAGTTTTATGCACTAAATGCTCTTGCAATCAATATCAACATCGAAAATTAGTATCTAATATTATTAAAGTGATAAAAATATATTTATTTAATGAATAAAAAAGGTGGCGATTAAAAGAAATACTGTAAATTATATTGTTATTTTATTTTTGTAAAAATAAAAACTTGAGTTTTAAACCATCATTCCATACTTCATTAATTTCAATTTATAATAAAATTTTTCAAAAATAATTAACATCTACTTCAAGGGGATGATGAAATACAAACGCAAAATAATCTTAATCGAAATATTGTATACTTTTATATGTTAATTAATGTAAATTACAAATATACATAACTAATATTAAGAGTTTTACAAAAATATTCATTAATTTAAAAATTGCAAACTACTATATTCATCGTTTATCAATAATGTAATGTCTTTCCTTAACAATTTTTTTTACTAATGAGAAGTAATTCACTTGTTGTAACAATTTTAAAAAGAAAGAATGTATATGTTTCAAATGATATACCTATTTTAGAAAGTAAAAATCGTGTACATGTTTGTTTGTAAAGAAATGCCTACTTTAGGAAGAAAAATTATGTAGAATTCTCTTTATAACAAGTTCTAAGTTTAGAAATAAATAAATTAGGTTAATTTGAATGTAAAACAATGTAAAAAAACTGAAGCTAATTTTGTATATAATTATGGAAAATTTAAGTTATATACTTGAATCAAATATAAATTCTATAATTTTTGACAATATAAGAATGCTATACAATGCGTTGAGTTATCACTTTTAGGACATATTGGACCAAATAACAAATATTATAGTTAACTTGATTTGTTAGATTCAAATTTTAGATTATTAACTTAGATATGTGGACTTGAATGTAAAGCAATACAATAAAACTTAGAAGAATTATGTAAATAATTGTAATTTTTTTGATATTTAAATGTTAAATGATAATGGAGAGAATCAATATAACTTCATAATACTTATTGTAGTGATAAACTATAGGAATTTAAAACTAAAATATATGGGTAGAGGTAAAGAGAGATGGAAATCTCTAGAATTAATAAGAGAGCATGAAATTCTTTCGCTTTACTATTATTTAATAGATACCTTTTCAATGTACATATTTTCAAAAATGATATCTACTTGACTTATACTATCCTCAAAATAATTACACTTGGCGTTTTCACAATCTCAAAATATCATTCACTTCAATATTACAAATCTCTAATTTCTATTTTCTTTCTTTCTTTCAATTTTGACCTCATCAAATTTATTATGTTTTTTGTTTAAAGAGCAAGCTTGTGTCTTTAGGCCACAAGCTTCAAAAAATAACCAGAAGGACAAGACTAATTTCTCTAGATTTCATATCAAATCACGTCTCCCCATCTCACATCGCCACACTTCACACTATCCCATCATGCGCACTAACCCATTCCACTGCTTTAATACAACAAACATGTAAAAACAAAAATGAAACTACATAGAAACAAATGTTACATTAAATCATATAAGAATAAATAAACTTGTATTGAACAATAAAACGATACTACATGGTAGCAATAACATTGTAATTTTGATAAAATGATATTATAAAATGAAGCACAATAAGGAAAATGCTACTATAAAGTAGCATTGTAACATTGATATTGTTATAGCCAATATAAGGACATAAAATGATGCTAAAAAATATGTTTACAAAATAAAATTCTACAAATAAACTTCATAAAAATAATAAAATACTACTAGAAATAGAATTATAATTTTTTTATGTTTTATAAACAATCTACTACAAAATGATTTATAAGTTAACATATCCATTTACCTCATTTAAAATGCTATATAATTCATAATATGCAACTACAAAATAATATTGTAAACTAAGATATGTACGCTTCATCTAAAATATGATACTATAATTAATGAAATGCTACTACAATTCAAAAAATACTACAACGATCATAAAATGCTACAGTCCACATAATGCTGCTGCAAAATAACATTTTGAGCTAAAATATGCACACTTCATCTAAAATATGCTATTATACAATTTTAAAATGATACCACAATTCAAAAGTATCATGCAATTCATAAAACACTACCATTAAGATAAAATATGCGTACTTCATCTACAAATGTCGTGAAGTGCTACTACAAGTCATATAATGTTGCTAAAAAATAACATTATTAGCATAAATTAAGCATTATTATTTTTTCAAAAAGATAAAAAGGATATGAGACAATATCATCATTAGATTTTATATTTTTTAGAATATGTAATATATCATAAAATTCTGTTACATAAAGATTACTTTATTTAGAAAGACCTACTGCCAAATTGTTTTATGAGCTAATATATACATTAACTTCATTAAAAATGCTATTACAAATGTACAAGGGCAACGGGCTTTCCTCCCAACTCAAAAATTATACTTGATCTGGTACAATTAGATATGTTAATAATCCTTTAGTTCTTAATCTCTCATGGCAGGAACACGGTCTATCTGAAAGTTTAGCCAACGCTCACCAAACTGAAGCAAATATGATGAGGCAGAAGTGCGACCAATAGGGTGACAAAAATACTGCTTTCGACGACAGATAAAATCAAACAAGAATAATATTCAATCAATTTTGGATGGTACAAACACTTTGCATGAAGGACATGAAGCTATTAGTAAAGCATCTGTTGACCACTTCAGTGACATTCTAAGTAGCAAAGAGGCCCAAATTATCAATTCTGGAAGTAAAGATCAACTTAACGTTCCTACATTAAGACCAGACCAGGCCATGACAATACAAGAGGATATATCTAATGAGCATATTCAAACAACTTTATTTTCATTCCTATAGACAGTGTTAGAGGGCCTGATGGTTTTAACTCTGACTTCTTCATATTTTGTTGGGATATATGTAAAGAAAGACTTCTTAAAGGCCGTGCACAGCTTCTTCAGGAGTAGTAGTGTAACGACCCCACTGCAATGCCCAGTTTTACAAAGAACGTTACAAGTAATGTCGTATGCTAATCCGGAGAATACGGCTGATTAAGGGTGATTGAATGTGAATATATCTTTATACTAACACTGATACGTCTTATTAACCTTTTTAGGTTCTGAACTGAAAATTAGATGTGCAGTATTAATACAATGTAATAAACATACCAGTTAAAATATTCAGAGCAGTATATAATATAGATAAATCAGAATCAGAGTTACAGATTTCAACGGACTAATATACAACACATTTTAGACCGAGACTTTACAGGTACAGGGACTCATTGACTCTTGGAATTTTAGTTAGCTTTGGAGTAGACTATTTTGACAGTTTTAGTTTACTTCATCATTTTGTATTTGACATTTAGTAGTTATGATAAACTCTACAATAATTTGCCTAATTCCAAAGATTAAGAAATCCTCCACGGTTGGCCACTACAGAGCCATAAGTTGTAATACAACTTACAAATGTATTGCCAAGGTGCTAGCCAATATATTATAATCGATGCTGCCTAGTTTGATCTCTCCAGACAAAAGTGACTTCCTAAGTAGTAGAAACATCATCGATAATATTCTTATAATAGATGAGTGCGTAAAGGAATATGACATCCATTATCTTAGGCCAAGATGTTCCTTAAAGGGTAATTTAATGAAGGCTTATGACTCGGCATAGTGGCCAACAATATCTTATGCTCCATTAAGAATGATTTTCCCCTCTAAATTAATCTAATGGGTTGAAACTTCTATCACCACTACAAAATTCTTTGCGCAAGTTAATGGACGAGTTTGTGGCTACTTTGAAGGTACTCAAGGCTTGAGTAAGGAGATCCTCTGAGCTACTACCTATTTTTAACTACAATGAATTGTTAACATTAATCTTACAAGACAAGGACTCAAGGAAGCAAATTGAATATCGCCCATAGTGTTTGTACCCCTACACTACAAGAATATGGCAGTTTACTGACGCCATTATAGACTACCAAGGCTACATAAACGTTGTACACGGTCGATATAACAATCGATCGAAATTAAAATTTAATGCCTTGCCAACGGCTTTCGTAGGACACTTTATTGATGCCTAATCGATGCTAAATTACCGATGCTTACTTACCGAGGCCATTTCGACGACGTCGACCACATCTTATTGATGCCTGGCCGACACGATACAAAATATTTACTAACACCATGGCGATTGTAGCAACCCGGTATTTTTAGCCATTCGCAGTCACACATGTCGGACTAGAATTGCTCAAAATACCGCATTGTAAATAAATTTGGAGCAAATGAAATACGAATCAAGAATCACAGACACAGAACAAACAGAATACCTCGCAGCGGAATATAAAATACATAGTAGTTCATGAAGCTACTACGGCAGAGTCTCAAACCAAATACATAATACAGTCTGAAAATAACATAATAGAAATCCCAAATACATAGAAGTTCACTAATACATGAGATAAACTAGAATAGCTGAAACAGAAAGTAGATATAAATGTAGATAAGCAGAAACTCCAGCAAAGACTAGCTCCAGAAAGAGAATCCAAAGTTGTGAATACTTAGGCTGATCCGAGCGTAAAGTAAAACACAAAACACTCGAGTCAGGACAATATATACTTATACAATGTAAATCAACTCAAGTGAACTGTAGTAGAAATGCACCATAATTTAAAGGATGCTTGGGATCGCCCATCCTTTAAAGATCAGTTAAACCATAAATTAAATACATCCCGTGGTAAAAATTTCAAAATAGTATTTATACAAATATCATTTAAAAATTCAATATCATTCAAAATCCATTTCAAAATATCAAAATATCATGTCTTCCAAAGCACATTCATTTTTATTTAATTTAAATACCATTTCAAAACACATTTCAAAATAGTTTATATTTCGAAACAAATTGCTTCATTTAAATTATTAAAATGAAGATATTATATTTAATAATTAAATTATTAAATTTCCAAAATTTTAATCTTTCAAATTTCATTCATTCACTTAAATTTATTAAAACAATGAAAATTCAACTTTCGCAGCATTAGAAAATGCTACGGAAAGTCACACTAAAAACAGTTCAATTTAACAAAAGACAACATTTAAAATGCTGTAATAGGGTTCCATTAGTTTCAAATAAACTTAGTTAAATTCAACCATTATAACATTCACAAAATTTTTATAATAGCCTTTAATTAAATTGAGCCATTTGGTTCATTATCATCAACTACAACATTTACAAATGCTGTATTATCCTTTACATTAGAATTAATAGCATTTTAGAAATGCAGTAAATTAACTTCAAATATTCAGTATATTTTCACAAACAATTATATTTTTATTTAAACCATTTTTAACTTATAAAATCATATAATTTCACTTGTAAAACAATCATTCAAATACCCTTATATTCATGATTTTATAAAGTTAAATCTCTATTCAAAAATCAAAATTTAATAGTAATTCACTTATTAAATTCCAACATTAAATTTTAAATTCATTAAATTAAATTTAACTTAACACTTAAGTTTAAATTTTCAAATATAACTTAATTTCATTTTTATTTACTTAACTTAAAATTCACATTTAAGCCAAATTCACAAATTTCCAATTTTAGTTATATTTAAAAATTTCAACTTAAATATTCATTCATTTCATATTTTAACTTAACTCAAAAATCATTAATATATTACAAAATTATTTTAAATTAATTTTGTTCAAAATATCATAAATTTATCATATTTTCATATTTAATTTAAATTCCATTTATCACCAAATTATAATTTCCAAAAAACTTACATTTCAGATTTTCCAACTTTACCATTAATTTATTTCACTTATAAATTTTTAGAGAGTTAATAATGCTTTAAAAAAAATCATTTTTAATCAAATTTAAATCAAAATATTACAATATTTACATTTCTAAAATATTTTAAATTTTTTAGAAAAACATATTTTAACAACGGGTCTGTATTTCATTTTCTAGCCTAGGTAAAGTGATACGGGTGATATATCATTTCAACCCGTAATTTAAAAAGAAAACCCGGGTTTGATCATTTCAAACCCGCAATCCCAAGTAAATGAAGATAATTGAAAATCATTCAGGCCTATCATTTCAGCCCATAACGATTTTCTCCTATTCTAAAGTCCGTTCGGGTATGTATCATTTCAACCCATAGTGATTCTAATCTAAAGGGAACTTGCAGTGTGATAAACTGATAAAAATAATAGAAAAACATAATATAACAGTAACATATGATATAACAGGTGTTTAAGCATGGGTGAACATCATAAAATCATAACATAGCAGGTGTAACATAATAATGCATTTTACAGATTCAAAAGGGGTCAATTTACTAGTTATATATGTACATATTGTCTGGTGAGAATAACTCACTGGTTTGAGCTGATGACCCAATGACGAATTACACAAACGGGATCTACCCAAGCACAAAATCACGAAAAAGATTCGAATAGAGGAGCCAAATGTCAAATTCCTTGGATACACATCAAACAAAAACAATATAACAACGATGAGTTTCAAATCAACTACGATCAAAACTATGCTAGACTAACTGCACAGAATCAAATAGAAATGTTTGAAATTTCTTTTAACCTTTACTAGGCTCAGCCATAAGGGAAAATACATGACAATGGCAAGTGTTTGGGTCAGATTATGGTGGGTATGGGTCGGCCTAGATGTCATTTGTGATGGTGCCAAAGTGGGTGAAGGGAATAACACACATAAGCATGCATATACATGTGTTTTAGTCATGGATTTGGGCTCGGCCAAGGCTCCAAGTGTCACGTCCAGAGGAGTGGGGTCCACTATGATGGTGTGGCCGTGGGTGCTGGAGGTAGTGGTGGTGTGGTAGGTGGAGGCTAGAGGGTGGTGAGGTTATAGAATGAGAGTGGTGCTCGGTTAGGCTAGTATGAAGGGTGTTTTGAAACTTTTATGGATATGCATCACTAAGGGGGTTCATGGCTTGGGTGGCTGGTGAGGAGGACGTGGTGGTGGTGTTCCATCAGGTGGTGGAGGCGGCTAGGCAGCAAGGTAGCATGGCCGAACCTAAATGGAAGAGCAAGTGCAAACAAAAATCAAAAGGGATAAGCAATATAAGTGAAAAAAAAGAGATAAAAGAAATAATTTTTTTTACCAACTTCCCAAGCATGTGATGGCCGAAATTTTTTTCTCAGGAAGGAGTAAAGGAAGATACGTGAAATGCAAATGAATTAGTCAGCTGAAATGTGGGGAGTTATGCCAAAAGAAATGAAGAGTTGTGAGGAAAATGGAGAGGTGGAATTCAAAAAGCCAAAAGGCAATTCAAAAGTCAAAAACTCTTCATATATCCTTATTTAATTTATATAACTTTATATTTCTGGAAATAGTAATAATCCTAGATAAAATTATCAAATATAAAAATTTATATAATATTTATCAATTATATAAAGTTAAATTAAGAAAAATAGCTAAAAATAGTGAGCTAGACTAGAAAATTTGAAATTAAATGAAATAAATTTTAGAAAATTCATATGAGCTTGAAAAATATTTTTAGACATAAATAATAACATAAAATAAAAATACATTCACAAAATAAATATATAAAATTTAATTTAAATATAATTTTAATGAAGAAAATAGCAGAAAATAAGAAAACAGCCTATAAAAATAGGAAATCAACACAATAAACTATGGAAAAATTATAACATCACTTTAAAAATGTTTTAAAATAAAAAATATATATATAATATGTCATATAACACATATTAGAACATGATTTTACAAATAAAATATTGTTTACATAAATTAAAATAGATGATTTTATTAAATAAATCAATTTACATACAATATGGTAAAAAGCATAACTTTCACAATATAAATCAGATTTCAACGAAACGAAAAGCAATATTCTTGAAATTAAATTTATTTTCATAATAAAAGATAAAATTAATGAATTAATATATTTAAATTTAAATTTAAAATTCAAAGTTTGACCAGATTGACCAAAAATCCACTTTTCGGGAAAATATTCAATTTATACCAGTTTGAAATTATAATTCACATAATAATCAATACTTATATTTAAAAATGAAATGTTTGAAATAAAATAAGTTTGGAATAATTTCAAAATAAAATAAGGTCAAATATTAAAATATGTGAAAAATCTAGGGTTGTTACACTCTCCCCCACTCAAATCTTTTCATCCTCGAAAAGGAAGGAAGCGGAGAAACAACAAGAAAGAATAATAGGTTGGAAGACATCCTGAAAGAAGGTAGGGAAAAATTAGTTAGGAGGGAAAGCAGGTTGAAAGACAAGGATGAACCATTAATTAAACCATTATACATTTCAATTAAAATTTTATACCATTTAAAACATTTTATAATATGATGAATAGTCATTTGATTCAAATCTGATGGTTCAAGGTAAACAATATCTAAACATTTTAAAATTCTTTAGAAGGAAAAATAACTGACCAAAATATTCTTTATATAGTACTTTATCAAAATACTTTTATAACTCGATGTCTTAACAAGTTTATCCTCGTTCTTGCAGGCTCTGGCCATGCATTGATCAGGCGCAAGACTAGAATTCTCCATGTACTTAGTAGACCTGTTTCGACACCCATTGAAAACTACTAAAAAAATAAAAATGAAAAAATAAATGGGTATGAGAAGCACCACTCAAAATCCAATGTCAAATGATGATAATACGATAGCAGTGGCCCGCTGCTGATCCAGTATTTACGCACTGGACACGAAACTTTTCAGAAGATCCTTCTACCTTCCGGATTCCAGAAAAATATCGTAGCCAGTTCGTAAACAAGGGACCAACGACCCTTGCTGCAGTGGTACGCTACTGATTCAATGATTTACGCAATGGATGCACTTCCTTCCTGGAAGATCCATAAACAACAGATCCCAGGATCGAAAGCGCCTTCATTGGGTAAACTAAAGAACCATCTACCCTGAAAAAATCAAGGAATTCATGAGTTTAAGTCCGGACAACCATATCAGTTCGAATCCATTTCTGAATTCACCCAAGTCCATTAGGGTTTATCGGTCGAATACATTCTTGGATTCCCCAAGTCCATCTGGGTCGAAGCGTATCACTATATTTCTTCCAGAGGGTACTTCCCATACCTCTTACATCGAAATATAATATACCATATATAGTAACCCTTCAAAATCATAGCTTCAAATATCGCACTTATATAAATTCCATTATATATAAGATTTCATTTTCAAATCGAATACTTTCCAAAATCAATAGTATATCAAATCATACTTATATAAACTTCGATTATATAAGATTTTAATTTACAAGTTGAGTACCTTTTCAATTCAACATTTTCAAATCAAGTTCATACTTATACAAATCCATTTTATATAAGTTTGATAACTCCCAAATCAAGTATTTAGTAAAACAAGGTTCTCAATTTTAATTTGTTTCAATAACATTTCAGTTTCAAAATCATATATGATTTCGCCAAATCATTTCTTACAAATTACATATACTCAGTTTCAAAGTTTCTTAAAACAATAGATTTAGAAAATAATCCAAATTTCCAAATCAAAAAAAAGTTTAGGTCAAACAAATTCATTTCCATTTCAAACATATATTCACTTTCAAAAATCATAATACTTTCAAAGTTATAAATCTTTCGAAACCAAAATACTTGAAATCATTACACTTTGAAAATCATAACTTTTCTAAATCATACATTTGAAATCATAAAACATCCCTTTAATTCTTTACATTTCACAAATTTATTCAATTTAAACCCAAGTCAACAAGTTCTAGCTTTAATTCAATTCAAACAATCAATTTCAATTCAAATTAGTTTTACAACAAAACCATTTCAAATATTATAAAATTTCAATACAGATTTGATCCACAAAATAAACTTTTCAATCTTAAATATATTTCAAGGCTTAAATATACCATATTCCAAAACTAAATTTTTATAATTTCATATATCTCAAATTTTACTTTATTATTACTTAGTTTTGAAATATTCATTTCATAAATCCATCATTTTTATTTAAACTCAAATTACAAGTAAACCAAATATCCTTTCATACAAATGTAAACTTTAAATTTCATTTATCAAAATCAATTATCATTTCTGATTCACATTCTTTATCAAATAAAGATTATATCATTCAAAGCCTCAATATCAAATCATTATTTGAATTCAATTTTAAATATTCAAATTTAAATATCATTTAAAAAAAATCAAATATGTCATTCAATTATTATTTCAAATATCATTACAAAATACATTTCAAAATTCCATTCAAAAATTCATTTATCTCATTACATTTCATTCCATTTAACACATAACCAAGTAAACCTTATTTAAATTAAAATTCAATTTAAATTCCTTAAAATTCAAATTTAAATATTAAATTATATTCAAAACTCCTTAAATTTCACAAATAATCAATTCCAAACATTAAATCATTTAACTTTTTAAAACATAACTCAACAGTGTTAAAATCTATAACATTACGAAACATTGTCAAATTATAACAACGACAACATTTAAAAGTGCTATCATAACTTAAAGTTTCCAAAATAGTTTAGTTCAAGAATAACGACATTTATAATATGCCATAACTGATATTTAGTTAATTCAAACAAAGTTAAATTCAAAAACAATAGCAATTTAAAGTGTTGTCATAAAACTATAACATTTTAGAAATGCTATTAATAAAATTCCAGATTTTATTATAACTTTTCAAAAACAATACAACTCAATTTTAGCAAATTTTAAACTTATAAATCATATTTTTAGACTTTAAAATTTCACATTTAAATAATTTTTAACATATGATTTATTACAACAAAATTTTAAATCAAATATTCAATTTAAAACTCACTTTCATTTGTTAAGTCAAAATTCACTGTTTTTCTTAACTTATAAATTTAACAAAACTCAACATTTTACTTCAAATATCTTTTCAAAACTATATTTCATACATTATAATTCAAAATAGTCTTATTTATTTCACTCCACAACAGTTTCAAACTTATATAAATCATATTACTTTATACATTAATCATACCAAAATAAACTTATACTTTATCAAATAACTTGTACCATTCAAAATTTCTTAGCTTTGAAAAGTTAACTTTGATTTGGAAGTGCTCGAACCTTCAAAATAGTCGAAGAAATCATAATTTCAATCCAAGAGTTGGAAATCACCAACAAATTAGTAAATCAATTCCAATAGGTAAGGTTTACCAAAACAAATCTGAATCTCGAGGATTGAACACCGGCTTATTTTAAATCATTTCAGTTATATATATATACACATATCTTTCGAATATCAAACCATACTTCGAAATCAGAAATCAAAATTTGGTTTCATAAAATCACTCGCATAGCAAAGCTACTAGAGTGGCCTCTTCCCCACTCAGAAACTCAAAAATCAATGTCGATGATGCATGTATTCATCACCAAAATTATTTTTCAGCGACATAAGTGGGTTCTGGACTTTTATTTCTTGAAACTTCTTTGAAATCTCTTTGACATCAATGGGATTCATTTGAATACATTTGAAACATTTCTTATTTGGAAAAATATCTTTAAATCATATTATTATTATATATTTTCCAAAATCTTAAAAACCCATTTCAAAACACCGGAGTTCGATTCCTTGAAATTCAAATTCAAACCCTTCATTTATAAATAATTTTTATATAAATCACATTTTCTTATAAATTTCCAAAATTTCAAATCCTTTCAAAGCTTCAAATTTTCATTTTCCAAAGGTAAAAATCCTTATTGAAAACATTTCACTTTTATGTACAAAATAGGGTCATCCTTGTCAAAATAATAATTTCGATGTGTGCACAGATTCAAAATACAATCAAACACAAATTTCCAAAGAATGATTCAAGGTTAGATTTCAAGCAATACGGAGATTCGAATTTAGAGGAACTCTAATCAAATAGAATTCTGTTTCGAAGATAAGCTCGAACGAAGATAAGATAATTTTATTACCAAATAGAAGATGATAAGCCTATATAAATCGCGGGCGACCTTAACCGGTCAACCGTGACTTCAGTAATATAATCAATTCGGAAATCTAAGGCAAATCGACATTCGATCACCAGAGATAGAATCCGGGTAGAGCAGGAGATAGATAGCATCGAAAACCGAGGATACAAGAATCTCCGGTGAATCAATGCCAATTATAAAGGATTTTCACCCCTTTACAAATCATTCAAAGATTTGTGGAATCCTTGATCTTTATAGAGGTCATTCCAAAGTGGAGTTATGAAATGCTCCAAAATCAAAATGGATAGAATAGGGAAGACAAGACTGGATTTCAGAACAAGTGGGAGTGTTCCAAAGTTCAAGGAATCCTAATCGATAAGAATCCTAACCAAGAGATTTCTAACAAGATGGATACTGAAGGGATGAAGTTTTGAAAATCTTGGTTTCAAAATAAGAAAATTTTTATACCAAAATAATCTTTAAAAATCCTTTAAAAATCATTTGGAAATTATTTTATACTTCGAAAATACGTTCTCTCACAAGAAAGGATTCTGAGATTGATTTCACTCATTTTAGGGTATTTGTACCCTATCTCTAATGAGTTTTTGCTCCACAGGCAATGGTTTGCCTAAAACCAAAGCTTTGATACCAAATGTAACAACCCGGTATTTTTAGCCATTCGCAGCCACACATGTCGGACTAGAATTGCACAAAATACCGCATTGTAAATAAATTTGGAGCAAATGAAATACAAATCACAGAATCACAGACACAGAACAAACAGAATACCTCGCAGCAGAATATAAAATACATAGTAGTTCATGAAGCTACTACGGTAGAGTCTCAAACCAAATACATAATACAGTCTGAAAACAACATAATAGAAATCCCAAATACATAGAAGTTCACTAATACATGAGATAAACTAGAATAGCTGAAACAGAAAGTAGATATAAATGTAGATAAGCAGAAACTCCAGCAAAGACCAGCTCCAGAAAGAGAATCCAAAGCTGTGAATACTTAGGCTGACCCGAGCGTAAAGTAAAACACAAAACACTCGAGTCAAGACAATATATACTTATATAATGTAAATCAACTCAAGTGAACTGTAGTAGAAATGCACCATAACTTAAAGGATGCTTGGGATCGCCCATCCTTTAAAGATCAGTTAAACCATAAATTAAATACATTCCGTGGTTAAAATTTCAAAATAGTATTTATACTTCGAAATCAAATATCATTTAAAAATTCAATATCATTCAAAATCCATTTAAAAATATCATATCTTCCAAACCACATTCATTTTTATTTAATTTAAATACCATTTCGAAACACATTTCAAAATAGTTTATATTTCGAAACATATTGCTTCATTTAAATTATTAAAATGATGACATTATATTTAATAATTAAATTATTAAATTTCCAAAATTTTAATCTTTCAAAGTTCATTCATTCACTTAAATTTATTAAAACAATGAAAATTCAACTTTCGCAGCATTTAGAAAATGCTACGGAAAGTCACACTAAAAACAGTTCAATTTAACAAAAGACAACATTTAAATGCTGTAATAGGGTTCCATTAGTTTCAAATAAACTTAGTTAAATTCAACCATTATAACATTCACAAAAATGTTATAATAGCCTTTAATTAAATTGAGCCATTTGGTTCATTATCATCAACTACAGCATTTACAAATGCTGTATTATCCTTTACATTAGAATTAATAGCATTTTAGAAATGCAGTAAATTAACTTCAAATATTCAGTATAATTTCACAAACAATTATATTTTTATTTAAACCATTTTTAACTTATAAAATCATATAATTTCACTTTTAAAACAATCATTCAAATACCCTTATATTCATGATTTTATAAAGTTAAATCTCTATTCAAAAATCAAAATTTAATAGTAATTCACTTATTAAATTCCAACATTAAATTTTAAATTCATTAAATTAAATTTAACTTAACACTTAAGTTTAAATTTTCAAATATAACTTAATTTCATTTTTATTTACTTAACTAAAAATTCATTTTTAAGCCAAATTCACAAATTTCCAATTTTAGTTATATTTCAAAATTTCAACTTAAATATTCATTCATTTCACATTTTAACTTAATTCAAAAATCATTAATATATTACAAAATTATTTTAAATTCATTTAGTTCAAAATATCATAAATTTGTCATATTTAATTTAAATTCCATTTATCACCAAATTATAATTTCTAAAAAACTTACATTTCAGATTTTTCAACTTTACCATTAATTTATTTCACTTATAAATTTTCAGAGAGTTAATCATGCTTTACAAAAATCATTTTTAATCAAATTTAAATCAAAATATTATAATATTTACATTTCTAAAGTATTTTAAATTTTTTAGAAAAACATATTTTAACAACGGGTTTGTATTTCATTTTCTAGCCTAGGTAAAGTGATACGGGTGATATATCATTTCAACTCGTAATTTAAGAAGAAAACCTGGGTTTGATCATTTCAAACCCGTAATCCCAAGTAAATGAAGATAATTGAAAATCATTCAGGCCTATCATTTCAGCCCATAACGATTTTCTCCTATTCTAAAGTCCGTTCGGGTATGTATCATTTCAACCCATAGTGATTCTAATCTAAAGGGAACTTGCAGTGTGATAAACTGATAAAAATAATAGAAAAACATAATATAACAGTAACATATGATATAACAGGTGTTTAAGCATGGGTGAACATCATAAAATCATAACATAGCAGGTGTAACATAATAATGCATTTTACAGATTCAAAAGGGGTCAATTTACTAGTTATATATGTTCATATTGTCTGGTGAGAATAACTCATTGGTTTGAGCTGATGACCCAACGACGAATTGCACGAACGGGATCTACCCAAGCACAAAAGCATGACACAGTTTCGAATAGAGGAGCCAAATGTCAAATTCCTTGGATACACATCAAACAAAAACATATAACAACGATGAGTTTCAAATCAACTACGATCAAAACTATGCTAGAATAACTGCACATAATCAAATAGAAATGTTTGAACTTTCTTTTAACCTTTACTAGGCTCAGCCATAAGAGAAAATACATGACAATGGCAAGTGTTTGGGTCAGATTATGGTGGGTATGGGTCGGCCTAGATGCCATTTGTGATGGTGCCAAAGTGGGTGAAGGGAATAGGATTTGGGATCGGCCAAGGCTCCAAGTGTCATGGCCAGAGGAGTGGGGTCCACTATGATGGTGTGGCCATGGGTGCTGGAGGTAGTGGTCGTGTGGTAGGTGGAGGCTAGAGGGGTGGTGAGGTTATGGAATGAGAGTGGTGCTCGGTTAGGCTAGTATGAAGGGTGTTTTGAAACTTTTGTGGATATGCATCACCAAGGGGGTTCATGGCTTGTGTGGCTGGTGAGGAGGACGCGGCGGTGGTGTTCCATCAGGTGGTGGAGGCGGCTAGGCAGCAAGGTAGCATGGCCGAACCTAAATGGAAGAGAAAGTGCAAACAAAAATCAAAAGGGATAAGCAATATAAGTGAAAAAAAAGAGATAAAAGAAATAATTTTTTTACCAACTTCCCAAGCATGTGATGGCCGAAATTTTTTTCTCAGGAAGGAGTAAAGGAAGATACGTGAAATGCAAATGAATTAGTCAGCTGAAATGTGGGGAGTTATGCCAAAAGAAATAAAGAGTTGTGAGGAAAATGGAGAGGTGGAATTCAAAAAGCCAAAAGGCAATTCAAAAGTCAAAAACTCTTCATATATCCTTATGTAATTTATATAACTTTATATTTCTAGAAATAATAATAATCCTAGATAAAATTTCGAAAATTCATCAAAATATAAAAATTTATATAATATTTATTGATTATATAAAGTTAAATTAAGAAAAATAGCTCAAAATAGTGAACTAGACTAGAAAATTTGAAATTAAATGAAATAAATTTTAGAAAATTCATATGAGCTTGCAAAATATTTTTAGACATAAATAATAACATAAAATAAAAATACATTCACAAAATAAATATATAAAATTTAATTTAAATATAATTATAATGAAGAAAATAGCAGAAAATAAGAAAACAGCCTATAAAAATAGGAAATCAACACAGTAAACTATGGAAAAATTATAACATCACTTTAAAAATGTTTTAAAATAAAATATATATCTAATATGTCATATAAAACATATTAGAACATGATTTTACAAATAAAATATTGTTTATATAAATAAAAATAGATGATTTTATTAAATAAATAAATTTACATACAATATGGTAAAAATCATAACTTTCACAATATAAATCAGATTTCAACGAAACGAAAAGAAATATTCTTGAAATTAAATTTATTTTCATAATAAAAGATAAAATTAAAGAATTAAAATATTTAAATTTTAAATTTAAAAGTCAAAGTTTGACCAGATGGACCAAAAATCCACTTTTTGGGAAAATATTCAATTTATACCAGTTTGAAATTATAATTCACATAATAATCAACACTTATATTTAAAAATGAAAATTTTGAAATAAAATAAGTTTAGAATAATTTCAAAATAAAATAAGGTCAAATATTAAAATATATGCAAAATCTAGGGTTGTTACAGCGATGCCATTTCGACGCCTTATCGATGCTATGTTAAAATGTCAAAAACATATTTACCAATGCCTGGACGATGCTTTTCCGATGCTATTTTAACATGTAAAATAGAATGTACCGACGTTGAGCCGACATCGACGCCTTGGCTGCAATAATTTTTTAGCTTTTCTGGTGTTTTTCTCACCTCAATCACACAAAATCACCATCATAAAATATACTAATTAACTAATCCAAACAATATCAATAATAGCGTAACAGTTTCTAACATTATTTAAACCAATAATATCAACAGGATCATCATAATATCAACAATATTCAACATGATCATCCAACAATATCCAACACACAATCATTCGATAATACTCGAACAATATATTATCCAAAGACATCATCATCCAACATCATCAGCACTATCTAACAATATACTACATAACATATTTGTAAAGTACTCAAAATACATAATCATCACCTACATACTCTACTCAATCAACATCATCAATATCTTCATCTAGGAAGTGTCAGGTCAATACATATGTGAGTCTTTTGGCTTTCTTCTCTAGTGAACCGACCTTTAACTTTACAACTGATTTTGAGTTCTTCGGCATTGAATGTGGCATCTCTGTCTATTGATCTCTTCATTTAACCAAACTTATTTGTTAAGAATAGGAAAAATTTATTTTAATTATTGTATTAATGTATTATGACTATTTTAGAGAAATGTATTAGACCTTTTATAACTGCTGTATTTTCAACTATATTGTAACAACCCATCCTGAAATAGGCCTAAATTTTGACCCAGAAAAGACCCATCGAAAATAAGGTTCATTCTAAGGCACGCTATTGGTAGAACTAAGAAAATAATAGAATATAGCCATAACTAAACTATCAGAACTCATGGTGGATGAAACAAAATATAATAGCAAAGTGTACCCATTTATTTCAAAATCATAAAAATGTAATACAAAATTTCATAAAAACCGTAACATAATATGCGTTGCAGCGATTGTCTAAATACATGGGTTCACATGAAAGCAAGTAATAATAACAAATATTGCCATGGGATAAGCTTCTCCATCCTAAGCATCGTCACTGCCATCACTCTGCCCTTAACCTGTGTTGTAACGAGGAGGGAGTCAAAACAAAAAGTGTCTCGTGAATGAAAACCTTAAGTCTTACCTTTACAGCACTCGAACATTATATTTCAAAATAAGAATACTTTTACGAACATAAAACCATTAAAATCATTTAATAGTTCTTTATAAGGAAAGAAGGAAGGTCCAACCACTTAATACCTTCCATTCCAGAATTAGATCCCATATCCTAATCATACATCATAAATAACTAATAATATAAGAGACGGTACCCAAGCCACCTAATACTTTCCAGTCGAAAATTGGCAGACCACATCATTTAAGGCCTAATTCCAGAGGTGTGCTTTTCAATGGTACTATCTAGCTGACATCATATGGAATCTCATAGACCACTTAATACTTCCAAGTGGAAAATAGCTAGACCTCGTCCTTTAAGGCCTAATTTCAAAAGCGGACCCCTGTGGAGATATCACCTAACGTAACCCCTCGGCCTTAATACTTCGTCTGGGGAAAAAGGCGTGCCCAACCACTGAATACCTCAAACCACGAAGTGTGCCCTTCATTTTATAGCCCATACCCATAATGAAGTCTTACATTAGTCCTCTTTTTGTAGAATTGGTGGCCAGATTAGCTGGACAGATTTCCTCTGTAGAATTTGAAAATAATCTCGCGTCATAAAAATATCTCACATTAATAAAAGTATACACAACTGTTGGTAGCCTCAAAGTGTAAAGTAGACTTCTATCATGTAACTCTATTGACCTCGCATCCCTATGACTTAGCTATTAATTAATTACTCTCTACACACATACAAACACACACACACAAACACACTCATCTCAATCTTTCATAAACGAGGCCTTATATAGAATCTTCCTTATTACATCTTAAAATAATTAGGCTATATAAGAGTTTCCTCTTATTTTAGCCTCAAAATCCTAATGGGAAAAATAAATGTAAATAAATGCCTAATTAACCACGCTATATACACAATAGTTATACATTAATTACGTAAATAGAAATAAATAAATATTCATGCTTAATAAGTTCTAAATGCACGGATTTTACATCCTAAACTAGCGCTAAATGTCAATTCTTTAACCAAGTAGTATAAGTCCTTTTTCTTCAATTTTCCAAGATTTCATGGAATTCAAATGTCCAAAATAGGGAATAAATATTCATAATCAAAACTGCAATAACAGACTTGTAAATAAAATAGAAACTCAATTTATTACACCAATTCAATGAAATATCTTAAACAATAAGAATTGCAATCTAAACTCCATATTATATTCAACTCCCCTTTTACAAAGAAATAGATATAAATAAGTGGTTAAACTACGAATAAAATTCGTAATCTACACCCCTTATTTTATTGAAGAATCACAATTTGACTCAAAGAAGAAGGAGAAGTGGAATAGACTATGAATTTATCAAAAATTGAATAAATGAAACAAATTCCATCAAATTAATATAAATAATTGGGAATGTTAATATAGAATTGACATATCAAAATAAAAAGGAAATTTGGGGGACTTTATCTATCATATTTTTGAAATCCCAAAATTCCTAAGGCATATTCAAATTCAAAAGAAATACACTAAACAACTGCTGAAAAGAGATACTAAGATTTTCACTTACAGATTAGTCTTAGCTTTACTCAAATGGATTTGTAGCCTTCAATCTCTTCCAAAATCTCTCTTCTTTGATATATATATGCACACACTTAATAAGGAAGAGTTATATATTTTCATTTGATTCAGAATAATTGGAGAAGAATAGGATAAGTATGGATTGGAGGAAGAAATAAGTTGAATCCTTACCTGAATTTTCTATGGATTTTTTGAATCTTACTAGAGAGATATCAATGGTAGAGTTTCACCGTATTCCTTAAAATAATATGAATAAAAGTGGAGAGGGTAAGGTTCTATTTATTGGAGTTGAAACACACCAGAACCATATGATAAAAGTATGTGGGAAACGGGTAAATCAGGGGCGTACAACCGAATAGAACATACAATAAAACCCTGGCTGTCATTGGCAACTATCGCTGCAAAGCAGTCGATCACCCTTGGGCGACCGTTCGGTTGACCTATTCAGGTCGGCTGCTCCTTTATTCAGGGGCGTTTATTTTTGTTTCCATTGCCGTATCATTTTATTCCCTAATTAACTTTTTATTATCGAGGTTAATTAAATGCTTACTTAGCCCCAAGCTAACTTTTGAAATTTAAATCCTAAGTTTGATTTTTCATTTGAATTTGAATTCAAACTAAATTGATTTAAATCTGAGAACTTTAAATGCTCATAACTTCTTTGTTTGAGCTCCATTTTTAGCATATTATATATGGAAACATATTAGAATTTCACCACGAATGAATTGGAGTAACTTTTGTGGTCAAATTCCAACTTTTATAAAATTCCCATATTCAACCTTTTCATATTTAATTCAATTTAGTCCATTTAATTATGGTTCATTTTACGAGTTGTTACATATATAATGCCTTAGCTTGTTTTGATAAATATAAAGATTACAAAATAGAACATCCAGTAGAAAATATAGTAGATTGTTAATTCAGAAGTAATTTTGTTGTTATAAACCCATAACCGAGTTTATCTAATTAAAAATAGCATTAAAATACTCAAGGAATAGGATGTTATAAAATAGTATATATTACAATATTAATGATATTTCTCATATCACTTTTATTAACACAAATTTCTCGTTTTATATACTATATTTTCATTTTTTTCAAGTAAAATGAAATTACCTTTTTTACTACTTTTATAAAACAAATCACCATTGGAAAGAATAATTACATCAACCCATAAGTTCATAAATATTCAAAATTTTCCTTCATCATAATAATACTTCAAAAAAAATATTTCAACATTTACATTTTTACTAAATTTTTTTTAACATAAAATATCAATTCTTAATTAAACTACAAATATAAGTTCAAAAACTTCTAATTTCTACTTTATTATTAGTTCATTACTTCAAAAATATCTTAACATCAAAATTTAATTTTTTAACACTTTCAACCCTCCTATAAATATTTACAACATTACCATAAATCAATTTCTAACATTATAAAATTATTTTCTTTTCTTCTATACTTTTATTTTTATTTCATAAAATAATATTATGTACATAAAAAATTCAAATCAAATTACCTTTTACTTTCAATTCCAAATATGATACTCATTTGAATTTACCACTTTCCCCACAATATTTCGTACTTATGTTTTCGAAAATAACTCAAATTCTTAATATAATTTATCCCTTTTAATCTTCTTTAAATATTATATTTTTCCGTTTAAAAATTCCAAATCCGGGCATCTCAGCATTGGGTAGTTAAAAAGATTAATGTAAACCATTAATTACTAGCATATTTAGATTAATCTTGTGATCGTATATCATGATCTACTATATACAGTGTCACTGGTATTTACATTCAGGAAGTTGTACAGTTTTTGGATGTTGGATAAGTTTTTGATATAGGTTATCTAGTGCTTAGAGGGTTGACATAATTTGCCATGCCACTGTAGCATATAGTGAGTAGTTGATTGGATTTGTTATAGATGTTTACCTTTATATTTTTTCTTGGATGTTATATTTGATTTGAGAGTATAACATTCATGTTGCTAATATAGAATTCTTTTACACTTACTAGTTGTTTGATGATTATGTCACTAAATTTGAGTAATTTGTTCACATATGATGTGCTTCGATGATTGTGTTACTAATATTAACAAAATAAGAAAGAGAGGCGGAGAGTGTGTGAATGTGTGCGCACGACTGTTTATTGATTTTAAGTAGTTAGTTATGTATGAGTAGTTAGTTCACATATTCTAAATGGCTTTGGTCTTCGCGTATATATGTATGTATGAATGTATGTGTGTGTGTATATGTGTGTATAACTATACTAATGCATATAAAATACCTATATATACATATGGTTATTGGGATTTATAACCAATGCATACATACATATATTATACCATGCATATGCATATCAGACATACACATACACATGTTTAAGCATACTAGAATATCCTTTATAAAGCCTTTTAAAAAACTTTATATATCCAAACCTTAGTTTCATTTATAAACTCTTTGATAAATCTCATTTTATTAAATGAGATTCATTTCATAAATGAATTTACCATTTATAAATACAATTAATATGATAAATTAATTTACTTTAAACATCTTAAATAAATAATAAATTAACTTTCCAACATTAGTAATAAAATAATTTATTAACTCCAAAACATTACTAATATAATAATTAATAACTTCAAAATATTATAAATAAATAATTATTATTAACTTCAAAATATTATTATATAATTATAATTATTATAGAAAAACAATACTAATAAGTAATAATTATTAACTTCAAACATTATAAATACAATAGTAAACAATTTCAAACATTATTAATAAAACAATAATAATTAATCTTCAAACATAATTATATTAAATAATAAATAATTTCTAAAATATTATTAATAAATAATAATAATTAGTTCCAAAACGTTACTAATAAATACCTATTATAAATTCCAAAATCTTTTTAATAAATAATAATTATTTGTTATCTTTAAACAATAATAATTATTTAAATAAATAATTTTTTACAATATTAAAATATTAATAAATTACATCAAAAAATTAAATATAGATAAACAATTTTTAAAACACTATTAAACAATAGTTAAAAAACTTTAAAACATTTCTAAATGGACTAGAAAAGATAAATAGTAAGGTTAGGGTAAAATAGAGAACTTCAAAATCCGCTTAAATAAAAATATTCCAGAAAACCCAAAGGTTAGATTAAAAATCATTTTCCGGGTTGAAAACTAATTTATGGCCAAATGACAAATAACATTTTAAAATACTAAATTGAGGCCGATAGTCACTAAAGCACTTAACTAGAAATTCCATTTATCGTCGAAGCGTTCTGATTTGGTTAAAAACCGAATGCCGTTCGATTTTAGCATGAAATTCCATAAGCTTCACTCTTCTCCTGTCCAATTCCAAGATGTAGCTAATGACATTACGAATCAAATGCAACTGACCACGTTCAATTTGGATCTCGTATGATCAATATACGAGTTTAATAAGATTTAGGAATTAAATAATAATTAACACTTAATTATACTAATTACCCAATTTAATCCCTAATCCATCCTCTTCCCTAATTTCCAGGCTACGTCAATACACGAAGCTGACCTCCATCGTCGGTTATTACCGCTTCAGGCTGTCGAACGCCGCCGACCACCCATAAGAGGTCGCCCAGCCTCCAACGAACCCATTGCCACCAACTGCTCCACCTAACTCCACCTATAGCCTTCATGCCGAGCTAAACACTGCTATGCCATCGAACTCCTTTTTTGGCCGCCAGGAGCCACCATCGACAAATCCTACCGTCCAATCCCCTCGCCACCCCTAGACGAACAGCTTCCTAGTTGACACCCTTGCCTAAAAATGCCCCTAACAGCGCGGATCTATAGTGGCTGTTAGATGAGGGGTAAAGTAAAACGACGGCTTGGGTTTCTCATTTAAGGTTTAAGAAAAGAATGAGGGTTGAGGGTCTTATAGAATTCTAACTGACATTGTTCACACCCCTAAGCATAAGAACTCCAATCGAGGCACAATCTCTAGCGTTCCTAATTAAAACCTCTATTCTTAACTCAACGGAACTAGTATTGGAACCTAATTCCATCATATACAGAAGTTAAATTTTAAAATCAAATTATATTATATTTAATTCTCTAAAATTAATCGCATGACCACACAGTATATCCGATCGTCATGAACTCCTCAACATGTAACAATTCATTATAGCAGATCCGATGGCACTAGTTTCATCAAAATCCAAGGCAGCGCCTCAGAATGATAATTTCACACATTAATTAAAATGAAATGTTATTATTAAAACTAATTCCCCCACTTTAATTATGAATGAAAGTTTACACTAACCATTTACTATTTAAAGAGAATTTAAATAAGCTTTTGAAAACAATTTATTCAAATTAAATTCAAGATTTAATTATTTAAATAATTCCTATATTTAAATCATTATTCCAATACTGAATTCACAATTCACATAGTCAAATCTATTAAATAATATATATATATATCTAGAATTTAGATTATTTAACCTTTAAAATGGATATTTTAATATTTAAAATTAATTAAATATTAAAACACCAAAATTTCGCGTCGTTGCAATAAATATTACTAGAATTTTTTTGAATTTTTTTATATCATAAATCGATGAATGTAGCAATGAGATTAAATACTTCACCTAATAGAAAACATTAACGTAACAAATTTGGTTTCAAGGCATTTAAGCCCAATATGGAATAATTGTTATTTAGTTATGAGGTAAGATTTACATGCCAGTTTTCATTTATAGATATAAGTAGAGAATCATCCTTAATAGAAAAGAGACAAATATTCATTTCTTTTATATTCTTGTAAACTAAATTGAAATTTACTTTAGTTATTAACCCTATCATAGATATAAACAAGAATTCAATTAGTGCATGAGAAGAAGTACCCAACTCATGGCTTGGAGTTAGCAACTATCATCTTTGCTTTAAAGACGTGGAGGCACTATTTTTGGGAGAAAGATTTGAGTTATTCACCGACCACAAATCCCTTAAATACATATTTTCCCAAAAAGATTTGAATCATAGGCAGTAGAGGTGGATGGAGTTTATAACATCATATAACTTTAAAATGCAATATACGCCTGGAAAAGGGAATGGTGTTGCCGACGCCTTTAGCCCGAGGCATGCTACTCTAGGTGCTTTATATACGAGTAGAGGTAGTTGGAGTTCCTCTTGAATTTTTATTTCCAACTTCCAATGGAACCTACTCTAGGATATTTGACAGCCACGAAAGTTAAGCCAGCATTAATGGACCGCATTAGGCAAGAGCAGAAGAAGGATGCGAAGATAGCAGGTATTTTAGGTAAGCTTAGTAGAGGAGAGCATTTCCCTCATGGCAATGAGTTGCAATTGATGAAAGAGAATGTTTGAGAAGAGTTGGACACCTTCGTGTTCCTATGGTGGAGGACTTTTTAAAGGAAGTTTTAGCTGGGTGTCAACATTCTTGGATGACCATTCATCTCGGCGGGGATAAAATGTATAAGGATACGAAGTGAATTTTTATTGATCGAGGATGAAGAAGAGGGTGGCGAATTTGTCTCTAGGTGTTTTGACATGCCAAAAGATAAGGACAGAAAAAGGAAAGCCTAGAGGACTGTTATTAATGCCAGAAGTACCAGCTTGGAAATGGAAGCATATATCGATGGACTTTATAGATGTGTTGCCTAGAAATCAAAGAGGTAATGAATCATTTGGGTAATAGTGGATAGACTCACTAAAAGATCTCACTTTATTCCCATTAGGAGTAATAGGATTCTATTATTTTAAACTAACTTTAACCGTACAGCCATCATTTATTCCAACCACTATAAATAAGCGGCTAGCCCCTTACTTTTATTCGCAAATTATTTGGGATGCTAGGGAATCTCCATCGATCTACTTCTATGGTTAGATTCAAGGATTCGATTCATAGGAAAAGGTAATATGTTTATATATATTAATGATTTTCTATTCTTATCCTTCCCTAAACTCTGAATTCTAAATCTAATATATATACAATCGAGTGGTTGTATATTCTACAAAGAAGAAACATGAAGAAGTAGCTAGGAAAAGGCATGGATCAAATCCGAAGGAAGCTGGAAACCTTCTATGAGTGAAAATCTTATTTTTTTCACCTTTTTAGTAGATGCATAGTAGAAATTTCGATTTGTATTACGCCCTGGGGAATTTTTTACATGAAACCCTAAAACAAAAATCCTAAATTCCCTCAAACGAAATGTCAATTTTTGTGTTCATTGGAATTTTAATTTTTATATATTGAAATAATAGAATTTTTTTTGTTATTGCAATTTGAATATTTTATATTCTATTGCACTTTCAACTTTTATCTTTTGCTGTGATAAAAAGTGCTAAAAAGAAAATAAGTTAGGAAATGGTATGTAGAGTACGAATTCTCCTATGTAGTTTACACTGCCTATTTTTGTAATTTAAATATGAAACCCTTCTGCATTGTATATGTAAAAGTTGAATCAAATATAAAGCTTTGAATTGTAAGTTTTTATACATGATGATTCTATTATATTAGTATAAAATAAGTTAGTATTTAACCATTTTTTTATGTAAGTCTATTATTTGGCCAATGACATTGGCTGATTTGTAAGTTATTGTATGGAGTTAGACTTGTATGGATTGGAAGTTTCGACATTTAAAATGATTAGTATATGGCACAAAAATCTTCGCATGCTTAGAAATATTTAGTTAGCCTAAATTGCGTACTTACAAATATATTAGCATATAAATATATTAATAATGTATAATTAATAACGTACTAATCACATAATATAGATAGGTTAGTAATTTGCATTAAACCCCTTAATAAAGAAGTTGAGATAATTATGGAAATTAATCCATAATTAAAGGTGGAATAAGGAGTTTGCCTTATATAGCCTTAATGTGAAATGTAGTGAGGTATATATGGTAGTATGTTAGGAGAGTTGAACTATGACTAAGTTATAGGGATGCGATGTTAGTCAAAAGCACATAAAACTCTACCCAGCTAATCTGACTACTAGCAGTGTGACTTTGGTATTGATGTGAGACATCTCCTATAATAAGTACCCATGGAGGACACGAGGTTAGCCCCTATTATGTAGAGTAAGTCTTCTCAGTTAATCTGGCTACCAACACCTTGGATAGACGGAATAATATGAGACGCCATAGTTGGGTTACGAGTCATAAGATGTAGGGCCAACTTTTGGGTTGGGGGTATAAAGTAACGGCTGTATGGTCCACCTCCTTCTTACTTTAGAAGTATTAAATGGTCGAGACTATCGTTTAAGTGCAGTAGTGAGGAATCTCAAGAGGGGTCCGCTTTGGGGTCGAGTATTAAGTGGCTATTGTAGGGTCCGTCTCTTCCCATAAAGAAGTATTAAGAGGCCTGATGTGATTTCATGCGATGTTTGTTAGAAAGTACCAGAGAGGGGTTGTGTTAGATATTAAATGACGAGGATCTGCCTAGGATATAGGTATTAAATAATCAAAGTATGCCTAATTCCTGTTAAAAATGTATTAAGTGGCTTAAGTACTTTCTCTTACATTGTTAGGTTATGATTGACGATAGATGCATGGGACTAGAAAGGGCCTTTGGCCTACATTTGAAGGTATGTTATGAAGTTGGACTGGAAGTGTCTTTTTTGGGCTTATAGTTGGAGGTATTCTTGGTAGGGTATAGTTAAAATGTGTAAGATATATTACTTATCTAAGTGATACTTCCCAAATACTATTACGATAAGACTTGAGATTTCCATTCACCGGACATTGTTGTTCTAACCACCTCTTCACTACAAAGGACATGTTAGGGGAAACCATGCTGATTAAGAAGATAACGACGAAGGAAAAGACTTGTGGCAGTCTATCTATCTATTTCTTTTTTGATATATTTTGATGTACTCAGTTTCAAACATGTTGTTGTTTTTGGGATATTGTATATTGGATATTCGAAATGATATGTTATATTTCTTAGATTTGAAATGGGTACTTATTTTTGTTATTATATTTTATTCCTTTTGATATGAGATTATGAAAACATAGATAAATAGCTTTGCTGTATCAATTTTGCTAACCAACGACCAACTTTGGAATGAACCTAAGGTACGATGGGCTTTTATTGGATAAAAAATTAGGCCCATTTCAAAGTGGGTTGCTACAACCCCACCACCTAAGGTTTACAAACATAAGGACAAATACTTCTAACATGGATGACAAACATCAATAAGTCATTCGCTCGGTCTTTTCTCATTACCGGGCACCCACGAATCCTATTTTGATGCAAATCCAAGTCACTCTTCATGTATCGAGTTTGAACGTAGTACTCTCGGTTGTAGCTCATCAACTAAGGTTACTCGTATAAGGTTTAACGAAAGAATTTACCTATAATATAATGTGTCTTGTTTAAGCTATCTACCAAGTAAAGAACAGTAGATGAACATACAACCCAAGTATCAAAAATAACATAAGCAAGTAACGTACAATTAAAGCATACCTTACTAACGAACTTATTTCCCTACTCCTGAGCAGTAAAGTTGATAGGACCCGGTAATGGCTGGAAGGCATAAGTCATCATACTTGCCTACCCCTTTGAAATGTAGGACAATCCTACTTCAAGTGACCAAGTTGATCGCAATTGAAGCACTTGCGCTTTACCTTAGCTGTAGGACATTCCGTAGCGAAATGACCATTTATGCCATAAAAGTGGCACATTATATCAGCTCTCTTCTTTGCATAAGCTTAATCTTTCCCTGTATCTTAGCCTTTGCGCTTCAATTGGAACTTCAATTTGCTTTCCAACTTTTCTACCTCAGTTAGTACTTCATCAATGCTCTCCTATAAAAGATCCATTCCCACGGAACTATAAAAAGTGGCCCTTGTGGGAATATGACTAGCAATGAATCTTTAACCGATGATTTAAGAACTATGGAAAACTTCTCTGCCTTCTTCAATGGTGTATTAATCATCTCAATCCCAAATCTAGCCAAAATATTAAATTGGCTAAAAAACTCTTTCACGACAGGCTATCCTGCTGCAAATGGATGAAATGCTTAAGTTGCATGCCCTTCTCGATGATAGAAATAAATTGAGACTCCAAGTGATGTCTAAATTCAATCCAAGTCATGGCTTTCCCATCGACCCCTTATACCATTATCAAAACCTCCCTCTCAAGATGCTGGGAAGTAATCCTCTCCATGAGAACATCCTTAAAGTCTATATTGGCAACAACCCTCTCATGTGCATGTATCCAAGCCTGTGTCTAAGCAACAGTCTAGAAACCCATATATGGCTTCTCGCCAAAGCTAAGGAAATATCGACCCAACATCGGAAAGTATAAAGCTGGTGAAGTAAGAGATATTAGTGCCCTAAAGGCTACAACACCTACCGCTATTGCTGGAATGTTCGCGGCGGTGGAACATCTCGTCCAGTAGCGAAATAGTCTTCAAACCAATCTGGCATCTCAGAATACCTATCCGTAGTCGCTTACGTTCTCCGTTTGCTCATACCAATAGCTTAAACGAAGATACCTTAGCAACTTGAGATACAAATAAATCAAAGTGTAGAAGACAAGTGGTGTATGTAGTATTAGATAGTAGAAAAATACAAGTATGCTCTTTTACATATTTCCCTCCACTAGATTTTTTAGCTCAAACTGATGTGTTTGGTCCTGAATGTAGAGCCTAAGCTCTAGTACCATAAACCAAGCATTTTCTCTCTTGAAATTTGGGATGTTTCTCTAAAATCCACTTCAAGTCAATACAATGACGGGTTTTGTGAGAAATGAGAAGAGAAGAGTTGTGGTGATTTTATGGGGATTTTTTGGAATTTATTTAAGCATGGATTAGTAGATTTATTGTTAGGCTTGAGGAATGGATTGCGAAAGTAATTAGGAAATGGAGATAAAATGTTACATTAAATGAATAGTGAATGAGGAGGTTAGCCACTTAGAGGTTAGTTAATGGACCTTAACCCAAAATTCATTTCATCAAAACAAAACACTATACAGAACTAAAACTTATCAACTTCAAACATAGCATAACTTATACTTGTTCTTATTGCGATGAAATTATAGTCTCAATAGTGGGCGCCTCATGCCCAAGTTCACTCATCTTCTCAAGTCCCAATTCACCTGTCTTGAAAAATCAAGTATAATGGGCATTTCATAACTAACAATTTAGTTGCATTATATATTTTGTCACATATACTTGCATATACACCACACAATCCACCCTGTAGACTTTCAATTGGTATCGGAGCAAGGTTTGATCATAGTACAGTAACCCCTTTTTGAATCACTTTAATATGGCAAGTATTTTTTAAGAAGGTCAACCCACAGCACGACCCTCTCTTTTTAATGGTTCTAACTATGCATATTGGTCAACACGTATGAGAATTTTTATGGAAGTTAATGGATTAGAAATTTGGTTAGCCACTCAAAATAAATATGAAGCACTTGACACTGCTATGAACACATGGAATGATGTACAAAAAACCGCAACTTCTAATAATTCCAAAGCTATGAATGTTTTATTTTGTTCATTAGATAAGAATTAATTTTCACGTGTCATGTTATGTAACACTGCATATGATATTTGGCGTACCTTACAAGTTACATACGAAGGCGCAAACAACGTTAAACAAACTAAGATTTCAATATAAGAAAATCAATATTCATTATTTAAAATGAAACAAAACGAATCTATAGTAGACATGTACTTTGGATTCCAAACCATTCAACATGATTTAATGGCACTTGGAGTCAAATTCACAAATTTTGACTTAATATTTAGTACTCAATTCTTTAACTCTAGAGTGGAAAGAAAAGTATTAGCCATCGAAGAAGATAATGATCTCTCAACACTCTTAGTTGAAGAATTGATAGGAAATTTAATGTCCTATGAAGTTAATTTGCAGGCACGAAAAGAACAAAATTCGAAAAAGAAGAACATAGCATTCCTAGCAACAAATGAAGACTCTGACTTAGACGAAGAAGAAATTGTATTAATTGCCAAAAACTACAACAAATTCAAGAAGTTTAGGAAAATGACTAGATTTTAGGAGGAAAATCAAGATCAACAAATCAAACATCAATCAAATGCTATGAATGTGATCAATTTGGACATATGAAGAAAGATTGTCCGAAGCTCAACAATGATAAAAAGAAAAAAATTTGAAAAATTCAAAAATAAGAAAGATTTCAAAGTAATATAGGATGACTTGGATTCTTCATCATCATCAGACAGTGACAGCGATAGTGATGGAGAACAAGCTAATGTATGGTTTATAGCACGAACTGATGAGGTATGTCCCCAACTTAGCTATGATGAATTATTAGAACTTGGCATGGAATTAGATGATAAATTTAGACAAATTTAAAAATTGAATAAAGAACATATAGCCAAAATAAATTGATTAGAACTTGAAATAGGAATGTTAAAAGCTGAAAAAATTATTTTAGAGGAGGAACTAGAATTTTCCCAAGAAAAAATTAAAAATAGTTTGGTTGAAAATGAGACTATGGTTATTAATTTTGAAAAACTAGACTAGAAAAGGATAACTTGTTAAAAGAAAATATCAACTTGAAAAGTAAATAGAAACATTGAAAATTGAAAATTTAGAATTAAACGAAAAATTAGATAAAATTACAAATAATGTTTCAAAATTTAATAAAGGAAAACAAAATTTGGAAAACCTTTTCAAAACTTCAAAATCATCAGGTAATAGAAATGGAATAGGATTTAAAAATATTCCTAAACAAAAAGCGAATAATATTAAGAAATATAGTTGTGTTTATTAAAAGACTAAAAGATCACCTAAGTCTAATACGAATACCAAAAATATAAAAATATGGATTCCTAAGACAAACAATAATTTTATTAGACAAAAACATATTAATAATTTTTTAGATAATGTAGTCTATAATGAAAATTATGTTCATAAAGGTACCAAACCTTCTTGGGTATGGCTACCTGCTCCTCCTAATGTCTAGGACCCTAACAAAGTATATGGGTACCAATTAAATCATCTTCTATTTTGCAGGTAGCCAAAATAAAAAATAAGGAAAAATGGATACTTGATAATGGTTGCTCCAAGCATATGAACGGAAATTCAAAAATATTATCAAATATAACATACATCGATGGGGAACGATAACTTTTGGAGATAACTCAAAAGGATACGTCGTTGGCATTGGAGAAGTCATCAACTCTGGTATTTCTAACTCTTCTATTATTACAATGCTTTGTTAGTTGAGAATTTAAAACACAACCTACTTAGTTTAGTCAATTCTGCGATAAAGGTTTTCAAATCAATTTCAAAAAAGACAGGTGTTATATTTTCAGCAATAACAAACAACTTATCTTTGAGGGTTTTAGAAACAAAAATATTTATGTCTTCAATATGAATATAAATCGAAATTCAAATTTATGTTTAACCGCCAAACATGATGATCGATGGTTGTGGCATAAATGATTTTGTCATATTAATTTTAAATATATTAATAAATTAGCAAAATATGAACTAGTTAGAGGTTTACCTAAAATAAATTACAAAGTAGAAAATTTATGTGACGATTGTCAAATTGGAAAATCAAAGAAAAGCTCTTTTAAATCTAAAAATAAGATTTCTACAAAACAACCATTAGAATTATTACATTTAGATTTATTTGGTCCAATTCAAGTACGATCTATAAATCACAACAAATATGTTTTCGTAATAGTTGATGATTTTTCAAGATATACATGGACTTTATTTTTAAAACATAAAAGTGACACCTTTGATATGTTTAAAATTTTTGCTAAAAGAATTAAAACTCAAATGGATTTGAAAATTAAGAATATTCGAAGTAATCACGGTGCAGATTTCAAAAATAATCTTTTTAATAAAAAAGGTATTAGTCGCAATTTTTCTTTTCCCCATACACCTCAACAAAATGATGTAGTAGAAAGAAAAAACGTACACTACAAGATTGTGCATGAACACTATTAAATAGTAGTGGTCTACACTAGTAACGGATTGCTCAACGGATACACCTCACCGCCTTCCTACTACTACACCAAATCAGGAACCAACATATAGGTGATCCTCCTACCACACGGGATTCACTCCCGATAAAAAGAAGTCTCCAAATGATCTCTATTTGTCTCTCCTAACACCAAGGAGAAAATAGATGAGATACATCACTATCAAAATCAACAAACAGATTAGTAACAAGAATTATACTTTGAGCAAAAGGTGACTGCTCGACGACTAAGTTTTCTGGAGCAAGTTGCGATAAAATCTTGTAGTTTGCAAAAGAAGGATGTACACGAACCACTTCCCATTCCTTGCAATCATTTGGATCCCTTTGCCCTCATATCGTACACCTTTGGATCCTTCACCTAGGCGATTCTCTGTTTCTTCGAGAACCGACGAATGTGGAAATATATGGTCTCCACTCAAGCTATGGAGGGATGACAAGTCTGAAGATCACAATGCTCCATCGTCATCTAATTTTTTTTAATTATTCTCATTGTATATTTATCTACATATATTTGTATTTTATTTCACAAATAATAATACCATGATCAAACTCTCGAAAAATAAGCAACACCCTTCAAAATTAGGCTATTTTAAGACAAATTAGTAATTTCATAGGCCTGAAATTTGCCACCAGACGTCTGATACTCTGGTATCACACAAATTTTAGCCATCGTGCATATATCAGATGTCTGATAAAACCTTCCAGACGTCTAAAAAATACCTCTTAACAAAAATAGAAACCAATCTATTTCAGATGTCTCAACCAACGACCAGACGTCAGAACAAAATCTCTGCCTCTATAAAATAAAACTCAAATCATTTTCAGACGTCTGATATTATATCCATACATATGAGAAAACTATCTGTCCTACAAAAATAGCATTTCGATCTATTCCAACATCTGATTCTACAAACAGACGTATGATAATTCACTCTGACTTTCAAAATTTACAAATCGATCAATTCCAGACGTCTGCCTCCTACAACCAGAGGTTTCTATTTACCGTCTACAAACTAGGTTAACTCAAACGTCTGATTCACATTCCATACGTCTGAAATTCAATCAACACTCTAAATTACCTTGCTAACGTCTATTTTTTTCACTTTTTCTCACTTACACTTTACGTCGTTTCTACAACAAGGTCGATTTTTCAATTCTCAAAATTACTTTTCCATCCAAAATCACTCGAATTGGATGGCACCTAAAAAAACCCTAAGATTTCTAAGCGAAAACAAGACCAAGCGACTTCATCCAACCCTCAAGTTTGCTCTAACGATCAAATTGAACGATGGATGAATCGTGTATCGCATTCACTCAAGAGATACGAGGATATTCAAAAGAAGAAACTCCATATAGGTCCATTTTATAATCTGCTAAAGTTCCCAGTGTATGATTTAGATGAAATATGTGAAAGTGCTGGTTTAGAAACTTTGATATTTCTTTAATCCCAATAACATCCAAATTGATCAATTAGCCATATTTATTTTCTATGCTAATTTGGATAGCACAGCAGCCTGGAACACCGACAACGATGATAATTGGCTATGGTCTAGTATTTAGGATGACATAATTAAGCTTACACTAGGGATCATAGGCCGAACTCTCGGATGTTATGACACCGGAGAGGATTTATATAATATTCTGGTTATGCGTTTGAAATTGAGAGATAATATAACACATCAAATATGGGAAGAAGAAATGCCCTAGATTTGCATCCAAATTCCTAGGACCTAAGGTGAGACTTCTCACTAGAATGATTATCAATACTATCATTCCTTGTCTTGGTAGTCATGAGAAAATCACGAAACTAGAGCACAAGGTCCTGTATGCTATATTCAGTGGCACAAGGGTCAATTGATAAAAATTTATATTTGACGAGCTCAAACATTTTTGGACTCGATCATGCCCATTCATCATCTATCCTACATATATCATGAGACTTCTATGCACTCACAACATCCCCTCATATTTATCCACTTTTGAAGAAATTTCTCTGAAATATGCATTCACATAATGTTTTTCCCTAATGCACTTACCGGAAAACCCTCCGGATTTTATATCATTTGAAGAGTGGACGCAACATCGTCAAACCAGACAAGCTGGACCTCCACCTCAAACACAACCTGAACCATCACAAGAGGTGGAGCAACATCACGAGACTACTCCTCCTCCTTCTGCACCATTTGATTATACATGCCAAGATGATATTTTAGAGACTCGCACAGAGACGAATCCAACGAGAGTATTCACGAACTAACTCTCCAAAATCAGCTTATTTTGTCTCGAAATCAAAAATTGTTGGCTAAGCGCATTGATAGTTTTGAAATATCTTTTGTTCTCGCCTAGCCATAGTTGAAATGCCACTTCCAACTACATTATCGGTTCTAAAGGAGGTTCTTCAAAGGGTTTGTGGTCCTACACCACCTTCAAGATTGGCCAACTCCAGTGCCTTTCCCTTCTCCTTCGAAACATTCCAAACTTTTTGACGAGGAGAACGAACCTCTCGAACAAACTCCGATATCTCCTAAGAAACAAGCGAACTCTTCCAAAACTGAAGATAAAAGATATGATCAAGATAAAGCTTCCCCAAAAGATTCTTAGAATTCTTCGTAGTCCATCTTTTGTATAAAGATGATAAAAATCTATGACTGTAATTGATTAATGTGATTAATGAAATTTCTTTTTTGGTGTGTTGTTTCAGTGTATATTTATGTAATCTTACAACGTTTAGTAATTATTTAATGGAATGAACATAATATCTACATTTAAAAAGTTATAAATCCATTGATAATGCCAAAGGGGGAGAAATAATAAAGTATCACAATAAGTGATGGAAAGCATATATTCAGGGTCGATTTATAAAAATATATATAAGTACATTGTATAGTTATCATCATCAAAAAAGGGGAGATTGTTAGGAAATCAAATCTATTGTTTTGATGACAACAACTATACAATGGAAATCGAATATGCATATATATATATACACATATTTATATATACAGGTTCTTGCTAGAACAATATCACTAGAAAGACTAGAACAAGGCTCAAAGAACACTACAAGAGACTGCAAGTCGATAGGTACAAAGAAGCAACATAAAAGATGCACAAAATAGACATGCACAAGTTTCAAACGTCTAGGTGCACAAGCCAGATGTTTGGAAAAGTCCTTCGGAACAAGAAACAGACTAAACCAGATGTCTGGTAGTAGCACTCAGACGTCTGAAAATCTACTATATACAAAAAATATATAGTATCAGACGTCTGATACAAATACCAAATGTAACGTCACGGGTTTTCGTTCCTCGAAGATCCGACATCGACACTCACTTTATCGACTGCCGAGAAATCGAAGGCCGAAAACCGAGATGTTATGGGTTTTTAAAAAAGAAAAAAAAAGAAAGAAAGAAGAGAGAAGAGATAGGAAAAGAAAAATAGAGAAGAAGAGAAAATAGACAATTTTTAGAAAACAGAGAATTAGAAAAACAGAAGATAGAAAAATTTAAAAATAGAACGGGAAGAAAGAACAACAACAGAATCTCACAATTCGCAGCGGAACAACATATAATAGATAAATGAATAATCTTTAAACAAAGAACTATATCAGTTATTACATTACATTATATTTCATTACATCAAATCATCAGAGTGTACAACAACATACAACAATCAGTGCAGCGGAAAAAGAAATACTATATAAACTAGTAATACGCCATGCCAATCCAGCTTGCCTCCAGCAACTCCAGAATATCCAGAATATCCTGATAAACCTAACTCTTAACTGCCCGTGTGGAAATTGGTGGGCACCCAGAGTTTAGGAAGGAAAACAATAAACTCCGAGTCAGTCATGTGACTGGTGTGAGAACTCAAAACAGTTTATTTATCTTTAAAATCAAAATAGAGGAATATTTTTAAATCAATTCGCAATGCTTTTAAAAAATGAGACTACCATAAGGCCTCCCGCACACACACACAATGCAAACGCAGAATCGGAGGAGATTTCTCCTTATGATAGTCAAAGATGCTTGATACGCATTTAAAATAATATTTGATATTATTACTAGTGCATAGTGTAGAGAAAAATTTATTTCGAAAGTAGAATATAAATCTTAGCCAACATACGACCATTATCGTATGCCTACTATAGCTACTATCCAAACAGTGGTGACCACCATAAGTGAATGGCAGGTTCTACAACTAATACCGTACAAGTTTCGTATTGGGAATTGGATTTCCAACGAATGGTCAGGCTAAGGAACTTCCTACTGTCACATGGGATCGCCTCTGGCTGGACGTCCCGAGAACTTAACCAGCTCTCTGCCAACACAAGGCCGGGTTACCTTTATCACTAGGTAACTACTACACGAATATGGCATCCCCCGGTCCCATCGGACCTTTAACCGAGCGCTCGTCACCAACAACACCACACAGAAAAAGATATAGTGTATCAACATGAGTAAGTATCTGGGCTCCATACCATGATACCACCCTTTCCAGAAGGAAATGCACATACCCTAAAGGGAGCTACCCCTCATAACCTTGCCGCATCATTCCTGTTTTGACCATTACCGGGATGTGAGGCTCGACGAATTCACGCCCACAAAAACATACTTTATACAAAAGCCATGCTTTGGGTCAACAAATGATCAACACAATGATCACTAAGATAGACGATCAAATAAATGATCCTATCACAAAAATCAACACAATGATCATTTCAGCATCACTCAGCATGTCACATTACCAAACTGGGATATATTGCTGATAACTTCAACTATATAACCTTTGAGCTCGTACGTCTCAAAGAAGGGTGTTAAGCAAAGAATAAATTCTCCGCCACCAACAGAAATATATTTGAAAGAAATCGGCTTTATATCTCAACTTGTAATGTCAGGCATACAATCCATACAAGTCTGTTCCGGGCTCGAACAGAACCGAAGGCACTTCTTACGAAGCCCTTGCAATACGGGTATTCACAATCCCGATCGAATTTCCCATCACTTAAGAGATCTCAATACCAGGAGCTACCCAGTGCAGAGACAATCGATAGGTCATCCTATCGCTTTCACAAATACTCGGTCTTCAACACCGATCTTCAAATGCAATTCATAACGACGTATCACATATTCGGAATGGGTTATACGACCCCATGGTCCTTTCCCGGTTAACCCGAATAGTGAGCGCTTATTTAAAAATAAGTGTGGCATTCACATTCAAACAAATCACATCAATTACCCATTCAAAGGGAAATATTGATAGTCGATTATTGAACTATAAATGGATATGCATACATCACCAGATTCCAAATAATTTTCCAAATTATTTATTTCCCAAAATATCTTTACAAGATATATAATTTCAACACTTCAAAAATAAATCAACATTTATTTTCAAACAAATTTCACTTTCACATATAGATTCCATAATGAATTTATATTTCAAAATATCCATGCATATACAATTTCAACTATCCATTTCAATTTATCTTCAAAAAGATAAATTCTAATTATTCACTTTATACTGGAAAACAATTCCATACTTATTTATTCATAAGTAATTCACAAATCTCTTTTATTTTCAACACTTAGAAAATATTCAATATACTTAAATCGAATTAAGTATATATTTCATTCTTTAAGGAAATTATTCACTTAAACATATTTACTTGGGCCAAAACGAATGTTACGTAAAACATCGTTACGACAACCCAAAATCACTAGTATAGGGATTCGAAATTTAAATAGATATATAAATCCCAATACTATACAAAACATTTCCTTTCGGAAATCATTTACTATAACAACAGTGTTATAGTCTACCATTTCCTTTTATTTCTCGAAAACGTCTATTTCAACAATAAATGTTGAAATCTATGGTTTCGACTCTCAACACCTTTTAAAACATCGTTAGATCGTTTTAATTCTATTTAAAACATCACATTCAAAACAATTTCTTTAACGTATTATTCACTATTCAAAAACGTGAATATACTACCTTAACAAATTTCATCATTTCTATTCACTTTAACTTAAAGGATTATTCACTGTTCAAAATGTGAATATAACTCTATCTCTAAGTTATAACAATTAACTTATCAAAATAAGTCATTTGCGGATTTATAAAACAACGTTTATAAATTCCGTTTCTATTTATTTATAAAAACTTCCTTTTTATAAATTCCTTTATTAACCTATTCCAGTTTATAACTCAATTATAAACTACAAGTTCATATTATAAGTTAATTACTTATAAAACGATTATTTTACAAAATCGTTCATTTAACTTCCCAAATTATTAATCTTAACTTATAAGATTGTTTATTTATCCAAAATTCATTCTTTCGATAACTTTATAAATTTTATAAACCTGTTGCTTATAAAATTTCATTTATAACTTCACAGTTTATAATTTCATAAATTTCATTCATTTAGGAAATTCATTTTCACTATATTCAAACACTTATAAAAACTCGTTTTATAATGTCCATAATTCAATTTATAAATATCCATTTATAAATCTCTTAATATAAATCAGTTTATATTATTATTCTAAAACGTCTTTAAATTCCTTTATAATTTCATCATTTCGATTTATAAAATAATCAAATTTTATAAATCCTATATTTAAACTTTTATCATATATTCAAAAATCCAATCTAAATTATTTTATAAAATCATTAGTTCATATTTCTCAAAAATCGACTTTTAATCGTATTTCTAAAAATCAGCTTTTTAACTATATTTCACAAAACCATAATTTTTATAACTTTAAAAATTATAACGTTTATTTATTTATAATGGATCAATCCCAAAAATATAGTATATTTTCAAAATCACTTTTAAAGATCATTTTAAAATCCCAAAATCTGGGTCCAATGATGCTACACACCAAATAGTCAATCACGACTAACAACGATATCATATATCGATATGATAATCCATCAAATATCAAAATATCTGAAATAAAATAAATACTGTTGAGGAATCCAGTTGAATCCCTCCAACCTGTTTCCTGCATCCAAAAACATTAGCACAATACCAATTTCGCTCCAGTACGAAATTATCGCGGTACATGTTTTTAATAAATATTATCCGCTTAATAACGGCGTAATAGGGTCTCATCCGCAAAAAAATACGGGAAATCAATCAACTGCAATATATACATATGCCAATATATATATATTGATATTATATATAATACCAATTTCACTGTTTATGAAATATTCGCGGTATATGTTCTTACTAAATAACATCCGCTTACTAACGGCGCATAATGTCTATTTTAACAATCAATAATTTACAGTCATCATTCAAACATGCATTCAAATATTTTAAATCTAACTATTTAAAATAAAATCGAAATCTATTCGATTGAGTGAGAAGTTCTCACCTTGGTTTTAATTTCCGTTTAAGCTTTTATTTCGAATAAAATTAAACGCGCGTTTAATTTTACCCGAAATTCTCACTAACTCCAAACGACTCCAAACCAACTCCATCGCGTAGTGCTCGTCCATACGATTCCAACGCAACTGAGTTTGCATTTTTTCGACCTCGTATGAAAAAGATATGCATTTTACAAGTTCGTACACGATTTTAATAGCTTAAATACAACATATACTTAACTATTTTAACCCACATCTCACCACAACCCTTGGATCCAACCCCTGCTCATCCTAGCCGTGACTTCCTCCATCTCTCCCTTTCGTTCATCACGTAACTCCTCCAGAACAACACACGCAACAAGAACCCATGAATCACAAATTAGGTTTAAACATTGCAATCTTGTTTCTCAACGATATCCCATCAAACCACATGCATTTTGAAGCCTCTCTCTCCCTCTAGGTTCGGCCATAATCTGGTGGAGCTCGGCCTCATGTGCTGCCTAGGAAGTCGTGCGCAGGTCCCCCCCTGTCGGCCCCCCTATCTCCTCCCCTGGTGCTCCATTTTACATCACAGCCGTTCACATCGAAGCTCTCATCTCCCTCTACGTCTTTCATGTTGAAACCTTAGCCTAATTGTCGACGGATTGGAAGAAATCGAGGGGGGAAGTTGAGTGTTTTCTGGCCATTCATTTTTAGGGCCGGCTACATGAAGAAAATTAGGTTTTGGAATATATTTTATCAAATTTTGTGAAGGGGTAGGGCTATTTATAAGGAACGAGCGACACTATTCATCCCGGATTTTCCAAACTCCGATTTAGACGCCGTAACCAGCGTACCTAGGGTTTATCCCGCGTTCCGGACACAATGGAACAGGTTTCGGAAGCTAATTCGGAAGTATGTGCGAGTTATGGCTGAAAACGCTCAATTTAAATTAAACCGATTTAAGTCGATTTCTAGGCGTTTTAATTTGTACCGGACAAACGGTAAATCCAATTGACTTGAAATTTGAAACCTTACAATAATATCATATTACGGATCCGATGAAACTGGTTTCGTCGAATTCCGAGACTTTTTGAAAAATGGCTATTTTGACTCGCCAAATTTAAATTAAAAACGAATCGATGCGTTTCGAGCTGCCACGCTCAAACGATAGCTCCGATTGACACGAAAATTGAAATCCGGTAATAACTAATTATTACGGATCCAATGGAACTGGTTTCGTTCAATTCTGAGACTGTCCAAAAATTGACTATTTTACAGTCGATTATTAAATATTAAAATATTCAATTTTCACAAATTAACTTTTAATTCGATTTTAAAAGTTCTAAAATATTTCTATAACTCCAGTATGATTAAATAAAATTTTACAAATTATTTTCAATCATATTTAACTCAATTTTTTTAATTATTTCCATAATTTAACCTATTAAATTATCGATTTAATAATCCAATTAAATCCAAAAATTCAAATAAAAATTTATTTGACTTATAAATTCACTTATTAATATTTAAAATAAATTAATATTCAAATTTAAATTAATAAAAATTCTGGGTCGTTACAATCTTTCCCCCTTAAAAGAATTTCGTCCTCGAAATTACAAGTAAGAAAGTTACTGAATCCATTAACTTTTCCAAAATTCATAATTAAACTTCTTAAAATAACTTACTAAGTTTTCAAATTATACTTAGTTATCTTTTCAAAAACAAACTATATCATTTAACTTTCAATTCCAAAACAAAGTTAAAGTTTTCAAAAATTTTCCAAATTTTCTCAAATTTTTCTAACGCCTTAAATTTTCGGAAAAATTCGCCATAGTCTCCTTTGCGCGGCTCGATCCGAAAAAAAAATGACAGTATATATATCACAAATATACATCTCATCAAGTAATGAGGCATCCCGAAGGGAAAAAAGTGTAAAAGTACGATATTTAATCCGAGATATGTACCTTATATTTTATTAGCAAGCATATACGGCTAATATAGTGCTAAAGCGAACTCCAAATGCGAAGCAAACGCGATCCGCACCTACTAAACTCAACAAACAACATGAGAACATGCATATATGCAAATAGTCTCAATATACAACATATATCTCATAATAACTATATATGTCACATAGCAAATGCAACAATAGCAATATATATTCAACCATCAACCAACTACATTCATAACCAATAATATTCATTCATATTCTCATTCATATATAATGAATTGGTTTTCATATCAAATCACATTTGATTTATTTACATTGGATTTACTAACATTCATTCTCAATTCAATTAGTTTACATTCACTAATTAAATCCAATTCACATTCAATTCTATTCAAATTTATTTACTTTCAATTTGAATTCAATTACATAGCTTTCAATTTCATTAATACTTAATGAATTATATACAATCAATCAACAATCATATAACAACCAATGTATATTAATTATAACCAAATTCCTTTGCTTATATTCATTCTCATTCAATTTATTCAACTATTCAACTTTCTAATAACATTAGATTTTAATGAATTACACTTATAATCATTATTTCATATCAACTTAATTTACATTCAATTGATTAACATTCAATCCATTCATTCAATTCAATTACAAAGTTGAATTCTATTACATAACTCAAGTTCATATTCGTTTAATCCACTTGATTATTTACTTCGATACCAATATCAACTTAATTCAATATCTCTTAAGTTATATTCCATTTAACTTTAAATTCACTTTTATTTACAACTCATATTTTATATAGTTTCACTTCTTATATATATAAGTTTATTTCACAATCGTAAACACTTTAATTATAATTCTATTCTTATAATTCTTTTGCTTATACAATTATTCTTTTATTTTAGATTATTCAACAACTAAACAATCAACTTACATACACTTTAATAATTTTGAAAAATTATTTCTTTATATATAAAATATAATCAAGGTAAAATTATTCCATTTACCCAATTTAAAATCAATATTGTGCCGAATTGTTCTATTCAAGTGTTTAGAAACCCCTTCGGCATAGTCTTGCGGACCACGCTGACGAAAGTTCATATGCCACTCAATAAACCAATCATCACAATATAAAACAATTTTATATTCACTAACAAATACGCTCTCATAGCTATTATTACACTCAAACTCATTCTAGAGTACTACTGACTCTATCTCTAATGAATAATACCCAACAGAACCATGGTTGTCGCTTAACCATAAGAGCTCTGATACCAAATGTAACGTCACGGGTTTTCGTTCCTCGAAGATCCGACATCGACACTCACTTTATCGACTGCCGAGAAATCGAAGGCCGAAAACCGAGATGTTATGGGTTTTTAAAAAAGAAAAAAAAAGAAAGAAAGAAGAGAGAAGAGATAGGAAAAGAAAAATAGAGAAGAAGAGAAAATAGACAATTTTTAGAAAACAGAGAATTAGAAAAACAGAAGATAGAAAAATTTAAAAATAGAACGGGAAGAAAGAACAACAACAGAATCTCACAATTCGCAGCGGAACAACATATAATAGATAAATGAATAATCTTTAAACAAAGAACTATATCAGTTATTACATTACATTATATTTCATTACATCAAATCATCAGAGTGTACAACAACATACAACAATCAGTGCAGCGGAAAAAGAAATACTATATAAACTAGTAATACGCCATGCCAATCCAGCTTGCCTCCAGCAACTCCAGAATATCCAGAATATCCTGATAAACCTAACTCTTAACTGCCCGTGTGGAAATTGGTGGGCACCCAGAGTTTAGGAAGGAAAACAATAAACTCCGAGTCAGTCATGTGACTGGTGTGAGAACTCAAAACAGTTTATTTATCTTTAAAATCAAAATAGAGGAATATTTTTAAATCAATTCGCAATGCTTTTAAAAAATGAGACTACCATAAGGCCTCCCGCACACACACACAATGCAAACGCAGAATCGGAGGAGATTTCTCCTTATGATAGTCAAAGATGCTTGATACGCATTTAAAATAATATTTGATATTATTACTAGTGCATAGTGTAGAGAAAAATTTATTTCGAAAGTAGAATATAAATCTTAGCCAACATACGACCATTATCGTATGCCTACTATAGCTACTATCCAAACAGTGGTGACCACCATAAGTGAATGGCAGGTTCTACAACTAATACCGTACAAGTTTCGTATTGGGAATTGGATTTCCAACGAATGGTCAGGCTAAGGAACTTCCTACTGTCACATGGGATCGCCTCTGGCTGGACGTCCCGAGAACTTAACCAGCTCTCTGCCAACACAAGGCCGGGTTACCTTTATCACTAGGTAACTACTACACGAATATGGCATCCCCCGGTCCCATCGGACCTTTAACCGAGCGCTCGTCACCAACAACACCACACAGAAAAAGATATAGTGTATCAACATGAGTAAGTATCTGGGCTCCATACCATGATACCACCCTTTCCAGAAGGAAATGCACATACCCTAAAGGGAGCTACCCCTCATAACCTTGCCGCATCATTCCTGTTTTGACCATTACCGGGATGTGAGGCTCGACGAATTCACGCCCACAAAAACATACTTTATACAAAAGCCATGCTTTGGGTCAACAAATGATCAACACAATGATCACTAAGATAGACGATCAAATAAATGATCCTATCACAATAATCAACACAATGATCATTTCAGCATCACTCAGCATGTCACATTACCAAACTGGGATATATTGCTGATAACTTCAACTATATAACCTTTGAGCTCGTACGTCTCAAAGAAGGGTGTTAAGCAAAGAATAAATTCTCCGCCACCAACAGAAATATATTTGAAAGAAATCGGCTTTATATCTCAACTTGTAATGTCAGGCATACAATCCATACAAGTCTGTTCCGGGCTCGAACAGAACCGAAGGCACTTCTTACGAAGCCCTTGCAATACGGGTATTCACAATCCCGATCGAATTTCCCATCACTTAAGAGATCTCAATACCAGGAGCTACCCAGTGCAGAGACAATCGATAGGTCATCCTATCGCTTTCACAAATACTCGGTCTTCAACACCGATCTTCAAATGCAATTCATAACGACGTATCACATATTCGGAATGGGTTATACGACCCCATGGTCCTTTCCCGGTTAACCCGAATAGTGAGCGCTTATTTAAAAATAAGTGTGGCATTCACATTCAAACAAATCACATCAATTACCCATTCAAAGGGAAATATTGATAGTCGATTATTGAACTATAAATGGATATGCATACATCACCAGATTCCAAATAATTTTCCAAATTATTTATTTCCCAAAATATCTTTACAAGATATATAATTTCAACACTTCAAAAATAAATCAACATTTATTTTCAAACAAATTTCACTTTCACATATAGATTCCATAATGAATTTATATTTCAAAATATCCATGCATATACAATTTCAACTATCCATTTCAATTTATCTTCAAAAAGATAAATTCTAATTATTCACTTTATACTGGAAAACAATTCCATACTTATTTATTCATAAGTAATTCACAAATCTCTTTTATTTTCAACACTTAGAAAATATTCAATATACTTAAATCGAATTAAGTATATATTTCATTCTTTAAGGAAATTATTCACTTAAACATATTTACTTGGGCCAAAACGAATGTTACGTAAAACATCGTTACGACAACCCAAAATCACTAGTATAGGGATTCGAAATTTAAATAGATATATAAATCCCAATACTATACAAAACATTTCCTTTCGGAAATCATTTACTATAACAACAGTGTTATAGTCTACCATTTCCTTTTATTTCTCGAAAACGTCTATTTCAACAATAAATGTTGAAATCTATGGTTTCGACTCTCAACACCTTTTAAAACATCGTTAGATCGTTTTAATTCTATTTAAAACATCACATTCAAAACAATTTCTTTAACGTATTATTCACTATTCAAAAACGTGAATATACTACCTTAACAAATTTCATCATTTCTATTCACTTTAACTTAAAGGATTATTCACTGTTCAAAATGTGAATATAACTCTATCTCTAAGTTATAACAATTAACTTATCAAAATAAGTCATTTGCGGATTTATAAAACAACGTTTATAAATTCCGTTTCTATTTATTTATAAAAACTTCCTTTTTATAAATTCCTTTATTAACCTATTCCAGTTTATAACTCAATTATAAACTACAAGTTCATATTATAAGTTAATTACTTATAAAACGATTATTTTACAAAATCGTTCATTTAACTTCCCAAATTATTAATCTTAACTTATAAGATTGTTTATTTATCCAAAATTCATTCTTTCGATAACTTTATAAATTTTATAAACCTGTTGCTTATAAAATTTCATTTATAACTTCACAGTTTATAATTTCATAAATTTCATTCATTTAGGAAATTCATTTTCACTATATTCAAACACTTATAAAAACTCGTTTTATAATGTCCATAATTCAATTTATAAATATCCATTTATAAATCTCTTAATATAAATCAGTTTATATTATTATTCTAAAACGTCTTTAAATTCCTTTATAATTTCATCATTTCGATTTATAAAATAATCAAATTTTATAAATCCTATATTTAAACTTTTATCATATATTCAAAAATCCAATCTAAATTATTTTATAAAATCATTAGTTCATATTTCTCAAAAATCGACTTTTAATCGTATTTCTAAAAATCAGCTTTTTAACTATATTTCACAAAACCATAATTTTTATAACTTTAAAAATTATAACGTTTATTTATTTATAATGGATCAATCCCAAAAATATAGTATATTTTCAAAATCACTTTTAAAGATCATTTTAAAATCCCAAAATCTGGGTCCAATGATGCTACACACCAAATAGTCAATCACGACTAACAACGATATCATATATCGATATGATAATCCATCAAATATCAAAATATCTGAAATAAAATAAATACTGTTGAGGAATCCAGTTGAATCCCTCCAACCTGTTTCCTGCATCCAAAAACATTAGCACAATACCAATTTCGCTCCAGTACGAAATTATCGCGGTACATGTTTTTAATAAATATTATCCGCTTAATAACGGCGTAATAGGGTCTCATCCGCAAAAAAATACGGGAAATCAATCAACTGCAATATATACATATGCCAATATATATATATTGATATTATATATAATACCAATTTCACTGTTTATGAAATATTCGCGGTATATGTTCTTACTAAATAACATCCGCTTACTAACGGCGCATAATGTCTATTTTAACAATCAATAATTTACAGTCATCATTCAAACATGCATTCAAATATTTTAAATCTAACTATTTAAAATAAAATCGAAATCTATTCGATTGAGTGAGAAGTTCTCACCTTGGTTTTAATTTCCGTTTAAGCTTTTATTTCGAATAAAATTAAACGCGCGTTTAATTTTACCCGAAATTCTCACTAACTCCAAACGACTCCAAACCAACTCCATCGCGTAGTGCTCGTCCATACGATTCCAACGCAACTGAGTTTGCATTTTTTCGACCTCGTATGAAAAAGATATGCATTTTACAAGTTCGTACACGATTTTAATAGCTTAAATACAACATATACTTAACTATTTTAACCCACATCTCACCACAACCCTTGGATCCAACCCCTGCTCATCCTAGCCGTGACTTCCTCCATCTCTCCCTTTCGTTCATCACGTAACTCCTCCAGAACAACACACGCAACAAGAACCCATGAATCACAAATTAGGTTTAAACATTGCAATCTTGTTTCTCAACGATATCCCATCAAACCACATGCATTTTGAAGCCTCTCTCTCCCTCTAGGTTCGGCCATAATCTGGTGGAGCTCGGCCTCATGTGCTGCCTAGGAAGTCGTGCGCAGGTCCCCCCCTGTCGGCCCCCCTATCTCCTCCCCTGGTGCTCCATTTTACATCACAGCCGTTCACATCGAAGCTCTCATCTCCCTCTACGTCTTTCATGTTGAAACCTTAGCCTAATTGTCGACGGATTGGAAGAAATCGAGGGGGGAAGTTGAGTGTTTTCTGGCCATTCATTTTTAGGGCCGGCTACATGAAGAAAATTAGGTTTTGGAATATATTTTATCAAATTTTGTGAAGGGGTAGGGCTATTTATAAGGAACGAGCGACACTATTCATCCCGGATTTTCCAAACTCCGATTTAGACGCCGTAACCAGCGTACCTAGGGTTTATCCCGCGTTCCGGACACAATGGAACAGGTTTCGGAAGCTAATTCGGAAGTATGTGCGAGTTATGGCTGAAAACGCTCAATTTAAATTAAACCGATTTAAGTCGATTTCTAGGCGTTTTAATTTGTACCGGACAAACGGTAAATCCAATTGACTTGAAATTTGAAACCTTACAATAATATCATATTACGGATCCGATGAAACTGGTTTCGTCGAATTCCGAGACTTTTTGAAAAATGGCTATTTTGACTCGCCAAATTTAAATTAAAAACGAATCGATGCGTTTCGAGCTGCCACGCTCAAACGATAGCTCCGATTGACACGAAAATTGAAATCCGGTAATAACTAATTATTACGGATCCAATGGAACTGGTTTCGTTCAATTCTGAGACTGTCCAAAAATTGACTATTTTACAGTCGATTATTAAATATTAAAATATTCAATTTTCACAAATTAACTTTTAATTCGATTTTAAAAGTTCTAAAATATTTCTATAACTCCAGTATGATTAAATAAAATTTTACAAATTATTTTCAATCATATTTAACTCAATTTTTTTAATTATTTCCATAATTTAACCTATTAAATTATCGATTTAATAATCCAATTAAATCCAAAAATTCAAATAAAAATTTATTTGACTTATAAATTCACTTATTAATATTTAAAATAAATTAATATTCAAATTTAAATTAATAAAAATTCTGGGTCGTTACACCAAACGTCTGATTTCATACTCGGATTTTAAATTTAAACTTCAACTGCCACATTCGAATAGACATCTCCATTTCTCTTTTCTGCAACTCTTCATCATCAACAGAAGAAACTGTAGAGCACTTGTTAATGGATGTAACTATTCAAGGAACCTCTCTACAACTATATATATCATCAAGAATCAAGAGAACAAATTCACCTTACTTACTTACGCTCTCTAATTACATACTTTATCATATACTCTTGATCTCTAACAATCTATACTTGTATTTTACTCTTCCAAATATTCAGTTCTTCATAGACAACACTCTCTAGATATATATTGGAAGCATTTGTACTAATTAGTCAATATCTATGTTATAGGATACACATTTGGCAAGAAAAATTAATTGTAACCAAGCCTATTCCTTCGGACGAAGTGAGGGTGTTTGATAGTGGAATTTCGAACGGGAGCTCCTGGACTGGACGTAGGACGGGAGGTCCGAACCAGTATAAAATCCTAGTGTGCTTATTCTATATTTACTTATATTAATATTGTTTTAGTTTCATTATATATTTTGTCACATATACTTTCATATACACTACACGATCCACCCTGTAGACTTTCAAAGAAATGGTAGGAGGGGAAGAAAATATTTTCCATATTCAATTCTGTAAATACATGCACTACTTTATTCACACATTTCTTCATCTTCTTCTTCACCTTCCTCAAGCTTTTAATGGCTTCTCTTCTTAGGAAATTTATGAAGAAATAATAGCAAAGAGAAAATAAAATATATGTGCATACATGTCATCATTCACCCTCAAAACCAAGGCAGAATCACTCCTTGCCATCTCTATAACCCACGACCATCCCTCATCCAGGCACCAAGGCCAAGCTCCACCACTTCTAAGGTCAAGGCTGAACCTATTAGAGGAATAGAGCAAGGTCCGGGAAGCTCAAGATTAAAAATAGTGGAGAGAAGTGCTTTTGAATTTCCATTGGATTTGATTCAAGGAGTTTCGTAAAAGTTTGATGGAGTGGAAAGCAATTTTAATTACCTAAAACTTAAAATGATGATATGCATTTTTTAGTTAGTAAATTAATACACTTGTTTGAATATTGGATGAATATTTGGTTGATGACTTGGTTGTTAATAATGGGAAAATAATATTCATTAAAATATAAATGGTTAATTAATTAAGCATAGTTAATTCATGAAATATTATTATGTATATGGAGTTTATTAAGTCTCTTTAGGGTTATGAATATAATTAGATTGAAAAATGAATATGATAATAATATTATTATAATATGGAATAAAGTGGAAAATGAGTTTTAATGCAGTAAAAATAGTTTGGAATGATTTGAAATGGTTTATTGTAGTATTTTAAATATTACAACAAGCTTCGAAAATGTTTAATGAAGTTTGAAAAATAGAGCTAGACCGAGCTCGTCGCATAGTGATAGTTCATCATTTTCTGACCTAAAAAGTTAAAACAATGTGTAGGATGCAATACAAGTCGGAAATCTTTGAAATAATATTTTTCCAAACCCATTAGGATATAATTTTCAAATAAAAGAAGAAAATCAAGATTTCATTTAGTAAAGTTTGAGATATATCCAAATCAAGTTCTCAAAATCGTCGCATTTTGGCAGTTTGGAAACCAAAGCGGTAAAATCTTGAAAATAGATATTTTTAAATCTTTAAAAATATGAAATAAATTCCATAAATATATTAAAATGTTTCAAAAGGATTTGAGTTATTAAAATGGACATATGTGGAATGAAATAGCATTTTGGTCAAAGAAGCTTCAAAACACTATTCACAGCACTTTTTATAGCACTATTGGTTACTTTTGAAATTAAGATTTAAACTTGGGACTTTCTTCCCAAATCTTTTGCAAATTATTTTCATATAGTAAATCAAATATTTTAAAGAGTTTAGAGTTGATCAAATAACTTTGTAACATCCCCCTACTTGGAGGCCCAAAACTAGCTGTTACAGATGCTGCAGTCATCCGTAATTATTAATCCTCGTGGACCAAATAGGGCGACATTAGATACATTGATACACAGAAACATAAGAATATAGAAAAAATTATAAAGAAAACAAATTCCACATTCTATTTCTAAATATTCCAAATTGATTACATAATCCCAATTCGAGACCACGTTCAAATAACATATAATTATTACAAATACGCCAAAAGCAACATATGAAGTGCCCCCTTTATAGATTAGAGTATATAGATAGGAAAGAAAACAATTTTCCTTTAAAATTAAAACAAACAGTGGAAATAAAAGAACTCTAACAACTAGCTTGCCTCCTACACGTCCTTGGATGCTTTATTCGTCTTAAAGAACATCCGGAAACCTTACTCTCAACCTACTCAAAATCAATTGAGTACCCGAGAGTTAAAATCAATTAAACCAAATATTATGCTCCTGCATCCACAATGGTTAAAAACATAGTATTTTGAAAACTTTATGATGATTTGCAAAACAAGTAAACCAAATCTGGATTACCCATCCCCATTGATTCTGACTATCCGTCTCAATTATAGTTTCTAGGGTTATTAATTTGTTAAATGTTTATGGACTATCTATCCAAATACTTAGTTTTCATGGGATCGCTAAGAAACTATTGGTAACTCCAATATCTTTCTCTTGTCCTAGTTCTCATGGGCTAACTAGGAACCTATTGACTCGCTATCAATATCTTGATCCGGATATAGTTTTCATGGGCTAACAATAAACCTACCGGTCCCTGCTAGTATCAAATCATAGTTTTCATGGGCTGACTATAAACCTATTGGCCCATACCGATATCATACAGTTTTCATGGGCTTACTGTAAACCTATTGGCCCTTACAAAAATCTTTAGTTAATTTTTTTAACATATGTTAAGTTATATTCACTACTGAGTCAACCTAACTTGTTATTCTACCCTTTTCCCAAATACAATTATAGGTTAATAAGAGCGTGAATAATATTTCCAAAATCTTTATTATGGTTTTCCCTTAATAATGAGAATGTGTTATTTGTTTTGAAACTCTAAAACATCACTTTCGAAACCACTTGATGACCTCCTTCGAAAGCATAGAAAACCTCTTTTCAAACCTCTAATTATATAACTTTCAAAACCAATGGAACCTTTCGATGATATCAAGAAAACATTCTTTAAAACATAGCTTCAAAACAAATAAAGTACTCTTTCTATATCATTGGATTTACTCTTTTAAAACATCATTTGGGTCAAAATTGTTATACGTGAAAGTATCTCTTTCGAAACAAACTAAAATTAATTTAGGCAAAGTCGATGGTGTCGGAATCATCTAGTCGAACGCAAAGGCCTTTAAAAATTAAAACTTTGAAGGACAGAGTCGAAACCCCCTTTCGACTTCATCACTTTCGAAACCTCTTTGAAAGCATTCAATAGAAATGCTTAGTTTAGGTTAAAACAGAAGTAACCCCTTTGACAACATAGAGGACTTCAATATGGTCAAAAGGAAAATTTGCGGCTAGGTCTCAACTTGGTCAAAACCGGTCCTTTCGAAAGCTCTGATTTAAGAAAAATACCCCCTCGAAAGCTAACTCCTTTACATAGTACAACAACCTTCTTTGAAAGACATTTATAAAACCTTTTCGAAATCATGTGTTTGGACTATGTCGAAAGCTTTAATAAACAAGGCAAGGCTTCCGCCTTGTTTCGACCCTATCAGAAGCTTACCTTTCGACACCAAGGCATCCGTCTTCCCTTCAATCCACTACGTACCACTAGGTGTTACCTGTGTATTAGTTTTGACTATAATGGTTTCAATTAAGTTGGTTTCAACTAAGTTGAGGCGGAATTATTGGAGTTGAAAGGGTAACAAATTGAGGGGGAAGACCTTTTCTGAATTAAAGGCTGAAATGTTGCTTCTTTTAGTAATTGCTTTATATATTAACTTGCCTTTTTATAAGCCATGGATTGCTTGCCATAATAGTTTTCAAATACTTTACATTTAAAATTGCCGCACTTATATCAAATCGAGCCATAAAAATGTAATGTTTAATCCCTTCCATATATCAAAACCAATTATTTCAAAAAGTCATTCTTTTAAAATAATTTACTTTTCTTAGTAAATCAACTGTGAAAAATACCCAAAAATCATAGAAATTTGATTTCATCATGTAATCAACATATTAAAATTTTAGACCCAATTTCTTTCTGAAATATTCAAAATAAATTTTTAAACCCAAATACAACATATTTATCATCAAAAATTCATAATAAATTTTCCATAACTTGAAAATTTTTGAAAATTAAACCCATTTCCAAAAGCATGTTTTACTTAACATAAACATTTTGCATGGCAATTTAAAATTAATAACCCATGGGTTTGCCCCTAAAACCATACAAATTTTATGTACAATTAAATTGCTTAAATCAAAAAATTCATAAATTAAGCATATCATCATCGCAAAACATCACAGAAATGAAATAAATACTTAAATCCAAAATTATAGGATTATATAAACCAAAAAGAGATGGAATGAATTATTATTCACCTTAGACTTTATAAGGAATTTGAGATTTGTTGTTGATTAATCCTTCCTAGCTTTGGTCCTTGATTTAGACTGAAATTTATCCTTTTCCTCCTTATTAATGGACAGATCCCTTTTTTTTATTTCCATTTGTGAAAAGATGAAAATGGAACGTGAATGGGCAACTGTAAAAGGTCATAGCCACGTATAATAAATTGGCTAACTTACTAATATTCCGATGTGTAATTTGATTAACCTATAAACCAATTTAAGCCCATTAAATTTTATTATTAAGCATGGCCCATCATTTAATGTATTCAAATCTAAATCCCCTTATCACTATTATTATATTTAATTTATCTAATTAAATCGTATGAAAAATATTATCAAGAATTAGGGATGTTATAGGCTCCCCCCTTAAAGAATTTCGTCCTCGAAATTAAGTAAGGACTAAATACTAACATTGCAATCATCAGTAAAAACATCTAACAACCATACTAGTCCAACTGACTAGCAATTATCTCTATAAATCCAATACAGACATACTCTTAAAGCCAATCAGGATAAGTATCTCTAATCCTGTCCTTTGTCGGAGGAATAGTATCTCTGAATCATGCACATACTTGCGAAGATGAGACGCATGAAATACATTATGGACACCTGCCAAACTGCTCGATAACTCGATTCTATATATGAGCTTTCTAATCCTCTCTATAATCTGGAATGAACCTACATATCTCGATGCTAACTTCCCTGACTTTCCAAATCGTGCCACACCCTTCATTGGTGATATCTTAATGAAAACTTTGTCTCCAACTGAGAATTCTGGGTCCTTACACTTCTTATCTGCGTAACTCTTCTTTCTTGAATAAGCTTCCTTCATCCTTCCTAGGATTAACTCAATCTTCTCTGATGCCTTGCTAACCAAATTTGGACCTGAGACTAATCTGTCTTCCATCTCCAACCAACATGCTGGTGATTTGCACGGTCTTTCATAAAAGCCTCAAATGGCGCTAATCTAATAACTGTTATTATAGGAAAACTCAACCAAATGTAAGTGATCCTCCCAAGATCCACCAAAGTCCACTACGCAAGCTCTTAATAGATCCTCAGGTTCTTTGTTGACTCTCTCTGTCTGCCCATCTATTTGAGGGTGATACGCAGTACTCATATTGAACTTGGTACCCTTCACTTCTCATGGACTCTTCCAGAATTCACTCATGAAAAAAGTATCTCTATCACTGAATATACTATTAGGAACTCCGTGTAATCTAACTATATTCTTCAGGAACAATTTAGCTAAAATAGGTGTCGTTCTGGTTGACTTAACTGGAATGAAATGGGCACTCTTGGTCAATCTGTCCACTATAACACGTATACTTTCATTACCTTTATTTGACCTTGGCAACCCGTCCATAAAATCCATAGATATTGAATCCTAATTCCAAAGTGGAATATCTAAAGGCTGAAGCAACCCACTAGGCTTTTGATGTTTAGCTTTCACATGCTGACAGTTTGCACACTGCCTAACCCACGAGCCAACATACCTCTTCATGCCTTTCCAATAGAAGCTCCTCTTCATATTCTGATACATCTTAGTTCCTCCAGGACGATTCATAAACTTGGATCGTTGACATTCTCTAAGAACTTCCTTCCTCAAGTCCTCTGCATTCGACAACCATCCCTTTTTTCTTAGCTAACCTTTGCGGTCAAGTTTAAAATCCTTTAAATCATCGATATACGTTCTAACCTCCAGTCTTCTGATCCTTTCAGCTAATATTGGATCCTCCTTCTACATAGAAGTAATTTTCTCAATCAATACTGGTCGAACTTCTAAGCAAGATAATCTGGCGGAATTCTGACTAGAACTAGCAGTCAATCTTAACTGCACATCACAACTGACTAAGTCTTATAAATCCTTCCACTCTGCCAACATTGCCAATACCATATTCTAATGTTTTCTGCTGAGAGCATCTGCTACCTTATTACCTTTCCCTGGTGTATACTCTATACCAAAATCATATGCAGCCAAAAACTCCAGCCATCTCTGTAGCCTCAGTTCAACTCCATCTGAGAGAATAAATACCATAGTGACTTATATTCAATAAAAAGCTCAAACCTCTCCCCTAGGAGATAATGTCTCCAAATCTTCAATGCAAAGATCACCGCTGCCAATACCAAATCATGAGTAGGATATCTAACTTCATACGGTCATAGCTACCTAGAGGCACAAGTAATGACTTTACCATTCTACGTCAACACCGCTTCTAATCTAGTTTCACATGCATTAACATACCCAACCAATTTTTGATTTTTGTCTGGAACTACTAACACAGGTGCATTGGTCAAAAATTGTTTTAAATTAAGGAATGCTTTTCCAAATTTATCGAAGAAAACAATTTTCACTTCCTTCTGGGTTAGCTTAGTTAAGGGTGCTGCTATCCACGAGAAATCCTTAATGAATCTCCGGTAGTAGCCAGCAAGTCCAAGAAAGCTCCCGATTTCTGTCACTGTCTCTGGTCTCTTCTAATTATTCATGACTTCGATCTTATCTAGATCGACCGACAATCCTTTCTCTAAAACCATGTGACTAAGAAATTTTATCTCTTTCTTCCAGAAATGACACTTGGTAAACTTTGCCTTTAGCTGATTCTGTCTCAGCGTCTCAAGTACCACTCTAAGATGAACTTCATGCTTTCTCTCATCCCTAGGGTAGATTAGATTGTCATCTATAAATACCAACAAAATCTATCCAAATACTCTCGAAAAACTCGGTTCATCAAATCCACAAAGAAAGTAGGTGCATTCGTTAACCCAAATGGCATCACCACCACTCATCAGAAATCTAGTCCGAAATGCTGTCAAACAAATACCGTCCTATGCCACTCTTAACTGATGGAACCTGGTTGCTAAATCCAACTAGGCACTCTAGCTCCATTCAACTAATCGAACATGTAACACCCTATATTTTTGGTTACATTATTTAGAATAATTAATTAGTTAAATTAAGTAAAATAATATGTTGACTAGGGGATTGAGATTTTATTTTAATTAAGGTGTAGTCGTGCCATGTAACCATGAATTAAAATCAGAGTTAACATGAAATAAGGAAGTAAAATTGTAACGACCCAGAATTTTCGATCCCGAAAACTCCAGATAGTTATGAAAAAAGAAGAAAGAGATAGAAGAAAAAGAAGAAACAGAAACACCAAAACACAGATTCTCACATTTGAATAAATAGCAGTTATACAAGGAAAACTGTAATTGTCAAATTACACTTTTAATATATCAAAGTTACAATATTTACACAACACTGAGCAGTTTAAATAACTTGTCCCAGATTATCAGCAATAATATACACAGTGGTAAACACTCCATACGTTTCTGCCATCCAACTCGCCTCCTGAAACTCCAGAACGTCTTTACCTGAAAAGCTGTAATACTCGGTCTGACCCGAGCATTACATCAAAGTAATACCCGGGTCAGGCTGGAACCAGCGTGAGTAAACCTATCTAACATGGAATACAAAAGCATATGTTATCCCATTTTTTGGACAAAGCTGGAATATCAATGTTGTACGCGTTTCCACCACGAACAAACCAGGAAGTACAGAGATATAAACAAGCAAGCATGCATAAGTCCGGAATTCCACTAAAATCTCAAGTTCATTCGGCAGAGCAAAGGCATGCTTCATTCGGCATATCATATCCGGCCTCCCCTTGGTTCATTCGGCACTCCCTAAACCAAGCTCATTCGGCATCCCAAGCACTACCGGACCGGCCTCCCCCATAGTCCTACCGAACCAAACGACTCCGAAGCCGGTCCAAACTATCACCAACCAATCACCGGACCAAGGTGATCACCGAACCAACCTTCCACTACGACCGATCCAGAAGACTACCGGACCAACTTCAACACCACCATCGGACCACCTTGGCCGAACCAAACCCCAACTTATCCAAGCATAGCCGAATGAAAGCCATGCCGAACCAGATGATGCTGGACCAGATTGCTTCAGCCCAGGCCCGCTAGCAGCTATATACTTCCAAGCCCCCTGCCCCCTATCTCACTCTATAAATAGAGGGGCAGGGGTACAACAATGGGGGACAAGTTTGAGAGCTCAAACCTGGAAGGAACTTTCAAACAACTTTCATACACTTGTACTACAAGCTTTGTACTTGTAATCGGATCGGAAAAGGAGAATAACATATAAAGTGGACGTAGGCACACTTTGGCCGAACCACTATAAATCTGTGTGTCTTTTACAGTTTAGCCCCTACTTTTTACGTATTTGCATACACCACCTATCAATACGAACAACATAAAATCAACTAATTCATACGACTTGGAGTTGTTTGTTCATCTTTTGTGCAAACATATTTGGGTTATTTGCTGAGATCTGTAATTTGTGTTTGAATATCGCTGAATTATATTCATACACTGGTGCTTTCACGACTTTGGGTGTTTGCGGCCATTTTTTACGCAAACATTTTGGTGCTTTCACTGAGAAGGAACCAGCTCCCGCTACATCGGATAGAGGTTTAGATTTGGAAGACAATGACTAGGCAAAGCAGTAGAAGGCTAAGGGCTGAGAGAAGCCAACAAGGAGGAAGTCAACAAGCATCCTCCGGAGGTGAGGAAGGACCGGCTTCGATCTACATAACAAGGGATGAAATGGTAGCCATAACAAATTCACTGCAAGAGAGGTTGCTGAAAAGTCAACAGGAAATGATGCAAACTTTCTTGGAGCAAATGAGAGTTGCAGGGATGCAGAACCTAGGAACAGCTACAACGGCTGTGGATGCAGGACAGGAAGCTAGGGTTATGGAACCCAATGAAGGACAGGATACGGAGCCAGGCGGCAATCAACAAGGGCTTGGGGGCAGGCCCACAGGATTCAACACAGGAGAACCTTTGGAAGGAGTTCAACAGGCTAGAACCAACGTTGCTGCTGACGAGCCACACGAAGAGTATGTACCGGAGTTCCCTCGGGGGCAACCCCCGACAGATAACGGTGGATTGGTAGATATAATCAGGAAGACTGTGCGAGGTGGTTTGACCAACGGAGACTTGGAAGGAGTAAACAGGAGTCCGTTCACTCGGGAAATAAGGATGGCTCAGAACCCACCTAAGTTCAAGCTACCTAGCGTGGAGGTATACAATGGCAAGGAAGACCCTACGGATCACTTGATGAGATACACTAGACACATGGAGGTGCTGGGGGCATCAGAGGAGGTGATGGCCCGATGCTTCCCTTTGTACTTGACGGACTTAGCTGCGATGTGGTTCAGGCAGCTGGAAGAAGGATCTATCGGGACTTGGAGGGAATTGGTGGAAAGGTTTCTGGGACAGTTTCGGGTTCATGTCAAGAGACCGAAGAACGTGATGACATTGACATCGGTAAGGCAAAGGATGGATGAATCGCTTAGAGCTTTTCTAACTCGATTCAGTGCCGCAGTTGCTTCGGTGGATCGGCCCGATCCATCGATGGTTTTAATGGCAGCAGTATCAGGAGTCAGGGAGAACTCGGATTTCAAGGTATCTCTGATACGAGATCCCCCACGGAATCTCGACGAATTCTTTCATGAGGCAGAAAGGTTCCTTCGACAAGAAGATGCGAGTACGGATTTAAAATTGAAAAAGGTTAATGCAGTTGAAGGGGGAGGACCATCCAGCAATGGTTCGGATAAAAACAAAGGAAAAAGGAAGTTGGACGATGATTCTGGAAATGCTAGGAAGCAATGGAAGGATCCAAAGTTTTCCACATACACAGGATTGAACGAAACACTGGAACGGATATACCTGGATACTCGAAATCGCCTTCACTACCGGAGGCCGGCTAGGAGAGAACCAACAGAACGGGAAAGGACATCAGGAAGGCACTGCCTCTTCCATGATTTGGATGGACACGACACCAACAGCTGCAGGCACTTAAAGGACATAATTGAGGAACATGTAAGAAGTGGACAACTGCCGCAATATGTTGGACCTCGGAATGCAACGGCGAGGCAGGAGCAACCGCCGCCTACCTCAAGCTACGATGGTGGGAGGCCCAGGAATGATGGTCGGTTGATCGTCCCTTGACCAGGTTAATATGAAATAAGTAGCAAACTATTGGCAAGCAACCAAGTCATTTACACATGTACGGGGACGGAGATAGCCCCTAGGCATGCTCTGAATGATAATAAACTGCGATGCTATGGTTTGTGAAATTTATCTTTCGCTTTTGGATTGGACACTGCTTTTCTTTTTGGTTTTCGGTTTTGGAGCTTGGATTGAGCTCCTGGTTTTTCTTGCTTTTTGATTTGGATTTTCCTTTGGACAATTGTTTTCGGTTTTGGATGTTAGTTTGGATTTCTGTTTTTATGGTTTTGGATTTGGATTTTGGATTTGGATTCTGGATTTGGATTTTGGATTTGGATTCTGGATTTGGATTTTGGATTTGGATTCTCGATTTGGATTTTGGACTTGGATTTTGAGTTGGATTTTAATTGGATTTTTATCTGACTTTTGATAAACGGTCGTCGGGTATGGATTATGCCTGGCAAGGGGTGAGTCGCTTTGCCCGAACGTGGTAAATTGACTCATTCAGGTCGTCGAGTATGGACTATGCTCGGCAAGGGTCCGGAGTGACCAGGATTCGGCCTAGGACTTAGGCCCTATATTATCAATCGTTATTTTCAGGTCGTCGAGTATGGACTATGCTCGGCAAGGGTCCGGAGAGACCAGGATTCGGCTTAGGACTTAAGCCATGGCATTGTACAACATCCAGGGACACTGGACCAAGGTCGTCATGTGTGGATTAGGCATGGCAAGAACCCGGAGAGGTTAGCTCAAAGTCCAGGGACACTGGACCAAGATCGTCAAGCATGGATTACGCTTGGCAAGAACCCGGAGAGGTTGGCTCAACGTCCAGGGACACTGGACCAAGATCGTCAAGTATGGATTACGCATGGCTCAGCGTCCAGGGACGCTGGATCACGACCGTCAGGTGTGGATTGTGCCTGGATCACGACCGTCAGGTGTGGATTGCGCTTGGCAAGAGCCCGGAGAGGTTATAAATTTGGACCGCGACCCAAAGAGGTCCTGGATTCGGTTGTTGGCTATTGGATAAGGATGGTTTGGGACTCTGTTGTCGAGTTCGGATGGACATGGAATTGGCTCAAGCTTTGGTTATTGGATTTGGAACTGGATATCAACTCGGAGCAGTCAAGGATGATCTACTCTGGCAATATGGCTATTGACTTTGGATATTGGATTCGGGACTATACAAAACACGCCTTCCTACCGCAAGGCATATTTTGGGGGGCAAAGTGTTATCCCATTTTTTGGACAAAGCTGGAATATCAATGTTGTACGCGTTTCCACCACGAACAAACCAGGAAGTACAGAGATATAAACAAGCAAGCATGCATAAGTCCGGAATTCCACTAAAATCTCAAGTTCATTCGGCAGAGCAAAGGCATGCTTCATTCGGCATATCATATCCGGCCTCCCCTTGGTTCATTCGGCACTCCCTAAACCAAGCTCATTCGGCATCCCAAGCACTACCGGACCGGCCTCCCCCATAGTCCTACCGAACCAAACGACTCCGAAGCCGGTCCAAACTATCACCAACCAATCACCGGACCAAGGTGATCACCGAACCAACCTTCCACTACGACCGATCCAGAAGACTACCGGACCAACTTCAACACCACCATCGGACCACCTTGGCCGAACCAAACCCCAACTTATCCAAGCATAGCCGAATGAAAGCCATGCCGAACCAGATGATGCTGGACCAGATTGCTTCAGCCCAGGCCCGCTAGCAGCTATATACTTCCAAGCCCCCTGCCCCCTATCTCACTCTATAAATAGAGGGGCAGGGGTACAACAATGGGGGACAAGTTTGAGAGCTCAAACCTGGAAGGAACTTTCAAACAACTTTCATACACTTGTACTACAAGCTTTGTACTTGTAATCGGATCGGAAAAGGAGAATAACATATAAAGTGGACGTAGGCACACTTTGGCCGAACCACTATAAATCTGTGTGTCTTTTACAGTTTAGCCCCTACTTTTTACGTATTTGCATACACCACCTATCAATACGAACAACATAAAATCAACTAATTCATACGACTTGGAGTTGTTTGTTCATCTTTTGTGCAAACATATTTGGGTTATTTGCTGAGATCTGTAATTTGTGTTTGAATATCGCTGAATTATATTCATACACTGGTGCTTTCACGACTTTGGGTGTTTGCGGCCATTTTTTACGCAAACAGCATAAAACTTAAATAAAAAGGGTAGCTTGTATTCATTTACAAATCCACAATTTGTTAAAGACACCTCTAATTTCCCACATCAATTTCTAAGTACCAAACTTAGATTAAATGGTCCAATTTCACTTAAATCATTCCATACCAACCTATAGATTTCACATTTCAATCTAAAAAGAATCGAAGTGGCTTCGGGTATTTAGATAAATAGTTGTAAAGTAGTTAAGAAATTGTAAAATAGTTGGAAAATACATAAATAGTTATATAAATTTTTAATAATTGCAAAACAGTTGTAAAATAGTAATTAGTCATAAAGTAGTTGAAAAATTGTTAAATAGTTCCAAAAATAATTAATAAAATAAGTATAAGATAATTTAGTTTTAAAAAGAAAGGTTGTATAGTAAATAGTTTAGAAAAATATATATTTAAACAATTTATTTTGTAAATAACCCAGAGCCAAACTGTTCAATTCCCAATCTCCATTCCCATCAATTCAATTTAAATTTCCACTTCCATTTAAATTTATTCGGTTCCAATTTAAATAACTTCAATTCCATTGAAATTGATTTATCCCCAATTCAAGTTGAATTAATTCTCAATTTCTTTCCAATTTCAAATCAAATTCCATTTGATTTTAAACCTATTCCTCTTTAATTACAATTCCAAATTATTCAAATAAATTTAGACTAATTTCAAATTGAACCTACTTCAATTTCAAATCATTTTAAATCAATCCAATTCAAATTTTCCATTTGAATTTTATACTTATACATCTTCAATCACAGTTTTAATTAATTCAAATCAAATTCAATTTGAACTAATTCAATTCAAATTTCAAACTTAAACCATCTCGAATTATATAAATTCGAGTTAAATCTTTAAGTGTTGATTTAATCCTTTAAATCAAATCAACTTATATCTTTAAACCATTTGATTCTGAATCCAAATTCTATTTTTAACTTATTTCAAAATTCAAATAATAATTCAAACCCCTTTTAAACAACTAAATCTTTGAAATTCAATTTATCATCAAATTTCAATTTTGAAACCAAACCTTTGAAGTTTTATCTTAAATATTCAAATCTTAAGTCCAAAATGATCCCAGTTTACCTTAATAATGGATATATTACTACATCAATTTCTTTACACAAATCCAATTCACAGTTTAAAGATCATTAATAACAACAGGATGGTATCATTTAAATTATTTTAAAACATCCATCCATTTTCAATTTTTGGATTTCAAACCCAATTTGAGATCACTCAAACTCTCAATTCCAATCAGCCATTTAACTTCCCAAGTTAAATCTTAATTTCATCTTGAAATTTCCAAATCAGGTTGATCATTCAAACTTATTTAACTTTTTCTAAGTTAAATTCAATTTAATCCCATTAATCCCACTCCAAATTTGTATTCTCCATTTCAAATTCCCTATTTCTATCACTTAAAAGTTCAAAAACTTATCACTTTGGGTATCACATCTTATTCCAAATTTAAAACTCAATATTTAGAGTTTATTTCAAACCATCTTTAATATTATGTATATCCATACATATACACATTTTACTCCTTTGCCCACCAAGCCAAAATTTAAAATTTAAACCACCCTTGGTTTTAATTCAAAACAAATTCCTTTAAATTTTCAAACAACTCTTGTTTGAAACATGACCCAGATTTAAAATTTCACAATTTAGATCATCTTTAATTCCAATTTATAAGTCGTACTTCCCTAAATGTTTTACTTCCTTAAAACATTTCATTTTGCTTACTCATTAATACATATTATATTACAACAATCATTTATGATAATAACCAAGATTATCATATCTAGAAACTAATTCATTATTATCTTATTCAGAAATATCTAGAATCCATTTCAAACTTATCTTTGATTTAATTTTAATTTGGTTGTATTTCTATTGCCTCTTAATTTAATTCCAATAATTTAACAGCCATTTACCTTAATATTTATTAGAAAGAAATATTGCTTTATATATCAAAATATATTCTTATATAAAATCATTTAAAATTCTTATATAAGAAAATAACAAGTACGCTCTCATACACACACACACACACTCAACTCATCCTAGGGTACTATTGACCCTAAATGAGTACACCTACCAAAGCCAAGGTTCTCGCTTAACCTGGCTCTGATACCAAATGTACGACCCAGAATTTTCGATCCCGAAAACTCCAGATAGTTATGAAAAAAGAAGGAAGAGATAGAAGAAAAAGAAGAAACAGAAACACCAAAATACAAATTCTCACATTCGTAGCGGATCAAAATATAATATTAAATAAATAGCAGTTATACAAGGAAAACTGTAATGGTCAAATTACACTTTTAATATATTAGAGTTACAATATTTACACAACACTGAGCAGTTTAAATAACTTGTCCCAGATTATCAGCAATAATATACACAGTGGTAAACACTCCATACGTTTCTGCCATCTAGCTCGCCTCCTGAAACTCCAGAACATCCTTACCTGAAAAGCTGTAATACTCGGTCTGACTTGAGCATTACATCAAAGTAACACCCGGGTCAGGCTGGAACCAGCGTGAGTAAACCCATCTAACATGGAATACAAAAGCATAAAACTTAAATAAAACCCGGGGTAGCTCGTATTCATTTACAAATCCACAATTTTTTAAAGACACGTCTAATTTCCCACATCAATTTCTAAGTACCAAACTTAGATTAAATGGTCCAGTTTCACTTAAATCATTCCATACCAACCTATAGATTTCACATTTCAATCTAAAAAAAATCGAAGTGGCTTCGGGTATTTACTAATACCCGAATCCGGTCTTCTTCGAATCCAATGTCACCTCAATTTTAGTTGTTTAAGAGGATACAAATCAACTTTATATATAGGTTCTCATACTCCCACAGCAAATCCATTATCGATAGAAAAATCAAAACACCACAGTCCAACCCATCATACTATATTTCAAAACATCACAATCTCATTATCAGATATATTTAGATCAACTAAGGTAATCAATTCAAGTAATCATCTATAAGCAAGATAACCAAACAATTCTTAATTAATTTAATTTAATCACCCATAATAAATTAAATTAATTATTTTTAATCCTGCTTAATTAACCCTGGTTAATTATAAACCATTGCTTAAATTAATTACCTTGATTAATTAATCTTAGTTAATCTCATTAACCTTAATTAATTAAATCACATCCCATGATTAACTATCCTTTAACTACTTACCTTAATTAATTACACTTAAATTAATCACATTAATTAATCCTTTAATTAATTTCACTAAGTAATTAATCCTTAATTACTTCCATTAAGTAATTATTTCCCAGTTACTTCATTAAGTGAATTTCCCTACTTAATTACATTCAGTAATTATCCAATAATTACTCCACTAAGTAATTGCACCGAATCAGTTACACTAAGTGACTATTCCCAATTAATTAACTAATTAACTTAAATTAATTATATTGATAAATAAATTAATTAATTATCACTTATTCACTTAGTGTAATGATTCTTCCCTTAATTACTTCCATTACTTATCCACTAATTACTTTATTAAGTAATTACCCTTAATTAATCAATCCTTAATTAATTACTCTAATTAATTAACCTTAATTGATTTCATTGATTAATTCGCCTTTTGTCAATCTCATTAGTTACTCATATTAACATATTAACCAATTAATCACATTAATTATCCTTAATAAAATAAGACCTTAAGTAAACAAGATAGACTATCTACCTAATTGATTACTTACTCACCACCTATGTCTTGCTTAAATCGAATGCTTGAAATCAATCACTAGAGAACTTTTATTCGATTTAAGGTTAAATTCACTAATCTTAAATACTTACTAAAATTCATCAGCAAATACTTAGGAGTTCTAAATTAAATTGATTATTCTAAACTAATTAAACAAAGTCAAACAATTCAATTCAAAATATTTTATTTTAAATCAAATTTTGGAAACTTGTTTTGATTTTTTTTTCCTCAAAATTTTGCTTGAACCTATTATAAACATTTGTACCCAAAACAGGTCAACATAGTTATTCTTGCTCCAAAGACCCGATAATCATTTATACTTGTTTCTTTAAAACAGAAAATGACATGCCAAAATACACTCAAAAATACCCGATGCCTCATTCGAGTCTTTCCCCTCATTCCTCGAGCACGACTTGAGCCATTACATCCTCACGAGATCCAACATCACAGCAATGGTCATTGATACATCAGGACCTCGTGCACGTGCACAATGCACTGAAACCCCTCCGACCAACTACGGCGCCTCCTATCAGTCACTGGCGACATGCTGATCAACTCTAACCACCCAGATTCACAAAGTCCCCATTAATCGAAATCGAGAAATCTTGCTACAAAACTGATCCTCAGAACCAACTGAAAAACCCTTCGCCGACGACCATTTGGAACAACAGAAAATTCGCCACTTCGTCAATGGCCATCACACACTCTCCGGTATCTTTTCGCCCTTACGCAATCAATTTCGATCCAACTCCGTTAATGCTAAAATCCCAGAAACATCATTGATAAAAGCAGGTTTGAAACCTTACATCGCCGCATCGCCATCGCCACAGTGATTATTGAACCCTCCGGTCATTTCTCCTATGTGCCTTGATCCCCCAAGCAACCTCCAGTCAAGCCCTCAACAATCAATTGTACCGCGATTGACCAAAATTGATTATTTCTCAAACTCAGTTCAAATCGAGAATTCTTGTTATCCACCAGCTTATAAATCTTGATTTATTTTTTAAAAATCATGGTTTTCAGTTACTAATCCCTATTTTCAATCAAAACTAGGAAATTTAAAAATCAAAATTTAACTTGAATTAAATTTCCACTGTAAATTTCTATTTACAGGTTAATTCCTCTCAACTTATACTCATAAACATTTAAAAAAAACAAGATTGGGTTTATGCAACAGTTTCCCTTTTAAGGATTATGTCTGAAGGCATTGAAACAAAAAAAGATTGATTTTGAAATAAATTTTGAGCCTGCATCTTAGAACAGAGACTGCCTAATGTCTATATATTCACAGACATGTCATATATATGTATGATTGCATTCTCATCTGAATATTCATGGATACTATGGATATATATATCTACTGTGTCACCATTTGCATGCATCAAAGTTTGTATATACTTATATCACCACATTAAATTTTTAAAAGCAAAGGTTAACTCACAAATATTAGAAGAACAGAGAAGCCTGAAAGAAACTTCTGAAACAGCTGCTTGATTATTTTTTTCTGCTTCGTACTGCAACCAGATTGATGGGTAAGGACTGAAACTTTTGATTGGGATGATATCTGAATTACTGCTTACTAATATTTGAGATACATTTGTACTTTGCACTTATGCCTTTGTTTGCTTCAGGTTGAGGAGTTTGATCCGCTGCTTGTTTTTAAGTTTGTTTGTTTTGTTGAATTTACCTTGATCTTCTTTTGATCTTTATTTTTTTTCCTTCAGAATTTGAAATCATTAAAGAGAATGAGAGATGACGTTTATATTTTATTCTATTAATTATAAAAGACACTTGTTAAATTGTTAAGCAACTTAATTACACTTGTCATTAAACCTATTATTTTGCATACATTTGTAAATCCATGTTTCATATGTTTTTATGTGAATTTGTATGATATTCTAAATTTAGCTTTTATATTTATAAATCTTTACATTTTAAAATATAATTATTTATCATATTATCAATTTGCTCTTATAAAAATGTATTATGTCTTAAATGTTTAAATTTAAATTTTTTTTCCTCTGTCTTAAATTAATCTTACTTAATTATATATATTTTTTCTTATATTTGTCTATTTATAACTTTTAAAGTAGATGATATAAAATCCCAATTACACTTATAATGGTTATACAAATACACTAATTATACTTTACTTATATTTTAAATTTTTTTCCATAAAGCTCTTATATTAAATTTTTATTTAGTAACCTCTTTCCTTTATTTATATTAATATGATCTTTAAATGAAAATAACAACTATATACTAATTAAATCATATGTATATTATTTTTAAATTCAAACTAAAATCATCTCTTTTAAAATATATATACTTAAATACTTTTATTTGTCAAATTCTATTTATTTAACCAAATGGAAATCAGTATTTCAATGAATTAAAATTAGTTAACTATCCAATTAGCAGATACTAAAAACCCGGGTTATCACGTTCCTCCCCCCTTTGAATCTTTTCGTCCTCGAAAAGAAATGAAGCCGATATTTTTAAAATGCCTATTATCAGAAAATTATTCTTTGATCATTTTTGAAACACCTTTAAAATCTACATAATATTATAATATAGTTTTTATAAAAATACTTTTTATAACTCGATGTTTCAATAAGTCCGTCCCCGTTCTCACAGAAATTCGGTCATACGTTGATCAGGCGTAGGACTCAAGATCTATAAGTACTTAGCAGACCCATTTTCAACACCCAGTGAAGATACTTTAGAAAATAATTTTATTGAAAATATAGAAAATACTTTTGAAAATAGAGGAAATATTCTTAATGAGAATGCTCTAGAAATCATCACCCCCATCCATGGTCGCAGTTAACCCGATGGTTACGTTGCCATCCCGACAAAATCCATAGATAACTGTAGGCCTCCGCACCCCTCGATTACACCATGGAACCCGGTACAGATCGCAGCTACAACTGGGGTTATGTTGCCATCACAGCAAAAACCCATATAACTGTAGGCCTCAGTGCCCTCGAATTTGGCTGCCAAAAGAATGAAACTTCTCCACTCCACTTGACCATAGATCGCAGTCCATCGATGTTACGTTGCCTTCTCATCAAAATCAAGCGTAGACCGTTGACACTCACCTCCACACGATTTCCGCTATGGTCCACCCCAGTAGCTCGCAGCGACATCGAGTTACACTATCGTCACAGCACAACCCAAATGCCTCTATAGGCATCAACGCCCTCGACTTTAGCTACCCAATAATCCTCAGGAACTAGTTTGTCCGGACTCCTCACACGATCAACTTTAGAACCTCCCCCTTAGAGGCTCAAGGCAGTATCAACCTATGGTACTCCTGAGAAGTTCATCCCAAGGGAGCGCCTTTTTCTCCAAAGCCATTTTCAAAACACTTTATACTATACACGTATAGTATCTTCCAAATCATACACCTAGTATGTATCTCATATAAATCTTCTTTCTCAAAATCGATTATTCCAAAATCGATAATTCTCAAAGTAGGCTTTCCGAATCTAATATTGATTTTACCCAAAAATCAAAAGCCTTTCCAAATCCAAAGGTTCCCAAAACCTTTCTAAAATCTTTCTCACAAGATCCTTTATATATATATACACACACACATATATATATATATATATATATATAACTTTGAAAAATCTTAGGATCATTTCCAACTTGTATAAAACCCTTTTTATACTTCAAATACTTTCAAAAACCATTTCCTTCTGGCTATAGATTCAACAAGGGGAGATTTATCTTATATATAAAAAAATACATAACTTTGTTTATCCCAAATCAAATATTAAAATTTGATTACTCTATAAAATCATTAACCATATTACTTACTTTCAAAAAGTAAATTTTTACCATAGAAATATCCAATTTCTACTTTACTTTATCATATATTCCACAAAATATACCTTTCCTTTAAAATACCATTTCACATTTCTTATTCACAAATTCCCAGTATCAATTTCATTCAAACCTGTACGATGTACACATATCATCTGTACGCTATACCAATCTGATCGCTCACTCGATCACACAATTTCACTTCTGAACTATTATCGTCCACCCGACTTCCTAGTGCGGACACAGATCTGGTTTCTTGATCAGAAACCGTCATTCTCCTTGCATAGTCATAATTATGATAGAGAATATCCAGAATCAATCAACAATCCATATCCAGGTTCGCCGTCGAAAATTGAGTGAAAAATCCCAACTCGGATCGACATACTACCTCGAAATTCTATGCTTGAATCTGGATCAAATCACTATGCGAATAGAATAACATACGTACACCCTACGTATTTATCTTTATTGGTTATCAGCCAAATCAATTCCCTTATCTATTCACATTCACTTTAATTTTTTGCACTTATCCACAATTTCTTCAATCCCAAATGGATTATTACTCAAATTATAAACAGTTTGTACTCTGACTAGCTTGAGTTTAGAAAATAGCTTGAAAATAGATAAGTAATGGAAAAAATAATTATTAGTTTGTAAAATAGCAGTAAAGTAGTTAAGAAATTGTAAAATAGTTGGAAAATAGATAAATAGCTATATAAATTTTTAATAATTACAAAATAGTTGTAAAATAGTAATTAGTCATAAAGTAGTTGAAAAATTGTTAAATAGTTCCAAAAATAATTATAAAATAAGTATAAGATAGTTTAGCTTTAAAAAGAAAGGTTGTATAGTAAATAGTTTAGAAAAATATATATTAAAACAATTTATTTTGTAAATAATCCAGAGCCAAACTGTTCAATTCCCAATCTCCATTCCCATCAATTCAATTTAAATTTCCACTTCCATTTAAATTTATTCGGTTCCAATTTAAATAGCTTCAATTCCATTGAAATTATTTATCCCCAATTCAAGTTGAATTAATTCTCAATTTCTTTCCAATTTCAAATCAAATTCCATTTGATTTTAAACCTATTCCTCTTTAATTACAATTCCAAATTATTCAAATAAATTTAGACTAATTTCAAATTGAACCCACTTCAATTTCAAATCATTTTAAATCAATCCAATTCAAATTTTCCATTTGAATTTTATACTTATACATCTTCAATCACAGTTTTAATTAATTCAAATCAAATTCAATTTGAACTAATTCAATTCAAATTTCAAACTTAAACCATCTCGAATTATATAAATTCGAGTTAAATCTTTAAGTGTTGATTTAATCCTTTAAATCAAATCAACTTATATCTTTAAACCATTTGATTCTGAATCCAAATTCTATTTTTAACTTATTTCAAAATTCAAATAATAATTCAAACCCCTTTTAAACAACTAAATCTTTGAAATTCAATTTATCATCAAATTTCAATTTTGAAACCAAACCTTTGAAGTTTTATCTTAAATATTCAAATCTTAAGTCCAAAATGATCCCAGTTTACCTTAATAATGGATATATTACTACATCAATTTCTTTACACAAATCCAATTCACAATTTAAAGATCATTAATAACAACAGGATGGTATCATTTAAATTATTTTAAAACATCCATCCATTTTCAATTTTTGGATTTCAAACCCAATTTGAGATCACTCAAACTCTCAATTCCAATCAGCCATTTAACTTCCCAAGTTAAATCTTAATTTCATCTTGAAATTTCCAAATCAGGTTGATCATTCAAACTTATTTAACTTTTTCAAAGTTAAATTCAATTTAATCCCATTAATCCCCCTCCAAATTTGTATTCTCCATTTCAAATTCCCTATTTCTATCACTTAAAAGTTCAAAAACTTATCACTTTGGGTATCACATCTTATTCCAAATTTAAAACTCAACATTTAGAGTTTATTTCAAACCATCTTTGATATTATGTATATCCACACATATATACATTTTTACTCCTTGGCCCACCAAGCCAAATTTTAAAATTTAAACCACCCTTGGTATTGTTTCAAAACAAATTCCTTTAAATTTTCAAACAACTCTTGTTTGAAACAGGACCCAGATTTAAAATTTCACAATTTAGATCATCTTTAATTCCAATTTATAAGTCGTACTTCCCTAAATGTTTTACTTCCTTAAAACATCTCATTTTGCTTACTCATTAATACACATTATATTACAACAATCATTTATGATAATAACCAAGATTATCATATCTAGAAACTAATTCATTATTATCTTATTTTGTAATTCTTCCCAAAATTCAAGATTTAATTTTAGTTTGAATCCATTTCAAACTTATCTTTGATTTAATTTTAATTTGGTTGTATTTCTATTACCTCTTAATTTAATTCCAATAATTTAACAACCATTTACCTTAATATTTGTTAGAAAGAAATATTGCTTTATATATCAAAATATATTCCTATATAAAATCATTTAAAATTCTCATATAAGAAAATAACAAGTACGCTCTCATATATATATACACACACTCAACCATCCTAGGGTACTATTGACCCTATTCTCAATGAGTACACCCACCAGAGCCAAGGTTCTCGCTTAACCTGGCTCTGATACCAAATGTAACGACCCGGAATTTTCGATCCCGAAAACTCCAGATAGTTATGAAAAAAGAAGAAAGAGATAGAAGAAAAAGAAGAAACAGAAACACCAAAACACAGATTCTCACATTCGCAGCGGATCAAAATATAATATTAAATAAATAACAGTTATACAAGGAAAACTGTAATTCTCAAATTACACTTTAATATATCAGAGTGACAATATTTACACAACACTGAGCAGTTTAAATAACTTGTCCCAGATTATCAGCAATAGTATACACAGTGGTAAACACTCCGTACGTTTCTGCCATCCAGCTCGCCCCTTGAAACTCCAGAACGTCCTTACCTAAAAAGCTGTAATACTCGGTCTGACCTGAGCATTACATCAAAGTAACACCCGGGTCATGCTGGAACCAGCGTGAGTAAACCCATCTAACATGGAATACAAAAGCATAAAACTTAAATAAAACCCGGGGTAGCTCGTATTCATTTACAAATCCACAATTTTTTAAAGACACCTCTAATTTCCCACATCAATTTCTAAGTACCAAACTTAGATTAAATGGTCCAATTTCACTTAAATCATTCCATACCAACCTATAGATTTCACGTTTCAATCTAAAAAGAATCGAAGTGGCTTCGGGTATTTACTAATACCCGAATCCGGTCTTCTTCGAATCTAATGTCATCTTAATTCCAGTTGTTTAAGAGGATACAAATCAACTTTATATATAGGTTCTCATATTCTCACAGCAAATCCATTATGATAGAAAAATCAAAACACCACAGTCCAACCCATCATACTATATTTCAAAACATCACAATCTCATTATCAGATATATTTAGACCAGCTAAGGTAATCAATTCAAGTTATCATCTATAGGCAAGATAATCAAACAATTCTTAATTAATTTAATCTAATCACCCATAATAAATTAAATTAATTATTTTTAATCCTGCTTAATTAACCTTGGTTAATTATAAACCATTGCTTAAATTAATTACCTTGATTAATTAATCTTAGTTAATCTCATTAACCTTAATTAATTAAATCACATCCGGTGATTAACTATCCTTTAACTACCTACCTTAATTAATTACACTTAAATTAATCACATTAATTAATCCTTTAATTAATTACACTAAGTAATTAATCCTTAGTTACTTCCATTAAATAATTATTTCCCAGTTACTTCATTAAGTGAATTTCCCTACTTAATTACATTCAGTAATTATCCAATAATTACTCCACTAAGTAATTATACTGAATCAGTTACACTAAGTGACTATTCCCAATTAATTAACTAATTAACTTAAATTAATTATATTAATAAATTAATTAATTAATTACCACTTATTCACTTAGTGTAATGATTCTTCCCTTAATTACTTCCATTACTTATCCACTAATTACTTTATTAAGTAATTACCCTTAATTAATCAATCCTTAATTAATTACTCTAATTAATTAACCTTAATTGATTTCATTGATTAATTCGCCTTTTGTCAATCTCATTAGTTACTCATATTAACATATTAACCAATAATTATTCACATTAATTATCCTTAATAAAATAAGACCTTAAGTAAACAAGGTAGACTATCTACCTAATTGATTACTTACTCACCCCCTATGTCTTGTTTAAATTGAATGCTTGAAATCAATCACTAGAGAACTTTTATTTGATTTAAGATTAAATTCACTAATCTTAAATACTTACTAAAATTCATCAGAAAATACTTAGGAGTTCTAAATTAAATTGATTATTCTAAACTAATTAAACAAAGTCAAACAATTCAATTCAAAATATATTATTTTAAATCAAATTTTGGAAACTTGTTTATCTTTTTTTTCCTTAAAATTTTGCTTGAACCTGTTATAAAAATTTGTACCCAAAACAGGTCAACATAGTTATTCTTGCTCCAAAGACCCGATAATCATTTATACTTGTTTCTTTAAAACAGAAAATGACATGCCAAAATACACTAAAAAATACCCGATGCCTCATTCGAGTCTTTCCCCTCATTCCTCGAGCATGACCCGAGCCATTACATCCTCACGAACTCCAACATCATAGCAATGGTCATTGATACATCAGGACCTCGTGCACGTGCACAATGCACTGAAACCACTCCGACCAACTACGGCGCCTCCTATCAGTCACTGGCGACATGCTGATCAACTCTAACCACCCAGATTCACGAAAATCCCCATTAATCGAAATCGAGCAATCTTGCCACAAAACTGATCCTCAAAACCAAATGAAAAACCCTTCGCCGACGACCATTTGGTACACCAGAAAATTCGCCACTTCGTCAATGGCCGTGACACACTCTCTGGTATCTTTTCCCCTTTACGCGATCAATTTCGATCCAACTCCGTTAATGCTAAGTTCCCAGAAACATCATTGATAAAAGCAGGTTTGAAAACCTACATCGCCGCATCGCCATCGCCACAGTGATTCTTGACCCCTCCAGTCATTTCCCCTATGTGCCCTGATCCCCCAAGCAACCTCCAGTCAAGCCCTCGACAATTAATTGTACCGCGACCGACCAAAATTGATTATTTCTCAAATTCAGTTCAAATCGAGAATTCTTGTTATCCACCAGCTTATAAATCTTGATTTATTTTTTAAAAATCATGGTTTTCAGTTACGAATCCCTATTTTCAATCAAAACTAGGAAATTTAAAAATCAAAATTTAACTTGAATTAAATTTCCACTGTAAATTTCTATTTACTTACATCCTCTCAACTTATACTCATAAACATTTAAAAAAACAAGATTGGGTTTATGCAACAGTTTCCCTTTTAAGGATCATGGTCTGAAGGCATTGAAACAAAAAAAAGATTGATTTTGAAATAAATTTTGAGCCTGCATCTTAGAACAGAGGCTGCCTAATGTCTATATATTCACAGACGTGTCACATATATGTATGATTGCATTCTCATCTGAATATTCATGGATACTATGGATATATATATATATCTACTATGTCACCATTTGCATGCATCAAAGTTTGTATATACTTATATCACCACATTAAATTTTTAAAAGCAAAGGTTAACTCACAAATATTAGAAGAACAAAGAAAGCCTGAAAGAAACTTCTGAAACAGCTGCTTGATTATTTTTTTCTGCTTCGTACTGCAACCCAGATTGATGGGTAAGGACTGAAACTTTTGATTGGGATGATATCTGAATTACTGCTTACTAATATTTGAGATACATTTGTACTTTGCACTTATGCCTTTGTTTGCTTCAGGTTGAGGAGTTTGATCCGCTGCTTGTTTTTAAGTTTGTTTGTTTTGTTGAATTTACCTTGATCTTCTTTTGATCTTTATTTTTTTTCCTTCAGAATTTGAAATCATTAAAGAGAATGAGAGATGACGTTTATATTTTATTCTATTAATTATAAAAGACGCTTGTTAAATTGTTAAGCAACTTAATTACACTTGTCATTAAACCTATTATTTTGCATACATTTGTAAATCCATGTTTCATATGTTTTTATGTGAATTTGTATGATATTCTAAATTTAGCTTTTATATTTATAAATGTCTTTACATTTTGAAATATAAATATTTATCATATTATCAATTTGCTCTTATAAAAATGTCTTATGTTTTAAATGTTTAAATTTAAATTTTTTTCTCTATCTTAAATTAATCTTACTTAATTATATAATTTTTTTCTTCTTATATTTGTCTATTTTTAACTTTTAAAGTAGATGATATAAAATCCCAATACACTTATAATGGTTATACAAATACACTAATTATACTTTATATACTTTATTTATATTTTAATTTTTTTCCATAAAGCTCTTATATTAAATTTTAACCTCTTTCCTTTATTTATATCAATATGATCTTTAAATGAAAATAACAACTATATACTAATAAAATCATATGTATATTATTTTTAAATTCAAATTAAAATCATCTCATATAAAATATATATACTTAAATACTTTTATTTGTCAAATTCTATTTATTTAACCAAATGGAAATCAGTATTTCAATGAATTAAAATTAGTTAACTATCCAATTAGCAGATATTAAAAACCCGGGTTATCGAAAAAATAGGAAAGGAGCCATTCCTATATCCCTTAAACAGGGCCATGTATCCCCCCATACGTGTTCACTTTTCATTTTCAAATTTTTTAAAAAGAGGCCGACCACCATTAACAAGGAAGAAAAAAGCTAGGAAGAAGCTAATTCAAATCAAATCTATTCACATCTCAATCTCTATAATCTATGAAGCTAAGTTGAATAATATTTACATCTCAATTTTGATTGTGTTTTCGGTTTTAATATGAATTCCAAATAGTTTGCAATGATTGCCATGTTTTGAATGATGGAATGAATATGTGCACTTGTTGATGAATTACGGTTATTCATATTGAATTTATGATATGTTTTAAGATGAAAACCCTGTAAAATGTCATCAAATTGCCTTGCGAATTTCTATGAAGACCATAAATATTATTTTGAAGATGGGTTTCAATTTTCAGATTTTTCTGAATTTTCGTCGAATTAATATGAATTTTTTAGTAAATAAAATGGTATTTTGGGTTATAAATTAATTACGAGTAAATAATTAATTATTTAGGTCTAAAATATTTATATGTTCAAAAAATGTAATGTGATTTTCTGGAATTTTTCTAGATTTTTACTAAGTGTTTTAATGGTTATATAAAATTATTTAAGGTATCGGACTTAAAAGTTTATATAATTAAAAGAGGAGAAGGGCTTTTTGTATGATTTAAATTATAAAATCTGGAAAGTCCACAGCACTTTTGACAAGGCGTGGTACTTTTAATTGGTAAAGAAAGAGGCAACCAATCGTAAATAGACACGTAAGGCAGGTTAGGTGAAAAGAACTATTTGCTACATGATTTTTGCCGTTTCAACACTGTCGACACCAGGTCCCGCTTCCTCATCTTCGCTTCCAACACAGTCAAAACCAATGCATATGGTATTACTGGTACATAGTGAATTGGATGATGGCGGAATGTAGGGGGTTGAAACTAGGGGTTTCGAAGGGGTTGAGGCGATCCATTGTTTCTAAGTTAAAGAAACATGCCTGCATGCTTTTGACTAAATGGCTTTCGACAAAGTAACTTTCGACAAAGTAACTTTCGACTAAGTCAAATGACTTAAAGGAAATCGTTTCAATTGGGTTACACCTCTATTTTTAGATAATTGCATTCGACTAAGTCAAAACCTTCTTGCTGCCGCCTTTTTACCTTTCGACTTAGATGATTTCAAAGGGGTTGTTTTGTTTTCTAAAACTTGGCTACCTCTCCATTGTTTTCGAAGGGATGGTTTCAACACCATCACTTAATTACTTAGGAAATGGTTTCGAAGTAGTATCTTTCGACAAAAATGTTTTAAGGACCCTTTTTCAATAAGTAAAGTAAAACTCAAATGGTTTTGAAAGAGATAGTTTTAAAAGGTTTCGAAATAGATGCTTTCAACTTTAATGGGTTTCTGATCCTTTTGCTCTACAAAAGGAAAAATGCAAACGGTTTCAACCGAGATGTTTTAAATGGTTTTGAAAGGTTTCCACATGTTTTAAATTTGAACCCAAAGTACTTCTGAAAGGATTGAGTTTTGACTGTTTCGAAAGGTTTTAATGAATGATTTCGGAAGAGGTGGTTCCATAGGGTTTCGAAAGAACTAAAAGGAAGGTTTTTCCTATGTTTTGAAAGACAATATTTAAAAGAGTTTAAAGGACGATGTCTGATATTTTGAATCTTTTGGAGAAAAGAAAGGAAAGGTTTTCCAATGTTTACAAAAGGCTATATTCAATGGTTTTGGAAGGGTCTTTCAATGGTTTCAAAGGGGTTATCTTCAAGGGTTTCGAAAGGGTTGTTTAAAGGTTTTAAACAAAGGTTTCAAACATGTTGAATAGGCAATATAGCCAAATTTTCAAGTTAAAAAGGATATTTTTTTTTGGAAGGATAGCTAATCCTTATTAAAATCCATCAACATTATTTTGAGTAAAATGTATATAACATGGCAAAATGGCTTAGAATAAGGCTAGAGATATATTTTCCTTGTATATATATATATGATTTGAAGGCTTAAATCATTTTGAAAAGGTTTTCAAGGAAGATTTAAAGGGTAGTTAACCCTAAGAAAATAATTCGGATAGTCTGTCCATTTTACAGGAAGTCAGCCTATATTTCAGACAATCAGTCTAGTTTGCCGACAATCAGTCTAGTTGTATGGACGGATAGTCCATTTGTATCACAACAGACCTTACTATTATGCGTGGGAAGATAGTTCACATATTACTTGTTTTACGGATAGATAGTCCATTTATGAGCATAAAAGATATTGCTATTTTCATACAATCAGTTTGATTAACCAGTTTGTTTGCAGGAAAAGATTTGCAAAATATATGTTTTAAAAAGGGTATTAGTGAAAGGAAACCCGTTATGCTAAGCGACATGGTCTCACTTAATATTAGTAAATAGAGATGTAATATAATTATTCACACCAAGCTTTACGTCTAACTTGAAGTTTTTGTTTCCACTTATACTCTTGGGTACTCAAAATTGATTTGAGTAGGCTGAGGGTTGAGGTTTTCTAGTTTTAGTCTTTTGGCAAATAAAGCATCCGAAGTCGAGCAGGTGGCTGACAGATAGCTAATTAGGATTTTCTATTTTGTTCTATTTTGATTCCGCTGTGTGTATGAGTCAGATATGACTATATTACTCTGATCAACCAAGGGGCATCATCATATTTCGCTCTTGGCATATTTTTGTAATGTTATATTTAATCATTGCCTGGGAAACGTTAAGGAATTATTTAATAAGGATATGAATTATTATTTTGAAATGTAATCAGCAAAGTGTTTTTTTTTTGAAATTTGTGATTTTGTTCATATTCATGTGCTTCTGATATTATGAATATCATTATCATTGCCATATTTTGTCACTCGAGGTTAATATTATGGATCGCTGAAGCATCTGTAGTGCTTAGCTTTTGGCTTCCAGATATGGGATGTTACAACTTGGTATCAGAGCCAGGTTTATGAAAGACTTTAAATAAAAATGGTTTCTAAAACATAATCATAAGGAATTAGAGTAAAATTGGGGGCATGGGATAATGCTATAATAACGTATTTGTATTTGTTATATATAAGTATACGCTTTATCTCTAGTCTCCTATCCTTGTTAGGTTATTTTTTTGTATCTTATAAGGTTTGAATACAGATATGAAAGGAAGAAGAGAAAGAGTTAACCAAGGAGGGAAGGGCATCAAAGGAAATGCCAGGTCTGATGTGAGTAGAGGTCTAGATTATGTATAAGCACAGAATACAGGTGTAGGAGTCCCGTAAGTGGACATAGGGGCTATGTATCAGTTTTTATGAATATGACGCATGTTGGAATTGCATTCGTAATGGTAGGAGGAAATGCTACTGGGGTAGGAGTTCCGAAAGCTTTGATAGTTATTCGTTATGCTAAGCCGAGTAGAGATTACACCAAGCTTAGAGGAAAGCCATTTGTTAGAGCAGAAGATGCCATTGAGGTAGAGAATTGGTTGTTGCACTACGATAGGATTTTTGCAGATCTGGGGCTCAATGATGAGCAGAAGAGGTGGTTGGCATCTAGATAGCTTCAGGAAGCAGCTCTGTTATGGTGAAATAGTGTGACTGCGACGGTGGATGAGGAAACCATGACCTTGGAAGATTTTAAGGGAAGGTTCCAAGAGAGGTTTATATCAACAATGGCATAGTCTGCTACGATCAGGAAGTTTGCTGAACTAAAGCAAGGGTAAATGTCAGTTCTTGAGTATGCAAGGAAGTTCGAAGAGTTGTCCCGGTATGGGTATGCCTTATTGGACGCAGTCATGAAGAGGAATGAGAATTTCATATGGTGGTTGAAGCCTAAATTAGATAGGGCCATATTAACTCATATTAGATATCCTTTTGACTTTGTTGTGGAGATGGCCTTAAGGCATGAGGAGCTGCTTGATTCTTTGAAGAAGAATAAAGCCAAGGAAGTCCAGTTGAAGCAGAATCAGAAGAGGAAGTTCTTTCCTAAGCAAGATGCTCAGAAGGGTGAAGCAGCTAAGAAGGGGAAGTCTGAGATTGTCTTTTTCAAGCGCGACAAGAAGGGACACTTTGCTAATGAGTGTCGTGCTGGGAAAGCTAAGGAAGTGGCTGGAAGGAAGAATGTCAGGTGCTACAACTGTGACCATATTGCCCGTTATAAGAGCTACTGCTAGGAGCCCGTAAAGGATGGAAAGGGCAAGATGTATGCATTAGAGCCTGCTGCTTCTAAGCCAATAGCTCAGGAAAAAGGATAGTCATTCTTAGGAGGTACACTTTAGATTCATGGTATAACCGCTAGCGTTCTATTTGATACTGGTGCATCGCATTTTTTATATCCAGATGTTGATAGATAAGCGTAACTTAGAACCCATTTATTTAGTTACTTCCTTATAGGCTGCAAATCCAATAGGAGGTTATGCAACTCTACAGATGAGACGTGACCAATTAGAGTTTGACCTGTTAGGTCGTACTTTTGTTTGCAGTTTGCATGTGTTTTATTTATGAGGTTTGGGATTATTCTTCATATGGATTGGTTAAGTGAGTACGATGCTAGGATATTTTGCCGGGATAGGAAAATATTGCTTGGATACCCAGATTGTAGTGATCAGATAGTTTATACCGTAGAAGGTTCTTGCGGTGAGATGTATGCTTTGTTGGGTATTATGGAGTTGGATGATGAGCTTAGTCGAGTTTTTGTAGTTAGAGAGTTCGCAGACGTGTTTGAGCCTGTACTTGGATTGCTGTTGAAACGAGCCATTGAGTTTCGGATAGATTTGGTTTAGGGAGAAGAACCCGTGAGTAGACTGCCAAGCAAGATGACCTCTATAGAGATGAGGGAATTGAAGGTGCAATTGGTGGATTCAAAAAGCAAGAATTTTTATCAGGCCGAGTAGTTCTCCATGGGAAGCAGCTGTAGTGTTTGCAAAGAAGCCAGATGGATTGTTAAGGCTATGTATCGATTATCGTAAGTTAAATGAGAGAACGATAAAGAATCGATATCCATTGCCATGGATTGATGATTTGTTCGACCAGTTGAGTGGGGCCAAAATATTCTTGCAATTGGATTTAGCGATGGGTTTCCATCACCTCAGTGTACCGAAAGATAGTACACCTTTGACTGTGTTTAGGACTAGATATGGGTCGTATGATTGGTTAGTTATGCCATTCGGACCGACTAATGTGCCAGCTTTCTTTGTGGATATGATGAACCGGTTTTCCAAGAGCACTTAGATAGGTTCGTATTGGTTTTCATAGATGATATCTTGACTGTGTCTAAGGATGAAAGAGAGCATGAAGTTCATCTCAGAGTGGTGATTGAGACGCTAAGGCAGCATCAGCTGAAGGCGATATTCTCTAAGTGTCATTTCTGGAAGAAAAAAGTGAAGTTTCTTGGTCATGTAGTCTTAGATGAAGGGTTATCAGTGGATTCGACTAAGACTGAAGTGGTGAATAGTTGGAAGAGACTTGAGACAGTAACCGAAATAAAGAGTTTCCTTTTGTTGGCTGGTTATTATCGAAGGTTCATTAAGGATTTTTCGTGGAGCAGCGGCACCGATGACCGAGCTAACAAGGAAGGATGTAAAGTTTGTGTGGACTGATAAGTGTAAGGAAGCATTCCAGAGTTTAAAACACTTATTGACCCATGCACCGGTGCTAGTTGCTCCGTAAGGGAATCAAAATTTGATGTTTTACACCGATGCGTGTGAAACAGGATTAGGAGCTATGCTGATTGGAAGGGTAAAATGATTGCCTACGCATCTAGATAGCTTAGACCGCATAAGATCAGATATCTGACGCATGATTTAGGATTGACTGCTATGATTTTTGCATTGAAGGTGTGGAAACATTAGCTTTTTGGAGAAAATTTTGAGCTTTATATAGATCATAAGTCGCTGAGGTATGTGTTCTCTCAAAAGGAGTTGAACATGAGATAGCAAAGGTGGTTAGAGTTTATTGCCATTTATGATTTTGGGATTGAGTACACACCAGGCAAGGGAAACAAGGTTGTAGATGCACTTAGCAGGAAACATCAGAATGCAGTTTTGGCGATGATTGATGAGTGGAAGGAGTTGGAAGCATTAGAAAATTACAGAGTGCAGTGGAGATCTAAGGCTCGGTCTAGTGGAGATACAGTTGTATTATCTATTTTAGAAGTTTGACTAGTGATGATCAAAAGGATTGCTTCTAAACATGAAGAAGATCCATTATTAGCTGAATGGATCAGCAAGCTAAGAAATGGAACTAAGAGTGATGACTTGAAAGATTTCAGTCTTGACCAGGATGGGAGATTAAGGAACAAAGGAAGATAATTTGTTCCAAGTGTAGGAAACATAAGAAAAGAAGTCTTGGAGAATTGCCATCGTTCTAAGTTCTCTATTTACTCAGGAGATACTAAGATATATCGAGATATGAAGAGGAGTTTCTTCTAGGATAGTATGAAACATGATATTGGGTTATGTGTGAAGCAGTGAATGATTTTCCAGCAGGTAAAGTTCGAACACCAAAAACCAAGTGGTGTTGCTTCAGCCATTAGATAGTCCAATATGGAAGTGGGATTCTATCTCTATGGATTTTACTGATGGGTTGCCAAGGTTGAATAGAGAAAATGATAGTACATGGGTCATAGTGGACAGATTGACCAAGTGTGCCCATTTCATTCCGTTAGGTCAACCAGAACGACACCTGTTTTTGCAAGATTGTTCTTGAAGAATGTGGTTAGATTGCATGGAATTCTTAGTAGCATATTTAGTGGTAGAGATACTTTGTTCACTAGCGAGTTCTGAAAGAGTTTGTAAGAAGTTTTGGGAACCGAGCTCAAGATGAGTACCGCCTACCATTTGTAGACAGATGGGCAAACCGAAAGAGTTAACAGGATCTTAGAAGATTTGTTGAGAGCTTGTGCTCTAGATTTCAGGGGACCATGGGAAGACAATCTGCATTTAGTCGAGTTTTCATATAACAATAGTTATCAGACTAGTATTGGGATAACACTGTTTAAAGCTTTATATGGAAGGCCACCAAATCTCCCGTTTGTTCGCTAGAATATGGGGTATGTTGGTTCTTGGTCCAGATTTAGTCAAAGAAGCTACATAGAAGATTGAGGTCATTTAGGCTAGAATGAAGGAAACTCAGTCTACGCAGAAAAGTTATGTAGATAAGAGACGGAAAGATCTAGAGCTCTCAGTTGGAGACTGGGTTTTCGTCAAAGAGTCACCAATGAAACGCGTGATTAGGTTTGGAAAATCGAGGAAGTTAGCACCAAAGTTCGTTGACCTTTTCCTATTATAAAGAGGATCGGGAAACTCACATATGGAATTGATTTACCCAGCAGTTTGGCGGGAGTCAACGATGTTTTTCATGTTTCTCATCTCATAAAGTGTGTTAGAGACCCGAAAACTGCTATTGCCCTGACTGTGCTAGATGATTTAGTGGTAATGCCAGATTTGAACATATGAGGAAGCCTATTCATATATTGCAAGAGATGAGAAGAGGCTTAGAACCAAGACAGTCAGATTAGTCAAAGTCTAGTGGAGCCACGATAACATGGATTGTACTTGGGAGATTGAGAGAAGAATTAGAGATACTTATCCTTTCTTTTTTGATGGTATGTTTTACCTTCTACTTTGATTTGTTGTGTACCTTATCATAATTTTGAGGACAAAATTATTTAAGGAAGGTAGTATGTATGTAACGACCCTAGATTTTAATTTAATTTAAATTGATAATTTAATTCATTTTTGATTTAAAATTGTGAAGTTAAATGATAAATTGATTCGAGTTTTTCCAAATTCAAATAAAAATATGTTATTTATTAAAATAAAGATAGTTTCTTTTATAAATTGTTTTAATTAAATAATGAGTTGTATTTAAACAATATTAATAGTATAATATTTATACAAATGGATTTTTATAGATAGAAATGGTTATTTCAGATTTATATATATATATATATATATGTATGTATGTATTTTTAAAGAAAGCTAGGATTTGTGAATTTAAAATGAAATAAATTACAAACAAATGTATGCATACAAACATAATTAAAATAGAAAATTATTTGTAATACAAAGTAAACTAAACAAAATAACAAAACAAAACAAAAGATAAAAACAAAAGAAAAAGTAACAAGCATATTTACATCTATATTACGTAAGTCAAAACAAGCAAATTAACAAAGTAAAATAAAATAAAGTAAATACATTGGCAACAATTCCAACAATAATTATAATAGCTTTATATCTATGTAAATGAAGTATAAAAGTATAACTAAAACAAAAGTATATATTTTCATTTAAGTTTTATAACAAAGGACTAAAACAACTTTATAGTTATACATAAAGTAAAATAATAAAATGTCTAAGAAAATATAAAGTAAACAAATCAAATTAGATGTGAATTATAATATGAAACAAAGTTGTAAATAGAGTAAGTAAATAAACAAATGAAAACAAGAATCTAGGCTGTAAACAAAAGCATAAACAAATCAAAATATAAATATACATAAACAAGTACAAGCAAACATCCTAAGTACATACAACATCTTTTACCATACCTATTGTACAAACCAAAGGTATCAGCTTGTACCCAAGAAAAAATAAAATAAAAATATTAACTTGTACAAAGTGATGTCCCCGGGTAACTCATTTCTTTCCTATATATCAATCCATCTATCTCTATTTCATCCATCAAGCTATAAGTATCTGAAGCATAGGTGCATTAATTCAGAGCAAGCTTGAATCAAAGGCAGCAATTTGAAGCCTGAATAATTCAAAGTTCCTCAACATCAAGCCCTGAATCTTAACAGCAGTTAGCAAGCTCTAGTCAAAAATACAGATTTAAACAAATGCAAAGATAAGCAGATCATCTCAAATTAAGCTCAGGTTCAACTGCAAGTGAATTAAAGATTTCAAATAAATCATTCTCAGGCTTGTCCTCTGTCTTCATCCCCTGTGAGCAAACTAACCAACTTGAGATTATGTTATACCTTATTTCTGTGAAATGGAATGGTGAAAATTGCTTGCATGGTTGAATTCTGTTGAATATAGTAGAATAATTTGTATATGTACCTGTACATGTCTGGGTATATCCATATACAGGCTATTTGATATTAACAGGCAAGAACACTTAAGAAAAAAAATCATTTTCATTTGATCTATGCCTTGTGAGAACTTAAAATTTAAATAAGTTATGTTTGTTAAACGATAGAATAAAGTTTAAAATTTATTTAAGTTTAAAGTAAATTGAATTTGCTCTGGAAAAACCATAAAGACAGTTCATATCTAAAATAAGTGAAATTTTAAATTTCTTAAAATATCAATTCAAGTTTATAACCGGAATTCTCATGTGAAATCATGAATTTTAAAACTAAAATTACAAATTTTAGTAATGGGTTGAGTTGGCATTGCTGTGTTGATCATTTTGGGAAGATGGGGTTGCCTCGGGCAACACACTTGATCGGAGAAGGCGAAAATTGGTGGGGAGGAGCTAACATGATCGATGATCGCGGGAAAAATGCAAAGTATTTTTTTATGCATCATGGATGGAGATTCGATTAGATGTAGGGTTTAAGCTCTGTGTATATTTGGTTGAAGTCGTGTGGAAATTTCTTCGTCGTCGCTCTGTTTCAGGCGATCGCACCTCGGGGAAGAGTCGCGTGGGGCGGTGACGAAGTTGTACTCGCAGTTGCAAGGCGTAAGATGGTCGGCGTTGGTAGGTGGAAGCAATTTCCTGTGAGGTGTTTGAGTCGCTGTTCGATCAGAAGGGGTATTTTTGAATTTGATTTTTTCATGTCGAACTAGGGGTTAATTTCGAGCGTGTGGTCGGTTTGTGGTTTGTGGAGAGTAGCGTGGGTTGCCGGAGGGTCGGTGAGCCACCGTGCACGTGCACGGTGGCGTGGCTGTGTCAGCATCTTCAGGGGTGGGTTCGACTCGAGTTGGCACCCGAGTATGATGGTTTTTGTCTCGGGTATTTTGCGTGAGTTTCTCATGCTGGGGGTTTCGTTACTTAACAAAAAAAAAAGAAAAAAAAAGAAGAGTTACAGGGAAAGTCTCGGGTATCTACCCGAGCAGATTCTAGTGTGGCTCGAAGCAAAAAGCAGTGGAGGCCTGGGTAAAAATGTTTCCAGGTTTTAACCGAACCTGCTCCTGTTTGAAATTTTAAAATTTTAAAATTTTAAAACAAGTTTTAAACTGATATTCAAATCAGAGTTCAAATACAAATTCAAGGCTAGTTTGAATCTCGGTTAAAAGTAAAATAAAGTTTTAGATTTTGAATCGTTTAACAACCTTAAATGTTTAAATAGTTTTGAATCGTAAATAAGTTTTAAGTGTTAAAATATGCTTTTACATAGATAAATTAAAAAGGGGTTTTGAAAATTAGTTAAAACTTTATTTATGATAAATTGGAATTTATTCTAAGTATCAGAATTTTAAAATGAAATTTAGAAAGTAATTGGGAAAATAAAGTTTTAATGATTTCTAATCCATTAATTATTGAGTTAATTAGGATGAATAATTTACAATTTGTATTAAATTAATCAATTTTAAATTGTTAAATGTAATTCCTTAAGGAAAGTAGTTAAGGATTAATCACTCATTGTAATTAATTTTGGATACTTTAATTTATTAAAGTTAACAAATTTAGGTTAAGAAAATCATTAGATTAAATTGGTAATTAATGATTTCTTGTTATGAGATAATTACTTTATGATAAGTAATTAAAAGTTTAATTTCTTAAGATAATTAATCAAGGGGTTAATTTATTATGTAATTGGTTCAGAGGTTAATTTAATTAATTAAAGCAATTGATAAATTAATTTATTATATCAAATGATTTGTAACTTATTTATCAGGATTGGGAAATAGATTCTTAAGTAATGAATTTAATTGAAAATAAATAGAATTGATTAGGATTAAATGATAAATTAATCCTGCTTATAAATGACTATTGAATACTTGACCTTGCTTATGAATGTTTATATTGTATGAAATGCCTTGAATTGATTGCCCTAACTGATCTGTGACATTTTGTTCTGTGGATTGAACTGAGTATTTTATTCATTTATTGATGATACATCTGCATATTATCTGCGATATATATATATCTGTGAATCTGTGTATGAAAGATAAGCGTTATAATTTATATCGCTTATCGAATATATTGTTATATTTGATCTGGGATGATTAAATGATATTGCACTATTGTGTTAAAACCCTGGACCACACCATACACACACAATTATGGATTTCACGAGGAAATCGATTAAGTCACAGATTTTTGAAATAGTTTAAAATTTGAATTTTTAAATTCAAATGTTTTGGAAATGGAATTGGAATAGAAGTGAAAAGCTTTTGAAATGGAATTTCAAAGATGGAAATTTATTTTGAATAACTGGATTAAGTGTTGAAATTTAAATACTTTAATTTAAATTTGAATTCAATATTAAAATTGAATTCTGTAATTTGAAATTAGGGATTAATGATATTATACTAGTCATTATGAGTTAAACCATTTTTAAAGTATTATTTTTAGGAATTTGAATTTAACCCAAGGATTTCAACTCGTATAAATGAATCAGATTTCCAAAATGAAAACTGTTGTTTTCAAATGATAAACACTTTTAGATAAGAACTGAGATTCCAGTTAATTAGGGGAATTTCAAGATTGAATAGAGAAATGATTTTCCTAAGTTATAAATGAATTCTTTTTTGAAAGCTATGAATTAAATCTGTTTATTCTTAACAGATTTAAATTGATGATTTGTTTAAATCAAATTGAAATGAAATTGTTTTGAAGGCTATAAGTTAAATCTTTGATTTAAAGATTTAACGAGTTAATCAAATTGAAATGAAAATTGATTTGGAAAAATCTGTGAATGAATCTTTTGTTTAAAAGATTAAAATGTGAAAATTGTTTAAACCGTTAAAGGTTGTGAAAATGAATCTTTTTGTTTAAAGATTGAAATGGTAATTGGATTAAACCATTTGAAAGAAAGTTTTGAATTATTAAGTTGTGACTTAATTGAAATCCCATTATCCATTTGTTTTTGAAATATTTCGCTCACTATTCGGTTTAGCCGGGAAAGGACCTTTGTGTCGTATAACCCATTCTGAATATGTGATTTGACGCTATGGATAGCATTTGAAGATCGGTGTTGAAGACCCGGTATTTGCAAGAACGATAGTATGACCTATCGATTGTCTCTGCACTGAGTTGCAACGGTATAGAGACTCCCTAAGTGATGGGAAATTCGATCAGGATTGTGAATATCCGGATTGCAAGGACTTCTTTGTAAGTGCCTTCGGTTCTGTTCGATCCCGGAACAGACTTGTATGGATAGTATGTCTGACATTACAAGTTGAGATATAAAGCCGATTTCTTTCAAATACATTTCTGTTGGTGGCGGAGAATTTATTCTCTTAGCTTAACACCCTTCTCTGAGACGTACGAGCTCAGAGGTTATGTAGTTGAAGGTTATCAGCAATATATTCCCAATTTGGTAATGTGACATGCTGAGTGTTGCTGTGAAATGATCATTGTGTTGATTATTTATGATAGGATCATTTGTTTGATCGTCTATCTTGGTGATCATTTCTATGATCATTTGTTGACCCAAAGCAAGGCTTTTGTATAAAGTATGTTTTTGTGGACGTGACTTCGTCGAGCCTCACACCCCGGAAATGGTCAAAACAGGAAAGATGCGGCAAGGTTATGAGGGGTAGCTCCCTTTAGGGTATGTGCATTTCCTTCTGGATAGAGGTGGTATCATGGTATGGAGCCCAGATATTTAACCTATGTGGTTACTACGAATTTATTACTTTGTGGTTGTTGGTTATCGGGATCCCGTGAGAAAGGTCGTTTACGATCGGGGAATGGCGTGCTCGTGTCAGTAGTTACCCAGTTAGGGGTAACCCGGCCTTGTGTTGGCAGAGTTCCGGTTTGGTTCTCGGGAAGGTCCTTCCAGAGGCATTCTCATGTGGCAATGGGAAGTTCCTTGGCCTGATCATTCGTTGGAAATCCAAAGAAACAATACGAACCTTGTACAATATTAGTTGTATAACCTGCCATGGAATGTGGCGGTAACCTGCTATTGAACATGGTAGCTATAGTAGGCATAAGTGCGGAATGTCTATGCTGGCTAAGATTTATATTCTACTTTCGAAATGAAATTTTCTTACACTATGCACTAGTAATAATATCAAATGTTTCCTTTTAATGCGTATCAAGCATCTTTGACTATCATAAGGAGAAATCTCCTCCGATTCTGCGTTTGCATTGTGTGTGTGGCGGGAGGTCTTATGGTAGTCTCATTTTTAAAAAGCATTGCGAATTGACTTTGAAAATCTTATGTTGAATGTTTTAAAAGATAAATTGTTTTTGTTGCTCACACCAGTCCCACGACTGATCCGGAGTTTATTGTTTCTTTCCTAAACTCTGGGTGCTCATTATTTCCTACACGAGCAGTCTAGAGTTGGGTTTTTCAGATAGTCAGGTTTAGTAGATTATCTGGAGTTAGTTCAGTCTTTGGATCGCACCAGTCTTGCTTATGCTAGGTGAATTGTTATTGGGGGTTCGAGATATTGCTGGATTAGTTCTTGGAAATGGAGTTGCAGTTCTTGCTTGAAGACTATCTCAGAGTTATATTGTTCCGTATGCTAGATGTTATCTATCGTTTTCTTTTCCGCTGCTATTTTATTGTATCATACCTCTGATGTATATTGATATCTATTGGATCATCTGTTGTATCAGATATTGTATCAAAGCTGTATATCAATGTATTATTCCTTTATTCCGCTGTGTTATTTACTTAATGTTGTTATAAGCTCCGGCGAATCGGATTTGAACGGTCGAATCTATGGCATTCGAATACGATTTGAAGTATGGATGTCGATTTTCGAGCGGGCAAAATCCGAGTCGTTACATTTGGTATCAGAGCTAAGGGTTAAAACTTTAGCTCAGGAGTGTAACACATTAAGTAACTCATTAGAGATAGGGTGAAGTAAATCCTAGAATGAGTAATCCTTAAGATATCCGTTTGAATGCCTCAGTAAATTCTCTTACTATCCACTGATAGTAAGTATGAGTGCAAGAAGAAAACGAGATAGGGGACAGGGAAATACGACTATAAATGGTCAATACCCTGTGATAGTGGAAACAACTTTCTTATCAATTTTCTTTGATTCGTTCTAAATTCTTTTGAATTGCTTCGTGGCAGCTCCAGAAGAAGTTTCGGTGTGGTGATGCTCTACGAATCGTTGCAGAAAATTATTACTTCGTACTTCATCGATTTCTTATCGGCTTTTCGATTTAAACTCTAATAAATGAATTATAAATTGGAAATTTTAAATAAATTGGAAATTTTAATTGAATTAAATTGATTAATAGAATATGAAGAATGATTAGAATTGTATCGATAAAATGATTTTGTTTAAAACCAAAATTTGAAATTTTATTATAATTTCTTGTATCTATTATTGATATTCTGATTTGGTGAGCCAAATGCAGAACTGATATCTAGCTTGATTTGAAAAGATATTTCTCTATCTAGCTATCTCTGTGTTGTTTTCGTGCCTGCGAATTTCGAGGACGAAATTCTTTTAAGGGGGGAAGTTTGTAACGACCCTAGATTTTAATTTAATTTAAATTGATAATTTAATTCATTTTTGATTTAAAATTGTGAAGTTAAATGATAAATTGATTCGAGTTTTTCCAAATTCAAATAAAAATATGTTATTTATTAAAATAAAGATAGTTTCTTTTATAAATTGTTTTAATTAAATAATGAGTTGTATTTAAACAATATTAATAGTATAATATTTATACAAATGGATTTTTATAGATAGAAATGGTTATTTCAGATTTATATATATATATATATATATATGTATGTATGTATATATATATGTATGTATGTATTTTTAAAGAAAGCTAGGATTTGTGAATTTAAAATGAAATAAATTACAAACAAATGTATGCATACAAACATAATTAAAATAGAAAATTATTTGTAATACAAAGTAAACTAAACAAAATAACAAAACAAAACAAAAGATAAAAACAAAAGAAAAAGTAACAAGCATATTTACATCTATATTACGTAAGTCAAAACAAGCAAATTAACAAAGTAAAATAAAATAAAGTAAATACATTGGCAACAATTCCAACAATAATTATAATAGCTTTGTATCTATGTAAATGAAGTATAAAAGTATAACTAAAACAAAAGTATATATTTTCATTTAAGTTTTATAACAAAGGACTAAAACAACTTTATAGTTATACATAAAGTAAAATAATAAAATGTCTAAGAAAATATAAAGTAAACAAATCAAATTAGATGTGAATTATAATATGAAACAAAGTTGTAAATAGAGTAAGTAAATAAACAAATGAAAACAAGAATCTAGGCTGTAAACAAAAGCATAAACAAATCAAAATATAAATATACATAAACAAGTACAAGCAAACATCCTAAGTACATACAACATCTTTTACCATACCTATTGTACAAACCAAAGGTATCAGCTTGTACCCAAGAAAAAATAAAATAAAAATATTAACTTGTACAAAGTGATGTCCCCGGGTAACTCATTTCTTTCCTATATATATCAATCCATCTATCTCTATTTCATCCATCAAGCTATAAGTATTTGAAGCATAGGTGCATTAATTCAGAGCAAGCTTGAATCAAAGGCAGCAATTTGAAGCCTGAATAATTCAAAGTTCCTCAACATCAAGCCCTGAATCTTAACAGCAGTTAGCAAGCTCTAGTCAAAAATACAGATTTAAACAAATGCAATCTCAAATTAAGCTCAGGTTCAACTGCAAGTGAATTAAAGATTTCAAATAAATCATTCTTAGGCTTGTCCTCTGTCTTCATCCCCTATGAGCAAACTAACCAACTTGAGATTATGTTATACCTTATTTCTGTGAAATGGAATGGTGAAAATTGCTTGCATGGTTGAATTCTGTTGAATATAGTAGAATAATTTGTATATGTACCTGTACATGTCTGGGTATATCCATATACAGGCTATTTGATATTAACAGGCAAGAACACTTAAGAAAAAAAATCATTTTCATTTGATCTATGCCTTGTGAGAACTTAAAATTTAAATAAGTTATGTTTGTTAAACGATAGAATAAAGTTTAAAATTTATTTAAGTTTAAAGTAAATTGAATTTGCTCTGGAAAAACCATAAAGACAGTTCATGTCTAAAATAAGTGAAATTTTAAATTTCTTAAAATATCAATTCAAGTTTATAACCGGAATTCTCATGTGAAATCATGAATTTTAAAACTAAAATTACAAATTTTAGTAATGGGTTGAGTTGGCATTGCTGTGTTGATCATTTTGGGAAGATGGGGTTGCCTCGGGCAACACACTTGATCGGAGAAGGCGAAAATTGGTGGGGAGGAGCTAACATGATCGATGATCGCGGGAAAAATGCAAAGTATTTTTTTTATGCATCATGGATGGAGATTCGATTAGATGTAGGGTTTAAGCTCTGTGTATATTTGGTTGAAGTCGTGTGGAAATTTCTTCGTCGTCGCTCTGTTTCAGGCGATCGCACCTCGGGGAAGAGTCGCGTGGGGCGGTGACGAAGTTGTACTCGCGGTTGCAAGGCGTAAGATGGTCGGCGTTGGTAGGTGGAAGCAATTTCCTGTGAGGTGTTTGAGTCGCTGTTCGATCCGAAGGGGTATTTTTGAATTTGATTTTTTCATGTCGAACTAGGGGTTAATTTCGAGCGTGTGGTCGGTTTGTGGTTTGTGGAGAGTAGCGTGGGTTGCCGGAGGGTCGGCGAGCCACCGTGCACGTGCACGGTGGCGTGGCTGTGTCAGCATCTTCAGGGGTGGGTTCGACTCGAGTTGGCACCCGAGTATGATGGTTTTTGTCTCGGGTATTTTGCGTGAGTTTCTCATGTTGGGGGTATCGTTACTTAACAAAAAAAAAAAGAAGAAGAGTTACAGGGAAAGTCTCGGGTATCTACCCGAGCAGATTCTAGTGTGGCTCGAAGCAAAAAGCAGTGGAGGCCTGGGTAAAAATGTTTCCAGGTTTTAACCGAACCTGCTCCTGTTTGAAATTTTAAAATTTTAAAATTTTAAAACAAGTTTTAAACTGATATTCAAATCAGAGTTCAAATACAAATTCAAGGCTAGTTTGAATCTCGGTTAAAAGTAAAATAAAGTTTTAGATTTTGAATCGTTTAACAACCTTAAATGTTTAAATAGTTTTGAATCGTAAATAAGTTTTAAGTGTTAAAATATGCTTTTACATAGATAAATTAAAAAGGGGTTTTGAAAATTAGTTAAAACTTTATTTATGATAAATTGGAATTTATTCTAAGTATCAGAATTTTAAAATGAAATTTAGAAAGTAATTGGGAAAATAAAGTTTTAATGATTTCTAATCCATTAATTATTGAGTTAATTAGGATGAATAATTTACAATTTGTATTAAATTAATCAATTTTAAATTGTTAAATGTAATTCCTTAAGGAAAGTAGTTAAGGATTAATCACTCATTGTAATTAATTTTGGATACTTTAATTTATTAAAGTTAACAAATTTAGGTTAAGAAAATCATTAGATTAAATTGGTAATTAATGATTTCTTGTTATGAGATAATTACTTTATGATAAGTAATTAAAAGTTTAATTTCTTAAGATAATTAATCAAGGGGTTAATTTATTATGTAATTGGTTCAGAGGTTAATTTAATTAATTAAAGCAATTGGTAAATTAATTTATTATATCAAATGATTTGTAACTTATTTATCAGGATTGGGAAATAGATTCTTAAGTAATGAATTTAATTGAAAATAAATAGAATTGATTAGGACTAAACGATAAATTAATCCTGCTTATAAATGACTATTGAATACTTGACCTTGCTTATGAATGTTTATATTGTATGAAATGCCTTGAATTGATTGCCCTAACTGATCTGTGACATTTTGTTCTGTGGATTGAACTGAGTATTTTATTCATTTATTGATGATACATCTGGATATTATCTGCGATATATATATATATATATATATATATATATATATATATATATATATCTGTGAATCTGTGTATGAAAGATAAGCGTTATAATTTATATCGCTTATCGAATATATTATTATATTTGATCTGGGATGATTAAATGATATTGCACTATTGTGTTAAAACCCTGGACCACGCCATACACACACAATTATGGATTTCACGAGGAAATCGATTAAGTCACAGATTTTTGAAATAGTTTAAAATTTGAATTTTTAAATTCAAATGTTTTGGAAATGGAATTGGAATAGAAGTGAAAAGCTTTTGAAATGGAATTTCAAAGATGGAAATTTATTTTGAATAACTGGATTAAGTGTTGAAATTTAAATACTTTAATTTAAATTTGAATTCAATATTCAAATTGAATTCTGTAATTTGAAATTAGGAATTAATGATATTATACTAGTCATTATGAGTTAAACCATTTTTAAAGTATTATTTTTGGGAATTTGAATTTAACCCAAGGATTTCAACTCGTATAAATGAATCAGATTTCCAAAATGAAAACTGTTGTTTTCAAATGATAAACACTTTTAGATAAGAACTGAGATTCCAGTTAATTAGGGGAATTTCAAGATTGAATAGAGAAATGATTTTCCTAAGTTATAAATGAATTCTTTTTTGAAAGCTATGAATTAAATATGTTTATTCTTAACAGATTTAAATTGATGATTTGTTTAAATCAAATTGAAATGAAATTGTTTTGAAGGCTATAAGTTAAATCTTTGATTTAAAGATTTAACGAGTTAATCAAATTGAAATGAAAATTGATTTGGAAAAATCTGTGAATGAATCTTTTGTTTAAAAGATTAAAATGTGAAAATTGTTTAAACCGTTAAAGGTTGTGAAAATGAATCTTTTTGTTTAAAGATTGAAATGGTAATTGGATTAAACCATTTGAAAGAAAGTTTTGAATTATTAAGTTGTGACTTAATTGAAATCCCATTATCCATTTGTTTTTGAAATATTTCGCTCACTATTCGGTTTAGCCGGGAAAGGACCTTTGTGTCGTATAACCCATTCTGAATATGTGATTTGACGCTATGGATAGCATTTGAAGATCGGTGTTGAAGACCCGGTATTTGCAAGAACGATAGTATGACCTATCGATTGTCTCTGCACTGAGTTGCAACGGTATAGAGACTCCCTAAGTGATGGGAAATTCGATCAGGATTGTGAATATCCGGATTGCAAGGACTTCTTTGTAAGTGCCTTCGGTTCTGTTCGATCCCGGAACAGACTTGTATGGATAGTATGTCTGACATTTCAAGTTGAGATATAAAGCCGATTTCTTTCAAATACATTTCTGTTGGTGGCGGAGAATTTATTCTCTTAGCTTAACACCCTTCTCTGAGACGTACGAGCTCAGAGGTTATGTAGTTGAAGGTTATCAGCAATATATTCCCAATTTGGTAATGTGACATGCTGAGTGTTGCTGTGAAATGATCATTGTGTTGATTATTTATGATAGGATCATTTGTTTGATCGTCTATCTTGGTGATCATTTCTATGATCATTTGTTGACCCAAAGCATGGCTTTTGTATAAAGTATGTTTTTGTGGACGTGACTTCGTCGAGCCTCACACCCCGGAAATGGTCAAAACAGGAAAGATGCGGCAAGGTTATGAGGGGTAGCTCCCTTTAGGGTATGTGCATTTCCTTCTGGATAGAGGTGGTATCATGGTATGGAGCCCAGATATTTAACCTATGTGGTTACTACGAATTTATTACTTTGTGGTTGTTGGTTATCGGGATCCCGTGAGAAAGGTCGTTTACGATCGGGGAATGGCGTGCTCGTGTCAGTAGTTACCCAGTTAGGGGTAACCCGGCCTTGTGTTGGCAGAGTTCCGGTTTGGTTCTCGGGAAGGTCCTTCCAGAGGCATTCTCATGTGGCAATGGGAAGTTCCTTGGCCTGATCATTCGTTGGAAATCCAAAGAAACAATACGAACCTTGTACAATATTAGTTGTATAACCTGCCATGGAATGTGGCGGTAACCTGCTATTGAACATGGTAGCTATAGTAGGCATAAGTGCGGAATGTCTATGCTGGCTAAGATTTATATTCTACTTTCGAAATGAAATTTTCTTACACTATGCACTAGTAATAATATCAAATGTTTCCTTTTAATGCGTATCAAGCATCTTTGACTATCATAAGGAGAAATCTCCTCCGATTCTGCGTTTGCATTGTGTGTGTGGCGGGAGGTCTTATGGTAGTCTCATTTTTAAAAAGCATTGCGAATTGACTTTGAAAATCTTATGTTGAATGTTTTAAAAGATAAATTGTTTTTGTTGCTCACACCAGTCCCACGACTGATCCGGAGTTTATTGTTTCTTTCCTAAACTCTGGGTGCTCATTATTTCCTACACGAGCAGTCTAGAGTTGGGTTTTTCAGATAGTCAGGTTTAGTAGATTATCTGGAGTTAGTTCAGTCTTTGGATCACACCAGTCTTGCTTATGCTAGGTGAATTGTTATTGGGGGTTCGAGATATTGCTGGATTAGTTCTTGGAAATGGAGTTGCAGTTCTTGCTTGAAGACTATCTCAGAGTTATATTGTTCCGTATGCTAGATGTTATCTATCGTTTTCTTTTCCGCTGCTATTTTATTGTATCATACCTCTGATGTATATTGATATCTATTGGATCATCTGTTGTATCAGATATTGTATCAAAGCTGTATATCAATGCATTATTCCTTTATTCCGCTGTGTTATTTACTTAATGTTGTTATAAGCTCCGGCGAATCGGATTTGAACGGTCGAATCTATGGCATTCGAATACGATTTGAAGTATGGATGTCGATTTTCGAGCGGGCAAAATCCGAGTCGTTACAATGTAACACCCTAGATTTTTGATAACATTATTTAGGATAATTAATTAGTTGAATTAAATAAAATAATTTGTTGATTAGGGGATTAAGATTTAATTTTAATTAAGGTGTAGTCGTACCATTTAACTATGAATTAAAATAAGATTTAACATGAAATAAGGAAGGGGTAAAATAAAAAAGAAGCCATTCCTATAACCCTTAAACATGGCCATGTATCCTCCAATACACGTTGATTTTACATTTTCAATTTTTTTTTAAAAAGAGGCTGACCACCATTAACAAGGAGAAGAAGAAGAAAAGCTAGGAAGACGCTCATTCAAATCGAATCTATTCACATCTCAATCTCTATGATCTCTAAAGCTAAGGTGAATAATGTTTACATCTCAATTTTGTAACAACCTGCCTTTTTAGACAGTTTAAGTTGACAATAAACCACACATGTCCAATTCAAACTATTCAAAACACAGATTATTAATGGGATTGTTCTAATGAAATAAGATTCAAAAGACCAAAATACAGAATCTCGCAGTGGAAGGATAAAATATAGTACACAAAATAAATACATAAACATTTCATGAAGCTATTTACAAATAAATCAGAATTTACAAATTTTTTTTTACAGGCAAAATAGATAAATGCTATAATAGTAGTAGATACGATCCTCAACTCCGTCTTCATCTTCATAAATTAGTTTCTTTGCTAAGCTAAAATACTCGGTCTGACCCAAGCAGAAAGTAAAACAAAAACACTCGAGTCAGGACTAACATTCTAATGTAAGTAAGTCAACCCAAGTGAAATGTACAGATAACTCAATAAGTGAAATGCTTAGGTTTAAATAAACATCATCTTTTAAATTATAAATCGGTTCAGTTCAAATACCGACTTTCATGTTCATTTCCAAACGATTCATTATTAAATTCAACTTCATATTTCTATTTTTCACTTAAAGCTATTAGGGTAAAATCAAACAACAAGTTTGAATCTAAAAATCCAATTAAAACTTTAATTAAATCAATTAAATCTCAGTTTCATAATTTCAAGTTCAAACATAAATTTAAACTTACAATGTTATAATTTTATTTCTAAATCAATTTATTTAAACCCAAAGTGGTTTTATATTGAGTATAAATCATTTCACACCAAAGTGAATTTTGCTAACTATCAAGGAACTTGCAGTATGAGAACAATAAAATAATAACATAAATAACATAAAAGGTCAATGATCAACATATGTGCATAATTAACAATTTAATATATATATATACACACACATACATACATACACACACACACATATGTATACATACACATGCCTAACCAACATATGACATGTGTCATATATCATAAACAACATACGTGAATATTTGAAATTCAAACATGTTATACACTAACATAACATATCTGCAAGGAACTTGCAAGGTGATTTACAATAAAATAACATGGCATATGTCATAACAAATAAAATAACAACCATGTACAAATCATGTCAACTTGCATAACATAGGTGGGTCATTTTTTTCATGTCCATTATCTATCAAATATGTGTCATTTTACATGTCAAAATGGACGTATAAATTAATTTATATCATATGATTTTAACCAAATAAAATCCTAACTAAAACAACATTCAGTAACTTTTCACATGCTATCAATTCACTAACATAAAAATATCGGTCATGAGTGATTGCTCACCTTTCGTGACTACGAAGGTGATGACAAAAATGGAGCAATAAGGAGATTCCTAGCAAAGATCCAAATGCAAAGCAAATCCAAAAAAGTTTAGACCAGAACACGAATCAATAAACAAGTTTCAACTACTTCCAACTTTTAAACAACCCAAGATCCAAAATACCGACAGACTTGAAATTAGGTCATCTTCAAGAAAATATTCGGACAAAAATATGACTGAATATGTAAAAGTGACTAACTAGAAAGTTATTGAAAATTCTTTTCTGTCCACTTCAAAAAAAAAGAATTACTTAAAAAGCTTCTTTCTTAAGGAAGTTATGGTAAAACAAATAGAGGTATTTTCTGAGTTGAAAATCTGAGTTCAAAAATACTTCGAAAAGATTTGAGTTTTTGGCATAGCAAACTAAGGAATTTGAAGAACTAATCTAAAATAAAGTTGAAACCACTGGAAAACTAAATGGTTTGAAGAAAAGAATCGGATAATTTGGTTCTTTATTGAAGGAGATATGATTGACACAATATGAGGTATTTTCGGTCAAAACTGGACCCGAGAAAGGACTTGAAAAATGGAGTTTTCGATATAGAAATATTTGAAATGGGAAGAAGGCTTTAACAACAAAGTATTTGCCAATGAAATTATACATGGTTTCAAAAAAAAAATTTATTTGGAGTATTTTAGTGGAATATAGAAGCCATGGAAATAAGGGAAAGAAAGAGGTAAAATTGGGAAGGGGAAAAAAGGGAAAAAAGAGAAAAAAGAGGAAAGGGAAGGTGGGGTTTTGGCCATGGGTTGGTGGATGGTGGTCGAGAGGAGAGAGAGATGGTCGGAGTTGGTGGTGGAGGGTGGTGGCAAGAGGAGAGAGGTAGGCTAGGGTTTTGAAGGTGGAAGGATGAAATTTGATTTGGAGATTTAGGAGTTTTGGGGTTTGCAGTTTTCTGTAGATTTAAGGAAGAAGAGTACGCAGATAGTTTCTCAAATGAGAAATTTCTGTACGTACTTGATTTTATGCAAGTAGAAAATGGAAGGTTAATGGATGGGAAAAGGAATGGTCCAAAGTCTCTTAGTATTTCTAGGGTCTCTTGGTTTACTAAGGAGCCCATTCGTCTAAAACACCGAATTAGACTTAGCCAAAAAAAATAATACAAATATACACTGCAAATTTATGTCAATTTTTCACATTAATTTAAAATATTAGGGTAGTAAGAATTTTTTCTTGACGAAACGAAAGGATTAGAGATTAGAATTCAGTGTAGTATCATATAAACAGAATAAAATTTAAATTCATTTAAATTTTCCAACCAAAAGTCAAACTTTGACTAAGTTTGAACAAAATTTGAAATTTCACAACGAAATTTTATTTTATTAAATTTGGTCAAATAAAAGACTCAACGTCACAAATTCAATATTTTTTTTCAAATTTAATTTTTTATTTAAATTCTAAATACTGCTATTTTAAAGTTGTTAATAGTTACGGATCATTACACTTTATCTTAATTAAAAGATGCAATATCAATTAATGCAATATTAATTTGTTTTCCCTTATCATATTTAAAAGGTAAAATGCCAATCAATTCAATATATATATTTCAAATTAAATGGTAGTTACAAATTTCCAATTTATTGTTACTAATATATTTGTAACTTCTATTGTCGTTATCAAACAGTTGTAACGTTTATTGCATTAACAAAAGACATCCATCACTTACCAATTGTTTTACCTCATTCCGTTATTTGAAATCAACTTGGTATGTTCCATCTAAATCACGCATTTTATTTTCCGTAAATAAATACGCATTTTATCGTAGCTTACAATTTCCTTTATTATCTAATTCATGCCATTAACCATGCATCCAATTCTCATCCAACTACATTCATATCTATGTTATCTACCTTATTATTCAATCAACAATAATTTATGAATTATATTAACATAAGTTTACATTTTATTACATTCATTATTTTACTATTAACATCTTTTACCATATTAACTGCAATAATTAATCACATAAATTTTTGTTGACTCCAAATTAATTCCAAACATGTTAAATAATGAGATGATAAATGAATAACTGTTACTTCTAAATAATTTTATCACATTTATAAATTTATTGTTTACAAACAAAGATTATAACTACTTGCCACATCACTGATTTCATATTCTATATTAACCAATTTCAATCAATTACATATAATCTCGCCATTACATACATCATTTAATTTATTTCATTATTTACAACTATAACCAAATTAACCTAAAATTTATTTCAGTTGATTGAAATTACATTAAATAGTTATCAATGACATTCAAACAACATTATTAAAAAAATATTCTAATTGTTTGCTCAATAATAAATCATAAATTTTAATTTCTCATAATATTAAATTTCAAAATCTTATTTAATTCAGTAGTTTTAATTATCAAAATTTACGGATCGTTACACTCTCCCCACTCAAAACTTTTCGTCCTCGAGAAGAAACAAGAAGGGATAAAGAAACTATTATTTTTAAAATAATCAATTTATAAACACCTTAAACTTACATAATTAAGTATTTTAGATAAAAATATCAACTTATAAACAATTAAATCTTTCATATTCAAGTTTAATAAAAGTTTGAAAATATTTTCACTTTCACAAAAATTTTCTAAGTCCTAAATTTTCAAAAAAATTCAGTAGCGTCTCTTTTGTGCGGATAGGTCCGGAAAAATATAATATCAATAATTTCAATATATATACACGATATTTCAAAACAAAATACCTAAACCATGAGAAAAACAATTCAAAAATCGTTACAAAACCATAATCCGAAAACGTACCTATTTGTCAGGCAAACAACTTAATTTATGGAACCAAAAATAGTAGCTATTGTTTCCAAAAACCCGTATTCACTTGTATAATCCAAAAGAGTTAAAATTATGTAAAAGATTATATATTAGTTGTTTCAATTAATAGTGCAAGCAACATACGACATAATATGCAAACAAAAGAAGTTCTACTATTATATGCAACAAAGAAAACTATCAAACATCCATAGCAACCAAACTAATGGTTTGTTCAGGTTCAGACACTTTTCATCTTCCAAGAGTGCTAAATAAACTACCAAGTGTAACTTATGTTCAACAACCTTTGGTAATTACTTAATAGATTATTCATATAATCTTAAACAATTTAACGTATCATTCCCCAAACATTCCATAAGCCAAACACAAAGGATTTTAAATATTATTTAAGTTTATACGATTTTTTTTCTACATCATTCACTTTTCATTCATTCATTTATATAAAGATCAATCACTTACATAATTTGTTTTCCATTAAAGATTTAAGTCATTAATGAATCATTTCATTAAATATTACTTAAGCTTCTACGCCTTACTTAAGTTTATAACTTAATTCGATCATAGATTAAAAATTTAAGTTTTTGGTATTCGCCTTTGAAGAGGCAAGAAATATTTCAATATATCTAAAACAATTCAGTTAAAACATTTAACCTCATTCACTTAGTAAAAATATAAGATATATTTAAAATATCCTCATAGCATTATGCAAGGATTTTCCAAAAAGTTTAAAACAAAGTTAGCAATTCAAGGACAAGCTCCACCCTTCCAAGGTCAAGGCCGAACTTATTAGAGGCATAAATCAAGATCCAGGAAGCTCCAAATTAAAACATAATGGAGAGAAGTGTTATTGAATTTCTACCGGAATCGTTTCAAGGAGATTCGAAAAAGTTAGGTGGAGTTGAAAATAATCGTGAGTACTCGAGTTTAGTTATAATTATCTAAAACTTAAAATGATGATATGCATGTTTTAATTAGCAAATTAGCGTGCTTGGTTGAATGTGGGATGAATATTTGGTTGATAACTTGGTTGCTAATGATGAGAAAATAATATTCATCAAAATATAAATGGTTATTAATTAACCATAGTTAATCCATGAGATACAAATCCATATTAATATGTATATACAGTTTACTAAGCCTCTTTATGGTTTTGAATATAAAAAAATTGAAAAATGAATATTGTAATAATATAATGTTATAATATGTAATAAAATGGAAAATGAGTTTTTAATGTAGTAAAAATGATTTAAAATAGTTTATTATGGTATTGTAAACGTTTTAACAAGTTTTGGCAAAGTTTAATGAAGTTTGAAAAATAGAGCCAAATCGAGCTCGTCGCGTAGCGACAGTTCATCATTTTCCGACATGAAAAGTTAAAACAATATGTAAGATGCAATATAAGTCGAAATTCCTTGAAATAAGAATTTTCCAAACCCAATAGAATATAGATTTCAAATAAAAGAAGAAAATCAAGATTTCATTTAGTAAAATTTGAGATACGTCCAAATCAAGTTTTCAAAATCATCGTGTTTTGGCAGTTCGGAAACCAAAGCGGTAAAATCTTAAAAATTGACACTTTTAAATCTTTAAAAATATGAAATAAATTCCATAAATATATTAAAATGTTTCAAAAGGATCTTATTTATTAAAATGGATATATGTCGAATGAAATACCATTTTGATCAACGATGCTTCAAAATACTATTCGCAACATCTTTTGCTGCACTTTTTGGTAACTTTTGAAATTAAGATTTAAACTGGGGGATTTTCTTCCGAAATCTTTTGCAAATTTATTTCAAATAATAAATCAGGTACCTTAATGAGTTTAGAGTTAATCAAATAACTTGACCGCCTTATGAGTTACACAGAGATAGTCTCCGAGCCCGAGTTTGGACAACTAGTGTCAAGATTCCGCTCTAGCTATCGGACTGGACCGACGGAGGGGATAGCTAATTTGACTTACTTGAACCGCATATTTCTAAGGTAAAAATAACTATGGAGTTTTTCAAAGGTTAAATAAGATTTACAATAGGATTTTGGTTGTTAAAAAACATTCTAATTAAACTCCGTATTAAATTTCAAAGAGGGAAATCGTACCATCCTATGAATTCAAAAGATGATTTCACCATTATTCGACGAATAGTAAAAGTTGAATATGACGATTAGTATTGGCTATAATCAGTCTAAAATTTATGGATCCCTTTTATTCAATGCCGACCGGTTAAGATTTACAGTAAACAGTGTCATAAATAACATTGTTTTTGACCTATTAAAGATATGTTTCCGAAATATGACATCTTCATTAAGATTTGAACTATACTTTTCCTAAGTAATTAAAGATGAAATATTTTGGTATTTCCAAAGTTAAAAAGGATCTTAATTAGCCAAATCATTTGACGAAAGAGGTTTAATTATCCCATATATGCTGAAACAGAACATGATTTAAAGACGTATATCTCTAAAGATATATTTTACTTGGATAAAAGATATTGACTAATAATCACCTATATACTTGACATCTTTTATCGATAATTGATTCAAAGAAAACGGGATTGGATTTGGGTGGTTCCTATTCGAAAAACCATTTCGAACCAATATACATTCGAAAGTGAAAATATTTTTAAAACGAAGATCTACATGATGTACGGATGCTTTCCACCAGCCCCGTAATTCCATATTATAAATATATGATGGCAGTAGTCCTTCATTTTAAAAATATCTGATGCAAGGAATGCTTGCTACAAATCCTAGGGTTGATTCATGGTAGGATGTCATAGGAGAGTGCCTACAGTTTGTCCTTCATCTGGACGAGTGTCCGATAATGCATTTCTAAAACCATATACACTGATCTCTACAAATGTACATCTGTGTAGTTGTATAGAAGATAACCCCTCTTATAATTAACATCCTTTACTGAGATGTACGAGCTCAGAGGATATACTTTTATGGAAATCAATAAGTGTTGTTAGAAACGACAATGTGGCATTCTATGTGGAATTTTCTTTGTGAAAAGCAAAGCATGGCTTTGTCAAAAGAAGAGTGTAGCCTAATGAGCCTCACATCTAATGAATGATACAGGATACTATGCGGTCTACATGTCATATGTTTCAGGCTATCAGTTTAATGACGATGGAGGAGTCCAATGGCGTCTGGACCCTCAATGGTTTAAATAGGTAGGTATTGGAGGCTCGACTGAGAAAGAGAAAAGCCATCGAAATACGCTGTTCCATAGTAGTGTAACAGTATAGTACGAAGGCTTGCTTGAGAAAAGTGAATAGTCACCGGAGACTAGGATGTTATTCGAGGATTTCACATCGGAAGAAATGGCTACTAGTTCCCTATCATGTTGGAAATCTAATTCCAATATGAGCGTTATAGTTTTTATTTGTATTTTCAAAATAGCTTAATGCTTTGCAAACATTTTAGCTATCCCTTGGGCATCATATACACTTTTGAAATTATCCGGTATTGATACCTAATTTGTGCATATATTTATTTGAAAAATGTTATCAAACCAATGTCATTAATAATAATATAAAATTTGTTTTGGCATAAAGTATTTTGGCAATCGTAAGGTAAAAATGTATCCTTATTTATATGCGGTGTTGTCTTACGAGGTACCTCTCCTTTCAAAGGTTTTGGTTAGCATCAATCTGATCCATGATACTGTCATATACATTTATAATTCAAATTTTCTCATGTTGATTTATTAAACTTGATCTGGGAATTTTTAACACTCAGATCAGATCCGAGTAGTTCAGGTTTAGCTAAAGATGCTTGGAGTTTCCAAAGAAGAGCCAGAGATAGATCTTCATCAACGTATAGACACATTCTACTTATCCACTGCATTTGTTTCGTTGTTTTCCAGCATTTGTAAGGACAAGTAATTTATAGCCATCTAGGACGAATGTAGGTTTGACTTCGATATTTTATTCCAAAATTTCCACCATAAAAGATTTTTTAGTTAATAATATATGATTATTTCATTCGTGTGAGATTCTATTTTCTACTCTGTTCTGCCTTTATTTTCTTTTAACCATTGATCAATCCACCTTTCTAGCACTTGAATTTGCAGCATGTGAATACTGATGATGTATTAGTGTCAATTTCCAAAATTCAAAAAGGCGGGTCGTCACATGTTTTTGTTGTTGTTTTAATTAGCTACTTTAAGTAAACAATAACTACATACATGTGTGTATAAGTACTATAGTTTCCTTTGGACCAAGATACTATCCCTGCTAGTATCCATAACCCAACACCTCATCATCAATGCAGTATCATGTCCTCGTCGCCATGCATACCAAGGAACTCTCATAGTGCCTAATAATGGAGACATAATAGTTTAGCCGTGTAATATCCAGCCTTTTTAGACAGTTTAAGCAGACACACATGCCAACTCAAACCATACAGAGGTGCGAATTGCTATGGGGTAAATAAGAAAAAGCAGAGAAAGAAAAAACAAAACAGAATCTCACAACGGAATGACAAAATATAATAAACAAATAACAGTTCATGAAGCTGTTTACAAAACATTTGATTATACTAATACAATGCAGAATCAGAGTTACATATACCAGAGAATAATAAATAATAATGCGGCGGAACAATGTGATGCAGTGGAACAAATATGTAAATAATAGATATAGTAAATAATAGATATCGTAAATAATAGAAGCATAAATCTTCATCTTCGTCCTCCAGAAATAAGGTCTTCAAATCCTGAAATGCTAAGGCTGACCCAAGCGAATTGAAAGGACAAAATACTCGAGTCAGAACTAAGCGATCTTATGTAACTTAAATCAACGGAAATAAATATGAGTGGAACGACATTAGAGATGTTCACGGGATTTGACATCTCCTATCCAGTGTCTAACGTAAGTACAGTAACTTAAGTGATGCTCGGGATTCGCACGTCCTAAGAATCCGTTAAACTATTTACTATGTAGTAATATACGCTATTATAATAATGTCAATAATAAAGTAAACTTTTAAAATAGAGTTAAGGCATTACATTTTCCACCTTAACACATTTTTATTATGTCAATAGTCTATATAGTACCATAACTCCTCATAAACTGGAGCCGCCATAGGATACCCCATAGGTACGACATAAAACAAACTCGTAGAAGGCGTGCTAGGGTAGGTGACATGGCACAACTAAGCAATGCCAGGGTAGATATACCAATTACACTTCAGATTTTTGGTAACGCGTAGCCGTAACTACTGCTCAACACGAAACACACTCCCTAGTAAAAATCGAAGGTGACCACCAAATAAATCAAAAGTCAGAATATAGTATCGATGGAGTGTGCCCGATCGGAGGAATGACCTCACTTGGCCCATCGATTGCTCCTGTTTTAGCCACCTTAAGCCAACTCATGGAAGTCGGGTCCACGTATATACCTCATATAGGATCGTCGCCACGATCCTACTTCATTTTGGAATCTCCACCGCGTATACAGTTGTCAAAGTGGTTTTCGGTATTGGCACAGAGTATGACAATATCCGATCCCGGTCTCTTTAACAACCAATCGCTTATCACACGTAGATGGTTCTTTTACATTTCCAAAATCATTTCATAATTGATATCAAAATATCATATTCAATTCAAACCATATTACTTTCGAAATCGTTACTTACATCCAAAATCATATTCGCCTTTTAAAACATAGTCCGATAATTATATTTCCTTTCAAAGTCAAACTCACAATCTATATCAAAATATCGTGTTCTTAAAAACTATACCACTTTCAAATCATATTTCTTTCAAAAATCATATTTCCAAAAAAGGTTAAGTCCTTGCTTCAAAATCATCATTTCGATTTATTATAACATTCAAAATTCCAACTTAGGTTATAATATTATTAACCATATTCACTTTAAAATCGAGAATTTGAATATAACCCATCCATTTTGCTTAATTTGGATTTTAGAAGAAAAATAGTCTTAAATAGATATAAATAGTGATTATAGATTTAAAATAGATTAAATATAATTAAAATAGATTAAATAGCTTTAAAATAGATTAATTAGATTTAAAATAAGTTAAAACAGGTTAATTAGTTTAAATAAATTAAATGGTTTGAAATAGATTAAAATGATTTAATAAAATTAATAGAGATTTAATAAAACAATTATCATCCAAAACAATCAATCAATAACTGCATTGAACTAGTAATCAATGACATGTATTTAACTGGCAATTAATATTCAATAATAAATTAAATAACGATTTAATTCAAATAAATTCAAATTAACTGAGATGATGATTAAAATATACCAAACAGTCATAAATAAATTTCTAATCACATCATAAATTAAATTTAACAAACATAAGAAATTTTAGAAGCTGTGAGTGGGTTAAAACACCCACCTTTGAGTTTAAATTGAATTTAAATCCAATTTAAGCCTAAAATTCAAAAATCTCAAAATTCATGCAAAGTAGAGTCAAAATGTCCGGAATTTTCATACGATCAGAGTGGAGAAAACATCGCGTGAATTGGAGCTCGTATGCAAAAGCTATTCAATTTAGAAGATTTGAAATCAAAAATAAAATAAAATAGAATAAATAACATTACACTCTGGATTTTTCCGCGTCATCAGGCTTCCACGCGTTCTATCTCTCTCTAGAAAATCGCATGAAGCATCTCCATTCGAAACCCTAACTTTGCACCAGAACGCACGCGGCAACTACAGAACCCCACATGTCGCCGCCGCTTGAACGCCGTCGCGGTCCGCCGCGCCTGCCTCAGGCGAGCCACCGACCTTCCAGGCTTAACCTCAACCACGAAGCGACGTTGATCGATGCTAAAACCCACAGCCTCTGCCTAAAAATCAAAACCTACTAGAATTTTTTCCGAACATCTAGCCATCGAAACGTCAGACAAAACATGCCGATGCAATCTCCTCAGTCCTCCCTCCAAAACTGTATCACTGATTCGTCGATTAGTTGCAGTCGATCGCGACGAAAAAAATGGTCGAGAATCGTTCTTCAATTTCTAAACAGATAGAGGTTCAAATTGGAAAACAAATTATAGATCTGAGATGCGCCCATCGAGAGCATCAAATTGATATGTATTCAATATAGTTTGAGGAGTTTATATTTTTGATTTGGTTTTGAAATTGAAATTGAGGTTTGGGAATTAGGTTTTGTCTGCCATTGGAATGAGGAGTTGAGAAAGACTATACGTATAGACAAATGAGAATAGAAACAACCTAGGATTTACAACGAGGTATTTATAGGCAGATCAGAAATATAATGAATGGATCCGATTGATTCACACATTGGAGAAAAATGACCCGAAAAGCTCGTTCTGCCTTCGGAGCGCAGGTGGGTCAACCCATATACCAAAATAGATGTTTTCAAATATTTTAAACTTAATGGAGTAGATTTCAAGTCCTAATTCCGTCGTATAAAAAAGTTACGTTAAAATCAGTTTATTTCAAATTGATTTTAATTAATTTCATTTAAATTGATTTCTAGGCGTTTCGAGTCCGTTTGATCAAAGGACAAGTCCGATCGCTACGAAACTTGAAATCCTACAATAATTCAGCGTTACGAATCCAATGAAACTAGTTTCGTCAAAATCCATGCAAGTGGCCAAAACGGCTATATTTTAGTTAACTAAATAAATTAATATTAAATTAATTAAATCAAATTTACAATTTCATAATTAACAAATTTTATCATTTTTGGTTTCCTAAACAATTATAATACTTTAAACAATTTAGATATCAATTTAAAATTAATTAATTTATCAATTATAGTATTAAATTTCAATTTTCAGTGAATTCATAAATTAAAATAAGAATTCAAATTTTTTATTTATTTGATTTTCAATCCTATTATTAATTCAATTATCATCATATGGATCTAATTACCATTGGTATATATCTTAGTGCATTAATAATTTCAAATTTCATCTTAATTTCAATTACGTAATCTTTAATTCATTTACTTACAATAAATCCATTTATTATAAATTAAATTCCAATTATTTATAATTAATTCCAATAAATTGATTTGATTCAAATCCAATCTTTTTATTAAGTCCATTATTACTCTATAAACCTAGTTAACCTTTGTTTTACCTTTCATTATCTTAATATACTCCAATTTAACAAGTTCTAAACATTGTATTACATTTCACATTAATATAACATTTATTTACATTTATTAAAAATTGATTTCCCATTTCAACTCAATAGACTAAATAAACCGGTAACACATGATAATTGTTACCCTTTAAATTTTAATCACCCTTGTAAGGGTTTATTATTTACAATCAACTGTTATAATTACTTACATAATATTGATTCTACTTAATTACCATTTATTGTATTATTTCATTATTCAATTCCATAATTACATTTGTTTTCATATATTCAATTTATAACCAAGTATAACAATTTAAATTATTTAAATTAATTGTAATTTCATTCAAACTATTAATTATTAGCTTTAATTATCATTTGTTACTTCCTTTCAGTATTAAACTACAGATTTTTATTTTTTCCAAATTTAGTTACCAAAACCTTATTGAATTAACAATTTAAATCATCGAAAATTTACGGGTCGTTACAAGTTATATTCTATTCGTATTTGAAAGACCCTACAAAATTGTTATATAGTCTTGCCTCCTAACAACAAACAAACTATCAAACAATATAAGGCGGTGCATGTCCTAAATGGGATCTACACTTGTAGGAGGTGTAGTCCGTTTAGGTGTAAACCATGTCTTTCCCCTAACTTCTCGAGACCGATGATGTTCAAAACCTATGAAAATAGCTCCTACTCCCGTACATGGTACCAATCTCACTGTCATAGAACTTAGCCTTGTTCACTTTCCCATTTTGATTTCCTAACACAATATAGGAAATAACTACTTGTTACTTAATATCCCCTAAAAGGTTGAAGCAAACTCTACTTGTTCATTAACACTTTGAATAAAGAGAACTATCCTACTTGGTATTCCTTCACCTATATATGAAGTATAATTCCATGGGTTCCACTGTTGGTGATGCCTCCCATTAGTATAAGGTATAGACAACCACTGGTAGCCCCCTACTATAGGCCGACTTCTGTTGTATAACACTACGACCTTGCATTCAAACACATTTTAGTGACTATGTCATACTTATTTAATCAATGCTATTAGCTAACTTTAACAATCACACTCATCATAAATGTACACATGAGCCTATGTATATATGTATTTATATAGATATTCATACATATTTAATTACTCGCGTACATCATTAAATCAATAAACCTGGAATTACTACAAAATTTATTACTTCAGGGACCACCTTTTACCTATACTTTCAAGGTTCTAATATATGCCATAACAACCCTGATTTTCGAGTTACTCAAAAAAAATAAATATTGATTTAAATTGAAGATTTAAATGAGAAATTTGAATTTTTCTCTTTTATAAAAGATAATGAATTCTTTTAGAATGTTAATTATAAATTTATATAAAATGGAAAATTTAATAAATGGAATGAAGACCAACACCACTGTCTTGGTGGTTAGGCGCTTCGACCTTAGTGCGAGAGGTCACAGGTTCGAACTTTCGTAGTGTGATTCGAACATATATTAACATGGAGTATATTGTATACTACCTAAGCCTTGTTGTACTAATATGTACTACCATATAAGTACCTAAAAAATATATGTGGAATGAATATTTTGGATCTCAAATAAATCTACTTTTATATGAAGAATAGAGATTTTAGTTTTGGTAAATCCTTTTATTAATTATAAAAATGAGTTAACAAGTGTTTAAATTGCAAGCAATCATTTTTAAGAGATATTGAGATTTTATTTGTCAAATTATCCAATTATTGATAAAAAGAGTTTAAGAAACGATTATTTGTTAATAATCAATTTAAAGTATACAATAAGTAAAATCGTAAATTTATTGGTTGAATTTTTAAGCATAATATTTGTGAGTTAATAAAAATAAATTAGAAGAAAAATAGGATTTAAAGAATGGAATAAGAGAAACAAGGAACAAAAAAAATCTTTTTCTTATTGGATATATTTTCAACCCAAGTCCATTTAATACTTAAGCAGAAGAGAACTTCGCTTCTCATTTTCTCATTTATTGTATGTTCTACACTAGTAAAGAAAACTAAGAATTCCTTTCTCTCTCTTTAAACCCTAGAGTAAAAATCAACTATTTTAATTCCAAGAAAATTTTGAAAAATTCAAATAAAATCAAGGTATGATTCTCAAGCCTTTTCTACCTTCTTGACCAATTGATTTTAGCTTTGATTTAGTTTTGAGTCCAAATTTGTTCTCTTGTGTATACTACTTCTAGAGCTTGGCTGAAATAAGAGAAGACAGGTTATTATGGGTGTTTTTGGCTAAGGATTCAAGGAGTTAAGGTGAGTAATCCTCACCACTCTTTCTAAACCTTTCTACATGTATATTTAGATTAATTCAACTAATGATTTCAGTTGTTAATTTGAATTGAATTTAGAAAGTTTTGCTATGATTGAAAGTATGCTTCTTTGAAATATAAGGTGATAGCTAAAGATTTATTTAGAAAGTTTGCTGTAGTAAAACAGTGATAACTTGCACTTTCTAAACCACTTTGGGGTCAACCTTTTTCGATTAGCAAAAAATTCAATGTGCAACAGTTTCTCTTTTGGTCACCTTTTGATATTAAGCCGTTTAAATGACCAGTATTGGATTTGAACACATAGTCATGGCTCTGTTTTTATAATGATTTTTTTAAGTTTACATCTGAAATTGATTTAGCCAAAACTTTTGAACCATAAGTCCAAATTTGATAATAATTTTCTTGTCGGAAATCTAAGACCATTATCTATAACTTTCACTTTGTGAGAATTTTAAAAATTTGAGGTTTAAGTGACTTGAAATGGATTTGAACATATAGTCATAGCTCAGTCTTTATAGTGATTTTTCTGAGTTTATACCTAAAATTGATTTAGCCATAACTTTTGAACTATAAGCTCAAATTTTATGATCCTTTTCTTGCTGGAAAGCTAAGACCAACACCTATAACTTTCATATTTTGTGGTTTACAAAATTTTGAGGTATATATGACTTGAAATGGATTTGAATATATAGTCATAGCTCTATCTTTATAATGATTTTTCTATGTTTATACCCAAAAATGATTTGGCCCTAACTTTTGAAGCGTATTTAAAAATTTGATGATATTTTTCCTACTAGACATCTTAGATAATTATATATAATTTTCATATTGTGAGCTTTTCAAAATTTTAAGGTTCAACTGATTTAAAATGGATTTGAACGTATAGTCATAGCTTTGTCTTTATGGTTATTTTTCTGAGTTTATAGCTAAATTTTTGGCTATAACTTATGAACAGTAAGTCAAAATTTGATGATCTTTTTCTTATTGGAAGGGTAAGACTATTATCTATAACTTTTGTATTGTAAGTTCTATAAAATTTTGAGGTTTAAATGACCTGAAATGGATTTGAAAGTATTGCACATGAGTTGAAAGAGCAAACCAATTGCTTGTGAACAATGATTCATCCTTTGGCAATTCATTACATTTACATTAGACATTTCAAACGTATAGAATTTCTATATGACCTTAAGAATAATGTTTTATGAAATTTATACTTCCTTGGGACGAGAAATATAATGAAACGACATAATAACATCAAATGGTATAGAACATTCGGTGCCACTTCTTTGGTTGATTATACAACTTATCTTGTAGAACAATCAAGTGAGTGATATTTACTAACTTATAGCAAATATTCTAGCAATACCAAGTGGTATGAGACAGACGATATTATTTTCATGATTATCATTCAATAGTATATAGCACTTCAATATTAAACTATATATCGGCAAAATACGCTATGTCCATAGCTCACTAGTTTTAAAATGCATATTATCTGCTTGACCTTGTAGGCTAACTGCGGGGTCTCTCCTCGAGTCATGATATCTGTGTTAGTGATACTATCTGTGTTAGTGATACTATCTGTGTTAGTGATAGAATAGAATTCGTGTTACTGATTGCCCATGACCATTAAAGCCAACTGTCAGTACCATATATGTCCCTTGTGTTTAGAGTATTGGTATATAACGATTGAGGGAGCATGTCCTGTAAGTCTCCCTGTTGGAATAGAGAAGCTTGCACAAGTAATAACTTTTCCCATAATCAAGACACTGATAGGATCTACTATATGAATTATATTCTTTCTGTATGCTATACTTTTGTGTTAATTGAATGTAGTATAGCTTAATGTTTGATGTGTGTTGCTATTATGCAATCTTATGTTTGATTGGATCCCCTTCACACTATAATGAAATGATAACCGTTGATGATCGTGATACACATTTTATATAGTGATTTAGTCTTGATACTTATTAATGGATGTGACCATTATACATATATTCCAATATCTAGCACATTGCATATGCTTAGTATGTGATCTCATCTGATTATATTTAGAAAGAGTCCGACCCGTTTATTTTTATAAATACTCGGATCAGGTCAAGACTTGGCAGGTCTAGGGACTCATTGAATATGGATATGGTTAGCTTTGTAGCAGTAGGTACTCTATCTATATATATGTATATGTATCTAGTTTTAGTATTTTGAGTTGGGCTTATATGTGCACTTATGTGTCTTTTTATGAGATAGTGATTCCTTTTGAATGTATGTATATATTCCTTAGAGACCTATTGGAGTTCCTCATACATGAATATATTTCTGGGTCTTATGCACCATTTTTTGCCTTACTTTATATGATATAATCTTTATTATATTTTCCGATGCGATTTATGATTTTTGTTGCTTATTTTTTGATATATTGTTCTACTTCATATTAGTCAACGTGTCTATTACATTTGTCGATGCTGTTCACATCAATATATTTCTTCAGACAAAAAGGCAAAACATAATAGTGTTAGCCTAAGGGAGTAAACATGAATGGTCGTTATTATCTAGCCATATTCTCTATATTAATCGACAATATTACTTGTAATATCCTTAGGTAATATAAGTCTAAGGTGAGGCGTTATAGCTTGGTGTCAGAGCCAGGTTTGGAACAATGTAGAATGTAAGAGACACAAAACTTGGCCTAGACATACTTAGAGTCCCATCCCTTGGGGGTCAGGGTAGGATTTAGAAATTGTTTGCTATTTAGGATATAAATTTAAATGATCATTAGGAATAATCATCCGGACATATTTGTCAAAATTTTGAATTACTATACAAATAATTGTTATGAAAACGATGCTAAAGTTGAAACTCACTTTTGTCAAGCGTGAGATTTAATGGATAACATAGATTAGACCTTGGATGGCTTAGAATTGAATTGTAGTGTCCCGGTACGTTAGTAATCAGGCTTCCAAAGGAAGCCGACTGACTTTGTAACAACTCGTAAATGTATCAATTTGATAAATTACATTTGTTTTTAAAATATTCAAATATAAGATTTTAAAAACACATATTATGATGTTTTGAACGATAAATAATAAAATAGTCTTGTTTCGAATAAGTATTTACGAAAATATAAACTTTAAAGAATATCGATAAAATGACTAAAAAAACCATTTTATCGACAAGAAGCACTATAATCGTAAAACATTACACACGGAGCTGGATATATACACTTATTTTTATAATTGAGCAAAAATATGAAATAAAATTATTTATTTTGTTTTTGGAAATCAAATAAACATATGACATCATCAGTGATGTCCTTATATTTTATAATTGATTTTTGAATCGTTAAAATAATTGTTTCAAATGATTATATTTCATATTAAATAGTTATAAAGTGATAATAAATATTTTATAAGTTTTGTAAAGATATATGTACAACCGGGTTGAAAATACAAGGAAAATTGATATATCGCTTTATCGGTTAATAGTAATTTTGTAAATTATTGTTAATATTGATTTTTATGATTTTATAATTCAAATGAGATCATTTTTATTAATTGAAAATGATGAGAAATTTATTTTCAATTTTTTTTACATTTATTTGTAATCTAAAACATAAGTAAAAATTTGATTAGTAATAGGTTTCCTGATTTTCAATGGATTGACAAATAGAATTTGTTCAAAAATTGTTTCAGTCTTGTTTATATGTCATTTACACATATATAACATATAATATTATGAAATGATTTAAAAGTGAAATGGAAATTTAATATGAAAAATATTGGTTTAAATATTTGAAAATGGATTATAAATATTTTGTAAACATTAAAATTCAATTTGGGGAATTTTTGAAGAATAATGAATTTGGAGTCAAAATTAAGCGCATCGCATAACAGTAGTTCGCGATTTCGTGCCCTAAAAGTTAAATCCTTCTATAGGATGGAATCAGAGTCAAATTTCTTTGCAATAAGAATTTTTCAAACTCTTATGACTATGGTTTTCAAACAAAAGAAAACGATCACGATTTCATTCAATCGATTTTAAAAAATGAGCAAATCAAGTTTCAATAAAATCATCCTTTGGCAGTTCGGTGACCAATGTAGAAAATGTTCAAAATATATATTTTAAAATATTTAAAAATATGAAATAAATTCTATAAATCTTTTAAATGTTTTAAAAGCGAGTTGGTTATAAAAATGAATTTCCAAATGATAGAAAAGTCATTTTGATCAATATAGCTTAAAACCCACTTTTCTATAACTTTTGAAATATGGTTTTAAACTTAAGGATTCTTTTCAAAATATTTTATAAACGTTTTTAAATAAATAATTAAGTATTTCAAAGATGATTTAAGGATTTTATAATTTATTTTAAAGATTTAAAATAAATGATTTAAAGAAAAGCTTTCAAAAATCAAGTGATTTAATCTTAGCTCTAAAAGCCGACGAGTAGACTGGATTTTTCTTTTAGTGAGATTTGGATGAGGTGCTTAAACTAAGGAGATGTTTAGGAGCAACCAGTGCTCTGGCTCACTTGGCCTCTCCTGGTGAGGGATAAATAAGGTCGAAATGTCAGAACGAGTTAAGTATAAAAGATTAAATTTTCCAAATTTAAACAACATTGATTTCATGGATATAATCTTCTTACACTTAATTGAATATAGAAACTGATATTGAGTAGAATTAGTATAATTTCCATGATCCTTTTTACTTTATAATTTTTTCCAATATAAGATTCAAATAAATGATTTAGAAATGTTTTCCTAAGTAAAAGGTGAAATGACTTGGAATTTTCCAAGATTAAAAAAGGTTTAATTAACCCAAAAGGATTTGATAAGCGAGGCTGGATGATTCCATATACTATTAAGAAGATAAATGGAATAAATAATATGTCTCTTTGAGATATTTGTGAATGAATAAAAAGATAAATTAAATTGAATAACGATTGATAATCACATATGAACTTAACCTCTTTTAATCGATGATTGGTTTGGAGGAACCAGGGTCTAATGTGGGTAAATCCTATCTGAAAACAACTTCAAACCAATATATATGTTTGAAATTAAGACGTATTGAAGATATTTTTGATGACTAGAGATCTTCAGAATATAGGGATTGCTGTCAGAGTCCCGGGGGTTTACCCCATACTATATTTATACGCCAGTGGTGTCTGCATTCTGAAATCCTCATTCTATTAAAGACCGAAGATCTTCATAGCGGAGGGACTGCTTGTTGACATTCTCTGGGCAGCTCCCAATATAAAGACGTTTATTATAGTAGTGGTCCTATCATGTTTTGAAATCTTTGGATTGTAAGGACTACTTGCTACTAATGGTAGTAGGAGGTCTGCCTTCAGTTTTGTTCAATCCCACAACGAACTTATATGGACAAATGTCTGACATTACATTTCAGAGACCACAACGTTGACTTTTACAAAAGTACATCTATTTGGTGCTAGAGAAGCAACTTCTCTTAGTTTAACACCCTTCTCTAAGATATACAAGCTTAGAGGTTGTATGCTCACGAAAGTCAGTAGTGATCGAAGGAATGACGATGTGTCATTCAAAGTTGTCATTCAAAGTGAAACCTATAATGATCACAACATGGCTTTATGGAGCATAGCCTCACACCCTAGGAATCATATTGGATACCATGTAGTCTAAAGGACATATTTTAGGGCTGTTATTGAGGGAAGATGTCCTTGTAGGCACTTGTTGCCTTATTGTATGAATGGATCGATATTGGAGGCTGACGAAGATCGTGTAAAGCCTAGCGGAGTAATACTCTATTCTATAGTAGTATAACATCGTAGTTCAGAGTGTAACAACCCGCATATTTAGCGATTTTATATTTAAATGTTTAATTTAAATATAGCGTCGTTAGTCGGATTTTGGTCCGAAATGTTACTTTCTGCAAATGGCCGAATTGGAACTCGAAACTACCCCCATTGGTTCCAAAATGGCGTTTGCGATCTTTTTGAGTATAATCTTTGATATGTTTGGAGTTTGTGAATTTTGGCTACTTTTTCTATTGGGTTTGGGTTTGGGTTCAGCCCACTAGCTTAACTAATCCTCTAGCTTAGCCACTTATCTCATTCACTTATTCATTTCTTAAAAACTTAAGCTTAGAACAGAAAATGGGAGAAAGGAAGAGGAATTAGAAATTAGCAAGCCCTAGTTCTCCTTTGTATCTTGATTTCTTACTCCAAATTCATAGAGAATCCATTGGTAAGTTTATCTCCATCTTCTCTATCTCTTCTCCTCTTCAATTTCAGTAATTTTCCTAACCCTAACTTAGGAAATGCTTGCTTTGATTCTAGATTGAAACTTGTAGTGTTGAAGTGGAGTGTGGTTGGTTGATTCCTTGCTTTTGTGCTTCTTCATCATCTTTGTTTGTGAGGTTAAAAGGTGAGTTTTTTTGTAACTCACATCTAAGTATGCTGCTTTTGCTGTGGTTGGATATGAAATTCTAGCCTCGATTCATGTCTATTGCTGTGGAGTTGGATCGATTCGTTCCGATATGTTTTGGCCACTTTGGCCTAGGCAAATTGTTGCCCAGACCAGGTGACCAGACGTCTGGAAGCAAAGCTCAGACGTCTGGTTTTAACCTGGAGTGAAAAAATAATAAGCCACGACAGTTGGAAGAAAGTCAGAAACCACTCTTAGACGTCTGACCCTCAGTTTCAGACGTCTGAATGGTTTCAGACGTCTGGTTCGCAAAATCAGACGTCTGGTCTGTTTTGCTGGGATTTTCCAAAGGACGAAACCAGACGTCTGAATGCACCCTACAGACGTCTGGAATCCCCTATTTTGCCTGTTTTTCCTATTCTTGGTTGATATTTCATTGATTATCGATGTTTGTCGACTTGGTTTGTGATTATCATTCACGATTGACTTTGATGACTTGTTTTTGACTTCATTCACGGGTTTTATAAATAGTATCTCTAAATCGTATTAAAAGCTCGCTTCTCCAACTTATAAATTCTATTTAAACACGCGCACACACACACAATTTTGCACTTCGAGCGAAGTGGAAGGGTGATTAAATGGTTGGGCAAAACACGGACCATGAATCTGTGCGTTTATCCTTCCGATTAATTCCCGACCTATTCAATTGATCGTTTTGACCTTCGGGTTTGGTTTATCGATGATATGAGGTAAATTTGTACTGCTTTGAGTGTGAAATAAACTAACGGATAGTAAACCGTTTAGTGCGAACGGGTTGTTATGGGACTCACGTTACCACTTTTCGGATTCCTCTCTGGGAGTTTGTGACACATGCTGCCTTTGGGATAGTGTCTTCGGACTGTCTCCTCTGGCTTGTTTCCTTTAAATATCGCCTTTGGAGTTGGCCCTTTGCCCCGACTCGAAAAATATATGGGGTTGGCGGTTGTCTTTAGTATTGCTTTCGGAGTGGTTTCTTCACCACCGCTCAAGAGATATTGGAGTGGTTTCTTCACCACCGCTCAAGAGATATTGGAGTGGTTTCTTCACCACCGCTCAAGAGATAACGGAGTGGTTTACTCACCACCGCTCATGATGTTTCATTTATATGTATATTCCCTAGGTATTGCTTTTCTGTATTGGTTCTTTGGAGCCACACGAAATATAGCATCTACCTTGTGGAACTCGTATTATCGGTATTTGTTGTTTGCCTTATGGCTTGCTTTGGGATATTCTTATCCTTTGTTTCTATATGTTGCCGATGATATGAGGCTTGATCTATATGATTCATCTTTCGTTAGATGATTGTTTATCTCTTTTAGAGATATTTATTATGCTTTGTAACCTTGCAGGTTTATTGTTGTTCAGTTTATTTAACTGATTTGTTTAGCTAGACTGATCCGTGTAATTTATACTCGGGTCAGACCGAGTTGTTTCAGGTTAGGTGCTTTTGGACTTAGCCTATTTTGCTTCCGCATGGACTATTCTCTAGCTTCATTTTGTTGTAGCGTCTTTTGTGGTCCTTATCTGTTGTAAATCTGATATTTATATTTTTGTCTCGTCTGTATATTGTGGTCTCCTGTACCACTTAACATGTATTATTTTGTATACTCTGTTGTGTATCCGTTTATGTGTATATTATGATCGACTGTTCTGTGATGTGATTTACATTTGAGTTGTTATATTTTCTTCTGATAGATCCTATAGCCATTGTAGTTTTGCCTTAAATATTTATTGAATAGGTCGAATTTTACTACTTTTCGACGTATTTAGTGAATAGTTAAGTTAAGATTACACATGGTCGCTTCCATTATACTCTATTGTCCGCGTTAGCCGACAGTATTATCTATGTAATACTCTTTGTTAACGAGGCTCTCGGAGTGGGGCGTCACAGCGTGGTATCGGAGCTGAGTTCAAAACAAAATATGATAAACACAGAATAGATGCACATATTATGGTACATCAAAGTGTACAAGTGATACAAATCTTTGAATCATCGTGTCTCTTTATTCCATCAAGGCTAGATAGTATTTGGGAATACGTCTAGGATTATTCCGTAGTATCCCATATTGAAATATCTACCTTATGAATAATCTTTTCCTTATCTTGACTTTCAGCTTATGTCTGGAAGAGGCAGAGGTCGACGTTCGGATGCTAGGCAATCTAGTGGCTCACATCCGGATGGCGTTTATATGTCTGCCGATCAGTTTATGGAGTTGTTTAGGAGCACTCAGCCTCCCGTTCCTCCTCGAGTGTCTCCACCTCGCAAGTCTGCTTTTGGACGTCAGTGCAGTGATTTTGCTCATCTTGGAGGAAAACCGTTCAAGGGTTCAGAATCCGTTCTTGAAGTCCAAGCTTGGCTTCGCACGTGCGAGCGTATCTTCTCTCGCATGGATCTTTCTGACCATGATCGAGTTCTTGTGACTTCTAGCTTATTACAAGAGCGTGCTCTTGATTGGTATGAGCTTCTTGTAGCCGAGATTGATGAGTCTACTCTTTCTTGGACTCAGTTTCGGGGACGATTTGAACTCAAGTTCGTTCCTGAATCTGAAAAAGTTTTATTGACCCGTCGCTTCCTTGAGTTGAAGCAAGGGAAATCTTCTGTTTCTGAGTATGTCGCATCGTTCGAGGCTTTATCTCAGTATGGTCTTGAATTTATCAGCACTTCTTACAAGAAGAATTTGAAGTTTGTTTCTGGTCTTAAGAAATATCTTAGGAAGTCTTTGTTGCTCCAGCTTAAGCTTTCTTTCGAGGAATTGGTTGATTCGGCACTTCACCTCGAGACCATCGAGAAGGAGGGTGATAGTGATGTAGATGTTGAGGTTTCTAAGAACCCCAACAAGAGGCCGTTTCCAATTCAGAAGAAGCCTTTTCCTTCTAAGAAGAAGAAGACTGGTGGTCCTACTTCTCAGCCTCAGTCTTCCGGAACACCTTTCGTTCGAAAGTGTTTCAATTGTGGTTCTCCGGATCATATTATTCGAGCTTGTCCAAAGCCTCTCTTCTGCCGTTACTGCAAGAGGGAAGGTCATCGTAGTTCCACTTGTCCCATTGCTCCGAATAATTCTTCATTTGGCAAGTTAAATGTAGCGAATGCTTCTGGAGGTCCTTCTCAATCCAAAGGTGTATCTCCATCTATTTTGGAAGGCTTTATTCTATTTCATGATCATAGTATTCGAGTTCTTTTCGATACGGGTGCTTCACATTCTTCCGTATCGAAGAAGCTCGTTGATGATTTATCTGTGGATGTTTCTTGTATGGTTACTTCTTTAAGGATTACGAATCCTATTGGGGGATCCGCGACCCTTAGCTTGTTTTGTGATGATATTGAGATTGTTTTATGTGGCTTTTCTTTTCGTGCGAATCTGCACGTTGTTTCTCATTTGGGTTTTGATATGATTTTTGGTATGGACTGGCTAGTGAGGTACGATGCTAGGATTATTTGTTTCGAGAGAATTTTATATCTTTGTCATCCTGATTCGCCTTCTCAGTTATCTCTTGTTCTTCGGGATGTGGATAATTCCGAGATGGCTTTATATTCTCTTGACTCGCGAGATGATGATGATATATCTCGTATTCCTATTGCTTGTGACTTTTTTGATGTTTTTGAGCCTGTATCGGGTTTGCCACTCAAACGGGCAATTGAGTTCCGCATTGATCTCATTCCAGGCGCGCAGCCAGTTAGTCGTCCTCCCACGAGGATGTCTACGAAGGAAAATGAGGAACTCAAGAAGCAGCTTTTAGAGCTCGAGTCCAAGCAGTTGATTCAGTCCAGTTTTCTCCGTGGGGATCCGCGGTCGTCTTCGTGAAGAAGTCTGATGGAACTCTTAGGCTTTGCATTGACTATCGCAAGCTTAACGAGTTGACCATTAGAAATAGGTATCCTTTGCCTAGGATCGATGATATGTTCAATCTATTGAGTGGTGCTAAGGTCTTTTCTCAGCTTGACCTTGCCACAGGTTTCCATCAGTTACGAGTCGCGGAGGATAGCATACCTCTTACCGCTTTCCGCACTCGTTATGGTTTTTTTGAGTGGCTCGTTATGCCGTTCGGTTTGACGAACGCTCCTGCTTTCTTTGTCGATCTCATGAATCGGGTATTCCGGGAATATCTCGATAAGTTCGTGCTTGTCTTCATTGATGATATCCTTATTTATTCTAAGTTTGAAGCTGAGCATGCTAATCACTTGAGAATTGTCTTGAGTACTCTTCGTCATCATCAGCTTAGAGCCAAATTCTCCAAGTGCCACTTCTGGGAGAATAAGGTTAAGTTCTTAGGCCATGTTGTATCTTCCGATGGCATTTCTGTCGATCCCTCAAAGATCGAAGCCATCCAGAATTGGAAGAGGCCTGAGAATGTTCATGAGATTCGTAGTTTCCTTGGATTGGCGGGTTATTACCATCGGTTCATTAAGGATTTTTCCCGTGTTGTGCTTCCTCTCACTTGCCTTACTCGGAAAGGCATTCGTTTTGATTGGTCCGACAAGTGTGAGGCTTCCTTTCTGTCATTGAAGGAACTTCTCACAAATGCTCCTATTCTAGTGGTTCCCGAAGGGAATCATGATCTTGTTGTCTACACCGATGCTTGTGGTAGTGGTCTCGGTGCTGTTCTTATGCAGAAGGATCGGGTAGTTGCTTATGCTTCTAGGCAACTACGTCCGAATGAAGTTCGCTATGCCACTCATGATCTTGAGTTAGCCACCATTGTCTTTGCCTTGAAGATTTGGCGACATTATTTATTGGGCGAGCGCTTCATTCTCTATACCGATCATAAATCTTTGAAGTATTTGTTCACTCAGAAGGAACTCAATGTGAGACAACAGCATTGGCTCGAGTTTCTTGCCTCCTATGACTTTGATATCCAATATACCCCTGGTAAGGGTAATCGTGTTGCAGATGCGCTTAGTCGCAAACATTCGGCTGTTGTTTCTATGATGCTAGCCGAATGGGATATTCTTGAGACTCTATCTTTTAGTGAAATTCGTGATCGAGGTTCATCTTCTGATTCTCCTATTCTATTATTTAGTTTGGGAGCTCGACCTATTTTATTGGATCGTATTGCCGATGCCCAACGGCGTGATCCTGATTTGCTGTATTTTATTCAGCTTTGTGAGTCTGGATCTTGTGATGAGGCGTTGCAAGATCTTAGCATTGATTCTCATGGGTGTCTTCGTAAGAAGAACCGTCTTTTTGTGCCTTCTGATCTTGCACTTAGGCATGACATTCTTGATGATTGTCACCGTTCTAAGTATACCATTCATCCCGGTAGTAGCAAGATGTATGCCGATATGCGTCGTCTTTATTATTGGGAAGGCATGAAGCGCGATATGGCGAGTTATGTGAGCAATTGCATAACTTGTCAGCGTTTTAAGGCCGAGCATCAGCGTCCTTCGGGTCTTCTTCAACCTCTTGAGATTCCATTGTGGAAATGGGATCAGATTTCTATGGATTTCATTGACGATCTACCTCGTTCGAGATCGGGCCATTCTAGCATTTGGGTTATTGTTGATCGCCTTTCCAAGTCTGCTCATTTTGTCCCTATTAAGTCTAATAGTACTGCTTCGCATTTGGCTAAGTTGTATGTCAAGGAAATCGTGAGACTTCACGGTGTTCCTAGTTCTATTGTGAGTGATCGTGATCCTTTATTCACGAGTCATTTTTGGAAGAGTCTTCAGCAAGCTTTGGGAACAAAGCTTAATTTTTCTACAGCTTATCATCCGCAGTCTGACGGACAGACTGAACGGGTGAATCGTATTTTGGAAGATCTTCTCCGTATTTGTATCTTTGATTTCGGTGGTAGTTGGGAGGATCATCTACCTCTTGTAGAGTTCTCCTACAACAATAGTTTTCAATCTAGTATCGGTATGGCTCCTTTCGAAGCCTTATACGGAAGGCCATGTCGATCACCCTCTTGTTGGTTAGAATCTGGTGAGAAGCTTATTCTTGGTCCAGATTTTGTTCGTGATTCTTCTGAGAAGATTGATCTTATTCGGTTGAGAATGAAAGAGGCACAGAGTCGCCAGAAATCCTACGCGGACAACCATAGGAAGCCTCTCGAGTTTTCGATCGGCAATCTTGTTTTTATTCATGTTTCTCTTTTGAAGGGGGTTATGCATTTCAGTACGACTGGAAAATTGGCTCCTCGTTATATAGGACCGTTTTCTATTACTGAACGTATTGGCCCTGTGGCTTATAGAGTTTCACTTCCAGCTCATTTATCTGGCATTCATGACGTGTTTCACGTCTCGCAACTTCGGAAAAGTCTTCGGGAGTCGGATTCTGTTATTACTTCTCCTGATTTGCAAGAGCTTGAGGTCTCACCGGACTTATCGATTGTACAACAACCTATTCGCGTGCTTGACACGGAGGTGCGACACCTTCGGAACAAGGGCATGCCACTCGTTAAAGTTCAATGGTCCGCTAATCCCAATGACTGTACTTGGGAAACCAGAGAATTTATTGAGCGATCTTATCCGGGTTTTCTTTCCTTGCTTTGAAACGGTGAGTTTGTCTTTTCATCTCAAGCTTATTTTCTTTTCTTTTGATTGATTGTATTTATGTAGTTGTTATAAATATCGTCTCTAGAAATTGCGGGGACGCAATTTTGTAAGGAGGGGAGATCTGTAACAACCCGCATATTTAGCGATTTTATATTTAAATGTTTAATTTAGATATAGCGTCGTTAGTCGGATTTTGGTCCGAAATGTTACTTTCTGCAAATGGCCGAATTGGAACTCGAAACTACCTCCATTGGTTCCAAAATGGCGTTTGCGATCTTTTTGAGTATAATCTTTGATATGTTTAGAGTTTGTGAATTTTGGCTACTTTTTCTATTGGGTTTGGGTTTGGGTTCAGCCCACTAGCTTAACTAATCCTCTAGCTTAGCCACTTCTCTCATTCACTTATTCATTTCTTAAAAACTTAAGCTTAGAACTGAAAATGGGAGAAAGGAAGAGGAATTAGAAATTAGCAAGCCCTAGTTCTCCTTTGTATCTTGATTTCTTGCTCCAAATTCATAGAGAATCCATTGGTAAGTTTATCTCCATCTTCTCTATCTCTTCTCCTCTTCAATTTCAGTAATTTTCCTAACCGTAACTTAGGAAATTCTTGCTTTGATTCTAGATTGAAACTTGTAGTGTTGAAGTGGAGTGTGGTTGGTTGATTCCTTGCTTTTGTGCTTCTTCATCATCTTTGTTTGTGAGGTTAAAAGGTGAGTTTTTTTGTAACTCACATCTAAGTATGTTGCTTTTGCTGTGGTTGGATATGAAATTCTAACCTCGATTCATGTCTATTGCTGTGGAGTTGGATCGATTCGTTCCGATATGTTTTGGCCACTTTGGCCTAGGCAAATTGTTGCCCAGACCAGGTGACCAGACGTCTGGAAGCAAAGCTCAGACGTCTGGTTTTAACCTGGAGTGAAAAAATAATAAGCCACGGCAGTTGGAAGAAAGTCAGAAACCACTCTCAGACGTCTGACCCTCAGTTTCAGACGTCTGGTTCGCAAAATCAGACGTCTGGTCTGTTTTGCTGGGATTTTCCAAAGGACGAAACCAGACGTCTGAATGCACCCTACAGACGTCTGGAATCCCCTGTTTTGCCTGTTTTGCCTATTCTTGGTTGATATTTCATTGATTATCGATGTTTGTCGACTTGGTTTGTGATTATCATTCAAGATTGACTTTGATGACTTGTTTTTGACTTCATTCACGGGTTTTATAAATAATATCTCTAAATCGTATTAAAAGCTCGCTTCTCCAATTTATAAATTCTATTTAAACGCGCGCATACACACACACAATTTTGCACTTCGAGCGAAGTGGAAGGGTGATTAAATGGTTAGGCAAAACACGGACCATGAATCTGTGCGTTTATCCTTCCGATTAATTCCCGACCTATTCAATTGATCGTTTTGACCTTCGGGTTTGGTTTATCGATGATATGAGGTAAATTTGTACTGCTTTGAGTGTGAAATAAACTAACGGATAGTAAACCGTTTAGTGCGAACGGGTGGTTATGGGACTCACGTTACCACTTTTCGGATTCCTCTCTGGGAGTTTGTGACACATGCTGCCTTTGGGATGTGTCTTCGGACTGTCTCCTCTGGCTTGTTTCCTTTAAATATCGCCTTTGGAGTTGGCCCTTTGCCCCGACTCGAAAAATATATGGGGTTGGCGGTTGTCTTTAGTATTGCTTTCGGAGTGGTTTCTTCACCACCGCTCAAGAGATATTGGAGTGGTTTCTTCACCACCGCTCAAGAGATATTGAAGTGGTTTCTTCACCACCGCTCAAGAGATAACGGAGTGGTTTACTCACCACCGCTCATGATGTTTCATTTATATGTATATTCCCTAGGTATTGCTTTTCTTTATTGGTTCTTTGGAGCCACACGAAATATAGCGTCTACCTTGTGGAAATCGTATTATCGGTATTTGTTGTTTGCCTTATGGCTTGCTTTGGGATATTCTTATCCTTTGTTTCTATATGTTGCCGATGATATGAGGCTTGATCTATATGATTCATCTTTCGTTAGATGATTGTGTATCTCTTTTAGAGATATTTATTATGCTTTGTAACCTTGCAGGTTTATTGTTGTTCAGTTTATTTAACTGATTTGTTTAGCTAGACTGATCCGTGTAATTTATACTCAGGTCAGACCGAGTTGTTTCAGGTTAGGTGCTTTTGGACTTAGCCTATTTTGCTTCCGCATGGACTATTCTCTAGCTTCATTTTGTTGTAGCGTCTTTTGTGGTCCTTATCTATTGTAACTCTGATATTTATATTTTTGTCTCGTCTGTATATTGTGGTCTCCTGTACCACTTAACATGTATTATTTTGTATACTCTGTTGTGTATCCGTTTATGTGTATATTATGATCAACTGTTCTGTGATGTGATTTACATTTGAGTTGTTATATTTTCTTCTGATAGATCCTATAGCCATTGTAGTTTTGCCTTAAATATTTATTGAATAGGTCGAATTTTACTACTTTTCGACGTATTTAGTGAATAGTTAAGGTAAGATTACACATGGTCGCTTCCATTATACTCTATTGTCCGCGTTAGCCGACAGTATTATTTATGTAATACTCTTTGTTAACGAGACTCTCGGAGTGGGGCGTCACACAGAGGCTGACGGAAATCATGTAAAGCCGTGTGGAAACTATGTGTTATACATGAATTTTTCGGGTATTAATCGTGACTTGTTCCCTGTCATGTTAGAAATCTAATTCCAATGCATTGCCTTTACGTTTTTGATTGTGTAACCTACTTTTCAAAAGTAGCTAGTAAGCCATCAAATTTAACTTATGTAACATTTTAGCTATTTTGATAGATTATTTGAAAAGTTTTTTCAAAGGATTGTCATTAGAAAGAATATCAAATTATTTTGGTATAAAGTATTTTGGTTATCATAAGGTAAAAACTCATCCGTATTTATATGTGGGTGTGGTCTTATGAGATACCCTTCTTTTAAAGGTTTTAAACCGGCATCAATTTATAAATCGTGTATCACATGCTAGTTTATCAAGCATGATCTAGGTATTTTTAATACTTGGGTCAGATCCGTATAGCTTCAAGTTTAGCTGAAGGCGCTTGTAGTTTCCAATAGAGAGCTGGAGATCTTCATCTACGTATGGATGTATTCTATTATCCACTGTATCTGTTATGTTTTTTTTTATTTTTATTATTTTCAGCATTTGTAATGGCAAAGGCTTTGTAACCATCCAGGCTGAATCTAGATTAGACTCTGATATCGTATTTAGTTTTTTTTCCACTGTAAAATTTTATATTGAAATAATATATGTTATTCCATTCGTGTGAGATTTTTTTCTATCTTTATTTTCTTTTTCCCTAACAGTTGGGCTTTCTGGCACTTGGATTAGTGGCACATGAATATCAAGGATGTATTAATGTCAATTTCCGAGGATCAGAAACCTTAGATGTTACATACAGCCTTCCGTTGAGCACACTAATTAGTCTTATATATGTTTGATTGATTGGTTGATAAATGCTTGGTTATTTTAAAAACTTTAACAATAATTTGAATTTTATATCGAGTATGAATAAACAATTAAGAGTTTGAACCTACTCAGTATTAATAATAAGACCTTGGGGTATCTTCTACGGTGTAGCCACCACAAGGGAAATTGGAAGTTTATTCATTTATAAAAATAAATTATTTTTTAGAAAAGCTAGCTAGCTTTAGAGTGGGCCATGCCACTGTATAAAAATGGAAAACAAGTGTTCTATAAGGCACATAACAACTAAATGGGTTTAAAGTGACCATAACGCTAATAAAAAAAGCACACAAGCTCGAAAAAAGTGCCTAATCTACTATAACAACATGAGTAGACACCCTCACAAACGAAGGAACCGCCACAACCCTCATTCGATGCGGGATCAGTAACACGAGACTTAGTAGAGAAGAGAGTAGCCAGATTTGGAACATAACCCTCTGAAACAAGCGAGTAAACAAATTTCCTATCCCAGCTAACATCATAAAACTTACTTTTGTTCGCCTTACCAATCTTGCCAGCCATAGCAAGACACAAACCCTCACCTTTAGTTGGTAGATAAGACAATGACTCTTACCCTCAATATCACTAATATAAGCATAAAAGGTGTTGGTCTCAAGTGACTACCGCATATAAAATTGAATATGGAACTAGGCCCATTCCTTAGAATTCCAAATAATAAATTGGACAAGGGAGAAAGATCAACCTCAACCTTGGCCGTATGCGACATTCATGTAGAGGGAGGAACCATAGGATCATAAATAGTGGGATATACACCAATGGGAGCGACAAAAGAATCAGATAAGGGAGGCGGTACCTTTAGAACCCATTTCTAGATAGGAATATGTGGAAATGGAATCCGATCAACAAGAGGAACAAGGTCGTCGGAGGCTGGACTAGCACATGCATCCGAAGGATGCCTAAAAGACTAACATTATGTATGTATATCTGGTTTCCAACTGTAGCGAACTCTGACCTTAGCAAAATGGCCTTATCTAGTTTGACTTTTAACACCGAAGGTAACGATTTGGCAGGAGTTATTTCGACTAGAGCTTTGGCATAAACTAGTCTCACTCTGGCCATAGTGTTAGCGCCATAACATATCACCTTAGCAATAAGACTCGCTAGTCAATAAATCCTAATATGAGGCTAAAGAAGAGGTAGGATGTGTGAAAAGTGGGCCTAGACAGGAATAGATAAAACCTGATCCTTAGCCCTATCACAGACGGACTCCAGATTGCAATAATGAAAGGTTTCCCTTCTGTGAGAATAGGGTCAACTTCTATAATACAGTGGCTTTCATCACTACAGTAGAATTTAAAATAGAACATTGCATTATCGAAATGAACACTTAGACCCCCCAGCTTCATAACCTGGTTGCAACACGTCTTAACAATCTGATAAGAGGGATTGGAGTCAAGGAAGAATCCCACCAAACAATCTTTCCGATAATCAACACCGGCTTTAATTACTTCCATCGGAGGAATCATAACACCCTTGATCTCAACTTTATTAAAACAATGAGGAGAATGCAAACCCACATTTTTTGGTAATTTGGAGAACAATGACGACCATTTTGGAGCTGCCCTAGGAGGAGAAACCACTAGGACAACAAGTGTTTCATTTGGAGCAAAACCATAGAGAGTAGGACCGGTTAAGGGGATTTTGTACTCAGCACTGTCACAAGCACTTGAAGTGTAGCCCTAAAGCAAACCAAAGCTAGATGAATTTAACCCCACTTCCTCAACTATAGTAGCACGATCATCTATGCATAACTCGGTGTTTTCCAAAGCCTTATCAACCAAACCAGCAGGGGCTAATTTCGCTTTGCTCAGTTACATCGTCGCTGGTTTTAGATACGAGATTCAAACCACGAACAGACTTCGATCGAGATGAGACACTAGCGAACGCTAGGGGAGGCGATGTAGGATGCTCACCTGAAACTAATGGACAGTGAGGCAACTGAGGGGAGTTCATATCAGACAGTAGACCTGATAAAGGATTATGATTAACAAACATAACCAAGGCATGGTCACACACGATATCTTGAGAATTGTACAAGTAAAGACGACAACAACCACAGACATGGCAGAAGGTAGTGACTCAGAAGAAGGAGGAGACCCAAATGCATAAATCATCAGAGTAGATGCACTAAAAACAATACGAGAACGCGTGTGGGAATCCAGATATAGCAACGAAGATACGTGATTAGACTTCTTCCTTTTAGGCATAAGAGAAATATGAATCGAAAGCAAGGCAGGGATAAATGAGGGAAACAAAATGAAGAAAAGGAGGAGGAAACGATAGCAGCTCAGACGAAAGGAGAAAGGGAAAAAGGAAAAGTAGCTGACGCCAATGATTGATATTTCGCTATATATTAAAAATATATGCATATTACTTTGATGATCCATGCTTAGTGTATGTATGATTAATTAAATACTAAGAAGAAGTTAAAAATTGATGGTTGCTTAATGTATGCATGGATGAATGGTTGTATAATTGAATTGTTATCAACAAATTATTGTATAAAAATATAAAAATTTATTGGAAATAGTTTAATAAAAGAAAGCTTTTATTTAAATTAGAATTCCGTTTAATTATAGAAATCTTTGGAAACATAGTTTATGTTAAATTGCTCATTGGGTGCGTTAAGAATCTGGTCGAGGCGTTTGACCAACGTTCAAGATAGGGATTCCTAAACACTAAGATGAGATAATCAACCACAGAGCTTAGAGTTATCATATTTTAAAAGTCGTGTAAATATTTATGGAAGTGTTATGAAAAATATTTAAAGATGAAATAAACTTTTGAAGTAAATATAACTCAAAAATTAAATAATATTTTGGAGATAAATGATATTTGAAAGAAAGATTATGAGCTATATTTTATTTTTGAAAGAAGATATTATATGGAGTTTTGATAATAATATTAATTAATTGATTTGGGATTGAATAATACTATTCGAAAAGATAGGATATTATTTAGAATGACATTTTGGTAAATAAATAGGGAAGGCAAATATATCTACTATGAAAATAGTTATATATAAATATATATATATATCTAGTTAAAAGTAATTATAATGAAAATCATAAAGGTACATTATGTGTATTAACATTTTAGATAACGAATGTAGCTACCGAGCAGTAGCAATTGCAGAGGTTAGTGGCGAGGCGATGTTGATTTATAGTCAACATTGCAGTTCATTGATAATGCAATTTGCTATAAATGGATGGCATAGCAATGCCATTATAGTATTTGATTTATGTAAATTTTATGTATGTTCATTTATATGATATATGCTGAAATGGATTATTTCTAATGCTTTTGATTGGTTGTGTATAACATATTACGATTTAAATTAATGTTGAAATTTATATACATACATACATGCATGATTCTTGAATTAAGTAAGTTGAAATAAAAGTTAATTGTATTACAAAGAATGTAAGGTAATGGTGTAAACAAATTTTGGAAATTTCAAAATAAGAAAATACTTGAAGAAGATAAAACTTTGTTTTTAATGATTTGAAATTAGAAGGACAAACTATATTAATGAGATTGGTTTTAAATGATAAATAAATAAGGTATGGTATAAATAAATGCCATAAGAAGCTATTATATTATTTAGAAAATGTAAAGTTAGAAAATTATTACTAGGGAAAAGATTAATCAAAAATCAGATATTTATAATTTAAAAAGCATTTTGAAGTTATGTTGAAAAGTAAAAGTTATGATAAATAAACCATGAGAATAAATTAGAAGGGAAGAAATTCACTTAACCTTATAATTGTTTTATAAAAAAGGTTGGACTTTGAAGTTAACTTTATACCATTAAAACAAGTTCTTGAATTTTTGAATACTCTAGTTTTGGTAAATAACAGATATTTTGATTTCATGTAGCTTTATAAAATAATGTGTTGAGATATAAAAAGGTTCTTTTATAAAGCAAAGAAAAGAGAATTGTGAAATGAGTTTGGTATTTTAGGTTAAAAATATGATATGTACTAAAATAAGTTTTATAAGTATGATATAAAGTTTTCAAAATGTAGTTAAGATGAAGTTTGATAAGATAAATATCGTAGTAAGAGAAAAGATAATTTCTTTTGGTTTTATATATACAACTTCATAATAGAAGTTGGTTTTTCCAATTTATGAATTTGAAACACAAAAATTTGGCTTGAAAGGAATTAATATAACATCCCCTATCCAGAGGCCCAAAACTAAGCACTGCAGATACTGCAGTCATCTATAATATTAGCTTCCGACGACTAAATACGGCTATGTTATTGGTATCCATGTAACGACCCATAAATTTTAGTGGTTTTATTAATATATTTAATTGAGATTTTGTGAAATTTAAAATAATAAAAATTTGACATTTGGTATACGTCTATTTAAACATAGCAAATGGTAAATTTTCATTAGATAATATGGAAGTTTATTTTATTGTGTAATTTTATTTAAATTCAAATCGGTTAATATTTGATGATAATAAAATATTTTTCAAACCTAAATATTTTTATACAATAAATTTATAAATCATCTTCTGAGTGATACGTCATATTTCACTTCGTCAAATTTGGACTGCCATTGCTCCTTTATCTTATTTCTGGCAAATCGATAGCATTTCCAGTGCCGAATATCGACTTTTGATAGGATGATTATACCACTAATATCTATATACCATTTCAATGATCTCATCATGTTGATGTCTATGGTATATTCAATTCTGTATTTTGAAGTCCGGAATGCAGCGGAATCCGCGAAAAATGATTTCGCATTGGTACCATTTTTAAAATCTTTTGGTTACTTTGACCATTCATTTATATGCAGAGTTATACCAATACCCATTAGACTTTTTGTATCCCCAAATTTATTATCTAATCTTTTCTATTCCAGCTGCTCAATAAACGCGGGTCCGTCCTTTCACTTTCTTTTCTCGGTTCTTACGTTGCTTTTGAAAGAAATTTTTTAATATATAAAGTTTATATTAAAACTGTTGCCTATCATTTCCTATTGCTTGTGAGCTGTTTCTTCTTGCCATCTCCTCTCCTCCTTTATTTTCCCCTATAGCTTACATTTCACGAACCCTTTTGCTCGAGTCTTCTTTCTCCTCCGACCAAGCATTAGCCACCACCCTTCTGAATCACTCGCCTCCTCACCACGAGCACACACTATCGCACGCAAGCCCGGCTCATCTAGTTGCAACTGCCGACCTCCTCCCCTTCATCGCAGACCAACACTTTAGCCATCTGCCTCCAATGAAAACCCCACATCCAACTTTCAGCCCTCTCTCTCACCTCTAGTTCCGCCACCTTCTCCAGCCTAAGCCGCAGCCACTTTTGCTCTACCAAGATCTCTAAGTGCACTGTCTCTATAAAAAAATAGTAAGTAGTTATATATATTACTTGTTCTTTCTTTAATGTATATATATTTATATGTTCGAGTATATATACGTACGTATGAATTGTATAATTGGTTTATTTACAATCTATTAATATATTTTATTTTGTTATTTATGATACTTAAGTCTATATAAGTTTTGGTTTGTAGTTCTTTCATAGTATATATATATATGTCTGTTATATTAACAAGCGTATGTTTATTGTATACATATTTATAAATAAGTTTACAGTATAGTACTATATGCATAGTTATGGTTGTTGTAGTCTCTTTGTTGCATATGTATAAAAGTTTCTATGTGTAATATGATTTAAAGTATATATACATATAATATGCTTTGTTATATATTGGTCTGCATGTGCCTATTTTGTTTTGATCTGTAATCTGCACGTATATACATTATTAGCCTACACAAATATATATACTTTGCTTTTCAAAAAAAGAAAAAAAATCTTGTATGCTATAACATATATATATATATATATATATATATATATATATATTATGATATTTTGTAGTTCATATATCCTTTAATGTTGTGTGTTCTGTTGTTATAAAATAAAAGTTTATATAGTTATATATTAAAAATATATTTAGTTATAAAGGTTTATATATGTATATTCTGTTGGATTTCTAAATATATCTATATGAGATTTTGAAGCATGTGTTGTTTTTATATACTGTTTTATATTTACTGACTCACCCTAATTTGGCAGCCGTGAGTATACACATATAGTTGGTTTATTTGTATGCATACTTTACAAAATGATAAGTATATAAGTATATAAGTATTACATAACATGTGGTATATATATGTTTTAAGTATGTTGATTTAAATATATATGTCATACATAAGGTCTGCATACATACTGTATTATATATAGTTTGAGAAAAATGTAATATATATATATATATATATATATATAAAAGATTTTGGATACGATATGTTATTTTAAGATATGTGTTGATTTGAAATTTTATACATATATTTTATCTTAAGTATATGTTTCTGAATTTATTTTTGTAAAAATGTGTATACAATATAGATATTATGTTCAGCTTACATCAAGCCAATTTGATTGTTCTCATCGATTACTATCTATTAGCTTTGCTCGTCAAATTCGCGTTCAATCTAGCTTTGCTTTGGATTCGTAACTCATCTCATTCTCGTTCATCTCTTGCCTCGAAAGGTGAGAAATCACTCACGATTAACATTCTTATATTTTGATTTCAATTGAAACGAAAATTGAAATATGCCGCTGTTAGTTATTTTCATTGCTCTATATATGCTATCTGTTCACCTGTGACATCTAACACCATTATCTGTTATTTATATTGATGATAAATGCCTGTTATGTTATTATCATATCTGTTATCACTCTGCAAGTTCCCTGTTAGTATAGAATTCCCTATGTGTTGAAATGATACATACTCGAACGATATGTAGAATAGGAGAAAATCGTTATGGTTTGAAATGATAAACCTAAGTAATTTTCATTTAATTGAAATTTAGGATTACAGGTTGAAAAGATATATACCCATATATATTTAAATTGCGGATTGAGATGATAAATATTCGTATCACTTGACCATTAGAAAACTATATACAGACACCGTTGGTCTATACACACACACACATATATTTTAAAAATGACTTCCAAAGTTTTGGAAATAAATATATGTTTTGTAATAAATATTGATTTTTAAGATATTATATATAAATGTTATTTTATGAAGGTTGAAATTTTTGATTTTAAATTTATATGATTGGAAATTTTAAGTTTATAAGTTAGTTTTGAAATTATAAATTATAAGGATTTACTTATAATTTTACTATTTAAAAAAATATATAATAAGTTCTAATATAAAATAAGTTTAATAATAAGCTTTAATTTAATAGAGTTTGATTTAATTAGTATAAAATATGTTTAAGTATTTATTTAAATTTGTATTTTAAAATAGATTTTTATACTGATTTTTATAAGTTGAGATAGGGAAGATAAATTTGAATTCATTTGAAACTGTATATAATTAAGAATTTTATTTAACTAAATCGATTTGAAACTTATTGAATTTGAGATTTTTTTTTAAAAAAGGAGACGATTTTATAATTTTATTTTGGTTTAAAGTGATTAATGAATATTTCAAGTTAAAAAAATTGAAGGAAATATTTAGTTTATTTGTAATTTGGGGTTTTATTTAAATGATATTTGATTTATTAAATGAATGTTTTAAAACTAAATAATAATGAAGTTAAAATAAGATATAAATGAAATTATCAAATTTAGTTTTGAAAATGTTGAATGTTTAAAGGTTTGAAATATGTTGAAATCGAAATGGTTTATTTTATGGTTCAAATCTTTGTTTGAATCGATATAATTTGAAATGGTTTATTAAGAAACTGAATTGAGTTGAAATTGATGAATTGAGATTGAATTAAAATTGAATTTCGGAATTCAAGTTGATTTGAATCGATTGTGAAATATGAGGAAGTTATTTTATTATATTAAGTATTTCTAAACTATATTTAAAACTATTTATATATTTTAGTTTATAAATTATTTTCATATAAACTATTTTATTATGAATCATTTTAATATAAACTATTTTTAATATAAACTATTTTAATATATTAACTATTTTATTATAAACTATTTAAACTTACAACTATCTTTTATAAACTATTTTATTGTATGAACTACTTTATTATATATACTATCATTAATATCTAAACGGTTTAAAGGAAAGTGTTATGATTTCAAAGTGTTAAGATTTCAAAAGTATTATGACTTCTAAATTATGAATTCCAAAGTGTTATGATTTCCAAAGTATTATGATTTTTAAGTTAGGATTTTTAAAGTGTTACGGTTTTAGAAGCTTTATAATTTTGGAAGTGTTATAACTTTGAAGTGCTATGATTTTTGGAAATGGATATATTTGAAATGGGAATGATATCGTATTGATATGGTTTTGAAATGGAAATGATATCATATTTGGTTTTGAAATAGAAATGATATCGTATTGATGTGGTTTTGAAATGGCAACGATATTTTGGTTTTGAAGTATAAACTATTTTGAAATGACCACAGTGTTATAATAATGATTGGTTGTTAAAGAGACCAGGATCAGATATTGTCATACTCTCTGCCAATACCGAAAACCACTTTAGCAACTGTGCGTGTGGTGGAGATTTCAGAATGAAGTAGGAAGGTTTGGTGACGATTCTATATGGTATTTACGTAGCCTTGACTCCCGTGAGTCAGCTTGATGCGGCTAAAACAGCAGCCATGCTGGGCCAAGTGAGGCCATTCCTCCTATCAGACGCATTTCTTCGATACCATTCTATTGCTTTTGTGATTTGATTGGGTGCACCCTTTGATTTGGAAGTGTGTCACGAGGTGGGCTGTAGCAGCTGCTATGCGTTACCACCAGTTCGGATCCACAAATGGTATATCTTTCCTAGCATTGCCTCGAGTGCCTTGTCGCATGCCCTATCGCACCTTCTACGAGTTTTTTTTGTGTCGTACCCATAGAATGCTCCCTGATAGCCCACTTGCGAGTGGAGGGATATGGGTAACGCCTTAGCGCTATTTGAATAGTTTACTTTACTATAGACATATTACAATAACATATATTACTATATAGTAGATAGTTCCACGGATTCTTCGAGGATGGGTATCCCAAACATCCTTTAAGTTACTTGTATTTTAGTAGATAATTCACTTGAGTTGGATTTGTTGATATAAAAATGTTAATCCCGACTATAATGTTTTGTGTTTTTGCTTTACGCTCAGGTCAGACTGGGTGTCCCAACATTTGAGACTCACCTTTGGGGTTAGAGCTTCGCTTGGAGATCCATCTAGGCATTTGAGACTCACCTTTGGGGTTAGAGCTTCGCTTGGAGATCCATCTATCTATTCAACTTGCAGTTATTCAGTTAACTCCTGTGATATATTCTGATCTTGTATTTGACTATTGTATTGAGACTTCTATGTATTCGAGACTTTTGTTGTATCTTATTTTAACTTTGTTATTTATATAGTAGCTTCATGAACTACTATTCTTTTTTTCGCTGCTTAGTGATACTCTGTGTCTGTGATTCTATGATTTATTTATTTATTGCATATGCTGAGTTTTGCCAAATAATAATTAACAATCTGATATTTTGAGCAATTCAAGTCCGACATGTGCGAATGCGAATGGTTGAAAATACAGGGATGTTACCGTTGGTATCAGAGCTCTGGTTTTAGGCAAAAACTTAGCATATAGAGTAAAATAAATTATAGAATCACTTTCGTTCGTGCTTGAATCTCTTCCTCTTTGATTCAGATCTCCTTTGAATTTCGGGACTCCCCTTTTGTTCTGGAATCCATTCTTGTCTTCCCCTATTTGTATTTTCTTGATTCTGGAGCATCCCATAACCCCACTATATGATTTGTAAAGGGGTGAAACTTCTTTACAATTGATATTGATTCACCGGAGATTCCTGTATCCCCGCTTTAGATGTTGCTATATCTTGTTGTGCTCGAATTCTATCTCTTGCGATTGAATGTCGATTTGCCTCAGAATTCCGTATTAATCTTATTCTTGAAGTCTGGGTTGACCCGGTTAAGGATGTCCACGATTTATATAAGTCTATTCATTCTTTTCTCTCTTTGAAATCTATTTAGCTCTCTATCGAGCCTATCTACTAGTTTGAATTCTTGTAGTTAGGGTCCTCATTGTATTCGAATCTCTACCCTTGTTTTTAAATTTATTCTGGAATCATCGAGCGAGGGAGTGTATTTGAATTGATATTAAATGTTTTATATATTGTGTTGTTTGAGTTGTTAATGTTGATTTGGGGTTTCGATCGATTTGTCTGATCAATGCTATCTATAGGAATTCTAAAACACTTTGACAAAGCAAACTGACACAAATTTGTTTACAAAGTTAATATTTTTGTATGGTTATATTATATATATAATATAATTTTTTTTGAAATTAAATATTTAAATAAATTGGTTGTTTAAAACGATAACATTTGATTTTCATTAATGGTTTTGTAGAGCTTTGACTATTGCCAAATGATATAAATAATGAAATTATAAAACATGGTCTAGAAACTGATTTGGAATCTACATGAATATAAATTCAGAATTTGAGAATTTAATTTCCGATGATTCCAAACTTTTGGTTTTAAAATTTTAGAATGTATATTATTTAAAGTATTTTCAAATAGATATCATTTCAAAGAATTTTCAAAGTTTTTAAAATCAGCACTCTTTTCGGTTGTCGCTGGAAAAAAAATCGATGATGAATGCAGCATCATCGACATTCATTTTCGAGTTTCAAAGTGGAGAGACCATTTAGTAGCTTTGCTACACTTTTGTTTTGGAAATTGAATTGATTTTAATTTCTAAATATGACTTGATTTTTATATATATAGGTATATGATTTTAGATTTGATTTGATACATAATATGTATGCATTTATCTCTAAATTATTTAAATTGAAATCGAAAATTTACCTCTTAAATTCTTGAAAAAATATTTAAACTTGAAATAATTGAGTTGATAAAATTTCTTGTATAATACTCAATTGCATTCCGATATAACTTTCCTTAATCATTTAGATGTTGAATATGTAATTAAATAATTTAGAATGTAAAATAATGTTAAAAGAATTTATAAATAAATTTGAGTGGTTACAATAAATGTTTTATACTAAATTTTATGATTATAGAAATATTAATTAAGATAAATTGAATAATAGAATAATGAATAAATGAGATAAATAAAATAAATTTTGTTTTGAAGGAATTAATAAATTGAATTTAAATCAACTTAATGAGACATCTTGAATTTAAAATCAATTACTGAATATTAATTAATTTAAATTGAAATTTGTATGGTTTAAATTAATTGTTTTTTTCAATCTATTTTCTACTAGTTATTTCTATTTTTCTACATCGTTCCTTTTCAGGGACGAAAAGTTTTAAGTGGGGGAGAGCGTAACGACCCGTAAATTTTAGTGGTTTTATTAATATATTTAATTGAGATTTTGTGAAATTTTAAATAGTAAAATTTTGAAATAAAAATTTGACATTTGGAATATGTCTCTTTAAACATAGAAAATGGTAAATTTTCATCAGATAATATGGAAGTTTATTTTACTGTGTAATTTTATTTAAATTCAAATCGGTTAATATTTGATGATTACAAAATGTTATCCAAACCTAAATATTTTTATACAATAAATTTGTAAATCATCTTCTGAGTGAGACGTCATATTTCGTTTCGTCAAATTTGGACTGTTATTGCTCCGTTTATCTTATTTCTGGCAAATTGGTAGCATTTTCAGTACAGAATATCGACTTTTGATAGGATGATTATACCACTAATATATGTATACCGTTTTAATCATCTCGTCATGCTGATCTCTATGGTATATTCAATTCTATGTTTTGAAGTCTGGAACGCAGCGGAATCCGTGAGAAATGGTTTCGCATCGGTACCGGTTTTTAAAATCTTTTAGTTTTTTTGACCATTCATTTATACGCTGAGTTATACCAGTAGTCATTAGACTTTTTATATCCCCAAGTTTATTATCTAATCTTTTCTATTCAGCTACTCAATAAACGTGGGTCTGTCCTTTCACTTTCTTTTCTCAGTTCTTACGTTCTTTTGAAAGAAATTTTTAAATATATAAAGTTTATATTAAAACTGTTGCCTGTCATTTCCTATTGCCTATGAGCTGTTTCTTCATGCCATTTCTTCTCCTCCTTTATTTTCAACTGTAGCTTACATTTCACGAACCCTTTTTGCTCAAGCCTTCTTTCTCCTTTGACCAAGCAACAACCACCACCCTCTTGAACTACTCGCCTCCTCACCCCGAGCACACACTATCGCACGCAAGCCCGGCTTATCCAGTTGCAACCGCCACCATCCTCCCCTTCATTGCAGACCAACACTGTAGCCATCCGCCTCCAATGAAAACCCCACATCCAACTTTCGACCCTCTCTCTCACCACTAGTTCCACCACCTTCTCCAGCCTAGGCTGAAGCCACTTTTGCTATGCCGAGATCTCTAAGCGCACTGTTTCTGCAAAAAAATTAGTAAGTAGTTAAATATATTACTTGTTCTTTCTTTAGTGTATATATATTTACATTTTCGAGTATATATATGTATGTATGAGTTATATAAATTGGTTTATTTACAATCTGTTAGTATATTTTATTTTTTTATTTATGATACTTAAGTCTATATAAGTTTTGGTTTGTAGATTTCTTTTATAGTGTGTGTATATATATATATATATGTTATATTAACAAGTATATGTTTGTATATGCATATTTATAAACAATTTTACAGTATACTACTATATGCATAGTTATGTTTGCTGTAGCCTCTTTGTTGCTACATATATAAAAGTTTCTATGTTGTAATATGATTTAAAGTATATATACATATAATATGCTCTGTTATATATTGGTCTGCATATTCCTATTTTGTTTTGATTTGTAATCTGCACATATATACATTATTAGCCCACACACACACACACACACACATATATATACACACACTTTGCTTTTCAAAAAAATTCTTGTATGCTGTAACATCTATATATTATGATATGGTTTTGAAGTTCATATATCCATGTATGCTATGTATTCTGTTATTATAAAATAAAAGTTTATACAGTTATATATTATAAAGTATATTAATTTATAAAGGTTTATATATGTATATTCTGTTGGATTTCTAAATATATATGTCTAAGATTTTGAAGCATGTGTTGTTTTTATATGTTGTTTTATATTTACCGACTCACCCTAGTTTGGCGGCCATGAGTATACACATATAGTTGGTTTATTTATGTCCATACTTTACAAAATGATAAGTATATAAGTATTACATAACATGTGATCTATATATTTATATAAATGTTTTAAGTATGTTGATTTACATATATATGTCATACATAAGGTCTGCATACATACTGTAATATATATAGTTTGAGAAAAATACAATATATATAAGATTTTGGATATGATAAGTTATTTCAGGATATGTGTTGATTTGAAATTTTATACATAGATTTTATCTTAAGTATATGTTTCTAAATTTATTTTTGTAAACATGTGTATATAATATAGATATTAGTTTCATCTTACATCAAGCCAATTGGATTGTTCTCGTCGATTTCTATTTATCAGCTTTGCTCGTCAAATTCACGTTCAATCTAGCTTTCTTTGGGTTCATAACTCATCTCGTTCTCGTTCATCTCTAGCCTCGAAAGGTGAGCAATCACTCACGATTAACGTTCTTACATTTATGAAATTTGATTTCAATTGAAACGACAATTGAAATATGCTACTGTTAGTTATTTACATTATTAATTATATGCTATCTGTTCACCTGTGACATCTGACACCATTATATGTTATTTATATTGATGATATATGCCTGCTGTGTTATTATCATATCTATTATCACTTTGCAAGTTCCCTGTTAGTATAGAATTCTCTGTGGGTTGAAATGATACATACTCGAATGATTTATAGAATAGGAGAAAATCGTTATGGGTTGAAGTGATAAACCCAAGCGATTTTCATTTAATTGAAATTTGGGATTGCAGGTTGAAAGGATATATACCCATATATATTTAAATTGCGGATTGAAATGATAAATATGCATATCACTTGACCATAGGATATACAACTATATACAGACACCGTTGGTGTATATATATATATTTTAAAAATGACTATCAAAGTTTTGAAAATAAATATATGGTTTGCAATCAATATTGATTTTTAAGGCATTATATATAAATGTTATTTTATAAAGCTTTAAATTTTTTATTTTAAATTTACATGACTGAAAATTTTAATTTTATAAATTAGTTTTGAAATTATAAATTATAAGAACTTACATATAATTTTACTATTTTAAAATATATATAATAAGTTTTAATATAAAATAAGTTTAATAATAAGCTTTAATTTAATAGAATTAGATCTAGTTAGTATAAAATCTATTTAAGTATTTATTAAAATTTATGTTGTAAAATAGATTTTTATAAGTTTAGGTTGGGAAGATAAATTTGAATTTATTTGAAATTGTATTTAATTAAGAAATTTATTAAATTAAATCGATTTGAAACTTATTGAATTTGAATTTTTTTTAAAAAGGATAAGATTTTATAATTTGATTTTGGTTTAAAGTGATTAAGGAATATTTCAAGTTTAAAAAAATTGAAGGAAATATTTAGTTTATTTGTGATTTGGGGTTTTATTTAAGTGATACTGGATTTATTAAGTGAATGTTTTAAAACTAAATAATAGTGATGTTAAAATAAGATATAAATGAAATTATTAAATTTAGTTTTGAAAATGTTGAATATTTAAAGCTTTGAAATATGTTGAAATCGAAATGGTTTACTTTGTGGTTCAAATCTGTATTTGAAATCTATACAATTAGAAATGGTTTATTGAAAAACTTAGTTGAGTTGAAATTGATGAATTGAGATTGAATTATAATTGAATTTTGGAATTCGAGTTGATTTGAGTCGATTGTGAAATTTAAGGAAGTTATTTTATTATATAAAGTATTTTTAAATTATATTTAAAACTATTTATGTATTTTACTTTATAAATTATTTTCATATAAACTATTTTAATATAAATCATTTTAAAATAAACTATTTTTAATATAAACTATTTTAATATATTAATTATTTTATTATAAACTATTTAAACTTATAACTGTTTTATATAAACTTTTTTATTGTATAAACTACTTTATTATATATATACTATCATTAATATCTAAACAGTTTAAAGGAAAGTTTTATGATTTCAAAGTGTTATGATTTCCAAAGTATTATGATTTCTAAATTCTGATTTCCAAAGTGTTATGATTTCCAAAGTATTATGATTTATAAGTTATGATTTCTAAAGTGTTATGGTTTTAGAAGCTTTATAATTTCAGAAGTGTTATAACTTTGAAGTGCTATGATTTTTGAAAATGGATATATTTGAAATAGAAATGTATCGTATTTCTATAGTTTTGAAATGGAAATCATATCGTATTGATATGGTTTTGAAATGGCAAAGATATTTTGGTTTTGAAGTATAAACTATTTTGAAATCACCACGGTGTTATAGTAACGATTGATTGTTAAAGAGACCATGATCGGATATTGTCATACTCCCTGCCAATACCGAAAAACGCTTTAACAACCGTGCACTTGGTGGAGATTCCAGAATGAATTAGGATGGTTTGGTGACGATTCTATATGGTTTTTACGAAGCCTTGACTCCCGTGAGTCAGCTTGATGCGGCTAAAACATGAGCCATGCCGAGCCAAGTGAGGTCATTCCTCCTATCGGAACATTTCTTCGATACCATTCTATTGTTTTGGTGATTTGATTGGGTGCACCCTTTGATTTGGGAGTGTGTCACAAGATGGGCGGTATCGGCTGCTATGCGTTACCACTAGTCCGGATCCGCAAATGGTATATCTATCCTGGCATTGCCTCAAGTGCCTTGTCGCATGCCCTATCGTACCTTTTATGAGTTTGTTTTGGTCATACCTATGGAGTGCTCCCTGATAGCCCACTTGCGAGTGGAGTTTACAGTATTTGTATAGACTACGACATTATATAAAATGTGTTAAGAGGATTATGAATAACGCCTTAACTCTATTTTAATGGTTTACTTTACTATAGACATATTATAATAGCGTATATTACTACATAGTAGATAGTTCCACGGATCCTTAGAGGATGGGTATCCCAAACATCCTTTAAGTTGCTTGTGTTTCAATTGATATTTCACTTGAGTTGGATTTATTGATATAAGAATGTTAATCCACTCGAGTGTTTTATGTTTTGCTTTGCGCTCGGGTCAGACTGAGTGTCATAGTATTTATGACCCACCATTGGGGTTGGAGCTTCACTTGGAGATCCATCTATCTATTCAGCTTGCAGTTATTCAGTTGACTCCTGGGGTATATTTTGATCTTGTATTTGACTATTGTATTGAGACTTCTATGTATTCGATACTTTTATTGTATCTTATTTTAACTCTGTTATACATATAGTAGCTTCATGAACTACTATTCTTTTTGTTTCCGCTGCTTATTATTGTAATACTCTGTGTTTGCGATTATGTGATTTATTTATTTACCGTATGTGTTGAGTTTTGCCAAATAAAAATTAACAATCTGATATCTTGAGCAATTCAAGTCCGACATGTGTGGATGCGAGTGGTTGAAAATACCAGGATGTTACAATCCACAATAGCAAAAGCACTAGAATATGAAACAAAACACAGATTTCAAAATAACATTTACTTCATTACATTTCAAAACCAGTTGTTTCACATTGTCAATACCTAATCCCAAATACGTTTCCAGGCACAGATAAAATATACTTATTACAAAATACGCCAAGATCGGTATATGAAGATATTCCCATGGATGATCAGAGTCATATAATCATAACTGATTTTGTACAAACATAGCGAAAATATAACAAAGCATAAACAAGAATTGCAACTCCTAAATAGCTATCTGTTTTCCTCTACATGCCTCCGTAGACTTATTCGTCATCCTACTGAAATTTGAAAAGACCCTAACCCCTCAGCCTACTCAAATTAATTTTGAGCACCCGAGAGTTTAAGCGAAAAATATAAACTTTAAGTCAGAGATAAAGCCCGGTGTGAATAATCCCGATTTAATATGTTAAGTGAGACCACGCCGCTTAGCAGAATAAGTTTGTAACGACCTAGAATTTTGGTTATATGAAATTAGAATATTTAACCAATTTTAAATATTCAAAAGTTAATTTTTAACGTGAATTTCAAAAATAACAATTTATTGGATAATTTAATTATCGAATTTAGTACTTGAAAATTGGTTAAAAAATTGAATCTTGAGTTTTAAACTTGATAAAAATAATTTGAAGGCTTGTTAAATTTATATTAATAAGAATGAAGATAATAAAATTTTTAAATTGGATTTAAAAGCGGTTTACTCAATTTTAAAAATAACTTGTTTGAATCAACATATAAAAGTAGCCTTCCAGGGGATCAGTCTCGGATTTCGATGAAGAAAGTCCCATGGGAACCGTAACAGTGTATTATTACTGGATTTCAAATTTCGTAGCGTTTGGAGTTATCATTTGGTCAAACGGGATATAAACGCGTTGAATTTAATATCAAAAATTCAATATAATAATTGGGTTCAAAAAGCTATTCTTCTCCATACGATCAAATTAGGACTCAAAAGCTTTTCCATTGCGTTCGGAATAGGGGTATAACATTATAAACACCTAGTGGCATGCCTCAATAGGGGTTAGAGATTTTGAATTATGTAAATCGAGACGATTTGAAAATTTAAATGATGTATATGTTTGACTGACTTGACTATATTTTCACATCAGCTTCTTTATCTCACTTCAAAACATAATAGATGGCCATCAACATGCAAGGCATCTTTCTTTCCCCTTTTTAAATAAAAAAGCACGGTCAAGCATTTCATTCACAGTGAAAAATAAAAAGAAGACTTTCAAAACTTTGTATCTTTCAAATACTCAAGAAAAATTAATCTATAACCAATTCCTAAAATCCTATTTTGCTTTCCCCTTCAATCTGATATTCTCAACATAAGGTGCGACTGCATTTGGGTGAACACGACGTGGGAAAGTCGAAGCTAGGGTTGGGATTTGTGTTTGATATAAAGGGCGTTTGTCAATTTGGAGGGTGGTGTGGTGATCGAGATGGAGAGGCGCATCTGGGTGGTGATTTTGGTAGTGGCTGGTCGTATTTTGGAGGGCGCGACACTTGCATGGTCGAGCCTTTCACGGTAGCAGGTCGTGATGCCTTAGAGGGCGTCGTACTCAAAGAGTGTGGTATGGGTTGGACCGGTTTTCAGTGAGAATAACAATGGTGGTGGTCTCAAGGAATTTCGTGGGAGGAGGAAAGAGCATGAGCCGGTCAAAGTTGCGGCCATGGGGTTGTTGAGGTTCATGTGGCATTTTCATATTTTGGGGAAGAAGCTTTTTTTTTGGGGGGCTGGGTTTGTGAGTGGTAATGGGCTTGGGTTCTCTTTCTATATATTTTTTTAAAATATATATTTTATGTAATCGTTTATAATAAAATCGTTAGAAATTTACAAATCGAATATCTTATTCGTTTTAATTCTGAATCCAACGCGGTCAGTCATGTTGGGTTCAAAATTAGGAGATCTTTACTATGGAATTAGTTTGGTTGAATTTGGAGCTTCTAGAATTTTAACTAAATTCAAATGCGTTTGGATTTAATGAAACTAGAAAGCAAAAGCGACAGTAAAAATCAATGTGAGTTAATCTCACTCATTTTTGGATTACTAGTTAATTTTAAATAGTTAAAATTAATTATTAGATGCCTGGTTGAATTTGATAATTATTATCAGTTTGGAGTTATTATATATATAGTAGTATATATATTAGTAGTTGGATTGATTGTTCCCGCATATTCTAGTGGATGAGACCTTTTGCGCCCCACTTAATAGTGGATGACCACATATACCGCGATATCTCGCCTCGAAGCGGGATGGGTATTTTTATGTTGTATTAACATCTATGGATGCATGGAAACAGTTTAGAGGAATCCAGCTCGATCCTCAAAATGTTGAATTTGTTTTCATATTCAGTGATATATGATATTTTGAATAATCTGTGATAGATTATGGTATGAATGAATTTATTGGATACTATGGTGGCAGTGACCTAGATTTTGGTATTTTAAAATACTATAATTATATTTATTGAAAGCTTGAAAGAAACTAAAAAGGGGTTTTGGAAGTGAAATATTTAAATAGAGATTTTTTGGATTAATTAAAAGAAATTGATTGGATAAACAATTGTTTATTTTGAATTTGTACTTAACTATTTAGGGATATTGTAAATAGGGAATTTTATAAATCGAGATTTTAAATAGATTTCGAGAATGGTATGAATTTGGAAATAAATGTAAATTTTTATGTTGGATCTTGAATGAGATTTCTAAATTACAAAATAGAAGAGAAATCGAGATTTGGTTGATTTTGGGATATGGTTTGGGTTATTTTAAGGAATTGATTTATAAATTGAATTTAATTCATAAACCGATGTGATGAGAAAATCATTGCAAACTGGAAATGAGACTATGGGATTTATAAAAAATGTTTATAAATTAAGTGAAATGATTTTTCCTTTGATAAATTGAAGTTATAAATTCACGTTGAAGATTTATAATGAGATGGGTAAATCGGTTTAAAAATAAATGATAGATTTTACTTTTAGGAAATTTGAAAAAGGGATTTATGTAATTAAGGAAATAAATCGATTAGCGATAAATCGAGAAAGATTTATAAATATTAGACAGGCTATATTGGAATTGAAAAATATATTTTTGTCGAAAAGTTGAGTGTGTCTTAAAAAGAGAAATTTTAATTATTGAACTAGGTAATTTAAAAATGTTTCAGCATAAGAATATTTTCAGAAAGTTAGTTATTTGAATATTTTTAAATTATCGAATGAATTATAAGTTTTATAAACAAGTCTTGTAAAACGATTAGAATTTTATTAATAATTAAGAATTAATCAGTATTATTATCTTAAAGGATAAATTGTTCAATATTAATATTGTTTTATATAATAACTTTTATTTTAAAGTAATTATAAAAACTTTATAAGCATTATTTTGAGATAATTATTAAATAAAGTTTTCGAAAAGTAGTGGTATACTTTCATGGCAAAACCGAAAGTAGAGATTGCCTATAGTTAAGTTTGGATTTCTCCGGGATAGAGACGTAATCATTGAGCTACGAATCCATGGTTGATACCAAGTGGTGCTTTCCATATTTATTTTAAAAAAATATCAAATATTTTTGAAAAAAATGGTTAGCGAACGTACTTACGCCAATATGATAAATATATACCTTTGATAAAGAGAAATTTATTAAAATTTAATTTGAACGAGACTTGGCATTTTCAATAGAAAATGAACTCTTTGGTTGAATGATTGTTTATTTGATAGTTAAATAACCGACTATCAAATTTGGACCAAAAACATAACTTTGGAAATATCTAGGAGAAACATAGGGATTATATGGTACAATTACCGTCGAAAGATGCTATACTATACATATAAGCTCGTTCGTTCTTCTAGGACGATGGTAAGGAAATCCGTCCACTAACGCTTAGGAGTTGATCTCCAATCTTATTTTCGTCTATTTATTTCCTATAAGAACCGGAGTTGAGTTCACCGAAAATATCGAAAGTTGTTTCGAAGAGACCAAAATTGGATAAGTTATCTGAAAACCACTTCGATCCAGCGAGTACGTTTTCGAAGTGAAGACTAGAGCATGGAGTCGAAGATGGAGCATTGAAGTGCAATGGCTAATCGATACTAATCCCGAGGATGATTCCAAAATGGATGTAGTTGGAATAGTGCCTTTAGTTTTGTTCAGACCCTGAACGGACTTGTATGGATGGTTGCTATCAGTACATTGTCATTGGAGGATAATGAGCATTCTAAGAGAAAATTCCCTAAAAAGCTAATTGTAGCCTCAAGCCTCATCAACTGAAATGACTGAAAATCAGAGGAGATGCAACAAGGCTAAGTGGGTTGCACCTAATTAGGGTATGTTTATCACCTTTCTAGATACCCTTGGATATAATAACTACGGTGCATGGGAGAGCTCGATAAGGGTGGTAACATCCAGGGTGATAACATATTCGGTTCTATCTAGGTTAGCAGTAGCCGACCTTGGGTTGTAGGAAACCTGGCGGGGTCCTCAGTACATTTTTCTAGATGTGTACTGTGATAGGTGCTACCCCAGTGCCTAGTCATTGCATGGAATCCATTTTCCAATACGTTTCTTTACGGTTTTGTTGTAGAGCCTAGTATGCTGGAATTTAATTAATGTTACAATTTTGGCTATTTGAATAAGTATTTGTACTTAGACACTATTATAATATCATATGATTTTGATATAAAGTGTTTTGGTTATCGTAAGGTAAAACTCGTCGTGGTTATGTATGACACGTTCTTACGGGATACCTTTGTTGTTCAAAGGATTTTGATAACTTTATTAATTCAAATTGAGTGTGTTTTCTCACGCTGGTTTTTCAGACTGACTAGGGTGTTATTTTATTATAATTCTTGGGTTAGACCGAGTATTAGAGATACAAGATAGGATGCTATGGAGCTCAGGAGACGAGCTGGATGACGAAGACATATTAGATTTCATTCTGCTGTGTATTATAGGTTGTATATTCAGCACTTGTAAGGACAAGTTATTATAACTGTCCAGTATTGATTTATTGATGTGTTGTACTCTGATAATGTAATGTGTAAATAACAGTTGTAGTTCTTTTTGCATAAAGACATGTTATTATCTATTATATATTGTTCTGCCACGATTGTGAGATTCTATGTTGTTGTTTCCGTTTCTTCTTCTACCTCTTTCTTCTTTTCTTCTGACGAACTAGTATTTCCGGCACTCGATTGCTCGACATATGATACAGTGGACCTATTAGTGTCGATTTTCTAGGGACCAAAATCCATTTCATGACACTTGGGATCAGAGCTGAAGGTTAAGAGAGAATCTTAGATTTGATGGCGTAACTCATTAGAGATAGGGTCAGTAGCACCCTAGAATGAGTTTGAGTGTATTAATAGATATGTGCACGTATTTGTTAGTGAATATAAAATTGTTTTATATTGTGTTGATTGATCTATTGAGTGGTTTATGGGTTCTGGTCAATGCGAATAATTAACGTTATTGATAGGAATCTCTAAACACTTGTACAAAGCATTTCGACATGGTATTGTTTTGAAATGGGGTAAATGAAATAGTTTTTCAAAAATTATTATAGTTGTATATGGTGTGCTTGGTTGTTAGGAAATGATAATATTTAACTATTATCATTAGATGTTGTTGTGGTGATTGAATAAAAGTTGATTTTATAGTCAGTAGTTAAAAAATTAATTTCATATAACGAAAAGTGATTTTATAAATATGATTTATAATTTGAAACAAAATGAAATTCTAGAAGTATTTTTAAGTATGATTTGTAAAAGGGGTTTGAAGGTTGGGAATTTTGAAATTTAATTCCCATTGGTCTTGAAATGTTTTTCAATTGGAAAATAATAATGATATTATTTAGAGAATATTTTTGGGTTGGAAACATTTAAAAGGAATTTCAAAGAAATAAAAGAGCTGAACCCACTTCGTTCGCTAGAAAATGATTTCGAGGATGACTACAACATCATCGATGTTCATTTTCGAGTTTCCAAGAGAGGAATTGCTATAATTGGGTTTTGTTTTGGAAAAACTGGTTTTGGTTTGAAATTTAAAGGAATAATTTAATATACCAAATGATCTTGTGTATATATATGAATGATTTCAAAAATGATTTTGAAATATTTAAGAAATTGTTTAAACCATGGGGTTTTGATTTAAAATGTTTTATGGAATATGAATAAGTTTGATAACTTATCAAATTTGAAATTTGATTTTGGAATGGAAATTTAACTTGAATTAAGTTAAATAAATTTATTTTTGAAAATTTAGCCTAAGTAGGTAAAAGAAATAATTATTGGAAGTATAATTTATTAAGATTTGAAATAAATTAGTAAATGGACTAATTAAATTAATTAGTTAGTTGAATATGATTCTTAGGGTGAATGGATAAAATTGAATGTTGAAGTGGGAAAATGAAATTGATCTTGAATAGAAATGGATATAAACTTAAGTTGTAAAGCGGTAATAACCATAAGAATTTTGTATAAAATTTTTATAACAGACTTAAGAAAATTGATGGTGAAATTCTTAAGTGAAATTGGTATTAAGGAAATATACTAAGTAAATAAGTGAATGTGAATTAGATGTCTAAATGATAATTGTGAATAAGTGATTATGAATGAAATGAATGTGAATAAGAGAAATTGGGATAGTTAAGAGTCGATTGAAATAAATATGTAAATTGTACGTATATTATTATTTTATTCGCATAACGATTTGATCCAGATTCGAGCATAGAATTTGGAGATAATTTACCGATCGAAGTTAGGATTTTTCACTCGATGCTCGTCGATGAACCCAGGATATGGATTTTTGGTTGATTATGGAATTCTCTATCTTAGTATATGAATATGCAAGGATAATAACGGTTTCTAATCAAGAAACCAAATTTGAGTCCGCACTAGAGAGTCGTGTGAACGATACTAGTTCAGTAGTGAAATTGTGTGATTGAGCGAGCGACCAGATTTGGTATTGCGAACGGATGGTATATCTACATCACACGGGTTTTTGTGAAGTAAGTATTGAAAATTGAAAATGCAAGAAAATAAAATGATTTTAAATTAGATGATCAGATATTATTGGTAAATAAGATGCAGGATTTAAAATCAAGAGAAAATTGGATTTCCCGACAAAAAGGTACATGTTTAAATTTTTGTTTGGATTTGATGGTTTTATGATTGAGACACTTGACTTTTGTTTTCTTTTGATTATTTCACCCATAGAGCCATTTTGTAGTTGTTTGGATCTGACCGCGCAAAAGAGACGCTGGCGATATTTTTCGAAAATTTAGGGAGTTAAAATATTTTGAAGAAAAAATTTAATATCTAAAATTTGATTTTGGATTATACCTTGAAATAATCGAGAGAATAATATTATTTGGAATCCATGGATGAATTTTGAGATTAGCAAAAGTGATAGTATGGTTTCAATAAATTAATTTCGAGAAGTTGTTTCAACTGATTGGTTTTGGAAAAGTTAATAGGTTTTGGACCATTCTTCTTACCTTGGCAATTTTGGAGACAAAATTCTTTTAGGGGAGAAGGAATGTAACGACCTCAAAATTTGGCTATGTTAAATTGGAATATTTAGTTGATTTTAGGTATTTAGAAGTTAATTTTTAACTTGAATTTCGAAAATAACGATTTATTGGATAATTTAATTATTGAAAATTGGTTCAAACGTTGAATTTTGAGTTTTAAGCTTGATAAAAATAATTTAAAGGCTTATTAAATTTATATTAATAAGAATAAAGATAATAAAATTTTTAAATTGGATTTAAAAGCGATTTACTCGATTTTAAAAATAACTTTTTTGAATTAACATATAAAATTAGCCTTTCAGGGCACAGTCTCGGATTTCTACGAAACATGTTCCATTGTATCCCTAATAGCTTATTATTGTCCGATTTCAAATTTTGTAGCATTTGGAATTATCGTTTTGTCGTATGGGATATAAACATGTAGAATTTAATATCGAAAATTCAATATAATAACTTGGTTCAAAAAGCTATCTTCACGATTGAATTAGGGCTCGAAATCTTCTCTATTGCGTCAAAATAGGGGTATAACATTACAAACGCCGATACGCATCAATAGAGGTTCAAGATTTTGAGTTGTGTAAGTGGAGACGAATTGAAAATTAAAATAATATATATATTTGATTGACTTGACTATGTTTTCACATCAGCTTCTTTATCTCACTTCATAACACTAGAGATGGCCATCAACACACAAGGCATCTATCTTTCCCCTTTTTAAATAAAAAAGCATGGCCGAACATTTCATTCACAGTGAAAAATAAAAAGAAGAACAACAAAATTTTCTAAATTAAAAAATACTCAAGAAAAAAATCTATAACCAATTCCTAAAATCCTATTTTGCTTTCCCCTTCAATCTGGTATGCTCAAAATAAGGTGCGGCCGCATTTGGGTGAAGTCACGTGGGAGAGTCGAAGCTAGGGTTGGGATTTGTGCCTGATTCGAAGGGCGTTTGTCGATTTGGAGGGTGAGGGTAGTGATCTAGATGGAGATGTGAATCTGTGTGGCTATTTTGGTTGAGGTCGGTCGTATTTTGGAGGGTGAAACACTTGCATGGTCAAGCCTTTCACAGTAGCAGGTTGCGACGCCTTAGAGGGCGTCGAACTCGAAGAGTGTAGTATAGGTTGGAGCGATTTTCAGTGAGAAGAACGTTGACGGTGGTCTCAAGGCATTTTGTGGAAGGAGGGAAAGCATGAGCCGGTCAAAGTTGCGACCATGGGGTTGTTGAGGTTCAGGCAACATTTTCAAATTTTGGGGAAGAAGCTTTTTTTGGTGGCCCGGGTTTGTGAATGGTAATGGGCTTAGGGTGTCTTTTTAAATATATATATAGTTTATATAATTGTTTATATTAAAATCGTTAGAAACTTATAAATAGAATATCTAATCCGTTTTAGATCAGAATCCAACACGGTCAGTCGCTTTAGCTCCACAATAAGGAGATCTTTACTATAAAATCAGTTTGATTGAATTTAGAGCTCCTAGAATTTTTAGCTAAATTCAAACACGTTCGGATTTAATCGGAAGCAGAACACGAAAGCGACAATAAAAATCAGTGTGGGTTAATCTCCTCATTTTTGAATTACTAGTTAATTTTAAATAGTTAAAATTAATTACTGGATTTCTAATTGAATTTGATAATCATTATCAGTTTGAAGGTTATTATATATATATAGTAGTATATATATTAGTAGTTGGATTGATTGTTCCCATATATTCTAGCGGATGAGACCCTATGCGTCCCACATAATAGCGGATGACCCTATATACTACGATATCCCGCCTTAAAGCATTAGTATTTTTATGTTGTGTTAACATCTGTTGATGGAGGGAAACAAGTTGGAGGGATCCAACTAGATTCCTCAAAATGTTGAATTTATTTCCATATTCAGTGATATGTGATATTTTGAATAATCTGTGAAAGATTATAGTGTGATTGAATTTATTGGATGCTATGGTGGATGTGGCCTAGATTTTGGTATTTTAAAATACCATATTTATATTTATTTAAAACTTAAAAGAAATTTAAAAGGAGTTTTGAATGTGAAATATTTAAATAGATATTTTTTGGATTAATTAAAAGAAATTGATTGGACAAATAATTGTTTTTTTGAATTTATGCTTAACCATTTCGAGATATTGTAAATAGGGAAATATAAATAAATTTATAACTCGAGATTTTAAATAGATTTGGAGAATAGAAGTGAATTTGGAGATAAATGTAAAATTGGTTATACTAGATCTTGAATAAGATTTCTAAATTACGAAATAGGAGAGAAATTGAGATTTGGTTGGTTTTGGGATATGGTTTGGGTTATTTAAGGAATTTATTTATATTGGAATTTAATTTAGAAATCGATGTGATGGGAAACCATTGTAAATTGGAAAAGAGATTATGAGATTTATAAACAATGTTCATAAATTAAGTGAAATGATTTTTCATTTGATAAGTTGAAGTTATAAATTCACGATGAAGATTTATAATGAGATGCGTAAATTGGTTTAAAAATAAATGATAGATTACTTCAGGGAAATGGGAAAAAGGGAACTATGTAATTGGGGACGTAAATCGATTGGTAGTAAATCGAGAAAGATTTATAAATATTCGATTGGCTATATTGGAATTGAAAAGATATTGTTATCGAGAAGTTGAGTGTGTTTTAAAAAGAGAATTTTTAATTATTAAACTAGGTAATTTAATTTTTTTTTGAAATAAGAATATTTTCAAAAAGTTAGTTGTTTAAATATTTTTAAATTGTCAAATGAATTATAAGTTTTATAAGAAATTCTTGTAAAATGATAAGAACTTTATTAATAAATCTGAATTAATAAGTATTATTATTTTAAAGGATAAAGTATTCAATATTAATATTGTTTTATATAATAACTTTTATTTAAGAGTATTTTCCTAAATTAAACTTGGAAAATTATTACAGAAAATTTATAAGCATTACTTTGAGATAATTATCAAATAAAGTTTTCAGAAAGTAATGGTATACTTTCATGACGAAATCGGAAGCAGAGATTGCCTATAATTAAGTTTAGATTTCTCTAGGATAGAGATGTAATCATTGAGCAGCGAATCCATGGTTGATACCGTATGATGTTTTCCACATTTATTTTAAAAAGTTTTATAATATTTTTGAAAAGAATGGTTAGTGAACGTACTTACCCCGATAAGATAAGTTTATACTTTGGATAAAGAGATTTAGTTTATTAAAATTTAAATTAAATGAGACCTTGTGTTTTCAGTGGAAAATGAACACTTTGGTTGAATGACTGTTTATTTGATAGTTAAAAAACCGAATGTTAAATCTGTACCAAAAACATAACTTTGGAAATATCTAGGAGAAACATGGGGATTATATGGTACATTTACCGTCGAAAGGTGCTATACTATATGTATAAACTTGTTCGTTCTTCTAGGACGATGGTAAGGAAATCCATCCACTAACGGTTAGGAGATGATCTTCGATCTTATTTTCATCTGTTTATTTTTTAAAAGAACCGGGGTTGAGTTTACCAAAAATATCGAACGTTGTTCCAAAGAGATTGAGATCGGATAAGTTATCCAAAAACCACTTCGATCCATGGGTACGTTTTCGGAGTGAAGACAAGAGCATGGAGTGGAATATGGAGCATTGAAGTGCAAGGGCCAATAGCTACTAATACCGAGGATGATTCCAAAATGGATGTAGTAGGAATAGTGCCTTCAGTTTCATTTAGACCCAGAACGAACTTGTATTTATGGATGCTATCAGTACATTGTCATTGGAGGACAATGAGCATTCTAAGAGAAAATTCCTTAAAATGGTAATCGTAGCCTCAAGCCTCATCAACTAGAATGAATGAAAATTAGAGGAGATGCAACAAGGCTAAGTGGGTCGCACCCAATTAGGATATGTTTATCATCTTTCCAGGTACCCTCGGATATTATGATTACGGTGCATGGGAGAGCTCGATAAAGGTGGGAATACCTGAGGTGATAGCATATGCGGTTCTATCCAGGTTAGAGGAGGCCGGTCTTGTATTGTAGGGGATCCCGGCGAGGTCCTTGGTACATTTTTCTAGATGTGTACCGTGATTGGTGGTACCCCTATGCCTAGTCATTGTATAGAATCCATTTTTCAATACGTGCCTTTACGGTTTTGGTTGTAGAGCCTAGTATGCTGGAATTTAATTAATGTAACAATTTTGGCTATTTGAATAAGTATTTGTACTTAGACACTATTATAATATCAGATGATTTTGATATAAGTGTTTTGGTTGTCGTATGGTAAAAACCCATCGTGTTTATGTATGACGCGGTCCTATGAGATGCCTTTGTTTTTCAAAGGATTTTGATAACTTTATTAATTCAGATTTAGTGTGTTTTCTCACGCTGGTTTTCCAGACTGACTCGTGTGTTATTTTATTATAATGCTCAGGTCAGACCGAGTATTACAGATATAGGATAGGATGCTATAGAGCTCAGGAGACGAGCTAGATGACTAAGACATATTACATGTATTTGATTTTATTCTGCCGTACATTATAGCAAGTATATTCAGCACTTGTGAGGACAGGTTATTATACCTGTCCAGTATTGAGTTATTGATGTGTTGTACTCTGATGATGTAATGTGTAGATAACAGTTGTAGTTCTTTTTGTGTAAAGACATGTTATTATCTATTATATATTGTTCCGCTGTGATTGTGAGATTCGGTGTTGTTGTATCTATTTCTTCTTCTACCACTTTCTTCTTTTCCTCTAACGATCTGGTATTTCCGGCACTCGATTGCTCAGCATGTAATAGAATGGATGTATTAATGTCTATTTTCTAGGGTCGAAAATCTGGTTCGCTACAGAGTTTCCTCTCACTAACATCTTATTAAAACATATCTTTACAAAACATTTTCCTCTCACTAACATCCTTTTGAAACATATCTTTGCAAAACCTTTTCTTGCAATCAAAATTGGTTAAATATCGCAAAACATCAATATGTGAACATACATAAATATCAGGTAAATATGAACTATCTATTCAAACACATAATTTTTGTTTGACTACCTTTTAACCTTTGGTTGACTCGGGCCTACCAGACAATATAAACAAAATTTTATCTAACACCGTTAGACACTCCTCTTCCGGACGATCTGTTCTTAACTATCTGTTAAATACTTTGCTTTTAGATGGTCTATCCCTAGCTTAATCATCTCCCAGGTCTTCCTGATCCTAATGGTTATTCGGTCTCACTAATAACCTATCTGTATACAAACATATATTCCCTTCGGTGTGTAATCATAATTTTTAGTCTACCTGTGACCAAGCCCTACAAACTAGAATTTTGGACAACAATTAGTTGGGGCTAATTGCTAATGTATAGGGCGCGACCCTATACTAGTCCTTTCTGGTATTCTAATATCTGGGTCATTTTCACTTAAGGGTCCCCTCCCATAATTTTCCTTGAAAAACATTTTCAAAATGATTTAAAACTTTTAAATCAAACTTACACAAGGAAAGTAGGTAATCTTTATGCTTTATTCAAATCACATTACCATGTTATGTGTGTGTATATATATAAAAATATCTTCTTTACTCAAACCTTAGTTGATGAAAACATTTAAATATTTAAAAGCATCCATTTCGATTCCATTGAAAGTACCCCCATATAAATCTTTGAAAGCATCTCTTTCAAAACCAAGTAAAACCCTTCAATTATCTAGGCCAAGAGGCCAAACCTTACCTTTTGAAACCTTACTCCAAACCTTTCGAAAACATTGAACTAAAACCTTTCGAAACGATTGAACTAAAACCTTTCGAAACCATTAAACTACAACCTTTCGAAACCAATGAACTCAAACCTTAACCATTGAACTAAAATGTTTCAAAATCATTGAACTAAAGCCTTTCGAAACCATTGAACTAAAACCTTTTGAAAACTCTTTGGTTCGAATAAAAACGTGTGGAAAACCTTCTTTAATACCTTTCAACTTCATTGGATGCAACCTTTTGACTTTGTCGAAAGCTCTGCTTCGAAAGCTTAAAAACATATCATTTAAAACAATAAGCCTCTGCCTTTAAAACAACTCCTTCGAAAAACTTAGGTTATAACTCAATTATAAAAACAAGAATAAAACATCTAAGTTGAAAGCTTTGATACCTTTCGAAAGCATTGGAGAAGCAGCTGGTTTTACAAACAAGTAAACCTTTCGACTTTTTCAGAAGCAATAACTTTGAAAGGTTAGAGAGCGGCAGTAAGCTTTCAACTTTGTTGAAAGGTTTAAAACTTTTATTTTAAATGTTTGACCAGGTCGAAAGCAATCAAGTCGAAAGCTCTTATTTAAAAGTAAAGCAGGCGATGCATTGGTTTGACCTAGTCGAAAGCTATAACCTTTCGACTCCGTCGAGAGATCTGGGTCGGAAGGTTTGATGCCAAAATGGCTAAAACAAGCTAAAAGCATGATTTTCTTGTTTTTAACTTAAAAGAGATAACTATTCAACTAACTTGCCTTTTTTGTCAAATTCTTGTGGTTAGTGAAATACTTCTCAGAAAAGTGTTGCCGCTAATCTCAAAACTAAAAAATGATTTTATTTTATAAACTGCCCCTTCTCCTTAATTAAATATATAAAACATTTAAGTCCCACGCCTTAAATAATTTTATATATTCATTAATTCACTTAGGAAAAACTAGAAAATTTACAAAAATCTATTTTAATACATTTTCCAACATATAAAATTCTCAAATCCAATTAATTATTATTTTAGCCATATAACCCAATAAATCATTTTCTTCACTAGAAAATTAACCACATTAATTCAAAAAATTATGATAATTGGAACCCATATCTAAAATATCAATTTTAACCTATATTTAAATTTTCAAGGCATTTGGATGTCATCTAATAGAGGGTTTTCATATCAAATATATCATAAAAAATTAATATGAACATGCATAATTCACCAACAAGCATATGTATATATATATATAACTTTAATCATCAAAACATGGCATATACTTGCAAAACATTTTGGATCTAATCTTGAAAACAAAATCATAAGAAAATGGGATGTACTAATTATTCACCATAGCTTTGTGATTAAAAGATGTGAGATTTAATGTTGAATTAGTTGATTAACTTCCTTATGTTGAATCCTAGCTTTATCTTCTCTTGAGAATGAAAATGGTGCCCGGCCTTGATATAGTTTAGTTTGAGTAAAATGAAATGAATGTGTGTTTCATTCCTAAGGGTTTAGGGTATAACCTCTACCTCTTCCCATATTACCCGTACTCATTTCCTAACACACAGTTTATGTTGTCATTTTAGTCTGTGCATTAACGTGGCACGGCTACCCTTCATTTAATCAAATATCAACCTAATTATCTTCACATTATCTTATTTAATTTAACCAATTGAATATCCTAATTAATGTTATAAAAATATTGGGTGTTACAGACTCCCCACCTTAAAGAATTTTGTCCCCGAAATTACTATAAGGCACATAACAAAACAATCAAAGGTAGAATATACCATCAAACAAATCAGGATAAGTGTATCTAATCCAGCTTTCAGTCTTCCAAGTATAGTATCTAGCATCGTCACTCCACGGGACCTTTACTAATTTGACTATCTTGTTCCTTAAGCTCTTTTCATCTCTAGCACAATCTAAATCGGCTTCCTAACTACAGTCAAATCCAACTCTACAACTAAATATTCTAACATTGTAGGTGCTATAGTGGTCTCCGGGTCTCTAATACACTTTCTAAGATGAGAAATATGGAAAACATCATGGACTCCTGCCAAACTATTTAGTAATTCCACTTTATAAGCGAGCTTCCCGATCCTCTCAACAATATGAAAAGGGTCAACAAATCTAGGTGCTAACTTTCCTAATTTTTCGAATCTAATCACACCCTTCATCAGTGAAACCTTAATAAACACATAGTCTCCAACAGAGAACCAATCTATCCTAATTTTCCTAATTTTTCTAATTTTTCTAACTTTTCTATCTAGACCGAGCTTCCTTTATCCTGGCTCAGATCAACCCAATCTTCTCTACAGCTTCTTTCACTAAGTCTGGACCAAGAACCAATCTATCCTATGACCAATATACGTGAGATTTGCATGGTCTTCCATATAAAGCTTCGAACGGTGCCATCCCAACACTACTCTGATAACTATTGTTATACGAGAACTCGAATAAATGGAGATGGTCTTCCCATGATCCTTCGAAATCCAAGGCACAAGCTCTTAACAAATCCTAAGACTTTGTTAACTCTTTCTGTTTGCCCATCAGTCTGTGGATGGTAAGCGGTACTCATGTTGAGCTTGGTTCCTAAACTCTCCTACAGACTCTTCCAAAACTCACTAGTAAACAAAGAATCTCTACCACTGATAATACTACTAGGAATCCCATGCAGTCTAACCACATTATTCATAAATAATTTCGCCAAAAATAGATGCTATCCTAGCCGACTTTACTGGAATGAAATGTTCACTCTTAGTCAATCTATCAACTATGACCTATATGCTTTCATTTTTTCTGCTAGACTTTGGCAACCCATTCATAAAGTCCATATAGATAGAATCACACTTCCACAATGGAACTTCCATTGGTTGAAGCAATCCACTTGGCTTCTGGTGTTCAGCCTTTGCATGCTAGCAATTCAAGCACTGCTTAACACATAAACCAATGTCCCATTTCATAGCTTCCCAAAAGAAACTTCTCTTCATGTCCTGATACGTCTTCGTTCCTCCAGGATGGATAGTGAACTTTGAAGATGGCATTCGTTTAAAACTTCTTTCCTCGTGCCTCCTACATTCGGTACACACAACATTCCTTTCTTTCTTAACCATCCCTACTGGTCAAGACTGAAATCCTTTAAGTTATCGCTCTCTCTTCCTTTCCTTCAATTTTTGATCCGTTTAGCCAAAATAGATCCTCCTCCTGCTTAAAATCCATCTTCTTAATCATTAGTGGCCAAACTTCCAAACAAGACAATACAACACTTCCTGCACTAGAACCTACTTCGGATCTAAACTGCACTCTACAAGCTGACAATGCATCCAAATCTTTCCATTTAGCAATCATAGCCAATACTGCATTCTGATGTTTCCTACTAAGTGCATCCGCTACCTTATTTCCTTTTTCAGAAGTATACTCAAAATTATAAGCAGCAATAAACTCCAACCATCTCTGCTATCTCATGTTCAGCTCCTTTTGAGAGAATAAGTATTTCAACAACTTACGATCTGTATAAAGCTCAAATCGCTCTCCCAAAAGGTAATACCTCCACACCTTCAAAGCAAATATAACGATAGCTAACTCCAAATCATGCGTAGGATACCTAACTTCCTATGGTTTGAGCAGTCTAGAAGCATAAGCAATAACTTTACCTCTTTGTGTCAACATAGCTCCAATTCCAATTCCACATGCATCAGTATAAAACCAAATCTTGATTTCCTTCCGGAACCACTAACATCGGTGCATGGGTCAATAAGTGTTTCAAGCTCTTGAACGCTTCCACACACTTATTTGTCCATGCAAACTTCACATCTTTTCACGTAAACTTAGTCACCGGTGCAGCTATTCATGAAAAATCTTTTATAAACCTTCGACGATATCCGGCTAATCCAAGAAGCTCTTTATCTCAGTCACCATCTCGGGTCCCTTCTAGTTATTCACTGCCTTAATCTTAGTCGGATTACAGACAAACCTTCGTCGGAGACTACATGAAATAGGAACTTCGCTTTCTTCTTCCAAAAATGACACTTCAAAAACTTAGCCTTCAGCTGATGCTCCCTCAACGTCTCAAGCATAACTCTAAGATGAACTTCATGCTCCTTCTCATTCTTACGGTAAATCAAGATATCATCTATGAAAACCAATACGAACCTATCCAAGTTCTCTCGGAAAATCCGGTTCATCAAACTCACAAAGAAAGCTAGCGCATTCGTCGGTCCGAAATGGCATAACTAACCATTTGTACGACCTATATCGGGTCCTGAACGCTGTCAAAGGTATACTATCTTCTGCTACACTTAGCTAATGGAATCTTATTGATAAATCCAGCTGAGAGGATACTTTAGCCCAACTTAACTGATCGAACAAATCATCAATTCTCGGCAATTGATATCGGTTCTTTATCCTCTTCTCATTCAACTTATGATAATAGATACATAGCCTTAACGATCCGTCTGGCTTCTTAGCAAACACTGCGGTAGCTCCCCATGGCGAGCTACTTGGTCGAATAAAATTCTTTCCTTTCAATTCCACCAACTGCACCTTTAGCTCTTTCATCTCTCTAGGTGTCATTCTGCTTGGTGGCCTACTCACAAGTTCTGCTCTAAGCACCAAATCAATCCAAAACTCAATGGCTCATTTTAGTGGCAATCTAGTTACCAGCTCAAATACATCAGCAAATTCTCTAACTACGAAGACTCGATGCAACTCATCTTCCAACTCCATGATATCTAATAAAACATTCACTTCGCAACTGGGGTTCTCAATGGTATAAACTATCTGATCATTACAATTCGGGTGTCTAAGTGATCTTTTCCTATCATGGAAAAATATCCTAGCATCATATTTAATTAACCAATCCATCCCAAGGATAATCCCAAATCCCACAAAATCAAACATATGCAAACAACAATCAAAAGTATAACCTAGCTCTGACACCGTCATTCTCCTTGCATAGTCCTGAACTATGATAGAGAATTTCTAGAATCAATCAAAGCTCCATATCCAGGGTTCACCCTTGAAAATTCAAGTGAAAAATCCCAACTCAGAATGATATAAATATCTCGAAATTCTGTGCTTGTATCTGGATCAAATTGTTATGCGAATAAAATAATAAACGTACATGCTACGTATTTAACCTCAATTGATTATTAGCCAAAACAATTTTCTTTTTATTCACAATTACTTTGATTCCATCACTTATTCACAATTTATTATTTCACATGCCTCTATTAAATCTTCATTTCAAATTTTAACCAAGTATCTTTCCCATACCAAATTTTACTTAAGAATTTCATTATTCATTTCTTAAGTCCAATATAAATATTTTATATACTTCTTATATTTATTTTCCCTTCACCAGTTTATTCATATCTCAAACACTTCTATTCCCAAACTTTTACTATTTTTAGTCCACTTAGAACTAATTTTTCAACTTCACTTTACCATGCACAATTTGAATTAAGTAACATCCTAATACTCAATTTTAATTCATTTGCTTATAATTTAAATCAATCAGTTTAATTTTAATCTCAATATTTTGCTTTCTTTAGTCCAACTAGACTCATTTTCCATTTCCCTTATTTGGCACAATTTAAATTTAATTTAAATATTAAATTTCACTTCCATTTAGTTACAAATTAAGTTAATTTATTCATTCACAAATTTATTTCCATCTTAATAAATTTTATTTCAATGACCATTTTACTAAGCCTACTTTGATTCATTTCCTCAAAGCTCTCCTTTAATTAACTTAATTTAGTTAAATCCCATTTCAATTCAAATTTTAAACTTCGATTTCATTTACTTCATTTAATTGGTATATCTATTACTTTACTTTATTCTCATACTTACTTATTTCATTTTCACACATATTTTAATTTAACTTTCCTTCAAATTAGATTTAATTCTAACAATTTAAGATTTTAAAAGTTATCAAATTCGATTATATTCCATAAATATTTTAAATAAGATTCAGAGCCTAAGCAGTTACTTAAATATTTCAAAATTATTTTGGAAATCAAGTGTATCCCAAAATCCTTTAGTATATCCAATATTCCTTTGTATTTAAAAATCAAAGCAATTTTACTAAACCAAAACTTCAACATATCAAAATCATTTTTGAAATCAATTATATACAAAATCCTTTGATAAATTCAATTATCTCTTTGAATTCCAAAGCCAAATCTAGTTTTGCTAACAATTTCGATTTAAAATATTTTGGTAGCAATTCTTCTCCTGAAAACTCGAAAATGAATATCGATGATGTTGTAGCCATCACGAAGTTATTTTCTAGCGACCGAAAAGAGTTCAATGCTTTTGCCTCTTTAAAACATTCTCCAAATATTTTTAAATTCCAAATCTCATCAGATTTCAAATCCAACTCAAAAATATTTCCCAAATAATATCACCATTATTTCTCCAAAACCTTTGAAAATCCTTTTCAACTCAAAGGAAATTAAATTTTCCACAATTCCACTTTCAATCTATATTCAAACATCACTCTGGAATTTTATACCATTCCAATTATAAATCACCTTTGAAATTCACATTTACAAATTGCATCCTGTTATATAAAATAAATTTCTTAACTTTGGTTATGATTTCAATTTCTTATTCAATTTTTACAGAACAATGATAATAATTTTAATATTATCACTTCCTAATAACCAAGCAACCATGTATAACTACAATAATTTTCGAAAAAAATTTCTTTTATATACAAAAATAATTTGGGTAAAATTATTTCATTTACCCTATTTTAAAATAATATTATTTCAGTTTATCTTGTTTTAGAGTTTAGAAACCCCTATCGATACAGTTGTACTTCTCGTAGCGACCAGAATCCATAAACACTCAACCGATAAGTCAGTCCAATATAAAAACAATTTTTATATTCACTAACAAATACGCGCTCATATCTATTAATACACTCAAAATCATTCTAGAGTACTTATGGATTCTATTTAATGAGTAATCCCTACTAGAGCTAAGGTTCCCACTTAACCTTCAGCTCTGATACCAAATGTAACGACTCGATTTTTCGACGTTGGAAAATCGATATCAATACGTTCACTGTATCAAATGCCGAACAATCGAATGCTGGAAAATTAAACCATTAGGGTTAAAGAAGAAGAAGGTAGAAGAAGAAATTGAAACAACATCAGAATCTCACAATCGCAGCGAAACAATATATAATAGATAAAGGACTAATATTTATAATAAAAAAAATTATATCTGTTATATACATTACATCATCAGAGTAAACATGAATTAACAACACAATCCAGGACAATTATAATATCTTGTCCTCCCAAAGCTGAACATACAGCTTACACAGCACAGCGGAATATAGATCTATGCAAATACGCCTCGTCATCCAACTCGTCCCCTAAGCTCCATAGCGGTCCATTTAGAATCTGCACTCTATAATACTCGGTCTGACCCAAGCAGTATAGCGAAATAACACCCGAGTAAGTTTGGAAAACCAGCGTGAGAAAACACACTCAATTGAATTATTAAAGTTTTCAAAATACTTTGAAGGTCAAAGGTATCTCGTAAGACCACGCCATAAATAAACATGCCGGGTTTTTACCTTACGATAACCAAAACATTTTATCAAATCCGTCTGATATTATAATAGTGTCTATAGAAAGTAAACTAGAATCTAGCTGAAATGATTGCATCTCATGTTTCAACATAGTTGGGCACAATCAAAACTGTATAGGCGCTTATTGGAGATTAGATTCCATACAATGGCAGGGCTACTAGGGTATCGCCCGTCACAGTATGTGGTTTAGATCACCATACCGAGGATCCACCCTGATCCCCTGCATCACAAGACCGAAGCTACTCCTTTCTGGATAGTTCGAATAAGTTCACCCCGCGGTAGGGATCAGCAACCGCCCACACAGCCGAAATAAAGGGACATCTAGACAGGGGTGACCTTATCCTAATTGGTTGCTAGCCACTTAGCCTTGTGTGTACCTCCCCTGTTTTAGCCATTCCCGGTTGATGAAGCTCGAGGCTATGTGTTACCTTTTTAGCACACATATACTTTGAATGCTCACCGTCCTCCTAACGATGTTCTGAAAGCATTCGTCCATACAAGTCCGTTCTAGGTCCAAATGGAACCGAGGGCACTACTCCTACTACATCCATTTTGGAATCACCCTCAGGATCAGTAGCGATTAGCCCTTGCACTTCACTGCTCTATCTTCAACTCCAAGCTCTTGTCTTCCTCACGAAAACGTTTAAACCGGATCAAAGTGGTTTTCGGGAAATTAATCCCGATCCCGGTCTCTTCGAAATGATCAGTGCATTGGCTAATATTGATAGTCGGTTATTTAACTATCAACAAACAATCATCAGATTAAATAATTTTTCAACTTATTTATTAATCTCAAAGTGTCTTCGCAAGATATATCTCTATTATTCAACCCTTTGAAAATAGTTTTCAAATCACTTTCTCTTTCGAAAGAAAATTCTTACCCAATTGTTTTATTTCCGCTGAAAACCGCCAAGCCCTAATATTTTAGATTTTAAAATAATTTAAATCACTTTATCCAAAAATATATACCTTTAAATATTTGAACTAAAACTACTTAAAACACTTTTTTCAAAATAAAACTTATGAAATTTATAATAATTTCTTATGTAAAACTTAAGCGAAAACTAATTTTAAAACAAAAGTTATTTTATTAAGGTATAAATATTAAATAATTATCTTTTAAATCATAATACTGGTTAAATCATTAAAATAATTACTACTATAATTAATTTAAATAAATATTTACATTAAAGTTCTAAAATAATTTAAAATAATAAAATTTCTCTAAAATATTCTTTTAAAATCTCTAACTTATACTTGAAAATCTTACTTTGAAAATATACTTGGCCTTTCAGGAAATACACTTTCCTTTTCACACCTTTAAAAATAAATCACTATTTACTTTTAAAACAAATTTCCCATTCCTTTATAAATTCTCATTCTGAATTTATACTTCCAAATGTCCACTGATTTCTTATTTCACTTTATAAACCCAGTTTATAAATTCCATAGTCTCATACTCCTTTTAAATCATAGTTTCAAACACTTAATTAGTTTTCAAATCGAATTTCAAAAATAACTCCATTTTTAAAATAAACTCCTTTACTTACCCAAATTTATTTTTAAAATCCACTAATTCCATATTTACTTCTATATTTATGATTTAAAATCTTATTTTAAACTGAATTATCCACTTCACACCTCATTCAAAATCCTACCCTTTTATTTCTTCCCAAACATTTTAATCTTAAATTTTGAAACTAAAATACTTTAAATTTTTAGATAGTATCACTTAAGACTCCAAAACTCTTTTATTTCCATTTATTTAAAATCCATGTCTTTATTTCGATACTAAGAATTTATTTAAATAAAATTTAAAAATCAAACTTTTATATTTTTCCAAATTTAATCTTTAATTTACCCAAATTCATTATATTATTTACTTAAAAATTTCCTCTTTTTTCCTTTAAAATCCAAACTTGTATTTTTTTTTCATTCCCTCAAATTCCAATATGTATTCAACTAAGCCATAGCATTCAATAATTCAATTCCAAATATAATCAATATAATCATCACAAATTATCACATAGTTCACATCGCTGAATATAAAATGAATTCAACGTTTTGAGGAATCAAGTTGGATCCCTCCAACCTGTTTTCCTACATCCACATATGTTGGCACAATATAAAATACCAATTCCACTTTGAGGTGGAATATCACGGTATATGGGGTCATCCGCTATTATGCAGGGCACATTGGGTCTCATCTGCTATATAATGCGGGAAATCTATCACTCCAATATATATACTATTACATATAATATCATATCCAATCAATTCAATCATTCAACCAATAATTTAAATTTAACATTATATTTTAATGGTTATCCAAATGAGTGAGATTAACTCACCTTTATTTTATCTGCAACCCACTCCCAATCCGGCTTGCTTTCTTTCAGATTTTGACCTTGTATAAACAATTTACGATTTATTAATATTCGAAATAAATCGAACCATTTATCCCATTTTATAAATTACTTAACTAATGATTTTAATTAAACAAATAATTTAAATTTAAAAAAAAATTCTTTTTAAAGATCTTTTAGTAACTAAGATAATTAAATAAGTTTATTAACAAATTAATCTTCGTAATACATTATTTTAAAATTAAACTAGTAAATGAAAAATAGGTATATGTAATTTATTCAAAACCTCTTTTGAAATTACATGCACTAAAAAATATTAACCTATATACATTAAAAATCTAATCTTTATACATTCTACAACATTTTCGAAATATCCTACAATTTCCAAAAATCTTTTATATATATATATATATAAATTAAATTCAAACTAAAATGTATTATATCTTACTGTAAAAATATCTTTCCTTAACATATACATTTTTTTTCTTATCTCCTGTTTCTGCAATATTCTTGTAAATTTAAATAAAAATATAAATCTACCTTTATTACCTTACTGCAAATCACTCACTTCCCAGAACGAACCCACCAATTTCAGATTCCTTATTTTACCCTGTTTCAATTGTTTAATTAAAATTTTAATTATCCAAATAAATAGTGATATTTGAAATTCAAGTTAACTAACTTTCAAATATTTAAAATCAGCTGAATATTTCAATTTCAAATATCCAGAAATTCAGGGTCGTCCAAAACATTAATATTTACCTACTTTTCAAAAATAAGGTTTCCTACCTTTAAATAAATCTTTCGAAAATCATTTCAAATATATATATTTTTCAAACCTTATTATTAAATTATTTCATATGGGGTTAGACTCATTTACCTACTTTTCAAAAATAAGGTTTCCTACCTTTAAATAAATCTTTCGAAAATCATTTCAAATATATATATTTTTCAAACCTTCTTATTAAATTATTTCATATGGGGTTAGACTCAGAGTGTGTTTTGTTCATCCCCTCTTTTGAAATTTCTTCTTTTTTATTTACTTTCTGTCTTATCTTCCTTTAGAATATATTAAAAGTACGACTATCATCTTGGAGTGATTACTACACATCTTCCTTTAAGAACTTACTTAATTCTTATTTCTGGATGTCTATATATATATATATATATATTCTTACTTTCCTATTTATGTGAACCTATTGTACATCATCAATCGATAATCCTACGGGGATCCATAACCATAGAGCGATCTGTGCTCTACAAGGGAGTCAAGTCATCTAGCTTCGGGGACCCTTCTTATGTCACATTCACTTCTTTTAAGCCAATGCCTTTTAATACGATTTACTTCCCATGGGGTAATCGGGATAGGTGTATATTTTCAACTTCATCAATTGCGCCAATCTTAGTCGCATTATCCACCCTTTTTAGAATTTGGTTGCAACAACTTCTATAGTCAAAATTTGTAGAGTTTGGCGTATAATATATATAGCTATATTAAAAATTACAAATATGTTCACTCATTGTATCCTAATTCTTAAGATCGACTAACCTAATTTCTGATACAAAATGTAACAACCCCTACCTCAATGGGCTTGAATTTTCGCTAATTCGAAAACCTAAGTCAACTAAAGTACGGATCATTACTTTTGGTATGTTGGAAATAAACAAAAGCATATCAGAGCATCGAAAAAATCTCACAATGGAAAAGTATAGTAAAACATATAATTAATGACCAAGGTTGATACCTCTATTATCTAGTACCCTTTGTCAGCATCAAGCATGCATAGGAAATTTGACCTTTCACCATTCCACCTTATACTAGTACCTATCGCTCTAAATCTATCATGTAGATTGTAATGAGGTGGGGGTCAGAACAATGTTTCGGTAATAAGTAAATAACAGACTTTATAAATAACACTAGTTTATATTGCTTGTTTACCATTACATATTATGTATTTTTTACTTAGTCGTCTTGACTTCATATATGAGTACAATATGCCCCATCTACTCTAGATAGACAATAAAAACATGCATGTATGTGTGTGCATATATATATAAGTAATATAGTCCCCCTTTGGACCAAGATACTATCCTCGCTAGTACCCATAACCAAACACCTCGTCATGATCCATCATCAATGTAGTATCACGTCCTTGTCCCTATGCATACAAAGGAATTCCCACAGTCCCTAATAACAGGGCGTTACAATAGTTTACGCTGCATTCTATTCGTATTTTAAAAGACCTCCATAAAAGGGGTATCTAGACTTGTCTCCTGACAACAAACAAACTGGCAAACACTGTAACGTGGTTCATGTTCTAAATGGGATCTACACTAATAAGAGGTGTAGTCTATTTAGGCGTAATCCCCATCTTTCCATAGATTGCTCTGGCCTGATGGCATTAAAAACCTATGAAAATAGCTCCTACTCGTGTATATGGTACTAATCTCATTGTTATAACACCGAGCCTTGCTCACCGTCCCATTCAGATTGTGAAACGCAATCTAGGAAATACCCACTTGTTATTTAATACCCTCTAAAAGGTTGAAGCGGATTCTACTTATCTTTGACACTTCAACCGAATCTAACCATCCTACTTGGTATTCCCATCACCTATATGTGAACGTATAATTCCATAGGTCCTATAATTGATGGTGTCTTACATCAATATATTGTATATATAATCGCCAGTAGCCCTTTACGGCGGGTCGGCTTCTGTTATGTAACGCTACTGACCTCGCACAGACCCGTCAAAAACATATACTTAAGGCTAAGTATATATGTAATTTGTTAGCGTCAAAATTGGTCACTAACACCCAAATCCAGATGAAAGCACCAAATGACAGTCACAGATCACAGATAGAATGTATGAAGGGAGTGGAAATATGAAGAACGGTAAAAATTAAAAAAAAGCAATAAAGGCACATAATTTATAGTGGTTCGGCTGACTCGGGCCTACATCCACTCCAAAAATTTCCTTTTTATTATTGTTAGAATCAATTACAGTTACAATCCAGAGTTTTCAAACAATAATGGCAGAGTAGCCTTAATAGGGAAAAAAGAGATGGAAAGCAGAATAACGATCCCTTTTCTGAAGCCCCGCATGCTGTATTTATGGGTAGAACCTGATGTGCTGGGCTTCCTGAGTGATATGGGACCATCAAGACTCAACCCCTTCCTTTAATACACCGACTCCTTGTTGTTTCTACCAACCCGGAGTAAACCCTTCATCCCAATCGATCCCAAGCTCTCCCTAAGACGACCCAAAGACTGACTCTGGGTAGCCGACCCACACAAGCCGACCGGCCTATGCCGACCCATAGATGCCGATCGGCCTATGCCGATCCACACACGCCGACCGGCCTATGCGGACTCACACATGCCGACCGGTTTATGCTGAACCGCTTTCAACCATCGATCCACTACAATGATGAACCAGACCCGACTGACCTATCTTGGCCGACCCATAACGTTATTTACGACCTACCTTACATCACACCGAGCCACGTTTTATAGCGCCAACCCAAAGTTACGAGCGCCTCGACTCAAAGCCACCGATCCACATTCTTTCCAACCCATACTTTAATCACACCGAGCCATCTTGTTGAGCCACCCTGACAACGCCGAGCCACCCAAAATGACTCGAAGAAACCATCTGCGAGACTCAAAGCTCGACCAACTATGACTCGAAGCAAATCTAGGACAACTCGAGACATGTCAAACCTAAGCTTTAAGTATCCAATAACCTTCGTCCATCGACCATGCCGAATCCTGGCTATTTAACCGTGTTTGTTATTCATGATTAATCATCCATCGATCCAATTGATTAAATTTGTCATAAACCAGCTTCGACAATGAGAAGCCGATTTAGTTAAATCCGTTTGTCTACGGCCTTCCCAAAAGGCGGGTTAACACTTGCCCCCCAAAACATGCCTTGCTATTGGAAGGTGTGTTTTGAATAGCCTCAAATTCGATATCCGAAGTTCATTTTTCATTCGTAGCCATATTATTATATCCATGATTCAAGCTATCCTATCCAAGTGTCATTGTCGTATTCTTATCCAAACCTACGAATGCTCTGAGTTGATACTTGATTCTGAATCCAATGACCAAACCTTGAGCCAATTCCATAGCCATCCGAACCCATCAACCAAATTTTAATCCATTAATAACCAATGGCCAAATCTATTACCTTTCTTGGTCGGTATCCAAATTCAAGACCGCTTCGGGCTCTTTACCAAACCTAGGACCTCACCGGGTCTATCTATCCTAAGTCAAAATTTGAATCTCTTACCTCTCCAGGTTTAACTCTGATTCCGTGGACCTCACTGGGTCTCTTTATCCTATTTTAGCCTCGACTCTCTGGTCAAGGACTTGTATATTCTTCTGCCTCGGCTCTCCGACCGAGGACTTTCATATTTTTCGACCGAGGACCTCTCCGGCCTCAGCTCTCCGACCGAGGACTTCTTATATTCTCCGGCCTCAGCTCTCCGGTCAAGGAATTTTATATTTTCCGGCCTCGGCTCCCCGTCCAAGGACTTTTATATTGTGTTTGAGTCCATTCCATCGCTCTTTGACGAATGGACTCGTAACTTGCGATCACTGCCCCGTCTCACTGGTCGGAACCGTGATTGCGAGACCTATATTATTTATTACATTGATCCAAATCCAATCGTTCAAAATAAGAGTTTTTTACTTCCAGGGAAAACCAAATAAATATTTGTATCTCCAAGGGAGAAATCAAAGTTTTCAAGGAAACGTAAAGAAAACAAGATTTCATAAACCTGAGCGACACAGTTTATCATCGTCTCAGAGCATGACTAAGGACCGTCCTTGATCCCATACATGTGTAGGTGACTTAGCCATATCACTTCGAGTTCTATTACTTATTCACAGCCATAAATCTGTTTAGTTGATAACAAGCCGGGGTGACTAGATCTAGCACCACCTTCGTTCGAGGAAGGCAGTGGCCGCTCCCGTTCCACTGCTACAGCTCGATTCCTTATGTACTGTTGCAGGTGACCATTCCTTACATGCTCCTCCACGATATCTTTCAAATGCCTACAATCGTTTGTGTTGTGCCCATCTAGTTCATGGAATAGGCAATGCTTTCCCGACGCCCGCTCATATTTAGAAGGTTCCCTCCTTGCCGGCCTTCGATACTGAAGGCGCCCTTGAGTATCCAAATAAATCCTTTGTAGAGTCTTAGTTAAATCCATGTAAGAAGAAAACTTTGACTCCCTCTGTGGCTTCTTCGAAGTGCTACCGTTGCCATTCATCTTTCTTTTTGCTTTATCATCTTTATTTGGATCCTCCCTGGGTGGACCTCCACTCCTTACTGCATTAGCTTCAGCCTCTCTTCCTACTCTCTTAGCCTGCGCAACTTCTTTCCTCAGGAACCTTTCCGCCTCATGGTAGAACTCCCCGAGATCCCTCGGTGGGTCCCGTTCCAACGATATCTTGAAATCTGAATTATCTGCAATTCCTGAAACTACCGCCATCAAAACCATCGATGGATCGGGCCGACACACAGAAGCCACCGCCACATTGCACATTGAATCTGGTTAAGAAATCCCTGAGCGACTCTCCTTTCCATTGTTTCATCGATGTTAAAATCATAACGTTCTTGGGTCTGACTATATGGACCCAAATCTGCCTTATTAACCTTTCAATTAGCTCTGTCTAAGTGTCAATAGAACCACTTCCCAGTTGTCTGAACCACATAGCTACGTTACCTATCAAATTCAAAGGGAAGCATCGAGCCATGACCTCGTTCGATGCCCTCCAGTACCTCTATATGTCTCATGTACCTCGTCAGGTGAACGACGGGATTCGTTCTCCCATCATACATCTCCAATGTTGGTAGCTTAAAATCCGATGAGTTCCTAGCTTGCCTGATAGTAGGAGTAAAGGGACTCATATTAACATCCTCTAAGTCTTTATTTTCCAAACCACCTCTCACAGCTCGTCTGACCATCTCCACTAACCTATCATTATCGCTAAGCTGTAATCCTTGTCTGCTACCTCTGATCTATCCCCCGAGTTCACGAGGGAATCCTGGCACATACTCCTCATCATGTACTCATGTTTTTGTTGATACCGGGTTGCATGGCATTGTCAGGTATCCCTCCATGGATTGGTCCAACATTTCCTGATGGGGTGCTCCCGAGCCTAGGTCCATCCAGATTGATAATCATTTGTTGATTGCGGGCTGCTCCCTGATGAACCACTCCATCTGTTTGTTGGTTGAGTGCTTCTGATTCATCTCCATGGATCTGAGTTCCCGCAGTTCCTGCTTGTCCAAATTGTCTGAGAAGAGTCTGCGTCATCTCCTCTTGTCTTTTTAGCTTCGCTTCCATCTCGTCTTTGGTGATGTAGATGGATGCTTGACCAGCTCCAGCTCTAGAGGAGGCCTCACTTGCTGCTTCTTTCAGTCACTTGCTTCCTTATTGGTTACCTAGCCATTGCTTCCTTAAATCCAAGTTCCTAGCTCCAAAATCCCCAAGTGCTTGCGCTCTCAGTGAAAGCACCAAAATGTTTGGGCCAAAATTGGTCACTAACACCAAAATCCAGATGAAAGCACCAAATCACAGTCACAGATCACAGATAGAGTTTATGTAGAGAGTGTAAATATGAAGAATAGTAAAAATAAAAAAAAGTGCAAAAGACACAGAATATTTAGTGGTTCGGCTGACTCTGGCCTATGTCCACCCCAGAAATTTTCTTTCTATTGATTTTAGAATCAATTACTGTTACAATCCAGAGTTTTTCAAAACAATAATGGCAGCGTAGCCTTAATAGGGAAGGAGATGGGAAGCAGAATGAAGATCCCTTTTCTGAAGCCCCACATATTGTATTTATAGGCAAAACCTGAGATGTTGGGCTTCCTAAGCGATACGGGCCCATCAAGACTCAACCCCTTCCTTCAATACACTGACTCCTTGTCATTTCTACCGAGCCATAGTAAACCCTTCATCTCAACTGTTAGCACCAAAATTGGTCACTAACACCCTTAGAAAGATTGTGTAGAGAGATTAATGAAGAAAGTAAATTAAAATAAAGAACAGAGTATAAATTTAAATGCAGAGAACAAGAACACCAAATTTATAGTGGTTCCACGTAATTGCCTACGTCCACTTTGAGGTTAATCTTTATTGCTTTCTCCGTTACTTGAGTACAGATACAATCCAAAAATTAATCGCTTGAATACAAGCTTGAATGAAGAAGAAGAGAGTATAAAAAATGGCAGAGTCTCCCCAGTGTTATCAGAAAAGGATCCATTTCACTGTTCCCCTGCCTCTCTATTTATAGACAAAGGTGGGTTGGACTTCCCTGGTGGGCCTGAAAGCTGAATATCTCGACCCAAATAGTGCAATCTCTGTGTGCCGAACCGAACAGGCCGAACAGCCAAATGCTGAACCATCCTCTTCATGTCGAATAGTGCGTTTGTTGTGTGGGAAGAGTAGACCGAGCAACAATCGAAGCCGGCCATGCTGGGGAGAATACTGAGCCATCTTTGAATGCTGAACGTCCCTTGTCTGCCGAACGGAGCGTTTGATGCCGAGCGCTATCCAATTCCGAATGTTCTTTAGATGCCAAGAGCCCAGAGATGCTGGATGTCCTTGGTATGCCGAACGGTGCCTTTGGCCGATCGCTCCTGGATGCCGAGCGTTATCTTGACCGAACAAAGTCTTTATCCGAACGATGCCTTTGGCTGATCGCTCCTGGATGCCGAGCGATATCTTGACCGAACAAAGTCTTTAGCCGAACGAACCAGTTGAGACAGACGGACCAGTTGAGCCGAACGGTGGGTATGCCGAGTACTAAGTTTCCTGGTCAAATCTCCAGGAAACACTTGCCCCTCAAAGTGTATTACGTGACCGAACGTAGTACGCTTTGAATTACGTATCCCCTATGCTCTGCCTCGAACCTTGGCCCATCACTCTTTGGGGTTGCTTTTCTTGTGAATACCAGTTGTGGAGGTGTGTGCCAAACAGTGTAGCCGAGGCCGAACGCTCCGCGTTATACAAAGCGACTAAGTATGCCGAAGCCGAACGATGTGACCTTGACCGGTTCCACCGGTCACAGTCGCTTCAACTTCTTCTTCTCCCCTATAAAGGCCAGTGTCTTCCTCCTTCTTCTCTTTTCACTCCTAACCTCCACTATCTCGTACTTACAAATTTTACCTGCTAACAGCCTTTAAAGTGTTTTAACCTTCTTTCCCGATCCATTCGGCATTAACCAGAGCTGTGCTTCTTAACTCCAGATTCCTCCAAGTCTTGATTCGCTGGCTAGGTAACGATCCTTCTATCTAAATACTTTCCCCGAATAAATAGGTTTTAACGCGAGGCTCGAGTTCGTAAGTTGGAACTGTAACCGATAGGCAATCAAAGTTCGATCAGAATATTTTTAGGGTGAATGATGAGGAGGGAAGGAAGGAAGAATTGGCCAGGGATGAACACGCGGGGGAGTTGTTGGGTGATGTATTGTGGTTCGACTTGGTTTCTTCGTGTCGAACGAGACTTGGAGAAAAGAAAGGAATAGAGGAATGGAGGAAGGGTGCCAAACGTTACTTTGGCCGAGCAAAACTTAGGTCGGCCGTTACTCAAGCTTAACGGTAGTTTGGCCGGATGACAGCTTGGCCGAACAAACATAAGTGTCGAACCATACTTAGGCCGAACAAAAATAAGTGCCGAACCATACTTATGCCAAACGAACATAAATGCCGAACCATATTTCTATCGAACAAACATAAATGCCGAACCACATTTTATAGGCCGAATAGAACTTAGGCCAAATGAACAATTGCCTTTCCTAATTACATAACAAAACAAGGACATAAACTTCAGCATACTAGTGTATCGAACTGACTTAGACTGATAACCTCCTAGTTTCAACAGACATAACTTAAATTGACATAATCGGATAACTTCTTCTAACATTCTCTGAATCTGAAACTGTAATTACCCTAAGGCAGGTCAGCGATGACGGTCAGTGATGACGGTCTTCGAAGGCGATGATTCGGAGCTCAATTTCATATTATTAACTCCGTGACTCTCAATTTTTCAGCGCTTACACACGATTGATCGCACTAGTTCACACACCACATAGGGGGAATATTTGTGTTGTTAATTCTAATGTCGAGCATTTTTCAAGTATAGTTCACACAGGTGCTTAGCCGAATTCACTATTTATTGAAGATGTCTAAAAAATCCAGCTCTGCCACGATTTCTGACAAACCGGGGCCATCCTCTCGACAGGAAGTTATAGATGTCTCAAATCCATCAACCTCCCTTGCACATAACTTAGCCCCCGATACCCTGGAGGCATCGATTCTCTTGGACAACCCTGCCGATTCACAGGCTTCAAAAATAAATGAAGTAGCGCTCCGACGAATATGTTCCATTAACGGAATACCTTTTGACGACGTGCTGGTTCCATCGGGGCACGATCGACCACATCTGCCCCCAGTCGGATACACGGCATGTAATAAATTCATGTGCTGTGTTGGCAGTGTGCCACCGTTAAATTTATTTCTACGGGAGGTGCTGCAATACATTGACATCGCCCGTCGCAGCTGCACCCCAACGGTCACGCCTTCATCTATAGCACTTACATACTCTTCATGACCGTCTTCTCTAGGCCTCCAACTCCTGGCGACATCAGATACATATATATGATCAAGAAGCGAGCAGATAGCCCCTCTTACATGTTCCTCGAGCCATATCGTAAATGTCAAATCTTAACCGGGGCATGGAGCAAATTTGCCTTGTACAAACATGAATGGTTCTATGTGTGTTGCCCTGGTTTTGAGAGGAGATGGGTTGAAGGAAGTAAGTCTTCTTCTTAGAACAATACTCATGTTTTGGTCGAGGCTATGCCTTTTCTAACTCTTGTTTCATCTTCTCAGGTATCAATCCACGTCCTGACGGCCGCGGATATTCTGAGGCCGTTAAAGCTATTAGAGCTCTTCCCACCGAGGAATGAGACATCCGAGCTCTCATTTCTAATGAGTCACTATCGTGGTTCAGACTGTTAGCAGAAGGTCGTCGGGTAAGCCTTCCCGAGGGCGTCTCCATACCTAAGCCCGCATCCGGTAAGGGAAAAAAATTAGCTGAGTCGTCATCACGCCACACCCCTGATGTACAGGAAGAGGGGGAAATCAAAAAGAATGAACCACTCGAAGCCCAAGGTGAGAATTTAGGTCCCTTTCAAGGTCCTATAGTCGAAGTGCACGATATTGAAACATCATCTTCTCCTTTAGAGAGGAAAAAGGGACTAGCGTACAAGATTAGGAAGGAAAAGGTTGTTGGAACTTCGAAGATTACGCTTATTCCAACGGAGAAAGAGGCCTCTTCACAGCACGTAGAAAGTTCTTTAAAAGGCCTATCGAACCTCTCCATTCCGGATGATCTGCTCAATTACGACTTTGACGATCCGGAAGCATTTCAACTTCACTCGCCCATCAGAGCTGATGCGGGCGCTCTAGCCCAGAGTCAGGGAGAGAAAACTCTCGTTAGTAAAGAAACTGGTCCGTTGGGGGGGAACACTAGGACACACACGAACACTTGCACTTCAATTTTCGCTTAGATTTTGTCTCACACTACTCTTTGCTAATTCGTTGTTATTCGAATTCTGTGCAGGTGGTATGGGGAGTTCACATGGATTCGATCGCCTCCGTGGTTCATCTGTTCTTCATCACTTTGGACGGGACTCGGGTTCCGAGAGACGTCGAGATAGGGATGGTGACGGCGATAAAGAATATCATTCTCGGGACTCGTCATCTCGGAGGAAGACTTATTATCAGCCAAAATACCACCGGGATACCTCTTCTCACGCGGAGCAAAGTAAAGACAAGCGCGACCACAAGAGGTCGCAACCTGATGCTCCCCAGGACCAACACTCTGATTCCTCCTCCACTCGACAGTCCCGAGATTCTCATAGGAGAGCCGAACTTTCAAAGCCGTCTCCTTCCGCTCCTGCAACGGACCTATCAGTACCGGAGAGCCTAGTCGAGCTTAAAGATAAATTTCCAAGAATCTGCTTCGACGACATGAAATTCCTCCCAACGATTCATCCTATCCCCGGACATGTCAAGCAGAGCGCCATCGCCTGTAAAACGACGTCTATGTTCAACAGGACGCATTTGTTCACTAGGCTGAAAAAATTTCCGAAGTCTTCGTAGAGCGCCAACATGAAATTGATCGCTTGAAGCTTGAGGCTATCCACGACAAAGACATTATTAAGGTTCAGGATGAAGAAATCACAACTTACAAGTCCAAACTTGAGGCCGCCTATCAGAGCGCGAAGGACACTGTTGAGGCTGTCACTCGTGTGGAATCGACTCAAAAGAAAGAAATTGACGAGGCGGTTCAACGATGTGGGGCTTTGGCTCTAGAGAAGGACTTCGTTCAAAAGGAGAAGGACTCGCTCAGCCTCCGAGTCAAGGAGCTTGAGGAGCAACTTCGCAGGGAGAGAGAAGAGAAAGCGGCTGCCCAAGAAGAGTCACAACAATACTGTGACGAGATCGTTGCCACTCGACTTTTAAAAGAAAAACTTAAGGCCGAGCTTTCCAAAGTTGAGGCGATAAAGAGTGAGGCCCGAGAAGAGGCAAGAGGTTAGCGTCCATGGATTTCAACTCGCGTCTCAAGGCGGCTAGAGAAGAAGGCAAGGAAGAGGTCAAAAGCATGTTTGACCCGCTAATCACTGAATTCAACGCCCGAATTCTCATGCATCGAGACTTGAAATTTTTGGGCGAGGGCTATCTTGAATCTTTAGCCGAGGCATGGGAGGATTTAATAGAAATCAGGAAGGCTGAGCATGACATTGAAGAGATTGATGAGGGGGCATTGATAAAAGAATATCTCAAGGGAAATGAGCCTTCGGACTTGTCAGCAGCCAAAGCTATCTATTGCAAAGGCTCCTCCTCAAAGAAAGGGAAAGAAGTTATACTGGTTCATCCGGGGCTGTGCCTCCGGCTCATGCTCCTATTAGATCGGCCGATCGGCCGATACGCGATCCATTCGAGCAGCATATTGGTTACAATTCGGAGGATCCTGGCCTTGGCGTCCATATTCTGTCTCCCATTCCGGAGGGTGAGACCCCCTTGACGGCTGAGAGCCTGCCGAAAGCTGGCAGACAACTCTTCACATTGAGATTCCAAATGTCGACATCCTAGGACTATTGTATTCTAATGCTTGTTTTCCATGCTTTCGCGCAGGTCGTTCTGATCCCGGGCCCACTCCGAGGAGCAATGTCGCCATGGAGGTGGGGGAGGAGATATGTGAGGCTAGTCGGGCAGGAGAAGCTCTCGGGCCAGATGCTCAAGTGATTGGAGCGCTAGATGAAGACAAATCTGAGACTTCTTCTCCCATCGAGGGGAGTTATGAAGTAGAGATCACATGCGCCTCCGAACACACGTCTGAGCGGAGTATGAAGGAGCGGCTGGAGAAAGAGAAGAGAGAAACGACCAAGATCAAGGCCAAACCTCAAGCCGTGGACCCCGACGATCCTTTGAATAAGCCGCTAAAGATCATTCTCCCTGGCAGGTCTAAACCCATGGATGTCCCTCATACCTCTCCGGCTGTAACTCCTCCATCAAAGAAGGGTACCAAGGGTAAACGCAGAGGAGAGGGGTCGTCTGAGAAGACAACGGAGGTGAAGAAGGAGAAGAAGCATAAGAAGTAATTATTACTCTCGTTCAACGAGAGTCAGTTTAGATTAGGAAAGTACTTTTGTTGTCTTAGTTTGTGTAAATAAACTTTTGATTCTGAGCTTCAAAGGAGTTGTAATGGAAGCTTATCTTTGATGAATAAAACTTAGTTTTTATGTCTTACCATGGCTCTTGTTGTTCAATTTTCTTTACGACTGTGATTCAAATCCAAGATGTTGTGAATATAATAGACCTCTCGGTTCATCTTCATATAGCTCGAAAATTCTTTGAGAACTATCTGTTTTTTCTTCCGCGCCCCAAGAACTTAGAATATTTTCTAATATGCACGCTGAAGGATCGATGACTTCAAGTCATTTATGTCTAGTCCGTCTTCGGCGGACCTGGTCATTTAAATAATTTATACTTGAGTCCGCGGTCCGGGGACTTAGAGTACTTCAGTCTGCACTCCGGGGACTTGGAGATTTTAAGTCGTTTATACTCGAGTCCGCGCTCCGGGGACTTAGAGTACTCTAGTCCGCACTCAGGGGACTTGGAGATTTTAAGTCGTTTATACTCGAGTCCGCGCTCCGGGGACTTAGAGTACTTCAGTCCGCACTCTGGGGACTTGGAGACTTTAAGTCGTTTATACTCGAGTCCGCGCTACGGGGACTTAGAGTACTCTAGTCCGCACTCCGAGGACTTGGGGATTTTAAGTCGTTTATACTCGAGTCCGTGCTCCGGGGACTTAGAGTACTCCAGTCCGCACTCCGAGGATTTGGAGATTTTAAGTCGGTTATACTAGAGTCCGCGCTCCGGAGACTTAGAGTATTCCAGTCTGCACTCCGGGGACTTAGAGATTTTAAGTCGTTTATACTCGAGTCCACGCTCCGGGGACTTAGAGTACTCATGTCCGCACTCCGGGGACTTGGAGATTTTAAGTCATTTATACTCGAGTCCGTGCTCCGAGGACTTAGAGTACTCCAGTCCGCGCTCTGGGGACTTGGAGATTTTAAGTCGTTTATACTCGAGTCCGCGCTCCGAGGACTTAGAGTACGTCAGCCAGAACAATACGGTTTCGTTTGCCTGTCACAGGATTATCATACGTAGAAACATTAGTCATTCATGGAAAGATGGCTTCAAGCCTTTGTTAATGAGAGCAAGCTGAATTATCTTACTACATGCCAAGAACTAGAAATAAAAGCGTACTGGAAATAAGTGCAACCAATACATGAAAGAAATAGACTAAGTATAATAATGCCGCAAGTGCTTACTGTTCCGTGCTCGAGGGAGTGTCGCACCATCGACGGTCGCTAGCTTGAAAGTTCCTTCTCCAAGCTTCCGTTTGATGACGTATGGGCCCTCCCATGCGGGATTTATATGAGATGGGGTCGGAAAAACTCGTTTCAAAAAAAGGTCTCCCACACCAAAAATTCTTAGTCGGACCTTTTTGTTATAATATTTGGCGACTCTATGTCTGTATGCGACCGCTCTCAAATTGGCCTCTTCGCATTTTTCGTCAATGAAGTCCAACGGTTCCAACAAAAGATTTTGGTTCGACTCGGGGTCGTAATAAGTTACCCGATGTGATGGAACTTCAAGTTCCACAGGTATGACAGCTTTCGTTCCATATGCCAATGCGAAGGGAGTGTGGCCAATCGCGGTCTTGTGGGTGGTCCTATAGGCCTAAAGCGCCGTTGGAAGTTCATCCACCCACTTGCCTCTCGCCTTTTTCAGATGCTTTTTCAATATGGGCTTGATTATCTTGTTTATGGCTTCCACTTGTCTATTGGCTTTCGGGTGAGCAACCGCTGCAAACTTCTTCTCAATGCCATATTTCTGACAAAATTTTTTGAACTCCTTGCTCTCAAATTGAGTTCCATCGTCTGTGACGATGGTCCGTGGAAGGCTAAAACGACATATGATATTTCGTATGACAAAATTAATAACCTTCTTGGTGGTTATTGTGGCCAGAGGCTGTACTTCTGCCCATTTGGTGAAGTAGTCGACCGCCATTATTGCATATTTCGCTCCACCTTTGGCTAAGGGTAAAGAGCCAACTAGGTCAATCCCCCACATTGCAAATGGCCAGGGACTAAACATCTACGTGAGTTCCATCGGCGGAGCTCTCGGGATTTTCGCATATATCTGGCATTTGTCACATCTTCTCACATAGTCTGCAGCATCCCGATTCACCGTTGGCCAGTAGTATCCATAACGGAGGATTTTTTCGCTAGCGTCTGCCCCCTAGTATGGTCACCGCACTCTCCCTCATGGCTTCCTTCAGGACTCATGCTATCTCATCATGGGCAATGCATCGGAGTAATGGGGTTGAGAATCCCCTTCGGTACATTCTTCCATCCTGTATTACATAACGAGAAGCCTTACGGAGGACTTGTCGTCTTTCACTCCTTGGGTAAGGTCTCGAATAGCAAGTACTTCCTGATTCGGGTCATCCACGATTCCTTCTCGATTTTTGTTTCTAACGCGAAATCTACCTCCATCATATCTATACTCGGAGCATGGAGGGTCTCCACAGGAAATAATCCCATCTGTTGCGCATCACCAGTGCTTGCGAATTTTGCCAATGAATCGGTTGCTCTGTTTTTCTCGCGCGGGACATGTGAAATATCATAGTACTCGAGATTCGCTAGCAGCACCTGGACTCGGACTAAATATGGGGCAAGTCTCTGCCCTCTCGCTTGGTAGTCTCCTCGCACTTGGTATACCACCAGCTGAGAGTCGCTAAAGATCTCGACCGATTTTACTCCTAGATCTTTAATAAGCCTTAAGCCGACGATCAATGCTTCATATTCGGCTTCATTATTCGTCGCTGTGAATTCGAGCTTCAAAGCGTAGTAAACTGATCGGTTTTCAGGAGGTACAAGAACTATTCCAACCCCTGAACAACGGTCATTAGATGCCCCATCGGTGTACATCTTCCATCGACGGGAGGTATGGCATTGTGATCCTTTGATTCGTCTGTCATAGTGAATTCAGCAATGAAGTCAGCTAGTGCCTGTCCTTGTATGGCTCTTCGCGGCAGATAGGTAATGTTGAACTGAATTAACTCAATATTCCATTTTAACATTCTTCCAGAAGTTTTCGGTCGTTGGAGTACTTGCCGTAAGGGTTGGTCAGTGCAGCAATGATTGAGTGTGCCTGGAAGTATGGATTGCGTGATGCAATCACCAAGCAATAGGCTAGCTTCTCAATCTTCGGGTTATTTCTTTCTGCCCCCGTCAAGCGTTTACCAACATAGTAAACTGGCTTCTGAACTCGGTCTTCCTCGCGAACCACGGCTGTGCTGATAGCGTGCTAGGATACAGCCAAGTACACCTACAACATTTCGTGGTCTATTAGTTTTGATAATATCAGGGGACTTTCCAAGTACCTTACAAGAGCTCGAAATGCTTCCTCACAGTCGGATGTCCACTCGAAATTCCTCTTTCCTTTCTTTATAACATCGAAGAAAGGAATATACTTGTTGTAGCCCTGGATATGAATCGGCTCAGCGCGGCTACCTTTCCATTCAAGCTATGCACCTTTTTTTATGGTTTTGGGCACTTGTATATCTCGGATAGCCTGAATCTTCCCTGGGTTAGCCTCGATTCTCCGGGCATTCACAATGAATCCCATAAATTTTCCTGATGCTACGCCGAATGAACACTTCAACGGATTGATCTTCATTCCATAATGCCTGAGTATGTCGAACATCTCCGCTAATTCTCGGATGTGGTCGTTTGACTGCCGTGACTTCACGAGCATGTCATCCATATAGACTTCCATTGTTTTACCAATCTGATCTTTGAACATTCGATTCACCAGGGATTGATAGGTCGCTCCTGCGTTCTTCAATCCAAATGGCATTACTACATAGCAATACAATCCCATGTTCGTGACAAAACTGGTGTGTTCTTGGTCTGGGAGGTGCATTGGTATTTGATTATATCCAGAGTACGCATCCACAAATGATAATAACTCATGTCCGGCAGTTGAGTCGACCAGCTGGTCAATCCTAGGCAAAGGGAAACTATCCTTAGGGCATGATCTGTTTAAATCAGAATAATCAACACAGGTCCCCCATTTTCCGTTTGCTTTCTTTACTAGCACCGGGTTAGATACCAATTCAGGGTAGAGGACGTCGCGGACGAACCCATTGGCTTTGAGTTTGTCCACCTACTCTTTGAGAGCCACAGACCTCTCCGGGTCCATACCTCTCCTTTTTTGCTTCGCAGGTACATGTTTTGGGTCTATGTTCAACACATGACTCGCAATCGTAGGAGAAATCCCGCACACATCAGAATGTGTCCGGGCGAAAACTTCAAGATTCGCTCGAAGAAAACCAGTAAGGTTCTTAGCGGCCAAAGGGTCGAGTTGCGACCCAATTTTAAGAATTCGTGATGGGTCGCTCCGGCTAACTGGGATGTCAATTGTGAGTTCCGCAGGTGCTGCATTGGTTTCCCTAGGTTCCCCATCATCGTCTCTCTGATCTATGTTTCTATAGATCCGAGAATGTTGCCCGAGCCAGGGCTCGGGCGCTACTTGTCAATCATCAGAGTTTTGGATGCAGACGAAGCGGTCCGCAACCTTTCATTTCTCTCTGCGCTGAGTCTCTCTCAGCTCTGCCACATAACAGGCACGTCTGGTCGCCTGATCGCCGTGTACCACTACAACACCACTGTCTGTGGGAAATTTTAATGTCAGACACCAAGGGGCCAATGCTGCCCTAAATTCTGCCAAGGCTGGACGTCCTAGAAATACGTTATATAGAGAGTCAATGTCCAACACTATGAATGGTAGGATTTGTACCTTCCTACGCTCACCTTGCCCTAGTTCAATTGGTAACTCCACATATCCCACTACATCCGTTGCTGCACCGTTTAAGCCATGGATTCTGGCATTGAATGGTTTCAAATCCTTAGCCTCTAGCTTCATTTGGTCATATTCCTTCTTGAAGATGGTGTTAACAGAACTTCCGCAATCAATTAGAATTCTCTTCACAAACGCCGTCCCGATTTTCGCAGATATGACCATCGGGTCGATGGTAGGGGCCTCCACCTTATCCGCATCTCGGCTCCTGAATACAATATCATCATCCATCGTGCGCTGTTGCTTTGCATGAGTCCCATCCTCCACATTCGAACAGCATTCATACTCCGCATGCATTAAAGAGTTAGCATATTGCTCCGTCTCCTGCCAATTCTTATCCGTAGGATGAGGCCCGCCCGCAATCGTGTTGATAACCAATTTACCCACAGTTCGTGCAGGTTGCCTGGTTGGCGTGGAGCTGGCCCACATTCGGGGTCCAACATCTCTTGTCTTCCTTCTTGTGGGTCTTTAATTTGACGAACTCCTGCATCTTCTTCTGTCTAATCAACTTTTCAATGGCATCACGAAGGTGCCTGCACTCCTCTGTGTTATGCCCATAAGACCCGTAAAAGTGGCAGTACTTCCCAGTCCGCTTCTGTTCCTCCATTGATTCCTTTGGGCGTGGTTTCCTATACTGAAAAGTGTTGCAAGTTGACAAATAGATGTTCTCAAGTAATGGGTTGAGCGGGGTGTATTCATTGTAGGTCGGGATCCTTGACTTCCATTTCCCTGTCTCTCTTTTCTTCCCGGGATTCCCACCTTCGGATCCTTCAGACTATCCAGGCTTGTTTTTGACGTTGACTTGAGCTTTTCCCAAATTATCGCCAGCTTGCTTCATGGCGACGATACTTTTCACAATCTCTTGAGAAGGCCCTGGTGCCTTGTCTCGTCTCGTCCATCGAGCTTCTTCACTTCTTATGAACTGATGAGCTTTCGAATAAAAATGCTCCAGCGTGGCTGGGGGCTTTCCCGCCAACCAATCTCCAAATTCAGAGTCTGGATCCACTCCATGCATTACCACCATCAAAATTGCGTGGTCGTTTGGATTGCTCACTTCAATAGCAGCAACATGAAATCTCTGCAAGTATGCTTTCAATGACTCTCCCGAAGCTTGGATTACACTTGATAAGGACGTCACATCCTTTGGACGAGTGGTGTGTATCCTGAAATGCTCTATGAATTTCATTGCCAATTCGTCAAAGCTGTATATAGATCGTGGGGGAAGTCGAGTAAACCATATGATGGCGATTCCGAATAGAGTGATTGAGAAGCACCTACACTTGGTTGCATCATTAGCTCTTGCAGAATCCATCATCCATCCGTACCTCATCACATGCTGCCTGAGATCAGTTTTCCTTTCGTAGGCTGGGATAGTCGGCATACTGAACTTCTTGGGGGTACTCAGCCTGCAGGATACCATCCGTAAAGGGGGTATGGCTTCTGGACACTCCCCAATCTTCAATGGTCAAGCCTTGGTTTTCTCTCATCAACTGCTTGACCATAGCTGTTAAGTCCTGAGTTTGTATGGAGGATGGAAGGTTGGGTTCCGTTCCACGGGACCGTGCGGGTTGGTGTCCTGCCTGATTTGGGTCTTGGGGGATTCGGGTGCCCGTTCTCTTCGCGGGATTGATTCCCAACGCCTGCTTGTACACCTTCATCCTTACAGCATCTACGCCTAGGAGGTTCGTCAGCTGAGGTTGAGCTATCAGATTCAGAATAAGGGCAGGGTTACATCCAGCATTCTAGCGCTGGTGTTAAGCGAGCTGAGTCATAAGGTTAGTGTTGGCTTGAATCTGCTCAGCAAGATGCCTTCTACTTTCCTTGAGTTCTCTTATCAAGTCATTGAACTATGTTCGGGAAACGACTTCCGCTTGGATTTGGGTGGAGGGCCCTGCACCTCCAGTTGTTTGCAGATTTTCAGGTCCAACTTGTTGTACGCTGGCAGTTTCATGGACATCTGCGTTGTGAGAGGCTGATCTGGTTTGTGGTCTCCCCATAGTAGAGTTGTTGGTTATAACTCTGGATTTATGCAATCCAGTAGCTACAAAGCAGATCCTAACAGCCTGAGAATTCAGTTCTCAGTGAAAGCACCAAAATGTTAGCACCAAAGTTGGTCACCAACACCCTTAGAAAGATTGTGTAGAGAGATTAATGAAGAAAGTAAATTAAAATAGAGAACAGAATATAAATTTAAATGCAGAGAACAAGAACACTAAATTTATAGTGGTTCGACGTAATTGCCTACGTCCACTTTGAGGTTAATCTTTATTGCTTTCTCCGTTACTTGAGTACAGATACAATCCGAAAATCAATCGCTTGAATACAAGTTTGAATGAAGAAGAAGAGAGTATAAAAAATGGAAGAGTCTCCTCAGTGTTCTCGGAAAAGGATCCATTTCACTGTGCCACTGCCTCTCTATTTATAGACAAAGATGGGTTGGACTTCCCTGGTGGGCCTGGAAGCTGAATATCTTGGCCCAAATAGTGCAATCTTTGTGTGCCGAACCGAACAGGCCGAACGTTACTCAAGTCTTTACTCTTCACAAGAGATTCACCACCTATCGTTAATTTGGATCGATGTGGTTTTCGGATATCCAAATATGGAAACCTGATCCGGTCTCATCGAAATCCAAAGCGTGTCTTTTAAGGCCAAGTTGTTTTAAAGGTTTAAAACAATTCAATTATCTATATACACAGACAGATAAATCACAGATTCACAATAGATAATCAACATTATCGTCACAATAGATAATCCCTATTATGATTATCAAATGGCAGTCCAAATCATCATCACAATGCAACCAATGCATCCATATCACTCAACATTACTTATCTCATATCTGAGATTCAAACCATTCAAGGCAAACAACATCATCCATTCATATATAAGCAATGATATATAATCACACCAAATATAATTAATTTAAAATTAATTAAATTAATTACATCATTTCTAATTAATTTAAAGTAAATTGAATTAATTACTTCATCATTACCAAATTTGCTTATATCATTATTAATTAATTATCAATCAATTAATTAATCACCAACCATTTATTCATTTTAATTAATCATCCCTGATTAATTAACCTTTAATTACACTCAAGTAATTATCTATTAAATTAAATTTCTCAAATTAATTATACTTAACCAAATACAGTAATTAATCTTTAATTACTTTCTTAATTAATTAACTATAAATTAATTACATCAATCCTTAATTAATTACATTAATTAATCCCTACATTGATTAATTATTTCTAAATAAATCTCTACTTAATTAATTATAAGAATTAATGATTTCTAATTACATTTTCTTTTTAAATTAATTAAATTAAGTAATTAATCTTCATTTAATCCATAATTGTTAATCACCCTTGATTAACTCCATTCAGTAATTAACTACCCTTAATCACTTCACCAAATAAATTAATTACTCATTAATTAATTATCTCTAGTTAATCCCTTGATTAATTTTACAAAGTAATTATACTCAAATTACTTTTATCAAACAAGTCACCTCCAATTAATTACTTTCCTTTGTAATTTGTCTTCATCAAATTACATTAAGTAATTATACTTCACAAATCACCAAATGATTATTCTAAATTAATTAAACTGAATTAATTAACTTAATCAAATCAAATTAAACTCAATTAATTACAATTATGAATTAATTCCTTAATTACTTCCATAAGTAATTATACTTAACAATTTACACAAATGGTTATCTTTAAATTAATTAATCAAATTAATAATTAAAATTAATCACATTAATTAATTATTAAATAATCCTTAGTTAATGGCCTTCATTAACTATTAATAATTAATTAATTATTTTAAAATAATTAACTTATTTTAATCATTATTAATTACAAATTAATTTATCATTAATTATCCATTAATTAACCCCTAATTAATTAATTAATTAAGTGTTAACTATTACTTAATTAATTCTTTACTACTTGATTAATTAATTATTAATCATTAATTAAAATCTAATCTTATTAATTAATGATTCTCAAATTACAAGTTAATTATTCTAAGAATAATTAATCTTAAACTTTTAAGTTTAAACCCTTAGTTACTTTGAGTAATTATCTATTTCATTAATTTATAAAATAAATTAATTATCCATTTAATTACCCTAACAATTAAATGAATTACAAATTATTAAATTATAATTTAACTCCAATAAGTTTTAAAATCAATTTGAAACTTTTAAATTTTACATGATAAATAATACCTTTCCTTGTAAAAGAAATTTTACAAGAGTTTAAAAACAAATTTAATTTTAAATTCAAAACATTTAAAATCTTACTTATCATTCAAAATTTAAAACACCTAAATTTATAAAACTTAAATTTAATTAAAAACAAAGATTCAAATTTAGATTTGAATCAGTTTAAACTTTGTTTAAAACATTTCTTTATACTTCAATTTCCAATTTAAATTCAAATTTCTTTAAAAACATTTTTAACAATAAACCCTTTAAAGTATTTTAAATAAATTTGAATTTAAAAACTTATTCATTTCCAACTATGATCCAAATTAAAAATTGAATTCATAAATTAGAATTAGATTTAAAACATATTTTAATCCCTGCTTAATAATTTAAATTCAGTTTAAATTTGGAAACAAAACAAGTTTTCCAACCCGAATAAAACCAGCTCGAGCAACACATAATTCACTCGAACCTGATCCTAACCTAGCCCGAGCAAAACCCAAAATAACACAACTCGAGTTAACGATTTCATTTTGAAATCACTCAAACTAAAAACTGACAGGTTTTACACACCTATAACAAACAAACTCACCAGAGCCCACAAGAACTTCAACTCCGAGTCCGACATCCCATAACTTCGAGTAAAAACATGAATTAACCCGATACAAACACGAGAATCCATCTTCCCCAAAACAAACTGACACAACATGATCACCTTGCACCTGCACCACCGCCGCCATGAACTCCGACCCTTCACGACCATTCACGCACGTCGACGGTCATCACCAAACACCAATTCGACCTTCAAACCCACTGCAGAAACTAGAAATCAAAATCGAGCTTCGAGCTCGAAAACTGAAGCAATGTCGAATCTGTAAATCACCCAAAATCTCTCGCCTCCGATCACCAGAATGGCTTCACTTCCGGCCACGAACACTTCCATATCCCACCTATCATCAACTCAAATCTAGGAAGACTCGATCCCTTATAGAGTTAGCGTCGACCCAATTTTCAGATGAACAGTAAACTAGGGCTTAAAAATTTCAGTCACAAATTATTACTGCCTCAATGCTCAGATCCACCTCCCTCTATTTTTCCTTACATCTTCGATCATTACTCAATTACCAGAGAAAACAATGGCCATCCCAACCACATTGATTGACGGTTCCAACTAAAAATACCATTTCTGGTTAAAACAGAAATGTTCATCCAATTTCAAACTAAAAATTCAGATTTTAGTTTTAAAATTCAAGTTTTTGTTTATGTATCTTGTTTATATTCTTGAATCAAGGAATCTAAATGATCAAATTCTTATTTTCAAAAATTGTTCTGTTGTACTTTACATTTTCCATAGACATTACAGGTTTTTCTTTTATTTTTTTCCATATTAAATAAAATTAAAACTTTAACTCATATTCACTGCCACATTTTGATTGAATATTAAATCTAAAAATCTTAACACAGCGTAGATTGAATGGAATAGAACTTCAAGAAATTCAAAAATCTAGAAACTTAAGTACATAAAATAAATTATACTGCAGCAAGCATTTTTACATACAATCATATATTTTCCAGTAATGAACTTGGAAATTTCATGCAACACACTTTTTTTCTGTAGTAAAACAAGCAACCAATTTATACTTAAAAAAAATGTTACTCACCAGTAATTTTCATATGAGCAGAGCATCCATTGTTTATGAAGAACTTGGATCTGATTGGTGCTTTGAACTGAAAACTTCAAATTTCTTCAGTACTTTAGATCTTAAAACTCAGTTACATGCTTACTTTTTAAAGACTTAAATCTTGATTTATTGCTTTTGCTCCCTGATTTCATTTGCATGCTTCCAGGAAATAATGCAGGCATGGATTGAGCTATGTAGTTGCATGCAGATTTTAGTGTTGCAAGATTTTACAGCTACATGCTTTCCAGAAAAAGAAAAAATGCAGGCTTGATGAAGTTTCAAAACAGAAAAGCAGAGATCTTCAATTGCATGCAGGTTTTAGAATTTGCAGAATTTGATGATCAGGTTATATTTGATTTGCAAAATGATTTTCAGGTTTACTTTCATTTCAGTTTGAAGATGGTTTCAGATAGATTTTGGTTTAGAGGAAACATTGTTTCAGATTTGATTTTGAGCGGATTCATAGATTTGTTTTGAACAGATTCTGTTTTGAAGAAGTATTTTTGCAGATTTTTGTTTGGATCTAGGCTTTTGATTTGAAAAAGAAGATTTTCATATTTCTAGCTGAAGGTTTTCTCAAGTTTGAAAAATAAGAATTAGAAAAGAAAATGATTTCAGAGGAGATGTGTTTATAAAAGAATTTTTTTTGATTTAATCAAAAATAAAAGAAAAAGAAAACTAAAAAGGACACTTGTTTTCAAACTTAACATTTGTCACTTATTTGGTTTATGCCTTACACATGTCTATTAGGGTGTTAAGAGATTAACACATGTAATTTTAAGTATTTTAATTAATTTTTTTTATAAAAGCTTTTAAACCTTAATTTATTCCTTATGTATATATAAATTTCTTCCCTTTGTAATTTAAAAAGAATGAAACAAAACAAATATAAATATAAGCTTATTCAAATATTTTTATGTATTTATTCTTTTGAATTTCACAACATCAAATTTAAATTTAAATTAAATTATAAAACCTAATTTAAAAATCAAGTTATATATAGATGCATATATACTACCATTAAATTTAAAAATAACAAAACCTATTTTTATAAAAATCTATTTATGTTCATAAGGACTAAGTATTATCATTATTATTTGAAAATAACAAATTAAACAATATTAAATAATTTATAAAAGAGATTATAATTTACCTCAATTTATCAACAGATTAATACTGTATTTTAAACTCTTATATAAAATTCAAGCAATATTTTAAAAAGAAAATAAAACAAAGCTTTGATGTTAATCTAATTTAAATTCATATTTAAGCTAATTAAATAAAATTTTAAAACAAATAAGATTTATCATAAGTATAAACCATATAATTATTTATTAAGTTTCTTTGAAAAGTTAAATGTTAAATTTAAATCAAATTTCCGATTTATCAAATATAAATTAAAATTAGAATTAAAAATTGATTCATTTACTAAGTTCCAAATCAAAGTTTATCAGTTTATAATATATACAATTATATATATTATAAACAGTAAACAATTTATTTGCTTTAAAAAAATAAAATCTTCCAATTTAAGTTTTTATTAAAATATGATTATTAGATCAATTCAGAATTTATTATCAAAAATTATCAAATGAATTCAATTTTTAACATAGATTATTACATTTATATTGCTAAATTTCCGGGATATCACAAAAATGATGAATTCAAAGACTTTTGCAAATTGAAAATCTTTTCCGTTGTTGTATATCCATAGGAAAACGGGCAACGGAGGCAGTGGACAAGATCACCAAGTCCACCATCAAAAAGTGACTAACTAAAGCTAAAGGAAATTAGGTTGATGAACTTCCACATGCACTATGGGCTTACAAAACAACGCACAAATATGCAACTGGACACTCTCCCTTTCACCCTGGCATATGGATCAAAAGCAATGGTTTCAGTCGAGCAAGAAGTCCCTTCTCATCGAAGGCAAAATTTCAATCAAAGGACAAACAAGCAGATCCTGCTCAAGTCACTTGATATGGTCGATGAGAAGAAGGAAGAAGCCAAACTAAGGACTACGGCTCACCAAAAAAGGATCGCATGATTCTTCAAATCCAATGTCCAAACTGTACTTTTGAAGTAGGTGACCTTATCCTCAAACGGGTCTACCCTGTACCGGGAACATTCAGTCCAAATTGGGAAGGGCCCTATGTAATCGGCTAAAAGCTATGCGATGACACGTTCAAGCTAACAACCATTGATGGATCCTAAATTCCCCAACCTTGGAACAGCGAATCTTGCATCATTACTTTATCTAAGACTTTTTTATGTATTTTCTATTTTCCACAAAGAAGCCATCTCGGAATGTCGGAGGCATTGATAATAGGTAGAAGTTGCCTAACTTTTATTAATGAAAATGCTTTGCTTTATGGACCAATAAAACCTTGTTCACAAAAGTAGCCTGCTAAGTCGACGAGGTCAAAGCAACTCAAAACCATCCAGTCACTGCTTGAGATAGTGGAACCATTCTCAAGTATTCCTATCTACCCGCCTAGTCGACGGAAGCAAATCGAGTGAAACCGTTGGATTGATGGAACTCGATCCCTACCTTCTAAGAACCGGTATCGCACCGACGACACCAGGATGCCCCAAATCAAAACCATGCATTTCATAAGCTGCCCACCACCACTTGGATTGTGGAATCACATCCAAGCAAACATAATTACCTATGTCGCGCATTCATAAGTTGCGCATCACTTCTTCACTCGCAAAATTGCGACCATGCACGCCTCGAACCTATTGTGCGCATTTTGTAAGCCACGCATTACTACTTGCGTTACAAAATTACATCCAAAGACAAGGAACTCTCATATTTCAAAAAGTCATATACCGCCCCTGGAGCCAAGAAAATAGAACTTCAACGAGTGATACGTGTGCGCGATAGCCTGAATGTCAACATCGTGAAAAAATCACTTAACAAAATTTCTAGTAATCGGTTTTGCTCCAGCATCGCCAATCACTTAAGTACGACGTAAGTCACTTGAGTGCATAAATTACTCACCATCAGGCCACCAAAGAGCTTTGCAAGTATCTCAAGCTAGAAGCTCCTAAAGATAGATGTTGCAGTATAACCTAATCAGGCGCACCCTGTCTCATATCAAGTGTTCCAAGTAAATAGCCCTATGAACTAAGGCATGCACACACCAACATTCAACCAAAGTAGCAAACACTTCATAGTTATATTACTCCAAATAATGAATTTTGGCAGTAATTACAGGACTAAATAAAACAGTAATGAATAAAAAGAGTGGCATAAGTGCATGAAACATAGATAAGTAGAAAAGTGAAGTTACAATCAAAATTTCAACAGTTTTGTTACTTATAATGTTTTTCATATGCAAAAACAAACAGTGGAGGCCGTGCTTGCACAATATCAGCCAATAATAGGAAATACAATTACCATTGTTGCAATAATAAGAAGATGTGCTAAGTGTAGACTCTGAACTTGTACAAAAAAGCAACCAGAAAAGAATAAACTTTACTTCATGAGTACATGGACAAATCATGACTTCTTGGCACCGCTTCCTTTGTCACCTTTCCCACCTTTGATCGGCAACTTCTCAAGCTTCTCCCTTCCCGGAGCGATCTCACTCTTTGAAACATGGCCCCTGGCAGACCATATTTTGCATTTGTGCTTGCAAGATCTGTGAGAACTCTTTGATGACCTTTTTTGCTCTTTAACCTTCTCCTTCTTCACTATTACCATCTTCTGCTCGGTCATCGACTGCTCGGCTTCTGCATTATCTGGTTGGCTAGCTTGATCTGGCTATGCCTGTGTATCAGTAGCTACCAAGACTTCCTCTTGAGAGAAAGGGGTCATCCAAACCATGCAGCGCTGTAATTTGCTCAAAGTGTGAAACGTGTTGCGAGCTAGATGTGGAGACAACGGTTGATACGATAAGAACGATGGCAGATGCAGCATCATAACGAGGAGGTAACTTGACAGAAAGGAAGGGTTGATCTATAATATCAGAATAAAGGGCGGTTATCTCAACAATTTCATCAGGCATAAATTGGAAGTCTTCAAGCATGGGAGGGATAAGAAAATTACCTGCTGTGGGGTTCTTCTCATGCACCACAACTTTGCACCTTTTCCTACATAATCACGGGAGAAGTAGAAATGATACCCTCGTTCAGTACGAAGATGCGAAGATGGCTCACCAAGAACTGAAGAAAAATTCCCGGTTACAACCACAGTGGCAGCCGCAACATTAATAACTTCACATTCCCTCTTCAATCTTAAGATTTCCTGACCCTCCACTAAAGCTTGTGGGATTCTTCATTCAGATATGCTTGAACCAACTCCTCTTTGGTCATACCGCTACACATGTCTAAAAATCAGGCCAGAATCTCTTTCCAGAATATGGCAAGTGTACGAGGGAACAACGGACCCAAGTAGCGATACTCCCTTGATGCAACATGAACTTGACATAAAATCCTAGAATTGTAGCATCCAAGCCTTCCATCTTCTTTGCAAAGGTACCTTGAAGCTCTAAAAACGTAGCTTCTGTGCTAGCCTTCTCTACCGCCAGCTACTTTTTCTTAGCATCCAAAGTCGAAACTTGTTCGCGAAGAGAGGCAATTTCTTAAGCCTGTTCAGCGATGGTTTTCTTCTGCCTCTCAACTATTTTTTCTTTTAAAGCCGCCTCATCGATGTGGCACTTATTTATGTGTCTCTAAATATGAGTGTGGCCCAGTGGTTTGATTCTTTTAGCTTCTTAAACAAAGAAGCAGTTTTTATCTCTTTCTTGTTGGCATCATCCCTCTCTTCTTCAGTCTCTAAATCTCCGTATCATGATCTGCAAGTTGCTTCTCGTTATTATATTTTTCGGACTTGAATGAAAAAATTTCTTATTAGTTGTTTCGACTAATAGTTGATAGCTGCATGCATAGTTTTTCCCGCCCCTTAGCTTGCTACAAGCCACTAAAAATTACATTCGGATGAGGCGAATAAGAGTCGGCATGAACTGACTTCAAATTGGCTTATCCAAAACGACCCCACTTAAGAATAAATGAAGGAATACAACTTGCAGATTCGGGGGACCAGCAGGGAGAATGTAAGGCATGCACCTAGAAATTGGGAGAGAGGAAGTCATCGTAGCGTGAGTGGAGGAAGTCATGACACCGAAAGAAGGAATGTTTATCCCAGTGGAAGCAGGTAGCTGTGAAGCGAGTTCTCGCTCTTGGTCTCTTTTCAGCCTCTTTGATAGATCTTCCTGCTCAGTCGGGCTCTTCCTCTCTCATATCCACTTCCTCTATTATGTCCTTCATCTTTATCGGCACGACGATGCTCTTCTGCTTCCCTATCCTTCCTCCTCCTCCTCTCCTCGTTAGTCTCCCGGGGAGCATGGTACCCAGAAGATTGTTTTGGAGAATGCAGAGATCCAATACTCAATCAAGATCACTGTAAAAGACACAAGACATGATTACTACATCAGGCGATAAAATGGCTTTAGGAAAGAGGCATTTGGTGAACTAAAACATCCTAGAAAATAATAGTAATATAAAGTGTGTGATCCTAGTGAAGTGTGTTTTACAGTTCAACAACCCCAGTAGAGTACACAAACCAAAGCAGTCACCGACTAATGTTAGTACATTGATTTTTGTAGGGATGATCTGATTAAGCAAGGAAGGAAACCTTTCCGAAGTGAATTCATCCATCAAGTCACCCATATTCACAAAATTGTCGCTCGTATCTCCCAAGTCAATATCGACACCTTCCGACAAGGAGCTGGATGCAAGTTCATTCTTGGGAGAAGCTCCTTCAATAAGCTATTTCGAAGGAGCAGATGGAGCTTATCCAAGGCTCAACTCCGAGGCCTTGTTGCTTGAGTTGACGTCACCCTCATCACTATGCCAATCTATTTCTTCCTTATTTAGAGAATGCTCCTTACTGATCTCTCCTTCCTCCTTCCCATCAATCAATGGAGTCTTTCCCTCCCATTGAATAAATTCTTCTTTCTTTTCTTTTGGGATCAATTGCATTTTGAGTAGACTATCGACCTAGACTTGAATTTCGATCTCCTTAGGGGTCTTCTCTGACCCATCAGATTGGTCAATTTTCCTTCCTCATCACTGTCCTTATCAACATCTTCACCAGAGTCATGGGAAGAGGAAACAGAACGGGTCCAGGCTATAGAGTGAGAAGGAGTTCCGATGAATCCAACAAATCTCCTAGGGTGTAAAAGCCCACATCGGCGAAGATTTTCATTTATGAGCAAGAACCTAATAACGTGCTCTCGAGCATCGACCACTTTTAGGGCATTAAGAGCAATGCCAGGTGCTGGATTCTTTTTAACCTTTGGAAGAAATGCAAGGGATATACGATCGTTCAAAAGACTTTTAGCAATTAAAGGAAATTCCAAGCATGGTGAAAGAGAATTGACCCCCCTCTTGTGGTAAATAAATGGGTGAATCCCTCAGGACATTTAGCAAAAAAGAACTCATTCTTGAATAAAGGAAATATGAAATCTGCTGGGAAGATCCAATATAGGTTTCGGCTATGTGCACCTAAATATAAATAAGTGATGTATTAGCCTCTCTGTTTTTGAATAATAGAAGATACTGTAATTCAGTGAAACTCGGGGCATGATTGAGCATTCACATAAACAGAACAAATAAGCAGGTCAGCATGGCATATCCATTTGGAAGAATCCGAAATGGGGCCAACCTTATGTTCTAAAGTGTTGTCATTAAGAAGTGATTGAATAGGGGCACTGCACCATACATGCACATGTATCGATAGCAAGCCACGTATCTATAAGGTGGTCTACGAGAAAATTATCCTCTTGATGGCAGAATCACGTCGTCCTTTGGGATACCATTTTGAGAGCAAATGCTAGGTAACATCCTGTATGTAAGTATGGAATGAAATTTTTCCAAAGGATCAAGCAAGACTCTGAAGTTAGGAGGAGTGCGATCGACGATGGAATCGACTGGAATTCAGATAACTATATTGACTTGAAATTATGGAAGCAATGGATCTAACTGGTATCGACGATGACTCTGGTTCAGAAAGAGATAATTCCTCTCAATTGATTTGCACCGAGAAGATTTGCGCGTCATTCTTTGTGTTCAAAATGTTCAAGTATGCTTAATCTCTAAACTACAGACCCCAGCGTGGTTGACACTTGAAATCTGAAAGATAATTGTTGTGTATCCACCACCGATTGGGTTCTAAGTATTAACCAAGGGTGTTCATGATGTGTAATCTAAGTGAGAATGGGTTTGCTATCTTGGACCCTGTAAACAAACCATTCCGTGTAAATGGCCCAATCACATAGGAAAGAGCGATCTCTATCACCTATTAATTTCTTTTCTTCTATGCTTACTCATTATTGATCAATGATCGATAAAGGATCTGCTTTCAAAAGCGACATGGAAAGCCCTTCCTATTCTAGGTATATCACTATGCAGTGATACGACAAATCCAAAGCGAGTGACTCTATATTAATGGTTTCGAATCAAGTAGAGAATTCTTAGCATAAGTCGATTTTAGTTCTCTAGAAATGATAATAACATGAGCTATATAAAAGACGCCACCTAAGCTATTATCGCTTCCTAGAAAACCAAAATCGTTCTATAAGATGCTGTGCTAGGATCGACTATGTAACTCAGTGCAAGCTAACTCTGACCCTATGAATGAAGATAGAAAAACATGTCGAGCACCAGGGAAAAACACTCGCTTCGTTCGGTGAAGAATTCAAGACTCGATTTACTATCTTCTTCCACAAAGTCACAATCAGCTCGAGTCTTCCACAAAGTCACAAATCGTTAATGTTGTAATATGCCAAAATCCACATCACCAACCTTCAAAATAGAGAAAAGTGATTTGATCTTCGATTCAATACAACCTGTAACATCTGGTATCTGGAGGCCAAAAGCTAAGTGCTACAGATGCTACATTCATCCATAGTATTAACTTTGGTGACAAAATATGATAATGTTAATGGTATCCATAATATCAGAAGCACTTGAATATAAACAAAATCATAGATTTACAAAAACAACATGTAGTTGATTACATTTGAAAAAAACATCATATCCAAGTTACAAAAATCTCCAAAACGTTTCCAAGAAACGATCAAATATAATTTACAAAAATATGCCAAGAGAGACATATGATGATGCCCTCTTGGTTGATCAATGCAATATAGTCATATATGACTTAATACACAGCGAAATCAAAACAAAAGAATCTATACTCCTAAATAGCTATTCGTTAGCAGCCTGCTCGTCTCGGGAAGCTTTATTCGCCAAAATTTCAAAAACCTAAAAAGCTCAACACTCAGCCTACTCAAATCAATTTTGAGCACCCGAGAGTTTAAGGGGAAACCAAAAACATTGAGTCATACATAAAGCCTGGTGTGAGCGATAATGCTCGTCTCTATTATTTACGTTAAGAGAGACCATGCCGCTTAGCAGAATGGGTTTACCTTCACTAATATTCCTTTAGAACATATTTTTTTGCAAATCTTTTCCTACAACCAAAACCAGTTAAAATCTGTAAAGCATCATCATGTAAACATACATATATATCAGGTAATAAATGAACTATCTATTCGTGCACTATAGTTTTGTTTAACTAACTATTAACCATTGGCTGACTCGAGCCTACTAGACAACATATTTTTTTATCTAACATCTATTAGACACTCCTTTTCCTCTGGACGTTCTTTCCGTACCTATTTGTTAAATTCTTCTCTTCCAAATGGTTTTGTCCTTAACTTATCATCTTCCAGAGTCGTATGATCTTAATGGTTTTGTGGGCTCACCAATAACCTATCTGTATACAAACATATATTCCTTTTTGTGTGGATCCATAATTTTAGTCTTACTTGCAACAAAGCCCTACATCCTGGAATTTTGGACTAAACTAGCTAGGGCTAATAGCTAATGTATATGGCATACCACTATACCAGTTCCTTGAAAACCTTTTCAAAATGAACTAAGATCTTCAAATCAAATTCAAACAAGGAAAATATACAATTTCTATGCTTTACTCAAAATCACCTTGCCATGTAATATATATACTTTACTCAAATCTTAGTTGATGAAAACATTTATCTTTTGAAAGTCCCCCTTCCAAAACCATTGAAAGTACCCTTTTTGAAACCATTGAAAGCACCCATTTGAAACCATTGAACCTTTCGAAACCAATGAAAACACTTTCTTTTATCTAGGCCGAAAAGCCAAAACCTTCCTTCGAAATCATTCCTAAAAACCTTTCGAAACCCTTGGAAATCCTTCCTTTCAAAAAGTTTAAAACCTTAGATATCTTTCTTTTAAAACATTTTAAACATTGCCTTTCGAAACCCTTGGAAATTCTATCCATTCAAAACCATTCGAAACCATCAGAAAATTTCACCTTTCAACTCCTTCGAAACCTTTGGGGAACAACCCCTTCGAAACCTCTTTTAAAACCTCTCGAAAGCATTAAACCTAAACCTTTGAAAAACACTTGGGTTTAATTTAAAACAAGTGGAAAACACCTTTCGAAACCATTTTCATCTCTTTCGAAACCATTTTGGGTTATTAGACCATTTAAGTCGATAGACTACCTTTCGAAAACATTTCCTAAGTAAAGAAGTGATGGTGTCGAAACCATCCCTTCGAAAGCATTAGAGACGTGGGCAAATTTTAGAAAATAGGTAACCCTTCGAAACCACTGGGTCGAAAGGTAAAAAGGCACCAGTTAGCCATTTCGACTTATTCAAAAGCATTCACTTAAAAACAAAGGTGAAACCCAATCAAAACCATTTCCCTTTAAACCATTTGACCTAGTCAAACCCCAACCAAGTCGAAAGCATCTTAGTCGAAAGCAAGAAGACGCATTTTCTTTAAAAAAAAGCTTCAAACCTTTCAAAACTCCATGGTTTCAACCCTATACCTTTCGTTCACATCCAATTCATCATGTACCTATTTCCTGATAGCATATGCATTAGTTTCGATGGTGTTGGAGGTGACAGTATGGAGGCGGAACGTGGTGCCAAAAGAGACAAAATAGTGAAAAATCTATTTATTTGTACTTTTAAACTATTTCTTTTGTACCTAACCTGTCTTATTTGTCTAAATCTGATTGGTTGCAATATTACTTTTTCAAAAGTGCTGCCATTTTCCAGAATTAACAAATTCAATTTATTTACACAAAGCCCTTTCAACTTTAAAATATTATAAAAAACATTTAAGTCCCATACCTCAAATAATTTTATATATCTATCAAAAAACTTAGGATAAATATGGAAAAATACTAAAAAATCTCTTTTGATATGTTTTCTAACATATAAAAATTTCAGAACCAAATCTGTTATTATTTACCCGTAAATCTTTACTAACCCAAAATATCATTTTATTTATTGTAAAATTCATATAAAATCCACATTAATTCCAAAAATTCTAAAAATTGAGATCATTATCCAAAATATTATTTTTGATCTTCATAAAAATTTGCAAGGCATAAAGATGTCATTTAATAGGTTTTTACCTTAAAACATATCATAAAATAAATATGAACATGTATAAATCATCAATAAGTATATATAAATATTCCATCATTCAAAAATATGGTAAAATATTGCAAATCAATTCAGAATCATATTAAAATCGAAAACAATTCTAAATAGAGATGTAAACATTATTCACCTTAGCCTTTTGTGATTAAAGAGATTGAGATACGAAATAGAATTAATTTTGCATAAGCTTTTTCCTAGCTTTCTTCTTTCTTTTTCCCCCTTTTTCTTGTTAATGGTGGTCGATCTTGGTTTATAAATTTTTTAAACTGATATGAAATGGATGTGTTGGAGTATACATGGCTATGTTTAAGGGATATAAGAATGTCTCTTTCCTATTTTTGCCCTCCCTTAATTCCTTTTAAACTATTCTTTAGTTCATTGTTAATTGACACGGCTACCCCTCTAATAAAATCAAATCTCAATCCCCTAATCAACACATTATTTTATTTAATTTATCTTATATCCTAAATAATATTATCAAAAATATGGTGTTACAGACTCCCATCCTTAAAGAATTTCGTCCTTGAAATTATGATAAGGTACACAATAACAGTCAAATAAGACAAAGCAAAAACTACCATCAAATAAATCAGGATAAGCATCTCTAATCCTGCTCTCAACCTCCTAAATACAGTCCCTGTCATTGTCATTCCACTGGACCTTGACTAGTTTAACCGTCTTGGTTCTAAGTCTCTTCTCATCTCTCGCAACTATGCAAACTGGTTTTCTCACTGTAGCAAGGTCCGATTTTAACACTAAATCATCTAGCACATTTGGTGCAATAGTAGTCTCCGGTTCTCTAATACACTTTTTGAGGTCAGAAATATGAAAAACATCATGGACACTTACCAAACTGCTTGATAAGTCAACTCCACCTATCAACAATAGGAAAAGGTCGAACGAATCTCGGTGATAACTTCCTTGATTTTCCAAATCTACTTACACCCTTCATCAGTGATACTTTTACTAAAACCTGATCTCCTACTGAGAACTCTAAATCTTTCCATCTCTTATCTGCATTGAGCCTCCTTCATTCTAGCCCGAATGACCTCATTCTTTTCTATAGCTCCTCTAACTAAATCTGAACCAAGAACCAACCTATCCTTGGCCTCCAAACAACATACGAGAGATTTTCATGGCCTTCCATACAAAGCTTCAAATGGTGCCGTCCCGATACTAGTCTAATAACTATTGTTATACGAAGACTTGACTAAACGCATATGGTCTTACCATGATACATCGAAATCTAGAACACAAGTGTTAGTCCGTGAGATGATGGTTTTGATGACAACAACCTTAGAATAGATTATAAAATATAAATACTGACATTATAAGTTTAGATATATATGTATATGCAGGATTTAACCATGCATGTACCAAGAATGAAGACTGTACAGCATAGAGATTCAAGATATTGAGATAGAATAATCATGAGTATCAAGATTATCAAGAGTTCAAGATTTCAAGCATAAGTATTATTTATTAGGAATTTTTTTAAAACTCATAGAAAAGCACTGGCATCTTAAAATCCAATTTAATCGTGGAATGGAATCCACTTCGAGCCTGTTAAAGGGATGGAACCCTAAGTAGGATGGAACCTACGAAAATCTAGTGGAACATTGTTTTGTATCCACTAATTTTAATTCAAATGATTTTATGAAATTATCTTGTTTTCAAAATGGTTTCAAAACTTTCCTTTTAAAAACATCAAAATTCTCTATCCTGATTTTAAATAATTTTAGCCTCAAAATTATCTTTAATTTCAAAGTCAAATTACTCCTGATTTTAAACTATTTTTTAAATTATATATTTAACTTTTATACTTAGATTTAAATATAAAATTATAGTTAAAATCTATAAATATTATTCTCTATATTTACTTATGAATTTTAACTATAGTCAAGTATATTTGTAAAGTTTAAAATAGTTTTAAATATAAGATAAAGGTTATTTTCAAGGAAAATGAAATCACCAAAAATTGCTTTGGGATGTCAACATGCCTAGGGTAACCATGTCACATGGTGTCAGTTGAATTCAAAATTTAAATTTCAAAAGAAGTGTCTATTCGCCATAACTCTTCATGAATGGACATGGATGTTGTTCTTCTATAAATAGGGGTTAGTTTCAACGAATTTTATATCAGATTTTCTGATTTTTCACTCTTCTTCTTCTTCCACATTTCTTAATACATATTCTTACCATTACTCTGCCGAAATCAACATTGAATTCAAACTCGATTACTTCTGGTTTGATTCTCTATCACTATCTCTACAAGGTTCTCAGTGCTATTCAAAGTTATAGACTTCTTTGTAATTTATTAAGCGAGAAAAGGTGTGATTGTAGCCTTGGAAATCAATCAAGAGGAAAAAGGTGTGATTGTAGCCTTGGTAAATCAATTGGGTAAACTTATGGCCCAGAAATCAAGTATCTCTACCCAGAGGATAGAAATTCTGGAGGGTATACCTCGTAGCCTTGAAACCGAGGGTGTAATTGTACAATTGCTTTTGAAAGGAAATCCGTACTTGTGTTGCGGGACTGGATGTAGGGTAGCTATGAACCAGTATAAAATCCGGTGTGTTCTTTCCTTTACTGCTTTTATTTTATTTCTGCATCTATGTTTGTTTCTGTGATCCTATCTGTGTCTGTATAATGCATACATCAGTGTCTAGATTAACATAAAATGAAAAAGATTTAGTAATTCTTGATTAACACTATTCACCCCCCCTCTAGTGTTAATCCAAGCCTTAAGATCCGTAATCCACATTTCTCACAATTGGTATCGGAGCAAAGTTTTCAAAGTTTCATAATCTGATTTTTGAAAAAGTTTTTAAAATGGCTATATTTGTTAATACTAATTTAGAAGTATTCAAACCATCATTATTTATCGAGTCCTCATATAATCAATATTCAAATTCAAGTTGTCTACCAAGATTGTTTGATGTGTAGGAATCATGCTTTATGGGTGTTGAGGAATCAATCCACAACGGAAAAATTATGCAGATCAGAAAGAACAAATGGATACTTGATAATAGGTGTTCTAGACACATGACTGGCAATCCAAATATACTGAATGATATAATATACAAATACGAAAGACTGGTTAGCTTTGGAGACAATTCAAAAGGACATGTGATTGACATCGGCAAAATCGGTAATTCTAAAATTCCTACTATTACTAATGTTTTGCTAGTTAAGAATCTGAAACATAATCTGCTAAGTATAAGTCAACTGTGTGATAAAGGATAGAAAATTAAATTTGAAAAAGATAAATATCACATTGAAGATAATAATTCAACCATTTTCTTTGAGGGAGTCAGGAAGAATATTTATATTCTTAGTATAAAAGTTTCAAATGATAACCTGTGTCTGTTGGCAAATACAAGTGACCCTTGGATTTCGCATAAGAGATTTGGGCATTTCAATTTCAAACTCTTATATAGACTGTCAAAAAATAATCTAGTAAGAGGTCTTGCTAAAATGAATTTTAAAGTAGATAGTTTATGTGATGCTTGTCAATTAGGAAAACTTAAAAAAAGTTCCTTTAAGTTAAATGATATGATTTCAACTTCAAAACCTCTTGTATTACTTCATCTTGATTTATTTGGTCCATCTCAAATTCTATCAATAAATCATAATAAATATGTCTTTGTAATTATAGATGATTATTATAGATTTACATGGAAAATATTTTTGAAACATAAAAGTGATACTTTTGAAAGTTTTAAGACATTTTCAAAAAGAATTCAAAATCAATTTTCTCTAAAAATTATAATTATTCGAAGTGATCACGGTGGTGGATTTGAAAATGAAAAGTTTGAGGAATTCTGCAATAAAAAGGGAATAACTCACAATTTTTCATTTTCGAGAACTCCACAACAAAACGGAGTAGTAGAATGTAAAAATAGGACGATTCAAGAGTGTGCGAGAACTATGCTTACAGATAGTAATTTACCAAAGAATTTTTGGGCAGAAGCAGTTGCTACCGCCTGTTATATTTTAAATAGAATTTTAGTTAGACCTTTAACTGATAAGACATCTTATGAACTTCTTTATTCAAAGAAACCTAAGGTATCTTGTTCCAGAATTTTTGAAAGTAAATGCTTTATTTTAAATACAAAAGATAATTTAGATAAATTTGATCCTAAATCCGGCAAAGGTATCTTTATCGGATATTCTAATAGAAGTAAAGCGTACAGAATGTTTAATTTAAAAACTAATTCCATTGAAGAAACAATGCATGTTTTGTTTGATGAAAATTTCAAAATTTTTGAAGATACAAATGATGAAGAGGATTTAATCACTCAAAATCAAGAATCAATTGAAACTAATAATGAAATTAATCATCCTAATAAAAGGACTAAACTTTTAAAAGATCATCCTATAGAAAATATACTGGGAGATATGCAATCTGTTGTTAAAACTAGAAATCAACTAAGTCAAATGAGTAATGTAGCTTTTATATCAACTATTGAACCCAAAAATCCAAAAGACGCATCAATTGATGATTCATGGATTTTGGCTATGTAAGAAGAATTAAATCAATTTACTAGAAATGATGTTTGGGAACTTGTTCCTAGACCCGAAAATAAAACTATAATTGCAACCAAATGGGTTTATAAAAATAAAATGAATGAACAAAGAGTGGTAGTTAGAAATGAAGCTTGATTAGTCGCTTAAGGTTATTGTCAAGAAGAAGGAATAGATTTTGATGAAACCTTTGATCCCGTAGCAAGATTAGAAGCCATTAGGATTCTACTTGCTTTCGCAAATCATAATAATTTCAAATTATTTCAAATGGATGTTAAAAGTGCCTTTTTAAATGGATTTGTAAAAGAAGAAGTATATGTTGAACAACCACCACTTTTTGAAAATGATAAATTACCAAATCATGTTTACAAACTTAAGAAAGCATAATATGGTCTAAAACAAGCTCCTAGAGCCTGGTATGATAGACTAAGATCTTATTTATTGCAATCTAATTTTGAAATTGGTAAAGTAGATAATACTCTTTTTTATTAAAAGAAATAAACTGATATTCAACTAGTACAAGTTTATGTAGATGATATCATTTTTGGTTCAACTAATTTTGAAATGAATAAAGAATCTTCTGACATAATGACAAAAGAGTTTGAGATGAGTCATATGGATGAATTAAATTTCTTTTTAGGATTACAAATAAAACAATTAGATAAGGGTATCTTTATTAGTCAAGAAAAATATGCTGAAGACCTAATTAGTAAATTTGGTTTGACTACTGCGAGTGGAAAACCCACTCCCATGTCAACCAATGAGTACCTTAGTAAAGAAGTTCTCTCGAAAGATGTAGATCAAAAACTATATAGAGGAATGATTGGATCACTACTCTATATTACTGTCAGTAGAACTGATATCATGCATAGTGTTTGTCTCTGTGCCAGATGTCAATCCCAACCTAATGAGACCCACTTAAAAGCCGTAAAACGAATTATAAGATATGTTAAACACACATCTGATTATGGTTTATTTTACCCTAAAAATTATTCTCTTGACTTAATATCTTACTGTGATTCCCACTATGCTGGTTGTAAACCAGACCGAAAAAAGTACAAGTGAGACTTGTCACTTTTTGGGACATTCTCTGATTTCTTGGCTTAGCAGAAAGCAAAACACAGTTTCTTTATCAACAACTGAAGCAGAATATATTTTTACTGCTTTGGCTTGTTCTCAAGTAATATATATGCAACAAACCTTAAAAGATTTTGGTTAAAAATTTTCAAAATCACCAAATTATTGTGACAATACGAGTGCGATAAATTTATCCAAAAATACTACTCAACATGCTCAAACTAAACATATTGATATCAGACATCATTTTCTCAGAGATAATATAAGTAAGGAAGTAGTTACTCTCGATTATATCAATTCTGAGAATTAAATTGCTGATATCTTAACAAAACCCTTAAATGAATCAATATTTACTAAATTAAGAAGAGAATTAGGTATTTGTTCTATAACTGAAATATAAAATATAAATAACAAGTATAATTAATAATTAATATTAAAATAAATCAAATAGTAAAAATAAAAAGGACCATGTCGACATCCCTCATATACCCATGTCGACATATAAAGTTTTTAAATTTTGAAATTTTTCCCACCAAAATTCAAAATAATTGGTTATATATTCTTCACATTCGAAATTTATTCATCCTTTCTGTTATCTCTCTGTTCTTCTCTCTGAAATCAAATAATCAATGGCCTCCTCTTCCAAATCAAACATAAATCAACCTTTTCATTCCCCTCTCCTACATCTGGTCCATTTCAATGTACTACTCTCGCTCGTGTGATTAAAATAGAGGACTCTCTGTAGGATGCACTTCAGATGATGGCTGAAATTCAAGTGACTCAACTTCGTATGCCAAAGGAACAAGAGAGGCAAGGCAAGATTCTTAGGAATTTGCAAAAATTCCTAATGGATAACCAGGCCAATTCTATCTTGATTGATGAAGACTCTTCACTCAATCCAGAACAAGAGGCCAGCGAAGAAGAAGAAGAACCCATGGAAGAAGCGCACGAGGAGGAGGATGACCAAGTCGTGTGTGTTGGAGAAGTGTGTTTTGACAAAAATGGGAATCTTGTCGAACAACGTAGAAATTTCTGTTTCTACTATCCAAACTACTCGATTCATAGATCTCCTATGTTTAAAAACACACAATAGTTTCTTTTCTTTCTTCTCCATTGTTGTTTGTGTTTCTTTATGTTTTCTATACACTTATGTATATACAACTTCATACGTAATAAATAACTCGTGTTCTTATACGTGTTTTAATTATAAGCACTATCGTGAATTCTTAGTTAGGATAATTAATTGTTTAGGACTATGTTTTAGTATTAGATTTAAGTGATGATTGTTTATGATAACACTATCATTATAATCACATGTCATAGAATGTTAGTTTAGGGGGAGTTATATAGTTTGGAGTGAGTTTTTGTTGATGACAAAGGGGGAGAAATATAAAATAGGGTAGTTAGGCATAAATTAAGGGGGAGTTATTAGTTTTAGGGGGAGTTATTAGGATAGAAGTAATATTTTATAAACAAAGGTTGTCATCATCAAAAGGGGGGAGATTGTTAGTCCGTGAGATAATGGTTTTGATGACAACAACCATAGAATAGATTATAAAATATAAATACTGACATTATAAGTTTAGATATATATGTATATGCAGGATTTAACCATGCATGTACCAAGAATGAAGACTGTACAATATAGAGATTCAAGATATCGAGATAGAAGACTCATGAGTATCAAGATTATCAAGAGTTCAAGATTTCAAGCATAAGTATTTTATTAGGAATTTTGTTAAAACTCATAGAAAAGCACCGTCATCTTAAAATTCAATTTATTTGTGGAATGGAATCCACTTCGCTGTTAAAGCGATGGAACCCTAAGTAGGATGGAACCTACGAAAATCTTGTGGAATATTGTTTTGTATCCACTAATTTTAATTCAAATGATTTTACAAAATTATTTTGTTTTCAAAATGATTTCAAAACTTTCCTTTTAAAAACATCAAAACTCTCTATCCTGATTTTAAATAATTTTAGCCTCAAAATTATCTTAATTTCAAAGTCAAATTACTCCTGCTTTTAAACTATCTTTTTAAATTATATATTTAACTTTTACATTTAGATTTAAATATAAAATTATAGTTAAAATCTATATATATTATTCTCTATATTTACTTATGAATTTTAACTATAGTCAAGTATATTTGTAAAGTTTAAAAATAGTTTTAAATATAAGATAAAGGTTATTTTCAAAATTTAAATTTCAAAAGAAGTGTCTATTCGCCATAACTCTTCATTAATGGACACGGCTTCTATTCTTCTATAAATAGGGGTTAGTTTCAATGAATTTTATATCAGATTTTCTGGTTTTTCACTCCTCTTCTTCTTCTATATTTCTTAATATATATTTTTACCATTACTCTGCCGAAATCAACATTGAATCAAACTCGATTACTTCTAGTTTGATTCTCTATCACTATCTCTACAAGGTTCTTTATGCTATTCAGAGTTATAGACTTCTTTGTAATCTATTAAGCGAGAAAAGGTGTGATCGTAGCCTTGAAAATCAATCAAGAGAGAAAAGGTGTGATTGTAGCCGTGGTAAATCAGTTGGGTAAACTTGTGGCCCGAAAATCAAGTATCTCTACCCAGAGGATAGAAATTTTGGAGGGTGTACCTCGTAGCCTTGAAACCGAGGGTGTAATTGTGCAATTGCTTTTGAAAGCAAATCCGTACTTGTGTTGCGGGATTGAATGTAGGGTAACTCTAAACCAGTATAAAATCCGATGTGTTCTTTCCTTTACTGCTTTTATTTTATTTCTGCATCTGTGTTTGTTTCTGTGATCATATCTGTGTCTGTATATTGCATACATCGGTGTCTAAATTAACATAAACTAAAAAAGATCTAGTAATTCTTGATTAACACTATTCACCCCCTCTAGTGTTAATCCTAGCCTTAAGATCCGTAATCCACATTTCTCACAACAAGTTCTTAACTAATCCTCCAAGATCTTGTCCGTTTGCCCATATGTCTACGGATGGTAAGCGGTACTCATCTTGAGCTTGGTTTCCAAAACTTCCTGTAGACTCTTCTAGAACTTGCTAGTGAACAAAGGATCTCTATCACTAACTATATTGCTAGGAATTCCATGCAGTCTACCTCATAAACAACTTTGCTAAAATAGGTGTCGTCCTAGTTGACTTAACTGGAATGTAATGGGCACTCTTGGTCAACAACGTATATTATGACCCATATACTTTCATTTCCTCTATTCAACCTTGGCAACTCGTCAATAAAGTCCATTGAAATAGGATCTCACTTCCATACTGGAATATCTAATGGTTGAAGCAATCCATTGGCTTCTAGTGTTCGGCCTTTGCCTACAGGCAAATCAAGCACTGCTTGACACATAAGCCGATATCCCGCTTCATACCTCCCCAGAAGAAACTCTTCCTCATATTCTGATACATCTTGGTACCTCTTGGACGAATGGTGAACTTCGAACAATGGCATTTCTCTAAGACTTGTTTCCTTATATTTCCTTCATTCGAAACAAATAATATTCCATTCTTACTCAACCACCCATTCCGGTCAAGATTGAAATCTTTCAAGTCATTGCTTTCGGTTCCATCCTTTAATTTTATGATCCATTCAACTAACCCTAGATCCTTCATCTTTTTAGAAACAATCCTTTCGATCATCACTGGTCGAACTTTCAAACAAGATAATAAAACTGTATCTCCACTAGACCTAGCTTGGATCTCCACTGCACTTTGAAATCTTCCAATGCTTCCAAATCTTTCCACTCAGCAATCATTGCTAATACTACGTTCTCATGTTTCCTGCTAAGTGCATCTGCAAATTTGTTGCCTTTCCCTAATGTGTACTCAATCCAAAAATCATAAGCGGCAATAAACTCTAACCATCTCTGTTACCTTATGTTCAACTCCTTTTGAGAGAACAAATACATCATCGACTTATGATCTGTATATAACTCAAACCTCTCTCCTAAAAGGTAATGTCTCCACCCTTTAATGCAAAAATCATTGTAGCCAATTCCAAATCATGCGTCTGATACCTGAACTCATGCGGTCTAAGTTGTCTAGAAGCATATATAATTGCTTTACCTCTGTAAATCAGCACAGCTCCTAGTTTGATTCCACATGCATCTGTGCAAACCACCAAATCATGATTCCCTTCTAGAACAACCAACACAGGTTCATGGGTCAATAAGTGCTTCAAACTCTGGAATGATTTCTCACACTTATTGGTCCACACAAAGTTCACATCCTTCCTCATTAGCTTGGTCATCGATTCTGCTATTCGCAAGAAATCCTTAATGAATTTCTAATATAACAAGCCAACCCAAGGAAACTCTTTATCTCCATAACTGTCTCGGGTCTCTTCCAACTATTCACTACTTCGATCTTAGTCATATCTACTGATAACACTCTCTCTGAGACCGCATGTCCAAGAAACTTCACTTCTTTATTCCAGAAGTGATACTTTGAAAACTTTGCCTTAAGTTGATGCTGCCTCAGTGTTTCAAGCACCACCATATGATGAACTTCATGCTCTCTTTCATCCTTAGAGTATATTAGGATATCATCTATGAAAACCAATATGAACCTATTCAAGTGCTCTCGAAAAATCCGGTTCATCAAATCTACAAAGAATGCGCGTTACTTAGTTCGAACAGCATAACTAACCATTTCTACGACCCATATCTGGTCTTAAACATCATCAAAGGTATATTGTCCTCCGCTACTTCGAGTTGATGGAAACCTATTACAACTGCGTGAACCTTGGCTCCACTCAACTGGTTGAATAAATCGTCAATCCTTGGCAATGGATATCGATTCTTTATCGTCCTCTCATTTAACTTACGGTAATCGATACATAGCCTTAACAATCCATCCGGCTTCTTAGCAAACACTTCGGCTGCTCTCCAAGGAAAACTACTTGGCTTGATAAAACTCTTGCTTTCCAAGTCCACCAACTACACCTTTAACCCCTTCATCTCTATAGGGGTCATCCTGCTTGGCGGTCAACTCACTGGTTCTGCTCCTGGAACCGAATCTATCCAAAACTCATTGGCTCATTTTGGCGGTAATCTAATTACATGCTAAAAAACATCCACGAATTCTCTAACCACGAAAACTTAACTCAACACGTAATCCAATTCCATAGCACCCAACAAGGCATACATCTCACCGTAAGAATCTTTTATGGTATGAACAGTCCCGTCGCTACAATCTGGATGTCTAAGCGATATCTACCTATCTTGGAAAAATATCCTAACATCATACTCACTTAACCAATCCATCCCAAGAATAATTCTAAACCCCACAAAATCAAACACATGCAAATTACAAACAAAAGTATGACCTAACAGATCAAACTCTAAGTGGCTACATCTCAACCCTAGAGTTGCGTACCTTCCTATTGGATTCGCTACCCGTAAGGAAGTAACTAAATATGCAGGTTTCAGGTTAAGCTTATATATCGAATATCTATATATAAAAGAATGTGATGCACTGGTATCAAATAGAATGCTAACGGACATACCATGAATCTAAAGCGTACCTCCCAAAACTGCCTTTCCTTTCTCCTGTGCTATTGGCTTAGAAGCAGCAGGCTCAAATGCAAACACTTTGCCCTTTCCATCCTTAGCGGGGCCATTGCATTGGTTCTTATAGTGGCCTATCGGATCACAGTTGAAGCAGATGATGTTCTTCTTCCCGATCACCTCCTTAGCCTTCCCAGAATGGCATTCATTGGCAAAATGCCCCTTCTTATCGCTCTTAAAACAGACCACTTAGACTTCCCTCTCTTGGCTGCTCCACCCTTCTTATGAAAAAACTTCCGCTTTTGGCCCTACCCAACTTAGACATCCTTAGCGTTATTCTTCTCCTAACAAGCAAGCATCTCCTTGTGCCTCAAAGCCATTTCAACAATCACATCACAAGGATCTTTGTTATGCTGTAAAGTAGCCCTGGCCAACTCAAGCCTTAATCCTTTCATAAACTTCTCATTCCCCTTCACCACTGTATTAACAGCTACATAACCATGTCGGGCTAACTCCTCAAACTTACTAACATACTTCAGAATAGTCATTTCCCCTCGTTCTAGCTCAACAAACTCCCTAATCAAAACAGACCGTGCAATAACTAACATGAAACTCTCTTAGAACCTCATCTTGAACTCCACCCTTGTCATAGTCTCCTCATCCAATGCCACAGTCACACTATTCCACCAAAAAAAGCAGCTCCCTGAAGTTGTTTGGATGCCAACCTCCCCTTTTTCTCATCATTGAGCCTCAAGTCTACAAAAGTCCTTTCATAGTGCAACAACCAGTTCTCTACCTCAATGGCATCTTCCGTTCCAATAAAGGCATCCCTTTGAGCTTAGTGTAATCTCCACTCAACTTAGCATAGTCATGAACAACTGGGACCTTCGAAACTCCTCCTCTCACTACACCAGCAGCAACACCCACTTGCACCATATTCACGAAGAACTGATGCATAGCTTCCGTTCCAACCCTCGGGACTCCAGCACCCACATTCTCTGCCTATGATTGACACTAGGTTCTCTTGGAATTAGGTCCTGCATTCCCATCGGTGCTTCCTCTCCCTAGGTTAACTCTTCCTCTTCTACCATCTATATTTGTATTCAAATATCATGAGATACAGAAGAATAACCTAACGAAGATAGGTGAATAGAGATAAAGTGTATACTTATATATAGCAAATAAAAGTACGTTACTACAGTGTTATCCCATACCCCAAATCTTACTCTACTTCCTTTGGATTTTGTTTTCAAAAACCATTTTTTGTTAAAGTTTTTCATAAACCTATGCTTCGATACCAAGCTGTAACATCCCGTATATGAATGCCAAAAGCTGAGCGCTACAGATGTTGTAGTCATCTATAGTATTAACTTCTGGTGACAAAATACGGTAATGCTAATGGTATCTATAATATCAGAAGCATTTGAATATGAACAAAATCAAGGATTTATAAAACAAACATCTTGCTAATTACATTTCAAAACAACATCATATCCAAGTTACAAAAATTCCCAAAATGTTTCCCAGGCAGTGATCAAATATAATTTACAATAATACGCCAAGAGCGACATATGACGATGCCCCCTTGGTTAATTAAAGTAATATAGTCATATCTAACTTAATACATAGCGAATCAAAACAAAATAATCTGTACTCCTAAATAGCTATCCATCAGCCACCTATTCGTCTCTAGAAGCTTTATTTACCAAAATTTTAAAAAACTGAAAATCTCAACCCTCGGCCTACGATAATCAATTTTGAGCACTTGAGAGTTTGAGGGGAAACAAAAAACATTGAGTCAGACATAAAGCCTAGTGTGAATAAAACTGTTCATCTCTATTATTTTATGTTAAGTGAGACCGCGTCGCTTAGCGAAATGGGTTTCCACCCACTAACATCCTTTAAAACATATTTTTTTCCTAATCTTTTCTTGCAACCAAAACTTGTTAAATCTGTAAAGCATCATCGCGTAAACGTACATACATAATACATACATGCATACATATATATATATATTAGGTAATAAATGATCTATCTATTCATGCACTATAGTTTTGATTGGCTAACTATTAACCATTGGCTAACTCGAGCCTACCTAACAACGTAACATAATTTATCTAACATTTGCTAGACACTCCTCTTCCTTTGGACGTTCTGCCCTTAAATATCTGTTAAATTCTTCTCTTTTGGACGGTCTGTCCTTAACTTATTATCTTTCAGGGTCACCTGATTCTAGTGGTTTTGCGGGCTCACCAATAACCTATTGGTATGCAAACATATATTCCTTTCTGTATGTATCCACAATTTTGGTTTTACATGTGACAAAGCCCTACATACTGGAATTTTGACTAAATTAGCTGGAGGTAATAACTAACATATAGGGCGTGACCCTATACTAGTCCTATCTGGTATCTAATATCTGAGTAATTTTACTTAGGGATATCTTCCCAAAAATTTCCTTGAAAACCTTTTCAAAATGATTTAAGACCATTAAATCAAACTAAAACAAGGAAAATATATAATCTCTATGCCTTACCTCACCTTGTCATGTTATATATATATACTTTACTCATCCTAGTTGATGAAAACATTTAACTTTTGAAAGCCCCTTCCAAAACTATTAAAAGTACCCCTTTCGAAACCTCATGGTTTTGACATTATACCTTTCGCCTATATCCAATTCATTACGTACTAGTTGCTTGATACCATATGCAATAGTTTTGGCCGTGTCAGAGGCTACAGTATGGAGGCAGAACCTGGTGCCGAAAGAGACGAAATAGTGGAAAACCTATTTATTTGTATTTTTAAACTATTTCTTTTGTACCCAACCTGCCTTGTTTGTTTAAATCTGATTTGTTGCAATATTACTTTTTCAAAAGTGCTGCCATTTCTAGAATTAACCGTTTCAAATTATTTGCAAAATGCCCCTTTCTCCTTTAAAATATTATATAAAAATTTAAGTCCATAACTCAAATAATTTTATATGCCTATCAAAACACTTAGAAAAAATTTAGAAAAATTCCGGAAAATATCTTTTATTATGTTTTTTAACGCATAAAAATTTCAGACCCAAATCTTTTATCATTTACCTGTAAATAATTGATAAGTCTAAATATAATTTTCTTTACTAGACACTGAGGATTGGACAGTTAACAGGAACGTCATAGATAGCTTTTCAAGATGGCCGGATACGATCAATGAAAGTCCTTGGAACAGAAATCCAAAATTAAACAATTCCAGAGCACATCTTGTTTTTAACAGAAGCTTATTCTAGGTGGCAAATGCTAACTGGGTTTTTAAACCAGTAAAATTCAATGGAAGTTAGAACATTCAAATTAAACCAAAACAGCTTGAAACTTGATCGGAAGGCCTAAAAATACATGAAAAAGGACTTTAGTAAATTTGATTGAAAAATATGCTATCATTTCGGATTGGCACCGATTTGATCCAATTGGATCAGTACCGATCCAAATTAGTAGTTCGTGGTGGGCCCAATCCTTTTGCATTATGACTCTATGCCTCAACCAACCTCACCTAACAAGTTTGATAACATTCCAAGCATCCGAATTGAAGAAGTAAAGGTTCATATGATTCCAAATATAGTTCAATTTAACCATAAGTGAATCATCATCAAGATAAGTCAACAAGCTACGAAATTACATGAAGGGCATCACTATGAAGTAAGAAGCTTGAGGAAATAAATCAAAGCCAAAAATTGGCTAAGGATTCAGATCGGTACCTATCTAAAGGGGTCTAATCAATATCGATTCAAAAGGATGGCCAAATTTGGCTCCAAACTTTCTAACCTCTCTCTACATGATGACCATACGCTTCTAACAAAGCGATTCTCAGTCCAAGAGCTTTCCAACCCCTATAAATTACATCTCATTTGCAACAGAAAGGTCGGCTCTGATCTCTGCTGAAACTTTTCCATTGTTTCTTCACTCTTATTCTCCGTCACAACAGCCAATAAAGGACAACTAAGATCCTTCCAGTTGTCTCTAACAATGATGGTCTGATCCAACTTAGGAAAGAAGAATCAATCCAAACTACATTGTAACAGCAGTTGATCAATAAAATCTATAAAGTGGACGTAGGCTTCGTTAAAAACTGAACTACTATAAAAATCTCTTGCCTCTTTAGATTTTCTACGATTTACTATTACTTTTTATATTTTATTTGCCTTGATAAATAGGGTTGGAGCTCCCATACTCAAAATCAGGTGTTGATCCATTTTTTAGGTTAATAGTATACACAATTGCCGGTAGCCTCTTGTGTTGGGCCGACTTCTGTTGTGTAACATTACTGACCTCACATTCTAACCCATTTTAATGACTATGTTATTCTTATCCGATCTAAGTTATTTACTAATTTAATAATTCACACCCATCATAAACATATACTTAAGGCTAAATAGGCACACACAACATGTATATCTATGTGTGTAGGGGGAAAGGGAGAGGCGGGTGTACGCGTGCACATGCACATGTGTATATTCATACTTGTTTAATTATTACGCCTCCAATGTTCAACTATTAGTAATATTCCTTTACTTTTTCACGCGTTTACCTCATATTCCACTAGTATGAATTTAATGTCATTTACTGCTTTCATTTAAGATCCAAATGTCCTCTACTATTTACATTTTCATGCCTTATTTAATTTTCACTTCTATTCCTTTTTAACCTTTGCTACCCTCCCATGTTTAGTGGACTTTCCGTATCCTTTTTGTTTAAATTATTACTTGCCACCTTTTTATTGTTTATTATTTGATCTGTATCTTGCTTCGATTGCATATACATTATTTCTTTGTTAAACCCTTTTTATTGTCACATTTACAATTCTTTAATTAATCTTTAGGGATTTCTGCATTTTGATGCATTGAAATTGCATCTTTTTAAAAAGAAAAGGTTAACACTGTAAATTTTTATGTCCTATCCAAAAGGGGAATTTGTGTTATGTTTGGATTTATAAGAAATTAGCTTTTGTATATTTATTGAAATAGACGGTACAAATACGGTAAATATCATTATTTTAAACATCTCTTTATTTTAAGTGTATTCATTATTATTTCAAACGACAGACTTTTATTTATGAATCTGGACTTGATAACCTATAGAAATTTACATTGTGACACTCTGCATTTCAATGAATTAAAATACTACTTAACCCCCAATTCAATTTATAGTGACTTATGTTTCAAAATAACTACCATCTTCCATTTAAGTATACAAATCTAGAATATCTGTAAAATTTTATTAATATAGGGATTACAACTTACACCCTTACATTCTGGATTCAAGTACATCTAGTATTTAGTTTAAGATAACTATTCACAAAATATGTAGGCATAGCTTTCGAATTCATTACATGTTTATTTTTAAGCCTACAACTCCAAAATAATTATTTTCAGGCATGCAAGGAACAGATTTACAATGATATAAATCTAATATTTATTTTTTCCTGCTCGCTATTTTAGCATTCCAAAACTCCATATCTAATCCCTATTATTCAGTTGACTCCCTTTTTCTCCCTATTGGAATACATATACCGCAAGTGTAACGACCCGTAAATTTTCGATAATTAAAATAGCTAATTTAATAAGATTTCGTGATTTAGTGTTAGAAAAAAAATTTGTAATTCGTTTAGAATAATTATAACTGGAATGAATTGCAACAATAATTATCCAAGTAATGAAAAATAAAAGCTACTTAGTGAATGCCTTTGAAATCAAAAGTTGAATAGGATAATAAATGTTTAATTCATTGGGTAAAATAGAGTAATTGATTGATAAGTAAAATCGATTTAAAATCAAATATTGAATATTGAACAGGTAAATTGTTTAAATTTAATATTTAAAACATATATAATAATTTAATAATGGGAATTGAACAACCGTATAATGGAAATAGTTGTTTATAATTTTAATTCATTTCAAAAGTTAAATTTTATAAGTTAGTTTTGAATATTTCAAAAGATAGTGATTTAAGAATAATCAAATTTGTTAAATTTAATATTACGAATGTTTGAATAAATTAAATTTCGAATTTGATACAAATAATTTGATATTGAAATTTAATATATGAAAATAGAGTGAATATTTGAAATTTGATTTAATATGATTCAAATTGGTTTCCAAAGTGAATGTAAGTTATATTTGGATTTTAATAGAGTTAATAAGATTTTAAAATTGGAATTTATTGGATAAATTGAATAACGGTTTTAATATGATTAAAAATGATTTGTAAAATTTTATTTTATCATATTAGAGTTATAGTGATGTTATAGAACTTTTAAAACTGAATTTAAAATTTATTTGTGAAAATTGAATATTTTAATATTTAATTAGCAACTGAAAAATAGCGAATTTTCGAACAGTCTCAGAATTGGACGAAACTAGTTCCATTGGATCCGTAATAGTTTGTTATTATCGGATTGCAATTTTCATAGCAATCGGAGTTGTCGTTTGACCGTGGCAGCTCGAAACGCGTTGAAATTGTTTTAATATTAATTTGGCAAGTTAAAATAGTCATTTTTCAAACGGTCTCGGATTTCGACGAAACTAGTTTCATCGGATCCGTAATGTGATATTATTATAAGGTTTCAAATTTCAAGACAAACGGATTTACCATTTGTCCGGGGCGAGCCAAAACGCATAAAAATCGGTTTAATCGATTTAACTTTAAATTGATCGTTTATTGCCGTAACTCACATAGATGATCGAATTAGCTTTCGAAACCTATTCCATCGTGTCCGGAACGCGGGGTAAACCCTAGAAACGTCGTTCACCGCACGTAAATCGGAGTTCGAAAAATTGGGAATGAATAGGGTTCGTCAGTTTTCTATAAAAGGACCCTTAATTCATTTCATTTGTCCAGAACCCTAATCTATCATCAGCCTCCGTCTCCTACAGTTCTAAGGCCTGAAAATACCATTCTTTCTCCCTCGTTTTCTTCAAATCCATGCGTTAATTCGAAAACTTATCAACACGAAAGTTGTAGAGCACATCGAGTACTCCGCATCCAACGGCTATGATCTGAATCGGGGCCACGGATCGTCTGAAATCCTCATTTGAATGGCGAGTTTCGCACGCATTTCTAGGGTGGTGGAGTTGACCGAGCTCGCCATGGCTCCGGGCGAAGGTGGAGTTGGTGATGGTCTTCAGTGTGGTGGTGGAGTGATGGAGTTTCGTGCGACGTGGAAGGCGCGACCTTAAGCCCTAGGTTTTGGAAGATGGGTTCTTCGTGCGTGATGGGTTCTGGAGACGAACGTAAAACGGGAGAGAGGAGGAAGCAAGGTGCGGTCCTGGTTAGTTGGGTTTAAAGTTAGAAAAAAATTGTAAATAAAATTATATTATAAATCATGAAAATTTTAAAATATTGTATCTTTGTCATACGAGGTCGAAAACTGATGGGACAAAGTGCGTTGGGTTCGTATTGACGAATACTACGCAATGCAACTGGATTGGAATCATTTGGAGCTAGAGAAAATTTTGAGTTAAATCGAACGTCGTTCGATTTGATTTAAAATCGAAAAATCAAGGTGAGTGTTTTATAACGCTCACACCGTACTAAATATCTTTATGCTAGTTAAATTTGATATTATGAAGTGTTATGATTTTATTTGTCGTTGTTTGATAAAAATTTAATTGTCTTATAGCTTGTCATTTGAATTAACCGTTGAAAAATTAAATTGACAGTTAAATTGAAATCAAAATTGAATTGCGATTAAATTACCTAACATTGATAACTATGAAATTGCCATGTATTGTATTGTCCATTGGATGATGTATTTTGATGGACGTTATTGGTTGATATTTAAATGTTTGGATGTTTATTTGCTTATATATAACCTGTTATGCATACATACGATACTGTGATTTAATTTAAGTGATATATATTCATCCTTGACATTTAATTGAAATAAATAATTTCTTGGCCATATGATAGAAAATTATATACGGACACCGAATTGGCTAAATTAATAATTTTAAAAATCGTCGATTTGAAATTTGTTTAAATGTTTTGATTTAAAAGTTATAAATAGAAATCAATTTATAAAAATCGAGTTTATCGAAAATTTGGGTTTGGAATGTTGAAATTTATTTTGGTTAAAAGATTTTTTTTTAAAAAAAAAGAATTAAGTGGAAACTTTGGAATTTAAAATCAGGATATGATTGAATTTCGAAATTGATTTGTTTAAGATTTAATCTTAATTCGAGCTTTGAATATTACTAAGTAAAAGTGATATAAAAATGATATTTTGAAATCGAGCTTGGAATTGAACCATATTTGAAATTTGGATTTAAACTCGAAAATTGATGGATAATTTTGTTAAGTGTTATAAATGGATATTTTGAAAACCCAAGCTCTAAATCGATATAAATTGAAACTGAATTAATTGAAAGTGAATATAAAAATTGAATAAATTGAAGTCAAAGTTGACATTGATTTGAATTGAAATCGAAATTGAATCGGTAGAATGGAAATTGAAATTGATTTGAATTGGGAAGTTATAAATTGAAATGGATTGGTTTTGAAGCTGTTCTATTTTGTTTCCAAATTACTATGCTATATAAACCATTTTTGAATACTTAAACTATTTTAATCTATTTTAAATATACTTAACCCAATTTAAATTATTTTAAACTAATTTATCTATTTCAAATCCATTTTAATATTTTAAGTATTTTGACTATTTTAATTATTTAAAACTACTTTTAAACTCCGTAAAACTATTTTCTAAAATTCTAAGCTGGTCAATAAAGTGAAATGTTTATATTTAAATCTTGAATTTAAAGACGAATTAGATTAAATGAAGTTGCAACCTAAATTGAAATTCGAAATTATTTTGAAATCGAAATGAGATATTGATGCGAAAATTTATTTTTGAAACGGAATCTGACATTTTGATAGATACGGTGATATTTGAAATGGATTTGATTTTTGAAACAAATATGATATTTTGATATCAATTATGAATCGACTTGAAATGTAAAAGAGCCAATGGTGTAATAATACGTAGTTATTGAAGAGACCGGGATCGGATATGGACATACTCTCTGTCGATACCGAACACCACTTTAATAACTATTATACGCGGAGTGTTGATCCAGAATGAAGTGGATGGTTTGGTGAACACGTTGACTGAAGAAAGAGAACGATATTGGATGACCCCTAACATGACTAAAACAGGAGCCGCGCCGGGCCATTGAGGTTCGCCACCTCTAGCGGACACACTTCTTCGATACCATATCTATTACATTTGTGATGCGATTTGGGTGCACCCCTTGATTTCGGAGTGTTGTTTCGCGGTGTTGGGGTAGCTGCTGGCTATGCCCAACATCAGTCCGGATCACGCAACTACTAGTATCCTAGTTGGTATTGCCTCATGTACCTTGTCATACCGATTATCCTATTCGCGACCACTACGTTTTGATTTGTACCTTGAGTATATGGATTGCCCTCTGGTGACTTCCGGTTTTGGGGAAACTACGGTCTTGTATATGCTTTTGGGAATATAAAATGTGTTAAGGGGGATTATGGTAATGTCTTAACGCTATTTTGATACTTTATATTACTGATAGGCATTATCTACTTAGCGGATATTACTACATAGTAGATAGTTTAACGGATCCTTGAGAGATGGAAAATCCCGTAACATCTCTTAAGTTATTGCACGCACGTTGACACTGGATATGAGATGTCAAACCCCGTAAACATCTCTGACGCCGTTACACTCATATTTATTTACGATTGATTTGACTTTCATAAGGATATTTTAGTCCTGACTCGAGTGTTTTGTCTTTTCATTACGCTCGGGTCAGTCCTGAGTTTTTCAGATTTTGAAGATCTATTCTGGAGGATGAAGACGAAGATTCGGTATACTATTACTATTATTACCCGTGCATCATGTTATCTAGTGCATTATTTAATTGTTCTGTTGTATATGTATAAACTCTGATAAATGTTGTATAAATATTTGTCAAAGTATAGTAGACAGCTTCATGAACTGTTTATTTGACTATTATATTTTATCGTTCCGCTGCAAGATTCTGTGTTGTTTCATTTCCTTTATTTCTCTTTCTTTTATTTTCTTATTTACCCCAATAACCATCTGCCCTTTTGAATGGTTTAGAATCGGCATGTGTATTTGATCGTCGGTTTAAACTGTCCAAAAAGGAGGGTCGTTATAGCAAGCATACATATTTCTATCAAAAATTTAGATCTAAGAAGAGATTTGAATTTAATTTAGATTTACCTTTCTTCATAGAATTAATCCAACTCTTATTCTTTTATTTTCCGCTATATTCCACAAATATATATATATATAATATATTGTTTTATAATTTCTTTATTTCTTAGAATTTGTGATGAAAAAATGACAGAACTTCGCTCTTTGATTCATAAAATATGAGTAGAAGAGTGAGCGGTTAAGCCTATATTTATAGGCGCACAAATCAATTCCATCCGTTAGATTTAATTTGTTAAACAGAGCCGTTGGCCTAGGTTTATTCTCACCCAAGCCTAGTTGATGGTTGATTACTCCAACCTCCACTAGTAGGCATCTAGGTGTTGACCGGTGGATTTAGAGTGCCGAATAGTTCACTTTATAATTTGTTGCTCATTTCTTTCTTTTATTGCTGCTTTTAATATTAATGTTAACATTAATTGTTAACGTTAGTTAGGGATTCTTTCTTTTATTGTAATGTTAGCGCTAATTTTAATGTTTCTTAGGCATTAAATATTTGTATACTATTAATTTAACTCAATTAAAAGTATTTAATTCTCGATTTTCTTCACTTCAATGTTAACGTTCTTTTCTGTTAACATTTAGCTTTAATGTTAGTCAATTTTCATTTATTTATTTCCCATTCAGCATTGATTTAATTTAATTTAATGATGATTTCCTTTGACTACTTCCCTCTAACCTTTGATTTGATTAGATTTAACATAGTCACTTACTTAGATGATAAGATTTTATCTTATATTTATCTTAACATAGGTTATTGATAATTATTTATTTCTGCACCCAATTTACTTACTTAAATGCTTTCTTAATTAAATTTAATTTGATTAAGCACCCTTAATTAACATTTATTTTCAACATTAACATTTATACTTAATGCCCATTTTAGTGTTAAATTATTAATATTTACTTACTTAATTAATACCCAATTATTTATGATCTGAAAGTTTCAAACGTTAATAACTTTTCGTTTGAACTCTGACCGTAAAACTTTATATATGAAAATTGATCAGAAAATCGCCACCAACATAATATTGCAAGTTTCATAACTGAATAATTACATTTACAAAAATTCTATTTTTAGGATTTACTAAATAACTAATTAATTTCTTTTTATTTAATTATTGTTAAATTTATGCGGTGTTACATTCTCCCCCTTAAAAAATTTCATCCCTTAAATTCCTCAAGGGTTGAATCATGTAACGTAGTGCACAACCATACTAAGCTATCCAACCACTTAGTGTAAAACCAATTTTGCAACCAATAGTATACAACTGCACGGTGTATCACAATACATATGATATGTATGCTGAATAATACTAACTCAGTGTCACCTATATGATGCATTCTTTAAACAAATTTGAAAATATAGTGCAAACAACCGATATATACTGGCAATTCTATATCTATGCAAGTTTTGAAAACCAAAATCATTGCTTTTGCATCCTAATTTTCCCGCTACGAATAGAAGCATAGTTCAACCAATTTTTCATCCAATTCCTACCATTCAATAACCAGCACACAATTTTCTAACATCCAAAATTTTGAAAAATCTAGTTTTCTAAACCTATATTCTTATGTTGGAAAAAGGGTTTGGATGGAGAATTCCATATTTCGACCCTTTTCTTATGTACTCATTCCATCATACTTTGGAACCTTATCTTTTTCCATCATATCTTTTTCAACTTTTCCAAGTATAATCGACATAAGAAAATTTATTTTAAGATTTTAAATTTCAATCAGAGTTAATTTAAAAATAATTATTTTTCAACTATCAACAACATATGTAAATTAAAATTCTAAAGCTAAAATAGCTTTTCCCTTGTTACCCTTTACTTTGGACATATTATCACTTCCACTGCACAGTATAATCCATATATGCTAACCATAGACTTTTCCTCATGCTAAGCACATGACATTCCAAAAATTAGAAAATTTCCTTTTTCATTCAAAATCGTTTTCAACCAAAATTTTAAAATGGTTGGAATTTTTTAAAATAAAACTCTTTTTTAAGATGAAGAATTTTGGACAAAAATTTTCAAAATATTTGTTTTTACTTTTCAAAACAAATTTAGCTACATACTATGCGGTCGAGGTTCAGTCAATGAGTTAGCGTCGATGATTGTCTCTTTCCTACTACATGGTAAATTGTCAAATTTTAAAAACTTTTTCATTTATTTTAAACAGCAATCAGCATACATGTTCATTATAAATTTCAAATTTAAAGGCATAGGGATAGTGCCCGTGGTTTCGCAACAACCATTCTCTATGTTTTGCTTGCTAAAATTTATCTTTCAAAAATTTAACACTTTTTGGTACTTAATTTTACTTTTTATTTATTAGCTAATGAAGTTCCTAATTTATTTTATAAAATTCATGTCTTTTATTTCTTTGTTTATTTTTCATTTGTTAATGTCTTTTATGAGATTTCCTTATTTTATTGATTTCCAATAAATTCTACAGTCTTCGTAGAAAAAAAATAAAAAGGACATTTCTCATTAACATGATACATGTTTCCATACAAATAGAAATAACTAATGCTTACAATCCAAACCTAAAAGAAAGAATTGCTGGAAGCTCCCCTTCAATATCAAATGATGGTAATGATGTTGCGGTTGATGTTGTGGCTCCATCACTTCTTACTCAAATTAAATGGACCTTTCTAACATGTCATTCTACTGTAGCCCATACATCTTAACTTTCTTTTTTGGCTCCTAATAAATAAGATCAATCCATTACTTCCATCATCCTAACCAATTATACTATTATCTTTTCTTAATCCAAATCTCAGTATTCTCCAGCCTTATTACAAACTTTCATTAGTTTTAATCTTTCACGCGAGTATACTTTAGAACTCACAAAAATATACTTTGATATATTCCATTTCCTTACGGGTTCTTCCTCATGGTCTTCACCCATGTTTAATGAAACATTCCTAGGCTCAAACTAATATTCATTCTATTCAACGGGGTCCACTATTGCTGCTCTACGAGCATTCATCACATTTTACTCATAGCCATAACCTTCACCGCATCATACTTAGGCAGTCATCAATATTTACTCCATATTAAAATTCTGGTTTGATTTCCATTACTCTTTATAGAATTAAAACTTCATTGTCATGAATTACTTAATCCCAAAAAATTTATCTTTAAAATTATAAACTTGGAGACTTTTTATTAAGTTCAAAAATAACTTGATGCCTTAAATTTTAAAATTATAATTTAGGATTTTTGAATTAAGCTTATTTATCAAGTCCAAAAGAAAGTGTTAGCAATTTTATATAAAAATTTCATTTCCTTTACCTTTAGACCAAATTTTCTTTTGAAGACTTTCCACAAAAAGATTTTTGTTCTTAAAAATTGGGCTTTTTAACTCAAGCCATTTATTAGTCTTGCTTCTAAAAAACTCAATTGTTGCCAACCCATTTTTTTAAATGCACTTACAGTGTTTTTAAACATCTTTTACAATTTTTACTTAAACTGGAGTAGACAAGGAAACTTTCCATCCTCTTATTTTCCTATAACTCATGCTACTTCCACTTCAACATCGGTGGAGATCCTAAAAGAATACAAGAGGGACTCTTCAAAAGATACGTGAAATCAATGCGAACTATTATGGAAATTAACCATTTTCCTTTGTTCTGCCTTTAATTGCTTTTAATTACTGACATTTTTCTTTTATGTCAAATCCCAACGTTTTTCTATCTCCTAATGTTGCTACTATTTTATTCTACCTTAGTTGATTTTATTTAAATAGTTTATTCTTTATATAACTCTTTTTATATATAAACCTATTTCGGATGTTATTCTCCCTATTTTCCTCATACGGAAATATTCTTTCCATCTTCACATAGGGTGTTTTTACCCTTTCTTTTTTTAACCCCGTTTAAAACTTGTAACACTTCCTATTGCCCACCCCTTTAAAATAATTTGAAAACTTAAAATTTTTCATTGTAGAAAAACCAGGGAGTTATATTTGCTCTACCATTTTCTCAAAATAATTAGCTTTTTATAAAATTTCCTTTACTAAAATTTTAGATTTAACAAATCTTAATTTCCAATGCAACTTTATATTTAAATAAAAATAGAATTTTTTATTTTTTCGAATAATTTATATTTATCTACTCTTCAAAAATAGGTTTTCTTTACTTTCAAATAAATCCTTTCACTGTAACAAAAATTTCATTTAACAGCATCATAAAATCATTGTAATAGCTATTTTACAATGTTTATACAAACGTCGTTACATGCCAAGTTGTAACAGGGTCGGTACCTACCACAATTTGTTTTAGATGTTGCAGACAAGAGTTGTAAAAAACTATTTTACAATGTTTCTCATGTGTTGTAAAAATTTATTTTACAACGATTTTGTTAATGTTGTAAAACATTTTTACCGGGATGTTTGCGCAGTTGTTGCAAAAGAGTTTTCTACAACGTTTTGAGATGTTGTGATAAAGTTTTTACAATATTTATACAAAGTTGTAATTTTCTAGTAAATGTAGGATTTCGATCGTTTACAACTCTTTTACATTGTTGTTAGAAATTCTTTTGCAACTTCTTAAAAACAATGTAAAACATACTTTTTACAATAATTATAAAACGCTATAAAAAATGTATTACAACTTTTTTAACATTGTGATGCATATTCTATAACTTTTTTAAATGTTGCATGCATGCTTCAACTGTTTCCCTCAATTTTAATGTCTAATTACAATTTCAGAAATTCAAATAAATATAGTTTGTCGATTCAAACGTATAACACTTTTCCAAATTTCTTAAAAATGTAACACTATTCCAAATTGCCTGTCATTCAAAATAAGCACAACATTCCAACCCAAACAATGTACAACATGTTTTAACTTTGCCAATCCTAATGTGCACTTCACAAAAGTTAACACATATCCAACCATATATATACAAACATAAAGATGAAACATACCAACCACATAATGTTCTAATCAAGAGCAATGAAATCCTTATGCCAAGCAACAGTTGTTCCTATAGCTTGTTGAATATTGCACACTTTTGAAGTCTCTCTCCACAAAGGAGCTTGAGGTTCCACTGGCACATCCATCCAAACTTTCCATGTATCCACTTCAAGTGGAACATGGTGCACCAAAGCAGTGGGATCAGTAGTCGAAATTGTCCCTTCAGTAATAAATTTTTTCTGCCAGTTGAGTAACCTGCATTTCTTTCCAAGTGTGCCACTGTCTAGGAAACTAGTAGTACCATGTGACTGACGATGTGACTCTGACTGCAGGTAAAACATAAACAAAATAATAAAAACGTTATATACCGATGTCTTTTTATATGTTTCGTTAAAATTATTCATAATACAAGCCTAAATTTTGCATCTTTCATGTCCAGATTCACTGTAACGACCCGATATTTTCAACCATTCACATCCGCACATGTCGGACTTGAATTGTTCAAAATACCGCGCTGCAAATAAAATTTGGCAAATCTCAGAATATACAGTAAATAAATAATCACAGAATCATAGACACAAAAATCAGAATACTCGCAGCGGAATTAAAAATTAACTTAGTGGTTCATGAAGCCACTATCCATAGTCTCAAAAATAATATAAAGTACATAGTCTTAAACCAAATATAGTTTGAAATCTCCACAGAAACTCTCAATATTAAATTTCCTTGATTTCAAAGGCTAAAATAAGAACTAAATAGAAACTTGACGGCAGCTTGAAAAGAGATAATCTGCTGAAATCCTAGCTCTGGAGGTGAAGTCTGAACTTAAACTCAGGCTGACCCAAGCGTAAGAAATAAACACAACACTCGAGTCGGGACATACATACTATATAGTGTAAGCTAATTCAAGTGTACTGTAATATAGAGCAAGTGACTTAAAGGATTCTTGGGACCGCCCATCCTTTAAGGTTCCATTAAACTATTTACTATGTAGTAGTAATTTCGCTATTATAGTGTCTATGTTAAAATAAACTTACTTTTAAATAGCGTTAAGGAGTTATCCATTCTCCCCCTTAACACAATAATAGACCCAGTAGTCCATCCAATATCATAGTCCCTCCTGATCGGGAAGCCATCAGAGGATACCACACGGCTACGGGAGAAAAACAAACTCGTACAAGGCTCGCTATGGTAGGTGACACGGCACAACTAGGCAATGCCAGGGTAGATATACCAATTACGTATTCGGACCGGTGGAAACGCGTAGCTGCTACTACCGCCCACCTCGAACAACACTCCCAAATAAAAGGTGCGCACCAAACAATCAAAAAAGTAATAGAATGGCATACGAAGAAGTGCGTCCGATCAGAGGTCCTACCTCATTAATCCGAGAATCGCTCCTGTTTTAGCCACCTTATGCCATCTCACGGGAGTCGGGACCACGTATTACCTCATAGAAAACGTCACCACCATCCTACTTCATTCTGGATCTCCACCGCGCACACGGTTGTCAAAGTGGTTTTCGGTATCGACAGAGAGTATGCCTATATCCGATCCTGGTCTCTTTAACAACCAACGTTATTATTACCCGTGGTTATAAATTCCAAAATAGTTTATTTTTAAATCAAATACTTTATTTTAAACTGTTTAAAAGTGAAGTTATAATTCTCATAAAAATCCAATATACATCCCACAGGTTATGTCTTAGTTCATTTATATTTACTCCAGCACTTACGCAGTGCGGTAATATCCTTTACACAGATTTGAGTAAATTAAATTTTAAACTTCACTATAGTTTCTCCAATAATTAAAGAAATAAATCATATTCCACCTTTAAATAGTCATTTAAATTTACTCAATAAATTATGATTTTTATAAAGTACATTTTTCAAATATATATCTAACCTCTCTATGCTTTGCTTATAAAAAAATCAAGTGCAAATTTCCCATAATATTTTACTTAATAATTAAGTTCAATTTTACCACTTCAAAGTAAACTAAACTTCTAGTCAATTTCCTAATTTATCACTTTATATTCAAAATTTAGCAATATTCCAAATTCCCTTTTTAGTATTCACCTTATTTAACCATTTAATATAAAGTCAACTTGACCCTTTTATTTATTTACTTATATTCAAAACATCCTATTTTATTTGTTAACTAGAATTCCATTTTTATTTTACAAATCAATTTTTTTTCAAACCATATTTATACTTTAAAATTCTTAACATTTAATTACTTACACCTTAACTTGTATAATATCACTATACTATAAGGAACATTTTTATTCCAATTTTAAACAAAAGGTCATATCTTCCTATTTTAAAATATTTAATATTTCCAGAATTACATACATACATACATATATATATATATATATATATATAACCACGGATCTGTATACTATTTTCTAACCTAGGTCAAATGATATGGATAATATATCATTTCAATCCGTAATTTACAAAGAAAAATCGGGTTCTATCATTTCAAACCCGCAATCCCAAGTTAAATAATAAATAAAAATAAATAAATATCATCCAGGCCTATCATTTCAGCCCGTAACGGTTTCTACCTACAGGGAACTTGCAGTGTGGTAAAAAAGTAAATAATTAAATAAATAAATAACAGCATGCATTTAACAATAAATAAATAAATAACAGTATGCATTTAACAGTAGATAATATAACTGATGATGTGTCAATTTAATAATGGGGTTTTAACATCATAAGTTTATATCATAGAAAAATAAAATTAAATATAATTATTTTACAATTACACTTGTTATTAAATTTACAGATATATAAGTACGTTTGTCAGGTGAGAATACTCATCTTTTCGAAGCTGCAGAATTTATTCAAACAACAATATCTACCTCGAAAGAAGAGTACAGAAGGCACGATCAATTTTCAGTGGATGCAACGACTTGATTCAAATCTTGAACAAAGTAATTAAATAAAACTAAGTATTTGAATCTTATCACGAACACAACAAATTTGAAACAAGACTGAATTAAAGGAAATTGACACAATGGCTCGACCACTCACCACACGACTTGACCCATTAAAACAAAAGCTTAGCCTGCCCATTTAATTTTTTCTAAATCAAAATTTACAAAATAAATCGTATACTATATATATATATATATTTACCCTTTTTACAGAATATTATGACGTGTTAATAAAAAGGTGGCAAATCTTATGTGGGCAACAATACAATTTACGGCAGTGATACATAAAGGTGGCGCATGCAATATTTATTTATTTATTATTATTGTTTTCTTTTTTTTCTTTTTTTTTGTATTACTAAGTACAACATGTGGTTTACGTATTAATACTTCATAATTATTCATAGTATACAATACTTCATATGGATCTGTTCATAGTGCATAAAGACTGTAATTCATGCATGTATCTACCTACCTATATTCACTATATATTCTAACAAGCTAATGCTCTGGATGTTCTACTCACATGCACAGGTGGCTCCCTACTATTCTATTCACCCTCCTATTATAATAATTTTTTCTTTCTCTTTATAAAAAGGCACGGCCCTTGCCAAATTTCAAAACTCGAATGCATGCTCTCATGAGACTTCACGTCATGGCATAGAGGACTGGTTACACAAGTTACAGGTGGTGCACATTTTCTACTTTAGAAATGCAAAAGGGTAATTTCAACCTAGTCTTTAGTTGGACAACACAACACTATGCTTACTCATATATTCATTCCTGACATGTACGCATAATTTACTTCTCCCTTTTATATATATACATATATATATATATATATATATACATATATATATTAAACTGAACGCATGCAGTAGCATGCCAAGTCAGTGGCTACCGACCCAATCATGCAGGAGCAAAAATGCAAAATGATGCGGCTCTCTTCCCTATTATATATATATATACTTATTTTCAAAGCCTGAAACACAAACATTTGAAATAAATTAAGGCAGGGTTAAACTTAGGTGGCTCAAACCTATATACGTGTATGCACTCGAGATTTAGTCTATAGGCTGATGTCAAAAGGTGGCGCATGCATTGTTTTCCCCCTTTTTTTTCGAACATTGGCCCGCACAAAGTCACGGGATGGTTCATGGTGTGAGGTCGGTGACAGAACAAGGAGCGGAGGGTGGTGGCGGAGTAGCCGAGCACGGTGGAACAAACAATAGGAAATAGATAAAAACTAAAAAAAAGAGGAAAATAAGAAGGAAGAAGGGATGCAACTATGTACCTGAATTTACTGAAGCTCGTGCACAAAACCAGGAAGATGAAAGTCAAAAATTTTGGTGAGAAATGAAAAGAAGGTGTGGGTTATATAAGAGAAAATGAGATCGCGCAATATAAGGAAAAACGGCAAGGAGATCTGGAAACAAATATATGCAGAGGGTATTGATTTTTTTCCAGAGGAGATTTGCGTGAATTTAGGAAGTACGAAATGTTAAACCAAAATTTTTTAAACAAGCAACTCGATTTATTTTTAGTGAAGGGAAAAGGCAAGAAATCAATTAGCTTTAAATGGAAATGGAAAATTTTGGGTGTGAACGTGTAAATGTTGATTGAGGTGAGAGATATATTTATTATTTTGAAACGTCAATGAATTAAAATCGGCAACTAAATTACGCAAGGGAAAGTGGAAACTCCTAGGGATTTCAATCAAGTTTTAAAAGAAATTAAACAGCTCTTTGGAAGAGTCAAATGATTATATACGAATCAAACAAATGGAAGAAATGGCAAGGCACGGTTGAATTTTTTCCTTTAAACGTGCACGACAAAAATTAGAATGTGAACGGTTATAAATTATTGTGGATAACGCTTCTATTAAATCAGAAGGAAAGTGAATTTAATAAAAATGCATGCAACAGACACAATAATTTATGCCCAAGATATAACGAAAATAACGGACTTAAATTTATACGTTTTCTTATATATATACACGGTATTTATTCCCTCAATTTACGCGCCCTTTAAACGCGTAATTACCCAGTTCATTTATACACTATAAATTTCCAAATTTTATTCCTTAATTAAAGCATGTTTTGTTTACATTTTTTTCTTTTTTCTTTTTTCTTTTTTGAAATTTTACCTTGCGTCGATTGTTTTGGCAATAGAGGATAGACGTTAAAGAAGTATAGGATCTTTTTTCAACGGGTGCGTGATTTTTATCCTTAAATAGGCTGAGTGAATTAAGCAAAGTAACGACAAGAGATGATCTTGCTATGAAACGGTAATAAAATTTATGGATAACTTTCTATTTAAAACTGAAGAGAAAAAGGAAGTGAATATATTTTTCTTTGAACGGAAATGGAATTTGGACAAATTTGCGAACGTGTTTAATATGAGAAGAAACTAGCGTTGATATTGGGGGAAACGACAATAAGATAAGATTTGAACGTTACTTTAATGAAAGAATTTATGTTAATAAATAGTTGCAGTAAAAAGAGAAATGGGATATCTTTTTTTAAAAGGTAAATGGCTAGTCGCGGTTAAAGGAAAAATTGAAACGGATATGCTTCCCTCCTACTCGAAAATGCACGTTTATTGATTTATTTAACCATTTTCAGTTAAGTATATATTTTTGAAATGTGCACCATAGACGCAAAATTTAAGTCCAAAATAAAACAAAAATTATGGATTTAAATTTTATACATTTGCTTATACGTTACTTATCCCATCAAATAACGCGCCCTTTAAACGCGTAATTCAACAGTTTATTAATACATTGTAAATTGTGAAAGTTATTACTTAACTAAAATAGAATTTGTTTACATTCTTCGGATTTATTTACCATTTTCTAAGAAATTTATTACTAAATTTTAATATATATAATTCATTTTAAAAAGAACAAAATGGAAAATAAATGCTATTACCAATATAAGTGAACATCCTCACAATAAATCTTGTACATATATAATTCTTATATAAAAGATTTAGAAATTAAAAATTTTAAAAATTCCAATTAGAGTTATCTTTAACCAAAGTTAAAATTTCAGAACTCTTGTCCTTTAATTATAATCAATTTTAAAAATTTATATTTTTATATAATAAACCCCAAAGTTTTATAATTAAAATTAAAAAATACTTGTTAAAACTTCGGGCTATTACATTCACTATGGTAACAATATTCAGAATTTGGGTCCAACCTCATATTTAGAATCCAAGTCCAAATTAACCTAGTTAATAATTAAATTTCAAGTACAAATTTCCAGACCAAGCGCATTCCTTTAGCATCACTGGCAAATTAAAAATAAAGGGACAAAAGTGAACTATTTGCTGTAAAGGATGATTATCTAAACCATAAGACCATAAAAATAATAATAAGAAGCTGTAGTGCTAATAATATTTATATGCAATGCAGTATGTTGAAAGAGATATAGAGATCATTACCTAACACGTGAACTACAGAATAATCACATAAGACACGTATTCTACCTGTTCTGTATTTTATTGTTTTATTAGACTCATGTAACATCCTGATATTTTCAACCATTCGCATCTACACATGCCGGACTTAAATTGTTCAAAATATCATATTTTTAATTTATATTTGACAAAACTCAGCATATACAGTAAATAAATAATCACCGAATCACAAAATCAGAGTAATATAAAAATATGCAGTGGAGACAATGAATATTAGTTCATGAAGCTATTATATATATAATAGAGTTAAATAAGATACAACTAAAGTCTCAAATACAATAGTCAAATACAAGACAAAGCATATCACTGGAATCAACTGAATAACTACAAGCCGAAAAGATGTAGATGGATCTCCAAACGAAGTTCCAACTTCAAAGGTGTGTCTCGAATACTGGTACACTCAGTCTGACCCAAGCGTAAAGAAAAACACAAAACACTCGAGTCAGGATTAACATTCTTATATCAATAAATCCAACTCAAGTGAAATATCAACTGAAACAAGTAACTCAAAGGATGTTTGGGATAACCGTCTTATAAGGATCCGTTAAACTATCTAATGGGTAGTAATATACCCTATTAACCACCGAACGTTATTATAATCCTATGGTCATTTAACAATATCATACTTCAAAACCAGAATATCATATCTATTTGAAAACCATATCAATACGATATCATTCTCACTTAAGATAATATTCATTTCAAAAATCATAACACTTTTAAATCAAGTTTAGATGTTAATAATAATATATATAATAAAATAGTTTCCTCAATTTCACAGATCGACACAAATCAACTCGGATTAAAAATTCAAATTTAACTCAAATCTCAGTTCATCAATTTAAATTCAATTTTGTTTCTCAATAAACCCTTTCAAATTATATTGATTTCGTATACAAATTTGAACCTTAAATAAACCATTTTAATTTAAATATATTTCAAAGCTTTATATATTCCACAATTTCAAAACTAAGTTTAATAATTTCATATATATCTAAATTTAATTTCATTATTATTTAGTTTTGAATTGTTCACTTAATCAATCCAATATCATTTAAATAGACTTTAAATTACATTTGAAATAAACTAGATATTCCTTCACTTTATTTAAACTTGAAATATTAAATTTATCACTTTAATCAAATTCAATTTATAAAATCATATCCTTTAAAAATCTCAACCTTGATAAGCTTCAAATTGATTTAATTAAATAAAACCTTTAACAAATAAATTTCAAATCAATATCTATTTATCTATCCAATCTTAATTTCTAAAAACATTATAAAATGAAATTTTAAATAAATACTTATCCATATTATATTTTAATTGAACCAAACTTTATGATTAAACTTATTTATATTAAAACTAATTTATATATATCTTAAAAAATCAAAAATTAACTATATATAAAATAACACGTATATATATATATATATATATATATATATATATATATATGTATATAATAACTTGAAATCAATATTTATTAAACGAATATCTCTTTAAACAATAGAAATCATTTCAATATATATATATATATATATATATATATATAGACCATGGTGTCTATATAAAATTTACTGTCCCATGGCAAGTGATACAGATATTTATCACTTCAATCCATAATTAAAATATATATACGGGTATATATCATTTCAACCCGCAATCCCAAATTCAATTAGATGAAAATCGCTTGGGTTTATCGTTTCAACCCATAACGATTTTATCCTATTCTACAGAACGTTCGGGTATGTATCATTCAATCCATAGTGAGTTCTATACTAATAAGGAACTTGCAGAGATATAACAGATATGATAATAATATAACAGGCATATATCAGCAATATAAATAACAGATAATGGTGTCAGATGTCATAGGTGAACAGGTACAGATAATAGCATATATATAGTAATATAAATAACTAACAGCAACATATTACAATTGTCGTTTCAATTGAAATCAAATTTAATAAACATAAGAATGTTAATCGTGAGTCATTACTCACCTTTTGAGGCTAGAGGATAGACAAATGAAATGAGTTACAAATCCAAGCACGAATTCCAAAGCAAAGATAGATTGGCACAAATTCGACGGTCGAGCTGATAATAGGAATAGATGAAATCAAATCAGAACTGGATCGATGAAGATAATTGGTATGAGTGAACTTATATATAATTATATATATATATATATATATATAAATAATATGCTAAATTCAAACATATATTAAATTAAATATATATGTATTGATATATTTCAAAATCATTATTTTTAAATTAAAATAAACACATTAAAATAAACAAATCTACATGATATATATATTTTAAATAAATACGTATCTATATACATGTATGTATATGTCCATCAAAAATGCAAAATACTTTCATATTTTATGTATGTTCAACTGAAAATATCTATATAAAATTTCAAAAATCAATTTAAACATATACCAATACAAAACCCAAACTCATGTATGAATAAAATTTCATATATTGTATTTCAAAATCTCCATTTCTTAAAACATGTACTTAAAATGGTAATATCTTCATATAATAAAATTTCCATATTATTTGGAACTTATCGCATAAAACAAAACTTTACACACATTAATTCCTAAAATACCTTTATTTCGAATCAAAATATACGAGCAATTACTCGATAAACTCATATACATTTAAAAGCTCTGAATAATATATATATATACACGAACTTACTTACATTATATATTTCTAACAGTATTATATAAATTAAAACAGTATATATGTATAACTAATAGTAACATAGATTTGAACATAAATATATTTGCTAGTCATAAAAAATAAATATAAAATATATACATTCAAGCAATTATATAAATAAACTTTATAATTTAATACTCAGCCAACTTACAACTTAAATGAAATAATTGTATATATACTCATATATAAACTGTTTACAAAACTAAATAACACTCAAACCCAAAAGAATATATATTCTAACAGACAATTCCATATTTGATATACTTTCACATAAGCTACTGTATATATATGTAACGACCCACTATTTTGGAACATTCAAATCCACAACAAAACCACACATGTCTGACTTTAATAATTCAAAATAGTAGATTGTAATATAATTTGGAGCAAATAAAACCAATCACAGAATCACAGACATAGATAAGTCAGAATAACTTGCATCGGAAATAAAATAACAAAGTAGTTCATGAAGCTACCACAAATACAGTCTTAAACACAGTCTCAAAACAAGTACAAAATACCATAGTCTAAAAAGTAAATACAATAAAAATCCCAATACATAAATGTTCACTAGTACATAAGTTGAATAGAAATACTAAATGAAAATAGATAACAACAAGATAGATAGTCTCCAGCAAATCCTAGCTCCAGAAGGTGAAATCCAAAGCTGATACTCAGGCTGACCCGAGCGTAAAGCAAAACACAAAACACTCGATTCAGGACATACATACTTATACAATGTAAACCAACTCAAGTGAACTGTAATAAAATGTACAAGTAACTTAAAGGATGCTTGGGACCGACCATCTTCTAAGGGTCCGTTAAACTATTTGCTATGTAGTAATATACGCTATTATAATAATGTCTAAAGTAAAATAAACTTACTTTAAAATAGCGTTAAGGCTTTACATTTTCCACCTTAACACATATATAGTGCCCATAGTCTATACAGTACCGTAGTTGTGACGACCCGCAAATCCGTACCCCTTGAGTCAACACTATTCAACCTAATCAACTCAAGTTGTACTGAAATACGAACCATTTTGGTTAAAGAAGAAGAGGTAGAAGAAGAAAATAGAAAAACAACAACAGAATCTAACCATCGCAGCAGAATAAAATATAATAGATATTAACAGATCTTTACACAAAATCAAATATATCTGTTTATATATTACATCATCAGAGTACATCAATCACATTTCAACATCAATAACATACAACTGGATATACAGCTAATCAACACAGCGGAATATATATAAAATAAGTACGAAAGTATGTATCGTCAACTTGCTCGTCTCTTGAACTCCACAGCATCATATCATGTATCCTATAATACTCGGTCTGACCCGAGCATTATAGTTAAATAACACCCGAGTCAGTCTGGAGTACCAGCGTGAGAAAATCACGCTCAATTGATTATTAAAGTTTCAAAAATCCTTTGAAAGCAAAAGCATCTCGTAAGACCACGCCACAAATAAACATGTCGGGTTTTTACCTTACGGTAGCTAAATTTTTTTATATATTAAAATCCTCTGATATTATAGTAGTGTCTATAGAAAGTAAAATAGAATTTAGCTGAAATGCTTGCGTCTCACGTTTCAACAATAGTTGGGCACAATCCAAACCGTACGGGAGCGTAGGGAAATTGGATTTCCAACTAATGACTAGGCACTGGGGTGCCACCTGTCACAGTACCTGGTCTAGATCAACGTACCGAGGACACACCTTAAGTCCCCTGCAACACAAGGCCGGAACAATCCCTTACTGGACAGTCCTGAGAAAGATCACCCCGCGGTTGGGATCAGCAACCGTCCACTAAGCCGAAATAAAAAGGGACATCTAGACAGGGATGACCTCACCTTGAAATGGGTGCTACCCACCTAGCCTTGCTGCATAACCCCTGATTTTCAGTTATTCTCGGTTGATGAGGCTTGAGGCTAAGCGTTACCTTTTAGATCATTTCACCTAGAATGCTCATCGTCCACCAGACGATGTTCTGAAAGCATTCATCCATACAAGTCCGTCCCGGTTCGAACGGAACCGAAGGCACTATTCCTACTACATCCATTTTGGAAATATCCTCAGGATTAGTAGCGACTAGCCCTTGCACTTCACTGCTCCATCTTCGCATCCAAACTCGTCTTCCCTACGAAAACGTACAAACCGGATTGAAGCGGTTTTCGAGAAATAAATCTCGATTCCGGTCTCTTCGAAATGATCAACGCATTTGGCCAATATTGATAGTCGGTTATTTAACTATCAATTAACATTCACAAACAACCATCAAACAATAAATAATCTCCCAAATTTATTTATTAACCTCAAAATATCTTCACAAAATATATTTCTATTTTCAACCCTTTGAAAATAGTTTCGAACCATCTTTCTTTTGCAGAATAAACTTTCCCAAGTATTTTCTATCTCCACTGAAATCACCAAGCACAAAACTAGATTTTAAAAATAATTTAAAACACTTTACTTTGAAATATACTTTAAAACATTTAAGTTAAAACTACTTCAATAATTTGTTAAAAATACATACTATATGAATATTCGAAAATAAGGTTACTTAATAAAATATAAAACTAGATTTTCACTTTTAAAAACAAAATATTAAGTCACTCTTTAAATAATTAGTGCTATAATAGATCAAAAGAAAACACTAAATTTAGAATTTAAATATTTAGAAATAATAAATTTTCCAAAACTTGCTTTTTAAATCAACTTTAAAACCTTTAATTTATATTCAAAAATTTACTTTGAAAACGTACTTGGTTATCAGGAAGAATTTCTAATTTCAATTACTTAAATCAATTGTCTAAATTGATTTCCAATTTACTCCATTTAAATTAAATTTCTTTACTTACTCAATTCACTTCAAAATTCGTTAGTTGTGGACTTTCTTATTATTATTATCCGTTTGATTTTAAATCCTTTAACCGAAATATACGAATTTCAAATCTTTCCAATTTCTTCTTTATTCTATTCAAAATTTAAATCTTAAATTTAAAATAAATGTTTTGTTCTTTTAAACAATAACATTGAAGTTTAAAAATTCATTAACTTTATGTTTGTTCAAAATTTCCTTTTCATACGTGAAATTATTTACTAGAATTTATAACTACTATTATTCTTATCCAATTTATTCTTAATTTATTTAAATTCTCTATAATTATTTCACTAATAAATTCTCTTCATTTATTTCCAAAGATCCAATTCTATATATTTTGATAACTTAGTGTGTCGAAATAAATTCAAGCAAACCATAACAATCAACATTCCAATATAATCCATCATAACGTATCAAAATAATCGCAATAGTGAATATTAAATAATTTAAATAAATGTTGAGGAATCCAGCTGGATCCCACCAACCTGTTTCGCTGCATCCACAGATGTTAGTACAATATAAAATACCAATTCCACTTCGAGGTGCAATATCACGGTATATCGGTTTTAAATACGAAATCATCTGCTATTTAAATGTGGAAATCAAACATTCCAAGGTACACTATATACTATTATATATAACATACCAAATCAAATCAATCAATCAATTGTTTAAATTTGGCTATTTGAATTTAAATTTAAATTCGGCTGAGTGAGATTAACTCACGTTTTCTTTGCTGTTTGCAATCCATTCTAAACTGGCTAGTTTCCTTGATTTTTGAACTTGTATAACAATTCACGGTTTATTACTATTTGAACCAATCAAACAATTATTCACCATTTATTTATTTTCTTTAATTAATGATTAAATTTTAACCTTTGATTTAATTTAACCAAAGTAGTAAAATTTTAAACTAATTTTCCTTTCACAAATTACTAGAATAATTAAGTGAGTTAAGCGTGCACATAAGTATAAAATTTTCTTTTCAATTCCAGTTTAAACCTAATTACAATAACAATATCTAACCTCATTTACATTTTCTTTTCTAACCCGACAATTTCCATTTCTAACTTACACTTTCAAAATCTTACTTATTTATAATTCAAATCTATTGGATTATGAAAATTCCAAATTTACTTTCCTTCCTATAAACAAATTAAATGAATAGTTTTAACTTACTTATCATTAGATTAAAACGTATAAAATAAATCAACCATCTCATAACAACTTATAAATTTGTAATATTTGATTTTTATCATGCTTTACAATAGATATACCACCATAATAACTATTAAAATTTGGAAGTAAAATTAAAAATGTATATATCCATTATATATATTTTTCTTCTTTTTAAAAAAAACAAAATAATAGAAATTTCTTTACTGTATTTACATACATATTTCTATATAAATCATATCTCTCTCTTATTTTCATGAACTAATATAAATCAAATAAATAAATAAAACCTCACCGCAGCCTCCATCACCTTGCGAATGTCAACGATCGCGACCCCTTCCTTTAGCCTCGCAACCCAAGCCCTACGCCATCGAGCTTGAAAACGAACGCCACCTCTATGCTGTTCGCAACCCCAAACGCTAATCGCGACAATCTCCTTGCGAGCAGCCCCAAACCCTAATCCCGAGCTTATCCCCAAAATCGCGTGATCAACTTCGAGTTACTTCGATCATCGCCATCACCGAAATCGATGAGTTCGAGCTCACCACTGCTCGAATCGAGCGATTCGCCTTCCCTTCCACAAGACGTCGCCAAGCTCGCAAGGGGCGCTCGATCCCTGGCGTGCACGAAACCCCTCTTCTCCCGGTTTTTTTTATTTTGTACAACGAATTCGTATATATTCGATTTGGGAAGGAAAGAAACGCCATTTTTCTTCGAGTTTGATTTTCTGATTGAAGATAAAGGAAAAGATTTTTTTGTGATTTAAAAGAACGAAGGCTCGGCTTGGAAATAAATGAGAAAGGAGGCGTATAGAAGAAGATTGACTATAGATTTGATTTTTCTTTTACATGTACATTTTTTTATAACATATCACAAATTATATACTGTAAATATTTGAACTCATATTTAGACATGCCGCTAGACGTTTCTAGGGCTATATCCCTATTCCGGACGCAACGGAAAAGGTATCGAGTCCTAATTCGATCGTATGGGGAAGATAGCTTTTCGAATCAATTATTATTAATTTAATTTTCAGCGCGTTTATATATCGTACGCTCACACAACAACTCGATCACTAAGAAAATTGAGATCCGATAATAATACAATATCACGGATCAAATAGAACTAGTTTCATCGAATTCCGAGACTGTGCCTTGAAAAGCTACTTTTAAATTCAATTTAAACGATGAAATTTCAAAACTGAACAAATCACTGTTAAATTCAATTATAAAACTTCTGTTATCCTCAGCACTCTCAGTATAAATTTTACGAGCCCTCAAATTATTTTCAACAGGCTTTAAACCCTAGATTTAACATTTTACCCAACTTCAAATTATTAAACTCAATAGTTTGATTATCAAACAAATAGTGATATTTGAATTCAAGTTAAAATTAACTTTTAAATATTTAAAATCAATTAAATATTCCAATTTCAAATGCTTAAAAATTCCGGGTCGTTACATTCCTCCCCCTTTAAAAGAATTTCGTCCCCGAAATTACTAGTTAGGAAGAATGGTCCAATACCCGTTTACCTTTCCTCAAAACCAAATAATTCAAAATCTTACTAACAACCTTCTTATAAAATACCCGTTATCTTTCTTATTAACTTCCCAAACTTTTCCTTAGTTCCCAATCAACTTTACTTATTCAATTATTCAAATTATAATTCAAAACCAAGTTTAAAATTTTCAAAATTTCTCAAAAATTTTCTAGCTCTCTAAATTTTCGAAAAATTTCACCAGCGTCTCCTTTGCGCGGCTAGCTCGCTACAACTACAAAAGGCCTCTACGGGCTCCCAAATTCCCAAAAGAAAAAAAAGCCAAGTGTCTAGATCAAAAACCCAATCAAATTTCATACAGATATTTAAACACATACCTATTTGTCGAGCATTTCAAATTTATCTTCTGAAATCAAAATCAATTCTATTTTCCCATTATAATACCTGCATATCCTTCTTAGAACTAATATCCAATCACAACTTTCCAAAAACATTTGATCGACTTCCTTACAAAATGTCAATATTTATTCATTCAAATATTAACTTAGATTATATTTGTAATATCAATTTCTAATTAAGAATTCACCATTCCTTTCTTAAGTTTAATATAAGCGTTTTATATGTTTCTTTATTTATTTTCACCTTACTACTTTAGTTTATATCTACTTCTATTCAAATTGATTCTTTCATTCCCATATGAATTCAATTTATCTTCAACTCTGAATATTTGAATTTTATTTTTCATTTATAACTAATTCATGTCATTATTTTAATTTAGTTTCATTCACTAATTTATTTCAATTTCCAGTTTGAAATCGTTTTGCCGTTAACAAAATTTTCCAAAAATTTTCTAACTCCCAAAATTTCCGAATTTTTTTGGCAGTCTCCTTTGTACGGAGGAGCTTTTACAATTTGACAAAAGATATAAATATGTATACATCGACCCACCGGGTCGAAAAAACAAAAACAGTTCATATTTCCTATTTTTATAGTGTAAGCGTACCTTATTTAGCATTTTTAAGCAAGCAGCTTATAATTTTAGCAATTAGCGCAGCCAAATCCAGCCACACGGCTTCTAGGTACCTGTACTTACTCAATTTAAACATGTAAGTGCCATATATATAAAGTTTAACAACATTTCACTTATTTTGAAATAGTCAAACACATGAATTCTAAAAGCAATGCACACTAAACAATTTTCGTAAGCAATTTACACAGTTTTAATACTAATTCAACTGTTATCAATTTATTCATCCACCAATTTTATTCTATTTGAATGGTTTACAACTCACTTTCTTACATCCAATTTATTTTTAATTCTAAAAAACCCATATTATTCCAATTGATTTAAAAATCAATTTTGTTTACTTGCAATGATTCATAGAATTTATTTTCTTCTATTTTCATCCAATGACCAATTTTCTCATGCAAATTGGTAATATTCATTCAAGTAAATAACAACTTAAGCCGATGACCATTTTAAATTGATTTCAACTCAATTTATTATTTAATTCTCTATATTTAAAATTCATTCACAACCATTTGATCTAGCTCGACACATTCTATTTAAATTTGATCCCTTTTCAATTTTATTCACGATCCATTCATTTGCGTTTCATTTCTTATCCGCATTCATTTAAAACCATTTCTATTAAACATGAAACATTCTATTTTTCTTATTGTCTCAATTTATTTCAATTTCTTAACAATTTAAATGGTTTACAATTATTCATTTAATAATTTCATTTCATTAAATATTATCCATAACTCGTCGAATTTTATTTCGATTAGATTTTATTTTCACTTGATTCAAATCCAACCCAATATCATTAAACTTAGTTTAAGTTGAATTCAATTCAACTCTCCTCCATCTGTTCAGCTTAAGTTAATTTACTTCAATTTATTTTCAAATTTTTATACTTAAGCTCATTTTCATTTTACAAGTAATTTTTCTCTCTTCTATTTAACTTAATTTTATCTCAACGCCCCACCTCTATACCCACGCTAGCCAAGAACACTACGGTGTAATGTTGTCAACTAGCGCGGAGAATAAGGTTGTTGAGGAGCGGCCATCCGTAGTTAGGCCTTACACTTGTATTGGTTATCTCGATAGGAGTGGTATATATATATATATATATATATATATATATATATATATTCTTTCATATTTAATCTCTGATTTATTTACTCCCATCGACATACCCCAGTTACAGTATAAAACGAACTACGATGGTTCATAATAGTTTAGGACAGTAAATATAATAATAACACAGATAATATAAATGCGGAAAGTCTCATATGTACAATAACTGATGTCAGTTACAATACATGTGATACAATACATATGATACAACTACAACTGTCGACTCTGGAAGTTACACACACAAGTACATTATCGTAAATAATATACATGAATATACAACATCCTATACTAGGACAACGACTACTCCAAAAAGTATGAAAAGACTTCATAGCTCTAGCAGCAACCCAAAGCAGGATATCTACAACCTGTAATAACTCGGTCTGACCCGAGTATTAAATTCAAAAGAAAATAATACACGGGTCAGTCTAATTCAAACTCAATTATTAGTGCACAGCAGTAATAATAATTAAGAACAAATAGACGACAGTCCCAATAAATCTCGTCTATCCGATCCTTAAATAAAGAAATCGAATAACGATGAATATAACATGTAACAGTGTTAAACAATAAATCGGCAGATTCAAATCATCAACAAAGATAAGTGAAAAGAATATCAATGAAGATAATTTGAAAACATCAAAATTTCCAAATCGGCAATTAACAACAAAATCATCAAATTAAACCAATCAAAATACAATTTAAATCATATTGAATTGAATAAACGAAACAGTTCAAACAATTTAAATATCAATTAAAATGCCAATTCGAGTAGGGCTGCAATACACGCACGCGTGCACTGCCTCGCCACTACAGTATCTGAAATACACAAAAGATCAATAAATCAGAACAAAATAGAATATCAATAAAAACAATACTGTGTGGCTGCAGTACACGCTTGCGTGCACTGCCTTGCCACTATAGTGATGATGTACACAAAAGCTCAATGGTACCGTGTGGCTGCAGTACACGCTTGCGTGCACTGCCTTGCCACTACAGTGATGGTGTACACAAACGGACACAAGATCAAACCCGAATTCCGGATTCAACTCAAGTGTAATTAGAAAACAGATCCAATGTACAAGCACAAAGGACACAGGAGCAACTAGTATGTTTATGCAACAAAGACCAGACCACTATGCAAGGCTCAACACATATAAGTAAGAATATGAATGCAAATAATACATGGCTGTGAAGCATGCGAAACTCTAGCTACAGGTACAAACCAGCTCAGTATATAAAGGAATAGCAACAAGGCACAGAGGCAAGCCAATGATACATATACAAGATTCAAAACAGTATAACCCAAATCAGTTTACAATGACTCAGATAGGAACTTCCACAACAGGAAGTAGCAATCAAGAGGAAGGCTTTACTGTCTTGAATCGAGTGCATAATGGCCGAAGCCATAGAGTAGCAATGTGAAGGAACCAGATTTCAAGATACTGTCTCGAAGAATGATTCCAGAGACTATGAAGAAGCCAAGTACATGAAGACTGCATCAAGTATATTTTCCAGATGCAAGCATACATATATGCAACAACTCAAGTGTCATTAGAAAAACAATTCCAAATATATATCAGATCAGTGATAGATATGGAAGCAAATGCAACATGGTATCAAACAGTTAATCAAAACCGAAGCACAGTGAAATAAGAATCACAACAAACATATATACGCACATACATATCTGTACATATATATATGGTGATTAAATGGACGAACTTAGCAATAACCCAATGCGCCAAGCCTATAAAAGTCAAAATCAAAACAAGCTTCAAAATTTCAGAACGAAATAACATGCTCGCATGAACATGATCAAATTAAACCAGATCCTATAATTCAACACACTCAAATATACACATGAACACTTGATTCATCACTGAGACATGAATGCATGGAGTAAAGGCATCAGTCGACAATGAAAACATCTAAAATATTTTCACAAATCGAGTTTACAGATTTCAATCCATAATCAGAAATCACCCCAAGTATTAAAACAATTCATACGGCCGAGATAATAAAATGATGAAGTCAGTGATCATATACGAACGCATATGCATGAGTTCAATTCCTATATAATTAGTAACATCATCAGCAACTAAAATTAATCAAACATCGAATCAAAAGTACTCGGCAAATTCAAGAAATTCCAGACGAACAAAAACCAAACCGTGTCGTGATAATCAAACTATCGAAACAAGAAATCAAACTAAGTCAGATATCAATACCGAGTCAAAAATCAACAATATCGAAACAAAAAAATTGAACGACTGAAGAATGAAATAGATGTGAGTGTTACTCACCTTTGTCGAAGAGCACGAATTGGATTTGAAGCCGTGGCCTCCCGAAGACGAGCGAAATCGAATCGAAACCCTAATTTGGGACGAAGGAGAAGGCGCGAACGAACGTGGCTGCCATTCTTTTCGTTTTCATTATTTTGGGTTACGAAAGAATAAGGGGAACAGATCAAAGTAATAAAGATAGAGGAAAGAGGGACGGGTTATTTGATTTGCAAATTTTCACGGCCACAATTAAAACATGGGCCACTATTTTAATTTCAAAGCCCACAATTCCTTTTAACAATTTATAAAAGAATTTTAACTCAATTTTAAAAATCAAAACTTCAATTAGCAATTAGCAACAATATTAATCGTTTAATGTCGATTATCAATTGATGCGAAATACCGGGTTGTTACAGACTCCTCTCCTTAAAGAAATTGCGTCCTCGCAATCATAAGGAATAAATGAATAAATGGTAACAACCATAAAGAACATCATCACAAGATGAAGAAATTTGAAATAGGAAGTTCACCATAAAGAGCTTGAAAGAACATCATCACAAGCCTGAGCGTGTTTGCTCGATGAATTCTCAGGATTTCTAAGTGTAATCCTTAGGATTTGAGAACCATTGAACTTCCATAAGAAAAACTTCTTTATTTCGAAGGTGCTACACCCCCGAAGCAAAGATGTGAATAGAATGTTTCTCAAAAGTCAAATAGGCAAAACTTCCATTCCATCAATAACACTGGGCTTAAGAATAAAATCGGAAATCCCTAAGGCATTTCCGTAATTGGAAGACGTGGAAAACGTCATGAATAGCAGAAAATTGAGCAGGTACACCGGCGTAGTACAATATAAACACCAAAGAAATCTTTTAATTTCATAAAAGAAAATCACAAATTCTCTACAAAATTTAATTATCAAATAGATAATCAGAATACATAAATCACAAAACAGCAATATCTAATCATCAATATGATAATTAGAAGACAGCAAAATCTAATTATCAACAAAGATAATTAGAAACCAAAAATCACAAGTCGCAAAATTGCAAATATCTAATTACCAAAAACGATAATTAGAAATCTCAAATCAACAAATATCCAATTATCAAATACGATAATCGGAAACAACAAATATTTAATTATCAAAAACGATAATCAAATCTTAAATCATAAATATTTAATTATCACAAATGATAATCAAATCTCAATTCAACAATTATTTAATTATCAAAAAAGATAATTAAATCTCAAATATTCTAATTATCACAAGCGATAATCAGAAACAACAAATATCTGATTATCAAAAAACGATAAATCAGAAATCACAAACATCCGATTATCAAAAAAACGAAAATCAGAAACCAAAATATCCGATTATCAAAAAAACGAAAATCAGAAATCACAAATATCTGATTATCAAAAACGATAATCAGAAATCACAAATATCCGATTATCGAAAAACGATAATCAGAAACAACAAATATTTGATTATCAAAAACGATAATCAAAATCAACAAATATCCAATTATCAAAAACGATAATCAGAAACCACAATTATCCGATTATCAAAACGTTAATCAAAAACCACAATTATCCGATTATCAAAAACGATAATCAGAAATCACAAATATTTCAATTAACGAGTCCGGAATTAACCGAAATAGCAAATGCACATGTCCCATAACCACGAGTTTTACTAAATCATTTAATTCACTTCATCGTTTCCTTGAAAGGGAAAAATTTTGTATTCTAAAAATAACATTTCACATTCTCAAACGGACAAATCCGGAATTAAGCGAATCGGTAAAAGAAAGGGGTCATAGTCCTCGATTTTTCTGAAACGTTTAAATCGCTTCCTCATTCTTTTGAAAGCGGAAAGTGCAAAACTTCTGAAAACAATTTTCATTTATTTTATAAAAATAATAATTTACATTCTCAAACGAACAAGTCAGGAATTAAGCGAACCAACAAAAGAAAGGGGTCATAGTCCTCGATTTTGCTGAAACGTTTAAATCGCTTCCTCATTCCTTCGAAAACGTAAACCGTAAAATTTTTGGAAACGATTTTTATTTTGAAACAAATTTTAAAACACGTGATTAAAACAGCAACATCAGTAGTAACTTCGACAAGGAAATTGCACTTCTCAAAATACCGTAAAAACGGACAACAAAATAAGCATCACGGGATAACCGCTTGAAAATCCATTTTAAAATTGACGGTTACTGAAGTCAAAGCGATAGTAATTTTTATATGTCAAAATCTCATCAGAATAATTGGCATCAAAATATAATACCAATGAATTTTCATTTACCAAAAATGTCACAGGAATCTTCTCGAAGATAGAAAGAGGTATCATACTCTAAACTTGTATTCATAACAAGTCAATGACACACTAATTCACCAATGCACAAAAATTGATAAAACTTATCAATAGAAATCACGAAAATTGGTGAAGCACAAATTCTAGAAATCATCACAAGAAATCCAGAAAACACAAATTCTAGAAATCTACACAAGAAATCCAGAAAACACAAAGAGGGGAGGCCTATCACAAAACGGGAGTATGAAAACTCACCACAGAGGTATCACAAGACGAGACGCTATTTCATGGTAGCTAACCATTAAATTTTGATATACGAATGGTTCGAAGACCATGGGGTGCTACCCCATATATGTGAGTCGCAACATCACAAAAACGGGGTTTAGTCTCCCTCGTAGACAAAGAGACATCGCACAATCGCTAGTCTAAATCATAAAAAGAGGAACGCCTAACACAAAATGGGAGCATGAAAACTCACCAACCGGTATCACAAGACGAGACGCTATCTCATGGTGGTCAACCATTAAAATTTGACACACGAATGGTTCGAAGACCGTGGGGCGCTACCCCACATATGTGATGGCGAAACATCACACAAATGCGATGGCGAAACATCACAAGAGTGGGGTCTAGTCTCCGTCGCAGATAAAGAGACATCGCACAGTTGCTAGTCTAAATCACAAAAATGATCGTCATGATCATCAAGAAGTGTCAATTACACTAAGTTAGTAAATATAAAAGTTTAGCTTCATGTCCCATAACCACTAGCTTAACTCAAATATTTACGAACAAACTGTAGATCTTCACTAGAAAATTGTCACAAGAGTTTCAATCGAACAAGTCCAAGAGCTACCCGACGAAGCAAACGCAAGCGTTTCATACCACTTGTTTTACTAAGCCGTTTAATTCAATTTCTCATACGACTGAGGTAAAGGTTTGTATATACTAATAGATTGGAAAACGGTTCAGGAAAAGAGCTTTGTAGTAAAATAGTTTTGAAAAATAGTTTTGAAATCGTTTGGAGAAAAGGGTTTTGATATTTACTACTAGTATAGAAAACCTTTATATTTTTAAAGTGACCAATCACAAAAATGATTGTAGAAACAATCAATCACAAGAATTCACCTACAAAGATGTGAATAGAATCCAAAGAAATCGATACTGAAACCTTCAAAAAGTATGTTCACAAAAATCCTGAACAAAATTTCATCAAAGTTGCTAATAAATGATAGCAACAAATCGGGGAATTAACAAGAATTGATTAAATTTAGAAACCAAATCAATTCACTAAAATTCACATTCGAAAACGTGAATAAAATCCAAAGAATTCGATTCCAAATTCATCAAAATAGAAATACCCAAAAATTTCAGAAATCAACACAAGAAATCCAAAAATCACAGAAAAAGGGAAAGAGGCCTATCACATGACGGTCCGAAGACCATGGGGAGCTACCCCATGCGGGTGAGTCAGAATCACCTAGATGAGGTCTAGGCTAACCAAAAAGCAAAAAGGTATGTGTGAGTGGAATCACACAAATGGTGTCTAGCCTAACCTCGCAACATAAAGGTATGTGTGAGTGGAATCACACAAATGGTGTCTAGGCTAACCTTGCGGACAAAGAGATATGTGTGTGTCGGAATCACACCCATGAGGTCTAGTCTAACCTTGTAAACAAAGTCAGAGTCTTAGAAATCAAGAAATTAGCAATTTCACAAAAACAAAGTGACCAAAATCGAATGGAAATCAAGCCGAGGAAAACACAAAATATCAAGTTCAAAATCGCTAAGATTCAAACTAGATGTGAGTGAATAATCAAAATCACTCAATTTGCAACCTGTCGAGCTATTTTTCATCACAGTGTAACAGGTACACAATGACACCCATAGCATAACACAAAAGTGGAACAAAGTCCAGGGGTCAAAATAGCTTTAATTGGCCAAATTCGAACAAAATCAACATCGGCTAAATCAATTCAAAGCCGAAAACACAAGAACAAAATCCTCATCATCAAAAACCCAACTTGAGTTCGTAAAGCAAACGGAGACCGAAGCCAAAATACTTTCACGAAATCAAAAATCAAATGCACATGAATAAGCGTTAGGAATTCATACCTAACAATTAAAGATAAGCAAAGTCAAAGATGTGAGATAAAACGTCGACAAATAGTTGTAACACATGTTCCATCTATGTTATGTTTAATATTATGTCCATAAACCCTAGATACCAAGCTGTGACGCCCCACCTCTATACCCACGCTAGCCAAGAACACTACTGTGTAATGTTGTCAACTAGCGTGGGGAAAAAGGCTATTGAGGAGCGGCCATCCATAGTTAGGCCTTACATTAGTATTGGTTATCTCGATAGGAGTGGTATATATATTCATTCATTTTTAATCTCTGATTTATTTACTCCCATCGACATACCCCAGTTCCAGTATAAAACGAACTACGATGGTTCATAATAGTTTAGGACAGTAAATATAATAATAACAAAGATAATATAAATGCGGAAAGTCTCATATATACAATAACTGATGTCATTTACAATACATGTGATACAATACATATGATACAACTACAACTGTCGACTCTGGAAGTTACATATACAAGTACGTTATCGTAAATAATATACATGAATATACAACATCCTATACTAAGACAACGACTACTCCAAAAAGTATGAAAAGACTTCATAGCTCTAGCAGCGACCCAAAGCAGGATATCTACAACCTGTAATAACTCGGTCTGACCCGAGTATTAAATTCAAAAGAAAATAATACACGGGTCAATCTAATTCAAACTCAGTTATTAGTGCACAGCAGCAATAATAATTAAGAACAAATAGACGACAATCCCAATAAATCTCGTCTATCCGATCCTTAAATAAAGAAATCGGATAACGATGAATATAACACGTAACAGTGTTAAACAATAAATCAGCAGATTCAAATCATCAACAAAGATAAGTGAAAAGAATATCAATGAAGATAATTTGGAAACATCAAAATTGCCAAATCAGCAATTAACAACAAAATCATCAAATTAAACCAATCAAAATACAATTTAAATCATATTGAATTAAATAAACGAAACAGTTCAAACAATTTAAATATCAATTAAAATGCCAATTTAGGACGAAGGAGAAGGAGCGAACGAACGTGGCCGCCATTCTTTTCGTTTTCATTATTTTGGGTTACGAAAGAATAAGGAGAATGGGTCAAAGTAATAAAGATAGAGGAAAGAGGGACGGGTTATTTGCTTTGCAAATTTTCACGGCCACAATTAAAACATGGGCCAATATTTTAATTTCAAAGCCCACAATTCCTTTTAACAATTTATAAAAGAATTTTAACTCAATTTTAAAAATCAAAACTTCAATTAGCAATTAGCAACAATATTAATCATTTAATGTCGATTATCAATTGATGCGAAATACCGGGTTGTTACATTAAATCTCATTTTAAATCTACAATTTCATTTGATTAGTTATTATAAAATTTACAGATTCAACTCATTCAATTGATTGCATGGCCATTTCCAATTTATTTCCACTTATTTGGATTTTATTTGCAATTCAAACTATTACTATTTTCATCCAGTTTCATTTTTATTCGATACATTTCCAATTATATTTAATTTGTTGACACTTAAAGTTGAATTTTAATTAATAACTCATGCTCTGATTCTACCATTCACTTTCAATTTACCATCCAATTTTATTAACTCACAATTCAATTTCATTCTCAATTCATTTAATTAATTGCAAGGCCACTTTCAATTATATTTTCTTTACTAATGATTCAAGCCGAATTTGATTTATAACTTGAGTTTTATTTCCAAACTTCAATATTAACTCTCCAATTCAGCTTCTATTTAACTACATTAGGTTCCATTTACATATTTCATTAACTAATTTATTATCTAATTAGCTCTTCCCCTATTTATAATCCAATACATGATTTTAAATCTCAAAATCTCTTCATTTAATTTTCTTAAGTTCAAATTTATTTTATAATTCAAGTTTGGATTTTTGTTTTATTTTTCAAACCATCAAACAATATTTATTTTGGTTTTCTATCCCACTTTTAAATTTTATAAGTCACAACTCATTATTTTACACATTTCCATTCATTCTAGACTTGAATATATTCATCTTATATTTTTACTCAAAATTTACGCTTATTTATAGCCCAAGTATATTTTTATTCTATGGATTTTTAATTCATTTATAAGTTGTTCTAATTTATTTGTTCCGACTCATTCCTTATCCAACTTACTTCCATTTATCCAACTAAGCATCTAATTCCATTTAATAACTCAACTGAATTTTTATTCCAATTCAATTTTATTTTAACTCAGATTTATTTAACTCAATTCGATTTCAACTTAATTCGAATACAACTGGATATTATTTTCATCCTATACAATTAATTTCATTCGAGTTAATTTTTTTTCTCCAATCCAAGTTAATTTCATTTTTAAATTTTCACTTTAAATTTAAATTCCAACATTCGAAGCTTATATTTCTTTCCTGATTTAAAAATTATCTTAATTTATAAGCTTATAACCTATCTTATCAGGATTTTTAAACACCCGGCTTTTGGTTTTCAAATCATTTTGAAATCTCCAACATCTCAAATCACACTTCTCAAAAATGTAAACCAATCCTGGTTTTATTTCCGACAAATTTCCTTTGAAATTTCACAAACAAAACTTGTTCTTCTGTACAAATCCTTTTTTGGCAGCAATCCGTCACTTAGAATTTCGAAAATGAATACTGATGATGCAGCCGTCGTCATCAGAATTATTTCCTAATAATCTAAGTGATTTCAATGCTATATCACCTTCAAAATCCATTTAAACATATTCCTTTCAAGAATACCTCCCAAAATAATAATGCTATAATTAGCCTTCAAAAAATTTCGAAAAATACTTTCAAAATCTCTGAGGTTTTAAATTTCCAAATTCTGGTTTAAATCAAATTTTATCTATAATTCATATGTATAATTTATGCTTATACAAATTCCCATTTGATCATATTTCAATTTATAAATCGCGTTGTTAATTTATATTTATAAATTTCTTTTTACAAATGAATTTAATTTTATTCTTCATAACATCCAAGCAACCATATATTAGGTAAATAGTTTACAAAAGCTTTTCTTTAATATCAAAATATATTTTTGGGTGAAATTATTTCATTCACCCACATTTAAAAAAAATACCGCGTCAAACTGTTCTATTCAAGTGTTTAGAAACCCCTTCGATACAGTTGTCCAGACTGTGCCGACGAAGGTTCATATGCCACTCAATAAATCAACACAATATTAAAACAATTTATATTCACTAACAATTACGCGCTCATATCTATTAGTACGCTCTAACTCATTCTAGAGTACTACGGACTCTAATTTAAATGAGTAATTCCCACCAGAGCCAAGGTTATCACCAAACCTTGCTTTGATACCAAGTGTAACGACCCGCAAATCCGTACCCCTTGAGTCAACACTATTCAACCTAATCAACTCAAGTTGTACTGAAATACGAACCATTTGGGTTAAAGAAGAAGAGGTAGAAGAACAAAATAGAAAAACAACAACAGAATCTAACCATGGCAGCGGAATAAAATATAATAGATATTAACAGATTTTTACACAAAATCAAATATATCTGCTTATATATTACATCATCAGAGTACATCAATCACAGTTCAACATCAATAACATACAACTGGATATACAGCTAATCAACACAGCGGAATATATATAAAACAAGTACGAAAGTATTTATCGTCAACCAGCTCGTCTCCTGAGCTCTACAGCATCATATCCTGTATCCTATAATACTTGGTCTGACCCGAGCATTATAGTTAAATAACACCCGAGTCAGTCTGCAATACCAGCATGAGAAAATCACACTCAATTGATTACTAAAGTTTCAAATATCCTTTGAAAACAAAAGCATCTTGTAAGACCACGCCATAAATAAACATGTCGGGTTTTTACCTTATGATAGCTAAAACATTTTTTTATTTAAATCCTCTGATATAATAATAGTGTCTATAGAAAGTAAAATAGAATCTAGCTGAAATGATTGCATCCCAAGTTTCAGCAATAGTTGGGCACAATCAAAACCATACGGGCGCGTAGGGAAAATGGATTTCCAACTAATGACTAGGCACTGGGGTACCACCTGTCACAGTACCTGGTCTAGATCAGCGTACCGAGGACCCACCCTAAGTCCCTTGCAACACAAGGCCGGAACCATCACTTACTGGACAGTCCCGAGCAAGAACACCCCACGGTTGGGATCAACACCCGCCCACTAAGCCGAAATTAAAAAGGACATCTAGACAGAGATGACCTCACCCTGAAATGGATGCTACCCACCTAGCCTTGCTGCATAACCCCTGATTTTCAGTCATTCCCGGTTGACGAGGCTTGAGGCTAAGCGTTACCTTTTAGATCATTTCACTTAGAATGCTCATCGTCCACCTGACGATGTTCTGAAAGCATTCATCCATACAAGTCCGTCCTGGTTCGAACGGAACCGAAGGCACTATTCCTAATACATCCATTTTAGAAATATACTCAGGATTAGTAGCGACTAGCCCTTGCACTTCACTGCTCCATCTTCGCATCCAAACTCGTTTTCCCTAAAAAAACGTACAAACCGGATCGAAGTGGTTTTCGACAAATAAATCTCGATCCCGGTCTCTTCGAAACGATCAGCGCATTTGACCAATATTGAAAGTCGGTTATTCAACTATCAATTAACATTCACAAACAACCATCAAACAATAAATAATCTCCCAAATTTATTTATTAACCTCAAAATATCTTCACAAGATATATTTCTATTTTCAATCATTTGGAAACAGTTTCAAACCATCTTTCTTTTTCAGAATAAACTTTTCCAGGTATTTTCTATCTCCACTGAAATCACCAAGCACAAAACTAGATTTTTAAAATAATTTAAAACACTTTAGTTTGAAATATACTTTAAAACATTTAAGTTAAAACTACTTCAATAATTTTTAAAAAATACATACTATATGAATATTTGAAAATAAGGTTACTTAATAAAATATAAAACTAGATTTTCACTTTTAAAAACAAAATACTAAGTCACTCTTTAAATAATTACTGCTATAATAGATCAAAAGAAAACACTTACTTTAGAATTTAAATATTTAGAAATAATAAATTTTCCAAAACTTGCTTTTTAAATCAACTTTAAAACCTTTAATTTATGTTTAAAAATTTACTTTGAAAACGTACTTGGTTATTCAGGGTGAATTTCCAATTTTAATTACTTAAATCTATTGTCCAAATTGATTTCCAATTTACTCCATTTGAATTAAATTTCCTTACTTACGCAATTCACTTCAATATTCGTTAGTTGTGGACTTTATTATTATTATTATCCGTTTGATTTTAAATCCTTTAACTGAAATATACAAATTTCAGATCTTCTCATTTCTTCTTTATTCTTTTCAAAATTTAAATCTTAAATTTAAAATAAATGTTTTGTTCTTTTAAATAGTAACACTGAAGTTTAAAAATTCATTAACTTTCTGTTTATTCAAAATTTCGTTTTCATATGCGGAATTATTTATCAGAATTTATAACTACTACTATTGTTATCCAATTTATTCTTAATTTATTTAAATTCTCTATAATTATTTCACTTACAAATTCTCTTCGTTTATTTCCAAAGATCCAATTCTATATATTTTGATAACTCGGCGTGTCGAAATAAATTCAAGCAAACCATAGCAATCAACATTCCAATATAATTCATCATAGCATACCAAAATAATCACAATAGTAATATTAAATAATTTAAATAAATGTTGAGGAATCCAGTTGGATCCCTCCAACTTGTTTCCCTGCATCCATAGATGTTGGCACAATATAAAATACAAATTCCACTTCGAGGTGGAATATCATGGTATATGGGTTTTAAATATAAAATCAACCGCTATTTAAATGTGGAAATCAAACATTCCAAGATACACTGTATACTATTATATATAACACACCAAATCAAATCAATCAATCAATTGTTTAAATTTGGCTATTTAAATTTAAATTTAAATTCAACTGAGTGAGATTAACTCACCTTTGATTTGTTGTTTGCAATCCATCCAAACTGGCTTGTTTCCTTGATTTTTAAACCTTGTATGACAATTCATGGTTTATTACTAGTTGAACCAATCAAACAATTATTCACCATTTATTTATTTTCTTTAACTAATGATTAAATTTTAACCTTTGATTTAATTTAACCAAAGTAGTAAATTTTAAAACTAATTTTCCTTTCACAAATTACTTAAAATAATTAAGTAAGTTAAGCGTGCACATAAGTATAAAATTTTCTTTTCAATTCCAGTTTAAACCTAATTACAATAACAATATCTAACCTCATTTACATTTTCTTTTCTAACCCGACAATTTCCATTTCTAACTTACACTTTCAAAATCTTACCTATTTACAATTCAAATCTATTGGATTAAGAAAATTCCAAATTTACTTTCCTTCCTATAAACAAATTAAATGAATAGTTTTAACATACTTATCATTAGATTATATATATTTTTCTTCTTTTTAAAAAAAAAAACAAAATTACAGAAATTTCTTTACTGTATTTACATACATATTTCTATATAAATCATATCTCTCTCTTATTTTCACGAACTAATATAAATCAAGTAAATAAATAAAACCTCATCGCAGCCTCCATCGCCTTGCGCACGTCAACGATCGCGACCCCTTCCTTCAGCCTTGCAACCCAAGCCCTACACCGTCGAACCGAAAACGAACGCCACCTCCGCGCTGTTCGCAACCCCAAGCGCTAATCGTGACCATCTCCTCGCGAGCAGCCCCAAACCCTAATCCCGAGCTTACCCCTAAAATCGCGTGCTCAAATTCGAGTTGCTTTGATCGTCGCCATCACCGAAATCGATGAGATCGAGCTCACCACTGCTCGAATCGAGCGATTCGCCTTCCCTTCCACAAGACGTCGCCAAGCTCACAAGGGGCGCTCAATCCCTGGCGTGCACGAAACCCCTCTTCTCTTTTTTTTAATTTTGCACGAACTAATTCATATATATTCGATTTGGGAAAGAAGGAAACGCCAGTTTTTTTCGAGTTTGATTTTCTGAATGAAGATAAACGGAAAAGATTTTTTGTGATTTAAAAGAACGAAGGCTCGGCTTGGAAATAAATGAGAAAGGAGGCGTATAGAAGAAGATTGACTATAGATTTGATTTTTCTTTTATATGTACATTTTTTTGTAACATATCACAAATTATATACCGTAAAAATTTGAACTCATATTTAGACGTGTCGCTAGACGTTTCTAAGGTTATATCCCTATCCGGACGCAACGGAAAAAGTTTCGAGTCCTAATTCGATCGTATGGGGAAGATAGCTTTTCGAATCAATTATTATCAATTTAATTTTCAGTGCATTTATATATCGTACGCTCACACAACAACTGCGATCACTACGAAAATTGAGATCCGATAATAATACAATATTATGAATCAAATGGAACTAGTTTCGTCGAATTCCAAGACTGTGCCTCGGAAAGCTACTTTTAAATTCAATTTAAACGATGAAATTTCAAATCTAGACAAATCACTGTTAAATTCAGTTTTAGAACTTCTATTATCCTCAACACTCTCAATATAAATTTTATGAGCCCTCAAATTATTTTTAACAGGCTTTAAACCCTAGATTTAACATTTTACCCAACTTCAAATTATTAAATTAAATAGTTTGATTATCAAATAAATAGTCATATTTGAATTCAAGTAAAAACTAACTTTTAAATATTTAAAATCAATTAAATATTCCAATTTCAAATGCTAAAAATTTTGGGTCGTTACAGTAGTCCCTCTTGATAGGAAAGCCAACAGAGGATACTCTATAGGTACGCCGCAAAACCAAAATCGTACAAGGCGCACTAAGGTAGGTCACACGACATAACTAGGAAATGCCAGGGTAGATATACCAGCTGCACTTTCGGACCGGTGGTAACACATAGAACCTACTACCACCCATCTCGAACCACACTCTCAAAATCAAAGATGCGCACCAATCAATCACAAAGTAATAGAATGACATATGAAGAAGTGTGTCCGATAAGAGGAGCGACCTCATTTGCCCGTTGATTGCTCCTGTTTTAGCCACCTTATGCCAACTCATGGGAGTCGGGTCCACGTACATACCTCAATTGAACGTCGCCACCATCCTACTTCATTCTGGAATCTCCACGGCGTACATGGTTGTTAAAGTGGTTTTCGGAGTTGGCAGAGAGTATGACAACTTTCGATCCCGGTCTCTTTAACAACCAAATGTTATTATTACCCGTGGTTATAAATTTCAAAAATGGTTTATATTCCAAATCAAAATTATTCATTTATACCATTTTAATATGAAGTCGTTATCCTTCCAAATCAAATATTCAATTTTCAGAATTACACTTTCTAAGTTCATTCGTTCAATTACAACAATTTCAAAATATTGTATTTTTCAAAAAAAGCAGCAATTATAAAGTGCTATAGTAGATATTTTAGTATTTCAAAATCGTTAAATTTCAGAAACAACAACACTTATAAATTGCTACAGTAGATAAAATTAGTATTTCAAAAACAGTTCAATTTCAACAACAACAGCACTTAAAGTACTACGGTAGGTAAAAATAATATTTCAAAACAGTTAAAATTCAGCAACAGCGGCACTTATAAAGTGCTATAGTAGATAAAATTAGTATTTCAAAAACAGTTCAATTTCAGCAACAGCGACACTTATAAAGTGCAACGGTAGATAAAATTAGTATTTCAAAACAGTTCAATTTCAGCAACAACAACACTTAGAAAATGCTATAGTAGATAGATTAGTATTTCAAAAACAGTTCAGTTTCAAAAATAGTAGCACTTAGAAAATGCTGCCTCAAAACCATAACATTTTAGAAATGCTACCAATACAAACCTTATTATAACATTTCAAAAACCTTATAAATTTCAGTTTTCACCATTTTTAACTTATAAAACATATCTATCTTTTCAAAAATATTTATTTAGATATCATTTAATTTATGATTTAAACAAAATAAAAATTTACAAATCAAATATCCAAATTAAACTATAATTAATTTATTTAGTCAAAATACATTATTTTACTTAACTTTTATCTTAAAAAGTAACTTAATATTTTATTTAACTATCTATTTCATAAATAAATTATTCTTTTTATTAGGCTAAACATAAAGTTTCAATTTGAAAACTAAATTTTCAATTATCAAGTTAAATTATATTTTTAATTACTTTTTCAATCCATTTATTTACTTATACATTTTTAACTTATAGAAAATCACTATAACATTTATTTAAATCATTTAAACCCAATTTAAGTTAAAATTTCATATTTAAGTTTCAAAAGTACATAATAATTTTCAGAAAATATTTAAAATTAATCACGGGTCTATATATAATTTTCTAACCTAGGTCAAGTGATACAGATATGTATCATTTCAATCCGTAATTTAAAATAAAAATCCAGGTTCTATCATTTCAAACCCACAATCCTAAGTAAATTAAAATAAATAAAAATTGGTTGAGCCTATCATTTTAGCTCATAACGATTTTACCCTACTCTATAGTCTGTTCGAGTATGTATCATTTCAACCCATAGTGATTCCACTCTACAGGGAACTTGCAGCATGAGAAACAGTAAATAAAATGAACAGTATAATTATGGCATATCATATCAGGTGATGCAACAAATAAATATCAGGTTATAACATCATGAAATATCATATCACATGCATTTATAAATTACTATCATATCATTGACTACAATTCACATGCCATTGTTTCACAATTATATAAGTATAAATGTCGAAAGTGAATAACTCACCTTCTAAAGTTGGAGTTAACACTTCAAGACACATGAATAACTTCGAAAAACACAACAAAGCACGACTTAGAATTAAGTGGACGGAGAGCCAACATTCAGATCTTGCTAACAAATTGTTTGCACCAAAATTGGGCAACACCCTTTGGGAGTTTTTGAAGAGGTAATAAATAAAAAACTGGAAGTGGAAATAAGTACTATCTAACAAAAACTCCAAGTCACAGAAAAGTAAATTGCACAGAAGACAAGGATTTAGAGTGGTTCGGCTATGCGCCTACGTCCACTATGAAGCTTTATCACTTTATTCCTTAATACTTGAAGATTACAAGTGTTTTTAAGCAAATTACAACAGTAGATGGACTTAAATTCGAAATTAGCAGCCAAGGAGGTGGTATGGAGTGATTCTGGCAGCGTTTAGGCTTATCCTTCTTCTCTAAGTTCTCCGACCCCTTTTCTGAATGACCAGGGGCTCTATTTATAGGTGTGGAAGGCCAAAATCCCGCCTAAAACTCAGGGAGGTTGCCTGGCACGTGAGGGGGGCCCATAAGCCCGCGTTCTCGGAGTCCGTGCCCAGTTTGGGTTCGAATTGATCAAAAATGCATCCAATCGAGGCGAAATTTGGTGTGGACATTTTTCAACATGTATGCAAGCTACTGTGAAAATCTCATGGCATTTGGATCATGGGATTGAGAGATATGATCGATTTAAGATTGCGTCTTCGTGTACCCTGTTTGCTTCGACTCCACTTATTGATTCATTCGAATCCATATGGTTCGAATCCACAGGTTCGAATCCATACGGTTCGAATCCATGGGTTCGAATCCATATGGTTCGAATCCATGCTTTTGTATGCGAAGGCAGTGACGTGGTGTACTGTGTGGATGGATTCGAAGCCGATGGATGCGAGGCCGATGGAGTCGAAGTTGATGGGTTCGAAGTATGTACTGGCTGATGGATTCGAGGTTAGGTGAAGTCGTCGATTCGAAGCGTATTCACCTCCGATGGATTCGAAGGGAGGCACGCCCCTGATGGATTCGAAGTAGGGAGTACTTTAGATGGATTCGAAGTGAAGGCTTGCTTGATGGACTCGAAGCAAATGCACTTCTCATGGGTTCGAGGCGACATGCGTCTTGATGGATTCGAAGGAAGGTCAGGGGACGGTTTCGAATTACGTGGGTTCGAACTGGACGAACTCGAATCAACGTGGAGGTGATGGGTTCGAACCAAGCAACATTCCTCTCTTTCAATCTTGAAGCCATCATAACTTGAGCATACGACCTCGGATTGACTTGAAACTTGAAATGCTGGTTCCTATGACTTTGCTCATCATGTCTTGTCGATTTTGGCCCAATCTGGGCTCGGACAATATTCATCGTTATCTATAGCGAAGGGGAGTGCGATCAATCTCTGAGGTGAACTGTCTTCTGTTTTTGACCAGTCTTTTGATATCACGGCTTTGCCAAAAAGCGGGATAACACAAATAAAATACAGCACAGATAAACATAAAATTCAACACAAGATTTTAGATCAAAACGATGTACAATACATGAATCAAATGAAATAAAGATTGGTTCAATCACTCAAGTGGGCTCGACCACCTTCATACATGGCTAGACCATCATCACATGGCTCGGTGATGATTGTTTTTGGAGCACCTAAGCTCGGCCAAGGCAAGCAAAGGCACGGCTAGGGTGTAGAATATGAAGTGATGGTAGGGTACAAGCATTAGGAAGGCTAAAGTTCATGGCATGATGGTGCTTTGGGCTTGGCCCTATGGCTACATGGCTTGGTTCTGATCTAGTCACACCAGGAAGGCACGACTATGGGTGGTATTGGTCATGGCAAGGAAAGGTGGTGAAGGAATGGGTGTAGCCGAGGCTAGCAAATAGGATTTGGAAGAAGTGATGGAGATCGGCTAGGGTTTCAAGGCAATCTTGGTGATGGATTGGAACTAGGGTTCATGGCAAGGAAAAAGGGAGGTGATGAGGTGGTAAAGTCCAACCATAGGTGGTGGTGGTGAGGAGTTGTGGTCGACAATAGGAGGATGGCCGAGCATAGCATGAGTAAAAGAGGAAAGAAAAAGAAAAAGGAAGGAGAAGAAGGCATGAATACTTACTGTATATTTTTGTTTCAGGAATGCAAATGAATTTGAGATGGCATGAGAATATTTTGTACATGAATTAGAAGGGGAAGTGGCGGCTGGGGCAAAAGAAAATGAATGCCTAAGAGATGTAAATGTTGTGAATGGCGAGGAATTAGAAAAGCTTACTTGATTTCTAAGAAAAGGAACTTAAGACTTTTTGAATTTCCAATCCACTAAAATCAAATAAAATCTCATACAAAGCCCAAACAAAATAGAAAATAAAATATAAAATAGAAATGAAATAGAAAAATATAGAATAGAAAATAAACAGAAAATGTTGAAAATAATCGCGTACAAAACGCTGAAATTGATCAAATTTAAAAAGTATAAACAGAATTTTACGAATCGAAAAGCAGAACGAACATCAGAATCAAATACAATTTCAAATAAAATGATTAGAAAAAAAATTCAAATTTAAAATTTTCAACTGAAAGTCAAAGTTTTGACCACAATTGACCAAAATATAAAATTTTCTGAAAATATTTATTTTATTGTATTTGGAAATTAAATTGTAAACAAAATCCAAAGTTACACTGGAAAATTCCAAAATTTCAAATTTAAATGATTTAAAAATCAAAGTTTTCAATAAAATTTGAATTAAAATATTTACAAAAATTATGGGTTGTTACACTCTCCCTCACTCAAAACTTTTCATCCTCGAAAAGGAACGAGACACAAAAACAAGGAAAGATGAGATGGAAAAGCAAATAATACCTGAAACAAACAATTTTGGATTCGAAGCACGCATGCTCTACTCCGTCTCCCAGGTACAATCTCGATCATCCGTACTTCACTACACTTTGATCAGGTTGACAGATTTCCTTCTCATCTGCTTCGTACCTCTTTTGATAATACGAAGTGGCTTCCTCTCAATAGTAATATTAGGCTCAATATCCAAACTCTCGAGAGCAGAAGGCTGGACAATCAAAGATGGATCATGCAGATATCGACGAAGATGCGAATCATGGAATACATTATGCACTCCAGATAACGTCTTAGGCAAATCCAGACGATAAGCTAGACAACCAATCCTCTCAGAGATACGGAAAGGACCAACAAACCAAGGAGCAAGGTTACCTTTACAACCAAACCGAATCACATTCCTTAAGAGAGAGACCTTAAGGAAAACCAACTCATCCACATCAAACTCCAAACTCCTCCTACGACGATCAACATACTTCTTCTGCCTATCCTGAGCAATCCTCATCTTCCTCTTAATCTCCTCAACTTTCTCAGAAGCCTCCAAAATCATATCAGGACCAACAACCAAACGATTACCGGATTCAATCCAATAAGATGGAGATCTACAAGGTCTTCCGTAAAGGGCAACAAATGGAGACATTTCAATACTAGTCTGGATTCAAAGATGAAATGAGATAGATAAAGGAGTAAGATAACATTAAAATAGAAGACTGAAAATATACTTGATAACTGTTGTTATAGGTGAATTCAACAAGATAGAGATGATCTTCCCAAGATCCTCCATAATCAAGAACACAAGCACGAAAAAGATCCTCTAGAATCTAATTCACTCTTTTCGTTTGACCGTCGGTCTGTAGATGGTAAGCAGTGCTCAAATTCAGACGAGTACCCAAAGATTTCTGAAAAGCTTTCCAGAACTGACTGGTAAAAATAGGATCCCGGTCATAAACAATACTAAGAGGATGGAGACGAACAATCTCCCTCATATAGATCTCAACCAGACTGGAAGCAGAAGGGGTAGATTTGACCGGAATGAAATGAGCTGATTTGGTCAATCTATCCACAATAACCCAAATACTCTCATTACCCCTTTGGGTCCTCGGCAATCCGTCAATAAAATCCATGAAACCTGTTCCCATTTCCAATTGGGAACCTCAAAGGGCTGCAACAACCTAGGGTCTTCTGACGATCTGCCTTGACTTGCTGACAAGTTGCACACCTCCTAACATAGATAGAGATATCCCGCCTCATACCTCTCCACCAATAAAGCTACTTCATATCTTGATACATCTTCGTCATACCAGGATGAATAGAAAGTCTGGATCGATGATTTTCCCGAAGTAACTCTTGCCTCAATCCATAAACATTCGGGACACAGATCTGATCACTAATCCTCAAAATCCCTCTATAATCGATCTGAGCTCCACTACCATCAGGACTAGTACCACCAACTCTGCTACGAACACTCTCCTTAATCAATCTGATAATCCTATCCTCGTCATGCTTAGCACTGATACAATCCAAAAGAGGAGAAGAAGAAACAACAAGCTGACACAACAATGTCTTCTTCCGACTCAAAGCATCAGCCACAACATTGGCCTTCCCAGGGGTATAGCTAATTTCAAGATCATAAGAAGCAAGGAACTCAAGCCACCTAACCCGACGCTGATTAAGATCCTTTTGGGTGAAGATATACTTCAAAGACTGACGATCGGTAAAGAGCTCAAACTTAGCACTCAAAATGTGATGTCTCCAAAGCTTCGAAGCAAAGATAACAACAAGCAATTCCAAATCATAAGCCACATAATTGGCCTCATGGGTCTTTAACTGCCAATTGGCATAAGAAATCACCTTCCCATCCTGCATCTGAACAGCTCCCAAATCCTCACGACTAGCATCAGTGTATACCGTTAATCCCTCATTTCCATTTGGAACAGTAAGCACTAGTGTGGAAGTAAGATTACGCTTCAAATCATTGAATGCAGCTTTATACTTATCACTCCATATAAATTTAGCATTCTTACAAGTCAAAGCTATGAGATGTGCAGCAATCCAAGCAAAATTCTCAATGAATCTCCGATAATAACGGGTAAGGCCCAGAAAACTGCGAATATCAGATGGAGTCCTAAGAGTTTCCCAATCCTGCAACAGAATAGGGAGAAATAAGGACCACAAAAAAGATAGAATGATAAAATTACAGAAAGAAAAGAAAGGAAAGACTTACATTGATCGCATCGATCTTGATTGGATCAACAGAAACTCCATTACTAGAAACAATGTGCCTGAGAAATCGGATTTCATCCTTCCAGAAATGGCATTTCGAGAATTTAGCCTTCAGCTGATGATTTCTAAGAGTCCTCAGAACAAATTTCAAATGTGACTCATGCGCTTCCCATGTCTTGGAGAAGACAAGGATATCATCAACAAAGACTAGAACAAACTCGTTAAGCACATCATGAAAAAGGCGATTCATCAAATCAACAAAGAAAGCAGGAGTGTTAGTCAACCAAAAGGCATAACTGACCATTCATAGAAACCATTCTCAATACGGAATGAAGTCTTGGGTATACTTTCCTTAGCAACTCTGAGCTGGTGAAAACCTGTGGCAAGATCAAGCTGAGAGAGAATAGCAGCTCCATGTAGCTGATCAAGCATATCATTGATGCGAGGCATAAGATAACTGTTCCTCAAAGTGATCTTGTTCAACTCCCTATAATCAACACACATCCTCAAAGAACCATCGGACTTAGTGACGAAAACCACTGTTGCTCCTCATTCTGAATGGCTAGGTCTGATCAGAACCTTGGAGAACAAGTCCTCAATTTTCTTCCTTAACTCAACCTTCTCATGGGGTGCCATCCTTCTAAGTGGAAGAAGTACAGGTCGAGCTCCAGGAATAATATCAATGTGAAAATAAATTTCCCGCTTAGGAGGTAAATAAGTGACTTCACCAAATACATCGGGATATAGTCTGACTACAGGAGTCGAATGAATATCACCAAGAGAAGCATCAGGAGAATAAATGAAACTGCCAGCAAAATTCTGGGGCAAACAACACTGAATCACCAAAGAATCACCTTTATCATAAATAAGAGAAATAGTCCGGGTTTTACAAGAGATAACGACATCATGCCTCTTTAGCCAATCACCTTCAAGCAATAGATCAAAAAAATCGAAACCTAGAACATAGAAATCACCAGAAAACCAATAGCCAGAATGGAAGAGTTTCACATTTCTACAGATCCTACTAAGGTTCGTGGGACCACCAATAGGATTTGAAACACACAAAGGCACAAGAGAAAACTCGGGAGAAAGAAGATGCTAAACAAAGATCCACAGAAACAAAGCTATAGGAAGCTCCAGTATCAAATACAACCCGAATAGGAAACTAAAATAGAGTAAAAGTGCCCTGAAGTGTACCTTGGTTATTACTAGGAGCAGGGGCAGGAATAGGTGCAGTTGGTAGAGATGGTGAAGAAGCAGAGGTAACAGCAAAAATACCAGAAGACTTTCCCTTCTACTGAGTGGGGCAATTGTTCTTGAAATGACCAGGCTGCAGACAAATGTGACATCAACTGAGCTGGCGAGACAGCAACACCAACTAAAGTAGGACAACTATTAGCATAGTATCCCTTCTGAATACATCTGAAGCAAGTAATGGAAGATTGGTTGATCGACTGCCTCTGAGATGAAGAAGATCCCAAGCCTAGAGTCTTGTTCTGATTCTTCTTCTGATGGTGAAAGTTAGGTTTTCTCTTCTTAGGATTACTAGAAAAAGACCGAGATGAAGAAGAATGAGCGGCTGAAGGATCGGTAGAAGTAGGATTCTCATATCTAATGGCCATATCCATCAGACTGGTGAAAGGGCTATGTACATGAGCGATGAGATGATCATAGTACTCTGGACGGGCACCAGCAATGAACTTCTCATTCTTCTTGAGAGGAGCGTCAATCAGGTTAGTGCCAAACTTAGAAAGTTCATTGGACTTCCTCTCATATTCAGCAAAAGACATATCACCCTGTTTCAGATCCATGAATTCCCGATACAGCTAAAACTTCCCTGCCTCGGGCATCCACTTCACCATAAAAGCATCCCTAAAGCACGATAAAGAAATATAAGAAAGATTTTAAAGAGAAAACTGAACCCAATTCAAGACAAACAGAAGAAGATACCTAAACTGTTCCCAAGAAATGTCAGCCTCTGTAGTGTGAGCTGTGACAGACTCCAACCAATTCAAGGTTGTTCCTAACTGCTAAGCTGCAAACTGATGTTGCTCGGCATTAGTGATCTCAAGACCAGAGAAAATCCTGTCCAAATCCTTCAAACACTGCTGAGCCTCAATAATGCTCTCAGATTCGGTAAACTTGGTGTCGCCAAGCTCAGTGTATTCCTTACAGAGTTTAGTGAACCTAATTGGTGCAGCAGGCTCAAGAGCTGGGGCAACACCACGGCCCCTACCTCTAGCATTCCTACGACTCATCCTGAAAAATCAAGAATGAATTTAGGACAGAGGTAATTGAGAAAAAAAAGACAAGATTAGATAAGAATAAGATAAGATGCAACAAGAATTGAATATCCCGAACAAAGAAATTACTAACAAGGTAGATGGGGAGAAGAAAGAAGTTAAGAAAATTTGATTTCAAAACAAGAAAAGTTTTATCTTAACAAATAACTTAATATTTTATTTTAACTATCCATTTCATAAATAAATTTTTATTTTTATTAGGTTAAACACAAAATTTCCATTTCAAAACTAATTTTCAATTATCAAGTTAAATCATATTTTTAATTACATTTTTAATCCATTTATTTACTTATACATTTTTAACTTATGGAAAAACACTATAACATTATTTAAATCATTTAAACCCAATTTAAGTTTAAATTTCATATTTAAATTTCAAAAGTACATGGTAATTTTCAAAAAATATTTAAAATTAACCACGGGTCTGTATATAATTTTCTAACCTAGGTCAAGCGATACAGATTTGTATCATTTCAATCCGTAATTTGAAATAAAAATCTGGGTTCTATCATTTCAAACCAGCAATCCCAAGTTAAATAAAATAAATAAAAATCGCTTGAGCCTATCATTTCAGCTTATAACGATTTTTCCCTATTCTATAGTCCATTCGGGTATGTATCATTTCAACCCATAGTGATTCTACTCTACAGGAACTTGCAGTGTGAGAAACAGTAAATAAAATGAACAGTATAATTATGGCATATCATATCAGGTGATGTAACAAATAAATATCAGCTTATAAATTATGAAATATTATATCATAGGCATATATAAATTACTATCATATCATCAGCTACAATTCACATGCCATTGTTTCACAATTATATAAGTACGAATGTCGAGAGTGAATAACTCACCTTCTAAAGCCGGAGTTAACAATTCAAGATACACGAATAACTTCAGAAAGCATGACAAAAAACTACTTAGATTTGAGTGGATGGAGAGCCAAGATTCAGATCTTGCAAACAAGTAAAATACAACACACATAAACATAAAATTCAATACAAGATTTTAGATCAAAACAATGTACAATACATGAATCAAATGAAATAAAGATTGGTTTAATCACTCGATTGGGCTCGACCACCTTCATACATGGCTAGACCATCATCACATGGCTCGACCATGATTGTTTCTGGAGCACCTAAGCTCGGCCAAGGCAAGAAAATCCATGGCTAGCGTGTAGAATATGAAGTGATGGTTGGGTGCATTAGGAAGGCTAAAGGTCAAGGCATGATGGTGCTTTGGGCTCGGCCTTATGGTTACATGGCTCGGGTCTGATCTGGTCACACCAGGAAGGCACGACTATGGGTGGTATTGGTCATGGCAAAGCAAGGTGGTGAAGGAATGGGTGTGGCCGAGGCTAGCAAATAGGTTTTGGAAGAAGTGGTGGAGATCGACTAGGGTTTCAAGGCAATCTTGGTGATGGATTGGAACTAGTGTTCACGGCAAGGCAAAGGGGAGGTGATGAGGTGGTAGAGGCCGAGCATAGGTGGTGGTGGTGAGGAGTTGTGGTCGGCAATAGGAGGATGGCCGAGCATAGCATGAGCAAAAGAGGAAGGAAAAAGAAAAAGAAAGGAGAAAAGGAAGGAGTAAAGGAAGGAGATGAAGGCATGAATACTTACCGTATATTTTTGTTTCAGGAACGCAAATGAATTTGAGACGGGATGAGAAACTTTTGTACGTGAATTGGAAAGGAAAGTGGCGGCTAGGGAAAATAAAATGAATGGCTAAGAGATGTAAATGTTCTGAACGGCTAGGAATTAGAAAAGCTTACTTGATTTCCAAGAAAAGGAACTTAAGACTTTTTGAATTTCCAATCCAATAAAATCAAATAAAATCACATAAAAAGCCCAAACAAAATATAAATAGAAAACAAAATATAAAATAGAAATGAAGTAGAAAAATATAGAATAGAAAATAAACAGAAAATGCTGAAAATAATCGCGTGTAAAACGCTGAAATTAATCAAATTTAAAAAGTATAAACAGAATTTTTACGAAATGAAAAGCAGCACGGACATCAGAATCAAATAAGTTTCAAAGAAAAGATTAGAAATTAAAAATTCAAATTTAAAATTTTCAATTGAAAGTCAAAGTTTGACCACAATTGGCCAAAATATAAAATTTTCTAAAAATATATATTTTATTGTATTTGGAAATTAAATTGTAAACAAAATCCAAAATTAAATTGGAAAATTCTAAAATTTCAAATTTAAATGATTTAAAAATCAAAGTTTTCAATAAAATTTGAATTAAAATGTTTACAAAAATTATGGGTTGTTACAATATATATATATATATATATATATACACATATATATTGTAGAAAAATAAAAATAAACGAAACTGTTGTAAATATGCTAAACTAAACTATCATATAATAAGTAGATCAACAACTTTTATAACTGAAATATAAGCATCAATGTCTTAGAACTAAATATACAAAAGTGTACAGATATACGAAACTATTATATAAATATATATACTTAAACCATAACAAACTGTAAAATGTAAAACAAAGAATAGAGCAGCTTCGGACTGAAAGAATATACGCGACTACATGCTTGTATACATTATTAAAACCAATGTTTAATGAATAAAATATACTACCTTTCAAATATATATACACTTTATATATATACAAATCTATAAAAAAAAAATCAATATATATACATCTAAAAGCTGCAACAAGATATACTGAAACATATATCAGTATAAACCTAAAATTTCATAGCTAACCAAAATTCAAGATTAACATATGTATATATAATAAGCTCTGTATATACATAAATCTACATAGCAAAAAAATAAAAAAATAAAAAATAATATAGATATATACATGCTTATAAATGCAGGGGAAGAGCGGGGTGTAAGAGGTATTGGCTAGCCGGGGGGAGAAAGACAGGCGGAGCCACGGTCGCATGGGTCTGGGTTGGTGGCGAATAGAGGCCGGAAGGGAATGGTGGTTGTTGTTAGATGGGAGAGGAAGGCTTGCATGAAGGCTGAGGATTGGTCTCGGCTCGGTGCTCGAAGAAGATAACGGCAGCAGTGATGAGAGATGCAAGCGATGGGACAGGTGAGGAAAAAGAATCGTCCTACGCGTGACTGTGTTTTGGTGGGAGCGGCATGAAGAAACGTGCTGCCATTTCTTTCGTATATAAATTTTCATCATTCTTTTTTTTAAGATAACGAAAAGCTAAAGGAAAGAAGAAGAAATAGGCCAAACGAAGTGATAGGAGAAGAGATGAATAGTTGGCTACAGGTAAATATCATATAAAAGCATGGTGGCAGGAAGTCAACGAGGAAACAGGTTGAAAGCAAACTTATATTATAAAATTAATTTCAAAAGCACAGCAAATTTAAGAGACAAAGAAAAACTGAAATGTTAAAAGGTGGAATGACAAAAGCCGTGCCTAAATTTCAGGAGATATAAAATGATAGTGACCGTTTATATAATACTATGGGCAAAAGAAAAACCAAAGTTTCAAAATAACATGTGTCGATATGGTTATCTGTTATGCGGGTTTCGCCGCATTTCGGGCACCAAAACACTGAAGTGAACATATCGTCGAGATCAGCACGATGAGACCATCAAAACGGTATGCAAACATCAGTGGTACAATCATCAAATCCAAAAGTCGATAGTCGGTATCGAAAATGCTGCTAATTTGCCAGAAATAAGATAAACGGAGCAGTAGCAGTTCAAATTTGAAGAAACGAAATATAGCTTCTCACTCAGAAGATGATTTATAAATTTACTGTATAAAAATATTCAGGTTTGGAAAATAATTTATTATCATCAAATTTTAACTGATTTGAAATGAAATAAAATTACACAATAAAATAAATTTTCTTATTATCTGATAAAAATTTATCATTTTCTATGAGTAAACGCATTCCAAATATTGAATTTTCATTCAAAATTTTATGATTTAAAATTTCACAAAAATTCAATTAATTATGTTAATAAAATTAATAAAATTTTTGGATCGTTACACTCTACCACATTCAAAACTTTTCGTCCCCAAAAAGGAAGAAGGTAGGAGAATAGAAACAACCAGAAAGAAAAAATAGATTGAAAGACAAGATAACCAATTAATTTAAAACCATATAAATTTCAATTTAAGTTAATTAATATCCAATAATTTGGTTAAACTCATTTTATTATGTCTATAAATAGTCATTCAATTCAAATTTGTTAGTTCAAACTATCAATTCAGATCATAAGAATTTCATTTAGCTTTAAATTGATTTTTATTCACTTATTTTTATAAAGATCAATCACTTACATAATTTGTTTCGATTAAAGATTTAAGTGATTAATGAATCATTTCATAAAATATTACTCAAGCTTCTATTGCCTTACTTAATTTTATAACTTAATTCGGTTATTGAATAAAAATTTAAGTTTTTGGTATTCGCCCTTGAAGAGAAAAGAATATGTCAACATATCTAAAAAAAATTCAATTAAAACATTTAACCTCATTCACTTGGTAAAATATATGATATATTTAAAACATTCTCATAACATTATGCAAAGATTTTTCAAAAGTCTAAAACAATGTTAGAAATTTATACCAAAAAAAATTATAATAAGTTCTAAATTAAAGTTTCTTAAATCCGATAATTTATTAGACTCGTCATTTTTTAAGATAAGTATAAACTCAAGATTATTAAACTGAAACTAATAATATATTTCAAATCTTACATTAAATTTCTAAACCAAAGTATAAATTTCATATCTTCATAACTAATTTTAATATTTAAAATGAATATTCAAATCATGGAAAAATATTTATTATTTTCTAATACAAAATTTCAAATAGTAAACCAATAAATTTACCGTTAGTACTTCTAAATCAAATAAATTTTCCAAACTTTACCTCCAAAATAGAGATTCAAATTTATTTGTCAAGTATATTACTATAAATAAACTTCGCAAATCAATTTTTTTTCCATTTATATAATATCTTTAAATCTTACATTCAAAGAAACTTATAAAAAATTTACTCGAAATATTTATTTGAAAAACTTTATTTGCAAATCAATCATCTTCAGTACTTTAATACTATTCAAACTTATTTGTAAAATTTCTTGCTTCATTCATAAATACCTTTTAAATATTTAAATAACAACTTTGAAAAAATATATGTAAACTATTTGAAAACAATTATTTACATCATTACTTATATTTACAAAGAAGCTATTGGAAACACTAAATCCGTAGTTCATAAATTTATTAATTTTATCTCGAGATACTTTTCAAACATTATTAATAAATCAATAATCATTTACATTAAATATGTTTTAAAATAACTTCTAAAATATTTACAACACTAATAATTTACTATTAAACCATATAGTATATAAATAAACAAAATTTTAAACATTTTAAATTATTTAGAAATAAGAAAAAAATGATCAAAATATCCTTTGTAAAAAGCTTTATCAAAATACCTTTTATAACTCGATGTCTCAACAGGTTTATCCTCGTTCTTGCGGACTCTGGCCATGCGTTGATCAGGTGCAAGACTAGAATTCTCCAAGTATTTAGTAGACCTTTTTCAACACCCAGTGAAAATTACTTAAATGTAGGTATGTGAAGTACCGCTTACAATCCAGTGTCAAATGATGATAATACGATAGCAGTGGCCCGCTGCTGATCTAGTATTTACGCACTGGACACAAAACTTTCCAGAATATCCTTCCATATTTCGGATTCCAAAAAAAATATCGTAGCCAGTTCATAAACAAGGGACCATCGACCCCTGCTGCAGTAGTACGCTGCTGATTCAATGATTTACGCAATGGATGCACTTCCTTCCCGGAAGATCCATAAACAACAGATCCCAGGATCGAAAGCGCCTCCAATGGGTAAATTAAAGAACCATCTACCCTGAAAAAAATCAAGGAACTCATGAGTTTAAGTCCGGACAACCATATTAGTTCGAATACATTTCTGAATTCACCCAAGTCCATTATGGTATATTGGTAGAATCCATTCATGGATTCCCGAAGTCCATCTGGGTCGAAACATATCATACTATACTTGTTCACGTAGGGTACTTCCCCATACCTCTTACTTCAAGTATAATATACCATATATACTACCCTTTCAAAATCATAGCTTCAAATATCGCACTTATATAAATTCCATTATATATAAGATTTCATTTCAGATAAAGTACTTTCCAAAATCAATAACCTCAAATATATCAAACCATTCTTATATAAATTCCATTCTATATAAGATTTATCTCTTCAAATCGAATACCTTCCAAAATTAATAGTTTAAAAGTCACTTGTACTTATATAAAGTCCATCTTATACAAGAAATAAAAATTTCCAAAAATCAATTTCATTGTATGAAACGACATTCGAGATTCAAAATTAGAGGAGTCCTAATCGAAGAGAACTCAAATCACGAAAATAGACTCGATAGGAAGATATGATAATTAAATTACAACCGAGGAAGATGGATAGCCTTATTTTAATCTCGGGTGACCTTAACAGAGTCAACCGTGACTTCAAGAATAAGATTGATGTAGAATTCTAAGGCATATCGGCATTCTATCGCAAGAGAGAATTTGGGCATTGCAAAAGATAGCAGCATCAAAACCAAGGATACAGAAATCTGCGAAGGATCAACGCCCGTTGTAAAGGAGTTTCAACCCTTTACAAATCATACAGTGGAGTTATAAGATTCTCCAGAATCAAGAAAACATGAATAGGGAGAGGCAAGAATGAGTTTTGGAACCGGACAAACATTCCAAAATCCAAAGGAAACCGAGTCAAAGAGAAAAGAATTCAAGCTCGAACGAAAGTGACTCTGTAAATTAAATTCACTTTATATGCTAAGTTTTTTCCTAAAACCAAAGTCTGATACCAACTGTAAAATCCTGATATTTTCAAACATTTGCATCCGCGCATGGCAGACTTGTATTATTCAAAATATCACAACGTTAATTTACATTTGGTAAAACTCAGCATATACAATAAATAAATAATCACAGAATCACAGACACGGAGTAGTATAACAATACGCAGTGGAAACAATGAATAGTAGTTCATGAAGCTACTATATATATAATAGAGTTAGATAAGATACAATAGAAGTCTCAAATACAATAGTCAAATACAAGATTAGAATACATCACAGGAACCAACTGAATAACTGCAAGCTGAAAAGATGTAGAAGGATCTCCAAACGAAGCTCCAACTCCCTAGGTGAGTCTCGAATATTGTTACATTCAGTCTGACGCGAGCGTAAAGCAAAACACAAAACACTCGAGTCGGGATTAATTTATATCAATAAATCCAACTCAAGTGAAATATCAACTGAAATACAAGTAACTCAAAGGATGTTTGGGATAACAATCTTCTAAGGATCCGTTAAACTATCTACTAGGTAGTAATATACGCTATTAACCACCGAACGTTATTACAACACCGTGGTCTTTTAACAACATCGTACTTCAAAACCAGAATATCATATCTATTTCAAAACCATATCAATAAGATATCATTTCTCACTTAAGATAATATTCATTTCAAAAATCATAACACGTAGAAATCACAATACTTCCTTTAAAAGTTTAGATATTAATAATATATATATATATAATAAAATTGTTTCCTCAATTTCACAAATCGACTCAAATCAACTCGGATTGCAAATTCAAATTTAATTCAAATCTTAATTCATCAATTTAAATTCAATTTTGTTTATCAATAAATCCTTTCAAAATAATATCGATTCAAATACATATTTGAACCTTAAATAAACCATTTTAATTTCAATATATTTCAAAGCTTTATATATTCCATAATTTCAAAACTAAGTTTGATAATTTCGTATATATCTGAATTTAATTTCATTATTATTTAGTTTTGAATTGTTTACTTAATCAATCCAATATCATTTAAATAGACTTTAAATTACATTTGAAATAAACTAGATATTCCTTCAATTTATTTAAACTTGAAATATTAATTTTTTTCACTTTAATCAAATTCAATTTTTAAAATCACATCCTTTAAAAATCTCAACCTCGATAAGTTTCAAATTGAAATAAAACCCTTAACAAATAAATTTCAAATCAATATCTATTTATCTATCCAATTTTAATTTCTAGTATCATTATAATTTTAAATGTATACTTAACCATATTATATTTTAATTAAATCAAACTTTATGATTACACTTATTTATATTAAAACTAATTTATACATATCTTAAAAATCAAAAATTAACTATATAAAAAATAACATATATAATAACTTGAAATCAATATTTATTAAACCACATATCTCTTTAAACCATAAGAAATCATTTCAATATATATATATATATATAGACCATGGTGTCTGTATAAAATTTTCTATCCTATAGTCAAGTGATATGGATATTTATCACTTCAATCCGTAATTTAAATATATATATATATATATATATATATATATATATATATATATATATATATATATATATATACGGGTATATATCATTTCAACCCGCAATCCTAAATTCAATTAGATGAAAATTGCTTGAGTTTATCATTTCAACCTATTACGATTTTCTCATATACTATTCATCGTTCGAGTTGTATCATTTCAACCCATAGTGAATTCTATACTAACAGGGGACTTGCAGAGTGATAACAGATATGACAAAAATTTAACAGGCGTATATTAGCAATATAAATAACACATAATCGTATCATGTCACAGGTGAACAGGTACAGATAATAGCATATATATATAGCAATGTAAATAACTAACAACAACATATTTCAATCGTCGTTTCAATTGAAATCAAATTTAATAAATATAAGAATGTTAATTGTGAGTGATTGCTCACCTTTTGAGGCCAGAGGATAGACAAATGAAACGAGTTACGAATCCAAGCACGAATTCCAAAGAAAATATAGATTGGCACGAATTCAACGGTCGAGCTGATAAAAGGAATAGACAAAATAAAATCAGAACTGGATCGATGAAGATAATTGGTATAAGTGAACTTATATATAACTATATATATATATATATATGACGCAGCGGATAATTCGAAACAAACTTCAATCGGTGAAAGTAGCGATCGATGGAATGAAGATACCGAAATGCCCAAATTCGTTGATCCGAAGATACCGAATTCTAGCTATCTCAAACACGTTGATAGCGCACTATACCGTGTTCAAAGATCTACGATTCTTCATACGTTGATCTAGCGCACTAGATTCCGTGAATCGGCTTCAACAAACGTGGATTCGAGCGCACTCGAATGACGTAAGTGGAGATAGGAGATTACACTCAACTACCAATTGGAGAATAAAGCTCAAAGCAATCAACAAGAAATTTTATTTCCCAAAATCAATCCCTTAAAAATGTACAACACACGCGTATTTATAGAAGTTTACAACCCTAGTCCTTGAGTCATTTGCGACTTACGACTCATTGAGTCGGCACCGACTCATTCCCAAGCACGACCCAACTCCTAAAGGCACAACCTGGACAGCTACGACTCACTAACACACGGCTTAAACGACTCAACTTCAATGCTTTAAGACTCAAGGAAATGCAACAGACAGCGACTCACGACTTATATTACAACACACACATACACGACCCCAAAATGATATGACTTAAGAAAGTACGCGACATACAACTCAACATAAATTTACATGCCCGACTCAAGACTTCACCGACTCAACATAGGTCGTGCTCCGCCTCCCACTCAAAGGCTTTATTTGCTGGTACTCTTCCCTGCTCCAGGATAAGTCGTGTACGACTTATATATAAGTCGTTGAGTCGTGTACGATTCATAGCTATGCAGTTAGGACGTGTACGACTCATCACATCAGAACGATTTAGGCTCCCCTCGAGTCGTATTTCCTTCGCATTCTTCTTGTTAAGTCGCAAACGACTTAAAATCATTTCATTAACCCGTAGCTCTTTCTCTCGAGACTCCATGGCCTCCAGTTGAGTCGTGTATGGTTCAACTCCTCCATGTTGAGTCGTGGACGACTCAATCCTTCCATTCGACTTAAAGCTCTGTTCCCTATCTCGTGACAACTTGAGTCGTGTATGACTCATGACTTCTTCTTCTGATCTGTTAAGTCGTGAACGACTTAAACTCCCACTAAGTCGTGAACGACTCATGTCGATAACTTGTAATTTTTCAACCCTGGTCTGAGCTGCATCATCCTTCCCTGGTTGAGAAAAATTCGACCTCGAATTTGTAATTTCCTCCACCTCAGATTGTTCATCCCCATAATATGGTACAAGATGCTTAACATTGAATACGTCAGAAGTGTATACGTCCTCCGGTAGCTTCAATTTATAAGCATTTTCATTGATCCGTTTCACAACTTCTACAGGACCAATCTTTCTGGCTTTCAACTTATTATAAGTGCCCACTAGAAAATGATCCTTTGTTAACACAGCATACACCAAATCACCTTCGTTAAATTCAATATTTCGTCGCTTTAAATCTGCAACTCGCTTATACTTCTCATTTGCTTTCACCAATCGTTCCTGAATGATTTTATGACATTCAGTCAACTCATCAACAAAATCTACAGCTCGTTTAACCGTCCCTTTCAGTTGTGGTACTACTGCCAAATCCAACGGTCCCCTGGGTAAATTTGAATATACAATCTGGAATGGACTGACTCCCGTGCTACGATTCACTGCATGATTATGAGCAAACTCTGCCTGGCATAACTTCATGTCCCAACTTTTCAGATTATCTTTCACCAAACATCGCAACGAATTTCCCAATGACCTGTTCACAACTTCGGTTTGACCATCTGTCTGCGGATGATACGCGCTGCTAAAGTTCAACTTCGTTCCCATCATCTTCCACAAACTTAACCAAAAGTGACTCAGAAAACGAGTATCTCTATCTGACACAATAGACTCTGGCAATCCATGAAGTCGATAGATCTCCTTGAAAAATAACTGAGCAACACGAACAGCATCCGTCGTCTTTTTGCAAGCAATAAAATGTGCGATTTTAGAAAATCTGTCAACCACAACAAATATAGAATCATTTCCCCTTTGAGTTCTAGGCAAACCCAAAACGAAATCCATGCTGATATCAACCCATGGCTTAGACAACACAGGTAATGGCATATACAATCCTGCATTTGTCGCTGTCCCCTTTGAAACCTGGCAAATATGGCATCTCTCCACAAATCTTTCAACTTCTTTTCTCATCGACGGCCAAAAATAAGATTGAGAAATCAACTGCAATGTACGATCTCTACCCACATGGCCTTCTTCATGCAACTCCTTGATAATTTTCATTCTCAAGCTGCTCTCAGGAATACATAACCGATTTCCTTTAAACAAGAATCCATCAACCATTATAAATTCATCGGTACTCCCATCCTTCACCTTTTCAACATATTTCACAAAGTAAGGATCTTCTTTAATCATCTCTGGTAGTAATTCAAACCCTGTCACCTCAACTTTCAATGTTGTCAGCAAATGACTCCGCCTACTCAAAGCATCAGCCACACGGTTCGTCACCCCTGACTTATGTTTGACCACAAAAGTAAACTGCTGCAAATAAGCAATCCATGATGCATGCCTCGCTGAAATTTTATCCTGTCCCTGCAAATGCTTCAAAGCTTCATGATCAGTATAAAGAACAAATTCTTTCTGAAATAGATAATGTCTCCAATGTTTAACAGCTTGCACAACAACATAAAACTCAACATCGTATGTACTATATCTCATTTTTGCTCCTGATAACTTCTCACTGTAATATGCAATAGGTTTCCCCTGCTGACTCAACACTTCTCCAATCCCAACCTTTGATGCATCAGTGTGTAACTCAAACAACAACTGAAAATTAGGTAAAACAAGAATTGGTGTTGTCGTCAAGAGTTCTTTGATTCGTTCGAAAGCAACCCCCACTTCCTCCGACCAAGAAAACTGTTTCCCCTTCATGCAATCAGTAACTGGTGCCATCACACTACTGAAGTGTGGAATGAATCTTCGGTAGAATGATGCCAATCCATGAAAACTTCTAACTTCAGTGATAGTTCTCGGCTGTGGCCAATTTCTAATAGCTTCAACTTTACTCTGGACCACCTGGATTCCCTTCTCAGATACAACATAACCCAGAAATAAAACACTTCTTGTCATAAACACACATTTCTTCGTAGCAGCATAAAATTGTTCTTCACGAAGAATAATCAACACTTCCTTCAAATGTAGAACATGCTCCTCCATACTCCTGCTATATATCAGAATATCATCGAAATAAACCACCACGAACTTCCCAATGAATGGTCGAAAGATTTGATTCATCACTCGCATGAATGTACTAGGTGCATTTGACAAACCAAATGGCATAACCAACCATTCGTATAACCCCTCTCTTGTCTTGAAAGCTGTCTTCCATTCGTCACTTGGTCTAATTCGAATTTGATGATAACCACTCTTCAAATCAATCTTCGAAAATATCATAGCCCCACTAAACTGATCCAGCAAGTCATCCAACCTCGGCATAGGAAATCTATAGCGAACAGTAATCTTGTTAAAAGCTCTACTATCTGTGCACATCCTCCATGTTCCATCCTTCTTCGGCACCAACAAAGCTGGTACTGCACAAGGACTCAAGCTTTCCTGAACACGTCCCTGCTCAAGTAATTCTTCCACCTGCCTTCGTAACTCTTCATGTTCCTTCGGACTCATTCGATAATGTGGTCGATGTGGTAAAACTGCTCCCGAAACAAGATCAATTTGATGTTGAATGTCTCTAAGTGGCGGTAACTCCTTAGGCAACTCTTCTGGAAACACATCTTCAAATTCTTTCAAAACTGGCTTTGCTTCTTCAGGAATTTCAACCTCTTCACTGCTCTCTCGCCCAATCAACAAATAGACTTCAGGCTCCTCTTCAACTTCTTTAACAAACTCCTTCAAAGATAATAAAGTTTTCAGCTCTTCAATCTCTTCCAGCTTGCTCTCCTTCTGTTGTTGCTTCTTGGGAACCAAAGTGATTTTAGTACCCTCGAACATGAAACTGTAACTATTGGCACGACCATCATGTTGAACTGATCTATCAAACTGCCATGGTCTGCCCAAAAACAGATGACATACGTCCATGTCTACGACATCACACCAAATTTCATCTTTGTACTTCTTTCCAATAGAAAATTTAACACAAGCCCTTCGACACACCTTCACTTCACCACCCTTCCTTAACCATGCTAGCTTGTACGGTTTAGGATGTTTCTCAGTTTTCAAGTTCAACTTCTTCACAGCCTCGGTAGAAATAATATTATCGCAACTTCCAGCATCAATAACGAACTTGCAAACTTTTCCCAGAATAGTGCATGTCGACTGAAATATGTTACTCCTCAACCAACTACAATCCTCCTCTTGCTTTGGTGTAAGACATGACCTCCTCATCATAAGGTTACAACCTTCATCTGCAGACAATTCTTCTTCCTCCTCAACATAAGGTGTATTTGAACATTCTGCCTTCTCATCATCATCCTCCTCAACTTCTGCAACCATTGCTCTCTTTTTCGGCTTCGGACATTCATTGCTTTTATGACCCAACTCTTGACAATTATAACATTTGAAACCACTGTTAACCTTCGCCTTCTCAGCCTCCTTCACCACTGGCTTATTGACAGGTTTAGGAACACTAGAACTTCCACTAACACCCCTCGCTTGATTATTGGAATTAGTAAACACACCACCTCCACGCCTTCCTTGCTTCTCCCAAGCCAACGCTTTCTGATGTGCCTCCGCAACTGATCTAGGATCGAACATATTAACCATATCCTGGATCTGCATTCTCAATCCCCCAATGAATCTAGCAGTTGGCTGTTCTTCCGTTTCCATAATATCATTCCTGGCAATGAGTTGGTAAAATTCGTCAGCATAATCACTAATAGACTTCTTCCCTTGCCTCAGATTCTGCAATCTCTGGTACATAAGTGATTGATAGTTGTATGGTAAAAATGTAGCTCGCATCAACTTCTTCATCTTCTCCCAAGATTCTATCTTTGTCTTTCCCATTCGTTCACGAGTAAGTTTAGTTTGCTGCCACCATGCCAAAGCTCTTCCCCTCAGCCTTGTAGCAACCAACTTTACTCTCCTATGCTCAGGAACCTCCTTGAAATCAAATATCTCTTCAACATTTGACACCCAATCAAGAAATTCTTCAGCTACCATCCCTCCTTTAAACTCCGGAATCTCCATCTTCATTCCCGATTCCCAACGTCGATCATCATCAATAACCCGATACTGACGTTGTCCCTGATCTCGGTCTCTGAAATGAACACTTCCCCTATCACCGTCAAACTCCTCATCAAAGTCTGATGCATATCGTTGTCTTTCACGCCCTCCAACATCTCTACAACCACTCCTACTACCCATATCTCTTCGATCACGACCATCATCATTCCTCCTACTTCGATTATCAACACTCCATTGATCCTGACTCTCTCTCCTCTCTCGATCTGAATGATGTGAAACTCTACTTCCTCCACGAATGGACTCAGGTGAATTTCTTCTTCTACTTTGATTCATATCAATCATAAGCTTCTCCAACCTACCAATGCCTTCATCAATCTTCTCATGCATACGTTGTTCCATTTGATCGGCCTCTTCTCGTCTATATAATGCTTCAACATTTTGATGGCGATTAGCTCTCCTTGGCGGCATGATTGAATCAACACAACACTTCACAAAACAACAATAAGTCCCGGCTCAACCTTCAACTTCAAACAACAATGCTCGGCTCAATCTTATCTCGGCTTGATCTTCACGACTTGACTTGGCTCGGCTCAAGGTTAAGTCGGCTTCAATTCAAACATAAGGCACGACTCACACTCTTCTATACTTGACGCGCAAAAAAAATCTCCTCACAAATTCAAACACTCTCCAACACCTTGATTCAAAATGCTATAGATCAAATACTCCAAACTTGTTGCAACTTCAAGATGAACACAACTTCAAATACTTGGCTCCAAGAATCAACTTAGCTATGATTGGCTAAGTATGGCTCTGATACCAAAACTGACGCAGCGGATAATTCGAAACAAACTTCAATCAGTGAAAGTAGCGATTGATGGAATGAAGATACCGAAATGCCCAAATTCGTTGATCCGAAGATACCGAATTCTAGCTATCTCAAACACGTTGATAGCGCACTATACCGTGTTCAAAGATCTACGATTCTTCGTACGTTGATCTAGCGCACTAGATTCCGTGAATCGGCTTCAACAAACGTGGATTCGAGCGCACTCGAATGACGTAAGTGGAGATAGGAGATTACACTCAACTACCAATTGGAGAAGAAAGCTCAAAGCAATCAACAAGAAATTTTATTTCCCAAAATCAATCCCTTAAAAATGTACAACACACGCGTATTTATAGAAGTTTACAACCCTGGTCCTTGAGTCGTTTGCGACTTACGACTCATTGAGTCGGCACCGACTCATTCCCAAGCACGACCCAACTCCTAAAGGCACAGCCTGGACAGCTACGACTCACCAACACATGGCTTAAACGACTCAACTTCAATGCTTTAAGACTCAAGGAAATGCAACAGACAGCGACTCACGACTTATATTACAACACACACATACACGACCCCAAAATGATATGACTTAAGAAAGTACGCGACATACAACTCAACACAAATTTACATGACCGACTCAAGACTTCACTGACTCAACATAGGTCGTGCTCCGCCTCCCACTCAAAGGCTTTATTTGCTGGTACTCTTCCCTGCTCCAGGATAAGTCGTGTAGGACTTATATATAAGTCGTTGAGTCGTGTACGATTCATAGCTATGCAGTTAGGACGTGTACGACTCATCACATCAGAACGATTTAGGCTCCCCTCGAGTCGTATTTCCTTCGCATTCTTCTTGTTAAGTCGCAAACGACTTAAAATCATTTCATTAACCCGTAGCTCTTTCTCTCGAGACTCCATGGCCTCCAGTTGAGTCGTGTATGGTTCAACTCCTCCATGTTGAGTCGTGGACGACTCAATCCTTCCATTCGACTTAAAGCTCTGTTCCCTATCTCGTGACAACTTGAGTCGTGTATGACTCATGACTTCTTCTTCTGATCTGTTAAGTCGTGAACGACTTAAACTCCCACTAAGTCGTGAACGACTCATGTCGATAACTTGTAATTTTTCAACCCTGGTCTGAGCTGCATTAATATATATATATATATATATATATAAATCATATGCTAAATTCAAATGTATATTAAATACAAATTTATTGATATATTTCAAAATCATTGTTTTTAAATTAAAATACACACATTAAATAAACATATCTACATGGTATATATCTTGAAATAAATACGTGTGTCTATATATATATATATATATATATATATATATATATATATTTATATGTCCATCAAAAATGCAAAATACTTTCATATTTTATGCATTCAATTGAAAATATCTATATAAAATTTCAAAAATCAATTTAAACATATACCAATACAAAACCCAAACTCATGTATGAATAACTTTCATATATTGTATTTCAAAATCACCATTTCTTAAAACACATACTTAAAATGGGAATATCTTCATATGGTAAAATTTCCATATTCTTTGGAACTAATCGCATAAAACAAAACTTTACACACATTGATTCCTAAAATTCCTTTATTTCAAATCAAAATATAGAAGAAATTACTAGATAAACTCATATACATTTACAAGCTCTGAATAATATACATATACATATATATATATGTATGTGTATATACATATATGTATATTTATATCTATATATATATATGAACTTACTTACATTGTATGTTTCTAATAGTATTATATAACTTAAAACAATATATACGTATAACTAACAGTAATGTAGATTGGAACATATATACATTTTCTAGTCATACAAAATAACTATAAAATATATACATTCAAGCAATTATATAAATAAACTTTATGCTTTAATACTCAGCCAACTTACAACTAAAATGAAATAACTATGTATATACTCATATATAAAGTGTTCACAAAACTAAATAACACTCGAGCCCAACAAAATATATATTATTTAACAGACAATTCCATAATTAATATACTTTCATGTAGGCTACTGTGTGTGTGTGTGTATATATATATATATATATATTATAGAAAAATAAGAATAAACGAAACTGTTGTAAATGTACTAAACTAAACTTCGTATAATAAGTAGATCAACAACTTTTATAACTGAAATATAAACATCGATATCTTATAACTAAATGTTCAAAAGTATATATACGAAACTATTATATAAATATATATAATTAAACCAGAACAAACTGTAAAATGTAAAACGAAGAATAGAGCAGCTTCAAACTGAAAGAATATACATGACTACATGCTTATATACAATATTAAAATAAATGTTTAATGAATCAAATGTACTACCTTTCAAATATATATACACTTTTATATATATGCAAATCTATATAAAAAAAATCAATATATATACATCTAAAGCTGCAACAAGATATACTGAAACATATATCAGTATAGATCTAAAATTTCATAGCTAACCAAAATTCAAGATTTACACACACACACACATTCTGTATATACATAAATCTACACAGCAAAAAAATAAAAAAATAAAACATAATATAGGTATATACCTGCTTATAAATGCAGGGGAAGAACGGGGTGGAAGAGGTTTCGGCTAACCGAGTGGAGAAAGACAGGCGGAGCCACGGTCGCGTGGGTCAGGGTTGGTGGCGAATAGAGGCCGGATGGGAATGGTGGTTGCCATTAGATGGGAGAGGAAGGCTTGCATGGAGGCTGATTGGCTCAGTGCTCGGAGAAGATAACGACAGCGGTGATGAGAGATGCAAGCGATGGGACAGGTAAGGAAGAAGAAGCAGCCTGCGCGTGGCTGTGTTTTGGTGGGAGCGGATAGAAGAAACGTGCTGCCATTTCTTTCGTATATAAATTTTCATCATTTTTTCTTTTTTTTGTAAGATAACGAAAAGCCAAAGGCAAAAAGAAGAAATAGGCCAAACGAAGTGATGGGAGAAGAGATGAATAGTTGGCTACAGGTAAATGTCGTATAAAAGCATGGTAGCAGGCAGGGCCGGCCCTAGGGGTAGGCGAGCAAGGCCGACGCCTAGGGCAACCGACATGGAGGGGGCAACAAATTAAAGTTTTATCTAGCTATAACATATTATGGAGAAATTTTTTCTAAAATAGTAGCTACAAGACGATTCAATAATTAAGTTTTAGTATGATGGTTTCTGACTCAATTGTGGTGTATGAACACCAATTATCAACATGTACCCCCCTTAAAGTTAATTTCTTTTACACTTTAGTTCTATTTTTTTATTTTGCCTGGGGCAACCCAAATGGTTGGGCCGACACTGGTAGCAGGAAGTGAAAGAAGAAGCGGGTTGAAAGCAAACTTACATTATAAAATTAATTTCAAAAGCATGGCAAATTTAAAAGACAAAGAAAAACTGAAATGTTAAAAGGTGGAATGACAAAAGCCATACCTGAATTTCAAAAGATATAAAAATATAATACCACGGGCAAAAGAAAACCAAAGTTTCAATATAACAGGTGTTGATACGGTTATCCGTTACATGGGTTTCGTCGCATTTCAGACACCAAAACACTAAAGTGAACATGTCGTAGATATCAGCACGACGAGACGATCAAAACGGTATGCAGATATCAGTGGTACGATAATCAAATCAAAATTCGATAGTCTGTATTGAAAATGCTGCTGATTTGGCAGAAAGCAATAGCAGTTCAAATTTGAAGAAACGAAATATAGCGTCTCACTCAGAAGATGATTTATAAATTTATTGTATAAAAATATTCAGGTTTGGAAAATAATTTATTATCATCAAATTTTAACTGATTTGAATTGAAATAAAATTACACAATAAAATAAACTTTCTTATTATCTGATGAAAATTTATCATTTGCTATGTTAAAGTAAACGTATTCCAAATATTAAATTTTCAATTCAAAAATTTATTATTTAAAATTTCACAAAAAATCAATTAATCATCTTAATAAAATTAATAAAATTTTCGGATTGTTACAACTCAAATACCAACTTTTGTTTTTTTGTTCTTCCTTGCAGGATTTCTTGTTATATTAATTTTGCATTGTCGTGAGAGAAAAGTTGCCTACATTATCGATCTCCTTGGAGCCCGCTATTGTACGGGATCCTTATGCACTGGGTTCCACCTTTATTAATTTTGCATTGCGGACAAGTGTTGGAAAAAAGGACTACACCATAAAATGAGATTTTTAGTACTGAATTTCTAAACTTTTGGTCAAACTGCGCTTTCTTTCAGGCCCATATTTACGTTTGGTGCCAATGTTAAATAGCCAATTTCAGATAGTTGGCATGATTTGCTTTTAATTGGTTTGTTACTCTTGCCCGGAACAACTATTAAGCCCAAACACATGTTTGGTAAAAAGAACTTAAGAAAATGACTAATCAGAGTTCAAAGACTTATTCGAAAATTTGAAACTCTACCGAGTTTTTTTTTAAAATAAATAAATAATCTTACTTGAATATTAAGAACTCAAGCAAATGTTTGGTATCAAATAGCTTGGTCAGTAGGAAGGAATTGAGTAATAATACACAAATGCTATCTTTATTGGGGTTGTAAGTCAGTAACCATTGGTTTTACTACAAGCATGGGAGTCTCCTCTTTCAAATAGATGTCCCATGGAAAATTTTAGGAACATCAGCTAAATTAACCAAAATTAAAATATACATAAAATAGTAGTCTGTTTACTTTGCAAACCTTCATATTTACAGTACTTCGGTCGACATTTGCATGCGGTCCACATAATTCACTGCTAGAATTACTGCTCTTACATACTTTACACTATTCTCCGTGTCACGGTGAACCAATTATGCACTTTAGTATTATTATTTGCTAACTTCGATCCACTTCAATATTAGCCAGAATTTTTTTAGGCAGGACACTTGTCTACAAGTATGTAAAAATATATAAAATTCGGACCAAATATTTTTTTATAATTCCTTATAGTCAAATTTCAAAAGAAAAAAGTCTTACTACGACATACATTAACAAGTATTAGTTTAATTGGGAAGAATACAAAAATCCTAATTTGCAGATGATTAAAAAAATTGAAGATAGGAAGGCACATATGTAAGATTAAGTTGTTATGCTATTTTCGTAAATGAACTCAGCTAAGGTTTAAATTATAAATACAATTAGATACTTTAAATGTATAAACTATCATTGTATCAGTGTATAAATACTAGAACGAAAGTTCAATTTTTTGGAGGACTAAATAAGAAAATATCAACGTTGTAAGTAAGTGCTTGTTTTTTCTCACACACATAAGGCTTAAGATTAGACACACACACACACAAATATATATGTATACATACATACATACATACATACATACATACATACATACATATATATATGTATGTAAAAGGTTAGAGATAGCATTCTTGAAATATTGTGGAAGAGGCATTTGAATGCTTCATGAATGATGAATGAAGTATCATCAAAATCTGAATTCAAACGACGAAGTTATTGCAATTTTGTCATTCCCTAATCATATCCGCTAGACATAGCAGCGAGTAGATAAATATAGTTCCCTATCCACATATGCTTCAGAGAAAACAACCGCCATTTTTTTTATTAGCACATTTTGCAAGAGAAAGCCCAACATCATCTGGCAAAACTCTTTTATCTATCATATATGCATCAAGATATTCAACACCCACCCTTTCATTATTTATACGCACTGCGGTAAGAACACGTTTTCCATTTGAATTTATTTCATGAAAGTTAATAGGAGCCCATTCCTCAATTGTACACTTCCCTAATATATTAATATATCTATGCATTTTTATTATTTTTTTGTTCCACCTTCAAAATTATGCTCCTCTTTAACCTCATTGTTAAACAAATCCATGTTATTTTAATTTTCCTTCGGTTTGATTATTTTTGGACTTCATATTCTTGTGAAAAAAGTTAATATTGGTAAGTGCGGCATTATAAAATGTCACTAATTGTTTGAGAAAAATCCAAACGTTGCTATACATGAAGTGTGAATGAACTCATGTTTCCTTATTAATACCAAAATATTAAAAAAAATATCCATCTTTACTTATTTGCTTATGATTTTATTGATATGTTAGTATACATTTTTATACCGACATATTAATTTTTTAACCAGATCTCCATGCCTATCCTTACCTAAATGCATATTAAAGTCTAAAGTAGTTTTTTGATAGTAATCCAACTAGAAAGCTTTCCAATCGTAGGAGTTCTGCATTGAGGATCAATCCTGAACATGTGATGTGGTTTTTAATTTCGGTTTGTTGAACATAATCTTAACGCTAATTACGAATGGCTCAAGGAGGGAAAAATGACCAAGTTCTTGCAAAGAGATACCCAGGCTTAGATCATTACACACTTAATGTACGGAGAGACTTAAATGGTGAATGCTAGTAAATGATAGTGAATGGTGAATGCAGCGAGAGACTTAATGCAACCAGTACATCAGATGTAAGAAGCATAAATGATAGTAATTACCTGATTCGTATTACCACCTGGAGGTACTAGTTCATTTATGAGATTTCCCCTTCCTTCAATGGACTGTAAGAAGCATAAATGTCAAACATGCATGTATTAGTTATTAACTAAAATAGCTAATTAACTTATTACTTACTGTCATGATGAAATCTATCATCTTTTGAAGTCTATTTCGTAATACAGTGACTTCGTTTTCCAATGCAGAAACTTTCTTTGAGTAGGCCATATGAACACCCAATTGAGTTAGTGCAACTCTAAAACTGAGTCCACTTATTCTTTCAAAACGTTCTTTGCCAAACGTCTTTGCCACACCATCTTCACTTAATGAAGCAATCCCTTCAAAATTTTGACTACTATGCTCTTTTATTTTAGTCTACAAATTTTAAAAATATTTAATAGGAATTAGATATTGCATTCTCACTATGCATTAGGCACTAATTATATTCTTACTATGCATTCGACAAATAACGAGTTTTGTGGTTCCCCATTTTTGTTTATGTGCTATGCACCATAAATCATCTTTATCAATATCCAATGCAAGTTCCTTTTTCTACCAAAAAATGCTATATATTACTATGCATTCATTTAAAACAATTTGAACATAAAGTTAAAAAATTTAAGTTGATGTATTACCGCTGTATACTTTATCATTGTGTCAAGCTTAACAATTTTCAAAACTTCATGTTAAGAAACTGATTCTCCTGAGATATATATTAATTTATCGACACCATCTCTTCTACTTCTGTTAATTTGTTCGTACTGCTATTAATTTGTTTCTACTGGAATGCTTTTATTTGTCCTCTGGGATATAGTCTCATATATTACCCATTGATTCCTTACTCTTAATCAAATTTTCTCCTTTCTTCTACTTCTCTTATTAAGGTACAAGCTTTTCTACGTATTAAATTTGAATTCATATTTGTTTATGCCATAATTTTTTAAAGTTATATTTTCTATTGTATCTAGTGTTATATGTGATATAAGTAATATATAAAATATGTTTAGTATTTAGTCTATCAGTGTTGCGATTGTGTTTGTAAAATATAAATGTTAAAATATAAAAGAAAAATGATGTTAATATTGTGTTAATTGTTAAAAGTTTTAAAAAATTATTGGAGGCTTAATAATTAGATGAAATCTTTAATAATATCTCTGACAATTATAGTGATAAAAATTCCTATTCTACTATCGTTGATGTGACAACCTAATTCCTAATACAAATGCACACTCAAAAATTATTGATCTCTTATAGTGGATTAGAAATTTCTTACCAATTCCTCAACCAACCTTGCATAGCCCTTCCTACTCAAATTTTATTCTTTGCTCTAATCTGTTTGTATTTCTTGCTTTTCAACTACATAGGACAAGTTCAAAAATTAATAATATATAATAAGTGCTATTATAGGAAACTTATACGAAGAAGATTGAATGATACCTCAAATTCTTCAGAAAGTTTCACTTTAGTAAAATCTTTCCACTCTTCAGCAGTCTTTATTTTATCAGGCTTTAGCATCGCTAATCTATTGGCAGCGTCGACGCTCTTGGAGGCAACTTTTATAGCTGAAAAATTCTTGATTTTGCCTCTTTCTACCTATTTCCCAACATCTTAATCAATAAAATTTTATATTGTGCATCCATAGAGAATCGTGTCAGTACGAAAAAATATTTGTTGTATTAGTACTCATAGTAATGCAACATCTTTATCAAATGTTTTATGTGGTTCCACTTACAGAGCTACATATTACATAAATTACAATCAAGCAGAATAATGATATTTGAAGAATTAACTAATGACAATCAATGATCAATGGGATAGCAATCAGATTTCTACTAAATAGGAAACTATCATATTTTAGTTTCTAAATATCGTTGTAGTCAATTTTATAAGTAAGTTGTTGCAAAAACAGGTTACAAGTTATATATACAGTACAATTTCACTACAATACAAAGTCGTGTAATCAATGTGGTATCTTGTATTTTATTTAAGAAATTTCTCTAACATCTATATTTTTGTCAACATCTATGCAGTGTGTTTTATATGATTGCAAAAGTTTGTTCAGGTAAATAGTTTCATGTTAGCCTCTTATCATTATTATTATTTATTATTAAAAGATTGGTCTGGCTAAGAAAGGCAATTCATTAATCTCTATCTTATTATTTTTTTCCACTATACCTAACCGCCAGAACATATGTGTGTGTGTGATATAATGCAAATAGACAATAGCTTTAATACTGTGTTAATGATGACACACACAATGTGTAATTGTAAAATTACTAGTTGATATAACTAATACTTTATTTGGTTTCATGTGTAGATGAAGAGAACATCTGCATAAAACTGTTCAATGAGTTTGATTGGTGGAATTGTGTGAGATTTTAGCTTTTGCTTTTGAAACTCTTCCTTTATCTATAAATTTCAGTTTGAATTTCAATGAGTTTAATAATAATATACTAGGAACATATTTGAATCAATTTGGCACTATGTTTTATCTAAATTGTATTTTGTTTGATGTCCATCCTTTTGTGTTTTGTTCTACTTGTGTACCATTGTTTTTGTACGTGACCTATCCTCGTATACAAGTATGTCAATATTATTAACTTATCACTACTTTCGATTATAGAAATCAAGAAAAAAGGCATAGAACGAAACGACTGAAGAGAGTATCGTAGTACTGAAATGAAAACTCTTGCATTATGACTATAGTATGCAAAATATCCTATTATTTGGTTTGTTATTCAGTTACAAATAGAATAATGAAACCATATTTGTTCATTCAGTTACAAAGAATTACATATACAAACCTTATATATTTAATGCAATCAGTAGAGCATAACTCATAAACTATAATATATTCTAGCTGTGAATCAATTTCTTTGAATGATTAATAAATTTATCAAAATAGATGGTATGTTTTACAAAATGGCATGGAGCATACAAAATTTGGAATGCCATTTCATCCCTTGTTGTTGTAGAGTGTGTCCCATATTCCTAACTTATCACAATTTTCTAGTTTAAATTAACTCCTTTAAAGTCCATGGCTGGATACTAAAGCTTAATTATAGTGGAGGTTGTTCTTTCCATTTTTCTGTTGCCATGCATGGCTTATATATTCTTCTCAGCTTAAAGATGGCAGCAACTCAAGTTCGTTAATTTAATTTTATATGCATGTCAATATATATAGCTCAAGTAAAACAAAAGGAGATCCTATATTAATTTCCTCGTACATTTTTAATCTGCCTATTAATTCCTTAGCTATATAGTAAATACTTAATCATAGTGTCAAAAAAGAGAATAAAACATTCAACATAACATATACCCGAACACACGTCCAAAAATCATCCTTTAATCTATCATCGACTTTCTTCCAATGGCCAATGTTCACAGGAACCATTTCACTTGCTAAAGTACCAATGGAAGATGACAAGTATTTTGAATTTGGACCTATATATTGGCCTAGATCATTGAATTCGAAAGCGATTCTTTCACCCAGTGTTAAAGATAATGTCTTCATCATTGTTTTCCCTTTTTTTCCTGTTTCCAATCGCACACGTTCTTCAATAGAGAGTGGGTACGAGTGGATAAGTTCAGATGGGAGGTTGAATCATAAGGAATGCTGGGGGAGTTGGTAGATTCAGCTTATGATTTGTAGTAGAGCTTCTAGCAGTATAATTCAGCTCTCGAGGAGTTTGAGCAATTCAACCTCTTCAACAATTTCTTCGTTCAAAATTCTATCACCATCATTCCATTTAAGAATGGAAGCTATTTTACTTAGATGCAAACTCTCTTATTGTATTTGCTTTGCCGGGGAGCTCTGAAAATTTAGTACACAAGTATTTATGGACTAATATATTTTTAAAATGAGAGCAGGTGTATTGAAAACTAACGAATGAAAGAAAAGATCATTGAAATGAATTGAATTAAAATTACCTCTGCTTGTTCTCTCATGTCCTTACCTATAGATACCACAAGTTCAAGTTTCTTGTAGATGATTGACTTGAAAAAAATAAACACAAACTATATGAATATATGTTATATAACATAAATGATTTATATGAAAGAGAGGCAAAAACAATGTAAAAAAGAAATTAAAACAATTTAGAAGGGCACTGAGATACTTGCAAAAAATAATAGAGCAGTGAATATCAATTTTGCGAATCTAACATCTATTTCTAGAGCTTTTCTGCAGTTTAGTGAGGTTAAAAAATCAATTCATTATTGTAAAGCAGTTTATGCTATTCAAATACTCATATTGGAAACTCCATTAAGCCTTCTTGCTTTTTATCGACCTCTCATTATTTTACATGGGTTTTCCGAGTTATACATCTTCGGCATTGAAAGTTAGAATCTTCGAGATACCCATTTAAATTAGTGCAATCTCTTAACTTTGTTCATTTTATTTTTCATCTGGGATTTTGAGGTTATGTGATCCGAGTATTGAAAGTTTGGATATTAGAGAAATTTGAAGACTTTTTAGTCATGGTAGCTGATTCTAACATGGGTTTTCATCAAGGAATTAGGCCATCTTTATCACAAAGCAGACATATGCTTTCATTTCAACCAGAAAATGATGGAAAAAGTAGTTTAAACGTGAATTCGAAAATGGCAGGGTCCGTAAATATAATAATGATTTATATGAATGAGATGCCAATTACTTGGATATGTAAACATTAGTCATTTCATTTCTTGATCATTTCTATGTAAGTGGATGCCTTGTTTGTAAGAAACAATAATATTAATCATATTAAGTTTTTATTTTATTTAATAAAAATAGTAATATGATCTTCTTTTTATTCAAATAATAAAAACACAACCATTAACATTCTCTTGCTTTAGTATTAGTAAGTATCTGCAGTAAGTAACTCTATCCAATTTGAAAAGATATGTAAAAAAAGAAATTAAATAAACTAAAAAGTAGATATTTATAATAAAAAGGAAAACGTCACCAATATTCCATCGCAATCCTTCCATGTGTAATTTTCATCCCCGATATCAATCTCTTTATCATCAAGTAATGATTCATTGAGTGGTTTACTATTTGGCTCTTCATCTTCATCATATTTATCTAATTCATGAAATCCTCTTGGTGGTGCTCTCAACACAATATACCAATTTGAAGAAATATTTCCCTAGAATAGAACACTTGTATAGCTTGTGTCGCAAAAATGAAAGGATCGCTTGCAAATTGATTTTAGAGCTGATGAAAATTGACCAACGTAAATCCATATTCAACCTTAACTCCACGATCTATATTCGCCTAATCACACTTAAACAAAGCAACTTGAAATAGGCGATAATCCAACAAAATAATTTCATGCAAAACCCCATAATAAACTACTTTCTCATTGAATTCATTTTCACGATCAATACTTTCCTCGATGGAAACACCACTATTTTGTGTAGACTTCTCACAGTCATTAGTATTAAAATGCCGACCATTAATGATATAGCCAGTATAAGAAGCTACTTGCAAGCGAGGACCATACGTGTTATCCCGCCTTTTGGCAAGGCCATGATACCAATAAATTAACTAGAAACCAAAGACAGTTCGTCCCGAAGATTGGTTACACACAGGTCGATTATGGATACTGGTGAATTTTTCCTAAGTCCGAATTGAGCTACAACTGATACAACAAGACAAGCAATGCTATAGAAGCTAACGGGCCAAATTTGAAGTCAACTTGAATTCATATGCTCAAGTTATGGATCAATCAAGTTTCACTTATCTCAAGTGAAACATATCTGGTTCGTATCCATCAACCGTACGTTGCTTCGTATCCATCAAATGAGCACTGGTTCGTATCCATGGAAAAGCACCACTTCGTATCCATCACATCTACTCCAGTTCGTACCCATCACCTGAGGATGTTTTGTGTTGAACCCACTTATACACAACTCGTATCGATCATCATTTACACAATTCGTATCGATTGGTCAACGATTGATACGAAGCATGCCACCAACAAACGATAACTTAGAAAGCATCGATACAAAATCAACCTTCAATTGATACGAAGGGCATGATTTTATATCGATACCAATGGAAGTGGGAATGATCGATATGAAGTAACCTCAAATAGCGATACAAAACCATCGACACGAAAAGAATACATCTAGTCGATACGAATAAGAACACCTTAAAGAGGAAGACTCGGTTACTCGACATGAAAAGTGGATGATCCTAAAATATAGCGCCACGTCACCTGATCGATAAGAACAAAAAGCGATACGATGCCATCGATACGACGAATTTGACAATGTTTTGTAATAAACTTGGATCAATTATAACTCAAAATCTACAGGTCTAAATGCCACTAGACTTTCATAGGAGCTGGCGTACCACCTTACTTGGTCTATGATCGATCTCAACCCAAAAGTAGTCATTTTTAATCGATACGAATAGTGTACGTATCGATCATGGATTGATCCCAAATGTCAAGGGATCGATTTGGTGGCCCAACCATGTGGGAGAAGGGGTCTTCCGAGGTTTGAGCCAGATATTGTCAGCCTACACCTATAAATAGCAGTCCTAGGCCTTCAGAAAAAGGACTTTTGACTCTTCTAGGTCGATACTCTGCCAAAATCACCATTGTATCTTGAGTGTACTATTGTAATCACTTGTAACCAGCAAGAATTATCAATAAAACAAACTTTCTATAGTGGACATAGGCTTCAACGTCGAACCACTCTAAATCTCTATGTTCTTATACTTCTGTCTGTCTGTTTTTGGTTTGTTTGTTAGATTAACCTCATTTTTTATTTATATTCTTCACTTTGATCTCTTCAAACATGCCTGAAGAGTGTTTTTCCCAATTTTGATACACACACTTTGGTGCTTTCATCGAGAAAACCGAACTTTTCTCCTGCTCTTTGGATCTACTACCGTCGTTGGATTGTAAGAATCTAAGGAGAAGATCACACCTCACATCCAGTAGTTCTTCCATCCTATTCAGATTGCATCAAATCTAGGAAGGAGCTACATCTTTCACCATGGTTACCACTAGGACCGCCTCAACCGCTGTAGATCCAAGGATGAGATAGACAGAACCCCGCGCAGCTGCCCACTACAGGTCAGAATTCAGCTGGACCTTCCACAAGGCCCTGTCACTAGGGAGGAGTTTCAGATGTTGATGCAAGAACTAACCCAAAGTTGCCAACTACTTACCCAGCAGATCCATGCCAACATGGAGTTAACCAACCGACTGAATCAAGAAAGATGAAGGAGATCCAGAAGGGATCGAGCTTCCTACTTATCCACCGAAAGCTTAGCTTCCTCTGCCTTCAACCACAGATCTACTCATCCACGGCTGAATGGAAGCTACGTGCAAGCCCCTGGGTATTAGCGCACTCTGAATCTTGGACAAGCTATAGCTGGTTTTTCTACAGGGCACCAGGCTGGACCCTCCTCCCGAGCGGGGCACTTCCCTATTGTAACGATTCGAATTTTTCGCGTTCGAAAATCGACATCCATACTTTACATTGTACTCGAATGCCGCAGATTTGACCGTTCAAATTCGAGTCGCCGGAGCTTATAACACATTAAGTACAACACAGCGGAAGAAAAAGAATAGCATATATCAATATACAACATTTGATACAACAGAATGATACAATGGAATGGTACAATAGATATCAACATTATCAGAGATACAAAGAATAGCAGCGGAAATATAATAATAACACTAGCAGCGGGACAAAATCTCCAATGTGGTCTTCAAGAAAGAACTCCAGTATCAGTAACTCCATCTCCAAGGCATCAATCCAGAAATAGCGAGAACTCCCAAATCAAGATGAAGAGAAGCAACTCGATCCAAAATGCGATTGCCAAATCCTAAGGCTGAAAGCTATCGAATCTACACCTACTATAGATTATCTGAAAAACCCCAACTCTAGACTGCCCGTGTGGAAAAATAGTGGGCACCCAGAGTTTAGGAAAGGAACAATAAACTCCAGGTCAGTCATGGGACTGGTATGAGCAAACAAAATATTTGGTCTTTAAACAGACAACCAGATAATTTAAAATAAATCCGCAATGCTTTTTGAAAAATGAAACTACCATAAGGCCTCCCGGCACACACACAATGCAAACGCACACATGGGGGAGATTTCTCCTTATGATAGTCAAATATGCTTAATACGAGAAAATTCTTTGATATTATTACTAGTGCATAGTGGAAAATCTTTTGAAAGTATAATATAAATCCTAGCTAGCATAGGTACCATGATGCTATGCCTACTATAGCTGCCATGTTAAATGGCAGGTTCTACAACTAAAACCGTACAAGGCTCGTATTTGAAGAATGGATTTCCAACAAATGGTCAGGCTAAGGAACTTCCTACTGCCACATGGGATCGCCTCTGGCGGGACGTCCCGAGAAACTAACGTTACGGTTAGATCTCTGCCAACACAAGGCCGGGTTACCTCTGTAACTAGGTAACTACTACACGAGCGTGCCATCCCCCGGTCCTTTGGGACCTTTATCCGAGGTACCTCTAAGCAACAACCACACAGTAAATGAGATTGGAGCAACCACATGAGTAAATATCTGGGCTCCATACCATGATACCACCCTTTACCAGAAGGGAATGACATACCCTAAAGGGCGCGACCCTCATAACCTTGCCGCATCTTTCCTGTTTCGACCATTTCCGGGGAGTGAGGTCCTGATGCAGTCTCGTCCACAAAGCTACGCTTTATACAAAAGCCATGCTTTGATCACAAATGATCAACAAATGATCATCAACACACAGCAGCACTTAGCATGCCACACTACCAAATTTGGGAGTATATCACTGATAAATATCAACTACATAACCTCTGAGCTTGTACGTCTCAGAGAAGGGTGTTAAGCTAAGAGAATAAATTCTCCGCCACCAAGCAGAAATGTATTTGATAGATATCAGTTTAATATCTCAAAGCGTAGTGTAAGACATACAACCATACAAGTCTGTTCCGGGTTCGAACAGAACCGAAGGCACTTCCGAAGAAGCCCTTGCCAATCCGGGTATCCACAATCCCGATCGGACTTCCCATCACATAGGGAGAACTCTATACCGGAGCAACTCAGTGCAGAGTCAATCGACAGGTTATCCTACCGTTCTCGAAGACACCCAGTCTTCAACACCGGTCTTCAATTGCAATCCATAACGTCGTATCACTATTTGGAATGGGTTATATGACACAAGGTCCTCTCCCGGCTAAACCGAATAGCGAGCGCGATATTTAAAAATATATGGATATGGGATTTTAGTTAAGTCACAACTTATAAAACCCAAAACCTTTCTTTAAAATGGTTAAACAAATTACCATTCTTAAATCTTTAAAACAAAAAGATTTATTTCACAAAGTTCACCAAGTTTCACAAAGATCTATTTATGGATTTCCAAAACAATTTCCATTTTAATTGGATTAACTCAATGAAATCTTTAATTTAAAGATTTGTAGCTTTCAAAACATGTTCCCAAAGATTTATTCATAATTTGGAAATCTATTTTCCATTTTAGACTTGAAAACCTTTTAACACAAAGTGGAAGTTCATTTCATATGCGAAAGCTTTTATTATTTGAAACAAATATATTTTTGTTTCAGAAAAATCCAATTTATACAAGTTGAAATCTTGGGTTAAATTTAAATTCCAAAACATCACTTTTAAAATGGTTTAAAAACCCATATAAACCCATTTATAAGTTGAATACCCTTTTTAAACATAGTTTTCAAAATCATAGAATTCAATTCAAATATTGAATTCAAATCAAATTATTTAAATTTCAAAACTCAATTCGAGTTATTTAAAATAACTTTTATTTTCAAAAGCTTCAATTCTAATTCCAAAACTATTTTGGATTCAAAAATACAATTTTAAATATATTTCAAAAATCTGTGACTTAACCCATTTCCACGTGCAATCCATATTTGTGTGTGTATAAGTGTGGTCCAGGGGTTCAACACAATGGTGCACAACATCATCATCACAGATTCAATCATATCGATAAGCGATATAACCCATAACGCTTATCTTTATTCACAGATTCATAGATAAGATGAATTTATCAATCACAAAGATTCACTAATATGATTCGATGTGGGTTTCGGATAACCAATTGGAATCCGACTCCCTGTCGCATCGAAATTCAAATGTCGTTCTACGGGTCAAGGGTTTGCATATTCATATAACAATATATACATCACAGATCTAACAGCTTAGCATAAAACATTACATAACATCACATCACATAACAAATATAATAATCCATCACAAAGCATTCACTCGCAATTAAACATCTACAATTAAGATGAATAAATGGGGTGGTTTTAAATTCATTACCTACATAATTACTTTCATTAGTAATCTTTAATCAATGATTAACTATCATGAACTTCAGTTGATTAAGTTTTTATCACCTTCATAATTTATCATTTCTTTAATTAATTATCTTAATTAATTGACCCTTCATTGAAATTAATTTGAATCTTAATCACCTTTATTAATTAATTATTCCTTAATTGATTACAAAATTAATTACTTCTTAATTTATAATGATTTCTCAATCATTTTAAGTTAATTAACCTTAATTAATTATTCTTGATTTAAGTACCTTAATTAGTTAACCACATTAATGAATTACTCTTGAAGTAATTAACCTTTAATATTTGATTATCAAATCTTAAATCTTAAATCTTTAATCTAAATTACTTTCACTAAGTAATTATTATTTTTTATTTAACCATTCATTAATTACCTGATTTATTAACTTAATGAATACAAATCATTCAATTCTATTTATCTTTAAGATAAAACATCCCTCACTAAATTAAAGCTTTTGAAAACAATTAGCTTTCAAATCTATTTTTAACTGATTAATTATTTTCAAATTAATTACCTCTATTAATTTATCACATTAATTATTTTATTTAATTCATTAGCCTTTAAATACTTGATTATAAATCTTTAAAACATTAATTATTCATTCTTAATCACCTTTATTAAGTTTATTATCTTAAAGTAAACTTATTTTAAAACCATTAGTTAATCCCAAGGTTAAACAAGAATTGTTATTTTGAAAGGAAGTGGTTTTATTTAAGAAAATTATTAAGTAAAAATTTGATTTATTCTAAAAGTTCAAAACTTTTTTATGGTGAAACCAATAGACCCGAGCCAGCATCGATACTTCCCCGAGCAATATCACCATCTGCTTCGAGTTTCCCACCAAAACAACCCGAGCCATTCACTTTCGTCCCCACCTATTCTTCTTCCTCCTCCTAAATTTCCTGATACTCGAACACACGCGTGCACGGTGCACACGAACCCAGCCATCACCGATCAAAGCGCCACCCACCAACAAGTCAACGTTGCCTCCCCTGAGCTTCCCAAACACCCAGAATTTCGAACTTGCCCACAAGTCGAAAACGAGCCTTCACGTGCTATCTGAAACTAACCTACCCATCGGAAAAATTCATCGCCACGGCGAACGTGCTCACTGGGATCCACGCCGAACCACCTACCGCTGCCTCACACCACCCCCTTTCGATCCCCCCATGTGCGATTGGCTGAATCGCAACATCAATGACGCGAGTAACTCGTGACTACCACCTACAATCGCACAGCTTAAACCCTAAATCAATACCATTCCAAAGCCCTGATCACTAATAAATTCGATTGGTATTTTTTTTTATCGATCCTTGATGCTCCAGCTAACCTTGCCAATAATCACGACCGTTACTTCATCGTGAATCATCGGGAATTGACAGAAAAAGGTTTTCTGATCATCACACAATTGCTTGTGATTTACTTACTAAAAAAAAGATTTAGTTATCAAAATTCATCACTTCGTAACCCCTATCAGTTTCCAAAGTCCATTTATAAAATTAAAAACATTGATTTTTCTGAAATTTATGGATTTTTACTGTAAACTATTTCCTTTGTTAAAAACTACTTTTAAATCTTCTCTAGAATCATTTTAACTCAATTATCTTGTTAATATAAACAAAATTTTGTTTATATATATTAGTCTTAAAGGAACTGAGAGCAGAGACATAAATTTTGAACAAAGTTTTTAAAACCTGTAACAAGAACAGAAGAACAAACTGCCATGCACAACAACTCCACACACAAATACACAGGCAAATTCTATTTAAACAATCAAACAAACACATATCATATTCCATTTTAAGTAATACTACATGCATCTAGATTATACAGGTTTAAATCTATAAATAAAACTGTTTACTCACTTTATATTCAGTTTGAACAGAGGAAATTTTTTCCTTTTTAAGGTTTAAAATGTTTTCAGGCTTTAAAGGGTTTTTTTTTCGATTTTAAATCTTGATTTCCTCTTCTTTTTGTTTTGACTGCTTCAGGTTGCTTGAATTTGTTTTAAACCAGAAGGTATAGATTTTTCCTTAAAACTTTCTAAATTGTAAACCAAGAACAGTATATCAATTCCTAGACAAATACATGCAGATTTGTAAATATTAACCACAAGCACAACAAGGCAGATCACAAATTCATAGACATCAAATTCAAAAGAAAACGAACCAAACAAACAAATTCAGAGTTGGGGGTTTGCTCACCTGGTTATTTGTAACAGAGAAGAAACAGTGGAGAAGCAAGCCTGATTTTTCTTTTTTTTTCATTGAACTTTGATTCCCTTTTTTTTTTTTTTTCACTTTATCTCTTTGATCTGCAAAAGTTTATTAACATAAAACTTTGTTTAAATTTCCTATTGCATTTGTTGCTTACTTCATTAATAACAAACAAGAGAATCAATTTACTTACAGTTTTTTTTTTGAATTTGTTTAAAGCTTCAAACTTGCTGTAGACTTCAATTTTCACTTGCTTTGAATTTCCTTCTGTAACTGATTGACATGATTGTTTAAATCTTTGTCTTTGTTACTGATTACTAACATCAAAATCAAATTCAATAAAAAAAAAACTTGCCTTCATTCTTTTTTTCTTTTCTTTTTTTCCCAAGAAACTGTTTCTTCCAGGTTTGCTTTCAAATTGAACCTGCATTTAAATTTCCAGGTTGAAAGCTTTTGAATTCCCTTTGCTTTGCTTTCAGTCTGAAGTCTTGAATCTTTACTGTCTATAGGTTTGAGATTTTGAATCTTTGTTTCGAATTGATTTGAAAAGAATTACAGTTCTTCTCTCTCTTTTTTTATTTTTGATTTTTTTTCCTTCTTTCTACTTTGGGAGTTGAGATATAAGATACTCAAATCTTTGTTTAGTGTATATTTAAGATTTGGACAAGATACTTAATGATTTCATATGGGAAACTGAAAAGTTTTTTTCATAATTTTAAATTCCATTATTTTATTCAATTAAATAATTTGAATGCCATTTGTAAAGAGGAATTGGTTATGGAATATATGCATGTTGATTTGCTTTCTTGCCTACTTTTATGTATGTTTACATTTGAAATTTTCAATGATAAAAGAATTTTAAAAAAAATTTTTTTTTCATCATATTTATTTTATAAATAAACATAACTTTTATTCATTGGTATATACATGTAAACATATGCCTTCATTCCAAAATTGCTTACATTTTCCTTCATGTTTACATTTATATTTACACAAGAAATTTTTATTCCAATTATATTCATACATTTAATTTTTGTTCAACATATTTATATACTTATATATTTTTACAATTTCCATTCATACATTTTTTTATTCTTGTACAACTTTTAAAAGAAAAGAAGGGTTTAAAAATTTAAATTTCATACTAATAATAGTAATATTTATCTACATAAGAGAATTAAATATTTAAAAATAATCTTTTGAAATCTTATTACATCTCCCACATATATTTAATATTTTAGAAACAAACTATCATTAGCCTTTTTATAAATCACAAGCTTTTAATTTCTATTTTATTTTTAATACATTTTATTATGAAATTCAATATTTATTTACTATATAAAATATTTATTCTTACTTTTTAAATCAAATTTCTATTTATAATCAAAAATTATTCATTTATTCTAGAAATCTCTAACTAATTCACAATTTATTCTCAAAAATAAATAAATTTAATTGCCAAACTAAACTTGATAAATTCCAGGAATGTTACAGATTTCCCCCCTTAAAAAAAATTTCGTCCTCGAAATTGCAAAGAAGACGAGAAAGAAAAGATGATAGATACAGGAATAATTGATCAATTCAGATTGAAATATTTATTCTGCATTCAGTTTACCAAACCAGAATATCAAATAATATGAGAATAAACTCATACAATTATTACACAACATATTTGGGTCCACCGATCTATGAATGTGCAAGGGCCTTTATTAGTTCGAAGGGTTAACTAACCGTTCATAGAATATATCGGATCCCAGAGAATAGATAGATGGATTTAATTTTCAATAATTCCTCAAATACTAGATAGGAATTCCAATTCAGGTCGGAATATCCCAAAGGATATACCAATTTGTACCTCTTCGGACTTTGATATACACAAGAAATTACAGTAGAATTTCGAATTTAGTTTTAATCGATATCGTTCTATTGATACAATTCAATTTTAGCTTTATATTATATTAACCAATTTTCACTTAATTTAAATTTCCAATTTATTTAAAACTCTCAATTTCCAAATTCATTAGAGCTTAAAACGAAAAGCTGATAAGAAATCGATGAAGATACGAAGTAAGGATTTTCTACAATGATTCGTAAGGCTACCATCGCACGAAACTTCTTTCTGGAGCTGTCACGAAGCAATCAAAAGAATTCTGAAATCGAATCAAAGGAGATTGATAGAGAAAAGATATTCCCACTGTTGCAGGGTATTGACCATTGGTAGTGGTACTTCCCTGTCCCCTATCTCGTCCACTTCTCGCACTCATACTCACTATCAGTGAATAGTAAGAGAATTTACTGAGGCATTCGAACGGATATCTTAGGGATTGCTCATTCTAGGGTATACTTCACCCTATCTCTAATGAGTTACTTAATGTGTTATACTCCTGAGCTAAGGTTTTAACCATCAGCTCTGATACCAAATGTAACGATTCGAATTTTTCGCGTTCGAAAATCGACATCCATACTTTACATTGTACTCGAATGCCGCAGATTTGACCGTTCAAATTCGAGTCGCCGGAGCTTATAACACATTAAGTACAACACAGCGGAAGAAAAAGAATAGCATATATCAATATACAACATTTGATACAACAGAATGATACAATGGAATGGTACAATAGATATCAACATTATCAGAGATACAAAGAATAGCAGCGGAAATATAATAATAACACTAGCAGCGGGACAAAATCTCCAATGTGGTCTTCAAGAAAGAACTCCAGTATCAGTAACTCCATCTCCAAGGCATCAATCCAGAAATAGCGAGAACTCCCAAATCAAGATGAAGAGAAGCAACTCGATCCAAAATGCGATTGCCAAATCCTAAGGCTGAAAGCTATCGAATCTACACCTACTATAGATTATCTGAAAAACCCCAACTCTAGACTGCCCGTGTGGAAAAATAGTGGGCACCCAGAGTTTAGGAAAGGAACAATAAACTCCAGGTCAGTCATGGGACTGGTATGAGCAAACAAAATATTTGGTCTTTAAACAGACAACCAGATAATTTAAAATAAATCCGCAATGCTTTTTGAAAAATGAAACTACCATAAGGCCTCCCGGCACACACACAATGCAAACGCACACATGGGGGAGATTTCTCCTTATGATAGTCAAATATGCTTAATACGAGAAAATTCTTTGATATTATTACTAGTGCATAGTGGAAAATCTTTTGAAAGTATAATATAAATCCTAGCTAGCATAGGTACCATGATGCTATGCCTACTATAGCTGCCATGTTAAATGGCAGGTTCTACAACTAAAACCGTACAAGGCTCGTATTTGAAGAATGGATTTCCAACAAATGGTCAGGCTAAGGAACTTCCTACTGCCACATGGGATCGCCTCTGGCGGGACGTCCCGAGAAACTAACGTTACGGTTAGATCTCTGCCAACACAAGGCCGGGTTACCTCTGTAACTAGGTAACTACTACACGAGCGTGCCATCCCCCGGTCCTTTGGGACCTTTATCCGAGGTACCTCTAAGCAACAACCACACAGTAAATGAGATTGGAGCAACCACATGAGTAAATATCTGGGCTCCATACCATGATACCACCCTTTACCAGAAGGGAATGACATACCCTAAAGGGCGCGACCCTCATAACCTTGCCGCATCTTTCCTGTTTCGACCATTTCCGGGGAGTGAGGTCCTGATGCAGTCTCGTCCACAAAGCTACGCTTTATACAAAAGCCATGCTTTGATCACAAATGATCAACAAATGATCATCAACACACAGCAGCACTTAGCATGCCACACTACCAAATTTGGGAGTATATCACTGATAAATATCAACTACATAACCTCTGAGCTTGTACGTCTCAGAGAAGGGTGTTAAGCTAAGAGAATAAATTCTCCGCCACCAAGCAGAAATGTATTTGATAGATATCAGTTTAATATCTCAAAGCGTAGTGTAAGACATACAACCATACAAGTCTGTTCCGGGTTCGAACAGAACCGAAGGCACTTCCGAAGAAGCCCTTGCCAATCCGGGTATCCACAATCCCGATCGGACTTCCCATCACATAGGGAGAACTCTATACCGGAGCAACTCAGTGCAGAGTCAATCGACAGGTTATCCTACCGTTCTCGAAGACACCCAGTCTTCAACACCGGTCTTCAATTGCAATCCATAACGTCGTATCACTATTTGGAATGGGTTATATGACACAAGGTCCTCTCCCGGCTAAACCGAATAGCGAGCGCGATATTTAAAAATATATGGATATGGGATTTTAGTTAAGTCACAACTTATAAAACCCAAAACCTTTCTTTAAAATGGTTAAACAAATTACCATTCTTAAATCTTTAAAACAAAAAGATTTATTTCACAAAGTTCACCAAGTTTCACAAAGATCTATTTATGGATTTCCAAAACAATTTCCATTTTAATTGGATTAACTCAATGAAATCTTTAATTTAAAGATTTGTAGCTTTCAAAACATGTTCCCAAAGATTTATTCATAATTTGGAAATCTATTTTCCATTTTAGACTTGAAAACCTTTTAACACAAAGTGGAAGTTCATTTCATATGCGAAAGCTTTTATTATTTGAAACAAATATATTTTTGTTTCAGAAAAATCCAATTTATACAAGTTGAAATCTTGGGTTAAATTTAAATTCCAAAACATCACTTTTAAAATGGTTTAAAAACCCATATAAACCCATTTATAAGTTGAATACCCTTTTTAAACATAGTTTTCAAAATCATAGAATTCAATTCAAATATTGAATTCAAATCAAATTATTTAAATTTCAAAACTCAATTCGAGTTATTTAAAATAACTTTTATTTTCAAAAGCTTCAATTCTAATTCCAAAACTATTTTGGATTCAAAAATACAATTTTAAATATATTTCAAAAATCTGTGACTTAACCCATTTCCACGTGCAATCCATATTTGTGTGTGTATAAGTGTGGTCCAGGGGTTCAACACAATGGTGCACAACATCATCATCACAGATTCAATCATATCGATAAGCGATATAACCCATAACGCTTATCTTTATTCACAGATTCATAGATAAGATGAATTTATCAATCACAAAGATTCACTAATATGATTCGATGTGGGTTTCGGATAACCAATTGGAATCCGACTCCCTGTCGCATCGAAATTCAAATGTCGTTCTACGGGTCAAGGGTTTGCATATTCATATAACAATATATACATCACAGATCTAACAGCTTAGCATAAAACATTACATAACATCACATCACATAACAAATATAATAATCCATCACAAAGCATTCACTCGCAATTAAACATCTACAATTAAGATGAATAAATGGGGTGGTTTTAAATTCATTACCTACATAATTACTTTCATTAGTAATCTTTAATCAATGATTAACTATCATGAACTTCAGTTGATTAAGTTTTTATCACCTTCATAATTTATCATTTCTTTAATTAATTATCTTAATTAATTGACCCTTCATTGAAATTAATTTGAATCTTAATCACCTTTATTAATTAATTATTCCTTAATTGATTACAAAATTAATTACTTCTTAATTTATAATGATTTCTCAATCATTTTAAGTTAATTAACCTTAATTAATTATTCTTGATTTAAGTACCTTAATTAGTTAACCACATTAATGAATTACTCTTGAAGTAATTAACCTTTAATATTTGATTATCAAATCTTAAATCTTAAATCTTTAATCTAAATTACTTTCACTAAGTAATTATTATTTTTTATTTAACCATTCATTAATTACCTGATTTATTAACTTAATGAATACAAATCATTCAATTCTATTTATCTTTAAGATAAAACATCCCTCACTAAATTAAAGCTTTTGAAAACAATTAGCTTTCAAATCTATTTTTAACTGATTAATTATTTTCAAATTAATTACCTCTATTAATTTATCACATTAATTATTTTATTTAATTCATTAGCCTTTAAATACTTGATTATAAATCTTTAAAACATTAATTATTCATTCTTAATCACCTTTATTAAGTTTATTATCTTAAAGTAAACTTATTTTAAAACCATTAGTTAATCCCAAGGTTAAACAAGAATTGTTATTTTGAAAGGAAGTGGTTTTATTTAAGAAAATTATTAAGTAAAAATTTGATTTATTCTAAAAGTTCAAAACTTTTTTATGGTGAAACCAATAGACCCGAGCCAGCATCGATACTTCCCCGAGCAATATCACCATCTGCTTCGAGTTTCCCACCAAAACAACCCGAGCCATTCACTTTCGTCCCCACCTATTCTTCTTCCTCCTCCTAAATTTCCTGATACTCGAACACACGCGTGCACGGTGCACACGAACCCAGCCATCACCGATCAAAGCGCCACCCACCAACAAGTCAACGTTGCCTCCCCTGAGCTTCCCAAACACCCAGAATTTCGAACTTGCCCACAAGTCGAAAACGAGCCTTCACGTGCTATCTGAAACTAACCTACCCATCGGAAAAATTCATCGCCACGGCGAACGTGCTCACTGGGATCCACGCCGAACCACCTACCGCTGCCTCACACCACCCCCTTTCGATCCCCCCATGTGCGATTGGCTGAATCGCAACATCAATGACGCGAGTAACTCGTGACTACCACCTACAATCGCACAGCTTAAACCCTAAATCAATACCATTCCAAAGCCCTGATCACTAATAAATTCGATTGGTATTTTTTTTTATCGATCCTTGATGCTCCAGCTAACCTTGCCAATAATCACGACCGTTACTTCATCGTGAATCATCGGGAATTGACAGAAAAAGGTTTTCTGATCATCACACAATTGCTTGTGATTTACTTACTAAAAAAAAGATTTAGTTATCAAAATTCATCACTTCGTAACCCCTATCAGTTTCCAAAGTCCATTTATAAAATTAAAAACATTGATTTTTCTGAAATTTATGGATTTTTACTGTAAACTATTTCCTTTGTTAAAAACTACTTTTAAATCTTCTCTAGAATCATTTTAACTCAATTATCTTGTTAATATAAACAAAATTTTGTTTATATATATTAGTCTTAAAGGAACTGAGAGCAGAGACATAAATTTTGAACAAAGTTTTTAAAACCTGTAACAAGAACAGAAGAACAAACTGCCATGCACAACAACTCCACACACAAATACACAGGCAAATTCTATTTAAACAATCAAACAAACACATATCATATTCCATTTTAAGTAATACTACATGCATCTAGATTATACAGGTTTAAATCTATAAATAAAACTGTTTACTCACTTTATATTCAGTTTGAACAGAGGAAATTTTTTCCTTTTTAAGGTTTAAAATGTTTTCAGGCTTTAAAGGGTTTTTTTTTTCGATTTTAAATCTTGATTTCCTCTTCTTTTTGTTTTGACTGCTTCAGGTTGCTTGAATTTGTTTTAAACCAGAAGGTATAGATTTTTCCTTAAAACTTTCTAAATTGTAAACCAAGAACAGTATATCAATTCCTAGACAAATACATGCAGATTTGTAAATATTAACCACAAGCACAACAAGGCAGATCACAAATTCATAGACATCAAATTCAAAAGAAAACGAACCAAACAAACAAATTCAGAGTTGGGGGTTTGCTCACCTGGTTATTTGTAACAGAGAAGAAACAGTGGAGAAGCAAGCCTGATTTTTCTTTTTTTTTCATTGAACTTTGATTCCCTTTTTTTTTTTTTTTCACTTTATCTCTTTGATCTGCAAAAGTTTATTAACATAAAACTTTGTTTAAATTTCCTATTGCATTTGTTGCTTACTTCATTAATAACAAACAAGAGAATCAATTTACTTACAGTTTTTTTTTTGAATTTGTTTAAAGCTTCAAACTTGCTGTAGACTTCAATTTTCACTTGCTTTGAATTTCCTTCTGTAACTGATTGACATGATTGTTTAAATCTTTGTCTTTGTTACTGATTACTAACATCAAAATCAAATTCAATAAAAAAAAAAACTTGCCTTCATTCTTTTTTTCTTTTCTTTTTTTCCCAAGAAACTGTTTCTTCCAGGTTTGCTTTCAAATTGAACCTGCATTTAAATTTCCAGGTTGAAAGCTTTTGAATTCCCTTTGCTTTGCTTTCAGTCTGAAGTCTTGAATCTTTACTGTCTATAGGTTTGAGATTTTGAATCTTTGTTTCGAATTGATTTGAAAAGAATTACAGTTCTTCTCTCTCTTTTTTTATTTTTGATTTTTTTTCCTTCTTTCTACTTTGGGAGTTGAGATATAAGATACTCAAATCTTTGTTTAGTGTATATTTAAGATTTGGACAAGATACTTAATGATTTCATATGGGAAACTGAAAAGTTTTTTTCATAATTTTAAATTCCATTATTTTATTCAATTAAATAATTTGAATGCCATTTGTAAAGAGGAATTGGTTATGGAATATATGCATGTTGATTTGCTTTCTTGCCTACTTTTATGTATGTTTACATTTGAAATTTTCAATGATAAAAGAATTTTAAAAAAATTTTTTTTTTCATCATATTTATTTTATAAATAAACATAACTTTTATTCATTGGTATATACATGTAAACATATGCCTTCATTCCAAAATTGCTTACATTTTCCTTCATGTTTACATTTATATTTACACAAGAAATTTTTATTCCAATTATATTCATACATTTAATTTTTGTTCAACATATTTATATACTTATATATTTTTACAATTTCCATTCATACATTTTTTTATTCTTGTACAACTTTTAAAAGAAAAGAAGGGTTTAAAAATTTAAATTTCATACTAATAATAGTAATATTTATCTACATAAGAGAATTAAATATTTAAAAATAATCTTTTGAAATCTTATTACATCTCCCACATATATTTAATATTTTAGAAACAAACTATCATTAGCCTTTTTATAAATCACAAGCTTTTAATTTCTATTTTATTTTTAATACATTTTATTATGAAATTCAATATTTATTTACTATATAAAATATTTATTCTTACTTTTTAAATCAAATTTCTATTTATAATCAAAAATTATTCATTTATTCTAGAAATCTCTAACTAATTCACAATTTATTCTCAAAAATAAATAAATTTAATTGCCAAACTAAACTTGATAAATTCCAGGAATGTTACACCTATCATCCCACTGATAGCTCTGCAGCCACCGCCGCCATAGAATTGGAAGCTGACCTTCGAAACCGAGCAGATCCTACCCTTTGCCAATGCAATTGTCTCCTAAACCATATGACCGAAGTTCTAGAACCAAGGAGGAAAGGCATGGACCATCGACCGTGCCTAGACCATCATTGCATTGTGGAACCCGACCACATCTTGGCTCGGAATATCCAAATGCCAGGCATTTCAACCATAATCCGTCAGATGATCCATGAAAGTCGAGGCCTCACCAATGACGATTGGAGAATTTCTTGAAATCATACTCCATTCACTAATGACATCTCTATGCCGAACCATCTCGCCCATTCAGGATGCTAACTTTACCTATTTATGAAGGAAGCTCAGATCATAATCAGCATATCCTAAAGTATGAATGGCTCATGAACGCCGCTTGACTGACAATGCGATTAAGTATAGAAGTTTTCCTATTTCCCTAGGGGCATCGCAACCATGTGATTTACTCGTTTGCCACCTCGATCCATTTCATGCTTTGATTAGTTGGTAAACCAGTTCGTCGAACAGTTTCGTATGCACTTCACGAGGCCGAAGGATGTTAAAACCTTATCCAGTGTCACTCAAGCTTCAAGAGAGACATTCAGACACTATCTGGAAAGATTCCATGCCATATGTGTGGAGATTAGTAACCTTAATGACAATTCCATATTGATGGCACCAACTAAAGGAATCGATCTTGATTCCGAATTTGGCAATTGGTTGGCAGGTTCCTCATACACACAAAATAAGGGCTGCCACTGTAGTTGATCACCGAGGCAAATCATTTGGCAGTGTTTCGCAATCGTTAGGTAATTAATTTACCGATTTCCATCATTAGAAGATTTAATTTAATATATATATGTATATGTATATGTATATGTATATGTATATGTATATGTATATGTATATGTATATGTATATACACAAGTCTCATAAATATTTAACCTTTCATTTCGAGGTCTAAAAATCATAAAAAAAAGTCGGGTTTGGATAGGATTGCAAAAAAACCAAGGTGAGTAAAATCTCACTCATTTGGATTGCTAGTATTATTTATGAATGTTGAATTTAATTTACTGGTTGATTGGATAAGTTTATAAATTATTATCAGTTTGGATGTTATATATATATATATATTAGTATTTGGACCTGCATATTGTAGCAGATGAGACCCTATGCGCCCCGCATAATAGCAGATGACCCTATATACCGTGACATCCCCCTCGAAGTGGGATTAGTATTTTTATGTTGTATTAACATCTCTGGATGCCGGGAAACATGTTGGAGGGATCCAACTAGAATCCTCAAAACGTTGAATTTAATTTCATATATTGTGATATATGGATTGTGTAGAATAATCTATTATAGATTATTGTATTGTTTAGAATTATTGGATGCTATTGTAGCATTGGTCTGAATTTTGATATTTTAAATACCACAATTTTTCTTTAAATTGAAGGAATAAAAGGAAATTTTTGATATAAAAATATTTATATTGGAATTGGGGGGTATTTTAAAGAATTGGAGTTAGAGAATTATATTTGATTTTTGGTTATACTTAACTATTGTAAATTATTAAATGGAGAATTTAAAAATGAATTATATAAAACAATTTATAAGTGAAATTCGAAAAAATATAAAAAGGAATTGAAGTCGATATTAGAAATAGATTGGAAGTTATAAATGGGATTTATGAAGGTTGGATTTAAAAAATGGAATTTTATAAATAAAGTTATTTTTATAAACAAGAAAAAAACTCAAAGGAGTATAAAAATTTATAAATGATGTTTATAGATAAGTTAAGCGAAATTAGTGGATATATTGGGAAAATTAATTAGTAGGATAAATTTATATTAAAATATGGAAACAGGGTGCGAAAAATAGTGGATACTATTTTTGAAAAGTGAAAATGGTTAAGGAGATCGAAATGGAAGTGATGTGATTCAAGAGGAATTTATAAAATTGAATTGGTTATTGAGATTTCTAAAAATATATTTTAAATCTAAGAAGTTAAGTTTGCTTTCAAAAAGGAAAATTATATTATTTAAAACTATGAAATTTTAAACTAGTTAGGATTGAAATACTTCGGTAAGTAGATTTTTAAATATTAAAGTATTTATTTTGGTAAATTCTAATCTTTAAAACCAGCTTTGAAATTTATTTGTTTATCTAAAAAATTGAGTTATTGATGTTTATAAAAAGAGTTTTGATATTTTAAATAATTACTTGAACTTGTTTTTTTAAATAAATTATTATTCTTTTTGAGTACTTATTATATATATAGAGTTTTGAAGTGATTGAAAATTTTTATTTATAAATTATCTTGAGATTTGAAAAAGGGGCTTTTAAATGGATATGATTTTGAGGTGAGGAATTTTATTAGGGATTTGGAGGAAATGAAATTTCAAAATGTTGAATATGGGAATTTTGAAAATGAAATCTGAATTTATCAAAGTACTTATAATTATTGAATGGGGTTATAAATAAGTATACTAAGTTTTTGGAAACTGGAAAGGGAAATTATTGGTGATTTCAAAGACTTATGAAATAAATTATGAAATATTCTCTTAAGTGTTGATATTTGGAAAGATTTTGGAAAATAAGACTTATAATATTTTCCTAAGTATAAAAATAGAAATTTGGTAATATTTCTAAGTGTCGAGATGGTTTGAAAATATCTTGTTATGGATTTAAGTATTTGAATTTTTTTCAAATATTGTAATATGGAAAGGGATTTGAATATATATCTTAGTAAAGATATTTGAGGTAAATGTTTCAAGAATTATAAAATAAGGCCTAGTGTCTGCTTATGGTTGTTTTATTAGTAGTTAAATAACCGACTATCAATATTGACCAATTTTGTTGGTCATTTCAAAGAGACCGGGATGAGATTTAATTATCTAAAACCTCTTCGATCCAGTTTGAACGTAACTAATGAATACTATGAAGATGATGAAGATGGTGATTCAGTTTTTCCAGACCCAGAACAACGTGTATGGACGAATGTTACCAGAACATCATCATTGGAGGATGATGAGCATTCTAAGTAGAATTGTTTCTTGAAAGGTAACGCTTAGCCTCATGCCTCATCAACCGAGAATGACTAAAACAGGGGAGATGCAGCAAGGCTAAGTGGGTCGCACCCAATCAATGTATGTTATCACTTTTGTAGATATCGTCGAAGACATATATGTTATGGATATGGTTGTGCATGAAAGAAGGAGCACTCGATTTGGAAGAGTGGGAAAACCCAAGGTGATAACATATTCGGTCTATCCTGGCTAGGGGTAAGCCGGTCTTGTGTAGCAGAGGATCCCGGTGAGGTCATTGATACATTGATCTGGAGGTGTATTGTGATGGGCGATACCCCAATGGCATAGTCATTATATGGAATCCATTCTCTAATAAAGCGCCATTCGATTTTGATTGTGCCTAACTATGCTGAAACGTAGGATGTAAGCATTTCAGCTATTTTCTATTTACTTTCTATAGACACTATTATAATATCAAATGATTTTGATAAAATGTTTTGGTTATTGTAAGGTAAAATGCCGTAATGTTTATGTGTGACGTGGTCATATGAGATACCCTTGTTTTTCAAAGGATTTTGACAACAATAATAATTCAATTTGAGTGTGTTTTCCTATGCTGATTTTCCAGACCGACTCGAATGTTATTTTATTGTAATAGTTGGGTCAGACCGAGTATTGCAGATCCAGGATAGGATGCTATGGAGCTCGAGAGACGAGCTGGATGACAGGGACGTATCTCCCTGTTTAGTTTATATTTCTGTTGTATGAGGACAAGTTACTATAACTGTCCAAATCGATGTATGGGTTGTTGTATTTTGATGATTGTAAGTATATAAACTGTTACAGATTCTTTTGTATAAAAATTTGTTATTATATATTATATTTTGATCTGCTGCGATTGTGAGATTCTATATTGTCGTTTATTTTTCTCCTACCCCTTTCTTCTTTTTCTTTACCCTAAAGATTCTTATTTCCATTCAATTTGAGTTGAACTGATGTAAATTATGGTCGAATCAAAGGGATATGGAACTGTGGGTCGTTACACTTGGTATCAGAGCTGAAGGTTAAGCGAGAACCTTGGCTCTGGTGGGGATTACTAATTAGGGATAGGGTCAGTAGTACCCTAGAATGAGTTGTGTGTTTTAATAGATATAAGCGCGTATTTGTTAGTGAATATAAAATCTTTTATATTGTGTTGATTTATCTATTGAGTGGCATATAAATTATGATTGAATAGTGGGACGCCAGCAAATCGACATGAGTTTCTAAACACTTGAGCACGATAAACTAACAAAGTATGGTTTTGAAGCGGGTAAATGAAATAATTTTACCCAAATTATATTTTTGATATGAATGAAACAATTTTCCAAAAATTATTATAGCGGTGTGTTTGGTTGTTATTATATAATCAAAATAAGATTATAAAAATTGAAATGGTTATATATATAACCCAATAGAGATTCTATAAGTATGAAATATAGAAATGGATTATAGTTAAAATGGATTTAAACCAGAATATGTTGATTTAAAATCCTGGAAGCGTTAAGAAATGTTTTTAAATGGGTTTGGACTAAGTATTGGAAAATTTTGAAATCCTGAAAGTTTACAAATGTTTTCCAAAGTAGTTGAACGAAAAATGGAGTTAAATTTGGTATTTTTGAAGGAAAAAATGTTATAAATTGGTTTTGGAAGTGATATGGCATTGAACTCACTTCAGTCGCTGGAAAATAGTTTTGATGATGACGGCCGCATCATCAATGTTCATTTTTGAGTTTCTAAGTGATGGATTGCTACCATAGAATTTGATATAGAGATTTTTTCAGAGAAAACAAGTGTTGTTTTGAAAATTCAAAGGGCATTGTTTTGGATAATATTGGGTTGATTTTGGAATTCGAAGGAAGTGTTTTGTTAAGCCAAAAAGAGTGTCTATATATATGTATATATTTGACTCCAAAGTGATTTGAAAAATATACCGGGTGTTTGAATTCTGGAATTTTAATATAAACGCGGAGGAAAAACCTCGAAAATAAGTTATGAACTTATAAAAGTGATGATGATATCAATAAGAAAGGAAAGTATGGGATTTGAGTTTTGGGGAAATAATTTTGAACTTAAGTTAAAATAGATTGTGTGAATTAAATTTAACTTAAGGGAAGTTAAATAAATTTATTGAGAATTGAGACAATAATAAATTCGAATGGTGAAATTGCTATATGAATATAAGTAAGGAAGTGGAAAATTTTGAAACTTGAATTGTTTCTTACTTGATTAAGTTGAACGAATTAAAAATAAAAATGCCTGGAGTGGGATTTAATTTACGTATGGTTTTAGAATAACGGTGAAGAAGAATTGAAATTGAAATTGAATTGAATTGATTGGATTAGAAATAATATCGAATTGAAGTAAATATAAATTTTAAGTTATGAAATAATTATATAATCATAAGGTATAAAGTTTGAATGAGAAAAGTTTAAGTGAAAATTGGAATTGTGAATAAATAAATTGAAATAGCTGATAAAAATTGAAACTAATGGAATAAAAATATACTTGGGCGATAAATAAATGTATAATCTCGAGTTAAAAATAAAATATGAATACATTCGAGTGTAGAATTGATGGAAATGTGAAGAATAAGTTATGTGACTTATAAAATAGAAAAGTGAAATAGAAAACCTAAAATAAAAATGGTGTAATATTTTAAGGTGAAGAAATAAAATCCAAAATTGAATTATAAAATAAAATCGAACCCAAGTAAATTTAATGGACTAATTTTTGAAAAAAATGTGATATTGGATACAAAAAATGAAGCTTATCTTGGTTGAATAAATAAGATCGTGGATTGGAATTGAAAGTAAATATGGAACTTGAGCAAATTAAATATATTTCAAAATGTGGTCTAACAAAATAGAAATGGGATTTGAATTTGTAATAGCTTAAATAAATGAATATAAGACTTGAACCCATACCAAATTGAATTATATATATTTTAAAGAGTAAAATGGATACATAACTATAAGTTCAATTATAGAATGGTTTAAGAACTCAAGTAGATACTTCGTGAAGATATAAATAAACGAGTTTGTATGACCGAAAAAATGGGATCTTATGGGAATAGTCTGAATTATAGAAGAATGAAATTGGATTGAAATAGCCATGACTTGAGTATAAATAAATTCAGTTTAAAGTGTAAATAAATTGAATGTTGCCATGGATACGAAATAAATAAATTCGAGAATGAATTTGAGTATGGAATTAAAATTGAAGTGGATTAAATGAATGAACTAATCAATTAATTAGTAAATGAAATGGAAGTTGGATGAAATGAAAATAAAATTAAGTTATAAGGTGGAAATAATTTAAAAATAACGGATTAACTTAAGTAAATATTTTGGATGGAAGTTTAGCTCGAATAAATTATGAAATAGTTATTTAATCAATAGCGTGGATTAATTCCGAGCTTAGTATAATGGATTGGATATAATGAATGTGGATATGAATGAAATGTAAGTTAATTGATTGAGAATCAAATTGAAATGAAATAACACTGAATATAAATTGATTTGTAATCAATTAAAATAGCTATAAATTTAAATTGCTGTTTTGTTGAATGAATATTGCCGAATTTGCATAGAAAATTGTCATTTGACGCAAACGGAAGTAAATAACATTCTATGAATTAATCGGAAGTGAATAAATTTATTTCTAAATCAATTTGGAATGGATATGAGTTTGTTTGGTATAAAAATAAATTGAATGCATGTAAAGTGAGTTGTAAATCATTTAAATTGAATGAAATTGTATATGGGTTGATTGGAAGTAACTAAATTGGTGTTGGAACCTCATAATAAATATATGTTTAACATGCATTGCTTATGAAACTCATGTGTTTACTAGTTGAATAAATGAAATATTATTAGAATTTCATGTTTTGGTACTTACATGGTTTAAATTGAGTAAGTATAGTTAACCAGAGGCCGTCAGACATGATTTGGGTTGCGTATTTGCATATGAAGTGAATGCTTGCTTAATAATCCTTAAAACACTAAAAAGGTACTTTTTCGAGTTAAATATTGCAAAAATTATAAATATTTTTTTTTCAACCGGGTGGGTTGATGTATACATATTTATCTCCCTTGTCATATTACAAAAGATTCTTCGTATAAAGCAGACTCTGATAAAAAGTTTCGAAAATTCAAGGTATTAGAAAAATTTGTTAAAGACAATTTGAGTTTGAACGAAAATTGAAATAAAGGGCTTTGGTTTAGAAATGGAAATTAAATAGTTTGGATGAAACTAAGAGGTTTAGAAAGGGTGGAATATCGAGTTTTAATAAGTGGATTTTGATAAGTTAATGGGTTTGGAGCATTTTCCTACCTCGGCAATTTCGGGGTGGAAGTTATTTTAAGGGGGAGGAATGTAATGACCCGGAATTTTTTCATTTGATTTTGAATATTTAAATGGATTAAATATTGTATTTTGTATTATAATTCAATTAATAAGTTTTTAAAATTGAAATTCAAGCTGTATGATTAATGTTTGGAAAATCGTCGACGTAATCGACTCGTTAAAATAGCGATCTAGGGGACAGTCTCGGAATGCGATGAAACCAGTTCCATTGGATCCATAATAATGTATTATTATCGGTTTTCAAATTTCGTAGTGTTTGGGGTTATTGCTTGGTCGTACATGATACAAACGCATTGAATTTAGTATCGACAATTCAATAAAATAATCTGGTTCAAAAAGCTATCTTCTCCATAAGATCGAATTAGGACCCGCAACATTTTCCATTGCGTTCGGAATAGGGGTACAACATTATAAATGCCTGGCGGCATGCCTTAATAGAAGTTTGAAATTTTTCGGTATTTGACTCGAGACATTTTAAAAATAAAATTAAATAAAAGTAAAATGAAATGTCAATCTCCAGCCATCCTATACTTATGTTGTCCTAGCTATGTACATATAACTGCCAATCTTTTCAAATCATGTATACTTTTCCACCCTGTATATCCTTCCTTCTTCCAGGTTCAAATAGAAAAAAAAAGAACGAAGTCTCGTTCGGTTTTAAAGAAAAAAAGCCGACCTTTTTCTCCCTTATTCAAATAGAAAATCGATTCGTTTAAAAAAATTGAATTCAATTCAAAAGTCATGCTAGGCCATGATGTCCTGAGTCGTAACCGAGCATGGTAGCGTCGCGTGTCGCGATGGAAGGCCGGGCTATGGTCGCGATCTGGTGGCAAGCGTCGAGGTGGTGAGTCGTTCAAGGTGAGAGTGTTGAACGGGTCGGGGTTGAGTTCACCGAGGTAGGAAGCGATGGTGGGGAGGAGTTCGCGAGGTCAGGTAGGGATAAGCAAATGCGTTTGTAATGACCCATAAATTTCAACAATTAAATTTGTTAATTAAATAAGATTTTTGTAATTAAATTTAGTAGAAATAAAAAATTTATAAATTAATATTGAAATGAACGCTAAAATAAAATATAGCAATGGTAATTAAAACCTATTTATTTGTAATTTGAATAAAATTCTAATAAATTAAGTAGTGAAAGGTTTATACCTGGATGTAAATTGAATATGAGAAATTAGAGGTAAGTATTGAATTGATTAATATAATAAAACATGGTTAACAGTAATCGGATGTAAATTAAGGAAATATGTTATTGCATGTTAATAATTTGTGAACTTGAATGAACATTCCAATTTAATATAATAATTCAAATGTTATGACTTAGTTTTAAATGGAATATAGTATAAACAAATGCAATCAGTGTATTAATGTGTGAAATAATATATTGATTTATTTGTTACTGAATGTAATTTAATGCAATTATGTTAATGTAAGTTAATAAATAATTAATTTAGCGCAATCCCAATTAATTGAAATAACTGTAAGGTCATAACTTGTTGTATCTAGTAAATTTGGAAATTTAATTTCAATAAATGTAATAAAGTATTAGAAATGTATATCGTTTCATAAGATAGTATAAAGGAATGTAAGCTTGTGATCTATGTATGGAATAATAACCAAAATAAGGGAAATAGTGTTAATGTAAGTAAAAGTTGTAACAAATTGGTCTACTAAATCAAATTAGGATATCAAAAATGTAATGTTTATGAGGATTAATGCAAGGACTGAAGGTAGGTATGTAATAAATAAATAGAAACATGAAATTCTCATAAGTAATAAATTGGAAAAATGGAATGGAACTAAGGTTTGATTTTGAAAACCTTAATTAATGTGTGTAATTAACAAGATTTCACATTTGAAACATAGCCATTAATATAAATAAAAATAATTAGGGGTATATAGTGTAATGGAATATAAAACCAACAGTAACTGAGTGTATAGATTAATAATAAACTTAATAAAAGAGTTGAATTAAATCAATCAATTTATTTGGAACTAATAATTGGTATTCAAATTTATAATAAATGGGTTTATTGTAAGGAATTGAAATTAGGTACTACGGTAAACTGGGATTAAGATGAAGTTGGGAATATTAGTGTAATAGATATAAACCCATGTTGACATCACCTTTAAGATGGTAAGTCAAAAATTTATTCATAATAAGATTTAAAAATCAAATAAATGGATTTTTGAAATTGAATGAAATAAAATATTACGTTAATGGGAATTAATATGACATGAAATATACATAAATAAAATGTAAAATAAATCAATGTACATTATAACCATAAGAGGTCAATTTATTGAATAGAAATATTTTTAAATAAAATAAATGGATTTACTGAGGTTTCAAGAGATAATTAATAAATTTATTAAAATTGAAACTAAATATAGTAGTGGACAAATTTATTTAATTTATAATTTCTGAATGTAAGAAAATGAAATTTAACGCTGAAATTGATGAACGAACCAACGTTAGATTGACATTTAAATTTGTTTATATCCTTGTAAATGATTAAGAAATTTAAAATGTTGAAATTGGTCAATTAAAAAAATAGACTTGAAAATTTGATATAATTAGTTAATTTATTTATTTAATTAATTAATGTAAAAATAGCCATTTTGGCCACAGACTAGGATTTCGACGAATCTATTTCATCGGATCCATAAATAGTGAATTATTATAAGGTTTCAAGTTTCGCAGCAATCGAACTTGTCGTTTGGTCGTACGGACTTGAAAGGCCTCGAAATAAATGAAAGTGAAATCAATTGAAATCAGTTTGAAAAATATTGATCTTAGCATAACTTCTTCATACGATGGAATTTGGACTTGAAACCTGTTCCATCGCGTTTAAAATATTTTAAAACATCTATTTTGATATACGGGTTGACCCAATTTCGTTCCGGAGTCTGAACGGGCTTTGCGGGCCATTTAACGTTCAACGCGTATATCCAATCGATCCGGTCCATTCTAATTCCAGTTTGTCTATAAATACCCTGTTATGAACCCTAGCCTACCTCTATTCCTCATTTATGTATGTTCTATTAGCTCCTCTTTCTAATGGCTGCAAACCCTAATTCCCAAATACAAATCCAAATCAAATCAAAAGCCAAAAATTCAAACTCTCCAAACATTATCATATTTTATATCATCGGAGAGCTCTTGAAGAGCGCATCTCAATTATGTTATCCATTTTTTAATCTGAGTTTGCATTTGACTGGGATTGTTCGAAATAGTTTTAGCCGTTCATCACACGACGGTCAACCTTGATGGATCGTCAAATCAATAGTACTGTTGGGTGGAGTTCGACGAGCGTAGTGCATCAGCGTTGTTTGCATGTCGTTTTGATGGCTTGATTTTCATGAAAAACTCACTAGGACTTTGCGTTCAAGTGGCGGTTGGGTGCGTTGACCGTCCTGTGGGCGTTCTTGTGGGGCGGTTCGCTAGGCAGTGACGCGATCAGCGGAGTAGCCTGGACGACCACGATAGCCTGGCGCAGACGTAGCAGCTGATGCGGCGGCTGGATATGTTGCGATCGAGCATTGATTTTTTGGTTAGGGTTTCGGTTTGGAAACCTGGGAACGAGATGTTAGTGAGGGTGACGTGGCTTGATAAGGTTGGGCCATGTTTTATTTTATTTTATTTAAATTTATGATTCGAATCTTCTAACTTTATTAACTTTCGCATACGATATCCAATTCGCGCACAGTTTTCTCTGCTAGGTTCGTATTGGGATTCCGAACATTTTGACGCTAGTTCGGACGAATTCCGAGACTGTCAAATTTTGGTTTTAAATTGGATTTAAATTCAATTTAAATTCAAAAGGTGAGTGTTTTAACCTACTCACAACTTCTAGAATTTCTTATGTTTGTTAAATTTAATTTTTGTTGTGATTATGCATTTATTTATGACTATTTAGTATATTTTAATCATCATCTCGGTTAATTGCATTTATTTAATTTAATCGTTATTTAATTTATTATTGAATATAATTGCCAGTTAATTACCTGTTAAATATTATTAGTTATATATTGATATTGATTGATTGTTTTGGATGATGATTGTGATGGATGTATGGTTTTATGATGGATGAATGGATGATTATTTATATCATTATAATCTGTAAGTTCTTTTTGATTTGGGATTGCGATTTGAAATGATAAATAATCGTATTTTTATTTTAATTTACGGATTGAAATGATAAATATCCGTATCACTTGACCATAGGGTAGAAAATTTTATACAGACGCCGTGGTCTATATATAAAATTAATTTGAAATGATTTTTCTGTGGTTTTGGAAAGGAATACACGGTTTAATAAATATTAATTTTTGATATTATGTAAATATTATTTTATATATATGTAGTTAAGTTCTTGAATTTAAGCTATGTATAAATTTGTTTCATAAAAATAAGTTGAATAATGGAATTTGATTGTTTTATATTATATGGTTTACTTGTTTAAGATATTGTATATATGGAGTTTAACGACTTAAATAAAAATTAAGTTGGAAGATAAATAGGAAATTAGTTCGAATTCAATTATTTAAGAATTATACTCGAATAAATTTGATTTGAAACTTAAATAAAATTGAGATTTTAAAGGGTATGATTCTTATAACTTAATTTGGTGTAGAGTGATTTAAACAAATATCTATTTGATTTAAATGAATATACCAAGTTAACGAAAATTTAAGAATATCCCGTTATTTAGGGTTAAAGGTTTTACTTAAATGATATTTGATTTATTAATTAAACGTTTCAAATCGAAATAATAGTAATTGAATTTGACAGAAATGGAATTATCAAAGAATTAATTTTGAAATGGTGGAATATCTAAAGCTTTGAAATATATGAATTAAAATGGTTTATTTGCAGGTTCAACCCGGTATTTGGAATTTATTTGTGAAATTAAAGGAGCTATTTTATCTAAATAAATTTAATATTTAAACCATTTAAGTATTAGAAGTTATGTTTCAAAGCTATTGGGTACAAGGTATATAGATTTGAAAGTGCTATGATTTTGGAAAAATTATATATTTGAAATAAAAATGATATCATATTGATTTGGGTTTTAAAAATAAATGATATCGTATTTATATGGTTTTGAAAGGGATATTATCTTCTGGTTTTGAAGTATAATTGTTTTAAAATGACCACGGCGTTATAATAACATTTGGTTGTTAAAGAGACCAGGATGTTGTCATACTCTTTGCCAACTCCGAAAACCACTTTAACAACCGTGTACGCGGTGGAGATTTCAGAATGAAGTAGGATGGTGGAAACGTTTCCTTTGAGGTAAATACATGGACCCGACTCCCGTGAGTTGGCATAAGGTGGCTAAAACAGGAGCAATTCTCGGGCCAATGAGGTAGCACCTTTGATCGGACACATCCCTTCGATATTATACTTTGACTTTTGGATTGATTCGTTTGGCCACTATTGATTTTTTTATTTGGGGGTGTGGCTCAAGGTGGGCGGTAGCTGCGCGCTACGCATTACCACCAGCCCGGATGGTAATCGGTATATCTACCCTGTTATTGCCTAGTTGTGCCGTGTCACCTACCCTATTGCGCCTTGTACGAGTTTGGTTTTCTCTCGTAGCCCGTGTGGTATCCTCTGGTGGCTTCCCGATTAGGAAGGACCATGATATTAGATGCACTACTGGGACTATTACGTGTTAAGGGCTATATGGGTAACCCCTTAATGCTATGAAAAAAGTAAGTTTATTTTACTATAGACACTATTATAATAGCGAAATATTACTATATAGTAAATAGTTATCGGATCCTTAGGAGATGTGAATCCCGAGCATCTTTTTAGTTACTGCACTCATATTTATTTCTGTTGATTTAACTCACATAAGATATTTTAGTTCTGACTCGAGTGTTTTGTTTTTTTTTCTAATTCGCTCGGGTCAGCCTGAGCATTTCAGGAATTGAAGGCCTTATTTCTGGAGGACGAAGACAAAGATTTTATTATTACTATTATTTATTATATTATTCCACTACACCATTTTATTCCGCTGCATTATTAATATTCTCTGGTATGCGAACTCTGATATGTATTGTATAAGTAAAATCAAATATTTTGTAAAACAGATTCATGAACTATATATTTGATTATTATATTTTATTGTTCCGCTGCAAGATTCTGTTTTGTTTCTATTTCTTTCTTCCTTTTTCTTATTCACTCCATAACAATCCGCCCTTCTGTATGGTTTAAGTCCGACGTGTGTGGTTTATCGTCGATTTAAAGCGTGCAAAAAAGGCGAGACATTATAGCGTTCGCGCTCGCGACTGGAGGAACATGGCTCATTGATCGTTGACTTCTTGAAGAGAGGAGGTAGCGAGGTCGCATGTAATATCATGCAGTGGGAGTCACGACGCGAGTGGCGAGGCTCAGGTGATTGCTTGCTTATGGTGGCGCAGAGGGGTTGCAGGCAGCAGAGCTGCATCACGTGGGCATGTGTTTTCAAAGAGGAAGAGATGGCTTTAGGGTTCCTCATACACATAGAAATAAGGGCTGCCATTATAGTTGATCGTCGAGGAAATTCATCTGGCAGTGTTTCACAATCGTTAGGTAATTAATTTATTGATTTCCATCATTAGGAGATTTAAAATACACATATATGTATATATATATATATATATATATATATATATATATATATAAGTCTAAAAAATATTAACCTTTCATTTCGAGGTTTAAAAATCGTAAAGAAACAAGTCCGGTTTATATTAGATTGCGAAACAAAAACCAAGGTTAGTAAAATCTCACTCATTTGGATTGCTAGTATAATTTAAAAATGTTGAATTTAAATTATTGGTTGATCGGATAAATTTATAAATTATTATCAGTTTGGATGTTATATATATAGTAGTATATATATTAGTATTTGGAGTGATACTCCCGCGCATTATAGCGGATAAGACCCTATGCGCCCCGCATAATAGTGGATGACCCTATACACTGTGATATCCTCCTCGAAGTGGGATTGGTATTTTATGTTGTATTAACATATATGGATGCGGGGAAACATGTTGGAGGGATCCAACTGATTCCTCAAAATGTTGAATTTAATTTCATATATTGTGATATATGGATTGCGTAGAATAATCTATTATAGATTATTGTAGTGTATGGAATTATTGGATGCTAATGTAGCACTGATTTGAATTTTGATATTTTAAATACCATAAATATATTTTTAAAAATTGAAGTAATTAAAGGAAAGTTTTGTTATAAAAATATTTATATTGGAATTGGGGGTTAATTAAAGAATTGGAGTTAGAGAATTATATTTAATTTTTGGTTATACTTAACTATTGTGAATTATTAAATGGAGAATTTAAAAATGAATTATATAAAAAAATTATATATGATATTAGAGAAAATATAAAAAGGAGTTGAAGTCGATATTAAAAATATATTGGAAGTTATAAATAGGATTTATAAAGAAATGGATTTATAAAATGGAATTTTATAAAAAAGTTGTTTTTATAAACAAGAAAAAAGCACAAAGGAGCATAAAAATTTATAAACAGTGTTTATAAATAAGTTAAGCGAAATCAGTGGATATATTGGAGAAATAAATTCGTAGGGTGAATTTATATTATTATATGGAAATAGTGTGAGAAAAACATTGGATACTATTTTTGAAAAGTGAAAATGGTTAAGGAGATTGGAATGAAAGTGATGTGATGTTATTCGAGAGCAATTTATAAAATCGAATTGGTTATTGTGGATTTTGAAAACATATTTTAACTCTAAGAAGTTAAGTTTGCTTTTAAAAAGGAAAATTTTATTATTTAAAACTATGAAATTTTAAACTAGTTAACATTGAAATAGTTCAGTAAGTATCAAATATTAAAGTATTTGTTTTAGTAAATTCTAACCTTTAAAATCAGCTTTAAAAATTTATTTGTTTATCTACAAAAATGAGTTATTGATGTTTGTAAAAAGTGTTTTCGATATCTTAAATAATTACTTGAACATCTTTTTTTTTAAATTATTATTCTTTTTAAATACTTATTTTATATATATAGAGTTTTGAAGTGATTGAAATTTTTTATGTATAAATTCTCTCGAGATTCATAAAAGGGGCTTTTAAATGGATATGATTTTGAGGGGAGGAATTTTATAAGGGATTTGGAGGAAATAAAATTTTAAAATGTTGAATATGGAAATTTTGAAAATGAAATCCAAATTTATAAAAGAAGTTATAAGTTGTTGAATGAGATTATAAATAAGTATACTGGTTTTTTGGAAATTGAAAAAGGAAATTATTAGTGATTCCGAAGACTTATGATATAAGTCATGAAATATTCTCTTAAGTGTTGATATTTGAAAAGATTTTGGAAAATAAGACTTATAACATTTTGCTAAGTATAAATATGGAAATTTAGGAATATTTCTAAGTGTCGAGATGGTTTGAAAATATCCTGTTATGGATTTAAGTATTTGAAATTTGTTTTCAAATATTGGAATATGGAAAGGGATTTGAATATATATATTAGTAAAGATATTTGAAGTAAATGTTTGAAGAATTATGAAATAAGGCCTAGTGTCTGCTTATGGTTGTTTTGCTGGGAGTTAAATAAACGACTATCAATATTGACCAATTTCTTTAATTGGTTCGAAGAGACCAGGATCGGATTTATGTATCTGAAACCACTTGATCTGGTTTGAATGTAACTAATGAATACTATGAAGATGATGAAGATGGTGATTCGGTTTGTCTAGACCCAGGACAACGTGTATGGATGAATGCTATCAAAACATCATCATTGAAGGATGATGAGAATTCTAAGTAGAATTGTTTCTCTAAAGTTAATGCTTAGCCTCAAGCCTCATCAACCGGAAATGACTAGAATAAGGGAGATGCAATAAGGTTAAGTGGGTCGCACCCAATTAGGACATGTTATCACTTTTCTAGGTATCCTCGAAAAACTATATACTATTGTTAGCCCCAAAATTGGTCACTAACACCCAAATCCAAGCGAAAGCAACAAATCACTGTCACAGCTCACAGATAGAATATATGTAGAGAGTAATAATGTGAGGAACGGCCCAAATTAAAATGAAAGTAGCAAAGAACAATAGATTTTATAGTGGTTCAGCTAACTCCTTCCAACGTCCACACTAGAAGTTTCCTTTTTATTGCTGTAATAATCGATTACGGTTACAATCACAAGTTTGACAATGGTTGAGTGCCTTAGCCTTAGAGAAGAGAAAGTCAGAGTGCAGAAAGAAGATCCCTTTTTTCTGAACCCTCACATGCTGTATTCATAGGCAAATTAAGATGTTGGGCCTCTTGAGTATTCTGGGTCCAACAAGGCCATTGCCGAACCAGAATTACCATTGTTACCGAACCTAAAATCTAAGCAAGCCGATCCAGCTTCATCCTGGGAGAGACTCGAAGTACCTCATGTTTGACTCGAAGTAACTCAATGCCGAACCGACTTCCTTTTTCTCGAGTTCAAACCAGCCAACCGAACCCAGACGACCTATCCATCAAGGCCGAACGGCCTACGCCTATCCATCAAGGCCGACCGGCCTGTGCCTATCCACCTTGATCGACCATGTCCATACTTCACCACTTAGCCACTCCCCACACTGGTACCTCTTGAGCACAAAGATCCCCCAATGCGGAACGACCCGTGACTCCCAGGCCGAACCACAATTGCCGAAGGAGGTCCAATGTCGAGCGATGCCCAATGCCGAGCGAGGTTCGATGGCGAGCGATGTCCAATGCCGAGCGATGTCCAATGCCGAGCGAGGTTCGATGCCGAGCGATGTCCAATGCCGAGCGAGGTCCGATGCAGAGTGATTCCAATGCCGAGCAAGATTCGATGCCGAGCGATATCACCTTGTCAACCAATACCATACCGAGTCGCCTCCAACGCCGAACCATCCCACCAATGATGAGCCACCCTGTTTTGACCTTAATGCCGAGTGACCCAGAGCATCCAGACCTAGTCGTGTAACTTCTCCACTTCTTGATCAAACGACATATCCAAGTGAACTTCATCCTTTTAAACCGAATCCATCATATTCCATCCTCGATAATCGTGAAGTCGATTTCATCAAATTTGCCTGTCCGTGGCCTTGCCGAAAGGTGGGATAACATTTTCCCCCCAAATCATGCCTTACTATCAGAAGGTGTGTTTTGAATAGTCTCAAGCCCAATGTCCAGAGTCCATGTTTTATCCATAGCTATAATATTCTCAATCAGGTTCATAGCTGTTCGAAGCCGAATCAGTATCCATTTTAACTTGTGGAAATCAGTAATCCAATCCTCTGGCCTCTCTTGACAATTGACGACCACTTCGGACCCTTGGTAAGTCCATTCCGAACTTAACGATCGAATAGAAAGATCCTGTTGCGCTCTGGTGCTGCTTTCTATCCCTTGCACTCTGGCCCTAGCGAGGGCATTCAGTGATGTCTTGGTCATCCTAGACCGATCATAGCCTCTTCGGGATCTTGCTGGGTCCCATCCTGTCAATCTTCGGTGAAGGGGAAACAGCATAGAGTGAGCCGATCCTGTCGCTCACCGACGAAGCGGCAACACCCAGTGCGCTCCGGTTCAGCATCCCTAAACACTAAGCAATGTCATGGCCTAAATACTTGGCCAATTGCAACCACTCTGGGCTCTTATCGAACCCAGTCTAATCACTCTTCGACGAATGGGGAACAACGTTACGTGAGTTGTTCCTGTCGCTCTCCGACGAAGCAACTCACTTCTTGCACTCCGGACCCCGTCTCTTCGGGTAGCGCCATAAAGCGATTGATTTCAAATTGACTTCCAATATTCATCCTTTAACTCTCCGGTCAAAGGTTTATTTTATGAAATTCAAGTTTATTTATTAAATTAATATTCCAAACGTTCAATCACAAACAAAGGAAAAATCTATATACTACCACTCTGGACAGAGCGGTCTATTACCATCTCAGAGCATGCCCGGGGATCTCTTCGGTTCCCTTATATGCGCAAGTGGAATAGCCGTTTTATATTGAAATCAAAATCGAAGAATTTTATGTAATTGACCAAAGTTCAAATCCTGAACTTGGCCCATGCCGTCACGATCAATTGATGATGAGTCGTGACCCCCTTCCAAGGTTGTTCCTGGTTGATCCAAGCAGTAGTTGCTCGTGTTCCATTGCTCTTGTTTGATTCCTTATGTACTGTGGAAACCTGCCACTTCTAACATGTTCCTCCACTACATCCTTTATTGGAAGCATTCATCCGTGGAGTGTCCCTCCAGCTCATGGAATAGGTAGTACTTCCTGCTCCTACGTTTCCGTTCAATGGGCTCTCTCTTGGATGGTATTCGATAGAGGAGCTGCCGTCGAGTCTCCGTGTAAATCCATTCCATGTTTGCCGACAAGTCATCATATTGTTTGAACCTGGGTTCTCGAAATTTCTTCCATTTGTCAGGACCACCTACCTGTCATCCTACTTCTGCTTTCCCTTTTCTATTCCAGACTATTCCTTGGAGGTTCCTTTTCCTTGCACGTCATTTATTTCCTGCCTCTCGGTGCGTGAATCTTCCAGCTGAATGAATCTCTCAGCCTCATGATAGAATTCTCCAGGATCTTGTGGTGGATCCCATGCTAATGAATCCTTGAGTTCTGTGCCTTCCGTAATCCCTGCTACCGCCGCCATCAAAATCATTGATGGATCCAAGCGATCTACCGAGGCCACAGCTGCATTAAATCGCATAAGAAAACCTCTCACGGACCCTCCTAACCTCTGCTTCATTGATGCCAATGTCATTACACTCTCTGGGTCACATCACATGGACCCTGAATTGTCTCATGAAGCATTCCACTAGCTCGCCCCATGTCTTGATCGATTCGTTCTCCAGCTACCTGAACCAAAGTGCTGGTAAATCTGTCAAGCATAAAGGGAAACATCTTACCATCACCTCCTCAAATGCCCCCAGCACATCCATATGTCTGATGTATCTGGTTACATGCATAGTTGGATCTTATTTTCCACCATAGGAATCCAATGTTGGTAGTTTGAATTATGGAGGGTTCCTTGCATTCATGATTTCCAAAGTGAACGGACTTCGACTGACCTCTTCCAAGCCTTTACTCGGTAGTCCTCCCCTCATAATCCTTCTTACTAGTCCAGCCATCCGCTCGTCTCCATCTGGGGGCAGTACCTTATTTGCATCTCCACCTTGCCCCCATGTCCTGGGGGCACTCCGAATAGTACTCTTCACGTTGGCCATTTACGTTCATGTTGGTCCCTATTGGCCGAGCTTCATTCACCGCTCTCCCAGTATCCAACCATGGAGGTCTTCCCCCAGGCCTTGGCTGATTTCCTCCAACGTCTCCAGTTTGGTTCTGGTTTTGACTTCAAGAAACTTCTACAGCTCCGGTTCCTGGTTCTACATTGCCAACAGCCGTGGTTGGTCCATTCCCTTGACTTTGTGTTCCAACTTATACAACCTATCAAAGTAGGTTCTGTATCTTGTCCTCCTGCCTTTTCAGCATCGTCTCCATCTCGTCTCTCGTGATATAGATTGAGGCCTGATTAGCTCCAGAGGAAGCCTCTTGACTTCTTTCATGTTGATTTCTTTCTGTCACTTGCTTCCTTGCCGATGGCCTAGCCATTACTTCCTAGAATCCAAGTTCCTAGCTCCAAAATTCTTGAGTTCGATTCTAGGTGAAAACACCAAAATGTTAGCCCTAAAATTTGTCACTAACACATAAATCCAAACGAAAGCACCAAATCACAGTCACAGCTCATAGATGGGATATACGTAGAGAGTAATAATGTGAAGAACAGTCTAAATTAAAATGAAAGCTGTAAAGAACAATAGATTTTATAGTGGTTCGGCTAACTCTGGCCTATGTCCACTCTAAAAGTTTCCGTTTTATTGTTGTAATAATCGATTACATTACAATCTCAAGTTTAATAATGGCTGAGTGCCTTAGCCTTAGAGAAGAGAAAGTCAGAGTGTAGAAAGAAGATCCCCCTTTTTTGAACCCTCACATGCTGTATTCATAGGAAAATCCAAGTAGTTGGACCTCTTGAGTATTCTAGGCCCACCAAGGCCATTGTCGAACCAGAATTACCATTGTGACCGAACCTAAAATCTAAGAAAGCCGATCCAGTTTCATCCCGAGAGAGACTCGAAGTAACCTCATGTTTGACTTGAAGTAACTCAATGCCGAACCCACTTCTTTTTCTTGAGTTCAAACCGGTCCAGACGACCGATCCACCAAGGCCGAACGGCCTATGCCGATCCACCTTGATCGACCATATCCATACCTCATCACTAAGCCACTCCCCATACTGGTACCTCTCGAGCACATCGATCCACCAATGCCGAACGACCCATGACTCCCATTCCGAACCATAAATGCCGAACGAGGTCTGAAGCCGAGCGATGTCCAATGCCGATCGAGGTTCCATCCCGAGCGATGTCCAATGCCGAGTGATGTCCAATGCCGAGCAAGGTTCGATGTCGAGCGGCGATGTCCAATGCCAAGCGAGATCCGATGCCGAGTGAGATTCGATGCTGAGCCACATCACCTTGCCAACCCAAACCATACCGAGTCACCTCCAATGCCGAACCATTCCACCATTGCCGAGCCACCCTATTCTCACCTCAATGCCGAGCGACCTAGAGCATCCAGGCCGAGCCGTGTAACTTTTCCACTTCTCGACCGAACAACATATCCAAGTGAATTCATCCTTTTAAACTGAATTCATCATATGCCAGCCTCGATAATTGTGAAGTCGACTTAGTTAAATCCGCCTATCTGTGGCCTTGTCAAAAGGTGGGATAACAAATATGGATATGGTTGTACATGAAAGAAGGACCACTCAATTTGTAAGGGTGGGAACACCTAGGGTAATACCGTATTCGGTCTATTCAGGTTAGGGGCAGGCCGGTCTTGCATAGCTGGGGATCCCGGTGAGATCCTCGGTACATTGTTCTAGAAGTGTACTGTGATGGGAGGTACCCTAGTAGCTCAGTCTTTGTATGGAATCCATTCTCCAATAAACACAATACAGTTTTGATTATGCCCAACTATGTTGAAACGTGAGATGCAAGCATTTCAGCTATTTTGTATTTACTTTCTATGGACGCTACTATAATATCAGGTGATTTTGATAAAATGTTTTTGTTATCGTAAGGTAAAACCCATCATGTTTATGTGTGGCATGGTCTTATGAGATACCCTTATTTTTCAAAAGATTTTTATAACTCTTATAATTCAATTTGAGTGTGTTTCCTCGTGCTGGTTTTGTAGACTGACTCGGGTGTTATTTTATTGTAATACTCAAGTCAGACCGAGTATTACAGATCCAGGATATGATGCTATGGAGCTCGAGAGATGAGCTGGATGACAGGGACGTATCTCCGTATTTAATTTATATTTCCGTTGTATGAGGACATGTTACTATAACTGTCCAGATCGATGTATGGGTTGTTGTACTCTGATGATTGTAAGTAGATAAACTGTTATAGATTCTGTTGTATAAAAATATGTTATTATATACTATATTTTGTTCCACTGCGACTGCGAGATTCTGTTTTTTGTTTATTTTTCTCTTACCTCTTTCTTTTTCTTCACCCCTAAGTATTCATATTTCCATTTAATTTAAGTTGAACTGATGCGAATTATGGTCGACTCAAAGGGGTACGGAACTATGGGTCATTACACTTATCTTCTCCCAGAATATTAAAAATCCATCTATCATCTTGGACTGATTACTACATACCTTCCTTTAGGAAACTTATTTAATTTTAAATTTTGAATATCCATAAATATAGATTCTTACTTCCCCATTTATCTGGATATACTGTACATCATCAACCGAGAATCTTGCGGGGATTTACAACCATAAAGTAATCTGTGCTCTACAAGGAAGCCTGGTATATCTAACTTCAAAAGCCATTCCATGTGACGCCCCACCCCAAGACCCACACTAACAAAGAGCATTACTAGTAAATACTATCTGTCAGTGTAGAGAATAACACTGGTTAAGAGTGACCATCCATGAGCTTTGTCTTAAATGAATATCGAATATGTCGATTGAGTGTCCATTTTTTCCTTTCTTTCTTAAGTGGATTGACATACTCGATTCTGGTGTAACACAAAACTACGGTGGCTAAGGATCGTATTCAGAAAAAATAAAATAATATCAAACACCTTATATCACAGAACATGAATAAACACATATATATACATATACAGAGTCAGCAGAAGTACAATATAACACGCTACATGAGTTTGGTTCTTATGAACCAAATATAGATCAGAATCTCGAAAGAATATATACATCAGAGTGCTACAACAAAAGGGGCTACATCAAAACATACATTAAGGAATAAAGAGGAAAGATTACAGCGGAGCAAAGCAAGGTGGAGGTCAAACTACAATCTACTGATCGTAATGACTCGGTCCGACCCGAGCATCATATCAAAATATAAACACACGGGTTAGTCTAGCCTAAACAAGAGGGTTAGTACATGATAGGTGAAGATAAGAAACACAAGGAGGATAATGACTTGCCATTAAGATGAACTCCATGTTCTAAAATCAACATAAGGCATATGAGCTAAATCAACATACAACATAAGGCATATGAGCCAAATCAACATACAACATGAGGTGTAAATGCCAAATCACTAAACAACATAAGGCATAAAAGCCATATCACCAAAACAACATAATGCGTAAATGCCTATCACCAAAACAACATAAAGCGTAAGAGCCATATCACCAAAATAGCATAAATGTCAACATATCGAACTCTTTAGAAGTTCAAAACTACAAAAATGTAACCATCATGTCGTCATCATCAAATAGCATAAGGCTATGTGATGAAGCACATACCTCGACTCGCGATGATGAAGCACATTCCACGACGCACGACTCAACTCCTCCCATGACCCACGACTCAACTTCCACCGCGACTCACGACTCAATCCACCTCCATAGCAACCCACGACCTAAATTCCTCCCACGACCCACGACTCAACGACCATAGCGATTCACGACTCAATCCATCCCCACCGCGACCTACGACCCATCCCCAATTCCTTTCCGCGGCCTCATCACTCGCGAAGCCCTACATCGATCCCAGCAGCTAAGTCGTGAACGAGTCGTTTTCCCATATGTCGCGAACAACCTAAGTCGGGGCCGTCTTATCTTTGCTATGAGAAATCCCTGAGTCGCAATCTTCTCCCTAGGTCATGAACCGAGATACCATAAGTCGCGAACTTTTCTTATGTCGCGAAGAAGAAATTAAGTCGCTGCCAATTTTTTTGTTAAGTCGCGAAAGGTCTTTTCCGTGCTCATTTTAACTCGTGTAAAGTTTGTTAAGCCGCGAAGCTCCAGAATACCCTTCCATAAGTCGTTGCCGAGTCTTTCTTAAGTCGCTGATGATTTCCATGAGTCGCGAGCGACTTATTACTGAGTCATTAAGTCGTAACCAAGTTAGAGTCGTTGTACTTTGGTACTTTGTTGCTTATGTCGGTTGTGTAAAATGTTGTAATTTTCTTAAGTCTTTTGTGTTGTGTCATAAACCCTATAAATAGAGATGTAATTTCATTGTAATTGGTTGTTGAAAATTGCATAAAATTTCCATTTGATTGCTTTGTGCTTTCTTTAAATTGGTAGTCGAGTGAAAATCTCCTATCTCCACTTCGGCATTCGAGTGCGCTCGAATCAACGAACGTTGAAGCCGATTCACGGAATCAAGTGCGCTTGATCAACGTCGAAGAATCGTAGATCCTTCATCACGGTATCGTGCGCGATCAACGTGTTAAGGATAGCTAGAATCCGGTATCTCTTGAGATCAACGGATTTGGGCATTTTCAGTATTGTTCAATCCACCGATTGCTAATTCCATCGACAGATCAAGTTTTTGGTTAATCCGCTGCGTCAATTTGGTATCAGAGCTAGATCGCAAGAAGTTGCATCATTTGGAGACTTGGGTTTCGAGAATTTGAAGTTTGGAGATCGTATTTGCAATTGTTGAGAAGTTTAGTGTTCATCGTGAAGTTGCAACAAGTTGGGAGTTTCGATCCATCTCACTTTGGATCAAAGTTCGGAAAGTGTTGGAAAATTATTTTTGAAGTTTGTTTGAAGTCCAATCATGCCACCGAGACGAGCTCAACGTCATCGCAATATTAATGCCTTGTATGGAAGAGAAGAAGCTGATGAAATGGAGCAACGAATCCACGAGAGTTTTACTGAAAAGTTGAACGAAGGAATTGGTCGATTAGAGAGAATGATGCTTGAAATGAATCAAAGTAGAAGAAGGGTTTCACCTGAATCGAGCCATGGGAGAAGTAGAACTTCGATACATTCAGATCGAGAGAGAAGAGAAGATCAGGATCATAGAAGTGTTGATAATCGTGATAGGAATGTTGATCGAAGGAGTGGTAGTAGAGATGTTGGAGGTCGCAATCGACAACGCTATACATCAGACTTTGATGAGGAGTTTGATGGTGATAGGGGAAGTGTTCATTATCGAGATAGAGAGCAAACACGACGTCAGAATCGAGATGTAGATGATGATCGTCGATGGGAATCGGGAATGAAGATGGAGATTCCAGAATTTAAAGGCGGGATGGTTGCTGAGGAGTTCTTAGACTGGTTGTCAAAGTTGAAGAAATTTTTGATTTCAAGGAGATTCCGGAGGATCGTCGAGTGAAGTTGGTTGCTACTAGGTTGAGGGGAAGGGCTTTAGCGTGGTGGCAGCAAACTAAACTTACCAGAGAACGGATGGGGAAGTCAAAGGTTGTAGAGTGGGATAAGATGAAGAAAATGATGAGAGCTACATTTTTGCCATACAACTATCAATCACTCATGTACCAGAGATGGCAGAATCTACGGCAGGGGACGAAATCAGTTAACGACTATGCGGATGAATTTTACCAACTCATTGCCAGAAACGATATAATGGAAACGGAAGAACAGTTGACTGCCAGGTTTGTTGGCGGGCTGAGAATACAGATCCAGGATATGGTTAATATGTTCGATCCAAGATCTGTGGCGGAAGCACACCAAAAGGCGTTGGCTTGGGAGAAGCAGGGAAGGCATGGAGGTGGTGTGTTTACTAATTCTAATAATCAAGTGAAGGGTGTTAGCGGAAGTTCTAATGTTTCTAAACCTGTCAGTAAACCCGTGGTAAAGGAGAGTGAGAAGGCGAAGGTTAACAATGGTTTCAAATGCTACAATTGCCAGGAAATAGGTCATAAAAGCAATGAGTGTCCAAAACCGAAGAAACGAGCTATGATAGCTGAGGTTGAAAGTGAGAATGCTGTTGATGGTGAAGATAGTCCAATTGAGGAGAATGAACAGGACATCGCATCGGGAGATGAAGGATGTAATCTAATGATGAGGAGGTCTTGTTTAACACCAAAGCAAGAAGATGAAACTAGTTGGTTGAGGAGCAACATTTTTCAATCTACATGCACTATTCTGGGAAAAGTTTGTAAGTTTGTGATTGATGCAGGAAGTTGCGACAATATTATTTCTGCAGAAGCGGTGAGAAAATTGAAATTGAAAACGGAAAAACATCCAAATCCTTATAAGTTAGCGTGGCTGAGAAAAGGAGGAGAGGTGAAGGTAGATAAGCGAGTTCGAGTTCCATTTTCTATTGGGAAGAAATATAAAGACGAAATCTGGTGTGATGTAGTTGAGATGGATGTTTGTCATTTACTTTTAGGAAGACCGTGGCAGTATGATCGAGCAGTGCAGCATGACGGTCGAACCAATAGCTACAGTTTTATGTTTGAAGGCATTAAGATTATTCTAGTTCCAAAGAAGAGACAGAAGGGAGAGAGTAAATCTGAGGAGATTGAAGAGCTAAAAGCTTTACTATCGTTGAAAGAGTTTGTTAAGGAAGTTGAAGAGGAGCCTGAAGTATTCCTGTTGATTGGGCGAGATTGTAGTGAAGAGGTTGAAATCCCAGAAGAAGCAAAGCCAGTTTTGAAAGAATTTGAAGACGTATTTCCAGAAGAGTTACATAAGGAGTTACCGCCACTGAGAGACATTCAACATCAAATCGATCTTGTTCCGGGAGCAGTATTACCGCACAGACCACATTATCGAATGAGTCCGAAGGAACATGAAGAGTTGAGAAGACAGGTGGAAGAGTTACTTGAGCAGGGACGTGTGCAGGAAAGTTTAAGTCCATGTGTTGTGCCGGCTTTATTAGTACCGAAGAAGGACGGGACGTGGAGGATGTGCACTGACAGTCGAGCCTTGAATAAGATTACTGTGAGATATAGATTTCCAATGCCGAGGTTGGATGACTTGCTAGATCAGTTGAGTGGGGCTAGTATCTTTCCGAAGATTGATTTGAAAAGCGAATATCATCAAATTCGGATTAGACCTGGAGACGAATGGAAGACAGCCTTCAAGACGAGAGAGGGGTTATACGAATGGTTGGTTATGCCATTTGGTTTGTCAAATGCACCTAGTACATTCATGCGGGTGATGAATCAAATCTTTAGACCATTCATTGGGAAATTCGTGGTGGTTTATTTCGATGATATTCTGATATATAGCAGGAGTACGGAGGAGCATGTTCAACATTTGAGGGAAGTGTTGATTATTCTTCGAGAGGAACAATTTTATGCTGCTACAAAGAAATGCGTGTTCATGACACATAGTGTTTTATTTCTAGGGTATGTTGTGTCAGGAGAAGGTATACAGGTGGACCAGAATAAAGTTGAAGCAGTCAGGAATTGGCCACAGCCAAAGACAATTACGAAAGTGAGGAGTTTTCATGGGCTCGCGTCATTCTACCGAAGATTCATTCCACACTTCAGTAGCGTGATGGCTCCAGTTACTGATTGCATGAAAGGAAAACAGTTTGTATGGTCAGAGGAAGCGGGGGTTGCTTTTGAGAAGGTCAAGGAGCTATTGACGACAGCACCGATTCTTGTTTTACCAGATTTTCAGTTATTGTTTGAATTGCATACTGATGCGTCGAAGGTGGGAATTGGTGGAGTGTTGAGTCAGAGGGGACTTCCTATTGCATATTTTAGTGAGAAGTTGTCAGGAGCGAAGATGAGATACAGTACATATGACGTTGAATTCTATGCTGTTGTACAAGCTATTAAACATTGGAGACACTATCTATTTCAGAAAGAGTTTGTTCTTTACACTGATCATGAGGCATTGAAGCATATGCAAGGACAAGACAAGATTTCCGCGAGACATGCATCATGGATTGCTTATTTGCAGCAGTTTACTTTTGTCGTTAAACACAAATCAGGGGTGACAAACCGTGTAGCTGATGCTTTGAGTAGGAGGAGTCATTTATTAACGACAATGAAAGTTGAAGTGACAGGTTTTGAATTATTGCCAGAGCTGATTGTAGAAGATCCTTACTTTGTAAAGTTTGTTGAGAAAGTTAAGGATGGGAATACTGATGAATTTGTGTTGGTTAATGGATTCTTGTTCAAAGGGAATCGTTTATGTATACCAGATTATAGCTTGAGAATGAAGATTATCAAGGAATTGCACGAAGAAGGACATGTGGGCCGTGATCGTACATTGCAATTACTTTCTCAATCTTATTTTTGGCCGTCAATGAGGAAAGAAGTGGAAAGGTTTGTGGAGCGATGTCATATCTGCCAGGTTTCGAAAGGAACTACGACCAATGCTGGGTTGTATATGCCGTTGCCCGTACCCGCTAAACCATGGGTTGATGTGAGTATGGACTTTGTTTTGGGTTTGCCAAGAACTCAAAGGGGTAATGATTCCATATTTGTGGTGGTTGACAGATTCTCGAAGATGGCACATTTTATAGCCAGTGAGAAAACGGCAGATGCTGTTCGTGTTGCTCAGTTATATTTTAAAGAAATCTATCGTTTACATGGGTTGCCGGAGTCTATTGTTTCAGACAGGGATACCAGATTTTTAAGTCATTTTTGGCTTAGTTTGTGGAAGATGGTGGGAACGAAACTGAATTTTAGCAGTACTTATCATCTGCAAACTGATGGGCAAACAGAGGTAGTTAACCGATCGTTGGGGAATTTACTAAGATGCCTCGTGAAAGACAATTTGAAAAGTTGGGATATAAAGTTATGTCAAGCTGAGTTTGCTCATAATCATGCGGTGAATCGTAGTACAGGTTTCAGCCCATTTCAGATTGTATATTCAAGCTTACCAAAGGGGCCGTTGGATTTGACAATAGTACCACAACCGAAGGGGATAGTTAAACGGGCTGCTGATTTTGTTGATGGGTTGACAGAATGCCATAGAATCATTCAGGAACGATTGGGAAAGGCAAATGAGAAGTATAAACAAATGGCGGATAAGAAACGAAGAAGTGTTGCCTTCAAAGAGGGTGATTTTGTTTACGCGGTATTGACGAAAGATCGTTTTCCAGTTGGAACTTACAATAAATTGAAAGCACGAAAGATTGGTCCAGTAGAAATCTTGAAGAAGATCAATGATAATGCGTATCGATTAAGGTTGCCGAAAGAGGTCCATACTTCTGATTATCAATGTCAAACACCTAATTCCGTATTATGGGGAGGAACTTGACGAAGATGATGAGAGTGTGAATTCGAGGACGAATTCCTTCCAACAAGGGGAGGATGATGAAGCACATACCTCGATTCGCGATGATGAAGCACATTCCACGACTCACGACTCAACTCCTCCCATGACCCACGACTCAACTTCCACCGCGACTCACGACTCAATCCACCTCCATAGCAACCCACGACCTAAATTCCTCCCACGACCCACGACTCAACGACCACAGCGACTCACGACTCAATCCATCCCCACCGCGACCTACGACCCATCCCCAATTCCTTTCCGTGGCCTCATCACTCGCGAAGCCCTACATCGATCCCAGCAGCTAAGTCGTGAACGAGTCGTTTTCCCCATATGTCGCGAACAACCTAAGTCGGGGCCGTCTTATCTTTGCTATGAGAAATCCCTGAGTCGCAATCTTCTCCCTAGGTCATGAACCGAGATACCATAAGTCGCGAACTTTTCTTATGTCGCGAAGAAGAAATTAAGTCGCTGCCAATTTTTTTGTTAAGTCGCGAAAGGTCTTTGCCGTGCTCATTTTAACTCGTGTAAAGTTTGTTAAGCCGCGAAGCTCCAGAATACCCTTCCATAAGTCGGTGCCAAGTCTTTCTTAAGTCGCTGATGATTTCCATGAGTCGCGAGCGACTTATTACTGAGTCGTTAAGTCGTATCCAAGTTAAAGTCGTTGTACTTTGGTACTTTGTTGCTTATGTCGGTTGTGTAAAATGTTGTAATTTTCTTAAGTCTTTTGTGTTGTGTCATAAACCCTATAAATAGAGATGTAATTTCATTGTAATTGGTTGTTGAAAATTGCATAAAACTTCCATTTGATTGCTTTGTGCTTTCTTTAAATTGGTAGTCGAGTGAAAATCTCCTATCTCCACTTCGGCATTCGAGTGCGCTCGAATCAACGAACGTTGAAGCCGATTCACGGAATCAAGTGCGCTTGATCAACGTCGAAGAATCGTAGATCCTTCGTCACAGTATCGTGCGCGATCAACGTGTTAAGGATAGCTAGAATCCGGTATCTCTTGAGATCAACGGATTTGGGCATTTTCAGTATTGTTCAATCCACCGATTGCTAATTCCATCGACAGATCAAGTTTTTGGTTAATCCGCTGCGTCACTATGTATAATCCAACATCCAACAAAATGGTGAGAACATTTGAAAATCAAAAAATTATAGAAATAAAAAGCAATGGAATCTAAAAAATAACAAAAAAAGGTGGATCCCACCAAATGGCGATTCTAAGGTACGCCACACGAGCATCAACAAAATATGGTCGAATCCTGCCATGTACTATCAACAACAAATTTGAACACCCAACAAATGACCCGAAGGTCCAACAAATGGCCCGGAAGCCCAACAAATGACTGAAGGTCCAACAAATGGCCCAAAAGCCCAACAAATGACCTGAAGGTCTAGTACTAGCAATCAACATAACCGAAGGTCCAACATAAAGTTCCACCAACTTCTAGATAGTAACCAAATCAATGATAATAGTGCATTCCATACCACACGTTCTCACTTAACCATTTACTATAAGGTAGTTAATTTCACTCTCGTGTATGACCTCAATCGAACATGTTCGGAATTAACCAAAATAGTAAACGCATGTGTACTATACCACATGTTTTTCTAAATCATTTAATTCACTTCCTAGTTCTCTCGAAGGGTGCAAAAAACGTGTAATTTTATAAAAAATAATCTACTTCGAGAAAACGAGTTAAAAACGGTTTTCTGAAAATATTTGGAAATTATTTCCTTTTAAAATCACTTTAAATAAGGAAATATATTATTAAATAATAATAAGCTTGAAAATAGTTTCAAACTCATAAAAGTTTATTTAAAAAAATTTCCATTTCAAAATTCGGTTTAATTCGGTAAATTTCGTTTATAATCGATTTTAAAACCCATGCACGAAATCTTCAAAATCAAAGAAAATTCAATCAAAATTTGCACATCTTAAAACTCATATGAAATAGCAAATTCACTACAAAATTCATCATCTAATGCTGACTTTCGGATTTGGATGAAAAACCTTTCAAAACTGTGCTGGAATGGAGTAGTAGAAATCAACGGAACTGAAATCAGCACATCCGAAAACAACAAAAAAAAACACACGCAGTATACAAAGCAATGGTTGACCTTATAGGTCGACCTCTTCAAGGGTGATGGTCGACCTTTAAAGGCAAATGTCACATTTTTTCCCAAATCTTGAGCGTGTTTCAAACTTGATTTTCTACATGATTTCAAGGCCTTATAGAAACTATTTCAATCTAGATTTCAGCATGCGAGATGATGGACATTCAAACAAAAATCCAGAGAAAATCCGGCATGAATTCATGATAATAATAGAGATATATAATAACACAAAGTAGAACATATACTTACTGTAATCATTCAAGCAACAGACTTTGTTTTACAATAAGCAGAAATCAACAATTATCAGCATGCAAACCTGATTTAAGCTAGATATGTGAGTTACAAATTCACCTTAGCATAATTTTAGAGCAAACTCAAGGAAGATGGAAGCTTTGGTCTTGATGTGGAGTTAGAAACTGAAAGTGGAGAAAATACAGACATGTAGACAAAGGACAGAAACGTTACAGACAACACAGACTTCTCAAAAATTGAAATAGATGATGTAGGTTTTGGTTTTGGTTTTGGATTGATAACCTGTTACTCTCTTTAATTAAATAATTTTCTTCTGATTTCTATTTAGTTTGGGGATGGATTCAACAGAGACAGTAAGCAGCCATTTATTTTCTTTTTCTCAGACAAAAGAAAAGGAGGAAGAAGGTACTAAATAGTTACGTACAGAACATACCTTTTCGGCCTCTTCTAACTTTTGGGTATTGGGTTTAGATTTGGATCCAAACCTACCCATTAAGCTTATGCAACAAAGATATGTTTTTACTAACATATTACTTAAGTTATTAACCATATACACTATGTTAATTATGCAATTTTCACAATTTCAACTTGTTTAACCAAATAATTCACATAACTTCCAAGTTTTACCCTTTATAAAATGTAAATCGGCTTATTAAATTTATTTTAGCTATTAAAAATCAATTTCCATCACTAAAATCCCATTTTTACCTAAATGTTTTAATTTACACTTTTTATTCAAACAAAGTAACATTTCTAACATCAAAATTTGCAAAAAAAATCATTTTCTTGTCCAAATTATCATAACAAACAATGTTAGAAATATTTACATACGTAAATATTGATTTTAATCAATTTTTCCCATATTTATTTTATAATATCAACCATATTTAATTTGAACATATCTTTAAAAATAACAAAAATCACCGTTTGGCAATAATTTGCAAAATTATTGCATTTCATCAAATTAAAATCATTAAATTTTATTTTTTCCACAAACTAACATAACAAAGTTTTCAAAAATTTATTCTCCTCATTTTATACTCATTCTAAAAATTAATGTTTGAATTAAATTCTTTCATTCATTCATTCAAATGGAATCATAATCAAATCAACTTAACTCCATTTTATTTATTCAAACCCATTGTTTATTTAAAATGAACAATTTTCAACAATTTTTCCTCTCTCCAAATTTATTTTGTTTCTCCATTTTAATTTTTAACCATCATCATAATTTATTTTCATAGGTAATCACAAACCAAGATTGTTAGAGACCCCCTTATAAAAATTGCGTCCTCGCAATTTCTATTGTTTGCGCCAAAATTGGTCACAAACACCCAATTGCAGATGAAAGCATCAAATCACGGTCACGGATCATAGATAGATAATATGTAGTAAAATTAAATATGAAGAACACTTAAAAAATTAAAAGAGAAGTAGTAGAAACACACGATTTATAGTGGTTCGGCATTGTAGCCTACGTCCACTTTGAAGAGTGGTTGTTTTATTGATTAACACTCACTAATTACAAGAGTATAAATGATAACAATCAAGTTACAATGGAGTTCTGTAGAATAACAGCATAGAAGCGCCAAAGATCCCTTTTCTGAAGCTCTTGGACTGCAATTTATAGATGTACGCTGCAAATATCTAACTCAGATCTCGGTAGACTACTTCTCTCACATGGGTTGGTGCACATGGTCGATCCCTGGTCAATTTGACTCGATCCATGATTGATACGAATGAGATTCGCATCGATTCAAATATTGTCCAATCGAGTCAAGATCATTCATGAACATTCCTAAGGTTGTGCACAAGCTTCCGTGAAAATTTGATAGCATTTGGACTTATAGATATTGAGTTATGATCGATGCAAATTTAGGTTTGTAGGTTGACTGTCACGTTCATATCGATCCAATTTCATATCGACCAGGTTGATGACGTGGCACTATAATCCAGGAACAATCCACTTTTTATGCCGAATTGACTGCTTCTCATTTGTATCCATCGGTTGCTATGTTCTTCGTATCGACCATGTATCCACGCTTTCATATCGATCAGTTGCCGAGCCTTTCGCATCGATCCACATCCCATTCCTTCGCATCAATGTTGTTCATTTGGTTTCGTATTGATTCCTGAGCCTTCTATTCATATCGATGCATGGCTATTTTATTCTTATCGATTACATGAATGATCGATACGAAATAAGTCGCCGTTGTATGGATATGAAGTGGGAGGTTTGGATGGTGTTTGCCGGATGGATACAAATGAGACGGGGATGGATGCAAAGGGATATGGTTGGCGACCCATACGAGCTAGGCTATCTTTGCTTGATGGATACGAAGGAGGTTGGTGCCTGATGGGTACGAAGTGATGCTAGTGATGGATTCGAACATAACGGATATGAGATTGGTGAAGACATTGTTTGTTGATTGATCCATGGCTTTGACTCAAAGCAATCATCTCCATAACCCAAAGCAAACCTATTGGAAACTCGAAGCAGGTGCTACGATGACTCGACGTTGCTTGTTCCTCAAAGTCCCAAAGTGAAAACTCTTTTGATCCGAAGTAAGCCATCTAAAAACCCGAAGCAAACATGAATATGACTCAGAGTAGACTCCAAGAACTTGAAACGACTCGATTTTGATCGATTCCTATCTTGAGCATGCGAACTCCGGTTGAATTAAAATGTGAAACTTAGCTTTTCCTAGCCTTTTTCATCATTCCCAATCGATTCCGTATTGATTGGAGCTCGGTCAAGTTTTGACAGTATCGGTCATAGCCTTGTTTCTAATCGATCTATAATACTGATTTCCATCCTTTTTAGCCTATTTTTTGATATCCCAGCCTTGACCAAAAGGCGGGATAACATCTATAAAGAGTCGTCTATAACACATTTAATTATGAATTAGGAATAAGGTAAGCTTGAGTCAAGAACGCTTACCCTCAAACAAAAGAAAGAAAACCAGGATATGTTCGCTTGATAAATTCTCTGGTTTCCCAAGTACAATCCTTGGGGTTAGCGGACCATTGAATTTTCACAAGCGGAACATCCTTATTGCAAAGGCTCTTAACCTTCAAAGAAAGTATACTTACAAAATTTTGCACAATAGATAAGTCCGGTGAGATCTCAAGCTCTTGCAAAACATGAGGATCAACAGCTGAATCAGAATCACGAAGACACTTCTAGAGTTGAGATACATGGAATGCATCATGAATACCAGAAAAAAGAGCTAGAAGTGATACATGATATGCAATTGGGCCAATGCATTCACTAATAAGAAATGGTCTTATATATCAAGGAGCCAATTTTCCAGTCCGACATAAATTCATTACCCCCACAAAGTAGAAGCTCATTCAAGATCATCAACAGAGAACTCTAATGGTTTCCTACGGTTGTCTGTATAGGATTTCTACCTACTCTGAGCCTATTTCATTATCTGTTGGATGAGCTCAATCTTCACAGAAGCTTCACGAATAGAGTCGGGGTCTAAAACATACTGCTCCTTGGACTCCAACCAACAAGATGGTGATCGACATGGCCTTCCGTATAAGGCTTCGAAAGGAGCAATGCCAATACTAGACTGAAATCTGTTGTTGTAGGTGAACTCAACAAGAGGTAGGTAGTCTTCCCAACTATCACCAAAATCAAGAATAAAAGCATGAAGGAAATCTTCCAGAATACGATTCACCCATTTAGTCTGTCCATCAAACTGTGGATGATAAGTTAAGCTAAAATTGAGCTTTGTAACCAAAGCTTTCTGAAGACTCTGCTAGAATCCACTCGTGAAAAGTGGATCTCTGTCACAAACAATAGAACTAGAACACCATGTAGTCTCATGATTTCCTTAATATAGAGCTTAGTTAAATGAGAAGAAGTCCGATTGGACTTAATGGGAATAAAGTGGGATGATTTGGTCAAACGATCAATAGTCATCCACGCACTGTTATGGCCAAACCTCGAACGAGGTAAACCATCAATGAAATCCATCGAGACCTAATCCCATTTCGGGACTTCAAGAGGCTGCAAAAGACCATTAGGATGCCGATGCTCAGCTTTGATGAGTTGACAAGTCATGCAATTTCTCACATAACTTTCCATATCCTGCTTCATACCTTCAAAATAGTATAGACGTTTCATATCGGCATACATCTTACAACCACTGGTATATATAGTGTACTTAGAATGATGACACTTGTTAAGAATGTCATTTCTAAGTTTAAAAAACATTAGGCACAAACCTACCCTTCTTACGAACACAACCATGGGAATTAATATCAAAATCCTTTAACTCATCAACACAGGATTTTGATTTATAAAGCTGAATAATACGAACAAAGTCAGGATCTTGCCTCTGAGCATTGGCAATACGATCCAATAAATTAGGATGAGCTTCCAAGTTGAATAATAGAGCAGGAGAATCAGATGTAGATGCATGATCATGAATATTGCAAGATGATAAAGCTTCCAACATATTCCACTCCGTTAACATTATGGAAACGACAGCTTGCTGTTTGCGACTCAAATCATTAGCAACTCGGTTCCCCTTTCTAGGAGTATACTGGATACTGAAATCATAAGAAGTAAGGAACTCGAGCCAACGTTGTTGCCACATATTAAGATCTTTCTGAGTGAATAGATATTTCAAAGATTTGTGATCGGTGAAAAGAAAAAATTGCTTGCCCAGAAGATAATGTTGCCAAATCTTTAAGCTAAGACTATGGCGGCTAGTTCCAAATCGAGAGTAGCATACCGAATCTCATTCGGCTTCAATTACCTAGAAGCGTAGGCATCCACCTGATCCTTTTGCATAAGAACGACACCGAGACCACAATGACTGGCATCGGTATAAACAACAAGATCTTGATTCCCTTTGGGAACCACTAAGATTGGAGCATGAGTAAGAAGTTCTTTCAATTTTTGAAATGAAAACTCACACTTATCAGACCAAACGAAATGAACTCCTTTCCTTATGAGGCTAGTAAGAGGCCGGGTGATGCAAGAGAAAAATTTAATTAACCGACTATAATAACCCACCAATCCAAGAAAACTATGAATCTTAAAAATGGTCTTGGGTCTCTTCCAATTCTGAATAACTTTAATCTTTGAAGGATCTACAAAGAAACAATAGGCTGAGAAACTCGCCTTTTTCTCCATGAAATGACACTTAGAGAATTTTGCCTTAAGTTGGTTTTGACAAAGGGTACTTAAGACAATGCTCAAGTGTTAGGTATGATCAGCTTCAAATTTGGAATAAACAAGGATATCGTCAATGAATACCAAGATGAATTTATCGAGATATTCCTAAAATACTCATTCATAAGATCAACAAAATAAGCAGGAGCATTCGTTAAAACGAATGGCATCACAAGCCACTCATAACATCCATAGTGAGCATGGAATGCGGTAAGAGGAATGTGATACTCCGCAACTCATTGCAATGAAAACCGATGGCGAGATCAAGTTGAGAGAAAACTTTGGCACCAGATAGTTGATCAAACATATCATGGATCCTAGGCAAAGGATACTTATTATTGATAGTCAACTCGTTAAGCTTGCTATAATCAATGCAAAGCCTAAGAGTACCATCGGACTTTTTAACGAAAATAACAGCAGTACCCTAAGGAGATGAACTAAACTAGATAAACGACTTAGCTTCTAGTTCCAACAACTGCTTCTTGAGTTCCTCATTTTCCTTAGCAGACATCCTCGTGGGAGGACAATAGACAGTCTGAGCACTAGGAGTGAGATTAATGCGGAATTCAATTGCCCGCTCAGGTGGCAAACTCATAACAAGCTCAAAAACATTGGAGAACTCATAAACAATAGGAATTCTAGATATGTCATCATCATCTCGAGATTCAAAAGAAAAAAAGAAGCATTAGAACTATTATCAGCATATCGAAAAATAATAGATAACTGATCAACAGAATCGTGGTGCTTGAGATATAGAATCCTTTTGGGGCATAAGATTCAGGCTTCACAACGGACAAGCCAATCCATCCCCAAAATCATATAAAAACTAAGATAATGAATAACGTGCAATTTCACATGGAAAGAATAACCACATAGAACAATCTCGCAAAACATACTAAGCATTGTGGATCCCCCAATAGAATTTGCAATCCTCAAAGAAGTCATAAGACAAGATACATCCAAATGAATAACATCAACAAGTTCCTTCGATACGAATGAGTGTGATGCACCCATATCGAAAAGAACTCGAATCGAACGATCATGGAATAAAATAGAACCTTCTAAAATGGAAGAAAAAGTACCTCTGGGCTGAGAAGAACCACTAGAAGCATCAACAACATTCAGCTTCCCAGAATTAGGGCCCATGAGAGCTCTAGGGCACGATGAAGACCAATGTCCCTCTTTCTAGCAATAACGACAAATGCGAGGCTTGGGACATTCTCTAACCAAATGATCACGACAACCATAATTGTAGCATCCCTTCTTAAGTTGTGCTACCTCAGAATGAGAACAAGAACCAACCTGCTTCTTCTTCTTATTTTGCTGAAAAGATTTGGACTTATGGAAAGGAAACTACTTCTTCTTATTGGGCTTCGAATGAACCCCAATCTCATCACTACTATCATTATCCTTCTTGATAGCTTCAAGGCGAAGTAACGAGTCAACAAGCTCCTCAGAAGTGACCCAAAGTTGAAGCATTAAGCCTTCCTTCAAGTACTTCTTCAAACCATTCACGAACTTATGATTCTTCTTACACGGAGCATCAAAACACCGTACATGAACAAAATTTCAAAAGAGGAGATATACGTAGAAATAGAAGATTTTCCTTGCTTTACACAAGGATATGATGGGCGAAGAAGGTAGGCTAGGATAAATAGTATTCACATGGGTATAAATCGATAATAGAATTCAATATATGGAATACTATGGAATTAAAAATGCATTCCTAGACGTATTCCCAAATCTATTATCTACTCCCAAAGACTTAGATTGAAGGACAATGACAATGGAAGATTAGGATGGCATGAATATTGTCCTTCAGATGCTCTGTAAAATATGTATGATTCTGGTTTATTCTATATTTATCATATTTGCTCTGAACTCAACTCTGATACCAAGCTGTGACGCCCCACCCCATGACCCACAGTAACAAAGAGCAATACTAGGTAATATTGTCTGCTAGTACAGAGAATAGGGCTGGTTAAGAGTGACCATCCATGATCTTTGTCTCAAACGAGTATCGAATACCTCGATTGAGTGTCCATTTTTTTCCTTTCTTTCTTTCTTAAGTGGATCGACATACTCGATGCAGGTTAACACAAACTACGGTGGCTAAGGATAATATTCAGAAAAAATATAATAATATCAAATACCTCATATCACATAACATGAACTAACACACATATATACATATATAGAGTCCGCAGAAGTACAACATAACATGCTACATGAGTTTGGTTCAACCAAATATACATCAGAATCACGAAAGAATATATACATCAGAGTGCTACAACAAAAGGGGCTACATCAAAACATACACTAAGCAATAAAGAGGAAAGATCATAGTGGAGAAAGCATGGTAGAGGTCAAACTGCAATCTACTGACCTGTAATGACTCGGCCTGACCCGAGCATCATATAAAAATATAAACACACGAGTCAATCTATCCTAAATAAGAGGGTTAGTAGGTGAAGATAAGAAACACAAGGAGAATAATAACTCACCATGGAGAAGTACTCCATGTTCTCAGATCAACATATGGCATATAAGCCAAATCATGTAACAATATAAGGCATATGAGCTAAATCAACATACAACATAAGGCATATGAGCCAAATCAACATACAACATAAGGCGTAAAAGCCAAATCACCAAACAACATAAGGTGTAAGAGCCATATCACCAAAAAAACATAAGGCGTAAGAGTTATATCACCAAAATAAAAAAACTCAACATATCGAACTCTCTAGAAGTTCAAAACAACAAAAATGTAATCATCATGTCATCGTCGTCAAATAGCACAAAGGCTATATATAACTCCAACATCCAACAAAATGGTTAAAACAATTGAAAATCAACAAATTCTAGAAATAAAAAACAATGAAATCTTGAAAACAACAACAAAAGATGGATCCCAACAAATGGCGAGTCTAAGCTACGCCGCACATGCATCAACAATATATGGCTAAAGCCTGCCAAGTACTATCAACAATAAATTTAGCACCCAACAAATAACCCGAAGGTCCAATAAATGGCTCGAAAGCTCAACAAATGACCCGAAGGTCTAGTATAGGCAATAAACATACCCGAAGATCCAATAAAATGTCATCAACTTCCAGATAGTAACCAAATCAGTTACAACAGTGTGTCTCATACCACACATTCTCACTTGACTGTTTACTATAAGGTAGTTAATTTCACTCCCATGTATGACTGCATTCGAATAAGTCTGGAATTAACTGAAAAAGTAAATGCATGTGTCTCATACCACATGTTTTCCTAGATCATTTAAGTCACTTCCTTGTTCTCTTGAAGAGTGCAAAAATGTGTGATTTTATAGAAAATAATATACTTTGAGAAAACGAGTTAAAAACGATTTTCTAAAAATATTTGAAAATTATTTCCTTTTAATATCCCTTTAAATAAGGAAATATATCATTTAATAATAATAAGCTTGAAAATAGTTTCAAACTCATAAATTTTGTTTAGAAAATTTCTATTTCAAAATTCGGTTTAGTTTGTAAATTTCGTTCAAAACTGATTTTGAACCCGTGCACGAAATCATCAAAATCAAAGTAAATTCAAACAAAATTTAAACATCTTAAAACTCATATGAAACAGAAAATTCACACAAAATTCTTCATCTAATGTTGAATTTCGGATTTGGACGAAAAACCATTCAAAACTATGTTGGAATGAAGTAGCAGAAATCAGTAGAACTGAAACCAGTACACTCGAAAACAACAACAAAATCACATGCAAAATACAAAGAAATGGTCGACCTTATAGGTTGACCAAGACCTCTAAATGGTCGACCTTAGAGGTCGACCCTTGAAGGGTGATGGTCGGCCGTGACCTTCATAGGAAAATGTCATATTTTTTTCCGAAGCTTCAGCGTGTTTCGAACTTGATTTTCAGCATGATTTCGAGGCAATTACAGAAACTATTTCAATCCAGATTTCAGCATGCAAGATGGTTGACACTCAAAAATCAATCCAAAGAAAATCCGGCATGAATTCATGACAGGAATAGAGTATAAAAGCACATAAAGAAGGAGGACTCTAGAACATATGCTTACGGTATCATTCAAGCAATAGACTTTTTTTACAGTAAGCAGAAATCAACAATTATCAGCATGCAAACCTGATTTAAGCTAGATGTGTGATTTACAAACTCACCTCAGCATAATTTAAGAGAAAACTTGAGGAAGATGGAAGCTTTGCCTCAATTTGGAGTTAAAAACCTGAAAGAGGAGAAAATATAGACACGAAGACAAAGAACAGAAAAGTTACAGACAATACGGTCTTCTCAAAATTTGAAATAGATGAAATATATTTTGGTTTTGGATTGATTACATGTTACTCTCTTTAATTCACTAATTTTCATTTCATTTTTATTTAGTTTGGGGAGGGATTCAATAGAGATAGTAAGCAGCCAATTTTTTTTAGACAAAAGAAAGGGGAATATAAGATACTGAATATGTACGTAAAGAATATACCTCTTTAGCCTCTTTTAACTTTGGGTATTGGGTTTGGATTTGGACCCAAACCTACCCATTAAGCTTATGCAACAAAGATATGTTTTAACTAACATATTACTTAAGTTATTAACCATATACACCATGTTAATTATGCAACTTTCACAATTTCATCTTGTTTAACCAAATAATTCACATAACTTCAAAGTTTTACCCTTTATAAAATGTTAATCGCCATATTAAATTTGTTTTAGCTATTAAAAATCAATTTCCATCATTAAAATTCCATTTTAACTTAAATGCTTTAATTTACACTTTTTATTTAAATAAATTAACATTTCTAACGTCAAAATTTACAAAAAATTCATTTTCTTGTCTAAATTATCATAATAAACAATATTAGAAATATTTGCATACTTAAAAATTGATTTTAATCAATTTTTCCCATATTTATTTTAAAACATCAATCATACTTAATTTGAACATGTCTTTAAAATAACATAAATCACCATTTGGTAATCATTTGCAAAACTATTGCATTTCATCAATTTAAAATACTTAAATGTTTATTTTTACGACAAACTAAAATAATAAAGTTTTCAAAACTATATTCTCTTCTTTTTATACTTATTATAAAAATTAATGTTTGAATTAAATTCTTTCATTTATTTATTTAAATGAAATCACAACCAAATCAACTTAACTTCGTTTTATTTATTCAAAACCTATTATATATTTAAAATAAACAATTTTCAACAACTTTCCCATCTCCAAATTTATTTTATTTCTCCATTTTAAATTACAACCATTGCTATAATTTATTTTCACAGGTAATCACAAAACCAGGGTTGTTGCATTCCATATGTCTACTTCATTCTTTTCTTAAGCCAACGTTTCCCTATAACCTATTTCCCATGAGGTAATCATGGTAGGTGTATATCTTCAACTTCATCTATTGTTCTGACTTATAGTTAACTTGTCCATCTTTTTTGAGTATGATGGCAACTACTCTATATTCTAAATTTATAGTACTTGACGTCTAATATATTTACAATTATAGGAAAATACAAATATGCTCACTCAATGTTTCCTAATTCTTAAGATTGACTAACCTGGTTCTGATACCATGTGTGACAACCCGTGTTGAGTCACAGGTTCTATGAAGATTTTGATTTCTGATAAAGAAATAAAGGCGATCGACAAAACAAGGTCAATATGGCTATAAAGATGCCCAAAAGAGCTACATATGGTACTCTAGATTATAGGTTGATTATTTGATGTTGTAATAGTGATAAACTTGTTAAAATCTATCCTCAAATACTCATGCATCTCAAGGGAATCAATATATATACAACTAAATTGCAGTTGCACATTCAGTATGCAACTTTACAGGGACCGGTCGACTGGTCATAATATAGACGGTCGACCGTTCCAGTATAAGTTGCACACTGAAACGTGCACACATGCACGTAACGACTATATATTTGAATTCCTGTCTACTGGTCATTTTTTGACCTGTCGACCATTTTTAAACAGAGAGCAACTTTTCCAAAAGACACTTCTTTCTCCAAAGGTTGCATCTCTTACCTTTCATCAAAGATCATATCTCTTAATGGCAACTGCTCATAAAGAGTTACAACCATTCTTCTCTATATAAACTCATCTAAATCATTGTTTTAATAACATGATTGTATATGCTTTTTACTCTAATCTCTGATCTTACTTTCTACATACTCCTGCATTCTAAAAGCTCTCAATTATTTTAATTGCTTATTGAATCATTGAAGCTATTTCATATCTTTTGATTCAATAAGTAATATACTTTCCTTAATCTTCACAAAACATCATTCGCATATTTTGAGGATAAGATTATAGGAAATTTGTACTACAAATGACAAAACTGTGTTAACAAGAACACATACTGTCAACAAACAATTATATTCATCGTTGTTAAAGTCCTCTGTGTTGTAAGAGGCAAGTGCTGAAGTCCTCGGTGTTGTAAGAGGCAAGTGTTGAAGTCCTCAGTGTATTAGAGGCGTGAAATCCCGTTCGTTTGCTCGGGTGTTGTAAACCTGTTCCTCCGGGTGAAGCGAGATAGTTAATAGTGAAAATCCAGATAGAAGTCTGGGACTGGACGTAGGACGGTGCTCCGAACCAGTATAAAAATCTCTGGTGTGATTTTTCTATTTTTATTTACTATGCTATTATCATCTATTTCCGCATTTATATCATAAGTCCATATTACACGATCCGTGTGTACTATACTAGCATGTTCATGATCACACAACTTTTCATTTGGTATCAGAGCAAGGTTATCACATAACCGTAACACAGTTATTTGATATATTCTTGTAATATGGCAAATAACGCAAGTACTAGCACTCAGAACACCACGTACATGGAAGGTCAATCGACACAAAGACCTCCATTTTTCAATGGTCTTAACTATAGTTATTGGGCAACACGTATGTCATTCTTTATGCAATCAAATAGCTATGATGTTTGGAATGCCACTCAAAGAGAAATAGTGAATCCAACAACTGATTATTCAAAATGGACTGCGGCTGAGAGAACGGCAGCAGCCGTAAATGCAAGAGCAATAAATATGTTGTTCTGTGCATTAGACCAAAATGAATATAACCGTGTCAGTATCTGCACTACTGCATATCAAATTTGGAAAACGCTAAAAACTACTCATGAAGGTCCTAACAAGGTTAAACAAGCCAAAACAGCCATGCTGAAAAGTCAATTTCAAAATTTCAAAATGAAACCAAATGAGACAATCAATGATATGTATTCACGGTTTCAAACTATCCACCATGCACTTATTGGCTTAGGACAAAAATATTCTGATTTTGATGTTGTTTCAACTATTCTACATTCTCTGACTAGTGAATGGGGAGGAACAGTATTAGCATTTGAGGAAGCTAATGACCTTTCCGTCATGAAGCCAGATGAATTGATAGGAAATTTAATGTCCTATGAAGCGAATTTGTAGGCTAGAAAAGAACAGAAAGAAGAAAAGAAAAATGTAGCATTTCATGTTGAGAAAGATGAAAATGAATCAGATTCTGAAGACGAAGATTTGGCATTCATTGCGAAAGGATTCAAAAAATTCCTAAAATATCGAAAAGCCAGTCGTTACAATAAAAGGAAACCTGGATCAAATAAACCATCTTCATCTGCTATAGAATGTTTCAACTGCCACAAAAAGGGACACATGCAGAAGGATTGTCCAGAACAAAAGAAGAAGTCAGAAAATGACAAATTCAAATATAAGAAGGACAAATCAAAGAAACGAGCCTTCTCAGTAACATGGGATGATTCAGAGTCATCTTCATCAGAAAGTGAAAGTGATTCGGAGAATGAACAAGCTAATGTTTGTTTTATGGCAACAGAAGATGAGGTACAAATTCCTACATTTGATGAATTACTTGATATTAATGCTGAATTGATAATCAAATATAAAGACATAAAACATCAATTAAAAGTAGTCAAAGCAGATTTAAATAGAGCAGAGTTTGAACGAGATATGTTAAAAGATGAGAAGAAAATATTAGAAGAGGAACTCGAAAAAATTCAAGAATCATCATCTAATGTTGACTCTCAACTATCTCTTTTGAGTCAAGAAATAGAAGCTCAAAAAGAGAAAAATAATGCTCTCACTACTGAAAATCATGAGCTTAAGGCAAAAGTCAAAATTCTAGATCTAGAAAAAGCTAGTTTACAAACAAAGTTTGATGACATTACTCAAAATGTTTCTAACTTTAACAAAGGTCGAGAAAATTTGACAAAAACCATTGAAAACTCACAATCAGCATCAAATAAACAAGGTCTGGGATATAAGAAACAAGAAATCAAGGGTAATAAAAGAAAGAAGAGAGTACAAAAGATTGAAGTTAAGAAAAATTTTAGTTTATTATGTCCCAAACCAAAACCAGTTGTAAAATTTCAAAAGAAAAATACAAAGACTATCAAAATATGAGTTCCTAAAACAAATAACAAATTGATTAGGAACAAATACATTCAGCAATTCATGTATACTGTGCATCTTAATAATAATTATATATATAAAGGGAATACCGGACCCATATGGGTTTGGACTCCTAAGACCTAACTCTTAGGACCCTATAAAAAGTGGGTACCATGGACTTAATTCTATTTTTTGCAGGTCTCACTTAAGAAAAGAGGAAAGTGGATATTGGACAGTGGTTGCTCGAAGCACATGACGGGAGACAAGAGCTTATTAACAAATATTACATACTCAGATGGTGGCTCTGTCACTTTTGGAGACAATTCAAAAGGCTATATCATCGGCAAAGGCGATGTCAGCAATTGCGATACATCTAACTTACCTCTTATTACAAATGTCATGCTAGTTAAAAATTTAAAACACAATTTACTTAGTATTAGTCAGTTATGTGACAAAGGTTTTACAATCTCCTTTTCGAATAATAAGTGTAGTATCTTAAATAAAGACCACAATTTAGTTTTCGAAGGTTATAGAGACAGAAATATATATATATATATATTCTGAATATGAATATTAATCATAATTCATATATGTGTCTTGTGGCTAATGATAATGATCAATGGCTATGGCACAAACGCTTCTGTCATATAAACTTCAGAACTATTAACAAGCTAGCCAAAAACAATCTAGTTAGAGGTCTACCCAAGATTAGTTATAAAAACGATAATTTTTGTGATGCCTGTCAGATAGGAAAATTGACCAGATCATCATTCAAGTCAAAAAGGGTCATATCAACATTACAACCACTTGAACTACTACATATGGATTTATTCGGACCAACACGGGTTCAGTCAATAAACCATAATAGATATGTATTTGTAATATTGATGACTATTCTCGTTATACATGGACTATTTTTCTGAAAAACAAGAGTGACACTTTTGACCATTTCAAATCTTTCATCAAAAGAATTCAAAAATCAAAAGGGCTAAAAGTTAAAAACATAAGAAGTGATCATGGTGGTGAATTTGAAAATAACAAATTTGAACATTTTTGTACAAAAAAAGGTATTAACCATAATTTTTCGTTTCCTAGAACTCCACAACAAAACGGAGTTGTAGAACGGAAAAATCGAACATTACAAGAATGTGCAAGAGCGTTATTAAATGGATCCACTTTACCAAAACATTTCTGGGCAGAAGCCGTCGCTACTGCGTGTTATGTTTTGAATCGTGTGTCCATTCGACCACTCATCAAAAACACGTCTTATGAATTATTTAACGAAAGAAAGCCAAATATATTTTACTTCAAAGTATTTGGTTCAAAATGTTTTATTTTAAATACAAAAGACCATATCGGAAAGTTTGATCCGAAAGCTGATGAAGGTATATTTGTCGGTTATTCGGAAAGAAGCAAAGCGTATCGTATTTTCAATAAACGAACCAAACTATTGAAGAATCTCTTCAGTTTCTTTCGATGAATTCTTTAAACCTTATCAGTCAAAACCAGATAATGATGAAACTATATTTACTGACACTCCTCTCATCATAAATTATGATTCTGACTCTGAAAATCTTATTGACAATATTTCCCAACAACAACCAGTTGGTGAGATACGTTCCCCTGCAAGATTATTGAGACACCATCCGGTTCAAAATGTAATTAGCGAGGTTAACTCACAAGTAAGAACTAGGAATCAATTACATCAAATGGGTCATGTTGCGTTTCTATCAAATATCGAGCCTAAGAATCCAAAAGAAGCTGCTACAGACGATTACTGGATCATTGCCATGCAGGAAGAACTAAATCAGTTCAAACGCAATGACGTTTGGGAACTTGTTCCAAGGCCAAGTGATCAGTCAGTTATTGGTACTAAATGGGTTTATAAAAATAAGGCCGACGAACAAGGAAATATCACCAAAAACAAAGCAAGATTAGGAGCACAAGGATATAATCAGGAAGAAGGTATCGATTATGAAGAAACTTTTGCACCAGTTGCTCGACTAGAAGCTATTAGAATTCTATTATCTTTTGCTTGTCACCATAATTTCAAACTTTATCAGATGGATGTCAAAAGTGCTTTTCTCAATGGATTTATCAAAGAGAATGTTTATGTCGAACAACCTCCTTTGTTCGTACATGAAAAATATCCTGACCATGTGTTCAAACTTAAGAAAGCTCTGTATGGTTTAAAACAGGCACCTCGTGCTTGGTATGAACGATTACGTAGCTATCTTATTAACTCATGATTTCAAATAGGCAAAGTCGATCAAACTTTGTTTATTAAACATTCTCAAAAGGATATTCTAGTTATCCAAATATATGTAGACGACATCATCTTTGGTTCAACAAACGATAAACTCTGCAAAGAATTTGCAAGTATTATGACCAAAGAATTCGAAATGTCTCATATGGGAGAACTATCATATTTTCTTGGACTTCAAATCAAGCAACTTCCGAATGGTATCTTTATCAATCAAGAAAAATATTGCAGAAATCTTATCAAACGCTTCAGATTAGAAAATACATCTGGTAAACCAACTCCTATGAGTACAACTACACATCTTGAAAAGATGAAAATGGTAAGAGTGTTGACCAGAAATTATATCGAAGCATGATTGGTTCTCTTCTTTATCTTACAGCTAGTCGTCCAGATATAATGATGAGTGTTTGTCTATGTGCACGCTTTCAAGCAGATCCAAAAGAATCACATCTACGAGTAGTGAAACGTATAATTCGTTATCTGAATAATACCAAAGAATTCAGTCTTTTTTATCCAAAAGAATGTCCATTTGAATTAGTATCATATAGTGATGCTGATTTTGGCAGATCACGAACGGATAGAAAAAGTACAAGTGGTACGTGCCATTTTATTGGAAAATCACTTGTCTCTTGGTTTAGTAAGAAACAGAATTGTGTTTCACTATCAACATGTGAAGCCGAATATATATCAGCGGCTCTCGCTTGTACTCAAGTGCTATACATGCAACAAACTCTTCAAGTTTTTGATATTCATTTATCAAATTCAATTATATACTGTGATAACACAAGTGCTATAAATCTCTCTAAGAATCCGGTGAATCATTCTAGAACCAAACACATTGATATCCGTCATCATTTCCTTCGAGATAATATTGAAAAAGAAAATATATGTCTTGAATATATTCAAACTGACAATCAATTTAGCAGACATCTTTACTAAGCCTCTGCTCGAATCTAACTTTATTAGATTACGAAGGGAGCTTGGTTTAATCTCAAGAAATAATCTCAACTAATCCTTTCTTTTAAATGACAGTCTTTTCCTTTCCTATTTTATAACTTCAGTTTTAAATACTAACGAAAGGAGACCTATTTTTAGAGTTAACATAAGCCTCTGCTTTTTTCATGGTCAAAATTTTCTATTCACTCACATCCATAGGTTTATACATAAGAAACTTGTATATGAGCTTGTCAAAATTTCTTATTTTATTCATCTTTTCTTATCTGACCATAAGATTCTATATAAAATTCTCTATGGCTCACATTTGTGATAAATGTGCTCAAGAATCACACATTTCCATTACGAGTTCTGAGTCGGAGGAATATTATTCTCCCAAAACACCAAAACAAAAAACATGTTATCATCATCAATGCTCTTGTATTCCTGGTAATACACCAACCTCAAAACGAGTGAAGAGGACGCTGTTTTGTTCTCCTCGTACCAAAGCACAGATCGACGAGATTCACCACTATCAGAAACATCAAATAGATCTTCAGAGACAGCTCCATTATGGGCAAAGCCAACTTTATCACGAGCAACAACGGACATCGGCACGTTTATCTGTTTTAGAAAAGGTGGCATCATTCTTCTGTAGTTCCAACAAGCATGACGTGCATGAACCAATGCCGTCTAGGCCATCAACATCTAAAAGTCCTAACTCTTGGGATCGGAATTATGAGATGAATGAAGGTGCTCTTAAAAACTGGAGTCCATGGGTAAAACGTATTAAAGAAAAAAAAGATAATTCTAGTGACGAACCTTCCACTTCTCATTAGATCTATATATATACTCATTGTATTCTATTTTTTTTCTTCTTTCCATCACTCACGTAATAATACTTGTATTCTACAATAAGAGTGAAAATGTAGCACGATATATTCAAAAAATTTGCATAAAAGGGTATTATTAGGCATACTGTCAAACCGGTCGACCCCCAATATTTAAACCGGTCGACCGTTTGCTCTCTGGTTGAAAACGATCGACCTGCCATAATCCATAGGTCGACCGGTTGACGTATTTCCAGTTTTTTATATATCCTATGCGTCATTTTCTTACTATCCTTCTTCTCATTTTACTCAACCAGTTATTTTTCCCCAAACTCTATAAACCCTAGTTTCTCAATTTCAATTTCCAAATCTCCAAATCTTCTAACAATGGCTCCTCCGCAAAAGAAATCCAAGAAAGCATCATCCTCCGGAACTTCATCTCTTAATTTCTCCGCTAAGAAATGCTCGAAAGTCTAGTAGCTATAATAAGATGGAATCAAATGACTAACTACAAGTTCCATCCGGGATCTTTCATCAAGTTTGATGATTTCACGTCTTATGGAATTCGTAGGTTAGCCAATAACTCTAACATTTCTCCATTGATAGATTTTTCAAAAAACAATGTGGAAATAAATCATTTGATGATAAAATTGTTCTATGCCAACATGAACCTCGACGAGTATCAACCTGATAATCCGAATGGAGTCATTTGGTTTGTCGTCTGTGGCAAACAAGTTTTTATTTCTAGTGATAGGATTGCCTCTATACTTGGTATACCAAATCGAGGCGATGAGTTTTCATCTACTTTCTGTGAAGTCTTCACTCGCGATAGCATCAGTCATCAGTTCATAGAGGACAATAGTGATGGCACAAAGTCTATTGGACTTCGACCCACCGCCAGACTACTACATCGCATCTTGATGCACTCTCTGTTTCCTATACTTGGAAATTATGATGCGGTATATAAAAAAAACTTCAAGGCTCTCTATGCTATTTATGGGGAAATCCCAATCAATTGGGTTCATATGCTTTTTGACGAAATTCTCAAGGTAAATAACTCTACGCGACCTCATTTCTTCTACAATGAATATATCATGCGTCTTTTGTTAGCTTGTGGGGTAAAGCCTCCTGACTCTGCCACCTCGAAACCAAAATGTATTGATTCTATAACCATCAAACGCATGAAGCTTCCTCCACCTTATCTTGAGATTATGCCTTTTGAACAATGGCAACAAAGAGGTCCAAGCAAACAAAAAGCAACTTCCTCTCGACCTCGTTCCGATGAAGTTAAACTGTTAAAATCAAAATTATCCACAAAAGAATCACTTGAAACTATTGCGCGTAACCAATTCTTGCTTGAATCACGTCTCAAGTGCATGGACTCAAAAATTGATAAACACTTCAATAAGGTCAAGTCATTCTTTGGTATGCTATGGGATGCTATATCATGTACCACATCCACCTCTGTTCAAGCACAAGACCCAGGAAAACGTCCTGCTCCTCCTGTTTTCAATTGGACATCATCTGAGGAGTCAACTGGTATGAGTGGACATGGACATGGAGAATCATCTAGAGGGAACAATGATGAAGAAGAAGAAGATGATGATGACGACGATGATGATGAAGAGGACATAGGATCTGCCTCGTCTTAGATTCTATTGTCTTTTATGATTTAGTACTCTAAAAACATCAATTGAAACTTGTACTAAATAGTGTCTATTTTTATTTTTCATTTGACATTATGGTCTGTATTATACTCTGCTATGTTTTGGATGTGTTAAGTTTTATTTTGCTATGCATATTATGGTGATTACACTCTTATATTATTCCAGTATCTGTTACTCCTTTTTTATCGATGACAAAGGAGGAGAAAGGGCTAACAATTATTTGCAGGAATATACATATATATGAAAAATTCAAAGAGGGAGATCACATACTCAGGGGGAGATTTAGATTTTCAGATATATATTGTCATCAATCAAAAAGGGGGAGAATGTTGAGTCACAGGTTCTATGAAGATTTTGATTTCTGACAAAGAAATAAAGGCGATCGACAAAACAAGGTCATTATGGCTATAAAGAGGCCCAAAAGAGCTACATATGGTACTCTAGATTATAGGTTGATTATTTGATGATGTAATAGTGATAAACTTGTTAAAATCTATCCTCAAATACTCATGCATCTCATGGGAATCAATATATATACAACTAAATTGCAGTTGCACATTCAGTATGCAACTTTACAGGGACCGAACGACCGGTCATAATATAGACGGTCGACCGTTCCAGTATAAGTTGCACACTGAAACGTGCACACATGCACATAACGACTATATATTTGAATTCCTGTCTACTGGTCATTTTTTGACCTGTCGACCGTTTTTAAACAGAGAGCAACTTTTCCAAAAGACACTTCTTTCTCCAAAGGTTGCATCTCTTACCTTTCATCAAAGATCATATCTCTTAATGGCAACTGCTCACAAAGAGTTACAACCATTCTTCTCTATATAAACTCATCTAAATCATTGTTTTAATAACATGATTGTATATGCTTTTTACTCTAATCTCTGATCTTACTTTCTACATACTCCTGCATTCTAAAAGCTCTCAATTATTTTAATTGCTTATTGAATCATTGAAACTATTTCATATCTTTTGATTCAATAAGTAATATACTTTCCTTAATCTTCACAAAACATTATTCGCATATTTTGAGGATAAGATTATAGGAAATTTGTACTACAAGTGACAAAACTGTGTTAACAAGAACACATACCGTCAACAAACAATTATATTCATCGTTGTTAAAGTCCTCTGTGTTGTAAGAGGCAAGTGTTGAAGTCCTCGGTGTTGTAAGAGGCAAGTGTTGAAGTCCTCAGTGTATTAGAGGCGTGAAATCCCGTTCATTTGCTCGGGTGTTGTAAACCTGTTCCTCCGGGTGAAGCGAGGTGGTTAATAGTGAAAATCCAGACAGAAGTCTGGGACTGGACGTAGGACGGTGCTCCGAACCAGTATAAAAATCTCTGGTGTGATTTTTCTATTTTTATTTACTATGCTATTATCATCTATTTCCGCGTTTATATCATAAGTCCATATTACACGATCCGTGTGTACTATACTAGCACGTTCACGATCACACAACTTTTCAACCCGCACCCCGATGGTCCCTAATTTTCGCTAAATCGAAAATCCAAGTCCACAAAATTACGAATCCTTGGTTTTGGCATCCTACAAATAAATAAATGCATATCAGAGCACTATGATATAATTCATAGTGGAACAATAAAGTATAATAAAACATACAGTCACCAACTTTGGCTGAAACTTCTAAGATCAAGTGTCTTCATAAGTATCGAGCATGCATAAGGAAATATATCCTTCCACCGTTCTCTCCTTGCACTAGTATATGTCCCTCTAAAGCTATCATATGCGTCCAATTTATTTACTTACATGCTTTCCTAATTAGATTTAATTTGATTAAGCTCCCTTAATTAAAATTATTATTAATGTTAACATTTATACTCAATGCCCATTTTAATGTTAATTTATTAATGTTTACTTCCTTAATTAGTTCCAAATTGTTTTCGATCCGAAAGCTTCAAAAGTTAAAAACTTTTTCGTTTGAACTCTACTCATAAAACTTTATATATGAAAATTGATCCGAAAATTGCCATAAGCACAATGGTGCAAATTTCAATAGCCAAATTTTGACATTTATAAATTTTTTATTATTAGGCATTACTAAATAAGCGATTTAGTTCTTTTTTATTTAATCATCTTAAATTTATGGGATGTTATAAGTATAAATTGCAACAGGAACTTATAACTCAATAAGAGGTCGAGATATATTCTCTATAATCACCACACTATAAAACAGTTTATTAGTGACACAAAAGTATAATCGAAAAAACATACAGAAATACTAATATTACAGATCCATTCACTAAGCCTTTTGTAACGACTTGCATTTTACATATCGGAGGATTGTAAAATGTTATTTTAAAACTGACATTAGGTCGTATTTGCCTATAATTTTGGGAAAGTTAACTAGTGACTTTTTTCACTCATAAATTATTCATTGGACAATTTTGATCCTGAAACTTTAAGACCTGTAACTTTTGGTAGGAGTGAAACTAGGTTTGGAACCACTTCCATTGGAAAGAGATGATAATTTCTCTTTCCATAAAGTGGTTATAAAAGCGTTTTGGATTTACCATTTAGGAGAAATGGTCATTTGAAGTTTGATAGTTTCTAGCCAGATTACTAGATAATTAATTAGATCGAATCAAGCCTATTCATCCATTTGAAGTTTTGTGCCTAAGTGGGATGAATGATGATTTCTAATCCCTTTTCCACTTTCCAAACTAAATCAAACCTCCATTAACTAATTTTCAACCAAAAAGAACTAATTTTACCTACTTTAATTAGCTTAAAATGTTACTAAAGGGTGATTAAAGAAAGGATTAGGAGATTCACAATTTTGGTGCCTTAAATTCCTAGAGCTTGCTGTCCCACCCCAGATTTGCTTTTGGATTCGTGTATTTTGATGTAAGGTGGGCGACTTTACTTCTCTCGCTTTTCTATGTTCATTGGTATTGTAAAAAGTGTATTTTTGTTGTAGGCCTTTTCGCCTACAGCGTGCTGTTTGTCTATATTGTGGTGAATATGAAAAAATGTCAAGGAGCATAGAAATGGCTGGAGGGTGCATAATAATGGTGCCAATATGTAATCTTAAAGGGAAGACGAAGTGTTAGGGAAAAATCTGGCACCGTATAAAACTTTACATAAAGCCCTTGTTAAATGTTCCTAAGGTAAGGACATATGCCTAGGTCGAATCGCATCTCAATCCAAGCCATGGATTAAAGATTTGATCATCTTAAAATTTTCCCACCGCTTAACCGTCTCAAGCCCCACCTTGGAAAGCTACTACTTACTTCAAGCAAAAAGATTCTACGCCGTTGGAATACTTTACTTAATGATACGAAACTATTGATCCAGATTTTGTTCAATTCTAACTTAATGAAATAATTATAGCATAAAATGTGTGTGGCTCAAGTGGGTGAGCATCTTGTTACCAATGGAGAAGTCAGGAGTTAAATTCCTAGCAAGTATATTATTTTTGTGGAACATAAGGAATGGTCCGGTAGGGAGTCTAACCGTTTAGTGCCTAACCATTTACTACCTAATATATCCCTACTCAACCTCACACGTATAAATACCTCATGGATGGGAATAACTATAAAGAAGATGAATAAGCTATAATAGAAAACTAGCTTGGAACTTTAGAGACTGCCTAACCAAATCCATGCCTAATAGAGCCTTACCTAACCAAATCAGTTTAGCATCATCACTTTGTCTGAGTAACCCCAAAATGAAGAGGCAAGAAGCTACTGAAGTAAGGCAAGTGGAAGTGTGGAAAAAAGTCATGGAACCGCACCATACCTGCCCTTTTTGAAGTCAAACTACTGGACATAAACTAATCCTTGTTTAGTAATCAAACTAGTGGAGAGAAATTCCTATCTAGTGGTCCAATAACCGAATAGGAAAAGTAAGTCAAGTGGAAGTGCGGGAAAAAGTCGCAGAACCACACCATACTCACCCTTTTTGAAGTCAAACTACTGGATATAAACTAATCCTTGCTTAGTAATCAAACTACTAGAGAGAAATTCCTATCGGGTTGTCCAATAACCAAGTAGGATTCCTTGTTCGGTACCAAGGGTACCGGGCAAGATTTCTTGTTCGGTAATGTAGCTACAAGATAAGGACACATTTCAATATTTAGAAAACCCCTTTACCCAGACACCGTCGAACTATACACAACCGAGCCAACTACTATCGATCCATTGACCACCGGACCAAACATAGCATACGTGGAAAGGAAATATTGTATATAAAGAAATTTTGTTGCATATATTTTATATGTAGAACTAACTGAATCAATCATGTTATATAGGAAAACTGCCTATCATATTAACCTGACTACCCTCTACCTTCACTACTATAAATACAAAATATATAATAATATTGAGGGAAAATTTGGGAGAGCCAAGCTTACAATAGTAATGGCAGACAAGTCAGATAAATTTAGGAATAGGCTAGCAAAATAGCCTAATAGCGGAACGACCTAACATTATATCCTAACATGAATTGCCTAGCAAGAATAGCCCAACAAGAACTGGCTAATAGGGATAGGTTAACCAATTAGAATAGGCAGGCAGGAATGGACGAACAAGAATAGGCATTCCTTAGGCTATACCTTACTTTCTTTTGAGCTATAGTTCATTATACTTTGTATCTAAGATCTATAAGAAGAATAAGGAAAACAGGTAGTGGATGTAGGAACATTATGGCCGAACAACTTTAAAACCAAATGCTCTTTACTTTACTACAATTTACTTTCTACATAACCTATATGTGATCTATTCTTTGAAAATCAACTATAACACAAATTTAATAGCTATGTTGTACACCCCATGATCATAGCTCCATAACTAATCGATTGGAGGTGTTTGTCCCCTTTTTATGCAAACATTTTTGGCGCTTTCACCAAGAACTAACAATGGATTCCCCCAAAACCTAATAATAAGGTTTGTGCTATTAGTGGGAATGCAGGAAACACTAGCGAACCCAGTTAAACTACTACCAATCAGGATGATCATTCAGCAAGCACTCTAGTGCTAGCAGATGTAATTACCAAAAGAAACCCGAATCGAGTTATGGCTAAGCAAAATGAGCATTTCACTACCCAACATCAAGGAATGGTGGGCAAACTCATTGCATGCTTAGGGCAGCCGCAAACTATTGGTCACAATACTAGAACCCAAGGGAGATTCCAATTTAGGGAATCCAATAGGTGAAGGGGGTCACGTGCTGTTAATGGATCGGATCAAGAAAGTCAAAGGGAAGCAAGAGTTCAGCCTGAAGCAAGATTGGGAAAAGTTCGACGTTGAACTAGGTAGGAATGATGTCGAACTTGGGGCAGGTGTAGAAAACACTTCTCATTCCCATATTGAAATTGTGGTCAATCCTAAAAATGATCATTGGGATTGGTGTAGGAGCTATGACCATGTCCAAAATTAAAGATCAAGTTATCGCAGGGAGGATGAAGTAAATCCTTCCACCGAAAGAGAAGGGATGAGCTATCATTGCCAATCGCATGAATTGGAAGATAGGATTGCTCAAATCATTGGATAATGTATTCAATATGACAAGTGGAATGAGGAATTGGAGTTAGGTTTAGCGGTACCTTCTCCCTAGGGATAGAACTACTGGGAACCTTAGAGATTTCAGGATGCCAACTATGGAGCCGTATAATGGACTAACTGACCCCATAGTACATTAATAACGATATACCCTGCATATTCTAATTAGTGGATCTATAGAGGAAGCCTTACGCAAGTACTTCCCTCAATTCTTAATGGATTTAGCTATTATGTAGTTTTGTGGTTTACCCTTAGGATTAATTCTTTATAGTGCGATGTTAATTTTTAAAGTGATCGATAGTGGATAAGCCAGGCACACCGATCGAGTTCGTCTATGAGTTGGCAATATATGAGGTTGGAATGTGATGCTTCAAAGAGACCGCTCTGTATAACTACTAAAGAAGAGTATAGTAGGGACTTCAAATGATGAAGGAAAATATAGTAGCTCGTTCCTAGATAACAATATGGAAATAATAGAGCATTCCTTAGACTCATGGAGCAAGCAGCACTAGTGCAAGTCCAAAGAGACCGAGTCTAGAATTCTGTTTCGTAACCATCAAGAATGGACATAAGAAAGCAGGTAAGCCAGAAAGGAATCATGAATGTCTGGACTTCAATAAAACAAACTAACTAGGGATTAAATCAAAATGGACCAATGTAGAACTAATAGGTACTAAACCAATGTCATTGCCCATTCCGGGCCAAGGAAGGATGTCACATCAGAAGTCAATGCTGATGTTTGAACACACACTTGGCTATTGAAATAGGACCACTTGATTTGTACCGACTGGTACATACACAAGTGGTTGATTCGTTTCTAGAAGGGAACAACATGTCCCACCATGCAACTTAAGAAATCATTCCAGCAGTAGTGAGTCCCTATACTAATGCATCGATTGTTAGGCAAGTGAAGCAGAAGACCAGAGCTTGACAAGATGAACCATAGTCAAACACTTAGAACATCAGATATGCAGTTAACCCTCGAGTTTTAAGACATTGGTCATGGAATAATACATTTGAAAAACCAACTCTTGAGCAGATTTGAGGCGCTACATTCAGCATATGAAAACAGTTGGAGCTATGTAGGAAGAAGAAGTTGGAGAAAACGTATGGAACAATCTTGCATGATTCAGCAATTTAGAGCTCTATGGAAAAGTTAATGAATGGATTGTCTTTGTGGTTGTTTCTTTAGGAATTGATAGGAAAATGAGTTTTATATGGAACTTAAGAAAAATTCAATCGTTGATTTGGAGAACTTATATTATCAAGCCAACAAGTTCATGCGCTTAAGGGTTTCTGACATTAAGGAAGGGAAGACAAGTGTTAACTAGGTTAGAGACAAAGATCTTTAGGATAGGAAACACTTTGTAAGACAAGGCTTGCTTCTGTGTTTGCAGGTTACAAAGACTCTAAAAAAATATTCTATTATAGAAATAGTTGATTACGATGAATTGAGGACAGAGAATCAAATACATCAGAGATGGAAACAAAAAATCCCGGTGTCCCATGATATTTATGGTTACGAAACCGATGAACATAGATATATCTCATATGTATGCTCTGGGTTGAAACATTAGGGTAACTCCACTAAGAATTCCACAAACTGTTGACCATAGTCCCTTGACTAAAATGAGTCCCAGCAAAGAAAGAGTGTAAAACATGCTTAAGGGCATGGTGTTCGATCCCTCTATAGACATTAGACCGTGTGACGTCTGAAGATAGATGTGCATGAAAATTATAAAGAATAGGGCAATCAAACAACTGAGCGTAAACTTCCTAGTCCCGGTGGCACGATTCAACTCCATCGAAGATAATGGTAGACTAGGTTTAGCTCCTCCAAAGATAGTGTAGTGTAATTCTAACCTATTCCATAGGTAGGACCAGATATCAAGATAATGGAGCATAATTGTTTCAAAAAGCCCTAGAGATAGAGTTAACTCTATATAAATACGAAGTATGATACTACGGAGACTGAATCCCCTATAGAGTGCAGGGACAATAGTGCAAAAGTATGACTAAATTTCATATTTAACAAAAATATTTAACGGATAATAATACCATACCACATAACTATGCGGCACCCACACAAGTAAGAAAAATAGTAATGGATGGACAAGAACGAATGTTCTTGACCCATATAGGTTGGATAGACCTCTTACGTTAAAGGCTAGACTGAACGACAGTTTATAGTGCACTAATAATAGGATTGGAAATAGCAAAAGAAATTAAGAATCGGGACACTTTGTATCTGTTCCGACCTATAAATGGCTATGAATCAAGAATTTGGGGAGTTCTAAGTCAAAGGAGAACTGCTGGCATACTATTTAAGTAAGAAAAAAGGCAAAAGGTTTGCTTAATATATATGGTTAAGCACGTCCCCCAGGAGGAAAATCAAGATTCTGATGATATAGAAAATTTGGCTTGCTCAAGAAAAGGACTGCTTTTGGATTGGTTATAGTAAAAAACTTACCTTTAAACTGCAATGAAGCATGGAAAGTAATTTGGAAGGCAATTTGGAACACTATATGGGATGGCATCCTATTTGAAGGTTTACACTAACCTGGTGCTAAGGTACATGGTTGCAAGAGAAGTTAAGGAAGTATTAGATAACGTCCATTATGGTAGTCAAGGAGACCACATTATAGGGTAAGACCTAGAAAAGGAAACCTCATTGGCATCTTATGAACAGAGAATCTGTAATAACTATAGGTGAAGCTGAGTATGTAATGTGGCTGCACATTACTTATCGAGTATGAAGTGCCACTCCAGATTATATCTGACAATGGATTCAATTTGATAGTCGGGAATTTGCCAACTTCTATCGACAATAGGGAATCTGGAAAAGCTTTTCTGTAGTGCCTCACCCACAGGCCAATGGATAAGCTTAAGAAGTTAACAAGGTTCTCAAAACTCTAATAAAGGATATTTTGGAAAATGATAAGGAAGCTCGGATGGATGAGCTGCCATTGGACTTTATGTGCATTGCACTTTCCATAAAACTAAAATAGGACATACCCCTTTTTCTTTAGCCTATGAATTATAGGTCATGCTTCCCAAAAAAAACCATAGTCTTATCTCATAGAAGAATCCACTATAACTTAGAGGAGAATAAGGAACTGCTAAAGTGTCCCTGGATTTGATAAAGGAGAAGCGAGATGAGGGTGCTTTGAAAACTACGGTGCTCTAGTAGAAAGCAGTAAAACTGTTTAACTCTACGACGGTGCATCGTCTACTCAAGGAACGAAACCTTATCATGAAGCTTCCCTTGGGCAGTTGTACCTGACCCAATCTGGGAAGGACTATATTTTATCAGTAGGATCGGGGAAATGGAGCTAATACTTTCATCATCGCGGACGGAGCATTGTTTGAGAAAATATGGAATGCTTATAACCTTTGTTTTGTTTTTTTCGCACTAACTATTGGAAATACATGGATTATGGATAGGTTTATTGTCAGTCATCATAGTCTTATCAAATTCCATGGATAGGGCGTGCGACACAATAATAGGTAATCGGTGGTACCAAACCATTACAAGAGAAATCATCCCATGCCAAATAAAGTCATCAATTACTAGGAATATAAAGGAAAGGCCACTACATATTAGGGATACCCAACTCGAGCACATCACCGAAACCTTAGATAAATCATGGCAATAATGGTGAACTGGATTTATCCATGATTGTGGAACGGGTAGTTCACTATTGATGATAGGCTCCAAACTTTTGGCCAGTAGTGGTGGGCCAAAGTGACCCTAATTTGGTGTCCACCTTTGACGATCGACTCGAATTTTTGGCCAGTAGTGGTGGGCCAGAGTTACCCTACCTGAATGTCCACCATTGACGGTCGGCTCAAGCTTCTTGCTAGCAATGGTTGACTATAGTGACCCTAATTGGCTGTCCACCATCAAACTTCTTATCAGCAATGGCGGGCTAGAGTGACCCTAGGTCGGTGTCCACCATTAACAATTAGCATATACTTCCTAAGACAATGGCAGACCAAAGTGATCCTAATCGGGTGTCCAACATTGATGATTTGCTTAAAATTCTTGTTGGAATGGAGTACCAAAGTGACCCTAATTGAGTGTCCACCAATGATGTTTGCCTCAAACTTCTTGTCAGCAATAGCGGACCGAGTGACCCTCATCGTGTGTCCACCATTGATGATCGGCTCGAACTTCTTGCTGACAATGGTGGACCAGAGTGACCCTTACTGAGTGTTCACCGTTGATGATCGGCTCAAACTTCTTGCTGGCAAAGTAGACTAGAATGATCCTAATTGGGTGTCCAACATTGACGATCGACTCAAACTTCTTGCTGGCACTGGCGACCATAGTGACCTAACTTGGTGTCCACCATTGACGATCAGCTCAAAACTTCTTACCGATAATGATGGATCAGATTCACCCTAACTGGATGTCCACCATTGTTGATATTCTATAAGCTTTTGGTATGGCTGCGAAGAGCACGAATTACCAATGTTTAGGACATGACTGCCGCCCACTTGGTTCACTCCCGACATTTGATTCTAGATTTATGTCTACAGCGGTTAACTATACTTGCTCGTATTAAAACATGACTATCAATTGTATAGCTCAGTGCAAGCAGTTAATACCGAAATTGCCTATGAAAGCTATCAACGGATTACAATTAGGACAGATTTGTTTTAATTATGCATGGAATATGTACGTGATAATAAACAAACTAGAATGATGAAAACGCATGAAAAACAAACAAGGGCACATGTGACTGGACTACAAAAATACTCCACTAGAGATCGCTTACCTTAGCAAATTTGATAGTGGTTGATCGTATATAAATATATCGAAGGAAAAGAAAGAGTTACCAAAAGAGTTAGGAAAATAACAAGGAACCACTTTACTAATATGCTCACCTTGCTGAACTTGTCAATGATTGATCCTGCATAAGTGCTAAGGTAGTAATGAAAAAATTGCTCATAATCAAATGACTAGGTAAAGATACTATACAAACACAAATATGACATCTATTCTGAATCAGGTACAATAATTTCGTTCAAAATTTCTATAAGTTGCATATGCACTTTTATAAGTGTTCTATAAGAAACATAAAGTATGGGCCAAGGAAAGCATTAATCACATAAATTGCTTGCCCTACTAGGCTTGTTGGTGATTGATCCCATGCATGTAAGCATGATACGGCGAGAAAGGTTGAAAATGGGACAAGAAAACCTAGCAATCATGTGGAACAAATAATATCATGACTACTAATCAGGAAAAGAAGAATATGGATATGAATAAATATCAGACGCAACAACACATAAGCATCAAAAGGAGAGTAGTTTAACAACACAAGCGCATAATCAACCCATGGTCAAAACTTCAGCAGAAAGCACTTACCTAGCTAAATATTTTGTTGATTGATCTATATAGGTATGCATCATGGTAAAGGGGTCACTATTAGAATAACTTGGCAATCATGTAGGAGAAATACATCGCAACCACCAATCTTAATTGGCCAAACAACAATCAATGCTACGAAATACACATCATCAAGTCCACATACTATGGAACCACTATGTTCCTTTCCCTATAACACCTCAATATTCTAGGAAAATTCATAAGGTAATGCGCGGCCTGTAGGACCTGAGGGCAAGAATGTTGAACTACAGGGAGAAAAAGACTATCAGATAGAGATGATAATCAATGGTAAATCATGTCAAATGACTATATTGCCAAAAAATGAGCTATGGATGTCATGCTGATAAAGGATGTATTTAAACAATTAATAAGCTTTCCCTGAGTGAACAAGGCTCTGTAATATATTAGTAATGAAAACATACTAAAAGGAGGGGAATGAGGATATAGTTATTTGAGGTTTGAGAGAACCATTACATGAGAAAGAATGAACATTTTGGATAAAACAAAGCATTCTTTGTATTCTATTAAAGTATGCTTTAATGGGCCAGTGTTGTTGGCATTTTCGCCCATAGTATAGTGAATATGAAAAGATATCAAGGAGCAAAGAAATAGTCGGAGGGTGCATAATAAAGACATCAACATGTAATCACAAGAGAAACGCAAAACGTATACCCAAAGCACTTGTAAATTGTTCCTAAGGTCAAGGCATGTTCCTAAGTCGAAACCTCATCTCAATACGAGCTACAAATTGGAAGATATGATCATCCTAAAATTTTCCCACTACCTAGCTGACTCGGCCCCCACCATGGAGAGCTACTACTTACTTTAAGAAAATGGACCAATCTGAGGTATTGGAATACCCTACTTAATGATACGAAGATATGGTCCAAGTTCCATTCAATTCTGACTTGAAGTGAAAGAGATATGGAACAAAAACATGTCTGGCTCAAGTAGTTAAGCATCAAACCTCCAACAAAGTGGTCATGGGTTCAATTCCTATCAAGCACATTGTTTTTATAAAATAGGAGAAATGGTCCGGTAGGGAATCTAATTGTTTAGTGCCTAACCATTATATCTAATAAATCTCTACTCAACCTCACACCTATAAATACCTCGTGGATGAGCACAACTAGAAACAAGATGAATGAGCAATAATGGTAGATAAGCTTGGAACTTTTGAGATTGCCTAACTAGATCCCTAACTAATAGAGTCTTGCTTAACCTAATCACGAGATCATCATCACTTTATTTGAGTATCCTAAAATGAAGAGGCGAGAAGGTACTGAACTAAGGTAAGTGGAAGTGTGGGAAAATTAAGGGAAAGCACACCATACTCACTTATTCATAGTCAAACTACGGGATAGAAACTCCTATCCGGTGATCCAAATTCCAAAAAGGAACCATATGTTTGGTAGCCAAACTATTGGACTGAAACTCCCATTTGATGGTCCAACTACCCAACAAGAATCCATGTTCGGTAGTCAAAATACCAGATAAAAATTCATGTCCAGTTGCCCAACTACTAAACAGGAATCCCTATTTGGTAGCAGGGGCATCGAGCAAGATTTCTTGTCCGATAACGAAGCTGCCGAACAAGGATGCATGTTCAATACTTGGAGAACCACCGAATCTAGACACCGTCGAACCAAGTACCACCAAGCCAATGAACATTGAACTGAATAGAGCATAAATGGAAAGGCAATCTTAAATATACGGAAATTCTAGAGCGTACCTTCTATATAAGAAAATGACCAAACAAGCATGTTATATAAGGAAACTACCTATATTATTGACCTAACAACCCTATACCTTCACTCATATAAATTCCAAAGCATCCAACAAAATGAGGGAGAATTCGAGTTAGCCAAGCTTGCAACGATAATGGCGGACAAGTTAGAGAAATCTAGGAATAGGCTAGCAAGAACAGCGTAATAGGAACAACCTAAAAGGAAATGCATAATAGGAACTTCCTAACATGAACTGCCTAGCAATAATAGCCTAATAAGTATTAGAACTCCCTAATAGGAATAGTTAACAGAAATAGTCGAACAAGAATAGGTAGACATGAATAATTGTACAGGAATAGTAGAAAAGACTTCTATGGGCTATATCTTACTTTCTTTTAAGAAACATATCATTATGTTTTGTATCTCCGGTGGTGTATCAAAGATCTATAAGAAAAATAATGAAAGTGGACAATGGGTGTAGGTACATTCTGGTCGAACCACTATAAATCCTTGTGTTCTCTACTTTACTGCAACTTACCTTTTTGCATAACCTATATGTTATTTTCTCTTTGAAAATCAATTATAACACAAATATAACATTTGTGTTACCCCGTATTCACAGCTCTACAACTAGTCGATTAGGGGTGTTTGTCTACTTTTCATGCAAACAATTTTTAAGATAACTTTTAACACTATAAAACCTAGATCCAACTTTAATAATACTCTAGGACCAAGTTTAAAAGTTAGAGTTATATTTTAATTCATTTTACACCATTTACCAACCATGTTGTGATTTTTTCTTATAGTTGGATCTTTGAAAATATATGTTTTCAAGTCATTTTTGAATTGCTTATATAAGATGTTGAATGTTATGGGATGATTTTATGATGATTGTATAAATTGTTTGATAAGTTTGGCAGTCAATTAGAGTAATCGGAAAATAGGTCATCTTTTTTATCAAACCTATATAAAAAAGGTTTAAAACTTGGCGATTGAAGTATATTGTTGTTTGAGGCCTAGAGAGACCCTTAAAAAAGTCACATCAGATTTGGGGTAAATATGAGGGACTAAAATCATGATAGTGGTGACCATGAAATTATGTGGTTGGTAAAATGGTAGGTGCAAGTCAGTGGTTAACTACTTTGGGCTAAAGCATGGAGGACATCAGAGAATTAATGTTGCAGCTATAGTTGTAAGAGGATGCCGAGAAGTAACGAGTTCATGACCTAGAACAATTTATGCTAGGGAAAGAAGTCGACACCAACCAATTTAGCACGAAGATGATTAAATCTCCACTTCAAGACAACAAGGCAAGAACTCTAGGCTTTGCTTAGGCATGAAGTACTTAGCCAAATTGGCTAAGTAAATCATGTCGATGCATACATGTCCAACTATTTCTGTGCAACATAATGACTAGATAACCAACTATAGTCAAACTTCAAAAGGGTGATAATGATGCCTTGAGGAGCATGTCATGAATTTTCGTTCATTTTTCTGTTTGAACTTGATATTATAATGCAATAATGAATGGTTTAGACATTGAAGCAAGGATGAGATGCTTTGGAATAGTGGTTTTGGGACTTTGATGATATGACCCTACGACTCAAAATGGAGGGATAGAGATGTTCCGACGATAATAGATTGATGAGGAATGAGTTATATTTGGATGGTGTAAACTCGATGTTGGTGGATTTGTACTTTGATGACGATGACTCAATGATGATGTAGTCATAAGGATAATCCATAAAGGCAAATTCGAGGATAATAGAACTTGTGAGTGGAATAAGATGGTATTTTCTACTATGGAAACGACTGGAATAGAACTAGAGGATGTGTTCAACTTTGATGATGAGTGTAAAGGGATTTTTGATACTTAGACTATTTTGTAATATGCTTGTAAAGTAGGGGTATGTGAGGATGCACACTTGGGTCGAAGATGATGGACCTTGGGTTAATGTTGGTGCATTCGTGTACCTTGGATTGAGAGAGGGATATAGTTTCCTAACCGTCGAAGTGGCATGGATTCAAGCACCGAGAAACCGAGTTTTTTCCATTAACCTCTAGCAGAGGAATGACTATATAAGTAATAGTATATCCAATCCATATGGGTAATGGTGAGGATTGTTTGATGAATGCTATGTTAGCTATGTTTGTTATCGCTCCAGGGATGTCACATGACATAGGTATTGTGGATTTGGATAAGTATACACCCATCATTGTACTTAGGTGGTAGTACACTTAGGATGATGGTAAATTGGCATATATCCTTATGTGTTAACTCTTTGGATGCTGGATAAGGTTAGGTATGATTCTTCATAAGCTTTGTCCCTTAGTGTAACGATTTTCAAAATATCCTAAGAATGTTTATCACTCACACCAGATTGTTGTCTAACTCAAGGTTTTATGATTTGCTTCTTATTATCTTAGGGACATTTAAATGAGTAGATTTGAAAGCAGGTATGGCATAGCACGTAGTATGGTGCAGATGACTAGTAGGAGGCTATGCTTTCATGTGTACTATATTTTTAGAGCTTTACTATTCTGATGTGCAACACTATGGAGCGGTGACAACATTTCTCTCTTACTTAGAGAAAAATATTTTTGGTTTATTTATCAGTTATATAAAGTATATTTGTGCTTCATATAGCTATATAAATCTATGTACTAATTTTGTGGTTTATTTAGTTATTACTACCTCACATGTTTTATACTTGTGATGACTATTGTAGTTTTTTGATGTAATGAGAAATATCTGATAGGTTTTGTGGTTGTTTAGTTATACCACCCTGAAAATTGTCTTATATTGATTGAGCACCATTAAAATGCAGTATACAGGTATGTTGGATGTCAAAGATGTAGGGTGGTCGTCGCATTTGGTATTAAAGCTTAGGTTGCATAGTCGACCTAGGTTGGCACCAAGATCCATTAGAGATAGGGAAACTAAAGCGCTCTACAATGGATCGAGAGTATATGAGTGGGAATTTGTTATATTTTAGTTTTTAAAACTATATAATAGTATATATATATATAATATAAACCATGTTGTACGTGAGTTCCATTGAGGCATTTTTCTTTGTGACGGACTAGTCATTCTTATTACAGACTAAGAGTGAGATGACATATAAGAAATGGTACTAGGAACTCCATCTATGGATTGAAGTGGAAGGAGAGGGCTCAGGATCTGCTAACCATGACTTGTAGAAGAAGTTCAACACGATGATGAGAAACAGGCGACAAAATACCTATGTGGTCGCTTCGAATGTTGCTAATAAGAGTGTTGCTTAAATGTAGGAGCCCTGAGCCAATTTCATGAAGTTGATGAAGGATTTTACTAGCCTTAATGTTAAACTATTATAAGGAATGGAGTCGGCTATGGAAGTATAGGATTGGCTAAATACCTATACGAGGATCTTTGATGACCAACAGTTGGAAAATGCTATGAAGGGGAGGTTGGCCTCTTCGCAACACTAAGGTAAACCTATAAACTGGTGGAATGATATAATAGTTGCTACTCTAGAGGTTCGGTTCACTTGGGATCAGTTTATGACCAAGTTTAAGAAGTAGTTCATTTTGGCAGCTCAGAAGTCTGTATTCTTTAGGAAATTTGCAGATCCAAAGCAGGGAGACTTTTTTGTCTCCAAGTACGTAGTTGAGCTCAATGCTTTACCATAGTATGGGATGTCATTCATCGATACTCCATTAAAGAAGAACGTGAAGTTCATCATGAGCTCGAATAAATATCTAGGAGAGAAGCTAATGCGATATAATGGTAAGTCATTTGAATAGCTCATTGAAAAAGCTTTCTAACATAAGAGTCCGTATCCCAAGTTTAAGCCATCCATTGTTTCAAAAAAGGGCCAAAGTCTCAAATGGGTTGGGTAAGTAAGAAAAATTGAAACAACATATGGAAATAATTCCAAAACAAGGATGAGAAGAAAAGGGCAAACGGAACCCTATTTACTATTACTGTCGCGATAAAGGCCATCTGAGTTGGGACTGCAAAACTGGAGATAAGAACTGTTACAACTACAATAAGGTATGGCATATGCAATTCTCTAAACTAGTGAAGTAGAAGCAACTGTTAATGGAATATGCATTGAATGGTGTTCTGACTTCATCGAGTGCTCTCTCGGTGAAAAAAAAGGGAATGATCATCACTATTCAAGTATGTTCCTATTATCCTATACGTGTTCGTGTGACATTGGGCCTTTATATTCTTTTATATCTAGTGACTTGGTATATAGATTATGATGGAAACATGAAATTGTTGACCAAACATTGATTGTGAAGAACCCTACTGGAGGCTCGACTAGCCTATATGTAGTTTTTCATAGTTTAGTCTTATCGAAATATGGATTCTCTTTTGTTTTTTGATTGTTTGTTTTGAGTTTTGTAGGGTTCGTTATTATTTGAGGATGGACTGGCCAAGGAAGTATGTGGTAGTGGTGGATTATAAGAGGCCGCTAGTATCGACTGGGACAATGAATAGGCGAAATGTGGAGTTAGGCTACCTACCGGAGAGTGGGTTTATGATTAGCTTTCTATATTCACTAGAAGTTTTATGGGATGAGTGTTCATCCATCCTAATAGCTAGGGAATATTCAGTCATATTGAAGGAGGTGACCAAATTACCTCCATATTAGGAGATTGAGTTCCACAAAGATTTAGTAAGGATGCCAAACTAGTAATTATGTCTTTAAGGCATATGGCATCTAGAGAGCAAAAGGAATTAGAGGTGTAAGTGAATGACCTAATGAGGGAGGGGTTTATTCATAGGAGTATACCTGAGTGAGGAAAATCTATAGTATTCACCACTAAGGTGGATGGCTCCTGTAACGACCCGCCTTTTTGGACAGTTTAAGCCGACGATCAAATACACATGTCGATTCCAAACCATTAAAAGGACAGATAGTTATTGGGGTAAATAAGAAAAGAAAAGAAAGGGAAATAAAGGAAATGAAACAACACAGAATCTCACAGCGGAAGGCTAAAGTATAATAATAAAATAACAGTTCATGAAGCTGTTAATTAAATGAATACATTTGAAATGAATACATTTGATTATTATTATACAACATTTATCAGAGTTTCATACACAGCAAATATCATACAACAATGCAGCGGAATGGAATGAATATAATAGTAGTAGATAATATACCAAATCTTCGTCTCCGTCCTCCAAGGAAATGATCTTCAACCTAAACTGAAAACTCAGGACTGACCCGAGCGTAATGAAAAGACAAACACTCGAGTCAGGACTAAATATCCTTATGAAAGTTAAATCAATCGTAAATAAATATGAGTGTAACGGCGTCGGAGATGTTTACGGGGTTTGACATCTCCTATCCAGTGTCATCGTGCGTGCAATAACTTAAGAGATGTTATGGGATTTTCCATCTCTCAAGGATCCGTTAAACTATCTACTATGTAGTAATATACGCTAAGTAGATAATGTCTATCAGTAATATAAAGTATCAAAATAGCGTTAAGGCGTTACCATAATCCCCCTTAACACATTTTATATTCCCAAAAGCATATACAAGACCGTAGTTTCCCCAAAACCGGAAGTCACCAGAGGGCAATCCATATACTCAAGGTACAAATCAAAACGTAGTGGTCGCGAATAGGATAATCAGTATGACAAGGTACATGAGGCAATACCAACTAGGATACTAGTAGTTGCGTGATCCGGACTGATGTTGGGCATAGCCAGCAGCTACCCCAACACCGCGAAACAACACTCCCAAATCAAGGGGTGCACCCAAATCGCATCACAAATGTAATAGATATGGTATCGAAGAAGTGTGTCCGCTAGAGGTGGCGAACCTCAATGGCCCGGCGCGGCTCCTGTTTTAGTCATGTCAGGGGTCATCCAATAATCGTTCTCTTTCTTCAGTCAACGCGTTCACCAAACCATCCACTTCATTCTGGATCAACACTCCGCGTATAATAGTTATTAAAGTGGTTTTCGGTATTGACAGAGAGTATGTCCATATCCGATCCCGGTCTCTTTAATAACTACGTATTATTACACCGTTGGCTCTTTTACATTTCAAATCGATTCATAATTGATATCAAAATATCATGTTCGCTTTAAAAATCAAATCCATTTCAAATATCATTTTATATCGCTTTTACATAGTAATATTCAAAGCCCGAATTAGGGTTAAATCTTTAAACAAATCAATTTTCGAATTTAAATCAAATCCCAATTTTTAAATTTCAAAGTCTCGACTTATATTACTTAACAATTTCTTTTAACCAAATTTATTTCAACATTCCAAACCCAAATTTCTATAAATTCGATTTCTATAAATTTATGTCTATTTATAACTTTTAAACAAACATATAAATAAATTTCAAATCGACGATTTTAAAAATTTTTAATTTAGCCAATTCGGTGTCCGTATATAATTTTCTATCCTATGGCCAAGTAATTATTTATTTCAATTAAATGTCAGGGATGAGCATATATTACTTAAATTAAATCACAGTATCATATGTATGCATAACAGGATATATATAAGTAAATAAACATCCAAACATTCAAACATCAACCAATAACATCCATCGAAATACATCGTCCAATAGGCAATACAATTCAAGGCAATTTCATAGTTATCGATGTCGGGTGATTAAATTGCAATTCAATTTCAATTTCAATTTAACTGTCAAATTTAAACTTCAACGATTAATTCGAATGACAATCTATATGGCCATTAAATTTTTATCAAACAACGACAAATAAAATCATAACACTACATAATGACAAATTTAACTAGCATAAAGATATTTAGTACGTTGTGAGCGTTATAAAACACTCACCTTGATTTTTTACGATTTAAATCAAATCGAACGACGTTCGATTTAACCCAAAATTTTCTCTAGCTCCAAATGATTCCAATCTAGTTCCATAGCGAAGAGCTCGTCCATACGATTCCAACGCAAAAAGTTTCACGCGTTTTCGACCTCGTATGCAAAAGTTATGCATCTTTAAAGTTTGAACGAATTAATATATATATAAATTCACAATTTTATTATAATTTTACCCTGAAACAAATCAGGCCCTTCATTCCTTTTACCTCAGATCTGAAGCGTGCCTTCCTTCTTCCTCTCTCACGTTACTGCTACAGGTTAGAGACGCAACTTAGAACCCATCAAACGCGGTCTAGGGTTCCAAATCGCGGCCACCACGAACGTCGGGAAGTTGATCAGAGACCATCGTTGCGAAGCCCCGCTCAAGAGCCACCATCGGCTGCCACCATGCTGAACTCGGCCTCCCCTATCACCTCGATTTGCGTGAAAAACGCAGCCCCTTCTTGCTCGATTTCCCGTTGATTCGAAGCTCCGTTTTCGATCATCTCCGTATGGATTTGAAGCTTTCGTCGTCCTCTACAACTTTGTAGTTGAGAGTTTTTGCTAATTGTTGATGGATTGAGAGGAAAATGAGGAAGAAGTTTCGAATTTCGTGGCCATTGATTCAGGAAATGGCGGCTAGGGCTGAAGTCAATTAGGGTTTCTGGATTAAAATAATAATAAAACTGCCTCGGTTTGCGTGCGTATTTATATAGGTAGGTCCAAAATCATCCGAACTCCAATCAAGACGTGCCGCCAGGCGTTTATAAGGTTTTACCCCCATTCCGGACGCAATGGAACTAGTTTCAAGGCCTAATTCGATCATATGTGAGAGTTACGGAAATAAACGATCAATTTTACATTAAACCGATTAAACGAATTTCTATGCGTTTTGGTTTGCCTTGGACAAACGGTAAATCCGTTTGACTTGAAATTTGAAAGCTTACAATAATATCACATTACGGATCCAATGAAACTAGTTTCGTCGAAATCCGAGACCGTTTGAAAAAATGACTATTTTTAACTCGCCAAATTAATATTAAAACAATTTCAACGCGTTTCGAGCTGCCACGGTCAAACGACAACTCCGATTGCTACGAAAATTGAAATCCGATAATAACTAACTATTACGGATCCAATGGGACTAGTTTCGTCCAATTCTGAGACTGTTCAAAATTTGGCTATTTTTCAGTCGATAATTAAATATTAAAATATTCAATTTTCACAAATTTACTTTTAATTCGATTTTAAAAGTTCTACAACATCATTCTAACTGTAATATGATAAAATAAAATTTTACAAATTATTTTTAATCATATTAAACCCGTTATTTAATTTATCCAATAAATTCCAAATATTTAATTTAGACAATTTCGCTTATCCAATAATTGATTATCTTTTGAAATATTGAAATTGAACTTATAAGTTTCAACTTTTAAAACCATTTCAAAATTTAGAACACTATTTTCATTTTACAGTTATTCAATTATTCAATAAGTTTAAATATTTAATTTAAACAATTTACGTGTTCAATATTCAATATTTGATTTCAATTAGATTTTACTTATCAATCAACTACTTTCTTACACCAAATGATTTCAACTTTTATCACCCTATTCAACTATCGATTGCAAAGGAATTTACTAAGTAGCATTTATTTTTCATTACTTGGATAATTGTTGCAATTCATTCCAGTTATTATTATTCCAAATGAATTACAAATTTTTTTCTAACATTAAATCACGAAATCTTATTAAATTAGCTATTTTAATTATCGAAAATTTACGGGTCGTTACACTCTCCCCCACTCAAAACTTTTCGTCCCCGAAAAGGAAAAGAAGGGAAAAGAAACTAAGTATAGAATTCAACATTAGATATATTTTATTCAAAGTTACCAACTTATAAAACAATGAAATTCCATTTATAAAGTCATAACTACGCTTCCACTAAGTTACTCCAAACGGCTTTCTAAACTTAAAAGTTAATTATCAAAACAAGTTATAAAAAAAATTTAAACTTGAAAATTTTTTCTAACACCCGGATTTACGGAAAAATTCGGCAGAGTCTCCTTTGCGCGGCTCGATCGGAAAAAATATAATAGCATAAATATCACAAATATACATCTCATCTCAATGATGAGGCATCCCATATGTGGGGAAACAACATATAAATATCACCAATATCATATAAAACCGTAAGTGTACCTTTTATTTAGCATTTATTAGCATTTTACTTACATTATGCGTTTAGCGTAGAAGCGAGCTCCACAACGAAGCGCAACCCCTTTGCTACCTACTAAAATGCTCAATAACTAAGTTAGAACCATGCATATAAAGATAGATCGTTATACTTAGCCTACACAACATATATATAACATATTTAGCTTCAAAACTGAGATTTCAATTTCTGGACAGCAAACAAATCTTAGCTTTAGGTCACCTAAACTGTAAAATTTGACAACAGAATCTAAACAAAAGTTGTTGCATTGATTTCAGGCTTTCCGGAATGTCCAAAATCATCGAATTCGGATCATCCTTTCAAAAGTTATGGCCGTTTTACTTAGGGGATACGCTTCAGCCTGGGCAGTGAATTGCGCAGGTCAGCGACGTTCACCCACGTTTTCGACCTTCTAAACAATATCAAAACACAAAACACTTAAAACAAAAGTTTTAGCTTAAGCTCTTATCTTTTCAGAAAGTATAAGATCACCAAAATCCGATAAACCAGTCAAAAGATATGGCAAAAATACTAAGGGTGTATACTACAGATTTTACTTATTTTTACACAGGACAGCGAGTAACATTCAAGTTTTTACCAAGCAGACAAAGGAATTTTCTCAAGTTATCTAAACAAAAGTTGTGCTATAGTTTCTAAGCTTTTCGAAAAGTCCAAAATCGTCGAATTCCGTTCAGCCATTTAAAAGTTATGATTGTTTTCGTTTCAGCATATATTGGACAATGTTGGATTTTTTTTTTTTTTTTTTTTTCCAAAAATTTGCTTTTATTATTTCAAAGTACAAAACATCAAAACTTCAAATTTTCTAAAGAACAATCATAAACACAAAGTCATTTATTTCCTTATTCATCCATGCAATAGGTCTACATTTAACCTTTTTTCTGATTTATTCAAGTTTGTTTCATTCACATTTTTAATTCAAGTCAATTTGCTTCAATTTAAATTGAATTCAATTATATTTAATTTCACTTTGCTTCAAATTTGAATTTAATTATTTTACAATTTTACTCTGTTTATTCAATTCCATTAACACTAATGAATTCTACTTAATCAATTATCATCCATCTAACAGCCAATGCATATCAAACATTAACATCCATCCAAAATCTACACTAAATCAATTATACATTTTCAAGTCAACTTTAATTTCATACACTTCCAAGTTTATTGACATTTAGCTATATTCAAATTTAATTAGTTTCCATTTACCAATTCTATATTTCATTAAGTTTTAAATTTTATTCATTCACTTATATATATCATTCATTTTACCGCTTAAATTTCTTTTATATTTACAACTATCAATTAGATCTTCACATTTTATTTTTCACTCTCTCACTGGTATATTATTTCTCTACTTATCCTTATTAGCATTTTAAACTTTTTAAGTATTTGGTAAGTTATAGTTATGCAAATAGAATGTAGTTAAACAACATACAACTTCTTTCCATTTAAAGTTGAATTTTCAATTTATCAATTCTTAAGTCATTACTTAAATTTCACTATAATTTAATTTCACATTTACATTCACATATAGTATTTTCATTTTATATTAACATAATTGTGAATCACCTTTAAATGTTAATTTAAATTCCAATTATTTACTAACAATTTTATTTATATTTGCAAACCATTAATTAAATGCATATTTCATTATTCAAACCTATACTTGTATATTATCCAATTAACAATTCATATAACATTTTTGAACTTCTTAAGTATTTTGGTAAGTTATATCTATGCTATAGAATAAAATTTAATACTACGCGAGTTTTACAGTTTCAATTTTATTTTAAGTTCATAATTTCCTAATTCTAAGGATTTCTACTTCAATTGATATTTTCACTTAGCTCTTAGGTTCATTTCTCATTTCACAATTCAGAAGTTCCTCAATGATTCAAGTCTAAATTCATTTCAAGTAATTATTAAAGGACTTAAGAATTCCAATCCCGGTTTCATTTCAAATCAAGTTTTGAAATAATATATACTTATATAATTCATATATCAAATCATACTATAGAGAATACAAAATAAAATAAAATTTGAATCAAAACAAAGTTTAGACAAGCTATTAAGTGGTCTCCCCCACTCGGACTCTCGAAAATAAACGCCGATGATGCGTGCACTCATCACCGAAATCATTTTCTAGCGTCAAGAGAAGGGAATATAACACTTATCATAAAAAAAAATCCTTCGAAAACAATTTCAACTCAATTATACTATCATATAATACTCATATTATGTTTTTCAAATTCTTGTAAGTCAATTTCAAACACCGGAATTTAAATTCCCAAATCCAAGTTAAAATTCATTTATATTCATTATCAATTGTGTTTACAAGATTTCATTTTCCTAAATCCATTGTTATTTAATCAATTGTTGTAAATATTGACTGATCAAACAATAACGATAATAATCTAATATTATCATCTCCTAACAATCAATTCAATCAAAATGAATAAATATTCAAATAATTCTTTTATATAAAATATATTCCAATATGATATTGTGTTGGTTTGTCCTATTCGAGTGTTTAGAAATTCCTATCGACGTCTTGGCGTCCCAAGTATCGACCAGAATTCATAAATACTCAACGGAACAAATTAACACAATATAAAACCATTTTATATCAAATAACAAGTACGCTCTCTCATATACACTCAACTCATTCATATAGTTTACCTCTATTTCAATGAGTTATTCCCCACTAGAGCCAAGGTTTATCGCTAAACCAAAGCTCTGATACCACCTTTTTGGACAGTTTAAGCTGACGATCAAATACACATGTCGATTCCAAACCATTAAAAGGGCAGATAGTTATTGGGGTAAATAAGAAAAGAAAAGAAAGGGAAATAAAGGAAATGAAACAACACAGAATCTCACAGCGGAAGGCTAAAGTATAATAATAAAATAACAGTTCATGAAGCTGTTAATTAAATGAATACATTTGAAATGAATACATTTGATTATTATTATACAACATTTATCAGAGTTTCATACACAGCAAATATCATACAACAATGCAGCGGAATGGAATGAATATAATAGTAGTAGATAATATACCAAATCTTCGTCTCCGTCCTCCAAGGAAATGATCTTCAACCTAAACTGAAAACTCAGGACTGACCCGAGCGTAATGAAAAGACAAACACTCGAGTCAGAACTAAATATCCTTATGAAAGTTAAATCAATCGTAAATAAATATGAGTGTAACGGCGTCGGAGATGTTTACGGGGTTTGACATCTCCTATCCAGTGTCATCGTGCGTGCAATAACTTAAGAGATGTTACGGGATTTTCCATCTCTCAAGGATCCGTTAAACTATCTACTATGTAGTAATATACGCTAAGTAGATAATGTCTATTAGTAATATAAAGTATCAAAATAGCGTTAAGGCGTTACCATAATCCCCCTTAACACATTTTATATTCCCAAAAGCATATACAAGACCGTAGTTTCCCCAAAACCGGAAGTCACCAGAGGGCAATCCATATACTCAAGGTACAAATCAAAACGTAGTGGTCGCGAATAGGATAATCAGTATGACAAGGTACATGAGGCAATACCAACTAGGATACTAGTAGTTGCGTGATCCGGACTGATGTTGGGCATAGCCAGCAGCTACCCCAACACCGCGAAACAACACTCCCAAATCAAGGGGTGCACCCAAATCGCATCACAAATGTAATAGATATGGTATCGAAGAAGTGTGTCCGCTAGAGGTGGCGAACCTCAATGGCCCGGCGCGGCTCCTGTTTTAGTCATGTCAGGGGTCATCCAATAATCGTTCTCTTTCTTCATTCAACGCGTTCACCAAACCATCCACTTCATTCTGGATCAACACTCCGCGTATAATAGTTATTAAAGTGGTTTTCGGTATCGACAGAGAGTATGTCCATATCCGATCCCGGTCTCTTTAATAACTACGTATTATTACACCGTTGGCTCTTTTACATTTCAAATCGATTCATAATTGATATCAAAATATCATGTTCGCTTTAAAAATCAAATCCATTTCAAATATCATTTTATATCGCTTTTACATAGTAATATTCAAAGCCCGAATTAGGGTTAAATCTTTAAACAAATCAATTTTCGAATTTAAATCAAATCCCAATTTTTAAATTTCAAAGTCTCGACTTATATTACTTAACAATTTCTTTTAACCAAATTTATTTCAACATTCCAAACCCAAATTTCTATAAATTCGATTTCTATAAATTTATGTCTATTTATAACTTTTAAACAAACATATAAATAAATTTCAAATCGACGATTTTAAAAATTTTTAATTTAGCCAATTCGGTGTCCGTATATAATTTTCTATCCTATGGCCAAGTAATTATTTATTTCAATTAAATGTCAGGGATGAGCATATATTACTTAAATTAAATCACAGTATCATATGTATGCATAACAGGATATATATAAGCAAATAAACATCCAAACATTCAAACATCAACCAATAACATCCATCGAAATACATCGTCCAATAGGCAATACAATTCAAGGCAATTTCATAGTTATCGATGTCGGGTGATTAAATTGCAATTCAATTTCAATTTCAATTTAACTGTCAAATTTAAACTTCAACGATTAATTCGAATGACAATCTATATGGCCATTAAATTTTTATCAAACAACGACAAATAAAATCATAACACTACATAATGACAAATTTAACTAGCATAAAGATATTTAGTACGTTGTGAGCGTTATAAAACACTCACCTTGATTTTTTACGATTTAAATCAAATCGAACGACGTTCGATTTAACCCAAAATTTTCTCTAGCTCCAAATGATTCCAATCTAGTTCCATAGCGAAGAGCTCGTCCATACGATTCCAACGCAAAAAGTTCCACGCGTTTTCGACCTCGTATGCAAAAGTTATGCATCTTTAAAGTTTGAACGAATTAATATATATATAAATTCACAATTTTATTATAATTTTACCCTGAAACAAATCAGGCCCTTCATTCCTTTTACCTCAGATCTGAAGCGTGCCTTCCTTCTTCCTCTCTCACGTTACTGCTACAGGTTAGAGACGCAACTTAGAACCCATCAAACGCGGCCTAGGGTTCCAAATCGCGGCCACCACGAACGTCGGGAAGTTGATCAGAGACCATCGTTGCGAAGCCCCGCTCAAGAGCCACCATCGGCTGCCACCATGCTGAACTCGGCCTCCCCTATCACCTCGATTTGCGTGAAAAACGCAGCCCCTTCTTGCTCGATTTCCCGTTGATTCGAAGCTCCGTTTTCGATCATCTCCGTATGGATTTGAAGCTTTCATCGTCCTCTACAACTTTGTAGTTGAGAGTTTTTGCTAATTGTTGATGGATTGAGAGGAAAATGAGGAAAAAGTTTCGAATTTCGTGGCCATTGATTCAGGAAATGGCGGCTAGGGCTGAAGTCAATTAGGGTTTCTGGATTAAAATAATAATAAAACTGCCTCGGTTTGCGTGCGTATTTATATAGGTAGGTCCAAAATCATCCGAACTCCAATCAAGACGTGCCGCCAGGCGTTTATAAGGTTTTACCCTCATTCCGGACGCAATGGAACTAGTTTCAAGGCCTAATTCGATCATATGTGAGAGTTACGGAAATAAACGATCAATTTTACATTAAACCGATTAAACGAATTTCTATGCGTTTTGGCTTGCCCCGGACAAACGGTAAATCCGTTTGACTTGAAATTTGAAACCTTACAATAATATCACATTACGGATCCAATGAAACTAGTTTCGTCGAAATCTGAGACCGTTTGAAAAAATGACTATTTTTAACTCGCCAAATTAATATTAAAACAATTTCAACGCGTTTCGAGCTGCCACGGTCAAACGACAACTCCGATTGCTACGAAAATTGAAATCCGATAATAACTAACTATTATGGATCCAATGGGACTAGTTTCGTCCAATTCTGAGACTGTTCAAAATTTGGCTATTTTTCAGTCGATAATTAAATATTAAAATATTCAATTTTCACAAATTTACTTTTAATTCGATTTTAAAAGTTCTACAACATCATTGTAACTGTAATATGATAAAATAAAATTTTACAAATTATTTTTAATCATATTAAACCCGTTATTTAATTTATCCAATAAATTCCAAATATTTAATTTAGACAATTTCGCTTATCCAATAATTGATTATCTTTTGAAATATTGAAATTGAACTTATAAGTTTCAACTTTTAAAACCATTTCAAAATTTAGAACACTATTTTCATTTTACAGTTATTCAATTATTCAATAAGTTTAAATATTTAATTTAAACAATTTACGTGTTCAATATTCAATATTTGATTTCAATTAGATTTTACTTATCAATCAACTACTTTCTTACACCAAATGATTTCAACTTTTATCACCCTATTCAACTATCGATTGTAAAGGAATTTACTAAGTAGCATTTATTTTTCATTACTTGGATAATTGTTGCAATTCATTCCAGTTATTATTATTCCAAATGAATTACAAATTTTTTTCTAACATTAAATCACGAAATCTTATTAAATTAGCTATTTTAATTATCGAAAATTTACGGGTCGTTACAGCTCCATGAGATTATTTTTTGATTACCTTGAGCTAAATTAGGTAATAAGGAAGAATAGGTTTCTACTCCAGCATATGATGACTTGTTAAATCAGCTCCATGATGCGAGGGTGTTCTCTCAATTGAACCATGCAATGAGGTTTCATCAACTGAGAGTAGCGAAAGAGAGTGCACTAATTACATCATTTTTTCTAGATTTTATAAGTGGTCTGTTATGCCATTTAGGATGAATAATGCGTTGACATAACTATTTCTTGGGGGTCAGCTAAATAAGTTCGTGCTTGTGTTCATGGATGATATTCGTATCTACTCCCAGATAGAAGAGGAACACAAGACACATTTAAGGATTGTATTTGAGAAATAGAGGAACAATGCACTAAAGGTAAAGTTTAGAAGTGTCACTTCTGGGGACGAAAGTGAGATTTTTGGGCCATGTTGTTTCAAAACATGGCGTCGCTACAAATCCAATGAAGATGGTAGCGGTTCAACATTGGATCCAACCCAAGAACACTATGGATGTGAGGAGTTTCTTCGAACTAGTAGGTTATTATAAATGTTTATCAAGAATCTCTTGAAGGAAGTAGAAACATTGACCAATCTGACAAAGAAGAACTGGACCTATGCTTGGGACGTGAGGTGCGACTATGCTTTTGTGAGTCTTAAAGAATAGTTCACGAGTGCACCAATGTTCATAATTTTGAGTGGGAACGAAGAAACAATGGTATACATGGATGCACATTATACTGAATTAGGTGCAATACTAATGTAAGTAGGTAAGGTTGTCACATATACTAGTCAATAACTAAACCGCATAATATGAAGTACCCGATCTATGATTTGATGTTGGCGCAATTGTGTTTGCTTTGAAGATTTGGAGGCATATTTAGTTGGTGAAATTTTCGAGTTATTCATGGATCACAAGTCACTGAAATACCTCTTATTCTATAAGGATCTCAACCTTCACCAACAATGGTGGTTGGAATTCTTGGCCTCCTATGATTTTGGTATTTCATACACACTAGGTAAAAAATGAAGTCACCGATGCTTTGAGTAGAAGACGTGCCAGTTTAGCGACATGTTCTTGGAATGGACACTGTGATGACCCACATTTTGGAAGTTTTAAATCGACAATAATCCACAAATGTCCAACATAAACAGTCCGAAACATAGATAATCAATGGGGTTAAATATGAAGAATAAGAAAAGAAGAACAAAAAAAAACAGAATGTCACTGAGGAAACGATAAAATATAATAATCAAATAATAGTACATGAAGCTGTTTATATCGTACATTTGATTATAATCTATACACATTTATAAGAGTTATATATATACATCAGGGATAAATAATCAATACAGCAAAATAGCATGATACATAGGATAATAATAATAGCAATATACCAAATCTTCGTTTTGCGTCCTTTAGAGAATAATCTTCAATACACTAAAAAAATAAACTCAGGACTGGTCTGAGTGTAATGAAAGGACAAAACACTAGAGTCGGGACTAAAATACTCTAATATAAATCAAATCAATATCAATAAATATGAGTGTGACAGCGTTAGAGATGTTTACGGGATTTTACATCTCCTATCTAGTGTGTGACGTACGTGCAATAACTTAAGAGATATTATAGGGTTTTTCATCTCCTAAGGATCTGTTAAACTATTTATATATAATAGTATACAATATAATAGATAATGTATATCGGTAAAATAAATATCAAAATAGTGTTAAGGCTTTACATTGATCCACCTTAACACATTTTTATAGTACTAAACTAAAGTCGTAATGGGCTCGCATAATGATAAATATGACAAAGCACGTGAGGCAATGCCCAATGTATGATTCTACCAGTTTATCCTTTCTGGCTAGTCCTAACCCATCTGTGGCCAACCGCGACAATCAATCCAAACAAAAAGGGTACACCCATCGAGTACAAAATCACGATAGTAATACGAGTTATCAAGGTCGCTAACCTCCTAGGCAAGACAAAGGCTCCTGTTTTAGTCATTTTAATTATGATACAAGTGTCAAGGCTTTCCATCATCGTTCTCTTACTTTATTATAGTAAACGTTCATCAATTCTACCACTACATTCTAGATATCATCCACCACGTACACAGCTGTTAAAGTAGTTCTAATTTTGACAGAGAGTATGCCAATAAGAGGCCCGGGTCTCTTTAACAAACAAACATCATTTTACACACCGGTTGGTTCTTTACACTTCGAAAACAGTTCGTACTTGATATCAAAATATCATATTCGCTTCAAAATCAAATCCATTTTGAAATCATCATATTTACTCAAAAATCATATTCAGTTCGATATGTCATTTTCACTTGAAAATATCATTTCACTCCAATATCTCGATTTCGCTTCAAAAATTATTTTGAACTTCAATTTAGGTTATAATTTCATTTTAACCTCATTCGCATTTGAATCTAAGATTCAAATATAAACATTCCACCTTTGACCAGTTTGAATTTTTATAAATAGTTTGAATAGTTTTAAAATAACATAACCAGTTAAAATAGTTTGAGTATCGAAAATGGTTTATATAGTAAAATAGTTTGGAAAATCAAAATAATTTGAATATTTAAGAAGATAGATTTTAAATAGCTTATACTAAAATATTTTATTTGAAAATAGTTCCAAAGTCAAACAGATTCGGTCCTAAATTTTCCAGTTTAAATCAATTCTAAATTCCATTTCGATTTAGTCAATTCAATTTTGATTTCAAGTCGAATTTTACTTCAGTTCTAATTTCAATTCAAAAAAATGATTTCAATTTCGAATTAATTCGATTTCGCTTTCAATTTCAATTCCAACTTGAATGAATTTCAATCTACTCCCAATTTAATTTCAATTCCAATCCAATTTAATTTCAACTTCAATTCCAAATTAATTTCAATTTCAGTTCCAAATAAATTTCAATTCTAGTAGTCTGATTCAATGATTTAAATTCCAACTCAATTCTCAAATCCAAACCATTACAATTTACATCAATTTCGAGTTTGATTTTTTAAAATATCGATTCAAATCACTTAAATCAGCTTAACTTTCAATATTAAATTTAAAAATCCAAATCTTCAAATATAATTCAATTTCGAGCTTGATTTTGAAATATCGATTTATATTACCTTGAATTAGCAATATTCAAAGTTTGAATAAAGGTCCAATGTTTTAAAACAAACCAATTCTTGAAATGCACATCATGTCTTGATTATAACTTCAAATTCTCAACTTCGATTACTTAAATAATTCCTGTTATCAAATTTAAATTTCAACATTCTGAGTTCCAATTCAAAAATAATTCGATTTCCATAATCAATTTTTTTATACCAATCCTTTAATAATTTCAAAACAAAATCTTTAAAATCATTTAATTTAACCAATCTGATGTCCATATATAATTTTCTATTCTATGGCCAAGTGAATCAACTATTCCAATTTAATTTAGGGATGGATACATATCATTTCAATCCAAAATAAATGCTATAAGTGTATATCATTCCAACCAATTTCCTAACTTATTCGAAATAATTCGATTTATAGTTTTATATATTTTAATTAATATATATGATGATAATAGGATATATATAAAATAAATAAATATCCAATCGTCCAAAATCTCAATCAATAGCATCCATCACAATCAACATCCAAACATTCAATAAATCATAACAATTTACTAGTTATCAAAAATCGAAAATTTAACTAGCAATTTAATTTAGTAATTAAATTGAATTTTAAAATTTAATTGTGAATTAATTTGAGTTTTTCCCAAAAACAAATAAGATATGTGTCTGTTTTATATTAAATAGATTGTAAATAAAATTTGAATTTAAAATTCAAAAATAAATATCTTCAAATTATAAACTGGATTTAAAAACTCTGTATTTTAAAACTAATAGAAATTTGTTTTCTAATTATAATATATATGGTATATATATAGAGTGATTTGGAAGTTATATTTTAATATAATAATTTTAAAAAGCTATTTGAAGTTAAATTCCATATTTTAAAAACTTATATATAATATATATATATATGTGTGTGTGTGTGTGTTTATTTATTAGTTTTAAATCATTTTCTTTAAGATTATATAAATATAAATATAAATAAAAAGAAATACATTAATTAAAAATAGAAAATGTATGAATAAAAATGTAAATATATATATATATATATATATATATAAAACTAAATTGAAAATATAATATAAAAATATATTTAAACATTAAATACAAGCAAAGACAAGTGTAAGCTAATTAATACATGAAATTAACAAGTATAGGTGTTTTAACAAGAATTTGAACAAGTGTTAAGTAATTTTATCATGCATAAACAAGTGTCATCTTTTTAAATTTTCTTTTCAATTTTAAATTTAATAAATAAAGGAAAAAAATAAGCTACATAAACATATATACTCCCACACTTCATCTTCTTTCATACATTTCAAAACTCAAAAATTTGAGAAAGAAAACTAAACCAGAAAATGAAAAATAAAGTGATCAAACAACAATCAAAACAAAATCAGACCTGAAGTAAATTAAAGCAAACAATTTTTCAAAAGCAAGATCAGATCATCTCAAATCAAATTCAAGTTCAAAATTAACAACCTCTTTTCAAATCTCAACCTGATCTAAGGCAAGTAATGGTTTCAAATTTAAGTTGGAATTCAATTCAACTCAGTTTTAATAAGCAGATCATTTTTCCAGTTTTTCAAAAGTTTGCTTCTCTGTTCAAATCAATCCAGGATAGAAAATACCTTCAAAACGGCTTAAATCTTTTAACTCTTGGTTTATATGCGATAATTATTTGAAATAATATTGCGAAAAATGTTTGCATGGATGTAAATATGTTAGTGTACATATAAATATGCAAATATTGGAGTATGCATGTCTGTACATATATAGATATCTCTGTTTTGCATTTATAGGGTTTAAAACAAATTCAAAAATCAATTTCTCTTCCCCTAATCTTCTATAGGGTATGATGTAAAAACAAAATATGTTTGAAATAACAAGATCTAAGTTCTAAAAATATTTTTAAATAAAATTTGACGGTAGTTTGAACTTGAAAGAAGAATATATAGTGAGAACTCAAGAATGTCAAAATTTCGACTTCCATAATTTATTTTTCATTTATATAACCCGATTCGCTTTTATAAACCATGAATTTGGAAAGTAAAATCATGATTTTTAAGATTTTAAAGCGAGAGAACTTGCGAGTTGAACAAAAATTGAAATCGTGGCAATTTTTGGTGATCGCGGGGTCGTGTGGTCTCGAGCTTGAAGCTGGAGGTGGCTGGAGGTCTGGAGAGCATTAGAAAAATGCTCGGAGAATTTTTAGGTTGTCGTGGTGGCTTGGCAACGTTGAAGTAGGGTTTAAGGGCTTGGTTTGGTCGACGTTCTTTTTGGAGTTCGTGCAACGTCATGGGTGAATCGGAGGTGATCAGTGGTGGTGGAAATGGTGCGTGGGTCTGAGGCAAAGGTTTAGACGTGATGGCACGGCTTCAAGTGGTCAGAAGGCGTGGCGCGAGGAGGAAATGTTGATCAGGTTCGTTCCTGTGGGTTATCTCTGTAGCACGTTTTCGATTTTCGAGTTTGTTCGAGGATTAGGTGGTTGGAATCGAGGGAGGTAGTCAAAGTCGTCTTGTTGGCGCCGGTGGTGATGATCGGAGGGGCAGCGATGATCGATGCACAGGCATGTGTGCCTTTGGTGTCAGATGTTGTTGTGCTATTTCGAGCATTTGGAGAAGAAGGTGATTGTCTCGAGTTTTGTTTCAGGGAAGTCTGGGTTTGGCTCGAGTTAGTACACGGGTAATAAACGAGTATTTTACTGGCAACAGGTTTTAAAAATTTAAAACCAAAACAAAGTTTAAAAAAAGGGAAGAAGAAGAAGTAACTCTGGTAGAAGCTCGGGAAATTTGTGATTTGGCTTGGGTTTCTTTAATTGTAAAAAGTTTTAAAGTTTACAAAAAGAAATGAATATGTTTTCAAAGGGATATTAATCAAGTTTTCAAAGTAGATGTATTTAACAAGATTTTCAAACAAGTTTCAAAAATTAAAATTTTAAAGTTAATTTTTTTTAAATTGTTTGGTTTAAATAATTATATATTTATCTCTAATTATTTTCAAAGAATTTATTGATGTAATTAAGTGAGTGTTAATGGTAAATTTTTTAATTATTAATTTAAAGATCTTGGTTAATTAATATGCTAATGAAAATTAATTTCAAAGGTTTATTTAATAAGGTTTAAATGATGATTAAATAATTAATCGAGATAAATGGTTTATCTTAAGTTAATTAGCGTCCTAATTAATTAAAGGATCATTATTAATTAATTAAGGATAATTACTTAATTAATTAAGGATAATCACTTATTGTAATTGATTAAGGATAATCAATTTATGTAATTAATTAAAGATTAATTAATTGATGTAAGTAATTAAAAACTAATTACTTAAAGGTTAATTACTTAATGTAATTAAATTAAAGGATGATTAATAATGTAAGTAATTAAAGGATAATTACTCAATGAGATTAATTGAGAATAATTAATTAATTAAAGGTTGATTAATCAATATAATTGATTAAGGGATAATTAATTACTTAAAGGTCAATTACCTAATGAAAGTAATTAAGGACAATTAATTAATTAATCAAGTGATCAAGGATAATTACTTAGTATAATTAATAAAAGATTATTACTTAATGTAACTAAGGGTTAATTATTTAATATGATTACTTAAAGGATAACTAATTATTAAAGGTTAATTAGTTAATAATCAAAGATTAATTAATGACTAAAGGATGATTAATTAATGTAATTAATTAAAGGTAATTAATTAATGTAATTAACTTGAGGTTAATTAACTCATGTGGTTAATTAATGGATGTAAGTAATTAAGGATAATTACTTAAGTTGGATAATTAAGATAATTATTTAATTTCATTAATTAATTAAAATAATAACAAATGGTTTGTAATTAATTAATGTTAATTAAGCAGGGTTAGGTAATTAATTTATTTGGTTTAAATTAATTATAAATTAGGTGATTAATTAATCTTACTTATGGATGATTGGATTATATTGAATGCCTTGGATTGTTTGATATCTCTGATATGTGATATTCTGTGATATTGTTTTGGATTGAGCTATGATAAATGTGAGTTATTTATCTGTGACGAATTTACATATTTATCTATGAATGGGAAATAAGCATTATAGGATTATACCGCTTATTGATATTGTTGTGTTTGGATTTATGATGGTTGTGATATTTTATGGTTGCTTCTAAAACCCCTAGACAAAACACACACACACAAATATGGATTTCACGGGAAATTGGTTAAGTCACGGGTATTTTGAATTTAATATTATTTTATTCAAATGGTGAAAAATTTAAAAGTTGAATTTTGGTTTGGAAGTGAAATTGGGTTAAATATGAAAAACTTTTGAAAAGGAAGTTTTGAAATTAAAATTATTTTGGGAATTTAGACTTAACTCAAAATAGGGCTTGCCAAGAGTACGGCAGTTCGTTGATTTTCCAATTTATACTTTAAGAGGTTATAACTTGCGCAAATTTAATAGGATTTTCCCGAAACGAAAAACCTTTGTTATCAAATGATAATAGGTTTCACATAAAGAAATAATTTCCAGTTTTTGTTGAAAGGATTTCGAGTTGTGGTTAAATCAAATTTGAAATGGAAATAGTTTTGGAAGCTATGAACGGATCTTTGTTAAAGATTTGGTAAACCTTGTTTTAAATTGAAGAGGATCTTAAAGGGTGAATCTGTTGTTTAAAAGATTAAAATGGAAATTTGTTTAAACCATTCAAAAAGAAAAGTTTTAGGAAATAAGTTGTGACTTAACTAAGATCCGAATATATCCATATGCTTTTATATAAGTGCTCATTATTCGGTTAAGCCGGGAGAGGACATTAAGTCATAAAACCCATTCTGAATAATGATACGACGTAATGGAATTGCATTTGAATACGGTGGTTGAAGACTAGGTATTTTTGAAAACGAAAGGATTACCCGTCGATTGTCTCTACACTAAGTCGCTCCGGTATAGAGATTACCCTATGTGATGGGGAGTCCGGACGTGATTGGGGATATCTAGATTTGCAAGGGCTTTTTCCTTAATTGGATGAAGTGCCTTCGGTTCCATTCAGACCCAAGATGGACTTGTTGATGCATGTTTGACGTTACACTTTGAGATATAAAGCTGGTCTCTATCAAATACATTTTTGTTTGGTGGCAAAGAATTTATTCTCTTATCTTAACACCCTTCTCTGAGATGTACAAGCTTAGAGGTCATGTAGTTAATGGTTACTAGTGATATATTCCCAAATTGGTAATGTGGCATGCTAAGTGCTGATCATTGGTTGATCGAAGCATGGCTTTTATGAAAAGCATAGCATTGTGGAACGAGACTTCATCGAACCTCACACCTCGAAAATGGTCGAAATACGAAGGATGCAGCAAGGTTACGGGGTCGCGCCCCTTAGGGTATGTACATTTCCTTCTGGATAAAAAAGTGGTATCATAGTACGGAGCCTAGATATTTTACTTATGTGGTTGTTGGAATTTGTGGAATCATGGGATAAAGGTCGTTTACGACCGGGGGATGGCATGCTCTGATAGTTAGTTACCTTGTTACAGAGGTAACCCGGCCTTGTGTTGGCAGAGATTCGGTTAGGTTCTAGGGGTGTCCCTCCAGAGGCGTACCCATTCGGAAAGGAAGTTCCTTAGCCTTGACCATTTGTTGGAAATCCAATCACCCAATATGAGCCATGTATGGTTTTAGTTGTAAAACCTACCACCTTAGGTGGTAGCTATAGTTGGCATACTTCAATGGTACGTATGCTGGCTAAGATTAATATTATACTTTCGAAATGTTTTTCACACTATGCACTAGCAATAATATCAAAAGGATTTTTGCGTATCAAGCATGTTTGACTGCTATAAGGAGAACCTCCCCCAAGTGTGCGATTGCATTGTGTGTGTGTTGGGAGACCTTATGGTAGTTTTATTTTCTAAAAGCATAGCGGATTCTTTTTATTTTCTTTTTGTTATTATATTTTTGTACAAATAACAGTTTTTGTTTGCTCACGCCAGTCCCATGACTGACCAAGAGTTTACTGTTCCCTTTCTAAACTCTAGGTGCCCATAATTTTCCACACGTGCAGCCTAGAGTCAGGTTATCTATAGATGTAGGTTTGGCAGTCTTTGAAGTCTTTCGTTTTGGGATCGCATTTGCTTCACTTTAGCATGATAGCATTTGGTTTTAGTTTTTGCTTGGAGATCTTTGGAGCTTTGAAGATATAGTCTATTGGATTCTCCCTCTCTCTCTAGAGATCCCTGCTGTGTTGCTATCTTTCCGCTGTGGTGTTGATCTCTGTTGTTGTATTCCGCTGTTGTATCTTTTTTGGCTCTGATATTGTTGGGCATTTGTTATCGCTTGTTGTATCATGTTGTATCAATTGTTGTGTATTAATAAAATCAATTCTTTCTGTTTTCGTTTTGTTGTTTTCACCTAATGTGTTATAAGCTCCGACGAACTGGACTCCAACATTTGAATCTCCGGCATTCGACTACGAGTGATGCATTGGATGCCAATTTTCGAGCGTCGGATTCAGGTCGTCACATTAATTATCAATTCAAATTTCTATCATTTTTTCACATATCAATTTAAAAGTAAGCAAATTTTTTCCAAACAACAGTCAATAAATTTACATTACTTCACGATATAAATTTAATTAACATAAAAATTAGATTAGTCAATTGTGATCATAGAGAACAATTGCCTTTCTATTTCAAACTGGAAATAATTTCAGTCCCAAATAAATCTCACTTCGGTTCCAAACTGAAGCCTTCGTCGATACGAATCCAGCGTTACTCGTTTCGATCGAATCGGATATCATAGGAAAAGTTATTAATAAATTAGTATAACAATAATTAAAATTAGCAACTAATAATAAAATAAAATAAACATCTCTCTTGTTCACACAAACTACAGGCCTTCCCCCTCCTTGCTGATCAAGGTCGCGACTAGCTCTCCCAATTTTTTTTTATAAACGCGATCGATCTCCTAAGGCTCACGCATCATCAGGTGATCGAAGTTCCATCGAGTGTCACCTTCCCACGCGCCTAGGTCGACCATCCCGCAGCCGTAGTCATCGCTTTCACCTCGCAGTCGCCATCCAATCCACACAATACCCAAAACATGGTCAAGCTTCCACGGTGGCCGTTTCTCTATTTACGCGATTTATTTTTTCGTTCGTTGTATTTTTCTTTTTGATTTATGATCGAAGTTCGCTTTTTTATTTATTTGAAGGCTTCGATATTGATTGGATCTGAGATTAGAAAAAAATGAAAAGGAGTGGTATACGGGAAAGAATAGGAAAGTAGGTTGGTTTTTGTATGAGTGCTAAGGAGAAATTATAGATATATATAATATTAGAAAATATCCCACCAAATCGCTCGTGAAATTTTCCGACCTCCAAATGACGCATGCCCCTGGCATTTATAACGTTTTACCCCCATTCCGAATGTAATGAAATTAGTTCTGTGACCAAATTCGATTGTATGCGGAAGATAGCTTTTAAAAATCGATTAATTTTAGTTAAATTTCGAAATAAATTTCTATGCGTTTCGAGCTCGCATGGCCAAACGACAAGTCCGATCGCTACGAAACTTGAAATTTGTAATGACCTAGATTTTTCGAAATTTGATTTGGAATAGATAAATGTTTTTAAATATTGAAATTGATATGGAAGTGATCTATTCAATTTAAAAGTATATCATTTAAATTGACATTTAAAAATAGCATTCCGAGGCACATACTTGGAATTCGACGAAACCAGTTCCATTGGATCCGTACTATTATATTAATATCGATTACCAAGTTTCGTAGCTTTTGGAGTTATCACCTAGCCGTACGAGATATAAACACGCTAAATTTATATCGAAATTCAATATAATAACTGGGTTTAAAATTCTATCTTCTTCGTACGATCGAATTAGGACTCGAAACCTTTTCTATTGCATTCCGAATAGGGGTATAACAATATAAATGCCTAGCGGCATGCCTCGATAGGATGCCAAGTTTTTAAGATATGAATTCAAGACAATTTAAATTTAAAATTTAAATATAATATATATACTGTTTGACTAGTTGAAATACTTCACATCAGCTTTTGCTTTTTTAGAACACTGTAGCAAGCCTATGCAATCATGCAAGCCAATTCAAACACGCTTCTGTCATTTCTTCCCTTTGCTTTTCTTTTTAAAACCTTATCCTTCTCATTCAATTCAATAGCCGAAAGAAAAATAATAATAATAATAATAATAGCACTAAGAACATTATATTTTCCTCCAGGCAAAAACTAAATCCTCGAATTCACTCTTACCTCTTCGATAATGGTGAGCACGAGGGTGAAATTTTTCGTTTCCTGAATAAAAAAAATAGTATCGCAATGAAAATTATATTTTCCTCCAGGCAAAAACTAAATCCTCGAATTCACTCTTACCTCTTCGGTAATGGTGAGCATGAGGGTGAAATCTTTCATTTCCTGAATAAAAAAATAGTATCGCGGTCGAAATCGATCGCGATTTCACGTAGGTGTGGCGACATCGAGGCACGGGGCAGGGGAGGCAGAGGTGCAGTTTCTTTTTGGGTTCAGTCGAGCATGGAGAGGACGTCGTGAGCAAATCGCTGACGGAAAGGGACTTCGGGTTCGATGGGTCGATGGGTCACGACACTCGCATCTCGAGACGCGAGTCGATCTGGTGGTATTTTCGCAAGGCAGAGGCATGGATGAGTTTTCGAACTCGAGAGACGCAAGCGATGAGGGGTCTCGAGCATGTATGAGGAAGGAGACGTGCTTGGGGGCAGTGAGGTGTAATTTTTTTTCAATTAAAATAAATATATATACGTACATATATATGGATACGAAAAGGAAATGAAAATATACAGTGAGGTGTATATATATATACAGATTATATATATGTATATATATATATGTACAGAAAAAAGAAAAAAGAAAAAAGAAAATATTTACAGTAATGTATAAAATAATTCTGTTTTTAATTTAATATATTTATATATATCCACATACATATTTTAATTTAGAACAGTAAATATATATATATATATATAAGATTTTGAAAGAAAAAAATAGGAATTTTAAAATGTTTGAAAGTTTATATAAAAGTTAGATTTTTAAAATCTATATAGATTATTTTTATAAATGTATCTATATATGTAGTTTCAAATAAAATAACTATACATATACACAATTTAAATTTACTAGTTTACTTTAGAATAATGTATTGTGGTGATTAATTTATCTAATTAACCTATTTAATTTATTTTAGTTACTAAAGGATTTTTAAAGGGAATTTATTGTTAATTAAATTTATTAAATGGAAAATTAATTGTTCGATTATGTATTAATAAATTATATAATGTTTATACAAGGTCGAAAATCGTGAAACCAAGTCGAGATTGAAGTGGATTGCGAACAAAAACAAAGGTGAGATTTTCTCACTCATTTGGATTACCATGTCTAAAATTAAATGTTAAATTTAAAATATTGCGTGTGTGACATTGATTGATAAATTTATAAATTATCTGTTGGATATTATATATGTAGTAGTGTATATATTAGTATTAGAGTGATTGATATAGCGGATGAGACCCTATACGCCCCGTTAATAGCGGACGATCCTATATACCACGATATCACCCTAGAAGTGGGATTGGTATTTTATTTTCTGACTAACATCTATGGAAGCAGGGAAAAACAGGTTGGAGGGATTCAACTGGATTCCTCGAACATATTTATTGTTCATAAATATATTGTTGATATACGATATGTTAGATAAATTGATATGGATCATGTGTGAATTGAATTAGTAAATGTTAAATAGCATGGAAATTGAATTTGGCATTTTTAAATAACATAAATAATTAAATTTGAAGGAATTTAAAGGAAAATTTGAAAGAAATTATTTATATTGAAAATTTGATTTATTCTAAAGGGAATTAAGTGGAATAAAATATGTTAACTAACTGGGGTTATAATTAACTATTTGAAAATTGGTTTAAGTAGAGACTTGAAAATAAAATTATATATTAAGTGATTGAAGAGACATTGGAATCGATAAATAGACTTGAAATAAAATGGAGTTTTATTAAGAGAAGATTATAAATGGAATTATAAATAGAATTTGTTTTTTTATAAATGGGAAGCTCAAAGGAGTTTATAAATTTATAAACGGGGTTTATAAATAAGATGGAATGACACTAATGGTTATATAAAATATAAGTTGATGGTGTGAACTTATATCGTGAAATGAAAATTGTTTTGAAAAGGAATAAGGGAGTATATTTCAAATAAGAGAAATGGTGATTAATTTGGATATAGTCGATGTGGTACGAATCAAGAGGAATTTGTGAATCGAATTAGTGAATATTAGATTTTCTAAAAATAGACTTGTTGAGTAAATTGGAATTGTTTTAAAACGAGGTTTTAGATTTACTATACTATATAATTTTTATAAACTATTATTTAAATCTAGAATATTTTGAAGTTAGCTATTATATACTTAATGTTTATTGAAATAAATTCTAATCTTACAAATCAGCTTTGTAAATTTATTAGTAACTGTATATGAGTTATTATGTTGATATTTAGTTTTACCTTAAGCCTTATTTGAAAATAAACCATTATTCTTATTTTAAAGGTATATATATTTTTAATGTTTTAAATTCAATAATAAATCCTGGCGAAATAGGAAGCCATGTTTTAAGATTTTAGATGGAAGATCTTATAGTGATTTTATGTAAAATGTAAATAGATTTCCAAGCATAAGTTACGTAAACTGCGGAAGGTGAAATAAAATTCACAAAGGAAGGAGAAGTGAAACTGGAATTTTAAACAAGCATAAATGGCTTTGAAAATATTAAAGGAAATTAACTAAGGAGTTCTGGAATTTATAGCATTCGTGTGAAACGAGTTGGGAATTTACAAATAAAAATTTAAATGGTTTTTGAGAAAAGAAATAGAAAAGAAATGAATATTTTCCATGTATTGAATTTCAAACGAAGTGGGAAAAATATGCTAAGTATTGGGCAAAGGTTGAAATTTGTTCCATGAGAATAAAAGGGATTTAAAAAACTATTTTCAAAGTATTGAAATATGGAAATAATATTTCGAGTATATATTTCGAGATAAATAATTTGAAGAATTATTTAAGGCCTGATGGTTGCTTATGAATGTTATTTGATAGTTAAATAAATGACTATCAATACTGGACAATGTGCTAATCGTTTCGAAGAGACCAAGATCGGATTTAATCATCCATAAACCACTTCGATTCGGTTTAATCGTAGCAAATGAAGACCGGGAAGATAACGAAGACTGTGATTCAGTTTATCCAGACCTAGGACAACTTGTATGGACAAATGCTATCAGACCATCGTCATTGGAGGACGATGAGCATTCTAAGTGAATGTGTCCTAAAAAGGTAACGCTTAGCCTCTAGCCTCATCAAACGGGAATGGCTAAAACAGGGGAGGTGCAGCAAGGCCAAGTGGGTAGCACCCAATTAGGGTAAGATTTCCCCTGTCTAGAGTCCCTTTATTTCGGCTGTGTGGCGGTTGCAGATCCCAACCATGGGGTGATCTTATTTGGTCTATTCTGGTTAGGGGTAGGCCGGTCTTGTGTTGCCGTGGATCGGGAGTGGTCCTTAGTACGCTGATCTAGACCAGGTACTGTGACGGGCGGTATCCCAATAGCCCTGCCATTGTATGGAATCCATTCTCCAATAAGTGCCTGTACGGTTTTGATTGTGCCCAACTATGCTGAAACGTAAGATGCAAGCATTTCAGCTATATTCTATTTACTTTCTATAGACACTATTATAATTTCAGACGGATTTGATAAAAATATTTTGGTTATCGTAAGGTGAAAACCCAACTTAATTATTTGTGGCGTGGTCTTACGAGATAACTTTGTTTTAAAGGATTTTCGAAAATATAGTAATTCAATTGATTATGGTTTCTCACGATGGTTTTCCAGACTAAGTTGGGTGTTGTTTTATCATGATGCTCAGGTCACACCGAGTTGAACAGATCCAGGATAATATTCCATGGAGCTCAAGAGGCAAGCTGGATGACAGAGACGTATCTCCGTACTTGGTTATCATTTCTGCTGTGTAAGGACAAGTATTAAGCTGTCCAAATTAATGGATGATTGTTGTACTCTGATAATGATATGTATATAACAGTACAGGTTTCTTTGTATTTAAAAGCTACTATTATATATTATAATTTATTCCACTGCGATTGTGAGACTCTGATGTTGTTTTTATCTTCTTCTTCTACCTCTTTCTTCTTCTACCCTAATGACCTAGTATTTCCGACACTTGAATATTCGGCAGTTTATATAGTGAACGTATAAGTGTCGATTTTCGAGAGTCGAAAATCCATAGACCTTGACAAAATCTTACAATAATTCACTATTATGGATCAAATAAAACTTGTTTCGTCGAATTCCAAGACAGTGGCCAAAATGGCTATTTTCACTTTCTAAATAAAGTATAAAATTTCCAATTTTTATTTATCCAGTTAAAATTCCAATTTTAAATGTTAACAACCTTCATTGTCGTTTAAATAAAATTTAAATCAACTTCCGACATCATTTCCATTCACATAAAATTCAGAATGCAATTATTTAAATGATTCCAGCATTAAATTTAAATAATTTAATTATCCGATAAATTACAATAATAGGTCATTAAATTTTATCCCTAACCATTTTTATTCAATAATTATATCAAATTATATATAAAATAGTTAAAAATATAGGTCGTTACATAATCCCCTACTTAAAACTTTTCGTCCTTGAAAAGGAGGTAAGTATAGAATTTAACATACAATATATTTTTTCAAAATAATTAACTTATAAACATAAATCTTATTTGCAAAACTATTACCATGCTTCTACTACATGACTCCGATATTGGTTTACGGAAAATATAACTCATATATAAGCTATAACATTTTTTTTTGAAAAACTTCAAAAAATTTCTAACTCTGGATTTACGGAAAATTTAGGCAGAGTCTCCTTTGCGTGGCTCGATCGGAAAATTTTTGCGGCATATAACATAAATATACCCGATATATATCAAATATACATCTCATCTCAATGATGAGGCATCTCGAAGGGAAAAAATATAAAATCGCGGTATGTAATCTGAGGTACATACCTTGTTATTAATAATACGAGCGAGTTCGCTCGTATTAAGCAAGCAAAAACATTTAAATCCACGCATACATCCAAACGTCTTTGTATGTACCAATCTTAACTCAATTTAAGATATTAGTTGCATATAGAGATATATAAGCATGTATAAGTCCAATTTAACCATATAATATGGATTTTGAATCCAAACAATAAATACAAGCACAAATACGCAACATACAACAATCATATGCAATCAAAACAGTAATAACAATGGATTGCAACACAAGAAACTATCCAACCACCAATATCCATCCAATTAATCCAATTAATTCATAACCATGTGAATTTATATTATACAACCTTTATTTCTTATTAAAATTCATTTCATTAACATTTTAATTGACTCGGTTTCAATTAGTTTACATTGACATCCAATTTATTTGCATTCACTTTATTACTTCTTATTTGATTAACATTCACCTATTAATATTCATTCTGTTAATCATACAATGGATTTATATTCAATTCATTCCCTTTTAATTAATTTACATTCAACTAATTTGGTTCAATCCATTTTTTTCAGTTAACCAATATTTATTGCACTCACATTTGACTAATGACAATTCAACATATTTATATTTAATAGATTTATTTTCAATTGATTAATATTTATTTTAGTGACATTCATTTTATTTATTATCCAATGAATTTTCATTCCATTCATTTAAATTTTATTATGCTCAAATTCACTTCCATTTATTTTAAATTGATTCCCATTCACTTATTTACATTCACTGAAATCAAATTTCTCTTACATTCTTATTACATTCAATATAACTTTACAACTTAAGTTCGTCTTCATTTTGAATCAAATTCTATTTTATTTGACTCATTTTATTAATTTATTTCCTTAACAGAATACGCTTATTCATTTCCATTAACTCTACTTAAGTGAAATCAAATTTCATATCTCATTTTAGACTTCCTTTTTCATATCTTTGACATTCACTAATTTTGTTTACCTATATTATCAATTCTGTGAGTTACAAGACTTACATGTTTTAACAAACACTTTAATTGTAATATCTATATTTTCCTTTACATTTACCATCACAAATTTTCATTTAATAATAAATTCATTCGTGAAACATTTCATTTATCATTTCTTTAGTTTATCGTTATTTTATAAAAGTTCATTTCTTTTTATTCCAGTTGTTTTAATTTATAATATCCTCAAAAAGTTACAAGTCAATTTACAACATCTACGCAAATTTACATTTAATTCTATAAACAACTTACAAGATATTTAATTCATTTGTCTACTTTCTTCGGTTCCATTTACTTGTTCAATTTAGCCATTAATCATTTCATAATACACTAATTAAGTATATAACATTTGTTATAACAACTTAAATTTCATTCATAAACATTTTAATTACTGAAGTATTGATTACTTGTATAATATTCCATTACATATTCTTATAAACATTTTAACTTCTTAAACATTTATAGTAAGTTATTTTGATGCTTTAGAATGTAGATGAGTATTATACAAATTAATCTTATTCATTTTATTTAATAAGAATGTTCAATAATTTTATATGATTTGAATTCCCATTATCTTACAATTTAAGAGTTATAACTTTGATTTATAATTTCTCTTAAACACTCAAACTTTAATTCTTATTTCATATTAAATTAGTTAAAATTCAATTTTTAAAACTCACTCCACTTGCATTTAATTTATTTGTATCCAATTTAGATTAAATTCAATTAACCATATTAAATTATACTTACATTCATTTATTTTTATTCAATTTCTTACACGCTTAAATTATATTTCATTTTAAAAATTCAAGTTCGTATTCATTATATTAATTCATTTTATAGTTTAAGTGGAATTAATTCACTTTACTAATGCAACGCCCCATGCTTTTAGCTATTTTAAATTACTAAATTTAATTTAAGTATTAAATAGAAATGGTGAAAAGTAAACAAATTTAATGATTTTGAATGTAAGTATTGGGTATGAACTTGAATAAAATTTTGAAATAAACTAATTTCGAAGATTTGGCGATAACGAGTATTAAAATGAAATTATATATATTAACTGGATTTATAATCAATAACCGAAGTTGGATATAATTGTGAATCATTTAGATAGAAATAAAATGATGTTGATAACTAAAAAGTTATTTGGAACTTAATGATTTATTCATATTGATTAATAGGATAATTAAATTGTTTAAATTCATAATTGGAAATTTATTTGAATAATTGAATTCTGAATTTAATATGATTGAAAATGATATCGAAAGTTGATGTAAATTTTATTTAAACAACAATGAAGATTACTAACATTTAAAAATTGGATTTAAAAGTAAATAATTAGAAATTTTATATTATAATCATGACGTTAAAACAATGATCTAAGGCTCAGTCTCGGACTTTGACAAAACTAGTTCCATGGAACCAAATAGTGTGGTATTATCGGATTTCAAATTTCGCAGCGTTTGGAGTTATCATTTGGTCGTACGGAATAGAAACACGTTGAATTCAATATTGAAAATTTAATATTATAATTGGGTCCAAAAAGTTATCTTCTCATACAATCGAATTAGGTCTCGAAACATGTTCCATTGTGTTCGGAATAGGGGTAAAACATTATAAACGCCCAGCGGCATGCTTTGTTTGGAGTTCGTCCAGTAAAAGTTGAAAATAATAATAAAATAAATGTGTATGCACGTATATAAATATGCCTATCTCTCAGCAGAACCCTAATACCTTGTAGCCACTGCCCCTATGTTCTTTAATGACCGAAAATCTTTGATCTTTCTCCCTCAAATTTCTCCACATCCACGAACAATTAGAGAAATCTTCTAACTTCAATTTTGTGGAGCTCGACGAGATCTCCCTATCCAGTGGTTGTGATTGTTTTTAGATCTATTGACTGGCGAAAAATCTCTCTCAAAGGTCGCATGTTTCGGTTTGAATCTTGAGTTCATGGGAAGGCCGAGCATCTAGTGGTCATGGCCTATGTTAGAGCTCACAAAGGGATTTAAAGTGGTAGTCTTCGATCATGTTCTAGGGCACAAGTGGTGGGGCGGTGATCGAAAAATTGAATGATGCGTTGGGTTCTTTTGCGTTCTTGATTGTCTGGGATGTACGTAAGTGGAAAGAGAAAGGAAGCAGTGGCCTTGATTCCCCGATGAGCATTGAATGGCCCAGATTTGATGGCGATTAAGAAAAAGAAATTGAACATTAATTATACTATATAATATGAAATCTTTAAAACTATATATATTTTCCACATGTTATCAAAATTGGATGAAACAAGCAGCGACGGAATCATGGCGATGAGCACTACGTCATGGAACTGATTTAGAGTTGTTTGGAGATAGTTAAAATTCTAGGTTAAATAGAACTTCGTTCGTTTTGGTCAAATTTGAAAACGCAGGGTGAGTGTTTTATAACGCTCACAAGTATTAGAATATTTTTATGCTAGTTAATTTCAAAATTGTAAAGTGATATAAATTTATTGAGTATTATTTGATAAATTAATTGTTATCTAAACTATCATTGAATTAACTGTTAAAAATTAAAATTGATAGTCAAATTTGAATAGGAATTGAATTGCCAATAAAAGACACGATATTGAAAACTATGAAATTGTTGTGAATTATATTGTCTGTTTGTATGATTGATTATGACTGATGCCAGTTGGTTGATATTTGGATGATTGGATGTTTATTTAATTGATATATCTTGTTATCAACCTGTAAATGTTTACAGTATATAAACTGTTGATTGGATTATTTTGAATAAAGTAAGAAATAGGTACTTATTTTGGATTGAAATGATATATATCCACCCCTGATATTAAATTGAAATAATTGATCACTTGGCCTTATGACTGAAGATTATATATGGACACCGGATTGGTTACATTAAATGGTTTTAAATTTTTTGATTTGAAATTCATTTAAATGATTTTGATTTAAAAGGAATAAAATCGAATTTATAAAAATCAAATTATTTTTCGAACATGAGCTTAAATTTTGGAATTAAATTGTGATAATTGAAATTGAAAAAAAATCAATCAGAGTTGAGATTTTTGAAGTTATAATCGAAATATGATTTGAATTTCAGAAATTGATTTGTTTTAAAGGATCGGACTTCTATAAAAACATTTAATATTTCTAGGTAAAGGCGATATAAAACGATATTTCGGAATTGGGCTCGGGATTGAATTATATTTAAGGAATTGGATTTTAAATTGAATAATGAAGGTAAAATTGATTTAAGTGTTTTGGATCGATATTTTGAAAATCAAACTTGGGATTGATATAAATCAAAATGGTTTCAATTTGAAATTGAAATTAATTTGTAACTGGAATTGAAATTAATTTGGAGTTGAAATTGAAATTAATTTGGAATCAAAATTAATTTGAATTGAAATTGGAATTGAATCGATTTAAATGGAAACGGAAATTGGTTGGAATGGGAAGATTGGGAATTAAAACAATTTGACTTTAAAACTACTTTCAAATAAATTATTTTATTATAAATTATTTAAAATCTATCTTCTTAAATATTCAAATTATTTTGATTTTCCAAACTATCTACTTTATAAAAAAATTTAAATACTTAAATTATTTTATGTCAAACTATTTTAATTACTTAAACTTTTTTAAACGATTTAAAATTTAAAAACTATTTAAATTATTTGTCTAAAATTCAAGCTGGTTAAGGGTGGAATGCTTATTTTTAAATCAATATTTAAAATATGAATTGGGTTAAATTGAATTTATAACCTAAATGGAAATTTAAATTCAAGTTGAATTGGAACTGAAATCAAAGTATTAAGACGAAAAGGATTTTGAGATGAAATAGTGTACGAAATATATTCGAAATATAAAAAACCAACTGGTGTGTAAAATGACGTTTGGCTGTTAAAGAGAATGGGGCCAGATATAGGCATACACTCCGTCGATACCAAAATCACTTTGACAACTGTGTACGTGGAGTGATGATCCGGAACTAAGTGGTTGGATTTGGCATCGTTTGCTCGATTTGAAGAAAGAGAAGGATGATTGATTAGCCTGGCACTTGTGCCAATTTGAAATGACTAAAACAGGGGTCGTACTGGCCAAGTGGATTAGCTACCCAAAGCGGACGCGCTTCTTAGTATTACCATCATTTACATTGTGATTGATCAGTATGCACCCTTCGAATTATGAGAGTGTTGGAAGTGGTGGTGCGATCATACCTATGATGCGTTATAACCAGCCGGTAAGGGTAAACTGGTAGTATCCTGCCTTGGGCGTTGCCTAATGTGCCTTGTTATACTTTTATCCCTAAACGAGACCCATATGATTCTGGTTTAGTGTTGTCGTACCACGGCGCATCCCTATCCACCGTCAGTTTAACTGGTGTTTTATATGCAAACCATATGACAATGTTTAAAAATGCGTTAAGGGAGATCAATGTAAAGCTTTAACGCTAAAAAATATATTTATTTTACTGACTAGACATTATATATATATAGCGTATTCTACTATATATAAATATTTTGACGAATCCTTAAGAAATGGAAAATCTCATAACATCTCTTGAGTTATTGCACGCACGTTATACACTTGATAGGAGATGTAAATTCCAATAAGCGTCTCTGATGCCACTACACTCATGTTATAAGCGATATTCATTTGACTTACATACACTACTACAAAACAGGTCATTTGCATCGGTTGTTCACCCCACTGTTGCATCAGTTCTACAACGATGCACATGCAACCGATGCAATAAACTAATTTTTTTTGCACTGGTTGTAAAACCGATGCAAATAGTCATCATTTGCATCGGTTGTTAGTAAAAACCAATGCAACATAAGATCTTTGGCTTAAAACCAATCCCTTATATTGCACCGGTTGGTAGTAACAACTGATGCAACAAAACATTTTTTGCATCGGTTGTTACTGTCAACCGGTGCAACATTAGGGCAATTGGCTTTAAAAAGTCTCCTATATTGCATTGGTTATTTCTAACAATGATGCAAAATACCCTTCTTTTGCTTCGGCTATTGGTAACCGATGCAAAAAAACACCTCACATATTACCAAAATACTCGAATATATACATATCATAACAAAACAATTATTGCATGCAATATTATAGACATTTAAAATCAAATTGGACGGAAAATACATATTGAATAAGGTAATACCAAATAAATATATTTCAATTATAGTGTTCATAATCCATATAAAATAGTGATTCATGCATTCGTTTTAGTACTACAATGCAGATCTTTAGTACGTAATATAGTCTAGATTGTTAAGTACCCTAATACACCAACGCTTCTACCATTCTCAACAGCAACTTTCAACCAAAACAAGAACCTGAGTTAAAATAATAGATATGATGTCAATGAATAAAAATGTATTTGAAGTTAAGTAGTATATAAAAGAACTAATCCATTAATAAAGATTGGTGATACCAAGTCAATACCAAAAAATATTAAGGTTGATTTCCAATGCTATACTGATTTTCAGACATAGATAGTGTATATAAGAAACTAAAATGAATGTGCCATCTAATATTTTCTTTTAAATATATGTAAGCAGAGACCACATTATGCAAAAATAAGAGATAACATTGTGTAATTAGGTAGAAATTACTAACAATTCTACTCAAAGCAAAGGAATATAACTCTCTATTACAAGCAGTATATGACAAACCTAAAGATCTGGACTTGTGTGATAACATGTTAGCAGTTAGGAGAAGCTTTCAGGAACAATAGTTTGCAGAGTTTGGTACTGCAACAAATGTGGCCCATGCACTAACGTGAATATATACTTATACAAACCAGTAGTAGTTTCAACTGCTGTTGCACCACTGTTGCACCTTCTAAGTTTGCTGGTAGCCTGCATTAGTGTCATCTACTAATCGTATGCCATTGCATTTTCTGTACATACTAAATTTTTATTAAAAAACATTTCTCTATGCAACTTCCCTTCTGAAACCATCAACTTCCCTTCTGAAACCAACAAACTGTCACTGCCTAACTATTGATCACCACAAAATCCACTTCCTCCTATTAACATTTCCATCAATTCACACCACCCTACACACATTCATTCCATTCCCCAGCAACATTCGTTTCCACCACATCTTACAAACAAAACATTCAAAACGCCACTGCCTCAATACATCCATCCACCCCCCACCAGGCTGCACACTTGCCTTTCAATACAACCACTACCATTCACATACTATGCCTTCAAGTGCAACTGTGCACACCGCAACTTTACATACATACCAAAACTACAACAGTAACCACCTCAACTTTACATCATCCAAACCACACTTCTTCTTTTTGCCTGCCTGCACCACAACAATCCTCCTAACTGTTACTACTTACTGTGTTCATCTGACCCAAACCACAACCATAACAGTGCTCTATCATCCCTCTTCTTCAAGGAACAACACTACGCTTCATATCACATACCACCCAATACTTCACAAACCATCTCCACCATAAAATACCAGTGCAATACATACTGCACAATACCCATTTCCACCATATCTCACAACACAGACAACCCAATTTCACCATCTTGCTGTAGCTACTAATATCCACAAACTTTTGCTACACATCCTTCTCACTGCCATAATCACTGTCATCCCCTTACCTACTGTCCACTACCACTTCCCTCAACATAACTCTCACTATAATTACACTTCACACTTCTGACCACCATAAATACAAAACTTTCACCTCCCTGCACACATCACCCATACAAACCATTAAGTGCACCATCAATTCTATGCACACTTCCTTGCATTACCAACAACCAACCCCAAAACATCCCACCAACCAAACAGTCACCACCCTCACGTTTCAACCACTGTCAGCAACTTACTATTACTATTGTTACAACCTATAACACCACTCATTCATCTTTCCACTACACCGCTACATATTCTTTCCACTATCCACATTATCCCAGCATCAAGCTTTTGATCTTCTGCGCACTATCAAATTTCTTTTGTCAACTGCTCATCTTCTAACACCATCCACTTGTTCACCCCAACCTCACAGTGAACTGCTTATCCATAACATAACACATATTTCACTTCCCTAACCATCTCCCTCCTACAAACACTTTCACCAACACTATCACGCATTTCCATATCATACCGACACTGCCTGTACACAAAACAGTTCATATATCACCTATAAAGATCCAATATGGTCAAGACCAAATTTAATACAATATCAATGGCTCATTCACTTGTTAATTTTAAGATGTAAAGTCTGCACTAAATAAACTTTGATAATCTAATAAAGCTAATAAACTAAGGGAAACCGGTAGTTACCAAAACTTACAATTGATAGACGGTCGAACAGGGTTAGTTTCTACTCACGAATTGCAAGGCCTTTTTCATTCCTCCACTCCTTTTTACGTTCCACTCTCGCTATCATCTACGACTACCAGAACATTGAGACTCTCGCCTTCAAATTCGCCTTCAACCTGAACCATTTGTCTTCACGTGGCTCCTCTCCTTTCCAGTTTATCTTTGTTTTTGCTTATACCTTCGGAATCACTGCACCTTTCACATCTGATATGCGAAGACGGTAAGACATGTATAGAGAAGACATATGTCTTAATGCTCATAATTATAGTAGTTAAACAGTTAAAAATATCCATATACGAAAACCTGATAGTTGTTTGACCACAAACACATGTTGATGACACTCTAATTTCATTTCTGAAGCAGATAGGGACGTAGTACCAAATAGCTAGAGTAGTTTGATTTGGGTTTCTCTACTTACATCTCTGCTTTTCCTCAGTTGTTTTTGTTCAAATGCTATTGATGTTGGGACAAAAACAACTCGTCGTACTTACAGAAAGGAGATCAGCTAAAACAAAGATTGGAAGAGGACTAAAATAGCAAATCAAATTAACTATTAAATGCGTTACTGCTTTGCAATATTATGGTAAACAGTGGTAGCACTACTAACAAACCAGTACAATTAATTCACAGTTACATCTGGGAGGAAAATACATAACATAGACCTAGACCAAGTTAGTGTATATGTCTTCATAAAGATGAGAAACATAGATTTATGATAATATAATCTACAACCAGTTGATTAACATGCCGTAACACAAATAAAACTTGCAATCTCTCTACTGAATAATTGGGCATAAATAAGGAATATAAACACCGAACTGAATGCACGACCAGACACAAACAACCACAAATGTAAATGATTTCATGTTTGCAGCAAGTGAAAGATTAACTTATTCACTTTTTAGCCTCATAAAATCATATCATTGATTTATGATAAAACAAAACTAATATATTGTACTTAAAGATAAGATCAAGGATAAGTTCCAGATAAAGGCGTAATTAATCATTCTTTTACACTATAATTACTTGCACACATCTTAATATTTTATTTCATAAAAGCTTCTTAATCATAATATACATATTTTTCGCAGCTAAAAATGTGGTATAATGAAAAATCTTGTTATACTTTACTCAAAGTAGCAATCTTGGAAAGCTAATATAGTACAACTCTTAAAAGTGTTTTGTAAGCCGGAATAAGAAAACATTGACCATCTTACTACAACTAGCAGTTAAATATATAATTGTCATAAACTATGATGTTCTTTTGTAGCGGAGAGCTGTAGAAATACACATAATTCTTTTGTAGCGGAGAGCTATAAAAGTGTTTTGTAAGCCGGAATAAGAAAACGATGACCATTTTACTACAACTGGCAATTAAATATATAATTGTCATAAACTGTGATGTTCTTTTGTAGTGGAGAGCTGTAAAAATACACATAATTCGTAAAATTATCGTGATTGAGGTAAATTTATTCACTAATTTTTTTTTGAAGTACTTGGTTAGTCATACCTTATGTGGTTCACCGTGTCTTTATAGATCCATGGTCATTAAGGGTCATCCCATTTCTTTACACCTGTTGCTACCTTAAGCAACTCATGATGTAGATATCTTTCATCAAACCTTTTCATGTCCATCGTATTATCACAAAGCACGTACCACATTAATAAACATAATCAATACAGTTCATAGGTATACATTTAGTCAACCTAATATCCTCCAAATATCAATATTCCATAACACAATATTACATACTGCAATAAATATCAAACCTCTATTGACATATCTTACAAAATATATTAGCATTTCAAATAATCATGCAAAGTCCTATTTATCATTGAATATTTTTTTCAATTATCCCGTCATATATGAACTTCTGTTTTTATGGTGAAATAATGGACTTTATCATTGTAGCTTTGTCAAATTCACAGTGTCTAGGATCTCGCTTTTAGAGTTTAAAACGAATTACCCTTAATTTAGATACAAATTTTTTTGTCGTAAACCTTTTTGTTCATAATATTTTCTACCATATAAGAGTTTAAGTAGCCATAAAGCATTATTGTGTATTCATAATAGGCTAAATGTATAAACTTAAAGGATAATGTCTTACAAATAACAAACATATTAACGATTATCAGAAAACTAAAAGGATAATTTAAATATATATATATAAGAATAATTCAAATATTATATAATAATCCAGCCTTTTTGTTTTACTTCAGTTCTTCTCCTTCCTCAATCATAAGCTCTCATACATATTAAGCCATAACAATACCGAGATAAAACAAAAGGATACACAAATACAATATTTGAATCCAAAACATGTAATGAAATAAAATAAAATATAGGAAATAAAGAGAAATTTTTTAGTCTGTCATTAGTTATTACAGAAACAGACTTTTGTTTATTGATGAAGTCATCACATGAAAGTTGTTAGGACCAGAATTGGTCACTAACACCCTTGAGTAGAGTTATGTAGAGAAATTAATGAAGAAAGTAAAGTTAAACAGAGATCAGTACGCAAACTTAAATGCAGAAAATATAGACGCCAGATTTATAGTGTGTTAGCACCAAAATTGGTCACTAACACCTTTGAGTGAAGTTATGTAGAGAGATTAATAAAGAAAGTAAAGTTAAACATAGATCAGTACGCAAACTTAAATGCAGAAAATATGGACACAAGATTTATAGTGGTTCGGCGTAATTGCCTACGTCCACTTTGAGGTTAATCTTTATTGCTTTCTCAATTATTTGAATACAGATACAATCCGTAAATCAATCACTTGAATACAAGTTTGAATTAAAAAGAGGAGAGTATAAAAAATGGCAGAGTCTCCCCACTGTTCTCGGGAAAAGGTCCTTTTCACTGTGCCCTTGCCCTTCTATTTATAGACGAAGATGGGTTGGACTTCCCTCATTGGCTTAGGAACAAGGTACCTCGGCCCATAGTAGGTAACTTCTGTGCACCAGGCCAGGCAGACCAAACGCTCTTGCTTTGCGTTAGCCTGACAACTTGCTAACACCTTTAGTCTACACCGTGCCAGGGATGCCGAAACATGTTGATTGCATCAAACCCTTATACCTCCAGGATCTTCTTGGTCAGAATCTTGTCTAGTGCTATATCTTCACCTATCATTTTGTAGCCGGCCCAAGGTGCCGGGTGACACTTGCCCCCTAAAGTGTGTCGTGTGAAGTAACATGACACGCTTTGAATCAGCGAGTATTCCTTGTTTACAGAAAGAAATCCATTATGTTTCCTGAATAGTCATTATTCTTCAATTTTATCCCCTCAAGGTTTCGTAACCTTCTTTGGTCGTCATGACGCTTGGTCGATTCCTAATATTATAAATCCAAGGTTGTAGTTCATCAGTGGCCATCCATCTCCGTCCTATAGGGCCAATAAGCTTCGGCTATTTGATCAGTCTTTTCTTAGTAACCTTAAGTGAGAATTCAATTCTCTGTTGATTTCAAGAAGTCGAACTTTTTTCGGATGTACACATGCATGTTTGGGTACATGTTCTTTCCATTGGTTGTCGAATGCGTTTTATATGCTCATAAGTCGTCGCCAATTCCATCTAGTTTAATTGCAATTCAATTGCGATTACTTATTTGTATTTTCTCAAAGCAGTAAGCAAGGGTGAATGGAGTACGGCCAGTCATGGACCCATGGGTAGATCTATAAGCCCACAATGTTGTTGGGAGTTCATCCACCCACTTCCCTCTAGCCTTTTCCAAACTTCTCTTCAGAACAGGCTTTATGGTTTTCTTCACATCTTCAACCTGTCCATTTGCGGTAATAATAGATCATAAAAGGTCATAAGGACAGATGGCATTAAGGACAGTGAGGTTATTTTTTTTCTTGGTTGTGGCTAAAAGTTATTTGTCTGCCTATTTGGTGAAGTAAACAACTGCTATGATGGTGTATTTCGCACCACCTTTAGGATCAGCAAGAAGATGATTTCAATGCCCCAAAGTGGAAAACGGCTATAGACTAGCCATTTGAGTAATTTCCATCGGCAGGGTTCTTGGATTTTTTGCAAACATCTTGCACTCGTCGCATTGTCTAGCATGATCAACCGCATCTCGATTGGTAGTTGGCCAGTAATACTTGTAGCAGAGTATTTTCTTTATCATGGTTTTCCCCCTAATGTTATCGCCACATTCTTCTTCATAAACTTCCTTCAGGACTCGTTTTATCTCATCATAGGCTATGAACCAGAGTAAGGGGGTCGAGAATCCCCTTTGATACATTATTCTGCTCTCTATTACATATCGCGAAGCCTTACGAATGACTTGTCGTCTTTTGCTCTTTCTTTCGGGTAAGACCCCATGTAGTAAGTATTGCTTAAATGGGATCATCCTTGATTCCTTATCGATTTCGGTTTCTAACACGAAATCTACCTCCATCATATTTATACTCGGAGTATGTAAGATTTCATCCGGAAACAATCCCATCTGCTGCGCATCGCCAGTTCTTGCAAATTTCTCCAATGAATCGGGTGCTCTGTTTTGCTCATGCGAGACATGTGAAATATCATAATACTCGAGATTCGCTAGCAGCTCCTGAACTCAGACAAAACACGGGCAAGTCGCTGCCCCTTGCTTGGTAGTCTCCCCGCACTTGGTACACCACCAGTTGCGAGTTGCAAAAGATTTCAACCGATCTTACTCCCAGTTCTTTGATGAGTATTAAGCCGACAATCAATATTTCATACTCGGCTATATTTTTGTTGCTGGGAATTCAAGCTTCAAAGCATAACAAACTGATTGGTTTTCAGGAGTCACAAGAACTATGCCAGTTCCTGAACAACGATCGTTAGATGCCTCATCGGTATTCATCTTCCGTCGAACGGGAGGTATGGCATTGTGGCCGTTTGAGTCGTCTGACACAGTGAATTCACCAATGAAGTCTGCTAGTGTTTGCCCCTATACGGCCCTTCGTGGCAGGCAGGTAAAATCGAACTTACTCAACTCGATATTCCATTTTAACATCCTTCCAGAAGTTTCCGGTCGTTGGAGTACCTGTCGCAAGGGTTGATCAGTGTAAACATTGATTGAGTGTGCCTGAAAATATGGGAGAAGCTTGCGTGATGCAATCACCAAGCAATAGGCTAATTTCTCGATCTTGGGCTAATTTCTTTCTGCCCCCGTCAGACGTTTACTAACATGGTAAACTGGCTTTTGAACTCGGTCCACTTCGCGGACTAAAGCCGTACTGATAGCATGTTGGGATACTGCCAAGTATACATACAATATTTCGTGGTCTATTAGTTTCGACAGTACCTAGGGACTTTCCAAATGCCTTACCAGAGCTTGGAATGCTTCCTCACAATCGGATGTCCACTTGAAATTCCTCTTTCCTTTCTTTATCACATCGAAGAAAGGAATACACTTGTCTGTAGCTTTGGATATGAATCGACTCGGTGCAGCCACCTTTCCATTCAATTTTTGTACTAGCTTCATAGTTCTGGGCACTTGTATGTCTCGGATAGCTTGAATCTTCTCCGGGTTAGCTTCGATTCCCCGCGCATTCGCAATGAAACCCAAAAACTTTCCCGACGCTACGCCAAATGAATACTTCAAAGGATTGATTTTCATTTCATAATGCTTGAGTATACCAAACATCTCCGCTAGGTCTCGGATGTGGTCGTTTGACTGCCGTGTCTTCACGAGCATGTCATCCATACAGACTTCCATCGTTCTACCAATCTGGTCTTTAAACATTCGATTCACCAGACGCAAATAAGCTGCTTCTGCATTTTTCAATCCAAAAGGCATTACTTCATAGTAATATAGCCCCATATATGTGACAAAACTTGTGTGTTCTTGGTCTAGAATGTGCATCGGGATGTGATTGTATCCCGAATACGCATCCATAAAAGACAATAATTCGTGTCCGGGCGTAGAGTCGATGAGCTGGTCGATTCTAGGTAAAGGGAAACTATCCTTCGGGCATGCTTTATTCAGATCAGAGTAATCAACACAAGTTCTCCACTTCCTGTTTGCTTTCCTCACAAGCATAGGGTTAAAAACCCATTCAGGGTAGAGAACATCGCGGACGAACCCATTGGCTTTGAGTTTGTCCACCTCCTCTTTGAGAGCAGCGGACCTCTCCGGGTCTATGCCTCTCCTTTTTTTGTTTTACAGGGACGTATTTTGGGTCTATGTTCAACATATGACTCGCAATAGCTGGAGAAATCCCGCACATATCAAAATGTGACCAAGCGAAAACGTCTAGGTTCGCTTGGAGGAAATCAGTAAGATCTTCGGCCAATGATGGGTTGAGTTGCGATCCAATCTTAAGGACTCGTGATGGGTCATCCCGGATGACTGGTATGTAAATCGCCAGCTTAGCCGGTGCTGCATTCATTTCCTAAAGTCTCTCATCATCATCTCTCGGATCTATGTCTCTATAGATCCAAGAATGCTGCCCGAGCCAGGGCTTGGGCACTACTTGCCAATTGTCAATGTTTTGGATGCCGACGGAGCTGTCCACCTTGTATGTATCTCAACTTCTAAATACTATATCGTCTGTCATCATGCGTTGTTGTTTTGCAGGGGTTCCATCTTCCACATTCGAGCAATATTCATGATCTGCATGCCTCGGGATGGAGTGACAGTTAGTTGCCCACTAGCTTAGGTATCGATTTAATGATTTTATCCCTAGGCAATCTTTCGATCGTAGCCTTGAGTAGTTGTAAACATTATATATAAGTTTCAATACTGAGCTATTGCAGCCAATCCTTGGATGGCCACGCGTCTGTTCCTAGTCCCGGGTTGATAAATGTACTGCATGGACGGTTGAGGCTCGTCCTAGCTATGTTTATATCCCCACCTAAACTTCAAAAACATAGAGTTGATCGATGAATAGTCAGTTCACATTCATGTTTCTTATAGCTCATGCCCCCAGGTCTGGGGCATATATACCAATAAGTAGGAAGGTCAGCCATGCCCACTTTAGCATTACTTTCTTTCCCATTGAATTTGGGATCAGGTCAGTCGATGGGAGACGGGGTCTCGCCTGTCTTGGATTTTATCGTGGTTTTTTATTCCAAGAGGAATACTTTGATGCCTCGTCAGTTTTAGGGTGTAAGTTGGACACTGGACGGTCATCCACGTCCGCTTTGGTTCATATTCTGTAATCAGATCTCGAGGTAAAGTTGGCTGCAAATGCAGTCGGGTCATGCCCATCCAGTTTCATACTCCTAATGGATCGAAGGAGGGTGCTGGAGAATTTTTGACCAAGTCTTCATGGTTTACTCACCTTTCCACACTCTGGAGGTTATAGTTTTTCAAGGAACATCTCAGTCGCATTCGTATATGCTTAGTGCGGATCGGTACTGATCCTCGATCTGAGGTATGATATAGTCGGTTGCTTGTAGCTTTGGATGCCGTTTCGATTAGTTCTGTATTGAGGCCTCCATGTAGTCGTTGCCTTAAGTTATAAAGAACGCCAAGCTAGAGCTATAGTAAGCTGTCGTATTCAGCTTTTAGTGATTTATACCCCTGCTCCCAATATTGATTTAGCCAGGCCACTAGTTGGATTGTCGAGCTTCATCCTTAGAGAGTTAATAATCCTCCTGTCGATTTTAGGCCGAAGTTTGCGGAATAGAGAATGGTCGGAATCCACTCGTCTATTTGTCGATGTTTATACACCACTCTGCATTCTGCTGACTTAATGTTATTCTTCGCTCATTCGACTCGCACCCAATTTGTGTTCATGCTTTGGTCCATGCTCTGGGGACTTAGAGATTTGTCGAACAATTTATACTTTAGTCCATAGTTCGGGATGCAGAGATTTTCGTCCATTCGCTATACTCTAGTCCGCATTTCGAGGACTGAGAGTACTCTAGTCCACTTCACGGACTTAGAGGTATTTAAGTTGTTATACTCTAGTCCACGCTCAGGGGATTGAGAGTACTCTAGTCCGCTTCAGGGACTTAGAGGTTTTTAAGTCATTTATACTCTAGTCCGCACTCAGGGGACATAGAGTACTCTAGTCCGCACTCTGGGGACGTAGAGGTTTTTAAGTCGTTTATACTCTAATCTGCACTGTGGGGACTCAGAGTACTCCAGTCCACTCTCCGGGGACGTAGAGGTTTTTAAGTCGTTTATACTCTAGTCTGCACTCTAAGGACTTAGAGTACTCTAGCCCGCACTCTGGGGATGTAGAGGTTTTTAAGTCGTTTATACTCTAGTCCGCACTCTGGAGACTTATAGTACTTTAGTCTGCACTCTGGGGACGTAGAGGTTTTTAACTCGTTTATACTCTAGTCCGCACTATGGGGACTCAGAGTACTCTAGTCCACACTTCGGGGATGTAGAGGTTTTTAAGTCATTTATACTCTAGTCCGCACTCTAGGGACTTAGAGTACTCTAGTCCGCACTCTGGGGACGTAGAGGTTTTTAAGTCATTTATACCCTGGGGACTGAGAGTACTCTAGTCCGCTTCAGGGACTTAGAGGTTTTTAAGTCATTTATAGTCTAGTCCGCACTCAGGGGACATAGAGTACTCCAGTCCGCACTCCGGGGACATAGAGGTTTTTAAGTCGTTTATACTCTAGTCTGCACTTTGGGGACTTAGCGTACTCTAGTCCACACTCTGGGGACGTAGAGATTTTTAAGTCGTTTATACTCTAGTCCACACTCTGGGGACTCAGAGTACTCCAATCCACAATCCGGGGATGTAGAGGTTTTGAGTCGTTTATACTCTGGTCCGCACTCTGGGGACTCAGAGTAATCCAGTCCGCACTCCAACGACTTGGAGATTTTGAGTCGTTTATACTCTGGTCGGCACTCTAGGGACTCAGAGTACTGCAGTCTACTCTCCGGGGACTTGGAGTTTTTGAATCGTTTATACTCTGGTCTGCACTCTGGGGACTCAGATCACTCCATTCCGCACTCCGGGAACTTGAAGATTTTGGTTGAGAGTAGTCGTATTTCCATTCTTTAATTTGTTCTTCATTTACCGTATCGAGGCTAATGTTTTCGAATGAACGATCGACCCACGTTTGCTCATGGAATGAGATTCTTCCCCCAGCATGAGGGATGAAACTTGAAAAATGGACGGTTGATTCTTGTCCGCTTGGTGATTATAGCTCTTCCAATCAAGTCAAGAAAGGAGGTATATGACATATGGTTGGATCACATCCATTCTATGTTAGATAGTCAAATCCTATAAAATTTGCTTCGTATCTCCTTCTAGAAGATAAGGATAATGGATTATTGAGAGCGATGGTTGACGAGTAGGTAGTCCATCACAACTACTCCAAGTCGGGCTTTTGGACAATCTTTTGTGTTCATGGTAGGATTTGATGTGTAGACGATCAAATCACGTCCACTCTAGACAGATCCCGACATCACTGAGCTTTAAGAGGGGCATTTGTATTTTGTCGAACTTTGTTCCATGACTCGATTTGAGTGGATGATCGGGCCATGCTCATTCCAAGCCTCGCTTAGGTCTCCAAGTCAAATGTGGAGGTCGATGAATGTGAGGTTAGTCGTTTTCACTTTGTATTGGGCTGTGATCGGATGAGTTTTTCAATATCTAGTCCATAGCCCTAAATCAAAGGCATATGGTTGATGATAAGTGTTTGAATTATGCTTGTCTAGATGTAACTTGACACGTCCGATCATGGTCTGCGTGGATTGGTCGGCGACCAAATCTGAGTACCTGGTCACCTGCATCGTTTTGAAAGTAGTTTAGTTCAACATAGTTGTAGTTCATAGAACAATTGAAATAGAATTAGAAATGGAAATAATTCAAAGAAGATTGGGATAATTCTCATCGATAAGTGAAGAAGCATCATGTAATCGCTATTTGACTTTGCCCCTAGCTCCTTTCAAAAGGATGTCGGCAGTCCAATTGATAATCATAGCCTTTTATTAATAGGCATCGGATGTTCGCTGCCCTCCATTCTGCAGGACTTGTACATACTATTGAAGCTTTCCTTTCCAGATCGGCTTTTCGATCACACCTTGGAGGTGTTTGTAATCGCCTATGTTAGGATCAGTGAGTATCTGGGAATATACAACATTCCCCTGATTTTCTTTAGACTTTGGTATACTCTCTCAAGGTTGGTTTCCAGTACCACTCCGAGTCGCGAGTCTTCAAGTAGAGGTTCTCAGTTGAATCTTTCAAAGAGCATATGAGTCGAATTTTGAAGCCTTTTTTTGTCTACTGGAATCAGCATCCTTAGCCAACGGGCCTTCATTGTTATTTTTCCTAGTGTGTTCCACTTCTCCTCACTTTGGTTCTGATTCATTTTATAACGAAAACAATCCATGGTCACAGGACGCTTTCCAGCTAACTGGCTGCCAAAATATATATGGAAGTCGACTTTCCTCAAATGCGATAAGTGTGATATCCTTGTTAGCATTTGGAATAAATTGCTTAGAGCCAAACATTGGTCTGCTAGGAGTCACTAAATTCAAAGTTTTGGGTCAATGAAGAATGGTGCTTGGAGTCATCTAGGCATTTTCTTATAACCATATAATATATATTCTCCAACCTTTGGGAGTGTCGTTTGAATAGCGGTTGCTTGTCCATTCCTTTGTTGTCGTTCAGAAGCTATCGCTAGATCGTCTATGCCCTGGTCGATCATGGGATGTAAGGGAAGTGGATAGAATGTTCTTTTATTAAGTTGAGTTTTGAATTCACTATCCAGAGGTACTACGCTGAGGCTAGGGTTCGGGTTTCTCTACTTACATCTGTGCTTTTGCTTAGTTGTTTTTGTTCAAATGCTATTGATGTTGGGATCAAAAACAACTCGTCAAACTTACATAAAAGAGATAAGCAAAAACAATGGTTGGCAGAGGACTAAAATGGCAAATCAAATTAACTATTAAATGCGTTACTGATTTGCAATATTATGGTAAACAGTGATAGCACTACTAACAAACCACTACAATTAATTCATAGTTACATTTGGGAGGCAAATACATAACATAGACCTAGACCAATTTAGTGTATATGTCTTCATAAAGATGAGAAACATAGATTTATGACAATATAATCTACAACCAGTTGATTAACATGCCATAACACAAACAAAACTTGCAATCTCTCTACTGAATAATTGGGCATAAATAAGGAATACAACACCGAACTGAATGCATGACCAGACGCAAACAACCACAAATGTAAATGGTTTCATGTTTGCAGCAAGTGAAAGATTAACTTATTCACTTTTTAGCCTCATAAAATCATATCATTGATTTATGATAAAACACAACTCATACATTGTACTTAAAGATAAGATCAAGGATAAGTTTCAAATAAAGGCGTAATTAATCATTCTTTTACACTATAATTACTTGCACACATCTTAATATTTTATTTCATAAAAGCTTCTTAAAATCATAATATACATATTTTTCACAGCTAAAAATGTGGTATAATGAAAAATCTTGTTATACTTTACTCAAAGTAGCAACCTTGGAAAGCAAATATAGTACAACTCTTAAAAGTGTTTTGTAAGCCGAAATAAGAAAACGATGACCATCTTACTACAACTAGCAGTTAAATATATAATTGTCATAAACTATCATGTTTTTTTGTAGCGGAGAGCTGTAGAAATACACATAATTCTTTTGTAGCGGAGAGCTGTAAAAGTGTTTTGTAAGCCGGAATAAGAAAACGATGACCATCTTACTACAACTGGCAGTTAAATATATAATTGTCATAAACTATGATGTTCTTTTGTAGCGGAGAGCTGTAGAAATACACATAATTCGTAAAATTATCATGACTGAGGTAAATTTATTCACTGAAGTTTTTTTTTGAAGTACTTGGTTAGTCATACCTTATGTGGTTCCCCTTGTCTTTACAGATTCATGGTCATTAAGGGTAATCTCATTTCTTTACATCTGTTGCTGCCTTAAGCAACTCATAATGTAGATATCTTTCATCAAACCTTTGCATATCCATCGTATTATCACAAAGCACCTCCACATTAATAAACATAATCAATATAGTTCATATGTATACATTTAGTCCACCTAATATCCTCCAAATATCAATATTCAATAGCATAATATTACATACGGCAATAAATATAAAACCTCTATTGACATATCTTACAAAATATATTAGCAGTTCAAATAATCATGCGAAGTCCTATTTATCATTGAATACTATTTTCAATTATCCCGTCATATATGAACTTCTGTTTTTATAGTGAAATAATGGACTTTATCATTGTAGCTTTGCCAAATTCACGGTGTCTAGGCTCTCGTTTTTAGAGTTTTGAAACGCATTACCCTTAATTTAGATACAGAAAATTTTATCGTAAACCTTTTTGTTCATAATATTTTCTACCATATGAGAGTTTAAGTAACCATAAAGCATTATTGTGTATTCAGAATAGGCTAAATGTACAAACTTAAAGGATAATGTCTTACAAATAAAAAACATATTAACGATTATCAGAAAACTAAAAGGATAATTTAAATATTATACAAGAATAATTCAAATATTATATAATAATCCAACCTTTTTGTTTTACTTCAGATCTTCTCTGTAACGACCCGTAATTTCGCTACTTCGAAAATGAGAGATTTCGTTTGTTTTAAAGTTAAAAAAGGTTTAAAACCTAAATAAACAAGTTATATATAGACAATGATAGAGAAGTTATTTATTCTTATAGATAATAAATTAAAAAGTATAAATTTGGATTTTAGAACAAATCAACAAAAGTTAAGTTTTGCTAAGTATAAATAAATGCTTAAATAAATAGGTCTAAATGTTTATTTAAAAATATAAATCTTATTGAAAACATCTAATAAAGATAATAAAAGTATATTAAAATACTTATAAGTATGTTAATAATTGTTTTACAAAAATAACCAAATTTTGTCGCATTTTGTCAGTTTTACATACACCGTAAAATTAGAGATTTTGGTATTATTTAAATATGATTTTAAAATATAAAGAGACTTGTTTTAATTTATTTAAAGAAGTAAAAAGTTCATTTTTAAATTTGGTTTACATAAATAAATAGTTTAACTAAAACGTCAAAATATGACCGTAAAATATTTTGTCGGAAAACGACGTTTTGTCGATTAAAAGTTGTCGCAACGTCGCCGCATCTTTATTTTCTTATATAGGAACATATATTCAAATAGTATAAGTATTAATTAATTTACTAATCAAGTTTACTTTTACTAAATAAGGTTAGAAACTTCTAGAAGCAATTAAGAAAAGTAAGTAAGAATTAAGAAAAGTAAGTAAGAAAAGTCAAAAGTAAACATCAAATCAATATCAAATCAAAGCCAACATAATTATGATATTCTTTACTTAATATCTAAGTGAAAATGACATAAAGTAATGATTTGAAATGTGATGTTAAGTGTTGAAAAAAAATAAGAATGCTTAAGAAGTAAGTAAGGGTATTTTGGTCTTTTTACAAAATATTATTTTAATCCAAAACTTTTTCTATAAATAAGACCACCATTCTTCCACTTTATTTTACACCATTTTCTATCTTCTTCTTCTTTCTTGAAGCTCTCTTTAATAGCTTCTTCTTCTCTTCCAAATCCTTACTAACTTTTTCAAAACCATATCAAATCAACTCCAAACACCACCAAACCTTGCCAAAGACCTTAGAATACCATTAGAACATGGTTTAGCATCTAAAAAGTGAAGAAACAAAGAGGAAGAGGAGGAGGAAGGTGTGGCCGAACCTATAGTGGAGGAGGAGCAAGTTGTGAAGCTTCGAAGCGAGAAAAAGGGAAGGAAGTGTTGTCGGAATCAAAAGGAAAGTCTACGGAAAAGATTTGGTGAAGATAAGAGAGTTTAAGTGAAGTGTTGTTTGTAAATGAATGTTGGTAGGAAGTTAATCTTTTGGTCAAAAGGTGAGTACTCTTATTTACTAATTAATCCATAAGTTATTTCAAGTATAATGATTTGAAAGTATAAACATGTTGAATGTTTGAATGTTTGATAACTTGGTTGCAAAATTGGTTGATTATATGATTGTTTATGTGATTGATAACTTGGTTTGATAAATGATAAGAGAAATGGTTAGTAAGCAAAGTTAATTACATGAGAATTAAAATCCATACAAATGTGTGTGGAAATATTTAGCCTCTTAATGATTTTAAATAAGTTTAAAGAGTTTAAATATGGTTTAAAAAGAATTCGAAGTGCTTCGGACAAGTTCCGAAGCAATTCTCAAAATTGGTCAAAACCGAGCTTGTCGCGTAGTGGCGGTTCGTAAATTTCGACCCGTAACTTCAAATTGATGTAGAGAATGATTTATAACTCGGATTTCTTCGAAATAAAAATTATTTGGTTTACAATGATAATAGTTTTCCAACGAAGAAAGAAAATCAAGATTTCGTCAAGTAGATTTTAAAATATGTCCAAAACAATTTTCTAAAAACATCGCGGTTTTGCAGTTCGGAATCCAAAACGGGATTTCTTTATAAATGATATTTTTAAAGTATTAAAAATATGAAATAAATTTGATAAATCTATTTAAATGATTTAAAAGAGATTTGGATTGGAAAATATGAATTATCGAATGTTTTAAAAGTTGTTTAAATCAAATAAGCTTATATAGCACTTTCCGCAGCACTTTTATGCTGTGAATTCTATAACTTTTGGAATATGAGTTTAAATGTAACGACGTTTCCCAGAATCAATTGTGAATGTTTTGGAAAGGATAATTAAGAATTTTTGAAAAGATAATTTGGAATATTTATAAGCAATTCTAAAATAAAGCTGAAAATCTGAGTATGCGGAAACGACTAGTACATTTGTCCCACCTGTGAGATCTGGGAAGGTAAACAAGGTGTTTAACTAAGGTTAGGGATGGAGCAACCAGTGCCCTGAACTTACCTGGCCTATGTTTTCTCTTCTTAGGCGAGGGGTGGAATAGATCGAAAGGAAAGCCCGGATGCTCTAAAAAGATCATATTTAAATTTTTCTAAGATAAAAGAAAAGAAAACCCCTTCAAAATAATTTTCGAGATAAAATATATCGAAGATAAAAATAGTTAAAGACAAAGATATTCAAAATGTAGGATTACTTGCCACTAGTCCCTAGAGGTGAAACTTGCCATTAGTCCCTAGAGGTGAAACTTGCCATTAGTCCCTAGAGGTGAAACTTTCCATTAGTCCCTGGAGGTGAAATTTACCATATTTATGATGGCAATAGTGCTCTATTATGAAAATCTTTGATTAGCAAGAATATGATTTGAAGTTAAGAAAGAAATCTTTGATTTAGATTTAATGAATGATTTGGGAATATTTTCCCTAAGTTAAAAGTTATAACTTAAGTGTAAGAAATCTTTGATTGAGATTAAACGAATGATTTGGAAAGATTTTCCTAAGTAAAGAAGAAAATGATTTAGAATTATTCCAAGATTTAAGAAAGGTTTAAATAAATCAAATGATTGATAAATGAGGCTTAATGATTCCATATACATTTGAAATGAAAATGGAATAAATTGAAAAGATTATATCTGAGATAGATATTTGATTTGATAAAAGATGAAGTAATTGATTGATGATTGATATCCACTTATGAACTTAACATCTTTTAAAGCGATGATTGGTTTCGAAGGAACCGGAGTCGGATTTGATTAATTCCTATCCGAAAACCACTTCGAACCAATGTATACGTTCGAAAGTGAAGACATGTTGAAGATGATGATTATTGAAGACCGTGGATCTTTATAGCGTGAAGACTGCTTGTTGAACATGCTCTGGTTGGCCACCATTATAGAGTTATTTATAGCAGTGGTCTCCTCGTGATGGAGATTTTTTCGGATTGCAAGGGCTTCTCGCCTAGTAATGGCCGAGGAAAGTGCCTTCGGTTTCGTTCAGTCCTAGAACGAACTTGTATAGATGTTTGTCTGACATTGTATTCTAAATCACATTTGAGTGGTTTCTATAAATGTATATCAGTTGGTGGCGGAGAAGGCAACTTCTTTTAGCTTAACACCCTTTCCCGAGACATACGTGCTCAGGAAGTTATACTTTTCTAGAAATCAGTCGTGTGACGTGGAATGACAATGTGGCATTCAAAGTGGAACTTGTTATGAAAAAGCGTGGCTTTGTATGAAAAAAAAAAAGCGTGGCTTTGTATGAAAAAAAGCGTGGCTTTGTTTGAATTGAGCGTAGCCTCGCGAGCCTCACACCCCGGTTATGATGGGATTCTATGTGGTCAGATGTATGCTCGCATTTCAGGTAGTAGTGATTTGGGTTATCAGATGTTCTGAGCCCTAGGTACCAGATGCATCTGGGCCTCATGGCAGGGATGTGCGAAGTCTGAGTCATTGGATGTTATTCGCAGATTGCATCCACTTTTAGCCATTTATGTTGTTGTATAACGGCGTCTGAGTCATGGACGTAAGCCGTGGATACAGATTGATCTTTCCAATAGTTTCCTATCATGTTGGAAATCCAAACCCAATACGGTACATACGGTTTTGATTGTATTCCCAAAATAGCTGTAATGACTTGCAAACATTTCAGCTACCCCCCTTCTGGTATCATATATTCCGTTCGGTATATTCCGTTGACCCAGTCCGGATATATTCTGTTAGACTTAGTCCAGATATTGGTACCTTATTTGAATAAGTTTATTTGAAAAGTGTTTTCAAAAGAATGTCATTAAAAATAATATCAAGTGATTTTTGGTATGAAGCGTTTTGGTTATCATAAGGTAAAAACCCGTCCGTGTTTATGTATGGTCGTGGTCTTATGAGATACCATTCTTTTCAAAGGTTTTGATAATATAGTCATTTAAACTTCGAGTATCTCACGCTGTTTTATCAAGCCTGATCCGGGTATTTTTAATACTCGGGTCAGATCCGAGTAGTTTCAGGTTTAGTTGAAGACGGTTGGAGTTTCCAGAGGAGAACTGGAGATCTTCATCATCGTATGGACGTATTCTATCTTTATCCGCTTTGCTTAGTGTATTTTGTTTAATGTTTGTCAGCAATTGTAAGGACAGATGTTTATAACTGTCCAAGCTGAATTTAGGTTAGACTCTGATATTGTATTTAAAATTTTCCGCTGTAAAGATTATTATTGAAATAATATATGTTATTCCATTCGTTTGAGATTCTGTTCTGTCTTTATTTTCTTTCTACCCTTAATGATCCGCTTATTCGTGCAATTTGAGTTTGACATGTGTGGTTTATTGTCGATTCAAAGGGTATGGAAAAGTGGTTCGTTACATTTGGTATCAGAGCTGAAGGTTAAGCGAGAACCTTGGCTTTGGTTGGGTAAAGACTCATCAGAGATAGGGTTAGTAATACCCTAGGATGAGTAACTCATTAGGGATATGGTTAGTAACACCCTAGAATGAGTTTGAGTGTATTATATATGAGCGCGTATTTGTTAGTAACTAATAAAATGTTTTGTGTTGATTTATCTATTGAGTGATTTATAGATTCTGATCGATGCGCTTGATCACCGTTATCGATGAGGGTTCCTAAACACTTAAACAAGGCGAACCGACACACTAATTTTGAAGAAAATGGTAAATGAAATAATTTTACCTAGGATTATATTTTGAATATAAAGTACATTTTTTTGAAAAGCTGTATAGTTAGAAATCAGGATTAGTGAAATTTAAATATGAACGTCTTGTGATTAGAATTTCACAGTTTGACTATAAGATGTTTCATAAAGATAATCGATAAGCAAGAAATCTGATAAGGTAATTAAGATCTTTAATACTTATTCTAAAATAACAAATTAAGAAATGATAATGTTAAGTTACTATCATAAATTGATCAATTGTTTGATTTAAAGGTTTAAGTACAAATACCTTGTGAATTAAGTTTCACGATTTGACTATAGGGTGTTTGATAGTAAGATTTGTTTAAGGAATGAGAATTTAAGTTCGAGTAAAACAATTGTGGTAATTTAAATGAAGATTAATTAATATAAGATAAAATGAATTTATAAGATAGGTTTTACAAAGTAATCTCTAAAGGATTTTGAAAATGGTATTATTTCAAATATAAAAAGAGGTGTTTTATGATAACTAATTCGATTGACTCGAAAATAAACTAAAAATGGGCAAGTGATGTGTTCGGATGGTAAGCACTTCTCTTAAGTATTACTCTTCTTGTGAAGAGGATATATGATATTATTGGTAGTACCCAGTTCCTTGGATTGTTTTGGAGTTACTCAATCTATATAATTTTCTTAAGTTAAAATAATGTGAATCATTAATTAGTAATCTTTATAAAAGTGTTTAAACTAAAGATAAATTGGAATCGCTAATTGATAAGATAAAAGCGGGATTCTCGACGATTTTGGACAATCGAAAATTTCCGAATCACACCAAACTCAAATCTAAGAATTTGTGAAAACTTTTGTAAAAAGGTTGTGAAATATTCTGAGTAAATGAAATTGGATAAGTATAAATGTGATTATAAATAAAAAAGGGGAAGTTATAACCTAGAAAATGTTTTATTAATAAAGTCCAACATTAATTAAGAATTTGGACTTAAGTCTTTAAAAGTGATTGATTTGCATAAGTTATAAGATGTAATCAACTTAAGCGATAGTTTTATGAAATGATTCATAAATAATATTAGTGTTAAAAGAAATATACTAAGTTGAAGAATCGTGGGAAGAAAAATTATAATAGAGAAAAATCATCTTTTGGGTGAAAAATGGTTTCTTTGGAATATTTTCCTTTAATAAAAATATTTGGAAATAAATAATTAAAGGGATTATATAAAGAAGCACCTTTATAAAGTGTTTGAGCTTAAGATAAAAGTTTAGAAAGTTTTTTTGAGAGTTAATTAATACATATGTTATATGTAGATCATTTCGTCACACAAATGTTGATCTAATATTCGAGTTTGGAACTTTGAGGTGTTTACACCGATCCGAAAAAGGATTTATCACTCGATTCTTGACGACGAACATTGATTAGGGTTTATGGTTGGGTACTTGAGTTTTCTATCATAGTTTAGCACTATGCAAGGAAAGCAAAGTATTTTGAGCAAAGAGCCTGATTAAAGTCCGCACTAGAGGATCGGGGGATCGATACTAGTTCGGAAATAAAGTTGTGTATTCGAATAGGAGATCGAATAAGATATTTTTATACGGATGATCTGTGTATATTATATGGAATTAAGTTTAAAAATAAATGTTTTAGGCAAACTTTTGTTTGGGCAATTTCGAGGACGAAATTCTTTTAAGTAGGGGAGAATGTAACGACCCGTAATTTCGCTACTTCGAAAATGAGAGATTTCGTTTGTTTTAAAGTTAAAAAAGGTTTAAAACCTAAATAAACAAGTTATATATAGACAATGATAGAGAAGTTATTTATTCTTATAGATAATAAATTAAAAAGTATAAATTTGGATTTTAGAACAAATCAACAAAAGTTAAGTTTTGCTAAGTATAAATAAATGCTTAAATAAATAGGTCTAAATGTTTATTTAAAAATATAAATCTTATTGAAAACATCTAATAAAGATAATAAAAGTATATTAAAATACTTATAAGTATGTTAATAATTGTTTTACAAAAATAACGAAATTTTGTCGCATTTTGTCAGTTTTACATACACCGTAAAATTAGAGATTTTGGTATTATTTAAATATGATTTTAAAATATAAAGAGACTTGTTTTAATTTATTTAAAGAAGTAAAAAGTTCATTTTTAAATTTGGTTTACATAAATAAATAGTTTAACTAAAACGTCAAAATATGACCGTAAAATATTTTGTCGGAAAACGACGTTTTGTCGATTAAAAGTTGTCGCAACGTCGCCGCATCTTTATTTTCTTATATAGGAACATATATTCAAATAGTATAAGTATTAATTAATTTACTAATCAAGTTTACTTTTACTAAATAAGGTTAGAAACTTCTAGAAGCAATTAAGAAAAGTAAGTAAGAATTAAGAAAAGTAAGTAAGAAAAGTCAAAAGTAAACATCAAATCAATATCAAATCAAAGCCAACATAATTATGATATTCTTTACTTAATATCTAAGTGAAAATGACATAAAGTAATGATTTGAAATGTGATGTTAAGTGTTGAAAAAAAATAAGAATGCTTAAGAAGTAAGTAAGGGTATTTTGGTCTTTTTACAAAATATTATTTTAATCCAAAACTTTTTCTATAAATAAGACCACCATTCTTCCACTTTATTTTACACCATTTTCTATCTTCTTCTTCTTTCTTGAAGCTCTCTTTAATGGCTTCTTCTTCTCTTCCAAATCCTTACTAACTTTTTCAAAACCATATCAAATCAACTCCAAACACCACCAAACCTTGCCAAAGACCTTAGAATACCATTAGAACATGGTTTAGCATCTAAAAAGTGAAGAAACAAAGAGGAAGAGGAGGAGGAAGGTGTGGCCGAACCTATAGTGGAGGAGGAGCAAGTTGTGAAGCTTCGAAGCGAGAAAAAGGGAAGGAAGTGTTGTCGGAATCAAAAGGAAAGTCTACGGAAAAGATTTGGTGAAGATAAGAGAGTTTAAGTGAAGTGTTGTTTGTAAATGAATGTTGGTAGGAAGTTAATCTTTTGGTCAAAAGGTGAGTACTCTTATTTACTAATTAATCCATAAGTTATTTCAAGTATAATGATTTGAAAGTATAAACATGTTGAATGTTTGAATGTTTGATAACTTGGTTGCAAAATTGGTTGATTATATGATTGTTTATGTGATTGATAACTTGGTTTGATAAATGATAAGAGAAATGGTTAGTAAGCAAAGTTAATTACATGAGAATTAAAATCCATACAAATGTGTGTGGAAATATTTAGCCTCTTAATGATTTTAAATAAGTTTAAAGAGTTTAAATATGGTTTAAAAAGAATTCGAAGTGCTTCGGACAAGTTCCGAAGCAATTCTCAAAATTGGTCAAAACCGAGCTTGTCGCGTAGTGGCGGTTCGTAAATTTCGACCCGTAACTTCAAATTGATGTAGAGAATGATTTATAACTCGGATTTCTTCGAAATAAAAATTATTTGGTTTACAATGATAATAGTTTTCCAACGAAGAAAGAAAATCAAGATTTCGTCAAGTAGATTTTAAAATATGTCCAAAACAATTTTCTAAAAACATCGCGGTTTTGCAGTTCGGAATCCAAAACGGGATTTCTTTATAAATGATATTTTTAAAGTATTAAAAATATGAAATAAATTTGATAAATCTATTTAAATGATTTAAAAGAGATTTGGATTGGAAAATATGAATTATCGAATGTTTTAAAAGTTGTTTAAATCAAATAAGCTTATATAGCACTTTCCGCGGCACTTTTATGCTGTGAATTCTATAACTTTTGGAATATGAGTTTAAATGTAACGACGTTTCCCAGAATCAATTGTGAATGTTTTGGAAAGGATAATTAAGAATTTTTGAAAAGATAATTTGGAATATTTATAAGCAATTCTAAAATAAAGCTGAAAATCTGAGTATGCGGAAACGACTAGTACATTTGTCCCACCTGTGAGATCTGGGAAGGTAAACAAGGTGTTTAACTAAGGTTAGGGATGGAGCAACCAGTGCCCTGAACTTACCTGGCCTATGTTTTCTCTTCTTAGGCGAGGGGTGGAATAGATCGAAAGGAAAGCCCGGATGCTCTAAAAAGATCATATTTAAATTTTTCTAAGATAAAAGAAAAGAAAACCCCTTCAAAATAATTTTCGAGATAAAATATATCGAAGATAAAAATAGTTAAAGACAAAGATATTCAAAATGTAGGATTACTTGCCACTAGTCCCTAGAGGTGAAACTTGCCATTAGTCCCTAGAGGTGAAACTTGCCATTAGTCCCTAGAGGTGAAACTTTCCATTAGTCCCTGGAGGTGAAATTTACCATATTTATGATGGCAATAGTGCTCTATTATGAAAATCTTTGATTAGCAAGAATATGATTTGAAGTTAAGAAAGAAATCTTTGATTTAGATTTAATGAATGATTTGGGAATATTTTCCCTAAGTTAAAAGTTATAACTTAAGTGTAAGAAATCTTTGATTGAGATTAAACGAATGATTTGGAAAGATTTTCCTAAGTAAAGAAGAAAATGATTTAGAATTATTCCAAGATTTAAGAAAGGTTTAAATAAATCAAATGATTGATAAATGAGGCTTAATGATTCCATATACATTTGAAATGAAAATGGAATAAATTGAAAAGATTATATCTGAGATAGATATTTGATTTGATAAAAGATGAAGTAATTGATTGATGATTGATATCCACTTATGAACTTAACATCTTTTAAAGCGATGATTGGTTTCGAAGGAACCGGAGTCGGATTTGATTAATTCCTATCCGAAAACCACTTCGAACCAATGTATACGTTCGAAAGTGAAGACATGTTGAAGATGATGATTATTGAAGACCGTGGATCTTTATAGCGTGAAGACTGCTTGTTGAACATGCTCTGGTTGGCCACCATTATAGAGTTATTTATAGCAGTGGTCTCCTCGTGATGGAGATTTTTTCGGATTGCAAGGGCTTCTCGCCTAGTAATGGCCGAGGAAAGTGCCTTCGGTTTCGTTCAGTCCTAGAACGAACTTGTATAGATGTTTGTCTGACATTGTATTCTAAATCACATTTGAGTGGTTTCTATAAATGTATATCAGTTGGTGGCGGAGAAGGCAACTTCTTTTAGCTTAACACCCTTTCCCGAGACATACGTGCTCAGGAAGTTATACTTTTCTAGAAATCAGTCGTGTGACGTGGAATGACAATGTGGCATTCAAAGTGGAACTTGTTATGAAAAAGCGTGGCTTTGTATGAAAAAAAAAAGCGTGGCTTTGTATGAAAAAAAGCGTGGCTTTGTTTGAATTGAGCGTAGCCTCGCGAGCCTCACACCCCGGTTATGATGGGATTCTATGTGGTCAGATGTATGCTCGCATTTCAGGTAGTAGTGATTTGGGTTATCAGATGTTCTGAGCCCTAGGTACCAGATGCATCTGGGCCTCATGGCAGGGATGTGCGAAGTCTGAGTCATTGGATGTTATTCGCAGATTGCATCCACTTTTAGCCATTTATGTTGTTGTATAACGGCGTCTGAGTCATGGACGTAAGCCGTGGATACAGATTGATCTTTCCACTAGTTTCCTATCATGTTGGAAATCCAAACCCAATACGGTACATACGGTTTTGATTGTATTCCCAAAATAGCTGTAATGACTTGCAAACATTTCAGCTACCCCCCTTCTGGTATCATATATTCCGTTCGGTATATTCCGTTGACCCAGTCCGGATATATTCTGTTAGACTTAGTCCAGATATTGGTACCTTATTTGAATAAGTTTATTTGAAAAGTGTTTTCAAAAGAATGTCATTAAAAATAATATCAAGTGATTTTTGGTATGAAGCGTTTTGGTTATCATAAGGTAAAAACCCGTCCGTGTTTATGTATGGTCGTGGTCTTATGAGATACCATTCTTTTCAAAGGTTTTGATAATATAGTCATTTAAACTTCGAGTATCTCACGCTGTTTTATCAAGCCTGATCCGGGTATTTTTAATACTCGGGTCAGATCCGAGTAGTTTCAGGTTTAGTTGAAGACGGTTGGAGTTTCCAGAGGAGAACTGGAGATCTTCATCATCGTATGGACGTATTCTATCTTTATCCGCTTTGCTTAGTGTATTTTGTTTAATGTTTGTCAGCAATTGTAAGGACAGATGTTTATAACTGTCCAAGCTGAATTTAGGTTAGACTCTGATATTGTATTTAAAATTTTCCGCTGTAAAGATTATTATTGAAATAATATATGTTATTCCATTCGTTTGAGATTCTGTTCTGTCTTTATTTTCTTTCTACCCTTAATGATCCGCTTATTCGTGCAATTTGAGTTTGACATGTGTGGTTTATTGTCGATTCAAAGGGTATGGAAAAGTGGTTCGTTACATTCTCCTTCCTCAATTATAAGCTCTCATACATACCATAACAATACTGAGATAAAACAAAAGGATACACAAATACAATATTTGAATCCAAAACATGTAATGAAATAAAATAAAATTTAGGAAACAAAGAGAAATGTTTTAGTCTATCATTAGTTATTACAGAAACAGACTTTTGTTTATTCATGAAGTCATCACATGAAAGTTGTTAGCACCAGAATTGGTCACTAACACCCTTGAGTAGAGTTATGTAGAGAGATTAATGAAGAAAGTAAAGTTAAACATAGATCAGTACGCAACTTAAATGCAGAAAATATGGACACTAGATTTATAGTGTGTTAGCACCAGAAGTGGTCACTAACACCCTTGAGTAGAGTTATGTAGAGAGATTAATGAAGAAAGTGAAGTTAAACAGAGATCAGTACGCAAACTTAAATGCAAAAAATATGGACACCAGATTTATAGTGGTTCGGCGTAATTGCCTACGTCCGCTTTGAGGTTAATCTTTATTGCTTTCTCAATTACTTGATACAGATACAATCCATAAATCAGTCACTTGAATACAAGTTTGAATTAAAAAGAGGAGAGTATAAAAAATGGCAGAGTCTCCCCAGTGTTCTCGGAAAAAGGTCCCTTTCACTGTGCCCTGCCCTTCTATTTATAGACGAAGATGGGTTGGACTTCCCTCATGGGCTTAGGAACAAGGTACCTCGGCCCATAGTAGGTGACTTCTGTGCACCGGGCCAGGCAGGACAAACGCTCTTGCTTTGCCTTAGGCCTGACAATTTGCTAACACCTCCAGTCTACACCGTGCCAGGGATGACGAACATGTCGATTGCATCAAAACCTTATAACTCCAGGATCTTCTTGGTAAGAATCTTATCTAGTGCTAATAATAATATCTTTACCTGTCATTTTGTAGCCGGCCCAAGGTGTCGGGTAACAAAAGTCGGTATGATGTTGCATCTACTATAAATTACTTATTTAGATTAAAGAAAAATGCATAATACGAACAAAATCAAAACTTTACTATTCAAAATTGTAGAAACATCAAAAACAGATCGAATCACTATTCAAACAGACTGCATAAAGTATAGATCCTGACGACGTTGATGAATCACCCATCCTATCTACCGTAAAACTAAAATGAGTAGTAGTTACAAAAGAGGAAGTGGATTTAAAAAGACTAAATTCATAAATCATAAATATCATAGTGGTAATTGGGATGAGCTAGAGCGAACAAAACTGGAGAAAACGTGAAGAAGGATACAAGGAGAGAACGATATTAGGTTAAAGTTTTTCCTAATTTGGGGAGAAATGGGATAATGAGTAAAATATTAAAGCGGCCGAAATGTGAAATGAGCGGGTTTGGTAAATTTCATTTATGCAAAAATAATTATTTTGGATCCACCAAACAAAACCATGTTGGTAAGGAATGCAAATTAATGTAGTTGCATCGGCTGACTTTAAAACCGATGCAACTAAAACTATTTGCATCGATGTATTTTTTTCGGTTGTTGTTGACAACTGATGCAAATTTGATTTTTATTACCTATTGCTTTCCACGTACCAATTGCACCGGTTATTAACATAGAGCTGATGCAAATAGTTCTATTTGCATTGGTTTTTACTTCAACCGATTCAAATGAGACGAAGCAATATGTACTTGTTGTACTAGTGATAAGGATATTTTTGTCCTGATTCGAGTATTTTGTCTTTTCATTATCTCGGGCCAGTCATGAGTTTTTTAGCTTATTGAAGATTTATTCTGGAGGACGAAGATGAAGGTTTGATATATTATTACTATTATTATTGCTAGCATCATGTTGTTCTACTGCATATAATTTGTTCCTGTATGGTATATATAACTCTGATAAATGTTGTATAAACTATAATCAAAAGTATAGTAAACAACTTCATGGACTGTTTATTTGATTATTGTATTTTATCATTGCACTGCGAGATTCTGTGTTTGTTTCCATCTTCTTTTCTTATTTTTCTTAATTAACCCCAATGATTTTCTATGTTTCGGATTGTTTAGATTGGACGTGTTGGATTATTGTCAATTTAAACCATCCGAAATGTGGGTCGTCACAACTAATTTATCTTACTTCATTCAAATCCAATTCAACTTTTTAATGTCAATTTAAACTTCAATTCATTTTAATCCATTTCTCATTTTATTAAATTTTATTCTAATTAAAGTTTCTTATCGTTTACATTTTACAAATTTAAAAAAAAATTAGCTTAATATTCTCAAATCTTTGAATTATACAATTGACTCGTTTAAAATTTCATTTTATTATTTTATCTAATTCATTTCAATTACAATTCATTTCTATTTAAGCTTTCTTGAGCTGAACTACATTTTATTTACTTGTTTTCACTAACTCCAATTATTAACATTTCTTAGGTTAATTTTTTCTTTCATATCTTAAACTCGAATCTTCTTTTGTTTGCTTAACCAAAATATAACGGTTTTAAAATTTTCTTTTACTTTCCTGTTCAAAATTATAAGCTATAAATTTATTTTAATCTATACTAATTTCAATTATAAGTTCAAAACTACTTTCATATATTTATCAAATGATACTTAGAATAATTTTTCTCACAATCAAAACTTATTTAACCAATTTGGTAGCAATTCTCATTTAGAAACTAGAAAATGAATACCAGCAATGCTGTAGTCATCCCCAGAATTATTTCCCAGTGAACCAAGCGAGTTTAATGCTTTTATTTTCTTTAAAATCTTTTAAAAATATATTTCTAGTCAAAAAACTTCCAAATAAATACTGTTATTAATTTTCAAGGCTTTGAAAACAATTTTGAAAATAATTTTGAAAACAAAAGAATTTAAATTTTAGAATTCTCAATTTTAAAATCATTTATATATAAGCTATGTTATAAATATACTTATCGATTTCATACCTTATTACCAAAATATTCCATTAATTTACAACTTAGTCATGTTAACCAATTTATATTTTAGTTGATTTCAATTTAATTATCAATGCTGCATAAAATAAAATTCATTAAGTATTTGTTTTAATTTTTTATTCAACCACAATTGTTGGTAATTAAATATTATTAGTTCTTAACAACTATCATTAATTAAAAATTATCATTATATATATAATATAATTTAGGTAAAGTTATTTCATTTTCCCTATTTTAAAACGACATTACGTCGACTTGCCTCATTTAAGTGTTCAGAAACCCCTATCGACAACATGGCTCCCTACACACTGACCAGAATTCATAAAAATTCAACGGATAAGTAAACACAATATAAAACATTTGATAACACTAACAAGTATGCCTTCTCATATATATACACTCAACGGACTCATTCTAGGGTATAACTACCCTATGTTTAATGAGTCAAACCACACAAAGCCATGGTTGTCGCTTATTTTGGCTCTGATACCAACTACGATGACCCATATTTCGGAAGGTTTAAATCAACAATAATCCACACATGTCCAACTTAAACAATCCAGAACATAGATAATCAACAGGTTAAATAAGAAGAAAAAGAAAAGAGGAAGAAAACAAACACCAAATTTCACATCGGAAATGATAAAATATAATAATCAAATAATAGTTCATTAAGCTTTTTATATCATACATTTGATTATAATCTATGCACATTTATTAGAGTTATATATGTACATCAAGGATAAATAATCAATGCAACAGAATAACATGATGCAGGGTATAATAATAATAGTAATATACCAAATTTTTATCTTTGTTCTCCAAAGAATAATCTTCAATACACTAAAAAAACTTAAACTGACCCGAGCGTAATAAAAAGAAAAAACACTCGAGTCAGAACTAAAATACTCTTATGTAAATCAAATCAGTATCAACAAATATGAGTGTAATAGCATCGGAGATGTCTACGGGATTTTACATCTCCTATACAGTGTATAACATACATGCAATAACATAAAAGATGTTATGGGATTTTCCATCTCTTAAGGATCCGTTAAACCATTTATATAAAATAGCATACGCTATAATAGATAATGTCTATCATTAAAATAAATATCAAAATAGCGTTAAGGCTTCACATTGATCCACCTTAACACATTTTTATAGTACTAAACCAAAGCGTAATAGGCTCGCATAAGGATAAACAAGACAAGGCACGTGGGGCAATACCCTAGGTAGTATTCTACCGGTTTACCCTTTTTGGCTGGTCGTAACCTATTCGTGGCTGACCGCGACAATCAATTTGAACAAAAAGGGTGCACCCGTTGAGTATAAAATCATGATAGTAATAAGAGTGATCAACGTCGCTAGAGGTAGATTACCTCATTGGCCAGACATAGGCTCCTGTTTTAGTCATTTTAATTATGATACAAGTGTCAACACTTTCCATCATCGTTCTCTTACTTCATTCCAGTAAACGTTCGCCAGTTCAACTGTTACGTTGTGGATATCATCCACTGCGTACACAATCGCTAAAGTATTTCCAATATTAACGGAGAGCATGCCAATAGGAGGCCCCCGTCTCTTTAACAAACAAACATCATTTTATACACCGGTTGGTTCCTTTACATTTGGAAAACAATTCAGACTTGATATCAAAATATCATTTTCACTTCAAAATCAAATTCATTTTGAAATCATCATATTCAGTTCGATAGCTCATTTTCACTTGAAAATATCATTTCACTTCAATAACTCGATTTTGCTTCCAAAATTGTTTTGAACTTTAATTTAGGTTATAACTTATTTTTATATTCATTCACAGTTAACCAAGATTTAAATATAAACATTCCACCTTTGACCAGTTTTATTTTTATAAAATAGTTTGAATGGTTTTAAAATAGCTTAACTAGGTAAAATAATTTAATAAAAATAGTTTGAATATCGAAAGTAGTTTATATAGTAAAATGGTTCATATAGTAAAATAGCTTGGAAAATTAAAATAATTTGAACATTTAAGAAGATAGATTTTAGATAGTTTATACTAAAATAAATTATTTGAAAATAAAACTAATTCATTCCTAAATTTTGCAATTCAAATCAATTCCAAATCGCATTTCGATTTAATTGGTCCAATTTCGATTTCAAGTCGAATCTTTCTTTGATTCTAATTTCAATTCAAATAAATTCGATTTCAATTTCGAATTAATTTAATTTCCCTACTAATTCCAATTGATTTCAATTTCAATTCCAACTTGATTGAATTTCAATCCAATCCCAATTTAATTTCAATTTCAATTCCAGATTGATTTCAACTTCAATTCCAAATTAATTTCAGTTTCAATTACAAATAAATTTCAATTTTGATTATCCGATTCAATGATTTAAATTCCAAGTCAATTCGTAAATTCAAACCATTTCGCTTTATATCAATTTTGAGTTCAATTTTCTAAAATACCAATTCAAATCACTTAAATGAACTTAACTTTCAATATTCAATTTAAAAATCCAAATCTTCAAATATAATTCAATTCCAAGCTCAATTTTGAAATATTGTTTTATATTACTTTTACTCAGCACTATTCAAAGTTCGAATAAAAGTCTAATCTTTTAAAATAAACCAATTCCTGAAATTCACATCCTATCTCGATTATAACTTCAAATTCTCAACTTCAATTATTTAAACAATTCCTGTTATCAAATTTAAATTTCAACATTTCAAGCTCTAATTCGAAAATAATTCAATTTCCATAAATCCTTTTTTTAAATCAAATCATTTAAATAATTTCAAACTAAAATTTTAAAAATCATTCAATTCAACCAATCCCGTTTCTGTGTATAATTTTCTATCCTATGGCCAAGTGAATCAATTATTCCAATTTAATTCAGGGATGGATATATATCATTTCAATCTAAAATAAATGCTATAGATATATATTGTTCGACCTATTTCTTAATTTATTATAAGTACAATTTATTGCTTTATATACTGTAAATAATATACGGGATGATAATAGGATATATATCAAATAAATAAACATCCAATCGTCTAAAATCTCAATCAATAGCATCCATCAAAAGCAGCATTCAAATATTCAATAAATCATAACAATTTACTAGCTATCAAAAATCGGGAATTTAACTAGCAATTTAATTTCCATTTCAAATTTTAACTATCAATTCAAATTCCTATCATTTTAGTTCATATCAATTTAAATGCCAGCTAAATTTTACCAAACATCAGTCAATAAATTTACATCCCTTCACGATATAAATTTAACTAACATAAAAATTAGATCAGTAAATTATGAGCATAAAAAACACTCACCTTTCTCTTTCAAATCGAAAATAATTTCAGCTTCAAATAAATCTCACTTCGGTTCCAAGCCGAAGCCTTCGTCTATACGAATCCAGCATTACTCATTTCGATCGAATCGGACATCATATGAAAAGGTTATTAGTAAATTAGTACAATGATAATTAAAATTAACAACTAATAATAAAATGAAATAAATAATTAAAAAAAAATCTTAACCTCATCTATCTCGTTCACGCAAACTACAGGCCTTCCTCCTCCTTCTTCCTGATCTAGGTCGCGACTTGCTCTGCCAATTTTTTTTGATAAATGCAATCGATCTCCTCAGGCTCACACATCATCAGGAGATCGGAGTTCCATCGAGTGTCACCTTCCAAAGCGCCTAGGTCAACCACCCCGCCACCGTAGTTTCCACCTTCACCTCATAGTCACCGTCCAAGCCACATAACACCCAAAAAAAGGTCGAGCTTCCACAACCACCATTCCTCCATCCACACGACTTATTTTTTCGTTCGTAGATTTTTTTTCATTTTGATTTTCGATCGCAGTTCTCTCTTTTTTTTGAAGGCTTCGGTTTCGATTGGATCTAAGATGAGAATAAAAGGAAAAGTGGTGGAATACATGGAATAATAGGAAGGTGGGTGGGTTTGTGTACGAGTGCTAAGGAAAATGTGTGTGTGTGTGTGTGTATAATATTGGAAAATATCTGATCAAATCGCTCACAAAATTTTCCGACCTCTAAATGACGCGTGCCGCCTGACATTTATAATGTTTTATCCTTATTTCGAACGCGATGGAACTAGTCCCGAGACCTAATTTGATCTTATACGGAAGATAGCTTTTCAGAATCGATTAATTTAAATTAAATTCCAAAATAAATTTCTACGTGTTTCAAGCTCGCATGGCCAAACGACAAGTTCGATCGCTACGAAACTTGAAATCGTACAATAATTGACCATTATGGATCCGATGTAACTAGATTCGTCAAAATCTGAGATAGTGGCCAAAATGGCTATTTTCACTTTTTATATAAACTTTCAAATTTCAAATTTCTTTATCCACTTAAAATTCCAATTTTAAATGTTAACAACCTTCATTGTCATTTATATAAAATTTAAATCAACTTCTGACATCATTTTCATTTATATAAAATTCAGAATTCAACTATTTAAATAATTCCAGTATTAAATTTAAACAATTTAATTATCTAATAAATTACAATAATAAGTCACTAAATTTTGTCTCTAACCACTTTTATTTGATAATTATATCAAGTTCTACAATTTAGAGTGGTTAAAAATACGAGTCGTTACAAACATGGCTTGAGTTTATTGTTGGCTATTACTTTGGACCTCATTGTAAGCTGGAGCCAGAGATGTTGGCATTTTTGACCATCATGTCTAATTTGATTGAGCGGATCGACACTGGTAAGTGGTGTGAGAAATGCGGATTACGGATATTAAGGCTAGGATAAACACTCGAGGGCGGTGAATAGTGTTTTAAGGAATTATCAAATCTTTTTGAGTTTTTGTTATTTTGAACACAAATGTATGCAATATTCAAACAGATATGATCACAGAATCAAACACGGATGCATAAATAAAGTAAAAGAAGTAAAGGAAAGAACACGGATTTTATACTGGTTCGGTGTTATCCTACATCCAGTCCCACACACAAGTACGGATTTCTTTTCAAAAGCAATTGTACAATTACACCCTCGATTTTAAGGCTATGGGGCGCACCCTCCAGATTTACAATCCTCTGTGTAGAGATACGTGATTTCATGGGCAACAAGTTCACCCAATTGATTTCCATGGCTACAATCACACCTTTTCTCGCTTGATTGATTTCCAAGGCTACAATCACACATTTTCTCATTTAATTGATTACAAAGAAACCTATAACTCTGAATAGCATTGAGGATCTTGTTGAGATAGTGATAGAGAATCAAACCAGAGATAACCTAGTAAGATTCAATGTTGATTTCGGCAGAGTAATAGTAGGAATATGCATAAAGAAATGTGGAAAAAGAAGAGAAATGAAAACCAGAAAAAAATGATTCAAAATTCGTTGAAAAATAGCCCCTATTTATAGAAGAACAACATCCATGTCCATTCGGAAAGAGATGTGACGAATATACACTTCTTTTGAAATTTAAATTTTGAAATTAACAGACACTATGTCGACATGGGTGTATTGAGCATGTCGACATCCCAAAGGAATTTTTGGTGGTTTGTTTTTCTTTTGAAAATGACTTTTATCTTATATTAAAAATTATTTTTAACTTTATAAATATACTTGACTATAGTTAAAATACATAAGTAAATATGAAGAATAATATATATATAATTTTATATTTAAATCTAAGTATAAATATTAAGAGTTAAATATATTATTATTAAAGATAGATTTAAAACTAAGGATAATTTGATTTTGAAAATAAAGATTATTTTAAGGCTAAAAGTATTTAAAATCAGGATAGATGTTTTTTTTTTGCAAAGCAAGCCGGTTTTGTAGTGGGCCGTCCACTTTTATTACGAAAGTAATAAAGTTTAAGTACAGGAGTAAGGCAAAGGAACCTACACTACTAAAAAACTGGAAAAATACAGCACAGCTATGTGGCAGACAAGCCACAGTAACTAAATAAATCACCAAGACTATGCCTCCTCCGAAGAGGAAGAATCACCATCATCATCAATAACCAAAGGCACATTCCCAAAAAGTCTAGCAAAGGGCCTAAAAAGGGAAGCAAGACAAGGCTCATAACCCGGAGCAGTAGGAGAATAAATGAAAGAACGGTCCCAAGAAAGATCAGCAAGCAAGTCCGAGTTTCTACTCGCAAACACTCCATCCAAATCAAGAAGCAATGAATCACCAGATGAACGGTAATAAAGGCATCGAAGGTCCTTCTGATCATCCGAAACAAATCTGAAGAAAGAACAATTCTCTGGGCTAAACCGAACATCATAAATGCGATCAACCCAACATCTCTCAGACACATCCCAAAATACCCGAGCAGAATCTGGAACAGCAACAGAAGAAGCTGAGGCGACACAAGGTACCACAGCAACAATAGGGGGGTCAGACGTATCTCCAGAAGGCAGCGGACCCAGATCAGACACAGGAAGAGGATGGCTAGGAGAAGAAGGGACTTTAGGCATCCATTTCCGAAGAGGTGGGCGAGGCAGAGGAATCTTAGGAGCAGACGCGTTGGATTCGGAACGCAGGCAGGAAATGGCCAGGCGGCCAAAAGACTGACAGGAGGAACAAATATCTGGAACCCATCCATAGCGAACACGGACCTCCGCAACATGCCCAACAGCAAGCTGAACCGGGATAGTAGCAGGGAGAGGCTTGGAGGGGGAAATCTCAATAAGACCCTTAGCATACATCAATTTTTCTCGGGCAACCGTATTAGTGTCAAAACACTTCAATTGTCCTATGTTACAGGCCAACCAGTTCAACCCAAGCAAAGGCTGAAGAGCAGAGGGAATCTGGGAAAAGTACACCCAAACAGGGATGGATAGCACTTGCTCGCGAGCACTCGCCACGGTAGGAGTCCAGGGGGTGATAATAAATGGTCTTCCAGCAAAAAAAGAAGGCTTGGCACTAAGAACTAGCCGACGATCCTCAGCGGAAGAAAACTTTAGATAATACAAGGTGTCAATGAGTTTCACTTGCAAATTACCACGCATCTTCCATATCTTATGTAATAACAAGGACGGATCATGAAGACGGTGATTTGGTTCCAGGAAGAAACCAACCAAATAATCAGACCAAAAATCAACTCCGGCTTGGATAACATTAGGAGGCGGGATCTTCACTCCATTCTCTTCAACAATTTCAAAATCAATAGGAATATAATCATCAGCGTTTCGAGGAAGCGACTTGAATAAAGAAGACCAGGACTTAGGGCATGCTGGAATTGTTGCAGAAGGCAATGGTCGTTCCACAACAATGGGCAAAACAGTTTGAACAATATCCTTGGACGCAGCTGAAAAACCAACATTTTTTACTGGACCAAGATCCTCCTTAGCATTTAAACAAACACCTGACGTGCAACGATCGGAGGTAGAAGCTTTAACTAACCCCACATCTCTACCAATCAGGCCACCAACACCACACTCGTTGACCATTGCAGTCGAAACAGGTCCACCAACACCACACTCAAAAGACAAAGAAGTCAAACCGTGGTTCCTCGATTCACAGACAGTGTTCTCAGGCAAACAAACAGGGATTCCAGGGGTAGGCGAATCTGCGCCAGAACTTCCAGTTGCCGCAAGTTGAAAACAATCACGCGGTACATCAGATGAAAGGCCGGAAGCACGTAGAGGAGGGAAATAAGCAAGCAAGAGAATCCTAGGTTTAACAATTGACATGGATTTGAAAGGCCGCCCAGATCTAGTCGACGATGGAGAGGGACGGGGCGGAGGAGATGAACGAGAAGGGGTCATGAAATGGCAAACGCGAAAAGATGGAGGGGGGAATCACGAAGAAGCGAAGTCAATCACGAAGAAGTCGCCATTATCTGACACCATATACACGAGTGTTGAATTTCTACAGTCACATGGTAATTATTAATTACATTAGGAAAGGAAGGTTTTGAAAACATTTTGAAAACAAGATATAATTTTGTAAAATCATTTTGAATAAAAGTTAGCGGATACAGAACAATGTTCCGCTAGATTTTTCGTAGGTTCCATCCTACTTAGGTTTCCATTTCTTTAACAGGCTCGAAATGGATTCCATTCCACGAATAAATTGGATTTTAAGATGCCAGTGTTCTTCGAGGAGTATTAACAAAAATTACTAATTAAAATTACTTGTTCTTGAAATCTTGAAATCTTGAACTCTTGATAATCTTGATATTCTTGATACTCATGAGTCTTCAATCTTGATATCTTGAATCTCTATACTGTACAGTCTTCATTCTTGATACCTGCATGGTTAAATCCTGCATATACATATATTTCTAAACTATAATGTTAATATTTATATTTTATAATCCTATTCTAAGGTTGTTGTCATTAAAACCATCATCTCACAGACTAACAACCTCCCCCTTTTGATGATGACAACCTTTGTTTGTAAAATATTACTTCTATCCTAATAACTCCCCCTTAATATATGCCTAACCATCCTATTTTATATTTCTCTCCCCCTTTGTCATCAACAAAAACTAATTCCAAACTATATAACTCCCTTTCATTCTTGGACTAATGTACTTGCATTAATAAACTATACAAATGGAGTATATAATAGATATATTAAGAGATAATTATACTGATAGACATGATAATTAATTAAAGATCATATAAATATTAATGCATATTTATACATGTTTTTCACACCAAATATCAATCCAAATCAATTCAAATCAAATCAAATCAAACAATTCAAATCAAACAAACCAAATCAAACAAACCAATAAAATCAAACTTTTCGAGGAACTTCCACCCATCCTTCTTCTCCAAATATAGGGTCTGCTTTAATGGCATCCCAATTTTTATTATCATTAGTGAGAGAGACTAGAGGATGTGCTTCGTTATCATCCTTGTGCAGGGAGGAAATCATCCATCGTATTGCATTGAAATGCCTTACTTGCTCTTTGATCATCCGCATTTGACTCAATTCTAAGAATCGCTGGTTATGGAGAATGAACGAAAGAATATTCTTGAAATAATTAATAGTCTCTTCAAGATTTTCTGATAGGTTATGAATTGAATTGGCCATATTCGAGTTTGTGAGAAGAATGAGAGACAAAGTGGATAAGAAATAATATTCAATGATGAATTCTGGAAGAAATAGGTATTTATAGGTGTAGAAATTCATTTGAAATGAATAGACATAAGGTAGTTATTAAAATTTCAAATTCAAAATAAAATGTCATTTCTGACTAGTAAATGTCGACTTGGTCATAGGGGGGATGTCGACATGGTGCAGTGAATTTTGATGGCTTATTTTGATTTTGTGAATAATTTTGTGTGTGTGTGTGTGTGTATACATAATATACTAACATTTATTCTGGAGATAAGATAAGCTAGATAATAGAAAAGGAATTTAATTTCATTTCATGATAACACGATACAACGATTAAACACAAAGAACTACACGAACATTCAAATCAAAATAAATTAAAACTAATACAACGATATACGAAAAGGTAGAACTAGTTAGAGGATGATGATGATGAAGATAATCCAAGCTTCTTGCTGACTTTGGAAATAAACTTGTTCATATTGGATGAAATTTTGCCCAACTTCTTACTAACAGATCGTTTAAGAATCCGTTGATTCTCAACAATGGTCTTTTGGTTTTTGTGAAGGGTTTTGTTGGATGGATTAGGAGGATAGTCGATGCTTTCCAAAGAAGTTTCACCTTCTTCTTCTTCTTCAATTTTCATTTCATCCCCTTCTTCTTCTTCCTCCTCTTCCTCTTCTTCCATTTCCTCATGAGCCAAACGCTCTTCCTTTTCGGCAAGATTCTCATAAGGTTGAAAAACAAATGGAATTTTAATAAGTGAAATGTTGGAATGATTGAAAACTTTTCTAGAAACAAATTCTTCTCCTTTGAAATCCACTCCAAAATAGTTAAAAATCTGAGTGAGATAAATTCCATGAAACAAAGTATTCTCACCCATTTCAAGTTCATCCAAAATAACTTGCGCCTAATTAATATCATAATTTTCGAAAATAGAAAAAAGTGATTTGCAAACTTTTGAAGTTGGATTGTTAAAATTTTCCGATCTTGGAGTCAAAGTATGTTGTAAAAGAAAATTGAAAATTCTAGCTTTTGGTCGAAAATTTTGATTTTTGAATTCAAAATTATCATGTCCTTCGAAAATGTGATGAAATGTCTCACGATCATTTTCATCGATTTTAAAATTAGAAAGATCCATTCCTGTACTCTTGCAATTGAGAATGGTACCTAAAATATCACAATTCAAAACAATTCTAGTGCCTTTTGACACTACTCAAAATTTCATCATCATTTCCAATATAAAATCCATGGTTTAAATTGCATAGAAAATTTTAACAAGATTTGGATAACAAACAGAATCATTTTGAGAAGCATCGACAAGACTAAGAATTTGATTATTTCCAAAAAGAGAATCAATTTCATAAGAATAGAAATCTTGAAATATAGCAAACTTTCCGGGATGGAAATTTTCATAGTTAGCATAATTGATATATGCTTTTATAGCCTCCGGATCATTGAAGAGTTGCTCTTTTATCTTTCTGGAAATTCTCATGGTGGAGGGGTTGCTTTGAAGAAGCCATTAGAGTAGAGAGTTTGAAGTTTTGAAGAGAGAGTTTGAATTTGAAAATGAGAGTGAAAAGATGTGATAAAAGATAGGGATTAAATAGATTCTCAAAGGACATGTTCTCTGGTCAAAAGATGTCTTTTCAGAGAATTGAATGAAGTGAAAAGGTGGAGGGAAATTCAACCATTTGAATTCAAATTTTGAATTTCAAATTCTGTACCTATGTCGACATCATGGTAGGGACCATGTCGACATGTGCTTGTGAATTTCTATGATTTATTTTTCCAAGGTACTCTAATATATATAATATATACACTTATTATTTTTAATGCCTATATATATCTGGAATATTATTAGAATTATATTATATTGCATAACATATTATTATATAATAAAATAATAAGAAAAATAAAAAATAAAATAAAAATAATAGTAAAAAAAATTAAAATTCAAATAACACACCAATTCAAAATAAATCAATCAAGCAATCAAGCATCTAATTCTAAGCTTGTAATTTCAACCAATTGTATTGTAAATGTGTACCTTTTTCTGAGTCCATTTCTCTAAATTCGTCGGAGTCGTGAACTGCCGTGAAACATAAATTTGAATTATCTGTCTTCTGATCATCATCGCTTGAGGACGAGTCTGAGTCATCTAGAGTAGCAGTATATGCATGCTTCCATTTCTTTAACGAATTATTGTTTATAGGAGGATTTTGCCGCTCTGGATACGGACAGTCTCTTTTGATATGGCCTAGTTCATCACAGTTGAAGCATTTGACATTATTTGGCACTACATTCTAATTTCCAGAGTTCTTGTAGTTGTTTCTCTTGAGATTATTCATCTTTCTGTATTTAAGAAATTTTCGAAAATTCTTAATCATAAAGGCTATCTCTTCATCATTATCGCTGTTTGAGTCTGATCCATCGGTCAACGCGTTAAATGCCATTGATTTCTTTTCAGATGCTTTGCTTTCTCTTCTCCCGATCATTTTGACTTCAAATGACATTAGATTTCCAATTAATTATTCGATCTTTAAGGTACTGATGTCATTTGCCCCTTTGATCGCAAGTGTCTTTTGCTCCCATTTTGGAGTAAGAGAATTTAAAAAATTTCTGACTTGATCTTCTTTCGAAAATTCTTTTTCCAAGGATATTAGAGAATGCATAATATCCTGAAATCTACTATACATATCTGAAATAGACTCATTAGAATTCATTTAAAATAATTGAAACTATTTGTGAGCATGGAAATTTTGGTCTGTTTAACTTTGCTTGTTCCTTCGTGAGTAACTTGCAAAGTTTTTCAGATTTTATATGCAGACTTACAAACTGACACTCTATTAAATTCATTTCTATCAAGTGAAAAAAACAAAATATTCATTGCTTTAGAATTATTTTGTGCAACAACCTTTTGCTCAGCGATCCACTGTGAAAAATCAGTTGCGGGTTCAGAATATTCAGTTTGTGTGATATTCCAAGTGTTTAATCTTATGGATTGAAATATATTTTCATCCTACATGCCCAATATGCATAGTTACTGCCATTAAAAAATGGTGGTATGACAGTAAACTGACCTTCTACAAATGAACTGGTGACAGGAATACTAGTGTTAGTAACAGTACTAGCGTTGGTAGCCATTTTGAAAACTTTTCAAAATTCAGATTATGAAAATTTGAAAACCTTGCTCCGATACCAAATGTGAGAAATGCGGATTACAGATCTTAAGGCTAGGATAAACACTAGGGGGGCGGTGAATAGTGTTTTATGGAATTATTAAATCTTTTTGAGTTTTCTTATTTTGAACACAAATGTACACAATATTCAGACACAGATATGATCACAGAATCAAACACAGATGCAGAAATAAAGTAAAAGCAGTAAAGGAAAGAACACACCGGATTTTATACTGGTTCGGAGTTACCCTACATCCAGTCCCGCACACAAGTACGGATTTCCTTTCAAAAGAAATTGTACAATTACACCCTCGATTTCAAGGCTATGAGATACACCCTCCAGATTCACAATCCTCTGGGTAGAGATACTTGATTTCACGGGCAACAAGTTCACCCAATTGATTTCCAAGGCTACAATCACACCTTTTCTCGCTTGATTGATTTCTAAGGCTATAATTACACCTTTTCTCGTTTAATTGATTACAAAGAAGCCTACAACTCTGAATAGCACCGAGGATCTTGTTGAGATAATGATAGAGAATCAAACCAGAGATAATCTAGTTAGATTCAATGTTAATTTCGGTAGCGTAATTGTAGGAATATGTATAAAGAAATGTGGAAGAAGAAGAGAAATGAAAACCAGAAAAAAAATGATTCAAAATTCGTTGAAAATAACCCCTATTTATAGAAGAACAATAGCCATATCCATTTGTGAAGAGATATGACGAATAGACACTTCTTTTGAAATTTAAATTTTCAAATTAATTGACACTATGTCAACATGGGTGTATTGATCATGTCGACATCCCAAAGGAATTTTTGGTGGTTTGTTTTTCTTTTGAAAATAACTTTTATCTTATATTAAAAACTATTTTAAACTTTATAAATATACTTGACTATAGTTAAAATACATAAGTAAATATAGTGAATAATATATATATAATTTTATGTTTAAATCTAAGTATAAATATTAAAAGTTAAATATATTATTATTAAAGATAGTTTTAAAACTAAGGATAATTTGATTTTGAAAATAAAGATTATTTTGAGGATAAAAATATTTAAAATCAGGAACGATGTTTTTTATTCTTTTAAAAGTAAGGTTTTGAAAACATTTTGAAAACAAGATATAATTTTGTAAAATCATTTTGAATAAAAGTTAGCGGATACAAAACAATGTTCCACTAGATTTTTCGTAGGTTCCATCCTACTTAGGGTTCCATCTCTTTAACTGGCACGAAATGGATTCCATTCCACGAATAAATTGAATTTTAAGATGCCGGTGCTTTTCTAAGAGTTTTGATAAAAATTCCTAATTAAAATTACTTATTCTTGAAATCTTGAACTCTTGATAATCTTGATGTTCTTGATACTCTTGAGTTTTCGACCTTGATATCTTGAATCTCTATACTGTACAGTCTTCATTCTTAATACCTGCATGGTTAAATCCTGCATATACATATGTTTCTAAACTATACATTAGTATTTATATTTTATAATCCTATTCTAAGGTTGTTGTCGTCAGAACCATCATCTCACGGACTAACAAGTGGTATGACGCTACACTAGCAAAAATCATAGCATAGATAAAGGAAGGAGTAGAGTCTAAGGGGATGAAGTAGTGCAGAGTCATCTTAGATGGTTGGCTCCATACGGTTGGAAGATTCTTTGTTCTAGATATTGATGGATTGATGGATGAGGTGCTATAAGAAAGCTAACATTTGAGATTGACTATGTATCTTGGTAGCAATAAAATATACCGTTATCTGAAATAGAATAATATTGGGAAGGGATGAAGAAGAATGTCTTGGCATTCATCTTTAAGTGCAAGAACTGCTAATTGGTAAAGGTGGAGTAGAGGATGCCAGGTCGGCCGATGCAACCACTTGAGACTCCCAAATCGAAGTGGGAACAAATACCGATGGACCTCATCAATAAATTATTGAGGACCAGAGAAGGGTACAATGGCATTTAGGTCATATTTGAAAGATTGACGAAGAATCCTTGATTCATATTAGTCAAGTCCAATAAGACGGCATCCAAATTGGCCGACTTATATGTAAAGTGGATTACAAGTTGGCTGACTTATATGTTAAGCAATAGCCAAATCTCTTGCATTTTCTGCATTCATGGAATTATTTCCAGTAGTCGACATATCTTCTGTTACTTATGCACTGACACCTACGCACCTTTTTTAATACAGGGACCTACCTTCCAAAAACCTTTTTTTTGTATTCCAAAATCAATTTCTTTCAACGTATTTAATAAACGACTACTAAATATTTGTTCTTGATGCAAGTTAGATTTAAGTTAGACGAGGAATGCCAAAAAATCATCATATTTCAGCAATGGGGTGTATTTTTTTAAGTGCTCAAAATCTAGATTAGTTAATCAAATATTAAAAGCAAAGTCCAAGGTGGAAAGACTGCAAATGAGACCACATAACATTAGAAGTACGAAGAAGTGGAATGGTTTTGTCAATGTGAAATCTAATTTAAAATTTAATGTAAATTACATCTAATCGTTCATCTTTGTGTGTATATAAATTAACTATTCAATGTATTCTATTTTCTTTTTTCAAGCATAAAGCCACAACAAAACTATTAGACGCAATCAAATGTCACATACATGCAGTCGTAAAGAAATGGCTCGATTAGTTGTAGATACGGTGAGAAATTTATTTATTTTATATGAATTGAACTTTTGGTTGAAAATAATCTTTATAACATCTAGTTGTGATTAGGTGTTGCTTCTGATTTCATAATATATATGTTTATTTTCATTTTGTGAACATTAATTATGTCTTGGACTAGTTTTTAGTGCTACAACTAGTGCATTTTGATGTAGAGAAAACAGAGTCCTGATCCCCTTCTGTTTCTAGAGTTCATGTTTGGATTATGTCTCATACTCGATAAAACTGGCAAGCTAGTGAACGTGGTTATTAGAGATACTATTATATGTGCTTTTGTTTCATTTTGGAATATCTCAAATAACTTGAGCATGTGATAATTTCATGTTAATATTGTATGTTAACTTTTGCAGGAGAAGATAAAAGAAACGGAAAAAGAGTCACAATCTAGCTCAATAACTAATGTGAGAGAATATGCTTTTTTAATAGTGTTGGGAAAGGATAAACAGGGACGATTAAGAGGAACGAGAAGAATTGTGATCCACACCAAGTTTGTTTTGTAAGAAGCTAATCAATAACAAACAAGCCAACTTCAAAATAGAGCTGAAGACGATTCATATGTTTTTTTCTTCTTTGAAAATGGTACTTTATATACAATATGCCACTACGACAACATATCACTTGTTAATAAAGTGTCACATTTTGAACTTGTGACCTCTCGCATCAAAACTAAATCACTTGACCACTTAGACAATGGTGCTTGTCATGATTCACATGTTGTTATCATGAAATTAGTTGAAATACTACCATCATCATACATACTTCGATATATGTTCTAATTTATTTTTACATTCCACGTTTAAATTTACATTTTGTGGCACATTCTAATTTTGTCTAGCACTAATAGTACATTGTAGTGTATAAGTTCTTTGAAAAACTAACTTACGTACATACATACATATATATGCATATACATATATGTGTATATATATATATATATATATAGGTTTATAAGGGGAAAGGAGATTGCAGAGATGAGAGTACATCTCAAATGTTAAAATTTACTATATTATTGTTGTAGTATCATTTGAATTTCGATTTTTAGTTTAATATATAACATCATTTCTTTTGATTAATTGTAGAACAAGTATGACAAACCAGTGACAAATTTAATTTGTTGGATTGGACTGGGATGGATGATATAATAGCCGAAGGAAAGGTTCTTTCAATTGATCGAAAGAGCTTATACATTTCTTGGACCAAATGCCATGAAAATTTTGATAAAGTTTCCAAAAAAGTAAGATGTTTTTTATGGAGGCCTACACCTAGGATGATTGCACATATTGGAGAAGCTAAGAATGAGATAGTAGTATGACCAGCTGATAGAGTCGTTTTGCACAAGATGAAACACTCTGAGAAAGAAGACAGTATGGAAAACATAATTTCTTCATGTATTTAATAATTTTATGATTTAGTATACAATTTATTTTATAAATATGATTTTTCATAGAGTAAAACCAGCACTACAAATATCAAATGCAAGCTGTATGATTGGATTGGAAACAAAGAATTAGTTGTTGAAGGACGGTTGTACTCTAGCGATCCAACATCTACTGTGCTTGTTTTAATTGATGAGACGAAAAAACCAAATGCATTTTTATGGAGACCAACAGCTGGTATGTCATATGTTGGAGAAGATACTAGTAGCAAAGTTGTATGGCCGAAGCCAGTTGTAGTTGTTGAGGATATTAATGTGCAACATCCACTCTTAAAGTGAATGTTGTACTATCTTCAACGGTAATGTGTATAATTTATGTATTGAATATATTAAAACATACATTTAGACGACCTCTTTTCTTTTTTTATTTTAAAATTAAACATTTTCTTTTGTTATGTGAAAGAGTGCAAATTTCAAGTCTAACACTAAATGCAAGTTGATCGGTCTTGATGAAGTTGAAGAAGTAATCGTTAAAGGATGTATGTCTTCAATCGATCCAATCGACCCAAAAGCGTTGGTCCATTTTGCTTCACTGGAAGAAAACGCAGTTAGAGTTTGGCTAGATACGGAAAAAATTTCAAATGCACGTTTATGGAGATCCACATCCGATTTTGAAATTATTGAAAATGCAATTGATTTTACTATAGCTTGGCCTTCTGCAAAAGTTATAGCAGATTCACCTTCTAGTAAGCACGATTTATCTTTGTTTTAGATATAATTTATTATGCTTGCCTCTACAATTAGAAAGATCATATTTTATTTATTTCTTTCTTACATTTAATTTAAGTAAATAATCATAAATAAATGCACACATTTTTTTCCAATTAATTATTGGTTTTTTTTCATATATAGGTAATTGTTAAACTTCTACGCAAACCGTTGGGGTGGCGGTTTTCCTCTACATAAGTAACTTCATGATTTTATGAATATATATTCATTTTAGGTCATAATAGGTTATTTTTGGACTAAAATAACTGGGCAGTTATTAATATGAACGTCAAATTGAAAATAGGAAGTTGAGAAAACTTATAGAGAGACATTTTTTGCAGCACAATAACTTAAAGCAATATTATGTTTGAAGATTTTCCACTTTTCCTTATAGAAAATTAGCACAGCAGAGAAATTCAAAGTTTTATGTCTCTTAGTCATAATATTCGAGAAAGTAAAAAAACCTGCCAAGATTTAAAGGCAAATTTTCATTACCTCTATGACACAGCTAATCGGTTGTCATCTATCTAATCCAAATCACGTCAGTAAACTAAAAGGCTTTTATACGATATTGACGTTTGCGATAAACCATACCAATATAGACTATTAAAATACATGACATTGAACCAACATGGCCTGGGCCTTTCAAGATAACATTAGTTAGGGTGTTGTTTTTTCGATTCCATGTATTATTAAGGTGATTGCTTTAATTGACTTCTTAATTGGAACTAAGGCATTTGGGGGTTTGGGTTGCTTGATATTGGACAATGATTCTTAACTTCCTTGGTTTATAATAGAAATCAGAATGCAATTAAATATCAGACATGGATACTTAACTAGTATGATGTTTCTAACGAACACATAATTTTTTGGAGCATTATGATTTTATGAAAGCATATGCTCATTTTCTAGCATATGAGTATAAATGTTTGATGCTTTATAATAAGAATCTGGACTACCATATTGGACCTTTTCGTGTGTTTTTGTATCTACCACAACTTGTAGTGTATCTGCCACAACTTGAATCATTGAATAATGGTTGTGGCATCGAACTTTGAGGCTCAGTAGTATTATAACACGGCATAGGCATAGCTCTAGGTACAAGCTACAAAGGATACACTCTAACCCACTGATTTTGAATCTAGGGTTCGAATCTAGGGTTTTATAGGAAATCAGTTCAAATTTTAGGCTTCTATGGTTGATTTACTATTATTTTCATTTAATTATTTTATTTAAACAAATTATCTTCATCTTTAACAAATTTACCACTAATTTAGATCAAGATTTGTGTCTTTTGATGACCTGAACAAAATTTAGGGTATTTTGCTCTGGATAAGAACTTTAGGTGAATTTGGAATGTTATATTGGTAACATAGAATGAACTGAATGATAATCTTGTCTTTTTAACTAATTGTGCACTATTTTACGCTTGAATTTGAGTTTTTGAGTCAACTTTCTTTTTAATCGGGTCAAATAATCCCTCACTACTAAAGCCACTAAGTAGAAATGATCATGGGTTCTATTTCATTTTGGAATTCTTGAATTTAACGAGTCTCTTTACATATGGGTTTGTTTGTAATTCAATGGAGGAAGGTAGTTATCTTTTTCATAAAATCCTATGGCATTTCAATTCGTAAACTTCTGAAATGTTCTTTGCGGACAAGTTAAAAACTGATGAAGTATTTGAGGTGCTAATGTAGAAGACATTGAGAGGGACACCTGTACTAAAAAAGGATACTATTCTTAGGAAAGAAGAGAGCATAATGTGTAATATTATTTTTGTACCCGAGAAGGTTCTTGTGACGAACCATCTTCTTCACCCTTAGAAATCAACACTAATACATCTACGGTGTTCACGTGCCGTAAATCCAAGTACCGAGGAGACAGATTATCAAGGGTGTAAAAAAAATAAAGATAGAAGATAATATAATAATAGAATATCACATCGCATCCAACATTTTAATTATACATAAATGATCAGAGTCTGATACAGATCCAGTAGGATAGTTATAAATGTCTATCCGTACATATGTTGGGAAATACATACCACATAACATAGCAGAAAATGGGTAGATAACTACATAAGATACTTCAGCTTCATATCACCAAAAGACTTCTCCAATATGTTTCCCAACATGCTCCAAAATGCTCCTAAGGTATCCTGACTACACGGCTGTCCAGAAAATAGGGCACCCAGAGTTTAAAGGGGAAAACAAACTCCAGGTCAGTCATAGGACTGGTGTGAGAACTCACAGCACGATGTTTTGAAACCAAAAAGGTATCTCGTAAGACTACACCGCACATAAACATGGAACGGGTTTTTACCTATGATAACCAAAACTCTTTATTATGTAAAATTTAGGATGATAATTTTAATGACTTTCTTTAAAATCATTTGCAAATAAACTTATTAATCTTAACCGAAATTGTTACCATTATTAAATTCTAGCATACTAGGTTCTACAAACAAAACCGTAAGTTCTTATTAGAGAATGAATTTCCATACAAATGACTAGGTGAAGGGACTACCTTCCGATGGGTGCACCTCTAGAGGAATGTCCTAAGGAACCATCACAAAGCTCCTCTACCAAAAAAAGACCGGATTATCTCTATAATTAGATAGTACCGAATATGTCATCCTCCGGTCGTAACCGACGTTTATCCGAGAGCTCTCTTCACATATGTCCACATTAATTTACATCCAAAACGTCATAGCGGGAAGAAATATATCTAGAAGGGAATGATCATATCCTAATTGAAAATGACCCACCTAGCCTTGCTGCATCTAATCCTGTTTCGGTCATTTCCGTTGATGAGGTTTGAGGCAACGATTACCTTTTCACATAACACATCTTCTGTCACTTTGAATGCCACATTGCCATTCCATATTCACACGACTGATTATTACAAACGTATAACTTTCTGAGCTCGTATGTCTCGGGAAAGGGTGTTAAGCTAAGAGAAGGTGTCTTCTCCGCCACCGACTGATATACATCTATAGATACCACTCATTGTGATTTAGAATGCAAGGTCAGAAACTCATCCATACAAGTTCATTCTCGGACTGAACGAAACCGAAGGCACTTTTCTCGGCCATTACTAGACGAGAAGCCCTTGTGGTTTTGAGGTTTTTCATAACAAAGACACCACTGCTACAATATAGTGAATCAGGAGTTTATCCCCAGTTAATCAACAAGTAGTCCTCATGATTATTCGTCTCAATATCTCCGTCTTCTAACATCTTTAACCTTTAAACACATAAATTGGTTCGAAGTGGTTTTTGCATAGGAATCACCCAAATCCGACCTTGGTTCGTTCGAAATCCAATCATTGATAAAAATAATGTAATTAGGTAATTGTTTTTCGATTCATTCATTTTTCTTTACCAAAATATGTTCGAGAGATATATATTTTTAAAATCTTCTTCTTTAAATACGGAATCATTTAAACCTCCCTTTTGAATATTTCTCAAATCATTTTTAAAGAGTATCTTTTGAGAAAATAGGATTATAGAAATCATTCTACTTTTATTCAAAATCAACTTCCGCATTGAGCGAGTGCTATGGGCAAAATAACGTTGAGATCACCTTTTAAATTCAACGAACATGATAAGTTCCCTCTTTGGCTCTTAATAATGAGTATAAGAAGATTATTTCTATAAAATCCAACTTGAGAATCTAGGCTTTCCTTTCGATATGTTCCACCCCTCGCCTAAAAGAGAAAACTAAGGCCGGGTAAGTTCAGGGCACTGTTTGCTCCATCTCTAATCGTAGTTGCACACCTTGTTTTCACTTTTAGATCTTACAGACGGGACAAATGTACTAGTCGTTTCCGCATATTCATTTTCCCGTTTTAACTCAATTAACTATATATTTAACCAACTTTGAAATAATTTTAAATTATTCAAATTTCCTTTAAAAATGCTTAATTATTTACTTAAAATATACTAAGGATTTGGAAAATAATTGTTAAGTTTCAACCTTTATTTCAAAAGTTATTGAAAAGCGTTGCGAAAAGTGTTGCAAATAGTGTTACAAAAAGTGCTTCAAAAGCTATATTTTTCAAAACGTCTTTTATATCAGTTAGAAAACCATATTTTCCACTTAAATCACTTTTAAAACATTTTGAATGATTTTTAGAATTTATTTCATATTTTTAAAACATTAATTTCATCAATTTCCAACTTTGGTCATTTAGTGCAAAAACTGGATTTTCTTGAAAATTGATTTTGCCATATTACAAAATATATAAGGTGAAATCTTGATTTTATTTTTGTATGTGAAAGATATGGGAATAAGCATTCGGAAAATTCTTACTTCGAAGAATTCCAAAATATATTCCACTTCGTATGTTCATTTGATCTTTTGACGCAAAAACATGAACTACTGTTACGCCACGCGTCAAATTTTAGGCATATTTTGATATCCATATCCAAACTTTGTCGAGACAAGCTTAAACATTTAGGAATGATTTCTAAAGCATATTCAAACATTTTTCATAGGTATAAATGATCCAATATCATATTTCATTTCTTTTGAAAAGTGATTTCCATGTGATTATACGTCGTGTAAAACCGTAACTTGTTTCAGCATATATATTCGATATACAACTAATAAACATCCAAAACAATGTTTATAACCATTTTAACATATTCTAACATGTCATATGAACTTGCAAATCAATTTAACAATTTTTTTAGTACAATATCACATGATTGTCATTTATGTACATATTTGCTAACTAACTTTTGCAAATGAATTAAATGTGGTTGCTTTCTTTTTCAAACATTTGTTAAGCATCATTATTAACATCCAAACAACATTTATAACATGCAAAAAATCATATAAACATTTCCTACTTAACAATTTAGAGCTCTCACTTTGTTTAGTTTTGGCAAACGGAAAATCTGCTATAGCTTTGCTACTCAGCGTTTTTAGCTTACGATTGCTTGAACGCTTAGACTTGGATGGCTCGACTTGGCTTGGGGAAGGCTAGGAGTGCTCGGCCTTGATTGATGGGGGAAGAGGGGGCCGTGAGCAACGAGAGGGAGGAGGAGGAGTTTTAAAGTGGTTCAGATGGAGTTTTGTTGATATTTTCCTCTGTTTTATTTTTGAAAATATTTTTGCATTATTTAATTATGGAAAGAAGCCATTAAAGAATGTAAGAGAGCTTAATAAAGTAGAGAAGAAATGGTGCAAAAGTGAAGAAGAAGAGGATGAGTATTTATAGAAAATATTTGAGAATAAAATATAGATTTGTGTTTTTATTTAAATAACATTCCTTAAGAATTAAGTAAACTTATTTAATTCAACACTTACCATCTACATCACATCACACTTTTAAAATTCAAATACTTAAGAGATAATTAAAGAATAAGAATGATTACTTTACTTTATGTCACACTACTTTACTTATGTCACATGTGATGTGACATGTGTTTTGTCTTTTTTATTTACTTTTGCTAATTACTTTCTAGAGTTTTCTAAGTGCGATTATTAAAAGTAACCTTGTTTAGTTAATTGTTAATTACATTTATATGTTAACATATTTATTAATTTGTGTACATAAAGGTGCAACAACGTTGAGACAACATTAAGTCGACAAAACGTTGTTTTTTGATAAAATGTTTTACAGTCGTATTTTGACGTTTTAGTTAAACTATTTATTTATATAAAACAAATTTAAAAATAAATTTGTATAATGTTATTTAAAAATATAAAAACTCATAAATAACTTAAAATAATTTATTAAACCATTTAAACTTACTTCTATGAAATCAGGATTTTATCACTTTTGTCGATATAAGAAAATGTTACTATTTTCATGTATGTTTCTATTTCCAAATCCTATCAAAAATATTTTGAATCATAAAACTTTTTATATTTTATATTTTAAATCACTTCAAATATTATATTTTTAGGTGGTCAAATTCTGGGTCATTACATTCTCCCTACTTAAAAGAATTTCATCCTCGAAATTAGATAAGAAGAAAAAGCTCAAAAGGAAATGTATATTCAATAAGATAGAATATATATAATAAGTGATTACACCATAGGCGGTGAGTACATTCAAACGATAGATAAAGTCTATACATCGATCCTAAATTTGGGATATTCTTTTCTCATTCTATCTTCTGTTTCCCATGTGCAATCATCAGCATCCCTGCTCCATTGAACTTTGACCAATCGTACTACCTTCTTCTTATTCGTTTTTCATCTTGATCCATGATTCAGACAGGCTTTCTAATAACCGCTAAGTTTGGTTCTATCTCCAAGTCATCCTGAGCAGTCGCTTCTATGATTTGTTCTACGTCATATACGTGCTTCCTTAAATGTGATACGTGCAAAACATTGTGCACACCAGACAATCTTTCAGGCAATTGTACTCCATAAGCTAGTGGTCCAATTCGTTCGAGAATGGGATAAGGTCCAATATATGGAGGTGCAAACTTTACAGCTCTTCCAAATCTTATTACTCCTCTCATTGGAGGGACTTTCAAAAAGACTGAATCTCCAACTGAGTATTCCAAAATTTCTATGCCTTCGGTTTGCAAAACTCTTCTGTCTACTTTGGGCTTCTTCTAACTTCTTTCTAATCATATCAACTTTCTCTAAAGCTTCTCATATCATTTCTGTGCCAAGCACTAACCAATCTCCAGTTTATATCCAACATGTTAGTGATTTACATGGACGACCGTACAAAGCTTCATACGGTGCCATGCCGATACAAGCTTGATAACTGTTATTATAGGAGAACTATACTAAATGTAAATGATTCTCCCATGAGCCTCTAATGTCTAGAATACATGCACTTAAAAGATCTTCCAAAACACGGTTGACTCTTTTTGTTTGTCCATAAGTTTGGAGGTGATATGCAGTGCTTATACTCAGCTTGGTTCCCAAAGCTGTCTGCAGTGCTTCCTAAAACTTATTAGTGAAGATTGAACCATGATCGCTTAACATACTTCTTGGAACTCCATGCAATCAGACAATTTCCTTTATATGTAGCTCTGCAAAGCTTTCCGTAGTTCTTGTTGGCTTAACTGGAATAAAGTGTGCACTTTTGGTTAATCGGCCAATGGTAACCCAAATGCCTTCATTTCCTTTTCTTGTTCGAGGTAAGCCATCAATGAAATCCATTGATATTTGATCCCACTTCCAAGCTGGAAACTTCAAATTTTGAAGTAAGCCTGCCGTCTTTTGTTGGTCTTTTTTGATTCTTTGGAAATTTTCACAATGGTTGACATAGATAGATATGTCCCTCTTGATGCTTCTCCACCAAAATGTGCGCTTCATGTCCTTGTACATCTTATGAATCCCTGGATGAATGCTAAGTTAGGCTGTGTGGCATTCAACTAATACTTCTTGCCTAAGATTTCCAATATCCGGAACACAAATTCTTTCATTTAACCGTAATACTCCATGGTTATCTATTTTAAAGCTTGAATTTCTTCCTTCTTTAGCTACTTTAACGTATTTCTTAAACCGTTTATCTTCTCCCTGTTTACTGGTAATTCTTTCCAAAAGAGTTGGAGTTACTACCAAATAAGAAATAGCAGCTAATTTTCTACTCAATGCATCAGCTACTACGTTGGCTTCCCTAGTGTATATAGAATATCTAGATCGTAAGATGCAAGAAATTCTAGCCAGCGTTGTTGTCTCATGTTTAAATCCTTCTGGGTGAAAAGATACTTTAAAGGTTTGTGGTCCGTGAAGAGTTTGAATTTTTCACCTAAAAGATGGAATATTATTTACTAAGGTCAATTCAAATTTGTATTGAAGTAAACTATGAAAGATTCTTACTCAGCAAACAATGTCTCCATGTCTTTAGAGTGAACACAACGGCTAATAATTCTACGTCATGTGTTGCATAATTTTTCTCATGCGTCTTTAGCTGTCTACTTGCGTAAGCAATCACCTTCCCATCTTGCATTAAAACTGCACCAACTCCTTCTCCACAAGCATCTGTATAAACGGTCAATCCACTATTTACATTTATAATTGCTAAAACTAGAGCGGTTGTCAATCTCTTCTTTAGTTCTTCAAATGCTTCTTCACACTTTGGAGTCCAAATGAATTTAGCATCCTTCATTGTCAAATTTGTTGGTGATAGGCAATGTTAGAGAAGTCCTGAACGAATCTTCTGTAATATCCTGCCAAATCTAAGAAGCTATGAATCCTTTTAGGAGTTTGTGGTTGCTTCCAATCTTTAATAGCTACAACTTTCCCTGGATCTACTGAAATTCCATCTCTCGATATTATATGCCCAAGGAATCTTACCTCCTTCTCCCAAAATGGCACTTTGAGAATTTGTCTTTCAGCACATTATTTCTCAGTATCTCCAACATAGCTTCTGGATGCCTTGCGTGTTCTTCTTCCATCTTTGAGTAGATGAGGATATCATCGATAAAGACTAACATAATTTTTTTTAGTACATCTCTAAACACTCTATCCATAAGGTCAATAAAAAAGCGAGTGCATTAGTCAGCCCAAAAGGCATAATCAACCACTCATAGAAAGTGGTCGGACCTTTGAATGCAGTTAGATTCATGCAATCTTGTAGCTGGTCCATTTTAGAAAAAACTCAAGCTCCGTGTAACTGGTCAAACAAGTTATCTATTCGAGGTAAAGGATACTTATTCTTAATGGTTTGCTTATTTAGATTTCGATAGTCTACACAATTTCAAAGATCCATCTGATTTAGAAACAAAAACTACCACTGATCCCCAACTTGAACGGCTGGGTCTTATCAATCCTTTCTTTAATAGCTCTTCGGTTTGGTTTTTCAACACATCCCTTTCTTTCGGAGCCATCCTTCTATCTTGTTGTTTAATTAGCACCGTAACGAGAACTAAATCTATACAAAATTCGATTTCTCGATGTGGGGGCAAACTTTTTACTACCTTAAAGACATCTGCAAATTCTTTAACAACGGGTATTTTTCTAATCTTGTCCGGGATGTATCTAAAGAATAAAGAAAACTATCCCTTCTTGGACTAGGATCTTCACATGGTATTTCTATGAGTTTCCCTAACTTTGTTTTCACTGCAATAATTCTTTTCAAACAATCTAGAATAGCTTCATTTTTAGTTGACCAATCCATACCAAGTAAAATTTCGAATCCAGTAAAACCTAAGATGAAAAGATCAAAAGGAAAGTGATGGGGAGGATAGGAAATTGGGACTTTTTTATAGTGCATACAAAGATTAGTGGGATCTCCTATAGGATTCATCACGCAGGTAGGGTCGTCAATAATTTTAGGTTCAAGTTCTAATTCTTCTATAATTATTTTAGAAATAAAACTATGAGAAGCTCTCGTATCAAATAATAATCTAATTAAAACATCTTTGACAAAAATATTACCTTCCAACACTCCTTTTCCCTTCACATCTTGGGAGGTTGAAGGCTCATCCTTGATAGCGTACACTTTGGCTTGTTCTACTTTCTCCATTAAGGGACAATCCTTTATCATATGTCCTGATTGATGAGAATTAAAGTAGTTCTTTGTGCTGATCCTTAAGTTCCTTGAGTTCTGGTTTTTCAACAATGAGTTGATACGTGACCCTTTTGTTGGCAATTGTAGCAAGTGACATTTTTAAAGCGGTTATCCTAAGATCCTCCTATGGGTTTTCCCCGCCATGGCCTCTTGCCAACGAACTTCCTCTTCTTCCAGTTATTGTTGTTGCCTTCTTATACTACGGGTGGGTCTATCTTATCCAAAGCTTCATATATGTATCCCATGTCTATTAAGTCTATAAATGGTTTTTTCACATGCCCAGTCATTTTGACATGGTATTGCTTCTTCATTCCATAAATAAACTTTTCATTCTTTTTAAGGGGTGTATCTTTAAATCCAGGCCCAAAATGAGATAATTCGTTAAACTTATTAGCATACTCCTTAAACGACATCTCCTCCTCTTGTTTAAAATCCATAAAATTTCGGTAAAGATGGGATTTTCCTGCTTCCAGCATATGCTACTCCTCCTGAACTTCTTTGAATCGTTCCCAAGAGAAATTATCTTCAGACTCGTATTGAGTAATACATTACCACCAAACTAGAGCTCCATCTTGTAGTTGCCAAGAAGCTAAGAATCTCTTCTGCTCATCTCCAATATTCCGTCCTTTGAAATTCTTTCACAAGAGGGGACCAAGCTTGTACTTCAATGATGGTTTCTTTTCCTTTGAAAGCTTTACCACCAGGGTGGTATAATTCTTGCCTGTGCAGTTAAAGCGCTCAGCAGATTCAATTCGACGGAGGTGCAAAAAGTCATAGCGGGGATATAGCGAGAATATAGTGGGATATAGCGGATGACTTTAAAATAGCATATAAAACTCGTACTTAATATTTTTGCAAATATATTAATGGTAATTGAATGAAAAACTAACATTCAATTAAATTATAATTAATACATAAAAAAATTTAAATAAAAACATGTGCGAATATGCTATAAATAAACATAAAACTCTTATATAACATGATTGAATTCATTTCTGAAAATATATTAAAAATTCAATTAAATTAATTAATTTCATAATTTTTATAATGTATAAATATCATTTTTCAATTCATTTGTTTTAAAGAAGATATAGCGGAAATAGCGGAATATGGTGGGAATAAGGGGATAGAGCGGTACTTAAAGCGCAAAGGCTATATCTATGGCTATATAGAAAAATCATAGCGGTAGAAATCCGCTATGAGATATAGCAGGGTTATAGTGGATTAATAACAGGGCATTAACTACACAGGTTCTTGCATAAAGTTGCAAAGTTAATTTGGGGTCGTATCGAAACTACTACTTCCTCGATTATTATAGCCGCGAGAGTTTGACCATTTATGGTATTACTTCCTCCCCTACCTCGTACTCTTCTTTCACTCAATTTTATACTATCTTTATATAGTAAGAAAAGGATCTTTAGGATATATAAACGAGATATCTTAGGAATGTTATACAGTATGAATATACTTAATCAAGTTAAAAGTTTCAATTATGCGTTCTCTGAGAATAATCTCATTCCAGGGCATTACTAACCCTATCTTTAATAAGTCATACCCAAATAAAGCCAAGGTTCTCGCTTAACCTTAAGCTCTAATACCAGATGTGACGACTCGTCACCTCGACCCTCAGAAACAAACACTAATACATCCACTGTATTCATGTGCCGTAAATCCAAGTGCCGGCGAGGCAGATTATTAGGGGTGTAAAAGAAAATAAAGAAAGAAGATAACATAAACAGAATCTTACATCACATTCAACATTTTAATTGTACATATATGATCAGAGTCAAAGACAAATCTAGCGGGATAGTTATAACTGTCTATCCATATGTATGCTGGGAAATACATACTACATAACATAGCAGAAAAATGGGTAGATAACTACATAAGGTACTTCAGCTTTATAGCTCCAAAAGGCTTCTTCAAAATGCTCCTCAACATGATCCTAAGGTATCTTGACTACATGGCTGCCCAAAAAATAGGGCACTCTGAGTTTAAAGGGGAAACAAACTCTGGGTCAGTCATGGGAATGGTCTGAGAACTCAAAGTATGATGTTTTGAAAACAAAATGGTACCTCATAAGACCACGTCGCACATAAAAAGGGAACGGGTTTTTACCTTATGATAACCAAAGCTCTTTATTACGTAAAATTTGAGATATTAATTTTAGTGACTTTCTTTCAAAACATTTGCAAATAAACTTATTAATCTTAGCCGAAATTGTTACCATTATTAAATTCCAGCATACTATGTTCTACAAATAAAATCGCAAATTTTTATTGGAGAATGAATTTCTATACAAATGACCACGTGAAGGGACTACCTTTCGATGGGTACACCTCTAGATGGATGTCCCGAGGAACCATCAAAAAGTTCCTCTACCAACACAAGACCGGCCTATCTCTATAACTAAATAGTACTGAATATGTCAACCCTCGGTCACTACCGATCTTTATCCGAGAGCTCTCTTCGCATATATTACATTAATTTACATCCTGAACGTCATAACGGAAAGAAATATATCTAGAAGGGAATGATCATACCCTAATTGGGAATGACCCACTTAGTCTTGCTGCATCTAACCCTGCTTCGGTCATTTTCGGTCGATGAGGCTCAAGGCAACGATTATCTTTTCACATAACACATCTTCTTTCACTTTGAATGCCACATTTCCATTCCACATTCACATGACTGATTTCTATAAATGTATAACTTCCTGAGGTCGTATGTCTCGGGAAAGGGTGTTAAGCTAAAGGAAGGTGTCTTCTCCGCCACTAATTGATATACATCTATAGAGACCACTCATTGTGATTTAGAATGAAAGGTCAGATACTCGTCCATACAAGTTCGTTCAACGACTGAATGAAACCGAAGGCACTTTCCTCGGCCATTACTAGGCAAGAAGCCCTTGTGGTTTTGAGGTTTATCATAACAAAGAGTTCACTCCTACAATATAGCGAATCGGGAGTTTATCCCCAATTAATCAACAAGTAGTCCCTCGTTATTATTCATCTCAATATCTCCATCTTCAAACATCTTTAATCTTCGAACAGGTAAAGTTTTCGGATAGGAATCACTCAAATTTGACCCCGGTTCTTTTGAAATCCAATTATCGATAAAAATGATATAATTAGGTGATTATTTTTCGATTCATTCATTTTTTATTACCAAAATATCTTCGAGATATATATTTTCAAAATTTTCTTATTTCAATACGGAATCATTTAAACCTCTCTTTTGAATTTTTCTCAAATCATTTTTAAGAAGTATCTTTTGAGAAAATAGGATTATAGAAATCATTCAACTTTTATTCAAAATCAACTTCCATATTCATCGAGTGGTATGGGCGGAATAAGGTGAGTTCACCTTTTCAATTTCACGAATATATCAAGTTCGTTCTTAGGATTTTAATAATGAGTATAAGAAGATTATTTCTATAAAATCGAACTTGAGCATCTAGGCATTCCTTCTGCTATGGTCCACCCTCTGCCTAAAAGAGAAAATTGTGGCCAAGTAAGTTCAGGGCACTAATTGCTCCATCCCTAACCTTACTTAACACCTTGTTTTCACTTTTAGATCTCACAGGCAAGACAAATGTACTAGTCGTTTCCGCATACTCATTTTCCCTTTTTAAATCAATTAACTGTTTGTTTAAACATCTTTGAAATAATTTTTAATTATTCAAATTTTCTTAAAAAATGCTTTATTATTTACTTAAAAATATTTTCTAAGGATTTGAAAAAGAATTGTCAAGTTTCAACCTTTATTTCAAAAGTTATTAAAAAGCGTTGCGAAAAGTGTTGCAAATAGTGTTACAAAAAGTTCTTTAAAGGTTATATTCTTCAAAACGACTTTTATATCATTTAAAAAACCAAGTATTCAACCAAAATCACTTTTAAAACATTTTAAATTATTTTTAAAATTTATTTCATATTTTTAAAATATTAATTTCATCAATTTCCAACTTTGGTCATTTAGTGCAAAAACTAGATTTTTCTTGAAAATAGATTTTACCGTATTTCAAAATATACATGATGAAATCTTGATTTTCTTTTTCTATACAAAAGATATGGATATAAGGATTCAAAAAAATTCTTACTTAGAAAAATTCCAAACTATATTCTACTTCGTATGTTCATTTGAACTTTTGATGCGAAAACATGAACTACCGTTGCGCAACGCGCCTGAGATTCAGATCCAAATTTTGTCAAGACAAGTTTAAACATTTAGGAATCATTTCTAAAGCATATTTAGACATTTTTCAAAGGTATAAATAATTTCATATCACATTTTATTTCTTTTGTAAAGTGATTTACATATGATTATACGTCGTGGAAATCCATGAATTGTTTGAACATATACATTCAATATACAACTAATAAACATCCAAAACAATATTTATAACTATTCTAACATATTCTAACATACCATATGAACTTACAAATCAATTTAACAATTTTTTATATTACAATGTCATATGATTGTCATTTATGTACATGTGTGCTTACTGACTTTTCCAAATGACTTAAAGGTGGTTGCTTTCTTTTTCAAACACTTATCAAACATCATTATTAACATCCAAAAAACATTTATAACCTGCAAAACATCATATAAACATTTTCTACTTAACAATTTAGAGTTCTCACTTTGTCTGGTTTTGGCGAATGGAAAATTGGCTATAGCTTCGCTGCTCGACGTTTTTAGCTTACAATTCCTTGAATGCTTAGACTTAGATGGCTTGACTTGGCTCAGGGAAGGCTAGGAGTTATCAGTCTTGGTTGATGGGAGAAGAAGGAGGCGGGAGCAATGAGAGGCAGGAGGAGGAGTTTCGAACTGGTTCGGGCGGAGTTTTGTTGATATTTTCTTTTATTTTATTTTTGGGAATATTTTGGCATTATTTGATTATTGAAAGAGGCCTTTAAAGGATATAAGAGAGATTAAGAAAATAGAGAAGAAATTGCCAAAAGTGAAGAAGAAAAGGATGCATATTTGTAGAAAATATTTGAGAATAAAATATAGATTTTGGTTTTTACTTAAATAACATTTCTTAAGAATTAAGTAAACTTATTTAATTCAACACTTATCATCCACATCACATCACATTTTTAAAATTCAAATACTTAAGAGTTAAGTAAAAAATAAGAATGATTACTTTACTTTATGTCACATGTGATGTGGCATGTGTTTTGTCTTTTTTAGTTTACTTTTGCTAATTACTTTCTAGAATTTTCCAAGTGTTATTATTAAAAGTAACCTTGTTTAGTTAATTGTTAACTAACTTTATATGTAACATATTTATTAAATTGTGTACATAAAGGTGCAACAACGTTGCGACAACTTTAAATCGACAAAGCGTTGTTTTTTTGACCAAATGTTTTACGGATATATTTTGACGTTTTGTTAAACTATTTATTTACGTAAACCTAATTTAAAAATAAATTTATGTAATGTTACTTAAAAATATAAACACTCATATATAAATTAAAATAATTTATTAAACCATTTAAACTTACTTTTCTGAAATCAGGATTTTATCACTTTTGTCGATATAAGCAAATATTACTATTTTATGTATATTTCTATTTCCAAATCCTATAAAATATTATTTGAATCATAAAACCTTTAATATTTTATATTTAAAATCACTTCAAGTATTATATTTTTAGGTGGTCAAATTCTGGGTCGTTAAAGTTCTTGGTGAAAAAAATTAAGAATAGTAACTTGGATTCGGATAAGGGTGATGTATTTGTAAAGATAGGGGAAGGATATCGCATTAGAGAGTATGCAAGTTGCTTATTCTATTGTTTACTGAAGTTTATATAGCTATGAATGAAAATGATAGTGCAAATGTCAGTTTGATAATAGAAAATGATAAAGAAGTGAAATATCTTGAAAGTGAATACTATATAGCCTTAACCAATGCAGATTCAACTTGGATTACAAAGGGTAATAGGAGAAAGATTAAGAGATAAATTTGTTAGAAATGAATGAGTATTTCATTAGAAAATGTGAGGCATTAAATACCTTGAATATGAATAATCCTACATAATAGAATATAATAAACATCATGTCTTTATATAATAATATGTGCTCCCTATTACTATGAGACAAAGAGAGACAAGAAAGCATGGCCATCTTAGTGGGTGACAGTTGGCTATCGACTGTCTTACTTAAATTCTCTTGAGTTTGTTGCTTTGGATTGTTGCGCATCATGATAGAGACAAGTACATTTCATCTTGGGAAAAAATTGCTCGATATCCTTAAGCACCGTAGAGGGAACAGTATTATTTCAAGGAAGTAAATTATTCTGGACTCAGATAATCTAAAACGATATTATATTTTATCACATACACTATTCTCTGTAGCTTCCAATTTACTGCAATTCTGTTTTCATAAAACTCAAACAACAGACTTGAAACACTATTGATTGTTGGCTGTTTCTGTAGACGATGATGTCTTGGCAAAGCAATAATTCGGCACCAACACAGAGTGTAGCTACCAGTCAGCCTGCAACTATGGTTTCAACAATGGCACTATCTCACGGAGAAAGCCCTGAAAAGTTCATAGGGATGGACATCAAGCGTTGGTAGCAAAAGACACTTATTTTATCTTACGACATTGGGCCTTGTAAAGTTCTTACCGAAGACGCCCCCATATTAGTAGAACTGGAACCCGATAAGTAGAAGCCCTGAATATATGGAAGATTTCTGATTTCATGTGCAAGAATTACATCCTCAATGGACTCGATAATAGTCTATACAATGTATATCGTACTGCTCAAACTTCCAAAGAATTCTGAAGGCATTGGATAAGACGTACAAAACTGAAGATGCTGGCATGAAGAAATTCATAGTAGGAAAGTTTCTCGACTTCAAAATAATTGATGTGAAGACTGTAATCAACCAGATTCAAGAGCTACAAGTCATTATCCACGAATTGCATGATGAAGGGTATGACTCTAAGTGAATCCTTTTAGATTGTCGCTGCAATTGAAAACCTTCCTCCATCATGGAAAGATTTTAAAAACTATCTTAAGCACAAACACAAGGAGGACAATGGATAAACTTGTAGTTCGACTAAGAATTGAGGAACATAACATGAAATTTAAGAAGAAGTCTTTGCATACCATTGCATACCATGATTACCAAGGGAAATGTAGTCGAGTCGGAGAAACCCAACAAAAGGAAACATAAGCATGCTCCTAAGAAATCAAGAAAAACTATGAGTTCATGCTGTAATTGTAGAAAGGGCACATAGCCACTGAATCTTGTGCACCTAAGAAAAAGAAATCAGAAGAATACATGGCTGACATTTCAAAAGGTGTGCCTTATATGGACTTTTGTGCAATAGTGTTCGAATGCAACCTTGTTGGTAACTCAAATGGTTTGTAGGAACAGGAGCCACTCGACACATATGTTCAAGTAAGTGAATGTTTACAAATTACAAAACTGCTACAGAGGATGAATAACATTTTATAGTTAATTCATCCGCAACTAAGGTCGAAGGTAAGGGAAAGATTGTACTCAAATTGACTTCTAGAAAATGTTTGACTTTGGTAGATGTTCCTCATGTTCCAGAGATCTGCAAGAACCTGATTTCCAAATCGCTGCTTAGCAAGCATGGCTTCAAACTTATCATTATGTTGGATAAGTTTGTGTTGTCAAAGAATGGAGTATATGTAAGGAGAGGTTATGTGAGTGATGGTTTATTTTAAAAAATGTAACCATTATTGTACCAAACAATGATATGAATAAAACTGAATCTTCTGCTTATATCATTAACTCTTATAACCTATGGCATTATAGATTAGCCATGTAAATTTTGAACACTGTGAAAATTGATTAATCTAGACTTCATACCAAAATATAAAATAGATTCCAATTATAAATGTCAAGGTTGTGCGGAAGTAAAATTGATAAGAACTTCATTTCACCATATTGAAAGAGAAATTGAACCTCTAAACTTAATACACACAGTTGTATGTGATTTAAAAATGTGTTAAACCAGAGGAGGTAAAAGGTACTTCATTACTTTTATTAAAGATTGTACAAGGTACTGTTATGTGTACCTCCTTAGAAGCATGGAGAAAGACTTCGACATGTTTAAACATTATAAAGCAGAAGTTGAGAATCAACACATCAAGAAAATAAAAGCTTTAAGAAGTGATAGAGGAAGAGAATATGATTTTTTCTTCGAGGAGTTTTGTGCCGAACATAGTATTATACAACAAACTACGGCTCCATATTCACCTCAATCCAACAGTATAGCCGAAAAGAAAAATAGAACTCTTAAGGAAATGATGAATGCCTTGCTAATCAGTTTTGGATTGCTAGATAACTTTTGGGGAGAAGCTATTCTTTCATCAAATCCTATTTTAAATAAGATGCCATGAAAGGAAGAAAAATTTAAATCTCCCTGCGAACTATGGAAAAGTAAAAAACCATCCTACAAATAATTTAAAGTGTAGGGGTGTCTCGCAAAAGTGAAGGTACCTACACCAAAAGTCAAAATCAGACCAAAAACAGTCGATCGTTTATTTACTCCACATGCGCAAAATAGTGCTGCTTATCGATTTTTGGTACACAAGTCAGAAATTGATGATATTCACGTAAATAACATCATTGAGTCAAGAAATGCTAGATTTTTTGAACATTTATACCCCTTAGAGTCTCGCAAAAGTGAAGGTACCTACACCAAAAGTCAAAATCAGACCAAAAACAGTCGATCGTTTATTTACTCCACATGCGCAAAATAGTGCTGCTTATCGATTTTTGGTACACAAGTCAGAAATTGATGATATTCACGTAAATAACATCATTGAGTCAAGAAATGCTAGATTTTTTGAACATTTATACCCCTTAGAACAGGATACTGAAAGTTATGCTCAAAAGAGACCAAGGAAAATTGAAGTCTCTAATTCATCTGAGGATACTGAACAAAATATTGACAATATTCAGCAAAACAATGTTGATCAACAAGTGGAGGAACCAAGGAGAAGCAAAAGATCAAGAATCTCAAAAACTTTTCAACTAGATTTCTACACATTTATGTTAAAAAATAATCTGTTAACATACAAACAAGCCATGTTCACCACTGACGCTCCTTACTAGAAGGAGGCTGTTGTTATCCCGCCTTTTGGCAAGGCCGTGACACCAAGAACTTGACTAGAGATCAAGGATGGTTCGTCCTGGAGATCGTTAACGCATAGGTCTGCTATGGATGTCGGTAAATTTTTTTCGAGTCTAGATCGAGCTACAATTGATATGACATGACAAGAAAAGCTAATAAAGCCAACATTCCAAATTTCAAGTCAATCGGAGTTGGTATGCTCAAGATATTGATCAATCACGATTGAGAAATCCAAACTTGCATCGATCATAAGTCAAGATCTACAAGTCCAAATGCCACCAAATTTTCACAGTAGCTTACTGGCAACATGAGGAATGTTTACGCCAAATTTCAGCTCAATCGGATCAAATCTTGATCGATTCGAAGTTGCTTCGTATCGATCACGGACCAACTAGCATCGATCATATCTCACAATCCACATGTCCAAATGCTATGAAATTTTCACAGTATCTTACTTCCAACATAAGGAATGTTCTTGCCAAATTTGAGCTCAATCGGATCAAATCTTGATCGATTCGAAGTTGCTTCGTATCGATCACGGACCATCTTGCATCAATCATATCTCACAATCCACATGTCCAAATGCTATGAAATTTTCATAGTATCTTACTGCCAACATGAGGAATGTTCATGCCAAATTTCAACTCAATCGGATCAAATCTTGATCGATTCAAAATTGAGTTCGAATCGATCCCGGAACGGGCCCCAATTTCCTAAGGCCGGGCATGCGGGCCCCCTCACGTGCCAAAAGAGGTCTCTGTAACGATCGCGATTTTTCGTTGCCGAAAAATCGAACCGTTAGGGTTTAAGAAGAAGAAGAAAAAAAGTAGGAGAAGAGAGAGAAAGATAGAAGAAAGAAAAGAGAGAAGAAAACAAAAACAAGTAACAGAACAGGAACAATATCAGAATCTCACAGTCGCAGCGGAACAACATATAATAGATAAATGAATATTCATTAAAACAAAAGAACTATACATTTTTATACATTACATCACATTACATTACATCAATCAGAGTGTACAACAACAACAGCGGAAAAAGAAAAGATATATATACAATAGATAATAGACTACGCTATCTGGCTCGCCTCCAGATCTGCACAGCAACTCCCGAATCCAGAATAACCTGACAACCTAACTCTAGACTGCCCGTGTGGAAAATAGTGGGCACCCAGAGTTTAGGAAAGGAACAATAAACTCCAGGTCAGTCATGGGACTGGTGTGAGAACTCAAAAACAGTTTATCTTTAAACAAGCAACAAGAAAATTTTAAATTTTTAAATCCGCAATGCTTTTTGGAAAATGAAACTACCATAAGGCCTCCCGCCACACACACAATGCAAACGCAGAATTGGAGGAGATTTCTCCTTATGATAGTCAAAGATGCTTACTACGCGAAAATCAAATCATTTTTTGATATTATTACTAGTGCATAGTGTAGAAAACAATTTCGAAAGTAGAATATAAATCCTAGCCAACATAGACATTCCGAACTATGCCTACTATAGCTACCATCCAAACAGTGGTGACCACCATAAGTGAATGGCAGGTAATACAACTAAAACCGTACAAGGCGCGTATTGGAGGAATGGATTTCCAACAAATGGTCAGGCTAAGGAACTTCCTACTGCCACATGGGATCGCCTCTGGCGGGACGTCCCGAGAAACTAACGTTACGGTTAGATCTCTGCCAACACAAGGCCGGGTTACCTCTGTAACTAGGTAACTACTACACGAATATGTCATCCCCCGGTCCTTTGGGACCTTTATCCGAGCGCTCGCAACAACACCACACACAGAAATATATATAGTGTATCAACATGAGTAAGCATCTGGGCTCCATACCATGATACCACCCTTTTCCAGAAGGAAATGACATACCCTAAAGGGCGCGACCCTCATAACCTTGCCGCATATTCCTGTTTCGACCATTTCCGGGGAGTGAGGTCCTGACGAAGTCTCGTCCACAAAGCTACGCTTTGTGCAACAAAGCCATGCTTTGGGTCCACAGATGACCAAAGCAAGATCACACAGATAAATGATCAACAAATGATCCAATCCAAACGATCAACCAATGATCATCACACAGCAGCACTCAGCATGCCACATTACCAGATTGGGAAATATCGCTGATAACCTTCAACTACATAACCTCTGAGCTCGTACGTCTCAGAGAAGGGTGTTAAGCTAAGAGAATAAATTCTCCGCCACCAACAGAAATGTATTTGAAAGAAATCTGCTCTATCTCTCAAAATGTAATGTCAGACACGTAACCATACAAGTCTGTTCCGGGTTCGAACAGAACCGAAGGCACTTCCAAAGAAGCCCTTGCAATCCGGGTATTCACAATCCCGATAAAATTTCCCATCACAAAGGAAATCTCCATATCGTAGCTAACGATGCGGAGACAATCGATAGGTCATCCTATCGTTTTCACAAATACCCGGTCTTCAACACCGGTCTTCAAATGCAATCCAAACGTCGTATCGCATATTCGGAATGGGATATATGACACAAAGGTCCTCTCCCGGCTAAACCGAATAGCGAGCGCTTATTTTAAAAAAAAAAGTGTGCATTCAATTCCAAACAAACACAATCAATACCATCCAAGGGTAAATATTGATAGTCGGTTATTTAACTATCAATAAAGATGCGCCACATCATCAGATTCCAAATAATTTTTCCAAAATTATTAAATCCCAAAATATTTTTACAAGATATATATACACAATTTCCAAATAATTGCCCAATTTATTTGCTTTACCAAAACCACTTCACGATAAAATTTTCCACACTCAACCAATTGAAAAATCAATTTTCAATTTACCTTCACCATTTGAAAACCAATTTTCAAATTACATTAACCATTTGCAAACCAATTTCAAATCACCTTAACCATTTGAAAACTAATTTCAAATCACCTTAACCATATATACCTTTTGAACAAATTTCAAACCACCAAATAAATCTTTACCGATTTATTTTAACTTACGTTCCAAATTCGTAAATTATATTTTCATATTTAAAAATAAATCAACATTTATTTTTAAACAAATTTCCCTTCATATTTATAAATTCCAAAGTGAATTTAAATTCCAAGCATCTACTAGCATACGATTCCCAAATCGATTTCAAGTTATTTGCTTTCAATTACCTTAAAGGTGAATTCACAAAAACCGTTCCATTTCATATTAGAAAACCATTCCCATGCTTATTTTTAAAATAAGTAATTCACAAATTTATTTATTTTCAACAATTTGGAAATACTCAATATACTTAAGTTACCGTTAAGTATTTTATTCCATTCTCTTTAAGAAAACATTCCTTTATTCACATTTATTTGGGTTAAAAACGAATGTTGCGTAAAACATCGTTACGACAACCCAAAAACACTAGTATATGGATTTGAAATTAAAAATAGATATATAAATCCAATACTATACAAATTATCCCCTTCTGTTTCTCGAAAACGTCTATTTCAACAATCAATGTTGAAATCTATGTTTTCAATACTCAATACATTTTAAAACACCTTTAATTCGTTTTAAATTCCATTTAAAACATTCCTTTCCCAAAAACAAACCCATTTTATTTAATAATCTATTCAATATTCAAAATAGTGAATATAGCCCACTTAACAAATTCCCATATTTCAATTTATCAAATTCGATGGATTTCAAATTTATAAACATAGTTTATAAATTCCATTTCTATTATAAACCCCAATTTTATAAATTCCTTTATTAATCCGATGCAATTTACATAACCCAATTTCATACCCAAAAGCCATATTGTAAGTTAAATACTTATAATATTATTTATTTACCAAATCGTTCCTTTGAACTTCACCAATTTAAAATCTTATCACTTACAAGATTTCTTTATGGTTTATAATAATTTCAACTAATGAAATCTTCATTTATTAACAATTTCTATAAAATTCCCCTTTTTAATGCCCAAATCCATTTCTATAAGTTAATAACTTATAAACTTAAAATTTTCCAATAACCATTCGTTTTATAAATTTCACATTCTATAAATCTAAAATTTTAAATGAAATTCATCTTATACATTAACTTAGCACTTTATAAACTCATTTTATAATCCCAAAAATTCTATTTAAAAATATCAATTTAAAAAAAAATCTTTTATATTCATCCTTTATAAAAATTCAGAAATCTAAAATTTAACTATTTTATAAATCTATCTATTTTAAATTTCCCTTTTGGTTATATTCCATAAAAATCATAGTTTAATAATTTTAAAATTTTAAATCTTAATTTATTTTAAATTGCATCAAGTTCAAAATTTTACTAAAAACATATACTTGAAAATTTTCTTTAAAATCCCTTTTTAAATTCAAATCATTATTTTTAACTTAAAAATTTTGAATCCGATAATGCAACAGCATCATATGGTCAATTACGGGAACTAACAACATATGTCGATATGAACATCAACAATAACACAATATCAATAATCAAATAAATATGTGAGGAATCCAGTTGGATCCCTCCAACCTGTTTCCCTGCAACCACAGACATTAGCACAATACCAATTCCACTTCGAGGTGGAATATCGCGGTATATGGGATTTTATAAATATCCGCTTAATAACGGCGCAATAGGGTCTCATCCGCTATACGAGGCGGGAAATCAAATCCGATATATACATATGCCAATATATATATATCGCTAAATATAGTATATATCCTATTATATCTACTACCACAATCAATCAACAATCATCAATCAATATTAACTATTTAAAAATTTTAAACAAAACCTTTCGATTGAGTGAGGAGTTCTCACCTTGATTTTATTTTCGTTTCGTCGTTCGTTTCGAATAAAATTAAACGAACGTTTAATTTTACCCGAAATTCAAACGACCTCCAATCGACTCCAAACTGGTTGCATTGCGAAGAGCACGACGATACGATTCCAACGCAAAAAATCTCGTTCGAATCCGACCTCGTATGCAAAAGATATCACGTTTTTAAGTTATACGATTTGAATTTTGAATTTAAACTAAAAAAAAAATAAAGAAAACACCTCACCCCCCAACGCACGTGGCCCCCACACCTGCGCATCTTCTCCCCTGCATCATCAGAAAACGCACGCAAGTTTTTCTGCCCAGGAAACAAAACGCACAAGCAAACCCATGGACATAGAACTAGGGTTTCACTTTTCCACCACCACGCTCCGCTAGAAAGCGATCAGGATGTGCCATTTTGAAGCCCCAAACCTCCACCACCTTCGGCCTATGACCGGCCACGTGCGGCCTCCCCCCTGCCTCGATACACGCGCATGGCCTGGTGGCAAACGCGGGTCCCTAGCCTCCAATCCGTCGCTCCAATCTCGATCTTAACCGTTGGATAGGGAGATCTTACTGTGCTCTACAACATTGTAGTTGGGAGTTTTTCCTAAATGTTGATGGATTGAGAGATCTTGAGGGATGAAATTCGAAAATTTCTGGCCATTAATGGAGAGGTGGCGGCTGGAGCAAGTGAATTAGGGTTTTGGAGTGGAGATTTACATATATACCCTTATTATTTTAATAATAAAATACCCAATTTAACACTTTTGCAAACGAACTCCAAACGACGCGTGCCGCCAGGCGATCCTAAGGTTTTTCCGCATTCCGGACACAATGGAACAGGTTTCGTAAGCTAATTCGGAAGTATGTGTGAGATACGGCAATAAACAGTCGATTTAAATTTAAACCGATTTAAGCGATTTCTAGGCGTTTTGGCTTGTACCGGACAAACGACAAATCCAAACGACTTGAAATTTGAAATCTTACAATAATATCACATTACGGATCCGATGAAACTGGTTTCGTCGAAATCCGAGACCGTTTGAAAAATGGCTATTTTTACTCGCCGAATTTATATTAAAACGATATTGATGTGTTTCGAGCTGCCACGGTCAAACGACAACTCCGATTGCTACGAAAATTGAAATCCGATAATAATTAACTATTACGGATCCAATGGAACTCGTTTCGTTCAATTCCGAGACTGTTCAAAAATTGGCTATTTTTCAGTCGATAATTAAATATTAAAATATTCAATTTTTACAAATTAACTCCAAATTCAATTATACAAGTTCTAAAACATTTCTATAACTTCAATATGATAAAACAAAATTTTCCAAATCATTTTCAATCATATTTAACCCAATATTTAATTATTTTTGGAATTTCACTATTAAATCATCGATTTAATTATCCCATTAAATCCAATATTCGAAAAATAAATTATTCGACTTAAAAATTCCACTTATTACTATTAAAAATAAATTAAATATTCAAATTCAAGTTATCAAAAATTCTGGGTCGTTACAATCTTCCCCCCTTAAAAGAATTTCGTCCTCGAAATTGCAAGTTTAAGGAGAACGATCCTAATCCGTTTATTATTTTTCCAAAGCTAATTAGTTTTACTAACTTTTCAAAACAATCTTTTTATTAAGGATTTACTATCATTTCAATTAGCTTTCCCAATTCAATTATAGGTTTCAAACAACATTGTTTACTTAACAATTCAAATTTAAATTTAAATTCAAATTTTCAAACTTTCAAAATTTCTCAAAATTTTTCTAACTCCCTAAATTTTCGAAAAATTTCGCCAGCGTTTCCTTTGCGCGGCTCGATCGGTACGACTACAAAACGGCACTACGGCCCCTCAGAATCAAAAAGAAAAGAGAAAGCCAAGTGGCTGGAGAAGGAAATCATCAAATCTCATATAAAAACTGAAATACGTACCTTTTTGTCGAGCGTTACAAATTTTTTTAACTTTGAAATCAAAATCCCAATTCCTTTATAACCTGTATATCCTGCTAGCATAGTATTCAATTCCAACATTCAAACTATTTTGCCAATTCAAGTTCAAAATTTCCAATGCATGCTTCTTACACATTTTTTTAGTTTATTATTGAAGTTGCATATTCAATTCATTCGTTTCAATTAGTTACATTCACTAATTAAATTCACATTGGTTTATATTCAGCCCACATCAAATTCAATTCTATTCAAATTCATTTACTTTACATTCAATTTGAGTTCAATTACATAGCTTTCAATTGCGCTAGTTTATTTCCATTAACACTCAATGAATTTACATATAATCAATCAACAAACAAACAACATCCAATGAATATCCAATAGAGCCAAATTATTATTTTACTTACATCCAATTAGTTTTGACACTTAGTTGATTTTCATTCAATTATTTTCAAGTGAATTTACACTTACATAGTTTCTTTCAAATCAACTTATTTATATTCGATTGAATAACATTCAATTCATACTTTAACTCAATTGCTAGTTCTTTTTACAAATAAAATTGAATTTCACTTATATAATTTAAGTTCACATCTTTAACAATTTCATTTACTCACTTTATTCACTTACTTTGATATTAACATCAATTCTTTCAACATTACTTAACTTGCATTCCATTTCAACTTTATTTACCTCATTTAATTCACTTGATTATTTAACTTTGATACAAATATCAATTTTTATTCAACTTTGCTTAAGTTATTCCATTTAAACATCATTTGTTAATTAAACTTAAGTTTTACTTATCAATTCAATTCGGATTTTAAATTCCAAAGTAAATCCTATTTAACTTTTACTTAAGTCAAATTCATATCAATATTCAAATTCATATTCCATTTTACTTAACTTAATTGTTTAACCACTTCAACAACTGGTTTCACTTACATTTTCCCATTCTATAAGTTATAAAACTTATTATTCAACTTCTAACTTATATTATAAGTTCAAAACCTTTTTTCGCTTATACTTATCAACTTCAAATTGAATTTTAATTTCAAATTGATTTATTACAACAAAACTTCAATTTTAAATTCATTTTTGTAGCAAATCCATCACATAGAAACTCGAAAATGATACTGATGATGCTGCAGTCATCACCCTTATTATTTCCCAGTGACAATAGTGAAATCAATGCTAATTATTCTTTCAAAAAGTTTTCTTTCTATTCATAAATCACTTTTATAACCCTTTTACTTATATAATTTTACTTCTTATATACATACATGATTATCTTACAATTGTAAATCATTATCAATTATAATTTCATCTTATGATTCATTGGTTTATACCATTATTCTTTACAATAGTTGCTTTTATTAGCTCATTCAAACAACTTTTACTTATTTTATATATATATATATATATATATATATATATATCATTTACAACAACCAAGCAATCAATTATATACACACTTCAATAATTCTTGAAAAATTATTTTCTTTTTATATATAAAATATAATCGAGGTAAAATTATTTCATTTACCCAATTTAAAACAATATTGTGTCGAATTGTTCTATTCAAGTGTTTAGGAACCCCTTCGATTCAGTTTTCGAGGCTGCGCCGACGAAGGTTCATATACCACTCAACAAACCAATCATCACAATATAAAACAATTTTATATTCACTAACAAATACGCACTCATATCTATTATTACACTCACACTCATTCTAGAGTACTGCTGACTCTATCTCTAATGAGTAATACCCAACAGAGCAGGTTGTCGCTTAACCGTAAGCTCCGATACCAAATGTAACGATCGCGATTTTTCGTTGCCGAAAAATCGAACCGTTAGGGTTTAAGAAGAAGAAGAAAAAAAGTAGGAGAAGAGAGAGAAAGATAGAAGAAAGAAAAGAGAGAAGAAAACAAAAACAAGTAACAGAACAGGAACAATATCAGAATCTCACAGTCGCAGCGGAACAACATATAATAGATAAATGAATATTCATTAAAACAAAAGAACTATACATTTTTATACATTACATCACATTACATTACATCAATCAGAGTGTACAACAACAACAGCGGAAAAAGAAAAGATATATATACAATAGATAATAGACTACGCTATCTGGCTCGCCTCCAGATCTGCACAGCAACTCCCGAATCCAGAATAACCTGACAACCTAACTCTAGACTGCCCGTGTGGAAAATAGTGGGCACCCAGAGTTTAGGAAAGGAACAATAAACTCCAGGTCAGTCATGGGACTGGTGTGAGAACTCAAAAACAGTTTATCTTTAAACAAGCAACAAGAAAATTTTAAATTTTTAAATCCGCAATGCTTTTTGGAAAATGAAACTACCATAAGGCCTCCCGCCACACACACAATGCAAACGCAGAATTGGAGGAGATTTCTCCTTATGATAGTCAAAGATGCTTACTACGCGAAAATCAAATCATTTTTTGATATTATTACTAGTGCATAGTGTAGAAAACAATTTCGAAAGTAGAATATAAATCCTAGCCAACATAGACATTCCGAACTATGCCTACTATAGCTACCATCCAAACAGTGGTGACCACCATAAGTGAATGGCAGGTAATACAACTAAAACCGTACAAGGCGCGTATTGGAGGAATGGATTTCCAACAAATGGTCAGGCTAAGGAACTTCCTACTGCCACATGGGATCGCCTCTGGCGGGACGTCCCGAGAAACTAACGTTACGGTTAGATCTCTGCCAACACAAGGCCGGGTTACCTCTGTAACTAGGTAACTACTACACGAATATGTCATCCCCCGGTCCTTTGGGACCTTTATCCGAGCGCTCGCAACAACACCACACACAGAAATATATATAGTGTATCAACATGAGTAAGCATCTGGGCTCCATACCATGATACCACCCTTTTCCAGAAGGAAATGACATACCCTAAAGGGCGCGACCCTCATAACCTTGCCGCATATTCCTGTTTCGACCATTTCCGGGGAGTGAGGTCCTGACGAAGTCTCGTCCACAAAGCTACGCTTTGTGCAACAAAGCCATGCTTTGGGTCCACAGATGACCAAAGCAAGATCACACAGATAAATGATCAACAAATGATCCAATCCAAACGATCAACCAATGATCATCACACAGCAGCACTCAGCATGCCACATTACCAGATTGGGAAATATCGCTGATAACCTTCAACTACATAACCTCTGAGCTCGTACGTCTCAGAGAAGGGTGTTAAGCTAAGAGAATAAATTCTCCGCCACCAACAGAAATGTATTTGAAAGAAATCTGCTCTATCTCTCAAAATGTAATGTCAGACACGTAACCATACAAGTCTGTTCCGGGTTCGAACAGAACCGAAGGCACTTCCAAAGAAGCCCTTGCAATCCGGGTATTCACAATCCCGATAAAATTTCCCATCACAAAGGAAATCTCCATATCGTAGCTAACGATGCGGAGACAATCGATAGGTCATCCTATCGTTTTCACAAATACCCGGTCTTCAACACCGGTCTTCAAATGCAATCCAAACGTCGTATCGCATATTCGGAATGGGATATATGACACAAAGGTCCTCTCCCGGCTAAACCGAATAGCGAGCGCTTATTTTAAAAAAAAAAGTGTGCATTCAATTCCAAACAAACACAATCAATACCATCCAAGGGTAAATATTGATAGTCGGTTATTTAACTATCAATAAAGATGCGCCACATCATCAGATTCCAAATAATTTTTCCAAAATTATTAAATCCCAAAATATTTTTACAAGATATATATACACAATTTCCAAATAATTGCCCAATTTATTTGCTTTACCAAAACCACTTCACGATAAAATTTTCCACACTCAACCAATTGAAAAATCAATTTTCAATTTACCTTCACCATTTGAAAACCAATTTTCAAATTACATTAACCATTTGCAAACCAATTTCAAATCACCTTAACCATTTGAAAACTAATTTCAAATCACCTTAACCATATATACCTTTTGAACAAATTTCAAACCACCAAATAAATCTTTACCGATTTATTTTAACTTACGTTCCAAATTCGTAAATTATATTTTCATATTTAAAAATAAATCAACATTTATTTTTAAACAAATTTCCCTTCATATTTATAAATTCCAAAGTGAATTTAAATTCCAAGCATCTACTAGCATACGATTCCCAAATCGATTTCAAGTTATTTGCTTTCAATTACCTTAAAGGTGAATTCACAAAAACCGTTCCATTTCATATTAGAAAACCATTCCCATGCTTATTTTTAAAATAAGTAATTCACAAATTTATTTATTTTCAACAATTTGGAAATACTCAATATACTTAAGTTACCGTTAAGTATTTTATTCCATTCTCTTTAAGAAAACATTCCTTTATTCACATTTATTTGGGTTAAAAACGAATGTTGCGTAAAACATCGTTACGACAACCCAAAAACACTAGTATATGGATTTGAAATTAAAAATAGATATATAAATCCAATACTATACAAATTATCCCCTTCTGTTTCTCGAAAACGTCTATTTCAACAATCAATGTTGAAATCTATGTTTTCAATACTCAATACATTTTAAAACACCTTTAATTCGTTTTAAATTCCATTTAAAACATTCCTTTCCCAAAAACAAACCCATTTTATTTAATAATCTATTCAATATTCAAAATAGTGAATATAGCCCACTTAACAAATTCCCATATTTCAATTTATCAAATTCGATGGATTTCAAATTTATAAACATAGTTTATAAATTCCATTTCTATTATAAACCCCAATTTTATAAATTCCTTTATTAATCCGATGCAATTTACATAACCCAATTTCATACCCAAAAGCCATATTGTAAGTTAAATACTTATAATATTATTTATTTACCAAATCGTTCCTTTGAACTTCACCAATTTAAAATCTTATCACTTACAAGATTTCTTTATGGTTTATAATAATTTCAACTAATGAAATCTTCATTTATTAACAATTTCTATAAAATTCCCCTTTTTAATGCCCAAATCCATTTCTATAAGTTAATAACTTATAAACTTAAAATTTTCCAATAACCATTCGTTTTATAAATTTCACATTCTATAAATCTAAAATTTTAAATGAAATTCATCTTATACATTAACTTAGCACTTTATAAACTCATTTTATAATCCCAAAAATTCTATTTAAAAATATCAATTTAAAAAAAAATCTTTTATATTCATCCTTTATAAAAATTCAGAAATCTAAAATTTAACTATTTTATAAATCTATCTATTTTAAATTTCCCTTTTGGTTATATTCCATAAAAATCATAGTTTAATAATTTTAAAATTTTAAATCTTAATTTATTTTAAATTGCATCAAGTTCAAAATTTTACTAAAAACATATACTTGAAAATTTTCTTTAAAATCCCTTTTTAAATTCAAATCATTATTTTTAACTTAAAAATTTTGAATCCGATAATGCAACAGCATCATATGGTCAATTACGGGAACTAACAACATATGTCGATATGAACATCAACAATAACACAATATCAATAATCAAATAAATATGTGAGGAATCCAGTTGGATCCCTCCAACCTGTTTCCCTGCAACCACAGACATTAGCACAATACCAATTCCACTTCGAGGTGGAATATCGCGGTATATGGGATTTTATAAATATCCGCTTAATAACGGCGCAATAGGGTCTCATCCGCTATACGAGGCGGGAAATCAAATCCGATATATACATATGCCAATATATATATATCGCTAAATATAGTATATATCCTATTATATCTACTACCACAATCAATCAACAATCATCAATCAATATTAACTATTTAAAAATTTTAAACAAAACCTTTCGATTGAGTGAGGAGTTCTCACCTTGATTTTATTTTCGTTTCGTCGTTCGTTTCGAATAAAATTAAACGAACGTTTAATTTTACCCGAAATTCAAACGACCTCCAATCGACTCCAAACTGGTTGCATTGCGAAGAGCACGACGATACGATTCCAACGCAAAAAATCTCGTTCGAATCCGACCTCGTATGCAAAAGATATCACGTTTTTAAGTTATACGATTTGAATTTTGAATTTAAACTAAAAAAAAAATAAAGAAAACACCTCACCCCCCAACGCACGTGGCCCCCACACCTGCGCATCTTCTCCCCTGCATCATCAGAAAACGCACGCAAGTTTTTCTGCCCAGGAAACAAAACGCACAAGCAAACCCATGGACATAGAACTAGGGTTTCACTTTTCCACCACCACGCTCCGCTAGAAAGCGATCAGGATGTGCCATTTTGAAGCCCCAAACCTCCACCACCTTCGGCCTATGACCGGCCACGTGCGGCCTCCCCCCTGCCTCGATACACGCGCATGGCCTGGTGGCAAACGCGGGTCCCTAGCCTCCAATCCGTCGCTCCAATCTCGATCTTAACCGTTGGATAGGGAGATCTTACTGTGCTCTACAACATTGTAGTTGGGAGTTTTTCCTAAATGTTGATGGATTGAGAGATCTTGAGGGATGAAATTCGAAAATTTCTGGCCATTAATGGAGAGGTGGCGGCTGGAGCAAGTGAATTAGGGTTTTGGAGTGGAGATTTACATATATACCCTTATTATTTTAATAATAAAATACCCAATTTAACACTTTTGCAAACGAACTCCAAACGACGCGTGCCGCCAGGCGATCCTAAGGTTTTTCCGCATTCCGGACACAATGGAACAGGTTTCGTAAGCTAATTCGGAAGTATGTGTGAGATACGGCAATAAACAGTCGATTTAAATTTAAACCGATTTAAGCGATTTCTAGGCGTTTTGGCTTGTACCGGACAAACGACAAATCCAAACGACTTGAAATTTGAAATCTTACAATAATATCACATTACGGATCCGATGAAACTGGTTTCGTCGAAATCCGAGACCGTTTGAAAAATGGCTATTTTTACTCGCCGAATTTATATTAAAACGATATTGATGTGTTTCGAGCTGCCACGGTCAAACGACAACTCCGATTGCTACGAAAATTGAAATCCGATAATAATTAACTATTACGGATCCAATGGAACTCGTTTCGTTCAATTCCGAGACTGTTCAAAAATTGGCTATTTTTCAGTCGATAATTAAATATTAAAATATTCAATTTTTACAAATTAACTCCAAATTCAATTATACAAGTTCTAAAACATTTCTATAACTTCAATATGATAAAACAAAATTTTCCAAATCATTTTCAATCATATTTAACCCAATATTTAATTATTTTTGGAATTTCACTATTAAATCATCGATTTAATTATCCCATTAAATCCAATATTCGAAAAATAAATTATTCGACTTAAAAATTCCACTTATTACTATTAAAAATAAATTAAATATTCAAATTCAAGTTATCAAAAATTCTGGGTCGTTACAGTCTCCCTGGATTTTCGGTGAAATATCAGCCTCCTACACCTATAAATAGAGCCCCTGGTCATTCAGAAAGGGGATCGAAGAATTTTGAGAGTAAAAGAGCGCCCGGACTATGCCACGTTCACTCCAGAACGCCATTACTGCCATTGATCTCGAATTTAAGCCTATTATCTGCCGTACTTCGTTATCAAAAACTTGTAGTCTCCAAGTATCAAGCAATAGAGTGATATAACTTCATAGTGGACGTAGGCAACACATCGAACCACTCTAAAACCCTATGTTTCTGTGAATTTTCTTATATGTTTATTGGTGTGTTTGTTAGATCTGCTTCATTTTACACTTATTCTCTTCATTTTGTCTCTTCAAACACATTCGAAGAGTGTTGTGCCCAATTTTGGTGCAAACACTTTGGTGCTTCCACTGAGAGAAACCCAGTTTCTCTCCCGTTCATTGGATCTACTTTCGATATCGGACTGCATAATTCTAAGGAGAAGATCCAGATCTATCGTTCAATGGTTCCTTATATTCTATTCAGATTGCTGCAGATCTAAGAGGAACCACACTCATCATGATTTTCGTACCCATATTTTCGTATCCATGAAAATATGATAGTTTTCGAACCCAGAAAATATGGTCATTTTCGTATCCATTTTTTCGAACCCAGAGAATATGGTCATTTTCGTATCCATGTTTTCGAACCCAGAGAATATGGTCATTTTCGTATCCATGTTTTCGAACCCAAAAAATATGGTCATTTTCGTATCAATGTTTTCGAACCCAGAAAATATGGTCATTTTTGTATCCATGTTTTCGTATCCAGAAAATGTGATGATTTTCGTACCCATGCTTTTGTTATCCCGCATTTCGGGCAAAAGCCGTGATACCAAAAGATTGATCAAAGACAAAAGACAGTTCGCTTCAGAGATTGATCGCACTTCACTCCGCTATGGATATCGATGAATTCTGTCCGAGTCCGGATCGGGCCACAAGTGATAGGGCATAACAAGAAAGGCCATAGAAGCCACCAATTCAAGTTTCGAGTCAATCCGAGGTCATATGCTCAAGTTATGACGGATTCAAGTTAAGGAAGATGGACGTCGCTCGGTTCGAAACCATCACTGTCGAACCCAACTAGTTCGAAACCATTTGTTTCGAACCCATAATGTTCGAAACCAACTAGTTCGAACCCAACAAAAGAACGTAAGTTCGAATCCATCAGAGTGCTCCTAACTTCGAATCCATAAGACACGCTACCGCTTCGACTCCATGTATTTCGAATCCATCAGACGTTCTCTACTTCGAATCCATGACCTAGACCTTACTTCGAATCCACCAAAGCAGCTATACCTCGACTCCATCAACTATGCGCTAGTTCGAATCCATCTTCACAAGACTACAAGCCCACCATGCGGCATCGCGCTGTCTTCGAATCCAACATGCTAAGACAACTTCGAATCGATCCAAGGTAACACATTTGGATCGATTCGAACAAACACCATCCCCATCGATTCGAAGACTCACTTCGAATCCAACCACACGCAAAAGACAGGATCGACTCGAAGAGAGGCGCCCTGGGATCGGTTCGAAGTACTCAGGTCGATTCGAACGAGACCACTTCATCGATTCGAACCAACAGAAGGCCGAAGACACCAATTTCGAACCGATCATAACTTCCAATCCACTTATCCAAATCCCATGAAATTTTTACAGTAGTTCACATGCATGTTGAAGAATGTCCACACCAAATTTCGCCTCGATTGGATGCTTCTTTGATCGATTCGAAATTCATTTCGAATCGATCCCAAACTGGGCACGGACTTCGAGAACGCGGGCTTATGGGCCCCCCTCACGTGCCAGGCAACCTCCCTGAGCTTTAGGCGGGAATTTGGCCTTCCACACCTATAAATAGAGCCCCTGGTCATTCAGAAAAGGGACGGGAGAATTTGGAGAAGAAAAATAAGCCTAAACGCTGCCGGAATCACTCCATACCACCTCCTTTGCTGATAATTTCGAATTTAAGTCCATTTTCTGCTGTAATTTGCTTAAAAACACTTGTAATCTTCAAGTATTAAGGAATAAAGTGATAAAGCTTCATAGTGGACGTAGGCGCATAGCCGAACCACTCTAAATCCTTGTCTTCTGTGCAATTTACTTTTCTGTGATTTGGAGTTTTGTTAGATAGTCCTTATTTTTAATTCAAGTTCTTCATTTACTATCTCTTCAAAAACTTCCGAAGGGTGTTTGCCCAATTTTGGTGCAAACATTTTGGTGCTTTCACTGAGAAAGAAAAGGAACCAGTTCTTTCTCCTGCTCCGTGGATCTATCTTCGATACCGGATTGCATAAATCTAAGAGGGAGATCCAGACCTCAAATTCGGATTCCTTCTATTCTTTTCAGATTTGCTAAAAATCTAAGACAGGAATCCAACCTTCAGGATGGTTAGTACGAGAACCACTTCCAACGTTGGTAACCAAGAAGGCCGGGATGGGCAGAATCCCGCACAGCTACAGTCAGCCAATCAGGATGCCGCTGGGCAAGCGAATCAGTCAGGTCCAGTTACAAGGCAAGAATTCCAAGCATTACTCCAGGAATTAACTCAAAGCCGACAACAGCTAACTGAGCAGCTGCGTGTCAATGCTGAATTGGCTAACCAACTAAATCGTCAAGGGCGAAGGAAATCAAAGAGGGACCATGCTCCGCATTCTTCCACGGAAAGCTCTGCCTCATCCGACTATGGCGGCAGATCTACACGCCCCAGGTTAGACGGAAGTCATGCTTCTGGTCTCCGGCAAACGTTAACTGTTGGACAAATAAGGGTTGGCCCCTCTGCTAGCTTTCATACGGGACCTTCCTCTCGAGGAGGCGCTGTTCCACAGCACACTGCAGATAACCAAGCCACCGCAGGTGACACAGGAGTTGACATCCGAAATCACTCCAGTCCGAACTACCACCCACAGGAACGTGCCCCAGGATCGAATATCCCAGAAGACGTTGAGCCAAGGAGGCGAGATTCGGATCGTCGACAGCGCCCGATCCCACCTCGCACTGTGGAACCCGACCACACTTTGGCTCGACACCCGTCGAATGCGGCAATGCCTGATCTCTCAGCTATGGTCCGCCAAATGGTTCGCGAAAGTCAAGGTTTAACAAATGACGATTGGGGGATCTCTCGAAGTCACACCCCGTTCACAGATGACATATTGTATGCTGAGCCTCCCCGGCGATTCAGAATGCCGACTCTGCCTATGTATGAAGGAAACTCCGACCCTAGCCAACATATTCTAAAGTATGAATGGTCGATGACTGCTGCCAGAGCTGATGATGCAGTGAAGTGCCGTAGTTTTCCTATTTCCTTGGGGGGGATTGCGACAATGTGGTTTACACGACTACCACCACGGTCTATCTCCTCGTTTGACCAATTGGCAACCAAATTTATCGAACAATTCCGTATGCACATCGCCAGGCCTAAAGACGTAAACACTTTATCTAGTGTCACTCAAACCCCTGGGGAGACGCTCAGGCGATACCTGGAAAGATTCAACGCCGCCTGTGCAGAAATTACTAACCCCAATGATAATTCAATCTTGATGGCTCTGACTAAGGGGATTGATCCCGACTCTGATTTTGGAAACTGGCTAGCTGGGAAACCTCCCGCGTCGTTGGATCGTTTCTATTCCAAAGCCGCCCAATTCCTGAGGCGTGAGGATGCGAAACAATCTAGGAAGCAGGACGATGCGAGGTCCAGCAATGAAGGGATTCAAAGCAATGTGGCCGTTAAACAGTCAGGAGAGGGCTCAGGAAGAGTGCAGTTGAATATTCAGAACAAGCAAACCCAGCCAAGGAACGGCGATAATAGAAGTAAGAAGCAGGATCAGAATCGCGGCCCGCGACGTAGGGCGCAAATGTTTGAAAGTTATACACCGCTGAATACGACGTTAGAAAACGTATATCTACAAACCTGTAATGCAATGCAATATAAGAAGCCGACTCCGAAGCCATCATCGGAGAAACAGATCCAAACGGGGAAGTTTTGTAGATTTCACGAAAGCTATGGACACAACACCAATGATTGCAGGCATCTGCAAGACCTTATTGAGAAACTGATCAGAGAGAGGAAGCTGGATCAATTTGTGCGGGCACCGCAAGCCGGTAGTGCGGGCCCGTCAAACCAAAATCGTGCACAGAACCAAGAAAGACAAGAAGAGCCCGCTCGTACAGGCGGAAGATTGGTCATAAATACAGTCAGTGGTGGCCCTCATCCAGCAGATCGAAGTTGGAGGGAAATGGAATCATACGCCAATTCGATCAGACACGTAAGTTTTGAAAGCTGCAGTACACTTTATGAAGGAACTCCGGCTAAGCAACAGAAGACGATGACGGATGACATCGTATTTAGAAGCCGAGATGCTGACAAAGTCGAAGCCCCGACCATAGACCCACTAGTCATATCCGCCCAGGTTGGTCCTGCTTGGATGAAGAGGATCCTGGTAGACAGTGGAAGCTCAGTAAACATCTTGTTCAAAAGGGCATATGATCAGATGAAAATGGAAGACAAAGATCTAAAGCCTTGTCAATATAGGATCCACGGCTTCGATGGAAGTGCTAACATACCCACCGGAATGGTGGAATTGCCAGTAGAATTGGGAAACGGAGAACGCCGTAGAGTTCGAGTGTTACAGTTTGTTGTCCTGGACATCCATTCACCCTATAATGCCTTTTTGGGCCGACCAGCCCTTGCAGAATTTAGGGCAGCAATTGCCCCGTGGTGTTTGACTCTAAAGTTCCCAACTGACCACGGGATTGGGGTCATTCAAGGGGACCAGGCTGCTGGGAGAGCCTGTTACGTTGCTGAACTACGAGAAGCACAAAAGAGGGAAAAGGGAAAGGGCGTGGGGGAATCTCTCCACGTCCGCTTTGTCGACGATTGACAACTAGCGCCTGGGCCTCGGCCCGGGCACCACGACCAATTCCAGAAGGATCTTGACCCTCGAGACACTGAAGATAATGATGAATCCAAAGAAAGTCAGGCCTCCCCAGCCGAGCTGACAATCGATGTTCCAATTGATAACGATGACGATTCGAAGGTCTTGAAAATTGGGTCTCAGCTAAACCTGCAAGCTCAACAGGAATTGGTCGAATTTCTCCAAGCGAATCTAGACGTATTCGCCTGGACGCACTCCGATATGTGTGGAATCTCGTCGGACATCGCGAGCCACACCTTAAATATTGACCCGCGGTACATCCCGGTCAAACAAAAGAGACGCGGTATGGATCCAGAGAGATCTGCCGCCCTCAAGGAAGAAGTCGATAAATTGAAGACGAATGGGTTTATCCGAGATGCTTTGTACCCGGAGTGGGTATCCAATCCTGTACTTGTCCGCAAACCAAATGGAAAATGGAGAACGTGCATCGACTACTCTGACTTAAATAAGGCTTGTCCAAAGGACAGTTTTCCACTTCCTCGAATCGATCAACTTGTGGATTCGACGGCCGGACATGAATTATTGTCTTTCATGGATGCTTACTCTGGGTACAATCAGATACCCATGCATGTGCCTGATCAAGAACATACGAGCTTCGTAACTGACATAGGACTATATTGCTACATGGTCATGCCTTTTGGTTTAAAGAATGCCGGAGCAACTTATCAACGCTTAGTCAACCGAATGTTTGCCGACCAGATCGGGAAAACCATGGAGGTCTATGTAGATGACATGTTGGTAAAATCACGGTACTCCACTGATCATGTCAAGGACTTGGAATCAATGTTCAAAGTCCTCCGGAGGTATGGGATGAAGCTAAATCCGTTAAAATGTCATTTTGGGGTTGCTTCCGGAAAGTTCCTTGGGTTCATCGTCAACGCCCGGGGAATAGAGGCCAACCCCGAAAAGATATGGGCAATCAGGAGTCTTCAAACCCCGAGGACCATGAAACAGGTTCAGAGCCTCAATGGAAAGATTGCAGCGCTGAGTAGGTTCATCTCAAGGTCAACGGATAAATGCATACCCTTTTTCGACCTAATCCGAAAAGGGAGGCGAAACTTCGAATGGACTACGGAATGTGAAAACGCATTTCAATCGCTAGTCCGGCATCTTTCCACACCACCGATTCTTTCAAAACCTGTTGATCATGAACAATTATACCTTTATCTGGCTGTATCTGAAAACGCTATTAGTGCTGCATTAGTTCGGGAGGAAGACCGAACACAGAAACCAGTTTATTATGTCAGTAAACGATTGGCCGAGGCCGAGAAAAATTATCCAAGGCTAGAAAAGTTGGCATACTGCCTAGTCATCGCCTCGAGAAAGCTCCGTCCATATTTTCAGGCTCACCCTATCATTGTGTACACCGATCAACCACTACGACAGGTCCTCACACGACCCGAGACATCTGGCAGGTTACTAAAGTGGAACATTGAGCTGAGTCAATTCGACATCGCATATGTTCCAAGGAGAGCCATACACGGTCAAGTCTTAGCAGATTTCATTGCCGAATTCACTGTTCCTGAAGACTTACCTGAAACTAGTGACTCACCCGAATATGTATGGAAAATGTACACTGATGGCGCATCCAACGATCGGTGTTCGGGCGCAGGGATTGTGCTTGAGACTCCCGAGGGCCGATCCATCTGCTACGCCTTAAAGTTTGATTTCCGGGCAACCAACAATGAAGCTGAATACGAAGCCTTGCTCGCCGGGTTGAAGTTGGCCCGAGACCTAAGAATTATCGCGGTAGAGATATACTGCGATTCTCAGTTGGTGGTATGCCAAGTTCGGGGCGAATATCAGGCCAAGGATCGAAGACTAGCCGCTTATCTAGCCCGGGTCCGAGAAACACTAGACCAGTTTGATTATTATGCCATTTTCTACATACCCCGAGAGCACAATCAGAAAGCTGATGCGTTGGCAAAGTCGGCAAGTACAGGCGAAACTCAACACTTGGGACTCGTCCCCGTCGAGACATTATCCTATCCAAGCATTGATCGAACGGAGAACGAATTCACATTTGAAGCTACCTCCGAGAAGGAATCATGGATGACTCCCTATCAAGATTACATTGAGCATGGCACACTACCCGAACGGCGAAGTGAAAGAAGACAGATTCTCCGAAAGGTGTCACGATTTGTCATTCAAAACGGAGTTATGTATCGAAGAGGATACTCTGTTCCTCTTCTCCGGTGTATCGCACATGACGAAATCAAGCGAGTGTTGCGCGAGGTGCACGAAGGAGAATGTGGCGATCACACTGGGGGGCAAGCACTTGCCAAGAAAATACTTCGATACGGATATTATTGGCCTACCGTTAACCGCGATGCTATGGATTATGCCAAAAGATGCGATAGATGCCAGAGACACGCTCGGATCCCTAGAGCCCCGCCTTCTGAAATAACCCAAATGGTCAGTCCGTGGCCATTTGCAATGTGGGGGATGGATATAATCGGTGCATTGCCTTTAGCTAAAGGGGGTGCAAAGTACGCCATAGTGGCGGTTGATTACTTCACCAAATGGGCTGAGGCTGAGCCCCTTGCAACGATAACAACAAAAAAGGTGATCAACTTCGTGGTACGCAACATCATCTGCCGGTTTGGTCTCCCGCATACTATTATCACCGACAATGGAGCCCAATTCGACAGTGCTGAATTCAAGGACTTCTGTCTGCGATTTCACATCCATAAGAGATTCTCAGCAGTAGCGCACCCACAAGCAAATGGTCAGGTCGAGGCCGTCAATAAGGTTATCAAGTCTATATTGAAGAAAAGATTGGAGAAAGCTGGGGGCAAATGGGTTGATGAACTACCAATGGCTCTGTGGGCGTACAGAACGACTCACAAAACTGCGACCGGACACACCCCTTTTTCTCTATCCTATGGCTCTGAAGCAGTTATTCCAGTCGAAATGGAAGTTCGCTCTCACCGTGTGACAAACTACGACCCGAAAACAAACGGTATATTGCTTGCTGAATCCCTAGATCTGCTTGATGAGAAGCGAGAAGAAGCCGATGTGAGAGCAGCTGCATATCGAGGTCGAGTCGCTCGAATATACAACGCCAAGGTCCGCCCACGAACTTTTAAATCCGGCGACCTGGTACTTAAAAGAATTTACCCGGTTCCTTCACACATGAACCCAAATTGGGAAGGGCCGTATATGATTTCACAAAAGCTCAGAGATGGCACATTCAAGTTATCAACAGTTGATGGCCTCACTTTACCAAGAGCCTGGAATAGCAGAAGCCTCCGTCACTACTACATCTGACGGGCTTTATTTATCTATTTCTTATCAATTTCTTCTTCAGCATTTTTGTTTTTGCATTTTGAAATTTGAATTTGTAATAAGGCAACTGATTTTGTCATGTTTCTTTCGTTTCAGCAATAAAATGCCATCTCTTCGAGCCAAAAGTTGTGATTCACTGAAAATAACACATTATATCACGTTGCACGAAGAGCTAAATTCCATCACACGGTGGGATTTATTCGAACAGGGAGTAACTGTGATACGACCTGTCGCTCATTGAGTGAGACCCGAGCTCGGGGGCAGAATACAATACCAGCATTCACAGGGATCGATACACGATAATCCTTTTACCGACTCCAACTTCCCGGAGTACGAATTGGAGTATAAACATCCAATAAATCGTTCCCAGAGTGCGAACGGACTCCAACTTCCCAGAGTGTGAATTGGAGTATAAACATCCAATAAACCGTTCCCAGAGTGCGAACGGACTCCAACTTCCCAGAGTGTGAATTGGAGTATAAACATCCAATAAATCGTTCCCAGAGTGCGAACGGACTCCAACTTCCCAGAGTGTGAATTGGAGTATAAACATCCAACAAATCGTTCCCAGAGTGCGAACGGACTCCAACTTCCCAGAGTATGAATTGGAGTATAAACATCCAATAAATCGTTCCCAGAGTGCGAACGGACTCCAACTTCCCAGAGTGTGAATTGGAGTATAAACATCCAATAAATCGTTCCCAGAGTGCGAACGGACTCCAACTTCCCAGAGTGTGAATTGGAGTATAAACATCCAACAAATCGTTCCCAGAGTGCGAACGGACTCCAACTTCCCAGAGTATGAATTGGAGTATAAACATCCAATAAATCGTTCCCAGAGTGCGAACGGACTCCAACTTCCCAGAGTATGAATTGGAATATAAACATCCAACAAATCGTTCCCGGAGTGCGAACGAACTCCAACTTCCCAGAGTGTGAATTGGGGTATAGACATCTAATCCAGATTCTCAAAGCGCGAACTGTGTTCCAAACATCAATAACACTCAGAATCCTGGAATGCGGAACAGATTATCGATCTCAAATCGTCATGAGACCTCAAAAGGGGGGCGTGTGCCCAAAGGCTTGCAATAAACGCAATCAGCCACCAGAATATGAGTATTATTCCCCGCAACTAAGGGGCAAAAAGCTGGGTGTTAATCACTGGCTTAAGTGATAATACAATCAGAATCCGACTCATTCATTAAGTCACGACGCGAAGCTGTAAAAATACTGAGCGGATACAAAACAAACGCTACAAGGCATTTAGGTAAGAAGAAAAGAATAATTTCCCATTTCATCGGCCAACAAAAACAGGTTTGATTACATGGCAAGTAAAGATGCTTCGATTAAGTGGAGGCCGAATCCACACATACACATGGCCCAAAAAAGAAGAGAAAAGACAAAAGAATTGTTATCCGTAAACTCTTGACAAAGCAAAGGGCTCACTCTTTCTTCCTCCGATGCTTCTTCCTCGGAGTCGAGCCGGTAGACCCACTGCCTGGCTTCCTGCGAGACTTTTTGCCTTTCTTAGGAACGTCCTCCGGGTCTGGCATAATATCGACATCTTCCTCAGAACTGGAAGGGATGGAGATCCTTTTATGAGGGCGAACCGAAGGCATGGGAGCAGTAACAGATACATGTTCAGCGACACTCGAGACGATTACCGTGCCACCAGGAGAAATCATCATTAGAGAAGATAAGCTTGGGGGAACGGCGTCACCTCCGGGACCAACTGTCACTGTCTTGGCCATCTCGGCACTTATCTCTGCCAAAATCTCCTCCTCTCGAGACAGTTGAGCTGCGCTAGGTACGCCAGTGGTCGTCACAATCGAACTAGAAACTGGAGCAGCTCCGCTCGTCGCAAAAGAGAGGTCAGGCACGGGATCGAGAGGATGACCAAATAGCTCTTCAAACATTTGAACGTCGAATGACATCGATCCTCCCTCTCCTATGTCACCAACCATGGCGGCGGTTGAGATCGCCTCAGTGACAACAACTCCATGCGTGGGATATAAAGCCGAAGGAACAGGGAGCACGGGTGCGACACTCTCGGTCTCTAAACAACAAAAAGTAGAGCTGTCAGACCAAGAAATTCCCTCGAAAACCAATGTCTTAAGACGTAAAGAGAGTAGTCAAAATACCCGCTTTACCTTGCCTTGGAGCCTGAACAAGCTCGGGGGCGAGAGCCGTGCCCGAAGACATTTCCGGTTGGTCCGGATTGTAGGCTGGAATAGCATGCGAATCAACTACAGCAACAGCTCCGGACGAAGTCGAAATGGGGACTTCAGTATTCTCGCTATGACGCACAATGCCCGAACCTTCACAAACCTCCGTTTGATGGACTCCAAGTCTTTCTTTTTCAACGGAAACGATTGCTTCATGAAGAGTCCTCCTCTCATCCTCGCTGAGCAAACGCGACTCAAGCTCAAACTCATCTAATACCGAATCCGGACAAGACATCCTCTTGTTTTCCACCAATTTCTTCCAAGCATTGTAGAGAGGCATCGAGTAATCCCCTAGCCAGGAGAGGTTTCTATACTCCAGTACATTGGCATTATATGTGTCCAAGAGATCGTCGAATTCGGCCTCCATTTTGAACCTCTCCGCTTGGACTCTCTCCTCCACCTCCGATTCAACCTCCTTAACCCTTGCAATGGCCGCATCGCGCTCAGTTCGGAAAGATACAGCCTGCTCACACGCTTTTTGCGCAGCCACGTTCGCGTCGTCTTTTTCCTTATTCATATCAGCAAACTTAGCCTTTAGCACCTCCAGTTCCTTAATTGCCGCATCGCGCTCAGCTCGGAAAGATACAGCCTGCTCACACGCTTCCTGTGCAGCCACATTCGCGTCGTCCTTTTCTTTATTCATGTCGGCAAACTTAGCCTTTAGCTCCTCTAGTTCCCTGACTACCGCATCTCGCTCAGTTTCGACATTCTTGTATCGGTGGCCTAAGTCTTCAACTAATGTACAATGTGCCTGTTGCATTTTCGCCATCTCGACCAATGTTTCATCAACCTTCTGTAACGACTCGACTTCGGCCTTGCGGGAAGATTCCGCCTCAGATTGGAGTATGTCGACAATACGACTCTTTTGAGCCAAGTCGGCCTCTAGCTTCTCGATGACTTGGGCACGGTCGAAGGCAGCTTTGGAAGCCTTAACGGCCGCTTTGTACCATTCTTTGTACTGAGCGAAAAAGTCCTGGGTGTAGCTGAGCGCCGTAATCGCGGCATCATCGGGAATTCTTTTAAGATTGGGGGGAAAAATACAAGCATCAAAGCAGATTTCTGGAAAATCTTTCCTCAGTTGAGCAAGCCTGATGGCCCCTTCTCCAGAAGACTCAATAAGGGTCTCTTCCGCAGACGTGGAAGTCGCAACCCCGATTCGAGAACGATGTGGCTCAAGCCTCGAAGCCTGCGAAGATGGCTGATGTCGCAGAGGCTCGGATGTTTGGACATGACTTCGGGATTGCGGAGGAGATCGAGATGGGGAGCGATGTCTACGATCTCTGTCTGATCGTTCCTGGCTAGAGTAACCTCGATGATGATCCTTTGCGTGGTAATCCTGGCCATATTGCCTCCGGTCGCGATCGCGATCAGGGCCCCCACGCCGAGATTCATGATAGGTTGGGGGGTGATGAACTCTCCGGAGTTTGTCCAGTGTAGTCTGACGGCCAGCCATATTACCTGAGAAAGAGATGCAGTTCGGTTAAGGGCCAGGCAAATTAGATATGGCAAGTAAAGCAGTCATGTAGTTTCATGAAGGTGTATGCAAATGTGCAAAGCCTCCGACCAACCAGAAGTATCGGCTGCACTAACGGGTAAAAGCTCGCTTATGTTTAACGCTTCCCGAAGCTCAACCAACCCGGACTCGTGATAAAGAGAAACGCATTCCGGGATGGGAACGTCATCCAGACCTGCGAAAATGTTTCCTGGTTGACAAATAGCGGAGTCAGAAGAAATAATCCCAGGGATCGAGCGAGACACGACTACGGACTTCCGTCTCTTAAATTTAGGAACAACAGCCTTGCCTTTCTGCTTTTTTCCTGTTTTGGGAAAGCCAGCCGCTAGTCCAGTGTCATTAGGCGTCCTCTCATCATCGCTCATCTCTCTTATCGCTGCACCGGTTTTCTTCTTTGCCCTCGGAGCCGATTTCGCCAACCCCTTAACGACAGTACTTTGGTTCGTCTCAATTAAGCCCAGCATCCTTAAGTTATCATCAGTTAAGACCAAGTCAATGTGCCGCAAGTCACCCGGAGTCTCTTGTAAACTTCGGATGACGCTTCTGTATTGACCGCCGTCCGGCCTCGATATGATAGCTGTAATGAAAACACCTGATGTCAGTTCGAATGTCGACAATAACTATTAAAGAAGGCTTACGTATTTTACGGCACTCACGTCTGGACAGCCATCGCCTAGCGAATCCTGGAGGGCATCGGACAAAAAACCATTCATTCTTAAAGTAACTAAGTCTGGTCCAGGCTCCCGTCACAACCTGGCAGTTTCTAACTGCTTCCAGAAAGGTGAAAGACGGACTATCACCTCTACTCTTGAAATTGAATATGTGTCTAATCTCAGCTGGCTTAGGCGGACGAAAAAGGCAGTCCATGAATAATATGAAAACACTATTCAGCAACGCGTGCCCGTTGGGGTGAAGTTGCCCGGGAGCTATTCCAATAAACGACAGCATCTCCCTGATATATTGATTAAACGGAGGAAGGGTTCCGGCCGCACAGGCATGACGATAGAAAGCAGTGTAACCCTCGGGTGGATTGTGAGGTCTATCCTCAACTCCAGGAAGCAAAACGTCATCCAGGGACAAGTTATGTTTCAAACATATCCGGCCTAACAATGCTCCAGAAATATTGGATCGGACGGAGTCTATGGGATCCTCGATAAGTAAGGCCTCCGGCAACTCGTCCGGAGCAGGATCTATCACTTCAGGAAGAATCTCTGGAATTTCTAGCGCTGGATGGAGCAAGCTCTGTAACTCTTGTTGTTCAGAACCCGAAGACGCCATAATTAACTAACTCACGAGAAGGCAGCGTCAAATACAGAGAAAACCCGTATATTCCCCGGTGTGAAGTATATGAATGTGACGTGCAGTGGAAATGCATAACTGAAACAAATTTTACGGGATTGGAACGCGGAGTCCGAACGACAAACCCTCGGAGTCAAAAAACGAAAGCGACCGTCATCGCTGACCGTCACTTTCACGTCACTCCAATACTACTGGCCAACTCAAGTATGAATTCGTTATATATGTTTGAGTTATGGTGCCATCGACGAGCTCTCAAAAGAAGGCAGGTCAAGTCAACTTTAGTCATGCAAGGCCAAAGCTCGTCGGAGTCAAGTATGCGAAAGAAATTATTAAGTTCGTTAAAATCCGATTTAAAGTTGGTCATAGTTCAGAGGATGAAACAAATCGAAGGAGTGGAAATTCCAGAAACAAGAACGCTAGAATCGATCGACTCGATTCGACACAAGTCAGATCGATGAACTCCGAGTCGGTGCGCTCCAATGCCACGTAGTTCGACTCGACGCAACCTGGAAACGGAGGAGCAGTTCGAACCCATGAAACCCCACCTGACTTCGAACCGATCGAAGATGAGCTCCTTCGAATCCACCTAGAACGGTTCGAATCCATGGAGTTTCACCTGATTTCGAACCAATCGGAGTCGAGCCCCTTCGAATCGATGCACGTATCATTGTTTCGAACCCACCAGTAGTGAGCACCTTCGAATCGATCAGAATGTCGCCGTTTCGAATCGATCACCGCAAGTCCTTTTTTCTTGTTCTCCTGCAGTCGTCGATTCGAAGTTGCACGCTCAAAGCCAACTCGAATCGCTCACCCCTGGATCAATGCGAAGACAGTGAAAGACAGTACTCTGATCGACACGACTCAAATGTTTGCATTCCTCAGTTCCGTGGAGTCGACCTACGTCGTTCAAATCTCACCACTCTCCAAAATTTCCAGAAGAAGGGATGAAACAATGCCGAAAAAGTTCCAATTCTATCGTTCTCAATTCGAATCGACCCCTTGGTTACCTGATTTGATTTGGTTACAAGTGGAAGCCTGAAGGAATTTGATCGATTCGTAAAAACCCCTCGTTTGATTTGGCTCTGGAAAGTCGATTCGAAGAAACAGCTAAAGCAATGGTAAAAAGTAAAAAGTGAAAACGGAGTCAGCCTCGTGTATTTATATGGATTCCAAAAAGGGATTGGTGTCACTTCGACTCCCATCGATTCGAACGACCAGTTTCGAATCCATCAGAAGTCTCGACTCCATAAGAAATTTCGAATCCATAGAAATTTCGAATCCATCAGAAGCTGCGACTCCATAGAAGTTTCGACTCCATAAAAGTTTCGAATCCATAGAAGTTTCGAATCCATAGAAATTACGAATCCATCAGAAGTTGCGACCCCATAGAAGTTTCGAATCCATGGAAGTTTCGAATCCATCAAAAGTTTCGAACCCATCAAAAGTTTCGAATCCATCAGAAGTTTCGAATCCATCAGAGACAACGACGATTCGAGAGCCATTAATTCATACAATCATAACTTCGAATCCATCAACAACCACTGATAAACACTCTTTGACTTGAGTCTAAAATCATTCCAGGAGAAAATCGGGACAGAATTCGGCAGCAAGCAAAAACCAACATAACTCGTGAACGCACGACGTTAACAAGGACGAAAGCTAATAAACGTGTACACGTATCGAACTAACATTCGATTTTGAACATTTACAGGGACCAAATATTCACCCGGTTGCAACAACGACAGCCAATGATCAAGCGCAATCACACACAATCAACCATATCAAGGCAAGGTTACGACAATTCTCTAATGAGTTTCAACGAACAGAAAACAATAATCTCCAGAATAACATGGCGACTATTCAAAGCACGTCATGTGCCCACAAGACGTACTTTGGGGGGCAAAATGTTATCCCGCTTTTCGGGCAAAAGCCGTGATACCAAAAGATTGATCAAAGACAAAAGACAGTTCGCTTCAGAGATTGATCGCACTTCACTCCGCTATGGATATCGATGAATTCTGTCCGAGTCCGGATCGGGCCACAAGTGATAGGGCATAACAAGAAAGGCCATAGAAGCCACCAATTCAAGTTTCGAGTCAATCCGAGGTCATATGCTCAAGTTATGACGGATTCAAGTTAAGGAAGATGGACGTCGCTCGGTTCGAAACCATCACTGTCGAACCCAACTAGTTCGAAACCATTTGTTTCGAACCCATAATGTTCGAAACCAACTAGTTCGAACCCAACAAAAGAACGTAAGTTCGAATCCATCAGAGTGCTCCTAACTTCGAATCCATAAGACACGCTACCGCTTCGACTCCATGTATTTCGAATCCATCAGACGTTCTCTACTTCGAATCCATGACCTAGACCTTACTTCGAATCCACCAAAGCAGCTATACCTCGACTCCATCAACTATGCGCTAGTTCGAATCCATCTTCACAAGACTACAAGCCCACCATGCGGCATCGCGCTGTCTTCGAATCCAACATGCTAAGACAACTTCGAATCGATCCAAGGTAACACATTTGGATCGATTCGAACAAACACCATCCCCATCGATTCGAAGACTCACTTCGAATCCAACCACACGCAAAAGACAGGATCGACTCGAAGAGAGGCGCCCTGGGATCGGTTCGAAGTACTCAGGTCGATTCGAACGAGACCACTTCATCGATTCGAACCAACAGAAGGCCGAAGACACCAATTTCGAACCGATCATAACTTCCAATCCACTTATCCAAATCCCATGAAATTTTTACAGTAGTTCACATGCATGTTGAAGAATGTCCACACCAAATTTCGCCTCGATTGGATGCTTCTTTGATCGATTCGAAATTCATTTCGAATCGATCCCAAACTGGGCACGGACTTCGAGAACGCGGGCTTATGGGCCCCCCTCACGTGCCAGGCAACCTCCCTGAGCTTTAGGCGGGAATTTGGCCTTCCACACCTATAAATAGAGCCCCTGGTCATTCAGAAAAGGGACGGGAGAATTTGGAGAAGAAAAATAAGCCTAAACGCTGCCGGAATCACTCCATACCACCTCCTTTGCTGATAATTTCGAATTTAAGTCCATTTTCTGCTGTAATTTGCTTAAAAACACTTGTAATCTTCAAGTATTAAGGAATAAAGTGATAAAGCTTCATAGTGGACGTAGGCGCATAGCCGAACCACTCTAAATCCTTGTCTTCTGTGCAATTTACTTTTCTGTGATTTGGAGTTTTGTTAGATAGTCCTTATTTTTAATTCAAGTTCTTCATTTACTATCTCTTCAAAAACTTCCGAAGGGTGTTTGCCCAATTTTGGTGCAAACAGCTTTCGTATCCAGTAAATGAGGTGGTTTTCGTATCCATCAGGGCTTGTTAGTTCGTGTCCATAAGTTACTTCGCATCCATCATGGAGCGCTACTTCGCATCCATCATGGAGCGCTACTTCGTATCCATTAGGGAGCGCTACTTCGTATCCATCAGGGAGCGCTACTTAGTATCCATCAGGGAGCGCTACTTCGTATCCATCAGGGAACGCTACTTCGTATCCATCCATATGCCTCCAATTCGAATCGATACTCACATGTACTTCGTATCCAACCATCTGCCTCCATTTCGCATCGATATGCACATGCAGTTCGTATCCATCCATCTGCTTTTAATTCGTATCGATCTTGCCATTTCGTATTGATGCTACTAGAGCTAATTCTCTGGATGGATACGAACTGGGTCTTTCAGCTGATGAATACGAAAAGTGCAATTCCTCTGACCGATACGAAGACGAGCGCATCTGATGGATTCGAACAAGAACGATACGAAGAAGGACTTTTTCAGGTTGCTTGATGGATACGGAATTTCAAAAAAAAATATTTTCGGGTATCAAAATTTCCTAATCATAGTTAATTCAAAACTCAACTTAGTAAAGAAACATTCTAATCATTCCATGACTGGACGGGACATAAGAGATTACAACAACAATTGTTGAATTGCAATCGAGGAATGGGTATTGAAATACTACTCAACCGGTGCCCCCAGAGGCTGGAGAACCTAGCTAATATGCCAAGAACTGAAGTTGATCAATATATCATGCTTCTAAGGTGGACTGCAACTTCCTCCAATTGACCAGCTTTTAAACTCCTGAATTGACAACTATGGTACGATGGCTAATATGACAACTGCTCTACACTGTCAACTCTGCCAATTCAAAGCATAGCTGGTCACCACTGAATCATCTTCAAATGCCCACATCTTAATCATTCCACATCTATACGACTAAAAGCATGGCATACAACTTCCAGAGAACTTCCTTAATACCCTATAGGGTGGTCACCTATCTGTTAGCCCATCTTAACCAACTCACATCGAATCGACATTACCAACCGCTCGAACGTTGGGAAATCGGGCATACATCATTCGCTAGTATGCAAGGCCCTGTAGCCTTAAAATGAACTTGATAATATTGACATTAGTGTCTCTCCTAGTCAGGACCCATTCATTGAAATCATCCTACATGCAAAATTTGCAGCAAAAATTCAGCATGCTGACTATGTCAGTGTACTATGGAAATTCAACCTCCGACACTATCTCATGAAGGGAGAATGGTGCATGGAATCCATGAAGAATGATGAATGCCATCAAATGAAAAATCCATGCTCTAAATCAGGAAGCTCCTCTTCTTTAGATGGCTACCGTGGATGCCAACGCCATAGGGCTGCCTCGGAAAGGATAACTCTAACAATATGCTCGAGCCCTATAAAACGAAGGGCCGAGAATCCTTGATCCCTATCAGTCACAAACTTTGGTCAAACTGAGCCACTTGCATTAGACTTCCAACAGAGAAGGGCTAGACTGAAGTGCAATAGCAAGCATACGACGCTGCTTCACACATCAATGAGATTTAATCCGATCTCTTTTGAATTAATTCTATTTCAGTTTCATTTATGTTGCGAAATATGACCGACTTGAATTAAACTACTTACAAATGATGCAGGTAACCGAGTACTTAAGGATGGGTGCAAAACAACCTCCGTGTACTATGCTCAAATCATTGAGGTATCATCATGACGAGCATGATTCAACCACTCGTCGGCTGCTTTATGCACCTGACTTGGGGGCAGGGCATTAAAGCAGAAGAGACTGACGAGGTTGGGAATCCAGTACAAAGTGGATGCAACCGACCATCCACCCATTTGCCTATGCAATTTAATTAGGAGATTTGAGAAAGACTTGTAGTTATATGTCCCAACAATGCACTCTCCATCTCGTACTTGAAGCTCGCCAAAATACGTATGCTTCTTCTGATACCCAGTAGAATCAGAATCATACCAAGGGTGGACGTGACCGTCCATGCATCCAATCCTGCATTAGACACTTGTGGTTACTTAATAACACTTTTTTAAAGTGGATATGATTTTACCATTCACTCCCCAATTCGCGTCTGTGATTCCACAGAACAATCGTGCCTTAAATCGACTTCATCAGGGGCTAACCCTCAATTTGTAAACATCAACAACCGACTGCTTACTCGCTAATCATCATGAGCCATCGTTCCAACTCTCTTCCTCAACTCGACTGGAAGAGCGTAAAGTGGACGTGGCTCGACCGTCTACTCTCCAACTCTTGCCCCTAACTTAAGGGAAAATACATAACTCAAAGTAGATGTAGTTCAGCCATCTTCTCCTCTGCTCGAGCTCAAAGCTTGCCAGAACACTAATCTTACTCCTTAGGCTTGGCAGAACCGGGATCCAAATGAAGATGGATGTGATTCAACCGACCATAAACTAGATCTCATCCTTCGTTGATAGCAGATAAGTGGAAAGTAATCGAGATCCCATCGATCAGTTGCTAAGTGAAACCCTGAGCACGGGGACAAGTCACCACACCGAAGCCAAAAAAGGATTGATACACGATAATCTTTAACTAACTCCAAACTCCCAGAGTGCGAGTTGGGGTATAAAACTCATAATGCGGTTTCAAAGAGGATGGATCCCTTCACCTAACGACTTTGGCTGTATCCTAACCAAGTTAGAGGAGGATGGACCCGTCCATCTAACGACCTCGCTTGTTAACTTAGGGTGGATGTGATCCGACCATCCACGATCAGTCTCTTCATTCGACCAGTTTCCACAAAATTTGTTGAACAGTTCCGCATGCACGTCGCAAGCCCAAAAGATGTCAACACTCTATCTAGTGTCACTTAAGCTCCTGGAGAGACGCTCAGACACTACTTAGAGAGATTCCGTACTGCATGTGTGGAGATCAGCAATCCGAACGATAACTCCATCCTTATGGCGTTGACTAAGGGGATCGACCCCGATTCTGAGTTCGGCAACTGATTAGCTGGAAAACCACCTGCATCATTGGACCGTTTCCACGCCAAGGCGGCTCAATTCCTAAGAAGGGAAGATGCGAAACAGTCTAGGAAGCAAACTGATGCAGGGCCAAGCACGGAAGGAATCCAAAGCAATGTCGCAATCGAACAGTCCGGTGAGAGCTCCGGAAAAGTTCCGTTGAATGTGAAAAACAAACAAGCTCGACGGAGAGAGAGCGTGAATCAAAATAGAAAACGAGATCAAAATCGTGGCCCACAATGCAATAATCCCATGTTTGACAGTTATACTCCTTTGAATACATCACTGGAGAACTTGTATTTACAAACCTGTAATACAATTCAGTACCAAAAACCTGCACCAAAACCGTCGTCAGAGAGGCAAATCCAGACGGGAAAATTTTGCAGGTTCCATGAAAGCTATGGGCACAATACGAATGAGTGTCGTCACTTACAAGATCTCGTTGAAAAATTGATCAGAGAAAGGAAGCTGAAACAGTTTGTGAGGGCACCGCAGCCTAGAGAAGCGGGCCCATCAAATCAAAACAATGATCTCGGTCGACCGAGACAGGAGGATTCCACTTGTCCCCGCGGAAGAATGGTGATAAACACCGTCAGTGGCAGACACGCTTTGTCAGGAGCCTGGAACGACGAGGATCTTCGTCACTGTTACACATGACAGGCTCTATTCAATCTACGAATACTTTGCAATTTCCTTTACATTCTGAAATTTGAATTTGTAATAAGGCACTAACTTTGCCATGTTTTTCCGTTCCAGCAATAAATTACTATCTCTTCAAGCTAGAGCTGTGATTCACCGAATGCAACATTCCACAATCACGACACACGAAGAGCTAAGTTCCATCGAACAACGGATTTTATTCAAATAGCGAGTGACTGTGATACGACCGGCCACTCACTAAGTGAAACCTCAGCTCGGGGACAAGCCATCACATCAAAGGCTGAACTGGAACGACACACGACAGTCCTACAACTAACTCCAAATTCCCAGAGTACGAATTGGAGTATAAACATCATATAAATCGTTCCCAGAGTGCGAACGGACTCCAAATTCCCAGAGTACGAATTGGAGTATAAACATCAAATAAATCGTTCCCAGAGTGTGAACGGACTCCAAATTCTCAGAGTGCGAATTGGAGTATAAACATCAAATAAATCGTTCCCAGAGTGAGAACAGACTCCAACTTCCCAGAGTGTGAATTGGAGTATAAACATCCAATAAATCGTTCCCAGAGTGCGAACGGACTCCAACGTCCCAGAGTGGGAATTGGAGTATAAACATCAAATAAATCGTTCCTAGAGTGCGAACGGACTCCAAATTCCCAGAGTGCGAATTGGAGTATAAACATCAAATAAATCGTTCCCAGAGTGAGAACGGACTCCAACTTCCCAGAGTGTGAATTGGAGTATAAGCATCCAATAAAACGTTCCCAGAGTGCGAACGGACTCCAACTTCCCAGAGTGTGAATTGGAGTATAAGCCTCCAATAAAACGTTCCCAGAGTGCGAACGGACTCCAACTTCCCAGAGTGTGAATTGAAGTATAAACATCCAATAAATCGTTCCCAGAGTGCGAACGGACTCCAACTTCCCAGAGTGTGAATTGGAGTATAAACATCCAATAAATCGTTCACAGAGTGCGAACGGACTCCAACTTCCCAGAGTGTGAATTGGAGTATAAACATCCAATAAATCGTTCCCGGAGTGCGAACGGACTCCAACTTCCCAGAGTGTGAATTGGAGTATAAACATCCAATAAATCATTCCCAGAGTGTGAACGGACTCCAAATTCCCAGAGTGCAAATTGAAATATAAACATCAAATCCATCGTTCCCAAAGTGTGAACGAATTCCTAAAAAGCCCAAATAGGTGTGATTGACCATCTATCGGCTGACTCCAACTTTCCAGAGTGTGAATTGGAGTGTAAACATCTATTCCAGGTCTCGGAGTGGGAACCGACCCATCAATGCGAACTCCAAGTTCCCAAATCATGAATTGGAGCATAAACATAAATTAAAGGTTCCTGGAGCGCAAACCGAAGCATCCATGCTAACTCCAGATTCCCAGAGCGCGAGTCGGAGTACAAACATCAATTCCAGGTTCCCGGAGCGTGAACCGAAACGTCAATGCTAGCTCCAAGTTCCCAGAGCGTGAATTGGAGGATAAACATCAATTCCAGGTTCCCGGAGGGCGGACCGAAAAAATACAAATGTCAACTCCAAATTCCCAGAGCATGAAGAGGAGTATAAGCATCAATTCCAGGTTCTCGGAGCGCGAACCAAAATATACATGACAACTCCAAATTCCCAAAGCGTGAAGTGGAGTATAAACATCAATTCCAGGTTCCCGGAGCGCGAACCAAAATACAAATACCAACTGCAGATTCCCAGAGCGCGAATTGGAGTATAAACATCAATTCCAGGTTCCCGGAGTGCGAACCGAAACGTCAATGCTAGCTCCAAGTTCCCAGAGTGTGAATTGGAGGATAAACATCAATTCCAGGTTCCCGGAGTGCGAACCCAAAACATACATGCTAACTCCAAATTCCCAGAGCGTGAAGTGGAGTATAAGCATCAGTTCCAGGTTCTCGGAGCGCGAACCAAAATATACATGATAACTCCATACTCCCAGAGCGTGAAGTGGAGTATAAACATCAATTCCAGGTTCCCGGAGCATGAACCAAAATATACATGCCAACTCCATATTCCCAGAGTGCAAACTGGAGTATAAACATCAACTAACTCTAGTCCCGAGAGCGCAGACTGGAGTATAAATACCAAACGGGTTTGACTGACAACCCATCAACCAACTCCAGCCCTCAAAGCTAGAATTGGAATATAAATATCAGTAGGGATGCGATTCGACTGTCCATCTATCAACTCTGATCCCACAGCAAGTCCTGTAGACAAAAGGTGGATGTGATTCAACTATCCGCTTTCCTATCTTCCCCTGACATGGGGGCATACTTATCATTAAAAATCGGATGCTCTGACCATTTAGCATAAAGCGGGAACAACACGACCGCTCACGCATCAACACTTATCCCCGGCATGGGACCTATAACATAATCTTATGGGGATGCACTCCAGCTGAACAAGACAGAATTTCTTCCATGATTCGACAGCGAGATGCAGATTAGAAAAACGGGCCTAGCTGAACGTCTCATTCTAAATGGATGTGATTACCCGTCCTATCGCAAATGAACGTGACATGACCATTCATCCGCTAACTCTAGCCAATGATCTGGCAGGTTGTGCATGCAACGTGGTCGGATATGACCCAACCATCCGCCAATTAGCTCCTTTCTCCAATTCAGAAGGAGGAACATCAAATTAAAGTTGTCGCAATGTGGCTGACTACACTTTGACTTTCGCCTTTGACTAGTGCAAGAGGAATTAATCGAGGAAAATGTGGTTCGACCATTTTTTGCAAAAACTCTTAGTCCTTAGAGTGTGGACAAGGATGTAAGTATCAAATAGGTGTGACTAATGGCCCTTCAACTAACTCTCATCTCCGAAGTACGACTACGAGCGTGGACAAATGAATGAATGTGATTCGACCATTCATTCACCAACTCCGACCAAAAGTCGACGGGAGGAATATAAACTCACAGATGCAATTAGACTCTCCACAAACTAACTATGCGATTGTGGGCATAATAACAAATCATTGAAAGGAAGAGAAAGGTGACTCGCTACATCCCTAGCTTAGCGTCCTTTACAACTTAAGGCAATGACTGCAAGGAGTCCTTAATGCTAACTAATTAGAATGATGCGCGAAGTTACGGGGAGCCAATTATGTCATACCTCCAGATCGACGGGCAATATCGATCTGCACCTTTCATATCATACCAATGGGTCGATAGGCAATGAGGTCCTTACATTCTACATTGTGTCGCTAAATCGACGGCAAATGTCGATCCTCTTCAATTACAAATCGATGTGACACGAGCTCCCATCGAATACCTTCGACCACCAGAGCATGGATAGAACCACGAATGAGTATGACTTGACCATTCATCCTCTGTCCCCTTTCTTCGATCCGCCAGGAAGAGCATGAGACTGGATGAGCATGACCTGACTGCATTTGAGCTGATTTTGTCCATAGATCTGACGGGAGAACGTAAATCGAAACGGACGTGGTTGATCGCCCAACTCCGAAAGAATGCAATGCGACCATTCATTCTTCGACTCTTACCATGATCCGACTAAATGAGCTATTCACAACGAGTGCAACAGAACTGTCCACGCACCGACTCTTACCCTCGATCCGATAAGGGAAGTATCAATCCTACATTGGATCTTACCGGACAATTTACTCTTCAATTTTTGCCTGGAGTATGACGACATAAGCAACAAAGTGAATGTCGATGAGGCAACGAAGTATTCTACCTAGAGGAAAGAACTAGGACAGAATGCAGAATATGGCATGGCTCGGCCTTCCATCGGTTAACTCGATATCACGGTTCAATGGGATAGAGTGCGAAATTGAAGCGAACATTATCTACCTTGCTGCTTATCAAGATATTCCCCAGACTTGGGGGCATGCACGAGAAATGAGATGAATATAATTTGATCTTTTATCAAACAACTCTAGCTCTTACAACTTGGACTATAGTATAAACACAGTAGAAGCTAGGCTCAATCATTCGCGCAATATACCCACCAACCCAAGACCTAATATTACGTATCCATCGATACAAAGCATACATTCTAACATCTCAAATCGATCCAGGAGAGGATCGATACGAAAGGAAGGACTTAAAAACAACCATCGAGCGTTGTTACAACTCAAATTTCACTTCGATCCAGGAGAGGATCGATACAAACTCAATCCAAACAACAACTAAAGAACTTGATGACGACCCGCAAATGTGCAAACATGAATAGGTGTCAGCCTAACATATGTGCATGTATGCCAAACTAACACTCAATTTTCAAAGTTACCAGGAATTGAATGCTTACCTGATGACAATCAAAATGATGAACAACAAATCGCTAGTGCTCAACACTCGGTTACAACAAAACACTTCATGATCATTGACAATCAACAGTTTGACATCTACGTCACCGAACATCAACCAAAGGCAAAATCTTTTGACGAAAAGATAGCAACTACTTAGTGAATTGGATAGAACTTTTCAGAATGAAGATGGAAGTTATCAAAGCACGTCATGTTCACACAAGACGTACTTTGGGGGGCAAATGTTATCCCGCCTTTTGGCAAGGCCGTGACACCAAGAACTTGACTAGAGATCAAGGATGGTTCGTCCTGTAGATCGTTAGCGCATAGGTCTACTATGGATGTCGGTAAATTGTTTTCGAGTCTAGATCGAGCTACAATTGATATGACATGACAAGAAAAGCTAATAAAGCCAACATTCCAAATTTCAAGTCAATCGGAGTTGGTATGCTCAAGATATTGATCGATCACGGTTGAGAAATCCAAACTTGCATCGATCATAACTCAAGATCTACAAGTCCAAATGCCACCAAATTTTCACAGTAGCTTACTGGCAACATGAAGAATGTTCACGCCAAATTTCAGCTCAATCGGATCAAATCTTGATCGATTCGAAGTTGCTTCGTATCGATCACGGACCAACTTGCATCGATCATATCTCACAATCCACATGTCCAAATGCTATGAAATTTTCATAGTATCTTACTGCCAACATGAGGAATGTTCTTGCCAAATTTGAGCTCAATCGGATCAAATCTTGATCGATTCGAAGTTGCTTCGTATCGATCACGGACCAACTTGCATCGATCATATCTCACAATCCACATGTCCAAATGCTATGAAATTTTCACAGTATCTTACTGCCAACATGAGGAATGTTCTTGCCAAATTACAGCTCAATCGGATCAAATCCTGATCGATTCGAAGTTGCTTCGTATCGATCATGGACCAACTTGCATCGATCATATCTCACAATCCACATGTCCAAATGCTATGAAATTTTCATAGTATCTTACTGCCAATATGTGGAATGTTCATGCCAAATTTCAGCTCAATCGGATCAAATCTTGATCAATTCGAAATTGAGTTCGAATCGATCCCGGAACGGGCCCCAATTTCCTAAGGTCGGGCATGTGGGCCCCCTCACGTGCCAGAAGCAGTCTCCCAGGATTTTAGGCGAAATATCAGCCTCCTACACCTATAAATAGAGTCCCTGATCATTCAGAAAGGGGATCGGAGAATTTTGAGAGTAAGAGAGCGCCCGGACTCTGCCACGTTCACTCCAGAACGCCATTACTGCCATTGATCTCGAATTTAAGCTTATTATCTGATGTACTTCATTATCAAAAACTTGTAGTCTCCAAGTATCAAGCAATAAAGTGATAAAACTTCATAGTGGACGTAGGCAACACGCCGAACCACTCTAAAATTCTGTGTTTCTGTGAATTTTCTTATATATTTATTGGTGTGTTTGTTAGATCTGCTTCATTTTACACTTATTCTCTTCATTTTGTCTCTTCAAACACATTCGAAGAGTGTTGTGCCCAATTTTGGTGCAAACAGCTGTTAAAAATGAAATCGAATCCACTTGTCAAACCAAACATGGGAATTAGTTAATTTACCTCAAGGATGCGAGACATTAAGTAATAAATGGATATTTAGGAAGAAATTAAAACCTGATGGTTCAATAGACAAGTATAAGGCTTGACTTGTGGTTCAAGGCTTTAGACAAAATGAAGACCTGGATTATTTTGACGCGTACCCTCCAGTAACTAGGATAACATCAATAAGAATGTTTATAGAAATTTCATCCACACTTGATTTAGAAATAACTAAAATGGATGTAAAAATATCATTTTTAATGGAGAATTAGAAGAGGAAATATATATGGAACAACCTCAAGGTTTCCTAAAATCTAGAAATGAAAGTAAGGTGTGAAGAGTAAGAAAATCACTGTATGGACTTAAACAAGCGCCTAAACAATGGCATGAAAATTTTGATGAAACTATAATATCAAATAGATTTCATATAAATGAATGTGACAAATGTGTCTATTTTGAACATACAAATATAGAATGTCATTATGTGCCTATATGTAGATGACCTACTAATTTTCGAAAGTGGCAAGGGGATAATAAAATCTACAAAAGATATGCTCTTCACCAGATTTGACATGAAAGATCTAGGAATTGTTGATGTAATAGTTGGCATAAAATACATAAAACCAACCAAGGATATATGTTGTCCCTATCACACTATATTGGGAAAATACATGAATAATTTAAACAACATAATATAATATCAGCAAAATCACCCATAGATTTGAACCAAAAATAGGTTAAAAATAGCGGCGGTAGCATTTACCAACTTGAGTACTCTCTTATACTAGGCAGCATTATGTATGTAATGAACTGCATTAGACTTAATATAGCGTATGCTGTGAGTAAAATCAGTAGATATACTAGCAACAAGGAAAGAATCACTGGAAAGCTATAATTCAAGTACTAGGATACTTAAGGTATACACAAAATCATGGAATACATTATGCTAGGTACCCATATGTAATAGAAGTATATTATGATGCAACCTATATAACTGGTTCATCAGATACAAAATCCACCAGTGGATATGTGTTTACCTTAGTAAACAGGCAATATCTTAGAGAACTTCTAAACAAACTTGTATAGCAAGATCTACAATGGAATCAGAGTTTATTGCCCTAGATAAAGCAGCAGAATAAGCAGACTAGCTTCAAGATTTCTTAAAAGGTATTCCTAAATGGAAAAACCTATACCTCCAATAAGCATACATAATGACAGCCAGTCAGCTATTGGTAGTAGTAAGCTTTACAATGGAAAGCCTAGAGATATTCGTCATAGACATAAAACTATAAGACAATTTCTCTCCAATGGGGTTATCATAATTTACTATGTAAGATCAAACGAAAACATTGCAGATCCACTAACAAAAGGTTTACCTTGAGAGAAGTTTAATATCTTATCGATGAGAATGGGATTAAAGCCCATAAACTAAAAGTTTCTCTAAAATGGAAACCCTACCTAGTTGACCGGAGATCCCAAGATCTAGGTTCAAAGGGACAACTAGTTTAAGATAAACTTGATGACACTGGTATACACTCAAACCATTCCTATGATAAGTCAATGCACTACTTACTGGAGAATAGGATAAGTTTTGATATTTTTAATGATGTATATACTTGGTTATATTAAGAACCAAGTGGGGTATTACGAAATACCCTTTATACAATCACCTACGTGAGTGTGGAGGCACCATGTCAAGGAGAATTGTAAGGCTAAATTCTCCAAGCACTCACGAGAAAAAACCGGTATTCATGGCAAAAACGAACACAAACAAAGAAGCAAGGAAGATAAGAAACACTTATTGTGTGTTGTCTATTTTAAATTTACACAAAAGACTTACATTTCAAAGACAACCTAAGTCCACTAATACGCCAGTAAGTCAAAACGATAAACATTAAGAAAGTTCAAGGCCAATGTACTAATTTAATTGATACGATAAATGTTTTGCAAAATTTATCCATTCACGTGGGGGATTATTAGAAATGAATAAGCGTTTCATTAGGAAATATGAGTATTAAATGCCTTGGAATATGAATAGTCCCATAAAATAGAATATAATAAACATCAAGTGTTTAAATAGTAAGACGTGGTTCCTATTATAGTTATTATGAGACGAAAAGAGACAAGGAAGCATGACAATCATAGCGGGTGGTGCAACGCACTATCCCGCTCATGCGCCCCCCTGCCATGACATGGGCGAATGGGCATTTGAGTTGTATTAGAGGCATTTGGCACTTTCCGTAAATAATTACTTGATATCCTCAAGCGCTGTAGAGGGAGAAATATTTTTTCGAGAAAAAAAATATTATTCTGCACTCGGACAATATAAAATGGTACTATATTTTATCACACACTCTATTCTTTACAACTCCCAATTTACTATAATTCTATTTGCATAACAATCGAACAACAATATTTACTGAAAAAGATGACTTTTCTCTCGATGCTGTGGAAATATGTAAGACAGAATTAAGTTGGCACATTAAGTTTGGAATTCTAGAAAAATCTAAATATGACCATATTGATCTGTAGATGCTCAATTTGGTGAATATTATGGACAATGATGGAGAAGGTGAAGTCTTCAAAAATAGATACAGATAATGATATGATGGTTAATGGAAAAGGCAGTGGATGTGTTATTATGGGATAAACGGTTATATGTTTAGTGAAAAAACAGTGTGGAAATACTATGGATAGTGATGGTGAAGTTTTTGGTGGGTATGGGTCTACTGTACTAAGAAACATGCATAATGAGAGGGTATCATAGGGTTTTGAAAAGGCAGAAACATTTGATTTGAAGCCCGATATGGATACTAATATGATGGTAGAATGTGATGAAATAGAATAGAAGGATGAGTTTGTCGGCAGTATGGATTGTAGTGGCTCTAGACATGCAAGTATATTTTTAAGCAAGATGGTGCACAAGATATGTACACTGACATGAAACTGCTATTTTTTTATTTAACAGTGGTCCCCTATACAGATGATACTTCAATGGTCTCTGGGTAGAGTACAATTATGCGACATTTTATCTATATTTAAATTGTATTTTGGATGGCCACAGTTCTGGGTACAAACTACAAAGGATATAGCTTCACTTAGTTTTCGCTACATACTTTGGAATATTTCTTTTTTCAGTGGGGTTTTTGGGTAACACATGAGAAAGTAGGAATCCTGCTAGAGTTTTTATTTATGGGTAGGCTATGATTCTGGAGATTTAAAATTTACGCTTTCACTTGCCAATTTTTTATAACAACTCATATTTTACGTATCATAGGATCGTAAAATATTTTTATTTTATCCGTGTGAGGTCATATGATTCTATAGTTTTGGAATACAGCTCTTAGAGATATTTTACACATTTATTTTTTTTTAAATTTCTATGTGACAATTTTGATCTTAAAAATCTTATTTGGGCTACTACTTTTGATAGAAGTTGAACTAGGGTCTCAAACAAGTTTCATTGCTTCAGGACGATAGTTTCACATTCTGTAGATTGGTCATAATAAAAAATCAAATTAAGGCTAGGAAGTTATGCCTATAGTGTTAGGTAGCTGCTGGCCGGAATTAATGTGTAATTAGTTAAGCCCATAAGTAATCCCATTAGTTTATTCCCATATTAGTATAAATAAGGAGCTGTAGGTGTCAAATTAAAACTTTTTTCTCTTTTCCAAATACTGTACTCTAATTTCATCCAAAATCACACAAATTACTCACTACACATAACCGAATCATTTATTGAAGAGAAGACCATCAAATAAAGATCATTTAGTTGGTTTGCATTGATTTCTATTGTTGTCCATATTGGATCTAGGGGAGAATTGGTTGATTTTGGTAATTGGTGAGTGGTTTACATCATCTCACTATCCTATGCATGTTTATATATAGAATTATAGGTTTAAACATGGTTTTTGACCTTAAGATCCTTTTCAAACTTTACTAACATGTTTACGACCTAAATTTATGAATTCAAATATGATATTTAGTATTTGTTTTAAAATTCAACTTGTTCATGTTTATATGTTCATCGATTGCTTAGATTTGGATTAGAATTTTCTTGATTATTATAATTTTATGTATTGTTGTATAACTGGATGTATGTGCATGTTATCTATGATTGTATGTTGTGATTCGATGTTGCTTGCTAGTGTTTTGGATGTTTAGGAAGATAGATTGGTGAATTTGGAAAATCGAAGCCAAAGTTGATCGTAATCGGACGAAATTTGAAGGGAATGCTTTGAAGCATTGGAGAGCTTGTAGAAAAATTCACGAATCAAAATTTACCGAGGACTCAAATTGGCACCGAATTGAAGAGTCGGTACCAAGTTGTTTTGAGGGCTTGGATGGCTTGGTCAACTTGATGGTTGAGTAGAGCATGGCTAGTGAAAATTGTCCATAAAAGGATGCAGGAAGTTAGGTACGTACTAGATGTTATGTCATGTTGTTTCCACTTGAAGTCAGATGCTATGGGATGAGACCAAGTTGTTTTGAGGAATGGATTGAGGTATGAAGCATCTAGGTAGGAAGTACTAGGGGAAGGGAAGTTTACTTAGCCAAAATTGAATAAGTAAATGACTCGGTGGTGAGTCATTTTTGTTCTGTATCAAGTTGTTTTTTTAAATGAATAGGGTCAGGCTTTTAGAAGGTGGAAGTAGGGGACTTTGTTGATTATATTGGAGATGTTAGCTCGTTTGCTTATAGATAGGATGGCGATGTGACAGCGTGATAAAAGCTTTGGTGGTTTGTGACTCGTGTAGGGAGTAGGTACCAAAGATGGAAGCTTGATAAAGGAGAGAGCCATGAATGGAGAAAGTGAAGAGTTCCCAATAATGGAAATTGGATTGATCAAAGAAAGGGCTTGGATCCGAATGGAGCAAAGGAGAGCTCTGATGTACGTGCTAAGGAATCGTTGATAACCAGAGTGTTTTCTATTGCACTCGAAGCAAGAATATTATAAGTGGGGACGCCCATGGATAAATGGAATGGATCTTAATATCTTGAACCGGTGGCTTTATGTCTAATGTCTAGCTTTGGCTTACGAGATACATATCAAGCTTTGGGCTACGCAATATGAGAGTACAATGAAAATTGTGATTTCCATTAGTCCTTAGCAATAAGGAGGCCATATGAGTTATCATATATTTAAAGCACATGAAGTTATAGTGGGAGTGGGATTGCTTAATGGATGTTACAGTTGCTTTAGTTGCTTTCTAGGCCATCACATGGAGATATCACTGGGAATAGGTATTGGAGATAGGAATACCTAGAGAGTTGGTATCCTTATTTTGAGCATAGTACCTTTATGTTATTTGTAGAGTAATACATTATGATGTTATATGCTAACTCTTTGGTTGTAGGGACATGTTAGGTATGATTCATATACCTCCGTTCCTTATTATATTTAACTGCATAGTATTTTAAGATTCATTTACCACTTACATTAAATTGTTGTCTAACTAAAGGTTTTACGCGTTTGTTCTTATTATCTTGAATACTCTTTAATGAGTAGACTAATAACAAGTCTAGGTGATGCAATAGCTATGCGAAAGACGACTTGGATGGAGCTATCTTGTATTATATTTTTATATGGATTTCTACACTTATTCCATTGTATAGCAATAGAGAGCTATAGCAGTGACTGCTTATTTTCTTGATAGTTGTTGGGCATATGTCTGTTGTATAAAGTCTACTACATTTGTATATAACTATATGGATCTGTGTTTTAATGATTTATTTGCATAGTTATTAATGTCTTTCCTTGTTATATCAATGATATTATATTTTATCCATGCACTATGAGATAGTTAATAGGTTATCGGTTGTATTTGTTTCATTTCTAACCATGATGATCGTAACTATATCGACTGAGCATGACTGCAGTGCACTATTCTGAAATTATTGGTGCCAGTGGCATAAGGTGGTTGTTACGTTTAGTATCAGAGCTTAGGTTATGTGATTAGCCAAAGTCGATGCAGTGATCCAGTAGTGATAAGGAAGTAGTTATCACCTTATACTAGAGAGGTATCACCTTAGACTAGATCGAGAGAGAGAGAGAGAGAGTGTGTGTGTGTGTGTGTATGTTTGTGTGTGTAGGAGAGAGTTCATACTAGTTATATATTTAGATTTTCAATGTTATATAGTAATATATTATATAGTATAAGTCGCATACACATAAACAACATAGAGACAGTTTTCTTTATTATAGACTGATCATTCTTATTACAAATTAAGAATTAGTCGGCATATAAGAAATACTATGAGGAATTCTACTTTAGAAATTGAGGAAGGACCAGGGTTAGGAGCTATTACAATTGAAGTTCAAGCAATGTTTTTGAATTCTATAATGGCAACTATGGTGAGGAACGTTCAAGATGCTACTCCGAGTGTGGTTGTTTGAGATGGTGCTCCTGTGTAAGCGCCTAGGGTTAATTTGCCAAATTGAGTAAGGAGTATTCTACTCTATGGGGAAAACCATTCCATGAAATAGAATCAGCCATAGAAGTGCAGGATTGGTTGGATATGTATGAGCACATATAGTGATATGGAAGTGGATGATGCTATGAAGAGGAAACTGCCCTCTAGTCAACTTCAAGGACAGGCTATGAGCTGGTGGAATTACATTACCATTACTACTTCAGAAGATCGGTTTACTTGGGACTAGCTTAAATCAAGGTTTGAAGAGAAGTTCATTCCGACTGCTCAGAAGTTTGTATTATTTAAGAAGGTTGCTGATCTTAAGTAAGGAGAAATGTTAGCTTCTAAGTATGTTACAGAGTTTTGATGCTTTATTGAGGTAAGGGATGTCATTTACTGACACTCCATTGAGAAAGAATGAGAAGTTCATCATTGGAGCGGATGACTTTCTTGAAGAGAAGGTGGTAGACCACATTGATGAGCCGTTTAAGAAGTTTATTAAGAAAGCTCTCCATCATAAGAATCTTATCCAAAAACTAAGACAGTTGTTTCCATTTCTGCTAAGAAGGAAAAGTCAAAACCGCAACAAAGCAATGTATGCAAGAAAAATTGGAACGGAAAGAGGAAGCAATCTCAAGGAAAAAATGCCCAGAAGAAATCTAAGTGGGAACCTACTTGCTATGGGTGCAAGGAGAAGGGTCTCTTAATTAAGGATTGCAAAGTGAGCGAGAAGAAGAAGTGCTACAATGTTGAAAAACCTGGGCATTTGAAGAAGGATTTTCTAGAACTAGTGAATGATAAGAAAGTTGTGAAAGCATACACTTTGGATGTTGTCCCGACTTCATCAAGTGCTCTATGGGCAAAGGAGAAGGGAATGAGAGTCATTATTCAAGGTACGCTTTCCATTAAATATATTTCCATTCATATTTTGTTTGATATTGGGCTTTCACATTCATTCACATGTATTAGCCTAGTGGACAGATTGGGATTAAGATCTGAGAAGTAAATCGACCCCTGATTGTTACAAACTCCTTTGGAGGTTCTAGTAGTCTTTGCATGGTTTGTCATGGCCCAGTATTATTGAGTCATGGATGCTCTTTTTTTTTGTGATTGCTTTATCTTGAATTTTGTTGGGATCGGGATTATCTTGGGAATAAAATGGTTTAAGAAGTATGCGGCGATAGGATTATGAAAAGATATTGGTGGAAATCGGAGATATGAAAGGGTAAACGGTATTGATCGGCTACCTACCAGAGGATGGATAATGGTTATCTTTCTATATTCACTTGAAGTTCCAAAGGAGAGGCTGCCATCTATGCCTATCATTAGGGAGTATCCAGTTGTATTTGAGGCAGTGACCGGATTACCATCGCATAGTGAGATTGAGTTTCAGATAAACTTAGTGAAGAAAGTCACACCTACAGTTATGCTTTGAAGATGTATGGCACCCGGAGAGTAAATGGAATTAGAGGTGCAAGTAAACGACCTATTAAAAATAGGTTTCATATAAATGAGTATATATAAGTGGGATGCACCTGTAGTATTCACGACTAAAGCGGATGGCTCTTTAAGGTTATGCATGAATTATCGTGAGATGAATAAAGTGACTAAAAAGAATAAGTATCCTTACTCATATATAAATGATTTGTTTGATTAGCTTCATGGTACGAAGATGTTCTCTCAAATGGATTTAGCAATGAGATTTCACTAGCTGATAGTGGCAAAGGAAATTGTGCCTATTAATGTGTTTCGTATGCCATTAGGTTTTTATGAGTAGTTGGTAATGCCATTGGGGTTGATCAATGCTTTGACATATTTTGTGGATCTCATGAATCTGGTTTTCAAAGACCAGCTGAACAAGTTCATGCTTGTACTAATTGATGATATTCTGATCTATTCTAGAATCGAAGAGGAGCATAAGACAAACTTAAGGATTGTACAAGAGGTGTTGAGAAAGCACAAGTTGAGAGCGAAGTTCTCTAAATGTCACTTTTGGAGAAAAGAAGTGAGGTTCTTTGGTCACGTCATTTTTGGAGAGGGCATAGTAGTGGATCGTACAAAGGCGGTAGCGGTACAAGATTGGAACCAGCCCAAGAATGCTATGGTTAGGAGAAGTATCCTAGGATTAGTAGGATACTATAGGCCCTTCATAAAGGATTTCTCAAAGATAGCCGTATCGTCAACTAATTTGACGAAGAAGAATTGAACTTTTGTTTGGGATGTGAAGTGTGAGCATGCGTTTGTGAGTCTGAGAGAAAGGTTAACGAGTGCACCAGTATTGATTGTTCCAAGCGGGAATGAGGAGTCAACAGTATATACAGAAGCCTCTGTTATTGGATTAGGTGTAGTGTTGATGCAATAAGGGAAAGTTGTTGCCTATGCTGGTCGAAAGCTAAAGCCACACGAAAGGAATTATCCGACTCATGATTTGGAATTGGCGATGATAGTTTTTTTCTTTGAAGATGTGCAGACATTATTTGTTTGGAGAAAAGTTTGAGCTAGTTGTGGACTATAAATCCATGAAATACCTTTTCTCTCATAAGGATCTCAACCTTCTTCAGCAAGGTGGTTAGAGTTCTTAGCCTCCTATGATTTTAGCATTTCCTATGCACCAGAAAAAGGGAATGTAGTCGGTGATAAGTTAAGTAGAAGACATGCTAGTTTGGGAGCAATGTTCTTGGAATGGAAGCAGGTGGAATATATTAATGGATATGATTTCAGGCCTTAATGCAAGCTGGAATCAAAGATGTTTGCAAGTTTTTCGAAAAGACCTACTCTAATATAAAGGATCGGTGCCAGTCATAGGTGAGATGGTAAGCTAGTGGAGATCATGATGAAGATAGTAGAAGGAGTAGAATCTAAAGACATTAAGAAATATGAACTCGATTTGGCTTCTTAAGGATAGAAGACTGTTTGTTCCCGATATTGAAAGATTGCGAGATGAAATGCTACGAGAGTGCCACCATTCTAGATTGATAATAATCCTAGAAGTAATAAGATCTATTAAGATGTGAAGCAAGCCTATTATTGGGAAGGTATGAAGAAGGATATTGGGACATTCATCTCGAAATATATGAACTATCAATTGTTGAAGGTGGAGCAGAAGAAACTCAGTGGATTGTTGCAACCGCTAAAAGTTCCTAAGTGGAAATGGGAGTAAGTGTTGATGGATTTTATTGATGGATTGCCGATGACTCGAGAGGGTACAGTAGAATTTTGGTCGTGCTTGATCGGTTGAAAAAGAGCACTAGATTTATACATGTTAAGTCAAGTGAATGACATCCAAGATAGCAGAGTTATATGTAAAGTGGATTGTATGATTTTATGGTGTGCCAAAGAGCATTGTGAGTGACTGGGAACCATTATTCACCAGTGGGTTTTGAAAGAGCTTAAAAGAGGCGTTGGGGACTAAGTTGCACCTTAGTATAGCTAATAACCCATAAACAGATGAGCAGATTGAAAGAGAAAATCATATATTGGAAGATCTCTTGCATGCGTGCGTTATAAATTTTGGGGGATCATGGGATAACTACTACATCTGGTAGAGTTTTCATACAACAATGGTTATCAGTCAAGTTTGATATGGCCCCTTATGAAGAATTATACGAACGACCATGTAAAGCTCCTTCATGTTGGTGGCAAGCAGACAAAAAACTAATACTTGAGCCAGATATGATTACAGAAACTTCAGAAAAGATTAAGACCATTCAGCAATGAATGAAAGCCTTTTAGGATTAGCAAAAGGGCTACGTTGATAATAGAGATAGATATCTGGAATTTTCCATTAGGGGTATAGTTTTTGGGAAGATATCTCCTTTGAAGAAAGTAGTGTGATTCGGTAATAAAGGAAAGTTGGCACCAAAGTTCGTAGGTCCTTTTCCGATAGTAGAGAGGATTGGGAAGCAATTATATAGGGTCGACTTACCTCAGAAGATGGTTGGCATGCACAACGACTTCCATATCTCTTATCTATGAAAATTTATGCTTGACTCGGGTGTAATGATTACATGAAATCAACTTGAAGATATTGAGGTAGAACCAGAAGTTTCAAGATCTCATAGGCTGGTCAGTAGTATTGGACACAATACGAAATAGTTTAAGAGAAAATAGATGAAGCTAGTAAAAGTATAATGGAGTGGAAGTGTGGACGACTGTACGTCAGAAACTGAGGAGAGCATTAGGACTAAGTGTCTGGAGCTCTTTGAATGGTAAGATCCATCGTTTATTGTATCTACTTTCACCTATGTATATTGCATTTGGTAGGTTAGTATTCCACATGCTAGGTAGGATCGCTTATTTTATAAGCTGCATGATTACACGTTTGATATGGTCGATGGTTGTATATAGTTATTAAGCATGCGGAGTCACTGTGATTGCTTAATTCAGGACTTGTTTAGGAATTTTGGGGGCAAAATTTCTAAAGAGGGGAGAATGTTACAGCTTGTATTTTACGTATCAAAGGATTTAAAAATATTTTATTTTATTCATGTGAGGTCTTACGATTCTATAATATTGGGATATGAATCTTAGAGACATTTTACACCTGTGATTTTTTTTCGAATTTCTATGTGACTATTTTGACCTTGGAAATTTGTTTAGGCTATAACTTTTGATATAAGTTTAATTAAGGTCCCAAACTAGTTCTATTCCTTCAGGATGGTGGTTTCATTTCTTAAAATGGTCATAAAAGAAAAACGAACTTACGGCTATGCCTATTTTACATTTTGGTAGCTGCTGGTCAGAATTAGTATGCAATTAATTAAGTCCATGAGTAAGCCCATTAGTCTAATCCTAGATTAGTATAAATAAAAGGCAATGGGAGTCAAATTAAAACTTTTTACTCTTTTCCAAATCAGATCTAAACCCCCATCAACCCTAGTTTCATCCAAAATCACACAAATTACTCTCTAAGCTTAGCCAAATAGTTAATTAAAGAGAAAATAATAAATAAAAGTTAGATATCATCATTTTGGTTTATTTTCATTGCTTTTTATTACTATCCACATTGGACGCAGGCGAGAATTGGTTGATTTTTGTAATTGGTGAGTGGTTTATGCCTTCTAACTATCATATGCATGTTTATATGGTAGACTTGTAGGTTTAAACATGGTTTTTGGCCTAAAAATACCTTTCTAACTTTAATAGCATGCTTACATATGTTTATGACCTTAGTTGGTGAATTTAATACGATATTTAGTAGTGGAAATTAGGTTAAAGGGCATCTTATTTCAGGATAATAAGTTTTAAGGACAACAATTCTGAATAATTATTTTTAAGGACAGTTTACAAAAAAATGATAAGTTCATTTATCCTTTTAAGTTATACAGGAAAAAGATAAATTCATTCATCATTGTATCTGTATAACTGAGAATGATAACTTCATTTATTTTTTTGTTGTAATTTGTCCTTAAAATTAATTTTTCAAAATTGTTGTCCTTAAAACTTATTACCATGCACAAAGAAGCCCTTCGAGTGAAAATCCCCTATTTAGTATTTGTTTTAAAATTCATTTTATTCATATTCATATGTTCATATATTGCTTATATTTGGATTAGAATTTGCATTATTGCTATAATTCTATGTATTATTATTTAATTGGATGTATATATGATTATATGTTGTGCTTTGATGCTTTTGCTAGTGTTTTGGATGTTTTGGAAGATAGGTTGGTGTATTTGGAAAATCGGAGGCAAAGTTGGTTAGAATTAGCCAAAACTTGGAGGGAAGGCACTGAAGCATGGAAGGAGTTTGCAAAAAAATTAACACCTCAAAGTTTCTTAAGGACTCAACTCGGCATCGAGTTGAAGAGTCAGTACCAATTTGTTTTGAGGGCTTGGATGGCTCGGTCAACTTGATGGATGGGTAGAGTATGGCTAGTGCAAGTTATCTATGGAAGGATGCAGGAAATTGGCTAAGTACTGGATGTTATGCCGAGTTATTTCTTAGAACTTGAAGTTAAATGATATAGGATGGGGTTGAGTTGTTCTGAGCAATGGATTGGGGTCTGAAGCATCAAGAAAGTAAGTATTAAGGATAGGAAAGTTTACTTAGCCAAAATTGGCTAAGTAAATGACTCGGTGCCAATTCATTTTCAATTGATTCCAAGTTGTTTTTTTAAATGAATGGGGTTTAGGCTTGTAAAAAGAGGAAGCATAGGACTCTACAGATCATGCTAGAGGTGTTGGCATGTTCTCTTGTGGATAGGATGGTGATGTAACAACATGATAAAAGCATTGGCGATTTGTGACTCATGAAGGGAGTAGGTACAAAAGATGGAGGCTCGATAAAGGAGGTAGTTATGAATGAGTACATGAACGGTTTCGAATAATGGAAATTGAAGTAAGGGACTCAGATACAAATGGAGCAAAGGAGGGCTCGGGTGTATGTACTAAGAAATCGGTGATACTTGGAGTTTTTTCCGTTGTACTCGAAGTAGGGATATTATAAGTGGGGATTCCTACGGATATATGGAGTGGATCTTAATACCTTGGACCTGTGGCTTTTGGTCGAGTGTCTAGCTTTGGGCTAAGAGGCACGTATCGAGGTTCGGGCTATGTGATACGATAGTACACTGTAAACTGGGCTTTCCATTAGTCCCTAGTAGTAAGTAAGCCATATGAGTTATCACATATTTATAGCACATGAAGTTATAGTGATAGTGGGGATTACTTGATAGATGTTACCGCTGCTTTAGTTGCTTTCTAGGCTATCACTTGGAGATATTATTGGGAATAGGCATTGGAGATAGGAATACCTCGAGAATTGATATCCTTATTTTGAATATATTACCTTTATGTTATTTGTAGTGTTGCGTATTATGATGTTATGTACTAACTCTTTGGTTGCATGGATAGGTTAGGTGTTATTCGTGTATCTCCGTTCCTTACTATATTTAGCCGCATAGTATTTTGAGATTCATTTATTGCTCACATCAAACTGTTGTCTGACCCAAGATTTTATGCTTTTGTCCTCATTATCTTGGGTACTCGTAAACGAGTAGACTAGATAACAAGTCTAGGTGATGCAGTAGTTGTGTGAATGATGAGCTAGATGGAGCTAACTTGTATTATACACTTATATGGATTTCTAAGCTTATTCTGTTTTCAACACTGGGGAGCCTTGACCGTGACTGCTTATTTTCTTTTTATGAGACAATTGTTAGATTTTTTTACATTGTATAAGCTCTACTATATTTTCATATAACTCTATGGATCTGTGTTCTAATGGTTTGTTCACATAGTATTATCCCTCCTTGTTATAATTGTTATATTATATTTTATCCATGCACTATGAGATATTCGATAGGTATGTGTATTTTTTGATTTTCAACCTTAGTGATCATCATATGTAATCCAACACGATTGCAATGCACTATTTCGATATTATTGATGTCGGTGGTATAGAGTGGTAGTCGCATTTTCGCTTGGCCGCGATGGAACTTGGGCCATTGAGCCGATAATTAGGGGCGTAATTTTTTTGTTTGAGCTAGTGAAATATCACAATAGTATTACATGCATCCATGACAAATTAACTCGAGCTTGTTAATGAATAAATTCGTCAAAACCAAAAAATGAATAAAAGATGGGTTAATCCAAGAGTAGCCTCTTCGAAAACGTCCATAGTTGTCGAAGTCATAGGCTGAGGTGTGCATGATTCAATATTTATTGCAATCTTTTGTTCAATCATCAAGATTGGAGTCATAAAAGGTTGAAGTCAATGTGCCAGTTCAAGATGTAAGTCCAAATATGTCATGTAGAATCAAGGTCGACGTCGGTTTGTAGTCAGAGTTGAATATGCAAGTCTTAAATTCGAATAAGGTCAATATAATATGCTTGTTCAAGTTTGAAATCAAGTCAATGTGCAAATTATAATCAAAGATGAATATGCTAGTTATAAATTGTAGTCCATAGACTATGTGATTGTTTGATTTTCAATTCCTTATGATTACAAGATTCAAGTTTTACAATAGGCACATTCCTAAATTGATATAGGGTTTACAAAATTGAAAAAGTAAGAAATAAGAAGAGAGAAGTTGCCCCCTTCATGAACCCTATGTCCATTTTGTGGGGTTCGACAAGTGACATGCTTCAACATTCATTGGCTTTGACATTAATTGCATCGTCAAACATCAAGGTTGGTACTTTATCGAATTCGATATTAGCTGCGTCGTCAAGTATCAAGGTAGATACTTTTGTATTCATATAGTAGGAATTTGCTACTAGCACAATAGAGCTAATATATGGCATCATTAGGCAGGGTGTTGATAAATTCTTCTCCATTGATCGACTTTCAATACATCTATATATTAGCATTGATGGAAGGCGACATTCCCAAGCAGCGGCTTCGAAAACCCTTTTGAATACATCAATGACTATAGCTACAGCTACTGTCTGTCGCCCACGATGAGTCCATGTTTTGAAATCCTTCTGATTGATGGTTGGTGGTAACATTTGATAATGAAGAAGGATGTGGAATTTGCCACTATTGGCAACACTGATGGCCATCGATGTCAATATTCAGCAACTGATGAAATATCGAATACTCCCATGTTGACGAAGAGTGCTAAATGGTAGACGAAGTGTAGTGTTGAGTAAATGAAGAGCAACATTACTTTTTATTCGTTGACCCTTAGTTCCATCGTAGAGCAGTGTCTTAGAAGTGCTAGTGAAGTGCGATGATGCTTTTATTAAATTCCTTCGAGATTATTGATGATGAGCTTGCTTCAATAGACGAATAGTAATGTCGATGAGATTTAGTATCAATAAAACACGCCATAAGCTATATTTACACTCACTGACGGCATATAATGTTTGGATAATGATGTCGACATCATAGATAATGTGTGACATAGAAGAATACCGACAATGGTTAAGAAGCAGCAATTTTCCTTTAACATGATCTTATGGTCTTCGATGTTGATGAGGACTTTACTGTTGACATTCATCATCAATGCTATCTTATCGTCTATAGCTTTAAACTTTGACTTAAGCCCTTAGTATTGACATTGATTTCTTAGTTTATATTCTTTGAAACTATAGGGATAACATTTTCCCCCTCCTCGCATAAAAGGATTTTTATTCTTTAGGGTTAAACCATGAATTTTTCTTGCTTTGTTTAGCCTTTCAAATCCATTCAACCTGATGGTGTTCTTCTTTCTCTCATAATTTAAACTCAAACAATAGAAGTTTTCTCATTATTGAGATCATTTAAAACCTTAAATTTCACACATCTAGGTTAATACTAATACATGGTTTAATACTAATATATTCTTGCTTTATAATGTAACTCACATGGCATTTGGTATCAACTTATTCACTTGACAAAGTTTTACTGGCATAGCATTACATTTAGGATGCTCTATGTTAATTACTAGAGTTCTCTGTTCATATTCATGGACCTATTTTCCTATCATAGATTTAGCGATTATTTGGGATCTTCTAGCCAACACAAAAGTTTAAGTTTTCTTACAACACTATATTAGTTATTCAATAGTCGTTAACTTGTTACAAGATCTACTTTGGACTTTAAACCTTTTATTCTTTAGATACCATTATCCTACATGCTCTCAAGAATGGGTATTCATTTTTGGGATAAAGTCCCTAGGTAAAAGGAGGGAGGGGTAATCAATAAACTCTCTAAGAAAACTTAAGTGAGCTTCAAAGCTTTTCTTTTTGAGCTAGTTCTTCTTTTGTTATCGAAGACTGGCTTTCAATGTCTAGTCGCTTGTAAAATCTTAGATTAGATTCCTTCGTTGTCAAACTTTTGAATCTTTTCTTCTTATGGTAACTTCTATCTCAAAACTAAAATGTGCTCTATTGATATGTCAGTAATTTAAGAAAATTCAAAATCCATTTGATGAAAAATTAGAAAGATATCGTGTGCTAATTTTAAAGAAAAGACTAAAAACCCTTTGAGAATAAGGAAGATAGAAATCCTATATATCATCTAATGATAAGAAGTCCAAAATCCCATCTGATAATAGAAAGACCAAAAAACCATATGGTAATAAGAAACCATACATCCTTATTTGATAATAATAGAAAACAGGAATCCAAATCGGGCAATAATAGAAGATCAAAAATCCATGTCTAACAGTAATAAGAGAAGACCAGAAATCCATATCTGGCAATAATATAAGAAGATTAGGAATCCAAACCAATAATAATATGAAAACTTGTATTCCATAAGAAATTCAATAGGAAATCTCAAAATCGTTAAGAAAATCGCCATGAAAATATGATATTCAACCATTAAGAAATAAGAAATTCAATCAAGGAACTCAACCAAAAGCTTGTCAGAATTTTATCTAATATTAAGAAATTCAGAAACTCATCATAAAATCGTAAAGTAATAATAATAGATTTACAACTTCATTTGACATTAATTTCACAACCCTACTTAAAATGCTATTTCAGAAAATTTTGTCGTGGACTAGTGTTTCGAATAGCAACAGAAACTCTCATTATTAAAGAAGCGTCCCTTATCATAAGATCTGTAGTTATTACGACATTGGAGCCCAGGTATTCTACTCAAGCATTTAGCCATTCAACAAGTAGTTTCTTTCAACCATCCAACCGTTCAACAGCTAGTCCCATTTAGCCTTTTAGCTTTTCAGGCGTTCAACCGTTAAATAGGCAGTTCTATTTAGTTGTTTTGCCATTCAGCGGATAGTTCCATTTGGTTGTTTGATTGTTCAGTGGGCCCGATTAGCTTATTGACAATTATTATATGTAGACCTTGCTTTGAAGATTTCCCTAGTTCTAAGTCTAAACTAGATCTATTAGAAATCTGATCTAATCTATTCTTTGAATGAAGTTATTCTTTGCATTTATGGTAAGGATTTATTTATTGCTTAATTCATGCTGCTTCTTCATTAGTCTTCGAATTCTTTTATGTCTTTTATCTATTTAAGATTTTCTTTTGCATTGAGCTATATTCATCTTCGTCTATTTACTTATTTGTGCCCCTTCTTGGGCTTTAGCTTTGTTTTGAGCTGTGGACATCTTCGTCCTTTTTTTTGTGCCCCTTCTTGGGCTTCGGCTTTGGTCTGGGCTATGGACATCTTTATCTTTCTTTGTTTGTGCCTCTTCTCGGTCTTTGTCTCTACTTTGGGCTATGGACATCTGTCCTTCTTGTTTGTGCCCCTTCTTGGGCTTTGCCTCTTGTAACACCCCACATTTTTATAACATTATTTAGAATAATTAATTGGTTAGATTAAATTAAATAATGTGATGATTAAAAGGTTGAGATTTGATTAACAAAGGGTAGCTTTGCCATGTTAGTGTGTTAATCAAAATGAAATAACATAAGTTAGTGTGTTAGGATATGAGAAGGGAAATATGGGAAATAGATCAGGTTTATACCCTAAACCCTTAGGAATGAAACTCACATTCATTTTCATTTCATTCAAACTAAAATATCCTAAGGCCAACCACCATTTTTATTCTCAAGAAAAGACTAAAGCTAGGATTCAAGAGAAGGAGGATAATCAACTAAATCAACATCAACCCTCACATCTATTACCTCAAAGCTAAGGTGAATAATTACTACATCCTAATTTATTTTAGTTTTCAGTTTAACAGTAGACCCGAAATGATTTTGCAAGTATAAGCCATATTTTGATGATTAAAGTTATATTTACACACACATACACACACACACACACACACACATACACACACACACATATATATATATATATATATTTGTGTGTGTGTTGTTAATGGATTATATATGTCCATGTTAGTTTTTATGATACATTTGACCCTAAAACCCTATTAAACGACATCCAAATACCTTGAAAATTTAAATATAGGTCAGAAATGATATTTTACAGATAGATTTTGATTTTCATAATCTTCTGAATTAATATGGATTTTATATTAATTTTCTAGTGAAGGAAATTTGTTATTGGGTTATAAATAATTTTCGGCTAAACTAATAATTATTTGGGGTTGAAATTTTGTATGTTAGGCAACATATTAAAATAGATTTTCTGGGATTTATATTTTTTCTAAGTTATTTGATGAATATATAAAATTATTTAAGGTGTGGGATTTAAATATTTTATATATTTAATAAAGCAAAAGGGGCTTTTATAAAATGAAATTATTATTTAATCCTGAAAATAGTGGAAACATATTTCTGAAAAGAATTTATTAACCAATGAAATTTGACAAACAAAGGCAGGTTAGCTGAAAAGTTATCTTTTTTAAGTTAAAAACAAAGAAAACACACTATTAGCATGTTTCAGCCTTTACGGCAACAAACCTTCCGACCCAGACCTTCTGACAAGGTTGAGAGGTTCTAAGCTTTCGACAAGGTCAGACTAATGCATATGGTTTGAAGCTACTTAATACATGACGAATTGGACAGAGTCGAAGGGTTCTAAGTCGAAAGGTTGATAGCTAAAATGGTTAGGGTATGTTTGTTTTATAAACCAAAAGATTTCACCTGCTTTGCTTTCGAATAAGAGCTTTCGACTTGGTTGCTTTCGACTAGGTCAAAATGTTTAAAAGAAAGGTTTTAAACCTTTCGACATAGTCAAAAGGTACTGCCGCTTTATAAATGTTTTGTTTTGAACCTTTCGACAAAAATGCAAGGTTAACTTATTTTAAAAACTAGCTGCTTCTCCATGCTTTCGAAAGGAAGCTTTCAACTTAGGTGATTTACCCTTATTTTAAATCAAAGTATAACTAAGCTTTTGAAGCAGAGCTTTCAACTTAGTCGAAATGTCGCTTCCAATTGAGTCAAAAGGTTTTAAAAGAAGATTTCCACTTGTTTTAAATTGAATCTAGTAAGTTTTTGAAAGGTTTAGTTCAATGGTTTCAAAAGGTTTATCGAATGGTTTCAAAAGGTTTTACTCGAATAATTTTGAAAGGTTTAGTGCAATGGCTTCGAAAGGTTTATTGAATGGTTTTGAAAGGTTTTAGTTAAATGATTTCGAAAGGTTTAGTTCAATGGCTTCGAAAGGTTTATTGAATGGTTTCAAAAGGTTTATGAAGGAAGGTTTTCCAAAGGTTTTTCTAGGGAAATGTTTTAAAGTGGCTTTAAAGAGCGATGTCTAAAGTTTTATAGCATTCGAAAGGTTTTCTTTTCAATGGGTGCGAAAGGTTTGGAGAATGGTTTTGAAAGGTTTGACGTATGATTTTGAAAGGTTTGAGGAATGATTTAGAAAGATTTGATATTGGTTTTGAAAGAGATGATTTCAAAATATAGAAAGAAGTTCTTTCAAATGGTCAAATGCTCTCATCAACTAAAGTTTTAGTAAAGAATATATATATATTTATACATATATATACATATATATATATATATAACATGGTGATATAATTTTGAGTAAAGTATAAAGATTATATACTTTTTCTTGTTTGAGTTTGATTTAAAGGTTTTAAATCATTTTTGAAAATGTTTTCAAGGAAAATTATGGAAGGGGATCCTTAAGTGAAAAAGACTAGGATATTAGAATAGCAGACGGAACTATTATGGGGTCGTACCCTATACATTAGCTAATGACCCCAGCTAATTATTTGTCCAAAATTCCAGTGTGTAGGGCTTTGTCACAGGTAGATTAAAATTATGATTACATATCGAAAGGAATATATGTTTGTATACAGATAGGTTATTAGTAAGCCTGAAAAACCATTAGGATCGAGAAGACCTTGGAGACGATTAATTTAGGGACAGGCCATCCAGAAGTGAAGTATTTAACAGATAGTTTAGGACAGACCATCTAGATGGGAAATGTTTAATAGATAGTTAAGGATAGATAATCCAAAAGAAGAATATCTAATGGGTGCTAGGTTAATTTTGATTTTATTGTCTGGTAGGCCCGAGTTAGCTAAAGGTTAAAAGTTATCCAAACAAAACTTGTGTGTTTGAACAGATAGTTCATTATTACCTGATTTCTTTACAGTATTTAACCATTGCGGATGCAGGAGTACAATATATGGTTTATGAAAGGTTTTGCGAAGATATGTTTCAAAAGGATGTTAGTGAAGGGAAATCCGTTCCGCTAAGTGGCGTGGTCTGACTTAACATAATTATTCTGGAATGTATAACATTATTCACACCAGGCTTTATGTCTGACTTGAAGTTTATGTTTTCCCCTTAAACTCTTGGGTGCTACCGGATGACGAATAATCTACCGGAGGCATGTAAGGGGCAAATAGATAGCTATTTAGGAGTTGCAATTCTTGTTATGTTTTGATGGATTTTCCGCTGTGTTGTTTTGTATTAGGTCTATTATGACCATATGACTCTAATCAACCAAGGGGGTATCTTCATATACCGCTCTTAGCGTACTTTGTGATAATTATATTTGATCTGTGCTTGGGAACTATTTGGGTTATGCATTGTGAATGTGAAACAATTGGTTTTGAAATGTAATGAAGTAAAACTTGTTTTTGAAATCCATGTTTTGTTCCATATTCTAGTGCTTTTTATATTATCGATACAATTAACATAGCCAAATTTAGTAGTCGGAAGCTAATACTATAGATGACTGCAACATCTTCAGCGCTTAGTTTTGGGCCTTTAGATAAGGGATGTTACAACTTGGTTTCAGAGCATGGTTTATGAAATAATTTAGCTAAAAATGATTTTTGAAAACATAATCCTTAGAAACTAGAGTTAAGATCGGGGTATGGGATAACGCTATAGTAACGTACTTGTATTTTCTATATATATAAGTATACGCTATCTGTCTAGACTCGTATCTTAGTTAGGCTATTCATTTGTATCTCATGAGGGTTGAATACGGATATGGAGGGAAGACGAGGCAAAGTAAATCTTGGAGGAGATAACACCACCACAAATGGAAATGCCCAACCAAATACTAGGGGTGATCCCGGTTAAGCTCAAGCTAAAACTATTGGTGCTGGAGTTCCCCAAATGGACATGGAAGCAATGTATCAGTTCTTTGTAACATGATGCAAGCGGAATAGCAACCGGAGTTGTCAGAGGTAATGCTGCTGGAGGTGGAGCTCAGAAAGTTCCGATGGTCAATCAGTATGCTAACTTGAGTAGGGATTACATCAGGCTTCGAGGGAAGCCGTTTATTGGTACTGAAGATGCGATCGAGGTTGAAAATTGGCTACTACATTACGAGAGAATTTTTGCTGACTTAGGATTGAATGATGCATAGTAGAGGAGATTGGCTTCGAGGAAGCTGTAGGAGCTGCTCTATTCTGGAGGAATGTGTTACTGTTGGAGTTGATGAAGAAACCTTAACTTGGGAGGAGTTCTGGAGAATGTTTTTAGAAGATTTATGTCTATAATGGCGCAGTCAGTGTTGGTGAGGAAGTTTGCAGAGTTGGAACAAGGAGATATGTCCGTCTTCGAGTATGCGAGGAAGTTTGAGGAGTTGGCTCAATACAGGCATTCTTTGGTAGATACCGTGATCAGGTGGAATGAAAAGTTTACAATGGGCTTGAGGCCAAAGTTGATAAGTGCCAATTAGCCACATTTGAGAGATCCCAGTGATGTAATGGTTGAAATGGAGTTAAGGTAAGTAGAGGCATTGGCTTGCTTGGGGAAGAAGATGAAGGAGGCCCAGATGGGGCAGGGCCAGAAAAGGAAGTTTCTCTAGAAGAAGAATGCTTAGAAGGGTGTAGCATAGAAGAGAGGAAAGGCTAAAGTGGTTTGCGACAAATGCGATAAGAAGTGACACTATGCTAATGAGTGTCGTATCGGGAATGGAAAAGGAAAAGGGAAAGAGGCTGGTGGAAAGAAGAATGCCAGATGTTTTAATTGTGATCAAATCGGCCATTACAAGAACAAATTCCCTGGGCCTGCTAAGAAGCCAGTCGGATTATTAAGGCTATGTATCGACTATTGTAAGTTGAATGAGAAGACGATGAAGAACCAATATACATTGTCGAGAATTGACGATTTGTTCGATCGGTTTAGTGGAGCAAAGGTATTTTCTCAGCTAGATTTGGCGACGAGATTTCATCAGCTTAGAATGGAAGAGGCTAGCATTCATGTGATGGCGTTTAGGACAAGATATGGATCGTACGAATGGTTAATTATGCCGTTTTCACAAACTAATGCGTCGGCAATCTTCTTGGATCCGAAGAATATAATTTTCCGAGAGCACTTGGATAGATTTGTGTTGGTCTTCATAGATGGCATTTTGATGTACTTTAAGGAGAGAAGGAGCATGAAGTTTGTCTTAGAGTTGTGCTTGAAACATTGAGGGAGCAATAGTTGAAGGCTAAGTTTTCTAAGTGCCATTTTTGGAAGAAGGAAGTGAAGTTCCTTGGCCATGTCGTCTCAGAGAAAGGGTTGTCTGTAGATCCAACTAAGATTGAGGAGGTGAATAATTAAAAGATACCCGACGGTGACCGAGATTAAGAGCTTCTTTGGATTCGCTGGATATTATCGAAGGTTTATAAAGGATTTTTCGTGGATAGTTGCACCGATGACTAAGCTTACGCAAAACGATGTGAAGTTCGTATGGACTGATAAGAGTGAGGAAGCATTTCAGAATTTGAGACACTTATTGACCCTGCATCGGTGTAAGTGGTTCCAGAGGAGGATCAAGATTTAGATGCTTATACTGATGCGTGTGGAACTGGATTGGGAGTTTTGTTGATGCAAAGAGGTAAAATGATTGCTTATGCTTCTAGACAGCTCAGACCACATGAAGTTCGGTATCCTACATATGATTTTGAGTTAGCTGCCGTTATATTTGCTTTCAAGGTGTGGAGGCATTATCTTTTGGGAGAGCGGTTTGAGCTTTATACAGATCATAAGTCGTTAAAGGTCTTGTTCTCTCGGAAGGAAATTGTTCGGTATCCTACACATGATTTTATGATATGTTTGACATGAAAACCCTATTAAATGACATCCAAATGCCTTGAAAATTTAAATATACTTCATAAATAATATTATAGATGGGTTTTGATTTTCATAATTTTCTAAATTAATATGGATTTTATATTAATTTTCTAGTGAAGGAAATTATTTATTGGGCTATAAATTATTTTCGACTAAATTAATAATTATTTGGGGTTGAAATTTTATATGTTAAAAAACATATTAAAATAGATTTTTCTAGATTTTTCCTAAGTAATTTGATGAATGTATAAAATTATTTAAGGTATGGGATTTAATGTTTTATATATTTAATTAAGGAGAAGGGACATTTTATAAAATAAAATTATTATTTAATCTTGAATATAGTGGCAGCATATTTCTGAAGAAAAAAAATTTTAACCAATGAAAAATTGAAAAACAAGGGCAGGTTAGTTTAAAACTTATCTTTTTTAAGTTAAAAAACAAAGAAAACGTACTTTTAGCATGTTTCAGTCTTTACAGAAACAAACCTCCGACCTAGACTTTCCGACAATGTCGAGAGGTTCTATGCTTTCGACAAGGTCAAACCAACGCATATGGTATCAAGCTAATTGGTGCATATTGAATTAGACAGAGTCAAAGGGTTCAAATTCGAAAGGTTGATGGCCAAAAAGGTTAGGGTATGTTTGTTTTATAAACCAAAAGCTTTCATCTGCTTTGCTTTAGAATAAGAGCTTTCGACTCGGTTGCTTTCGACCAGGTTAAAATGTTTAAAAGAAAGGTTTTAAATGCTTCGACACAGTCGAAAGTTTACTGCCTCTTTATAAATGTTTTGTTTTGAACCTTTTGAGAAAGAAGAAAGTTTTACTTATTTAAAAAACTAGCTCCTTCTCCATGCTTTCGAAAGGAAGCTTTCGACTTAGGTGATTTACCCTTGTTTTTAATCAAAGTGTAACTAAAATTTTGAAGTAGAGCCTTAGACTTAGTTGAAAGGTTGCTTCCAATAGAGTCGAAAGATTTTAAAAGAAGGTTTATACTTATTTTAAATTGAACATGGTAAGTTTTCAAAAGGTTTATTTCAATGGTTTTGAAATGTTTAACGAATGGTTCCAAAATGTTTTAGTTGAATAATTTCGAAAGGTTTAGTTCAATGGTTTCCAAAGGTTTATTGATTGGTTTCGAAAGGTTTTAGCTGAATGATTTTGAAAGGATTAGTTCCATGGTTTCGAATGGTTTATAGAATGGTTTCGAAAGATTTATGAAGGAAGGTTTTGCAAAGGTTTTTCTAAGGCAATGTTTTAAAATGGTTTTAAAGAGAATGTCCAAAGTTTTATAGCTTTCGTAATGTTTGCTTTTCAATGGGTCCAAAAGGTTTGGAGAATGGTTTCTAAAGTTTTGATGCATGATTTCGAAAGGTTTGAGTAATGATTTCGAAAGGTTTGATATGGTTTTGAAAGGGATGATCAAAGTATAGAAAGAGGTTCTTTCAAACGGTTAAATGTTTTCATCAACTAAAGTTTGAGTAAAGAATATATATATATATATAACATGGTGATATGATTTTGAGTAAAATATAAATATTATATACTTTAACTTATTTAAGTTTGATTTAAAGGTTTTAAATCATTTTTGAAAATGTTTTCAAGGAAAATCATGGAAGGAGATCCTTAAGTGAAAATAACTTAGATATTAGAATACCAGATGGGACAAGTATGGGGTCGCGCCTGTTAACGAGAAATCTTATCAACATCCACAATGCTTGAAATAAGATTATTTTTTATGTGCATAACCATGTGATTGAGGTGGATCATGTCATTGAGAGCTTATCTTTTGAGTAGAATGATTAAGTCGAAAGGATTTGAGCTGATAGCTCTAACTTTCGACTAGAATGTATTGATCGAAAGGAGTGAAAAATTACCGAACCTTTCGACATTGTTGAAAGATTGAGGTAACCATTCCTGACTTTATTGGCTTGGATAGTATAATGGAAGAATAACTAACCCATCAACCATGTCGAAGGGTTAAGGTTTCGCTCCAACCTTTCGACTTGTTTGGGATAATAAAAGATTAACAAACCTTTTGACCTTGTCGAAAGGATTATAAGACTACTCTAAACTTTCGACTAGGATGCCATAATAGTAATTATCTTTTGAAGCTATTCACATTCATATACATTTTAATATTATCACCTTATTAAGTCTCATTTCCCCTGGAGGTTGAAAGTATTCAACCATCAATGTATTTCACCTCTTTTCGATCATGTCGAAAGGTTGTATTCAAGACCTTCCGACCTTGTCAGAAAGAGATGCTTACTCTATTCTACATTTCTTTATTTCTTTCAACCTCTTGGGTTGATAGTCCTTTCATGGAATTCCTTTCAAAGGATTACTGATGCCATAAAGAGTTGACATAATATGTCACAAAACCGTATAGGGATCTGACATCATATATCACAAGTTGTATTTCCCTTTTTAGCCAAAATAATAAATTTAATATATAAGGGAATAACCCATGAAAATATTCCATGATAGTTCCATGAAACATACTCGGAATGAACGAAGAAGGTAAGAAATAAATCATGTATGATCAACCGTCAATGTTGAATTAACGTCTGATCATGATCATCCCCAAATTCAAAGTTAATCACAAGCCATCATCCTTTTTTTTATCATAATGAAGTTTAATACAAAGTTTAAGAGGAAAATCCCCCATTTAATTTCTAAATTAGGGTTACAAACGTAGTGAGTGGAAGCAAAAGTTGTAGAATGAGAGCAGAATGAGAAAATCTGATCCCTTAAACTGGACCCCTTGGGTCTTATTTATAGATGCAGACCGCCCTCCTTTCGACTGAGTTGAAAGGTCATCCTTATATTTGCAGTTGTAAACCTTTCATCCTTGTCGAAAGATTTTCCTTTCATATGTCATTATGGACCTTTGAATATTGTCAAAGGGTCTGCTTTTCTCTATGCCTTCGTGAACCTTTTGATTCGGTTGAAGGGTGTGCCTTTGATATGCTACTGTGAACCCTTCGACCTTGTCAGAAGGTTTCTCTTTCACTTAATTGATGTGAACCCTTCGACCTTGTCGGAGGGTTGCTTTCATGTTCTCGAAAAGTTTTCATTCATTCTTTGCTGACTTATGACTGATGCCTTCTTCATAAACCTTTCGACACTGTCAAAAGGTATTTTGTATGTGTTTCAACCGGTCTAAAAGGCTTGCTATACTTTCGAAAAGGTCATTATAGAGTTGCTTGTTCGTGCTTTGAATTCTCCACCCTCTTTGGAAGGTAAGAACTCTTTAAATGTTGAGAGGTGAAACCTTTCGACTCTTTCGAAAGGTATGGGACTGCTATACACTGCTGACCATATCCCTTCGACTCCTATGAAATGTTTAATCTGAACTCCTTTAATTTAGCCTTTGTTTTATGATTATGGTTGCAGGACTATTCTTCTACCCCAGCCGAAAGGTGCTTGGCAGTTCTGTACCTAGATGCTTCGCTGTGCCTTAGTAATTCTTTCCTTCATGCTTGCAGAAGGCTCACTCCAAAGTTTTTATGTGCTTCTCTTTACTAGCATTGAACAACCCTTTCAACACAAACAAAAGGTGACTTTACCTACTACTCTAAATTCACGCGGAAGCTTTCAGAAAGGCCTTCTTTATCTTTATTCATATTTTATCGTCAACATTTAGTGCCCCCCTCCCCCTCCCCCTTGCCCCAATATAAAGAAGGCTTTTGTTCTTTAGGACAAAGATTGTGGGATTGCCAAATTGTCCCTGTATTCTTGCAATACATCTAATAATATTCACATGGTTAGTTCATACTACAAATACCCTTTCAGTTTGGTTGACCTTTAACTTTGATTATATTTTAGCGGAAGATTCATCTTTTGAACACTAAGAAACTATAATCTTCATAAGTATTTGAAGTCCCGGATTTGTGTCTTGATGGTTGGGATTTATCAATTTCTCTTATCAATAGAATGTTAGAAGACTGTACATAGTCAATTTAGAAGTTCATACCTTGCGACAATAAAGGCTAAATATACCGCATCAAATAATAATAAGAAGACCAGAATCATATTGATCATTATAGTAGAAAGCTAAAACCCCATATTAAACTGGTAATAATGAGAGAGGACTAGAATACCAATTAAATTATCCGTTTTGATATGAAAGTATAGGAAATTATCTTTGGTTATAAACGTTAAAGGTTTAGATGACTTGTTTTGTCATTCAATAATAGAAGATCATAAGACCGTTTTTGGCGATAAGCAGTAGAAGACCAGAAATCCACTTCAGATAATAATGGAAGACTATAAATTCATAGCCGGTATTAAGTAATTGAAGGCTAGAATACCTAATTTGGCATTGATAATGGAAGTCCAGCAAAACCATTCCCGGTCGTAAGTAATAGATGACAAGAATACCCATTCCTGGTATTTAATAATAGAAGACCAGAATACCATTTCTGGTAGTTTATAATAGAAGACTAGAATACCATTTCTGGAAATAATTAATAGAAGACCAAAAAACCAATCTGCTAGATTTTCGTAAGGAGAAATCAGAGAATTCTTTTAGATTTTTTTGTCGAATATGCTATCTTCAGGCTTTGAAGTTATCTTACATGCTTTTTCTTTCTCGGGCCCGTGTTTCTTTATTCATTTATTTTGGCCTATTTCATGTAGGGACTCTTTCATCCAATTCTTGTGCTTATTTAAGCAGTTTCCGTTTTAGGCGGTGTCGATTTTTGTCGGTTGCCCATTTCGAGTAGGGACTTTTCTTAGTCCATTGGACATTTCATCTATGTTTCCGATGCACTCAGATAGCTTATTCCCAAGTAGGGTCCGAGGACTTACCCAACTTCCCTCCAGGAGGCGCCTTAACCTAGCCATGGTGTGATGCGGCTAAGGGTTTGTTCGGTACCTTGGCTAGGCTATAGCATGGCGTGACCAAGGGATTACCCATCCTCCATGAGGTGCCTTATCCTATCTATAGCGTGACGCGGGTAAGGGCTTGAGCTGCTTTAACCTGACCATTTATGATTTTGGCACAGCTAAAGACTTACGCCCCCCTCCAGGAGTTGCCTTGACTAGGCCATTATGGCGCGACCAAGGGCTTTCTACCATTATTGGTAGCCTGCCATTTTGTGTTGTCTAAGTTTAAGGAGAATTTTACTCCTGACCATGTAGACTTTTCTTATTGAGTCATAATTGAGACATTTTTGAAAATGCTTTATTCATTCAGAGTCGGAAAATATGGTTTCAAATGTCCTACATTTCAAGTTCTCGGTACCACATTACCATCAGGATGGCATAACTTGTAAGCCTCTGGGGAGATTTCCTTGAAAACTCTTAGTGGACCTTCCTATTTTGGTCCCAATGTTCCATCTGATGGGTTTTTCGTATTGGCCATTACTCTTCTGAGTACCAAATCTCCTTCTCTGTATGAACTCGTTTTCAACTTTGAGTTATATTGTGACGACCCGAAATTTTGGGCAATATCAATTTAATAATCTGTATTAATAATTAAATTGATTTGATAATTTTTCTTTATAATTTTAATTTAAATTGGTAAATTTAACCTTTTAAAAGTTAATAAATATATAATCTGATAATATTGATTTATATCTTTTTACAATTTAAAATTGATAAGAATTATTTTTTTCAAAGCTAACAAAATTTTATTCTATTTATAATATATATATATATATATATATTTGATATATATTCTGAATAGGAAAATCTTTTGTTAAAGATGAATTTTCAAATTGTAATATATATATATATATATATATATATGTGTGTGTGTGTATGTTATAATTTGGAGTTGTTTTGAAATTTAAACCATTGATAATTTATGTATGTATGAATATATGGTAATTTGAAGCTTGGTTTTAAAATTAATATTTTTTCAAAAGATTATTTAAAGATTAATTCAATTTTTTTTCAAAATATAAGATAATTATTTATTTTTAAATATGATGGTTTAAAAGGATTTAATCAAAGTTTTATTTTTGTTTTCTTTAAAAGTATTTAAATTAAAATGGTTATAAATATATATAAAGTTATTAATAAACTTTCTTTTAAAAAATTATCTTTTAAACAATAAAGATAAATGTCTTAGATTTAAAAAAAATACATGTATAAGAATTTATTTGTGTTATAATTAGTTTTAGAATATTTTCTTTAAAAAGTAAATTTATATATACATATATAAGTATTTATTAATAAAGTAAATTAAGTAAGTAAGCTTACATTAATATTTAAATTAAATGAAAATTTAATTAAAAAAAATACTTAAGAAACATGTGTAACCATGTTAGTCATCTTAACAACATTTGTAAGGCAATTAAGTTATATTTGTGACAAGTGTTAGTTAAGTTTTACAAGTGTCTTCATTTTAAAATTTATTTTCTTTAATTTTAATAAACCATAACATAATTCATGTAAAATAAAAGTTTTTCATCTCTTCACTCTTCTTTCATTATTTCTCAGCTGAAAACAAAGATAATTTCAAGTTTGAAAACTTCTCAAACCAAAATTCAATGATGTAAACATATTCCAAATCTAAAGCTCAAACCAGAAAATTATTCTTCAACCTGAAATTTAAAACCCAAAATCAAAAGTAAATCTGAATTCAAAATTGCAAACCTATAATTCAAAGGGAAGTTCAGATCAGTTTTAACATTTTAAATCAACAATTTGAAGGCATGAACGGATTCTATTTCATCAGCGGAGCAAATCAAAAACGTTTTCCAGATTAAAGATTCAAGGCACCGGGAAAACAAGTTCTGTTCTCTGTTAATTTCTAGTGAGTAAATTTTGTTTAAAAATAGTTTAAATTGATTTTTGACTTTAATGCATGTGATAATATGAGAATTTGTTGCATGAAAATCTTTCAGTATTTATATTATTGGATTGATAGATTTTTCTATATATGTGTAGTGGTCTGTATATATATATAGTCACTCTGTTATCTGTTTCTTTCCAGATCAGGATCAACTTTTAAAAATTTAAATCTCCCAATAACATCATCATTTGGCTTTGATGATTAAATGAAAATTGTTTGTTAATGGATGATGATTGTGTTTAAAATCATTTCAGGATTTTCACTTCGGTAAATAAGTTTAAAATTTAGGAAATACAGTAAATTTTTGATTCATGTCAAAAATCAATAACCTTAGTTTCTGCTATGGATTATGTAGTTGGATTTGTAGTTAAAAATGATGATTTTTAACATGCATTTCATAATTTTTAAATTGATATTCGATTGGGATTTTGGAGATGAACTGTTTCAGCAATTTGGTGAATTGCCGACGATCAACTCGATGATTGGCGTTGAATTCGTAGTCGAAGCTTGCTTTTGTGATGTGGATGAAGGGAAAATGCTTTTGAGTTTTTCCTATGGCCGATTTGATCTTAACTGATCGTAGTAGGGTTTTGTTTCCTATTTTTGAAGGCGACGTATCAGGGGGTTTTGCGGCGTCGCGGATTGATCGGGTTCGATCGCGTGTTGGAGGATGGAGGCGCGGTGTTGCGGCGGTGCTTTGGAGGGGTTACTGGAGTTTCCGGTGGCGAGTTCATCGTCGACATTGGAGGAATTTTGTGATCAAGGTTGTTTCAGATTTTCTAGCAGATGATCGAACTTTGATGTACGAGGTTGTGGTTCGATCTGGGTGTTCGGTCGAGGTCGCATGGGTTGGTAGGTTTGTCGTTGATGGTTGCAACGATCTACGGTGGCTGGGGCTACCGATGCACGTGCACCGTGCACGATTTGGGGACAGGCGAAGTTTTTGAGTTGGGGAAGACGAGGGTGACTCGGGATGGTGCTCGTGTTTTTCGTAGTGACGACACGAAGTAGATGGATTTGGGTTTTTGCTTCGGGGCAGGCTCGTACATTTGGGGTTCAAACTCTAGTATTTTAGGTCATTTGCTTTTTGGTTTGGTACTGTATGATATAAAGTGCAGATTTAACTTATTGTTTGAAATTAATAAAATCAAGTTTAAGTTTTTATAAAAGTTAACAAATTTATAAAAGTTAAAAACTTGTTCTCTTGAAGTAATGATAATCAAACTTTCAAAAGAGTAAATTGAATTTATTCTCAAATTTAAAATGTTTTAAGGTGATTTATTTTGAAAGTAATTATCTTAAGTAAATTTTGAATTTCAATTTAAAAGAGTGTTTTGAATTTAAATATTGAATCAAAGTTTTAAGTAAAATTTTAAAGCAATGATTTAAAAACTAAGTTTCAATTTATATTGAAAATGAATAAGTTTAAAATTAGATAATTAAGGTGTTTTAAATTTTAAATTTGATTTATAAATGCTTTATTTTCAAATAAGGTTATTGTTATAATTTTGAAAACCAAATAGAGTAATTTGTTTTTAAGTTATTAAAATTTGATTAATTCAAATAATTAACTGATGAAGATAAATAAGGGTAATTTATTTTTGTTATGAACTTAAAAGTACCTAATAAGTATGATTTGTTAATAAGTAAAGGTTTAATTAAGATTAATGTTTTTCTTAATTAATTAAGGGTTTTTAAATATAAGAAGTTAACTAATTATTTAATTATTTTAAATGATTAGTTAATTGTTTATTTAATTTTAAATAATCACTTAATTATGAATTAATTAAGTGCAATTACTTAATGAAGTAATTAATGGTGAATTTTTGAATGTAATTAAGTAAAGGAAATTACTTATGGAAGTAATTACTTATGAAAGTAATTAAAGTTGAAGTGATTAAGGGTTAATCACTAGATGTTATTAATCTAAGGATTAATTAAGTTAATTGATTTGAAGTTAATTAATTATAGAGTAATTAATTAATTAAAGAATCAAGGTTATTTAATGATGGGATTAATTACTTGTTAAGGTAATTAATTTAGAGAGTAATTAACTAATGAAAGTATTTAGAAGATAATTATTTATGAAAGTAATTAAGGGTTATTTACTTAATTAATTTAGTTAATTAATTAATGTGATTAATTAATTAATGAATGTGACTAATTTAAGGTTAATTACTAAGTGTAATTAATTAATAAAGTAATTAATTAAGGATTTATTAATTAATTTAATTGATTAATAATTACTTAATGAAGTAATTAAAGATTAATTAATTAGATTAATTAATCAAGACTAATATAATTAATTAAGAAGTTAATTAATTAAGACAAGTAATTACAAGTTGTTAATTACCGTTTATGATTAATGAGATGATTAATTACAAGTTAATTATTTAATTTATTAAAGGAATTATTAATTAATAAGGATCATTAGTTATTATAATGAATGGAATTAATCACGGTTGATTAATAAAACTGATTAATTAAAGTATGATTAATTAATTGTAACTAATTGACGATTAATGCAATTAATCATAGTTAATTAATTAATGGAAGTAAATGAAGGATCATTAATTAATGTAATTAATGATAGTAATTAAAGGTTAATTACTGTATATGGTTAAGGATAATTACTTGAATGTAATTAAAGGATGATTAATCAAGGAAGATTAATTAAGGAAGATCATTAAGGGATGATTAATTTGTAATAAATTAATGAAGCAGGATTAAGATAATCCAAATGATTAAAGGATAGAAGGATTAAGGTAATCCAATTGATTAAGAGTTAATCAAACCTGCTTATAAAATGATTATTGATATTGGATGATTGATTTATATTGGATGATTGATATTGGGTGATTGGTTGATACTGGATGATTTGGATATCTATGATATGTGATATGCTGCTTTGTGAGATAATTGGTTGATATGAATTATCTATTGCGATAATGTGATTCATCTATCTGTTTATATCATCCTGAATATAAGTTAATTGTTTAAAACCCTTAAACAACTTGGACATTAAAATGGCGTTTGGATTCAGTGAGATCGGGATCGGGTTTTCATATTTGGATAATCCGAAAACCATATCGATCCAAATTAAACGTTAGGTCGTGGAGCTTAGTGAAGACTCAAAGTGTAAGAACTATTCGTCAGTATAACTCTGGGGGTGATTCCGTGATGAGTTTGACGGAAATAGTACTTACAGGTTCGAGATGGTGATTCAGAGTGCAAGGGCTATGGTTGTTGACTCTGAGGGTGATTCCAAAACGATTGCAACGAGATAGTGCCTTCGGTTTCGTTCGAACCCGGAACGAACTTGTATGGATTGAATGCTTTCAGAACATCGTCTGGAGGACGAGGAGCATTCTAAGATAGATGTGTTCTATAAAGGTAATCGCAGCCTCAAGCCTCATCAACCAGGAATGGCTGAAACAGGGGAGGTGCAGCAAGGCTAGGTGGGTAGCATCCATTTCAGGGTGAGGTCATCCCTGTCTAGATGTCCCTTTTTATTTCGGTTTAGTGGGTGGTTGGTCGCGCCAACCACGGGTTGATCTTACTCGGGACTGTTCAGTAAGGAATGGTCCCGGCTTTGTGTTATAGGGGATTGGGAGTGATCCTCGGTACGGTGATCTAGGCCCCGTACTGTGACGGGCGGTACCTCGGTAGCCATGCCATTGATGGAAACCCATTCTTCCTACGAGACCCTACGGTTTTGATTGTATTACCCACTTTTGTGGCTAGTAGCTGGAATTTAATGAATGTAACAATTTCGTCTATTTCTTATTTACTTGAAAACCCTAAACACTATTATAATATCACTGGATTTCCTATCAAATGTTTTGGTTAGCGTAAGGTAAAAACTTTTCCATGTTTATGTGTGGGAAGTCTTACGTGATACCTTTTCTTTTCAAAGGATTTTCTAAAGTTAAGCAATTTTTACCCGTTTACTCACACCAGACCCCTGTCCGACCCGAGTGTTTATTTTCTGTTTTATTAAACTCTTGGATACTCATATTATGTATGAGTAGTCGAGGGATTCGGGTTTGCTTGACGAGCTCTGGAGGAGATATGGAGCAAGAGGCTTCCGCGTGTAGATATATTATGGTTCTGCTGCGTTTGAGATTGTATCTGTATCTCGTGATATCTTGAGTTGTATGGTTAGACAGATGTTCATAACTGTCTAATATGTGTTGTAGATTGTGTAACTCTGATGTATATGATACTATGTAATATTTTATGTGATATATTATATTTCGTTCGTTCCGCTGCGAGTATCTGATGTTGTTGAGTTTCTTCTTTCTTATCTTTTCTTCTTCTATCCTTTCTTTCTTAACTCATGATGCTTTTTTCTGGAGATAGAAAAACGGGCCGTGATAGCTTGGTATCAAAGCATTAGGTTGAGTGAATACCTAGGCTCTGGAGTGGTGCCTTTCTTGAGAGAGCGTACTTGTAATTTTGATATATAACTATATATATATATATATATATATATATATATATATATATATATATATATATATATCGACCTAATCTGTTGGGTTGTCTGTTCGGGTTTTTCCAACATAAGTTTTAGAGGTAGATGGAGCAGTGGTGTGTGTGTAACACGACTACCACTAATGGAAGAGGTCCATATGTTTGAGGTTGGAAGTATTTTTGTCGAGACTGTAGACCCAAATACCGTCTCAAGTAAGATTTGCAGCTTGGAGTAAGGATTTCTCTGACCGTCGATGGAAATCTTTTAAAAGATTCGAAGTCCATCTTTGAAGTGTAAGTTTATATTCGGAAGTGCAGAAGTAAGTGATGATATCTTGATAACTGCGTGATGAGATGTAGTATCCATGGATATTTTCGAAGATGTTTTCTCTTAAAGCAGTTTTAGAAGTAGTTGAGGAGCAGTCTTTACCTGCCGCAGGAAGATTCGTCCGTGTAGAAGTTATCTGGATCTTTAGCAAAGAGGTTGGTTGTTTTGGAATATGAGACTAAGGTCTATAAGTTGCTTTGCTTCGGCAAGGTCTCATTTGTCATCCCTTAAGGAGAGCGAGATGTTGATGCTTGGTTTGGAGCCCAAATTTCTTGAGAGGATGTCTGCCATCTCGAAGGTCCGTTGTGTGGTTTGTTGATGGTTTTGGTTTTCGAGGAGCCTTTTGGATTAGAAGTCTTTGTTTAGATGTGGTAGCAGTGCAGCTCGAAGTGTTCGGTGTGCTGATGAGAAGGTCTTCTAGCTTTGCAGTATCATCGAGGTAGAGTTTGGAAGCAGCTGCGTGTCCATTTCTCCGATAGTTCAGGAATCTTTGTGGTTCTTCTATCAGCAGTCCGGGCAGATGGTGAATGTTTTCTTGAAGGGTTAACCTTGTTCGGAGAAACTTAAGGCTGTTCTAATTGGTAAAGAGAGGACAGTTTCTTTGGAATCTGAACTAGGTTGGATCGCAAAAGTGGCTTGCGATTAATTTGGGAATTTTTTTCTTGGGCAATATTTTGTTTGAGACTGAGGGTTCTCATGTGGAAGTAGGAGCTACTGAAGTAATCAGAAGTTTGTATGCATCTGGAGTTGAGCTCCATATTTAATTGATCCCAGAAGCGATATTGGTGGTTAGCCTGGTAGTAGGATGGTTCTTGGAGAAGAAAGAGTTGGTGTAGCAGCTCAGAAATTTTTGGAGTTTGGATTAGTCAGATCTAGTTTTTGAGTTGGATTCTGCTGTAAGGTTGTGACTGAGTCAGATGGGTCACTAAGATTTTATGGATTTGATGAACAAAGTTTCCCGGATATATTGGATAAGTTTGTACTCGTGTTCATCAATAGTACTCTCATTTATTTCAGAATCAGAGTTATGTAGCAGCTGTACGAGGAAGGAAGCAAGTTCAGTTTGCTATTGCTTAGGAAGTATAGCTTGAGTTCTGGATTTCGACGGATCTTGAAAGACCTTTCTGTTGGATAGGATCCAGGAACTGGTTTGCTTTGGTCTAGTTGTTTCTGGAAGTATCAGCATAGGTTGAGCTGATCAAGCAGATGGGCAGCCCAGAATTGTCTGATGAGTTATGCAGATATGAGGTAAGGAGTTTGGAATTCGAAGTTGAAGACTTCATTGTTGTTAAGATTTCTCTAGTTAAGAGAGCAGTAATTGGGTAAGATTGGATGGCTAGTTCTGAGGCATTTGAGATTTCTTATCTGTGTTTTTGATAGGATAAGATTGAATTGCCAGTTTGGATAGCTAGAATTCATTGTATTTTACGTATCTCTGAGGGAGTACGTGTATGATTCATCGTTGGTTATTGAATTTGCAGTTCAGTTGGATTTGGAAGTTGAGCTAGCCTTGAGTATAGTCTGATGTTCTGTTCATATTGACAGATCTAGAGATGAGAGGAGCTCTGGATCATAGTGGTATTGTTAGTTTCTGTAGAGCGAGTCTCCTAGTGATTTATACTTGGGAAACTCAAAATAGTGTTAGTAAGATCTCTCCTGATCTGTGTCAGGATAATTGATTAGGTTTGTTTGTGTGATTGATTGCTATGGTTGTTAGTAATTGGTTGATAGGTATGCTTTGCTGTTTGAAATTAAAATCTTTGTTGGGTTATTAAATTATCTTTGCTTTTAAATTTCGGGGACGAAATTCTTTTAAAGGGGGAGGAATGTGACGACCCAGAATTTTAGGCAATATCAATTTAATAATCTATATTAATAATTAAATTGATTTGATGATTTTCTTTATAATTTTAATTTAAATTGGTAAATTTAATCTTTTAAAAGTTAATAAATATATAATCTGACAATATTGATTTATATCTTTTTTACAATTTAAAATTGATAAGAATTAATTTTTTCAAAGCTAATAAAATTTTATTCTATTTATAACATATATATTTGATATGTATTGTGAATAGGAAATTTTTTGTTGAAGATGAATTTTCAAATTGTAATACATATATATATATGTGTGTGTGTGTGTGTGTGTGTGTGTATGTTATAATTTGGAGTTGTTTTGAAATTTAATCCATTGATAATTTATACATGTATGAATATATGGTAATTTGAAGCTTGGTTTTAAAATTAATATTTTTTTAAAAGATTATTTAAAGATTAATTCAATTTTTTTTCAAAATATAAGATAATTATTTATTTTTAAATATGATAGTTTATAAAGGATTTAATCAAAGTTTTATTTTTGTTTTCTTTGAAAGTGTTTAAATTAAAATGGTTATAAATATATAAAGTTATTAATAAACTTTCTTTTAAAAAAATTATCTTTTAAACAATAAAGATAAATGTTTTAGATTTAAAAAAAACATGTATAAGAATTTATTTGTATTATAATTAGTTTTAGAATATTTTCTTTAAAAAGTAAGTTTATATATACATATATAAGTATTTACTAATAAAGTAAATTAAGTAAGTAAGCTTATATTAATATTTAAATTAAATGAAAATTTAATTAAAAAAATACTTAAGAAACGTGTGTAACCATGTTAGTCATCTTAACAACATTTGTAAGGCAATTAAGTTATATTTGTGACAAGTGTTAGTTAAGTTTTACAGGTGTCTTCATTTTAAAATTTACTTTCTTTAATTTTAATAAACCATAACATAATTCATGTAAAATAAAACTTTTTCATCTCTTCACTCTTCTTTCATTATTTCTCAACTGAAAACAAAGATAATTTCAAGTTTGAAAACTTCTCAAACCAAAATTCAATGATGTAAACATATTCCAAACCTAAAGCTCAAACCAAAAAATTATTCTTCAACCTGAAATTTAAAACCCAAAAGCAAAAGTAAATCTGAATTCAAAATTGCAAATCAGATCAGTTTCAACATTTTAAATCAACAATTTGAAGGCATGCAAGGATTCAGTTTCATCAGCAAAGCAAATCAAAAACATTTTCCAGATTAAAGATTCAGGCATGGGGAAAACAAGTTCTGTTCTCTGTTAATTTCTGATGAGTAAATTTTGTTTAAAACAGTTTAAGTTGGTTTTTGACTTTAATGCATGTGATAATCCATGAATTAATCTTGATGTTGCATGAAAATCTTTCAGTATTTATATTATTGGATTGATAGATTTGTATATATACGTGTAGTGGTCTGTGTATATATATAGTCACTCTGTTATTTGTTTCTTTCCAGATCAGGATCAACTTTTAAAATTTTAAATCTCCCAATAACATCATCATTTGGCTTTGATGATTAAATGAAAATTGTTTGTTAATGGATGATGATTGTGTTTAAAATCATTTCAGGATTTTTATTTCAGTAAATAAGTTTAAAATTTAGGAAATACAGTAAATTTTTGATTCATGTCAAAAATTAATAACCTTAATATATAGTTGGATTTGTAGTTAAAAATGATGATTTTTAACATGCATTTCATAATTTTTAAATTGATATTCGATTGGGATTTTGGAGATGAACTGTTTTGGCAATTTGGTGAATTACCGAAGATTAACTCGATGATTGGCGTTGAATTCGTAGTTGAAGCTTTGCTTTTGTGATGTGGATGAAGGGAAAAATGCTTTTGAATTTTTCCTATGGCCGATTTGATCTGAATTGATCATAGTAGGGTTTTGTTTCCTGTTTTTGAAGGCGACGTATCAGGGGGGTTTGCGGCGTCATGGATTGATCGGGTTCGATCGCGTGTTGGGGGATGGAGGCGTGGTGTTGCGGCGGTGCTTTGGAGGGGTTACTGGAGTTTCCGGTGGCGAGTTCATCGTCGGCGTTGGAGGAATTTTGTGATCGAGGTTGTTTCATATTTTCGAGCAGATGATCGAACTTTGATGCGCGAGGTTGTGGTTCGATTTGGGTGTTCGGTCGAGGTCGCATGGGTTCGTAGGTTTGTCGTTGATGGTCGCGACGACCTACGGTGGCCGGAGCTACCGTTGCACGTGCACCATGCACGATTTGGGGACAGGTGAAGTTTTTGAGTTGGGGAAGACAAGGGTGACTTGGGATGGTGCTCGTGTTTTTCGTAGTGATGACCCAAAGTAGATGGATCTGGGTTTTTGCTTCGGGGCAGGGTCGTATATTTAGGGTTCAAACTCGAGTATTTTAGGTCATTTGCTTTTTGGTTTGGTACTGTATGATATAAAGTGCATATTTAACTTATTGTTTGAAATTAATAAAATCAAGTTTAAGTTTTTATAAAAGGAAACAAATTTATAAAAGTTAAAAACTTGTTCCCTTGAAGTAATGATAATCAAACTTTCAAAGGAGTAGATTGAATTTATTCTCAAATTTAAAATGTTTTAAGGTGATTTCTTTTGAAATTAATTATCTTAAGTAAATTTTGAATTTCAATTTAAAAGAGTTTTTGAATTTATATATTGAATCAAAGTTTTAAGTAAAATTTTAAAGTAATGCTTTAAAAACTAAGTTTCAATTTATATTGAAAATGAATAAGTTAAAATTAGATAATTAAAGTGTTTTAAATTTTAAATTTGATTTCTAAATGCTTTATTTTCAAATAAGGTTATTGTTATAATTTTGAAAACCAAATAGAATAATTTGTTTTTAAGTTATTAAAATTTGATTAATTCAAATAATTAACTGATGAAGATAAATAAGGGTAATTTATTTTTATTATGAACTTAAAAGTACCTAATAAGTATGATTTATTAACAAGTAAAGTTTTAATTAAGATTAATGTTTTTCTTAGTTAATAAAGGGTTTTTAAATATAAGAAGTTAACTAATTATTTAATTAATTTTAAATGATTAGTTAATTGTTTATTTAATTTTAAATAATCACTTAATTATGAATTAATTAAGTGTAATTACTTAATGAAGTAATTAATGGTGAATTTCTGAATGTAATTAAGTAAAGGAAATTACTTATGGAAGTAATTACTTATGGAAGTAATTAAAGTTGAAGTGATTAAGGGTTAATACTAGATGTTATTAATCTAAGGATTAATTAAGTTAATTGATTTGAAGTTAATTAATTATAGAGTAATTAATTAATTAAAGAATTCAGGTTATTTAATGATGGCATTAATTACTTGTTAAGGTAATTAATTCAGAGAGTAATTAACTAATGAAAGTATTTAGAAGATAATTATTTATGAAAGTAATTAAGAGTTAATTACTTAATTAATTTAGTTAATTAATTAATGTGATTAATTAATTAATTAATGTGATTAATTTAAGATTAATTACTAAGTGTAATTAATTAAAAATGTAATTAATTAATAAAGTAATAAATTAAGGATTTATTAATTAATTTAATTGATTAATAATTACTTAATGAAGTAATTAAAGATTAATTAATTAGATTAATTAAGCAAGATTAATATAATTAATTAAGAAGTTAATTAATTAAGATAAGTAATTACAAGTTGTTAATTACTGTTTATGATTAATGAGATGGTTAATTACAAATTAATTATTTAATTTATTAAAGGAATTATTAATTAATAAGGATCATTAGTTATTATAATGAATGGAATTAATAACGGTTGATTAATAAAAATGATTAATTAAAGTATGATTAATTAATTGTAATTAATTGAGGATTAATTCAATTAATCATAGTTAATTAATTAATGGAAGTAAATGAAGGATCATTAATTAATGTAATTAATGATAGTAATTAAAGGTTAATTACTGTATATGGTTAAGGATAATTACTTGAATGTGATTAAAGGATGATTAATCATGGAAGATTAATTAAGGAAGATCATTAAGAGATGATTAATTTATTAATTTGTAATAAATTAATGAACCAGGATTAAGATAATCCAAATGATTAAAGGATAGAAGGATTAAGATAATCCATTGATTAAGAGTTAATCAAACCTGCTTATAAAATGATTGATTTATATTGGATGATTGATATTGGGTGATTGGTTGATACTGGATGATTTGGATATCTATGATATGTGATATGCTGCTTTGTGAGATAATTGGTTGATATGAATTATCTATTGTGATAATGTGATTCATCTATCTGTTTATATCATCTTGAATATATTTTAATTGTTTAAAACCCTTAAACAACTTGGACATTAAAATGGCGTTTGGATTCGGTGAGACCGGGATCGGGTTTCCATATTTGGATAATCCGAAAACCACATCGATCTAAATTAAACGTTAGGTCGTGAATCCAAGTGGATCTTAGTGAAGACTCGAAGTGTAAGAACTATTCATTAGTATAACTCTGGGGTGATTCCGTGATGAGTTTGACGGAAATAGTACTTACAGGTTTGAGATGGTGATTCATAGTGCAAGGTCTATGGTCGTTGACTCTGAGGGTGATTCCAAAATGAGTGCAACGAGATAGTGCCTTCGGTTTCGTTCGAACCCGGAACGAACTTGTATGGATTAAATACTTTCAGAACATTGTCAGGAGGACGATGAGCATTCTAAGATAGATGTGTTCTATAAAGGTAATCGCAGCCTCAAGCCTCATCAACCGGGAATGGCTAAAACAGGGGAGGTGCAGTAAGGCTAGGTGGGTAGCACCCATTTCAGGGTGAGGTCATCCCTGTCTAGATGTCCCTTTTTATTTCGGCTTAATGGGTGGTTGGTCGCGCCAACAATGGGGTGATCATACTCAGGACTGTTCAGTAAGGAATGGTCCCGGCTTTGTGTTGTAGGGGATTGGGAGTGATCCTCGGTACGGTGATCTAGGCCCCGTACTGTGACGGGCGGTACCTCGGTAGCCATGCCATTGATGGAAACCCATTATTCCTACGAGACCCTACGGTTTTGATTGTATTACCCACTTTTGTGGCTAGTAGCTGGAATTTAATGAATGTAACAATTTCGTCTATTTCTTATTTACTTGAAAACCCTAGACACTATTATAATATCACTGGATTTCCTATCAAATGTTTTGGTTAGCGTAAGGTAAAAACTTTTCCGTGTTTATGTGTGGGAAGTCTTACATGATACCTTTTCTTTTCAAAGGATTTTCTAAAGTTAAGCAATTTTAACCCGTTTACTCACACCAGACCCCTGTCTGACCCGAGTATTTATTTTCTGTTTTATTAAACTCTTGGGTACTCATGTTATGTATGAGTAGTCGAGGGATTCGGGTTTGCTTGACGAGCTCTGGAGGAGATATGGAGCAGGAGGCTTCCGTGTGTAGATATATTATGGTTCCCCTGTGTCTGATATTATATCTGTATCTTGTGATATCTTGAGTTGTATGGTCAGACAGATGTTCATAACTGTCTAATATCTGTTGTATAGATTGTGTAACTCTGATGTATATGATACTATGTAATATTTTATGTGATATATTATATTTCATTCGTTCCGCTGTGAGTATCTGATGTTGTTGAGTTTCTTCTTTCTTATCTTTTCTTCTTCTATCCATTTCTTTCTTAATTCATGATGTATTTTTCTGGAGATAGAAAAATGGGTCGTGACAATAGTACTTTGATATTCTCCTTTGGTATTCAGCCGCTCAGCTTTCAATTCGTGAATCAAGTCAAGTGATTCTTTTTTTAATTTTTGGTTAGGGTTGAAGGCGTAGGCAATCCTTCGATGAGAAGGTACCTCAATTTCTACCGTAGCATTGCCTTGCGACCATATGTTAGTGAATACGGGGTATGACCCATTGTAGTTCTAGTGGAAATTCTGTAAGCCCCACAAAACTAGGGGTAAATATTCTACCCAATTCCCCTTTTCCTTATTTAGTCTCTTTTTCAAGATTATTTTTATTATTTTGTTGGCAGCCTCAACGGATCCATTGGCGATTGGGTAAGCGACAGAAGAGAAGCTTTTTATGGTTCCACTCTTATGGTAAAATCGTGAAAATTCTCCACTTTCAAATTGGGTTCCATTGTCAGCGATTATCTTGTAGGGTCTCCCAAACCTTGTGACAATGTTCTTAATGACAAAGCACTTTCCCAAAGGTGACCTTTGGAAGCGGTTCTGCTTCGACCCATTTTGTGAAGTAATCAATTGCCGCTACAGCATACTTCGCCCCAACTTTGGAGATTGGAAGCATTCCGATTAAATCGATTCTCCAAACATCGAATGGCCATAGGCTGGTGATGGCAGTTAGTTGACTTGGAGAAAGATGTGGCATTTTCGAGTAGCGTTGGCACTTTTCACATCTTTTAACATACTAGATTGCTTGGTTGTTTAATTGTGGCCAGTAAAATCCTTGTCTCATTATCTTATTGGCCAATTTGATCCCACTGGAGCGATCCCCACAGAGTCCTTCGTGGGATTCCCTTAATATGTTTAATCCGCTCTCAGGTTTTACTCATCGCAAATAGGAAAGAGCATATCCTTTCTTGTATAGAACTCCAGCTACAACAGTAAAGCTTTGGGCTTGCCTCTTTAGCTTTTATGCCTCTTGCTCTATCTGCAGGTAGTGTCCTATGACAATATAACTCATAATTGTGGTTATCCAAGTGTTTTCATAGTATTCTTCCGTTATTGGAGCTATGGATTCTTCACTTGGGCTTTCCTGATTTGTTTCCCCCATTTCTTGTACTATAGCCCATGTGGGGCCAATACTATTAGGTCATTAGTTTTTTCTTATCTGTTTTCCTCAATACTAGGATTAGCCTGAAATCCCACAGGCACAATTCGAGTCTCAAGGGCCCCTCTTGAACTTGCCAACTTAGCTAATGAGTCTGCTTAGAATTGTCTCCCCTTGGTATTTGGTGTACTAAGAAATATTCGAGAAAGTGTGAGCATTTTCATTACCTTCTTCACATACTGATTGAGTTTGGGATCTTTAGTCTGGTATAGTTGCTTGATTTGGTTGACCATTAATTAGGAATCACTGAACACTTGAATCCTCGGGATTTTTAGTTGTAAAGCAAGGGTCAATTCTACAACCATAGATTCATACTCTGCCACGTTGTTAGTTGCTAAAAGCCCTAATTTCATAGCATAGTGAAGTCTATATCCATCAAGGGTAATTATTACATATCCTGCTCCAGCCCCTTATTCATTTGAGGCACCATCCAGAAATAACTGCCACTTGGGTTTTTAGTCTTTTTCCTTTTCGGATTGCTCTGAAATGAATCCCGTACATTCATTAATGAAGTCGGCCGATGCTTGTCCTTTTATAGCTGCTCTGGGTTTATATTCTATATCATATTGACTTAGCTCAATTCCCTAATTAGTCGGTCTACTAGAAGTTTCAGGTTTACTAAAGACTTGTTTCAATGGAAATTTGGTCAATACCTTCGCTGAGTGTGCTTGATAGTTTCTCAATAACCAGATATCAGATTTTGGCATCCTTCAATCTTTTACTTGCATAATAAACCAGTATTTATAATTCCTTGGTTTTCCTGATCAATACTGAGCTTACTGCTTGTTCCAAAATTGCAATACACAATAGTAGATCCTCCCCATCTTCGGGGCTAGATAAGATCAGAGGTTTTTCCAAATGCGATTTCAACTCTTTAAAAGCCTTTTCTCAATCTTCATCCATTTGAAATTTTTCCTCTTCTTTATTACCTCAAAGAATGGGATGCACTTATTAGTGGCCTTTGAAATAAACCTGCTTAGCACGACTACCTTTCCATTCAAACTCATAACATCTTTACTTGTCTTGTGCTCTACCATCTTTAATGGCCTCAATCTATTCCGGAATAGCCTCAAATCCTTGTGCACTGACAATATAGCCTAAGAATTTTTCAGAATGAACTCCAAAGTTGCATTTTTGGGGGTTGAGTTTCATCTGATACTTTTGAAGTACTTTGAACATTTCATCCAAATCTTCAAGATGATCCTTTGGATTTTACCAACATGCCATCTATGTAAACTTCCATACTTCTTCAAATTTGATCTTTAAACATCCGGTCAACCAATCTTTGGTAAGTTGCTCTAGCATTTTTTAACCCGAATGACATAAGTTTGTGACAACAGGTTCCTTCATCTGTAATGAAGCTGGTATGCTCCTCATTAGGTTTAAACATAGGGATTTGATTTTATCCGAATTGTGCATCCATCAATGAAAGCAGCTTATGTCCGCTAGTTGAGTCAACCAATTGGTTTATCCTTGGCAGCGGGTAATAGTCCATTGGACAAGCTTTGTTTAAATCCATATAATCAACGCAAGTTCGCCATTTCCTATTAGATTCCTTTACCAAAACTAGATTTTCTAACCACTTAGGATAGAAGAATTCTTAAATAAATCCATTTTGTTGCAATTACTTGACTTCTTCCTTTAAGGACCATCTTCCAAACCTTATCGAACTGCCTCTTCTTTTGTCTGACCAAAGGAATGTTTGGATTGATATTCAGGGCGTGACTCATGATTATAGGGTCAATTCCAATCATATTAGAGTGGGTCCAAGCAAAAATATTCTTATTTGCTTTTAAGAATTCCACTAATTTCGATTTCAAGTGCTCCTCAAGGCATTTTCTCACTCTAACTATTTTGGTAAAATCGGTAGAATCTATTAGAATTTCTTCTATTTCTTCAACTAGCTTAACTCTTTCAACCTCTCCTCGGTAATCTAGCTCTGTAATAATCTCGCTTTCCTCTATTGAGTTGATATCCATTCTCTGTAGAATCAAAGAAACAAGCAAACTCCCTGTTATTTTGTTCCAAAGTTGCAAAGTACATTTCCCTTGATGCAAATTGCTTGCTTCAGATAGTTCCCCAGCCATTCTTAGGAATTTGAGCATCAGATATTTAGGTGAGACAAAAGCAACCACTTCATCTAGCGCTAGACGTCCAAAGAAAGCATTGTAAAATGATGGCTGGTCTATGATTACAAGAGTTGTTTCAAAAACATGAGAGCACACGGGGAGTCCCAACTGTACCAAGAACTTTACTTGTCCTAATGGAGTTGTTCCCTTGTTGTTGAACCCTAAGATGGGTTCAGGACTAGGCTCAAGTTTATCTTTAGAGATCCCTATTTGATCAAATGCATGTCAAAAGATCACATTTACAACGCTTCCAATATCGATCAGGATATTTCTAACCATTGAGGATCCTATCTGAGCCGTGATCATCAATGGGTCATTATGGTGGTGATGGATTCCTCTTCTCAACTCCTGGGGATTGATCACCAATGTGTGCATGTTGACATTATAATTTGGGTTTTTGAGTGGTGGTTCTTCTTTCATTGAAAAACTCCCTTTCTAGCCTCACAAATATATTTATTCTCGGCATTCTGACTTCTGCCTGCAGGATGTGGTCCGCCATATATAACATCGATTCTGTTTTGAAGAGGACTCAGGTTCAATGGATCTTCGTCTTCAATCATTTTAACAGTGGTACAACAAGTTTTCTTGTCTCAGTCTCTGGCAAGGAAGTCTGTTGCGGGTTTTTCACAAACTCCTTTAGTCGTCCTTCTCGAATTAGTTTTTGAATCACTACTACAAAATATGTCATTTGTGACGGTTGTTTAAGCCCTGTTGCGACGGTCAACAACCAATAATTTTTAAACCTTTGTAGAAGAATACTTTTTGCTACGATTATTTATGGCAACGATCACAACAAACCTATTTTATGCGACAGTTTTCATAACAACTATCGCAACAAACTGTCATTTTGGCTTCGAAATGGTGACATTTAGCTACGGTTGGATTAAACAACCATCGCAAATTGTCTATTTTTTTCGACTGTTCATCGTAACAACCATCACAATAAGCTGTCATTTTGACTTTGAAAGGATGACTTTTTGCTAAGATTAGGTTAAATAACCGTCGCAAATTACCTATTTTTCGCTACGGCTTTTTATAGTAAACGTTGCAATAGACTAGCATTTGGCTTCAAATATTATATATATACATTCATATAATGGATTACATTAATAACATAACTTTCTATTTCTATACGTAAATTACTAAAACATAGAATATAAATTACTAAAACATAATTAATAATTGAAAAGGTAGCAGCTATTTGAATGTACATCTCCTTTGTGCATTGAAGTTATATGTACAAATTTACTTATAAAATATTGTTAGGAATCTGTAAAAATAAAACTTGCATATGGCTCAATGTAGCACTCTAAATGACACCCCTAAATCCTGCCGTATTTCCTTTGTACAACATTCGACATTCCTCCTACACACCCAACCTGAACGGCCAAGTGACAACTTTTACTTGTTATCTGCTTCATTTCCTCAATAGCACATCTGGCCCAGTTGTAGATTCATTCTTAACTGTTCAATAGTATTGAGTTCCACTGCATTTTGGATCTGTACATAAACTCTATATAACTACATAACCTAAATACTATTGTGCCTACAGGAAAGTATATTATTTAGCTGTATATCTCATACAAAGTAACATAATCAATTTTCATAGGTTAGAATTGTTAAAATAATTGAAGAAAGCAAAAATAATATAAAGAAAGGAGAGAGAATGAGAAAAGAATAATCATTGAAAATTGTGTCATTATTTATGAATGAATTGATTAATAAACATAATACTTAATTCTTGTTTATAGACTTAAAGAACAAAGAACAATAAAAGCCTAATATACCATTCAAATATAATATAAAATCAAAATAATTGGGAAAAAAATTCTTTATCATCTCTCTCAAATCCGATGTAATAGATATGAGCATCGATAATTTTCAATCAGAAATCCAACAAAGAAGAATCATGAAACCAAAAATCATGAATGTTTCCTAAACCATTTAAGATGCAAAGCCAAATCTTGAATATTTCTAGAGACTAACATCAAATAACAACTCCAATAGCTCCAATCTGATCAATAAGCAAATATCAATTGACAACTGCTTAAACGTCAATAAGAATCGAATGGTATTAATCAATCTATTTTGAAACAACCTGAACAATGACAACAATTGGATATACATATCCCCAACGTCAATACAGGTCACTTGGAAAAAACAGTGGCCTGGCCCCAACATCAATACAGCAGCATATGCTGCAGATGTCTATAGCAGCACATGGTTGTTGCTAAATAGAACCAAACTACTGGGTAATACACCACTTTCAAATATTTGAACCCTACGCTATGATTTCAGTGGTGCAATGCTTATATACCCTACATGAAGTGATCCAATAATGGCCATAAAATTTTTTGGTGACATAACTAGGTCAAGAGGAGCTCTAAGAGACACTTTTAGTGCTCAAATTATGCTTCATCTAAAACAGTTCAGGACAGGAAGAAAATATTCAAGTACATCACACCTGATTTTAATAACAAGGAGCACGCAAGGAAGAACATATTACAATGCAAAATCAAAAACTATGAATGTTTTCTATATCAATAACCTATTATTATTTTTTACCATTGGTTGTTATTTCTTTATTTTTTTTGTTTAACAAATGCAAAAGTCTAGCTAAATAACTTCTAATTATTGCAAAAAATGGTTAAAACATTGAATCATTTTTAGGTTCTGATATTTGAGTTTTGATATCAAAATAATGAGGGCACTTCTATACAAAAAGGTTATTGAATAGAGTAAGAAATGCAAAACCAACGCTTGTAAAAAACTTGTCATTAGCTACAATATGGGAAAAAAACATGTATGGATGTAACTGTTAACTTTTTTCTAAAGAAGTTAGAAAAAAATCGATTGCATCTTCCCTATGATAAACCTTATGCACTTAACTTCTGCTGTAATTTTATCTGTATTGGGATCACAGTGCAAAATCTTGTGTTTTTTCTTTATAAAATAATAAGGTAAAACTATTAATGGCAATAAATTAAAGGTTAATCACTCTTTTTTAGTTTCTAACATTGTTGGATCTGAAATTCATTGAGTAAATGGTATAAAAGAGAAGGTAAATTCCATTTAATTTGTTCCTATTTAAATTTAGCATAGAATTAGTAAAAATATTCAAGTTATATAAAAGAAATTGATATTAATTTTTCATATATATTTCATAAAATATCATTTTCCTTAAATAGCTTAGTATATCTTATTTGATGCATTTAACATCCTTAAAATTTCTAACTCTACATTGTTAAATACACTGCGTATATGTAAGGTATCATTACATTGACCCCACATAAAATTGTTCAAATTTATATGTGTGATTATTCATATAATCAAATCAAATATGTATCAAACGTAATATATTGTTGGTAAAAGAATTCAATACCTTTCTAGACCAAGATCCTTTGGTAAGTGTAGAATCTACGTCCTCCGGCCATCTATGGATAGAAATACCATTTTCTATACATTCAAATGCATAGAAGAAAATTTCAGTACACATAAGGTTTACTAAATGCTCAGCATTACAAGAAATTTTCAAAACATGGTAATAAAGCTCGATCGACACTGGCATTTATAGTCATAATTTTATGTGACTAAGCACTAAAATAGGAAATCATAATTTTCCACTAATATGCAGTGTGATTATAAAAGAATTACTATCATTTTTATGAAGAACTCTTATACATGTTTGTTAATGCTAAATTTTTGTAAATCAAATGAATAGTAAACTTTATGAATAGTAAACATTACAATTAGGATGACAGACCTTGCAAGAAGTTACATTAAACTGAGTATCCTGCCAACAACCACCATTTTCTTTAAGACGCTCGTTTGTTTCTATATCTAATAGCATAAACAAACTAGTAAGAATCCTGAGAAATAGTAAGAATCCAGAGTTGTTTCCGAAAAGAACTGAAAATTCTCATTCAATGTGGAAGTAAACAGTGTAAAGTATGTTTCTTGAAATTTCTTGTCCAAGTCTTCAGTTTTGACCTTGAGGATTGCCTTGTAGTTATGCAGAAGGTCTGTGCAATCAGTGAATGTGAAATTTTGGTAAGTTGGTGTGGGGGTTATAGGTAAATTTGAACTATGATACAGTAGCGAGTTCTACGGTATGTGACTTCACATACAAAAGGGTTTGCATCAGTTTTCTGAACTTGTTTCTTTGTAGGAAAGTTCTGCGAGTTGATATACGTGCATCTGTAGTAGTTTTTGTAAGAAAAAAAGTGCTTGTCTTAGCATATGATATTTATTGCAAGTACTTAATATCCATGTGGCTTTTGATTATTGTCACCAGTCGCAACATTGTTTAATTTACATATTAAATTGCTGAAACATATTAATCGGTTGATTCATTATGCATGACTTCGTATACACGTAGGAGTCACTTATACTACCACTCATCCATTCATTCAGTGATGTAAACTATAGTTTGATTCAATTGTTAGGTATAATAAATAGTTTGTCTATGCTTAAATCATGACAGTCTTGTCGGCTTCCATATTATGAGGTATAAAAGTGAATTATAGCGTTTATTTTTTAGAAATGTTAAATCACGTGCCCATAGCAATGTATGAAAGGAAATGCTAGCGATCCTTTTGAATCGACTTAGATAAGCTATTTTTTGGTGTCTGAAAGTCATAGGCGTCACAAGAGGTGTATGGTTTACAAAAATTGTGGCAGGTGGGGCAAGGTTTCCCAAATAATCCTTTAATCAATAGAGGACTGCTTTGTCTCCTTATATGAAAGAGGACAGATTTGTCTCCTTCTTCTTCATCATTTCAGTCGAGTTTATAAAATGGTCGCACCCAGCAAACATGGACATCCCATATTGGATGAAAAAAAGGATGAGATAGAATGGTTTTGGTTCTGTGTTGGATAAGACAATGACTAATGGTGGACATATAACACTGTGTACATAGCTGGAACATGTGTTAATATTGGTGCATATTTCCCCAAGTTTACAAACAAAGGCAATTAGATCGATGTGGCCATGACTTCATAGAACATTAGAATCATAGTATATGATATATGTTAGCATATTAATCCATTTCCTATCTGGCTTGGGCTTTTTAGCCTTTTTATTGTTAATGTTTTCTATCTATATAAACCTATCTCTGCAACCCTAATGTAATCGATCTTTGTTTGCTCAGCCATCTTGCTGAATAATAAGAATTATCTTTTTCTTCTTATTTGATTTTACAAACGTTTAACAAACGTTTACATGGTATCAGAGTCTCGTTCTTGTTTCTGCATGCTGCCTCGTCGCTGCCTTGTCGCTGTCTTGTCTTCCTGCCTCAACCCGAAACCCTAGCCTGGTATCATCACCTGCTCCAAACCCTAGCACCCACCGAAACCCTAGCCTGTCGTCAATCTTGTCCCAAAATCCCAGAGCCCCGTACTCTCCCTGCCGAAACCCTAGAACCCCGAAACCCTAGCCTGCCGATCTCCCTGTCCTGAAACCCTAGCCTACTGATCAACCTGAAACCCTCTTGCAGAACAATTTCAGAAGTTTCTTGCCAGCCAGTCTTTGTCTCAAAACATGACTGCTCCTCAATCTCAGCACTTTGCCATGTCAGCTCCCTCCATATCAGGTTTGAATTCTCCTTTGTGGATTTTGGATTCTGGTGCCTCATATCATATGTCCCATGATTTTTCATCATTTATATCTATGTCTTTTGATTCTCGCTCACCTTCTATTTTGACTGCTGATGGCACACCTTTGCCATTAACAGGAATCGGTACAATTCAAACCACACAAGTTCCCCTCCCAAATGTTTATTGTTTTCCTAAATTAACTATGAATCTTGTGTCGGTCGGACAACTTTGTGATCTTGGATATCTTGTTCATTTTTCTTCTACCACTTGCTCTGTGCAGGATCCCAACTCCAAAAAGTTGATTGGGACAGGCCGTAGGCAGGGCAGTCTCTATGTTTTGGATGACTTGCACATTCCAAGTCATGCCGCTGCTGCTAGTATTGACTTTTCTTCCTTTCATTTAACTCCATTGTCTTCTAAGTTTTATTTGTGGCATTCTAGATTTCGTCATATTTCAAGCCCTCGTCTTAAATTCTTGTGTAATTCTGGTGTTTTGGGAGATTTACGTTCTCATGATATTTCAGATTGTAGTGGTTGTAAACTTGAAAAAATTTCTGCTTTGCCCTTTATTCAAAGTGTTTCTACTTCCACTGCACCTTTTGATTTAGTTCATTCTGATATTTGGGGTCCAGCACCCATCTCCACAAAAGGTGGGTGCAGATATTATGTCTCTTTATCGATGACTATACTCGTTATTGTTGGGTTTATCTGATGAAACGTCGTTCTGAGTTTATTGATATATATACTGTCTTTCAAGCATATGTTAAAACACAACACTCTGCTATTGTTAAATGCTTTCGTTCTGATTTAGGGGGGAATATACTAAGGGAGACCTTTCTAACATATTCACGGTTGATGGTACTTTGCATCAGACTTCCTACACTGATACCCCACAACAAAATGGTGTTGCTGAAAGAAAACATAGACACATTGTTGAAACTTCCCGTTCTATGATTCTTTTGTTGGAATTCCTAAAGAGCAAAGTGAATGAAACATACAAATCCCACATCTCCAAATTGTGAGAGCTATATTGGTTTAAATATAGCTTTCTCATGAGGAGGTTGGGGGCCTGGGGCTCCCAAATGTATGCTTCGTTGTGAGGAGGGAGATTATGCATCACCACCACACACGCGCGCCGCCGCCGTCCGTCCGTCCGACCGACGGAACCGGGCTCGGGTACGGGTCTAAAATGACCATTCTTTTGCTGGGCCATTGTTAACAGTTTTTGGGCTTCGGCTGAAACTGGGCTGGGCCTGGAATACGAAGAGAAGCAGCAGGCGGGTAAAAACGGACGCGGGACTGAAGAGACACGACATCTGAAGCGCGCGCAAACAAACAGGTGCGGCCCATTTGAGGAGACGCGGCCGAACAGCAGGCAGGTGCGATGAAAGGGCAGCAGGCGCGACCGTTTGGACAAACGGGTGCAGTCGCGACCGTTCGAAGGGATACAGACCAATTATAAATAAGGAGGAAAACTGATCACTTTCCTCACCGAATTTTAAATCTGAATTATCTCTTCTCTTCTAAAACTGCTGTTCTAATATTCAAATCACAGAGTGATATACTCATTACAATCTCGAGCAGAATACGTCTGTTGTATCTTGGGAGAATTTTGAAATAAAATTCTTAAGGAAATCGTTACCACGAGCCTCAGACATAATCCGGTTAGACTAATTGTATATTTATATACATTATTCTATATTCTATCCTTTATTCTGGTTATACTGTTTATTCAAAATAGTATAACACTGTTGTTGTAATTCATTTACAACATTCATATTGTTATAATAATTACTACAGAATTCCAGTGTAGTGGAAATCTGAGTTATAAACTTCTGCGACAAGTTTATAATTGATTAATCACTGTTTTGGTATACTAGACGTATAACATCTTAAGAATTTTGAAATAATAACAACAACAGCGTTATACTATTTTGAATAAACAGTATAACCAGAATAACTGATAGAATATAGAATAATGTATATAAATATACAATTAGTCTAACCGGATTATGTCTGAGGCTCGTGGTAACGATTTCCTTAAGAATTTTACTTCAAAATTCTCCCAAGATACAACAGACGTATTCTGCTCGAGATTGTAATGAGTATATCACTCTGTGATTTGAATATTAGAACAGCAGTTTTAGAAGAGAAGAGATAATTCAGATTAAAAATTCGGTGAGGAAAGTGATCAGTTTTCCTCCGTATTTATAATTGGTCTGTATCCCTCCGAACGGTCGCGACTGCACCCGTTTGTCCAAACGGTCGCGCCTGTTGCCCTTTCATCGCACCTGCCTGCTGTTCGGCCGCGTCTCCTCACATGGGCTGCACCTGTTTGTTTGCGCGCGCTTTAGATGTAGTGTCTCTTCAGTCCCGCGTCCGTTTTTACCCGCCTGCTGCTTCTCTTCGTATTCCAGGCCCAGCCCAGTTTCAGCCGAAGCCCAAAAACTGTTAACAATGGCCCAGCAAAAGAATGGTCATTTTAGATCTGTACCCGAGCCCGAGCCCGGCCCGGTTCGGTCGGTCGGAAGGACGGCGCGGCGGCGCGCGCGTGTGTGGTGGTGATGCATAATCTCCCTCCTCACAACGAAGCATACATTTAGGAGCCCCAGGCCCCCAACCTCCTCATGAGAAAGCTATATTTAAACCAATATAGCTCTCACAATTTGGAGATGTGGGACTTGTATCTTTCGTTCACTTTGCTCTTTAGGAATTCCAACAATCCCCCACATGAATGATAATATACATATCCCCCACACAAAGCGAAATATCACAGAGTACATATGGAATAATGCTTTATCGTGGATAAGTAGATATTTCACTTTGAACTTTCCCTAGTTAAAACTTATCGGATCTACTTGGCTAATCGGTGAATTATTTCATCTTGAACCGTCGACCTTCATTGTATATCCAGACAATAAGCTTTACGAAGCATTGATTCCCTTCTCATCCAATCTTCTGGTTGTGTTCATTTTGGTTCTGAACAATTTTTGGTTCTGCGTGTTTTTAGAGAATAAAAGCCTTTGAATATTCTCATAGAGCCGACCCAGCTCACACTAACATAGGTGATCACAACCATTAAGAGTATCCTACATATACCCCACTTGTTATTGTCAAGATATGGTCATCATTAAAAAACATAGTTTTAACCTTTAAACACCTCTGTAGGCATGCATTTATATTTTGCACCATAGGAATGGAGTTGGACTATGTCCACGTAAATGCATTACGTCTTGAGTTATTCAGAACTGGTTTGCCTATTGATCCTAGTCCGTGGGATCTCCAGTCGCTAGGATAGGTTTCCGTATAAGATAACTCTTGATGGTTTAGGCTTTTAAGCCCATTCCCCTCGATGCGCAGTCAATTTTCTCTCTTGATAAACCTTTAGTAAATGGATCCGCTAGGTTATCATTTGTCTTCACATAATCAATGGAAATAGTTCCATTAGAGAGTAACTGCCTAACTGTGTTATGGCGTCGACGAATATGTCGTGACTTTCCATTATACACAAAGTTTTGCGCTCTGCTTAGCGCTGCTTGGTTATCACAGTGTATGCATATGGCCGGTACAGGTCTAGGCCAGAACGGAATATCTTCTAAAAAGTGACGAAGCCATTCTGCTTCTTCGCCTGCTTTATCTAATGCAATGAACTCTGATTCCATAGTGGATCGAGCTATGCATGTTTGTTTAGTAGATTTCCATGACACCGCTGCCCCTGCTAGGGTAAAGACATAACCACTCGTTGATTTTGATTCCTTTGAATCTGCAATCCAGTTTGCATCACTATATCCTTCTAAGACGGCAGGATATTTTCCATAATGTAAGGAATAGTTAGTGGTATTTTTTAAATATCCAAGCACTCTCATTAGTGCTTTCCAGTGTTCCTTCCCTGGATTGCTTGTATACCTGCTCAATCGACTTACTACATAAGCTATATCTGGTCTTGTGCAATTCATGAGATACATGAGACATCATATTACACGAGAATATTCCAGTTGCATTACACTCTCATTAGTGTTTTTATGCAGTACTTCTGATGGATTAAAAGGTGTATTTACTCTTTTTATTCCAAAGTTTTGAAATCTTTCAATCACTTTTTCTACATAATGTGATTGAGATAACTCAATTCCATTAGATGTTCTTATTATTTTTATTCCCAAAATAATATCTGCAACACCCAAGTCTTTCATGTCGAAATTGTTGATCAACATTTTCTTTATGGTCTCAATTACCTGAGTATTTGGACCGAATATTAGCATATCATCCACATATAGACAAATCATCACATATGATTGTCCAAGTTGTTTATAATAAACACATTTGTCACATTCATTTATAAGAAAACCGTTTCTCATCATGACACTATCAAATTTTGCGTGCCATTGCTTTGGAGCTTGTTTTAGTCCGTATAATGATTTGACTAATATACAGACTTTGTTTTCATTTCCTTTGGAAATAAATCCCTCAGGTTGCTCCATGTAAATCTCCTCATCGAGATTTCCATTTAAGAATGCTGTTTTTACATCCATTTGATGAATCTCCAGATTATAGATGGATGCAATTGCTATTAACATTCTTATAGAGGTTATTCGTGTTACTGGCGAATATGTATCAAAGAAGTCTACTCCTTCTTTTTGACGATATCCTTTGGCTACTAATCTGGCTTTATACTTGTCGGTAGAGCTATCTGCTTTCATTTTCTTCTTGAAAATCCATTTGCAGCCAATTGGTTTTATTCCTGGTGGAATATCAACAATTTCCCAAGTTTTATTACTTAGAATTGAATTAATCTCACTTTGGATTGCTTCTTTCCAACATGAAGATTCAGAAGATGACATTGCTTCCTTGTACGTTTGAGGTTCGTGCTCTAATACATATGTAAAAAAGTCCGAACCAAATGTTTTGGAAGTTCTAGCCCTTACGCTTCTTCTTGGTTCAGCATCCTCAATTTCATGATGAGTTTCATCTTCATACGAATTGTTTGATTCTTCCCTTGTCCTTTTTGGGACATTATTTCCTTCATTTCTTTTGTGTGGAAACACATCTTCAAAGAATGAGGCATCTCTTGATTCCATGATTGTATTTACATGAATATCAGTTATATCAGACTTGAATACCAAAAATCTGTAGGCACTACTATTTTGGGCTGGCCCAAGATAATAACAATCTACTGTTTTTGGTTCAAGTTTGACTCTCTTGGGAGGCGGAACTGGAACTTTTGCCAAGCACCCCCACACTTTGAGGTATTTAAAGCTTGGTTTGTGTCCTTTCCATATCTCATATGGAATTGTTCCCGTTTTATTGTAGGGAACTTTGTTTAATATGTGATTAGACATATTTAATGCTTCCCCCCACAAGTTCGTTGGTAGACCAGAAGTTAAAAGCATGGCAGTAAACATGTCTTTTAACGTTCTGTTCTTCCTCTCGGCTACACCATTTTGTTGTGGTGAATATGGTGCTGTTGTTTGATGAACTATTGCATTCTCTGCACAGAACTGTTCAAACGGTGACTCATATTCTCCACCTCGATCAGATTTCAATATCTTGATCTTTTTATTTAACTGATTTTCTACCTCAGCCTTGTATTTTATAAACGCTGTTATTGCTTCATCTTTACTATTTAAAAGATATACATAGCAATATCGCGTATAATCGTCAATAAAAGTAATGAAATACTTTTTCTCACCTCTTGTAGGTAGTGATTTAAAATCACATAAATCTGTATGTACCAAACCTAATGGTTCGGTGCTTCTGTCAACAGATTTAAATGGTTGTTTGACCATTTTTGCTTCTACACATGTCTCACATTTGTAGTTCTTATCTACTTGGAAATTAGGAATCAATCCCAAGTTTGATAATTTCTTCATTTTTCGGAAGTTTATGTGTCCTAATCTATCATGCCATAGTAAAATTTCGTGCTCAAGCAAGTAAGAAACTTCAATTTTATTAATAGCACAATCAGAATACATAGTTTTATTGCCGATAACGGCTACATTTGCCTTAAATAGGCCATCACATAAATATCCCCTTCCGATATACATTCCAGCTTTGGACAGAACCATCTTGTCTGACTCGAACACAATCTTGAATCCCTTCTTCGATAGGACTGCACCAGAGATGAGATTCTTGTGTATGTCTGGAACGTGTAGCACGTTATTCAGCTTAACAGTTTTTCCAGAAGTAAATTTGAGGATTACTGTGCCACTGCCTTCGATCATGGAAACTGCAGAATTACCCATGTAGAGTTTTTCTTCGTGATCGAATTTCTGATATGTAGAAAACATGGATTTGTCAGAACAAACATGACGAGTAGCGCCTGTATCTACCCACCATTGGTTAGGATTCTGAACCAGATTGCATTCAGATACCACTGCCGAGAAGTTGGACTCGTCTACTTCCATGTTATCCACTATATTTGCCTCTTTATTGCGTTCCTTCTTGAGTCTGCAATCTCTAGCGGCATGTCCAACTTTTCCACAAACCCAACATTCGTCATTAAATTTCTTGGTTCGTTTGTTGTCTTTTGGTTTGTTGTCTTGAGCTTTCCTTTTCTTCTGGAAACTCTTCCTTTTGTTTTTGGTCTTCGACCCTTCAGCCACAAATGCCTCCTCGCTTGATTTTGTAACTGCACGGTTGTCTGCCTCAAATTTTAATCGGACTATGAGATCCTGCAAAGAGATTTCTTTCTTTTTATGCTTTAGATAATTGCGGTAATCTCACCACGACGGCGGCAGTTTTCCCGTGATGGCTTCAACCAGAAATGATTCTCCAACCTTATGACCTTCCGCCTCGAGTTCATGAATGATGATTTGCAGTTCATGCAGTTGAGCGGTTACTGGTTTGGAGTCAACCATCTTGTAGTCCATGAATTTGTCTACAATAAATTTCTTAAGACTGATATTCTGCGTCTTGTATTTTGCGGTAAGTGCATTCCAGAGTTCTTTTGATGTCTTTAAAGGCTGATATACTTTGTATAGCACCTTGTCGAGACAATTCAGAATATAGTTTCTGCATAAAAAATCAGAATGCTTCCACATATTCACCACTGCTTCCTTGCCTGGTGCAGGAATCGGTTCCTCCTCGTCGAGGTACTTTTGTAGACCGAGCGTGGTGAGATAAAACAACATCTGATTCTGCCATGTCAAGAAATCATCACCATCTCCCTTGAACGGTTCAGGTCTGTTGTGAGTAGTATTCTTTGAAAATTCTACTGTTGCCATCTCGGATTTAGTAAGAAAACAGTAAAATTCTTAAGATGTTATACGTCTAGTATACCAAAACAGTGATTAATCAATTATAAACTTGTCGCACAAGTTTATAACTCAGATTTCCACTACACTGGAATTCTGTAGTAATTATTATAACAATATGAATGTTGTAAATGAATTACAACAACAGCGTTATACTATTTTGAATAAACAGTATAACCAGAATAACGGATAGAATATAGAATAATGTATATAAATATACAATTAGTCTAACCGGATTATGTCTGAGGCTCGTGGTAACGATTTCCGTAAGAATTTTATTTCAAAATTCTCCCAAGATACAACAGACGTATTTTGCTCGAGATTGTAATGAGTATATCACTCTGTGATTTGAATATTAGAACAGCAGTTTTAGAAGAGGAGATAATTCAGATTAAAAATTCGATGAGGAAAGTGATCAGTTTTCCTCCTTATTTATAACTGGTCTGTATCCCTTCGAACGGTCGCGACTGCACCCGTTTGTCCAAACGGTCGCGCCTGCTGCCCTTTCATCGCACCTGCCTGCTGTTCGGCCGCGTCTCCTCAAATGGGCCGCACCTGTTTGTTTGCGCGCGCTTCAGATGTCGTGTCTCTTCAGTCCCGCGTCCGTTTTTATCCGCCTGCTGCTCCTCTTCGTATTCCAGGCCCAGCCGCCGAATGGTCATTTTAGACCCGTACCCGAGCCCGGCCCGGCCCGGGTCGGTCGGTCGGTCGGACGGACGGCGGCGGCGGCGCGCGCGCGTGTGTGGTGGTGATGCATAATCTCCCTCCTCACAACGAAGCATACATTTGGGAGCCCCAGGCCCCCAACCTCCTCATGAGAAAGCTATATTTAAACCAATATAGCTCTCACAATTTGGAGATGTGGGACTTGTATGTTTCATTCACTTTGCTCTTTAGGAATTCCAACATCTTTCAGCTAGCGTTCCAAAAGAATTTTGGGGAGAAGCTGTTCTCACTTCCGTTTATCTTGTTAATAAGATCCCGATTTCTCATAACTCTGGTATTTCTCCTCATGCCAAGTTGTTTGGTCAAACTCCTGATTACTCTCACCTAAAAGTGTTTGGTTCCACTTGTTTTGTTCTTCGTCCACACGTAGAACGTACAAAATTATCTTCACGTGTTGCTATATGTGTTTTTCTTGGGTATAGTATTGGACAAAAACGCTATCGTTGTTATGATCCTTCTTCAAATAAACTATATGTTTCTCATCATGTTTCCTTTATTGAACATATTCCCTTCTACTCTATTCCAGCTAGTCCTCATAGTATGACTAAGTCTAATCTTATACACATTGATCCATTTCCTGCTGATAACTCCTCTGATTCACCACCTCTTATCATTGATACTCCGTCATCCATACACTATGTTCCTCCTCCTTCTGCAGGTGACATTTTATCCCCTGCTACTACGACTGTTCAAACACCTCCTGTGATGACTGATCCTGTTCAACCTCGCTATCCCACTCGCACACGTAAATCTACTCAATTATCTGATTTTGCTTACACTTGTTACTCTCGGGCTTTTGCTTCATTTCTTGTTTCCATTGACACTTTCTATGAGCCTTCTTCTTACTCGGAGGCTGTTCGTTCTCCTGTGTGGCAACGTGCTATGTCTGAGGAAATGTCTGCTTTAGACAAAACTGGTACTTGGGATCTTGTATACCTTTCTACTGGGAAGAAAATTATTGGTTGTCGATGGGTGTATAAGATTAAAACCAAGTCAAATGGTTCTATTGAGCGATATAAAGCTCGTTTAGTTGCTAAAGGATTTGCCCAAGAGTATGGCATGGATTGTGAGGAAACATTTGCTCCTGTGGCTAAGATGACATCCGTTCGGGTTCTTATTGCTGTTGCGTCCAGTCGTAAGTGGGACATCTCTCAAATGGATGTTAAAAATGCTTTTCTTAAGGAAGAAGTTTACATGGTTGCTCCACCTGGTGTTTCTCATGCTCCAGGTCAGGTTTGTAGGCTTAAGAAAGCTCTATATGGCCTTAAGCAAGCACCACGTGCTTGGTATGAGAGATTTTCGAATGTAGTTACATCACTTGGTTTTACCTCTAGTCCCCATGAGTCAGCACTTTTTGTCAGATTGACTTCTGTAGGTCGTATTCTTCTTCTACTATATGTAGATGATATGATTATTACAGTTGATGATAGTAATGGTATTCTGAGTATTAAAGCCACATTGTCTCATTGTTTTGATATGAAGGATTTGGGTCATCTACGTTATTTTTTAGGGATTGAAATAGCTTCCTCAGAAAAAGGCTATCTTCTTTCCCAGTCCAAATACACTACTGACATTATTCATCGTGCTGGTCTTACTGATACACGTCATGTTGATTCACCATTGAGGTAAATGCCCAATATACTCCGACCGATGGGAGTCCTCTTTCTGATCCCACTTTATATCGTTCTATTGTTGGTTGCCTTGTATATCTGACCATCACTCGTCCAGATATTGCCTATGCTGTTCACATTGTTAATCAGTTCGTATCTTCCCCTACCTCTGTTCATTGGGCTGCTGTTATGCGCATTCTTCGTTGCTTGCAAGGAACACTTTATCAAAGTCTTTTGTTCCCATCGACCTCATCTTTGGAGCTTCGTGCCTTCTCTGATGCAGATTGGGCTGGTGACTCAACGGATAGAAAATCCACAACTGGCTTTTGTATATTTTTAGGTGATTCCTTATTTCATGGAAGAGCAAGAAACAAGATGTTGTTTCTCGGTCTTCCACTGAGGCAGAGTATCGTGCTATGGCCTCCACTACATCTAAGATTATTTGGTTACGTTGGCTGTTGGAGGATATGGGTGTTTCGATTTCTTCTCCCACTCCTATGTATTGTGACAAAAAGAGCGCTATTCAAATTGCTCACAATACTGTTTTTCATGAGCGCACCAAACATATTGAGATTGACTGTCATTTCACTCGGTATCACTTGCTGCATGGAACTATTTCTCTGCCTTTTACTTCGTCATCGACGCAACTTGCTGATTTCTTCACGAAGGCTCACACTATTGAACGTCATAGATTTTTCGTTGGCAAACTCTCGATGCTTCTTGCCGTACCATCGCGTGTTTGAGTGGGGATGTTAGTATATTGATCCATTTCCTGTCTGGGTTGGGCTTTTTAGCCTTTTTATTGTTTATGTTTTCTATCTATATAAACCTATCTCTATAATCCTAATGTAATCAATCTTTGTTTGCTCAGCCATCATGCTGAATAATATGAATTATCTTTTTCTTCTTATTTGATTTTACAAACATTTACAATATAATGTTACAGTTAATGGAATCTACGTATGAATTCTCTATGTTAACTATACTATATAAACAAATTGAGATATTTAGCTCTCAAACCACCCCTGAACTCAAATCAAAAGAGGGGCATTTTGTGTACAGAATTAAAACAAATTGAATATAAGGGACAGCTATGATAATCGTATTTTCCTTGTGTAAATATACACAGAAACTAGTGTAAGATTTAGCAAACAACACAATTCATCACAATCAAATTCTCTTAAAACTTTGTTTTGACAAGGTAGTATGTGCACATATATTTGCAGACGATATGAAATATTATCTATCGCTAAACAAGGTTGCATGTATTACAGACCAAGACATATTATTACCTCTACAAATAAACCATACATATACATACCAGAATTCAAGTTAGGGATTTGGTATGAATCACAAAAGCTCAACCTTTTCCATAATCTTTATCCCAGAAGCCTTTAAAATATCAATAGCTGGAATGTAATCCTCAGGATCCAGAGGACGAACACCGCCGCTTGTTCCAACTTTGCTTTGAAGTAAAAACAAAGAAAAAATTGTAGTTGTTACACCAACAATATGAGCCATCGCAGTAGTTGTCTTCCCATTTTGAGTCCTTCCGAATTCCAACAACGTCGCTCTGTGCTTTTCTGTAGGAATTCCATCAGGGAACTCCACTTCCACTTCATGATGCAGTAGAACCATATCATGCTCATCTCTACCATATGATAAGCACTTCTCCATGCGAAAACATGCAATATCAAAGGCACTATGACATGCTACTGGAATTGCGTTGTCGTCATTAAGACCGAAAAATTTGATCGTTTTTAGAGTTTTAGTAGTTGTTTCATCATCTTCGCAGATACCATGCATCACAATTCTTCTTATGATTCCTTCATCATTTGTAATCTCTTGAGTTTTCTTTTGTATAAGCAGTTTAAAGAAATCCCTATATGTCAATCTTTTTCTTTCTTTTAGCATTGGAATAGTTTCAGTGTCAAACAAGCCAATATTTGTAAGGTAAGCCATTATATCACTAAACCCCTCATAACAAGAGTGGCATGGAATACTATTGATGCCTCCTTACTTATACCGTAAAAATCACCATATACTAGTGATTTTCGGTTTGGGAGGTGTTAGCGTCAAAATTGGTCACTGACACCCAAATCCAAGCGAAAGAACCAAAATCACAGTCACAACACACATATAAAGTATATGTAGAGAGTAATAATGTGAAGAACAGTCAAATTTAGAATGAGAACAGTAAAGAACAACAGATTTTATAGTGGTTCGGCTAACTCCGCCTTACGTCCACTCCAAAAGTTTCCTTTTTTATTGCTATAATAATTGATTACAGTTACAAAATGGTAAATTAACCTTAGCCTTAGGAAATAGAAAGCAAGAGAGTCCCAAAAGAGGATCCTCCTTTTTTGGAGATTCTCATGCTGTATACATAGGAAAATCCTGAATTGTTGAGCTTTCGGAGTGGTACAGGCCCATCAAGACTTTTGCCGAACCTCCACCCTTTATTGCAACTGACCATGAGTTCTGCACATGCTGACTCGAGCCTTCCTCGGTGAAGACTCGAAGTAGTCCCACGCCTAAACCGAAGTAGTTCCTATTAGAACTAGAAGCACATATACGTCGATTCCCTTCAGCCGAACGAATAAAGCCGACCCCTACATGCCGAATGGCAACCAAGGTCGAGCTACAACGCCGAGTGGCTCTGACCGGACCACAACGCCAAGGGATATTTGATGCCGAGCGATGTCTAATGCCGAACCACACCAAGACCGAACCACATTTTCCAAACCCTCAGGCCGAACGACCTCCAGTGCCGAACCAACATTACCGAGCCACCCTGACCGAACCACAACACCGAGCGACCCCGACCGAACAACCATGCCGAGCAACCCATGGCAAGCCACAATGCCCAGCGACCCTGACCGAATCACCATGTCGAGCGAGCCATGCCGAGCTACCAACGCCGATCAACCCTGACCGAACCACCATGCCGAGCAACCCATGCCGAGCCACCTCATCCACCCATCCAGTCGACTCAAACCTACCATATCCCATCCTCAACAGCCAAACGATCGATTTAGTTACATCCGTCTGTCCAAGGCCTTGTCAAAAGGCGGTTTAATAGGAGGTATTCTAAAGCAAAAGCAGGTAAGTCTGGAATACGAAAACTCACTGCTGAATTATAGAGTTCTTTCCCATCTACATGTATGATGTCACCTAGAGACTTGTATGTGGTCGAGTTCCTCTTTGCTTGAATAGCTCGATCTAAATTTATATGCAAGTGGGTTGTTTGCAACAGCAGGAGATGGAAGGCCGCCACAGTAAGAAACAAAAGATTTTACTTTTCCTTTTCTTACATGAGCTTTATTTATCATCTTCATTGCCATCATGTGACTTATGCAAGGATCCAAACCTATTTCACATAGAATCGTGATACCTGCATCCTTCGGCTTTTCATTTAAAGTTGACATTGGGTCATCAACGTAGCTTGTAGTGACCATGTGCTTTCGCCTTTTCTTTCTTTTTTTACTTCAAATTATAATTCACATAGGGACTAAAGGTAGCTAACAGTTTGTAAATTATACAAAAAATCTAAACAAATAGAAACTTAGAGCTGGACACAAAATATAAAGATATGGATGAGCTAAGAATGATGTGTCATTATCTCATTGAAACTTGACATCTCTTGTAAATCAAGTGTGTCATTATCTCATTGAAGCTCTTGTACTAATTTTATGGCTGCTTTTGAATTCCAATATATTCCAAGTTCTTAGAATGTTGCCATTATATAAACCAATTAATTCTTGCTAACTCTGTATGAGTATGTTATTTAAGCTTCCTTTCAATTAAAATATCTTACAATAGCATGCATAAGGGTTGGTACATGGTGTTTGTATCCCTTACCCCAATTCGCCACGTCTCGCAAATCATACATCTCTATTATTCGTCCATCTTCCTTTGTGTACACTATATGTGTATTCTTCTAACTGGATACACATGTATATTCCTTACACCCACTTATGAACATATTCACTGTGAGACAGAGATATTAAAGTTAATCTTTTTAAGGTTATGTAGAGTGTTTAATGAAATAAGATGTAATGGCCTCCTAATAAACAGGGTCAAGAGCATCTAGTTCGAATGTACATCACATACCTATACAGTACCTATTTTAACCCTCCTTCCCGACTATATATAGCTCCTTATATTTTATACATGGTTTTATACATGACAAGATATCTTGAATCTTTATCAGACATTCTTAGTGATGAACATAAATGGAATAAGAAAAATAGGTTACCTATCCATGTAAATTTTGCAGGTGGGAAATGAAGTAGGGCCAAATCCAATAATCCAAAACCACCCAGCTTCGAAAAACCCATCTTCCATGTCCATATTCTTCAAATTTAATACATAAGGGATACTTTCACTTAGAGGGGAAGTAAGGAGTATGCTACACATACCAAAGTTGATTTTTCCCCAAATTAAGAACAAGTGAGACACTCACCTTTAGATCTAAGAATAGGAGAAGTGTGGTAGTGCAAACTCCAAACTATCATAGCAAGTATTGGATCGATAACTTCATCACAATTTAAAGTAGGCTCTGATGATGTAGATCCAAGGTGCCACTTTCGAATCCAATCAACAACACCACTCACATACCTAAGAGCAGCGAACTTTAGTGACTCAGAGCACTCAAATCCGAAAATGCAAGTGGTTCCAAATTGAGGGAAGATCGAATTGCTTGGAACTAAAAAAAATAAAATTTTGCAATGGGAATACGTCTATTGTACCATAGATACTAGTAAAATTTGTTGGAAAATATGAAAATAATTCTATTGTTCAATTTTCAACTCAAATCGGTTAATTCGATAGAAATAAAATGTTTTCGAAATCTAAATAATTTTATATAAAAAATTTGTAAATCATTTTCTGAGCAAGACGTCATATTTCATGTAAAGACCCGATTCTTCGACTTTTGAAATCGACATTAATACATCCACTGTATCAACTGCCGAACAATCGAATGCCGGAAAACCGAACCCTTAGGGTTTAAGAAGAAGAAAAAGGTAGAAGAAGTAAGAAAGAAGAAGCAACAGAATAATATCAGAATCTCACAATCGCAGCAGAACAACATATAATAGATAAATGAATAATCTTTAAATCAAAAGAACTGTACATTTTATACACTACATCATCAGAGTCAATATACAACACAATAATGGACAGTTATATATACATGTCCTTACAACTGAATACACAGCAGAAAAGATAATATCATATACAAGTGATACGCTTCGCCATCCAGCTTGCTTCTGATCTCGACAGCATCTCTTGAATTCTAGAATGACCTGATAACCTGACTCTAGACTGTCCGTGTGGAAATTGGTGGGCACCCAGAGTTTAGAAAGGGAACAATAAACTCCAGGTCAGTCATGGGACTGGTGTGAGAACTTAAAATAGTTTATCTTAAAAAAAACACAAAGAAATATTTTAAAAATAGATCCGCAATGCTTTTTGAAAATGAAACTACTATAAGGCCTCCCGCCACACACACCATGCAAACACAGAATTGGAGGAGATTTCTCCTTATGATAGTCAAACATGCTTGATATGCAAATTTCTTTGATATTATTACTATAAGTGCAAAGTGCAGGAAAACATTTCGAAAGTACAATATTAATCTTAGCCAGCATAGGTATCATTATAGTATGCCTACTATAGCTACCATATTAGATGGCAGGTTCTACAACTTAATTCGTACAAGACTCGTATTGTTTCTATATCCAACAAATGGTCGGGCCAAGGAACTTCCTATTGCCACATGGGAACGCCTCTGGCGGGATGCCCCTAGAACCTAACCGGATCTCTGCCAACACAAGGTCGGATTACCTCTCCAAAAATAGGTAACTACTGAAACGAGTATGTCATCCCTCGGTTGTAAACAACCTTTATCCGAGGATCCTCAATACCAACAACCACAAAGTAATAAACTTGCAGCAACAACATAGGTTAAGTATCTGGGATCCATACCATGATACCACCTCTATCCAGAAGGAAATGAACATACCTTAAGGGGTGCTACCCCCCAAAACCTTGCTGCATTCTTCCTATTTTGACCATTCCGGAGTGTGAGGTCCGACGAAGTCTCGTCCACAAAGCTATGCTTTTCATAAAAGCTATGCTTTGATCAACAAATGATCAGCAGCGCTTCGTATGCCACATTACCAATTTAGGAATGTATCACTAGTAACCATCAATTACATAACCTCTGAGCTCGTACGTCTCAGAGAAGGGTGTTAAGCTAAGAGAATAAATTCTCCGCCACCAACATAAAATGTATTTGATAGAAAACAGCTTTACATCTCAAATTGTAACGTCAGACACACATCCATACAAGTACGTTCCGGGATCGAACGGAACCGAAGGCACTTCCAAAGAAGCCCTTGCAATCCGGATATTCACTAATCACGTCCGGACTTCCCATCACAAAGGGTGTTAAAATCTCTATATCGGAGATCGGCCGATGCAGAGACATTCGACGGTAATCCTTCCGTTCGGAAAATATTCGCTCTTCAACACTGGTCTGCAATACCGGTCTTCAAATGCTATCCGTTATGACGTACCACTATTTTGAATGGAATTTATGACCCAAAGGTCCTCTCCCGGCTAAATCGAATAACGAGTGCTTATTTTAAAATAAGTGTAGCATTCAAATTCAAGCAAATCACAATAAATACCCATTTAAAGGTAAATATTGATAGTCGGTTATTCAACTATCAATAGATATGCACAACATCACCAGATTCCAAATAATTTTCTAAATTATTTATATTTTTCAAAAATATCTTTACAAGATATATTTTTCCACACTTCAACCATTTGAAAACAAATTTCAAATCACTTTTCACCTTTACAACTTTTGAAAACAAATTTCAAATCATTTTCCTGACGCGGAAACACTTCCAAATATTTATTCATTTTCACTGGAAATCTGCCGAGTTCAAATACTTTAAAATAATTTATAACACTTATCCAAAATATAACGGGAAAACACTTTGAAATTAAACTATTTTTCTTTAAACACTTTACTTAAAATATTAGTTATAAAAATATTATACCAATATTACATATAACTTAAGTCCAAACTAATTTTCAAAATAAAATTAGTAGATAGAGTATAACTATTTAAATAACTATTTTCTAAAACAATTATTGATTAAATCTTAGAAATAATCATTTCTATATCAACTTAATAAACCTTTACTTAAAGGATTCAAAACAATTTAAGAAGTTAATTTCTTCAAAGTATCCTTTTCAAAACCAATTCTAGAATTTTATATATATATATATATATATATATATCTTTGTATGCATATATTTTTCAAATCTATTCAGAAATTTTATTCGGCTTTCCAGGAAGAATACACTTTCATTTCAAAATGGTTCATTAAAACGAATTAAATAAATCCTTACCGAGTTACTTTAATTTTACGTTCCAAATCCGCAAATTTATTTCCACACTTTAAAAATAAATCAATATTTATTTTTAAACAAATTTCACTTTCCTTTATAAATTCCATGATGAATTTAAATTTCCAAATATCCACTGATATACGATTTTCAAATGGATTTCAAATATTCACTTTCAACAACAATTCAATTTTTCAATTGATTTCAAAAATAACCAAATCGAATTCCATATTGATTTCCCAAGAAACTAAACACCAAGTGAATTTCATTCAAATCTCAAATTGAAGTCAATTTCTACTAAAACCCAAATCAATTTTCAAATTGATTCCAAATTCTTTTCAAAACACCAAATAAATTTCAAAATGGATATTCAAAAGATTTACATTCAATCACCAAAATTTAATTCCCAAATGCATTTCAAATTTTATTTCCTTTTAAAAATAAATTCCTTTTAAAGAAAACCAATTCTTTTGTTTTTCAAACTCTTTAAAATCCATATTTTGAATAAATTCTTCAACCTTTGGATAATATTACCCGAAATCCATTTATTAAAGCTTTTCCCCATATTTTGAAATTTCATTCAATAAGATTAAAAATAAAACTTATTATTTTATAATTCCTTCTAAATTTATCCAATCCTCAAAAAATAAATTTTAATATAAACTTCCAACCTGAATTTTCAAAAATCAAATTTTTATTTATTTCCGGTATCCAACGATTCCAAAATTTTATTCGGCTAAATTTGAGCCTTCAACGATTTCAATCACAAAGATAATCACAGAGAGATTAAAAATAATCAACATACAATATTGAAACAAATTCAATTATTTGAGGAATCCAGTTGGATCCCTCCAACTTATTTCCCTGCATCCACAGATGTTAGCACAATATCAACCACGTATCAAGACGGGATATCGCGGTACATGGGGGTTTATATAAAATATCATCCGCTATTATGCAGCGCAATAGGGTCTCATCTGCTATATAATGCGGGAAATCAACTTCAAATACATATATAATACCAATTCCACTTCGAGGTGGAATATCGCGATATATTTGTTTAATAAAATAACCTCCGCCTAATATGCAGCGTATAGGGTCTATTTCAATACAACAGATAGCAAGTTATCATCCAAGCATACATCAATACAATCAAGTAATTTTAAATCTAAGTATTTAAAATTTAAATCGAAACAAAATACGATTGAGTGAGAAGTTCTCACCTTGCTTCAAAAAGTGGTTTCAATGTTTCATTCCGAATAAAATTAAACACGCGTTTCATTTTTACCCAAAATTCCACTAGCTCCAATCAATCCCAATCCTGCTCCATTGCATAGTATTCGATAATACGATTCCAACGCAAGTCGTTTCGCTAATTTTCGACCTCGTATGAACAAGTTATAGCCTTTTAAACATTATAAAAATTTAAATAAATTAATCACTATTTTCTTTTTAATTTTAAAACCTTATATCCATCTGGGCCGTCCATTCCCCTGCCCTAGATCCAGGCCGCGTGTTTCCTTCTTCCTCCCTTTCGTTTTTTTTTTCACGTACGCAAAACCCAAAAACGACGTTCATCACTTACTACCCGCGCCTCCCTCGACGGTCGAAATCTCATCACTCCACCCCCAAACAACGGCTCGTGCTCGCCTACACCCCCACCTGAAACCACGAAGAGCTCGGCCACCCCTATGCCGAGAAAAACGAACTCAAAGCCTAGATGAACGCGACCTCCTAGCCCCCACGTCGAGCCTCCATATCAAATCTCCACCATTGATCTTCAAGATCTCGTCTTGCTCTTTACTTTTGTAGTTGAACATTTTCTCTAATTATTCACGGATTAGAAGAAATCGAGGGGAAAAGGTTATGAAATTCTGGCCATTAAATAGATAATGGCGGCTAGGGTTTAAAAGAATTAGGATTTGAGTGAAAATAATGAAATATGGAGGCCTTTTATTGAAAATATTAGTGCACCATTCATCCGGAAAATTTCCGAACTCGAAACGAAGCTTGCCGCCCGGCGTTTATAATGTTTAACCCCCATTCCGAATGCGATGGAATATATATCAGGAGCCAATTCGATCATATTTGAAAGATAGGTTTTCGAATTGACTATTTAAATTCAAAATTCACTTAAATCGATTTCTACTTGTTTTAGCTTGCCCCAGACAAACCGTAAATCCAACTGACACGAAATTTGAAATCTTGCAAAAATATAACATTACAGATCCGATGAAACTAGTTTCGTCGAAATCTGACATTGTTTGAAAAATGACTATTTTTACACGTCAATTAAATATTAAAATATTCAATTTCTACAATTTAACTTTTAATTCAATTTTAAAAGTTCTATAACATCATTCTAACTCCAATATGATTTAATACAACTTTACAAATCAATTTAAATCACATTAAACCCAATTTCCAATTATTTCTGTAATTTCAAATATTAAGTTATCGATTTAATTATCTAATTAAATCTAGATATTCAAAAAAAAAATTATTCGACTTACAAATTTTACTTGTTAATATTTAAAATCAATTAAATATACGGATTTCAAATAACAAAAATTCTGGGTCGTTACAAACTTCCTCCCTTAAAAGAATTTCGTCCTCGAAATTGCCAAGTAAGAAAAAGTTACAGAATCCATTAACTTTTTTTTTCAAAAACAAACCGTTCCAACTTGATTCCACATTCATTTTAATTCCTTAACTTTTCCAAAATCCGATGGTTACACTTTTCTAGTTCAATTCCTACATTTTCATTTCAATTTAGAAATTGACTTTTCGTTAACAAAAATTGTCCAAAAAATTTTCAAAATTTTTCTATCTCCCAAAACTTACGAATTTTTTTGGTAGAGTCTCCCTTGTATGGAGGAGCTTTTGCAATATCACAATAGATATAAAAATATATACATCGACCCACACCGTCAGAAAACAGAAAAATAGTTCATATTTCCTATTTTTATTGCATAGGCGTACCTTTTTAGCATTTTTAAGCAAAGCAGTTGTTTATTAGCATTTTAGCGTGACCAAATCTAGCCAACTACAACCCCGGTACCTGTACTTACTCAATTTAAACATGTAAGTGACATATATAGGAAATTCATTTATATTTCACTAATTTTCAATAGAAAACACATAGTTTTCATAAGCAATGCAATCAAAATAATTCCCATAAGCATTTTATATGGTTTCGATACAAATTTTAATTGCTTACAACCAATTTCACATTAGTTCGCTTTCAATTCAAATTCAATTACATAGCTTTCCATTTATCAATTTAATTTCATTAACACTTAATGAATTATATACAATCAATTAACAATCATATAACAACCAAATTATAACCAACATAACCAAATTATTAAATTTACATTCAATTTGGTTTAACACTTTTAATTCCAATTGGTTGATATTAAATTGACTTCCACTCAATTATTCAATTCTCAATTTACTAGTTTTTAATGAATTAACACTTACATCCCTTATTCCATATCAATTCATTTACATTAGATTGATTAATATTCAATCCATTTATTAATTCAATTGTTAATTCATTTAACAAATAAGGTTGAATTTAATTTATATAACTCAAGTTCACATTCATCACTTCACTTTATTAATTTACTTCGATACCAAAATCAACTTCATTCAACATTACTTAAGTTATATTCCATTTCAAACATCATTTGTTAAACTTAACTTAAATTTCCACTTATAAATCCAATTCAGATTCCAATTCTATAGTAAATTCTATTTAACTTTTACCAAAGTCAAATTTCGTCACTTATTCAAATTCATATCTCGTTTTGCTTAACATAATTGTTTAACCATTTTATCATTTGGTTTCACTTACATATATTACACTGGATTTCCAATTCTATATGAATACAATTTACTTTCATAAAAAAATATTGGATTCAGTTCATTTTAAACCTTATCCATTTAGTCATTCTTCAATTAGTTGCACTCACTAATTTTAGTTTAATACTTCACTTTGTTTTTCACAAATCAAATTCAATTCCAAGTCTAGTTCTATTTACTTAAAATTCGAAATGAATTTCAACATTCAATTTCACTTTCTTGCACTTGCAATTGCAAATTTTATTTATTCATTCACAATTTATTTTCCAACTTAATAATTGTATTCCAATCATTTAGTCTATTAGACTTCTAAAATTCACCTTTATTCCAATTAACTCAGGTCAATTTCAGTTTAAATCTGAATTTCCTAAGTCATCCAAACTTATTTATTATTCCATAAACATTTTTTATAACATTCTAGAGTCTTTTAATTCTTTCAAAAATTATTTTTGAAATCTATTCAAATTATCTTCTGAATTTCCAAAACCAAACTCAATTTCATAAACAACTTCCATTTAATTATAATTCGGCAGCAATTCCTCTCATGGAAACTCGAAAATGAACACCGATGATGTCGCGATCATGATTGGAATTATTTTCCAGCGACCGAAAAGAGTTTAGTGCTTTCTTCCCTTCAAAACAATTTTCCAAAACCCTTGAAAATCATTTTCAAACTCCAAAGAATTTAAATTTCCCAAATCTCAAAATTTCAAATTCTTTAAATTTGTTTTCAAATATTACTTTGGAATTCCATTTCAAATTATGAATCACATTTACAATTTATATTTATTGTAACGACCCAGAATTTTATTAATTAAAATATGAATATTTAATTAATTTTAAATATTAATGAGTGAATTTATAAGTCGAATAAATTTTTATTTGAATTTTTGGATTTAATTGGATTATTAAATCGATAATATAAATATGTGAAATTATGGAAATAATTGAAAATTGGGTTAAATATGATTGAAAATGATTTGTAAAATTTTATTTTATCATGTTGGAGTTAGAATGATATTTTAGAACTTTTGAAATCGAATTAAAAGTTAATTTGTGAAAATTGAATATTTTAATATTTAATCGACTAGTGAAAATAGTCAATTTTTGAACAGTCTCAGAATTGAACGAAACCAGTTCCATTGGATCCGTAATAGTTAGTTATTACCGGATTTCAATTTTCGTGTCAATCGGAGTTATCGTTTGAGCGTGGCAGCTCGAAACGCATCGAATTGTTTTTAATATTAATTTGGCGAGTTAAAATAGCCATTTTTCAAAAAGTCTCGGATTTCGACGAAACCAGTTTCATCGGATCCGTAATGTGATATTTTTGTAAGGTTTCAAATTTCGTGTCAATTGGATTTACCGTTTGTCCGGTACAAATTAAAACGCCTAGAAAATCGTTTAAATCGGTTTAATTTAAATTGAGCGTTTATAGTCATAACTCGCACAGATGTCCGAATTAGCTTTCGAAACCTGTTCCATTGTGTCCGGAACGCGGGATAAACCCTAGAAACGTCAGTTTCGGCGCGTAAATCGGAGTTCGGGATTTCCGGATGAATAGTGTTCGAATTTTTCCTATAAATACACCATAAATCTCAAAAAAAATAAAAAAATAAATAAAACCCTAGTTTCATAACTGCAGCCGCCACCCTCCCCATGAACGGCCGAAATGTTCCCAACTTCTTCTCCTTTTATCTCTCAATCCATCAAGCAATTCGAAAATCTTCCAACAGCAAAGAGGTAGAGCATCACGAGCTCTACAGATTCAACGGTTATGATCGAGTTTGGAGTTGTATTTTGGGAGATAGGAGGCCGCGTTCTCTGGGACTTGCGCACGCAATTCGAGCTTAGGGGAGTGGCCGAGCTTCCTATGGTTTAGGCCGAAGGTGGAGTGCATTGAAGGCTTCCAAATGACAGTAGCTGATCGTTGTATAACGTCGTGTGGTGGTCGCAATAATTGAAGAGTTAGGGGCGGCTATGGGTTCCAGGGGGGTGTCGTGCAAAACTGGAAGAAGCTGAAAAGGGGAGGGACGGCCCAGATCCAGGGGTTTTGAGATGGACGGCCGGATATGTTTTGGGTTAGAAAATGAATAAAGTTGTAAATTAATTATGTTTAAAAAATTCGTGTAACTTCTAAACGCGATAACTTTTTCATACTAGGTCGAAAACGCGCGAAACCAGTTGCGTTGGAATCATATCGACAAGCACTACGCGATGAAATTGGATTGGAGTCATTTGGAGTTAGTGAGAATTTTGGGTAAAATTAAACGTCCGTTTAATTTTATTCGAAATAAATCGCTAAAACGGAATTTAAAATCAAGGTGAGAACTTCTCACTCAATCGAATCAGTTTCGATTTTATTTTAAATAGTTAGATTTAAAATATTTGAATGCATGTTTGAATGATGATTAATATCTATTGATTGTTAAAATAGACATTATACGCCGTTAGTAAGCGGATGTTATTTATTAAAAACATATACCGCGAATATTTCATAAACAGTGAAATTGGTATTATATATAATAGCAATATATATATATTGGCATATGTATATATTGCAGTTGTTGATTTCCCGCATTTTTTTGTTTAGCGGATGAGACCCTATTACGCCGTTATTAAGCGGATAATATTTAAATCCCATATACCGCGATAATTTCGTACTGGAGCGAAATTGGTATTGTGCTAATGTTTTCGGATGCAGGAAAACAGGTTGGAGGGATCCAACTGGATTCCTCAACAGTATTTATTTGATTTCAGATATTTTGATATTTGATTGATTATCATATCGATATATGATATCGTTGTTGTCATGATTGACTATTTGGTGTGTAGCATCATTGGACCAAATTTGGAATTTTAAAATGATTTCAAAGTGATTTTTGAAAGTATACGTTTATAAAATATTTTTGGAATTGATCCATTTTAAATAAATAAACGTTATAATTTTTAAAGTTATAAAAATTATGATTTTTGAGAAAAATAGTTAAAAACTGATTTTTTGAGAATATGATGCTAACGATTTTATAAAATAGTTTAATCAGGATTTTAGAATTATTGTGAAAAGTTTAAATATAGGATTTATAAAATTTAATTATTTTATGAATCAAAATGGTGAAATAATAAAGGAGATTAAAGAAGTTTTAAAGAATAATATAAATTGATTCATATTAAGAGATTTATAAATGGATATTTATAAATTGAAATATAGACATTATAAAACGAGTTTTTATAAGTGTTTGAATGAAGTGTAAATGAATTTCATAAATGAATGAAATTTATAGAATTATAAATGGAGAAGTTATAAATGAGATTTATAAATAGTAAGATTTATAAATTGTGAAGTTATTAAAAGAATAGTTTTGACTAAATCAATGAATCTTATAAGTTATAAGATTTATAATTATGAAGTTTAAAAGAACGATTTTGTAAAATAATCGTTTTATAAGCATTTAACTTATAATATGGACTTTTAGTTCATAATTGGGATATAAATCGAATAGGTTAATAAAGGAGATTTATAAAGGAAGTTGTTATAAAATAACTAGAAATGGAATTTATAAACGTTGTTTTATAAATTCGCAAACAACTTATTTTGATAAGTTAATTGTTGAAACCTATTAATGGAGTTATATTCACATTTTTGACTGTGAATGATCCTTTAAAATAAAATGAATAAAGGATGAAATCTGTTAACGTAGTATATTCACGTTTTTGAATAGTGAATAATATGTTAAAGAAAATGTTTAGAATGTGATATTTTAAATAGAATTAAAACGATCTAACGATGTTTTAAATGTGTTGAGATTCGAAACCATAGATTTCAACATTTATTGTTGAAATAGACGTTTTCGAGAAATAAAAGGAAATAATGGACTATAACACTGTTGTTATAGTAAATGATTTCCGAAAGGAAATGTTTTGCATAGTATTGGGATTTATATATCTATTTTAATTTCGAATCCCTATACTAGTGATTTTGGGTTGTCGTAACGATGTTTTACGCAACATTCGTTTTGGCCCAAATAAATATGTTTAAGAGAATGATTTCCTTAAAGAATGAAATATATACTTAATCTCGATTTAAGTATATTGAATATTTTCCAACTGTTGAAAATAAATAAAATTTGTGAATTACTTATGAATGTATAAGTATGGAAATGTTTTCCAATATAAGGTGAATATTTTGAGAATTTATCTTTTTGAAGATAAATTGAAATGAATAATTGAAATCGAATATCCATAGATATTTTGGATTATAAATTCACTAAGGAATTTATAAAAGAAAGTGGAATTGGTTTAAAAATAAATATTGATTTATTTTTGAAGTATGAAATAATATATCTTGTAAAGATATTTTGGAAAATAAATAATTTGGAAAATTATTTGGAAACTGGTGATGTGTGCATATCCAGTGATAGTTCAATAACCGACTATCAATATTTCCCTTTGAATGGGTAATTGATGTGATTTGTTTGAATGTGAATGCTACACTTATTTTTGAATAAGCGCTCACTATTCGGGTTAACCAGGAAAGGACCATGGGGTCGTATAACCCATTCCGAATATGTGATACGTCGTTATAATTGCATTGAAGATCGGTGTTGAAGACCCGGTATTTGCGAGAGCGATAGGATGACCTGTCGATTGACTCTGCACCGAATAGCTACGGTATTGAGTTTTCCATATGTGATGGTGAATCCGATCAGGATTGTGAATATCCGGATTGCAAGGACTTCTTTGTAAGTGCCTTCGGTTTTGTTCGAGCCCGGAACAGACTTGTACGGATCGTATGTCTGACATTACAAATTGAGATATAAAGCAGATTTCTTTCAAATATATTTCTGTTGGTGGCGGAGAATTTATTCTTTTAGCTTAACACCCTTCTCTGAGACGTACGAGCTCAGAGGTTATATAGTTGAAGTTATCAGCGATATATTCCCAATTTGGTAATGTGACATGCTGAGTGTTGCTGTAAATGATCATTGTGTTGATTATTTGTGATAGGATCGTTTATTTGATCGTCTATCCTAGTGATCATTTCTATGATCATTTGTTGACCCAAAGCATGGCTTTTGTATAAAGTATGTTTTTGTGGACGTGACTTCGTCGAGCCTCACACCCCGGAAATGGTCAAAACAGGAAAGATGCGGCAAGGTTATGAGGGGTAGCTCCATTTAGGGTATGTACATTTCCTTCTGGATAGAGGTGGTATCATGGTATGGAGCCCAGATATTTAACCTATGTGGTTACTGCGAATTTATTACTTTGTGGTTGTTGGTTATCGGGATCCCGTGAGAAAGGTCGTTTACGATCGGGGAATGGCGTGCTCGTGTCAGTAGTTACCCAGTAGGGGTAACCCGGCCTTGTGTTGGCAGAGTTCCGGTTTGGTTCTCGGGGATGTCCATCCAGAGGCATTCTCATGTGGCAATGGGAAGTTCCTTGGCTTGACCATTTGTTGGAAATCCAAAGAAACAATACGAAACTTGTACGGTATTAGTTGTAGAACCTATCATTCACTTATGGTGTCGCAACACTGTTTGGATGGTAGCTATAGTAGGCATAGTTCGAAATGTCTATGTTGGCTAAGATTTATATCTTTATTTTCGAAATAATTTTCTACACTATGCACTAGTAATAATATCAAATGCTTCTTTTTAATGCGTATCAAGCATCTTTGACTATCATAAGGAGAAATCTCCTCCGATTCTGCGTTTGCATGTGTGTGTGTGCGGGAGGCCTTATGGTAGTCTCATTTTTAAAAGCATTGCGAATTGAATTTAAAAATATCTCTCTATTTTGATTTTAAAGTTAAATAAACTGTTTTGAGTTCTCACACCAGTCACATGACTGACTCGGAGTTTATTGTTTTCCTTCCTAAACTCTGGGTGCCCACCAATTTCCACACGGGCAGTCAAGAGTTAAGGTTTATCAGGATATTCTGGGTATTCTGGAGTTGCTGGAGGCAAGATGGATGGCATGGCGTATTACTACTATATAGTATTTCTTTTTCCGCTGCACTGTTTGATGTTGTATACTCTGATGATATGATGTAATGAAATGAAATGTATGAAATGTAATAATTGATATAGTTCTTTGTTTAAAGATTATTCATTTATTATTATATGTTGTTCCGCTGCGAATTGTGAGATTCTGAGGTTGTTTTGTTGTTCTGCTGTTATTTCATCTGTTCCGTTCTATTTTAAAATTTTCTATTTTCTTTTCCCTCTATCTTCTACATTTTTCTCTCCTTTTCTTTTCTTAAATTCTTTTTAAAAACCCTAACTATTCGGTTTTTCGGCAATGAAAAATCGACATGTTACATTTACAAATCTCATTTGTATAGGGATTTATTGCTCTGCTTTTGATTATGATTTCAATTTCTTATTCAATAATCGATGATAATAATTTAATATTATCACTTCCTAATAACCAAGAAACCATAATAATTTTCGAAAAATTGTTCCTTTTATTCACGAAATAGTCTGGGTAAAATTATTCCATTTACCCTATTTTAAAACAATACTGTGTCGGTTTATCTTGTTTAAGAGTTTAGAAACTCCTATTGACACAGTTAGCTAGATTACACCGACTAGAATCTATAAACAATCAACCGATAAGTCAACACAATACAAAACAATTTTATATTCACTAACAAATACGCGCTCATATCTACTACTACACTCAACTCATTCTAGAGTACTACTGACTCTATCTCTAATGAGTAATTCCCAACAGAGCTAGGGTTGTCGCTTAACCAATTGCTCTGATACCAAATTGTCAGGACCTGATTCTTCGACTTTCGAAAATCGACATTAATACGTCAACTGTATCAGCTGCTGAACAATCGAATGCCGGAAAACCGAACGCTTAGGGTTTAAGAAGAAGAAAAATGTAGAAGAAGTAAGAAAGAAGAAGCAACAGAACAATATCAGAATCTCACAATCGCAACGGAACAAAATATAATAGATAAATAAATAATCTTTAAATCAAAATAACTGTACATTTTATACACTACATCATCAGAGTCAATATACAACACAATAATGGACAGTTATATACACCCGTCCTTACAACTGAATACACAGCGGAAAAGATAATATCATATACAAGTGATACGCTTCGCCATTCAGCATTCTCCTGATCTCCACAGCATCTCCTGAATTCTAGAATGACCTGATAACCTGACTCTAGACTGCCCGTGTGGAAATTGGTGGGCACCCAGAGTTTAGGATGGGAACAATAAACTCTAGGCCAGTCATGGGACTGGTGTGAGAACTTAAAACAATTATCTTAAAAAAAAAAGAAATATTTTAAAAATAGATCCACAATGCTGTTAGAAAATGAAACAACCATAAGGCCTCCAGCCACACACACCATGCAAACGCAGAATTGGAGGAGATTTCTCCTTATGATAGTCAAACATGCTTGATACGTAAATTTCTTTGATATTATTACTATAAGTGAAAAGTGCGGGAAAACATTTCAAAAGTATAATATTAATCTTAGCCAGCATGGGTACCATTATAGTATGCCTACTATGGGTACCATATTAGATGACAGGTTCTACAACTAAAACCGTACAAGGCTCGTATTGTTTCTATAGATTTCCCAACAAATGGTCAGGCCAAGGAACTTCCTATTGCCACATGGGAACGCCTCTGGCGGGACGCCCCGAGAACCTAACCGGATCTCTGCGAATACAAGGCCGGTTTACCTCTGCAAAAATAAGTAACTACTGACACGAGTATGCCATCCCCCGGTTGTAAACAACCTTTATCCGAGGATCCTCAATACCAACAACCACAAAGTAATAAATTTGAAGCAACAACATAGGTTAAGTATCTGGGCTCCATACCAATATACCACCTCTATCCAGAAGGAAATGAACAAACCCTAAGGGGCGCTACCCCCTAAAACCTTGCTGCATTCTTCCTGTTTTGACCATTCCGGAGTGTGAGGTCCGACGAAGTCTCGTCCACAAAGCTACGCTTTTCATAAAAGCCATGCTTTGATCAACAAATGATCAGCAGCACTTCGTATGCCACATTACCAATTTGAGAATGTATCACTAGTAACCATCAACTACATAACCTCTAAGCTCGTACGTCTCAGAGAAGGGTGTTAAGCTAAGAGAATAAATTCTCCGCCACCAACAGAAATGTATTGGATAGAAAACAGCTTTACATCTCATATTGTAACATCAGACACACATCCATACAAGTCCGTTCCGAGATCGAACGGAACCAAAGACACTTCCAAAGAATCCCTTGCAATCCGGATATTCACTAATCACGTCCGGACTTCCCATCACAAAGGGTGATAAAATCCCTATATCGGAGATCAGCCGATGGAGAGACATTCGACGGTAATCCTTCCGTTTCCGTAAATATCCGGTCTTCAACACCAGTCTTCAAATGAAATTCCATTACGACGTATCACTATTTGAAATGGGGTTTATGACCCAAAGGTCCTCTCCCGGCTAAACCGAATAACAAGCGCTTATTTGAAAATAAGTGTAGCATTCAAATTCAAGCAAATCACAACAAATACCCATTTAAAGGTAAATATTGATAGTCGGTTATTTAACTATCAATAGATATGCACAACATCACTTGATGCCAAATAATTTTCCAAATTATTTATATTTTTCAAAAATATCTTTACAAGATATATTTTTCCACACTTCAACCATTTGAAAACAAATTTCAAATCACGTTTCACCTTTACAACTTTTGAAAACAAATTTCAAATCATTTTCCTTACGCGGAAACACTTCCAAATATTTATTCATTTTCACTGGAAATCTGCCGAGTTCAAATGCTTTAAAATAATTTATAACACTTATCTAAAATATAACGGGAAAACACTTTGAAATTAAACTATTTTTCTTTAAACACTTTACTTAAAATATTAGTTATAAAAATATTATACCAATATTACATATAACTTAAGTCCAAGCTAATTTTCAAAATAAAATTAGTAGATAGAGTATAACTATTTGAATAACTATTTTCTAAAATAATTATTGATTAAATCTTAAAAATAATCATTTCTATATCAACTTAATAAACCTTTACTTAAAGGATTCAAAACAATTTAAGAAGTTAATTTCTCCAAAGTATCCTTTTCAAAACCAATTCTATAATCATATATATATATATATATATTTCAAAGCTATTCAGAAATTTTATTCGGCTTTCCAGGGAGAATACACTTCCATTTCAAAATGGTTCATTTAAACCAATTAAATAAATCATTACCTATTTACTTTAATTTTACATTCCAAATCCGTAAATTTATTTCCACACTTCAAAAATAAATCAATGTTTATTTTTAAACAAATTTCCCTTTCCTTCATAAATTCCATGGTGAATTTAAATTTTCAAATATCCACTGATATACGATTTTCAAATCGATTTCAAATATTCACTTTCAACAACAATCAATTTTTCAATTGATTTCAAAAATAACCAAATCAAATTCTATATTGATTTCCCAAGAAATTAAACACCAAGTGAATTTCATTCAAATCTTATATTGAAATCAATTTCTACTAAACCCCAAATCAATTTTCAAATTGATTCCAAATTCTTCTCAAAACACGAAATAAATTTAAAAATGGATTTTCAAAAGATTTACATTCAATCACCAAAATTTAATTTCCAAATGGATTTCAAATTATTTCCTTTTAAAAATAAATTCCTTTTAAAGAAAACCAATTATTTTATTTTTCAAACTCTTTAAAATCCGTATTTTGAATAAATTCTTCAACCTTTGAATAATATTACCCAAAATCCATTTATTAAATCTTTTCCCATATTTTGAAATTTCATTCAATAAGATTAAAAATAAAACTTTATATTTTAGAATTCCTTCTTTTAAATTTATCCAATCCTCAAAAAATAAATTTTAATATAAACTTCCAACCTGAATTTTCAAAAATCAAATTTTTATTTATTTCCGGTATCCGACGATACCAAAATTTTATTCGACTAAATTTTAGCCTTCAACGATTTCAATCACAAAGATAATCACACAGAGATTAAAAATAATCAACACCCAAAATTCCACTAGCTCCAATCAATCCCAATCCTGCTCTATTGTGTAGTATTTGACAATATGATTTTAACGCAAGTCATTTCGTCAATTTTCGACCTCATATGAACAAGTTATAGCCTTTTAAACATTATACGAATTTAAATAAATTAATTGCTATTTTCTTTTTAATTTTAAAACCTTATATCCATCTGGGCCGTCCATTCCCTGCCCTAGATCTAGGCCGCGCGTTTCCTTCTTCCTCCCCTTCGTTTTTTTTTCACGTACGCAAAACCCAAAAGCGACGTTCATCACTTACTAGTCGCGCCTCCCTCGACGCTCGAAATCTCATCACTCCACCCCCAAACAACGGCTCGTGCATGCCTACACCCCCACCTGAAACCACGAAGAGCTCGGCCACCCTTGTGTCGAGAAAAACGAACCCAAAGCCTAGACGAACGCGACCCCCTATCCCCCACGTCGAGCCTCCATACCAAATCTCCACCGTTGATCTTCAAGATCTCGTCTTGCTCTTTACTTTTGTAGTTGAGCGTTTTCTCTAATTATTCACGAATTGGAAGAAATCGAGGGGAAAAGGTTGCGAAATTCTGGCTATTAAATAGATAATGGCGGCTAGGGTTTAAAAGAATTAGGGTTTGAGAGAAAATAATGAATATGGACTTTTATAGAAAATATTAGTGCACTATTCATCCGGAAAATGTCCGAACTCGAAATGAAGCTTGCCGCCTGGTGTTTATAATGTTTTACCCCCATTTCGAACGCAATAGAATATATATCGGGAGCCAATTCGATCGTATTTGAAAGATAGGTTTTCGAATCGACTATTTAAATTCAAAATTCACTTAAACTGATTTCTATGCGTTTTAGCTTGCCCCGGACAAACCGTAAATCCGATTGACACGAAATTTGAAATCTCGCAAAAATATAATATTACGGATCCGATGAAACTTGTTTCGTTGAAATCCGAGATTGTTTGAAAAATGACTATTTTTACACGTCAATTAAATATTAAAATATTCAATTTCTACAATTTAACTTTTAATTCAATTTTAAAAGTTCTATAACATCATTCTAACTCCAATATGATTTAATACAACTTTATAAATCAATTTAAATCACATTAAACCCAATTTTCAATTATTTATGTAATTTCAAATATTAAATTATCGATTTAATTATCCAATTAAATTTAGATATTCGAAAAAAATTATTCGACTTACACATTTTACTTGTTAATATTTAAAATCAATTAAATATATGAATTTCAAATGACAGAAATTCTGGATCGTTACATTTCGTTTCGTCAAATTTGGACTTCTCTAGCCCTATTTATCTTATTTTCGACAGATTTGCAGCATTTTAGGCGCCGAATATCGAGTTTTGATAGGATGATTGTATCGCTAATATTTGTGTACCATTCTCTTCGCCTCGTCGTGTTGATCTTTGTAGTATATTCAATTGTTCGTTTTGGAGTTTGGTATGTGGTGGAATCAACGAGACGGTTTGCAGTACCGGTTCCGTACTTGGGCTTTTGGGTTTCCCATGCCCTTTCATCTGTCCCCATGTCCATCAATAGCCATCTACTTTATTTATTCTAACGTTCAATACCGTGACTTTCACTATTCCATAGATTGATATTTGTTTGGTTCATCTATTTGTTTCACCTTCCTGTTGTTTGCGCGAAAGAGAATATATATTATAAACTAAATTATATTTGCTTACTTGCCCATTCCTCTTCCTATTGTTTTAAAATTCACCCACATTGAGCCTTCCACATCAAGCCTCTTCTCTTTCCTCTCCAAATTGTTATATAATATGATGTTATTCGTTGTCTTCCATTTTCTTTCACCTGTTCACTTTACCTTTGCCATTCTTTTCGAAAAATTTTATATAAAAATATATATTAATAATTCGTGTATATATATTTGCCTCAGCCATTCCCTTCAACACTACAAGTCTCGCCCCATAGCACCTTCTACTTGTCCCCAACTCCCCACTGCTCGCGCACCAACACCACACGCAACAACAGGTGGCCGATACCTTTCCACCGTAGCCACCCATCCCTCGACCTTTAACCCATCATCCACTCGACAAGCCACCATGCAGCAGCAAGCGCTCAACTCCACCACACCTGAACCTATCCCATCCAAGAGCAGCGCCACCGACGACCTGCACCACCACTTCGAGGCAGCTCTGACCTTTTGCCGACCAAACAACGCCTTACCGATCCGAGCTTCCACAGTCATAGCCTCTCTCCTCTTTGTTCATTCCATGTCTATTCCTTGCTGAGCCAAGCTGCTCCTCCTCCCTCTTTTGTTTACATATATATAGCATATTATGTTAGTACGTATATATTTCACCATATCCTACATTCCTAAAGTATACAATTTAAAGTATATTTGTTTGCTTATAAAAAGGGTCTGCATGTATTCGTTGAAGGAGCCTACATCCGTTTGCTTGTATGTACATTAAGGTATATATTATATAAGTTACAGTATCTATGTAAGTTAGTAGTTTATAATATATAAAATATATATAAAGCTTATATATTCCGTGGTTTTCCAGTTAGCATGCTCCACTTATTGGTTCTGCGTGTTATTGTTTAAGATATTAGTGGTACACTTTGATGCTTAATGTTGAATTGGTACTTATATATATTATACATATATATTATAGGTTGTTATGCACCCGAAATAAATATCTATATGTACTCAGTTGTTTATCATATGTAGTGTCTGCCTAGATTGGCCTGAATATAGACACATGTATTCAGTTGTATAGTGTGTCTGCATATACATATATTATTAGTCTGCATAGTATATTTAATTGTAGTTGTAGAGTGTGTCTGCATGAATATTTTTTTAGCCTGCATGGTACATTTAGTTGTAGTTGTATAATGTGTCTGCACATATATAGTATTAGCCTACATGCATTTCCTTCAGCCCAAAACATGTCTGCCAATGTATGTGTTTTATTATATATTATATTATATATATGGGCACTTTGATTTCAAACATGCCTATAGATTTTATATTATAATATATATATGTATGTATGTATTTTAATTTTAATATAAATATTAGTTTTGGATTTTTATATGTATGCATTTTAAAATTTATATTGATTTTTTCGAATATATACATATATATATGTATATTATTATTTTATTTCTTTTATATGTGTTTTGATTAAATATTGAGTTTACGAAAGGAAGTAATAAAATAATAATATAATATACTCTTCGTTTCAATTATATCAAGCTGATTCTGATTTGTTCATCAATTTCTTATTGTCAGCCTTGTTCATCAAACCTGTGTTTACTCTGCTTTGCTTTGGATTTGTCATAGAGTCCGTGATTCAAAAATTCATAGTTTGTCATGTTGTCGTGTTCTCTCTCTAGCCTCGAAAGATGAGCAATCACTTACGATTAACATTCTTATATTTGGTAAAATTGATTTCACTTGAAACAACAATTGAAATATGTTGCTAAATTTTAATTTGTTAGTTATTTAATTGTTAAATATGATATTGTCATTATCTAAAATATTTCACCTATGATATATGACACCATATCTTGTTGTGTATATTTATTCAATTTGTTACTAATGATATATGCCTGTAGTTGATCTATTATATTATTATCATATTTGGTCACTCTACAAGTTCCCTTTTAATTTAGAATTCCCTATGGGTTGAAATGATACATACCCGAACGATATAATAGATTAGGGGAAAATCATTATGGGTTGAAATGATAAACCCAAGCGATTTTCATTGATTTTGAATTTTGGGATTGCGGGTTGAAATAATATATACCCGTAGATATTTAAATTGCGGATTGAAATGATAAATATTCGTATCACTTGACTATAGGATAAAAAATTATATATGGACACCATTGGTCTATATTTTGAAAATGATTTCCAAAGTTTGAAAGGAAATATATTGGTTTGAATAAATATTGTTCTATATAATATATAAGTGCTATTTTTATATATGGAAGAAAATAAATTAGATCTTAAATAAGATTCTTTGGAAATTTTAATTTACAAGTTAGTTATGGAAAATATAAATTTTCAGATTTTCTTATAATTCTATCATTTTAAAGATATGTAAAATAAGATTTAATATAAATGCATTTAATAATAAGATTTAATTTAATTGGTTTATAATATGTTTAAGTATTTATTTAAATTTATATTAACATTTAAAAAAATATTTATAAATTTAATAATAAAGGTTAGGAGGATAAATTAATGTGACTTGGAATTTAAATTGGTTAAAAATTGAATCTAAATAAAAATTTATTTGAACTTATTGATTTGAGATTTTGGAAAAAAATATGATTTATAACGTGATTTGACAACAAGTGATTAAATAAATATTCTTAATTTTAAATAAAATTGAGATTGAATATTTAATATTGATTTGAATTTATAAATTGGGATTTAAATAAATTTATATTAAATGAGTAAGTGAATATTTTCCAATTTGAATAAAAATTAAAGTTAAATGTTGAAGTATAAATGAAATTTATATTGTAAATGTTGGAAAATTTAAACTGAATCTTTGAACTTTAAATTGAAATGGTTAAACTGGAATTAATTTAAATTGAATTTTGGAATTTATGATAATTTGAATCGATTTGTTAAATTGGAGGAAACTGATTTTGTTATATAAACTATTTTATTATATATATGAACTATTTTAATTTATAACTATTTTAATATATGTACCAATTTCAACATCTAAACTATTAAAGTCAAAAGTGTTATGATTCCCAAAGTGTTATGATTCCAAAAGTGTTATGATTTTCAAAGTGTTATGATTTCAAAAGTATTATGATTTCCAAAGTGTTATGATTTCCAAAGTATTATGATTTCGAAAGTGTTATAATTTTAAAAGTGTTACGATTCTGGAAATGAATATTATTTAAAGTGAATAGTGATATCGAATTGATATGGTTTTGAAATGAATATGATATTTTGATATGAAGTATGAATTATTTGAAATGAAATGGCCACATTGTGAAACAAGCGTTTGGTTGCTAAAGAGACCGGGATCAGATATTGTCATACTCTCTGCCAATACCGAAAACCACTTTAACAACCATGTACGTGGTGGAGATTCCAGGATGAAGTAGGATGGTTTGGTGATGATTCTATATGTTATTTACGTAGCCCTGACTCCCGCGAGTCAGTTTGATGTGGCTAAAACAAGAGCCACGTCGGGCTAAGTGAGGTCATTGCTCCTATCGGACACATTTCTTCGATACCATTCTATTGCTTTTGTGATTTGATTGGGTGCATCTTTGATTTGGGAGTGTGTCACAAGGTGGGCGGTAGTAGCTGTTATGCATTACCACTAGTCTAGATACGCAAATGGTATATCTACCCTGGCATTGCCTCGAGTGCTTTGTCGCATGTCCTATCTTCCTTTTATGATTTTGTTTTGTATCGTGCCTATGTAATGCTCCCTGATAGCCCACTTGCGAGTAGAGTTTATAGTATCTGCATAGACTACGACATTATGTAAATGTTTTAAAAGTGGATATGGGTAACGCCTTAACACTATTTTAGCAGTTTACTTACTATAGACATATTATAATAGCGTACATTACTACATAGTAGATAGTTCCACGGATCCTTAGAGGATGGATATCCCAAACATCCTTTAAGTTACTTGTATTTCAGTTGACATTTCACTTGAGTTGAATTTATGAATATAAGAATGTAAATCCTGACTCAAGTGTTTTGTGTTTTGCTTTACGCTCGGGTCAGGCTGAGTGACGCCGCATTTGAGAATCACCTTTAGGTTTGGAGCTTTGCCTGAAGATCGGTCTTATCTATTCAGCTTTTCCAGTTGTTTTGTTCAGACTTTTCATCTGTTTGTATCCGAGACTATATTGTATTTGGGATATTTTGTTGTATTTATTTCAAACTCTGATGTTTATATAGTAGCCTCATGAACTACTATTTATCTATTCCGCTGTTTATTGTTATATTACTCTATATCCGTGATTCTATGATTGATTTATTTCCTGTACATGCTTAGTTTTTCCAAATATAAATTAACAATCTGTTGTTTTTAGCAATTCAAGTCCGATATGTGCGGATGCGAATGGTTCGAAATACCGGGTCGTTACAAGTGGTATCAGAGCCAGGATTATGCATAACTTAGCATATGGAGTAAAAATTAATTACAGAGTCATATTCGTTTGAATTTGAAATTCTCGTTAGGATCCTCCTAAATTAGAATTTCTTTTGGATTTTTGGGACATTCCCTTTAGTTCTGAAATCCATTCTTGTCCTTTTCCATTCATGTTCTCCATGATTCTAGAGCATCCCATAGCTCCACTTCGGTTGATCTCTATAATGAATTTTAGAACGTCTTGCCACCTCAACTGCCAACCTCATCCTTTGTGTGGCTGATCCCATCGGCGGTCCAACCGACCTAGTATGATTTGTAAAGGGGTGAAATTCCTTTACATCAGGCGTTGATTCACTAGAGATTTCTATGTCCTCGGTTTAGATGTTGTTATTTCTTGCAAAGTCCAAATCGTTTCTCTAGTAGACAATCAGGGTGATACCCTTGTAATCTTGACTCTACTCCGATAATCAGGGAATATCCTGATGTTTTGGTGAAGTCACTTCTCTCCCATCTAAGCGGGAAATAAAATTTCCATATTGATATTATCCCTGAAATCTCGGTTGACCCGATTAAAGTCACCCGCGATCAATATAAGTCTATACATCTCCCTCGTTTGTAATTTAGTTATCTTGTCTTCCTTTCGAGTCTATCTCGTTAGTTAGAATTCTATTTGATTAGGATCCTTCTATATGTGAATCTCTATCCATTCTTGAATCATCGAGTAGGGAAGTGTATTTGTATTCAAAATAAAAAATGTTTTATATTGTGTTGTTTGAGTTGTTAAGTTTGAATTTTGGGTTTCGATCGATTCGTCTGGCTAACGCAACCGATAGGAATTCTAAAACACTTGAACAAAACAAACCGACGCAATATTATTTTCAAATTTTGTAAATGAAGTAATTTTATGTATAATTATATTAAATATATAAAGGTATAATTTTCTTAAATTAAATAGTTAAATGAATTGGTTGTTAGAAATGATAATATTTGATTATCATTTATTGTTTTGTAAACCATTGACTATTGCAACATGATATAAATAAATGAAATTATAAACATGGTTTATAAATTGATTTGGAATTGAAATGAATTTAAATTAAGAGTTTGAGAATTTAAATTTTCGATGTTTTCAAATTTGGTCTTCAAAGTTTTGAATTTATATTAGTTGAAAGCATTTTTGAATATAAATTGTTTCCAAAGAATAATTTTAAAATAAGAAAGTTGTACTCTCCTCTTTTATCGCTGGAAAATAATTTCGGTGATGATTGCAGCATCATCGATATTCATTTTCGAGTCTCGAAGTGGAGAGGTCCCTTAGTAGCTTTGCTACACTTTTGTTTTGCAAAAATGGATTTGATTTAAATTTCTTAGGTATAATTTGATTTATAAAATATATATACAATTATTTCAAAATAGTTTGAAATGAAACCAGAAATTTGAATGTTAAATTTTATATTAAGAAATGGTTTCAATTATTGAAATAAAGTGATTTTTTTTAAAAAAATTGGAATATATAAAATGATAAATGAAATTAAACCAACTTGAAATAGTTGAATTTGAATAAAACTTATTTGTATAATACTAAATTTCATTCTAATGTATATAACATACCTAAAATATTCAAAAGTTAAAATGCTAAGGTGAATATATAATTAAAGGTTATACAAGAAGTAAACTTAAGTAATAAAATGTTCGAACTAAAATCTAGCTTAATTTATACAGTATTTAATTACACTCAGAACCTTAATATAACTTACCTGGAAATGATTAAATGTTGATAAGAATATATGATTGAATAATATGCAATAAATGTAAGTAATAAGATGTCCAAATGAATTTTATTAGGGAATTTATAGATAATAAAGAGAACAATAAAAAGATAATTAATTAGATAAAATTTGGTTATGTTAAATATTTATACACATAATATATGTTGTAAAATAGACGGGGTGAAATAAATTAAATAAATAAAAGAAAATGCTATTTAAGTAAATAAACATGGATTAAGAATAGCTGAAATTGAATTTTAGTGGAATTAACTCAACTGAAGATAAATAGATTTAATAAATGAGTTAAATCAAATAAATTTTGTTTTGGAAGAAATTTTTGTAACAAATATTAATAAATTGAATCAAATCAAATTGAATGAAAATAGCTTGAATTGAAATCAACAAAATATGAATATGAATGAATATTATTGATTTAATAAAATGGATGGAAACTAAATTTATTGAATATAAATCAATTTTTAAACTAATGAAATTTATATGGTTTTGAATTTTTTATGTATCTAATAATATGTATTTCAATCTATCTTTTCTTTTTAGTTGTTCCTAATCTCCTATCTCGTTCCTTTTCGGGGACAAAAAGTGGTGGGCGAAAGTGTAACGACCTGTAAATTTTAATGGTTTTATAACATAATTAACTAAAAAATTTCTTGGAATTATAAAATAAAATTTTGCAATGGAAATTTGATAGTTAGAATACGTCTATTGTAACATAGCAACCGGTAAATTTTTATTGGAAAATATGAAAGTTAATTCTGTTGTGTAATTTTCAATTCAAATCAGTTAATTTGAAGGAAATGAAATATTTTCAAAATCTGAATAATTTTATATAAAAAATTTGTTAATCGTTTTTTGAGTGAGACTCATATTTCGTTCCATCAAATTTGGACTTCTCTAGCCCTATTTATCTTATTTCGACAGATTTGTGGCATTTTGGGCACCGAATATCGAGTTTTGATAGGATGATCCTATCTCTAATATCTGTGTACCATTCTCTTCATCTCGTCGTGCTGATCTTCATAGTATATTCAATTGTTCATTTTGGAGTTCGGTACGTGGCGGAATCAGCCAGACGATTTGCAGTACCGGTTCTGTATTTGGGCTTTTGGGTTTTCCATGCCCTTTCATCTATCCCTGTGTCCATCAATAGCCATCTACTTTATTTATTCCAGCATTCAATACTGTGACTTTCACTATTACCAAGATTGATATTTGTTTGGTTCATCTATTTATTTTATCTTCCTGTTGTCTACGTGAAAGAGAAAACTAAGTTATATTTGCTTACCTACCTATTCGACTTCCTTTGTATTAAAATCCACCCACATTTAGCCTTCCATGTCAAGCATCTTCTCTTTCCTCTTCAAATTGTTATATAATATGATGTTATCCGTTCTCTTCCATTTCCTTTAACCTGTTCACTTTACCTTTGCTATTCTTTTCAAAAATAATTATATAATAATAATAATAATAATAATAATAATAATAATAATTTGTGCACATATATTTACCTCGGCCATTCCCTTCAAAGCCGCAAGTCTCGCCCCATAGAACCTCCGATTTGTCCTTGACTCCCCACTGCCAGCGCACCAACACCACATGCAGCAACCGGTGGACGAAGCCTTTCCACTGTAGCCACCCACCTCTCGACCTTTAACCTATCGTCCACTCGGCAAGCCACGACGCAGCAGCAAGCCCCCAACTCCACCACACTCGAACTCATCCGATCCAAGAGCAGCACCTCCTACCACCTACACCGCCACTTTGAGGCAGCTCTGACCTTTTGCTGACCAAACAACGCCTCACTGATCCGAGCTTTCGCAGCCATGGCCTCTCTCCTCATTATTCATTCCATGTCTATTCCTTGCTGAGCCGAGGTGCTCCTCCACCCTCTTTTTTTACATGTATATCGCATATTTTGTTAGTATATATATATATATGTATGTATATATATATTTCACCATATCTATATTCCTAAAGTATATAATTTAAAGTATATATGCTTATAAAAAGGGTCTTCATGTATTCGTTGAAGGAGCCTGCATCCGTTTGCTTGTATGTACATTAAGGTATATATTATATAAGTTATAGTATATTTAAGTTACAGTATCTATGTAAGTTAGTTGTTTATAATATATACAATATATATGAAGCTTATATATTCCGTGGTTTTCCAGTTAGCATGCTCCGCTTATTGGTCCCGTGTGTTATTGTTTAAGATATTAGCGGTACACTTTGATGCTTAATGTTGAATTGGCACTTATATATATTATGCATATATATTACCATTTGCATATAGGTTGTTGTGCAGCTAAAATAAATATCTATATGTATACAGTTGTTTATCATATGTAGTGTCTGCCTAGATTGGCCTGAATATAAACATATATATTCAGTTGCATAGTGCGTTTGCATATACATATATTATTAGTCTGCATAGTATATTTAATTGTAGTTTTAGAGTGTGCCTGCATGTATTTTGTTAGCCTGCATAGTATATTTAGTTGTAGTTGTATAGTGTGTCTACACATATATATTATTAGCCTGCATGCATTTCCTTCAGCCCAAAACATGTCCGCCATTATATGTGTTTTATTATATATTATATTATATATAAAGTTTCTTTGATTTCAAACATGCCTATAAATTTATATTATAATATATATATATATATATATTTTAATTTAATATACATATAGTTTTTTTATTTTCATATGTGTACGTTTTAAATTTTATATTGATTTTTTTCAAATATATATATGTATATATGTATGTATGCATGTATTTTTATTATATTAATTTATTTTTTTACTCGTGTTTTGATTAAACATTGAGTTTACGAAACGAAGTAATAAAATAATAATATAATATACTCTTCGTTTCAATAATGTCAAGCCGATTCTGATTTGTCCATCAATTTCTTATTATCAGCCTTGTTTGTCGAACCTGTGTTCACTTTGCTTTGCTTTGGATTTATCGTAGAGTTCATGATTCAAAAATTCGTAGTTTGTCGTGTCGTCATGTTCTCTCTCTAGCTTCGAAAGGTGAGCAATTACTGTTGTTTAACATTCTTATATGTAGTAAATTTGATTTCACTTGAAACGACAATTGAAATATGTTGCTAAATTTGAATTTGTTAGTTATTTAATTGTTAAATATGATATTGCCATTATTTGAAATTGTTCATTTGTGATATATGACACCATATCTAGTTATGTATATTTTTTCAATTTGTTATTGATGATATATGCATGTTGTTGATCTGTTATATTATTATTATCATATTTGGTCTCACTCTGCAAGTTTTCTTTTAATTTAGAATTCCCTATGGGTTGAAATGATACATACCCGAACGATTTTATAGATTAGGGGAAAATCGTTATGGGTTGAAATGATAAACCCAAGCGATTTTCTTTGATTTTGAATTTTGGGATTGCGGGTTGAAATGATATGCCCATAGATATTTAAATTGCGGATTGAAGTGATAAATATCTGTGTCACTTGGCATAGGATAGAAAATTATATGCGGACACCGTTGGTCCATATTTTGAAAATAGTTTCAAAGTTTGAAAGGAAATATATGGGTTTGAATAAATATTGTTTTATATAATATGTAAGTGCTATTTTTATATATGTAAAAAAATAGATTTTAAATAATATGTTTTGGAAATTTTAATTTATATGTTAGTTTTAGAAAATATAAATTTTAAGATTTTCTTATAATTCTATTATTTTAAAAATATATAAAGTAACATTTAATACAAATGCATTTAATAATAAGATTTAATTTAATAAAATTTAATTTAATAAAATTTAATTTAATTGGTTTATAATATTTTTATGTAATTATTAAATTTATATTAATATTTTAAAAAATAAATTTTAATAGTTTGAATAATAAAGGTTGGAAGGATAAATTATTGTGATTTGGAATCTAAATTGGTTAAAATTGAATCTAAATAAAAAATTATTGAACTTATTGATTTTGAGATTTTGGAAAAAATATGATTTATAACGTGATTTGATAAAAAGTGATTAAATGAATATTCTCAATTTTAAATAGAATTGATATTGAATATTTAATATTGATTTGAATTTATAAATTGGGATTTAAATAAATTGTTATTAAATGGGTAAGTGAATATTTTCCAATTTGAATAAAAATTAAAGTTAAATGTTGAAATATAAATGAAATTTATATTATTTTGGAATATTTAAACTTGAATCTTTGAATTTTAAATTGAAATGGTTACACTGGAATTAATTTAAACTGAAATTTGGAATTTAAGGTGATTTGAATCGAGTGGAGTGCTCCTTGATAGCCCACTTGCGAGTGGAGTTTACAGTATCTGTATAGACTACGACATTATGTAAATGTGTTAAGGGGGATATAGGTAATGCTTTTGTTATCCCGCCTTTTGGCAAGGCCGTGATACCAAAAGATTGATCGGAAAACCGAAGATAATTCACCTCTATGATTGGTTATACACTGCTTCACTATGGATATCGATGAATTTTTACCGAGCCCGGATCGGGCCACGATCGATAGAACATGATAAGTAAAGCCATAAAAGCCAACGTTCCAAATCTCAAGTCAATCCGAGTTCATACGCTCAAGTTATGATCGATTCAAGATAGAGAAGATAACCCTTATTCGAATTCATAGACAGGGGTTTTGTTCGTATCCATCCAGCTAAGCTATTTCGTATCCATCAAGTTGTAGTGCTTCGAATCCATGGAGTCATTCCTCTTCGTATCCATCGGCTTGGAGTACTTCGAATCCATGAGGTTCGTACTCATCCTCATGTGTCAGCTCGACTCCATCTAGTTCGCATCCATCAGCGAGCAATAGTTCGAATCCATCAGACAACTGCCCTTCGAATCCATCGGTGACTTCACTTCGCATCCATCAACAGATAGTGTGCTTCGTCTCCATCAGCAGGAGATATACTCGAATCCATAAGTATTGTTAGACTTCGTATCCATTGCGTTCGCGTCGGTCAAAAAGGAATTAGCCTCGTGTCTACCTGGTTCGAATCCATCGAGATGAAGTCCTTCGAATCCATGAAGTTACTCCACTTCGAATCGATCCTGCTACAACAGCTTCGTATCGATCGGCCAGATTATACCACGATCGATACGAACGAGCCTTTGTCGAATCCCTGAAAGCCCTCGGATCCACTAAGTCAAAGTGGAGAAGATCATGGAGTCGACCCAGTCAAACCGGGGTGAAAAGGGGATCGACACGAAGAACGCGCACCACGTCATCACGAAAGCGCATGGAACCATCGAGTCGAACCCATCGATTCGAACGGCATCGAGTCAAAGCAAGCAACCTGCTCGAGAATAGCAATTCGAATCGACCATATCTCGAGATCCGTAAGTCCAAATGCAATGAAATTTTCACAGTAGCTTCCATACAAGGTAAAGATTGTCCCTGCCAAGTTTCATCTCGACTGGATCATTTTTCGATGGATACGAATGACTTCGTATGGATCTCAGATCGAGTCGAAACTTGGTGGGGTTGGTCGCGTGGGCCCACTCACGTGCCAGAAAAAGTCTCCCAAAGTTTGAGCAAGATCTGGGCCTCCAACGCCTATAAATAACACCCTGAAGCCTTCAGAAAAGGGGATCTTCCGCCATTGAACATCCAGACTCCGCCGGATTCAATTCCATACTTCATTATCGCTGTTGTAATCAGATTTGAAAGCTAACATCAATTGTAATCCGCTGTAATCGATTGGAATCATCAAGTGAATCAATAAAGACATAAGCTTCAGAGTGGACGTAGGAAAGGTCGCCGAACCACTATAAATCCTGTGTTTGTGGTTGTTATTTGTGAATTACTGTGATTGTTATTGGTTAGATCTGAGTTCTATATTGATTGTTGCTGATTTGTGCTCATAAACGGGTGCTTTCATGATATTGGGTGTTTGTGACCAATTTTGGCGCAAACAGCTTTAACGCTATCTTAATAGTTTACTTTACTATAGACATATTATAATAGCGTATATTACTACATAGTAGATAGTTCCATGGATCCTTAGAGGATGGATATCCCAAACATCCTTTAAGTTACTTGTATTCTAGTTGACATTTCACTTGAGTTGAATTTATCAATATAAGAATGTAAATCCTGACTCGAGTGTTTTGTGTTTTACTTTACGCTCGGGTCAGACTGAGTGACACGGCATTTGAGACTCACCTTTGGGGTTGAAGCTTTGCTTGAAGATCGGTCTTATCTATTCAGCTTTTCCAGTTGTTTTGTTTAGACTTTTCATCGGTTTGCATCCGAGACTACATTGTATTTAGGATATTTTGTTGTATTTATTTCAGATTCTAATGTTTATATAGTAGCCTCATGAGCAACTATTTATCTATTCCGCTACTTATTGTTATATTACTCTGTATCTATGATTCTGTGATTGATTTATTTACTATATATGCTAAGTTTTCCCAAATATAAATTAACATTCTGTTGTTTTAAGCAATTCAAGTCCAACATTTGTGGATGCAAATGGTTTGAAATACTAGGTCGTTACATCTTGCCTACGATGACTTCATATCTAAGGATCGTTAGCAAACTCAGGTGGCGACGTGTTTTTTAAGTGGTGACGACACGTTTACCTATGGCGGTTGTGTTAAAGTGTTAGTTTTGAGGCTGAGATTCACTTTGGTGATAAATCGATTTGGTTTTAAAGAAGTTAAGAGATGAGGTGGAAGTCACATGAACTATTTGAAGGGGAGTAATATTTTATGCCTATGTAGTTGCAACATGCATTAACTACTGTTATTCATATATCCACAGCAAATAACCTTATTTACATATATATTTCCTACGGTTGTAGACAACAACCGTCGCAAATTGGTTTTTTTAATTTTCTAATACTTTTCATAGACCAATTGCTACGGTTGTTCATAAGAACCGATACAAATGATACTGTTTGCTACAGTTTTTTACTTAAACCAACGCAAATAAGGCGACGCAACAGATAGATTGTGTACTAGTGAATTATCCCTGCCAGCATTTTACACTCATTGGTCATGTGACCATTTGCCTTGTGGTAAGTACACTAGTTATCTCCTTTCTTTTTCTTTGGGTAATTTCATGCTTTGAATGAGGTCGGGAAATTGACCTTGTCTTGAGTCATCGCATAAATGTAGGAGATTGGTCTCTTTAACGCCATCGCGTTAGCATTAACATCTTCCCATCTAGACATTTTATGAATCCTTTATATGTTGAATCTTCCAATGCCCTTCCTTTGATTAGACTTCTTCTTAGAATAGTACAATTCATCCACTCGAATGAACTCGTCAACCTGAAAATGAAATTCTTACAAGTCTCGGCAACCTTGGATGAAAAATTCCTTCGAGAAAGGAGAATTGACTATAAGGCCTGAATGAACTGCAATAAGCTTGTCCCTGTCGTTCATTCCCCTAGCTTTCAAAGTTCAGCGTTAAACCTCTTCAAGTAATCTCCCAATGACTCACCATGATTCTATCTTATATTAGAGAGAATGTATAATCGATCGTGGGTCTTTGCAGATGCAGAACTGAGTCGAGAATTCATAAGATAATTATTTCGAAGAATGAATTGTGTTCTCGCGGTACTGTTTGTACCGCTTGGCGGCAGCCTCTTAAAGAGTGACTGGAAAACGATGGCACCTAACGGCACCGGAAGCATTGTATAAATCCAATTAACTGTCAAATGCCATCAAACGGTCGTCGAGATCAGGTGTGCCATGATATTTCATTGTAGGAACCTTCACATGAGAGGGAATAGGTGCTGACCTTATCTCATCAATGAAAGGGAAAACCCTCTCATTATTTACTCTCTCGTTTGTTGTTCTCTTACACTTAATATTCAACAGATCCTTCACAGCCTTCTCTGCCATGTCTTTGAGGTAAGCATCATTACTTAAGTAGTTTTTCTTATTTGGTTTGTAGCCATCTGAGGTAGAGCTTGCATAATAGTCCTTGTCTTCCTCTTGGATTCTTCCTTGTTAGTTTGCCTTTAGTGGGAGACAATCCTTCTTTTTGGATAGGAAAATGTTTTCTTTTCTTTTCGCGACATTAGTGTTGATTTCCAAGTTTCTCCTAGGAGAGAAAACTTTCTCCCCTACTGTGACAGCTTTCATGGACGATTTGTGAGATAGGATTTCATTTAGAAGATTCTTCATCTCCTCCATTTGCCACTCTAAGTATGTGATTTTAGCAATATGGTCCTTTGGCCGAAGCTTCTGAGCTGGAGCTAATTGCGGAGACAGTTGAGCTGGTGCGGAAGACTGTCCTTGTTCCCAGTTCCTAGGGTCGAAAGATGGAAAAACATTTCTTCTAGTGAAGTTGCATGTTCATCCCTTTCATCTAAGGTAGAAATCCTTTTAGATTTCATTTCCTATAGCAAACCAAGTTCCCACAGTTAGTTGTGTTAAAATAACAAGGTCTGAGGTTCGAGCCCTCCTTCTAGCGCCAAAAATATTAACAAGAAATCTTATCGACATCCCCAATGCTTGAAATAAAATTATTTTATATGAGCACAACCATGTGGTTGAGGTGAATCATGTCATTTAGAGCATATCTTTCGAATAGATTGATTAAGTCGAAAGGATTTGAGGTGCTAGCTCTAACTTTCGACTAGAATAACCGGATCAAAAGGAGTGACAAATTGCCGAACCTTTTGAAATTGTCGAAAGGTTGAGGTAAGCATTCCTGACTTTATTGGCATGGATAGTATAATGGAAGAACAACTAACCCGTCAACCATGTCGTAGGTTTAAGGTTCCGCTCCAACCTTTTGACTTGGCTGGGATAGTAAAAGATTACCAAAACTTTCGACCTTTCGAAAGGTTTATGAGACCGCTCCAACCATTCGACTAGGTTGCCATAATAGTAATTGTCTCTTGAAGCTATTAACATTCATATAACTTTCAACATTATCACTTTATCAGGTCTCATCTCCCCTTGGAGGTTGAAAGTATTCAATCATCAATGTATTTCACCTTTTTTTGATCATGTCGAAAGGTTTTATTCAAGACCTTTCGACCATGTCAGAAAGGGATTCTTACTCTATTCTACATTTCTTTATTGCTTTCAACCTCTTGGGCTGATAGTCCTTTCATGGAATTTCTTTGAAAGGATTACTGATGCCATAAAGAGTTGACATAATATGTCACAAAACCGCATCAGGGATCTGACATCATGTATCACAAGTTGTATTTCCCTTTTGTAGCCGGAATCATAAATTTAATATATAAGGAAATAAAAATTCGTGAAAATGTCCCATGATAGTTCCATGACATATACTCGGAATACACGAAGAAGGTAAGAAATAAATCACGTATAATCAGCCGTTAATGTTGAATTAACATCTGATCATGATCATCCCCAAATTCAAAGTTGATCACAAGCCATCATCCTCTTTATTTTCTCATAATGAAGTTTGATACAAAATTTAAGAGACAAATCCCCTATTTAGTTTCTAAATTAGGGTTACAAACGTAGTGAGCGAAAGCAAAAGTTGTAGAATGAGAGCAGAATGAGAAAATCTGATCCCTTAAACTGGACCACTTGGGTCTTATTTATAGATGCAGACAACCCTCCTTCCGTCTTCATGCTTTTTACTGAGTTGAAAGGTCATCCTTTTATTTACAGTTGTAAACCTTTCATTCTTGTCGAATGGTTTCCCTTTCATATGTCATTATGGACCTTTGAATATTGTCGAAAGGTCTGATTTTCTCGATGCCTTCATGAACCTTTCGACTAGGTCGAACGTTTTGCCTTTGATATGCTACCGTGAACCCTTCGACCTTGTCGGAAGGTTTCTCTTTCACTTAATTGTTGTGAACCCTTCGACCTTATCAGAGGGTTGCTTTTCACCTAATGGTTGTTGAGAGATGTGCTTCTTTTCAATATTGTCGAAAGGTTGTCATTCATTCTTTGTTGACTTAAGACTGCTGCCTTCTTCATAAACCTTTCGACATTGTCGAAAGGTATTTTTTTTATGTTTCAACCGGTTCGAAAGGCTTGCTATGCTTTTGAAAGGTCATTTTGAAAAGAACTCTTTAAATGTTGAGAGATAAAACCTTTCAACTCTTTCAAAAGGTCTAGGACTATTATACACTGTTAACTGCATCCCTTTGCTCCTTCGAAAGGTTTAATCTGAAATCCTTTACTTTAATCTTTGTTTAATTATGAGGGTTACGAGACTATTCTTCTACCCTAGCCGGAATGTGCTTGGCAGTTTTGTACCTTGCTGCTTCATTATGCCTTAGTAATTCTTTCCTTCATGCTTGTGGAAGGTTCGCTCCGAAGTTCTTATGTGCTTCTCTTTACTAGCATTGAACAGCCCTTTCAACACCATCAAAAGTTGACTTTACCTGCTGCTCTTTGTTCATGCGAAAGCTTTTTGAAACGCCTTCTTTATTCTTATTCATATTTTCTGGTTAGCAGCGCCTTATACATTAGCTAATAGCCCCAGCTAATTGTTTGTCAAAATTCCAATGTGTAGGGCTTTGTCACAGGTAGACTAAAATTATGATTACACATGAAAAGGAATATATATTTGTATACAGATAGGTTATTGGCGATCCCCAAAAACCATTAGGATCGGGAAGACCTAGGAGCTGATTAAGTTAGGGACAGATTGTCTAGAAGTGAAGTATTTAATAGATAGTTTAGGACATACCGTCTAGATGGAAAATGTTTAACAGATAGTTAAGGATACATAGTCCAGAAGAAGAATATCTAATAGGTGTTAGGTTAATTTTTATTATATTGTTGGGTAGGCTCGAGTCAGCCAAAGGTTAAAAGTTATCCAAACATAACTTGTGTGTTTGAACAGATAGTTCATTATTACCTGATATTTATATATGTTTACATAATGATTGCTTTACAGTATTTAACCATTATGGATGTAGAAGCACATTATATGGTTTTATGAAAGGTTTTGCAAAGGTATTTTTAAAAGGATGTTAGTGAGGGGAAACCTATTCAGCTAAGCGACATGGTTTCACTTAACGTAATTATTCCGGCATGTATAATATTATTCACACCAGACTTTATGTCTGACTCAAAGTTTATGTTTTCTCCTTAAACTCTCGGGTGCTTAAAATTAATTTGAGTTGACTAAGGGATTAAGGCCTTTTTCAGGTTTTAGTAGGATGATGAATAAGATACCGGTGGCATGCAAGGGGCAAACGGATAACAATTTAGGAGTTGCAGTTCTTGTTATGTTTTGATGGATTTTCCGCTATGTTGTTTTGTATTAGGTCTATTATGACCATATGACTCTGATCAACTAAGGAGGCATCTTCATATACCACACTTGGCGTACTTTGTAATAATTATATTTGATCTGTGCCTGGGAATGATTTGGGATTATGTGTTGTATCACGACCCAGATTTTCAAACCAGTTAAAATTACCGAAAAATCCGTCCGTTCTAAAACTACTAATGAAAACTGCCAACTTAATACACCATATTTGATAAATATTCAACAATATTAAATGTATGGGATAAAATTTCATTTTTTACAAGTTATCAGAGTAATCTATTTAATCTACTAGGTGTGCTTATATACAAACCAAAAACAAGTAAATGTAACGCTGCACAACTCTAATAAGAGAGACAGCAATAGCCATTCCTACTAACTCAATAAACATGTCAAATGCGGAATAAAATAGTAAGCAGGAAAAATACAATAACACGAGATAAACAACAACCATTAACAAATAAACATGAAAGGGTTATATCATTTTAGGGGCTGCATCACTACCACTTGTGACTGCCTACGTACCCCTATCTAATTGGGTACCCAATTAGATACAGGATCAAGCCAACGTGGTTCTCCTACCGCAAGTAGGACTCATAGAGCCTACGATGCAGCAAACAAATATGCAATTCCAAAACAACCTACTTAGGCTTAATCTTTAAATTTAGATTTTCAAATATAATTACCTTTACGGAAATTATCTCTTTAGACTTTATTCTCGAATTTTTATTTCAAAACTTTTGATATATATATATATCCTTTATATTCAAATTATACTTTACTTTGGGATCTTAAATCAAATAACTTTTGAAAAGTTTATTTGGAAATCCCAAATACTGTAATAAAACATATCAAACCATATGCAACCAGATCGGAAGGTTTCTCCCAATAACAAGGCAACTGGGTCCCAGCCTTAATACAATCGATAAATAAGTATATCCCTCTATTCTAAGAACGGACTATATCAAAAACACATGCCCACATTTTTAGTTACGGTTTACCCGAATCATTGGTAACATAACAAATCATTTTATATCCCGAAGCAATAAATCATTTCACACTAATACTCACAAGCACTTTCAAATCTATAATAATTTTCATTTCCCAAATCGGTTCAAAAATCATCTTAAAACCATCGGGTTTAGTCCTCAAAATTCTTTTTGTTTTATAAAACACTTTTATAAAATCATTCATTATATAAATCACTTTTATATAATATTACTTCAAATATTCAGTACCAAACATTTCTATTTCTTTGAAAGGGAAATTTTTTCATAACAATTCCATTTGAAAACCAATTTTCAAAACAATTCATTAAATTGAAGTGAACCAAATATTACCGCTAAACACCTCATAGTCAAATTGTGAAATAAATCACAAGGTGTTAGCCTACAATTATTTACTACTCAGCCCATGCATATGGATAATTAATTGCTCATAAACTGGTCGAGCAAAGTCAACAATCAATAATAATAATAATCGGTGCTAATAAACTGATCAAGCAAAGTCAATAATCAATAAATAATAATCAGTGCTCATAAACTGGTCGAGCCTAATTCAAACAACCAATCAATGAAATAAACGCGATAATAAATGATAAATAATGCTTCATTCTATCAAATAATTTTAACACTTTAACGGTTTGATATTTATTTTGGAGCATCCAGGCTTTCCCTTCGACATGTTTCATCCCTCGCCCAAGTCTTCTTGGATCTCAAAGACGAAACACATGTACTAGTCGCTTCCGCGTATCCCATTAAGTATTTAACTTCTAAGTTTTAAATTACTTAATTAAACATCCAAACATAATATCGAGCAAGGAAATCAAATCTTTGTTATAGAAAACAAAGTAAACAAACATTTAACAAGGATTTTTAAACAACTTAACACTTAAAATTCTTTCAACTTAGCAATGGTTTTAATGAACTTAAAATAAGAAATAACTTACTTTGGATTCCACTCCGTCAAACTTTAAGGAAAGGAACTTAAGATCTAATGCATACTTCCTACCATGCTTCAGAACCAAATGAATATAAGCTTGAATTCCTCCTTCCTAGTGCTTGAACAACGCTTGAGATGGAAGTTGGCTGAAAATATAAAGAAGTGGTGGAGCTTTGAACTTGAATTCTCAAAATTAGACCCCAAAAATAGGTCATATTCTCTCTTATTTTTGACTCTTTTACTCTCAAAATTTGAAAAACTTGTTAATAGAAAAGTTGTTGTAAATTCTTTTCTCTTTAATTTAAAAAAAGAATCACTTGATTTTGGTTAATTTTGAGGAAGATATGGTTGAAAGAAAACGAGCTATTCTTGGATTCATAAAAATGAAGCCCGAAAATGCACTTCAAAGAATTGAGTTCAGATATAGCAAACCTCAAAACTGGAAGAAGTAATCAACATAAAAGTTGTAGCCACAGAAATTTTATGTGATTTAATTTTTTTTCCTTAATTTGGGTCAGTTATGATCAAAACAAAATGGCTTATTTTCTGGCTTAAAAACTGGGCCAGAAAATATACTTGAAAGAAGTGGATTTTTGAAATGATTATCTATATAATGAGACAAAGTGGTTAATATAAAAGTTGTAGCTATTAGAAAAATTCATGATTTAAAAAAAAGAAATTAACAAACTGAGTCGGTTTTGAAGAAGTTATGGCTGAGAGTAGAAGATGTAAAATGTGGAGAAAAGAGGAGTTTGATTTGAAGAGAATAAACATTGATTTCTTTTGAATATTTTATAAATATTTTGACATTTTTTCTTTCTTATTTTTTATAAGGCTTGGAAGCCATTAAGAGACGAGGAAGGCGATGAAGAAGCTTGAGAAAAGAAGAAGAAGAAAATGTGAATGAAAGTGAAGAAGTAGGTGGAATTTATAGAAGAAGAAAGAAGTGGTAATTTTAGCAAAATAATCTCTTACCAAATTACCAAACTAGCCTTACTTCAACCTAAAGCAATCTCCACTTTTTCAAAACTTAACATCATCATTTCACTTCTTACTTTATGTCTTAGTCACATAAAGATTAAGTAAAGAATATTATAATTATGTTGGCTTTGATTTGATGTGATTTGATGTTTACTTTTTCGTACTTTTATTAATTCTTACTTACTTTTACTAATGACTTCTGGAAGTTTTCTTAATCTTATTTAGTAAAAGTAAACATGTTTAGTGAATTAATTAATACTTACACTATTTGAATATATGTTTCTGTATAAGAAAATAAAGATGCGGCGATGTTGCGACAACTTTTAATCGACAAGCCGTTGTTTTTTGGCAAAATATTTTACTGTCACATTTTGACGTTTTAGTTAAACTATTTATTTATGTAAACCAAATTTAAAAATAAATTTGTATAATGCTATTTAAAAATATAAACACTCATAAATTAATTAAGATAATTTATTTAACAATTGAAACATACTTTTCTGAAATCAGCATTTTGTCACTTTTGTCGATATAGGCAAATATTACTATTTTTATGCATGTTTCTACTTCCAAATCCTATCGAATATTATTTAAATCATAAAACCTTTTATATTTTTTTATTTAAAATTACTATAAATAATATATTTTAAAGCGGTCAAATTCTGGGTCGTTATATTCTCCCCTACTTAAAAGAATTTCGTCCTCGAAATTACAAGGATGAAAAAAAACGAAAACACAAAAATTAACGACAGTTATGCACACCAAAAATAGTAATATCACCCATAACCCCGGTCGGAGGTACAGTTCCTTATCCTATCCATTTTATTTATCAAATTAAGGTAGTTTCATTTTTAAAATTTCTAGGTTGATATATTAACCCTAGATGACTTTTACTTAGGCACCTAACCTAAGCTCAGATACCACGTGTCACGACCCTGATTTTCAAACCAGTAAAAATTGCCGAAAAATCTGTCCGTTCTAAAACTACTAATGAAAATTACCAACTTAATACGCCATATTTAATAAATATTCGACAATATTAAATGTATGGGATAAAATTTCATTTTTTACAAGTTATCAGAGTAATCAATTTAATCTATTAGGTGTGCTTATATACAAACCAAATACAAATAAATCTAACACTGCACAACTCTAATAAGAGAGACAGCAATAGCCATTCCCACTAACTCAATAAACACGTCAAATGCGGAATAAAATAGTAAGCAGGAAAAATACAATAACACGAGATACACAACAACCATTAACAAATAAACATGAAAGGGTTATATCATTTTATGGGCTGCATCACTACCACTTGTGACTGCCTACGTACCCCTATCTAATTGGGTACCCAATTAGATACAGGATCAAGCCAACATAGTTCTCCTACCGCAAATAGGACTCATGGAGCCTACGATGCAACAAACAAATATGCAATTCCAAAACTACCCACTTAGGCTTAATCTTTAAATTTAGATTTTCAAATTTAATCACCTTTACGGAAATTATCTCTTTGGACTTTATTCTCGAATTTTTATTTCAAAACTTTTGAAATATATATATATATATCCTTTATATTCAAATTATACTTTACTTCGGGATCTTAAATCAAATCACTTTTGAAAAGTTTATTTGGAAATCCCAAATACTGTAATAAAACATATCAAACCATTTGCAACCAGATCGGAAGGTTTCTCCCAATAACAAGGCTACTGGGTCCCAGCCTTAATACAATCGATAAATAAGTATATCCCTCTATTCTAAGAACGGACTATACCATAAACACATGCCCACCTTTTTAGTTACCGATTACCCGAATCATTGGTAACATAACAAATCATTTTATATCCTGAAGCGATAAATCATTTTACACTAATACTCAAAAGTATTCAAATCTATAATAATTTTCATTTCCCAAATCTGTTCAAAAATCATCTTAAAACCATCGGGTTTAGTCCTCGAAATTCTTTCCGTTTTATAAAACACTTTTATAATACCATTCATTATATAAATCACTTTTATATAAAATAACTTCAAAATATTCATTACCAAACATTTCTATTTCTTTGAAAGGGAAAACTTTTCATTACAATTCCATTTGAAAACCAATTTTCAAAACAATTCATTAAATTGAAGTGAACCAAATATTACTACTAAACACCTTATAGTCAAATTGTGAAATAAATCACAAGGTGTTAGCCTACAATTATTATCTACCCAGCCCATGCATATGGATAATTAATTGCTCATAAACTGGTCCAGTAAAGTCAACAATCAATAATAATAATCAATGCACATAAACTGGTCGAGCAAAGTCAATAATCAATAAATAATAAGCAGTGCTCATAAACTGGTAGAGCCTAATTCAAACAATCAATCAATGAAATAAACGCAATAATAAATGATAAACAATGCTTCATTCTATTAAATATTTATAACACTTTAACAGTTTGATATTTATTTTGGAGCATCCGGGCTTTCCCTTCGACATGTTTCATCCCTCGCCCAAGTCTTCTTAGATCTCACAGACGAAACACATGTACTAATCGTTTCCGCATACCCCATTAAGTATTTAACTTCTAAGTTTTAAATTACTTAATTAACCATCCAAACATAATATTGAGCAAGGAAATCAAATCTTTGTTATAGAAAACAAAGTAAACAACCATTTAACAAGGGTTTTCAAACAACTTAACATCTAAAGTTCTTTCAACTTAGCAATGGTTTTAATGAACTTAAAATAAGAAATAACTTACTTTGGATTCCACTCCGTCAAACTTTAAGGCAAGGAACTTAAGATCTAACGCATACTTCCTACCATGCTTCAGAACCAAATGAATATAAGCTCGAATTACTCCTTCCTAGTGCTTGACCAACGCTTGAGATGGAAGTTGGCCGAAAGTATAAAGAAGAAGTGGGGAGCTTTGAACTTGAATTCTCAAAATTAGGCCCGAAAAATAGGTCATATTCTCTCTTGATTTTGACTCTTTTACTCCCAAAATTTGAAAAAGTTGTTAATAGAAAAATTGTTGAAAATTATTTTCTCTTGAATTTAAAAAAAATAATCACTTGATTTTGGTTAATTTTGAGGAAGATATGGTCGAAAGAAAAAGAGCTATTCTTGGATTCACAAAAATAAAGCCCGAAAATGCACTTCAAAGAATTGAGTTTCAAGTATAGCAAACTTTAAAACTGGAAGAAGTAACTAACATAAAATTTGTAGCCACTGAAATTTATATGATTTTAATTTTTTTTTTAATTTGGATCAGTTATGATCAAAACAAAATGGCTTATTCTCTGGCTTAAAAACTGGGCAAGAAAATGTACTTGAAAGAAGTGGATTTTTGACATGATTATCTTCATAATGAGACAAAGTGGTCAATATAAAAGTTGTAGCTACTGGAAAATTACTTGATTTAAAAAAAAAATTACAATTTGAGTCGCTTTTGAAGAAGATATGGCCGAGAGAAGAACAGATAAAATGTGGAGAAAAGAGGAGTTTGATTTGAAGAGAATAAGCATTAATTTCTTTTGAATATTTTATAAATATTTTGACATTATTTCTTTCTAATTTTTTCTATTGCTTGGAAGCCATTAAAGAGAAGAGGAAGAAGATGAAGAAGCGTGAGAAAAGAAGAAGAAGAAAATGTGAATGAAAGTGAAGAAATAGGTGGATATTTATAGAAAAATAAAGAAGTGGTAATTTTACCAAAATAACCTCTTACCAAATTACCAAACTAGCCTTACTTCAACCTAAAGCAATCTCTACTTTTTCAAAACTTAACATCATCCTTTCACTTCGTACTTTATGTGTTAGTCATATAAAGATTAAGTAAAGAATATTATAATTATGTTGGCTTTGATTTGATGTTTATTTTTTCTTACTTTTGTTAATTCTTACTTAATTTTACTAATGACTTCTAGAAGTTTTCTAATCTTATTTAGTAAAATTAAACATGTTTAGTGAATTAATTAACACTTACACTATTTGAATATATATTTCTATATAAGAAAATAAAGATGTGGCGAAGTTGCGACAACTTTTAATCGACAAAACGTCGTTTTTCGACAAAATGTTTTACGGTCACATTTTAACGTTTTAGTTAAACTATTTATTTATGTAAACCAAATTTAAAATAAATTTGTATAATGCTATTTAAAAATATAAACACTCATAAATTAATTAAGATAATTTATTTAACAATTGAAACATACTTTTTTGAAATCAGCATTTTGTCACTTTTGTCGATATAGGCAAATATTACTACTTTTATACATGTTTCTACTTCCAAATCCTATCGAATATTTTTTAAATCATAAAACCTTTTATATTTTATATTTAAAATCACTCTAAATAATATATTTTAAAGCGGTCAAATTCTGGGTCGTTACATGTTGTGAATGTGAAACACTTAGTTTTGAAATGTAATGAAGTAAAAGTTGTTTTTGAATCCGTGTTTTGTTTCATATTCAAGTGCTTCTGATATTATTGATACTGTTAGCATAGACGTATTTAGTCACTGGAAGCTAATACTATCGATGACTATAGCATATGTAGCGCTTGGTTTTGGGCCTCTAGATAGGGGACATTACACTTCTGCTCTAGATGCATTATGGCTTATGCTTAATTGATTTTCCTCTAAATGATTTTTAGTTAGTGTTAGACTAGTCCCTCCCTATAAGAGGTGCTCAGGATTGGACGTCAGAGGCATTTGACCCTCCCTTTAGGAGGTGCTCCAAATTGGACGTTAGAGGCTTTTTCCCTCCCTCTAGGAGTTGCTCTGGATTGGACGTCGAAGGCTTTGTAGTATGTTAGAGGTTTTGACCCTCCCTCTAGGAGGTGCTCCGGGTTGGATGTTAGAGGCTTTGTACTATGTTAGAGGTTTTGACCCTCCCACTATGAGGTGCTCTCAGAGGAGGCTTTTTAAAAAAATTGTTCGTAAAATATTTTTTGGCCTGTTGAAATGTTTGTGAAAATCCTTTCGAATAAACATCAGCTTTTTTGTCACAAATTTCTTTTTGGAAGAGAGATTTTTTTGAATAAGGGCTTCTTTGACAAATTGAGGAATTCTAAAAAGAATTTGGTTACTTGTACCCTTTGATAATGGGTTTTTAAATCATTTTCATAGTATAAGCACAAATTTTAATAAGAGGTCATGATCCATGAACTAATAGTCTTTTACTCAAGAATGGGCTCTTCTGATTAGAGTTTTTGCTAATGAATTTTGATAGTTCTAAAAAATATCTTGAGAAAGTACATATATGTCTTTATTTGCTAGTAACTTTGGAAAACTTTGAAAATGCTTTTGTCGAGGTATACTTCATCGAAATCTCTTTTGTGCATTTACAAAGGCTATGTAACAATTTTCGAAGATTGTATATATCTTTTCTTGAAACAAATAAACATTTGTCTTCTCTGATCCATAGGGTAATAATCCTTCTTGATTTTTGAAAGTAATTTTCTTGAAGGCATGTTTAGAAAACCTTTTTGCAGTAAAATGACTTATTGAAAATAAGGTTGGTTTATTTACTTCCACCTTTGTATGATATATATAATTGTATCTCTTTAGGTTTTTCTTAGCAAAAAGGAATTTCTAGTTTGTAAGTTTGAAAAGTCATGATTCATGGACTAATAGACTTTTATGGACATGAGCATGCTTTTTCTAAGAATCCCTTCTTTTGGGAAGACATTGGATATTTGTATTTTTCCAGAAATCGGTTTATGATTGGAGTTTGATGGTAAGTCAGGGTTCTATAAAAGGAATTCTTTGTACCATATAGATTCAGGCTTTGGGCTAGAGAGTCTCTTTATATTGGATATCTGAGTTATCTTCCTTCAGAGATAGCTAGAAATTTGTCATGCTTTGAAAGGGAAACTCGGGTTCTTCTTTGTGAATTGGATTTGTTTTGTTTTAACCTGCAAAGACACTCGAATTTCATGTTAATACATGATAAATTTAAATTACAAATCAAATTAAAAAATTTATGAGTAAAGATGGCCCGTGGTAGGTAATTGCCATAAAAATCCATTACTTGGCTGAAGTATGAATCTGAAGTTATAAAGCTGCTTCTCTATTCTAAAGAAGTTTGACTTTTCGTGGTTGGGATATTCTTCTTAAGATGAGAAATCCTTTAAATTTCTTTTATGAATTTCTTTAGAGATCCCAACTTAATCATATTCTGGATTATTCTTGACAAGACATGGCAATCATTGGTCTTATGTCCATTTACTCTATGATAATCGCAATAACTTTGTGCTTTATTTTGCTTAGGATGGTTCCATATTTTGTAGGAAGTGAGAAATTTTAATTATTTTTGTTACAGAAAAAATATGGGAGAGGGGTTTATTTAAATTTACATAGTTGGATTCACAAATCTCTTTCTAAATTCCCTTTCTACTCTTATTCCCTTTTGGCCTCTTGCTGAGATGATCGAAATTAAAATTTTCCTCTTTTTGGTTTTGCTGAGATTTCTTCATGTACATCTCGTCCGTTCGAACAAATTTTTTATCTGAAAATAGAAATGTTGTAGATCTTTGCATTCACAGATACAAAGTTCTTTCCAAAAAGGATTTGCTCAATTAGCCTTGAGCGAATTGCCATCAGTTTTTCTCTATCGGTTGCATTTTCTACTTTTAATGCTTCTGTATCAAATCTCTTTAGTTATTCCCCAAGAAATTCTTGTAGTTTCCGCTTGATATTAGCTAACATGCTACAATCTAAAGTTAGGCCTTTTTATATGTAAAACTGTGCCATGAATTCATAAGAAAATTATTCTCAAGAATAGACGATCCTGTTCTGATAATACCTGTACCATTTAGCAGCTGCTCCATAAAAAGTTATGAGGAAGAGCTTATAACAAACTGCCCTAGATGCATTGTACAAATCCATTCGGTTTTCAAAAGCTAGATGGTGATCAGCTGGATCAATGGTTTCGTTATACCCTTAGTAAAAGGAATTTTTATGTAGGATATAATTTTAGCAGTAAATATTTCCTTTGATAAAGGATTTCTTAGAAAGTGATTATCTTGTCTTAGGTCAAGGATTTCTTTCTCCTTAAGCATGCTCATTGTTATTTGCTTGGTTTTACTACCATAGTAGTCTTTATCATATTCTTTGATTGAGCTATCTAATTGTTCGAGGAACTCTCTTTGCTTACTTTCTTGATTTTCATTCTGTTGACTTATCATACTCCTTTTACTTTCTTTCATTTGCAATCTTGGAGACTATGCTTCTAGTTCCTCACCTTGGATTTTATTTGAAAATTATGCTTTATCTCCTTCCTCCATAAGTGTCATTATCTTCAATGATTGTTGAGATGGAGCTTCTTCAAGGAGATCTCGTATAACTATCAGTTGTTTTATTATATCTTCAATTTTGGTCTCATCGCTTGCAAGTCTTGTTGAGTTGAAGGTTGTTCAATTTCCATATTTTCTAAATTGAAGCTCGGGATGATATTGTGTACCAAAGTTGTTTGTGATGCGGCTTCTTCATTTGGGATGTGATCATTATTTCTTCTGGTTCTCACCATTTTCTTTGAAATAACAGAACTTTATACACTTAGTTTGTGGAGAAAAGTATAAGGAATTGGAGGTTTGAGCCCTCCTTCTATCGCTAAATTGTTAACGAATAAATTCATCAACACCCATAAATGAATAAAAGATGGGTTAATCAATGAGTAGCCTCTTCGAAGAAGGCCAGAGTCATCGAAGTCATTGCGGAGATATGCATGATTCAATGTCCATTGCCATTCTTTGTTTAATCATCAAGGCTGGAGTCATATAGGGTTGAATTTAGTGTGCAAGTTCATTATGTAAGTCCAAATATGTTATGCAAGATCAAGGTCGAATTCGGTTTGTAGTCAAACTTAAATATGCTAGTCTTAAATTCGAATAAGGTCGATATAATATGCTTGTTCAAGTTTGAAGTCAAGTCTATAATCAAAGACGAATATGCTAGTCATGAGTCGTAGTCCATAGGCTATGCGAATGTTTAATTTTCAATTTCTTATGTGTATAATATTCATCATTAAGTGAACGGACTTCGACTGACCTCTTCCATGCCTTTACTCGGTAGTCCTCCCCTCATAATCCTTCTTACTAGTCCAGCCATCCGCTCGTCTCCATCTGGGGGCAGTACCTTATTTGCATCTCCACCTTGCCCCCATGTCCTGGGGGCACTCCGAATAGTACTCTTCACGTTGGCCATTTACGTTCATGTTGGTCCCTGTTGGCCGAGCTTCATTCACCGCTCTCCCAGTATCCAACCATGGAGGTCTTCCCCCAGGCCTTGGCTGATTTCCTCCAACGTCTCCAGTTTGGTTCTGGTTTTGACTTCAAGAAACTTCTACAGCTCCGGTTCCTGGTTCTACATTGCCAACAGCCGTGGTTGGTCCATTCCCTTGACTTTGTGTTCCAACTTATACAACCTATCAAAGTAGGTTCTGTATCTTGTCCTCCTGCCTTTTCAGCATCGTCTCCATCTCGTCTCTCGTGATATAGATTGAGGCCTGATTAGCTCCAGAGGAAGCCTCTTGACTTCTTTCATGTTGATTTCTTTCTGTCACTTGCTTCCTTGCCGATGGCCTAGCCATTACTTCCTAGAATCCAAGTTCCTAGCTCCAAAATTCTTGAGTTCGATTCTAGGTGAAAATACCAAAATGTTAGCCCTAAAATTTGTCACTAACACATAAATCCAAACGAAAGCACCAAATCACAGTCACAGCTCATAGATGGGATATACGTAGAGAGTAATAATGTGAAGAACAGTCTAAATTAAAATGAAAGCTGTAAAGCACAATAGATTTTATAGTGGTTCGGCTAACTCTGGCCTATGTCCACTCTAAAAGTTTCCGTTTTATTGTTGTAATAATCGATTACATTACAATCTCAAGTTTAATAATGGCTGAGTGCCTTAGCCTTAGAGAAGAGAAAGTCAGAGTGTAGAAAGAAGATCCCCCTTTTTTGAACCCTCACATGCTGTATTCATAGGAAAATCCAAGTAGTTGGACCTCTTGAGTATTCTAGGCCCACCAAGGCCATTGTCGAACCAGAATTACCATTGTGACCGAACCTAAAATCTAAGAAAGCCGATCCAGTTTCATCCCGAGAGAGACTCGAAGTAACCTCATGTTTGACTTGAAGTAACTCAATGCCGAACCCACTTCTTTTTCTTGAGTTCAAACCGGTCCAGACGACCGATCCACCAAGGCCGAACGGCCTATGCCGATCCACCTTGATCGACCATATCCATACCTCATCACTAAGCCACTCCCCATACTGGTACCTCTCGAGCACATCGATCCACCAATGCCGAACGACCCATGACTCCCATTCCGAACCATAAATGCCGAACGAGGTCTGAAGCCGAGCGATGTCCAATGCCGATCGAGGTTCCATCCCGAGCGATGTCCAATGCCGAGTGATGTCCAATGCCGAGTAAGGTTCGATGTCGAGCGGCGATGTCCAATGCCAAGCGAGATCCGATGCCGAGTGAGATTCGATGCTGAGCCACATCACCTTGCCAACCCAAACCATACCGAGTCACCTCCAATGCCGAACCATTCCACCATTGCCGAGCCACCCTATTCTCACCTCAATGCCGAGCGACCTAGAGCATCTAGGCCGAGCCGTGTAACTTTTCCACTTCTCGACCGAACAACATATCCAAGTGAATTCATCCTTTTAAACCGAATTCATCATATGCCAGCCTCGATAATTGTGAAGTCGACTTAGTTAAATCCGCCTGTCTGTGGCCTTGTCAAAAGGTGGGATAACAAATATGGATATGGTTGTACATGAAAGAAGGACCACTCAATTTGTAAGGGTGGGAACACCTAGGGTAATACCGTATTCGGTCTATTCAGGTTAGGGGCAGGCCGGTCTTGCGTAGCTGGGGATCCCGGTGAGATCCTCGGTACATTGTTCTAGAAGTGTACTGTGATGGGAGGTACCCTAGTAGCTCAGTCTTTGTATGGAATCCATTCTCCAATAAACACCGTACAGTTTTGATTATGCCCAACTATGTTGAAACGTGAGATGCAAGCATTTCAGCTATTTTGTATTTACTTTCTATGGACGCTACTATAATATCAGGTGATTTTGATAAAATGTTTTTGTTATCGTAAGGTAAAACCCATCATGTTTATGTGTGGCATGGTCTTATGAGATACCCTTATTTTTCAAAAGATTTTTATAACTCTTATAATTCAATTTGAGTGTGTTTCCTCGTGCTGGTTTTGTAGACTGACTCGGGTGTTATTTTATTGTAATACTCAAGTCAGACCGAGTATTACAGATCCAGGATATGATGCTATGGAGCTCGAGAGATGAGCTGGATGACAGGGACGTATCTCCGTATTTAATTTATATTTCCGTTGTATGAGGACATGTTACTATAACTGTCCAGATCGATGTATGGGTTGTTGTACTCTGATGATTGTAAGTAGATAAACTGTTATAGATTCTGTTGTATAAAAATATGTTATTATATACTATATTTTGTTCCACTGCGACTGCGAGATTCTGTTTTTTGTTTATTTTTCTCTTACCTCTTTCTTTTTCTTCACCCCTAAGTATTCATATTTCCATTTAATTTAAGTTGAACTGATGCGAATTATGGTCGACTCAAAGGGGTACGGAACTACGGGTCATTACACTTATCTTCTCCCAGAATATTAAAAATCCATCTATCATCTTGGACTGATTACTACATACCTTCCTTTAGGAAACTTATTTAATTTTAAATTTTGAATATCCATAAATATAGATTCTTACTTCCCCATTTATCTGGATATACTGTACATCATCAACCGAGAATCTTGCGGGGATTTACAACCATAAAGTAATCTGTGCTCTACAAGGAAGCCTGGTATATCTAACTTCAAAAGCCATTCCATGTGACGCCCCACCCCAAGACCCACACTAACAAAGAGCATTACTAGTAAATACTATCTGTCAGTGTAGAGAATAACGCTGGTTAAGAGTGACCATCCATGAGCTTTGTCTTAAATGAATATCGAATATGTCGATTGAGTGTCCATTTTTTCCTTTCTTTCTTAAGTGGATTGACATACTCGATTCTGGTGTAACACAAAACTACGGTGGCTAAGGATCGTATTCAGAAAAAATAAAATAATATCAAACACCTTATATCACAGAACATGAATAAACACATATATATACATATACAGAGTCAGCAGAAGTACAATATAACACGCTACATGAGTTTGGTTCTTATGAACCAAATATAGATCAGAATCTCGAAAGAATATATACATCAGAGTGCTACAACAAAAGGGGCTACATCAAAACATACATTAAGAAATAAAGAGGAAAGATTACAGCGGAGCAAAGCAAGGTGGAGGTCAAACTACAATCTACTGATCGTAATGACTCGGTCCGACCCGAGCATCATATCAAAATATAAACACACGGGTTAGTCTAGCCTAAACAAGAGGGTTAGTACATGATAGGTGAAGATAAGAAACACAAGGAGGATAATGACTTGCCATTAAGATGAACTCCATGTTCTAAAATCAACATAAGGCATATGAGCTAAATCAACATACAACACAAGGCATATGAGCCAAATCAACATACAACATGAGGTGTAAATGCCAAATCACTAAACAACATAAGGCATAAAAGCCATATCACCAAAACAACATAATGCGTAAATGCCTATCACCAAAACAACATAAAGCGTAAGAGCCATATCACCAAAATAGCATAAATGTCAACATATCGAACTCTTTAGAAGTTCAAAACTACAAAAATGTAACCATCATGTCGTCATCATCAAATAGCATAAGGCTATGTGATGAAGCACATACCTCGACTCGCGATGATGAAGCACATTCCACGACGCACGACTCAACTCCTCCCATGACCCACGACTCAACTTCCACCGCGACTCACGACTCAATCCACCTCCATAGCAACCCACGACCTAAATTCCTCCCACGACCCACGACTCAACGACCATAGCGATTCACGACTCAATCCATCCCCACCGCGACCTACGACCCATCCCCAATTCCTTTCCGCGGCCTCATCACTCGCGAAGCCCTACATCGATCCCAGCAGCTAAGTCGTGAACGAGTCGTTTTCCCATATGTCGCGAACAACCTAAGTCGCGGCCGTCCTATCTTTGCTATGAGAAATCCCTAAGTCGCAATCTTCTCCCTAGGTCATTAACCGAGATACCATAAGTCGCGAACTTTTCTTATGTCGCGAAGAAGAAATTAAGTCGCTGCCAATTTTTTTGTTAAGTCGCGAAAGGTCTTTTCCGTGCTCATTTTAACTCGTGTAAAGTTTGTTAAGCCGCGAAGCTCCAGAATACCCTTCCATAAGTCGTTGCCGAGTCTTTCTTAAGTCGCTGATGATTTCCATGAGTCGCGAGCGACTTATTACTGAGTCATTAAGTCGTAACCAAGTTAGAGTCGTTGTACTTTGGTACTTTGTTGCTTATGTCGGTTGTGTAAAATGTTGTAATTTTCTTAAGTCTTTTGTGTTGTGTCATAAACCCTATAAATAGAGATGTAATTTCATTGTAATTGGTTGTTGAAAATTGCATAAAATTTCCATTTGATTGCTTTGTGCTTTCTTTAAATTGGTAGTCGAGTGAAAATATCCTATCTCCACTTCGGCATTCGAGTGCGCTCGAATCAACGAACGTTGAAGCCGATTCACGGAATCAAGTGCGCTTGATCAACGTCGAAGAATCGTAGATCCTTCATCACGGTATCGTGCGCGATCAACGTGTTAAGGATAGCTAGAATCCGGTATCTCTTGAGATCAACGGATTTGGGCATTTTCAGTATTGTTCAATCCACCGATTGCTAATTCCATCGACAGATCAAGTTTTTGGTTAATCCGCTGCGTCAATTTGGTATCAGAGCTAGATCGCAAGAAGTTGCATCATTTGGAGACTTGGGTTTCGAGAATTTGAAGTTTGAAGATCGTATTTGCAATTGTTGAGAAGTTTAGTGTTCATCGTGAAGTTGCAACAAGTTGGGAGTTTCGATCCATCTCACTTTGGATCAAAGTTCGGAAAGTGTTGGAAAATTATTTTTGAAGTTTGTTTGAAGTCCAATCATGCCACCGAGACGAGCTCAACGTCATCGCAATATTAATGCCTTGTATGGAAGAGAAGAAGCTGATGAAATGGAGCAACGAATCCACGAGAGTTTTACTGAAAAGTTGAACGAAGGAATTGGTCGATTAGAGAGAATGATGCTTGAAATGAATCAAAGTAGAAGAAGGGTTTCACCTGAATCGAGCCATGGGAGAAGTAGAACTTCGATACATTCAGATCGAGAGAGAAGAGAAGATCAGGATCATAGAAGTGTTGATAATCGTGATAGGAATGTTGATCGAAGGAGTGGTAGTAGAGATGTTGGAGGTCGCAATCGACAACGCTATACATCAGACTTTGATGAGGAGTTTGATGGTGATAGGGGAAGTGTTCATTATCGAGATAGAGAGCAAACACGATGTCAGAATCGAGATGTAGATGATGATCGTCGATGGGAATCGGGAATGAAGATGGAGATTCCAGAATTTAAAGGCGGGATGGTTGCTGAGGAGTTCTTAGACTGGTTGTCAAAGTTGAAGAAATTTTTGATTTCAAGGAGATTCCGGAGGATCGTCGAGTGAAGTTGGTTGCTACTAGGTTGAGGGGAAGGGCTTTAGCGTGGTGGCAGCAAACTAAACTTACCAGAGAACGGATGGGGAAGTCAAAGGTTGTAGAGTGGGATAAGATGAAGAAAATGATGAGAGCTACATTTTTGCCATACAACTATCAATCACTCATGTACCAGAGATTGCAGAATCTACGGCAGGGGACGAAATCAGTTAACGACTATGCGGATGAATTTTACCAACTCATTGCCAGAAACGATATAATGGAAACGGAAGAACAGTTGACTGCCAGGTTTGTTGGCGGGCTGAGAATACAGATCCAGGATATGGTTAATATGTTCGATCCAAGATCTGTGGCGGAAGCACACCAAAAGGCGTTGGCTTGGGAGAAGCAGGGAAGGCATGGAGGTGGTGTGTTTACTAATTCTAATAATCAAGTGAAGGGTGTTAGCGGAAGTTCTAATGTTTCTAAACCTGTCAGTAAACCCGTGGTAAAGGAGAGTGAGAAGGCGAAGGTTAACAATGGTTTCAAATGCTACAATTGCCAGGAAATAGGTCATAAAAGCAATGAGTGTCCAAAACCGAAGAAACGAGCTATGATAGCTGAGGTTGAAAGTGAGAATGCTGTTGATGGTGAAGATAGTCCAATTGAGGAGAATGAACAGGACATCGCATCGGGAGATGAAGGATGTAATCTAATGATGAGGAGGTCTTGTTTAACACCAAAGCAAGAAGATGAAACTAGTTGGTTGAGGAGCAACATTTTTCAATCTACATGCACTATTCTGGGAAAAGTTTGTAAGTTTGTGATTGATGCAGGAAGTTGCGACAATATTATTTCTGCAGAAGCGGTGAGAAAATTGAAATTGAAAACGGAAAAACATCCAAATCCTTATAAGTTAGCGTGGCTGAGAAAAGGAGGAGAGGTGAAGGTAGATAAGCGAGTTCGAGTTCCATTTTCTATTGGGAAGAAATATAAAGACGAAATCTGGTGTGATGTAGTTGAGATGGATGTTTGTCATTTACTTTTGGGAAGACCGTGGCAGTATGATCGAGCAGTGCAGCATGACGGTCGAACCAATAGCTACAGTTTTATGTTTGAAGGCATTAAGATTATTCTAGTTCCAAAGAAGAGACAGCAGGGAGAGAGTAAATCTGAGGAGATTGAAGAGCTAAAAGCTTTACTATTGTTGAAAGAGTTTGTTAAGGAAGTTGAAGAGGAGCCTGAAGTATTCCTGTTGATTGGGCGAGATTGTAGTGAAGAGGTTGAAATCCCAGAAGAAGCAAAGCCAGTTTTGAAAGAATTTGAAGACGTATTTCCAGAAGAGTTACATAAGGAGTTACCGCCACTGAGAGACATTCAACATCAAATCGATCTTGTTCCGGGAGCAGTATTACCGCACAGACCACATTATCGAATGAGTCCGAAGGAACATGAAGAGTTGAGAAGACAGGTGGAAGAGTTACTTGAGCAGGGACGTGTGCAGGAAAGTTTAAGTCCATGTGCTGTGCCGGCTTTATTAGTACCGAAGAAGGACGGGACGTGGAGGATGTGCACTGACAGTCGAGCCTTGAATAAGATTACTGTGAGATATAGATTTCCAATGCCGAGGTTGGATGACTTGCTAGATCAGTTGAGTGGGGCTAGTATCTTTTCGAAGATTGATTTGAAAAGCGAATATCATCAAATTCGGATTAGACCTGGAGACGAATGGAAGACAGCCTTCAAGACGAGAGAGGGGTTATACGAATGGTTGGTTATGCCATTTGGTTTGTCAAATGCACCTAGTACATTCATGCGGGTGATGAATCAAATCTTTAGACCATTCATTGGGAAATTCGTGGTGGTTTATTTCGATGATATTCTGATATATAGCAGGAGTACGGAGGAGCATGTTCAACATTTGAGGGAAGTGTTGATTATTCTTCGAGAGGAACAATTTTATGCTGCTACAAAGAAATGCGTGTTCATGACACATAGTGTTTTATTTCTAGGGTATGTTGTGTCAGGAGAAGGTATACAGGTGGACCAGAATAAAGTTGAAGCAGTCAGGAATTGGCCACAGCCAAAGACAATTACGAAAGTGAGGAGTTTTCATGGGCTAGCGTCATTCTACCGAAGATTCATTCCACACTTCAGTAGCGTGATGGCTCCAGTTACTGATTGCATGAAAGGAAAACAGTTTGTATGGTCAGAGGAAGCGGGGGTTGCTTTTGAGAAGGTCAAGGAGCTATTGACGACAGCACCGATTCTTGTTTTACCAGATTTTCAGTTATTGTTTGAATTGCATACTGATGCGTCGAAGGTGGGAATTGGTGGAGTGTTGAGTCAGAGGGGACTTCCTATTGCATATTTTAGTGAGAAGTTGTCAGGAGCGAAGATGAGATACAGTACATATGACGTTGAATTCTATGCTGTTGTACAAGCTATTAAACATTGGAGACACTATCTATTTCAGAAAGAGTTTGTTCTTTACACTGATCATGAGGCATTGAAGCATATGCAAGGACAAGACAAGATTTCCGCGAGACATGCATCATGGATTGCTTATTTGCAGCAGTTTACTTTTGTCGTTAAACACAAATCAGGGGTGACAAACCGTGTAGCTGATGCTTTGAGTAGAAGGAGTCATTTATTAACGACAATGAAAGTTGAAGTGACAGGTTTTGAATTATTGCCAGAGCTGATTGAAGAAGATCCTTACTTTGTAAAGTTTGTTGAGAAAGTTAAGGATGGGAATACTGATGAATTTGTGTTGGTTAATGGATTCTTGTTCAAAGGGAATCGTTTATGTATACCAGATTATAGCTTGAGAATGAAGATTATCAAGGAATTGCACGAAGAAGGACATGTGGGCCGTGATCGTACATTGCAATTACTTTCTCAATCTTATTTTTGGCCGTCAATGAGGAAAGAAGTGGAAAGGTTTGTGGAGCGATGTCATATCTGCCAGGTTTCGAAAGGAACTACGACCAATGCTGGGTTGTATATGCCGTTGCCCGTACCCGCTAAACCATGGGTTGATGTGAGTATGGACTTTGTTTTGGGTTTGCCAAGAACTCAAAGGGGTAATGATTCCATATTTGTGGTGGTTGACAGATTCTCGAAGATGGCACATTTTATAGCCTGTAAGAAAACGGCAGATGCTGTTCGTGTTGCTCAGTTATATTTTAAAGAAATCTATCGTTTACATGGGTTGCCGGAGTCTATTGTTTCAGACAGGGATACCAGATTTTTAAGTCATTTTTGGCTTAGTTTGTGGAAGATGGTGGGAACGAAACTGAATTTTAGCAGTACTTATCATCTGCAAACTGATGGGCAAACAGAGGTAGTTAACCGATCGTTGGGGAATTTACTAAGATGCCTCGTGAAAGACAATTTGAAAAGTTGGGATATAAAGTTATGTCAAGCTGAGTTTGCTCATAATCATGCGGTGAATCGTAGTACAGGTTTCAGCCCATTTCAGATTGTATATTCAAGCTTACCAAAGGGGCCGTTGGATTTGACAATAGTACCACAACCGAAGGGGATAGTTAAACGGGCTGCTGATTTTGTTGATGGGTTGACAGAATGCCATAGAATCATTCAGGAACGATTGGGAAAGGCAAATGAGAAGTATAAACAAATGGCGGATAAGAAACGAAGAAGTGTTGCCTTCAAAGAGGGTGATTTTGTTTACGCGGTATTGACGAAAGATCGTTTTCCAGTTGGAACTTACAATAAATTGAAAGCACGAAAGATTGGTCCAGTAGAAATCTTGAAGAAGATCAATGATAATGCGTATCGATTAAGGTTGCCGAAAGAGGTCCATACTTCTGATTATCAATGTCAAACACCTAATTCCGTATTATGGGGAGGAACTTGACGAAGATGATGAGAGTGTGAATTCGAGGACGAATTCCTTCCAACAAGGGGAGGATGATGAAGCACATACCTCGATTCGCGATGATGAAGCACATTCCACGACTCACGACTCAACTCCTCCCATGACCCACGACTCAACTTCCACCGCGACTCACGACTCAATCCACCTCCATAGCAACCCACGACCTAAATTCCTCCCACGACCCACGACTCAACGACCACAGCGACTCACGACTCAATCCATCCCCACCGCGACCTACGACCCATCCCCAATTCCTTTCCGTGGCCTCATCACTCGCGAAGCCCTACATCGATCCCAGCAGCTAAGTCGTGAACGAGTCGTTTTCCCCATATGTCGCGAACAACCTAAGTCGGGGCCGTCTTATCTTTGCTATGAGAAATCCCTAAGTCGCAATCTTCTCCCTAGGTCATGAACCGAGATACCATAAGTCGCGAACTTTTCTTATGTCGCGAAGAAGAAATTAAGTCGCTGCCAATTTTTTTGTTAAGTCGCGAAAGGTCTTTGCCGTGCTCATTTTAACTCGTGTAAAGTTTGTTAAGCCGCGAAGCTCCAGAATACCCTTCCATAAGTCGGTGCCAAGTCTTTCTTAAGTCGCTGATGATTTCCATGAGTCGCGAGCGACTTATTACTGAGTCGTTAAGTCGTAACCAAGTTAAAGTCGTTGTACTTTGGTACTTTGTTGCTTATGTCGGTTGTGTAAAATGTTGTAATTTTCTTAAGTCTTTTGTGTTGTGTCATAAACCCTATAAATAAAGATGTAATTTCATTGTAATTGGTTGTTGAAAATTGCATAAAATTTCCATTTGATTGCTTTGTGCTTTCTTTAAATTGGTAGTCGAGTGAAAATCTCCTATCTCCACTTCGGCATTCGAGTGCGCTCGAATCAACGAACGTTGAAGCCGATTCACGGAATCAAGTGCGCTTGATCAACGTCGAAGAATCGTAGATCCTTCGTCACAGTATCGTGCGCGATCAACGTGTTAAGGATAGCTAGAATCCGGTATCTCTTGAGATCAACGGATTTGGGCATTTTCAGTATTGTTCAATCCACCGATTGCTAATTCCATCGACAGATCAAGTTTTTGGTTAATCCGCTGCGTCACTATGTATAATCCAACATCCAACAAAATGGTGAGAACATTTGAAAATCAAAAAATTATAGAAATAAAAAGCAATGGAATCTAAAAAATAACAAAAAAAGGTGGATCCCACCAAATGGCGATTCTAAGGTACGCCACACGAGCATCAACAAAATATGGTCGAATCCTGCCATGTACTATCAACAACAAATTTGAACACCCAACAAATGACCCGAAGGTCCAACAAATGGCCCGGAAGCCCAACAAATGACTGAAGGTCCAACAAATGGCCCAAAAGCCCAACAAATGACCTGAAGGTCTAGTACTAGCAATCAACATAACCGAAGGTCCAACATAAAGTTCCACCAACTTCTAGATAGTAACCAAATCAATGATAATAGTGCATTCCATACCACACGTTCTCACTTAACCATTTACTATAAGGTAGTTAATTTCACTCTCGTGTATGACCTCAATCGAACATGTTCGGAATTAACCAAAATAGTAAACGCATGTGTACTATACCACATGTTTTTCTAAATCATTTAATTCACTTCCTAGTTCTCTCGAAGGGTGCAAAAAACGTGTAATTTTATAAAAAATAATCTACTTCGAGAAAACGAGTTAAAAACGGTTTTCTGAAAATATTTGGAAATTATTTCCTTTTAAAATCACTTTAAATAAGGAAATATATTATTAAATAATAATAAGCTTGAAAATAGTTTCAAACTCATAAAAGTTTATTTAAAAAAAATTCCATTTCAAAATTCGGTTTAATTCGGTAAATTTCGTTTATAATCGATTTTAAAACCCATGCACGAAATCTTCAAAATCATAGAAAATTCAATCAAAATTTGCACATCTTAAAACTCATATGAAATAGCAAATTCACTACAAAATTCATCATCTAATGCTGACTTTCGGATTTGGATGAAAAACCTTTCAAAACTGTGCTGGAATGGAGTAGTAGAAATCAACGGAACTGAAATCAGCACATCCGAAAACAACAAAAAAAAACACACGCAGTATACAAAGCAATGGTTGACCTTATAGGTCGACCTTAGGGGTCGACCCTTCAAGGGTGATGGTCGACCTTTAAAGGCAAATGTCACATTTTTTCCCAAATCTTGAGCGTGTTTCAAACTTGATTTTCTACATGATTTCAAGGCCTTATAGAAACTATTTCAATCTAGATTTCAGCATGCGAGATGATGGACATTCAAACAAAAATCCGGAGAAAATCCGGCATGAATTCATGATAATAATAGAGATATATAATAACACAAAGTAGAACATATACTTACTGTAATCATTCAAGCAACAGACTTTGTTTTACAATAAGCAGAAATCAACAATTATCAGCATGCAAACCTGATTTAAGCTAGATATGTGAGTTACAAATTCACCTTAGCATAATTTTAGAGCAAACTCAAGGAAGATGGAAGCTTTGGTCTTGATGTGGAGTTAGAAACTGAAAGTGGAGAAAATACAGACATGTAGACAAAGGACAGAAACGTTACAGACAACACAGACTTCTCAAAAATTGAAATAGATGATGTAGGTTTTGGTTTTGGTTTTGGATTGATAACCTGTTACTCTCTTTAATTAAATAATTTTCTTCTGATTTCTATTTAGTTTGGGGATGGATTCAACAGAGACAGTAAGCAGCCATTTATTTTCTTTTTCTCAGACAAAAGAAAAGGAGGAAGAAGGTACTAAATAGTTACGTACAGAACATACCTTTTCGGCCTCTTCTAACTTTTGGGTATTGGGTTTAGATTTGGATCCAAACCTACCCATTAGGCTTATGCAACAAAGATATGTTTTTACTAACATATTACTTAAGTTATTAACCATATACACTATGTTAATTATGCAATTTTCACAATTTCAACTTGTTTAACCAAATAATTCACATAACTTCCAAGTTTTACCCTTTATAAAATGTAAATCGGCTTATTAAATTTATTTTAGCTATTAAAAATCAATTTCCATCACTAAAATCCCTTTTTTACTTAAATGTTTTAATTTACACTTTTTATTCAAACAAAGTAACATTTCTAACATCAAAATTTGCAAAAAAAATCATTTTCTTGTCCAAATTATCATAACAAACAATGTAAGAAATATTTACATACGTAAATATTGATTTTAATCAATTTTTCCCATATTTATTTTATAATATCAACCATATTTAATTTGAACATATCTTTAAAAATAACAAAAATCACCGTTTGGCAATAATTTGCAAAATTATTGCATTTCATCAAATTAAATTCATTAAATTTTATTTTTGCCACAAACTAACATAACAAAGTTTTCAAAAATTTATTCTCCTCATTTTATACTCATTCTAAAAATTAATGTTTGAATTAAATTCTTTCATTCATTCATTCAAATGGAATCATAATCAAATCAACTTAACTCCATTTTATTTATTCAAACCCATTGTTTATTTAAAATGAACAATTTTCAACAATTTTTCCTCTCTCCAAATTTATTTTGTTTCTCCATTTTAATTTTTAACCATCATCATAATTTATTTTCATAGGTAATCACAAAACCAAGATTGTTAGAGACCCCCTTATAAAAATTGCGTCCTCGCAATTCTATTGTTTGCGCCAAAATTGGTCACAAACACCCAATTGCAGATGAAAGCATCAAATCACGGTCACGGATCATAGATAGATAATATGTAGTAAAATTAAATATGAAGAACACTTAAAAAATTAAAAGAGAAGTAGTAGAAACACACGATTTATAGTGGTTCGGCATTGTAGCCTACGTCCACTTTGAAGAGTGGTTGTTTTATTGATTAACACTCACTAATTACAAGAGTATAAATGATAACAATCAAGTTACAATGGAGTTCTGTAGAATAACAGCATAGAAGCGCCAAAGATCCCTTTTCTGAAGCTCTTGGACTGCAATTTATAGATGTACGCTGCAAATATTTAACTCAGATCTCGGTAGACTACTTCTCTCACATGGGTTGGTGCACATGGTCGATCCCTGGTCAATTTGACTCGATCCATGATTGATACGAATGAGATTCACATCGATTCAAATATTGTCCAATCGAGTCAAGATCATTCATGAACATTCCTAAGGTTGTGCACAAGCTTCCGTGAAAATTTGATAGCATTTGGACTTATAGATATTGAGTTATGATCGATGCAAATTTAGGTTTGTAGGTTGACTGTCACGTTCATATCGATCCAATTTCATATCGACCAGGTTGATGACGTGGCGCTATAATCCAGGAACAATCCACTTTTTATGCCGAATTGACTGCTTCTCATTTGTATCCATCGGTTGCTATGTTCTTCGTATCGACCATGTATCCACGCTTTCATATCGATCAGTTGCCGAGCCTTTCGCATCGATCCACATCCCATTCCTTCGCATCAATGTTGTTCATTTGGTTTCGTATTGATTCCTGAGCCTTCTATTCATATCGATGCATGGCTATTTTATTCTTATCGATTACATGAATGATCGATACGAAATAAGTCGCCGTTGTATGGATATGAAGTGGGAGGTTTGGATGGTGTTTGCCGGATGGATACAAATGAGACGGGGATGGATGCAAAGGGATATGGTTGGCGACCCATACGAGCTAGGCTATCTTTGCTTGATGGATACGAAGGAGGTTGGTGCCTGATGGGTACGAAGTGATGCTAGTGATGGATTCGAACATAACGGATATGAGATTGGTGGAGACATTGTTTGTTGATTGATCCATGGCTTTGACTCAAAGCAATCATCTCCATAACCCAAAGCAAACCTATTGGCAACTCGAAGCAGGTGCTACGATGACTCGACGTTGCTTGTTCCTCAAAGTCCCAAAGTGAAAACTCTTTTGATCCGAAGTAAGCCATCTAAAAACCCGAAGCAAACATGAATATGACTCAGAGTAGACTCCAAGAACTTGAAACGACTCGATTTTGATCGATTCCTATCTTGAGCATGCGAACTCCGGTTGAATTAAAATGTGAAACTTAGCTTTTCCTAGCCTTTTTCATCATTCCCAATCGATTCCGTATTGATTGGAGCTCGGTCAAGTTTTGACAGTATCGGTCATAGCCTTGTTTCTAATCGATCTATAATACTGATTTCCATCCTTTTTAGCCTATTTTTTGATATCCCAGCCTTGACCAAAAGGCGGGATAACATCTATAAAGAGTCGTCTATAACACATTTAATTATGAATTAGGAATAAGGTAAGCTTGAGTCAAGAACGCTTACCCTCAAACAAAAGAAAGAAAACCAGGATATGTTCGCTTGATAAATTCTCTGGTTTCCCAAGTACAATCCTTGGGGTTAGCGGACCATTGAATTTTCACAAGCGGAACATCCTTATTGCAAAGGCTCTTAACCTTCAAAGAAAGTATACTTACAAAATTTTGCACAATAGATAAGTCCGGTGAGATCTCAAGCTCTTGCAAAACATGAGGATCAACAGCTGAATCAGAATCACAAAGACACTTCTAGAGTTGAGATACATGGAATGCATCATGAATACCAGAAAACAGAGCTAGAAGTGATACATGATATGCAATTGGGCCAATGCATTCACTAATAAGAAATGGTCTTATATATCAAGGAGCCAATTTTCCAGTCCGACATAAATTCATTACCCCCACAAAGTAGAAGCTCATTCAAGATCATCAACAGAGAACTCTAATGGTTTCCTACGGTTGTCTGTATAGGATTTCTACCTACTCTGAGCCTATTTCATTATCTGTTGGATGAGCTCAATCTTCACAGAAGCTTCACGAATAGAGTCGGGGTCTAAAACATACTGCTCCTTGGACTCCAACCAACAAGATGGTGATCGACATGGCCTTCCGTATAAGGCTTCGAAAGGAGCAATGCCAATACTAGACTGAAATCTGTTGTTGTAGGTGAACTCAACAAGAGGTAGGTAGTCTTCCCAACTATCACCAAAATCAAGAATAAAAGCATGAAGGAAATCTTCCAGAATACGATTCACCCATTTAGTCTGTCCATCAAACTGTGGATGATAAGTTAAGCTAAAATTGAGCTTTGTAACCAAAGCTTTCTGAAGACTCTGCTAGAATCCACTCGTGAAAAGTGGATCTCTGTCACAAACAATAGAACTAGAACACCATGTAGTCTCATGATTTCCTTAATATAGAGCTTAGTTAAATGAGAAGAAGTCCGATTGGACTTAATGGGAATAAAGTGGGATGATTTGGTCAAACGATCAATAGTCATCCACGCACTGTTATGGCCAAACCTCGAACGAGGTAAACCATCAATGAAATCCATCGAGACCTAATCCCATTTCGAGACTTCAAGAGGCTGCAAAAGACCATTAGGATGCCGATGCTCAGCTTTGATGAGTTGACAAGTCATGCAATTTCTCACATAACTTTCCATATCCTGCTTCATACCTTCAAAATAGTATAGACGTTTCATATCGGCATACATCTTACAACCACTGGTATATATAGTGTACTTAGAATGATGACACTTGTTAAGAATGTCATTTCTAAGTTTAAAAAACATTAGGCACAAACCTACCCTTCTTACGAACACAACCATGGGAATTAATATCAAAATCCTTTAACTCATCAACACGGGATTTTGATTTATAAAGCTGAATAATACGAACAAAGTCAGGATCTTGCCTCTGAGCATTGGCAATACGATCCAATAAATTAGGATGAGCTTCCAAGTTGAATAATAGAGCAGGAGAATCAGATGTAGATGCATGATCATGAATATTGCAAGATGATAAAGCTTCCAACATATTCCACTCCGTTAACATTATGGAAACGACAGCTTGCTGTTTGCGACTCAAATCATTAGCAACTCGGTTCCCCTTTCTAGGAGTATACTGGATACTGAAATCATAAGAAGTAAGGAACTCGAGCCAACGTTGTTGCCACATATTAAGATCTTTCTGAGTGAATAGATATTTCAAAGATTTGTGATCGGTGAAAAGAAAAAATTGCTTGCCCAGAAGATAATGTTCCCAAATCTTTAAGCTAAGACTATGGCGGCTAGTTCCAAATCGAGAGTAGCATACCGAATCTCATTCGGCTTCAATTACCTAGAAGCGTAGGCATCCACCTGATCCTTTTGCATAAGAACGACACCGAGACCACAATGACTGGCATCGGTATAAACAACAAGATCTTGATTCCCTTTGGGAACCACTAAGATTGGAGCATGAGTAAGAAGTTCTTTCAATTTTTGAAATGAAAACTCACACTTATCAGACCAAACGAAATGAACTCCTTTCCTTATGAGGCTAGTAAGAGGCCGGGTGATGCAAGAGAAAAATTTAATTAACCGACTATAATAACCCACCAATCCAAGAAAACTATGAATCTTAAAAATGGTCTTGGGTCTCTTCCAATTCTGAATAACTTTAATCTTTGAAGGATCTACAAAGAAACAATAGGCTGAGAAACTCGCCTTTTTCTCCATGAAATGACACTTAGAGAATTTTGCCTTAAGTTGGTTTTGACAGAGGGTACTTAAGACAATGCTCAAGTGTTAGGTATGATCAGCTTCAAATTTGGAATAAACAAGGATATCGTCAATGAATACCAAGATGAATTTATCGAGATATTCCTAAAATACTCATTCATAAGATCAACAAAATAAGCAGGAGCATTCGTTAAAACGAATGGCATCACAAGCCACTCATAACATCCATAGTGAGCATGGAATGCGGTAAGAGGAATGTGATACTCCGCAACTCATTGCAATGAAAACCGATGGCGAGATCAAGTTGAGAGAAAACTTTGGCACCAGATAGTTGATCAAACATATCATGGATCCTAGGCAAAGGATACTTATTATTGATAGTCAACTCGTTAAGCTTGCTATAATCAATGCAAAGCCTAAGAGTACCATCAGACTTTTTAACGAAAATAACAGCAGTACCCTAAGGAGATGAACTAAACTAGATAAACGACTTAGCTTCTAGTTCCAACAACTGCTTCTTGAGTTCCTCATTTTCCTTGGCAGACATCCTCGTGGGAGGACAATAGACAGTCTGAGCACTAGGAGTGAGATTAATGCGGAATTCAATTGCCCGCTCAGGTGGCAAACTCATAACAAGCTCAAAAACATTGGAGAACTCATAAACAATAGGAATTCTAGATATGTCATCATCATCTCGAGATTCAAAAGAAAAAAAGAAGCATTAGAACTATTATCAGCATATCGAAAAATAATAGATAACTGATCAACAGAATCGTGGTGCTTGAGATATAGAATCCTTTTGGGGCATAAGATTCAGGCTTCACAACGGACAAGCCAATCCATCCCCAAAATCATATAAAAACTAAGATAATGAATAACGTGCAATTTCACATGGAAAGAATAACCACATAGAACAATCTCGCAAAACATACTAAGCATTGTGGATCCCCCAATAGAATTTGCAATCCTCAAAGAAGTCATAAGACAAGATACATCCAAATGAATAACATCAACAAGTTCCTTCGATACGAATGAGTGTGATGCACCCATATCGAAAAGAACTCGAATCGAACGATCATGGAATAAAATAGAACCTTCTAAAATGGAAGAAAAAGTACCTCTGGGCTGAGAAGAACCACTAGAAGCATCAACAACATTCAGCTTCCCAGAATTAGGGCCCATGAGAGCTCTAGGGCACGATGAAGACCAATGTCCCTCTTTCTAGCAATAACGACAAATGCGAGGCTTGGGACATTCTCTAACCAAATGATCACGACAACCATAATTGTAGCATCCCTTCTTAAGTTGTGCTACCTCAGAATGAGAACTAGAACCAACCTGCTTCTTCTTCTTATTTTGCTGAAAAGATTTGGACTTATGGAAAGGAAACTACTTCTTCTTATTGGGCTTCGAATGAACCCCAATCTCATCACTACTATCATTATCCTTCTTGATAGCTTCAAGGCGAAGTAACGAGTCAACAAGCTCCTCAGAAGTGACCCAAAGTTGAAGCATTAAGCCTTCCTTCAAGTACTTCTTCAAACCATTCACGAACTTATGATTCTTCTTACACGGAGCATCAAAACACCGTACATGAACAAAATTTCAAAAGAGGAGATATACGTAGAAATAGAAGATTTTCCTCGCTTTACACAAGGATATAATGGGCGAAGAAGGTAGGCTAGGATAAATAGTATTCACATGGGTATAAATCGATAATAGAATTCAATATATGGAATACTATGGAATTAAAAATGCATTCCTAGACGTATTCCCAAATCTATTATCTACTCCCAAAGACTTAGATTGAAGGACAATGACAATGGAAGATTAGGATGGCATGAATATTGTCCTTCAGATGCTCTGTAAAATATGTATGATTCTGGTTTATTCTATATTTATCATATTTGCTCTGAACTCAACCCTGATACCAAGCTGTGACGCCCCACCCCATGACCCACAGTAACAAAGAGCAATACTAGGTAATATTGTCTGCTAGTACAGAGAATAGGGCTGGTTAAGAGTGACCATCCATGATCTTTGTCTCAAACGAGTATCGAATACCTCGATTGAGTGTCCATTTTTTTCCTTTCTTTCTTTCTTAAGTGGATCGACATACTCGATGCAGGTTAACACAAACTACGGTGGCTAAGGATAATATTCAGAAATAATATAATAATATCAAATACCTCATATCACATAACATGAACTAACACACATATATACATATATAGAGTCCGCAGAAGTACAACATAACATGCTACATGAGTTTGGTTCAACCAAATATACATCAGAATCACGAAAGAATATATACATCAGAGTGCTACAACAAAAGGGGCTACATCAAAACATACACTAAGCAATAAAGAGGAAAGATCATAGTGGAGAAAGCATGGTAGAGGTCAAACTGCAATCTACTGACCTGTAATGACTCGGCCTGACCCGAGCATCATATAAAAATATAAACACACGAGTCAATCTATCCTAAATAAGAGGGTTAGTAGGTGAAGATAAGAAACACAAGGAGAATAATAACTCACCATGGAGAAGTACTCCATGTTCTCAGATCAACATATGGCATATAAGCCAAATCATGTAACAATATAAGGCATATGAGCTAAATCAACATACAACATAAGGCATATGAGCCAAATCAACATACAACATAAGGCGTAAAAGCCAAATCACCAAACAACATAAGGTGTAAGAGCCATATCACCAAAAAAACATAAGGCGTAAGAGTTATATCACCAAAATAAAAAAACTCAACATATCGAACTCTCTAGAAGTTCAAAACAACAAAAATGTAATCATCATGTCATCGTCGTCAAATAGCACAAAGGCTATATATAACTCCAACATCCAACAAAATGGTTAAAACAATTGAAAATCAACAAATTCTAGAAATAAAAAACAATGAAATCTTGAAAACAACAACAAAAGATGGATCCCAACAAATGGCGAGTCTAAGCTACGCCGCACATGCATCAACAATATATGGCTAAAGCCTGCCAAGTACTATCAACAATAAATTTAGCACCCAACAAATAACCCGAAGGTCCAATAAATGGCTCGAAAGCTCAACAAATGACCCGAAGGTCTAGTACAGGCAATAAACATACCCGAAGATCCAATAAAATGTCATCAACTTCCAGATAGTAACCAAATCAGTTACAACAGTGTGTCTCATACCACACATTCTCACTTGACTGTTTACTATAAGGTAGTTAATTTCACTCCCATGTATGACTGCATTCGAATAAGTCTGGAATTAACTGAAAAAGTAAATGCATGTGTCTCATACCACATGTTTTCCTAGATCATTTAAGTCACTTCCTTGTTCTCTTGAAGAGTGCAAAAATGTGTGATTTTATAGAAAATAATATACTTTGAGAAAACGAGTTAAAAACGATTTTCTAAAAATATTTGAAAATTATTTCCTTTTAATATCCCTTTAAATAAGGAAATATATCATTTAATAATAATAAGCTTGAAAATAGTTTCAAACTCATAAATTTTGTTTAGAAAATTTCTATTTCAAAATTCGGTTTAGTTTGTAAATTTCGTTCAAAACTGATTTTGAACCCGTGCACGAAATCATCAAAATCAAAGTAAATTCAAACAAAATTTAAACATCTTAAAACTCATATGAAACAGAAAATTCGCACAAAATTCTTCATCTAATGTTGAATTTCGGATTTGGACGAAAAACCATTCAAAACTATGTTGGAATGAAGTAGCAGAAATCAGTAGAACTGAAACCAGTACACTCGAAAACAACAACAAAATCACATGCAAAATACAAAGAAATGGTCGACCTTATAGGTTGACCAAGCCCTCTAAATGGTCGACCTTAGAGGTCGACCCTTGAAGGGTGATGGTCGGCCGTGACCTTCATAGGAAAATGTCATATTTTTTTCCGAAGCTTCAGCGTGTTTCGAACTTGATTTTCAGCATGATTTCGAGGCAATTACAGAAACTATTTCAATCCAGATTTCAGCATGCAAGATGGTTGACACTCAAAAATCAATCCAAAGAAAATCCGGCATGAATTCATGACAGGAATAGAGTATAAAAGCACATAAAGAAGGAGGACTCTAGAACATATGCTTACGGTATCATTCAAGCAATATACTTTTTTTACAGTAAGCAGAAATCAACAATTATCAGCATGCAAACCTGATTTAAGCTAGATGTGTGATTTACAAACTCACCTCAGCATAATTTAAGAGAAAACTTGAGGAAGATGGAAGCTTTGCCTCAATTTGGAGTTAAAAACCTGAAAGAGGAGAAAATATAGACACGAAGACAAAGAACAGAAAAGTTACAGACAATACGGTCTTCTCAAAATTTGAAATAGATGAAATATATTTTGGTTTTGGATTGATTACATGTTACTCTCTTTAATTCACTAATTTTCATTTCATTTTTATTTAGTTTGGGGAGGGATTCAATAGAGATAGTAAGCAGCCAATTTTTTTTAGACAAAAGAAAGGGGAATATAAGATACTGAATATGTACGTAAAGAATATACCTCTTTAGCCTCTTTTAACTTTGGGTATTGGGTTTGGATTTGGACCCAAACCTACCCATTAAGCTTATGCAACAAAGATATGTTTTAACTAACATATTACTTAAGTTATTAACCATATACACCATGTTAATTATGCAACTTTCACAATTTCATCTTGTTTAACCAAATAATTCACATAACTTCAAAGTTTTACCCTTTATAAAATGTTAATCGCCATATTAAATTTGTTTTAGCTATTAAAAATCAATTTCCATCATTAAAATTCCATTTTAACTTAAATGCTTTAATTTACACTTTTTATTTAAATAAATTAACATTTCTAACGTCAAAATTTACAAAAAATTCATTTTCTTGTCTAAATTATCATAATAAACAATATTAGAAATATTTGCATACTTAAAAATTGATTTTAATCAATTTTTCCCATATTTATTTTAAAACATCAATCATACTTAATTTGAACATGTCTTTAAAATAACATAAATCACCGTTTGGTAATCATTTGCAAAACTATTGCATTTCATCAATTTAAAATACTTAAATGTTTATTTTTACGACAAACTAAAATAATAAAGTTTTCAAAACTATATTCTCTTCTTTTTATACTTATTATAAAAATTAATGTTTGAATTAAATTCTTTCATTCATTTATTTAAATGAAATCACAACCAAATCAACTTAACTTCGTTTTATTTATTCGAAACCTATTATATATTTAAAATAAACAATTTTCAACAACTTTCCCATCTCCAAATTTATTTTATTTCTCCATTTTAAATTACAACCATTGCTATAATTTATTTTCACAAGTAATCACAAAACCAGGGTTGTTGCATTCCATATGTCTACTTCATTCTTTTCTTAAGCCAACGTTTCCCTATAACCTATTTCCCATGAGGTAATCATGGTAGGTGTATATCTTCAACTTCATCTATTGTTCTGACTTATAGTTAACTTGTCCATCTTTTTTGAGTATGATGGCAACTACTCTATATTCTAAATTTATAGTACTTGACGTCTAATATATTTACAATTATAGGAAAATACAAATATGCTCACTCAATGTTTCCTAATTCTTAAGATTGACTAACCTGGTTCTGATACCATGTGTGACAACCCGTGTTGAGTCACAGGTTCTATGAAGATTTTGATTTCTGACAAAGAAATAAAGGCGATCGACAAAACAAGGTCAATATGGCTATAAAGATGCCCAAAAGAGCTACATATGGTACTCTAGATTATAGGTTGATTATTTGATGTTGTAATAGTGATAAACTTGTTAAAATCTATCCTCAAATACTCATGCATCTCAAGGGAATCAATATATATACAACTAAATTGCAGTTGCACATTCAGTATGCAACTTTACAGGGACCGGTCGACTGGTCATAATATAGACGGTCGACCGTTCCAGTATAAGTTGCACACTGAAACGTGCACACATGCACGTAACGACTATATATTTGAATTCCTGTCTACTGGTCATTTTTTGACCTGTCGACCATTTTTAAACAGAGAGCAACTTTTCCAAAAGACACTTCTTTCTCCAAAGGTTGCATCTCTTACCTTTCATCAAAGATCATATCTCTTAATGGCAACTGCTCATAAAGAGTTACAACCATTCTTCTCTATATAAACTCATCTAAATCATTGTTTTAATAACATGATTGTATATGCTTTTTACTCTAATCTCTGATCTTACTTTCTACATAATCCTGCATTCTAAAAGCTCTCAATTATTTTAATTGCTTATTGAATCATTGAAGCTATTTCATATCTTTTGATTCAATAAGTAATATACTTTCCTTAATCTTCACAAAACATCATTCGCATATTTTGAGGATAAGATTATAGGAAATTTGTACTACAAATGACAAAACTGTGTTAACAAGAACACATACCGTCAACAAACAATTATATTCATCGTTGTTAAAGTCCTCTGTGTTGTAAGAGGCAAGTGCGAAGTCCTCGGTGTTGTAAGAGGCAAGTGTTGAAGTCCTCAGTGTATTAGAGGCGTGAAATCCCGTTCGTTTGCTCGGGTGTTGTAAACCTGTTCCTCCGGGTGAAGCGAGATAGTTAATAGTGAAAATCCAGATAGAAGTCTGGGACTGGACGTAGGACGGTGCTCCGAACCAGTATAAAAATCTCTGGTGTGATTTTTCTATTTTTATTTACTATGCTATTATCATCTATTTCCGCATTTATATCATAAGTCCATATTACACGATCCGTGTGTACTATACTAGCATGTTCATGATCACACAACTTTTCATTTGGTATCAGAGCAAGGTTATCACATAACCGTAACACAGTTATTTGATATATTCTTGTAATATGGCAAATAATGCAAGTACTAGCACTCAGAACACCACGTACATGGAAGGTCAATCGACACAAAGACCTCCATTTTTCAATGGTCTTAACTATAGTTATTGGGCAACACGTATGTCATTCTTTATGCAATCAAATAGCTATGATGTTTGGAATGCCACTCAAAGAGAAATAGTGAATCCAACAACTGATTATTCAAAATGGACTGCGGCTGAGAGAACGGCAGCAGCCGTAAATGCAAGAGCAATAAATATGTTGTTCTGTGCATTAGACCAAAATGAATATAACCGTGTCAGTATCTGCACTACTGCATATCAAATTTGGAAAACGCTAAAAACTACTCATGAAGGTCCTAACAAGGTTAAACAAGCCAAAACAGCCATGCTGAAAAGTCAATTTCAAAATTTCAAAATGAAACCAAATGAGACAATCAATGATATGTATTCACGGTTTCAAACTATCCACCATGCACTTATTGGCTTAGGACAAAAATATTCTGATTTTGATGTTGTTTCAACTATTCTACATTCTCTGACTAGTGAATGGGGAGGAACAGTATTAGCATTTGAGGAAGCTAATGACCTTTCCGTCATGAAGCCAGATGAATTGATAGGAAATTTAATGTCCTATGAAGCGAATTTGTAGGCTAGAAAAGAACAGAAAGAAGAAAAGAAAAATGTAGCATTTCATGTTGAGAAAGATGAAAATGAATCAGATTCTGAAGACGAAGATTTGGCATTCATTGCGAAAGGATTCAAAAAATTCCTAAAATATCGAAAAGCCAGTCGTTACAATAAAAGGAAACCTGGATCAAATAAACCATCTTCATCTGCTATAGAATGTTTCAACTGCCACAAAAAGGGACACATGCAGAAGGATTGTCCAGAACAAAAGAAGAAGTCAGAAAATGACAAATTCAAATATAAGAAGGACAAATCAAAGAAACGAGCCTTCTCAGTAACATGGGATGATGCAGAGTCATCTTCATCAGAAAGTGAAAGTGATTCGGAGAATGAACAAGCTAATGTTTGTTTTATGGCAACAGAAGATGAGGTACAAATTCCTACATTTGATGAATTACTTGATATTAATGCTGAATTGATAATCAAATATAAAGACATAAAACATCAATTAAAAGTAGTCAAAGCAGATTTAAATAGAGCAGAGTTTGAACGAGATATGTTAAAAGATGAGAAGAAAATATTAGAAGAGGAACTCGAAAAAATTCAAGAATCATCATCTAATGTTGACTCTCAACTATCTCTTTTGAGTCAAGAAATAGAAGCTCAAAAAGAGAAAAATAATGCTCTCACTACTGAAAATCATGAGCTTAAGGCAAAAGTCAAAATTCTAGATCTAGAAAAAGCTAGTTTACAAACAAAGTTTGATGACATTACTCAAAATGTTTCTAACTTTAACAAAGGTCGAGAAAATTTGACAAAACCATTGAAAACTCACAATCAGCATCAAATAAACAAGGTCTGGGATATAAGAAACAAGAAATCAAGGGTAATAAAAGAAAGAAGAGAGTACAAAAGATTGAAGTTAAGAAAAATTTTAGTTTATTATGTTCCAAACCAAAACCAGTTGTAAAATTTCAAAAGAAAAATACAAAGACTATCAAAATATGAGTTCCTAAAACAAATAACAAATTGATTAGGAACAAATACATTCAGCAATTCATGTATACTGTGCATCTTAATAATAATTATATATATAAAGGGAATACCGAACCCATATGGGTTTGGACTCCTAAGACCTAACTCTTAGGACCCTATAAAAAGTGGGTACCATGGACTTAATTCTATTTTTTGCAGGTCTCACTTAAGAAAAGAGGAAAGTGGATATTGGACAGTGGTTGCTCGAAGCACATGACGGGAGACAAGAGCTTATTAACAAATATTACATACTCAGATGGTGGCTCTGTCACTTTTGGAGACAATTCAAAAGGCTATATCATCGGCAAAGGCGATGTCAGCAATTGCAATACATCTAACTTACCTCTTATTACAAATGTCATGCTAGTTAAAAATTTAAAACACAATTTACTTAGTATTAGTCAGTTATGTGACAAAGGTTTTACAATCTCCTTTTCGAATAATAAGTGTAGTATCTTAAATAAAGACCACAATTTAGTTTTCGAAGGTTATAGAGACAGAAATATATATATATATATATTCTGAATATGAATATTAATCATAATTCATATATGTGTCTTGTGGCTAATGATAATGATCAATGGCTATGGCACAAACGCTTCTGTCATATAAACTTCAGAACTATTAACAAGCTAGCCAAAAACAATCTAGTTAGAGGTCTACCCAAGATTAGTTATAAAAACGATAATTTTTGTGATGCCTGTCAGATAGGAAAATTGACCAGATCATCATTCAAGTCAAAAAGGGTCATATCAACATTACAACCACTTGAACTACTACATATGGATTTATTCGGACCAACACAGGTTCAGTCAATAAACCATAATAGATTTGTATTTGTAATAGTTGATGACTATTCTCGTTATACATGGACTATTTTTCTGAAAAACAAGAGTGACACTTTTGACCATTTCAAATCTTTCATCAAAAGAATTCAAAAATCAAAAGGGCTAAAAGTTAAAAACATAAGAAGTGATCATGGTGGTGAATTTGAAAATAACAAATTTGAACATTTTTGTACAAAAAAAGGTATTGACCATAATTTTTCGTTTCCTAGAACTCCACAACAAAACGGAGTTGTAGAACGGAAAAATCGAACATTACAAGAATGTGCAAGAGCGTTATTAAATGGATCCACTTTACCAAAACATTTCTGGGCAGAAGCCGTCGCTACTGCGTGTTATGTTTTGAATCGTGTGTCCATTCGACCACTCATCAAAAACACGTCTTATGAATTATTTAACGAAAGAAAGCCAAATATATTTTACTTCAAAGTATTTGGTTCAAAATGTTTTATTTTAAATACAAAAGACCATATCGGAAAGTTTGATCCGAAAGCTGATGAAGGTATATTTGTCGGTTATTCGGAAAGAAGCAAAGCGTATCGTATTTTCAATAAACGAACCAAACTATTGAAGAATCTCTTCAGTTTCTTTCGATGAATTCTTTAAACCTTATCAGTCAAAACTAGATAATGATGAAACTATATTTACTGACACTCCTCTCATCATAAATTATGATTCTGACTCTGAAAATCTTATTGACAATATTTCCCAACAACAACCAGTTGGTGAGATACGTTCCCCTGCAAGATTATTGAGACACCATCCGGTTCAAAATGTAATTAGCGAGGTTAACTCACAAATAAGAACTAGGAATCAATTACATCAAATGGGTCATGTTGCGTTTCTATCAAATATCGAGCCTAAGAATCCAAAAGAAGCTGCTACAGACGATTACTAGATCATTGCCATGCAGGAAGAACTAAATCAGTTCAAACGCAATGACGTTTGGGAACTTGTTCCAAGGCCAAGTGATCAGTCAGTTATTGGTACTAAATGGGTTTATAAAAATAAGGCCGACGAACAAGGAAATATCACCAAAAACAAAGCAAGATTAGTAGCACAAGGATATAATCAGGAAGAAGGTATCGATTATGAAGAAACTTTTGCACCAGTTGCTCGACTAGAAGCTATTAGAATTCTATTATCTTTTGCTTGTCACCATAATTTCAAACTTTATCAGATGGATGTCAAAAGTGCTTTTCTCAATGGATTTATCAAAGAGAATGTTTATGTCGAACAACCTCCTTTGTTCGTACATGAAAAATATCCTGACCATGTGTTCAAACTTAAGAAAGCTCTGTATGGTTTAAAACAGGCACCTCGTGCTTGGTATGAACGATTACGTAGCTATCTTATTAACTCAGGATTTCAAATAGGCAAAGTCGATCAAACTTTGTTTATTAAACATTCTCAAAAGGATATTCTAGTTATCCAAATATATGTAGACGGCATCATCTTTGGTTCAACAAACGATAAACTCTGCAAAGAATTTGCAAGTATTATGACCAAAGAATTCGAAATGTCTCATATGGGAGAACTATCATATTTTCTTGGACTTCAAATCAAGCAACTTCCGAATGGTATCTTTATCAATCAAGAAAAATATTGCAGAAATCTTATCAAACGCTTCAGATTAGAAAATACATCTGGTAAACCAACTCCTATGAGTACAACTACACATCTTGAAAAGATGAAAATGGTAAGAGTGTTGACCAGAAATTATATCGAAGCATGATTGGTTCTCTTCTTTATCTTACAGCTAGTCGTCCAGATATAATGATGAGTGTTTGTCTATGTGCACGCTTTCAAGCAGATCCAAAAGAATCACATCTACGAGTAGTGAAACGTATAATTCGTTATCTGAATAATACCAAAGAATTCAGTCTTTTTTATCCAAAAGAATGTCCATTTGAATTAGTATCATATAGTGATGCTGATTTTGGCAGATCACGAACGGATAGAAAAAGTACAAGTGGTACGTGCCATTTTATTGGAAAATCACTTGTCTCTTGGTTTAGTAAGAAACAGAATTGTGTTTCACTATCAACATGTGAAGCCGAATATATATCAGCGGCTCTCGCTTGTACTCAAGTGCTATACATGCAACAAACTCTTCAAGTTTTTGATATTCATTTATCAAATTCAATTATATACTGTGATAACACAAGTGCTATAAATCTCTCTAAGAATCCGGTGAATCATTCTAGAACCAAACACATTGATATCCGTCATCATTTCCTTCGAGATAATATTGAAAAAGAAAATATATGTCTTGAATATATTCAAACTGACAATCAATTTAGCAGACATCTTTACTAAGCCTCTGCTCGAATCTAACTTTATTAGATTACGAAGGGAGCTTGGTTTAATCTCAAGAAATAATCTCAACTAATCCTTTCTTTTAAATGACAGTCTTTTCCTTTCCTATTTTATAACTTCAGTTTTAAATACTAACGAAAGGAGACCTATTTTTAGAGTTAACATAAGCCTCTGCTTTTTTCATGGTCAAAATTTTCTATTCACTCACATCCATAGGTTTATACATAAGAAACTTGTATATGAGCTTGTCAAAATTTCTTATTTTATTCATCTTTTCTTATCTGACCATAAGATTCTATATAAAATTCTCTATGGCTCACATTTGTGATAAATGTGCTCAAGAATCACATATTTCCATTACGAGTTCTGAGTCGGAGGAATATTATTCTCCCAAAACACCAAAACAAAAAACATGTTATCATCATCAATGCTCTTGTATTCCTGGTAATACTCCAACCTCAAAACGAGTGAAGAGGACGCTGTTTTGTTCTCCTCGTACCAAAGCACAGATCGACGAGATTCACCACTATCAGAAACATCAAATAGATCTTCAGAGACAGCTCCATTATGGGCAAAGCCAACTTTATCACGAGCAACAACGGACATCGGCACGTTTATCTGTTTTAGAAAAGGTGGCATCATTCTTCTGTAGTTCCAACAAGCATGACGTGCATGAACCAATGCCGTCTAGGCCATCAACATCTAAAAGTCCTAACTCTTGGGATCGGAATTATGAGATGAATGAAGGTGCTCTTAAAAACTGGAGTCCATGGGTAAAACGTATTAAAGAAAAAAAAGATAATTCTAGTGACGAACCTTCCACTTCTCATTAGATCTATATATATACTCATTGTATTCTATTTTTTTTCTTCTTTCCATCACTCACGTAATAATACTTGTATTCTACAATAAGAGTGAAAATGTAGCACGATATATTCAAAAATTTTGCATAAAAGGGTATTATTAGGCATACTGTCAAACCGGTCGACCCCCAATATTTAAACCGGTCGACCGTTTGCTCTCTGGTTGAAAACGATCGACCTGCCATAATCCATAGGTCGACCGGTTGACGTATTTCCAGTTTTTTATATATCCTATGCGTCATTTTCTTACTATCCTTCTTCTCATTTTACTCAACCAGTTATTTTTCCCCAAACTCTATAAACCCTAGTTTCTCAATTTCAATTTCCAAATCTCCAAATCTTCTAACAATGGCTCCTCCGCAAAAGAAATCCAAGAAAGCATCATCCTCCGGAACTTCATCTCTTAATTTCTCCGCTAAGAAATGGCTCGAAAGTCTAGTAGCTATAATAAGATGGAATCAAATGACTAACTACAAGTTCCATCCGGGATCTTTCATCAAGTTTGATGATTTCACGTCTTATGGAATTCGTAGGTTAGCCAATAACTCTAACATTTCTCCATTGATAGATTTTTCAAAAAACAATGTGGAAATAAATCATTTGATGATAAAATTGTTCTATGCCAACATGAACCTCGACGAGTATCAACCTGATAATCCGAATGGAGTCATTTGGTCTGTCGTCTGTGGCAAACAAGTTTTTATTACTAGTGATAGGATTGCCTCTATACTTGGTATACCAAATCGAGGCGATGAGTTTTCATCTACTTTCTGTGAAGTCTTCACTCGCGATAGCATCAGTCATCAGTTCATAGAGGACAATAGTGATGGCACAAAGTCTATTGGACTTCGACCCACCGCCAGACTACTACATCGCATCTTGATGCACTCTCTGTTTCCTATACTTGGAAATTATGATGCGGTATATAAAAAAAACTTCAAGGCTCTCTATGCTATTTATGGGGAAATCCCAATCAATTGGGTTCATATGCTTTTTGACGAAATTCTCAAGGTAAATAACTCTACGCGACCTCATTTCTTCTACAATGAATATATCATGCGTCTTTTGTTAGCTTGTGGGGTAAAGCCTCCTGACTCTGCCACCTCGAAACCAAAATGTATTGATTCTATAACCATCAAACGCATGAAGCTTCCTCCACCTTATCTTGAGATTATGCCTTTTGAACAATGGCAACAAAGAGGTCCAAGCAAACAAAAAGCAACTTCCTCTCGACCTCGTTCCGATGAAGTTAAACTGTTAAAATCAAAATTATCCACAAAAGAATCACTTGAAACTATTGCGCGTAACCAATTCTTGCTTGAATCACGTCTCAAGCGCATGGACTCAAAAATTGATAAACGCTTCAATAAGGTCAAGTCATTCTTTGGTATGCTATGGGATGCTATATCATGTACCACATCCACCTCTGTTCAAGCACAAGACCCAGGAAAACGTCCTGCTCCCCCTGTTTTCAATTGGACATCATCTGAGGAGTCAACTGGTATGAGTGGACATGGACATGGAGAATCATCTAGAGGGAACAATGATGAAGAATAAGAAGAAGATGATGATGACGACGATGATGATGAAGAGGACATAGGATCTGCCTCGTCTTAGATTCTATTGTCTTTTATGATTTAGTACTCTAAAAACATCAATTGAAACTTGTACTAAATAGTGTCTATTTTTATTTTTCATTTGACATTATGGTCTGTATTATACTCTGCTATGTTTTGGATGTGTTAAGTTTTATTTTGCTATGCATATTATGGTGATTACACTCTTATATTATTCCAGTATCTGTTACTCCTTTTTTATCGATGACAAAGGAGGAGAAAGGGCTAACAATTATTTGCAGGAATATACATATATATGAAAAATTCAAAGAGGGAGATCACATACTCAGGGGGAGATTTAGATTTTCAGATATATATTGTCATCAATCAAAAAGGGGGAGAATGTTGAGTCACAGGTTCTATGAAGATTTTGATTTCTGACAAAGAAATAAAGGCGATCGACAAAACAAGGTCATTATGGCTATAAAGAGGCCCAAAAGAGCTACATATGGTACTCTAGATTATAGGTTGATTATTTGATGATGTAATAGTGATAAACTTGTTAAAATCTATCCTCAAATACTCATGCATCTCATGGGAATCAATATATATACAACTAAATTGCAGTTGCACATTCAGTATGCAACTTTACAGGGACCGGTCGACCGGTCATAATATAGACGGTCGACCGTTCCAGTATAAGTTGCACACTGAAACGTGCACACATGCACATAACGACTATATATTTGAATTCCTGTCTACTGGTCATTTTTTGACCTGTCGACCGTTTTTAAACAGAGAGCAACTTTTCCAAAAGACACTTCTTTCTCCAAAGGTTGCATCTCTTACCTTTCATCAAAGATCATATCTCTTAATGGCAACTGCTCACAAAGAGTTACAACCATTCTTCTCTATATAAACTCATCTAAATCATTGTTTTAATAACATGATTGTATATGCTTTTTACTCTAATCTCTGATCTTACTTTCTACATACTCCTGCATTCTAAAAGCTCTCAATTATTTTAATTGCTTATTGAATCATTGAAACTATTTCATATCTTTTGATTCAATAAGTAATATACTTTCCTTAATCTTCACAAAACATTATTCGTATATTTTGAGGATAAGATTATAGGAAATTTGTACTACAAGTGACAAAACTGTGTTAACAAGAACACATACCGTCAACAAACAATTATATTCATCGTTGTTAAAGTCCTCTGTGTTGTAAGAGGCAAGTGTTGAAGTCCTCGGTGTTGTAAGAGGCAAGTGTTGAAGTCCTCAGTGTATTAGAGGCGTGAAATCCCGTTCGTTTGCTCGGGTGTTGTAAACCTGTTCCTCCGGGTGAAGCGAGGTAGTTAATAGTGAAAATCCAGACAGAAGTCTGGGACTGGACGTAGGACGGTGCTCCGAACCAGTATAAAAATCTCTGGTGTGATTTTTCTATTTTTATTTACTATGCTATTATCATCTATTTCCGCATTTATATCATAAGTCCATATTACACGATCCGTGTGTACTATACTAGCACGTTCACGATCACACAACTTTTCAACCCGCACCCCGATGGTCCCTAATTTTCGCTAAATCGAAAATCCAAGTCCACAAAATTACAAATCCTTGGTTTTGGCATCCTACAAATAAATAAATGCATATCAGAGCACTATGATATAATTCATAGTGGAACAATAAAGTATAATAAAACATACAGTCACCAACTTTGGCCGAAACTTCTAAGATCAAGTGTCTTCATAATTATCGAGCATGCATAAGGAAATATATCCTTCCACCGTTCTCTCCTTGCACTAGTATATGTCCCTCTAAAGCTATCATATGCGTCCAATTTATTTACTTACATGCTTTCCTAATTAGATTTAATTTGATTAAGCTCCCTTAATTAAAATTATTATTAATGTTAACATTTATACTCAATGCCCATTTTAATGTTAATTTATTAATGTTTACTTCCTTAATTAGTTCCAAATTGTTTTCGATCCGAAAGCTTCAAAAGTTAAAAACTTTTTCGTTTGAACTCTACTCATAAAACTTTATATATGAAAATTGATCCGAAAATTGCCATAAGCACAATGGTGCAAATTTCAATAGCCAAATTTTGACATTTATAAATTTTTTATTATTAGGCATTACTAAATAAGCGATTTAGTTCTTTTTTATTTAATCATCTTAAATTTATGGGATGTTATAAGTATAAATTGCAACAGGAACTTATAACTCAATAAGAGGTCGAGATATATTCTCTATAATCACCACACTATAAAACAGTTTATTAGTGACACAAAAGTATAATCGAAAAAACATACAGAAATACTAATATTACAGATCCATTCACTAAGCCTTTTGTAACGACTTGCATTTTACATATCGGAGGATTGTAAAATGTTATTTTAAAACCGACATTAGGTCGTATTTGCCTATAATTTTGGGAAAGTTAACTAGTGACTTTTTTCACTCATAAATTATTCATTGGACAATTTTGATCCTGAAACTTTAAGACCTGTAACTTTTGGTAGGAGTGAAACTAGGTTTGGAACCACTTCCATTGGAAAGAGATGATAATTTCTCTTTCCATAAAGTGGTTATAAAAGCGTTTTGGATTTACCATTTAGGAGAAATGGTCATTTGAAGTTTGATAGTTTCTAGCCAGATTACTAGATAATTAATTAGATCGAATCAAGCCTATTCATCCATTTGAAGTTTTGTGCCTAAGTGGGATGAAGGATGATTTCTAATCCCTTTTCCACTTTCCAAACTAAATCAAACCTCCATTAACTAATTTTCAACCAAAAAGAACTAATTTTACCTACTTTAATTAGCTTAAAATGTTACTAAAGGGTGATTAAAGAAAGGATTAGGAGATTCACAATTTTGGTGCCTTAAATTCCTAGAGCTTGCTGTCCCACCCCAGATTTGCTTTTGGATTCGTGTATTTTGATGTAAGGTGGGCGACTTTACTTCTCTCGCTTTTCTATGTTCATTGGTATTGTAAAAAGTGTATTTTTGTTGTAGGCCTTTTCGCCTACAGCGTGCTGTTTGTCTATATTGTGGTGAATATGAAAAAATGTCAAGGAGCATAGAAATGGCTGGAGGGTGCATAATAATGGTGCCAATATGTAATCTTAAAGGGAAGACGAAGTGTTAGAGAAAAATCTGGCACCGTATAAAACTTTACATAAAGCCCTTGTTAAATGTTCCTAAGGTAAGGACATATGCCTAGGTCGAATCGCATCTCAATCCAAGCCATGGATTAAAGATTTGATCATCTTAAAATTTTCCCACCGCTTAACCGTCTCAAGCCCCACCTTGGAAAGCTACTACTTACTTCAAGCAAAAAGATTCTACGCCGTTGGAATACTTTACTTAATGATACGAAACTATTGATCCAGATTTTGTTCAATTCTAACTTAATGAAATAATTATAGCATAAAATGTGTGTGGCTCAAGTGGGTGAGCATCTTGTTACCAATGGAGAAGTCAGGAGTTAAATTCCTAGCAAGTATATTATTTTTGTGGAACAGGAGGAATGGTCCGGTAGGGAGTCTAACCGTTTAGTGCCTAACCATTTACTACCTAATATATCCCTACTCAACCTCACACGTATAAATACCTCATGGATGGGAATAACTATAAAGAAGATGAATAAGCTATAATAGAAAACTAGCTTGGAACTTTAGAGACTGCCTAACCAAATCCATGCCTAATAGAGCCTTACCTAACCAAATCAGTTTAGCATCATCACTTTGTCTGAGTAACCCCAAAATGAAGAGGCAAGAAGCTACTGAAGTAAGGCAAGTGGAAGTGTGGAAAAAAGTCATGGAACCGCACCATACCTGCCCTTTTTGAAGTCAAACTACTGGACATAAACTAATCCTTGTTTAGTAATCAAACTAGTGGAGAGAAATTCCTATCTAGTGGTCCAATAACCGAATAGGAAAAGTAAGTCAAGTGGAAGTGCGGGAAAAAGTCGCAGAACCACACCATACTCACCCTTTTTGAAGTCAAACTACTGGATATAAACTAATCCTTGCTTAGTAATCAAACTACTAGAGAGAAATTCCTATCTAGTTGTCCAATAACCAAGTAGGATTCCTTGTTCGGTACCAAGGGTACCGGGCAAGATTTCTTGTTCGGTAATGTAGCTACAAGATAAGGACACATTTCAATATTTAGAAAACCCCTTTACCCAGACACCGTCGAACTATACACAACCGAGCCAACTACTATCGATCCATTGACCACCGGACCAAACATAGCATACGTGGAAAGGAAATATTGTATATATAGAAATTTTGTTGCATATATTTTATATGTAGAACTAACTGAATCAATCATGTTATATAGGAAAACTGCCTATCATATTAACCTGACTACCCTCTACCTTCACTACTATAAATACAAAATATATAATAATATTGAGGGAAAATTTGGGAGAGCCAAGCTTACAATAGTAATGGCAAACAAGTCAGATAAATTTAGGAATAGGCTAGCAAAATAGCCTAATAGCGGAACGACCTAACATTATATCCTAACATGAATTGCCTAGCAAGAATAGCCCAACAAGAACTGGCTAATAGGGATAGGTTAACCAATTAGAATAGGCAGGCAGGAATGGACGAATAAGAATAGGCATTCCTTAGGCTATACCTTACTTTCTTTTGAGCTATAGTTCATTATACTTTGTATCTAAGATCTATAAGAAGAATAAGGAAAACAGGTAGTGGATGTAGGAACATTATGGCCGAACAACTTTAAAACCAAATGCTCTTTACTTTACTACAATTTACTTTCTACATAACCTATATGTGATCTATTCTTTGAAAATCAACTATAACACAAATTTAATAGCTATGTTGTACACCCCATGATCATAGCTCCATAACTAATCGATTGGAGGTGTTTGTCCCCTTTTTATGCAAACATTTTTGGCGCTTTCACCAAGAACTAACAATGGATTCCCCCAAAACCTAATAATAAGGTTTGTGCTATTAGTGGGAATGCAGGAAACACTAGCGAACCCAGTTAAACTACTACCAATCAGGATGATCATTCAGCAAGCACTCTAGTGCTAGCAGATGTAATTACCAAAAGAAACCCGAATCGAGTTATGGCTAAGCAAAATGAGCATTTCACTACCCAACATCAAGGAATGGTGGGCAAACTCATTGCATGCTTAGGGCAGCCGCAAACTATTGGTCACAATACTAGAACCCAAGGGAGATTCCAATTTAGGGAATCCAATAGGTGAAGGGGGTCACGTGCTGTTAATGGATCGGATCAAGAAAGTCAAAGGGAAGCAAGAGTTCAGCCTGAAGCAAGATTGGGAAAAGTTCGACGTTGAACTAGGTAGGAATGATGTCGAACTTGGGGCAGGTGTAGAAAACACTTCTCATTCCCATATTGAAATTGTGGTCAATCCTAAAAATGATCATTGGGATTGGTGTAGGAGCTATGACCATGTCCAAAATTAAAAATCAAGTTATCGCAGGGAGGATGAAGTAAATCCTTCCACCGAAAGAGAAGGGATGAGCTATCATTGCCAATCGCATGAATTGGAAGATAGGATTGCTCAAATCATTGGATAATGTATTCAATATGACAAGTGGAATGAGGAATTGGAGTTAGGTTTAGCGGTACCTTCTCCCTAGGGATAGAACTACTGGGAACCTTAGAGATTTCAGGATGCCAACTATGGAGCCGTATAATGGACTAACTGACCCCATAGTACATTAATAACGATATATCCTGCATATTCTAATTAGTGGATCTATAGAGGAAGCCTTACGCAAGTACTTCCCTCAATTCTTAATGGATTTAGCTATTATGTAGTTTTGTGGTTTACCCTTAGGATTAATTCTTTATAGTGCGATGTTAATTTTTAAAGTGATCGATAGTGGATAAGCCAGGCACACCGATCGAGTTCGTCTATGAGTTGGCAATATATGAGGTTGGAATGTGATGCTTCAAAGAGACCGCTCTGTATAACTACTAAAGAAGAGTATAGTAGGGACTTCAAATGATGAAGGAAAATATAGTAGCTCGTTCCTAGATAACAATATGGAAATAATAGAGCATTCCTTAGACTCATGGAGCAAGCAGCACTAGTGCAAGTCCAAAGAGACCGAGTCTAGAATTCTGTTTCGTAACCATCAAGAATGGACATAAGAAAGCAGGTAAGCCAGAAAGGAATCATGAATGTCTAGACTTCAATAAAACAAACTAACTAGGGATTAAATCAAAATGGACCGATGTAGAACTAATAGGTACTAAACCAATGTCATTGCCCATTCCGGGCCAAGGAAGGATGTCACATCAGAAGTCAATGCTGATGTTTGAACACACACTTGGCTATTGAAATAGGACCACTTGATTTGTACCGACTGGTACATACACAAGTGGTTGATTCGTTTCTAGAAGGGAACAACATGTCCCACCATGCAACTTAAGAAATCATTCCAGCAGTAGAGGAGTGAGTCCCTATACTAATGCATCGATTGTTAGGCAAGTGAAGCAGAAGACCAGAGCTTGACAAGATGAACCATAGTCAAACACTTAGAACATCAGATATGCAGTTAACCCTCGAGTTTTAAGACATTGGTCATGGAATAATACATTTGAAAAACCAACTCTTGAGCAGATTTGAGGCGCTACATTCAGCATATGAAAACTGTTGGAGCTATGTAGGAAGAAGAAGTTGGAGAAAACGTATGGAACAATCTTGCATGATTCAGCAATTTAGAGCTCTATGGAAAAGTTAATGAATGGATTGTCTTTGTGGTTGTTTCTTTAGGAATTGATAGGAAAATGAGTTTTATATGGAACTTAAGAAAAATTCAATCGTTGATTTGGAGAACTTATATTATCAAGCCAACAAGTTCATGCGCTTAAGGGTTTCTGACATTAAGGAAGGGAAGACAAGTGTTAACTAGGTTAGAGACAAAGATCTTTAGGATAGGAAACACTTTGTAAGACAAGGCTTGCTTCTGTGTTTGCAGGTTACAAAGACTCTAAAAAATATATTCTATTATAGAAATAGTTGATTACGATGAATTGAGGACAGAGAATCAAATACATCAGAGATGGAAACAAAAAATCCCGGTGTCCCATGATATTTATGGTTACGAAACCGATGAACATAGATATATCTCATATGTATGCTCTGGGTTGAAACATTAGGGTAACTCCACTAAGAATTCCACAAACTGCTGACCATAGTCCCTTGACTAAAATGAGTCCCAGCAAAGAAAGAGTGTAAAACATGCTTAAGGGCATGGTGTTCGATCCCTCTATAGACATTAGACCGTGTGACGTCTGAAGATAGATGTGCATGAAAATTATAAAGAATAGGGCAATCAAACAACTGAGCGTAAACTTCCTAGTCCCGGTGGCACGATTCAACTCCATCGAAGATAATGGTAGACTAGGTTTAGCTCCTCCAAAGATAGTGTAGTGTAATTCTAACCTATTCCATAGGTAGGACCAGATATCAAGATAATGGAGCATAATTGTTTCAAAAAGCCCTAGAGATAGAGTTAACTCTATATAAATACGAAGTATGATACTACGGAGACTGAATCCCCTATAGAGTGCAGGGACAATAGTGCAAAAGTATGACTAAATTTCATATTTAACAAAAATATTTAACGGATAATAATACCATACCACATAACTATGCGGCACCCACACAAGTAAGAAAAATAGTAATGGATGGACAAGAACGAATGTTCTTGACCCATATAGGTTGGATAGACCTCTTACGTTAAAGGCTAGACTGAACGACAGTTTATAGTGCACTAATAATAGGATTGGAAATAGCAAAAGAAATTAAGAATCGGGACACTTTGTATCTGTTCCGACCTATAAATGGCTATGAATCAAGAATTTGGGGAGTTCTAAGTCAAAGGAGAACTGCTGGCATACTATTTAAGTAAGAAAAAAGGCAAAAGGTTTGCTTAATATATATGGTTAAGCACGTCCCCCAGGAGGAAAATCAAGATTCTGATGATATAGAAAATTTGGCTTGCTCAAGAAAAGGACTGCTTTTGGATTGGTTATAGTAAAAAACTTACCTTTAAACTGCAATGAAGCATGGAAAGTAATTTGGAAGGCAATTTGGAACACTATATGGGATGGCATCCTATTTGAAGGTTTACACTAACCTGGTGCTAAGGTACATGGTTGCAAGAGAAGTTAAGGAAGTATTAGATAACGTCCATTATGGTAGTCAAGGAGACCACATTATAGGGTAAGACCTAGAAAAGGAAACCTCATTGGCATCTTATGAACAGAGAATCTGTAATAACTATAGGTGAAGCTGAGTATGTAATGTGGCTGCACATTACTTATCGAGTATGAAGTGCCACTCCAGATTATATCTGACAATGGATTCAATTTGATAGTCGGGAATTTGCCAACTTCTATCGACAATAGGGAATCTGGAAAAGCTTTTCTGTAGTGCCTCACCCACAGGCCAATGGATAAGCTTAAGAAGTTAACAAGGTTCTCAAAACTCTAATAAAGGATATTTTGGAAAATGATAAGGAAGCTCGGATGGATGAGCTGCCATTGGACTTTATGTGCATTGCACTTTCCATAAAACTAAAATAGGACATACCCCTTTTTCTTTAGCCTATGAATTATAGGTCATGCTTCCCAAAAAAAACCATAGTCTTATCTCATAGAAGAATCCACTATAACTTAGAGGAGAATAAGGAACTGCTAAAGTGTCCCTGGATTTGATAAAGGAGAAGCGAGATGAGGGTGCTTTGAAAACTACGGTGCTCTAGTAGAAAGCAGTAAAACTGTTTAACTCTACGACGGTGCATCGTCTACTCAAGGAACGAAACCTTATCATGAAGCTTCCCTTGGGCAGTTGTACCTGACCCAATCTGGGAAGGACTATATTTTATCAGTAGGATCGGGGAAATGGAGCTAATACTTTCATCATCGCGGACGGAGCATTGTTTGAGAAAATATGGAATGCTTATAACCTTTGTTTTGTTTTTTTCGCACTAACTATTGGAAATACATGGATTATGGATAGGTTTATTGTCAGTCATCATAGTCTTATCAAATTCCATGGATAGGGCGTGCGACACAATAATAGGTAATCGGTGGTACCAAACCATTACAAGAGAAATCATCCCATGCCAAATAAAGTCATCAATTACTAGGAATATAAAGGAAAGGCCACTACATATTAGGGATACCCAACTCGAGCACATCACCGAAACCTTAGATAAATCATGGCAATAATGGTGAACTGGATTTATCCATGATTGTGGAACGGGTAGTTCACTATTGATGATAGGCTCCAAACTTTTGGCCAGTAGTGGTGGGCCAAAGTGACCCTAATTTGGTGTCCACATTTGACGATCGACTCGAATTTTTGGCCAGTAGTGGTGGGCCAGAGTTACCCTACCTGAATGTCCACCATTGACGGTCGGCTCAAGCTTCTTGCTAGCAATGGTTGACTATAGTGACCCTAATTGGCTGTCCACCATCAAACTTCTTATCAGCAATGGCGGGCTAGAGTGACCCTAGGTCGGTGTCCACCATTAACAATTAGCATATACTTCCTAAGACAATGGCAGACCAAAGTGATCCTAATCGGGTGTCCAACATTGATGATTTGCTTAAAATTCTTGTTGGAATGGAGTACCAAAGTGACCCTAATTGAGTGTCCACCAATGATGTTTGCCTCAAACTTCTTGTCAGCAATAGCGGACCGAGTGACCCTCATCGTGTGTCCACCATTGATGATCGGCTCAAACTTCTTGCTGACAATGGTGGACCAGAGTGACCCTTACTGAGTGTTCACCGTTGATGATCGGCTCAAACTTCTTGCTGGCAAAGTAGACTAGAATGATCCTAATTGGGTGTCCAACATTGACGATCGACTCAAACTTCTTGCTGGCACTGGCGACCATAGTGACCTAACTTGGTGTCCACCATTGACGATCAGCTCAAAACTTCTTACCGATAATGATGGATCAGATTCACCCTAACTGGATGTCCACCATTGTTGATATTCTATAAGCTTTTGGTATGGCTGCGAAGAGCACGAATTACCAATGTTTAGGACATGACTGCCGCCCACTTGGTTCACTCCCGACATTTGATTCTAGATTTATGTCTACAACGGTTAACTATACTTGCTCGTATTAAAACATGACTATCAATTGTATAGCTCAGTGCAAGCAGTTAATACCGAAATTGCCTATGAAAGCTATCAACGGATTACAATTAGGACAGATTTGTTTTAATTATGCATGGAATATGTACGTGATAATAAACAAACTAGAATGATGAAAACGCATGAAAAACAAACAAGGGCACATGTGACTGGACTACAAAAATACTCCACTAGAGATCGCTTACCTTAGCAAATTTGATAGTGGTTGATCGTATATAAATATATCGAAGGAAAAGAAAGAGTTACCAAAAGAGTTAGGAAAATAACAAGGAACCACTTTACTAATATGCTCACCTTGCTGAACTTGTCAATGATTGATCCTGCATAAGTGCTAAGGTAGTAATGAAAAAATTGCTCATAATCAAATGACTAGGTAAAGATACTATACAAACACAAATATGACATCTATTCTGAATCAGGTACAATAATTTCGTTCAAAATTTCTATAAGTTGCATATGCACTTTTATAAGTGTTCTATAAGAAACATAAAGTATGGGCCAAGGAAAGCATTAATCACATAAATTGCTTGCCCTACTAGGCTTGTTGGTGATTGATCCCATGCATGTAAGCATGATACGGCGAGAAAGGTTGAAAATGGGACAAGAAAACCTAGCAATCATGTGGAACAAATAATATCATGACTACTAATCAGGAAAAGAAGAATATGGATATGAATAAATATCAGACGCAACAACACATAAGCATCAAAAGGAGAGTAGTTTAACAACACAAGCGCATAATCAACCCATGGTCAAAACTTCAGCAGAAAGCACTTACCTAGCTAAATATTTTGTTGATTGATCTATATAGGTATGCATCATGGTAAAGGGGTCACTATTAGAATAACTTGGCAATCATGTAGGAGAAATACATCGCAACCACCAATCTTAATTGGCCAAACAACAATCAATGCTACGAAATACACATCATCACGTCCACATACTATGGAACCACTATGTTCCTTTCCCTATAACAACTCAATATTCTAGGAAAATTCATAAGGTAATGCGCGGCCTGTAGGACCTGAGGGCAAGAATGTTGAACTACAGGGAGAAAAAGACTATCAGATAGAGATGATAATCAATGGTAAATCATGTCAAATGACTATATTGCCAAAAAATGAGCTATGGATGTCATGCTGATAAAGGATGTATTTAAACAATTAATAAGCTTTCCCTGAGTGAACAAGGCTCTGTAATATATTAGTAATGAAAACATACTAAAAGGAGGGGAATGAGGATATAGTTATTTGAGGTTTGAGAGAACCATTACATGAGAAAGAATGAACATTTTGGATAAAACAAAGCATTCTTTGTATTCTATTAAAGTATGCTTTAATGGGCCAGTGTTGTTGGCATTTTCGCCCATAGTATAGTGAATATGAAAAGATATCAAGGAGCAAAGAAATAGTCGGAGGGTGCATAATAAAGACATCAACATGTAATCACAAGAGAAACGCAAAACGTATACCCAAAGCACTTGTAAATTGTTCCTAAGGTCAAGGCATGTGCCTAAGTCGAAACCTCATCTCAATACGAGCTACAAATTGGAAGATATGATCATCCTAAAATTTTCCCACTACCTAGCTGACTCGGCCCCCACCATGGAGAGCTACTACTTACTTTAAGAAAATGGACCAATCTGAGGTATTGGAATACCCTACTTAATGATACGAAGATATGGTCCAAGTTCCATTCAATTCTGACTTGAAGTGAAAGAGATATGGAACAAAAACATGTCTGGCTCAAGTAGTTAAGCATCAAACCTCCAACAAAGTGGTCATGGGTTCAATTCCTATCAAGCACATTGTTTTTATAAAATAGGAGAAATGGTCCGGTAGGGAATCTAATTGTTTAGTGCCTAACCATTATATCTAATAAATCTCTACTCAACCTCACACCTATAAATACCTCATGGATGAGCACAACTAGAAACAAGATGAATGAGCAATAATGGTAGATAAGCTTGGAACTTTTGAGATTGCCTAACTAGATCCCTAACTAATAGAGTCTTGCTTAACCTAATCACGAGATCATCATCACTTTATTTGAGTATCCTAAAATGAAGAGGCGAGAAGGTACTGAACTAAGGTAAGTGGAAGTGTGGGAAAATTAAGGGAAAGCACACCATACTCACTTATTCATAGTCAAACTACGGGATAGAAACTCCTATCCGGTGATCCAAATTCCAAAAAGGAACCATATGTTTGGTAGCCAAACTATTGGACTGAAACTCCCATTTGATGGTCCAACTACCCAACAAGAATCCATGTTCGGTAGTCAAAATACCAGATAAAAATTCATGTCCAGTTGCCCAACTACTAAACAGGAATCCCTATTTGGTAGCAGGGGCATCGAGCAAGATTTCTTGTCCGATAACGAAGCTGCCGAACAAGGATGCATGTTCAATACTTGGAGAACCACCGAATCTAGACATCGTCGAACCAAGTACCACCAAGCCAATGAACATTGAACTGAATAGAGCATAAATGGAAAGGCAATCTTAAATATATGGAAATTCTAGAGCGTACCTTCTATATAAGAAAATGACCAAACAAGCATGTTATATAAGGAAACTACCTATATTATTGACCTAACAACCCTATACCTTCACTCATATAAATTCCAAAGCATCCAACAAAATGAGGGAGAATTCGAGTTAGCCAAGCTTGCAATGATAATGGCGGACAAGTTAGAGAAATCTAGGAATAGGCTAGCAAGAACAGCGTAATAGGAACAACCTAAAAGGAAATGCATAATAGGAACTTCCTAACATGAACTGCCTAGCAATAATAGCCTAATAAGTATTAGAACTCCCTAATAGGAATAGTTAACAGAAATAGTCGAACAAGAATAGGTAGACAGGAATAATTGTACAGGAATAGTAGAAAAGACTTCTATGGGCTATATCTTACTTTCTTTTAAGAAACATATCATTATGTTTTGTATCTCCGGTGGTGTATCAAAGATCTATAAGAAAAATAATGAAAGTGGACAATGGGTGTAGGTACATTCTGGTCGAACCACTATAAATCCTTGTGTTCTCTACTTTACTGCAACTTACCTTTTTGCATAACCTATATGTTATTTTCTCTTTGAAAATCAATTATAACACAAATATAACATTTGTGTTACCCCGTATTCACAGCTCTACAACTAGTCGATTAGGGGTGTTTGTCTACTTTTCATGCAAACAATTTTTAAGATAACTTTTAACACTATAAAACCTAGATCCAACTTTAATAATACTCTAGGACCAAGTTTAAAAGTTAGAGTTATATTTTAATTCATTTTACACCATTTACCAACCATGTTGTGATTTTTTCTTATAGTTGGATCTTTGAAAATATATGTTTTCAAGTCATTTTTGAATTGCTCATATAAGATGTTGAATGTTATGGGATGATTTTATGATGATTGTATAAATTGTTTGATAAGTTTGGCAGTCAATTAGAGTAATCGGAAAATAGGTCATCTTTTTTATCAAACCTATATAAAAAAGGTTTAAAACTTGGCGACTGAAGTATATTGTTGTTTGAGGCCTAGAGAGACCCTTAAAAAAGTCACATCAGATTTGGGGTAAATATGAGGGACTAAAATCATGATAGTGGTGACCATGAAATTATGTGGTTGGTAAAATGGTAGGTGCAAGTCAGTGGTTAACTACTTTGGGCTAAAGCATGGAGGACATCAGAGAATTAATGTTGCAGCTATAGTTGTAAGAGGATGCCGAGAAGTAACGAGTTCATGACCTAGAACAATTTATGCTAGGGAAAGAAGTCGACACCAACCAATTTAGCACGAAGATGATTAAATCTCCACTTCAAGACAACAAGGCAAGAACTCTAGGCTTTGCTTAGGCATGAAGTACTTAGCCAAATTGGCTAAGTAAATCATGTCGATGCATACATGTCCAACTATTTCTGTGCAACATAATGACTAGATAACCAACTATAGTCAAACTTCAAAAGGGTGATAATGATGCCTTGAGGAGCATGTCATGAATTTTCGTTCATTTTTCTGTTTGAACTTGATATTATAATGCAATAATGAATGGTTTAGACATTGAAGCAAGGATGAGATGCTTTGGAATAGTGGTTTTGGGACTTTGATGATATGACCCTACGACTCAAAATGGAGGGATAGAGATGTTCCGACGATAATAGATTGATGAGGAATGAGTTATATTTGGATGGTGTAAACTCGATGTTGGTGGATTTGTACTTTGATGACGATGACTCAATGATGATGTAGTCATAAGGATAATCCATAAAGGCAAATTCGAGGATAATAGAACTTGTGAGTGGAATAAGATGGTATTTTCTACTATGGAAATGACTGGAATAGAACTAGAGGATGTGTTCAACTTTGATGATGAGTGTAAAGGGATTTTTGATACTTAGACTATTTTGTAATATGCTTGTAAAGTAGGGGTATGTGAGGATGCACACTTGGGTCGAAGATGATGGACCTTGGGTTAATGTTGGTGCATTCGTGTACCTTGGATTGAGAGAGGGATATAGTTTCCTAACCGTCGAAGTGGCATGGATTCAAGCACCGAGAAACCGAGTTTTTTCCATTAACCTCTAGCAGAGGAATGACTATATAAGTAATAGTATATCCAATCCATATGGGTAATGGTGAGGATTGTTTGATGAATGCTATGTTAGCTATGTTTGTTATCGCTCCAGGGATGTCACATGACATAGGTATTGTGGATTTGGATAAGTATACACCCATCATTGTACTTAGGTGGTAGTACACTTAGGATGATGGTAAATTGGCATATATCCTTATGTGTTAACTCTTTGGATGCTGGATAAGGTTAGGTATGATTCTTCATAAGCTTTGTCCCTTAGTGTAACGATTTTCAAAATATCCTAAGAATGTTTATCACTCACACCAGATTGTTGTCTAACTCAAGGTTTTATGATTTGCTTCTTATTATCTTAGGGACATTTAAATGAGTAGATTTGAAAGCAGGTATGGCATAGCACGTAGTATGGTGCAGATGACTAGTAGGAGGCTATGCTTTCATGTGTACTATATTTTTAGAGCTTTACTATTCTGATGTGCAACACTATGGAGCGGTGACAACATTTCTCTCTTACTTAGAGAAAAATATTTTTGGTTTATTTATCAGTTATATAAAGTATATTTGTGCTTCATATAGCTATATAAATCTATGTACTAATTTTGTGGTTTATTTAGTTATTACTACCTCACATGTTTTATACTTGTGATGACTATTGTAGTTTTTTGATGTAATGAGAAATATCTGATAGGTTTTGTGGTTGTTTAGTTATACCACCCTGAAAATTGTCTTATATTGATTGAGCACCATTAAAATGCAGTATACAGGTATGTTGGATGTCAAAGATGTAGGGTGGTCGTCGCATTTGGTATTAAAGCTTAGGTTGCATAGTCGACCTAGGTTGGCACCAAGATCCATTAGAGATAGGGAAACTAAAGCGCTCTACAATGGATCGAGAGTATATGAGTGGGAATTTGTTATATTTTAGTTTTTAAAACTATATAATAGTATATATATATAATATAAACCGTGTTGTACGTGAGTTCCATTGAGGCATTTTTCTTTGTGACGGACTAGTCATTCTTATTACAGACTAAGAGTGAGATGACATATAAGAAATGGTACTAGGAACTCCATCTATGGATTGAAGTGGAAGGAGAGGGCTCAGGATCTGCTAACCATGACTTGTAGAAGAAGTTCAACACGATGATGAGAAACAGGCGACAAAATACCTATGTGGTCGCTTCGAATGTTGCTAATAAGAGTGTTGCTTAAATGTAGGAGCCCTGAGCCAATTTCATGAAGTTGATGAAGGATTTTACTAGCCTTAATGTTAAACTATTATAAGGAATGGAGTCGGCTATGGAAGTATAGGATTGGCTAAATACCTATACGAGGATCTTTGATGACCAACAGTTGGAAAATGCTATGAAGGGGAGGTTGGCCTCTTCGCAACACTAAGGTAAACCTATAAACTGGTGGAATGATATAATAGTTGCTACTCTAGAGGTTCGGTTCACTTGGGATCAGTTTATGACCAAGTTTAAGAAGTAGTTCATTTTAGCAGCTCAGAAGTCTGTATTCTTTAGGAAATTTGCAGATCCAAAGCAGGGAGACTTTTTTGTCTCCAAGTACGTAGTTGAGCTCAATGCTTTACCATAGTATGGGATGTCATTCATCGATACTCCATTAAAGAAGAACGTGAAGTTCATCATGAGCTCGAATAAATATCTAGGAGAGAAGCTAATGCGATATAATGGTAAGTCATTTGAATAGCTCATTGAAAAAGCTTTCTAACATAAGAGTCCGTATCCCAAGTTTAAGCCATCCATTGTTTCAAAAAAGGGCCAAAGTCTCAAATGGGTTGGGTAAGTAAGAAAAATTGAAACAACATATGGAAATAATTCCAAAACAAGGATGAGAAGAAAAGGGCAAACGGAACCCTATTTACTATTACTGTCGCGATAAAGGCCATCTGAGTTGGGACTGCAAAACTGGAGATAAGAACTGTTACAACTACAATAAGGTATGGCATATGCAATTCTCTAAACTAGTGAAGTAGAAGCAACTGTTAATGGAATATGCATTGAATGTTGTTCTGACTTCATCGAGTGCTCTCTCGGTGAAAAAAAAGGGAATGATCATCACTATTCAAGTATGTTCCTATTATCCTATACGTGTTCGTGTGACATTGGGCCTTTATATTCTTTTATATCTAGTGACTTGGTATATAGATTATGATGGAAACATGAAATTGTTGACCAAACATTGATTGTGAAGAACCCTACTTGTAACATCCCGGAATTTTTGACAATATCAATTTAATAATCTGTAATTAAAATTAAATTGATATTGATGTTCTGATGATAATTATTCAGATAAATTTAATAATCTTTTTCAATAATTATTTAAATTGGTTATTTTATCTTTTAAAAATAATAAATTGATTTCTATTTACAATATGAATATATGGTTTATATTTTAAATAGATTGGTATAGTTTTAAATTTAGAATAAATTCAATAAAATGATTTTAATTTAATAAGAGATATTTATAAAAACAATATTGATTTGGTATTGTCTTTATAAATAAGTTTTGAATAAGATTTGTAATGTTTATTTCAAATTGTATTTTTATTTTTAACTTAATTTGAATTATTATTATAACTTGATTTGAAAAATATTTGATTTTGAATTTAGTTGAATCTGAATTTAAAAGTATAAAGTCTTTAAATTGTTTGTATAAATTTCCTTTGTAAACATGGGTTGTTTTCTTTTATAATCATACACATATTCAAATTTACATTAACAACTTAATTCAAGCTAATATAACATGCACATAAATTTGTAATTAGTACTAATTAACTTAAGATAACATGTGTTGCATTATCAAAAGAGTAAATAGACAAGTGTCTAATTTAAGACAAGTGTTAGTTTCAGTTTTTAAATTCTTCTTTTTATTTCCTAAAATCTGAAATATGCATATAGTTAAGTTTACATCTTCATGCATATTTTTCCATTTTCTTAAATCAACAAAGATCAAGCCATCTTCATATTCATTTTAAAATCTGCATTTCTCAAACAAATGAAGACCAAATCCTACAATCTGCATTCACAAATGCATATAAAATCCTAAAATCTGCATATTCAAATCTGTAACTCATCAAAGATCAAAACTCCTCATCAAATTCAATTTGCATTTCCTCAAAATTCAAGTGAGCCTGCACACCTTAGTCTCTCTGCATTCTGTTAAAACTGGGAAGTTTAGCCACTGCATCATCTATTTCTGCATGCTAGCATCCTGGTCATGGAAAGCATGAGCAACCAGACTTATAACAACAGAAGAAGCACCTGCATTTTTAAAGTCTGCACTGTTTTAAATTTGGGTTGGGATCATAAGCATTAGCATGCATTTGGCAACTGGAAAACTGCATATCAATTCAAACTCAGATTTCAACAAAAAGGGGTCAAGCCTGCATGTGTTCTGCAATTCAAACAGGGGCCTGCATTCATAATAAAATGTGAGTAACAATTTATTTTAAAACTAAATTAAAATGATATAGTTGCTTAAATTAGTTGCCTGATAAGTATGAAGGATATGTCTGTGTTTGTGTATGAGATGGAATGCCTGCATTTTTGAGTTTTCTGCATATTCAACTGAGCTCTGCATTTTTCAAAAGTGAGTAACATTTATATCTCAAATTAAATAAGTTGCTTGTTAAATGTTGAGATAAATATGTTGTGTACTTATATAAGTTTGAATGTACATGATGTTTATGCTCTGTTGTGATCTCTAATTCATCTTCCTATTGAAAGTAATCCACCAAATATGGTTAAATTTGTGTTAGAATCTGTTCTTCAAATAACTAAAACTGTTTGCTTATTTAGATTAAAAATCAAAATATTTTTAGGTGAATTGATTACTGCATGGAGATAAATAAACTTTAGCAAGCTAAAGATATAAGTAGTGTGGCCTCTGCATGTTAATTCAAAACAAATTTTCAATGAGTTAACATGGTATTTCAGAATCACAAAACTATGTATTAATTGAAGCTTGATTTTTAAATCAAGTTCTAGTATTTTTAGGTGCTTGACAATGAAACAGTTTATTCTTAAACCAAAACTGAGTATAAGCAAAATTCTTGCAAACTGTAGTTTAAGGAAACTTAAAACTCTCCTGAGTCATAGAGTAAGGATCATTGATCCTCAGAAAAATAAGTGATTTATTTAAAACTGTTTAGAGATAGTACAGTTTAAAAAATTTCAGTTAAACCTAGTTTTGGAAGTGGGTCTAAGCTTTTAGTCAGTGTGAAGAGAGGGAATGATCGAGTGTTATGAAAGTTGGTGATGGTGTAGATGATGGGTGAGGGAACTCGGGGCCGAAAGGTTTGATCATCAGATGATCGGAACGACAAGCACTCGCCGTTGACAGGTTAGAATGTAAACCTGTAATACTTTTTACAGGTTTTGATTTGGGGGTTTCAGAGCTTAATATTGGAATGCTTGAACTTTTGTTCAACCTGGTGTTGTAGTTAGGGTATTGAGGGGTTTTGGAGGTTGTTGGATCATCACGAGTGATCGGCAGTGGTGGCAGCGACATGTTTTCAGGCATACTGTTTTGATTTTGGATGTTGCAGGGAAGTTGTGGGGAAAGTGGAAGAATGACTCGAAGCAGGGTAGTGTGGAACTCGGAGTAAATGTGAGGGAAACCCGAAGTAGAAAATACGGTTCTCGAGTAGAACCTGTAGATTAGCAGGTTTCAGGGAAACCTGAATTTTATTTTAAATCTGTGTTTTCAAAACCTATTAAATCTGTAGTTTTTAGGTTTTAAGAAGTTTAAGTTTAAAATAAAATTCAAGTTTGTATTTTAGATTTAAATTCAAGTTTGAATTTTTGATTGAGTTAAAATTCCAGTTTTTGAAACCTATTTCCTGTTTATGTTAAAATCTGGGTTTCATATTTTAAATCTGTAGTTGTTTAAAAGTAAGGTTAGGTTTAAATTAAATTCAAGTTTGAACTTTTTGTTTCAAGTTCAAACTCCAGTTTTTAAAATAGAAATTTAAGTTTAAAATTTAACTTATTTAACTATATCATGTTGATAAATAATTTAATCATTTTTAATAATGAGATTTTAACATATGAATAGATTTGAAGTTAATTTTATAATATGGAAATTAAAAAGTTAAATTTGAGTTTTCAGCTTTAAATTTCAAACAAGGTTTAAATTTGAAGTTTTAAATTAAAGTGGAAATTTGAGTTATTAAAGGTTTGAAATGGAATTAACTTTAAAATTTCATATAGTATTTGTTTTGACTTGTAAATTTAAATAAGTTTTAAATTTATTTAAAACTTTGATAAGTTTAAAATTATTTTATTTTAAACTTGAAATTTAAATTGAAATTTAAAGGTAATTGTATTTTGTTTTGAATCAAATTGTTTTAAACATAATTAAGTTATGTTTATTTTGGAAATTTGATTTAAGATTTATGTTTTAGAATTAATTAATAAGGTAATTAAGATTTGTTAATTTAATTAATTAATTAATTAAATTTGGAGTTAATAATTGATTAATGATTAATCAAATTGAAATTAAGATCATTAATTAAGTTATTAATTAATGATAAATGAATATTAATTATGTAATTAAGTTTTAAATCAAGGTTAATTAATTTAATAAATAACTTTAATTAATAAATGATTAAAGATAATCTAATTTGTAATTAATTTAAGTTAATTACCTTATAAAATAATTTAAGGATGGTTATTGAAGGTCATTAACCATGATTATTTAACAATTAATTAATATAGTTAATTTTTATAATTAATTAGATTAATTAATTTAATAATAATCAATTGTAAATGGTTTGAGTAATTACTTGATAAAGTAATTAAGAAATTAATTACTTATTGTAATTAATTTAATTAAATGAGATTGTTTAATTTAATTAATTAAGTTTAATTAATTTTAAACACTTGGGTTAAGGATAATTACTTTATGTTTTGGAAATTACTTAGTTAAGTAATCATATAATAATTACAGGTTGTAATTAAGGAGATGTTTAAGTATGAAGGAATTTGGATTAATTATTTAAATAATTAATCAAGGTATTAATTAAGAAATTAATTTAAGGGTAATTAATTTGGTTTAATATAGTAATTAAGTTTGTTAATTACTTTGATAATTAATTTAAGAAGTAATTGAGATCATTAATTATTTTAATTAATGATGTAATTTAAGTTGATTAATTATGATTAAATAATCAATAATAGGTAATTAAAGGTAATTAATTAATGTAATTAATTAAGGATAAATGTAATTAATTATGATTAATTAATTAGTTGGAGTAATTAAAAGTTAATTACTGTTTAGTTGAGGATAATTAATTTTGTAAAATTAATTGAGGATAATTACATGAATGTAATTAAGAGTAATTAATCAAGAGTGATTAATTAAGGTAAGTTATTTTGAATGATTGCTTAATTGATTGAAATCAATTAAATGATTGAGTAAGCAAGATATTTTGGTAAAGCAATTAATTTAATTTATTTTAAATTAATTAAAGATGAAGGAATTAATTTAATTCATTTTAAATTAATTTGAGATAGAGATGATTAATTTAATTCATTTTAAATTAATTATATTGTGATGAGTGAATCTTTGCTTATGGATGAATGGTTTGACTTGGATGCTTTGTAATCTCAGTAATGAGATAAATGATATTGTGTGGTATGGATGTTGGTTATATTGTGATGATAACATAGGTTATCTATTGTGATGTTGAGATATGGAATATCTATATGATATTGATGATGTGAATTACCTGTTATGTGATAATGTTGATTATCAGTTATGATTTAAGTTATCTATCTGTGTGTATATAGATACTGTAATTGAAATGTTTTAAAACTTTAAAACAACTTGGACCTTAAAAGACACGCTTTGGTTTTCGATGAGACCGGGATCGGGTTTCCATAATTGGATATCCGAAAACCACATCGATTCCAAATAACGTTAGGTCGTGATTCAAAGTGGAGCTTTGTGAAGACTCGAGGTGTAAGGGCTATACGTCAGTATAACTCTGTGGGTGATTCCGTAATGAGTTTGACGGAATAGACCTTATAGATTCGAGATGGTGAATCAGAGTGCAAGGGTTATTGTCGTTAACTCTGAGGGTGATTCCAATACGAGTGTAACGAGATAATGCCTTCGGTTTCGTTCGAACCCGGAACGAACTTGTATGGATTGAATGCTTTCAGAACATCGTCAGGTGGACGATGAGCATTCTAAGTGATATGTCCTATAAAGGTAATCGTAGCCTCAAGCCTCATCAACCGGGAATGGCTAAAACAGGGGAGGTGCAGCAAAGCTTCGTGGGTCGCGCCCACTGGAGAGCAAGATTGATCCCTGTCTAGAAGTCCCTTTATATTTCGGCTGTGTGGGGCGATTGCTAGCTAGAATCGCCGGGGTTGTCTTGTTTGGAACTGTTCAGTAAGGAACGGGTCCGGCTTTGTGTTGCAGGGGATGAAGGGAGTAATCCTCGGTACGGTGATCTAGGCCACGTACTGTGACGGGCGGTACCCCAGTAGCCCTGCCATTGTATGGAATCCATAATCCAATAAGTGCCAACGGTTTTGATTGTATTACCCACTTTTGTGGCTAGTAGCTGGAATTTAATAGATGTAACAATTTCGGCTATTTCTTATTTATTTGAAAACCCTAGACACTATTATAATATCACAGGATTTCCTATCAAATGTTTTGGTTAGCGTAAGGTAAAAACTTTTCCATGTTTATGTGTGGGAAGTCTTACGTGATACCTTTCTTTTCAAAGGTTTTTAAAAGTTAAGCAACTTTAACCTGTTACTCACACCAGACCCATGTCTGACCCGGAGTTTATTTTTGTTTTTCATAAACTCTTGGGTACTCAAATTTTTTATGAGTAGTCAAGGGAATTCAGGTTAGGATTCTGGATTAGCTTCGACGACTTGTGGAGGAGCAATGGAGCAGGAGGCTTCTGCGGGTAGATATATATAGAGTATTCCGCTGTGTGTTCTCTGAGAGTTTGTTGTATTATGTTGTATAATTAGACAGGTGTTTATAACTGTCTGGTATGAGTTGTTTATGCTGTGTATCTCTGATGCATATGATACTATGTAAAGTATTATGTTATTAATATAATTTATTCGTTCCGCTGTGTTAGATTCTGATGTTGTTTCTTCTTCTCTTCTTTCTATTCTATTCTCTATCCCTTTCTTTCTTAATTCATGACGCGATTTTCTGGGAGTGAAATTCGGGTTGTGACATTGTGGTATCAGAGCATTAGGTTGAGTGAATACCTAGGCTCTGAAGTGTATCTTTCTTAGGGAGCATTAGGTTGAGTGAATACCTAGGCTCAGTAGTGGTGTCTTTCTTGAGAGAGCGTATTTGTAATTTTTATATATAACTATATATATTTCTACCTATCTGTTGGGTTACCCGTTCAGGTTTTCCAATATAAGTTATGAAGGTAGATGAGGTAGTATTGTGTGTTACACGATTACTACCATTGGTTGGAGTTTGAATGTTTGAGGTTGGAGGTGTTTTGTTGGGACTGTAGACCTAATACCGTCTCGAGTGAGTCCTGTAGTGATGAAGAACTTCATTAATCTCTGAAGGAAACCTGTTAAGGTTCAGAGTTTATTTCTGAAGTTGATGAGTAGTGTTTGGATCTGTTTGGTTGAGCTGAAGCAAGTGATGGTATTTTGATACCTCCGGAAGTAGTAGCTGCGTGATGAGATGCAGTGACTATGGATGTTCCCGAAGATGTTTTCGTTGGAACAAGTTTAAGAAGGTGAGTCTGCTTCAGTGTTGTGGCTGTGTTCAGCCGGAGTTTCTGTTTGCTTTGAAGTCCGAATTTCTCGGAGAGCTTTGTTTTGGAATTCTTTGGCATCTGTGGCAGCAGTGTAGTTTGGGGTGTTCTCGGCATTGGCAAGAGATCTTTTGGTTTAGCAGTTTTTCTGGAGTGGAGTTCAGAAGCAGCTGAGTGGACCCGTTTTTTTTCGATGGGTTGGCTAGTTGAGTTTGAGCTGTTCTGTTTGGTTAAGAGAGAACGGTTTTCCTTGGATTTGGTTTGGGTTGATCGCAAAAGTGACTTGCGATTGATGGAGTGTTCTCTTGGGTTATCTGAGTTTTCCTGAATGTCTTCAGGAAGTCAGAGTTTGGTTTGCATCTGGAGATTGAGCTTCCTTATCGGCTGGGATTCCAGAAGTGGTTCGGGTGGTTCAGCCTAATAGTAGAATGGTTCTAGGAGATTGAGTTGGTGTAGCAGCTTGGAGTTTTTGGAGGAACTCCTGAATGATTCTTATGGATTTGTTGAACCATATCTTTGGGGTATGTTGTTGAGTTGTGCTTGTGTTCTTCTTCAACAATTCTCTTCTTCGGATCAGAGTTGAGCAGCGGAAGCAGTTGGGGAGTGTATCTGCTTTTCTTTCTGGACAGGAGAAGTAAGTTGTTGTTTTCTGATGTTGAGGAGTTGAGTTTGAGTTCTTGGTCTTGGTTGATCTTGAGGAGATCATTTTGTTGAGTTGATTGGTCTGGTTTGTTTCTAGAAGCATCAGCGTAGGTTGAGCTGAGCGGGTAGGCTGTAGGTAGCTCAAGATCGTCCGAAGAGATTTTGTGGATAAGAGTCGAAGAGATTTGGACTCTGAAGTCGGAAGTTTAATTTTGGATAAGTTTTCTCTGATCGTAACTGAGCTATAAGTTTGGGTAAGTCTGTGAAGTAGCTCTGTAGTGTTTTGGATCTTTTCTGTGATCTTGGAGAATAAGTGATGGGTCTATAGGATTGAGTTGCCAGTTTGGATAACTGGGAATTGATGAGTTTCACGTATCTCTGAGGGAATAGGTGTATGATCTGTCTCTGGTTGTGGAACCAGCAGTTTTGGAGTTTTGGTTGTTGAGTCAGACTCGTTTGTAGTCTGATATTTTGTCTAGTGTTATAGATATAGTTGTATAGGAGCTTTGTAGCTTCATAGTATTGTTTGTTTGGATTTTCTAGGGCGAGTATCCCGGTGGATATATATATATACACAGGGGAAACTCGATAGAATTTTATCCAGAATTTGTCTGGATAATTAGATTTGCTGGATTGGTTGAATTGGTTGTTTGGTTGTTAGCATATGTTGATATATACTTGTGTTTAAAATAAAAATATAATGAGATTATTAAATTACCTTTGTTTTAAATTTCGAGGACGAAATTCTTTTAAGGGGGAAGGATTGTAACATCCCGGAATTTTTGACAATATCAATTTAATAATCTGTAATTAAAATTAAATTGATATTGATGTTCTGATGATAATTATTCAGATAAATTTAATAATCTTTTTCAATAATTATTTAAATTGGTTATTTTATCTTTTAAAAATAATAAATTGATTTCTATTTACAATATGAATATATGGTTTATATTTTAAATAGATTGGTATAGTTTTAAATTTAGAATAAATTCAATAAAATGATTTTAATTTAATAAGAGATATTTATAAAAACAATATTGATTTGGTATTGTCTTTATAAATAAGTTTTGAATAAGATTTGTAATGTTTATTTCAAATTGTATTTTTATTTTTAACTTAATTTGAATTATTATTATAACTTGATTTGAAAAATATTTGATTTTGAATTTAGTTGAATCTGAATTTAAAAGTATAAAGTCTTTAAATTGTTTGTATAAATTTCCTTTGTAAACATGGGTTGTTTTCTTTTATAATCATACACATATTCAAATTTACATTAACAACTTAATTCAAGCTAATATAACATGCACATAAATTTGTAATTAGTACTAATTAACTTAAGATAACATGTGTTGCATTATCAAAAGAGTAAATAGACAAGTGTCTAATTTAAGACAAGTGTTAGTTTCAGTTTTTAAATTCTTCTTTTTATTTCCTAAAATCTGAAATATGCATATAGTTAAGTTTACATCTTCATGCATATTTTTCCATTTTCTTAAATCAACAAAGATCAAGCCATCTTCATATTCATTTTAAAATCTGCATTTCTCAAACAAATGAAGACCAAATCCTACAATCTGCATTCACAAATGCATATAAAATCCTAAAATCTGCATATTCAAATCTGTAACTCATCAAAGATCAAAACTCCTCATCAAATTCAATTTGCATTTCCTCAAAATTCAAGTGAGCCTGCACACCTTAGTCTCTCTGCATTCTGTTAAAACTGGGAAGTTTAGCCACTGCATCATCTATTTCTGCATGCTAGCATCCTGGTCATGGAAAGCATGAGCAACCAGACTTATAACAACAGAAGAAGCACCTGCATTTTTAAAGTCTGCACTGCTTTAAATTTGGGTTGGGATCATAAGCATTAGCATGCATTTGGCAACTGGAAAACTGCATATCAATTCAAACTCAGATTTCAACAAAAAAGGGTCAAGCCTGCATGTGTTCTGCAATTCAAACAGGGGCCTGCATTCATAATAAAATGTGAGTAACAATTTATTTTAAAACTAAATTAAAATGATATAGTTGCTTAAATTAGTTGCCTGATAAGTATGAAGGATATGTCTGTGTTTGTGTATGAGATGGAATGCCTGCATTTTTGAGTTTTCTGCATATTCAACTGAGCTCTGCATTTTTCAAAAGTGAGTAACATTTATATCTCAAATTAAATAAGTTGCTTGTTAAATGTTGAGATAAATATGTTGTGTACTTATATAAGTTTGAATGTACATGATGTTTATGCTCTGTTGTGATCTCTAATTCATCTTCCTATTGAAAGTAATCCACCAAATATGGTTAAATTTGTGTTAGAATCTGTTCTTCAAATAACTAAAACTGTTTGCTTATTTAGATTAAAAATCAAAATATTTTTAGGTGAATTGATTACTGCATGGAGATAAATAAACTTTAGCAAGCTAAAGATATAAGTAGTGTGGCCTCTGCATGTTAATTCAAAACAAATTTTCAATGAGTTAACATGGTATTTCAGAATCACAAAACTATGTATTAATTGAAGCTTGATTTTTAAATCAAGTTCTAGTATTTTTAGGTGCTTGACAATGAAACAGTTTATTCTTAAACCAAAACTGAGTATAAGCAAAATTCTTGCAAACTGTAGTTTAAGGAAACTTAAAACTCTCCTGAGTCATAGAGTAAGGATCATTGATCCTCAGAAAAATAAGTGATTTATTTAAAACTGTTTAGAGATAGTACAGTTTAAAAAATTTCAGTCAAACCTAGTTTTGGAAGTGGGTCTAAGCTTTTAGTCAGTGTGAAGAGAGGGAATGATCGAGTGTTATGAAAGTTGGTGATGGTGTAGATGATGGGTGAGGGAACTCGGGGCCGAAAGGTTTGATCATCAGATGATCGGAACGACAAGCACTCGCCGTTGACAGGTTAGAATGTAAACCTGTAATACTTTTTACAGGTTTTGATTTGGGGGTTTCAGAGCTTAATATTGGAATGCTTGAACTTTTGTTCAACCTGGTGTTGTAGTTAGGGTATTGAGGGGTTTTGGAGGTTGTTGGATCATCACGAGTGATCGGCAGTGGTGGCAGCGACATGTTTTCAGGCATACTGTTTTGATTTTGGATGTTGCAGGGAAGTTGTGGGGAAAGTGGAAGAATGACTCGAAGCAGGGTAGTGTGGAACTCGGAGTAAATGTGAGGGAAACCCGAAGTAGAAAATACGGTTCTCGAGTAGAACCTGTAGATTAGCAGGTTTCAGGGAAACCTGAATTTTATTTTAAATCTGTGTTTTCAAAACCTATTAAATCTGTAGTTTTTAGGTTTTAAGAAGTTTAAGTTTAAAATAAAATTCAAGTTTGTATTTTAGATTTAAATTCAAGTTTGAATTTTTGATTGAGTTAAAATTCCAGTTTTTGAAACCTATTTCCTGTTTATGTTAAAATCTGGGTTTCATATTTTAAATCTGTAGTTGTTTAAAAGTAAGGTTAGGTTTAAATTAAATTCAAGTTTGAACTTTTTGTTTCAAGTTCAAACTCCAGTTTTTAAAATAGAAATTTAAGTTTAAAATTTAACTTATTTAACTATATCATGTTGATAAATAATTTAATCATTTTTAATAATGAGATTTTAACATATGAATAGATTTGAAGTTAATTTTATAATATGGAAATTAAAAAGTTAAATTTGAGTTTTCAGCTTTAAATTTCAAACAAGGTTTAAATTTGAAGTTTTAAATTAAAGTGGAAATTTGAGTTATTAAAGGTTTGAAATGGAATTAACTTTAAAATTTCATATAGTATTTGTTTTGACTTGTAAATTTAAATAAGTTTTAAATTTATTTAAAACTTTGATAAGTTTAAAATTATTTTATTTTAAACTTGAAATTTAAATTGAAATTTAAAGGTAATTGTATTTTGTTTTGAATCAAATTGTTTTAAACATAATTAAGTTATGTTTATTTTGGAAATTTGATTTAAGATTTATGTTTTAGAATTAATTAATAAGGTAATTAAGATTTGTTAATTTAATTAATTAATTAATTAAATTTGGAGTTAATAATTGATTAATGATTAATCAAATTGAAATTAAGATCATTAATTAAGTTATTAATTAATGATAAATGAATATTAATTATGTAATTAAGTTTTAAATCAAGGTTAATTAATTTAATAAATAACTTTAATTAATAAATGATTAAAGATAATCTAATTTGTAATTAATTTAAGTTAATTACCTTATAAAATAATTTAAGGATGGTTATTGAAGGTCATTAACCATGATTATTTAACAATTAATTAATATAGTTAATTTTTATAATTAATTAGATTAATTAATTTAATAATAATCAATTGTAAATGGTTTGAGTAATTACTTGATAAAGTAATTAAGAAATTAATTACTTATTGTAATTAATTTAATTAAATGAGATTGTTTAATTTAATTAATTAAGTTTAATTAATTTTAAACACTTGGGTTAAGGATAATTACTTTATGTTTTGGAAATTACTTAGTTAAGTAATCATATAATAATTACAGGTTGTAATTAAGGAGATGTTTAAGTATGAAGGAATTTGGATTAATTATTTAAATAATTAATCAAGGTATTAATTAAGAAATTAATTTAAGGGTAATTAATTTGGTTTAATATAGTAATTAAGTTTGTTAATTACTTTGATAATTAATTTAAGAAGTAATTGAGATCATTAATTATTTTAATTAATGATGTAATTTAAGTTGATTAATTATGATTAAATAATCAATAATAGGTAATTAAAGGTAATTAATTAATGTAATTAATTAAGGATAAATGTAATTAATTATGATTAATTAATTAGTTGGAGTAATTAAAAGTTAATTACTGTTTAGTTGAGGATAATTAATTTTGTAAAATTAATTGAGGATAATTACATGAATGTAATTAAGAGTAATTAATCAAGAGTGATTAATTAAGGTAAGTTATTTTGAATGATTGCTTAATTGATTGAAATCAATTAAATGATTGAGTAAGCAAGATATTTTGGTAAAGCAATTAATTTAATTTATTTTAAATTAATTAAAGATGAAGGAATTAATTTAATTCATTTTAAATTAATTTGAGATAGAGATGATTAATTTAATTCATTTTAAATTAATTATATTGTGATGAGTGAATCTTTGCTTATGGATGAATGGTTTGACTTGGATGCTTTGTAATCTCAGTAATGAGATAAATGATATTGTGTGGTATGGATGTTGGTTATATTGTGATGATAACATAGGTTATCTATTGTGATGTTGAGATATGGAATATCTATATGATATTGATGATGTGAATTACCTGTTATGTGATAATGTTGATTATCAGTTATGATTTAAGTTATCTATCTGTGTGTATATAGATACTGTAATTGAAATGTTTTAAAACTTTAAAACAACTTGGACCTTAAAAGACACGCTTTGGTTTTCGATGAGACCGGGATCGGGTTTCCATAATTGGATATCCGAAAACCACATCGATTCCAAATAACGTTAGGTCGTGATTCAAAGTGGAGCTTTGTGAAGACTCGAGGTGTAAGGGCTATACGTCAGTATAACTCTGTGGGTGATTCCGTAATGAGTTTGACGGAATAGACCTTATAGATTCGAGATGGTGAATCAGAGTGCAAGGGTTATTGTCGTTAACTCTGAGGGTGATTCCAATACGAGTGTAACGAGATAATGCCTTCGGTTTCGTTCGAACCCGGAACGAACTTGTATGGATTGAATGCTTTCAGAACATCGTCAGGTGGACGATGAGCATTCTAAGTGATATGTCCTATAAAGGTAATCGTAGCATCAAGCCTCATCAACCGGGAATGGCTAAAACAGGGGAGGTGCAGCAAAGCTTCGTGGGTCGCGCCCACTGGAGAGCAAGATTGATCCCTGTCTAGAAGTCCCTTTATATTTCGGCTGTGTGGGGCGATTGCTAGCTAGAATCGCCGGGGTTGTCTTGTTTGGAACTGTTCAGTAAGGAACGGGTCCGGCTTTGTGTTGCAGGGGATGAAGGGAGTAATCCTCGGTACGGTGATCTAGGCCACGTACTGTGACGGGCGGTACCCCAGTAGCCCTGCCATTGTATGGAATCCATAATCCAATAAGTGCCAACGGTTTTGATTGTATTACCCACTTTTGTGGCTAGTAGCTGGAATTTAATAGATGTAACAATTTCGGCTATTTCTTATTTATTTGAAAACCCTAGACACTATTATAATATCACAGGATTTCCTATCAAATGTTTTGGTTAGCGTAAGGTAAAAACTTTTCCATGTTTATGTGTGGGAAGTCTTACGTGATACCTTTCTTTTCAAAGGTTTTTAAAAGTTAAGCAACTTTAACCTGTTACTCACACCAGACCCATGTTTGACCCGGAGTTTATTTTTGTTTTTCATAAACTCTTGGGTACTCAAATTTTTTATGAGTAGTCAAGGGAATTCAGGTTAGGATTCTGGATTAGCTTCGACGACTTGTGGAGGAGCAATGGAGCAGGAGGCTTCTGCGGGTAGATATATATAGAGTATTCCGCTGTGTGTTCTCTGAGAGTTTGTTGTATTATGTTGTATAATTAGACAGGTGTTTATAACTGTCTGGTATGAGTTGTTTATGCTGTGTATCTCTGATGCATATGATACTATGTAAAGTATTATGTTATTAATATAATTTATTCGTTCCGCTGTGTTAGATTCTGATGTTGTTTCTTCTTCTCTTCTTTCTATTCTATTCTCTATCCCTTTCTTTCTTAATTCATGACGCGATTTTCTGGGAGTGAAATTCGGGTTGTGACACTACTGGAGGCTCGACTAGCCTATATGTAGTTTTTCATAGTTTAGTCTTATCGAAATATGGATTCTCTTTTGTTTTTTGATTGTTTGTTTTGAGTTTTGTAGGGTTCGTTATTATTTGAGGATGGACTGGCCAAGGAAGTATGTGGCAGTGGTGGATTATAAGAGGCCGCTAGTATCGACTGGGACAATGAATAGGCGAAATGTGGAGTTAGGCTACCTACCGAAGAGTGGGTTTATGATTAGCTTTCTATATTCACTAGAAGTTTTATGGGATGAGTGTTCATCCATCCTAATAGCTAGGGAATATTCAGTCATATTGAAGGAGGTGACCAAATTACCTCCATATTAGGAGATTGAGTTCCACAAAGATTTAGTAAGGATGCCAAACTAGTAATTATGTCTTTAAGGCATATGGCATCTAGAGAGCAAAAGGAATTAGAGGTGTAAGTGAATGACCTAATGAGGGAGGGGTTTATTCATAGGAGTATACCTGAGTGAGGAAAATCTATAGTATTCACCACTAAGGTGGATGGCTCCTGTAACGACCCGCCTTTTTGGACAGTTTAAGCCGACGATCAAATACACATGTCGATTCCAAACCATTAAAAGGGCAGATAGTTATTGGGGTAAATAAGAAAAGAAAAGAAAGGGAAATAAAGGAAATGAAACAACACAGAATCTCACAGCGGAAGGCTAAAGTATAATAATAAAATAACAGTTCATGAAGCTGTTAATTAAATGAATACATTTGAAATGAATACATTTGATTATTATTATACAACATTTATCAGAGTTTCATACACAGAAAATATCATACAACAATGCAGCGGAATGGAATGAATATAATAGTAGTAGATAATATACCAAATCTTCGTCTCCGTCCTCCAAGGAAATGATCTTCAACCTAAACTGAAAACTCAGGACTGACCCGAGCGTAATGAAAAGACAAACACTCGAGTCAGGACTAAATATCCTTATGAAAGTTAAATCAATCGTAAATAAATATGAGTGTAACGGCGTCGGAGATGTTTACGGGGTTTGACATCTCCTATCCAGTGTCATCGTGCGTGCAATAATTTAAGAGATGTTACGGGATTTTCCATCTCTCAAGGATCTGTTAAACTATCTACTATGTAGTAATATACGCTAAGTAGATAATGTCTATCAGTAATATAAAGTATCAAAATAGCGTTAAGGCATTACCATAATCCCCCTTAACACATTTTATATTCCCAAAAGCATATACAAGACCGTAGTTTCTCCAAAACCGGAAGTCACCAGAGGGCAATCCATATACTCAAGGTACAAATCAAAACGTAGTGGTCGCAAATAGGATAATCAGTATGACAAGGTACATGAGGCAATACCAACTAGGATACTAGTAGTTGCGTGATCCGGACTGATGTTGGGCATAGCCAGCAGCTACCCCAACACCGCGAAACAACACTCTCAAATCAAGGGGTGCACCCAAATCGCATCACAAATGTAATAGATATGGTATCGAAGAAGTGTGTCCGCTAGAGGTGGCGAACCTCAATGGCCCGGCGCGGCTCCTGTTTTAGTCATGTCAGGGGTCATCCAATAATCGTTCTCTTTCTTCAGTCAACGCGTTCACCAAACCATCCACTTCATTCTGGATCAACACTCCGCGTATAATAGTTATTAAAGTGGTTTTCGGTATCGACAGAGAGTATGTCCATATCCGATCCTGGTCTCTTTAATAACTACGTATTATTACACCGTTGGCTCTTTTACATTTCAAATCGATTCATAATTGATATCAAAATATCATGTTCGCTTTAAAAATCAAATCCATTTCAAATATCATTTTATATCGCTTTTACATAGTAATATTCAAAGCCCGAATTAGGGTTAAATCTTTAAACAAATCAATTTTCGAATTTAAATCAAATCCCAATTTTTAAATTTCAAAGTCTCGACTTATATTACTTAACAATTTCTTTTAACCAAATTTATTTCAACATTCCAAACCCAAATTTCTATAAATTCGATTTCTATAAATTTATGTCTATTTATAACTTTTAAACAAACATATAAATAAATTTCAAATCGACGATTTTAAAAATTTTTAATTTAGCCAATTCGGTGTCCGTATATAATTTTCTATCCTATGGCCAAGTAATTATTTATTTCAATTAAATGTCAGGGATGAGCATATATTACTTAAATTAAATCACAGTATCATATGTATGCATAACAGGATATATATAAGCAAATAAACATCCAAACATTCAAACATCAACCAATAACATCCATCGAAATACATCGTCCAATAGGCAATACAATTCAAGGCAATTTCATAGTTATCGATGTCGGGTGATTAAATTGCAATTCAATTTCAATTTCAATTTAACTGTCAAATTTAAACTTCAACGATTAATTCGAATGACAATCTATATGGCCATTAAATTTTTATCAAACAACGACAAATAAAATCATAACACTACATAATGACAAATTTAACTAGCATAAAGATATTTAGTACGTTGTGAGCGTTATAAAACACTCACCTTGATTTTTTACGATTTAAATCAAATCGAACGACGTTCGATTTAACCCAAAATTTTCTCTAGCTCCAAATGATTCCAATCTATTTCCATAGCGAAGAGCTCGTCCATACGATTCCAACGCAAAAAGTTTCACGCGTTTTCGACCTCGTATGCAAAAGTTATGCATCTTTAAAGTTTGAACGAATTAATATATATATAAATTCACAATTTTATTATAATTTTACCCTGAAACAAATCAGGCCCTTCATTCCTTTTACCTCAGATCTGAAGCGTGCCTTCCTTCTTCCTCTCTCACGTTACTGCTACAGGTTAGAGACGCAACTTAGAACCCATCAAACGCGGCCTAGGGTTCCAAATCGCGGCCACCACGAACGTCGGGAAGTTGATCAGAGACCATCGTTGCGAAGCCCCGCTCAAGAGCCACCATCGGCTGCCACCATGCTGAACTCGGCCTCCCCTATCACCTCGATTTGCGTGAAAAACGCAGCCCCTTCTTGCTCGATTTCCCGTTGATTCGAAGCTCCGTTTTCGATCATCTCCGTATGGATTTGAAGCTTTCATCGTCCTCTACAACTTTGTAGTTGAGAGTTTTTGCTAATTGTTGATGGATTGAGAGGAAAATGAGGAAGAAGTTTCGAATTTCGTGGCCATTGATTCAGGAAATGGCGGCTAGGGCTGAAGTCAATTAGGGTTTCTGGATTAAAATAATAATAAAACTGCCTCGGTTTGCGTGCGTATTTATATAGGTAGGTCCAAAATCATCCGAACTCCAATCAAGACGTGCCGCCAGGCGTTTATAAGGTTTTACCCCCATTCCGGACGCAATGGAACTAGTTTCAAGGCCTAATTCGATCATATGTGAGAGTTACGGAAATAAACGATCAATTTTACATTAAACCGATTAAACGAATTTCTATGCGTTTTGGCTTGCCCCGGACAAACGGTAAATCCGTTTGACTTGAAATTTGAAACCTTACAATAATATCACATTACGGATCCAATGAAACTAGTTTCGTCGAAATCCGAGACCGTTTGAAAAAATGACTATTTTTAACTCGCCAAATTAATATTAAAACAATTTCAACGCGTTTCGAGCTGCCACGGTCAAACGACAACTCCGATTGCTACGAAAATTGAAATCCGATAATAACTAACTATTACGGATCCAATGGGACTAGTTTCGTCCAATTCTGAGACTGTTCAAAATTTGGCTATTTTTCAGTCGATAATTAAATATTAAAATATTCAATTTTCACAAATTTACTTTTAATTCGATTTTAAAAGTTCTACAACATCATTCTAACTGTAATATGATAAAATAAAATTTTACAAATTATTTTTAATCATATTAAACCCGTTATTTAATTTATCCAATAAGTTCCAAATATTTAATTTAGACAATTTCGCTTATCCAATAATTGATTATCTTTTGAAATATTGAAATTGAACTTATAAGTTTCAACTTTTAAAACCATTTCAAAATTTAGAACACTATTTTCATTTTACAGTTATTCAATTATTCAATAAGTTTAAATATTTAATTTAAACAATTTACGTGTTCAATATTCAATATTTGATTTCAATTAGATTTTACTTATCAATCAACTACTTTCTTACACCAAATGATTTCAACTTTTATCACCCTATTCAACTATCGATTGCAAAGGAATTTACTAAGTAGCATTTATTTTTCATTACTTGGATAATTGTTGCAATTCATTCCAGTTATTATTATTCCAAATGAATTACAAATTTTTTTCTAACATTAAATCACGAAATCTTATTAAATTAGCTATTTTAATTATCGAAAATTTACGGGTCGTTACACTCTCCCCCACTCAAAACTTTTCGTCCCCGAAAAGGAAAAGAAGGGAAAAGAAACTAAGTATAGAATTCAACATTAGATATATTTTATTCAAAGCTACCAACTTATAAAACAATGAAATTCCATTTATAAAGTCATAACTACGCTTCCACTAAGTTACTCCAAACGGCTTTCTAAACTTAAAAGTTAATTATCAAAACAAGTTATAAAAAAAATTTAAACTTGAAAATTTTTTCTAACACCCGGATTTACGGAAAAATTCGGCAGAGTCTCCTTTGCGCGGCTCGATCGGAAAAAATATAATAGCATAAATATCACAAATATACATCTCATCTCAATGATGAGGCATCCCATATGTGGGGAAACAACATATAAATATCACCAATATCATATAAAACCGTAAGTGTACCTTTTATTTAGCATTTATTAGCATTTTACTTACATTATGCGTTTAGCGTAGAAGCGAGCTCCACAACGAAGCGCAACCCCTTTGCTACCTACTAAAATGCTCAATAACTAAGTTAGAACCATGCATATAAAGATAGATCGTTATACTTAGCCTATACAACATATATATAACATATTTAGCTTCAAAACTGAGATTTCAATTTCTGGATAGCAAACAAATCTTAGCTTTAGGTCACCTAAACTGTAAAATTTGACAACAGAATCTAAACAAAAGTTGTTGCATTGATTTCAGGCTTTCCGGAATGTCCAAAATCATTGAATTTGGATCATCCTTTCAAAAGTTATGGCCGTTTTACTTAGGGGATACGCTTCAGCATGGGCAGTGAATTGCGCAGGTCAGCGACGTTCACCCACGTTTTCGACCTTCTAAACAATATCAAAACACAAAACACTTAAAACAAAAGTTTTAGCTTAAGTTCTTATCTTTTCAGAAAGTATAAGATCACCAAAATCCGATAAACCAGTCAAAAGATATGGCAAAAATACTAAGGGTGTATACTACAGATTTTACTTATTTTTACACAGGACAGCGAGTAACATTCAAGTTTTTACCAAGCAGACGAAGGAATTTTCTCAAGTTATCTAAACAAAAGTTGTGCTATAGTTTCTAAGCTTTCCGAAAAGTCCAAAATCGTCGAATTCCGTTCAGCCATTTAAAAGTTATGATTGTTTTCGTTTCAGCATATATTGGACAATGTTGGATTTTTTTTTTTTTTTTTTTTCCAAAAATTTGCTTTTATTATTTCAAAGTACAAAACATCAAAACTTCAAATTTTTTAAAGAACAATCATAAACACAAAGTCATTTATTTCCTTATTCATCCATGCAATAGGTCTACATTTAACCTTTTTTCTGATTTATTCAAGTTTGTTTCATTCACATTTTTAATTCAAGTCAATTTGCTTCAATTTAAATTGAATTCAATTATATTTAATTTCACTTTGCTTCAAATTTGAATTTAATTATTTTACAATTTTACTCCGTTTATTCAATTCCATTAACACTAATGAATTCTACTTAATCAATTATCATCCATCTAACAGCCAATGCATATCAAACATTAACATCCATCCAAAATCTACACTAAATCAATTATACATTTTCAAGTCAACTTTAATTTCATACACTTCCAAGTTTATTGACATTTAGCTATATTCAAATTTAATTAGTTTCCATTTACCAATTCTATATTTCATTAAGTTTTAAATTTTATTCATTCACTTATATATATCATTCATTTTACCGCTTAAATTTCTTTTATATTTACAACTATCAATTAGATCTTCACATTTTATTTTTCACTCTCTCACTGGTATATTATTTCTCCACTTATCCTTATTAGCATTTTAAACTTTTTAAGTATTTGGTAAGTTATAGTTATGCAAATAGAATGTAGTTAAACAACATACAACTTCTTTCCATTTAAAGTTGAATTTTCAATTTATCAATTCTTAAGTCATTACTTAAATTTCACTATAATTTAATTTCACATTTACATTCACATATAGTATTTTCATTTTATATTAACATAATTGTGAATCACCTTTAAATGTTAATTTAAATTCCAATTATTTACTAACAATTTTATTTATATTTGCAAACCATTAATTAAATGCATATTTCATTATTCAAACCTATACTTGTATATTATCCAATTAACAATTCATATAACATTTTTGAACTTCTTAAGTATTTTGGTAAGTTATATCTATGCTATAGAATAAAATTTAATACTACGCGAGTTTTACAGTTTCAATTTTAATTTAAGTTCATAATTTCCTAATTCTAAGGATTTCTACTTCAATTGATATTTTCACTTAGCTCTTAGGTTCATTTCTCATTTCACAATTCAGAAGTTCCTCAATGATTCAAGTCTAAATTCATTTCAATCATTTAAAAAAAAATCATTAATTATTAAAGGACTTAAGAATTCCAATCCCGGTTTCATTTCAAATCAAGTTTTGAAATAATATATACTTATATAATTTATATATCAAATCATACTATAGAGAATACAAAATAAAATAAAATTTGAATCAAAACAAAGTTTAGACAAGCTATTAAGTGGTCTCCCCCACTCGGACTCTCGAAAATAAACGCCGATGATGCGTGCACTCATCACCGAAATCATTTTCTAGCGTTAAGAGAAGGGAATATAACACTTATCATAAAAAAAAATCCTTCGGAAACAATTTCAACTCAATTATACTATCATATAATACTCATATTATGTTTTTCAAATTCTTGTAAGTCAATTTCAAACACCGGAATTTAAATTCCCAAATCCAAGTTAAAATTCATTTATATTCATTATCAATTGTGTTTACAAGATTTCATTTTCCTAAATCCATTGTTATTTAATCAATTGTTGTAAATATTGACTGATCAAACAATAACGATAATAATCTAATATTATCATCTCCTAACAATCAATTCAATCAAAATGAATAAATATTCAAATAATTCTTTTATATAAAATATATTCCAATATGATATTGTGTTGGTTTGTCCTATTCGAGTGTTTAGAAATTCCTATCGACGTCTTGGCGTCCCAAGTATCGACCAGAATTCATAAATACTCAACGGAACAAATTAACACAATATAAAACCATTTTATATCAAATAACAAGTACGCTCTCTCATATACACTCAACTCATTCATATAGTTTACCTCTATTTCAATGAGTTATTCCCCACTAGAGCCAAGGTTTATCGCTAAACCAAAGCTCTGATACCACCTTTTTGGACAGTTTAAGCCGACGATCAAATACACATGTCGATTCCAAACCATTAAAAGGGCAGATAGTTATTGGGGTAAATAAGAAAAGAAAAGAAAGGGAAATAAAGGAAATGAAACAACACAGAATCTCACAGCGGAAGGCTAAAGTATAATAATAAAATAACAGTTCATGAAGCTGTTAATTAAATGAATACATTTGAAATGAATACATTTGATTATTATTATACAACATTTATCAGAGTTTCATACACAGCAAATATCATACAACAATGCAGCGGAATGGAATGAATATAATAGTAGTAGATAATATACCAAATCTTCGTCTCCGTCCTCCAAGGAAATGATCTTCAACCTAAACTGAAAACTCAGGACTGACCCGAGCGTAATGAAAAGACAAACACTCGAGTCAGGACTAAATATCCTTATGAAAGTTAAATCAATCGTAAATAAATATGAGTGTAACGGCGTCGGAGATGTTTACGGGGTTTGACATCTCCTATCCAGTGTCATCGTGCGTGCAATAACTTAAGAGATGTTACGGGATTTTCCATCTCTCAAGGATCCGTTAAACTATCTACTATGTAGTAATATACGCTAAGTAGATAATGTCTATCGGTAATATAAAGTATCAAAATAGCGTTAAGGCGTTACCATAATCCCCCTTAACACATTTTATATTCCCAAAAGCATATACAAGACCGTAGTTTCCCCAAAACCGGAAGTCACCAGAGGGCAATCCATATACTCAAGGTACAAATCAAAACGTAGTGGTCGCGAATAGGATAATCAGTATGACAAGGTACATGAGGCAATACCAACTAGGATACTAGTAGTTGCGTGATCCGGACTGATGTTGGGCATAGCCAGCAGCTACCCCAACACCGCGAAACAACACTCCCAAATCAAGGGGTGCACCCAAATCGCATCACAAATGTAATAGATATGGTATCGAAGAAGTGTGTCCGCTAGAGGTGGCGAACCTCAATGGCCTGGCGCGGCTCCTGTTTTAGTCATGTCAGGGCTCATCCAATAATCGTTCTCTTTCTTCAGTCAACGCGTTCACCAAACCATCCACTTCATTCTGGATCAACACTCCGCGTATAATAGTTATTAAAGTGGTTTTCGGTATCGACAGAGAGTATGTCCATATCCGATCCCGGTCTCTTTAATAACTACGTATTATTACACCGTTGGCTCTTTTACATTTCAAATCGATTCATAATTGATATCAAAATATCATGTTCGCTTTAAAAATCAAATCCATTTCAAATATCATTTTATATCGCTTTTACATAGTAATATTCAAAGCCCGAATTAGGGTTAAATCTTTAAACAAATCAATTTTCGAATTTAAATCAAATCCCAATTTTTAAATTTCAAAGTCTCGACTTATATTACTTAACAATTTCTTTTAACCAAATTTATTTCAACATTCCAAACCCAAATTTCTATAAATTCGATTTCTATAAATTTATGTCTATTTATAACTTTTAAACAAACATATAAATAAATTTCAAATCGACGATTTTAAAATTTTTTAATTTAGCCAATTCGGTGTCCGTATATAATTTTCTATCCTATGGCCAAGTAATTATTTATTTCAATTAAATGTCAGGGATGAGCATATATTACTTAAATTAAATCACAGTATCATATGTATGCATAACAGGATATATATAAGCAAATAAACATCCAAACATTCAAACATCAACCAATAACATCCATCGAAATACATCGTCCAATAGGCAATACAATTCAAGGCAATTTCATAGTTATCGATGTCGGGTGATTAAATTGCAATTCAATTTCAATTTCAATTTAACTGTCAAATTTAAACTTCAACGATTAATTCGAATGACAATCTATATGGCCATTAAATTTTTATCAAACAACGACAAATAAAATCATAACACTACATAATGACAAATTTAACTAGCATAAAGATATTTAGTACGTTGTGAGCGTTATAAAACACTCACCTTGATTTTTTACGATTTAAATCAAATCGAACGACGTTCGATTTAACCCAAAATTTTCTCTAGCTCCAAATGATTCCAATCTAGTTCCATAGCGAAGAGCTCGTCCATACGATTCCAACGCAAAAAGTTTCACGCGTTTTCGACCTCGTATGCAAAAGTTATGCATCTTTAAAGTTTGAACGAATTAATATATATATAAATTCACAATTTTATTATAATTTTACCCTGAAACAAATCAGGCCCTTCATTCCTTTTACCTCAGATCTGAAGCGTGCCTTCCTTCTTCCTCTCTCACGTTACTGCTACAGGTTAGAGACGCAACTTAGAACCCATCAAACGCGGCCTAGGGTTCCAAATCGCGGCCACCACGAACGTCGGGAAGTTGATCAGAGACCATCGTTGCGAAGCCCCGCTCAAGAGCCACCATCGGCTGCCACCATGCTGAACTCGGCCTCCCCTATCACCTCGATTTGCGTGAAAAACGCAGCCCCTTCTTGCTCGATTTCCCGTTGATTCGAAGCTCCGTTTTCGATCATCTCCGTATGGATTTGAAGCTTTCATCGTCCTCTACAACTTTGTAGTTGAGAGTTTTTGCTAATTGTTGATGGATTGAGAGGAAAATGAGGAAGAAGTTTCGAATTTCGTGGCCATTGATTCAGGAAATGGCGGCTAGGGCTGAAGTCAATTAGGGTTTCTGGATTAAAATAATAATAAAACTGCCTCGGTTTGCGTGCGTATTTATATAGGTAGGTCCAAAATCATCCGAACTCCAATCAAGACGTGCCGCCAGGCGTTTATAAGGTTTTACCCTCATTTCGGACGCAATGGAACTAGTTTCAAGGCCTAATTCGATCATATGTGAGAGTTACGGAAATAAACAATCAATTTTACATTAAACCGATTAAACGAATTTCTATGCGTTTTGGCTTGCCCCGGACAAACGGTAAATCCGTTTGACTTGAAATTTGAAACCTTACAATAATATCACATTACGGATCCAATGAAACTAGTTTCGTCGAAATCCGAGACCGTTTGAAAAAATGACTATTTTTAACTCGCCAAATTAATATTAAAACAATTTCAACGCGTTTCGAGCTGCCACGGTCAAACGACAACTCCGATTGCTACGAAAATTGAAATCCGATAATAACTAACTATTACGGATCCAATGGGACTAGTTTCGTCCAATTCTGAGACTATTCAAAATTTGGCTATTTTTCAGTCGATAATTAAATATTAAAATATTCAATTTTCACAAATTTACTTTTAATTCGATTTTAAAAGTTCTACAACATCATTCTAACTGTAATATGATAAAATAAAATTTTACAAATTATTTTTAATCATATTAAACCCGTTATTTAATTTATCCAATAAATTCCAAATATTTAATTTAGACAATTTCGCTTATCCAATAATTGATTATCTTTTGAAATATTGAAATTGAACTTATAAGTTTCAACTTTTAAAACCATTTCAAAATTTAGAACACTATTTTCATTTTACAGTTATTCAATTATTCAATAAGTTTAAATATTTAATTTAAACAATTTACGTGTTCAATATTCAATATTTGATTTCAATTAGATTTTATTTATCAATCAACTACTTTCTTACACCAAATGATTTCAACTTTTATCACCCTATTCAACTATCGATTGCAAAGGAATTTGCTAAGTAGCATTTATTTTTCATTACTTGGATAATTGTTGCAATTCATTCCAGTTATTATTATTCCAAATGAATTACAAATTTTTTCTAACATTAAATCACGAAATCTTATTAAATTAGCTATTTTAATTATCGAAAATTTACGGGTCGTTACAGCTCCATGAGATTATTTTTTGATTACCTTGAGCTAAATTAGGTAATAAGGAAGAATAGGTTTCTACTCCAGCATATGATGACTTGTTAAATCAGCTCCATGATGCGAGGGTGTTCTCTCAATTGAACCATGCAATGAGGTTTCATCAACTGAGAGTAGCGAAAGAGAGTGCACTAATTACATCATTTTTTCTAGATTTTATAAGTGGTCTGTTATGCCATTTAGGATGAATAATGCGTTGACATAACTATTTCTTGGGGGTCAGCTAAATAAGTTCGTGCTTGTGTTCATGGATGATATTCGTATCTACTCCCAGATAGAAGAGGAACACAAGACACATTTAAGGATTGTATTTGAGAAATAGAGGAACAATGCACTAAAGGTAAAGTTTAGAAGTGTCACTTCTGGGGACGAAAGTGAGATTTTTGGGCCATGTTGTTTCAAAACATGGCGTCGCTACAAATCCAATGAAGATGGTAGCGGTTCAACATTGGATCCAACCCAAGAACACTATGGATGTGAGGAGTTTCTTCGAACTAGTAGGTTATTATAAATGTTTATCAAGAATCTCTTGAAGGAAGTAGAAACATTGACCAATCTGACAAAGAAGAACTGGACCTATGCTTGGGACGTGAGGTGCGACTATGCTTTTGTGAGTCTTAAAGAATAGTTCACGAGTGCACCAATGTTCATAATTTTGAGTGGGAACGAAGAAACAATGGTATACATGGATGCACATTATACTGAATTAGGTGCAATACTAATGTAAGTAGGTAAGGTTGTCACATATACTAGTCAATAACTAAACCGCATAATATGAAGTACCCGATCTATGATTTGATGTTGGCGCAATTGTGTTTGCTTTGAAGATTTGGAGGCATATTTAGTTGGTGAAATTTTCGAGTTATTCATGGATCACAAGTCACTGAAATACCTCTTATTCTATAAGGATCTCAACCTTCACCAACAATGGTGGTTGGAATTCTTGGCCTCCTATGATTTTGGTATTTCATACACACTAGGTAAAAAATGAAGTCACCGATGCTTTGAGTAGAAGACGTGCCAGTTTAGCGACATGTTCTTGGAATGGACACTGTGATGACCCACATTTTGGAAGTTTTAAATCGACAATAATCCACAAATGTCCGACATAAACAGTCCGGAACATAGATAATCAATGGGGTTAAATATGAAGAATAAGAAAAGAAGAATAAAAAAAAACAGAATGTCACTGAGGAAACGATAAAATATAATAATCAAATAATAGTACATGAAGCTGTTTATATCGTACATTTGATTATAATCTATACACATTTATAAGAGTTATATATATACATCAGGGATAAATAATCAATACAGCAAAATAGCATGATACATATGATAATAATAATAGCAATATACCAAATCTTCGTTTTGCGTCCTTTAGAGAATAATCTTCAATACACTAAAAAAATAAACTCAGGACTGGTCTGAGTGTAATGAAAGGACAAAACACTAGAGTCGGGACTAAAATACTCTAATATAAATCAAATCAATATCAATAAATATGAGTGTGACAGCGTTAGAGATGTTTACGGGATTTTACATCTCCTATCTAGTGTGTGACGTACGTGCAATAACTTAAGAGATATTATAGGGTTTTTCATCTCCTAAGGATCTGTTAAACTATTTATATATAATAGTATACAATATAATAGATAATGTATATCGGTAAAATAAATATCAAAATAGTGTTAAGGCTTTACATTGATCCACCTTAACACATTTTTATAGTACTAAACTAAAGTCGTAATGGGCTCGCATAATGATAAATATGACAAAGCACGTGAGGCAATGCCCAATGTATGATTCTACCAGTTTATCCTTTCTGGCTAGTCCTAACCCATCTGTGGCCAACCGCGACAATCAATCCAAACAAAAAGGGTACACCCATCGAGTACAAAATCACGATAGTAATACGAGTTATCAAGGTCGCTAACCTCCTAGGCAAGACAAAGGCTCCTGTTTTAGTCATTTTAATTATGATACAAGTGTCAAGGCTTTCCATCATCGTTCTCTTACTTTATTATAGTAAACGTTCATCAATTCTACCACTACATTCTAGATATCATCCACCATGTACACAGCTGTTAAAGTAGTTCTAATTTTGACAGAGAGTATGCCAATAAGAGGCCCGGGTCTCTTTAACAACCAAACATCATTTTACACACCGGTTGGTTCTTTACACTTCGAAAACAGTTCGTACTTGATATCAAAATATCATATTCGCTTCAAAATCAAATCCATTTTGAAATCATCATATTTACTCAAAAATCATATTCGGTTCGATATGTCATTTTCACTTGAAAATATCATTTCACTCCAATATCTCGATTTCGCTTCAAAAATTATTTTGAACTTCAATTTAGGTTATAATTTCATTTTAACCTCATTCGCATTTGAATCTAAGATTCAAATATAAACATTCCACCTTTGACCAGTTTGAATTTTTATAAATAGTTTGAATAGTTTTAAAATAACATAACCAGTTAAAATAGTTTGAGTATCGAAAATGGTTTATATAGTAAAATAGTTTGGAAAATCAAAATAATTTGAATATTTAAGAAGATAGATTTTAAATAGCTTATACTAAAATATTTTATTTGAAAATAGTTCCAAAGTCAAACAGATTCGGTCCTAAATTTTCCATTTTAAATCAATTCTAAATTCCATTTCGATTTAGTCAATTCAATTTTGATTTCAAGTCGAATTTTACTTCAGTTCTAATTTCAATTCAAAAAAATGATTTCAATTTCGAATTAATTCGATTTCGCTTTCAATTTCAATTCCAACTTGAATGAATTTCAATCTACTCCCAATTTAATTTCAATTCCAATCCAATTTAATTTCAACTTCAATTCCAAATTAATTTCAATTTCAGTTCCAAATAAATTTCAATTCTAGTAGTCTGATTCAATGATTTAAATTCCAACTCAATTCTCAAATCCAAACCATTACAATTTACATCAATTTCGAGTTTGATTTTTTAAAATATCGATTCAAATCACTTAAATCAGCTTAACTTTCAATATTAAATTTAAAAATCCAAATCTTCAAATATAATTCAATTTCGAGCTTGATTTTGAAATATCGATTTATATTACCTTGAATTAGCAATATTCAAAGTTTGAATAAAGGTCCAATGTTTTAAAACAAACCAATTCTTGAAATGCACATCATGTCTTGATTATAACTTCAAATTCTCAACTTCGATTACTTAAATAATTCCTGTTATCAAATTTAAATTTCAACATTCTGAGTTCCAATTCAAAAATAATTCAATTTCCATAATCAATTTTTTTATACCAATCCTTTAATAATTTCAAAACAAAATCTTTAAAATCATTTAATTTAACCAATCCGATGTCCATATATAATTTTCTATTCTATGGCCAAGTGAATCAACTATTCCAATTTAATTTAGGGATGGATACATATCATTTCAATCCAAAATAAATGCTATAAGTGTATATCATTCCAACCAATTTCCTAACTTATTCGAAATAATTCGATTTATAGTTTTATATATTTTAATTAATATATATGATGATAATAGGATATATATAAAATAAATAAATATCCAATCGTCCAAAATCTCAATCAATAGCATCCATCACAATCAACATCCAAACATTCAATAAATCATAACAATTTACTAGTTATCAAAAATCGAAAATTTAACTAGCAATTTAATTTAGTAATTAAATTGAATTTTAAAATTTAATTGTGAATTAATTTGAGTTTTTCCCAAAAACAAATAAGATATGTGTCTGTTTTATATTAAATAGATTGTAAATAAAATTTGAATTTAAAATTCAAAAATAAATATCTTCAAATTATAAACTGGATTTAAAAACTCTGTATTTTAAAACTAATAGAAATTTGTTTTCTAATTATAATATATATGGTATATATATATAGTGATTTGGAAGTTATATTTTAATATAATAATTTTAAAAAGCTATTTGAAGTTAAATTCCATATTTTAAAAACTTATATATAATATATATATATCTGTGTGTGTGTGTGTGTGTGTTTATTTATTAGTTTTAAATCATTTTCTTTAAGATTATATAAATATAAATATAAATAAAAAGAAATACATTAATTAAAAATAGAAAATGTATGAATAAAAATGTGTATATATATATATATATATATAAAACTAAATTGAAAATATAATATAAAAATATATTTAAACATTAAATACAAGCAAAGACAAGTGTAAGCTAATTAATACATGAAATTAACAAGTATAGGTGTTTTAACAAGAATTTGAACAAGTGTTAAGTAATTTTATCATGCATAAACAAGTGTCATCTTTTTAAATTTTATTTTCAATTTTAAATTTAATAAATAAAGGAAAAAAATAAGCTACATAAACACATATACTCCCACACTTCATCTTCTTTCATACATTTCAAAACTCAAAAATTTGAGAAAGAAAACTAAACCAGAAAATGAAAAATAAAGTGATCAAACAACAATCAAAACAAAATCAGACCTGAAGTAAATTAAAGCAAACAATTTTTCAAAAGCAAGATCAGATCATCTCAAATCAAATTCAAGTTCAAAATTAACAACCTCTTTTCAAATCTCAACCTGATCTAAGGCAAGTAATGGTTTCAAATTTAAGTTGGAATTCAATTCAACTCAGTTTTAATAAGCAGATCATTTTTCCAGTTTTTCAAAAGTTTGCTTCTCTGTTCAAATCAATCCAGGATAGAAAATACCTTCAAAAAGGCTTAAATCTTTTAACTCTTGGTTTATATGCGATAATTATTTGAAATAATATTGCGAAAAATGTTTGCATGGATGTAAATATGTTAGTGTACATATAAATATGCAAATATTGGAGTATGCATGTCTGTACATATATAGATATCTCTGTTTTGCATTTATAGGGTTTAAAACAAATTCAAAAATCAATTTCTCTTCCCCTAATCTTCTATAGGGTATGATGTAAAAACAAAATATGTTTGAAATAACAAGATCTAAGTTCTAAAAATATTTTTAAATAAAATTTGACGGTAGTTTGAACTTGAAAGAAGAATATATAGTGAAAACTCAAGAATGTCAAAATTTCGACTTCCATAATTTATTTTTCATTTATATAACCCGATTCGCTTTTATAAACCATGAATTTGGAAAGTAAAATCATGATTTTTAAGATTTTAAAGCGAGAGAACTTGCGAGTTGAACAAAAATTGAAATCGTGGCAATTTTTGGTGATCGCGGGGTCGTGTGGTCTCGAGCTTGAAGCTAGAGGTGGCTGGAGGTCTGGAGAGCATTAGAAAAATGCTCGGAGAATTTTTAGGTTGTCGTGGTGGCTTGGCAACGTTGAAGTAGGGTTTAAGGGCTTGGTTTGGTCGACGTTCTTTTTGGAGTTCGTGCAACGTCATGGGTGAATCGGAGGTGATCAGTGGTGGTGGAAATGGTGCGTGGGTCTGAGGCAAAGGTTTAGACGTGATGGCACGGCTTCAAGTGGTCAGAAGGCGTGGCGCGAGGAGGAAATGTTGATCAGGTTCGTTCCTGTGGGTTATCTCTGTAGCACGTTTTCGATTTTCGAGTTTGTTCGAGGATTAGGTGGTTGGAATCGAGGGAGGTAGTCAAAGTCGTCTTGTTGGCGCCGGTGGTGATGATCGGAGGGGCAGCGATGATCGATGCACAGGCATGTGTGCCTTTGGTGTCAGATGTTGTTGTGCTATTTCGAGCATTTGGAGAAGAAGGTGATTGTCTCGAGTTTTGTTTCAGGGAAGTCTGGGTTTGGCTCGAGTTAGTACACGGGTAATAAACGAGTATTTTACTGGCAACAGGTTTTAAAAATTTAAAACCAAAACAAAGTTTAAAAAAAGGGAAGAAGAAGAAGTAACTCTGGTAGAAGCTCGGGAAATTTGTGATTTGGCTTGGGTTTCTTTAATTGTAAAAAGTTTTAAAGTTTACAAAAAGAAATGAATATGTTTTCAAAGGGATATTAATCAAGTTTTCAAAGTAGATGTATTTAACAAGATTTTCAAACAAGTTTCAAAAATTAAAATTTTAAAGTTAATTTTTTTTAAATTGTTTGGTTTAAATAATTATATATTTATCTCTAATTATTTTCAAAGAATTTAATGATGTAATTAAGTGAGTGTTAATGGTAAATTTTTTAATTATTAATTTAAAGATCTTGGTTAATTAATATGTTAATGAAAATTAATTTCAAAGGTTTATTTAATAAGGTTTAAATGATGATTAAATAATTAATCGAGATAAATGGTTTATCTTAAGTTAATTAGCGTCCTAATTAATTAAAGGATCATTATTAATTAATTAAGGATAATTACTTAATTAATTAAGGATAATCACTTATTGTAATTGATTAAGGATAATCAATTTATGTAATTAATTAAAGATTAATTAATTGATGTAAGTAATTAAAAACTAATTACTTAAAGGTTAATTACTTAATGTAATTAAATTAAAGGATGATTAATAATGTAAGTAATTAAAGGATAATTACTCAATGAGATTAATTGAGAATAATTAATTAATTAAAGGTTGATTAATCAATATAATTGATTAAGGGATAATTAATTACTTAAAGGTTAATTACCTAATGAAAGTAATTAAGGACAATTAATTAATTAATCAAGTGATCAAGGATAATTACTTAGTATAATTAATAAAAGATTATTACTTAATGTAACTAAGGGTTAATTATTTAATATGATTACTTAAAGGATAACTAATTATTAAAGGTTAATTAGTTAATAATCAAAGATTAATTAATGACTAAAGGATGATTAATTAATGTAATTAATTAAAGGTAATTAATTAATGTAATTAACTTGAGGTTAATTAACTCATGTGGTTAATTAATGGATGTAAGTAATTAAGGATAATTACTTAAGTTGGATAATTAAGATAATTATTTAATTTCATTAATTAATTAAAATAATAACAAATGGTTTGTAATTAATTAATGTTAATTAAGCAGGGTTAGGTAATTAATTTATTTGGTTTAAATTAATTATAAATTAGGTGATTAATTAATCTTACTTATGGATGATTGGATTATATTGAATGCCTTGGATTGTTTGATATCTCTGATATGTGATATTCTGTGATATTGTTTTGGATTGAGCTATGATAAATGTGAGTTATTTATCTGTGACGAATTTACTTATTTATCTATGAATGGGAAATAAGCATTATAGGATTATACCGCTTATTGATATTGTTGTGTTTGGATTTATGATGGTTGTGATATTTTATGGTTGCTTCTAAAACCCCTAGACAAAACACACACACACAAATATGGATTTCACGGGAAATTGGTTAAGTCACGGGTATTTTGAATTTAATATTATTTTATTCAAATGGTGAAAAATTTAAAAGTTGAATTTTGGTTTGGAAGTGAAATTGGGTTAAATATGAAAAACTTTTGAAAAGGAAGTTTTGAAATTAAAATTATTTTGGGAATTTAGACTTAACTCAAAATAGGGCTTGCCAAGAGTACGGCAGTTCGTTGATTTTCCAATTTATACTTTAAGAGGTTATAACTTGCGCAAATTTAATAGGATTTTCCCGAAACGAAAAACCTTTGTTATCAAATGATAATAGGTTTCACATAAAGAAATAATTTCCAGTTTTTGTTGAAAGGATTTCGAGTTGTGGTTAAATCAAATTTGAAATGGAAATAGTTTTGGAAGCTATGAACGGATCTTTGTTAAAGATTTGGTAAACCTTGTTTTAAATTGAAGAGGATCTTAAAGGGTGAATCTGTTGTTTAAAAGATTAAAATGGAAATTTGTTTATACCATTCAAAAAGAAAAGTTTTAGGAAATAAGTTGTGACTTAACTAAGATCCGAATATATCCATATGCTTTTATATAAGTGCTCATTATTCGGTTAAGCCGGGAGAGGACATTAAGTCATAAAACCCATTCTGAATAATGATACGACGTAATGGAATTGCATTTGAATACGGTGGTTGAAGACTAGGTATTTTTGAAAACGAAAGGATTACCCGTCGATTGTCTCTACAATAAGTCGCTCCGGTATAGAGATTACCCTATGTGATGGGGAGTCCGGACGTGATTGGGGATATCTAGATTTGCAAGGGCTTTTTCCTTAATTGGATGAAGTGCCTTCGGTTCCATTCAGACCCAAGATGGACTTGTTGATGCATGTTTGACGTTACACTTTGAGATATAAAGCTGGTCTCTATCAAATACATTTTTGTTTGGTGGCAAAGAATTTATTCTCTTATCTTAACACCCTTCTCTGAGATGTACAAGCTTAGAGGTCATGTAGTTAATGGTTACTAGTGATATATTCCCAAATTGGTAATGTGGCATGCTAAGTGCTGATCATTGGTTGATCGAAGCATGGCTTTTATGAAAAGCATAGCATTGTGGGACGAGACTTCATCGAACCTCACACCTCGAAAATGGTCGAAATACGAAGGATGCAGAAGGTTACGGGGTCGCGCCCCTTAGGGTATGTGCATTTCCTTCTGGATAAAAAAGTGGTATCATAGTACGGAGCCTAGATATTTTACTTATGTGGTTGTTGGAATTTGTGGAATCATGGGATAAAGGTCGTTTACGACCGGGGGATGGCATGCTCTGATAGTTAGTTACCGTGTTACAGAGGTAACCCGGCCTTGTGTTGGCAGAGATTCGGTTAGGTTCTAGGGGTGTCCCTCCAGAGGCGTACCCATTCGGAAAGGAAGTTCCTTAGCCTTGACCATTTGTTGGAAATCCAATCACCCAATATGAGCCATGTATGGTTTTAGTTGTAAAACCTACCACCTTAGGTGGTAGCTATAGTTGGCATACTTCAATGGTACGTATGCTGGCTAAGATTAATATTATACTTTCGAAATGTTTTTCACACTATGCACTAGCAATAATATCAAAAGGATTTTTGCGTATCAAGCATGTTTGACTGCTATAAGGAGAACCTCCCCCAAGTGTGCGATTGCATTGTGTGTGTGTCGGGAGACCTTATGGTAGTTTTATTTTCTAAAAGCATAGCGGATTCTTTTTATTTTCTTTTTGTTATTATATTTTTGTACAAATAACAGTTTTTGTTTGCTCACGCCAGTCCCATGACTGACCAAGAGTTTACTGTTCCCTTTCTAAACTCTAGGTGCCCATAATTTTCCACACGTGCAGCCTAGAGTCAGGTTATCTATAGATGTAGGTTTGGCAGTCTTTGAAGTCTTTCGTTTTGGGATCGCATTTGCTTCACTTTAGCATGATAGCATTTGGTTTTAGTTTTTGCTTGGAGATCTTTGGAGCTTTGAAGATATAGTCTATTGGATTCTCCCTCTCTCTCTAGAGATCCCTGCTGTGTTGCTATCTTTCCGCTGTGGTGTTGATCTCTGTTGTTGTATTCCGCTGTTGTATCTTTTTTGGCTCTGATATTGTTGGGCATTTGTTATCGCTTGTTGTATCATGTTGTATCAATTGTTGTGTATTAATAAAATCAATTCTTTCTGTTTCCGTTTTGTTGTTTTCACCTAATGTGTTATAAGCTCCGACGAACTGGACTCCAACATTTGAATCTCCGGCATTCGACTACGAGTGATGCATTGGATGCCAATTTTCGAGCGTCGGATTCAGGTCGTCACATTAATTATCAATTCAAATTTCTATCATTTTTTCACATATCAATTTAAAAGTGAGCAAATTTTTTCCAAACAACAGTCAATAAATTTACATTACTTCACGATATAAATTTAATTAACATAAAAATTAGATTAGTCAATTGTGAGCATAGAGAACAATTGCCTTTCTATTTCAAACTGGAAATAATTTCAGTCCCAAATAAATCTCACTTCGGTTCCAAACTGAAGCCTTCGTCGATACGAATCCAGCGTTACTCGTTTCGATCGAATCGGATATCATAGGAAAAGTTATTAATAAATTAGTATAACAATAATTAAAATTAGCAACTAATAATAAAATAAAATAAACATCTCTCTTGTTCACACAAACTACAGGCCTTCCCCCTCCTTGCTGATCAAGGTCGCGACTAGCTCTCCCAATTTTTTTTTATAAACGCGATCGATCTCCTAAGGCTCACGCATCATCAGGTGATCGAAGTTCCATCGAGTGTCACCTTCCCACGCGCCTAGGTCGACCATCCCGCAGCCGTAGTCATCGCTTTCACCTCGCAGTCACCGTCCAATCCACACAATACCCAAAACATGGTCAAGCTTCCACGGCGGCCGTTTCTCTATTCACGCGATTTATTTTTTCGTTCGTTGTTTTTTTCTTTTTGATTTATGATCGAAGTTCGCTTTTTTATTTATTTGAAGGCTTCGATATTGATTGGATCTGAGATTAGAAAAAAATGAAAAGGAGTGGTATACGGGAAAGAATAGGAAAGTAGGTTGGTTTTTGTATGAGTGCTAAGGAGAAATTATAGATATATATAATATTAGAAAATATCCCACCAAATCGCTCGTGAAATTTTCCGACCTCCAAATGACGCATGCCCCTGGCATTTATAACGTTTTACCCCCATTCTGAATGTAATGAAATTAGTTCTGTGACCAAATTCGATTGTATGCGGAAGATAGCTTTTAAAAATCGATTAATTTTAATTAAATTTCGAAATAAATTTCTATGCGTTTCGAGCTCGCATGGCCAAACGACAAGTCCGATCGCTACGAAACTTGAAATTTGTAATGACCTAGATTTTTCGAAATTTGATTTGGAATAGATAAATGTTTTTAAATATTGAAATTGATATGGAAGTGATCTATTCAATTTAAAAGTATATCATTTAAATTGACATTTAAAAATAGCATTCCGAGGCACATACTTGGAATTCGACGAAACCAGTTCCATTGGATCCGTACTATTATATTAATATCGATTACCAAGTTTCGTAGCTTTTGGAGTTATCACCTAGCCGTACGAGATATAAACACGCTAAATTTATATCGAAATTCAATATAATAACTGGGTTTAAAATTCTATCTTCTTCGTACGATCGAATTAGGACTCGAAACCTTTTCTATTGCATTCCGAATAGGGGTATAACAATATAAACGCCTAGCGGCATGCCTCGATAGGATGCCAAGTTTTTAAGATATGAATTCAAGACAATTTAAATTTAAAATTTAAATATAATATATATACTGTTTGACTAGTTGAAATACTTCACATCAGCTTTTGCTTTTTTAGAACACTGTAGCAAGCCTATGCAATCATGCAAGCCAATTCAAACACGCTTCTGTCATTTCTTCCCTTTGCTTTTCTTTTTAAAACCTTATCCTTCTCATTCAATTCAATAGCCGAAAGAAAAATAATAATAATAATAATAATAGCACTAAGAACATTATATTTTCCTCCAGGCAAAAACTAAATCCTCGAATTCACTCTTACCTCTTCGATAATGGTGAGCACGAGGGTGAAATTTTTCGTTTCCTGAATAAAAAAAATAGTATCGCAATGAAAATTATATTTTCCTCCAGGCAAAAACTAAATCCTCGAATTCACTCTTACCTCTTCGGTAATGGTGAGCATGAGGGTGAAATCTTTCATTTCCTGAATAAAAAAATAGTATCGCGGTCGAAATCGATCGCGATTTCACGTAGGTGTGGCGACATCGAGGCACGGGGCAGGGGAGGCAGAGGTGCAGTTTCTTTTTGGGTTCAGTCGAGCATGGAGAGGACGTCGTGAGCAAATCGCTGACGGAAAGGGACTTCGGGTTCGATGGGTCGATGGGTCACGACACTCGCATCTCGAGACGCGAGTCGATCTGGTGGTATTTTCGCAAGGCAGAGGCATGGATGAGTTTTCGAACTCGAGAGACGCAAGCGATGAGGGGTCTCGAGCGTGTATGAGGAAGGAGACGTGCTTGGGGGCAGTGAGGTGTAATTTTTTTTCAATTAAAATAAATATATATACGTACATATATATGGATACGAAAAGGAAATGAATATATACAGTGAGGTGTATATATATACAGATTATATATATGTATATATATATGTACAGAAAAAAGAAAAAAGAAAAAAGAAAATATTTACAGTAATGTATAAAATAATTCTGTTTTTAATTTAATATATTTATATATATCCACATACATATTTTAATTTAGAACAGTAAATATATATATATATATAAGATTTTGAAAGAAAAAAATAGGAATTTTAAAATGTTTGAAAGTTTATATAAAAGTTAGATTTTTAAAATCTATATAGATTATTTTTATAAATGTATCTATATATGTAGTTTCAAATAAAATAACTATACATATACACAATTTAAATTTACTAGTTTACTTTAGAATAATCTATTGTGGTGATTAATTTATCTAATTAACCTATTTAATTTATTTTAGTTACTAAAGGATTTTTAAAGGGAATTTATTGTTAATTAAATTTATTAAATGGAAAATTAATTGTTCGATTATGTATTAATAAATTATATAATGTTTATACAAGGTCGAAAATCGTGAAACCAAGTCGAGATTGAAGTGGATTGCGAACAAAAACAAAGGTGAGATTTTCTCACTCATTTGGATTACCATGTCTAAAATTAAATGTTAAATTTAAAATATTGCGTGTGTGACATTGATTGATAAATTTATAAATTATCTGTTGGATATTATATATGTAGTAGTGTATATATTAGTATTAGAGTGATTGATATAGCGGATGAGACCCTATACGCCCCGTTAATAGCGGACGATCCTATATACCACGATATCACCCTAGAAGTGGGATTGGTATTTTATTTTCTGACTAACATCTATGGAAGCAGGGAAAAACAGGTTGGAGGGATTCAACTGGATTCCTCAAACATATTTATTGTTCATAAATATATTGTTGATATACGATATGTTAGATAAATTGATATGGATCATGTGTGAATTGAATTAGTAAATGTTAAATAGCATGGAAATTGAATTTGGCATTTTTAAATAACATAAATAATTAAATTTGAAGGAATTTAAAGGAAAATTTGAAAGAAATTATTTATATTGAAAATTTGATTTATTCTAAAGGGAATTAAGTGGAATAAAATATGTTAACTAACTGGGGTTATAATTAACTATTTGAAAATTGGTTTAAGTAGAGACTTGAAAATAAAATTATATATTAAGTGATTGAAGAGACATTGGAATCGATAAATAGACTTGAAATAAAATGGAGTTTTATTAAGAGAAGATTATAAATGGAATTATAAATAGAATTTGTTTTTTTATAAATGGGAAGCTCAAAGGAGTTTATAAATTTATAAACGGGGTTTATAAATAAGATGGAATGACACTAATGGTTATATAAAATATAAGTTGATGGTGTGAACTTATATCGTGAAATGAAAATTGTTTTGAAAAGGAATAAGGGAGTATATTTCAAATAAGAGAAATGGTGATTAATTTGGATATAGTCGATGTGGTACGAATCAAGAGGAATTTGTGAATCGAATTAGTGAATATTAGATTTTCTAAAAATAGACTTGTTGAGTAAATTGGAATTGTTTTAAAACGAGGTTTTAGATTTACTATACTATATAATTTTTATAAACTATTATTTAAATCTAGAATATTTTGAAGTTAGCTATTATATACTTAATGTTTATTGAAATAAATTCTAATCTTACAAATCAGCTTTGTAAATTTATTAGTAACTGTATATGAGTTATTATGTTGATATTTAGTTTTACCTTAAGCCTTATTTGAAAATAAACCATTATTCTTATTTTAAAGGTATATATATTTTTAATGTTTTAAATTCAATAATAAATCCTGGCGAAATAGGAAGCCATGTTTTAAGATTTTAGATGGAAGATCTTATAGTGATTTTATGTAAAATGTAAATAGATTTCCAAGCATAAGTTACGTAAACTGCGGAAGGTGAAATAAAATTCACAAAGGAAGGAGAAGTGAAACTGGAATTTTAAACAAGCATAAATGGCTTTGAAAATATTAAAGGAAATTAACTAAGGAGTTCTGGAATTTATAGCATTCGTGTGAAACGAGTTAGGAATTTACAAATAAAAATTTAAATGGTTTTTGAGAAAAGAAATAGAAAAGAAATGAATATTTTCCATGTATTGAATTTCAAACGAAGTGGGAAAAATATGCTAAGTATTGGGCAAAGGTTGAAATTTGTTCCATGAGAATAAAAGGGATTTAAAAAACTATTTTCAAAGTATTGAAATATGGAAATAATATTTCGAGTATATATTTCGAGATAAATAATTTGAAGAATTATTTAAGGCCTGATGGTTGCTTGTGAATGTTATTTGATAGTTAAATAAATGACTATCAATACTGGACAACGTGCTAATCGTTTCGAAGAGACCAAGATCGGATTTAATCATCCAAAAACCACTTCGATTCGGTTTAATCGTAGCAAATGAAGACCGGGAAGATAACGAAGACTGTGATTCAGTTTATCCAGACCTAGGACAACTTGTATGGACAAATGCTATCAGACCATCGTCATTGGAGGACGATGAGCATTCTAAGTGAATGTGTCCTAAAAAGGTAACGCTTAGCCTCTAGCCTCATCAAACGGGAATGGCTAAAACAGGGGAGGTGCAGCAAGGCCAAGTGGGTAGCACCCAATTAGGGTAAGATTTCCCCTGTCTAGAGTCCCTTTATTTCGGCTGTGTGGCGGTTGCAGATCCCAACCATGGGGTGATCTTATTTGGTCTATTCTGGTTAGGGGTAGGTCGGTCTTGTGTTGCCGTGGATCGGGAGTGGTCCTTAGTACGCTGATCTAGACCAGGTACTGTGACGGGCGGTATCCCAATAGCCCTGCCATTGTATGGAATCCATTCTCCAATAAGTGCCTGTACGGTTTTGATTGTGCCCAACTATGCTGAAACGTAAGATGCAAGCATTTCAGCTATATTCTATTTACTTTCTATAGACACTATTATAATTTCAGACGGATTTGATAAAAATATTTTGGTTATCGTAAGGTGAAAACCCAACTTAATTATTTGTGGCGTGGTCTTACGAGATAACTTTGTTTTAAAGGATTTTCGAAAATATAGTAATTCAATTGATTATGGTTTCTCACGATGGTTTTCCAGACTAAGTTGGGTGTTGTTTTATCATGATGCTCAGGTCACACCGAGTTGAACAGATCCAGGATAATATTCCATGGAGCTCAAGAGGCAAGCTGGATGACAGAGACGTATCTCCGTACTTGGTTATCATTTCTGCTGTGTAAGGACAAGTATTAAGCTGTCCAAATTAATGGATGATTGTTGTACTCTGATAATGATATGTATATAACAGTACAGGTTTCTTTGTATTTAAAAGCTACTATTATATATTATAATTTATTCCACTGCGATTGTGAGACTCTGATGTTGTTTTTATCTTCTTCTTCTACCTCTTTCTTCTTCTACCCTAATGACCTAGTATTTCCGACACTTGAATATTCGGCAGTTTATATAGTGAACGTATAAGTGTCGATTTTCGAGAGTCAAAAATCCATAGACCTTGACAAAATCTTACAATAATTCACTATTATGGATCAAATAAAACTTGTTTCGTCGAATTCCAAGACAGTGGCCAAAATGGCTATTTTCACTTTCTAAATAAAGTATAAAATTTCCAATTTTTATTTATCCAGTTAAAATTCCAATTTTAAATGTTAACAACCTTCATTGTCGTTTAAATAAAATTTAAATCAACTTCCGACATCATTTCCATTCACATAAAATTCAGAATGCAATTATTTAAATGATTCCAGCATTAAATTTAAATAATTTAATTATCCGATAAATTACAATAATAGGTCATTAAATTTTATCCCTAACCATTTTTATTCAATAATTATATCAAATTATATATAAAATAGTTAAAAATATAGGTCGTTACATAATCCCCTACTTAAAACTTTTCGTCCTTGAAAAGGAGGTAAGTATAGAATTTAACATACAATATATTTTTTCAAAATAATTAACTTATAAACATAAATCTTATTTGCAAAACTATTACCATGCTTCTACTACATGACTCCGATATTGGTTTACGGAAAATATAACTCATATATAAGCTATAACATTTTTTTTTTGAAAAACTTCAAAAAATTTCTAACTCTGGATTTACGGAAAATTTAGGCAGAGTCTCCTTTGCGTGGCTCGATCGGAAAATTTTTGCGGCATATAACATAAATATACCCGATATATATCAAATATACATCTCATCTCAATGATGAGGCATCTCGAAGGGAAAAAATATAAAATCGCGGTATGTAATCTGAGGTACATACCTTGTTATTAATAATACGAGCGAGTTCGCTCGTATTAAGCAAGCAAAAATATTTAAATCCACGCATACATCCAAACGTCTTTGTATGTACCAATCTTAACTCAATTTAAGATATTAGTTGCATATAGAGATATATAAGCATGTATAAGTCCAATTTAACCATATAATATGGATTTTGAATCCAAACAATAAATACAAGCACAAATACGCAACATACAAGAATCATATGCAATCAAAACAGTAATAACAATGGATTGCAACACAAGAAACTATCCAACCACCAATATCCATCCAATTAATCCAATTAATTCATAACCATGTGAATTTATATTATCCAACCTTTATTTCTTATTAAAATTCATTTCATTAACATTTTAATTGACTCGGTTTCAATTAGTTTACATTGACATCCAATTTATTTGCATTCACTTTATTACTTCTAATTTGATTAACATTCACCTATTAATATTCATTCTGTTAATCATACAATGGATTTATATTCAATTCATTCCCTTTTAATTAATTTACATTCAACTAATTTGGTTCAATCCATTTTTTTCAGTTAACCAATATTTATTGCACTCACATTTGACTAATGACAATTCAACATATTTATATTTAATAGATTTATTTTCAATTGATTAATATTTATTTTAGTGACATTCATTTTATTTATTATCCAATGAATTTTCATTCCATTCATTTAAATTTTATTATGCTCAAATTCACTTCCATTTATTTTAAATTGATTCCCATTCACTTATTTACATTCACTGAAATCAAATTTCTCTTACATTCTTGTTACATTCAATATAACTTTACAACTTAAGTTCGTCTTCATTTTGAATCAAATTCTATTTTATTTGACTCATTTTATTAATTTATTCCTTAACAGAATACGCTTATTCATTTCCATTAACTCTACTTAAGTGAAATCAAATTTCATATCTCATTTTAGACTTCCTTTTTCATATCTTTGACATTCACTAATTTTGTTTACCTATATTATCAATTCTGTGAGTTACAAGACTTACATGTTTTAACAAACACTTTAATTGTAATATCTATATTTTCCTTTACATTTACCATCACAAATTTTCATTTAATAATAAATTCATTCGTGAAACATTTCATTTATCATTTCTTTAGTTTATCGTTATTTTATAAAAGTTCATTTCTTTTTATTCCAGTAGTTTTAATTTATAATATCCTCAAAAAGTTACAAGTCAATTTACAACATCTACGCAAATTTACATTTAATTCTATAAACAACTTACAAGATATTTAATTCATTTGTCTACTTTATTCGGTTCCATTTACTTGTTCAATTTAGCCATTAATCATTTCATAATACACTAATTAAGTATATAACATTTGTTATAACAACTTAAATTTCATTCATAAACATTTTAAATACTGAAGTATTGATTACTTGTATAATATTCCATTACATATTCTTATAAACATTTTAACTTCTTAAACATTTATAGTAAGTTATTTTGATGCTTTAGAATGTAGATGAGTATTATACAAATTAATCTTATTCATTTTATTTAATAAGAATGTTCAATAATTTTATATGATTTGAATTCCCATTATCTTACAATTTAAGAGTTATAACTTTGATTTATAATTTCTCTTAAACACTCAAACTTTAATTCTTATTTCATATTAAATTAGTTAAAATTCAATTTTTAAAACTCACTCCACTTGCATTTAATTTATTTGTATCCAATTTAGATTAAATTCAATTAACCATATTAAATTATACTTACATTCATTTATTTTTATTCAATTTCTTACACGCTTAAATTATATTTCATTTTAAAAATTCAAGTTCGTATTCATTATATTAATTCATTTTATAGTTTAAGTGGAATTAATTCACTTTACTAATGCAACGCCCCGTGCTTTTAGCTATTTTAAATTACTAAATTTAATTTAAGTATTAAATAGAAATGGTGAAAAGTAAACAAATTTAATGATTTTGAATGTAAGTATTGGGTATGAACTTGAATAAAATTTTGAAATAAACTAATTTCGAAGATTTGGCGATAACGAGTATTAAAATGAAATTATATATATTAACTGGATTTATAATCAATAACCGAAGTTGGATATAATTGTGAATCATTTAGATAGAAATAAAATGATGTTGATAACTAAAAAGTTATTTGGAACTTAATGATTTATTCATATTGATTAATAGGATAATTAAATTGTTTAAATTCATAATTGGAAATTTATTTGAATAATTGAATTCTGAATTTAATATGATTGAAAATGATATCGAAAGTTGATGTAAATTTTATTTAAACAACAATGAAGATTACTAACATTTAAAAATTGGATTTAAAAGTAAATAATTAGAAATTTTATATTATAATCATGACGTTAAAACAATGATCTAAGGCTCAGTCTCGGACTTTGACAAAACTAGTTCCATGGAACCAAATAGTGTGGTATTATCGGATTTCAAATTTCGCAGCGTTTGGAGTTATCATTTGGTCGTACGGAATAGAAACACGTTGAATTCAATATTGAAAATTTAATATTATAATTGGGTCCAAAAAGTTATCTTCTCATACAATCGAATTAGGTCTCGAAACATGTTCCATTGTGTTCGGAATAGGGGTAAAACATTATAAACGCCCAGCGGCATGCTTTGTTTGGAGTTCGTCCAGTAAAAGTTGAAAATAATAATAAAATAAATGTGTATGCACGTATATAAATATGCCTATCTCTCAGCAGAACCCTAATACCTTGTAGCCACTGCCCCTATGTTCTTTAATGACCGAAAATCTTTGATCTTTCTCCCTTAAATTTCTCCACATCCACGAACAATTAGAGAAATCTTCTAACTTCAATTTTGTGGAGCTCGACGAGATCTCCCTATCCAGTGGTTGTGATTGTTTTTAGATCTATTGACTGGCGAAAAATCTCTCTCAAAGGTCGCATGTTTCGGTTTGAATCTTGAGTTCATGGGAAGGCCGAGCATCTAGTGGTCATGGCCTATGTTAGAGCTCACAAAGGGATTTAAAGTGGTAGTCTTCGATCATGTTCTAGGGCACAAGTGGTGGGGCGGTGATCGAAAAATTGAATGATGCGTTGGGTTCTTTTGCGTTCTTGATTGTCTGGGATGTACGTAAGTGGAAAGAGAAAGGAAGCAGTGGCCTTGATTCCCCGATGAGCATTGAATGGCCCAGATTTGATGGCGATTAAGAAAAAGAAAATAAACATTAATTATACTATATAATATGAAATCTTTAAAACTATATATATTTTCCACATGTTATCAAAATTGGATGAAACAAGCAGCGACGGAATCATGGCGATGAGCACTACGTCATGGAACTGATTTAGAGTTGTTTGGAGATAGTTAAAATTCTAGGTTAAATCGAACTTCGTTCATTTTGGTCAAATTTGAAAACGCAGGGTGAGTGTTTTATAACGCTCACAAGTATTAGAATATTTTTATGCTAGTTAATTTCAAAATTGTAAAGTGATATAAATTTATTGAGTATTATTTGATAAATTAATTGTTATCTAAACTATCATTGAATTAACTGTTAAAAATTAAAATTGATAGTCAAATTTGAATAGGAATTGAATTGCCAATAAAAGACACGATATTGAAAACTATGAAATTGTTGTGAATTATATTGTCTGTTTGTATGATTGATTATGACTGATGCCAGTTGGTTGATATTTGGATGATTGGATGTTTATTTAATTGATATATCTTGTTATCAACCTGTAAATGTTTACAGTATATAAACTGTTGATTGGATTATTTTGAATAAATTAAGAAATAGGTACTTATTTTGGATTGAAATGATATATATCCACCCCTGATATTAAATTGAAATAATTGATCACTTGGCCTTATGACTGAAGATTATATATGGACACCGGATTGGTTACATTAAATGGTTTTAAATTTTTTGATTTGAAATTCATTTAAATGATTTTGATTTAAAAGGAATAAAATCGAATTTATAAAAATCAAATTATTTTTCGAACATGAGCTTAAATTTTGGAATTAAATTGTGATAATTGAAATTGAAAAAAAATCAATCAGAGTTGAGATTTTTGAAGTTATAATCGAAATATGATTTGAATTTCAGAAATTGATTTGTTTTAAAGGATCGGACTTCTATAAAAACATTTAATATTTCTAGGTAAAGGCAATATAAAACGATATTTCGGAATTGGGCTCGGGATTGAATTATATTTAAGGAATTGGATTTTAAATTGAATAATGAAGGTAAAATTGATTTAAGTGTTTTGGATCGATATTTTGAAAATCAAACTTGGGATTGATATAAATCAAAATGGTTTCAATTTGAAATTGAAATTAATTTGTAACTGGAATTGAAATTAATTTGGAGTTGAAATTGAAATTAATTTGGAATCAAAATTAATTTGAATTGAAATTGGAATTGAATCGATTTAAATGGAAACGGAAGTTGGTTGGAATGGGAAGATTGGGAATTAAAACAATTTGACTTTAAAACTACTTTCAAATAAATTATTTTATTATAAATTATTTAAAATCTATCTTCTTAAATATTCAAATTATTTTGATTTTCCAAACTATCTACTTTATAAAAAAATTTAAATACTTAAATTATTTTATGTCAAACTATTTTAATTACTTAAACTTTTTTAAACGATTTAAAATTTAAAAACTATTTAAATTATTTTTCTAAAATTCAAGCTGGTTAAGGGTGGAATGCTTATTTTTAAATCAATATTTAAAATATGAATTGGGTTAAATTGAATTTATAACCTAAATGGAAATTTAAATTCAAGTTGAATTGGAACTGAAATCAAAGTATTAAGACGAAAAGGATTTTGAGATGAAATGGTGTACGAAATATATTCGAAATATAAAAAACCAACTGGTGTGTAAAATGACGTTTGGCTGTTAAAGAGAATGGGGCCAGATATAGGCATACACTCCGTCGATACCAAAATCACTTTGACAACTGTGTACGTGGAGTGATGATCCGGAACTAAGTGGTTGGATTTGGCATCGTTTGCTCGATTTGAAGAAAGAGAAGGATGATTGATTAGCCTGGCACTTGTGCCAATTTGAAATGACTAAAACAGGGGTCGTACTGGCCAAGTGGATTAGCTACCCAAAGCGGACGCGCTTCTTAGTATTACCATCATTTACATTGTGATTGATCAGTATGCACCCTTCGAATTATGAGAGTGTTGGAAGTGGTGGTACGATCATACCTATGATGCGTTATAACCAGCCGGTAAGGGTAAACTGGTAGTATCCTGCCTTGGGCGTTGCCTAATGTGCCTTGTTATACTTTTATCCCTAAACGAGACCCATATGATTCTGGTTTAGTGTTGTCGTACCACGGCGCATCCCTATCCACCGTCAGTTTAACTGGTGTTTTATATGCAAACCATATGACAATGTTTAAAAATGCGTTAAGGGAGATCAATGTAAAGCTTTAACGCTAAAAAATATATTTATTTTACTGACTAGACATTATATATATATAGCGTATTCTACTATATATAAATATTTTGACGAATCCTTAAGAAATGGAAAATCTCATAACATCTCTTGAGTTATTGCACGCACGTTATACACTTGATAGGAGATGTAAATTCCAATAAGCGTCTCTGATGCCACTACACTCATGTTATAAGCGATATTCATTTGACTTACATACACTACTACAAAACAGGTCATTTGCATCGGTTGTTCACCCCACTGTTGCATCAGTTCTACAACGATGCACATGCAACCGATGCAATAAACTAATTTTTTTTGCACTGGTTGTAAAACCGATGCAAATAGTCATCATTTGCATCGGTTGTTAGTAAAAACCAATGCAACATAAGATCTTTGGCTTAAAACCAATCCCTTATATTGCACCGGTTGGTAGTAACAACTGATGCAACAAAACATTTTTTGCATCGGTTGTTACTGTCAACCGGTGCAACATTAGGGCAATTGGCTTTAAAAAGTCTCCTATTTTGCATCGGTTATTTCTAACAATGATGCAAAATACCCTTCTTTTGCTTCGGCTATTGGTAACCGATGCAAAAAAACACCTCACATATTACCAAAATACTCGAATATATACATATCATAACAAAACAATTATTGCATGCAATATTATAGACATTTAAAATCAAATTGGACGGAAAATACATATTGAATAAGGTAATACCAAATAAATATATTTCAATTATAGTGTTCATAATCCATATAAAATAGTGATTCATGCATTCATTTTAGTACTACAATGCAGATCTTTAGTACGTAATATAGTCTAGATTGTTAAGTACCCTAATACACCAACGCTTCTACCATTCTCAACAGCAACTTTCAACCAAAACAAGAACCTGAGTTAAAATAATAGATATGATGTCAATGAATAAAAATGTATTTGAAGTTAAGTAGTATATAAAAGAACTAATCCATTAATAAAGATTGGTGATACCAAGTCAATACCAAAAAATATTAAGGTTGATTTCCAATGCTATATTGATTTTCAGACATAGATAGTGTATATAAGAAACTAAAATGAATGTGCCATCTAATATTTTCTTTTAAATATATGTAAGCAGAGACCACATTATGCAAAAATAAGAGATAACATTGTGTAATTATGTAGAAATTACTAACAATTCTACTCAAAGCAAAGGAATATAACTCTCTATTACAAGCAGTATATGACAAACCTAAAGATCTGGACTTGTGTGATAACATGTTAGCAGTTAGGAGAAGCTTTCAGGAACAATAGTTTGCAGAGTTTGGTACTGCAACAAATGTGGCCCATGCACTAACGTGAATATATACTTATACAAACCAGTAGTAGTTTCAACTGCTGTTGCACCACTGTTGCACCTTCTAAGTTTGCTGGTAGCCTGCATTAGTGTCATCTACTAATCGTATGCCATTGCATTTTCTGTACATACTAAATTTTTATTAAAAAACATTTCTCTATGCAACTTCCCTTCTGAAACCAACAAACTGTCACTGCCTAACTATTGATCACCACAAAATCCACTTCCTCCTATTAACATTTCCATCAATTCACACCACCCTACACACATTCATTCCATTCCCCAGCAACATTCGTTTCCACCACATCTTACAAACAAAACATTCAAAACGCCACTGCCTCAATACATCCATCCACCCCCCACCAGGCTGCACACTTGCCTTTCAATACAACCACTACCATTCACATACTATGCCTTCAAGTGCAACTGTGCACACCGCAACTTTACATACATACCAAAACTACAACAGTAACCACCTCAACTTTACATCATCCAAACCACACTTCTTCTTTTTGCCTGCCTGCACCACAACAATCCTCCTAACTGTTACTACTTAATGTGTTCATCTGACCCAAACCACAACCATAACAGTGCTCTATCATCCCTCTTCTTCAAGGAACAACACTACGCTTCATATCACATACCACCCAATACTTCATAAACCATCTCCACCATAAAATACCAGTGCAATACATACTGCACAATACCCATTTCCACCATATCTCACAACACAGACAACCCAATTTCACCATCTTGCTGTAGCTACTAATATCCACAAACTTTTGCTACACATCCTTCTCACTGCCATAATCACTGTCATCCCCTTACCTACTGTCCACTACCACTTCCCTCAACATAACTCTCACTATAATTACACTTCACACTTCTGACCACCATAAATACAAAACTTTCACCTCCCTGCACACATCACCCATACAAACCATTAAGTGCACCATCAATTCTATGCACACTTCCTTGCATTACCAACAACCAACCCCAAAACATCCCACCAACCAAACAGTCACCACCCTCACGTTTCAACCACTGTCAGCAACTTACTATTACTATTGTTACAACCTATAACACTACTCATTCATCTTTCCACTACACCGCTACATATTCTTTCCACTATCCACATTATCCCAGCATCAAGCTTTTGATCTTCTGCGCACTATCAAATTTCTTTTGTCAACTGCTCATCTTCTAACACCATCCACTTGTTCACCCCAACCTCACAGTGAACTGCTTATCCATAACATAACACATATTTCACTTCCCTAACCATCTCCCTCCTACAAACACTTTCACCAACACTATCACGCATTTCCATATCATACCGACACTGCCTGTACACAAAACAGTTCATATATCACCTATAAAGATCCAATATGGTCAAGACCAAATTTAATACAATATCAATGGCTCATTCACTTGTTAATTTTAAGATGTAAAGTCTGCACTAAATAAACTTTGATAATCTAATAAAGCTAATAAACTAAGGGAAACCGGTAGTTACCAAAACTTACAATTGAAAGACGGTCGAACAGGGTTAGTTTCTACTCACGAATTGCAAGGCCTTTTTCATTCCTCCACTCCTTTTTACGTTCCACTCTCGCTATCATCTACGACTACCAGAACATTGAGACTCTCGCCTTCAAATTCGCCTTCAACCTGAACCATTTGTCTTCACGTGGCTCCTCTCCTTTCCAGTTTATCTTTGTTTTTGCTTATACCTTCGGAATCACTGCACCTTTCACATCTGATATGCGAAGACGGTAAGACATGTATAGAGAAGACATATGTCTTAATGCTCATAATTATAGTAGTTAAACAGTTAAAAATATCCATATACGAAAACCTGATAGTTGTTTGACCACAAACACATGTTGATGACACTCTAATTTCATTTCTGAAGCAGATAGGGACGTAGTACCAAATAGCTAGAGTAGTTCGATTTGGGTTTCTCTACTTACATCTCTGCTTTTCCTCGGTTGTTTTTGTTCAAATGCTATTGATGTTGGGACAAAAACAACTCGTCGTACTTACAGAAAGGAGATCAGCTAAAACAAAGATTGGAAGAGGACTAAAATAGCAAATCAAATTAACTATTAAATGCGTTACTGCTTTGCAATATTATGGTAAACAGTGGTAGCACTACTAACAAACCAGTACAATTAATTCACAGTTACATCTGGGAGGAAAATACATAACATAGACCTAGACCAAGTTAGTGTATATGTCTTCATAAAGATGAGAAACATAGATTTATGATAATATAATCTACAACCAGTTGATTAACATGCCGTAACACAAATAAAACTTGCAGTCTCTCTACTGAATAATTGGGCATAAATAAGGAATATAAACACCGAACTGAATGCACGACCAGACACAAACAACCACAAATGTAAATGATTTCATGTTTGCAGCAAGTGAAAGATTAACTTATTCACTTTTTAGCCTCATAAAATCATATCATTGATTTATGATAAAACAAAACTAATATATTGTACTTAAAGATAAGATCAAGGATAAGTTCCAGATAAAGGCGTAATTAATCATTCTTTTACACTATAATTACTTGCACACATCTTAATATTTTATTTCATAAAAGCTTCTTAATCATAATATACATATTTTTCGCAGCTAAAAATGTGGTATAATGAAAAATCTTGTTATACTTTACTCAAAGTAGCAATCTTGGAAAGCTAATATAGTACAACTCTTAAAAGTGTTTTGTAAGCCGGAATAAGAAAACATTGACCATCTTACTACAACTAGCAGTTAAATATATAATTGTCATAAACTATGATGTTCTTTTGTAGCGGAGAGCTGTAGAAATACACATAATTCTTTTGTAGCGGAGAGCTATAAAAGTGTTTTGTAAGCCGGAATAAGAAAACGATGACCATTTTACTACAACTGGCAATTAAATATATAATTGTCATAAACTGTGATGTTCTTTTGTAGTGGAGAGCTGTAAAAATACACATAATTCGTAAAATTATCGTGATTGAGGTAAATTTATTCACTAATTTTTTTTTTGAAGTACTTGGTTAGTCATACCTTATGTGGTTCACCGTGTCTTTATAGATCCATGGTCATTAAGGGTCATCCCATTTCTTTACACCTGTTGCTACCTTAAGCAACTCATGATGTAGATATCTTTCATCAAACCTTTTCATGTCCATCGTATTATCACAAAGCACGTACCACATTAATAAACATAATCAATACAGTTCATAGGTATACATTTAGTCAACCTAATATCCTCCAAATATCAATATTCCATAACACAATATTACATACTGCAATAAATATCAAACCTCTATTGACATATCTTACAAAATATATTAGCATTTCAAATAATCATGCAAAGTCCTATTTATCATTGAATATTTTTTTCAATTATCCCGTCATATATGAACTTCTGTTTTTATGGTGAAATAATGGACTTTATCATTGTAGCTTTGTCAAATTCACAGTGTCTAGGATCTCGCTTTTAGAGTTTAAAACAAATTACCCTTAATTTAGATACAAATTTTTTTGTCGTAAACCTTTTTGTTCATAATATTTTCTACCATATAAGAGTTTAAGTAGCCATAAAGCATTATTGTGTATTCATAATAGGCTAAATGTATAAACTTAAAGGATAATGTCTTACAAATAACAAACATATTAACGATTATCAGAAAACTAAAAGGATAATTTAAATATATATATATATAAGAATAATTCAAATATTATATAATAATCCAGCCTTTTTGTTTTACTTCAGTTCTTCTCCTTCCTCAATCATAAGCTCTCATACATATTAAGCCATAACAATACCGAGATAAAACAAAAGGATACACAAATACAATATTTGAATCCAAAACATGTAATGAAATAAAATAAAATATAGGAAATAAAGAGAAATTTTTTAGTCTGTCATTAGTTATTACAGAAACAGACTTTTGTTTATTGATGAAGTCATCACATGAAAGTTGTTAGGACCAGAATTGGTCACTAACACCCTTGAGTAGAGTTATGTAGAGAAATTAATGAAGAAAGTAAAGTTAAACAGAGATCAGTACGCAAACTTAAATGCAGAAAATATAGACGCCAGATTTATAGTGTGTTAGCACCAAAATTGGTCACTAACACCTTTGAGTGAAGTTATGTAGAGAGATTAATAAAGAAAGTAAAGTTAAACAGAGATCAGTACGCAAACTTAAATGCAGAAAATATGGACACAAGATTTATAGTGGTTCGGCGTAATTGCCTACGTCCACTTTGAGGTTAATCTTTATTGCTTTCTCAATTATTTGAATACAGATACAATCCGTAAATCAATCACTTGAATACAAGTTTGAATTAAAAAGAGGAGAGTATAAAAAATGGCAGAGTCTCCCCACTGTTCTCGGGAAAAGGTCCTTTTCACTGTGCCCTTGCCCTTCTATTTATAGACGAAGATGGGTTGGACTTCCCTCATTGGCTTAGGAACAAGGTACCTCGGCCCATAGTAGGTAACTTCTGTGCACCAGGCCAGGCAGACCAAACGCTCTTGCTTTGCGTTAGCCTGACAACTTGCTAACACCTTTAGTCTACACCGTGCCAGGGATGCCGAAACATGTTGATTGCATCAAACCCTTATACCTCCAGGATCTTCTTGGTCAGAATCTTGTCTAGTGCTATATCGTCACCTATCATTTTGTAGCCGGCCCAAGGTGCCGGGTGACACTTGCCCCCTAAAGTGTGTCGTGTGAAGTAACATGACACGCTTTGAATCAGCGAGTATTCCTTGTTTACAAAAAGAAATCCATTATGTTTCCTGAATAGTCATTATTCTTCAATTTTATCCCCTCAAGGTTTCGTAACCTTCTTTGGTCGTCATGACGCTTGGTCGATTCCTAATATTATAAATCCAAGGTTGTAGTTCATCAGTGGCCATCCATCTCCGTCCTATAGGGCCAATAAGCTTCGGCTATTTGATCAGTCTTTTCTTAGTAACCTTAAGTGAGAATTCAATTCTCTGTTGATTTCAAGAAGTCGAACTTTTTTCGGATGTACACATGCATGTTTGGGTACATGTTCTTTCCATTGGTTGTCGAATGCGTTTTATATGCTCATAAGTCGTCGCCAATTCCATCTAGTTTAATTGCAATTCAATTGCGATTACTTATTTGTATTTTCTCAAAGCAGTAAGCAAGGGTGAATGGAGTACGGCCAGTCATGGACCCATGGGTAGATCTATAAGCCCACAATGTTGTTGGGAGTTCATCCACCCACTTCCCTCTAGCCTTTTCCAAACTTCTCTTCAGAACAGGCTTTATGGTTTTCTTCACATCTTCAACCTGTCCATTTGCGGTAATAATAGATCATAAAAGGTCATAAGGACAGATGGCATTAAGGACAGTGAGGTTATTTTTTTTCTTGGTTGTGGCTAAAAGTTATTTGTCTGCCTATTTGGTGAAGTAAACAACTGCTATGATGGTGTATTTCGCACCACCTTTAGGATCAGCAAGAAGATGATTTCAATGCCCCAAAGTGGAAAACGGCTATAGACTAGCCATTTGAGTAATTTCCATCGGCAGGGTTCTTGGATTTTTTGCAAACATCTTGCACTCGTCGCATTGTCTAGCATGATCAACCGCATCTCGATTGGTAGTTGGCCAGTAATACTTGTAGCAGAGTATTTTCTTTATCATGGTTTTCCCCCTAATGTTATCACCACATTCTTCTTCATAAACTTCCTTCAGGACTCGTTTTATCTCATCATAGGCTATGAACCAGAGTAAGGGGGTCGAGAATCCCCTTTGATACATTATTCTGCTCTCTATTACATATCGCGAAGCCTTACGAATGACTTGTCGTCTTTTGCTCCTTCTTTCGGGTAAGACCCCATGTAGTAAGTATTGCTTAAATGGGATCATCCTTGATTCCTTATCGATTTCGGTTTCTAACACGAAATCTACCTCCATCATATTTATACTCGGAGTATGTAAGATTTCATCCCGAAACAATCCCATCTGCTGCGCATCGCCAGTTCTTGCAAATTTCTCCAATGAATCGGCTGCTCTGTTTTGCTCATGCGAGACATGTGAAATATCATAATACTCGAGATTCGCTAGCAGCTCCTGAACTCAAACAAAACACGGGCAAGTCGCTGCCCCTTGCTTGGTAGTCTCCCCGCACTTGGTACACCACCAGTTGCGAGTTGCAAAAGATTTCAACCGATCTTACTCCCAGTTCTTTGATGAGTATTAAGCCGACAATCAATATTTCATACTCGGCTATATTTTTGTTGCTGGGAATTCAAGCTTCAAAGCATAACAAACTGATTGGTTTTCAGGAGTCACAAGAACTATGCCAGTTCCTGAACAACGATCGTTAGATGCCTCATCGGTATTCATCTTCCGTCGAACGGGAGGTATGGCATTGTGGCCGTTTGAGTCGTCTGACACAGTGAATTCACCAATGAAGTCTGCTAGTGTTTGCCCCTATACGGCCCTTCGTGGCAGGCAGGTAAAATCGAACTTACTCAACTCGATATTCCATTTTAACATCCTTCCAGAAGTTTCCGGTCGTTGGAGTACCTGTCGCAAGGGTTGATCAGTGTAAACATTGATTGAGTGTGCCTGAAAATATGGGAGAAGCTTGCGTGATGCAATCACCAAGCAATAGGCTAATTTCTCGATCTTGGGCTAATTTCTTTCTGCCCCCGTCAGACGTTTACTAACATGGTAAACTGGCTTTTGAACTCGGTCCACTTCGCGGACTAAAGCCGTACTGATAGCATGTTGGGATACTGCCAAGTATACATACAATATTTCGTGGTCTATTAGTTTCGACAATACCTAGGGACTTTCCAAATGCCTTACCAGAGCTTGGAATGCTTCCTCACAATCGGATGTCCACTTGAAATTCCTCTTTCCTTTCTTTATCACATCGAAGAAAGGAATACACTTGTCTGTAGCTTTGGATATGAATCGACTCGGTGCAGCCACCTTTCCATTCAATTTTTGTACTAGCTTCATAGTTCTGGGCACTTGTATGTCTCGGATAGCTTGAATCTTCTCCGGGTTAGCTTCGATTCCCCGCGCATTCGCAATGAAACCCAAAAACTTTCCCGACGCTACGCCAAATGAATACTTCAAAGGATTGATTTTCATTTCATAATGCTTGAGTATACCAAACATCTCCGCTAGGTCTCGGATGTGGTCGTTTGACTGCCGTGTCTTCACGAGCATGTCATCCATACAGACTTCCATCGTTCTACCAATCTGGTCTTTAAACATTCGATTCACCAGACGCAAATAAGCTGCTTCTGCATTTTTCAATCCAAAAGGCATTACTTCATAGTAATATAGCCCCATATATGTGACAAAACTTGTGTGTTCTTGGTCTAGAATGTGCATCGGGATGTGATTGTATCCCGAATACGCATCCATAAAAGACAATAATTCGTGTCCGGGCGTAGAGTCGATGAGCTGGTCGATTCTAGGTAAAGGGAAACTATCCTTCGGGCATGCTTTATTCAGATCAGAGTAATCAACACAAGTTCTCCACTTCCTGTTTGCTTTCCTCACAAGCGTAGGGTTAAAAACCCATTCAGGGTAGAGAACATCGCGGACGAACCCATTGGCTTTGAGTTTGTCCACCTCCTCTTTGAGAGCAGCGGACCTCTCCGGGTCTATGCCTCTCCTTTTTTTGTTTTACAGGGACGTATTTTGGGTCTATGTTCAACATATGACTCGCAATAGCTGGAGAAATCCCGCACATATCAAAATGTGACCAAGCGAAAACGTCTAGGTTCGCTTGGAGGAAATCAGTAAGATCTTCGGCCAATGATGGGTTGAGTTGCGATCCAATCTTAAGGACTCGTGATGGGTCATCCCGGATGACTGGTATGTAAATCGCCAGCTTAGCCGGTGCTGCATTCGTTTCCTAAAGTCTCTCATCATCATCTCTCGGATCTATGTCTCTATAGATCCAAGAATGCTGCCCGAGCCAGGGCTTGGGCACTACTTGCCAATTGTCAATGTTTTGGATGCCGACGGAGCTGTCCACCTTGTATGTATCTCAACTTCTAAATACTATATCGTCTGTCATCATGCGTTGTTGTTTTGCAGGGGTTCCATCTTCTACATTCGAGCAATATTCATGATCTGCATGCCTCGGGATGGAGTGACAGTTAGTTGCCCACTAGCTTAGGTATCGATTTAATGATTTTATCCCTAGGCAATCTTTCGATCGTAGCCTTGAGTAGTTGTAAACATTATATATAAGTTTCAATACTGAGCTATTGCAGCCAATCCTTGGATGGCCACGCGTCTGTTCCCAGTCCCGGGTTGATAAATGTACTGCATGGACGGTTGAGGCTCGTCCTAGCTATGTTTATATCCCCACCTAAACTTCAAAAACATAGAGTTGATCGATGAATAGTCAGTTCACATTCATGTTTCTTATAGCTCATGCCCCCAGGTCTGGGGCATATATACCAATAAGTAGGAAGGTCAGCCATGCCCACTTTAGCATTACTTTCTTTCCCATTGAATTTGGGATCAGGTCAGTCGATGGGAGACGGGGTCTCGCCTGTCTTGGATTTTATCGTGGTTTTTTATTCCAAGAGGAATACTTTGATGCCTCGTCAGTTTTAGGGTGTAAGTTGGACACTGGACGGTCATCCACGTCCGCTTTGGTTCATATTCTGTAATCAGATCTCGAGGTAAAGTTGGCTGCAAATGCAGTCGGGTCATGCCCATCCAGTTTCATACTCCTAATGGATCGAAGGAGGGTGCTGGAGAATTTTTGACCAAGTCTTCATGGTTTACTCACCTTTCCACACTCTGGAGGTTATAGTTTTTCAAGGAACATCTCAGTCGCATTCGTATATGCTTAGTGCGGATCGGTACTGATCCTCGATCTGAGGTATGATATAGTCGGTTGCTTGTAGCTTTGGATGCCGTTTCGATTAGTTCTGTATTGAGGCCTCCATGTAGTCGTTGCCTTAAGTTATAAAGAACGCCAAGCTAGAGCTATAGTAAGCTGTCGTATTCAGCTTTTAGTGATTTATACCCCTGCTCCCAATATTGATTTAGCCAGGCCACTAGTTGGATTGTCGAGCTTCATCCTTAGAGAGTTAATAATCCTCCTGTCGATTTTAGGCCGAAGTTTGCGGAATAGAGAATGGTCGGAATCCACTCGTCTATTTGTCGATGTTTATACACCACTCTGCATTCTGCTGACTTAATGTTATTCTTCGCTCATTCGACTCGCACCCAATTTGTGTTCATGCTTTGGTCCATGCTCTGGGGACTTAGAGATTTGTCGAACAATTTATACTTTAGTCCATAGTTCGGGATGCAGAGATTTTCGTCCATTCGCTATACTCTAGTCCGCATTTCGAGGACTGAGAGTACTCTAGTCCACTTCACGGACTTAGAGGTATTTAAGTTGTTATACTCTAGTCCACGCTCAGGGGATTGAGAGTACTCTAGTCCGCTTCAGGGACTTAGAGGTTTTTAAGTCATTTATACTCTAGTCCGCACTCAGGGGACATAGAGTACTCTAGTCCGCACTCTGGGGACGTAGAGGTTTTTAAGTCGTTTATACTCTAATCTGCACTGTGGGGACTCAGAGTACTCCAGTCCACTCTCCGGGGACGTAGAGGTTTTTAAGTCGTTTATACTCTAGTCTGCACTCTAAGGACTTAGAGTACTCTAGCCCGCACTCTGGGGATGTAGAGGTTTTTAAGTCGTTTATACTCTAGTCCGCACTCTGGAGACTTATAGTACTTTAGTCTGCACTCTGGGGACGTAGAGGTTTTTAACTCGTTTATACTCTAGTCCGCACTATGGGGACTCAGAGTACTCTAGTCCACACTTCGGGGATGTAGAGTTTTTTAAGTCATTTATACTCTAGTCCGCACTCTAGGGACTTAGAGTACTCTAGTCCGCACTCTGGGGACGTAGAGGTTTTTAAGTCATTTATACCCTGGGGACTGAGAGTACTCTAGTCCGCTTCAGGGACTTAGAGGTTTTTAAGTCATTTATAGTCTAGTCCGCACTCAGGGGACATAGAGTACTCCAGTCCGCACTCCGGGGACATAGAGGTTTTTAAGTCGTTTATACTCTAGTCTGCACTTTGGGGACTTAGCGTACTCTAGTCCACACTCTGGGGACGTAGAGATTTTTAAGTCGTTTATACTCTAGTCCACACTCTGGGGACTCAGAGTACTCCAATCCACAATCCGGGGATGTAGAGGTTTTGAGTCGTTTATACTCTGGTCCGCACTCTGGGGACTCAGAGTAATCCAGTCCGCACTCCAACGACTTGGAGATTTTGAGTCGTTTATACTCTGGTCGGCACTCTAGGGACTCAGAGTACTGCAGTCTACTCTCCGGGGACTTGGAGTTTTTGAATCGTTTATACTCTGGTCTGCACTCTGGGGACTCAGATCACTCAATTCCGCACTCCGGGAACTTGGAGATTTTGGTTGAGAGTAGTCGTATTTCCATTCTTTAATTTGTTCTTCATTTACCGTATCGAGGCTAATGTTTTCGAATGAACGATCGACCCACGTTTGCTCATGGAATGAGATTCTTCCCCCAGCATGAGGGATGAAACTTGAAAAATGGACGGTTGATTCTTGTCCGCTTGGTGATTATAGCTCTTCCAATCAAGTCAAGAAAGGAGGTATATGACATATGGTTGGATCACATCCATTCTATGTTAGATAGTCAAATCCCATAAAATTTGCTTCGTATCTCCTTCTAGAAGATAAGGATAATGGATTATTGAGAGCGATGGTTGACGAGTAGGTAGTCCATCACAACTACTCCAAGTCGGGCTTTTGGACAATCTTTTGTGTTCATGGTAGGATTTGATGTGTAGACGATCAAATCACGTCCACTCTAGACAGATCCCGACATCACTGAGCTTTAAGAGGGGCATTTGTATTTTGTCGAACTTTGTTCCATGACTCGATTTGAGTGGATGATCGGGCCATGCTCATTCCAAGCCTCGCTTAGGTCTCCAAGTCAAATGTGGAGGTCGATGAATGTGAGGTTAGTCGTTTTCACTTTGTATTGGGCTGTGATCGGATGAGTTTTTCAATATCTAGTCCATAGCCCTAAATCAAAGGCATATGGTTGATGATAAGTGTTTGAATTATGCTTGTCTAGATGTAACTTCACACGTCCGATCATGGTCTGCGTGGATTGGTCGGCGACCAAATCTGAGTACCTGGTCACCTGCATCGTTTTGAAAGTAGTTTAGTTCAACATAGTTGTAGTTCATAGAACAATTGAAATAGAATTAGAAATGGAAATAATTCAAAGAAGATTGGGATAATTCTCATCGATAAGTGAAGAAGCATCATGTGCTCGCTATTTGACTTTGCCCCTAGCTCCTTTCAAAAGGATGTCGGCAGTCCAATTGATAATCATAGCCTTTTATTAATAGGCATCGGATGTTCGCTGCCCTCCATTCTGCAGGACTTGTACATACTATTGAAGCTTTCCTTTCCAGATCGGCTTTTCGATCACACCTTGGAGGTGTTTGTAATCGCCTATGTTAGGATCAGTGAGTATCTGGGAATATACAACATTCCCCTGATTTTCTTTAGACTTTGGTATACTCTCTCAAGGTTGGTTTCCAGTACCACTCCGAGTCGCGAGTCTTCAAGTATAGGTTCTCAGTTGAATCTTTCAAAGAGCATATGAGTCGAATTTTGAAGCCTTTTTTTGTCTACTGGAATCAGCATCCTTAGCCAACGGGCCTTCATTGTTATTTTTCCTAGTGTGTTCCACTTCTCCTCACTTTGGTTCTGATTCATTTTATAACGAAAACAATCCATGGTCACAGGACGCTTTCCAGCTAACTGGCTGCCAAAATATATATGGAAGTCGACTTTCCTCAAATGCGATAAGTGTGATATCCTTGTTAGCATTTGGAATAAATTGCTTAGAGCCAAACATTGGTCTGCTAGGAGTCACTAAATTCAAAGTTTTGGGTCAATGAAGAATGGTGCTTGGAGTCATCTAGGCATTTTCTTATAACCATATAATATATATTCTCCAACCTTTGGGAGTGTCGTTTGAGTAGCGGTTGCTTGTCCATTCCTTTGTTGTCGTTCAGAAGCTATCGCTAGATCGTCTATGCCCTGGTCGATCATGGGATGTAAGGGAAGTGGATAGAATGTTCTTTTATTAAGTTGAGTTTTGAATTCACTATCCAGAGGTACTACGCTGAGGCTAGGGTTCGGGTTTCTCTACTTACATCTGTGCTTTTGCTTAGTTGTTTTTGTTCAAATGCTATTGATGTTGGGATCAAAAACAACTCGTCAAACTTACATAAAAGAGATAAGCAAAAACAATGGTTGGCAGAGGACTAAAATGGCAAATCAAATTAACTATTAAATGCGTTACTGATTTGCAATATTATGGTAAACAGTGATAGCACTACTAACAAACCACTACAATTAATTCATAGTTACATTTGGGAGGCAAATACATAACATAGACCTAGACCAATTTAGTGTATATGTCTTCATAAAGATGAGAAACATAGATTTATGACAATATAATCTACAACCAGTTGATTAACATGCCATAACACAAACAAAACTTGCAATCTCTCTACTGAATAATTGGGCATAAATAAGGAATACAACACCGAACTGAATGCATGACCAGACGCAAACAACCACAAATGTAAATGGTTTCATGTTTGCAGCAAGTGAAAGATTAACTTATTCACTTTTTAGCCTCATAAAATCATATCATTGATTTATGATAAAACACAACTCATACATTGTACTTAAAGATAAGATCAAGGATAAGTTCCAAATAAAGGCGTAATTAATCATTCTTTTACACTATAATTACTTGCACACATCTTAATATTTTATTTCATAAAAGCTTCTTAAAATCATAATATACATATTTTTCACAGCTAAAAATGTGGTATAATGAAAAATCTTGTTATACTTTACTCAAAGTAGCAACCTTGGAAAGCAAATATAGTACAACTCTTAAAAGTGTTTTGTAAGCCGAAATAAGAAAATGATGACCATCTTACTACAACTAGCAGTTAAATATATAATTGTCATAAACTATCATGTTTTTTTGTAGCGGAGAGCTGTAGAAATACACATAATTCTTTTGTAGCGGAGAGCTGTAAAAGTGTTTTGTAAGACGGAATAAGAAAACGATGACCATCTTACTACAACTGGCAGTTAAATATATAATTGTCATAAACTATGATGTTCTTTTGTAGCGGAGAGCTGTAGAAATACACATAATTCGTAAAATTATCATGACTGAGGTAAATTTATTCACTGAAGTTTTTTTTGAAGTACTTGGTTAGTCATACCTTATGTGGTTCCCCTTGTCTTTACAGATTCATGGTCAATAAGGGTAATCTCATTTCTTTACACCTGTTGCTGCCTTAAGCAACTCATGATGTAGATATCTTTCATCAAACCTTTGCATATCCATCGTATTATCACAAAGCACCTCCACATTAATAAACATAATCAATATAGTTCATATGTATACATTTAGTCCACCTAATATCCTCCAAATATCAATATTCAATAGCATAATATTACATACGGCAATAAATATAAAACCTCTATTGACATATCTTACAAAATATATTAGCAGTTCAAATAATCATGCGAAGTCCTATTTATCATTGAATACTATTTTCAATTATCCCGTCATATATGAACTTCTATTTTTATAGTGAAATAATGGACTTTATCATTGTAGCTTTGCCAAATTCACGGTGTCTAGGCTCTCGTTTTTAGAGTTTTGAAACGCATTACCCTTAATTTAGATACAGAAAATTTTATCGTAAACCTTTTTGTTCATAATATTTTCTACCATATGAGAGTTTAAGTAACCATAAAGCATTATTGTGTATTCAGAATAGGCTAAATGTACAAACTTAAAGGATAATGTCTTACAAATAAAAAACATATTAACGATTATCAGAAAACTAAAAGGATAATTTAAATATTATACAAGAATAATTCAAATATTATATAATAATCCAACCTTTTTGTTTTACTTCAGATCTTCTCCTTCCTCAATTATAAGCTCTCATACATACCATAACAATACTGAGATAAAACAAAAGGATACACAAATACAATATTTGAATCCAAAACATGTAATGAAATAAAATAAAATTTAGGAAACAAAGAGAAATGTTTTAGTCTATCATTAGTTATTACAGAAACAGACTTTTGTTTATTCATGAAGTCATCACATGAAAGTTGTTAGCACCAGAATTGGTCACTAACACCCTTGAGTAGAGTTATGTAGAGAGATTAATGAAGAAAGTAAAGTTAAACATAGATCAGTACGCAACTTAAATGCAGAAAATATGGACACTAGATTTATAGTGTGTTAGCAACAGAAGTGGTCACTAACACCCTTGAGTAGAGTTATGTAGAGAGATTAATGAAGAAAGTGAAGTTAAACAGAGATCAGTACGCAAACTTAAATGCAAAAAATATGGACACCAGATTTATAGTGGTTCGGCGTAATTGCCTACGTCCGCTTTGAGGTTAATCTTTATTGCTTTCTCAATTACTTGATACAGATACAATCCATAAATCAGTCACTTGAATACAAGTTTGAATTAAAAAGAGGAGAGTATAAAAAATGGCAGAGTCTCCCCAGTGTTCTCGGAAAAAGGTCCCTTTCACTGTGCCCTGCCCTTCTATTTATAGACGAAGATGGGTTGGACTTCCCTCATGGGCTTAGGAACAAGGTACCTCGGCCCATAGTAGGTGACTTCTGTGCACCGGGCCAGGCAGGACAAACGCTCTTGCTTTGCCTTAGGCCTGACAATTTGCTAACACCTCCAGTCTACACCGTGCCAGGGATGACGAACATGTCGATTGCATCAAAACCTTATAACTCCAGGATCTTCTTGGTAAGAATCTTATCTAGTGCTAATAATAATATCTTTACCTGTCATTTTGTAGCCGGCCCAAGGTGTCGGGTAACAAAAGTCGGTATGATGTTGCATCTACTATAAATTACTTATTTATATTAAAGAAAAATGCATAATACGAACAAAATCAAAACTTTACCGAAAGTATTCAAAATTGTAGAAACATCAAAAACAGATCGAATCACTATTCAAACAGACTGCATAAAGTATAGATCCTGACGACGTTGATGAATCACCCATCCTATCTACCGTAAAACTAAAATGAGTAGTAGTTACAAAAGAGGAAGTGGATTTAAAAAGACTAAATTCATAAATCATAAATATCATAGTGGTAATTGGGATGAGCTAGAGCGAACAAAACTGGAGAAAACGTGAAGAAGGATACAAGGAGAGAACGATATTAGGTTAAAGTTTTTCCTAATTTGGGGAGAAATGGGATAATGAGTAAAATATTAAAGCGGCCGAAATGTGAAATGAGCGGGTTTGGTAAATTTCATTTATGCGAAAATAATTATTTTGGATCCACCAAACAAAACCATGTTGGTAAGGAATGCAAATTAATGTAGTTGCATCGGCTGACTTTAAAACCGATGCAACTAAAACTTTTTGCATCGATGTATTTTTTTCGGTTGTTGTTGACAACTGATGCAAATTTGATTTTTATTACCTATTGCTTTCCACGTACCAATTGCACCGGTTATTAACATAGAGCTGATGCAAATAGTTCTATTTGCATTGGTTTTTACTTCAACCGATTCAAATGAGACGAAGCAATATGTACTTTTTGTACTAGTGATAAGGATATTTTTGTCCTGATTCGAGTATTTTGTCTTTTCATTATCTCGGGCCAGTCATGAGTTTTTTAGCTTATTGAAGATTTATTCTGGAGGACGAAGATGAAGGTTTGATATATTATTACTATTATTATTGCTAGCATCATGTTGTTCTACTGCATATAATTTGTTCCTGTATGGTATATATAACTCTGATAAATGTTGTATAAACTATAATCAAAAGTATAGTAAACAACTTCATGGACTGTTTATTTGATTATTGTATTTTATCATTGCACTGCGAGATTCTGTGTTTGTTTCCATCTTCTTTTCTTATTTTTCTTAATTAACCCCAATGATTTTCTATGTTTCGGATTGTTTAGATTGGACGTGTTGGATTATTGTCAATTTAAACCATCCGAAATGTGGGTCGTCACAACTAATTTATCTTACTTCATTCAAATCCAATTCAACTTTTTAATGTCAATTTAAACTTCAATTCATTTTAATCCATTTCTCATTTTATTAAATTTTATTCTAATTAAAGTTTCTTATCGTTTACATTTTACAAATTTAAAAAAAAATTAGCTTAATATTCTCAAATCTTTGAATTATACAATTGACTCATTTAAAATTTCATTTTATTATTTTATCTAATTCATTTCAATTAAATTCATTTCTATTTAAGCTTTCTTGAGCTGAACTACATTTTATTTACTTGTTTTCACTAACTCCAATTATTAACATTTCTTAGGTTAATTTTTTCTTTTATATCTTAAACTCGAATCTTCTTTTGTTTGCTTAACCAAAATATAACGGTTTTAAAATTTTCTTTTACTTTCCTGTTCAAAATTATAAGCTATAAATTTATTTTAATCTATACTAATTTCAATTATAAGTTCAAAACTACTTTCATATATTTATCAAATGATACTTAGAATAATTTTTCTCACAATCAAAACTTATTTAACCAATTTGGTAGCAATTCTCATTTAGAAACTAGAAAATGAATACCAGCAATGCTGTAGTCATCCCCAGAATTATTTCCCAGTGAACCAAGCGAGTTTAATGCTTTTATTTTCTTTAAAATCTTTTAAAAATATATTTCTAGTCAAAAAACTTCCAAATAAATACTGTTATTAATTTTCAAGGCTTTGAAAACAATTTTGAAAATAATTTTGAAAACAAAAGAATTTAAATTTTAGAATTCTCAATTTTAAAATCATTTATATATAAGCTATGTTATAAATATACTTATACGATTTCATACCTTATTACCAAAATATTCCATTAATTTACAACTTAGTCATGTTAACCAATTTATATTTTAGTTGATTTCAATTTAATTATCAATGCTGCATAAAATAAAATTCATTAAGTATTTGTTTTAATTTTTTATTCAACCACAATTGTTGGTAATTAAATATTATTAGTTCTTAACAACTATCATTAATTAAAAATTATCATTATATATATAATATAATTTAGGTAAAGTTATTTCATTTTCCCTATTTTAAAACGACATTACGTCGACTTGCCTCATTTAAGTGTTCAGAAACCCCTATCGACAACATGGCTCCCTACACACTGACCAGAATTCATAAAAATTCAACGGATAAGTAAACACAATATAAAACATTTGATAACACTAACAAGTATGCCTTCTCATATATATACACTCAACGGACTCATTCTAGGGTATAACTACCCTATGTTTAATGAGTCAAACCACACAAAGCCATGGTTGTCGCTTATTTTGGCTCTGATACCAACTACGATGACCCATATTTCGGAAGGTTTAAATCAACAATAATCCACACATGTCCAACTTAAACAATCCAGAACATAGATAATCAACAGGGTTAAATAAGAAGAAAAAGAAAAGAAGAAGAAAACAAACACCAAATTTCACATCGGAAATGATAAAATATAATAATCAAATAATAGTTCATTAAGCTTTTTATATCATACATTTGATTATAATCTATGCACATTTATTAGAGTTATATATGTACATCAAGGATAAATAATCAATGCAACAGAATAACATGATGCAGGGTATAATAATAATAGTAATATACCAAATTTTTATCTTTGTTCTCCAAAGAATAATCTTCAATACACTAAAAAAACTTAAACTGACCCGAGCGTAATAAAAAGAAAAAACACTCGAGTCAGAACTAAAATACTCTTATGTAAATCAAATCAGTATCAACAAATATGAGTGTAATAGCATCGGAGATGTCTACGGGATTTTACATCTCCTATACAGTGTATAACATACATGCAATAACATAAAAGATGTTATGGGATTTTCCATCTCTTAAGGATCCGTTAAACCATTTATATAAAATAGCATACGCTATAATAGATAATGTCTATCATTAAAATAAATATCAAAATAGCGTTAAGGCTTCACATTGATCCACCTTAACACATTTTTATAGTACTAAACCAAAGCGTAATGGGCTCGCATAAGGATAAACAAGACAAGGCACGTGGGGCAATACCCTAGGTAGTATTCTACCGGTTTACCCTTTTTGGCTGGTCGTAACCTATTCGTGGCTGACCGCGACAATCAATTTGAACAAAAAGGGTGCACCCGTTGAGTATAAAATCATGATAGTAATAAGAGTGATCAACGTCGCTAGAGGTAGATTACCTCATTGGCCAGACATAGGCTCCTGTTTTAGTCATTTTAATTATGATACAAGTGTCAACACTTTCCATCATCGTTCTCTTACTTCATTCCAGTAAACGTTCGCCAGTTCAACTGTTACGTTGTGGATATCATCCACTGCGTACACAATCGCTAAAGTATTTCCAATATTAACGGAGAGCATGCCAATAGGAGGCCCCCGTCTCTTTAACAAACAAACATCATTTTATACACCAGTTGGTTCCTTTACATTTGGAAAACAATTCAGACTTGATATCAAAATATCATTTTCACTTCAAAATCAAATTCATTTTGAAATCATCATATTCAGTTCGATAGCTCATTTTCACTTGAAAATATCATTTCACTTCAATAACTCGATTTTGCTTCCAAAATTGTTTTGAACTTTAATTTAGGTTATAACTTATTTTTATATTCATTCACAGTTAACCAAGATTTAAATATAAACATTCCACCTTTGACCAGTTTTATTTTTATAAAATAGTTTGAATGGTTTTAAAATAGCTTAACTAGGTAAAATAATTTAATAAAAATAGTTTGAATATCGAAAGTAGTTTATATAGTAAAATGGTTCATATAGTAAAATAGCTTGGAAAATTAAAATAATTTGAACATTTAAGAAGATAGATTTTAGATAGTTTATACTAAAATAAATTATTTGAAAATAAAACTAATTCAATCCTAAATTTTGCAATTCAAATCAATTCCAAATCGCATTTCGATTTAATTGGTCCAATTTCGATTTCAAGTCGAATCTTTCTTTGATTCTAATTTCAATTCAAATAAATTCGATTTCAATTTCGAATTAATTTAATTTCCCTACTAATTCCAATTGATTTCAATTTCAATTCCAACTTGATTGAATTTCAATCCAATCCCAATTTAATTTCAATTTCAATTCCAGATTGATTTCAACTTCAATTCCAAATTAATTTCAGTTTCAATTACAAATAAATTTCAATTTTGATTATCCGATTCAATGATTTAAATTCCAAGTCAATTCGTAAATTCAAACCATTTCGCTTTATATCAATTTTGAGTTCAATTTTCTAAAATACCAATTCAAATCACTTAAATGAACTTAACTTTCAATATTCAATTTAAAAATCCAAATCTTCAAATATAATTCAATTCCAAGCTCAATTTTGAAATATTGTTTTATATTACTTTTACTCAGCACTATTCAAAGTTCGAATAAAAGTCTAATCTTTTAAAATAAACCAATTCCTGAAATTCACATCCTATCTCGATTATAACTTCAAATTCTCAACTTCAATTATTTAAACAATTCCTGTTATCAAATTTAAATTTCAACATTTCAAGCTCTAATTCGAAAATAATTCAATTTCCATAAATCCTTTTTTTAAATCAAATCATTTAAATAATTTCAAACTAAAATTTTAAAAATCATTCAATTCAACCAATCCCGTTTCTGTGTATAATTTTCTATCCTATGGCCAAGTGAATCAATTATTCCAATTTAATTCAGGGATGGATATATATCATTTCAATCTAAAATAAATGCTATAGATATATATTGTTCGACCTATTTCTTAATTTATTATAAGTACAATTTATTGTTTTATATACTGTAAATAATATACGGGATGATAATAGGATATATATCAAATAAATAAACATCCAATCGTCTAAAATCTCAATCAATAGCATCCATCAAAAGCAGCATTCAAATATTCAATAAATCATAACAATTTACTAGCTATCAAAAATCGGGAATTTAACTAGCAATTTAATTTCCATTTCAAATTTTAACTATCAATTCAAATTCCTATCATTTTAGTTCATATCAATTTAAATGCCAGCTAAATTTTACCAAACATCAGTCAATAAATTTACATCCCTTCACGATATAAATTTAACTAACATAAAAATTAGATCAGTAAATTATGAGCATAAAAAACACTCACCTTTCTCTTTCAAATCGAAAATAATTTCAGCTTCAAATAAATCTCACTTCGGTTCCAAGCCGAAGCCTTCGTCTATACGAATCCAGCATTACTCATTTCGATCGAATCGGACATCATATGAAAAGGTTATTAGTAAATTAGTACAATGATAATTAAAATTAACAACTAATAATAAAATGAAATAAATAATAAAAAAAAATCTTAACCTCATCTATCTCGTTCACGCAAACTACAGGCCTTCCTCCTCCTTCTTCCTGATCTAGGTCGCGACTTGCTCTGCCAATTTTTTTTGATAAATGCAATCGATCTCCTCAGGCTCACACATCATCAGGAGATCGGAGTTCCATCGAGTGTCACCTTCCAAAGCGCCTAGGTCAACCACCCCGCCACCGTAGTTTCCACCTTCACCTCATAGTCACCGTCCAAGCCACATAACACCCAAAAAAAGGTCGAGCTTCCACAACCACCATTCCTCCATCCACACGACTTATTTTTTCGTTCGTAGATTTTTTTTCATTTTGATTTTCGATCGCAGTTCTCTCTTTTTTTTGAAGGCTTCGGTTTCGATTGGATCTAAGATGAGAATAAAAGGAAAAGTGGTGGAATACATGGAATAATAGGAAGGTGGGTGGGTTTGTGTACGAGTGCTAAGGAAAATGTGTGTGTGTGTGTATATAATATTGGAAAATATCTGATCAAACCGCTCACAAAATTTTCCGACCTCTAAATGACGCGTGCCGCCTGACATTTATAATGTTTTATCCTTATTTCGAACGCGATGGAACTAGTCCCGAGACCTAATTTGATCTTATACGGAAGATAGCTTTTCAGAATCGATTAATTTAAATTAAATTCCAAAATAAATTTCTACGTGTTTCAAGCTCGCATGGCCAAACGACAAGTCCGATCGCTACGAAATTTGAAATCGTACAATAATTGACCATTATGGATCCGATGTAACTAGATTCGTCAAAATCTGAGATAGTGGCCAAAATGGCTATTTTCACTTTTTATATAAACTTTCAAATTTCAAATTTCTTTATCCACTTAAAATTCCAATTTTAAATGTTAACAACCTTCATTGTCATTTATATAAAATTTAAATCAACTTCTGACATCATTTTCATTTATATAAAATTCAGAATTCAACTATTTAAATAATTCCAGTATTAAATTTAAACAATTTAATTATCTAATAAATTACAATAATAAGTCACTAAATTTTGTCTCTAACCACTTTTATTTGATAATTATATCAAGTTCTACAATTTAGAGTGGTTAAAAATACGAGTCGTTACAAACATGGCTTGAGTTTATTGTTGGCTATTACTTTGGACCTCATTGTAAGCTGGAGCCAGAGATGTTGGCATTTTTGACCATCATGTCTAATTTGATTGAGCGGATCGACACTGGTAAGTGGTGTGAGAAATGCGGATTACGAATATTAAGGCTAGGATAAACACTCGAGGGCGGTGAATAGTGTTTTAAGGAATTATCAAATCTTTTTGAGTTTTTGTTATTTTGAACACAAATGTATGCAATATTCAAACAGATATGATCACAGAATCAAACACGGATGCATAAATAAAGTAAAAGAAGTAAAGGAAAGAACACGGATTTTATACTGGTTCGGTGTTATCCTACATCCAGTCCCACACACAAGTACGGATTTCTTTTCAAAAGCAATTGTACAATTACACCCTCGATTTTAAGGCTATGGGGCGCACCCTCCAGATTTACAATCCTCTGTGTAGAGATACGTGATTTCATGGGCAACAAGTTCACCCAATTGATTTCCATGGCTACAATCACACCTTTTCTCGCTTGATTGATTTCCAAGGCTACAATCACACATTTTCTCATTTAATTGATTACAAAGAAACCTATAACTCTGAATAGCATTGAGGATCTTGTTGAGATAGTGATAGAGAATCAAACCAGAGATAACCTAGTAAGATTCAATGTTGATTTCGGCAGAGTAATAGTAGGAATATGCATAAAGAAATGTGGAAAAAGAAGAGAAATGAAAACCAGAAAAAAATGATTCAAAATTCGTTGAAAAATAGCCCCTATTTATAGAAGAACAACATCCATGTCCATTCGGAAAGAGATGTGACGAATATACACTTCTTTTGAAATTTAAATTTTGAAATTAACAGACACTATGTCGACATGGGTGTATTGAGCATGTCGACATCCCAAAGGAATTTTTGGTGGTTTGTTTTTCTTTTGAAAATGACTTTTATCTTATATTAAAAATTATTTTTAACTTTATAAATATACTTGACTATAGTTAAAATACATAAGTAAATATGAAGAATAATATATATATAATTTTATATTTAAATCTAAGTATAAATATTAAGAGTTAAATATATTATTATTAAAGATAGATTTAAAACTAAGGATAATTTGATTTTGAAAATAAAGATTATTTTAAGGCTAAAAGTATTTAAAATCGGGATAGATGTTTTTTTTTTGCAAAGCAAGCCGGTTTTGTAGTGGGCCGTCCACTTTTATTACGAAAGTAATAAAGTTTAAGTACAGGAGTAAGGCAAAGGAACCTACACTACTAAAAAACTGGAAAAATACAGCACAGCTATGTGGCAGACAAGCCACAGTAACTAAATAAATCACCAAGACTATGCCTCCTCCGAAGAGGAAGAATCACCATCATCATCAATAACCAAAGGCACATTCCCAAAAAGTCTAGCAAAGGGCCTGAAAAGGGAAGCAAGACAAGGCTCATAACCCGGAGCAGTAGGAGAATAAATGAAAGAACGGTCCCAAGAAAGATCAGCAAACAAGTCCGAGTTTCTACTCGCAAACACTCCATCCAAATCAAGAAGCAATGAATCACCAGATGAACGGTAATAAAGGCATCAAAGGTCCTTCTGATCATCCGAAACAAATCTGAAGAAAGAACAATTCTCTGGGCTAAACCGAACATCATAAATGCGATCAACCCAACATCTCTCAGACACATCCCAAAATACCCGAGCAGAATCTGGAACAGCAACAGAAGAAGCTGAGGTGACACAAGGTACCACAGCAACAATAGGGGGGTCAGACGTATCTCCAGAAGGCAGCGGACCCAGATCAGACACAGGAAGAGGATGGATAGGAGAAGAAGGGACTTTAGGCATCCATTTCCGAAGAGGTGGGCGAGGCAGAGGAATCTTAGGAGCAGACGTGTTGGATTCGGAACGCAGGCAGGAAATGGCCAGGCGGCCAAAAGACTGACAGGAGGAACAAATATCTGGAACCCATCCATAGCGAACACGGACCTCCGCAACATGCCCAACAGCAAGCTGAACCGGGATAGTAGCAGGGAGAGGCTTGGAGGGGGAAATCTCAATAAGACCCTTAGCATACATCAATTTTTCTCGGGCAACCGTATTAGTGTCAAAACACTTCAATTGTCCTATGTTACAGGCCAACCAGTTCAACCCAAGCAAAGGCTGAAGAGCAGAGGGAATCTGGGAAAAGTACACCCAAACAGGGATGGATAGCACTTGCTCGCGAGCACTCGCCACGGTAGGAGTCCAGGGGGTGATAATAAATGGTCTTCCAGCAAAAAAAGAAGGCTTGGCACTAAGAACTAGCCGACGATCCTCAGCGGAAGAAAACTTTAGATAATACAAGGTGTCAATGAGTTTCACTTGCAAATTACCACGCATCTTCCATATCTTATGTAATAACAAGGACGGATCATGAAGACGGTGATTTGGTTCCAGGAAGAAACCAACCAAATAATCAGACCAAAAATCAACTCCGGCTTGGATAACATTAGTAGGCGGGATCTTCACTCCATTCTCTTCAACAATTTCAAAATCAATAGGAATATAATCACCAACGTTTCGAGGAAGCGACTTGAATAAAGAAGACCAGGACTTAGGGCATGCTGGAATTGTTGCAGAAGGCAATGGTCGTTCCACAACAATGGGCAAAACAGTTTGAACAATATCCTTGGACGTAGCTGAAAAACCAACATTTTTTACTGGACCAAGATCCTCCTTAGCATTTAAACAAACACCTGACGTGCAACGATCGGAGGTAGAAGCTTCAACTAACCCCACATCTCTACCAATCAGGCCACCAACACCACACTCGTTGACCATTGCAGTCGAAACAGGTCCACCAACACCACACTCAAAAGACAAAGAAGTCAAACCGTGGTTCCTCGATTCACAGACAGTGTTCTCAGGCAAACAAACAGGGATTCCAGGGGTAGGCGAATCTGCGCCAGAACTTCCAGTTGCCGCAAGTTGAAAACAATCACGCGGTACATCAGATGAAAGGCCGGAAGCACGTAGAGGAGGGAAATAAGCAAGCAAGAGAATCCTAGGTTTAACAATTGACATGGATTTGAAAGGCCGCCCAGATCTAGTCGACGATGGAGAGGGACGGGGCGGAGGAGATGAACGAGAAGGGGTCATGAAATGGCAAACGCGAAAAGATGGAGGGGGGAATCACGAAGAAGCGAAGTCAATCACGAAGAAGTCGCCATTATCTGACACCATATACACGAGTGTTGAATTTCTACAGTCACATGGTAATTATTAATTACATTAGGAAAGGAAGGTTTTGAAAACATTTTGAAAACAAGATATAATTTTGTAAAATCATTTTGAATAAAAGTTAGCGGATACAGAACAATGTTCCGCTAGATTTTTCGTAGGTTCCATCCTACTTAGGTTTCCATTTCTTTAACAGGCTCGAAATGGATTCCATTCCACGAATAAATTGGATTTTAAGATGCCAGTGTTCTTCGAGGAGTATTAACAAAAATTACTAATTAAAATTACTTGTTCTTGAAATCTTGAAATCTTGAACTCTTGATAATCTTGATATTCTTGATACTCATGAGTCTTCAATCTTGATATCTTGAATCTCTATACTGTACAGTCTTCATTCTTGATACCTGCATGGTTAAATCCTGCATATACATATATTTCTAAACTATAATGTTAATATTTATATTTTATAATCCTATTCTAAGGTTGTTGTCATTAAAACCATCATCTCACAGACTAACAACCTCCCCCTTTTGATGATGACAACCTTTGTTTGTAAAATATTACTTCTATCCTAATAACTCCCCCTTAATATATGCCTAACCATCCTATTTTATATTTCTCTCCCCCTTTGTCATCAACAAAAACTAATTCCAAACTATATAACTCCCTTTCATTCTTGGACTAATGTACTTGCATTAATAAACTATACAAATGGAGTATATAATAGATATATTAAGAGATAATTATACTGATAGACATGATAATTAATTAAAGATCATATAAATATTAATGCATATTTATACATGTTTTTCACACCAAATATCAATCCAAATCAATTCAAATCAAATCAAATCAAACAATTCAAATCAAACAAACCAAATCAAACAAACCAATAAAATCAAACTTTTCGAGGAACTTCCACCCATCCTTCTTCTCCAAATATAGGGTCTGCTTTAATGGCATCCCAATTTTTATTATCATTAGTGAGAGAGACTAGAGGATGTGCTTCGTTATCATCCTTGTGCAGGGAGGAAATCATCCATCGTATTGCATTGAAATGCCTTACTTGCTCTTTGATCATCCGCATTTGACTCAATTCTAAGAATCGCTGGTTATGGAGAATGAACGAAAGAATATTCTTGAAATAATTAATAGTCTCTTCAAGATTTTCTGATAGGTTATGAATTGAATTGGCCATATTCGAGTTTGTGAGAAGAATGAGAGACAAAGTGGATAAGAAATAATATTCAATGATGAATTCTGGAAGAAATAGGTATTTATAGGTGTAGAAATTCATTTGAAATGAATAGACATAAGGTAGTTATTAAAATTTCAAATTCAAAATAAAATGTCATTTCTGACTAGTAAATGTCGACTTGGTCATAGGGGGGATGTCGACATGGTGCAGTGAATTTTGATGGCTTATTTTGATTTTGTGAATAATTTTGTGTGTGTGTGTGTGTGTATACATAATATACTAACATTTATTCTGGAGATAAGATAAGCTAGATAATAGAAAAGGAATTTAATTTCATTTCATGATAACACGATACAACGATTAAACACAAAGAACTACACGAACATTCAAATCAAAATAAATTAAAACTAATACAACGATATACGAAAAGGTAGAACTAGTTAGAGGATGATGATGATGAAGATAATCCAAGCTTCTTGCTGACTTTGGAAATAAACTTGTTCATATTGGATGAAATTTTGCCCAACTTCTTACTAACAGATCGTTTAAGAATCCGTTGATTCTCAACAATGGTCTTTGGGTTTTTGTGAAGGGTTTTGTTGGATGGATTAGGAGGATAGTCGATGCTTTCCAAAGAAGTTTCACCTTCTTCTTCTTCTTCAATTTTCATTTCATCCCCTTCTTCTTCTTCCTCCTCTTCCTCTTCTTCCATTTCCTCATGAGCCAAACGCTCTTCCTTTTCGGCAAGATTCTCATAAGGTTGAAAAACAAATGGAATTTTAATAAGTGAAATGTTGGAATGATTGAAAACTTTTCTAGAAACAAATTCTTCTCCTTTGAAATCCACTCCAAAATAGTTAAAAATCTGAGTGAGATAAATTCCATGAAACAAAGTATTCTCACCCATTTCAAGTTCATCCAAAATAACTTGCGCCTAATTAATATCATAATTTTCGAAAATAGAAAAAAGTGATTGCAAACTTTTGAAGTTGGATTGTTAAAATTTTCCGATCTTGGAGTCAAAGTATGTTGTAAAAGAAAATTGAAAATTCTAGCTTTTGGTCGAAAATTTTGATTTTTGAATTCAAAATTATCATGTCCTTCGAAAATGTGATGAAGTGTCTCACGATCATTTTCATCGATTTTAAAATTAGAAAGATCCATTCCTGTACTCTTGCAATTGAGAATGGTACCTAAAATATCACAATTCAAAACAATTCTAGTGCCTTTTGACACTACTCAAAATTTCATCATCATTTCCAATATAAAATCCATGGTTTAAATTGCATAGAAAATTTTAACAAGATTTGGATAACAAACAGAATCATTTTGAGAAGCATCGACAAGACTAAGAATTTGATTATTTCCAAAAAGAGAATCAATTTCATAAGAATAGAAATCTTGAAATATAGCAAACTTTCCGGGATGGAAATTTTCATAGTTAGCATAATTGATATATGCTTTTATAGCCTCCGGATCATTGAAGAGTTGCTCTTTTATCTTTCTGGAAATTCTCATGGTGGAGGGGTTGCTTTGAAGAAGCCATTAGAGTAGAGAGTTTGAAGTTTTGAAGAGAGAGTTTGAATTTGAAAATGAGAGTGAAAAGATGTGATAAAAGATAGTGATTAAATAGATTCTCAAAGGACATGTTCTCTGGTCAAAAGATGTCTTTTCAGAGAATTGAATGAAGTGAAAAGGTGGAGGGAAATTCAACCATTTGAATTCAAATTTTGAATTTCAAATTCTGTACCTATGTCGACATCATGGTAGGGACCATGTCGACATGTGCTTGTGAATTTCTATGATTTATTTTTCCAAGGTACTCTAATATATATAATATATACACTTATTATTTTTAATGCCTATATATATCTGGAATATTATTAGAATTATATTATATTGCATAACATATTATTATATAATAAAATAATAAGAAAAATAAAAAATAAAATAAAAATAATAGTAAAAAAAATTAAAATTCAAATAACACACCAATTCAAAATAAATCAATCAAGCAATCAAGCATCTAATTCTAAGCTTGTAATTTCAACCAATTGTATTGTAAATGTGTACCTTTTTCTGAGTCCATTTCTCTAAATTCGTCGGAGTCGTGAACTGCCGTGAAACATAAATTTGAATTATCTGTCTTCTGATCATCATCGCTTGAGGACGAGTCTGAGTCATCTAGAGTAGCAGTATATGCATGCTTCCATTTCTTTAACGAATTATTGTTTATAGGAGGATTTTGCCGCTCTGGATACGGACAGTCTCTTTTGATATGGCCTAGTTCATCACAGTTGAAGCATTTAACATTATTTGGCACTACATTCTAATTTCCAGAGTTCTTGTAGTTGTTTCTCTTGAGATTATTCATCTTTCTGTATTTAAGAAATTTTCGAAAATTCTTAATCATAAAGGCTATCTCTTCATCATTATCGCTGTTTGAGTCTGATCCATCGGTCAACGCGTTAAATGCCATTGATTTCTTTTCAGATGCTTTGCTTTCTCTTCTCCCGATCATTTTGACTTCAAACGACATTAGATTTCCAATTAATTATTCGATCTTTAAGGTACTGATGTCATTTGCCCCTTTGATCGCAAGTGTCTTTTGCTCCCATTTTGGAGTAAGAGAATTTAAAAAATTTCTGACTTGATCTTCTTTCGAAAATTCTTTTTCCAAGGATATTAGAGAATGCATAATATCCTGAAATCTACTATACATATCTGAAATAGAATCATTAGAATTCATTTTAAATAATTGAAACTATTTGTGAGCATGGAAATTTTGGTCTGTTTAACTTTGCTTGTTCCTTCGTGAGTAACTTGCAAAGTTTTTCAGATTTTATATGCAGACTTACAAACTGACACTATATTAAATTCATTTCTATCAAGTGAAAAAAACAAAATATTCATTGCTTTAGAATTATTTTGTGCAACAACCTTTTGCTCAGCGATCCACTGTGAAAAATCAGTTGCGGGTTCAGAATATTCAGTTTGTGTGATATTCCAAGTGTTTAATCTTATGGATTGTAAATATATTTCATCCTACATGCCCAATATGCATAGTTACTGCCATTAAAAAATGGTGGTATGACAGTAAACTGACCTTCTACAAATGAACTGGTGACAGGAATACTAGTGTTAGTAACAGTACCAGCGTTGGTAGCCATTTTGAAAACTTTTCAAAATTCAGATTATGAAAATTTGAAAACCTTGCTCCGATACCAAATGTGAGAAATGCGGATTACAGATCTTAAGGCTAGGATAAACACTAGGGGGGCGGTGAATAGTGTTTTATGGAATTATTAAATCTTTTTGAGTTTTTTTATTTTGAACACAAATGTACACAATATTCAGACACAGATATGATCACAGAATCAAACACAGATGCAGAAATAAAGTAAAAGCAGTAAAGGAAAGAACACACCGGATTTTATACTGGTTCGGAGTTACCCTACATCCAGTCCCGCACACAAGTACGGATTTCCTTTCAAAAGAAATTGTACAATTACACCCTCGATTTCAAGGCTATGAGATACACCCTCCAGATTCACAATCCTCTGGGTAGAGATACTTGATTTCACGGGCAACAAGTTCACCCAATTGATTTCCAAGGCTACAATCACACCTTTTCTCGCTTGATTGATTTCTAAGGCTATAATTACACCTTTTCTCGTTTAATTGATTACAAAGAAGCCTATAACTCTGAATAGCACCGAGGATCTTGTTGAGATAATGATAGAGAATCAAACCAGAGATAATCTAGTTAGATTCAATGTTAATTTCGGTAGCGTAATTGTAGGAATATGTATAAAGAAATGTGGAAGAAGAAGAGAAATGAAAACCAGAAAAAAAAAATGATTCAAAATTCGTTGAAAATAACCCCTATTTATAGAAGACCAATAGCCATATCCATTTGTGAAGAGATATGACGAATAGACACTTCTTTTGAAATTTAAATTTTCAAATTAATTGACACTATGTCAACATGGGTGTATTGATCATGTCGACATCCCAAAGGAATTTTTGGTGGTTTGTTTTTCTTTTGAAAATAACTTTTATCTTATATTAAAAACTATTTTAAACTTTATAAATATACTTGACTATAGTTAAAATACATAAGTAAATATAGTGAATAATATATATAAAATTTTATGTTTAAATCTAAGTATAAATATTAAAAGTTAAATATATTATTATTAAAGATAGTTTTAAAACTAAGGATAATTTGATTTTGAAAATAAAGATTATTTCGAGGATAAAAATATTTAAAATCAGGAACGATGTTTTTTATTCTTTTAAAAGTAAGGTTTTGAAAACATTTTGAAAACAAGATATAATTTTGTAAAATCATTTTGAATAAAAGTTAGCGGATACAAAACAATGTTCCACTAGATTTTTCGTAGGTTCCATCCTACTTAGGGTTCCATCTCTTTAACTGGCTCGAAATGAATTCCATTCCACGAATAAATTGAATTTTAAGATGCGGTGCTTTTCTAAGAGTTTTGATAAAAATTCCTAATTAAAATTACTTATTCTTGAAATCTTGAACTCTTGATAATCTTGATGTTCTTGATACTCTTGAGTTTTCAACCTTGATATCTTGAATCTCTATACTGTACAGTCTTCATTCTTAATACCTGCATGGTTAAATCCTGCATATACATATGTTTCTAAACTATACATTAGTATTTATATTTTATAATCCTATTCTAAGGTTGTTGTCGTCAGAACCATCATCTCACGGACTAACAAGTGGTATGACGCTACACTAGCAAAAATCATAGCATAGATAAAGGAAGGAGTAGAGTCTAAGGGGATGAAGCAGTGCAGAGTCATCTTAGATGGTTGGCTCCATACGGTTGGAAGATTCTTTGTTCTAGATATTGATGGATTGATGGATGAGGTGCTATAAGAAAGCTAACATTTGAGATTGACTATGTATCTTGGTAGCAATAAAATATACCGTTATCTGAAATAGAATAATATTGGGAAGGGATGAAGAAGAATGTCTTGGCATTCATCTTTAAGTGCAAGAACTGCTAATTGGTAAAGGTGGAGTAGAGGATGCCAGGTCGGCCGATGCAACCACTTGAGACTCCCAAATCGAAGTGGGAACAAATACCGATGGACCTCATCAATAAATTATTGAGGACCAGAGAAGGGTACAATGGCATTTAGGTCATATTTGAAAGATTGACGAAGAATCCTTGATTCATATTAGTCAAGTCCAATAAGACGGCATCCAAATTGGCCGACTTATATGTAAAGTGGATTACAAGTTGGCTGACTTATATGTTAAGCAATAGCCAAATCTCTTGCATTTTCTGCATTCATGGAATTATTTCCAGTAGTCGACATATCTTCTGTTACTTATGCACTGACACCTACGCACCTTTTTTAATACAGGGACCTACCTTCCAAAAACCTTTTTTTTGTATTCCAAAATCAATTTCTTTCAACGTATTTAATAAACGACTACTAAATATTTGTTCTTGATGCAAGTTAGATTTAAGTTAGACGAGGAATGCCAAAAAATCATCATATTTCAGCAATGGGGTGTATTTTTTTAAGTGCTCAAAATCTAGATTAGTTAATCAAATATTAAAAGCAAAGTCCAAGGTGGAAAGACTGCAAATGAGACCACATAACATTAGAAGTACGAAGAAGTGGAATGGTTTTGTCAACGTGAAATCTAATTTAAAATTTAATGTAAATTACATCTAATCGTTCATCTTTGTGTGTATATAAATTAACTATTCACTGTATTCTATTTTCTTTTTTCAAGCATAAAGCCACAACAAAACTATTAGACGCAATCAAATGTCACATACATGCAGTCGTAAAGAAATGGCTCGATTAGTTGTAGATATGGTGAGAAATTTATTTATTTTATATGAATTGAACTTTTGGTTGAAAATAATCTTTATAACATCTAGTTGTGATTAGGTGTTGCTTCTGATTTCATAATATATATGTTTATTTTCATTTTGTGAACATTAATTATGTCTTGGACTAGTTTTTAGTGCTACAACTAGTGCATTTTGATGTAGAGAAAACAGAGTCCTGATCCCCTTCTGTTTCTAGAGTTCATGTTTGGATTATGTCTCATACTCGATAAAACTGGCAAGCTAGTGAACGTGGTTATTAGAGATACTATTATATGTGCTTTTGTTTCATTTTGGAATATCTCAAATAACTTGAGCATGTGATAATTTCAAGTTAATATTGTATGTTAACTTTTGCAGGAGAAGATAAAAGAAACGGAAAAAGAGTCACAATCTAGCTCAATAACTAATGTGAGAGAATATGCTTTTTTAATAGTGTTGGGAAAGGATAAACAGGGACGATTAAGAGGAACGAGAAGAATTGTGATCCACACCAAGTTTGTTTTGTAAGAAGCTAATCAATAACAAACAAGCCAACTTCAAAATAGAGCTGAAGACGATTCATATGTTTTTTTCTTCTTTGAAAATGGTACTTTATATACAATATGCCACTACGACAACATATCACTTGTTAATAAAGTGTCACATTTTGAACTTGTGACCTCTCGCATCAAAACTAAATCACTTGACCACTTAGACAATGGTGCTTGTCATGATTCACATGTTGTTATCATGAAATTAGTTGAAATACTACCATCATCATACATACTTCGATATATGTTCTAATTTATTTTTACATTCCACGTTTAAATTTACATTTTGTGGCACATTCTAATTTTGTCTAGCACTAATAGTACATTGTAGTGTATAAGTTCTTTGAAAAACTAACTTACGTACATACATACATATATATGCATATACATATATGTATGTATATATATATATATATATATATATATATATATATATATAGGTTTATAAGGGGAAAGGAGATTGCAGAGATGAGAGTACATCTCAAATGTTAAAATTTACTATATTATTGTTGTAGTATCATTTGAATTTCGATTTTTAGTTTAATATATAACATCATTTCTTTTGATTAATTATAGAACAAGTATGACAAACCAGTGACAAATTTAATTTGTTGGATTGGACTGGGATGGATGATATAATAGCCGAAGGAAAGGTTCTTTCAATTGATCGAAAGAGCTTATACATTTCTTGGACCAAATGCCATGAAAATTTTGATAAAGTTTCCAAAAAAGTAAGATGTTTTTTATGGAGGCCTACACCTAGGATGATTGCACATATTGGAGAAGCTAAGAATGAGATAGTAGTATGACCAGCTGATAGAGTCGTTTTGCACAAGATGAAACACTCTGAGAAAGAAGACAGTATGGAAAACATAATTTCTTCATGTATTTAATAATTTTATGATTTAGTATACAATTTATTTTATAAATATGATTTTTCATAGAGTAAAACCAGCACTACAAATATCAAATGCAAGCTGTATGATTGGATTGGAAACAAAGAATTAGTTGTTGAAGGACGGTTGTACTCTAGCGATCCAACATCTACTGTGCTTGTTTTAATTGATGAGACGAAAAAACCAAATGCATTTTTATGGAGACCAACAACTGGTATGTCATATGTTGGAGAAGATACTAGTAGCAAAGTTGTATGGCCGAAGCCAGTTGTAGTTGTTGAGGATATTAATGTGCAACATCCACTCTTAAAGTGAATGTTGTACTATCTTCAACGGTAATGTGTATAATTTATGTATTGAATATATTAAAACATACATTTAGACGACCTCTTTTCTTTTTTTATTTTAAAATTAAACATTTTCTTTTGTTATGTGAAAGAGTGCAAATTTCAAGTCTAACACTAAATGCAAGTTGATCGGTCTTGATGAAGTTGAAGAAGTAATCGTTAAAGGATGTATGTCTTCAATCGTTCCAATCGACCCAAAAGCGTTGGTCCATTTTGCTTCACTGGAAGAAAACGCAGTTAGAGTTTGGCTAGATACGGAAAAAATTTCAAATGCACGTTTATGGAGATCCACATCCGATTTTGAAATTATTGAAAATGCAATTGATTTTACTATAGCTTGGCCTTCTGCAAAAGTTATAGCAGATTCACCTTCTAGTAAGCACGATTTATCTTTGTTTTAGATATAATTTATTATGCTTGCCTCTACAATTAGAAAGATCATATTTTATTTATTTCTTTCTTACATTTAATTTAAGTAAATAATCATAAATAAATGCACACATTTTTTTCCAATTAATTATTGGTTTTTTTTCATATATAGGTAATTGTTAAACTTCTACGCAAACCGTTGGGGTGGCGGTTTTCCTCTACATAAGTAACTTCATGATTTTATGAATATATATTCATTTTAGGTCATAATAGGTTATTTTTGGACTAAAATAACTGGGCAGTTATTAATATGAACGTCAAATTGAAAATAGGAAGTTGAGAAAACTTATAGAGAGACATTTTTTGCAGCACAATAACTTAAAGCAATATTATGTTTGAAGATTTTCCACTTTTCCTTATAGAAAATTAGCACAGCAGAGAAATTCAAAGTTTTATGTCTCTTAGTCATAATATTCGAGAAAGTAAAAAAACCTGCCAAGATTTAAAGGCAAATTTTCATTACCTCTATGACACAGCTAATCGGTTGTCATCTATCTAATCCAAATCACGTCAGTAAACTAAAAGGCTTTTATACGATATTGACGTTTGCGATAAACCATACCAATATAGACTATTAAAATACATGACATTGAACCAACATGGCCTGGGCCTTTCAAGATAACATTAGTTAGGGTGTTGTTTTTTCGATTCCATGTATTATTAAGGTGATTGCTTTAATTGACTTCTTAATTGGAACTAAGGCATTTGGGGGTTTGGGTTGCTTGATATTGGACAATGATTCTTAACTTCCTTGGTTTATAATAGAAATCAGAATGCAATTAAATATCAGACATGGATACTTAACTAGTATGATGTTTCTAACGAACACATAATTTTTTGGAGCATTATGATTTTATGAAAGCATATGCTCATTTTCTAGCATATGAGTATAAATGTTTGATGCTTTATAATAAGAATCTGGACTACCATATTGGACCTTTTCGTGTGTTTTTGTATCTACCACAACTTGTAGTGTATCTGCCACAACTTGAATCATTGAATAATGGTTGTGGCATCGAACTTTGAGGCTCAGTAGTATTATAACACGGCATAGGCATAGCTCTAGGTACAAGCTACAAAGGATACACTCTAACCCACTGATTTTGAATCTAGGGTTCGAATCTAGGGTTTTATAGGAAATCAGTTCAAATTTTAGGCTTCTATGGTTGAATTACTATTATTTTCATTTAATTATTTTATTTAAACAAATTATCTTCATCTTTAACAAATTTACCACTAATTTAGATCAAGATTTGTGTCTTTTGATGACCTGAACAAAATTTAGGGTATTTTGCTCTGGATAAGAACTTTAGGTGAATTTGGAATGTTATATTGGTAACATAGAATGAACTGAATGATAATCTTGTCTTTTTAACTAATTGTGCACTATTTTACGCTTGAATTTGAGTTTTTGAGTCAACTTTCTTTTTAATCGGGTCAAATAATCCCTCACTACTAAAGCCACTAAGTAGAAATGATCATGGGTTCTATTTCATTTTGGAATTCTTGAATTTAACGAGTCTCTTTACATATGGGTTTGTTTGTAATTCAATGGAGGAAGGTAGTTATCTTTTTCATAAAATCCTATGGCATTTCAATTCGTAAACTTCTGAAATGTTCTTTGCGGACAAGTTAAAAATTGATGAAGTATTTGAGGTGCTAATGTAGAAGACATTGAGAGGGACACCTGTACTAAAAAAGGATACTATTCTTAGGAAAGAAGAGAGCATAATGTGTAATATTATTTTTGTACCCGAGAAGGTTCTTGTGACGAACCATCTTCTTCACCCTTAGAAATCAACACTAATACATATACGGTGTTCACGTGCCGTAAATCCAAGTACCGAGGAGACAGATTATCAAGGGTGTAAAAAAAATAAAGATAGAAGATAATATAATAATAGAATATCACATCGCATCCAACATTTTAATTATACATAAATGATCAGAGTCTGATACAGATCCAGTAGGATAGTTATAAATGTCTATCCGTACATATGTTGGGAAATACATACCACATAACATAGCAGAAAATGGGTAGATAACTACATAAGATACTTCAGCTTCATATCACCAAAAGACTTCTCCAATATGTTTCCCAACATGCTCCAAAATGCTCCTAAGGTATCCTGACTACACGGCTGTCCAGAAAATAGGGCACCCAGAGTTTAAAGGGGAAAACAAACTTCAGGTCAGTCATAGGACTGGTGTGAGAACTCACAGCACGATGTTTTGAAACCAAAAAGGTATCTCGTAAGACTACACCGCACATAAACATGGAACGGGTTTTTACCTATGATAACCAAAACTCTTTATTATGTAAAATTTAGGATGATAATTTTAATGACTTTCTTTAAAATCATTTGCAAATAAACTTATTAATCTTAACCGAAATTGTTACCATTATTAAATTCTAGCATACTAGGTTCTACAAACAAAACCGTAAGTTCTTATTAGAGAATGAATTTCCATACAAATGACTAGGTGAAGGGACTACCTTCCGATGGGTGCACCTCTAGAGGAATGTCCTAAGGAACCATCACAAAGCTCCTCTACCAAAAAAAGACCGGATTATCTCTATAATTAGATAGTACCGAATATGTCATCCTCCGGTCGTAACCGACGTTTATCCGAGAGCTCTCTTCACATATGTCCACATTAATTTACATCCAAAACGTCATAGCGGGAAGAAATATATCTAGAAGGGAATGATCATATCCTAATTGAAAATGACCCACCTAGCCTTGCTGCATCTAATCCTGTTTCGGTCATTTCCGTTGATGAGGTTTGAGGCAACGATTACCTTTTCACATAACACATCTTCTGTCACTTTGAATGCCACATTGCCATTCCATATTCACACGACTGATTATTACAAACGTATAACTTTCTGAGCTCGTATGTCTCGGGAAAGGGTGTTAAGCTAAGAGAAGGTGTCTTCTCCGCCACCGACTGATATACATCTATAGATACCACTCATTGTGATTTAGAATGCAAGGTCAGAAACTCATCCATACAAGTTCATTCTCGGACTGAACGAAACCGAAGGCACTTTTCTCGGCCATTACTAGACGAGAAGCCCTTGTGGTTTTGAGGTTTTTCATAACAAAGACACCACTGCTACAATATAGTGAATCAGGAGTTTATCCCCAGTTAATCAACAAGTAGTCCTCATGATTATTTGTCTCAATATCTCCGTCTTCTAACATCTTTAACCTTTAAACACATAAATTGGTTCGAAGTGGTTTTTGCATAGGAATCACCCAAATCCGACCTTGGTTCGTTCGAAATCCAATCATTGATAAAAATGATGTAATTAGGTAATTGTTTTTCGATTCATTCATTTTTCTTTACCAAAATATGTTCGAGAGATATATATTTTTAAAATCTTCTTCTTTAAATACGGAATCATTTAAACCTCCCTTTTGAATATTTCTCAAATCATTTTTAAAGAGTATCTTTTGAGAAAATAGGATTATAGAAATCATTCTACTTTTATTCAAAATCAACTTCCGCATTGAGCGAGTGCTATGGGCAAAATAACGTTGAGATCACCTTTTAAATTCAACGAACATGATAAGTTCCCTCTTTGGCTCTTAATAATGAGTATAAGAAGATTATTTCTATAAAATCCAACTTGAGAATCTAGGCTTTCCTTTCGATATGTTCCACCCCTCGCCTAAAAGAGAAAACTAAGGCCGAGTAAGTTCAGGGCACTGTTTGCTCCATCTCTAATCGTAGTTGCACACCTTGTTTTCACTTTTAGATCTTACAGACGGGACAAATGTACTAGTCGTTTCCGCATATTCATTTTCCCGTTTTAACTCAATTAACTATATATTTAACCAACTTTGAAATAATTTTAAATTATTCAAATTTCCTTTAAAAATGCTTAATTATTTACTTAAAATATACTAAGGATTTGGAAAATAATTGTTAAGTTTCAACCTTTATTTCAAAAGTTATTGAAAAGCGTTGCGAAAAGTGTTGCAAATAGTGTTACAAAAAGTGCTTCAAAAGCTATATTTTTCAAAACGTCTTTTATATCAGTTAGAAAACCATATTTTCCACTTAAATCACTTTTAAAACATTTTAAATGATTTTTAGAATTTATTTCATATTTTTAGAACATTAATTTCATCAATTTCCAACTTTGGTCATTTAGTGCAAAAACTGGATTTTCTTGAAAATTGATTTTGCCATATTACAAAATATATAAGGTGAAATCTTGATTTTATTTTTGTATGTGAAAGATATGGGAATAAGCATTCGGAAAATTCTTACTTCGAAGAATTCCAAAATATATTCCACTTCGTATGTTCATTTGATCTTTTGACGCAAAAACATGAACTACTGTTACGCTACGCGTCAAATTTTAGGCATATTTTGATATCCATATCCAAACTTTGTCGAGACAAGCTTAAACATTTAGGAATGATTTCTAAAGCATATTCAAACATTTTTCATAGGTATAAATGATCCAATATCATATTTCATTTCTTTTGAAAAGTGATTTCCATGTGATTATACGTCGTGTAAAACCGTAACTTGTTTCAACATATATATTCGATATACAACTAATAAACATCCAAAACAATGTTTATAACCATTTTAACACATTCTAACATGTCATATGAACTTGCAAATCAATTTAACAATTTTTTTAGTACAATATCACATGATTGTCATTTATGTACATATTTGCTAACTAACTTTTGCAAATGACTTAAATGTGGTTGCTTTCTTTTTCAAACATTTGTTAAGCATCATTATTAACATCCAAACAACATTTATAACATGCAAAAAATCATATAAACATTTCCTACTTAACAATTTAGAGCTCTCACTTTGTTTAGTTTTGGCAAACGGAAAATCTGCTATAGCTTTGCTACTCAGCGTTTTTAGCTTACGATTGCTTGAACGCTTAGACTTGGATGGCTCGACTTGGCTTGGGGAAGGCTAGGAGTGCTCGGCCTTGATTGATGGGGGAAGAGGGGGCCGTGAGCAACGAGAGGGAGGAGGAGGAGTTTTAAAGTGGTTCAGATGGAGTTTTGTTGATATTTTCCTCTGTTTTATTTTTGAAAATATTTTTGCATTATTTAATTATGGAACGAAGCCATTAAAGAATGTAAGAGAGCTTAATAAAGTAGAGAAGAAATGGTGCAAAAGTGAAGAAGAAGAGGATGAGTATTTATAGAAAATATTTGAGAATAAAATATAGATTTGTGTTTTTATTTAAATAACATTCCTTAAGAATTAAGTAAACTTATTTAATTCAACACTTACCATCTACATCACATCACACTTTTAAAATTCAAATACTTAAGAGATAATTAAAGAATAAGAATGATTACTTTACTTTATGTCACACTACTTTACTTATGTCACATGTGATGTGACATGTGTTTTGTCTTTTTTATTTACTTTTGCTAATTACTTTCTAGAGTTTTCTAAGTGCGATTATTAAAAGTAACCTTGTTTAGTTAATTGTTAATTACATTTATATGTTAACATATTTATTAATTTGTGTACATAAAGGTGCAACAACGTTGAGACAACATTAAGTCGACAAAACGTTGTTTTTTGATAAAATGTTTTACAGTCATATTTTGACGTTTTAGTTAAACTATTTATTTATATAAAACAAATTTAAAAATAAATTTGTATAATGTTATTTAAAAATATAAAAACTCATAAATAACTTAAAATAATTTATTAAACCATTTAAACTTACTTCTATGAAATCAGGATTTTATCACTTTTGTCGATATAAGAAAATGTTACTATTTTCATGTATATTTCTATTTCCAAATCCTATCAAAAATATTTTGAATCATAAAACTTTTTATATTTTATATTTTAAATCACTTCAAATATTATATTTTTAGGTGGTCAAATTCTGGGTCATTACATTCTCCCTACTTAAAAGAATTTCATCCTCGAAATTAGATAAGAAGAAAAAGCTCAAAAGGAAATGTATATTCAATAAGATAGAATATATATATAATAAGTGATTACACCATAGGCGGTGAGTACATTCAAACGATAGATAAAGTCTATACATCGATCCTAAATTTGGGATATTCTTTTCTCATTCTATCTTCTGTTTCCCATGTGCAATCATCAGCATCCCTGCTCCATTGAACTTTGACCAATCGTACTACCTTCTTCTTATTCGTTTTTCATCTTGATCCATGATTCAGACAGGCTTTCTAATAACCGCTAAGTTTGGTTCTATCTCCAAGTCATCCTGAGCAGTCGTTTCTATGATTTGTTCTACGTCATATACGTGCTTCCTTAAATGTGATACGTGCAAAACATTGTGCACACCAGACAATCTTTCAGGCAATTGTACTCCATAAGCTAGTGGTCCAATTCGTTCGAGAATGGGATAAGGTCCAATATATGGAGGTGCAAACTTTACAGCTCTTCCAAATCTTATTACTCCTCTCATTGGAGGGACTTTCAAAAAGACTGAATCTCCAACTGAGTATTCCAAAATTTCTATGCCTTCGGTTTGCAAAACTCTTCTGTCTACTTTGGGCTTCTTCTAACTTCTTTCTAATCATATCAACTTTCTCTAAAGCTTCTCATATCATTTCTGTGCCAAGCACTAACCAATCTCCAGTTTATACCCAACATGTTAGTGATTTACATGGACGACCGTACAAAGCTTCATACGGTGCCATGCCGATACAAGCTTGATAACTGTTATTATAGGAGAACTATACTAAATGTAAATGATTCTCCCATGAGCCTCTAATGTCTAGAATACATGCACTTAAAAGATCTTCCAAAACACGGTTGACTCTTTTTGTCTGTCCATAAGTTTGGAGGTGATATGCAGTGCTTATACTCAGCTTGGTTCCCAAAGCTGTCTGCAGTGCTTCCTAAAACTTATTAGTGAAGATTGAACCATGATCGCTTAACATACTTCTTGGAACTCCATGCAATCAGACAATTTCCTTTATATGTAGCTCTGCAAAGCTTTCCGTAGTTCTTGTTGGCTTAACTGGAATAAAGTGTGCACTTTTGGTTAATCGGCCAATGGTAACCCAAATGCCTTCATTTCCTTTTCTTGTTCGAGGTAAGCCATCAATGAAATCCATTGATATTTGATCCCACTTCCAAGCTGGAAACTTCAAATTTTGAAGTAATCCTGCCGTCTTTTTTTGGTCTTTTTTGATTCTTTGGAAATTTTCACAATGGTTGACATAGATAGATATGTCCCTCTTGATGCTTCTCCACCAAAATGTGCGCTTCATGTCCTTGTACATCTTATGAATCCCTGGATGAATGCTAAGTTAGGCTGTGTGGCATTCAACTAATACTTCTTGCCTAAGATTTCCAATATCCGGAACACAAATTCTTTCATTTAACCGTAATACTCCATGGTTATCTATTTTAAAGCTTGAATTTCTTCCTTCTTTAGCTACTTTAACGTATTTCTTAAACCGTTTATCTTCTCCCTGTTTACTGGTAATTCTTTCCAAAAGAGTTGGAGTTACTACCAAATAAGAAATAGCAGCTAATTTTCTACTCAATGCATCAGCTACTACGTTGGCTTCCCTAGTGTATATAGAATATCTAGATCGTAAGATGCAAGAAATTCTAGCCAGCGTTGTTGTCTCATGTTTAAATCCTTCTGGGTGAAAAGATACTTTAAAGGTTTGTGGTCCGTGAAGAGTTTGAATTTTTCACCTAAAAGATGGAATATTATTTACTAAGGTCAATTCAAATTTGTATCGAAGTAAACTATGAAAGATTCTTACTCAGCAAACAATGTCTCCATGTCTTTAGAGTGAACACAACGGCTAATAATTCTACGTCATGTGTTGCATAATTTTTCTCATGCGTCTTTAGCTGTCTACTTGCGTAAGCAATCACCTTCCCATCTTGCATTAAAACTGCACCAACTCCTTCTCCACAAGCATCTGTATAAACGGTCAATCCACTATTTACATTTATAATTGCTAAAACTAGAGCGGTTGTCAATCTCTTCTTTAGTTCTTCAAATGCTTCTTCACACTTTGGAGTCCAAATGAATTTAGCATCCTTCATTGTCAAATTTGTTGGTGATAGGCAATGTTAGAGAAGTCCTGAACGAATCTTCTGTAATATCCTGCCAAATCTAAGAAGCTATGAATCCTTTTAGGAGTTTGTGGTTGCTTCCAATCTTTAATAGCTACAACTTTCCCTGGATCTACTGAAATTCCATCTCTCGATATTATATGCCCAAGGAATCTTACCTCCTTCTCCCAAAATGGCACTTTGAGAATTTGTCTTTCAGCACATTATTTCTCAGTATCTCCAACATAGCTTCTGGATGCCTTGCGTGTTCTTCTTCCATCTTTGAGTAGATGAGGATATCATCGATAAAGACTAACATAATTTTTTTTAGTACATCTCTAAACACTCTATCCATAAGGTCAATAAAAAAGCGAGTGCATTAGTCAGCCCAAAAGGCATAACCAACCACTCATAGAAAGTGGTCGGACCTTTGAATGCAGTTAGATTCATGCAATCTTGTAGCTGGTCCATTTTAGAAAAAACTCAAGCTCCGTGTAACTGGTCAAACAAGTTATCTATTCGAGGTAAAGGATACTTATTCTTAATGGTTTGCTTATTTAGATTTCGATAGTCTACACAATTTCAAAGATCCATCTGATTTAGAAACAAAAACTACCACTGATCCCCAACTTGAACGGCTGGGTCTTATCAATCCTTTCTTTAATAGCTCTTCGGTTTGGTTTTTCAACACATCCCTTTCTTTCGGAGCCATCCTTCTATCTTGTTGTTTAATTAGCACCGTAACGAGAACTAAATCTATACAAAATTCGATTTCTCGATGTGGGGGCAAACTTTTTACTACCTTAAAGACATCTGCAAATTCTTTAACAACGGGTATTTTTCTAATCTTGTCCGGGATGTATCTAAAGAATAAAGAAAACTATCCCTTCTTGGACTAGGATCTTCACATGGTATTTCTATGAGTTTCCCTAACTTTGTTTTCACTGCAATAATTCTTTTCAAACAATCTAGAATAGCTTCATTTTTAGTTGACCAATCCATACCAAGTAAAATTTCGAATCCAGTAAAACCTAAGATGAAAAGATCAAAAGGAAAGTGATGGGGAGGATAGGAAATTGGGACTTTTTTATAGTGCATACAAAGATTAGTGGGATCTCCTATAGGATTCATCACGCAGGTAGGGTCGTCAATAATTTTAGGTTCAAGTTCTAATTCTTCTATAGTTATTTTAGAAATAAAACTATGAGAAGCTCTCGTATCAAATAATAATCTAATTAAAACATCTTTGACAAAAATATTACCTTCCAACACTCCTTTTCCCTTCACATCTTGGGAGGTTGAAGGCTCATCCTTGATAGCGTACACTTTGGCTTGTTCTACTTTCTCCATTAAGGGACAATCCTTTATCATATGTCCTGATTGATGAGAATTAAAGTAGTTCTTTGTGTTGATCCTTAAGTTCCTTGAGTTCTGGTTTTTCAACAATGAGTTGATACGTGACCCTTTTGTTGGCGATTGTAGCAAGTGACATTTTTAAAGCGGTTATCCTAAGATCCTCCTATGGGTTTTCCCCGCCATGGCCTCTTGCCAACGAACTTCCTCTTCTTCCAGTTATTGTTGTTGCCTTCTTATACTACGGGTGGGTCTATCTTATCCAAAGCTTCATATATGTATCCCATGTCTATTAAGTCTATAAATGGTTTTTTCACATGCCCAGTCATTTTGACATGGTATTGCTTCTTCATTCCATAAATAAACTTTTCATTCTTTTTAAGGGGTGTATCTTTAAATCCAGGCCCAAAATGAGATAATTCGTTAAACTTATTAGCATACTCCTTAAACGACATCTCCTCCTCTTGTTTAAAATCCATAAAATTTCGGTAAAGATGGGATTTTCCTGCTTCCAGCATATGCTACTCCTCCTGAACTTCTTTGAATCGTTCCCAAGAGAAATTATCTTCAGACTCGTATTGAGTAATACATTACCACCAAACTAGAGCTCCATCTTGTAGTTGCCAAGAAGCTAAGAATCTCTTCTGCTCATCTCCAATATTCCGTCCTTTGAAATTCTTTCACAAGAGGGGACCAAGCTTGTACTTCAATGATGGTTTCTTTTCCTTTGAAAGCTTTACCACCAGGGTGGTATAATTCTTGCCTGTGCAGTTAAAGCGCTCAGCAGATTCAATTCGACGGAGGTGCAAAAAGTCATAGCGGGGATATAGCGAGAATATAGTGGGATATAGCGGATGACTTTAAAATAGCATATAAAACTCGTACTTAATATTTTTGCAAATATATTAATGGTAATTGAATGAAAAACTAACATTCAATTAAATTATAATTAATACATAAAAAAATTTAAATAAAAACATGTGCGAATATGCTATAAATAAACATAAAACTCTTATATAACATGATTGAATTCATTTCTGAAAATATATTAAAAATTCAATTAAATTAATTAATTTCATAATTTTTATAATGTATAAATATCATTTTTCAATTCATTTGTTTTAAAGAAGATATAGCGGAAATAGCGGAATATGGTGGGAATAAGGGGATAGAGCGGTACTTAAAGCGCAAAGGCTATATCTATGGCTATATAGAAAAATCATAGCGGTAGAAATCCGCTATGAGATATAGCAGGGTTATAGTGGATTAATAACAGGGCATTAACTACACAGGTTCTTGCATAAAGTTGCAAAGTTAATTTGGGGTCGTATCGAAACTACTACTTCCTCGATTATTATAGCCGCGAGAGTTTGACCATTTGTGGTATTACTTCCTCCCCTACCTCGTACTCTTCTTTCACTCAATTTTATACTATCTTTATATAGTAAGAAAAGGATCTTTAGGATATATAAACGAGATATCTTAGGAATGTTATACAGTATGAATATACTTAATCAAGTTAAAAGTTTCAATTATGCGTTCTCTGAGAATAATCTCATTCCAGGGCATTACTAACCCTATCTTTAATGAGTCATACCCAAATAAAGCCATGGTTCTCGCTTAACCTTAAGCTCTAATACCAGATGTGACGACTCGTCACCTCGACCCTCAGAAACAAACACTAATACATCCACTGTATTCATGTGCCGTAAATCCAAGTGCCGGCGAGGCAGATTATTAGGGGTGTAAAAGAAAATAAAGAAAGAAGATAACATAAACAGAATCTTACATCACATTCAACATTTTAATTGTACATATATGATCAGAGTCAAAGACAAATCTAGCGGGATAGTTATAACTGTCTATCCATATGTATGCTGGGAAATACATACTACATAACATAGCAGAAAAATGGGTAGATAACTACATAAGGTACTTCAGCTTTATAGCTCCAAAAGGCTTCTTCAAAATGCTCCTCAACATGATCCTAAGGTATCTTGACTATATGGCTGCCCAAAAAATAGGGCACTCTGAGTTTAAAGGGGAAACAAACTCTGGGTCAGTCATGGGAATGGTCTGAGAACTCAAAGTATGATGTTTTGAAAACAAAATGGTACCTCATAAGACCACGTCGCACATAAAAAGGGAACGGGTTTTTACCTTATGATAACCAAAGCTCTTTATTACGTAAAATTTGAGATATTAATTTTAGTGACTTTCTTTCAAAACATTTGCAAATAAACTTATTAATCTTAGCCGAAATTGTTACCATTATTAAATTCCAGCATACTATGTTCTACAAATAAAATCGCAAATTTTTATTGGAGAATGAATTTCTATACAAATGACCACGTGAAGGGACTACCTTTCGATGGGTACACCTCTAGATGGATGTCCCGAGGAACCATCAAAAAGTTCCTCTACCAACACAAGACCGGCCTATCTCTATAACTAAATAGTACTGAATATGTCAACCCTCGGTCACTACCGATCTTTATCCGAGAGCTCTCTTCGCATATATTACATTAATTTACATCCTGAACGTCATAACGGAAAGAAATATATCTAGAAGGGAATGATCATACCCTAATTGGGAATGACCCACTTAGTCTTGCTGCATCTAACCCTGCTTCGGTCATTTTCGGTCGATGAGGCTCAAGGCAACGATTATCTTTTCACATAACACATCTTCTTTCACTTTGAATGCCACATTTCCATTCCACATTCACATGACTGATTTCTATAAACGTATAACTTCCTGAGGTCGTATGTCTCGGGAAAGGGTGTTAAGCTAAAAGAAGGTGTCTTCTCCGCCACTAATTGATATACATCTATAGAGACCACTCATTGTGATTTAGAATGAAAGGTCAGATACTCGTCCATACAAGTTCGTTCTACGACTGAATGAAACCGAAGGCACTTTCCTCGGCCATTACTAGGCAAGAAGCCCTTGTGGTTTTGAGGTTTTTCATAACAAAGAGTTCACTCCTACAATATAGCGAATCGGGAGTTTATCCCCAATTAATCAACAAGTAGTCCCTCGTTATTATTCATCTCAATATCTCCATCTTCAAACATCTTTAATCTTCGAACAGGTAAAGTTTTCGGATTGGAATCACTCAAATTTGACCCCGGTTCTTTTGAAATCCAATTATCGATAAAAATGATATAATTAGGTGATTATTTTTCGATTCATTCATTTTTTATTACCAAAATATCTTTGAGATATATATTTTCAAAATTTTCTTATTTCAATACGGAATCATTTAAACCTCTCTTTTGAATTTTTCTCAAATCATTTTTAAGAAGTATCTTTTGAGAAAATAGGATTATAGAAATCATTCAACTTTTATTCAAAATCAACTTCCATATTCATCGAGTGGTATGGGCGGAATAAGGTGAGTTCACCTTTTCAATTTCACGAATATATCAAGTTCGTTCTTAGGATTTTAATAATGAGTATAAGAAGATTATTTTTATAAAATCGAACTTGAGCATCTAGGCATTCCTTCTGCTATGGTCCACCCTCTGCCTAAAAGAGAAAATTGTGGCCAAGTAAGTTCAGGGCACTAATTGCTCCATCCCTAACCTTACTTAACACCTTGTTTTCACTTTTAGATCTCACAGGCAAGACAAATGTACTAGTCGTTTCCGCATACTCATTTTCCCTTTTTAAATCAATTAACTGTTTGTTTAAACATCTTTGAAATAATTTTTAATTATTCAAATTTTCTTAAAAAATGCTTTATTATTTACTTAAAAATATTTTCTAAGGATTTGAAAAAGAATTGTCAAGTTTCAACCTTTATTTCAAAAGTTATTAAAAAGCGTTGCGAAAAGTGTTGCAAATAGTGTTACAAAAAGTTCTTTAAAGGTTATATTCTTCAAAACGACTTTTATATCATTTAAAAAACCAAGTATTCAACCAAAATCACTTTTAAAACATTTTAAATTATTTTTAAAATTTATTTCATATTTTTAAAATATTAATTTCATCAATTTCCAACTTTGGTCATTTAGTGCAAAAACTAGATTTTTCTTGAAAATAGATTTTACCGTATTTCAAAATATACATGATGAAATCTTGATTTTCTTTTTCTATACAAAAGATATGGATATAAGGATTCAAAAAAATTCTTACTTAGAAAAATTCCAAACTATATTCTACTTCGTATGTTCATTTGAACTTTTGATGCGAAAACATGAACTACCGTTGCGCAACGCGCCTGAGATTCAGATCCAAATATTGTCAAGACAAGTTTAAACATTTAGGAATCATTTCTAAAGCATATTTAGACATTTTTCAAAGGTATAAATAATTTCATATCACATTTTATTTCTTTTGTAAAGTGATTTACATATGATTATACGTCGTGGAAATCCATGAATTGTTTGAACATATACATTCAATATACAACTAATAAACATCCAAAACAATATTTATAACTATTCTAACATATTCTAACATACCATATGAACTTACAAATCAATTTAACAATTTTTTATATTACAATGTCATATGATTGTCATTTATGTACATGTGTGTTTACTGACTTTTCCAAATGACTTAAAGGTGGTTGCTTTCTTTTTCAAACACTTATCAAACATCATTATTAACATCCAAAAAACATTTATAACCTGCAAAACATCATATAAACATTTTCTACTTAACAATTTAGAGTTCTCACTTTGTCTGGTTTTGGCGAATGGAAAATTGGCTATAGCTTCGCTGCTCGACGTTTTTAGCTTACAATTCCTTGAATGCTTAGACTTAGATGGCTTGACTTGGCTCAGGGAAGGCTAGGAGTTCTCAGTCTTGGTTGATGGGAGAAGAAGGAGGCGGGAGCAATGAGAGGCAGGAGGAGGAGTTTCGAACTGGTTCGGGCGGAGTTTTGTTGATATTTTCTTTTATTTTATTTTTGGGAATATTTTGGCATTATTTGATTATTGAAAGAGGCCTTTAAAGGATATAAGAGAGATTAAGAAAATAGAGAAGAAATTGCCAAAAGTGAAGAAGAAAAGGATGCATATTTGTAGAAAATATGTGAGAATAAAATATAGATTTTGGTTTTTACTTAAATAACATTTCTTAAGAATTAAGTAAACTTATTTAATTCAACACTTATCATCCACATCACATCACATTTTTAAAATTCAAATACTTAAGAGTTAAGTAAAAAATAAGAATGATTACTTTACTTTATGTCACATGTGATGTGGCATGTGTTTTGTCTTTTTTAGTTTACTTTTGCTAATTACTTTCTAGAATTTTCCAAGTGTTATTATTAAAAGTAACCTTGTTTAGTTAATTGTTAACTAACTTTATATGTAACATATTTATTAAATTGTGTACATAAAGGTGCAACAACGTTGCGACAACTTTAAATCGACAAAGCGTTGTTTTTTTGACCAAATGTTTTACGGATATATTTTGACGTTTTGTTAAACTATTTATTTACGTAAACCTAATTTAAAAATAAATTTATGTAATGTTACTTAAAAATATAAACACTCATATATAAATTAAAATAATTTATTAAACCATTTAAACTTACTTTTCTGAAATCAGGATTTTATCACTTTTGTCGATATAAGCAAATATTACTATTTTATGTATATTTCTATTTCCAAATCCTATAAAATATTATTTGAATCATAAAACCTTTAATATTTTATATTTAAAATCACTTCAAGTATTATATTTTTAGGTGGTCAAATTCTGGGTCGTTAAAGTTCTTGGTGAAAAAAATTAAGAATAGTAACTTGGATTCGGATAAGGGTGATGTATTTGTAAAGATAGGGGAAGGATATCGCATTAGAGAGTATGCAAGTTGCTTATTCTATTGTTTACTGAAGTTTATATAGCTATGAATGAAAATGATAGTGCAAATGTCAGTTTGATAATAGAAAATGATAAAGAAGTGAAATATCTTGAAAGTGAATACTATATAGCCTTAACCAATGCAGATTCAACTTGGATTACAAAGGGTAATAGGAGAAAATTAAGAGATAAATTTGTTAGAAATGAATGAGTATTTCATTAGAAAATGTGAGGCATTAAATACCTTGAATATGAATAATCCTACATAATAGAATATAATAAACATCATGTCTTTATATAGTAATATGTGCTCCCTATTACTATGAGACAAAGAGAGACAAGAAAGCATGGCCATCTTAGTGGGTGACAGTTGGCTATCGACTGTCTTACTTAAATTCTCTTGAGTTTGTTGCTTTGGATTGTTGCGCATCATGATAGAGACAAGTACATTTCATCTTGGGAAAAAATTGCTCGATATCCTTAAGCACCGTAGAGGGAACAGTATTATTTCAAGGAAGTAATTATTCTGGACTCAGATAATCTAAAACGATATTATATTTTATCACATACACTATTCTCTGTAGCTTCCAATTTACTACAATTCTGTTTTCATAAAACTCAAACAACAGACTTGAAACACTATTGATTGTTGGCTGTTTCTGTAGACGATGATGTCTTGGCAAAGCAATAATTCGGCACCAACACAGAGTGTAGCTACCAGTCAGCCTGCAACTATGGTTTCAACAATGGCACTATCTCACGGAGAAAGCCCTGAAAAGTTCATAGGGATGGACATCAAGCGTTGGTAGCAAAAGACACTTATTTTATCTTACGACATTGGGCCTTGTAAAGTTCTTACCGAAGACGCCCCCATATTAGTAGAACTGGAACCCGATAAGTAGAAGCCCTGAATATATGGAAGATTTCTGATTTCATGTGCAAGAATTACATCCTCAATGGACTCGATAATAGTCTATACAATGTATATCGTACTGCTCAAACTTCCAAAGAATTCTGAAGGCATTGGATAAGACGTACAAAACTGAAGATGCTGGCATGAAGAAATTCATAGTAGGAAAGTTTCTCGACTTCAAAATAATTGATGTGAAGACTGTAATCAACCAGATTCAAGAGCTACAAGTCATTATCCACGAATTGCATGATGAAGGGTATGACTCTAAGTGAATCCTTTTAGATTGTCGCTGCAATTGAAAACCTTCCTCCATCATGGAAAGATTTTAAAAACTATCTTAAGCACAAACACAAGGAGGACAATGGATAAACTTGTAGTTCGACTAAGAATTGAGGAACATAACATGAAATTTAAGAAGAAGTCTTTGCATACCATTGCATACCATGATTACCAAGGGAAATGTAGTCGAGTCGGAGAAACCCAACAAAAGGAAACATAAGCATGCTCCTAAGAAATCAAGAAAAACTATGAGTTCATGCTGTAATTGTAGAAAGGGCACATAGCCACTGAATCTTGTGCACCTAAGAAAAAGAAATCAGAAGAATACATGGCTGACATTTCAAAAGGTGTGCCTTATATGGACTTTTGTGCAATAGTGTTCAAATGCAACCTTGTTGGTAACTCAAATGGTTTGTAGGAACAGGAGCCACTCGACACATATGTTCAAGTAAGTGAATGTTTACAAATTACAAAACTTCTACAGAGGATGAATAACATTTTATAGTTAATTCATCCGCAACTAAGGTCGAAGGTAAGGGAAAGATTGTACTCAAATTGACTTCTAGAAAATGTTTGACTTTGGTAGATGTTCCTCATGTTCCAGAGATCTGCAAGAACCTGATTTCCAAATCGCTGCTTAGCAAGCATGGCTTCAAACTTATCATTATGTTGGATAAGTTTGTGTTGTCAAAGAATGGAGTATATGTAAGGAGAGGTTATGTGAGTGATGGTTTATTTTAAAAAATGTAACCATTATTGTACCAAACAATGATATGAATAAAACTGAATCTTCTGCTTATATCATTAACTCTTATAACCTATGGCATTATAGATTAGCCATGTAAATTTTGAACACTGTGAAAATTGATTAATCTAGACTTCATACCAAAATATAAAATAGATTCCAATTATAAATGTCAAGGTTGTGCGGAAGTAAAATTGATAAGAACTTCATTTCACCATATTGAAAGAGAAATTGAACCTCTAAACTTAATACACACAGTTGTATGTGATTTAAAAATGTGTTAAACCAGAGGAGGTAAAAGGTACTTCATTACTTTTATTAAAGATTGTACAAGGTACTGTTATGTGTACCTCCTTAGAAGCATGGAGAAAGACTTCGACATGTTTAAACATTATAAAGCAGAAGTTGAGAATCAACACATCAAGAAAATAAAAGCTTTAAGAAGTGATAGAGGAAGAGAATATGATTTTTTCTTCGAGGAGTTTTGTGCCGAACATAGTATTATACAACAAACTACGGCTCCATATTCACCTCAATCCAACAGTATAGCCGAAAAGAAAAATAGAACTCTTAAGGAAATGATGAATGCCTTGCTAATCAATTTTGGATTGCTAGATAACTTTTGGGGAGAAGCTATTCTTTCATCAAATCCTATTTTAAATAAGATGCCATGAAAGGAAGAAAAATTTAAATCTCCCTGCGAACTATGGAAAAGTAAAAAACCATCCTACAAATAATTTAAAGTGTAGGGGTGTCTCGCAAAAGTGAAGGTACCTACACCAAAAGTCAAAATCAGACCAAAAACAGTCGATCGTTTATTTACTCCACATGCGCAAAATAGTGCTGCTTATCGATTTTTGGTACACAAGTCAGAAATTGATGATATTCACGTAAATAACATCATTGAGTCAAGAAATGCTAGATTTTTTGAACATTTATGCCCCTTAGAACAGGATACTGAAAGTTATGCTCAAAAGAGACCAAGGAAAATTGAAGTCTCTAATTCATCTGAGGATACTGAACAAAATATTGACAATATTCAGCAAAACAATGTTGATCAACAAGTGGAGGAACCAAGGAGAAGCAAAAGATCAAGAATCTCAAAAACTTTTCAACTAGATTTCTACACATTTATGTTAAAAAATAATCTGTTAACATACAAACAAGCCATGTTCACCACTGACGCTCCTTACTGGAAGGAGGCTGTTGTTATCCCGCCTTTTCGCAAGGCCGTGACACCAAGAACTTGACTAGAGATCAAGGATGGTTCGTCCTGGAGATCGTTAACGCATAGGTCTGCTATGGATGTCGGTAAATTTTTTTCGAGTCTAGATCGAGCTACAATTGATATGACATGACAAGAAAAGCTAATAAAGCCAACATTCCAAATTTCTAGTCAATCGGAGTTGGTATGCTCAAGATATTGATCAATCACGATTGAGAAATCCAAACTTGCATCGATCATAAGTCAAGATCTACAAGTCCAAATGCCACCAAATTTTCACAGTAGCTTACTGGCAACATGAGGAATGTTTACGCCAAATTTCAGCTCAATCGGATCAAATCTTGATCGATTCGAAGTTGCATCGTATCGATCACGGACCAACTTGCATCGATCATATCTCACAATCCACATGTCCAAATGCTATGAAATTTTCACAGTATCTTACTTCCAACATAAGGAATGTTCTTGCCAAATTTGAGCTCAATCGGATCAAATCTTGATCGATTCGAAGTTGCTTCGTATCGATCACGGACCATCTTGCATCAATCATATCTCACAATCCACATGTCCAAATGCTATGAAATTTTCATAGTATCTTACTGCCAACATGAGGAATGTTCATGCCAAATTTCAACTCAATCGGATCAAATCTTGATCGATTCAAAATTGAGTTCGAATCGATCCCGGAACGGGCCCCAATTTCCTAAGGCCGGGCATGCGGGCCCCCTCACGTGCCAAAAGAGGTCTCCCTGGATTTTCGGTGAAATATCAGTCTCCTACACCTATAAATAGAGCCCCTGGTCATTCAGAAAGGGGATCGAAGAATTTTGAGAGTAAAAGAGCGCCCGGACTCTGCCACGTTCACTCCAGAACGCCATTACTGCCATTGATCTCGAATTTAAGCCTATTATCTGCCGTACTTCGTTATCAAAAACTTGTAGTCTCCAAGTATCAAGCAATAGAGTGATAAAACTTCATAGTGGACGTAGGCAACACATCGAACCACTCTAAAACCCTATGTTTCTGTGAATTTTCTTATATGTTTATTGGTGTGTTTGTTAGATCTGCTTCATTTTACACTTATTCTCTTCATTTTGTCTCTTCAAACACATTCGAAGAGTGTTGTGCCCAATTTTGGTGCAAACACTTTGGTGCTTCCACTGAGAGAAACCCAGTTTCTCTCCCGTTCATTGGATCTACTTTCGATATCGGATTGCATAATTCTAAGGAGAAGATCCAGATCTATCGTTCAATGGTTCCTTATATTCTAATCAGATTGCTGCAGATCTAAGAGGAACCACACTCATCATGATTTTCGTACCCATATTTTCGTATCCATGAAAATATGATAGTTTTCGAACCCAGAAAATATGGTCATTTTCGTATCCATTTTTTCGAACCCAGAGAATATGGTCATTTTCGTATCCATGTTTTCGAACCCAGAGAATATGGTCATTTTCGTATCCATGTTTTCGAACCCAGAAAATATGGTCATTTTCGTATCAATGTTTTCGAACCCAGAAAATATGGTCATTTTTGTATCCATGTTTTCGTATCCAGAAAATGTGATGATTTTCGTACCCATGCTTTCGTATCCAGTAAATGAGGTGGTTTTCGTATCCATCAGGGCTCGTTAGTTCGTGTCCATAAGTTACTTCGCATCCATCATGGAGCGCTACTTCGTATCCATCATGGAGTGCTACTTCGTATCCATTAGGGAGCGCTACTTCGTATCCATCAGAGAGCGCTACTTAGTATCCATCAGGGAGCGCTACTTCGTATCCATCAGGGAACGCTACTTCGTATCCATCCATATGCCTCCAATTCGAATCGATACTCACATGTACTTCGTATCCAACCATCTGCCTCCATTTCGCATCGATACGCACATTCAGTTCGTATCCATCCATCTGCTTTTAATTCGTATCGATCTTGCCATTTCGTATTGATGCTACTAGAGCTAATTCTCTGAATGGATACGAACTGGGTCTTTCAGCTGATGAATACGAAAAGTGCAATTCCTCTGACCGATACGAAGACGAGCGCATCTGATGGATTCGAACAAGAACGATACGAAGAAGGACTTTTTCAGGTTGCTTGATGGATACGGAATTTCAAAAAAAAAATATTTTCGGGTATCAAAATTTCCTAATCATAGTTAATTCAAAACTCAACTTAGTAAAGAAACATTCTAATCATTCCATGGCTGGACGGGACATAAGAGATTACAACAACAATTGTTGAATTGCAATCGAGGAATGGGTATTGAAATACTACTCAACCGGTGCCCCCAGAGGCTGGAGAACCTAGCTAATATGCCAAGAACTGAAGTTGATCAATATATCATGCTTCTAAGGTGGACTGCAACTTCCTCCAATTGACCAGCTTTTAAACTCCTGAATTGACAACTATGGTACGATGGCTAATATGACAACTGCTCTACACTGTCAACTCTGCCAATTCAAAGCATAGCTGGTCACCACAGAATCATCTTCAAATGCCCACATCTTAATCATTCCACATCTATACGACTAAAAGCATGGCATACAACTTCCAGAGAACTTCCTTAATACCCTATAGGGTGGTCACCTATCTGTTAGCCCATCTTAACCAACTCACATCGAATCGACATTACCAACCGCTCGAACGTTGGGAAATCGGGCATACATCATTCGCTAGTATGCAAGGCCCTGTAGCCTTAAAATGAACTTGATAATATTGACATTAGTGTCTCTCCTAGTCAGGACCCATTCATTGAAATCATCCTACATGCAAAATTTGCAGCAAAAATTCAGCATGCTGACTATGTCAGTGTACTATGGAAATTCAACCTCCGACACTATCTCATGAAGGGAGAATGGTGCATGGAATCCATGAAGAATGATGAATGCCATCAAATGAAAAATCCATGCTCTAAATCAGGAAGCTCCTCTTCTTTAGATGGCTACCGTGGATGCCAACGCCATAGGGCTGCCTCGGAAAGGATAACTCTAACAATATGCTCGAGCCCTATAAAACGAAGGGCCGAGAATCCTTGATCCCTATCAGTCACAAACTTTGGTCAAACTGAGCCACTTGCATTAGACTTCCAACAGAGAAGGGCTAGACTGAAGTGCAATAGCAAGCATACGACGCTGCTTCACACATCAATGAGATTTAATCCGATCTCTTTTGAATTAATTCTATTTCAATTTCGTTTATGTTGCGAAATATGACCGACTTGAATTAAACTACTTACAAATGATGCAGGTAACCGAGTACTTAAGGATGGGTGCAAAACAACCTCCGTGTACTATGCTCAAATCATTGAGGTATCATCATGACGAGCATGATTCAACCACTCGTCGGCTGCTTTATGCACCTGACTTGGGGGCAGGGCATTAAAGCAGAAGAGACTGACAAGGTTGGGACTCCAGTACAAAGTGGATGCAACCGACCATCCACCCATTTGCCTATGCAATTTAATTAGGAGATTTGAGAAAGACTTGTAGTTATATGTCCCAACAATGCACTCTCCATCTCGTACTTGAAGCTCGCCAAAATACGTATGCTTCTTCTGATACCCAGTAGAATCAGAATCATACCAAGGGTGGACGTGACCGTCCATGCATCCAATCCTGCATTAGACACTTGTGGTTACTTAATAACACTTTTTTAAAGTGGATATGATTTTACCATTCACTCCCCAATTCGCGTCTGTGATTCCACAGAACAATCGTGCCTTAAATCGACTTCATCAGGGGCTAACCCTCAATTTGTAAACATCAACAACCGACTGCTTACTCGCTAATCATCATGAGCCATCGTTCCAACTCTCTTCCTCAACTCGACTGGAAGAGCGTAAAGTGGACGTGGCTCGACCGTCTACTCTCCAACTCTTGCCCCTAACTTAAGGGAAAATACATAACTCAAAGTAGATGTAGTTCAGCCATCTTCTCCTCTGCTCGAGCTCAAAGCTTGCCAGAACACTAATCTTACTCCTTAGGCTTGGCAGAACCGGGATCCAAATGAAGATGGATGTGATTCAACCGACCATAAACTAGATCTCATCCTTCGTTGATAGCAGATAAGTGGAAAGTAATCGAGATCCCATCGATCAGTTGCTAAGTGAAACCCTGAGCACGGGGACAAGTCACCACACCGAAGCCAAAAAAGGATTGATACACGATAATCTTTAACTAACTCCAAACTCCCAGAGTGCGAGTTGGGGTATAAAACTCATAATGCGGTTTCAAAGAGGATGGATCCCTTCACCTAACGACTTTGGCTGTATCCTAACCAAGTTAGAGGAGGATGGACCCGTCCATCTAACGACCTCGCTTGTTAACTTAGGGTGGATGTGATCCGACCATCCACGATCAGTCTCTTCATTCGACCAGTTTCCACAAAATTTGTTGAACAGTTCCGCATGCACGTCGCAAGCCCAAAAGATGTCAACACTCTATCTAGTGTCACTTAAGCTCCTGGAGAGACGCTCAGACACTACTTAGAGAGATTCCGTACTGCATGTGTGGAGATCAGCAATCCGAACGATAACTCCATCCTCATGGCGTTGACTAAGGGGATCGACCCCGATTCTGAGTTCGGCAACTGATTAGCTGGAAAACCACCTGCATCATTGGACCGTTTCCACGCCAAGGCGGCTCAATTCCTGAGAAGGGAAGATGCGAAACAGTCTAGGAAGCAAACTGATGCAGGGCCAAGCACGGAAGGAATCCAAAGCAATGTCGCAATCGAACAGTCCGGTGAGAGCTCCGGAAAAGTTCTGTTGAATGTGAAAAACAAACAAGCTCGACGGAGAGAGAGCGTGAATCAAAATAGAAAACGAGATCAAAATCGTGGCCCACAATGCAATAATCCCATGTTTGACAGTTATACTCCTTTGAATACATCACTGGAGAACTTGTATTTACAAACCTGTAATACAATTCAGTACCAAAAACCTGCACCAAAACCGTCGTCAGAGAGGCAAATCCAGACGGGAAAATTTTGCAGGTTCCATGAAAGCTATGGGCACAATACGAATGAGTGTCGTCACTTACAAGATCTCGTTGAAAAATTGATCAGAGAAAGGAAGCTGAAACAGTTTGTGAGGGCACCGCAGCCTAGAGAAGCGGGCCCATCAAATCAAAACAATGATCTCGGTCGACCGAGACAGGAGGATTCCACTTGTCCCCGCGGAAGATTGGTGATAAACACCGTCAGTGGCAGACGCGCTTTGTCAGGAGCCTGGAACGACGAGGATCTTCGTCACTGTTACACATGACAGGCTCTATTCAATCTACGAATACTTTGCAATTTCCTTTACATTCTGAAATTTGAATTTGTAATAAGGCACTAACTTTGCCATGTTTTTCCGTTCCAGCAATAAATTACTATCTCTTCAAGCTAGAGCTGTGATTCACCGAATGCAACATTCCACAATCACGACACACGAAGAGCTAAGTTCCATCGAACAACGGATTTTATTCAAATAGCGAGTGACTGTGATACGACCGGCCACTCACTAAGTGAAACCTCAGCTCGGGGACAAGCCATCACATCAAAGGCTGAACTGGAACGACACACGACAGTCCTACAACTAACTCCAAATTCCCAGAGTACGAATTGAAGTATAAACATCATATAAATCGTTCCCAGAGTGCGAACGGACTCCAAATTCCCAGAGTACGAATTGGAGTATAAACATCAAATAAATCGTTCCCAGAGTGTGAACGGACTCCAAATTCCCAGAGTGCGAATTGGAGTATAAACATCAAATAAATCGTTCCCAGAGTGAGAACAGACTCCAACTTCCCAGAGTGTGAATTGGAGTATAAACATCCAATAAATCGTTCCCAGAGTGCGAACGGACTCCAACGTCCCAGAGTGGGAATTGGAGTATAAACATCAAATAAATCGTTCCTAGAGTGCGAACGGACTCCAAATTCCCAGAGTGCGAATTGGAGTATAAACATCAAATAAATCGTTCCCAGAGTGAGAACGGACTCCAACTTCCCAGAGTGTGAATTGGAGTATAAGCATCCAATAAAACGTTCCCAGAGTGCGAACGGACTCCAACTTCCCAGAGTGTGAATTGGAGTATAAGCCTCCAATAAAACGTTCCCAGAGTGCGAACGGACTCCAACTTCCCAGAGTGTGAATTGAAGTATAAACATCCAATAAATCGTTCCCAGAGTGCGAACGGACTCCAACTTCCCAGAGTGTGAATTGGAGTATAAACATCCAATAAATCGTTCCCAGAGTGCGAACGGACTCCAACTTCCCAGAGTGTGAATTGGAGTATAAACATCCAATAAATCGTTCCCGGAGTGCGAACGGACTCCAACTTCCCAGAGTGTGAATTGGAGTATAAACATCCAATAAATCATTCCCAGAGTGTGAACGGACTCCAAATTCCCAGAGTGCAAATTGAAATATAAACATCAAATCCATCGTTCCCAAAGTGTGAACGAATTCCTAAAAAGCCCAAATAGGTGTGATTGACCATCTATCGGCTGACTCCAACTTTCCAGAGTGTGAATTGGAGTGTAAACATCTATTCCAGGTTCTCGGAGTGCGAACCGACCCATCAATGCGAACTCCAAGTTCCCAAATCATGAATTGGAGCATAAACATAAATTAAAGGTTCCTGGAGCGCAAACCGAAGCATCCATGCTAACTCCAGATTCCCAGAGCGCGAGTCGGAGTACAAACATCAATTCCAGGTTCCTGGAGCGTGAACCGAAACGTCAATGCTAGCACCAAGTTCCCAGAGCGTGAATTGGAGGATAAACATCAATTCCAGGTTCCCGGAGAGCGGACCGAAAAAATACAAATGTCAACTCCAAATTCCCAGAGCGTGAAGAGGAGTATAAGCATCAATTCCAGGTTCTCGGAGCGCGAACCAAAATATACATGACAACTCCAAATTCCCAAAGCGTGAAGTGGAGTATAAACATCAATTCCAGGTTCCCGGAGCGCGAACCAAAATACAAATACCAACTGCAGATTCCCAGAGCGCGAATTGGAGTATAAACATCAATTCCAGGTTCCCGGAGTGCGAACCGAAACGTCAATGCTAGCTCCAAGTTCCCAGAGTGTGAATTGGAGGATAAACATCAATTCCAGGTTCCCGGAGTGCGAACCCAAAACATACATGCTAACTCCAAATTCCCAGAGCGTGAAGTGGAGTATAAGCATCAGTTCCAGGTTCTTGGAGCGCGAACCAAAATATACATGATAACTCCATACTCCCAGAGCGTGAAGTGGAGTATAAACATCAATTCCAGGTTCCCGGAGCATGAACCAAAATATACATGCCAACTCCAGATTCCCAGAGTGCAAACTGGAGTATAAACATCAACTAACTCTAGTCCCGAGAGCGCAGACTGGAGTATAAATACCAAACGGGTTTGACTGACAACCCATCAACCAACTCCAGCCCTCAAAGCTAGAATTGGAATATAAATATCAGTAGGGATGCGATTCGACTGTCCATCTATCAACTCTGATCCCACAGCAAGTCCTGTAGACAAAAGGTGGATGTGATTCAACTATCCGCTTTCCTATCTTCCCCTGACATGGGGGCATACTTATCATTAAAAATCGGATGCTCTGACCATCTAGCATAAAGCGGGAACGACACGACCGCTCACGCATCAACACTTATCCCCGGCATGGGACCTATAACATAATCTTATGGGGATGCACTCCAGCCGAACAAGACAGAATTTCTTCCATGATTCGACAGCGAGATGCAGATTAGAAAAACGGGCCTAGCTGAACGTCTCATTCTAAATGGATGTGATTACCCGTCCTATCGCAAATGAACGTGACATGACCATTCATCCGCTAACTCTAGCCAATGATCTGGCAGGTTGTGCATGCAACGTGGTCGGATATGACCCAACCATCCGCCAATTAGCTCCTTTCTCCAATTCAGAAGGAGGAACATCAAATTAAAGTTGTCGCAATGTGGCTGACTACACTTTGACTTTCGCCTTTGACTAGTGCAAGAGGAATTAATCGAGGAAAATGTGGTTCGACCATTTTTTGCAAAAACTCTTAGTCCTTAGAGTGTGGACAGGGATGTAAGTATCAAATAGGTGTGACTAATGGCCCTTCAACTAACTCTCATCTCCGAAGTACGACTACGAGCGTGGACAAATGAATGAATGTGATTCGACCATTCATTCACCAACTCCGACCAAAAGTCGACGGGAGGAATATAAACTCACAGATGCAATTAGACTCTCCACAAACTAACTATGCGATTGTGGGCATAATAACAAATCATTGAAAGGAAGAGAAAGGTGACTCGCTACATCCCTAGCTTAGCGTCCTTTACAACTTAAGGCAATGACTGCAAGGAGTCCTTAATGCTAACTAATTAGAATGATGCGCGAAGTTACGGGGAGCCAATTATGTCATACCTCCAGATCGACGGGCAATATCGATCTGCACCTTTCATATCATACCAATGGGTCGATAGGCAATGAGGTCCTTACATTCTACATTGTGTCGCTAAATCGACGGCAAATGTCGATCCTCTTCAATTACAAATCGATGTGACACGAGCTCCCATCGAATACCTTCGACCACCAGAGCATGGATAGAACCACGAATGAGTATGACTTGACCATTCATCCTCCGTCCCCTTTCTTCGATCCGCCAGGAAGAGCATGAGACTGGATGAGCATGACCTGACTGCATTTGAGCTGATTTTGTCCATAGATCTGACGGGAGAACGTAAATCGAAACGGACGTGGTTGATCGCCCAACTCCGAAAGAATGCAATGCGACCATTCATTCTTCGACTCTTACCATGATCCGACTAAATGAGCTATTCACAACGAGTGCAACAGAACTGTCCACGCACCGACTCTTACCCTCGATCCGATAAGGGAAGTATCAATCCTACATTGGATCTTACCGGACAATTTACTCTTCAATTTTTGCCTGGAGTATGACGACATAAGCAACAAAGTGAATGTCGATGAGGCAACGAAGTATTCTACCTAGAGGAAAGAACTAGGACAGAATGCAGAATATAGCATGGCTCGGCCTTCCATCGGTTAACTCGATATCACGGTTCAATGGGATAGAGTGCGAAATTGAAGCGAACATTATCTACCTTGCTGCTTATCAAGATATTCCCCAGACTTGGGGGCATGCACGAGAAATGAGATGAATATAATTTGATCTTTTATCAAACAACTCTAGCTCTTACAACTTGGACTATAGTATAAACACAGTAGAAGCTAGGCTCAATCATTCGCGCAATATACCCACCAACCCAAGACCTAATATTACGTATCCATCGATACAAAGCATACATTCTAACATCTCAAATCGATCCAGGAGAGGATCGATACGGAAGGAAGGACTTAAAAACAACCATCGAGCGTTGTTACAACTCAAATTTCACTTCGATCCAGGAGAGGATCGATACAAACTCAATCCAAACAACAACTAAAGAACTTGATGACGACCCGCAAATGTGCAAACATGAATAGGTGTCAGCCTAACATATGTGCATGTATGCCAAACTAACACTCAATTTTCAAAGTTACCAGGAATTGAATGCTTACCTGATGACAATCAAAATGATGAACAACAAATCGCTAGTGCTCAACACTCGGTTACAACAAAACACTTCATGATCATTGACAATCAACAGTTTGACATCTACGTCACCGAACATCAACCAAAGGCAAAATCTTTTGACGAAAAGATAGCAACTACTTAGTGAATTGGATAGAACTTTTCAGAATGAAGATGGAAGTTATCAAAGCACGTCATGTTCACACAAGACGTACTTTGGGGGGCAAATGTTATCCCGCCTTTTGGCAAGGCCGTGACACCAAGAACTTGACTAGAGATCAAGGATGGTTCGTCCTGTAGATCGTTAGCGCATAGGTCTACTATGGATGTCGGTAAATTTTTTTCGAGTCTAGATCGAGCTACAATTGATATGACATGACAAAAAAAGCTAATAAAGCCAACATTCCAAATTTCAAGTCAATCGGAGTTGGTATGCTCAAGATATTGATCGATCACGGTTGAGAAATCCAAACTTGCATCGATCATAACTCAAGATCTACAAGTCCAAATGCCACCAAATTTTCACAGTAGCTTACTGGCAACATGAAGAATGTTCACGCCAAATTTCAGCTCAATCGGATCAAATCTTGATCGATTCGAAGTTGCTTCGTATCGATCACGGACCAACTTGCATCGATCATATCTCACAATCCACATGTCCAAATGCTATGAAATTTTCATAGTATCTTACTACCAACATGAGGAATGTTCTTGCCAAATTTGAGCTCAATCGGATCAAATCTTGATCGATTCGAAGTTGCTTCGTATCGATCACGGACCAACTTGCATCGATCATATCTCATAATCCACATGTCCAAATGCTATGAAATTTTCACAGTATCTTACTGCCAACATGAGGAATGTTCTTGCCAAATTACAGCTCAATCGGATCAAATCCTGATCGATTCGAAGTTGCTTCGTATCGATCATGGACCAACTTGCATCGATCATATCTCACAATCCACATGTCCAAATGCTATGAAATTTTCATAGTATCTTACTGCCAATATGTGTAATGTTCATGCCAAATTTCAGCTCAATCGGATCAAATCTTGATCAATTCGAAATTGAGTTCGAATCGATCCCGGAACGGGCCCCAATTTCCTAAGGTCGGGCATGTGGGCCCCCTCACGTGCCAGAAGCAGTCTCCCAGGATTTTAGGCGAAATATCAGCCTCCTACACCTATAAATAGAGCCCCTGATCATTCAGAAAGGGGATCGGAGAATTTTGAGAGTAAAAGAGCGCCCGGACTCTGCCACGTTCACTCCAGAACGCCATTACTGCCATTGATCTCAAATTTAAGCTTATTATCTGATGTACTTCATTATCAAAAACTTGTAGTCTCCAAGTATCAAGCAATAAAGTGATAAAACTTCATAGTGGACGTAGGCAACACGCCGAACCACTCTAAAACTCTGTGTTTCTGTGAATTTTCTTATATATTTATTGGTGTGTTTGTTAGATCTGCTTCATTTTACACTTATTCTCTTCATTTTGTCTCTTCAAACACATTCGAAGAGTGTTGTGCCCAATTTTGGTGCAAACAGCTGTTAAAAATGAAATCGAATCCACTTGTCAAACCAAACATGGGAATTAGTTAATTTACCTCAAGGATGCGAGACATTAAGTAATAAATGGATATTTAGGAAGAAATTAAAACCTGATGGTTCAATAGACAAGTATAAGGCTTGACTTGTGGTTCAAGGCTTTAGACAAAATGAAGACCTGGATTATTTTGACGCGTACCCTCCAGTAACTAGGATAACATCAATAAGAATGTTTATAGAAATTTCATCCACACTTGATTTAGAAATAACTAAAATGGATGTAAAAATATCATTTTTAATGGAGAATTAGAAGAGGAAATATATATGGAACAACCTCAAGGTTTCCTAAAATCTAGAAATGAAAGTAAGGTGTGAAGAGTAAGAAAATCACTGTATGGACTTAAACAAGCGCCTAAACAATGGCATGAAAATTTTGATGAAACTATAATATCAAATAGATTTCATATAAATGAATGTGACAAATGTGTCTATTTTGAACATACAAATATAGAATGTCATTATGTGCCTATATGTAGATGACCTACTAATTTTCGAAAGTGGCAAGGGGATAATAAAATCTACAAAAGATATGCTCTTCACCAGATTTGACATGAAAGATCTAGGAATTGTTGATGTAATACTTGGCATAAAATACATACAACCAACCAAGGATATATGTTGTCCCTATCACACTATATTGGGAAAATACATGAATAATTTAAACAACATAATATAATATCAGCAAAATCACCCATAGATTTGAACCAAAAATAGGTTAAAAATAGCGGCGGTAGCATTTACCAACTTGAGTACTCTCTTATACTAGGCAGCATTATGTATGTAATGAACTGCATTAGACTTAATATAGCGTATGCTGTGAGTAAAATCAGTAGATATACTAGCAACAAGGAAAGAATCACTGGAAAGCTATAATTCAAGTACTAGGATACTTAAGGTATACACAAAATCATGGAATACATTATGCTAGGTACCCATATGTAATAGAAGTATATTATGATGCAACCTATATAACTGGTTCATCAGATACAAAATCCACCAGTGGATATGTGTTTACCTTAGTAAACAGGCAATATCTTAGAGAACTTCTAAACAAACTTGTATAGCAAGATCTACAATGGAATCAGAGTTTATTGCCCTAGATAAAGCAGCAGAATAAGCAGACTAGCTTCAAGATTTCTTAAAAGGTATTCCTAAATGGAAAAACCTATACCTCCAATAAGCATACATAATGACAGCCAGTCAGCTATTGGTAGTAGTAAGCTTTACAATGGAAAGCCTAGAGATATTCGTCATAGACATAAAACTATAAGACAATTTCTCTCCAATGGGGTTATCATAATTTACTATGTAAGATCAAACGAAAACATTGCAGATCCACTAACAAAAGGTTTACCTTGAGAGAAGTTTAATATCTTATCGATGAGAATGGGATTAAAGCCCATAAACTAAAAGTTTCTCTAAAATGGAAACCCTACCTAGTTGACCGGAGATCCCAAGATCTAGGTTCAAAGGGACAACTAGTTTAAGATAAACTTGATGACACTGGTATACACTCAAACCATTCCTATGATAAGTCAATGCACTACTCACTAGAGAATAGGATAAGTTTTGATATTTTTAATGATGTATATACTTGGTTATATTAAGAACCAAGTGGGGTATTACGAAATACCCTTTATACAATCACCTACGTGAGTGTGGAGGCACCATGTCAAGGAGAATTGTAAGGCTAAATTCTCCAAGCACTCACGAGAAAAAACCGGTATTCATGGCAAAAACGAACACAAACAAAGAAGCAAGGAAGATAAGAAACACTTATTGTGTGTTGTCTATTTTAAATTTACACAAAAGACTTACATTTCAAAGACAACCTAAGTCCACTAATACGCCAGTAAGTCAAAACGATAAACATTAAGAAAGTTCAAGGCCAATGTACTAATTTAATTGATACGATAAATGTTTTGCAAAATTTATCCATTCACGTGGGGGATTATTAGAAATGAATAAGCGTTTCATTAGGAAATATGAGTATTAAATGCCTTGGAATATGAATAGTCCCATAAAATAGAATATAATAAACATCAAGTGTTTAAGTAGTAAGACGTGGTTCCTATTATAGTTATTATGAGACGAAAAGAGACAAGGAAGCATGACAATCATAGCGGGTGGTGCAACGCACTATCCCGCTCATGCGCCCCCCTGCCATGACATGGGCGAATGGGCATTTGAGTTGTATTAGAGGCATTTGGCACTTTCCGTAAATAATTACTTGATATCCTCAAGCGCTGTAGAGGGAGAAATATTTTTTCGAGAAAAAAAAAATTATTCTGCACTCGGACAATATAAAATGGTACTATATTTTATCACACACTCTATTCTTTACAACTCCCAATTTACTATAATTCTATTTGCATAACAATCGAACAACAATATTTACTGAAAAAGATGACTTTTCTCTCGATGCTGTGGAAATATGTAAGACAGAATTAAGTTGGCACATGAAGTTTGGAATTCTAGAAAAATCTAAATATGACCATATTGATCTGTAGATGCTCAATTTGGTGAATATTATGGACAATGATGGAGAAGGTGAAGTCTTCAAAAATAGATACAGATAATGATATGATGGTTAATGGAAAAGGCGGTGGATGTGTTATTATGGGATAAACGGTTATATGTTTAGTGAAAAAACAGTGTGGAAATACTATGGATAGTGATGGTGAAGTTTTTGGTGGGTATGGGTCTACTGTACTAAGAAACATGCATAATGAGAGGGTATCATAGGGTTTTGAAAAGGCAGAAACATTTGATTTGAAGCCCGATATGGATACTAATATGATGGTAGAATGTGATGAAATAGAATAGAAGGATGAGTTTGTCGGCAGTATGGATTGTAGTGGCTCTAGACATGCAAGTATATTTTTAAGCAAGATGGTGCACAAGATATGTACACTGACATGAAACTGCTATTTTTTTATTTAACAGTGGTCCCCTATACAGATGATACTTCAATGGTCTTTGGGTAGAGTACAATTATGCGACATTTTATCTATATTTAAATTGTATTTTGGATGGCCACAGTTCTGGGTACAAACTACAAAGGATATAGCTTCACTTAGTTTTCGCTACATACTTTGGAATATTTCTTTTTTCAGTGGGGTTTTTGGGTAACACATGAGAAAGTAGGAATCCTGCTAGAGTTTTTATTTATGGGTAGGCTATGATTCTGGAGATTTAAAATTTACGCTTTCACTTGCCAATTTTTTATAACAACCCATATTTTACGTATCATAGGATCGTAAAATATTTTTATTTTATCCGTGTGAGGTCATATGATTCTATAGTTTTGGAATACAGCTCTTAGAGATATTTTACACATTTATTTTTTTTTAAATTTCTATGTGACAATTTTGATCTTAAAAATCTTATTTGGGCTACTACTTTTGATAGAAGTTGAACTAGGGTCTCAAACAAGTTTCATTGCTTCAGGACGATAGTTTCACATTCTGTAGATTGGTCATAATAAAAAATCAAATTAAGGCTAGGAAGTTATGCCTATAGTGTTAGGTAGCTGCTGGCCGGAATTAATGTGTAATTAGTTAAGCCCATAAGTAATCCCATTAGTTTATTCCCATATTAGTATAAATAAGGAGCTGTAGGTGTCAAATTAAAACTTTTTTCTCTTTTCCAAATACTGTACTCTAATTTCATCCAAAATCACACAAATTACTCACTACACATAACCGAATCATTTATTGAAGAGAAGACCATCAAATAAAGATCATTTAGTTGGTTTGCATTGATTTCTATTGTTGTCCATATTGGATCTAGGGGAGAATTGGTTGATTTTGGTAATTGGTGAGTGGTTTACATCATCTCACTATCCTATGCATGTTTATATATAGAATTATAGGTTTAAACATGGTTTTTGACCTTAAGATCCTTTTCAAACTTTACTAACATGTTTACGACCTAAATTTATGAATTCAAATATGATATTTAGTATTTGTTTTAAAATTCAACTTGTTCATGTTTATATGTTCATCGATTGCTTAGATTTGGATTAGAATTTTCTTGATTATTATAATTTTATGTATTGTTGTATAACTGGATGTATGTGCATGTTATCTATGATTGTATGTTGTGATTCGATGTTGCTTGCTAGTGTTTTGGATGTTTAGGAAGATAGATTGGTGAATTTGGAAAATCGAAGCCAAAGTTGATCGTAATCGGACGAAATTTGAAGGGAATGCTTTGAAGCATTGGAGAGCTTGTAGAAAAATTCACGAATCAAAATTTACGGAGGACTCAAATTGGCACCGAATTGAAGAGTCGGTACCAAGTTGTTTTGAGGGCTTGGATGGCTTGGTCAACTTGATGGTTGAGTAGAGCATGGCTAGTGAAAATTGTCCATAAAAGGATGCAGGAAGTTAGGTACGTACTAGATGTTATGTCATGTTGTTTCCACTTCAAGTCAGATGCTATGGGATGAGACCAAGTTGTTTTGAGGAATGGATTGAGGTATGAAGCATCTAGGTAGGAAGTACTAGGGGAAGGGAAGTTTACTTAGCCAAAATTGAATAAGTAAATGACTCGGTGGTGAGTCATTTTTGTTCTGTATCAAGTTGTTTTTTTAAATGAATAGGGTCAGGCTTTTAGAAGGTGGAAGTAGGGGACTTTGTTGATTATATTGGAGATGTTAGCTCGTTTGCTTATAGATAGGATGGCGATGTGACAACGTGATAAAAGCTTTGGTGGTTTGTGACTCGTGTAGGGAGTAGGTACCAAAGATGGAAGCTTGATAAAGGAGAGAGCCATGAATGGAGAAAGTGAAGAGTTCCCAATAATGGAAATTGGATTGATCAAAGAAAGGGCTTGGATCCGAATGGAGCAAAGGAGAGCTCTGATGTACGTGCTAAGGAATCGTTGATAACCAGAGTGTTTTCTATTGCACTCGAAGCAAGAATATTATAAGTGGGGACGCCCATGGATAAATGGAATGGATCTTAATATCTTGAACCGGTGGCTTTATGTCTAATGTCTAGCTTTGGCTTATGAGATACATATCAAGCTTTGGGCTACGCAATATGAGAGTACAATGAAAATTGTGATTTCCATTAGTCCTTAGCAATAAGGAGGCCATATGAGTTATCATATATTTAAAGCACATGAAGTTATAGTGGGAGTGGGATTGCTTAATGGATGTTACAGTTGCTTTAGTTGCTTTCTAGGCCATCACATGGAGATATCACTGGGAATAGGTATTGGAGATAGGAATACCTAGAGAGTTGGTATCCTTATTTTGAGCATAGTACCTTTATGTTATTTGTAGAGTAATACATTATGATGTTATATGCTAACTCTTTGGTTGTAGGGACATGTTAGGTATGATTCATATACCTCCGTTCCTTATTATATTTAACTGCATAGTATTTTAAGATTCATTTACCACTTACATTAAATTGTTGTCTAACTAAAGGTTTTACGCGTTTGTTCTTATTATCTTGAATACTCTTTAATGAGTAGACTAATAACAAGTCTAGGTGATGCAATAGCTATGCGAAAGACGACTTGGATGGAGCTATCTTGTATTATATTTTTATATGGATTTCTACACTTATTCCATTGTATAGCAATAGAGAGCTATAGCAGTGACTGCTTATTTTCTTGATAGTTGTTGGGCATATGTCTGTTGTATAAAGTCTACTACATTTGTATATAACTATATGGATCTGTGTTTTAATGATTTATTTGCATAGTTATTAATGTCTTTCCTTGTTATATCAATGATATTATATTTTATCCATGCACTATGAGATAGTTAATAGGTTATCGGTTGTATTTGTTTCATTTCTAACCATGATGATCGTAACTATATCGACTGAGCATGACTGCAGTGCACTATTCTGAAATTATTGGTGCCAGTGGCATAAGGTGGTTGTTACGTTTAGTATCAGAGCTTAGGTTATGTGATTAGCCAAAGTCGATGCAGTGATCCAGTAGTGATAAGGAAGTAGTTATCACCTTATACTAGAGAGGTATCACCTTAGACTAGATCGAGAGAGAGAGAGAGAGAGAGTGTGTGTGTGTGTATGTTTGTGTGTGTAGGAGAGAGTTCATACTAGTTATATATTTAGATTTTCAATGTTATATAGTAATATATTATATAGTATAAGTCGCATACACATAAACAACATAGAGACAGTTTTCTTTATTATAGACTGATCATTCTTATTACAAATTAAGAATTAGTCGGCATATAAGAAATACTATGAGGAATTCTACTTTAGAAATTGAGGAAGGACCAGGGTTAGGAGCTATTACAATTGAAGTTCAAGCAATGTTTTTGAATTCTATAATGGCAACTATGGTGAGGAACGTTCAAGATGCTACTCCGAGTGTGGTTGTTTGAGATGGTGCTCCTGTGTAAGCGCCTAGGGTTAATTTGCCAAATTGAGTAAGGAGTATTCTACTCTATGGGGAAAACCATTCCATGAAATAGAATCAGCCATAGAAGTGCAGGATTGGTTGGATATGTATGAGCGCATATAGTGATATGGAAGTGGATGATGCTATGAAGAGGAAACTGCCCTCTAGTCAACTTCAAGGACAGGCTATGAGCTGGTGGAATTACATTACCATTACTACTTCAGAAGATCGGTTTACTTGGGACTAGCTTAAATCAAGGTTTGAAGAGAAGTTCATTCCGACTGCTCAGAAGTTTGTATTATTTAAGAAGGTTGCTGATCTTAAGTAAGGAGAAATGTTAGCTTCTAAGTATGTTACAGAGTTTTGATGCTTTATTGAGGTAAGGGATGTCATTTACTGACACTCCATTGAGAAAGAATGAGAAGTTCATCATTGGAGCGGATGACTTTCTTGAAGAGAAGGTGGTAGACCACATTGATGAGCCGTTTAAGAAGTTTATTAAGAAAGCTCTCCATCATAAGAATCTTATCCAAAAACTAAGACAGTTGTTTCCATTTCTGCTAAGAAGGAAAAGTCAAAACCGCAACAAAGCAGTGTATGCAAGAAAAATTGGAACGGAAAGAGGAAGCAATCTCAAGGAAAAAATGCCCAGAAGAAATCTAAGTGGGAACCTACTTGCTATGGGTGCAAGGAGAAGGGTCTCTTAATTAAGGATTGCAAAGTGAGCGAGAAGAAGAAGTGCTACAATGTTGAAAAACCTGGGCATTTGAAGAAGGATTTTCTAGAACTAGTGAATGATAAGAAGGTTGTGAAAGCATACACTTTGGATGTTGTCCCGACTTCATCAAGTGCTCTATGGGCAAAGGAGAAGGGAATGAGAGTCATTATTCAAGGTACGCTTTCCATTAAATATATTTCCATTCATATTTTGTTTGATATTGGGCTTTCACATTCATTCACATGTATTAGCCTAGTGGACAGATTGGGATTAAGATCTGAGAAGTAAATCGACCCCTGATTGTTACAAACTCCTTTGAAGGTTCTAGTAGTCTTTGCATGGTTTGTCATGGCCCAGTATTATTGAGTCATGGATGCTCTTTTTTTTGTGATTGCTTTATCTTGAATTTTGTTGGGATCGGGATTATCTTGGGAATAAAATGGTTTAAGAAGTATGCGGCGATAGGATTATGAAAAGATATTGGTGGAAATCGGAGATATGAAAGGGTAAACGGTATTGATCGGCTACCTACCAGAGGATGGATGATGGTTATCTTTCTATATTCACTTGAAGTTCCAAAGGAGAGGCTGCCATCTATGCCTATCATTAGGGAGTATCCAGTTGTATTTGAGGCAGTGACCGGATTACCATCGCATAGTGAGATTGAGTTTCAGATAAACTTAGTGAAGAAAGTCACACCTACAGTTATGCTTTGAAGATGTATGGCACCCGGAGAGTAAATGGAATTAGAGGTGCAAGTAAACGACCTATTAAAAATAGGTTTCATATAAATGAGTATATACAAGTGGGATGCACCTGTAGTATTCACGACTAAAGCGGATGGCTCTTTAAGGTTATGCATGAATTATCGTGAGATGAATAAAGTGACTAAAAAGAATAAGTATCCTTACTCATATATAAATGATTTGTTTGATTAGCTTCATGGTACGAAGATGTTCTCTCAAATGGATTTAGCAATGAGATTTCACTAGCTGATAGTGGCAAAGGAAATTGTGCCTATTAATGTGTTTCGTATGCCATTAGGTTTTTATGAGTAGTTGGTAATGCCATTGGGGTTGATCAATGCTTTGACATATTTTGTGGATCTCATGAATCTGGTTTTCAAAGACCAGCTGAACAAGTTCATGCTTGTACTAATTGATGATATTCTGATCTATTCTAGAATCGAAGAGGAGCATAAGACAAACTTAAGGATTGTACAAGAGGTGTTGAGAAAGCACAAGTTGAGAGCGAAGTTCTCTAAATGTCACTTTTGGAGAAAAGAAGTGAGGTTCTTTGGTCACGTCATTTTTGGAGAGGGCATAGTAGTGGATCGTACAAAGGCGGTAGAGGTACAAGATTGGAACAAGCCCAAGAATGCTATGGTTAGGAGAAGTATCCTAGGATTAGTAGGATACTATAGGCCCTTCATAAAGGATTTCTCAAAGATAGCCGTATCGTCAACTAATTTGACGAAGAAGAATTGAACTTTTGTTTGGGATGTGAAGTGTGAGCATGCGTTTGTGAGTCTGAGAGAAAGGTTAACGAGTGCACCAGTATTGATTGTTCCAAGCGGGAATGAGGAGTCAACAGTATATACAGAAGCCTCTGTTATTGGATTAGGTGTAGTGTTGATGCAATAAGGGAAAGTTGTTGCCTATGCTGGTCGAAAGCTAAAGCCACACGAAAGGAATTATCCGACTCATGATTTGGAATTGGCGATGATAGTTTTTTGCTTTGAAGATGTGCAGACATTATTTGTTTGGAGAAAAGTTTGAGCTAGTTGTGGACTATAAATCCATGAAATACCTTTTCTCTCATAAGGATCTCAACCTTCTTCAGCAAGGTGGTTAGAGTTCTTAGCCTCCTATGATTTTAGCATTTCCTATGCACCAGAAAAAGGGAATGTAGTCGGTGATAAGTTGAGTAGAAGACATGCTAGTTTGGGAGCAATGTTCTTGGAATGGAAGCAGGTGGAATATATTAATGGATATGATTTCAGGCCTTAATGCAAGCTGGAATCAAAGATGTTTGCAAGTTTTTCAAAAAGACCTACTCTAATATAAAGGATCGGTGCCAGTCATAGGTGAGATGGTAAGCTAGTGGAGATCATGATGAAGATAGTAGAAGGAGTAGAATCTAAAGACATTAAGAAATATGAACTCGATTTGGCTTCTTAAGGATAGAAGACTGTTTGTTCCCGATATTGAAAGATTGCGAGATGAAATGCTACGAGAGTGCCACCATTCTAGATTGATAATAATCCTAGAAGTAATAAGATCTATTAAGATGTGAAGCAAGCCTATTATTGGGAAGGTATGAAGAAGGATATTGGGACATTCATCTCGAAATATATGAACTATCAATTGTTGAAGGTGGAGCAGAAGAAACTCAGTGGATTGTTGCAACCGCTAAAAGTTCCTAAGTGGAAATGGGAGTAAGTGTTGATGGATTTTATTGATGGATTGCCGATGACTCGAGAGGGTACAGTAGAATTTTGGTCGTGCTTGATCGGTTGAAAAAGAGCACTAGATTTATACATGTTAAGTCAAGTGAATGACATCCAAGATAGCAGAGTTATATGTAAAGTGGATTGTATGATTTTATGGTGTGCCAAAGAGCATTGTGAGTGATTGGGAACCATTATTCACCAGTGGGTTTTGAAAGAGCTTAAAAGAGGCGTTGGGGACTAAGTTGCACCTTAGTATAGCTAATAACCCATAAACAGATGAGCAGATTGAAAGAGAAAATCATATATTGGAAGATCTCTTGCATGCGTGCGCTATAAATTTTGGGGGATCATGGGATAACTACTACATCTGGTAGAGTTTTCATACAACAATGGTTATCAGTCAAGTTTGATATGGCCCCTTATGAAGAATTATACGAACGACCATGTAAAGCTCCTTCATGTTGGTGGGAAGCAGACAAAAAACTAATACTTGAGCCAGATATGATTACAGAAACTTCAGAAAAGATTAAGACCATTCAGCAATGAATGAAAGCCTTTTAGGATTAGCAAAAGGGCTACGTTGATAATAGAGATAGATATCTGGAATTTTCCATTAGGGGTATAGTTTTTGGGAAGATATCTCCTTTGAAGAAAGTAGTGTGATTCGGTAATAAAGGAAAGTTGGCACCAAAGTTCGTAGGTCCTTTTCCGATAGTAGAGAGGATTGGGAAGCAATTATATAGGGTCGACTTACCTCAGAAGATGGTTGGCATGCACAACGACTTCCATATCTCTTATCTATGAAAATTTATGCTTGACTCGGGTGTAATGATTACATGAAATCAACTTGAAGATATTGAGGTAGAACCAGAAGTTTCAAGATCTCATAGGCTGGTCAGTAGTATTGGACACAATACGAAATAGTTTAAGAGAAAATAGATGAAGCTAGTAAAAGTATAATGGAGTGGAAGTGTGGACGATTGTACGTCAGAAACTGAGGAGAGCATTAGGACTAAGTGTCTGGAGCTCTTTGAATGGTAAGATCCATCGTTTATTGTATCTACTTTCACCTATGTATATTGCATTTGGTAGGTTAGTATTCCACATGCTAGGTAGGATCGCTTATTTTATAAGCTGCATGATTACACGTTTGATATGGTCGATGGTTGTATATAGTTATTAAGCATGCGGAGTCACTGTGATTGCTTAATTCAGGACTTGTTTAGGAATTTTGGGGGCAAAATTTCTAAAGAGGGGAGAATGTTACAGCTTGTATTTTACGTATCAGAGGATTTAAAAATATTTTATTTTATTCATGTGAGGTCTTACGATTCTATAATATTGGGATATGAATCTTAGAGACATTTTACACCTGTGATTTTTTTTCGAATTTCTATGTGACTATTTTGACCTTGGAAATTTGTTTAGGCTATAACTTTTGATATAAGTTTAATTAAGGTCCCAAACTAGTTCTATTCCTTCAGGATGGTGGTTTCATTTCTTAAAATGGTCATAAAAGAAAAACGAACTTACGGCTATGCCTGTTTTACATTTTGGTAGCTGCTGGTCAGAATTAGTATGCAATTAATTAAGTCCATGAGTAAGCCCATTAGTCTAATCCTAGATTAGTATAAATAAAAGGCAATGGGAGTCAAATTAAAACTTTTTACTCTTTTCCAAATCAGATCTAAACCCCCATCAACCCTAGTTTCATCCAAAATCACACAAATTACTCTCTAAGCTTAGCCAAATAGTTAATTAAAGAGAAAATAATAAATAAAAGTTAGATATCATCATTTTGGTTTATTTTCATTGCTTTTTATTGCTATCCACATTGGACGCAGGCGAGAATTGGTTGATTTTTGTAATTGGTGAGTGGTTTATGCCTTCTAACTATCATATGCATGTTTATATGGTAGACTTGTAGGTTTAAACATGGTTTTTGGCCTTAAAATACCTTTCTAACTTTAATAGCATGCTTACATATGTTTATGACCTTAGTTGGTGAATTTAATACGATATTTAGTAGTGGAAATTAGGTTAAAGGGCATCTTATTTCAGGATAATAAGTTTTAAGGACAACAATTCTGAATAATTATTTTTAAGGACAGTTTACAAAAAAATGATAAGTTCATTTATCCTTTTAAGTTATACAGGAAAAAGATAAATTCATTCATCATTGTATCTGTATAACTGAGAATGATAACTTCATTTATTTTTTTGTTGTAATTTGTCCTTAAAATTAAATTTTCAAAATTGTTGTCCTTAAAACTTATTACCATGCACAAAGAAGCCCTTCGAGTGAAAATCCCCTATTTAGTATTTGTTTTAAAATTCATTTTATTCATATTCATATGTTCATATATTGCTTATATTTGGATTAGAATTTGCATTATTGCTATAATTCTATGTATTATTATTTAATTGGATGTATATATGATTATATGTTGTGCTTTGATGCTTTTGCTAGTGTTTTGGATGTTTTGGAAGATAGGTTGGTGTATTTGGAAAATCGGAGGCAAAGTTGGTTAGAATTAGCCAAAACTTGGAGAGAAGGCACTGAAGCATGGAAGGAGTTTGCAAAAAAATTAACACCTCAAAGTTTCTTAAGGACTCAACTCGGCATCGAGTTGAAGAGTCAGTACCAATTTGTTTTGAGGGCTTGGATGGCTCGGTCAACTTGATGGATGGGTAGAGTATGGCTAGTGCAAGTTATCTATGGAAGGATGCAGGAAATTGGCTAAGTACTGGATGTTATGCCGAGTTATTTCTTAGAACTTGAAGTTAAATGATATAGGATGGGGTTGAGTTGTTCTGAGCAATGGATTGGGGTCTGAAGCATCAAGAAAGTAAGTATTAAGGATAGGAAAGTTTACTTAGCCAAAATTGGCTAAGTAAATGACTCGGTGCCAATTCATTTTCAATTGATTCCAAGTTGTTTTTTTAAATGAATGGGGTTTAGGCTTGTAAAAAGAGGAAGCATAGGACTCTACAAATCATGCTAGAGGTGTTGGCATGTTCTCTTGTGGATAGGATGGTGATGTAACAACATGATAAAAGCATTGGCGATTTGTGACTCATGAAGGGAGTAGGTACAAAAGATGGAGGCTCGATAAAGGAGGTAGTTATGAATGAGTACATGAACGGTTTCGAATAATGGAAATTGAAGTGAGGGACTCAGATACAAATGGAGCAAAGGAGGGCTCGGGTGTATGTACTAAGAAATCGGTGATACTTGGAGTTTTTTCCGTTGTACTCGAAGTAGGGATATTATAAGTGGGGATTCCTACGGATATATGGAGTGGATCTTAATACCTTGGACCTGTGGCTTTTGGTCGAGTGTCTAGCTTTGGGCTAAGAGGCACGTATCGAGGTTCGGGCTATGTGATACGATAGTACACTGTAAACTGGGCTTTCCATTAGTCCCTAGTAGTAAGTAAGCCATATGAGTTATCACATATTTATAGCACATGAAGTTATAGTGATAGTGGGGATTACTTGATAGATGTTACCGCTGCTTTAGTTGCTTTCTAGGCTATCACTTGGAGATATTATTGGGAATAGGCATTGGAGATAGGAATACCTCGAGAATTGATATCCTTATTTTGAATATATTACCTTTATGTTATTTGTAGTGTTGCGTATTATGATGTTATGTACTAACTCTTTGGTTGCATGGACAGGTTAGGTGTTATTCGTGTATCTCCGTTCCTTACTATATTTAGCCGCATAGTATTTTGAGATTCATTTATTGCTCACATCAAACTGTTGTCTGACCCAAGATTTTATGCTTTTGTCCTCATTATCTTGGGTACTCGTAAACGAGTAGACTAGATAACAAGTCTAGGTGATGCAGTAGTTGTGTGAATGATGAGCTAGATGGAGCTATCTTGTATTATACACTTATATGGATTTCTAAGCTTATTCTGTTTTCAACACTGGGGAGCCTTGACCGTGACTGCTTATTTTCTTTTTATGAGACAATTGTTGGATTTTTTTACATTGTATAAGCTCTACTATATTTTCATATAACTCTATGGATCTGTGTTCTAATGGTTTGTTCACATAGTATTATCCCTCCTTGTTATAATTGTTATATTATATTTTATCCATGCACTATGAGATATTCGATAGGTATGTGTATTTTTTGATTTTCAACCTTAGTGATCATCATATGTAATCCAACACGATTGCAATGCACTATTTCGATATTATTGATGTCGGTGGTATAGAGTGGTAGTCGCATTTTCGCTTGGCCGCGATGGAACTTGGGCCATTGAGCCGATAATTAGGGGCGTAATTTTTTTGTTTGAGCTAGTGAAATATCACAATAGTATTACATGCATCCATGACAAATTAACTCGAGCTTGTTAATGAATAAATTCGTCAAAACCAAAAAATGAATAAAAGATGGGTTAATCCAAGAGTAGCCTCTTCGAAAACGTCCATAGTTGTCGAAGTCATAGGCTGAGGTGTGCATGATTCAATATTTATTGCAATCTTTTTTTCAATCATCAAGATTGGAGTCATAAAAGGTTGAAGTCAATGTGCCAGTTCAAGATGTAAGTCCAAATATGTCATGTAGAATCAAGGTCGACGTCGGTTTGTAGTCAGAGTTGAATATGCAAGTCTTAAATTCGAATAAGGTCAATATAATATGCTTGTTCAAGTTTGAAATCAAGTCAATGTGCAAATTATAATCAAAGATGAATATGCTAGTTATAAATTGTAGTCCATAGACTATGTGATTGTTTGATTTTCAATTCCTTATGATTACAAGATTCAAGTTTTACAATAGGCACATTCCTAAATTGATATAGGGTTTACAAAATTGAAAAAGTAAGAAATAAGAAGAGAGAAGTTGCCCCCTTCATGAACCCTATGTCCATTTTGTGGGGTTCGACAAGTGACATGCTTCAACATTCATTGGCTTTGACATTAATTGCATCATCAAACATCAAGGTTGGTACTTTATCGAATTCGATATTAGCTGCGTCGTCAAGTATCAAGGTAGATACTTTTGTATTCATATAGTAGGAATTTGCTACTAGCACAATAGAGCTAATATATGGCATCATTAGGCAGGGTGTTGATAAATTCTTCTCCATTGATCGACTTTCAATACATCTATATATTAGCATTGATGGAAGGCGACATTCCCAAGCAGCGGCTTCGAAAACCCTTTTGAATACATCAATGACTATAGCTACAGCTACTGTCTGTCGCCCACGATGAGTCCATGTTTTGAAATCCTTCTGATTGATGGTTGGTGGTAACATTTGATAATGAAGAAGGATGTGGAATTTGCCACTATTGGCAACACTGATGGCCATCGATGTCAATATTCAGCAACTGATGAAATATCGAATACTCCCATGTTGACGAAGAGTGCTAAATGGTAGACGAAGTGTAGTGTTGAGTAAATGAAGAGCAACATTACTTTTTATTCGTTGACCCTTAGTTCCATCGTAGAGCAGTGTCTTAGAAGTGCTAGTGAAGTGCGATGATGCTTTTATTAAATTCCTTCGAGATTATTGATGATGAGCTTGCTTCAATAGACGAATAGTAATGTCGATGAGATTTAGTATCAATAAAACATGCCATAAGCTATATTTACACTCACTGACGGCATATAATGTTTGGATAATGATGTCGACATCATAGATAATGTGTGACATAGAAGAATACCGACAATGGTTAAGAAGCAGCAATTTTCCTTTAACATGATCTTATGGTCTTCGATGTTGATGAGGACTTTACTGTTGACATTCATCATCAATGCTATCTTATCGTCTATAGCTTTAAACTTTGACTTAAGCCCTTAGTATTGACATTGATTTCTTAGTTTATATTCTTTGAAACTATAGGGATAACATTTTCCCCCTCCTCGCATAAAAGGATTTTTATTCTTTAGGGTTAAACCATGAATTTTTCTTGCTTTGTTTAGCCTTTCAAATCCATTCAACCTGATGGTGTTCTTCTTTCTCTCATAATTTAAACTCAAACAATAGAAGTTTTCTCATTATTGAGATCATTTAAAACCTTAAATTTCACACATCTAGGTTAATACTAATACATGGTTTAATACTAATATATTCTTGCTTTATAATGTAACTCACATGGCATTTGGTATCAGCTTATTCACTTGACAAAGTTTTACTGGCATAGCATTACATTCAGGATGCTCTATGTTAATTACTAGAGTTCTCTGTTCATATTCATGGACCTATTTTCCTATCATAGATTTAGCGATTATTTGGGATCTTCTAGCCAACACAAAAGTTTAAGTTTTCTTACAACACTATATTAGTTATTCAATAGTCGTTAACTTGTTACAAGATCTACTTTGGACTTTAAACCTTTTATTCTTTAGATACCATTATCCTACATGCTCTCAAGAATGGGTATTCATTTTTGGGATAAAGTCCCTAGGTAAAAGGAGGGAGGGGTAATCAATAAACTCTCTAAGAAAACTTAAGTGAGCTTCAAAGCTTTTCTTTTTGAGCTAGTTCTTCTTTTGTTATCGAAGACTGGCTTTCAATGTCTAGTCGCTTGTAAAATCTTAGATTAGATTCCTTCGTTGTCAAACTTTTGAATCTTTTCTTCTTATGGTAACTTCTATCTCAAAACTAAAATGTGCTCTATTGATATGTCAGTAATTTAAGAAAATTCAAAATCCATTTGATGAAAAATTAGAAAGATATCGTGTGCTAATTTTAAAGAAAAGACTAAAAACCCTTTGAGAATAAGGAAGATAGAAATCCTATATATCATCTAATGATAAGAAGTCCAAAATCCCATCTGATAATAGAAAGACCAAAAAACCATATGGTAATAAGAAACCATACATCCTTATTTGATAATAATAGAAAACTGGAATCCAAATCGGGCAATAATAGAAGATCAAAAATCCATGTCTAACAGTAATAAGAGAAGACCAGAAATCCATATCTGGCAATAATATAAGAAGATTAGGAATCCAAACCAATAATAATATGAAAACTTGTATTCCATAAGAAATTCAATAGGAAATCTCAAAATCGTTAAGAAAATCGCCATGAAAATATGATATTCAACCATTAAGAAATAAGAAATTCAATCAAGGAACTCAACCAAAAGCTTGTCAGAATTTTATCTGATATTAAGAAATTCAGAAACTCATCATAAAATCGTAAAGTAATAATAATAGATTTACAACTTCATCTGACATTAATTTCACAACCCTACTTAAAATGCTATTTCAGAAAATTTTGTCGTGGACTAGTGTTTCGAATAGCAACAGAAACTCCCATTATTAAAGAAGCGTCCCTTATCATAAGATCTGTAGTTATTACGACATTGGAGCCCAGGTATTCTACTCAAGCATTTAGCCATTCAACAAGTAGTTTCTTTCAACCATCCAACCGTTCAACAGCTAGTCCCATTTAGCCTTTTAGCTTTTCAGGCGTTCAACCGTTAAATAGGCAGTTCTATTTAGTTGTTTTGCCATTCAGCGGATAGTTCCATTTGGTTGTTTGATTGTTCAGTGGGCCCGATTAGCTTATTGACAATTATTATATGTAGACCTTGCTTTGAAGATTTCCCTAGTTCTAAGTCTAAACTAGATCTATTAGAAATCTGATCTAATCTATTCTTTGAATGAAGTTATTCTTTGCATTTATGGTAAGGATTTATTTATTGCTTAATTCATGCTGCTTCTTCATTAGTCTTCGAATTCTTTTATGTCTTTTATCTATTTAAGATTTTCTTTTGCATTGAGCTATATTCATCTTCGTCTATTTACTTATTTGTGCCCCTTCTTGGGCTTTAGCTTTGTTTTGAGCTGTGGACATCTTCGTCCTTTTTTTGTGCCCCTTCTTGGGCTTCGGCTTTGGTCTGGGCTATGGACATCTTTATCTTTCTTTGTTTGTGCCTCTTCTCGGTCTTTGTCTCTACTTTGGGCTATGGACATCTGTCCTTCTTGTTTGTGCCCCTTCTTGGGCTTTGCCTCTTGTAACACCCCACATTTTTATAACATTATTTAGAATAATTAATTGGTTAGATTAAATTAAATAATGTGATGATTAAAAGGTTGAGATTTGATTAACAAAGGGTAGCTTTGCCATGTTAGTGTGTTAATCAAAATGAAATAACATAAGTTAGTGTGTTAGGATATGAGAAGGGAAATATGGGAAATAGATCAGGTTTATACCCTAAACCCTTAGGAATGAAACTCACATTCATTTTCATTTCATTCAAACTAAAATATCCTAAGGCCAACCACCATTTTTATTCTCAAGAAAAGACTAAAGCTAGGATTCAAGAGAAGGAGGATAATCAACTAAATCAACATCAACCCTCACATCTATTACCTCAAAGCTAAGGTGAATAATTACTACATCCTAATTTATTTTAGTTTTCAGTTTAACATTAGACCCGAAATGATTTTGCAAGTATAAGCCATGTTTTGATGATTAAAGTTATATTTACACACACATACACACACACACACACACACACACACACACACACACACACACACATATATATATATATATATATATATATATATTTGTGTGTGTGTTGTTAATGGATTATATATGTCCATGTTAGTTTTTATGATACATTTGACCCTAAAACCCTATTAAACGACATCCAAATACCTTGAAAATTTAAATATAGGTCAGAAATGATATTTTACAGATAGATTTTGATTTTCATAATCTTCTGAATTAATATGGATTTTATATTAATTTTCTAGTGAAGGAAATTTTTTATTGGGTTATAAATAATTTTCGGCTAAACTAATAATTATTTGGGGTTGAAATTTTGTATGTTAGGCAACATATTAAAATAGATTTTCTGGGATTTATATTTTTCCTAAGTTATTTGATGAATATATAAAATTATTTAAGGTGTGGGATTTAAATATTTTATATATTTAATAAAGCAAAAGGGGCTTTTATAAAATGAAATTATTATTTAATCCTGAAAATAGTGGAAACATATTTCTGAAAAGAATTTATTAACCAATGAAATTTGACAAACAAAGGCAGGTTAGCTGAAAAGTTATCTTTTTTAAGTTAAAAACAAAGAAAACACACTATTAGCATGTTTCAGCCTTTACGGCAACAAACCTTCCGACCCAGACCTTCTGACAAGGTTGAGAGGTTCTAAGCTTTCGACAAGGTCAGACTAATGCATATGGTTTGAAGCTACTTAATACATGACGAATTGGACAGAGTCGAAGGGTTCTAAGTCGAAAGGTTGATAGCTAAAATGGTTAGGGTATGTTTGTTTTATAAACCAAAAGATTTCACCTGCTTTGCTTTCGAATAAGAGCTTTCAACTTGGTTGCTTTCGACTAGGTCAAAATGTTTAAAAGAAAGGTTTTAAACCTTTCGACATAGTCAAAAGGTACTGCCGCTTTATAAATGTTTTGTTTTGAACCTTTCGACAAAAATGCAAGGTTAACTTATTTTAAAAACTAGCTGCTTCTCCATGCTTTCGAAAGGAAGTTTCAACTTAGGTGATTTACCCTTATTTTAAATCAAAGTATAACTAAGCTTTTGAAGCAGAGCTTTCAACTTAGTCGAAATGTCGCTTCCAATTGAGTCAAAAGGTTTTAAAAGAAGATTTCCACTTGTTTTAAATTGAATCTAGTAAGTTTTTGAAAGGTTTAGTTCAATGGTTTCAAAAGGTTTATCGAATGGTTTCAAAAGGTTTTACTCGAATAATTTTGAAAGGTTTAGTGCAATGGCTTCGAAAGGTTTATTGAATGGTTTTGAAAGGTTTTAGTTAAATGATTTCGAAAGGTTTAGTTCAATAGCTTCGAAAGGTTTATTGAATGGTTTCAAAAGGTTTATGAAGGAAGGTTTTCCAAAGGTTTTTCTAGGGCAATGTTTTAAAGTGGCTTTAAAGAGCGATGTCTAAAGTTTTATAGCATTCGAAAGGTTTTCTTTTCAATGGGTGCGAAAGGTTTGGAGAATGGTTTTGAAAGGTTTGACGTATGATTTTGAAAGGTTTGAGGAATGATTTAGAAAGATTTGATATTGGTTTTGAAAGAGATGATTTCAAAATATAGAAAGAAGTTCTTTCAAATGGTCAAATGCTCTCATCAACTAAAGTTTTAGTAAAGAATATATATATATATACATATATATACATATATATATATATATATATATATATATAACATGGTGATATAATTTTGAGTAAAGTATAAAGATTATATACTTTTTCTTGTTTGAGTTTGATTTAAAGGTTTTAAATCATTTTTGAAAATGTTTTCAAGGAAAATTATGGAAGGGGATCCTTAAGTGAAAAAGACTAGGATATTAGAATAGCAGAAGGAACTATTATGGGGTCGTACCCTATACATTAGCTAATGACCCCAGCTAATTATTTGTCCAAAATTCCAGTGTGTAGGGCTTTGTCACAGGTAGATTAAAATTATGATTACATATCGAAAGGAATATATGTTTGTATACAGATAGGTTATTAGTAAGCCTGAAAAACCATTAGGATCGAGAAGACCTTGGAGACGATTAATTTAGGGACAGGCCATCCAGAAGTGAAGTATTTAACAGATAGTTTAGGACAGACCATCTAGATGGGAAATGTTTAATAGATAGTTAAGGATAGATAATCCAAAAGAAGAATATCTAATGGGTGCTAGGTTAATTTTGATTTTATTGTCTGGTAGGCCCGAGTTAGCTAAAGGTTAAAAGTTATCCAAACAAAACTTGTGTGTTTGAACAGATAGTTCATTATTACCTGATTTCTTTACAGTATTTAACCATTGCGGATGCAGGAGTACAATATATGGTTTATGAAAGGTTTTGCGAAGATATGTTTCAAAAGGATGTTAGTGAAGGGAAATCCGTTCCGCTAAGTGGCGTGGTCTGACTTAACATAATTATTCTGGAATGTATAACATTATTCACACCAGGCTTTATGTCTGACTTGAAGTTTATGTTTTCCCCTTAAACTCTTGGGTGCTACCGGATGACGAATAATCTACCGGAGGCATGTAAGAGGCAAATAGATAGCTATTTAGGAGTTGCAATTCTTGTTATGTTTTGATGGATTTTCCGCTGTGTTGTTTTGTATTAGGTCTATTATGACCATATGACTCTAATCAACCAAGGGGGTATCTTCATATACCGCTCTTAGCGTACTTTGTGATAATTATATTTGATCTGTGCTTGGGAACTATTTGGGTTATGCATTGTGAATGTGAAACAATTGGTTTTGAAATGTAATGAAGTAAAACTTGTTTTTGAAATCCATGTTTTGTTCCATATTCTAGTGCTTTTTATATTATCGATACAATTAACATAGCCAAATTTAGTAGTCGGAAGCTAATACTATAGATGACTGCAACATCTTCAGCGCTTAGTTTTGGGCCTTTAGATAAGGGATGTTACAACTTGGTTTCAGAGCATGGTTTATGAAATAATTTAGCTAAAAATGATTTTTGAAAACATAATCCTTAGAAACTAGAGTTAAGATCGGGGTATGGGATAACGCTATAGTAACGTACTTGTATTTTCTATATATATAAGTATACGCTATCTGTCTAGACTCGTATCTTAGTTAGGCTATTCATTTGTATCTCATGAGGGTTGAATACGGATATGGAGGGAAGACGAGGCAAAGTAAATCTTGGAGGAGATAACACCACCACAAATGGAAATGCCCAACCAAATACTAGGGGTGATCCCGGTCAAGCTCAAGCTAAAACTATTGGTGCTGGAGTTCCCCAAATGGACATGGAAGCAATGTATCAGTTCTTTGTAACATGATGCAAGCGGAATAGCAACCGGAGTTGTCAGAGGTAATGCTGCTGGAGGTGGAGCTCAGAAAGTTCCGATGGTCAATCAGTATGCTAACTTGAGTAGGGATTACATCAGGCTTCGAGGGAAGCCGTTTATTGGTACTGAAGATGCGATCGAGGTTGAAAATTGGCTACTACATTACGAGAGAATTTTTGTTGACTTAGGATTGAATGATGCATAGTAGAGGAGATTGGCTTCGAGGAAGCTGTAGGAGCTGCTCTATTCTGGAGGAATGTGTTACTATTGGAGTTGATGAAGAAACCTTAACTTGGGAGGAGTTCTGGAGAATGTTTTTAGAAGATTTATGTCTATAATGGCGCAGTCAGTGTTGGTGAGGAAGTTTGCAGAGTTGGAACAAGGAGATATGTCCGTCTTCGAGTATGCGAGGAAGTTTGAGGAGTTGGCTCAATACAGGCATTCTTTGGTAGATACCGTGATCAGGTGGAATGAAAAGTTTACAATGGGCTTGAGGCCAAAGTTGATAAGTGCCAATTAGCCACATTTGAGAGATCCCAGTGATGTAATGGTTGAAATGGAGTTAAGGTAAGTAGAGGCATTGGCTTGCTTGGGGAAGAAGATGAAGGAGGCCCAGATGGGGCAGGGCCAGAAAAGGAAGTTTCTCTAGAAGAAGAATGCTTAGAAGGGTGTAGCATAGAAGAGAGGAAAGGCTAAAGTGGTTTGCGACAAATGCGATAAGAAGTGACACTATGCTAATGAGTGTCGTATCGGGAATGGAAAAGGAAAAGGGAAAGAGGCTGGTGGAAAGAAGAATGCCAGATGTTTTAATTGTGATCAAATCGGCCATTACAAGAACAAATTCCCTGGGCCTGCTAAGAAGCCAGTCAGATTATTAAGGCTATGTATCGACTATTGTAAGTTGAATGAGAAGACGATGAAGAACCAATATACATTGTCGAGAATTGACGATTTGTTCGATCGGTTTAGTGGAGCAAAGGTATTTTCTCAGCTAGATTTGGCGACGAGATTTCATCAGCTTAGAATGGAAGAGGCTAGCATTCATGTGATGGCGTTTAGGACAAGATATGGATCGTACGAATGGTTAATTATGCCGTTTTCACAAACTAATGCGTCGGCAATCTTCTTGGATCCGAAGAATATAATTTTCCGAGAGCACTTGGATAGATTTGTGTTGGTCTTCATAGATGGCATTTTGATGTACTTTAAGGAGAGAAGGAGCATGAAGTTTGTCTTAGAGTTGTGCTTGAAACATTGAGGGAGCAATAGTTGAAGGCTAAGTTTTCTAAGTGCCATTTTTGGAAGAAGGAAGTGAAGTTCCTTGGCCATGTCGTCTCAGAGAAAGGGTTGTCTGTAGATCCAACTAAGATTGAGGAGGTGAATAATTAAAAGATACCCGACGGTGACCGAGATTAAGAGCTTCTTTGGATTCGCTGGATATTATCGAAGGTTTATAAAGGATTTTTCGTGGATAGTTGCACCGATGACTAAGCTTACGCAAAACGATGTGAAGTTCGTATGGACTGATAAGAGTGAGGAAGCATTTCAGAATTTGAGACACTTATTAACCCTGCATCGGTGTAAGTGGTTCCAGAGGAGGATCAAGATTTAGATGCTTATACTGATGCGTGTGGAACTGGATTGGGAGTTTTGTTGATGCAAAGAGGTAAAATGATTGCTTATGCTTCTAGACAGCTCAGACCACATGAAGTTCGGTATCCTACATATGATTTTGAGTTAGCTGCCGTTATATTTGCTTTCAAGGTGTGGAGGCATTATCTTTTGGGAGAGCGGTTTGAGCTTTATACAGATCGTAAGTCGTTAAAGGTCTTGTTCTCTCGGAAGGAAATTGTTCAGTATCCTACACATGATTTTATGATATGTTTGACATGAAAACCCTATTAAATGACATCCAAATGCCTTGAAAATTTAAATATACTTCATAAATAATATTATAGATGGGTTTTGATTTTCATAATTTTCTAAATTAATATGGATTTTATATTAATTTTCTAGTGAAGGAAATTATTTATTGGGCTATAAATTATTTTCGACTAAATTAATAATTATTTGGGGTTGAAATTTTATATGTTAAAAAACATATTAAAATAGATTTTTCTAGATTTTTCCTAAGTAATTTGATGAATGTATAAAATTATTTAAGGTATGGGATTTAATGTTTTATATATTTAATTAAGGAGAAGGGACATTTTATAAAATAAAATTATTATTTAATCTTGAATATAGTGGCAGCATATTTCTGAAGAAAAAAAATTTTAACCAATGAAAAATTGAAAAACAAGGGCAGGTTAGTTTAAAACTTATCTTTTTTAAGTTAAAAAACAAAGAAAACGTACTTTTAGCATGTTTCAGTCTTTACAGAAACAAACCTCCGACCTAGACTTTCCGACAATGTCGAGAGGTTCTATGCTTTCGACAAGGTCAAACCAACGCATATGGTATCAAGCTAATTGGTGCATATTGAATTAGACAGAGTCAAAGGGTTCAAATTCGAAAGGTTGATGGCCAAAAAGGTTAGGGTATGTTTGTTTTATAAACCAAAAGCTTTCATCTGCTTTGCTTTAGAATAAGAGCTTTCGACTCGGTTGCTTTCGACCAGGTTAAAATGTTTAAAAGAAAGGTTTTAAATGCTTCGACACAGTCGAAAGTTTACTGCCTCTTTATAAATGTTTTGTTTTGAACCTTTTGAGAAAGAAGAAAGTTTTACTTATTTAAAAAACTAGCTCCTTCTCCATGCTTTCGAAAGGAAGCTTTCGACTTAGGTGATTTACCCTTGTTTTTAATCAAAGTGTAACTAAGATTTTGAAGTAGAGCCTTAGACTTAGTTGAAAGGTTGCTTCCAATAGAGTCGAAAGATTTTAAAAGAAGGTTTATACTTATTTTAAATTGAACATGGTAAGTTTTCAAAAGGTTTATTTCAATGGTTTTGAAATGTTTATCGAATGGTTCCAAAATGTTTTAGTTGAATAATTTCGAAAGGTTTAGTTCAATGGTTTCCAAAGGTTTATTGATTGGTTTCGAAAGGTTTTAGCTGAATGATTTTGAAAGGAATAGTTCCATGGTTTCGAATGGTTTATAGAATGGTTTCGAAAGATTTATGAAGGAAGGTTTTGCAAAGGTTTTTCTAAGGCAATGTTTTAAAATGGTTTTAAAGAGAATGTCCAAAGTTTTATAGCTTTCGTAATGTTTGCTTTCAATGGGTCCAAAAGGTTTGGAGAATGGTTTCTAAAGTTTTGATGCATGATTTCGAAAGGTTTGAGTAATGATTTCGAAAGGTTTGATATGGTTTTGAAAGGGATGATCAAAGTATAGAAAGAGGTTCTTTCAAACGGTTAAATGTTTTCATCAACTAAAGTTTGAGTAAAGAATATATATATATATATATATATATATATATATATATATATATATAACATGGTGATATGATTTTGAGTAAAATATAAATATTATATACTTTAACTTATTTAAGTTTGATTTAAAGGTTTTAAATCATTTTTGAAAATGTTTTCAAGGAAAATCATGGAAGGAGATCCTTAAGTGAAAATAACTTAGATATTAGAATACCAGATGGGACAAGTATGGGGTCGCGCCTGTTAACGAGAAATCTTATCAACATCCACAATGCTTGAAATAAGATTATTTTTTATGTGCATAACCATGTGATTGAGGTGGATCATGTCATTGAGAGCTTATCTTTTGAGTAGAAGTATTAAGTCGAAAGGATTTGAGCTGATAGCTCTAACTTTCGACTAGAATGTATTGATCGAAAGGAGTGAAAAATTACCGAACCTTTTGACATTGTTGAAAGATTGAGGTAACCATTCCTGACTTTATTGGCTTGGATAGTATAATGGAAGAATAACTAACCCATCAACCATGTCGAAGGGTTAAGGTTTCGCTCCAACCTTTCGACTTGTTTGGGATAATAAAAGATTAACAAACCTTTTGACCTTGTCGAAAGGATTATAAGACTACTCTAAACTTTCGACTAGGATGCCATAATAGTAATTATCTTTTGAAGCTATTCACATTCATATACATTTTAATATTATCACCTTATTAAGTCTCATTTCCCCTGGAGGTTGAAAGTATTCAACCATCAATGTATTTCACCTCTTTTCGATCATGTCGAAAGGTTGTATTCAAGACCTTCCGACCTTGTCAGAAAGAGATGCTTACTCTATTCTACATTTCTTTATTTCTTTCAACCTCTTGGGTTGATAGTCCTTTCGTGGAATTCCTTTCAAAGGATTACTGATGCCATAAAGAGTTGACATAATATGTCACAAAACCGTATAGGGATCTGACATCATATATCACAAGTTGTATTTCCCTTTTTAGCCAAAATAATAAATTTAATATATAAGGGAATAACTCATGAAAATATTCCATGATAGTTCCATGAAACATACTCGGAATGAACGAAGAAGGTAAGAAATAAATCATGTATGATCAACCGTCAATGTTGAATTAACGTCTGATCATGATCATCCCCAAATTCAAAGTTAATCACAAGCCATCATCCTTTTTTTTTCTCATAATGAAGTTTAATACAAAGTTTAAGAGGAAAATCCCCCATTTAATTTCTAAATTAGGGTTACAAACGTAGTGAGTGGAAGCAAAAGTTGTAGAATGAGAGCAGAATGAGAAAATCTGATCCCTTAAACTGGACCCCTTGGGTCTTATTTATAGATGCAGACCGCCCTCCTTTCGACTGAGTTGAAAGGTCATCCTTATATTTGCAGTTGTAAACCTTTCATCCTTGTCGAAAGATTTTCCTTTCATATGTCATTATGGACCTTTGAATATTGTCAAAGGGTCTGCTTTTCTCTATGCCTTCGTGAACCTTTTGATTCGGTTGAATGGTGTGCCTTTGATATGCTACTGTGAACCCTTCGACCTTGTCAGAAGGTTTCTCTTTCACTTAATTGATGTGAACCCTTCGACCTTGTCGGAGGGTTGCTTTCATGTTCTCGAAAATTTTTCATTCATTCTTTGCTGACTTATGACTGATGCCTTCTTCATAAACCTTTCGACACTGTCAAAAGGTATTTTGTATGTGTTTCAACCGGTCTAAAAGGCTTGCTATACTTTCGAAAAGGTCATTATAGAGTTGCTTGTTCGTGCTTTGAATTCTCCACCCTCTTTGGAAGGTAAGAACTCTTTAAATGTTGAGAGGTGAAACCTTTCGACTCTTTCGAAAGGTATGGGACTGCTATACACTGCTGACCATATCCCTTCGACTCCTATGAAATGTTTAATCTGAACTCCTTTAATTTAGCCTTTGTTTTATGATGATGGTTGCAGGACTATTCTTCTACCCCAGCCGAAAGGTGCTTGGCAGTTCTGTACCTAGATGCTTCGCTGTGCCTTAGTAATTCTTTCCTTCATGCTTGCAGAAGGCTCACTCCAAAGTTTTTATGTGCTTCTCTTTACTAGCATTGAACAACCCTTTCGACACAAACAAAAGGTGACTTTACCTACTACTCTAAATTCACGCGGAAGCTTTCAGAAAGGCCTTCTTTATCTTTATTCATATTTTATCGTCAACATTTAGTGCCCCCCTCCCCCTCCCCCTTGCCCCAATATAAAGAAGGCTTTTGTTCTTTAGGACAAAGATTGTGGGATTGCCAAATTGTCCCTGTATTCTTGCAATACATCTAATAATATTCACATGGTTAGTTCATACTACAAATACCCTTTCAGTTTGGTTGACCTTTAACTTTGATTATATTTTAGCGGAAGATTCATCTTTTGAACACTAAGAAACTATAATCTTCATAAGTATTTGAAGTCCCGGATTTGTGTCTTGATGGTTGGGATTTATCAATTTCTCTTATCAATAGAATGTTAGAAGACTGTACATAGTCAATTTAGAAGTTCATACCTTGCGACAATAAAGGCTAAATATACCGCATCAAATAATAATAAGAAGACCAGAATCATATTGATCATTATAGTAGAAAGCTAAAACCCCATATTAAACTGGTAATAATGAGAGAGGACTAGAATACCAATTAAATTATCCGTTTTGATATGAAAGTATAGGAAATTATCTTTGGTTATAAACGTTAAAGGTTTAGATGACTTGTTTTGTCATTCAATAATAGAAGATCATAAGACCGTTTTTGGCGATAAGCAGTAGAAGACCAGAAATCCACTTCAGATAATAATGGAAGACTATAAATTCATAGCCGGTATTAAGTAAATGAAGGCCAGAATACCTAATTTGGCATTGATAATGGAAGTCCAGCAAAACCATTCCCGGTCGTAAGTAATAGATGACAAGAATACCCATTCCTGGTATTTAATAATAGAAGACCAGAATACCATTTCTGGTAGTTTATAATAGAAGACTAGAATACCATTTCTGGAAATAATTAATAGAAGACCAAAAAACCAATCTGCTAGATTTTCGTAAGGAGAAATCAGAGAATTCTTTTAGATTTTTTTGTCGAATATGCTATCTTCAGGCTTTGAAGTTATCTTACATGCTTTTTCTTTCTCGGGCCCGTGTTTCTTTATTCATTTATTTTGGCCTATTTCATGTAGGGACTCTTTCATCCAATTCTTGTGCTTATTTAAGCAGTTTCCGTTTTAGGCGGTGTCGATTTTTGTCGGTTGCCCATTTCGAGTAGGGACTTTTCTTAGTCCATTGGACATTTCATCTATGTTTCCGATGCACTCAGATAGCTTATTCCCAAGTAGGGTCCGAGGACTTACCCAACTTCCCTCCAGGAGGCGCCTTAACCTAGCCATGGTGTGATGCGGCTAAGGGTTTGTTCGGTACCTTGGCTAGGCTATAGCATGGCGTGACCAAGGGATTACCCATCCTCCATGAGGTGCCTTATCCTATCTATAGCGTGACGCGGGTAAGGGCTTGAGCTGCTTTAACCTGACCATTTATGATTTTGGCACAGCTAAAGACTTACGCCCCCCTCCAGGAGTTGCCTTGACTAGGCCATTATGGCGCGACCAAGGGCTTTCTACCATTATTGGTAGCCTACCATTTTGTGTTGTCTAAGTTTAAGGAGAATTTTACTCCTGACCATGTAGACTTTTCTTATTGAGTCATAATTGAGACATTTTTGAAAATGCTTTATTCATTCAGAGTCGGAAAATATGGTTTCAAATGTCCTACATTTCAAGTTCTCGGTACCACATTACCATCAGGATGGCATAACTTGTAAGCCTCTGGGGAGATTTCCTTGAAAACTCTTAGTGGACCTTCCTATTTTGGTCCCAATGTTCCATCTGATGGGTTTTTTGTATTGTCCATTACTCTTCTGAGTACCAAATCTCCTTCTCTGTATGAACTCGTTTTCAACTTTGAGTTATATTGTGACGACCCGAAATTTTGGGCAATATCAATTTAATAATCTGTATTAATAATTAAATTGATTTGATAATTTTTCTTTATAATTTTAATTTAAATTGGTAAATTTAACCTTTTAAAAGTTAATAAATATATAATCTGATAATATTGATTTATATCTTTTTACAATTTAAAATTGATAAGAATTATTTTTTTCAAAGCTAACAAAATTTTATTCTATTTATAATATATATATATATATATATTTGATATATATTCTGAATAGGAAAATCTTTTGTTAAAGATGAATTTTCAAATTGTAATATATATATATATATATATATATATATATATATATATATATGTATATGTTATAATTTGGAGTTGTTTTGAAATTTAAACCATTGATAATTTATATATGTATGAATATATGGTAATTTGAAGCTTGGTTTTAAAATTAATATTTTTTCAAAAGATTATTTAAAGATTAATTCAATTTTTTTTCAAAATATAAGATAATTATTTATTTTTAAATATGATGGTTTAAAAGGATTTAATCAAAGTTTTATTTTTGTTTTCTTTAAAAGTATTTAAATTAAAATGGTTATAAATATATATAAAGTTATTAATAAACTTTCTTTTAAAAAATTATCTTTTAAACAATAAAGATAAATGTCTTAGATTTAAAAAAAATACATGTATAAGAACTTATTTGTGTTATAATTAGTTTTAGAATATTTTCTTTAAAAAGTAAATTTATATATACATATATAAGTATTTATTAATAAAGTAAATTAAGTAAGTAAGCTTACATTAATATTTAAATTAAATGAAAATTTAATTAAAAAAAATACTTAAGAAACATGTGTAACCATGTTAGTCATCTTAACAACATTTGTAAGGCAATTAAGTTATATTTGTGACAAGTGTTAGTTAAGTTTTACAAGTGTCTTCATTTTAAAATTTACTTTCTTTAATTTTAATAAACCATAACATAATTCATGTAAAATAAAACTTTTTCATCTCTTCACTCTTCTTTCATTATTTCTCAGCTGAAAACAAAGATAATTTCAAGTTTGAAAACTTCTCAAACCAAAATTCAATGATGTAAACATATTCCAAATCTAAAGCTCAAACCAGAAAATTATTCTTCAACCTGAAATTTAAAACCCAAAATCAAAAGTAAATTTGAATTCAAAATTGCAAACCTATAATTCAAAGGGAAGTTCAGATCAGTTTTAACATTTTAAATCAACAATTTGAAGGCATGAACGGATTCTATTTCATCAGCGGAGCAAATCAAAAACGTTTTCCAGATTAAAGATTCAAGGCACCGGGAAAACAAGTTCTGTTCTCTGTTAATTTCTAGTGAGTAAATTTTGTTTAAAAATAGTTTAAATTGATTTTTGACTTTAATGCATGTGATAATATGAGAATTTGTTGCATGAAAATCTTTCAGTATTTATATTATTGGATTGATAGATTTTTCTATATATGTGTAGTGGTCTGTATATATATATAGTCACTCTGTTATCTGTTTCTTTCCAGATCAGGATCAACTTTTAAAAATTTAAATCTCCCAATAACATCATCATTTGGCTTTGATGATTAAATGAAAATTGTTTGTTAATGGATGATGATTGTGTTTAAAATCATTTCAGGATTTTCACTTCGGTAAATAAGTTTAAAATTTAGGAAATACAGTAAATTTTTGATTCATGTCAAAAATCAATAACCTTAGTTTCTGCTATGGATTATGTAGTTGGATTTGTAGTTAAAAATGATGATTTTTAACATGCATTTCATAATTTTTAAATTGATATTCGATTGGGATTTTGGAGATGAACTGTTTCAGCAATTTGGTGAATTGCCGACGATCAACTCGATGATTGGCGTTGAATTCGTAGTCGAAGCTTGCTTTTGTGATGTGGATGAAGGGAAAATGCTTTTGAGTTTTTCCTATGGCCGATTTGATCTTAACTGATCGTAGTAAGGTTTTGTTTCCTATTTTTGAAGGCGACGTAATTTATAAAAGTTAAAAACTTGTTCTCTTGAAGTAATGATAATCAAACTTTCAAAAGAGTAAATTGAATTTATTCTCAAATTTAAAATGTTTTAAGGTGATTTATTTTGAAAGTAATTATCTTAAGTAAATTTTGAATTTCAATTTAAAAGAGTGTTTTGAATTTAAATATTGAATCAAAGTTTTAAGTAAAATTTTAAAGCAATGATTTAAAAACTAAGTTTCAATTTATATTGAAAATGAATAAGTTTAAAATTAGATAATTAAGGTGTTTTAAATTTTAAATTTGATTTCTAAATGCTTTATTTTCAAATAAGGTTATTGTTATAATTTTGAAAACCAAATAGAGTAATTTGTTTTTAAGTTATTAAAATTTGATTAATTCAAATAATTAACTGATGAAGATAAATAAGGGTAATTTATTTTTGTTATGAACTTAAAAGTACCTAATAAGTATGATTTGTTAATAAGTAAAGGTTTAATTAAGATTAATGTTTTTCTTAATTAATTAAGGGTTTTTAAATATAAGAAGTTAACTAATTATTTAATTATTTTAAATGATTAGTTAATTGTTTATTTAATTTTAAATAATCACTTAATTATGAATTAATTAAGTGCAATTACTTAATGAAGTAATTAATGGTGAATTTTTGAATGTAATTAAGTAAAGGAAATTACTTATGGAAGTAATTACTTATGAAAGTAATTAAAGTTGAAGTGATTAAGGGTTAATCACTAGATGTTATTAATCTAAGGATTAATTAAGTTAATTGATTTGAAGTTAATTAATTATAGAGTAATTAATTAATTAAAGAATCAAGGTTATTTAATGATGGGATTAATTACTTGTTAAGGTAATTAATTTAGAGAGTAATTAACTAATGAAAGTATTTAGAAGATAATTATTTATGAAAGTAATTAAGGGTTATTTACTTAATTAATTTAGTTAATTAATTAATGTGATTAATTAATTAATGAATGTGACTAATTTAAGGTTAATTACTAAGTGTAATTAATTAATAAAGTAATTAATTAAGGATTTATTAATTAATTTAATTGATTAATAATTACTTAATGAAGTAATTAAAGATTAATTAATTAGATTAATTAATCAAGACTAATATAATTAATTAAGAAGTTAATTAATTAAGACAAGTAATTACAAGTTGTTAATTACCGTTTATGATTAATGAGATGATTAATTACAAGTTAATTATTTAATTTATTAAAGGAATTATTAATTAATAAGGATCATTAGTTATTATAATGAATGGAATTAATCACGGTTGATTAATAAAACTGATTAATTAAAGTATGATTAATTAATTGTAACTAATTGACGATTAATGCAATTAATCATAGTTAATTAATTAATGGAAGTAAATGAAGGATCATTAATTAATGTAATTAATGATAGTAATTAAAGGTTAATTACTGTATATGGTTAAGGATAATTACTTGAATGTAATTAAAGGATGATTAATCAAGGAAGATTAATTAACGAAGATCATTAAGGGATGATTAATTTGTAATAAATTAATGAAGCAGGATTAAGATAATCCAAATGATTAAAGGATAGAAGGATTAAGGTAATCCAATTGATTAAGAGTTAATCAAACCTGCTTATAAAATGATTATTGATATTGGATGATTGATTTATATTGGATGATTGATATTGGGTGATTGGTTGATACTGGATGATTTGGATATCTATGATATGTGATATGCTGCTTTGTGAGATAATTGGTTGATATGAATTATCTATTGTGATAATGTGATTCATCTATCTGTTTATATCATCCTGAATATAAGTCAATTGTTTAAAACCCTTAAACAACTTGGACATTAAAATGGCGTTTGGATTCAGTGAGATCGGGATCGGGTTTTCATATTTGGATAATCCGAAAACCATATCGATCCAAATTAAACGTTAGGTCGTGAATCCAAGTGGAGCTTAGTGAAGACTCAAAGTGTAAGAACTATTCGTCAGTATAACTCTGGGGGTGATTCCGTGATGAGTTTGACGGAAATAGTACTTACAGGTTCGAGATGGTGATTCAGAGTGCAAGGGCTATGGTTGTTGACTCTGAGGGTGATTCCAAAACGATTGCAACGAGATAGTGCCTTCGGTTTCGTTCGAACCCGGAACGAACTTGTATGGATTGAATGCTTTCAAAACATCGTCTGGAGGACGAGGAGCATTCTAAGATAGATGTGTTCTATAAAGGTAATCGCAGCCTCAAGCCTCATCAACCAGGAATGGCTGAAACAGGGGAGGTGCAGCAAGGCTAGGTGGGTAGCATCCATTTCAGGGTGAGGTCATCCCTGTCTAGATGTCCCTTTTTATTTCGGTTTAGTGGGTGGTTGGTCGCGCCAACCACGGGTTGATTTTACTCGGGACTGTTCAGTAAGGAATGGTCCCGGCTTTGTGTTATAGGGGATTGGGAGTGATCCTCGGTACGGTGATCTAGGCCCCGTACTGTGACGGGCGGTACCTCGGTAGTCATGCCATTGATGGAAACCCATTCTTCCTACGAGACCCTACGGTTTTGATTGTATTACCCACTTTTGTGGCTAGTAGCTGGAATTTAATGAATGTAACAATTTCGTCTATTTCTTATTTACTTGAAAACCCTAAACACTATTATAATATCACTGGATTTCCTATCAAATGTTTTGGTTAGCGTAAGGTAAAAACTTTTCCATGTTTATGTGTGGGAAGTCTTACGTGATACCTTTTCTTTTCAAAGGATTTTCTAAAGTTAAGCAATTTTTACCCGTTTACTCACACCAGACCCCTGTCCGACCCGAGTGTTTATTTTCTGTTTTATTAAACTCTTGGATACTCATATTATGTATGAGTAGTCGAGGGATTCGGGTTTGCTTGACGAGCTTTGGAGGAGATATGGAGCAAGAGGCTTCCGCGTGTAGATATATTATGGTTCTGCTGCGTTTGAGATTGTATCTGTATCTCGTGATATCTTGAGTTGTATGGTTAGACAGATGTTCATAACTGTCTAATATGTGTTGTAGATTGTGTAACTCTGATGTATATGATACTATGTAATATTTTATGTGATATATTATATTTCGTTCGTTCCGCTGCGAGTATCTGATGTTGTTGAGTTTCTTCTTTCTTATCTTTTCTTCTTCTATCCTTTCTTTCTTAACTCATGATGCTTTTTTCTGGAGATAGAAAAACGGGTCGTGATAGCTTGGTATCAAAGCATTAGGTTGAGTGAATACCTAGGCTCTGGAGTGGTGCCTTTCTTGAGAGAGCGTACTTGTAATTTTGATATATAACTATATATATATATATATATATATATATATATATATATATCGACCTAATCTGTTGGGTTGTCTGTTCGGGTTTTTCCAACATAAGTTTTAGAGGTAGATGGAGCAGTGGTGTGTGTGTAACACGACTACCACTAATGGAAGAGGTCCATATGTTTGAGGTTGGAAGTATTTTTGTCGAGACTGTAGACCCAAATACCGTCTCAAGTAAGATTTGCAGCTTGGAGTAAGGATTTCTCTGACCGTCGATGGAAATCTTTTAAAAGATTCGAAGTCCATCTTTGAAGTGTAAGTTTGGATATTCGGAAGTGCAGAAGTAAGTGATGATATCTTGATAACTGCGTGATGAGATGTAGTATCCATGGATATTTTCGAAGATGTTTTCTCTTAAAGCAGTTTTAGAAGTAGTTGAGGAGCAGTCTTTACCTGCCGCAGGAAGATTCGTCTGTGTAGAAGTTATCTGGATCTTTAGCAAAGAGGTTGGTTGTTTTGGAATATGAGACTAAGGTCTATAAGTTGCTTTGCTTCGGCAAGGTCTCATTTGTCATCCCTTAAGGAGAGCGAGATGTTGATGCTTGGTTTGGAGCCCAAATTTCTTGAGAGGATGTCTGCCATCTCGAAGGTCCGTTGTGTGGTTTGTTGATGGTTTTGGTTTTCGAGGAGCCTTTTGGATTAGAAGTCTTTGTTTAGATGTGGTAGCAGTGCAGCTCGAAGTGTTCGGTGTGCTGATGAGAAGGTCTTTTAGCTTTGCAGTATCATCGAGGTAGAGTTTGGAAGCAGCTGCGTGTCCATTTCTCCGATAGTTCAGGAATCTTTGTGGTTCTTCTATCAGCAGTCCTGGCAGATGGTGAATGTTTTCTTGAAGGGTTAACCTTGTTCGGAGAAACTTAAGGCTGTTCTAATTGGTAAAGAGAGGACAGTTTCTTTGGAATCTGAACTAGGTTGGATCGCAAAAGTGGCTTGCGATTAATTTGGGAATTTTTCTTGGGCAATATTTTGTTTGAGACTGAGGGTTCTCATGTGGAAGTAGGAGCTACTGAAGTAATCAGAAGTTTGTATGCATCTGGAGTTGAGCTCCATATTTAATTGATCCCAGAAGCGATATTGGTGGTTAGCCTGGTAGTAGGATGGTTCTTGGAGAAGAAAGAGTTGGTGTAGCAGCTCAGAAATTTTAGGAGTTTGGATTAGTCAGATCTAGTTTTTGAGTTGGATTCTGCTGTAAGGTTGTGACTGAGTCAGATGGGTCACTAAGATTTTATGGATTTGATGAACAAAGTTTCCCGGATATATTGGATAAGTTTGTACTCGTGTTCATCAATAGTACTCTCATTTATTTCAGAATCAGAGTTATGTAGCAGCTGTACGAGGAAGGAAGCAAGTTCAGTTTGCTATTGCTTAGGAAGTATAGCTTGAGTTCTGGATTTCGACGGATCTTGAAAGACCTTTCTGTTGGATAGGATCCAGGAACTGGTTTGCTTTGGTCTAGTTGTTTCTGGAAGTATCAGCATAGGTTGAGCTGATCAAGCAGATGGGCAGCCCAGAATTGTCTGATGAGTTATGCAGATATGAGGTAAGGAGTTTGGAATTCGAAGTTGAAGACTTCATTGTTGTTAAGATTTCTCTAGTTAAGAGAGCAGTAATTGGGTAAGATTGGATGGCTAGTTCTGAGGCATTTGAGATTTCTTATCTGTGTTTTTGATAGGATAAGATTGAATTGCCAGTTTGGATAGCTAGAATTCATTGTATTTTACGTATCTCTGAGGGAGTACGTGTATGATTCATCGTTGGTTATTGAATTTGCAGTTCAGTTGGATTTGGAAGTTGAGCTAGCCTTGAGTATAGTCTGATGTTCTGTTCATATTGACAGATCTAGAGATGAGAGGAGCTCTGGATCATAGTGGTATTGTTAGTTTCTGTAGAGCGAGTCTCCTAGTGATTTATACTTGGGAAACTCAAAATAGTGTTAGTAAGATCTCTCCTGATCTGTGTCAGGATAATTGATTAGGTTTGTTTGTGTGATTGATTGCTATGGTTGTTAGTAATTGGTTGATAGGTATGCTTTGCTGTTTGAAATTAAAATCTTTGTTGGGTTATTAAATTATCTTTGCTTTTAAATTTCGGGGACGAAATTCTTTTAAAGGGGGAGGAATGTGACGACCCAGAATTTTAGGCAATATCAATTTAATAATCTATATTAATAATTAAATTGATTTGATGATTTTCTTTATAATTTTAATTTAAATTGGTAAATTTAATCTTTTAAAAGTTAATAAATATATAATCTGACAATATTGATTTATATCTTTTTTACAATTTAAAATTGATAAGAATTAATTTTTTCAAAGCTAATAAAATTTTATTCTATTTATAACATATATATTTGATATATATTGTGAATAGGAAATTTTTTGTTGAAGATGAATTTTCAAATTGTAATACATATATATATATATATGTGTGTGTGTGTGTGTGTGTGTGTGTGTGTATGTTATAATTTGGAGTTGTTTTGAAATTTAATCCATTGATAATTTATATATGTATGAATATATGGTAATTTGAAGCTTGGTTTTAAAATTAATATTTTTTCAAAAGATTATTTAAAGATTAATTCAATTTTTTTTCAAAATATAAGATAATTATTTATTTTTAAATATGATAGTTTATAAAGGATTTAATCAAAGTTTTATTTTTGTTTTCTTTGAAAGTGTTTAAATTAAAATGGTTATAAATATATAAAGTTATTAATAAACTTTCTTTTAAAAAAATTATCTTTTAAACAATAAAGATAAATGTTTTAGATTTAAAAAAAAACATGTATAAGAATTTATTTGTATTATAATTAGTTTTAGAATATTTTCTTTAAAAAGTAAGTTTATATATACATATATAAGTATTTACTAATAAAGTAAATTAAGTAAGTAAGCTTATATTAATATTTAAATTAAATGAAAATTTAATTAAAAAAATACTTAAGAAACATGTGTAACCATGTTAGTCATCTTAACAACATTTGTAAGGCAATTAAGTTATATTTGTGACAAGTGTTAGTTAAGTTTTACAGGTGTCTTCATTTTAAAATTTACTTTCTTTAATTTTAATAAACCATAACATAATTCATGTAAAATAAAACTTTTTCATCTCTTCACTCTTCTTTCATTATTTCTCAACTGAAAACAAAGATAATTTCAAGTTTGAAAACTTCTCAAACCAAAATTCAATGATGTAAACATATTCCAAACCTAAAGCTCAAACCAAAAAATTATTCTTCAACCTGAAATTTAAAACCCAAAAGCAAAAGTAAATCTGAATTCAAAATTGCAAATCAGATCAGTTTCAACATTTTAAATCAACAATTTGAAGGCATGCAAGGATTCAGTTTCATCAGCAAAGCAAATCAAAAACATTTTCCAGATTAAAGATTCAGGCATGGGGAAAACAAGTTCTGTTCTCTGTTAATTTCTGATGAGTAAATTTTGTTTAAAACAGTTTAAGTTGATTTTTGACTTTAATGCATGTGATAATCCATGAATTAATCTTGATGTTGCATGAAAATCTTTCAGTATTTATATTATTGGATTGATAGATTTGTATATATATGTGTAGTGGTCTGTGTATATATATAGTCACTCTGTTATTTGTTTCTTTCCAGATCAGGATCAACTTTTAAAATTTTAAATCTCCCAATAACATCATCATTTGGCTTTGATGATTAAATGAAAATTGTTTGTTAATGGATGATGATTGTGTTTAAAATCATTTCAGGATTTTTATTTCAGTAAATAAGTTTAAAATTTAGGAAATATAGTAAATTTTTGATTCATGTCAAAAATCAATAACCTTAATATATAGTTGGATTTGTAGTTAAAAATGATGATTTTTAACATGCATTTCATAATTTTTAAATTGATATTCGATTGGGATTTTGGAGATGAACTGTTTTGGCAATTTGGTGAATTACCGAAGATTAACTCGATGATTGGCGTTGAATTCGTAGTTGAAGCTTTGCTTTTGTGATGTGGATGAAGGGAAAAATGCTTTTGAATTTTTCCTATGGCCGATTTGATCTGAATTGATCATAGTAGGGTTTTGTTTCCTGTTTTTGAAGGCGACGTATCAGGGGGTTTTGCGGCGTCATGGATTGATCGGGTTCGATCGCGTGTTGGGGGATGGAGGCGTGGTGTTGCGGCGGTGCTTTGGAGGGGTTACTGGAGTTTCCGGTGGCGAGTTCATCGTCGGCGTTGGAGGAATTTTGTGATCGAGGTTGTTTCATATTTTCGAGCAGATGATCGAACTTTGATGCGCGAGGTTGTGGTTCGATCTGGGTGTTCGGTCGAGGTCGCATGGGTTCGTAGGTTTGTCGTTGATGGTCGCGACGACCTACGGTGGCCGGAGCTACCGTTGCACGTGCACCATGCACGATTTGGGGACAGGTGAAGTTTTTGAGTTGGGGAAGACAAGGGTGACTTGGGATGGTGCTCGTGTTTTTCGTAGTGATGACCCAAAGTAGATGGATCTGGGTTTTTGCTTCGGGGCAGGGTCGTATATTTAGGGTTCAAACTCGAGTATTTTAGGTCATTTGCTTTTTGGTTTGGTACTGTATGATATAAAGTGCATATTTAACTTATTGTTTGAAATTAATAAAATCAAGTTTAAGTTTTTATAAAAGGAAACAAATTTATAAAAGTTAAAAACTTGTTCCCTTGAAGTAATGATAATCAAACTTTCAAAGGAGTAGATTGAATTTATTCTCAAATTTAAAATGTTTTAAGGTGATTTCTTTTGAAATTAATTATCTTAAGTAAATTTTGAATTTCAATTTAAAAGAGTTTTTGAATTTATATATTGAATCAAAGTTTTAAGTAAAATTTTAAAGTAATGCTTTAAAAACTAAGTTTCAATTTATATTGAAAATGAATAAGTTAAAATTAGATAATTAAAGTGTTTTAAATTTTAAATTTGATTTCTAAATGCTTTATTTTCAAATAAGGTTATTGTTATAATTTTGAAAACCAAATAGAATAATTTTTTTTTAAGTTATTAAAATTTGATTAATTCAAATAATTAACTGATGAAGATAAATAAGGGTAATTTATTTTTATTATGAACTTAAAAGTACCTAATAAGTATGATTTATTAACAAGTAAAGTTTTAATTAAGATTAATGTTTTTCTTAGTTAATAAAGGGTTTTTAAATATAAGAAGTTAACTAATTATTTAATTAATTTTAAATGATTAGTTAATTGTTTATTTAATTTTAAATAATCACTTAATTATGAATTAATTAAGTGTAATTACTTAATGAAGTAATTAATGGTGAATTTCTGAATGTAATTAAGTAAAGGAAATTACTTATGGAAGTAATTACTTATGGAAGTAATTAAAGTTGAAGTGATTAAGGGTTAATACTAGATGTTATTAATCTAAGGATTAATTAAGTTAATTGATTTGAAGTTAATTAATTATAGAGTAATTAATTAATTAAAGAATTCAGGTTATTTAATGATGGGATTAATTACTTGTTAAGGTAATTAATTCAGAGAGTAATTAACTAATGAAAGTATTTAGAAGATAATTATTTATGAAAGTAATTAAGAGTTAATTACTTAATTAATTTAGTTAATTAATTAATGTGATTAATTAATTAATTAATGTGATTAATTTAAGATTAATTACTAAGTGTAATTAATTAAAAATGTAATTAATTAATAAAGTAATTAATTAAGGATTTATTAATTAATTTAATTGATTAATAATTACTTAATGAAGTAATTAAAGATTAATTAATTAGATTAATTAAGCAAGATTAATATAATTAATTAAGAAGTTAATTAATTAAGATAAGTAATTACAAGTTGTTAATTACTGTTTATGATTAATGAGATGGTTAATTACAAATTAATTATTTAATTTATTAAAGGAATTATTAATTAATAAGGATCATTAGTTATTATAATGAATGGAATTAATAACGGTTGATTAATAAAAATGATTAATTAAAGTATGATTAATTAATTGTAATTAATTGAGGATTAATTCAATTAATCATAGTTAATTAATTAATGGAAGTAAATGAAGGATCATTAATTAATGTAATTAATGATAGTAATTAAAGGTTAATTACTGTATATGGTTAAGGATAATTACTTGAATGTGATTAAAGGATGATTAATCATGGAAGATTAATTAAGGAAGATCATTAAGAGATGATTAATTTATCAATTTGTAATAAATTAATGAACCAGGATTAAGATAATCCAAATGATTAAAGGATAGAAGGATTAAGATAATCCATTGATTAAGAGTTATTCAAACCTGCTTATAAAATGATTGATTTATATTGGATGATTGATATTGGGTGATTGGTTGATACTGGATGATTTGGATATCTATGATATGTGATATGCTGCTTTGTGAGATAATTGGTTGATATGAATTATCTATTGTGATAATGTGATTCATCTATCTGTTTATATCATCTTGAATATATTTTAATTGTTTAAAACCCTTAAACAACTTGGACATTAAAATGGCGTTTGGATTCGGTGAGACCGGGATCGGGTTTCCATATTTGGATAATCCGAAAACCACATCGATCTAAATTAAACGTTAGGTCGTGAATCCAAGTGGATCTTAGTGAAGACTCGAAGTGTAAGAACTATTCATTAGTATAACTCTGGGGTGATTCCGTGATGAGTTTGACGGAAATAGTACTTACAGGTTTGAGATGGTGATTCATAGTGCAAGGTCTATGGTCGTTGACTCTGAGGGTGATTCCAAAATGAGTGCAACGAGATAGTGCCTTCGGTTTCGTTCGAACCCGGAACGAACTTGTATGGATTAAATACTTTCAGAACATTGTCAGGAGGACGATGAGCATTCTAAGATAGATGTGTTCTATAAAGGTAATCGCAGCCTCAAGCCTCATCGACCGGGAATGGCTAAAACAGGGGAGGTGCAGTAAGGCTAGGTGGGTAGCACCCATTTCAGGGTGTGGTCATCCCTGTCTAGATGTCCCTTTTTATTTCGGCTTAATGGGTGGTTGGTCGCGCCAACAATGGGGTGATCATACTCAGGACTGTTCAGTAAGGAATGGTCCCGGCTTTGTGTTGTAGGGGATTGGGAGTGATCCACGGTACGGTGATCTAGGCCCCGTACTGTGACGGGCGGTACCTCGGTAGCCATGCCATTGATGGAAACCCATTATTCCTACGAGACCCTACGGTTTTGATTGTATTACCCACTTTTGTGGCTAGTAGCTGGAATTTAATGAATGTAACAATTTCGTCTATTTCTTATTTACTTGAAAACCCTAGACACTATTATAATATCACTGGATTTCCTATCAAATGTTTTGGTTAGCGTAAGGTAAAAACTTTTCCGTGTTTATGTGTGGGAAGTCTTACATGATACCTTTTCTTTTCAAAGGATTTTCTAAAGTTAAGCAATTTTAACCCGTTTACTCACACCAGACCCCTGTCTGACCCGAGTATTTATTTTCTGTTTTATTAAACTCTTGGGTACTCATGTTATGTATGAGTAGTCGAGGGATTCGGGTTTGCTTGACGAGCTCTGGAGGAGATATGGAGCAGGAGGCTTCCGTGTGTAGATATATTATGGTTCCGCTGTGTCTGATATTGTATCTGTATCTTGTGATATCTTGAGTTGTATGGTCAGACAGATGTTCATAACTGTCTAATATCTGTTGTATAGATTGTGTAACTCTGATGTATATGATACTATGTAATATTTTATGTGATATATTATATTTCATTCGTTCCGCTGTGAGTATCTGATGTTGTTGAGTTTCTTCTTTCTTATCTTTTCTTCTTCTATCCATTTCTTTCTTAATTCATGATGTGTTTTTCTGGAGATAGAAAAATGGGTCGTGACAATAGTACTTTGATATTCTCCTTTGGTATTCAGCCGCTCAGCTTTCAATTCGTGAATCAAGTCAAGTGATTCTTTTTTTAATTTTTGGTTAGGGTTGAAGGCGTAGGCAATCCTTCGATGAGAAGGTACCTCAATTTCTACCGTAGCATTGCCTTGCGACCATATGTTAGTGAATACGGGGTATGACCCATTGTAGTTCTAGTGGAAATTCTGTAAGCCCCACAAAACTAGGGGTAAATATTCTACCCAATTCCCCTTTTCCTTATTTAGTCTCTTTTTCAAGATTATTTTTATTATTTTGTTGGCAGCCTCAACGGATCCATTGGCGATTGGGTAAGCGACAGAAGAGAAGCTTTTTATGGTTCCACTCTTATGGTAAAATCGTGAAAATTCTCCACTTTCAAATTGGGTTCCATTGTCAGCGATTATCTTGTAGGGTCTCCCAAACCTTGTGACAATGTTCTTAATGACAAAGCACTTTCCCAAAGGTGACCTTTGGAAGCGGTTCTGCTTCGACCCATTTTGTGAAGTAATCAATTGCCGCTACAGCATACTTCGCCCCAACTTTGGAGATTGGAAGCATTCCGATTAAATCGATTCTCCAAACATCGAATGGCCATAGGCTGGTGATGGCAGTTAGTTGACTTGGAGAAAGATGTGGCATTTTCGAGTAGCGTTGGCACTTTTCACATCTTTTAACATACTCGATTGCTTGGTTGTTTAATTGTGGCCAGTAAAATCCTTGTCTCATTATCTTATTGGCCAATTTGATCCCACTGGAGCGATCCCCACAGAGTCCTTCGTGGGATTCCCTTAATATGTTTAATCCGCTCTCAGGTTTTACTCATCGCAAATAGGAAAGAGCATATCCTTTCTTGTATAGAACTCCAGCTACAACAGTAAAGCTTTGGGCTTGCCTCTTTAGCTTTTATGCCTCTTGCTCTATCTGCAGGTAGTGTCCTATGACAATATAACTCATAATTGTGGTTATCCAAGTGTTTTCATAGTATTCTTCCGTTATTGGAGCTATGGATTCTTCACTTGGGCTTTCCTGATTTGTTTCCCCCATTTCTTGTACTATAGCCCATGTGGGGCCAATACTATTAGGTCATTAGTTTTTTCTTATCTGTTTTCCTCAATACTAGGATTAGCCTGAAATCCCACAGGCACAATTCGAGTCTCAAGGGCCCCTCTTGAACTTGCCAACTTAGCTAATGAGTCTGCTTAGAATTGTCTCCCCTTGGTATTTGGTGTACTAAGAAATATTCGAGAAAGTGTGAGCATTTTCATTACCTTCTTCACATACTGATTGAGTTTGGGATCTTTAGTCTGGTATAGTTGCTTGATTTGGTTGACCATTAATTAGGAATCACTGAACACTTGAATCCTCGGGATTTTTAGTTGTAAAGCAAGGGTCAATTCTACAACCATAGATTCATACTCTGCCACGTTGTTAGTTGCTAAAAGCCCTAATTTCATAGCATAGTGAAGTCTATATCCATCAAGGGTAATTATTACATATCCTGCTCCAGCCCCTTATTCATTTGAGGCACCATCCACAAATAACTGCCACTTGGGTTTTTAGTCTTTTTCCTTTTCGGATTGCTCTGAAATGAATCCCGTACATTCATTAATGAAGTCGGCCGATGCTTGTCCTTTTATAGCTGCTCTGGGTTTATATTCTATATCATATTGACTTAGCTCAATTCCCTAATTAGTCGGTCTACCAGAAGTTTCAGGTTTACTAAAGACTTGTTTCAATGGAAATTTGGTCAATACCTTCGCTGAGTGTGCTTGATAGTTTCTCAATAACCAGATATCAGCTTTTGGCATCCTTCAATCTTTTACTTGCATAATAAACCGGTATTTATAATTCCTTGGTTTTCCTGATCAATACTGAGCTTACTGCTTGTTCCAAAATTGCAATACACAATAGTAGATCCTCCCCATCTTCGCGGCTAGATAAGATCAGAGGTTTTTCCAAATGCGATTTCAACTCTTTAAAAGCCTTTTCTCAATCTTCATCCATTTGAAATTTTTCCTCTTCTTTATTACCTCAAAGAATGGGATGCACTTATTAGTGGCCTTTGAAATAAACCTGCTTAGCACGACTACCTTTCCATTCAAACTCATAACATCTTTACTTGTCTTGTGCTCTACCATCTTTAATGGCCTCAATCTATTCCGGAATAGCCTCAAATCCTTGTGCACTGACAATATAGCCTAAGAATTTTTCAGAATGAACTCCAAAGTTGCATTTTTGGGGGTTGAGTTTCATCTGATACTTTTGAAGTACTTTGAACATTTCATCCAAATCTTCAAGATGATCCTTTGGATTTTACCAACATGCCATCTATGTAAACTTCCATACTTCTTCAAATTTGATCTTTAAACATCCGGTCAACCAATCTTTGGTAAGTTGCTCTAGCATTTTTTAACCCGAATGACATAAGTTTGTGACAACAGGTTCCTTCATCTGTAATGAAGCTGGTATGCTCCTCATTAGGTTTAAACATAGGGATTTGATTTTATCCGAATTGTGCATCCATCAATGAAAGCAGCTTATGTCCGCTAGTTGAGTCAACCAATTGGTTTATCCTTGGCAGCGGGTAATAGTCCATTGGACAAGCTTTGTTTAAATCCATATAATCAACGCAAGTTCGCCATTTCCTATTAGATTCCTTTACCAAAACTAGATTTTCTAACCACTTAGGATAGAAGAATTCTTAAATAAATCCATTTTGTTGCAATTACTTGACTTCTTCCTTTAAGGACCATCTTCCAAACCTTATCGAACTGCCTCTTCTTTTGTCTGACCAAAGGAATGTTTGGATTGATATTCAGGGCGTGACTCATGATTATAGGGTCAATTCCAATCATATTAGAGTGGGTCCAAGCAAAAATATTCTTATTTGCTTTTAAGAATTCCACTAATTTCGATTTCAAGTGCTCCTCAAGGCATTTTCTCACTCTAACTATTTTGGTAAAATCGGTAGAATCTATTAGAATTTCTTCTATTTCTTCAACTAGCTTAACTCTTTCAACCTCTCCTCGGCAATCTAGCTCTGTAATAATCTCGCTTTCCTCTATTGAGTTGATATCCATTCTCTGTAGAATCAAAGAAACAAGCAAACTCCCTGTTATTTTGTTCCAAAGTTGCAAAGTACATTTCCCTTGATGCAAATTGCTTGCTTCAGATAGTTCCCCAGCCATTCTTAGGAATTTGAGCATCAGATATTTAGGTGAGACAAAAGCAACCACTTCATCTAGCGCTAGACGTCCAAAGAAAGCATTGTAAAATGATGGCTGGTCTATGATTACAAGAGTTGTTTCAAAAACATGAGAGCACACGGGGAGTCCCAACTGTACCAAGAACTTTACTTGTCCTAATGGAGTTGTTCCCTTGTTGTTGAACCCTAAGATGGGTTCAGGACTAGGCTCAAGTTTGTCTTTAGAGATCCCTATTTGATCAAATGCATGTCAAAAGATCACATTTACAACGCTTCCAATATCGATCAGGATCTTTCTAACCATTGAGGATCCTATCTGAGCCGTGATCATCAATGGGTCATTATGGTGGTGATGGATTCCTCTTCTCAACTCCTGGGGATTGATCACCAATGTGTGCATGTTGACATTATAATTTGGGTTTTTGAGTGGTGGTTCTTCTTTCATTGAAAAACTCCCTTTCTAGCCTCACAAATATATTTACTCTCGGCATTCTGACTTCTGCCTGCAGGATGTGGTCCGCCATATATAACATCGATTCTGTTTTGAAGAGGACTCAGGTTCAATGGATCTTCGTCTTCAATCATTTTAACAGTGGTACAACAAGTTTTCTTGTCTCAGTCTCTGGCAAGAAAGTCTGTTGCGGGTTTTTCACAAACTCCTTTGGTCGTCCTTCTCGAATTAGTTTTTGAATCACTACTACAAAATATGTCATTTGTGACGGTTGTTTAAGCCCTGTTGCGACGGTCAACAACCAATAATTTTTAAACCTTTGTAGAAGAATACTTTTTGCTACGATTATTTATGGCAACGGTCACAACAAACCTATTTTATGCGACAGTTTTCATAACAACTATCGCAACAAACTGTCATTTTGGCTTCGAAATGGTGACATTTAGCTACGGTTGGATTAAACAACCATCGCAAATTGTCTATTTTTTTCGACTGTTCATCGTAACAACCATCACAATAAGCTGTCATTTTGACTTTGAAAGGATGACTTTTTGCTAAGATTAGGTTAAATAACCGTCGCAAATTACCTATTTTTCGCTACGGCTTTTTATAGTAAACGTTGCAATAGACTAGCATTTGGCTTCAAATATTATATATATACATTCATATAATGGATTACATTAATAACATAACTTTCTATTTCTATACGTAAATTACTAAAACATAGAATATAAATTACTAAAACATAATTAATAATTGAAAAGGTAGCAGCTATTTGAATGTACATCTCCTTTGTGCATTGAAGTTATATGTACAAATTTACTTATAAAATATTGTTAGGAATCTGTAAAAATAAAACTTGCATATGGCTCAATGTAGCACTCTAAATGACACCCCTAAATCCTGCCGTATTTCCTTTGTACAACATTCGACATTCCTCCTACACACCCAACCTGAACGGCCAAGTGACAACTTTTACTTGTTATCTGCTTCATTTCCTCAATAGCACATCTGGCCCAGTTGTAGATTCATTCTTAACTGTTCAATAGTATTGAGTTCCACTGCATTTTGGATCTGTACATAAACTCTATATAACTACATAACCTAAATACTATTGTGCCTACAGGAAAGTATATTATTTAGCTGTATATCTCATACAAAGTAACATAATCAATTTTCATAGGTTAGAATTGTTAAAATAATTGAAGAAAGCAAAAATAATATAAAGAAAGGAGAGAGAATGAGAAAAGAATAATCATTGAAAATTGTGTCATTATTTATGAATGAATTGATTAATAAACATAATACTTAATTCTTGTTTATAGACTTAAAGAACAAAGAACAATAAAAGCCTAATATACCATTCAAATATAATATAAAATCAAAATAATTGGGAAAAAAATTCTTTATCATCTCTCTCAAATCCGATGTAATAGATATGAGCATCGATAATTTTCAATCAGAAATCCAACAAAGAAGAATCATGAAACCAAAAATCATGAATGTTTCCTAAACCATTTAAGATGCAAAGCCAAATCTTGAATATTTCTAGAGACTAACATCAAATAACAACTCCAATAGCTCCAATCTGATCAATAAGCAAATATCAATTGACAACTGCTTAAACGTCAATAAGAATCGAATGGTATTAATCAATCTATTTTGAAACAACCTGAACAATGACAACAATTGGATATACATATCCCCAACGTCAATACAGGTCACTTGGAAAAAACAGTGGCCTGGCCCCAACATCAATACAGCAGCATATGCTGCAGATGTCTATAGCAGCACATGGTTGTTGCTAAATAGAACCAAACTACTGGGTAATACACCACTTTCAAATATTTGAACCCTACGCTATGATTTCAGTGGTGCAATGCTTATATACCTTACATGAAGTGATCCAATAATGGCCATAAATTTTTTTGGTGACATAACTAGGTCAAGAGGAGCTCTAAGAGACACTTTTAGTGCTCAAATTATGCTTCATCTAAAACAGTTCAGGACAGGAAGAAAATATTCAAGTACATCACACCTGATTTTAATAACAAGGAGCACGCAAGGAAGAACATATTACAATGCAAAATCAAAAACTATGAATGTTTTCTATATCAATAACCTATTATTATTTTTTACCATTGGTTGTTATTTCTTTATTTTTTTTGTTTAACAAATGCAAAAGTCTAGCTAAATAACTTCTAATTATTGCAAAAAATGGTTAAAACATTGAATCATTTTTAGGTTCTGATATTTGAGTTTTGATATCAAAATAATGAGGGCACTTCTATACAAAAAGGTTATTGAATAGAGTAAGAAATGCAAAACCAACGCTTGTAAAAAACTTGTCATTAGCTACAATATGGGAAAAAAACATGTATGGATGTAACTGTTAACTTTTTTCTAAAGAAGTTAGAAAAAAATCGATTGCATCTTCCCTATGATAAACCTTATGCACTTAACTTCTGCTGTAATTTTATCTGTATTGGGATCACAGTGCAAAATCTTGTGTTTTTTCTTTATAAAATAATAAGGTAAAACTATTAATGGCAATAAATTAAAAGGTTAATCACTCTTTTTTAGTTTCTAACATTGTTGGATCTGAAATTCATTGAGTAAATGGTATAAAAGAGAAGGTAAATTCCATTTAATTTGTTCCTATTTAAATTTAGCATAGAATTAGTAAAAATATTCAAGTTATATAAAAGAAATTGATATTAATTTTTCATATATATTTCATAAAATATCATTTTCCTTAAATAGCTTAGTATATCTTATTTGATGCATTTAACATCCTTAAAATTTCTAACTCTACATTGTTAAATACACTGCGTATATGTAAGGTATCATTACATTGACCCCACATAAAATTGTTCAAATTTATATGTGTGATTATTCATATAATCAAATCAAATATGTATCAAACGTAATATATTGTTGGTAAAAGAATTCAATACCTTTCTAGACCAAGATCCTTTGGTAAGTGTAGAATCTACGTCCTCCGGCCATCTATGGATAGAAATACCATTTTCTATACATTCAAATGCATAGAAGAAAATTTCAGTACACATAAGGTTTACTAAATGCTCAGCATTACAAGAAATTTTCAAAACATGGTAATAAAGCTCGATCGACACTGGCATTTATAGTCATAATTTTATGTGACTAAGCACTAAAATAGGAAATCATAATTTTCCACTAATATGCAGTGTGATTATAAAAGAATTACTATCATTTTTATGAAGAACTCTTATACATGTTTGTTAATGCTAAATTTTTGTAAATCAAATGAATAGTAAACTTTATGAATAGTAAACATTACAATTAGGATGACAGACCTTGCAAGAAGTTACATTAAACTGAGTATCCTGCCAACAACCACCATTTTCTTTAAGACGCTCGTTTGTTTCTATATCTAATAGCATAAACAAACTAGTAAGAATCCTGAGAAATAGTAAGAATCCAGAGTTGTTTCCGAAAAGAACTGAAAATTCTCATTCAATGTGGAAGTAAACAGTGTAAAGTATGTTTCTTGAAATTTCTTGTCCAAGTCTTCAGTTTTGACCTTGAGGATTGCCTTGTAGTTATGCAGAAGGTCTGTGCAATCAGTGAATGTGAAATTTTGGTAAGTTGGTGTGGGGGTTATAGGTAAATTTGAACTATGATACAGTAGCGAGTTCTACGGTATGTGACTTCACATACAAAAGGGTTTGCATCAGTTTTCTGAACTTGTTTCTTTGTAGGAAAGTTCTGCGAGTTGATATACGTGCATCTGTAGTAGTTTTTGTAAGAAAAAAAGTGCTTGTCTTAGCATATGATATTTATTGCAAGTACTTAATATCCATGTGGCTTTTGATTATTGTCACCAGTCGCAACATTGTTTAATTTACATATTAAATTGCTGAAACATATTAATCGGTTGATTCATTATGCATGACTTCGTATACACGTAGGAGTCACTTATACTACCACTCATCCATTCATTCAGTGATGTAAACTATAGTTTGATTCAATTGTTAGGTATAATAAATAGTTTGTCTATGCTTAAATCATGACAGTCTTGTCGGCTTCCATATTATGAGGTATAAAAGTGAATTATAGCGTTTATTTTTTAGAAATGTTAAATCACGTGCCCATAGCAATGTATGAAAGGAAATGCTAGCGATCCTTTTGAATCGACTTAGATAAGCTATTTTTTGGTGTCTGAAAGTCATAGGCGTCACAAGAGGTGTATGGTTTACAAAAATTGTGGCAGATGGGGCAAGGTTTCCCAAATAATCCTTTAATCAATAGAGGACTGCTTTGTCTCCTTATATGAAAGAGGACAGATTTGTCTCCTTCTTCTTCATCATTTCAGTCGAGTGTATAAAATGGTCGCACCCAGCAAACATGGACATCCCATATTGGATGAAAAAAAGGATGAGATAGAATGGTTTTGGTTCTGTGTTGGATAAGACAATGACTAATGGTGGACATATAACACTGTGTACATAGCTGGAACATGTGTTAATATTGGTGCATATTTCCCCAAGTTTACAAACAAAGGCAATTAGATCGATGTGGCCATGACTTCATAGAACATTAGAATCATAGTATATGATATATGTTAGCATATTAATCCATTTCCTATCTGGCTTGGGCTTTTTAGCCTTTTTATTGTTAATGTTTTCTATCTATATAAACCTATCTCTGCAACCCTAATGTAATCGATCTTTGTTTGCTCAGCCATCTTGCTGAATAATAAGAATTATCTTTTTCTTCTTATTTGATTTTACAAACGTTTAACAAACGTTTACATGGTATCAGAGTCTCGTTCTTGTTTCTGCATGCTGCCTCGTCGCTGCCTTGTCGCTGTCTTGTCTTCCTGCCTCAACCCGAAACCCTAGCCTGGTATCATCACCTGCTCCAAACCCTAGCACCCACCGAAACCCTAGCCTGTCGTCAATCTTGTCCCAAAATCCCAGAGCCCCGTCCTCTCCCTGCCGAAACCCTAAAACCCCGAAACCCTAGCCTGCCGATCTCCCTGTCCTGAAACCCTAGCCTACTGATCAACCTGAAACCCTCTTGCAGAACAATTTCAGAAGTTTCTTGCCAGCCAGTCTTTGTCTCAAAACATGACTGCTCCTCAATCTCAGCACTTTGCCATGTCAGCTCCCTCCATATCAGGTTTGAATTCTCCTTTGTGGATTTTGGATTCTGGTGCCTCATATCATATGTCCCATGATTTTTCATCATTTATATCTATGTCTTTTGATTCTCGCTCACCTTCTATTTTGACTGCTGATGGCACACCTTTGCCATTAACAGGAATCGGTACAATTCAAACCACACAAGTTCCCCTCCCAAATGTTTATTGTTTTCCTAAATTAACTATGAATCTTGTGTCGGTCGGACAACTTTGTGATCTTGGATATCTTGTTCATTTTTCTTCTACCACTTGCTCTGTGCAGGATCCCAACTCCAAAAAGTTGATTGGGACAGGCCGTAGGCAGGGCGGTCTCTATGTTTTGGATGACTTGCACATTCCAAGTCATGCCGCTGCTGCTAGTATTGACTTTTCTTCCTTTCATTTAACTCCATTGTCTTCTAAGTTTTATTTGTGGCATTCTAGATTTCGTCATATTTCAAGCCCTCGTCTTAAATTCTTGTGTAATTCTGGTGTTTTGGGAGATTTACGTTCTCATGATATTTCAGATTGTAGTGGTTGTAAACTTGAAAAAATTTCTGCTTTGCCCTTTATTCAAAGTGTTTCTACTTCCACTGCACCTTTTGATTTAGTTCATTCTGATATTTGGGGTCCAGCGCCCATCTCCACAAAAGGTGGGTGCAGATATTATGTCTCTTTATCGATGACTATACTCGTTATTGTTGGGTTTATCTGATGAAACGTCGTTCTGAGTTTATTGATATATATACTGTCTTTCAAGCATATGTTAAAACACAACACTCTGCTATTGTTAAATGCTTTCGTTCTGATTTAGGGGGGAATATACTAAGGGAGACCTTTCTAACATATTCACGGTTGATGGTACTTTGCATCAGACTTCCTACACTGATACCCCACAACAAAATGGTGTTGCTGAAAGAAAACATAGACACATTGTTGAAACTTCCCGTTCTATGATTCTTTTGTTGGAATTCCTAAAGAGCAAAGTGAATGAAACATACAAATCCCACATCTCCAAATTGTGAGAGCTATATTGGTTTAAATATAGCTTTCTCATGAGGAGGTTGGGGGCCTGGGGCTCCCAAATGTATGCTTCGTTGTGAGGAGGGAGATTATGCATCACCACCACACACGCGCGCCGCCGCCGTCCGTCCGTCCGACCGACGGAACCGGGCTCGGGTACGGGTCTAAAATGACCATTCTTTTGCTGGGCCATTGTTAACAGTTTTTGGGCTTCGGCTGAAACTGGGCTGGGCCTGGAATACGAAGAGAAGCAGCAGGCGGGTAAAAACGGATGCGGGACTGAAGAGACACGACATCTGAAGCGCGCGCAAACAAACAGGTGCGGCCCATTTGAGGAGACGCGGCCGAACAGCAGGCAGGTGCGATGAAAGGGCAGCAGGCGCGACCATTTGGACAAACGGGTGCAGTCGCGACCGTTCGAAGGGATACAGACCAATTATAAATAAGGAGGAAAACTGATCACTTTCCTCACCGAATTTTAAATCTGAATTATCTCTTCTCTTCTAAAACTGCTGTTCTAATATTCAAATCACAGAGTGATATAGTCATTACAATCTCGAGCAGAATACGTCTGTTGTATCTTGGGAGAATTTTGAAATAAAATTCTTAAGGAAATCGTTACCACGAGCCTCAGACATAATCCGGTTAGACTAATTGTATATTTATATACATTATTCTATATTCTATCCTTTATTCTGGTTATACTGTTTATTCAAAATAGTATAACGCTGTTGTTGTAATTCATTTACAACATTCATATTGTTATAATAATTACTACAGAATTCCAGTGTAGTGGAAATCTGAGTTATAAACTTCTGCGACAAGTTTATAATTGATTAATCACTGTTTTGGTATACTAGACGTATAACATCTTAAGAATTTTGAAATAATAACAACAACAGCGTTATACTATTTTGAATAAACAGTATAACCAGAATAACTGATAGAATATAGAATAATGTATATAAATATACAATTAGTCTAACCGGATTATGTCTGAGGCTCGTGGTAACGATTTCCTTAAGAATTTTACTTCAAAATTCTCCCAAGATACAACAGACGTATTCTGTTCGAGATTGTAATGAGTATATCACTCTGTGATTTGAATATTAGAACAGCAGTTTTAGAAGAGAAGAGATAATTCAGATTAAAAATTCGGTGAGGAAAGTGATCAGTTTTCCTCCTTATTTATAATTGGTCTGTATCCCTCCGAACGGTCGCGACTGCACCCGTTTGTCCAAACGGTCGCGCCTGTTGCCCTTTCATCGCACCTGCCTGCTGTTCGGCCGCGTCTCCTCACATGGGCCGCACCTGTTTGTTTGCGCGCGCTTTAGATGTAGTGTCTCTTCAGTCCCGCGTCCATTTTTACCCGCCTGCTGCTTCTCTTCGTATTCCAGGCCCAGCCCAGTTTCAGCCGAAGCCCAAAAACTGTTAACAATGGCCCAGCAAAAGAATGGTCATTTTAGATCTGTACCCGAGCCCGAGCCCGGCCCGGTTCGGTCGGTCGGACGGACGGCGGCGGCGGCGCGCGCGTGTGTGGTGGTGATGCATAATCTCCCTCCTCACAACGAAGCATACATTTAGGAGCCCCAGGCCCCCCAACCTCCTCATGAGAAAGCTATATTTAAACCAATATAGCTCTCACAATTTGGAGATGTGGGAGTTGTATCTTTCATTCACTTTTCTCTTTAGGAATTCCAACAATCCCCCACATGAATGATAATATACATATCCCCCACACAAAGCGAAATATCACAGAGTACATATGGAATAATGCTTTATCGTGGATAAGTAGATATTTCACTTTGAACTTTCCCTAGTTAAAACTTATCGGATCTACTTGGCTAATCGGTGAATTATTTCATCTTGAACCGTCGACCTTCATTGTATATCCAGACAATAAGCTTTACGAAGCATTGATTCCCTTCTCATCCAATCTTCTGGTTGTGTTCATTTTGGTTCTGAACAATTTTTGGTTCTGCGTGTTTTTAGAGAATAAAAGCCTTTGAATATTCTCATAGAGCCGACCCAGCTCACACTAACATAGGTGATCACAACCATTAAGAGTATCCTACATATACCCCACTTGTTATTGTCAAGATATGGTCATCATTAAAAAACATAGTTTTAACCTTTAAACACCTCTGTAGGCATGCATTTATATTTTGCACCATAGGAATGGAGTTGGACTATGTCCACGTAAATGCATTACGTCTTGAGTTATTCAGAACTGGTTTGCCTATTGATCCTAGTCCGTGGGATCTCCAGTCGCTAGGATAGGTTTCCATATAAGATAACTCTTGATGGTTTAGGCTTTTAAGCCCATTCCCCTCGATGCGCAGTCAATTTTCTCTCTTGATAAACCTTTAGTAAATGGATCCGCTAGGTTATCATTTGTCTTCACATAATCAATGGAAATAGTTCCATTAGAGAGTAACTGCCTAACTGTGTTATGGCGTCGACGAATATGTCGTGACTTTCCATTATACACAAAGTTTTGCGCTCTGCTTAGCGCTGCTTGGTTATCACAGTGTATGCATATGGCCGGTACAGGTCTAGGCCAAAACGGAATATCTTCTAAAAAGTGACGAAGCCATTCTGCTTCTTCGCCTGCTTTATCTAATGCAATGAACTCTGGTTCCATAGTGGATCGAGCTATGCATGTTTGTTTAGTAGATTTCCATGACACCGCTGCCCCTGCTAGGGTAAAGACATAACCACTCGTTGATTTTGATTCCTCTGAATCTGCAATCCAGTTTGCATCACTATATCCTTCTAAGACGGCAGGATATTTTCCATAATGTAAGGAATAGTTAGTGGTATTTTTTAAATATCCAAGCACTCTCATTAGTGCTTTCCAGTGTTCCTTCCCTGGATTGCTTGTATACCTGCTCAATCGACTTACTACATAAGCTATATCTGGTCTTGTGCAATTCATGAGATACATGAGACATCATATTACACGAGAATATTCCAGTTGCATTACACTCTCATTAGTGTTTTTATGCAGTACTTCTGATGGATTAAAAGGTGTATTTACTCTTTTTATTCCAAAGTTTTGAAATCTTTCAATCACTTTTTCTACATAATGTGATTGAGATAACTCAATTCCATTAGATGTTCTTATTATTTTTATTCCCAAAATAATATCTGCAACACCCAAGTCTTTCATGTCGAAATTGTTGATCAACATTTTCTTTATGGTCTCAATTACCTGAGTATTTGGACCGAATATTAGCATATCATCCACATATAGACAAATCATCACATATGATTGTCCAAGTTGTTTATAATAAACACATTTGTCACATTCATTTATAAGAAAACCGTTTCTCATCATGACACTATCAAATTTTGCGTGCCATTGCTTTGGAGCTTGTTTTAGTCCGTATAATGATTTGACTAATATACAGACTTTGTTTTCATTTCCTTTGGAAATAAATCCCTCAGGTTGCTCCATGTAAATCTCCTCATCGAGATTTCCATTTAAGAATGCTGTTTTTACATCCATTTGATGAATCTCCAGATTATAGATGGATGCAATTGCTATTAACATTCTTATAGAGGTTATTCGTGTTACCGGCGAATATGTATCAAAGAAGTCTACTCCTTCTTTTTGACGATATCCTTTGGCTACTAATCTGGCTTTATACTTGTCGGTAGAGCCATCTGCTTTCATTTTCTTTTTGAAAATCCATTTGCAGCCAATTGGTTTTATTCCTGGTGGAATATCAACAATTTCCCAAGTTTTATTACTTAGAATTGAATTAATCTCACTTTGGATTGCTTCTTTCCAACATGAAGATTCAGAAGATGACATTGCTTCCTTGTACGTTTGAGGTTCGTGCTCTAATACATATGTAAAAAAGTCCGAACCAAATGTTTTGGAAGTTCTAGCCCTTACGCTTCTTCTTGGTTCAGCATCCTCAATTTCATGATGAGTTTCATCTTCATACGAATCGTTTGATTCTTCCCTTGTCCTTTTTGGGACATTATTTCCTTCATTTCTTTTGTGTGGAAACACATCTTCAAAGAATGAGGCATCTCTTGATTCCATGATTGTATTTACATGAATATCAGTTATATCAGACTTGAATACCAAAAATCTGTAGGCACTACTATTTTGGGCTGGCCCAAGATAATAACAATCTACTGTTTTTGGTTCAAGTTTGACTCTCTTGGGAGGCGGAACTGGAACTTTTGCCAAGCACCCCCACACTTTGAGGTATTTAAAGCTTGGTTTGTGTCCTTTCCATATCTCATATGGAATTGTTCCCGTTTTAATGTAGGGAACTTTGTTTAATATGTGATTAGACATATTTAATGCTTCCCCCCACAAGTTCGTTGGTAGACCAGAAGTTAAAAGCATGGCAGTAAACATGTCTTTTAACGTTCTGTTCTTCCTCTCGGCTACACCATTTTGTTGTGGTGAATATGGTGCTGTTGTTTGATGAACTATTGCATTCTCTGCACAGAACTGTTCAAACGGTGACTCATATTCTCCATCTCGATCAGATTTCAATATCTTGATCTTTTTATTTAACTGATTTTCTACCTCAGCCTTGTATTTTATAAACGCTGTTATTGCTTCATCTTTACTATTTAAAAGATATACATAGCAATATCGCGTATAATCGTCAATAAAAGTAATGAAATACTTTTTCCCACCTCTTGTAGGTAGTGATTTAAAATCACATAAATCTGTATGTACCAAACCTAATGGTTCGGTGCTTCTGTCAACAGATTTAAATGGTTGTTTGACCATTTTTGCTTCTACACATGTCTCACATTTGTAGTTCTTATCTACTTGGAAATTAGGAATCAATCCCAAGTTTGATAATTTCTTCATTTTTCGGAAGTTTATGTGTCCTAATCTATCGTGCCATAGTAAAATTTCGTGCTCAAGCAAGTAAGAAACTTCAATTTTATTAATAGCACAATCAGAATACATAGTTTTATTGCCGATAACGGCTACATTTGCCTTAAATAGGCCATCACATAAATATCCCCTTCCGATATACATTCCAGCTTTGGACAGAACCATCTTGTCTGACTCGAACACAATCTTGAATCCCTTCTTCGATAGGACTGCACCAGAGATGAGATTCTTGCGTATGTCTGGAACGTGTAGCACGTTATTCAGCTTAACAGTTTTTCCAGAAGTAAACTTGAGGATTACTGTGCCACTGCCTTCGATCATGGAAACTGCAGAATTACCCATGTAGAGTTTTTCTTCGTGATCGAATTTCTGATAGGTAGAAAACATGGATTTGTCAGAACAAACATGACGAGTAGCGCCTGTATCTACCCACCATTGGTTAGGATTCTGAACCAGATTGCATTCAGATACCACCGCCGAGAAGTTGGACTCGTCTACTTCCATGTTATCCACTATATTTGCCTCTTTATTGCGTTCCTTCTTGAGTCTGCAATCTCTAGCGGCATGTCCAACTTTTCCACAAACCCAACATTCGTCATTAAATTTCTTGGTTCGTTTGTTGTCTTTTGGTTTGTTGTCTTGAGCTTTCCTTTTCTTCTGGAAACTCTTCCTTTTGTTTTTGGTCTTCGACCCTTCAGCCACAAATGCCTCCTCGCTTGATTTTGTAACTGCACGGTTGTCTGCCTCAAATTTTAATCGGACTATGAGATCCTGCAAAGAGATTTCTTTCTTTTTATGCTTTAGATAATTGCGGTAATCTCACCACGACGGCGGCAGTTTTCCCGTGATGGCTTCAACCAGAAATGATTCTCCAACCTTATGACCTTCCGCCTCGAGTTCATGAATGATGATTTGCAGTTCATGCAGTTGAGCGGTTACTGGTTTGGAGTCAACCATCTTGTAGTCCATGAATTTGTCTACAATAAATTTCTTAAGACTGATATTCTGCGTCTTGTATTTTGCGGTAAGTGCATTCCAGAGTTCTTTTGATGTCTTTAAAGGCTGATATACTTTGTATAGCACCTTGTCGAGACAATTCAGAATATAGTTTCTGCATAAAAAATCAGAATGCTTCCACATATTCACCACTGCTTCCTTGCCTGGTGCAGGAATCGGTTCCTCCTCGTCGAGGTACTTTTGTAGACCGAGCGTGGTGAGATAAAACAACATCTGATTCTGCCATGTCAAGAAATCATCACCATCTCCCTTGAACGGTTCAGGTCTGTTGTGAGTAGTATTCTTTGAAAATTCTACTGTTGCCATCTCGGATTTAGTAAGAAAACAGTAAAATTCTTAAGATGTTATACGTCTAGTATACCAAAACAGTGATTAATCAATTATAAACTTGTCGCACAAGTTTATAACTCAAATTTCCACTACACTGGAATTCTGTAGTAATTATTATAACAATATGAATGTTGTAAATGAATTACAACAACAGCGTTATACTATTTTGAATAAACAGTATAACCAGAATAACGGATAGAATATAGAATAATGTATATAAATATACAATTAGTCTAACCGGATTATGTCTGAGGCTCGTGGTAACGATTTCCGTAAGAATTTTATTTCAAAATTCTCCCAAGATACAACAGACGTATTTTGCTCGAGATTGTAATGAGTATATCACTCTGCGATTTGAATATTAGAACAGCAGTTTTAGAAGAGAAGAGATAATTCAGATTAAAAATTCGATGAGGAAAGTGATCAGTTTTCCTCCTTATTTATAACTGGTCTGTATCCCTTCGAACGGTCGCGACTGCACCCGTTTGTCCAAACGGTCGCGCCTGCTGCCCTTTCATCGCACCTGCCTGCTGTTCGGCCGCGTCTCCTCAAATGGGCCGCACCTGTTTGTTTGCGCGCGCTTCAGATGTCGTGTCTCTTCAGTCCCGCGTCCGTTTTTATCCGCCTGCTGCTTCTCTTCGTATTCCAGGCCCAGCCGCCGAATGGTCATTTTAGACCCGTACCCGAGCCCGGCCCGGCCCGGGTCGGTCGGTCGGTCGGACGGACGGCGGCGGCGGCGCGCGCGCGTGTGTGGTGGTGATGCATAATCTCCCTCCTCACAACGAAGCATACATTTGGGAGCCCCAGGCCCCCAACCTCCTCATGAGAAAGCTATATTTAAACCAATATAGCTCTCACAATTTGGAGATGTGGGACTTGTATGTTTCATTCACTTTGCTCTTTAGGAATTCCAACATCTTTCAGCTAGCGTTCCAAAAGAATTTTGGGGAGAAGCTGTTCTCACTTCCGTTTATCTTGTTAATAAGATCCTGATTTCTCATAACTCTGGTATTTCTCCTCATGCCAAGTTGTTTGGTCAAACTCCTGATTACTCTCACCTAAAAGTGTTTGGTTCCACTTGTTTTGTTCTTCGTCCACACGTAGAACGTACAAAATTATCTTCACGTGTTGCTATATGTGTTTTTCTTGGGTATAGTATTGGACAAAAACGCTATCGTTGTTATGATCCTTCTTCAAATAAACTATATGTTTCTCATCATGTTTCCTTTATTGAACATATTCCCTTCTACTCTATTCCAGCTAGTCCTCATAGTATGACTAAGTCTAATCTTATTCACATTGATCCATTTCCTGCTGATAACTCCTCTGATTCACCACCTCTTATCATTGATACTCCGTCATCCATACACTATGTTCCTCCTCCTTCTGCAGGTGACATTTTATCCCCTGCTACTACGACTGTTCAAACACTTCCTGTGATGACTGATCCTGTTCAACCTCGCTATCCCACTCGCACACGTAAATCTACTCAATTATCTGATTTTGCTTACACTTGTTACTCTCGGGCTTTTGCTTCATTTCTTGTTTCCATTGACACTTTCTATGAGCCTTCTTCTTACTCGGAGGCTGTTCGTTCTCCTGTGTGGCAACGTGCTATGTCTGAGGAAATGTCTGCTTTAGACAAAACTGGTACTTGGGATCTTGTATACCTTTCTACTGGGAAGAAAATTATTGGTTGTCGATGGGTGTATAAGATTAAAACCAAGTCAGATGGTTCTATTGAGCGATATAAAGCTCGTTTAGTTGCTAAAGGATTTGCCCAAGAGTATGGCATGGATTGTGAGGAAACATTTGCTCCTGTGGCTAAGATGACATCCGTTCGGGTTCTTATTGCTGTTGCGTCCAGTCGTAAGTGGGACATCTCTCAAATGGATGTTAAAAATGCTTTTCTTAAGGAAGAAGTTTACATGGTTGCTCCACCTGGTGTTTCTCATGCTCCAGGTCAGGTTTGTAGGCTTAAGAAAGCTCTATATGGCCTTAAGCAAGCACCACGTGCTTGGTATGAGAGATTTTCGAATGTAGTTACATCACTTGGTTTTACCTCTAGTCCCCATGAGTCAGCACTTTTTGTCAGATTGACTTCTGTAGGTCGTATTCTTCTTCTACTATATGTAGATGATATGATTATTACAGTTGATGATAGTAATGGTATTCTGAGTATTAAAGCCACATTGTCTCATTGTTTTGATATGAAGGATTTGGGTCATCTACGTTATTTTTTAGGGATTGAAATAGCTTCCTCAGAAAAAGGCTATCTTCTTTCCCAGTCCAAATACACTACTGACATTATTCATCGTGCTGGTCTTACTGATACACGTCATGTTGATTCACCATTGAGGTAAATGCCCAATATACTCCGACCGATGGGAGTCCTCTTTCTGATCCCACTTTATATCGTTCTATTGTTGGTTGCCTTGTATATCTGACCATCACTCGTCCAGATATTGCCTATGCTGTTCACATTGTTAATCAGTTCGTATCTTCCCCTACCTCTGTTCATTGGGCTGCTGTTATGCGCATTCTTCGTTGCTTGCAAGGAACACTTTATCAAAGTCTTTTGTTCCCATCGACCTCATCTTTGGAGCTTCGTGCCTTCTCTGATGCAGATTGGGCTGGTGACTCAACGGATAGAAAATCCACAACTGGCTTTTGTATATTTTTAGGTGATTCCTTATTTCATGGAAGAGCAAGAAACAAGATGTTGTTTCTCGGTCTTCCACTGAGGCAGAGTATCGTGCTATGGCCTCCACTACATCTAAGATTATTTGGTTACGTTGGCTGTTGGAGGATATGGGTGTTTCGATTTCTTCTCCCACTCCTATGTATTGTGACAAAAAGAGCGCTATTCAAATTGCTCACAATACTGTTTTTCATGAGCGCACCAAACATATTGAGATTGACTGTCATTTCACTCGGTATCACTTGCTGCATGGAACTATTTCTCTGCCTTTTACTTCGTCATCGACGCAACTTGCTGATTTCTTCACGAAGGCTCACACTATTGAACGTCATAGATTTTTCGTTGGCAAACTCTCGATGCTTCTTGCCGTACCATCGCGTGTTTGAGTGGGGATGTTAGTATATTGATCCATTTCCTGTCTGGGTTGGGCTTTTTAGCCTTTTTATTGTTTATGTTTTCTATCTATATAAACCTATCTCTATAATCCTAATGTAATCAATCTTTGTTTGCTCAGCCGTCATGCTGAATAATATGAATTATCTTTTTCTTCTTATTTGATTTTACAAACATTTACAATATAATGTTACAGTTAATGGAATCTACGTATGAATTCTCTATGTTAACTATACTATATAAACAAATTGAGATATTTAGCTCTCAAACCACCCCTGAACTCAAATCAAAAGAGAGGCATTTTGTGTACAGAATTAAAACAAATTGAATATAAGGGACAGCTATGATAATCGTATTTTCCTTGTGTAAATATACACAGAAACTAGTGTAAGATTTAGCAAACAACACAATTCATCATAATCAAATTCTCTTAAAACTTTGTTTTGACAAGGTAGTATGTGCACATATATTTGCAGACGATATGAAATATTATCTATCGCTAAAGAAGGTTGCATGTATTACAGACCAAGACATATTATTACCTCTACAAATAAACCATACATATACATACCAAAATTCAAGTTAGGGATTTGGTATGAATCACAAAAGCTCAACCTTTTCCATAATCTTTATCCCAGAAGCCTTTAAAATATCAATAGCTGGAATGTAATCCTCAGGATCCAGAGGACGAACACCGCCGCTTGTTCCAACTTTGCTTTGAAGTAAAAACAAAGCAAAAATTGTAGTTGTTACACCAACAATATGAGCCATCGCAGTAGTTGTCTTCCCATTTTGAGTCCTTCCGAATTCCAACAACGTCGCTCTGTGCTTTTCTGTAGGAATTCCATCAGGGAACTCCACTTCCACTTCATGATGCAGTAGAACCATATCATGCTCATCTCTACCATATGATAAGCACTTCTCCATGCGAAAACATGCAATATCAAAGGCACTATGACATGCTACTGGAATTGCGTTGTCGTCATTAAGACCGAAAAATTTGATCGTTTTTAGAGTTTTAGTAGTTGTTTCATCATCTTCGCAGATACCATGCATCACAATTCTTCTTATGATTCCTTCATCATTTGTAATCTCTTGAGTTTTCTTTTGTATAAGCAGTTTAAAGAAATCCCTATATGTCAATCTTTTTCTTTCTTTTAGCATTGGAATAGTTTCAGTGTCAAACAAGCCAATATTTGTAAGGTAAGCCATTATATCACTAAACCCCTCATAACAAGAGTGGCATGGAATACTATTGATGCCTCCTTACTTATACCGTAAAAATCACCATATACTAGTGATTTTCGGTTTGGGAGGTGTTAGCGTCAAAATTGGTCACTGACACCCAAATCCAAGCGAAAGAACCAAAATCACAGTCACAACACACATATAAAGTATATGTAGAGAGTAATAATGTGAAGAACAGTCAAATTTAGAATGAGAACAGTAAAGAACAACAGATTTTATAGTGGTTCGGCTAACTCCGCCTTACGTCCACTCCAAAAGTTTCCTTTTTTATTGCTATAATAATTGATTACAGTTACAAAATGGTAAATTAACCTTAGCCTTAGGAAATAGAAAGCAAGAGAGTCCCAAAAGAGGATCCTCCTTTTTTGGAGATTCTCATGCTGTATACATAGGAAAATCCTGAATTGTTGAGCTTTCGGAGTGGTACAGGCCCATCAAGACTTTTGTCGAACCTCCACCCTTTATTGCAACTGACCATGAGTTCTGCACATGCTGACTCGAGCCTTCCTCGGTGAAGACTCGAAGTAGTCCCACGCCTAAACCGAAGTAGTTCCTATTAGAACTAGAAGCACATATACGTCGATTCCCTTCAGCCGAACGAATAAAGCCGACCCCTACATGCCGAATGGCAACCAAGGTCGAGCCACAACGCCGAGTGGCTCTGACCGGACCACAACGCCAAGGGATATTTGATGCCGAGCGATGTCTAATGCCGAACCACACCAAGACCGAACCACATTTTCCAAACCCTCAGGCCGAACGACCTCCAGTGCCGAACCAACATTACCGAGCCACCCTGACCGAACCACAACACCGAGCGACCCCGACCGAACAACCATGCCGAGCAACCCATGGCAAGCCACAATGCCCAGCGACCCTGACCGAATCACCATGTCGAGCGAGCCATGCCGAGCTACCAACGCCGATCAACCCTGACCGAACCACCATGCCGAGCAACCCATGCCGAGCCACCTCATCCACCCATCCAGTCGACTCAAACCTACCATATCCCATCCTCAACAGCCAAACGATCGATTTAGTTACATCCGTCTGTCCAAGGCCTTGTCAAAAGGCGGTTTAATAGGAGGTATTCTAAAGCAAAAGCAGGTAAGTCTGGAATACGAAAACTCACTGCTGAATTATAGAGTTCTTTCCCATCTACATGTATGATGTCACCTAGAGACTTGTATGTGGCCGAGTTCCTCTTTGCTTGAACAGCTCGATCTAAATTTATATGCAAGTGGGTTGTTTGCAACAGCAGGAGATGGAAGGCCGCCACAGTAAGAAACAAAAGATTTTACTTTTCCTTTTCTTACATGAGCTTTATTTATCATCTTCATTGCCATCATGTGACTTATGCAAGGATCCAAACCTATTTCACATAGAATCGTGATACCTACATCCTTCGGCTTTTCATTTAAAGTTGACATTGGGTCAGCAACGTAGCTTGTAGTGACCATGTGCTTTCGCCTTTTCTTTCTTTTTTTACTTCAAATTATAATTCACATAGGGACTAAAGGTAGCTAACAGTTTGTAAATTATACAAAAAATCTAAACAAATAGAAACTTAGAGCTGGACACAAAATATAAAGATATGGATGAGCTAAGAATGATGTGTCATTATCTCATTGAAACTTGACATCTCTTGTAAATCAAGTGTGTCATTATCTCATTGAAGCTCTTGTACTAATTTTATGGCTGCTTTTGAATTCCAATATATTCCAAGTTCTTAGAATGTTGCCATTATATAAACCAATTAATTCTTGCTAACTCTGTATGAGTATGTTATTTAAGCTTCCTTTCAATTAAAATATCTTACAATAGCATGCATAAGGGTTGGTACATGGTGTTTGTATCCCTTACCCCAATTCGCCACGTCTCGCAAATCATACATCTCTATTATTCGTCCATCTTCCTTTGTGTACACTATATGTGTATTCTTCTAACTGGATACACATGTATATTCCTTACACCCACTTATGAACATATTCACTGTGAGACAGAGATATTAAAGTTAATCTTTTTAAGGTTATGTAGAGTGTTTAATGAAATAAGATGTAATGGCCTCCTAATAAACAGGGTCAAGAGCATCTAGTTCGAATGTACATCACATACCTATACAGTACCTATTTTAACCCTCCTTCCCGACTATATATAGCTCCTTATATTTTATACATGGTTTTATACATGACAAGATATCTTGAATCTTTATCAGACATTCTTAGTGATGAACATAAATGGAATAAGAAAAATAGGTTACCTATCCATGTAAATTTTGCAGGTGGGAAATGAAGTAGGGCCAAATCCAATAATCCAAAACCACCCAGCTTCGAAAAACCCATCTTCCATGTCCATATTCTTCAAATTTAATACATAAGGGATACTTTCACTTAGAGGGGAAGTAAGGAGTATGCTACACATACCAAAGTTGATTTTTCCCCAAATTAAGAACAAGTGAGACACTCACCTTTAGATCTAAGAATAGGAGAAGTGTGGTAGTGCAAACTCCAAACTATCATAGCAAGTATTGGATCGATAACTTCATCACAATTTAAAGTAGGCTCTGATGATGTAGATCCAAGGTGCCACTTTCGAATCCAATCAACAACACCACTCACATACCTAAGAGCAGCGAACTTTAGTGACTCAGAGCACTCAAATCCGAAAATGCAAGTGGTTCCAAATTGAGGGAAGATCGAATTGCTTGGAACTAAAAAAAATAAAATTTTGCAATGGGAATACGTCTATTGTACCATAGATACTAGTAAAATTTGTTGGAAAATATGAAAATAATTCTATTGTTCAATTTTCAACTCAAATCGGTTAATTCGATAGAAATAAAATGTTTTCGAAATCTAAATAATTTTATATAAAAAATTTGTAAATCATTTTCTGAGCAAGACGTCATATTTCATGTAAAGACCCGATTCTTCGACTTTTGAAATCGACATTAATACGTCCACTGTATCAACTGCCGAACAATCGAATGCCGGAAAACCGAACCCTTAGGGTTTAAGAAGAAGAAAAAGGTAGAAGAAGTAAGAAAGAAGAAGCAACAGAATAATATCAGAATCTCACAATCGCAGCAGAACAACATATAATAGATAAATGAATAATCTTTAAATCAAAAGAACTGTACATTTTATACACTACATCATCAGAGTCAATATACAACACAATAATGGACAGTTATATATACATGTCCTTACAACTGAATACACAGCAGAAAAGATAATATCATATACAAGTGATACGCTTCGCCATCCAGCTTGCTTCTGATCTCGACAGCATCTCTTGAATTCTAGAATGACCTGATAACCTGACTCTAGACTGTCCGTGTGGAAATTGGTGGGCACCCAGAGTTTAGAAAGGGAACAATAAACTCCAGGTCAGTCATGGGACTGGTGTGAGAACTTAAAATAGTTTATCTTAAAAAAAACACAAAGAAATATTTTAAAAATAGATCCGCAATGCTTTTTGAAAATGAAACTACTATAAGGCCTCCCGCCACACACACCATGCAAACACAGAATTGGAGGAGATTTCTCCTTATGATAGTCAAACATGCTTGATATGCAAATTTCTTTGATATTATTACTATAAGTGCAAAGTGCAGGAAAACATTTCGAAAGTACAATATTAATCTTAGCCAGCATAGGTATCATTATAGTATGCCTACTATAGCTACCATATTAGATGGCAGGTTCTACAACTTAATTCGTACAAGACTCGTATTGTTTCTATATCCAACAAATGGTCGGGCCAAGGAACTTCCTATTGCCACATGGGAACGCCTCTGGCGGGATGCCCCTAGAACCTAACCGGATCTCTGCCAACACAAGGTCGGGTTACCTCTCCAAAAATAGGTAACTACTGAAACGAGTATGTCATCCCCCGGTTGTAAACAACCTTTATCTGAGGATCCTCAATACCAACAACCACAAAGTAATAAACTTGCAGCAACAACATAGGTTAAGTATCTGGGATCCATACCATGATACCACCTCTATCCAGAAGGAAATGAACATACCTTAAGGGGTGCTACCCCCCAAAACCTTGCTGCATTCTTCCTATTTTGACCATTCCGGAGTGTGAGGTCCGACGAAGTCTCGTCCACAAAGCTATGCTTTTCATAAAAGCTATGCTTTGATCAACAAATGATCAGCAGCGCTTCGTATGCCACATTACCAATTTAGGAATGTATCACTAGTAACCATCAATTACATAACCTCTGAGCTCGTACGTCTCAGAGAAGGGTGTTAAGCTAAGAGAATAAATTCTCCGCCACCAACAAAAAATGTATTTGATAGAAAACAGCTTTACATCTCAAATTGTAACGTCAGACACACATCCATACAAGTACGTTCCGGGATCGAACGGAACCGAAGGCACTTCCAAAGAAGCCCTTGCAATCCGGATATTCACTAATCACGTCCGGACTTCCCATCACAAAGGGTGTTAAAATCTCTATATCGGAGATCAGCCGATGCAGAGACATTCGACGGTAATCCTTCCGTTCGGAAAATATTCGCTCTTCAACACCGGTCTGCAATACCGGTCTTCAAATGCTATCCGTTATGACGTACCACTATTTGGAATGGAATTTATGACCCAAAGGTCCTCTCCCGGCTAAATCGAATAACGAGTGCTTATTTTAAAATAAGTGTAGCATTCAAATTCAAGCAAATCACAATAAATACCCATTTAAAGGTAAATATTGATAGTCGGTTATTCAACTATCAATAGATATGCACAACATCACCAGATTCCAAATAATTTTCTAAATTATTTATATTTTTCAAAAATATCTTTACAAGATATATTTTTCCACACTTCAACCATTTGAAAACAAATTTCAAATCACTTTTCACCTTTACAACTTTTGAAAACAAATTTCAAATCATTTTCCTGACGCGGAAACACTTCCAAATATTTATTCATTTTCACTGGAAATCTGCCGAGTTCAAATACTTTAAAATAATTTATAACACTTATCCAAAATATAACGGGAAAACACTTTGAAATTAAACTATTTTTCTTTAAACACTTTACTTAAAATATTAGTTATAAAAATATTATACCAATATTACATATAACTTAAGTCCAAACTAATTTTCAAAATAAAATTAGTAGATAGAGTATAACTATTTAAATAACTATTTTCTAAAACAATTATTGATTAAATCTTAGAAATAATCATTTCTATATCAACTTAATAAACCTTTACTTAAAGGATTCAAAACAATTTAAGAAGTTAATTTCTTCAAAGTATCCTTTTCAAAACCAATTCTAGAATTATATATATATATATATATATATATCTTTGTATGCATATATTTTTCAAATCTATTCAGAAATTTTATTCGGCTTTCCAGGAAGAATACACTTTCATTTCAAAATGGTTCATTAAAACGAATTAAATAAATCCTTACCGAGTTACTTTAATTTTACGTTCCAAATCCGCAAATTTATTTCCACACTTTAAAAATAAATCAATGTTTATTTTTAAACAAATTTCACTTTCCTTTATAAATTCCATGATGAATTTAAATTTCCAAATATCCACTGATATACGATTTTCAAATCGATTTCAAATATTCACTTTCAACAACAATTCAATTTTTCAATTGATTTCAAAAATAACCAAATCGAATTCCATATTGATTTCCCAAGAAACTAAACACCAAGTGAATTTCATTCAAATCTCAAATTGTAGTCAATTTCTACTAAAACCCAAATCAATTTTCAAATTGATTCCAAATTCTTTTCAAAACACCAAATAAATTTCAAAATGGATATTCAAAAGATTTACATTCAATCACCAAAATTTAATTCCCAAATGGATTTCAAATTTTATTTCCTTTTAAAAATAAATTCCTTTTAAAGAAAACCAATTCTTTTGTTTTTCAAACTCTTTAAAATCCATATTTTGAATAAATTCTTCAACCTTTGGATAATATTACCCGAAATCCATTTATTAAAGCTTTTCCCCATATTTTGAAATTTCATTCAATAAGATTAAAAATAAAACTTATTATTTTATAATTCCTTCTAAATTTATCCAATCCTCAAAAAATAAATTTTAATATAAACTTCCAACCTGAATTTTCAAAAATCAAATTTTTATTTATTTCCGGTATCCAACGATACCAAAATTTTATTCGGCTAAATTTGAGCCTTCAACGATTTCAATCACAAAGATAATCACAGAGAGATTAAAAATAATCAACATACAATATTGAAACAAATTCAATTATTTGAGGAATCCAGTTGGATCCCTCCAACTTATTTCCCTGCATCCACAGATGTTAGCACAATATCAACCACGTATCAAGACGGGATATCGCGGTACATGGGGGTTTATATAAAATATCATCCGCTATTATGCAGCGCAATAGGGTCTCATCTGCTATGTAATGCGGGAAATCAACTTCAAATACATATATAATACCAATTCCACTTCGAGGTGGAATATCGCGATATATTTGTTTAATAAAATAACTTCTGCCTAATATGCAGCGTATAGGGTCTATTTCAATACAACAGATAGCAAGTTATCATCCAAGCATACATCAATACAATCAAGTAATTTTAAATCTAAGTATTTAAAATTTAAATCGAAACAAAATTCGATTGAGTGAGAAGTTCTCACCTTGCTTCAAAAAGTGGTTTCAATGTTTCATTCCGAATAAAATTAAACACGCGTTTCATTTTTACCCAAAATTCCACTAGCTCCAATCAATCCCAATCCTGCTCCATTGCATAGTATTCGATAATACGATTCCAACGCAAGTCGTTTCGCTAATTTTCGACCTCGTATGAACAAGTTATAGCCTTTTAAACATTATAAAAATTTAAATAAATTAATCACTATTTTCTTTTTAATTTTAAAACCTTATATCCATCTGGGCCGTCCATTCCCCTGCCCTAGATCCAGGCCGCGTGTTTCCTTCTTCCTCCCTTTCGTTTTTTTTTTCACGTACGCAAAACCCAAAAACGACGTTCATCACTTACTACCCGCGCCTCCCTCGACGGTCGAAATCTCATCACTCCACCCCCAAACAACGGCTCGTGCTCGCCTACACCCCCACCTGAAACCACGAAGAGCTCGGCCACCCCTATGCCGAGAAAAACGAACTCAAAGCCTAGATGAACGCGACCTCCTAGCCCCCACGTCGAGCCTCCATATCAAATCTCCACCATTGATCTTCAAGATCTCGTCTTGCTCTTTACTTTTGTAGTTGAACATTTTCTCTAATTATTCACGGATTAGAAGAAATCGAGGGGAAAAGGTTATGAAATTCTGGCCATTAAATAGATAATGGCGGCTAGGGTTTAAAAGAATTAGGATTTGAGTGAAAATAATGAAATATGGAGGCCTTTTATTGAAAATATTAGTGCACCATTCATCCGGAAAATTTCCGAACTCGAAACGAAGCTTGCCGCCCGGCGTTTATAATGTTTAACCCCCATTCCGAATGCAATGGAATATATATCAGGAGCCAATTCGATCGTATTTGAAAGATAGGTTTTCGAATTGACTATTTAAATTCAAAATTCACTTAAATCGATTTCTACTTGTTTTAGCTTGCCCCAGACAAACCGTAAATCCAACTGACACGAAATTTGAAATCTTGCAAAAATATAACATTACAGATCCGATGAAACTAGTTTCGTCGAAATCTGACATTGTTTGAAAAATGACTATTTTTACACGTCAATTAAATATTAAAATATTCAATTTCTACAATTTAACTTTTAATTCAATTTTAAAAGTTCTATAACATCATTCTAACTCCAATATGATTTAATACAACTTTACAAATCAATTTAAATCACATTAAACCCAATTTCCAATTATTTCTGTAATTTCAAATATTAAGTTATCGATTTAATTATCTAATTAAATCTAGATATTCAAAAAAAAAATTATTCGACTTACAAATTTTACTTGTTAATATTTAAAATCAATTAAATATACGGATTTCAAATAACAAAAATTCTGGGTCGTTACAAACTTCCTCCCTTAAAAGAATTTCGTCCTCGAAATTGCCAAGTAAGAAAAAGTTACAGAATCCATTAACTTTTTTTTTCAAAATCAAACCGTTCCAACTTGATTCCACATTCATTTTAATTCCTTAACTTTTCCAAAATCCGATGGTTACACTTTTCTAGTTCAATTCCTACATTTTCATTTCAATTTAGAAATTGACTTTTCGTTAACAAAAATTGTCCAAAAAATTTTCAAAATTTTTCTATCTCCCAAAACTTACGAAATTTTTTGGTAGAGTCTCCCTTGTATGGAGGAGCTTTTGCAATATCACAATAGATATAAAAATATATACATCGACCCACACCGTCAGAAAACAGAAAAATAGTTCATATTTCCTATTTTTATTGCATAGGCGTACCTTTTTAGCATTTTTAAGCAAAGCAGTTGTTTATTAGCATTTTAGCGTGACCAAATCTAGCCAACTACAACCCCGGTACCTGTACTTACTCAATTTAAACATGTAAGTGACATATATAGGAAATTCATTTATATTTCACTAATTTTCAATAGAAAACACATAGTTTTCATAAGCAATGCAATCAAAATAATTCCCATAAGCATTTTATATGGTTTCGATACAAATTTTAATTGCTTACAACCAATTTCACATTAGTTCACTTTCAATTCAAATTCAATTACATAGCTTTCCATTTATCAATTTAATTTCATTAACACTTAATGAATTATATACAATCAATTAACAATCATATAACAACCAAATTATAACCAACATAACCAAATTATTAAATTTACATTCAATTTGGTTTAACACTTTTAATTCCAATTGGTTGATATTAAATTGACTTCCACTCAATTATTCAATTCTCAATTTACTAGTTTTTAATGAATTAACACTTACATCCCTTATTCCATATCAATTCATTTACATTAGATTGATTAATATTCAATCCATTTATTAATTCAATTGTTAATTCATTTAACAAATAAGGTTGAATTTAATTTATATAACTCAAGTTCACATTCATCACTTCACTTTATTAATTTACTTCGATACCAAAATCAACTTCATTCAACATTACTTAAGTTATATTCCATTTCAAACATCATTTGTTAAACTTAACTTAAATTTCCACTTATAAATCCAATTCAGATTCCAATTCTATAGTAAATTCTATTTAACTTTTACCAAAGTCAAATTTCGTCACTTATTCAAATTCATATCTCGTTTTGCTTAACATAATTGTTTAACCATTTTATCATTTGGTTTCACTTACATATATTACACTGGATTTCCAATTCTATATGAATACAATTTACTTTCATAAAAAAATATTGGATTCAGTTCATTTTAAACCTTATCCATTTAGTCATTCTTCAATTAGTTGCACTCACTAATTTTAGTTTAATACTTCACTTTATTTTTCACAAATCAAATTCAATTCCAAGTCTAGTTCTATTTACTTAAAATTCGAAATGAATTTCAACATTCAATTTCACTTTCTTGCACTTGCAATTGCAAATTTTATTTATTCATTCACAATTTATTTTCCAACTTAATAATTGTATTCCAATCATTTAGTCTATTAGACTTCTAAAATTCACCTTTATTCCAATTAACTCAGGTCAATTTCAGTTTAAATCTGAATTTCCTAAGTCATCCAAACTTATTTATTATTCCATAAACATTTTTTATAACATTCTAGAGTCTTTTAAATCTTTCAAAAATTATTTTTGAAATCTATTCAAATTATCTTCTGAATTTCCAAAACCAAACTCAATTTCATAAACAACTTCCATTTAATTATAATTCGGCAGCAATTCCTCTCATGGAAACTCGAAAATGAACACCGATGATGTCGCGATCATGATTGGAATTATTTTCCAGCGACCGAAAAGAGTTTAGTGCTTTCTTCCCTTCAAAACAATTTTCCAAAACCCTTGAAAATCATTTTCAAACTCCAAAGAATTTAAATTTCCCAAATCTCAAAATTTCAAATTCTTTAAATTTGTTTTCAAATATTACTTTGGAATTCCATTTCAAATTATGAATCACATTTACAATTTATATTTACTGTAACGACCCAGAATTTTATTAATTAAAATATGAATATTTAATTAATTTTAAATATTAATAAGTGAATTTATAAGTCGAATAAATTTTTATTTGAATTTTTGGATTTAATTGGATTATTAAATCGATAATATAAATATGTGAAATTATGGAAATAATTGAAAATTGGGTTAAATATAATTGAAAATGATTTGTAAAATTTTATTTTATCATGTTGGAGTTAGAATGATATTTTAGAACTTTTGAAATCGAATTAAAAGTTAATTTGTGAAAATTGAATATTTTAATATTTAATCGACTAGTGAAAATAGTCAATTTTTGAACAGTCTCAGAATTGAACGAAACCAGTTCCATTGGATCCGTAATAGTTAGTTATTACCGGATTTCAATTTTCGTGTCAATCAGAGTTATCGTTTGAGCGTGGCAGCTCGAAACGCATCGAATTGTTTTTAATATTAATTTGGCGAGTTAAAATAGCCATTTTTCAAAAAGTCTCGGATTTCGACGAAACTAGTTTCATCGGATCCGTAATGTGATATTTTTGTAAGGTTTTAAATTTCGTGTCAATTGGATTTACCGTTTGTCCGGTACAAATTAAAACGCCTAGAAAATCGTTTAAATCGGTTTAATTTAAATTGAGCGTTTATAGCCATAACTCGCACAGATGTCCGAATTAGCTTTCGAAACCTGTTCCATTGTGTCCGGAACGTGGGATAAACCCTAGAAACGTCAGTTTCGGCGCGTAAATCGGAGTTCGGGATTTCCGGATGAATAGTGTTCGAATTTTTCCTATAAATACACCATAAATCTCAAAAAAAATAAAAAAAAAATAAAACCCTAGTTTCATAACTGCAGCCGCCACCCTCCCCATGAACGGCCGAAATGTTCCCAACTTCTTCTCCTTTTATCTCTCAATCCATCAAGCAATTCGAAAATCTTCCAACAGCAAAGAGGTAGAGCATCACGAGCTCTACAGATTCAACGGTTATGATCGAGTTTGGAGTTGTATTTTGGGAGATAGGAGGCCGCGTTCTCTGGGACTTGCGCACGCAATTCGAGCTTAGGGGAGTGGCCGAGCTTCCTATGGTTTAGGCCGAAGGTGGAGTGCATTGAAGGCTTCCAAATGACAGTAGCTGATCGTTGTATAACGTCGTGTGGTGGTCGCAATAATTGAAGAGTTAGGGGCGGCTATGGGTTCCGGGGGGTGTCGTGCAAAACTAGAAGAAGCTGAAAAGGGGAGGGACGGCCCAGATCCAGGGGTTTTGAGATGGACGGCCGGATATGTTTTGGGTTAGAAAATGAATAAAGTTGTAAATTAATTATGTTTAAAAAATTCGTGTAACTTCTAAACGCGATAACTTTTTCATACGAGGTCGAAAACGCGCGAAACTAGTTGCATTGGAATCGTATCGACGAGCACTACGCGATGAAATTGGATTGGAGTCGTTTGGAGTTAGTGAGAATTTTGGGTAAAATTAAACGTCCGTTTAATTTTATTCGAAATAAATCGCTAAAACGGAATTTAAAATCAAGGTGAGAACTTCTCACTCAATCGAATCAGTTTCGATTTTATTTTAAATAGTTAGATTTAAAATATTTGAATGCATGTTTGAATGATGATTAATATCTATTGATTGTTAAAATAGACATTATACGCCGTTAGTAAGCGGATGTATTTATTAAAAACATATACCGCGAATATTTCATAAACAGTGAAATTGGTATTATATATAATAGCAATATATATATATTGGCATATGTATATATTGCAGTTGTTGATTTCCCGCATTTTTTTGTTTAGCGGATGAGACCCTATTACGCCGTTATTAAGCGGATAATATTTAAATCCCATATACCGCGATAATTTCGTACTGGAGCGAAATTGGTATTGTGCTAATGTTTTTGGATGCAGGAAAACAGGTTGGAGGGATCCAACTGGATTCCTCAACAGTATTTATTTGATTTCAGATATTTTGATATTTGATTGATTATCATATCGATATATGATATCGTTGTTGTCATGATTGACTATTTGGTGTGTAGCATCATTGGACCAAATTTGGAATTTTAAAATGATTTCAAAGTGATTTTTGAAAGTATACGTTTATAAAATATTTTGGGAATTGATCCATTTTAAATAAATAAACGTTATAATTTTTAAAGTTATAAAAATTATGATTTTTGAGAAAAATAGTTAAAAACTGATTTTTTGAGAATATGATGCTAACGATTTTATAAAATAGTTTAATCAGGATTTTAGAATTATTGTGAAAAGTTTAAATATAGGATTTATAAAATTTAATTATTTTATGAATCAAAATGGTGAAATAATAAAGGAGATTAAAGAAGTTTTAAAGAATAATATAAATTGATTCATATTAAGAGATTTATAAATGGATATTTATAAATTGAAATATAGACATTATAAAACGAGTTTTTATAAGTGTTTGAATGAAGTGTAAATGAATTTCATAAATGAATGAAATTTATAGAATTATAAATGGAGAAGTTATAAATGAGATTTATAAATAGTAAGATTTATAAATTGTGAAGTTATTAAAAGAATAGTTTTGACTAAATCAATGAATCTTATAAGTTATAAGATTTATAATTATGAAGTTTAAAAGAACGATTTTGTAAAATAATCGTTTTATAAGCATTTAACTTATAATATGGACTTTTAGTTCATAATTGGGATATAAATCGAATAGGTTAATAAAGGAGATTTATAAAGGAAGTTGTTATAAAATAACTAGAAATGGAATTTATAAACGTTGTTTTATAAATTCGCAAACAACTTATTTTGATAAGTTAATTGTTGAAACCTATTAATGGAGTTATATTCACATTTTTGACTGTGAATGATCCTTTAAAATAAAATGAATAAAGGATGAAATCTGTTAACGTAGTATATTCACGTTTTTGAATAGTGAATAATATGTTAAAGAAAATGTTTAGAATGTGATATTTTAAATAGAATTAAAACGATCTAACGATGTTTTAAATGTGTTGAGATTCGAAACCATAGATTTCAACATTTATTGTTGAAATAGACGTTTTCGAGAAATAGAAGGAAATAATGGACTATAACACTGTTGTTATAGTAAATGATTTCCGAAAGGAAATGTTTTGCATAGTATTGGGATTTATATATCTATTTTAATTTCGAATCCCTATACTAGTGATTTTGGGTTGTCGTAACGATGTTTTACGCAACATTCGTTTTGGCCCAAATAAATATGTTTAAGAGAATGATTTCCTTAAAGAATGAAATATATACTTAATCTCGATTTAAGTATATTGAATATTTTCCAACTGTTGAAAATAAATAAAATTTGTGAATTACTTATGAATGTATAAGTATGGAAATGTTTTCCAATATAAGGTGAATATTTTGAGAATTTATCTTTTTGAAGATAAATTGAAATGAATAATTGAAATCGAATATCCATAGATATTTTGGATTATAAATTCACTAAGGAATTTATAAAAGAAAGTGGAATTGGTTTAAAAATAAATATTGATTTATTTTTGAAGTATGAAATAATATATCTTGTAAAGATATTTTGGAAAATAAATAATTTGGAAAATTATTTGGAAATTGGTGATGTGTGCATATCCAGTGATAGTTCAATAACCGACTATCAATATTTCCCTTTGAATGGGTAATTGATGTGATTTGTTTGAATGTGAATGCTACACTTATTTTTGAATAAGCACTCACTATTCGGGTTAACCGGGAAAGGACCATGGGGTCGTATAACCCATTCCGAATATGTGATACGTCGTTATAATTGCATTGAAGATCGGTGTTGAAGACCCGGTATTTGCGAGAGCGATAGGATGACCTGTCGATTGACTCTGCACCGAGTAGCTACGGTATTGAGTTTTCCATATGTGATGGTGAATCCGATCAGGATTGTGAATATCCGGATTGCAAGGACTTCTTTGTAAGTGCCTTCGGTTTTGTTCGAGCCCGGAACAGACTTGTATGGATCGTATGTCTGACATTACAAATTGAGATATAAAGCAGATTTCTTTCAAATATATTTCTGTTGGTGGCGGAGAATTTATTCTTTTAGCTTAACACCCTTCTCTGAGACGTACGAGCTCAGAGGTTATATAGTTGAAGTTATCAGCAATATATTCCCAATTTGGTAATGTGACATGCTGAGTGTTGCTGTAAATGATCATTGTGTTGATTATTTGTGATAGGATCATTTATTTGATCGTCTATCCTAGTGATCATTTCTATGATCATTTGTTGACCCAAAGCATGGCTTTTGTATAAAGTATGTTTTTGTGGACGTGACTTCGTCGAGCCTCACACCCCGGAAATGGTCAAAACAGGAAAGATGCGGCAAGGTTATGAGGGGTAGCTCCATTTAGGGTATGTACATTTCCTTCTGGATAGAGGTGGTATCATGGTATGGAGCCCAGATATTTAACCTATGTGGTTACTGCGAATTTATTACTTTGCGGTTGTTGGTTATCGGGATCCCGTGAGAAAGGTCGTTTACGATCGGGGAATGGCGTGCTCGTGTCAGTAGTTACCCAGTAGGGGTAACCCGGCCTTGTGTTGGCAGAGTTCCGGTTTGGTTATGGGGGATGTCCATCCAGAGGCATTCTCATGTGGCAATGGGAAGTTCCTTGGCCTGACCATTTGTTGGAAATCCAAAGAAACAATACGAAACTTGTACGGTATTAGTTGTAGAACCTATCATTCACTTATGGTGTCGCAACACTGTTTGGATGGTAGCTATAGTAGGCATAGTTCGAAATGTCTATGTTGGCTAAGATTTATATCTTTATTTTCGAAATAATTTTCTACACTATGCACTAGTAATAATATCAAATGCTTCTTTTTAATGCGTATCAAGCATCTTTGACTATCATAAGGAGAAATCTCCTCCGATTCTGCGTTTGCATGTGTGTGTGTGCGGGAGGCCTTATGGTAGTCTCATTTTTAAAAGCATTGCGAATTGAATTTAAAAATATCTCTCTATTTTGATTTTAAAGTTAAATAAACTGTTTTGAGTTCTCACACCAGTCACATGACTGACTCGGAGTTTATTGTTTTCCTTCCTAAACTCTGGGTGCCCACCAATTTCCACACGGGCAGTCAAGAGTTAAGGTTTATCAGGATATTCTGGGTATTCTGGAGTTGCTGGAGGCAAGATGGATGGCATGGCGTATTACTACTATATAGTATTTCTTTTTCCGCTGCACTGTTTGATGTTGTATACTCTGATGATATGATGTAATGAAATGAAATGTATGAAATGTAATAATTGATATAGTTCTTTGTTTAAAGATTATTCATTTATTATTATATGTTGTTCCGCTGCGAATTGTGAGATTTTGAGGTTGTTTTGTTGTTCTGCTGTTATTTCTTCTGTTCCATTCTATTTTAAAATTTTCTATTTTCTTTTCCCTCTATCTTCTACATTTTTCTCTCTTTTTCTTTTCTTAAATTCTTTTTAAAAACCCTAACTATTCGGTTTTTCGGCAACGAAAAATCGACATGTTACATTTGGTATCAGAGCATATGGTTAAGCGACAACCATGGTTCTGTTGGGTATTACTCATTAGAGATAGGGTCAGTAGTACTCTAGAATGAGTTTGAGTGTAATAATAGCTATGAGAGCGTATTTGTTAGTGAATATAAAATTGTTTTATATTGTGTTGACTTATCGGTTGATTGTTTATAGATTTCGGTCGATGTAGTCTGGCTAACTATCGTAGAAAGGGGTTTCTAAACTCTTAAACAAGGTAAACCGACACGATATTGTTTTAAATTGGGTAAATGAAGTAATTTTACTTGAGTATATTTTATATATAAAGAAATAATTTTTCAGAATTATTAAGGTGTATATAAGTAGATTATTAATTGTTTAGTTGTTTGAATAATCTAAATAGAAGAATAATTGTATAAGCAAAAGAATTATAAGAGTATGAATTATAATTAAAGTAATTTACAATTGTGAAATAAACTTATATATATATAAGAAGTGAAACTATATGAATATATTTATGAATATGAGTTGTAAATAAAAGTGAATTTAAAGTTAAATGGAAATTTACTTTAGAAGTGATAAATGTGAACTTGAGTTATATAAATGAAATTCAACTTTGAAATTGAATTGAATTAATGGATTGAATATTAATCAATTAAATGTGAATCAAGTTGATATGAAATAATGAATGTAAGTGTTAATTTATTAAAATCTAATGTTATTGGAAGTTGAATAAAAATCAATTAATTAAACCAATTGTAAGCAAAGGAATTTGGTTGTAATTAATATACATTGATTGTTATATGATTGTTAGTTGATTGTATATAATTCATTAAGTGTTAATGAAATTGAGTTAATGAAATTGAAAGCTAAAGTAATTGAAATTCAATTGGAAGTTAAGTGAATCTTAAATGGAATTGAATTTGATTTGGTAGTGAACCAACTTGAATATGAATTAGTGAATATAAGCAAATTGAGAATGAATGTTAGTAAGAACATCCACTGTATATGAATCAAATGTGATTAAATTGAAAACCCAATTCATTGAATATTAATAAGAATATGAATGAATATTGATTTGGTTATGGATGATAGTTGGTTGATGGTTGAATATATATTGCTATTGAATGCATTTGCTATGTTGGCATATATAGTAATTATGTTGCTATATGATGTATATTGATACTATTGTCTATATGCATGTTCTCATGTTTTTTGTTGAGTAATTAGTAGGTGCAGATCGCGTTTGCTTCGCATTTGGAGCTCGCTTTCGCGCTATATTAGCCGTATATGCTTGCTAATAAAATATAAGGTACATATCTCGGATTAAATATCGTACTTTTACACTTTTTTCCCTTCGGGATGCCTCATTACTTGATGAGATGTATATTTGTGATATATATACTGTCATTTTTTTTTGGGATCGAGCCGCGCAAAGGAGACTATGGCGAATTTTTCCGAAAATTTAAGGTGTTAGAAAATTTTTGAGAAAATTGGAAAATTTTGAAAACTTTAACTTTGATTTTGGAATTGAAAGTTAAACAATAGTAGTTGTTTTTGAAAAGATAACTAAGTATGATTTGAAAACTTAGTAAGTATTGTAAGAAGTTTAACTATGAATTTTTGGAAAGTTAATAGATTCTGTAACTTTTCTTACTTATAATTTCGAGGACGAAATTCTTTTAAGGGGGGAAGATTGTAACGACCCAGAATTTTATTAATTAAAATATGAATATTTAATTAATTTTAAATATTAATAAGTGAATTTATAAGTCGAATAAATTTTTATTTGAATTTTTGGATTTAATTGGATTATTAAATCGATAATATAAATATGTGAAATTATGGAAATAATTGAAAATTGGGTTAAATATGATTGAAAATGATTTGTAAAATTTTATTTTATCATGTTGGAGTTAGAATGATATTTTAGAACTTTTGAAATCGAATTAAAAGTTAATTTGTGAAAATTGAATATTTTAATATTTAATCGACTAGTGAAAATAGTCAATTTTTGAACAGTATCAGAATTGAACGAAACTAGTTCCATTGGATCCGTAATAGTTAGTTATTACCGGATTTCAATTTTCGTGTCAATCGGAGTTATCGTTTGAGCGTGGCAGCTCGAAACGCATCAAATTGTTTTTAATATTAATTTGGCGAGTTAAAATAGCCATTTTTCAAAAAGTCTCGGATTTCGACGAAACCAGTTTCATCGGATCCGTAATGTGATATTTTTGTAAGGTTTCAAATTTCGTGTCAATTGGATTTACCGTTTGTCCGGTACAAATTAAAACGCCTAGAAAATCGTTTAAATCGGTTTAATTTAAATTGAGCGTTTATAGCCATAACTCGTACAGATGTCCGAATTAGCTTTCGAAACCTGTTCCATTGTGTCCGAAACGCGGGATAAACCCTAGGAACGTTAGTTTCGGCGCGTAAATCGGAGTTCGGGATTTCCGGATGAATAGTGTTCGAATTTTTCCTATAAATACACCATAAATCTCAAAAAAATTAAAAAAAAATAAAACCCTAGTTTCATAACTGCAGCCGCCACCCTCCCCATGAACGGCCGAAATGTTCCCAACTTCTTCTCCTTTTATCTCTCAATCCATCAAGCAATTCGAAAATCTTCCAACAGCAAAGAGGTAGAGCATCACGAGCTCTACAGATTCAACGGTTATGATCGAGTTTGGAGTTGTATTTTGGGAGATAGGAGGCCGCGTTCTCTGGGACTTGCGCACGCAATTGAGCTTAGGGGAGTGGCCGAGCTTCCTATGGTTTAGGCCGAAGGTGGAGTGCATTGAAGGCTTCCAAATGACAGTAGCTGATCGTTGTATAACGTCGTGTGGTGGTCGCAATAATTGAAGAGTTAGGGGCGGCTATGGGTTCCAGGGGGGTGTCGTGCAAAACTGGAAGAAGCTGAAAAGGGGAGGGACGGCCCAGATCCAGGGGTTTTGAGATGGACGGCCGGATATGTTTTGGGTTAGAAAATGAATAAAGTTGTAAATTAATTATGTTTAAAAAATTCGTGTAACTTCTAAACGCGATAACTTTTTCATACTAGGTCGAAAACGCGCGAAACCAGTTGCGTTGGAATCGTATCGACGAGCACTACGCGATGAAATTGGATTGGAGTCGTTTGGAGTTAGTGAGAATTTTGGGTAAAATTAAACGTCCGTTTAATTTTATTCGAAATAAATCGCTAAAACGGAATTTAAAATCAAGGTGAGAACTTCTCACTCAATCGAATCAGTTTCGATTTTATTTTAAATAGTTAGATTTAAAATATTTGAATGCATGTTTGAATGATGATTAATATCTATTGATTGTTAAAATAGACATTATACGCCGTTAGTAAGCGGATGTTATTTATTAAAAACATATACCGCGAATATTTCATAAACAGTGAAATTGGTATTATATATAATAGCAATATATATATATTGGCATATGTATATATTGCAGTTGTTGATTTCCCGCATTTTTTTGTTTAGCGGATGAGACCCTATTACGTCGTTATTAAGCGGATAATATTTAAATCCCATATACCGCGATAATTTCGTACTGGAGCGAAATTGGTATTGTGCTAATGTTTTTGGATGCAGGAAAACAGGTTGGAGGGATCCAACTGGATTCCTCAACAGTATTTATTTGATTTCAGATATTTTGATATTTGATTGATTATCATATCGATATATGATATCGTTGTTGTCATGATTGACTATTTGGTGTGTAGCATCATTGGACCAAATTTGGAATTTTAAAATGATTTCAAAGTGATTTTTGAAAGTATACGTTTATAAAATATTTTTGGAATTGATCCATTTTAAATAAATAAACGTTATAATTTTTAAAGTTATAAAAATTATGATTTTTGAGAAAAATAGTTAAAAACTGATTTTTTGAGAATATGATGCTAACGATTTTATAAAATAGTTTAATCAGGATTTTAGAATTATTGTGAAAAGTTTAAATATAGGATTTATAAAATTTAATTATTTTATGAATCAAAATGGTGAAATAATAAAGGAGATTAAACAAGTTTTAAAGAATAATATAAATTGATTTATATTAAGATATTTATAAATGGATATTTATAAATTGAAATATAGACATTATAAAACGAGTTTTTATAAGTGTTTGAATGAAGTGTAAATGAATTTCATAAATGAATGAAATTTATAGAATTATAAATGGAGAAGTTATAAATGAGATTTATAAATAGTAAGATTTATAAATTGTGAAGTTATTAAAAGAATAGTTTTGACTAAATCAATGAATCTTATAAGTTATAAGATTTATAATTATGAAGTTTAAAAGAACGATTTTGTAAAATAATCGTTTTATAAGCATTTAACTTATAATATGGACTTTTAGTTCATAATTGGGATATAAATCGAATAGGTTAATAAAGGAGATTTATAAAGGAAGTTGTTATAAAATAAATAGAAATGGAATTTATAAACGTTGTTTTATAAATTCGCAAACAACTTATTTTGATAAGTTAATTGTTGAAACCTATTAATGGAGTTATATTCACATTTTTGACTGTGAATGATCCTTTAAAATAAAATGAATAAAGGATGAAATCTGTTAACGTAGTATATTCACGTTTTTGAATAGTGAATAATATGTAAAAGAAAATGTTTAGAATGTGATATTTTAAATAGAATTAAAACGATCTAACGATGTTTTAAATGTGTTGAGATTCGAAACCATAGATTTCAACATTTATTGTTGAAATAGACGTTTTCGAGAAATAGAAGGAAATAATGGACTATAACACTGTTGTTATAGTAAATGATTTCCGAAAGGAAATGTTTTGCGTAGTATTGGGATTTATATATCTATTTTAATTTCGAATCCCTATACTAGTGATTTTGGGTTGTCGTAACGATGTTTTACGCAACATTCGTTTTGGCCCAAATAAATATGTTTAAGAGAATGATTTCCTTAAAGAATGAAATATATACTTAATCTCGATTTAAGTATATTGAATATTTTCCAAGTGTTGAAAATAAATAAAATTTGTGAATTACTTATGAATGTATAAGTATGGAAATGTTTTCCAATATAAGGTGAATATTTTGAGAATTTATCTTTTTGAAGATAAATTGAAATGAATAATTGAAATCGAATATCCATAGATATTTTGGATTATAAATTCACTAAGGAATTTATAAAAGAAAGTGGAATTGGTTTAAAAATAAATATTGATTTATTTTTGAAGTATGAAATAATATATCTTGTAAAGATATTTTGGAAAATAAATAATTTGGAAAATTATTTGGAAACTGGTGATGTGTGCATATCCAGTGATAGTTCAATAACCGACTATCAATATTTCCCTTTGAATGGGTAATTGATGTGATTTGTTTGAATGTGAATGCTACACTTATTTTTGAATAAGCGCTCACTATTCGGGTTAACCGGGAAAGGACCATGGGGTCATATAACCCATTCCGAATATGTGATACGTCGTTATAATTGCATTGAAGATCGGTGTTGAAGACCCGGTATTTGCGAGAGCGATAGGATGACCTGTCGATTGACTCTGCATCGAGTAGCTACGGTATTGAGTTTTCCATATGTGATGGTGAATCCGATCAGGATTGTGAATATCCGGATTGCAAGGACTTCTTTGTAAGTGCCTTCGGTTTTGTTCGAGCCCGGAACAGACTTGTATGGATCGTATGTCTGACATTACAGATTGAGATATAAAGCAGATTTCTTTCAAATATATTTCTGTTGGTGGCGGAGAATTTATTCTTTTAGCTTAACACCCTTCTCTGAGACGTACGAGCTCAGAGGTTATATAGTTGAAGTTATCAGCGATATATTCCCAATTTGGTAATGTGACATGCTGAGTGTTGCTGTAAATGATCATTGTGTTGATTATTTGTGATAGGATCGTTTATTTGATCGTCTATCCTAGTGATCATTTCTATGATCATTTGTTGACCCAAAGCATGGCTTTTGTATAAAGTATGTTTTTGTGGACGTGACTTCGTCGAGCCTCACACCCCGGAAATGGTCAAAACAGGAAAGATGCGGCAAGGTTATGAGGGGTAGCTCCCTTTAGGGTATGTACATTTCCTTCTGGATAGAGGTGGTATCATGGTATGGAGCCCAGATATTTAACCTATGTGGTTACTGCGAATTTATTACTTTGTGGTTGTTGGTTATCGGGATCCTGTGAGAAAGGTCGTTTACGATCGGGGAATGGCGTGCTCGTGTCAGTAGTTACCCAGTTAGGGGTAACCCGGCCTTGTGTTGGCAGAGTTCCGGTTTGGTTATGGGGGATGTCCATCCAGAGGCATTCTCATGTGGCAATGGGAAGTTCCTTGGCCTGACCATTTGTTGGAAATCCAAAGAAACAATACGAAACTTGTACGGTATTAGTTGTAGAACCTATCATTCACTTATGGTGTCGCAACACTGTTTGGATGGTAGCTATAGTAGGCATAGTTCGAAATGTCTATGTTGGCTAAGATTTATATCTTTATTTTCGGAATAATTTTCTACACTATGCACTAGTAATAATATCAAATGCTTCTTTTTAATGCGTATCAAGCATCTTTGACTATCATAAGGAGAAATCTCCTCCGATTCTGCGTTTGCATGTGTGTGTGTGCGGGAGGCCTTATGGTAGTCTCATTTTTAAAAGCATTGCGAATTGAATTTAAAAATATCTCTCTATTTTGATTTTAAAGTTAAATAAACTGTTTTGAGTTCTCACACCAGTCACATGACTGACTCGGAGTTTATTGTTTTCCTTCCTAAACTCTGGGTGCCCACCAATTTCCACACGGGCAGTCAAGAGTTAAGGTTTATCAGGATATTCTGGGTATTCTGGAGTTGCTGGAGGCAAGATGGATGGCATGGCGTATTACTACTATATAGTATTTCTTTTTCCGCTGCACTGTTTGATGTTGTATACTCTGATGATATGATGTAATGAAATGAAATGTATGAAATGTAATAATTGATATAGTTCTTTGTTTAAAGATTATTCATTTATTATTATATGTTGTTCCGCTGCGAATTGTGAGATTCTGAGGTTGTTTTGTTGTTCTGCTGTTATTTCATCTGTTCCGTTCTATTTTAAAATTTTCTATTTTCTTTTCCCTCTATCTTCTACATTTTTCTCTCTTTTTCTTTTCTTAAATTCTTTTTAAAAACCCTAACTATTCGGTTTTTCGGCAATGAAAAATCGACATGTTACATTTACAAATCTCATTTGTATAGGGATTTATTGCTCTGCTTTTGATTATGATTTCAATTTCTTATTCAATAATCGATGATAATAATTTAATATTATCACTTCCTAATAACCAAGAAACCATAATAATTTTCGGAAAATTGTTCCTTTTATTCACGAAATAGTCTGGGTAAAACTATTCCATTTACCCTATTTTAAAACAATACTGTGTCGGTTTATCTTGTTTAAGAGTTTAGAAACTCCTATTGACACAGTTAGCTAGATTACACCGACTAGAATCTATAAACAATCAACCGATAAGTCAACACAATACAAAACAATTTTATATTCACTAACAAATACGCGCTCATATCTATTACTACACTCAACTCATTCTAGAGTACTACTGACTCTATCTCTAATGAGTAATTCCCAACAGAGCTAGGGTTGTCGCTTAACCAATTGCTCTGATACCAAATTGTCAGGACCTGATTCTTCGACTTTCGAAAATCGACATTAATACGTCAACTGTATCAACTGCTGAACAATCGAATGCCGGAAAACCGAACGCTTAGGGTTTAAGAAGAAGAAAAATGTAGAAGAAGTAAGAAAGAAGAAGCAACAGAACAATATCAGAATCTCACAATCGCAACGGAACAAAATATAATAGATAAATAAATAATCTTTAAATCAAAATAACTGTACATTTTATACACTACATCATCAGAGTCAATATACAACACAATAATGGACAGTTATATACACCCGTCCTTACAACTGAATACACAGCGGAAAAGATAATATCATATACAAGTGATACGCTTCGCCATTCAGCATTCTCCTGATCTCCACAGCATCTCCTGAATTCTAGAATGACCTGATAACCTGACTCTAGACTGCCCGTGTGGAAATTGGTGGGCACCCAGAGTTTAGGATGGGAACAATAAACTCTAGGCCAGTCATGGGACTGGTGTGAGAACTTAAAACAATTATCTTAAAAAAACAAAGAAATATTTTAAAAATAGATCCACAATGCTGTTAGAAAATGAAACAACCATAAGGCCTCCAGCCACACACACCATGCAAACGCAGAATTGGAGGAGATTTCTCCTTATGATAGTCAAACATGCTTGATACGTAAATTTCTTTGATATTATTACTATAAGTGAAAAGTGCGGGAAAACATTTCAAAAGTATAATATTAATCTTAGCCAGCATGGGTACCATTATAGTATGCCTACTATGGGTACCATATTAGATGACAGGTTCTACAACTAAAACCGTACAAGGCTCGTATTGTTTCTATGGATTTCCCAACAAATGGTCAGGCCAAGGAACTTCCTATTGCCACATGGGAACGCCTCTGGCGGGACGCCCCGAGAACCTAACCGGATCTCTGCGAACACAAGGCCGGTTTACCTCTGCAAAAATAAGTAACTACTGACACGAGTATGCCATCCCCCGGTTGTAAACAACCTTTATCCGAGAATCCTCAATACCAACAACCACAAAGTAATAAATTTGAAGCAACAACATAGGTTAAGTATCTGGGCTCCATACCAATATACCACCTCTATCCAGAAGGAAATGAACAAACCCTAAGGGGCGCTACCCCCTAAAACCTTGCTGCATTCTTCCTGTTTTGACCATTCCGGAGTGTGAGGTCCGACGAAGTCTCGTCCACAAAGCTACGCTTTTCATAAAAGCCATGCTTTGATCAACAAATGATCAGCAGCACTTCGTATGCCACATTACCAATTTGAGAATGTATCACTAGTAACCATCAACTACATAACCTCTAAGCTCGTACGTCTCAGAGAAGGGTGTTAAGCTAAGAGAATAAATTCTCCGCCACCAACAGAAATGTATTGGATAGAAAACAGCTTTACATCTCATATTGTAACATCAGATACACATCCATACAAGTCCGTTCCGAGATCAAACGGAACCAAAGACACTTCCAAAGAATCCCTTGCAATCCGGATATTCACTAATCACGTCCGGACTTCCCATCACAAAGGGTGATAAAATCCCTATATCGGAGATCAGCCGATGGAGAGACATTCGACGGTAATCCTTCCGTTTCCGTAAATATCCGGTCTTCAACACCAGTCTTCAAATGAAATTCCATTACGACGTATCACTATTTGAAATGGGGTTTATGACCCAAAGGTCCTCTCCCGGCTAAACCGAATAACGAGCGCTTATTTGAAAATAAGTGTAGCATTCAAATTCAAGCAAATCACAACAAATACCCATTTAAAGGTAAATATTGATAGTCGGTTATTTAACTATCAATAGATATGCACAACATCACTTGATGCCAAATAATTTTCCAAATTATTTATATTTTTCAAAAATATCTTTACAAGATATATTTTTCCACACTTCAACCATTTGAAAACAAATTTCAAATCACGTTTCACCTTTACAACTTTTGAAAACAAATTTCAAATCATTTTCCTTACGCGGAAACACTTCCAAATATTTATTCATTTTCACTGGAAATCTGCCGAGTTCAAGTGCTTTAAAATAATTTATAACACTTATCTAAAATATAACGGGAAAACACTTTGAAATTAAACTATTTTTCTTTAAACACTTTACTTAAAATATTAGTTATAAAAATATTATACCAATATTACATATAACTTAAGTCCAAGCTAATTTTCAAAATAAAATTAGTAGATAGAGTATAACTATTTGAATAACTATTTTCTAAAATAATTATTGATTAAATCTTATAAATAATCATTTCTATATCAACTTAATAAACCTTTACTTAAAGGATTCAAAACAATTTAAGAAGTTAATTTCTCCAAAGTATCCTTTTCAAAACCAATTCTATAATCATATATATATATATATTTCAAAGCTATTCAGAAATTTTATTCGGCTTTCCAGGGAGAATACACTTCCATTTAAAAATGGTTCATTTAAACCAATTAAATAAATCATTACCTATTTACTTTAATTTTACATTCCAAATCCGTAAATTTATTTCCACACTTCAAAAATAAATCAATGTTTATTTTTAAACAAATTTCCCTTTCCTTCATAAATTCCATGGTGAATTTAAATTTTCAAATATCCACTGATATACGATTTTCAAATCGATTTCAAATATTCACTTTCAACAACAATTCAATTTTTCAATTGATTTCAAAAATAACCAAATCAAATTCTATATTGATTTCCCAAGAAATTAAACACCAAGTGAATTTCATTCAAATCTTATATTGAAATCAATTTCTACTAAACCCCAAATCAATTTTCAAATTGATTCCAAATTCTTCTCAAAACACGAAATAAATTTAAAAATGGATTTTCAAAAGATTTACATTCAATCACCAAAATTTAATTTCCAAATGGATTTCAAATTATTTCCTTTTAAAAATAAATTCCTTTTAAAGAAAACCAATTATTTTATTTTTCAAACTCTTTAAAATCCTTATTTTGAATAAATTCTTCAACCATTGAATAATATTACCCAAAATCCATTTATTAAATCTTTTCCCATATTTTGAAATTTCATTCAATAAGATTAAAAATAAAACTTTATATTTTAGAATTCCTTATTTTAAATTTATCCAATCCTCAAAAAATAAATTTTAATATAAACTTCCAACCTGAATTTTCAAAAATCAAATTTTTATTTATTTCCGGTATCCGACGATACCAAAATTTTATTCGACTAAATTTTAGCCTTCAACGATTTCAATCACAAAGATAATCACACAGAGATTAAAAATAATCAACACCCAAAATTCCACTAGCTCCAATCAATCCCAATCCTGCTCTATTGTGTAGTATTTGACAATATGATTCTAACGCAAGTCATTTCGTCAATTTTCGACCTCATATGAACAAGTTATAGCCTTTTAAACATTATACGAATTTAAATAAATTAATTGCTATTTTCTTTTTAATTTTAAAACCTTATATCCATCTGGGCCGTCCATTCCCTGCCCTAGATCCAGGCCGCGCGTTTCCTTCTTCCTCCCCTTCGTTTTTTTTTCACGTACGCAAAACCCAAAAGCGACGTTCATCACTTACTAGTCGCGCCTCCCTCGACGCTCGAAATCTCATCACTCCACCCCCAAACAACGGCTCGTGCATGCCTACACCCCCACCTGAAACCACGAAGAGCTCGGCCACCCTTATGTCGAGAAAAACGAACCCAAAGCCTAGACGAACGCGACCCCCTATCCCCCACGTCGAGCCTCCATACCAAATCTCCACCGTTGATCTTCAAGATCTCGTCTTGCTCTTTACTTTTGTAGTTGAACGTTTTCTCTAATTATTCACGAATTGGAAGAAATCGAGGGGAAAAGGTTGCGAAATTCTGGCTATTAAATAGATAATGGCGGCTAGGGTTTAAAAGAATTAGGGTTTGAGAGAAAATAATGAATATGGACTTTTATAGAAAATATTAGTGCACTATTCATCCGGAAAATGTCCGAACTCGAAATGAAGCTTGCCGCCTGGTGTTTATAATGTTTTACCCCCATTTCGAACGCAATAGAATATATATCGGGAGCCAATTCGATCGTATTTGAAAGATAGGTTTTCGAATCGACTATTTAAATTCAAAATTCACTTAAACTGATTTCTATGCGTTTTAGTTTGCCCCGGACAAACCGTAAATCCGATTGACACGAAATTTGAAATCTCGCAAAAATATAATATTACGGATCCGATGAAACTTGTTTCGTTGAAATCCGAGATTGTTTGAAAAATGACTATTTTTACACGTCAATTAAATATTAAAATATTCAATTTCTACAATTTAACTTTTAATTCAATTTTAAAAGTTCTATAACATCATTCTAACTCCAATATGATTTAATACAACTTTATAAATCAATTTAAATCACATTAAACCCAATTTTCAATTATTTATGTAATTTCAAATATTAAATTATCTATTTAATTATCCAATTAAATTTAGATATTCGAAAAAAATTATTCGACTTACACATTTTACTTGTTAATATTTAAAATCAATTAAATATATGAATTTCAAATGACAGAAATTCTGGATCGTTACATTTCGTTTCGTCAAATTTGGACTTCTCTAGCCCTATTTATCTTATTTTCGACAGATTTGCAGCATTTTAGGCGCCGAATATCGAGTTTTGATAGGATGATTGTATCGCTAATATTTGTGTACCATTCTCTTCGCCTCGTCGTGTTGATCTTTGTAGTATATTCAATTGTTCGTTTTGGAGTTTGGTATGTGGTGGAATCAACGAGACGGTTTGCAGTACCGGTTCCGTACTTGGGCTTTTGGGTTTCCCATGCCCTTTCATCTGTCCCCATGTCCATCAATAGCCATCTACTTTATTTATTCTAACGTTCAATACCGTGACTTTCACTATTCCATAGATTGATATTTGTTTGGTTCATCTATTTGTTTCACCTTCCTGTTGTTTGCGCGAAAGAGAATATATATTATAAACTAAATTATATTTGCTTACTTGCCCATTCCTCTTCCTATTGTTTTAAAATTCACCCACATTGAGCCTTCCACATCAAGCCTCTTCTCTTTCCTCTCCAAATTGTTATATAATATGATGTTATTCGTTGTCTTCCATTTTCTTTCACCTGTTCACTTTACCTTTGCCATTCTTTTCGAAAAATTTTATATAAAAATATATATTAATAATTCGTGTATATATATTTGCCTCAGCCATTCCCTTCAACACTACAAGTCTCGCCCCATAGCACCTTCGACTTGTCCCCAACTCCCCACTGCTCGCGCACCAACACCACACGCAACAACAGGTGGCCGATACCTTTCCACCGTAGCCACCCATCCCTCGACCTTTAACCCATCATCCACTCGACAAGCCACCATGCAGCAGCAAGCGCTCAACTCCACCACACCTGAACCTATCCCATCCAAGAGCAGCGCCACCGACGACCTGCACCACCACTTCGAGGCAGCTCTGACCTTTTGCCGACCAAACAACGCCTTACCGATCCGAGCTTCCACAGTCATAGCCTCTCTCCTCTTTGTTCATTCCATGTCTATTCCTTGCTGAGCCAAGCTGCTCCTCCTCCCTCTTTTGTTTACATATATATAGCATATTATGTTAGTACGTATATATTTCACCATATCCTACATTCCTAAAGTATACAATTTAAAGTATATTTGTTTGCTTATAAAAAGGGTCTGCATGTATTCGTTGAAGGAGCCTACATCCGTTTGCTTGTATGTACATTAAGGTATATATTATATAAGTTACAGTATCTATGTAAGTTAGTAGTTTATAATATATAAAATATATATAAAGCTTATATATTCCGTGGTTTTCCAGTTAGCATGCTCCACTTATTGGTTCTGTGTGTTATTGTTTAAGATATTAGTGGTACACTTTGATGCTTAATGTTGAATTGGTACTTATATATATTATACATATATATTATAGGTTGTTATGCACCCGAAATAAATATCTATATGTACTCAGTTGTTTATCATATGTAGTGTCTGCCTAGATTGGCCTGAATATAGACACATGTATTCAGTTGTATAGTGTGTCTGCATATACATATATTATTAGTCTGCATAGTATATTTAATTGTAGTTGTAGAGCGTGTCTGCATGAATATTTTTTTAGCCTGCATGGTACATTTAGTTGTAGTTGTATAATGTGTCTGCACATATATAGTATTAGCCTACATGCATTTCCTTCAGCCCAAAACATGTCTGCCAATGTATGTGTTTTATTATATATTATATTATATATATGGGCACTTTGATTTCAAACATGCCTATAGATTTTATATTATAATATATATATGTATGTATGTATTTTAATTTTAATATAAATATTAGTTTTGGATTTTTATATGTATGCATTTTAAAATTTATATTGATTTTTTCGAATATATACATATATATATGTATATTATTATTTTATTTCTTTTATATGTGTTTTGATTAAATATTGAGTTTACGAAAGGAAGTAATAAAATAATAATATAATATACTCTTCGTTTCAATTATATCAAGCTGATTCTGATTTGTTCATCAATTTCTTATTGTCAGCCTTGTTCATCAAACCTGTGTTTACTCTGCTTTGCTTTGGATTTGTCATAGAGTCCGTGATTCAAAAATTCATAGTTTGTCATGTTGTCGTGTTCTCTCTCTAGCCTCGAAAGATGAGCAATCACTTACGATTAACATTCTTATATTTGGTAAAATTGATTTCACTTGAAACAACAATTGAAATATGTTGCTAAATTTTAATTTGTTAGTTATTTAATTGTTAAATATGATATTGTCATTATCTAAAATATTTCACCTATGATATATGACACCATATCTTGTTGTGTATATTTATTCAATTTGTTACTAATGATATATGCCTGTAGTTGATCTATTATATTATTATCATATTTGGTCACTCTACAAGTTCCCTTTTAATTTAGAATTCCCTATGGGTTGAAATGATACATACCCGAACGATATTATAGATTAGGGGAAAATCATTATGGGTTGAAATGATAAACCCAAGCGATTTTCATTGATTTTGAATTTTGGGATTGCGGGTTGAAATAATATATACCCGTAGATATTTAAATTGCGGATTGAAATGATAAATATTCGTATCACTTGACTATAGGATAAAAAATTATATATGGACACCATTGGTCTATATTTTGAAAATGATTTCCAAAGTTTGAAAGGAAATATATTGGTTTGAATAAATATTGTTCTATATAATATATAAGTGCTATTTTTATATATGGAAGAAAATAAATTAGATCTTAAATAAGATTCTTTGGAAATTTTAATTTACAAGTTAGTTATGGAAAATATAAATTTTCAGATTTTCTTATAATTCTATCATTTTAAAGATATGTAAAATAAGATTTAATATAAATGCATTTAATAATAAGATTTAATTTAATTGGTTTATAATATGTTTAAGTATTTATTTAAATTTATATTAACATTTAAAAAAATATTTATAAATTTAATAATAAAGGTTAGGAGGATAAATTAATGTGACTTGGAATTTAAATTGGTTAAAAATTGAATCTAAATAAAAATTTATTTGAACTTATTGATTTGAGATTTTGGAAAAAAATATGATTTATAACGTGATTTGACAACAAGTGATTAAATAAATATTCTTAATTTTAAATAAAATTGAGATTGAATATTTAATATTGATTTGAATTTATAAATTGGGATTTAAATAAATTTATATTAAATGAGTAAGTGAATATTTTCCAATTTGAATAAAAATTAAAGTTAAATGTTGAAGTATAAATGAAATTTATATTGTAAATGTTGGAAAATTTAAACTGAATCTTTGAACTTTAAATTGAAATGGTTAAACTGGAATTAATTTAAATTGAATTTTGGAATTTATGATAATTTGAATCGATTTGTTAAATTGGAGGAAACTGATTTTGTTATATAAACTATTTTATTATATATATGAACTATTTTAATTTATAACTATTTTAATATATGTACCAATTTCAACATCTAAACTATTAAAGTCAAAAGTGTTATGATTCCCAAAGTGTTATGATTCCAAAAGTGTTATGATTTTCAAAGTGTTATGATTTCAAAAGTATTATGATTTCCAAAGTGTTATGATTTTCAAAGTATTATGATTTCGAAAGTGTTATAATTTTAAAAGTGTTACGATTCTGGAAATGAATATTATTTAAAGTGAATAGTGATATCGAATTGATATGGTTTTGAAATGAATATGATATTTTGATATGAAGTATGAATTATTTGAAATGAAATGGCCACATTGTGAAATAAGCGTTTGGTTGCTAAAGAGACCGGGATCAGATATTGTCATACTCTCTGCCAATACCGAAAACCACTTTAACAACCATGTACGTGGTGGAGATTCCAGGATGAAGTAGGATGGTTTGGTGATGATTCTATATGTTATTTACGTAGCCCTGACTCCCGCGAGTCAGTTTGATGTGGCTAAAACAAGAGCCACGTCGGGCTAAGTGAGGTCATTGCTCCTATCGGACACATTTCTTCGATACCATTCTATTGCTTTTGTGATTTGATTGGGTGCATCTTTGATTTGGGAGTGTGTCACAAGGTGGGCGGTAGTAGCTGTTATGCATTACCACTAGTCTAGATACGCAAATGGTATATCTACCCTGGCATTGCCTCGAGTGCTTTGTCGCATGTCCTATCTTCCTTTTATGATTTTGTTTTGTATCGTGCCTATGTAATGCTCCCTGATAGCCCACTTGCGAGTGGAGTTTATAGTATCTGTATAGACTACGACATTATGTAAATGTTTTAAAAGTGGATATGGGTAACGCCTTAACACTATTTTAGCAGTTTACTTACTATAGACATATTATAATAGCGTACATTACTACATAGTAGATAGTTCCACGGATCCTTAGAGGATGGATATCCCAAACATCCTTTAAGTTACTTGTATTTCAGTTGACATTTCACTTGAGTTGAATTTATGAATATAAGAATGTAAATCCTGACTCAAGTGTTTTGCGTTTTGCTTTACGCTCGGGTCAGGCTGAGTGACGCCGCATTTGAGAATCACCTTTAGGTTTGGAGCTTTGCCTGAAGATCGGTCTTATCTATTCAGCTTTTCCAGTTGTTTTGTTCAGACTTTTCATCTGTTTGTATCCGAGACTATATTGTATTTGGGATATTTTGTTGTATTTATTTCAAACTCTGATGTTTATATAGTAGCCTCATGAACTACTATTTATCTATTCCGCTGTTTATTGTTATATTACTCTATATCCGTGATTCTATGATTGATTTATTTCCTGTACATGCTTAGTTTTTCCAAATATAAATTAACAATCTGTTGTTTTTAGCAATTCAAGTCCGACATGTGCGGATGCGAATGGTTCGAAATACCGGGTCGTTACAAGTGGTATCAGAGCCAGGATTATGCATAACTTAGCATATGGAGTAAAAATTAATTACAAAGTCATATTCGTTTGAATTTGAAATTCTCGTTAGGATCCTCCTGAATTAGAATTTCTTCTGGATTTTTGGGACATTCCCTTTAGTTCTGAAATCCATTCTTGTCCTTTTCCATTCATGTTCTCCATGATTCTAGAGCATCCCATAGCTCCACTTCGGTTGATCTCTATAATGAATTTTAGAACGTCTTGCCACCTCAACTGCCAACCTCATCCTTTGTGTGGCTGATCCCATCGGCGGTCCAACCGACCTAGTATGATTTGTAAAGGGGTGAAATTCCTTTACATCAGGCGTTGATTCACTAGAGATTTCTATGTCCTCGGTTTAGATGTTGTTATTTCTTGCAAAGTCCAAATCGTTTCTCTAGTAGACTATCAGGGTGATACCCTTGTAATCTTGACTCTACTCCGATAATCAGGGAATATCCTGATGTTTTGGTGAAGTCACTTCTCTCCCATCTAAGCGGGAAATAAAATTTCCATATTGATATTATCCCTGAAATCTCGGTTGACCCGATTAAAGTCACCCGCGATCAATATAAGTCTATACATCTCCCTCGTTTGTAATTTAGTTATCTTGTCTTCCTTTCGAGTCTATCTCGTTAGTTAGAATTCTATTTGATTAGGATCCTTCTATATGTGAATCTCTATCCATTCTTGAATCATCGAGTAGGGAAGTGTATTTGTATTCAAAATAAAAAAAATGTTTTATATTGTGTTGTTTGAGTTGTTAAGTTTGAATTTTGGGTTTCGATCGATTCGTCTGGCTAACGCAACCGATAGGAATTCTAAAACACTTGAACAAAACAAACCGACGCAATATTATTTTCAAATTTTGTAAATGAAGTAATTTTATGTATAATTATATTAAATATATAAAGGTATAATTTTCTTAAATTAAATAGTTAAATGAATTGTTTGTTAGAAATGATAATATTTGATTATCATTTATTGTTTTGTAAACCATTGACTATTGCAACATGATATAAATAAATGAAATTATAAACATGGTTTATAAATTGATTTGGAATTGAAATGAATTTAAATTAAGAGTTTGAGAATTTAAATTTCGATGTTTTCAAATTTGGTCTTCAAAGTTTTGAATTTATATTAGTTGAAAGTATTTTTGAATATAAATTGTTTCCAAAGAATAATTTTAAAATAAGAAAGTTGTACTCTCCTCTTTTATCGCTGGAAAATAATTTCGGTGATGATTGCAGCATCATCGATATTCATTTTCGAGTCTCGAAGTGGAGAGGTCCCTTAGTAGCTTTGCTACACTTTTGTTTTGCAAAAATGGATTTGATTTAAATTTCTTAGGTATAATTTGATTTATAAAATATATATACAATTATTTCAAAATAGTTTGAAATGAAACCAGAAATTTGAATGTTAAATTTTATATTAAGAAATGGTTTCAATTATTGAAATAAAGTGATTTTTTTAAAAAAAATTGGAATATATAAAATGATAAATGAAATTAAACCAACTTGAAATAGTTGAATTTGAATAAAACTTATTTGTATAATACTAAATTTCATTCTAATGTATATAACATACCTAAAATATTCAAAAGTTAAAATGCTAAGGTGAATATATAATTAAAGGTTATACAAGAAGTAAACTTAAGTAATAAAATGTTCGAACTAAAATCTAGCTTAATTTATACAGTATTTAATTACACTCAGAACCTTAATATAACTTACCTGGAAATGATTAAATGTTGATAAGAATATATGATTGAATAATATGCAATAAATGTAAGTAATAAGATGTCCAAATGAATTTTATTAGGGAATTTATAGATAATAAAGAGAACAATAAAAAGATAATTAATTAGATAAAATTTGGTTATGTTAAATATTTATACACATAATATATGTTGTAAAATAGACGGGGTGAAATAAATTAAATAAATAAAAGAAAATGCTATTTAAGTAAATAAACATGGATTAAGAATAGCTGAAATTGAATTTTAGTGGAATTAACTCAACTGAAGATAAATAGATTTAATAAATGAGTTAAATCAAATAAATTTTGTTTTGGAAGAAATTTTTGTAACAAATATTAATAAATTGAATCAAATCAAATTGAATGAAAATAGCTTGAATTGAAATCAACAAAATATGAATATGAATGAATATTATTGATTTAATAAAATGGATGGAAACTAAATTTATTGAATATAAATCAATTTTTAAACTAATGAAATTTATATGGTTTTGAATTTTTTATGTATCTAATAATATGTATTTCAATCTATCTTTTCTTTTTAGTTGTTCCTAATCTCCTATCTCGTTCCTTTTCGGGGACAAAAAGTGGTGGGCGAAAGTGTAACGACCTGTAAATTTTAATGGTTTTATAACATAATTAACTAAAAAATTTCTTGGAATTATAAAATAAAATTTTGCAATGGAAATTTGATAGTTAGAATACGTCTATTGTAACATAGCAACCGGTAAATTTTTATTGGAAAATATGAAAGTTAATTCTGTTGTGTAATTTTCAATTCAAATCAGTTAATTTGAAGGAAATGAAATATTTTCAAAATCTGAATAATTTTATATAAAAAATTTGTTAATCGTTTTTTGAGTGAGACTCATATTTCGTTCCATCAAATTTGGACTTCTCTAGCCCCATTTATCTTATTTCGACAGATTTGTGGCATTTTGGGCACCGAATATCGAGTTTTGATAGGATGATCCTATCTCTAATATCTGTGTACCATTCTCTTCATCTCGTCGTGCTGATCTTCATAGTATATTCAATTGTTCATTTTGGAGTTCGGTACGTGGCGGAATCAGCCAGACGATTTGCAGTACCGGTTCTGTATTTGGGCTTTTGGGTTTTCCATGCCCTTTCATCTATCCCTGTGTCCATCAATAGCCATCTACTTTATTTATTCCAGCATTCAATACTGTGACTTTCACTATTACCAAGATTGATATTTGTTTGGTTCATCTATTTATTTTATCTTCCTGTTGTCTACGTGAAAGAGAAAACTAAGTTATATTTGCTTACCTACCCATTCGACTTCCTTTGTATTAAAATCCACCCACATTTAGCCTTCCATGTCAAGCATCTTCTCTTTCCTCTTCAAATTGTTATATAATATGATGTTATCCGTTCTCTTCCATTTCCTTTAACCTGTTCACTTTACCTTTGCTATTCTTTTCAAAAATAATTATATAATAATAATAATAATAATAATAATAATAATAATTTGTGCACATATATTTACCTCGGCCATTCCCTTCAAAGCCGCAAGTCTCGCCCCATAGAACCTCCGATTTGTCCTTGACTCCCCACTGCCAGCGCACCAACACCACATGCAGCAACCGGTGGACGAAGCCTTTCCACTGTAGCCACCCACCTCTCGACCTTTAACCTATCGTCCACTCGGCAAGCCACGACGCAGCAGCAAGCCCCCAACTCCACCACACTCGAACTTATCCGATCCAAGAGAAGCACCTCCTACCACCTACACCGCCACTTTGAGGCAGCTCTGACCTTTTGCTGACCAAACAACGCCTCACTGATCCGAGCTTTCGCAGCCATGGCCTCTCTCCTCATTATTCATTCCATGTCTATTCCTTGCTGAGCCGAGGTGCTCCTCCACCCTCTTTTTTTACATGTATATCGCATATTTTGTTAGTATATATATATATATATGTATGTATATATATATTTCACCATATCTATATTCCTAAAGTATATAATTTAAAGTATATATGCTTATAAAAAGGGTCTTCATGTATTCGTTGAAGGAGCCTGCATCCGTTTGCTTGTATGTACATTAAGGTATATATTATATAAGTTATAGTATATTTAAGTTACAGTATCTATGTAAGTTAGTTGTTTATAATATATAAAATATATATGAAGCTTATATATTCCGTGGTTTTCCAGTTAGCATGCTCCGCTTATTGGTCCCGTGTGTTATTGTTTAAGATATTAGCGGTACACTTTGATGCTTAATGTTGAATTGGCACTTATATATATTATGCATATATATTACCATTTGCATATAGGTTGTTGTGCAGCTAAAATAAATATCTATATGTATACAGTTGTTTATCATATGTAGTGTCTGCCTAGATTGGCCTGAATATAAACATATATATTCAGTTGCATAGTGCGTTTGCATATACATATATTATTAGTCTGCATAGTATATTTAATTGTAGTTTTAGAGTGTGCCTGCATGTATTTTGTTAGCCTGCATAGTATATTTAGTTGTAGTTGTATAGTGTGTCTACACATATATATTATTAGCCTGCATGCATTTCCTTCAGCCCAAAACATGTCCGCCATTATATGTGTTTTATTATATATTATATTATATATAAAGTTTCTTTGATTTCAAACATGCCTATAAATTTATATTATAATATATATATATATATATATATATATTTTAATTTAATATACATATAGTTTTTTTATTTTCATATGTGTGCGTTTTAAATTTTATATTGATTTTTTTCAAATATATATATGTATATATGTATGTATGCATATATTTTTATTATATTAATTTATTTTTTTACTCGTGTTTTGATTAAACATTGAGTTTACGAAACGAAGTAATAAAATAATAATATAATATACTCTTCGTTTCAATAATGTCAAGCCGATTCTGATTTGTCCATCAATTTCTTATTATCAGCCTTGTTTGTCGAACCTGTGTTCACTTTGCTTTGCTTTGGATTTATCGTAGAGTTCATGATTCAAAAATTCGTAGTTTGTCGTGTCGTCATGTTCTCTCTCTAGCTTCGAAAGGTGAGCAATTACTGTTGTTTAACATTCTTATATGTAGTAAATTTGATTTCACTTGAAACGACAATTGAAATATGTTGCTAAATTTGAATTTGTTAGTTATTTAATTGTTAAATATGATATTGCCATTATTTGAAATTGTTCATTTGTGATATATGACACCATATCTAGTTATGTATATTTTTTCAATTTGTTATTGATGATATATGCATGTTGTTGATCTGTTATATTATTATTATCATATTTGGTCTCACTCTGCAAGTTTTCTTTTAATTTAGAATTCCCTATGGGTTGAAATGATACATACCCGAACGATATTATAGATTAGGGGAAAATCGTTATGGGTTGAAATGATAAACCCAAGCGATTTTCTTTGATTTTGAATTTTGGGATTGCGGGTTGAAATGATATACCCATAGATATTTAAATTGCGGATTGAAGTGATAAATATCTGTGTCACTTGGCATAGGATAGAAAATTATATGCGGACACTGTTGGTCCATATTTTGAAAATAGTTTCAAAGTTTGAAAGGAAATATATGGGTTTGAATAAATATTGTTTTATATAATATGTAAGTGCTATTTTTATATATGTAAAAAAATAGATTTTAAATAATATGTTTTGGAAATTTTAATTTATATGTTAGTTTTAGAAAATATAAATTTTAAGATTTTCTTATAATTCTATTATTTTAAAAATATATAAAGTAACATTTAATACAAATGCATTTAATAATAAGATTTAATTTAATAAAATTTAATTTAATAAAATTTAATTTAATTGGTTTATAATATTTTTATGTAATTATTAAATTTATATTAATATTTTAAAAAATAAATTTTAATAGTTTGAACAATAAAGGTTGGAAGGATAAATTATTGTGATTTGGAATCTAAATTGGTTAAAATTGAATCTAAATAAAAATTTATTGAACTTATTGATTTTGAGATTTTGGAAAAAATATGATTTATAACGTGATTTGATAAAAAGTGATTAAATGAATATTCTCAATTTTAAATAGAATTGATATTGAATATTTAATATTGATTTGAATTTATAAATTGGGATTTAAATAAATTGTTATTAAATGGGTAAGTGAATATTTTCCAATTTGAATAAAAATTAAAGTTAAATGTTGAAATATAAATGAAATTTATATTATTTTGGAATATTTAAACTTGAATCTTTGAATTTTAAATTGAAATGGTTAAACTGGAATTAATTTAAACTGAAATTTGGAATTTAAGGTGATTTGAATCGAGTGGAGTGCTCCTTGATAGCCCACTTGCGAGTGGAGTTTACAGTATCTGTATAGACTACGACATTATGTAAATGTGTTAAGGGGGATATAGGTAATGCTTTTGTTATCCCGCCTTTTGGCAAGGCCGTGATACCAAAAGATTGATCGGAAAACCGAAGATAATTCACCTCAATGATTGGTTATACACTGCTTCACTATGGATATCGATGAATTTTTACCGAGCCCGGATCGGGCCACGATCGATAGAACATGATAAGTAAAGCCATAAAAGCCAACGTTCCAAATCTCAAGTCAATCCGAGTTCATACGCTCAAGTTATGATCGATTCAAGATAGAGAAGATAACCCTTATTCGAATTCATAGACAGGGGTTTTGTTCGTATCCATCCAGCTAAGCTATTTCGTATCCATCAAGTTGTAGTGCTTCGAATCCATGGAGTCATTCCTCTTCGTATCCATCGGCTTGGAGTACTTCGAATCCATGAGGTTCGTACTCATCCTCATGTGTCAGCTCGACTCCATCTAGTTCGCATCCATCAGCGAGCAATAGTTCGAATCCATCAGACAACTGCCCTTCGAATCCATCGGTGACTTCACTTCGCATCCATCAACAGATAGTGTGCTTTGTCTCCATCAGCAGGAGATATACTCGAATCCATAAGTATTGTTAGACTTCGTATCCATTGCGTTCGCGTCGGTCAAAAAGGAATTAGCCTCGTGTCTACCTGGTTCGAATCCATCGAGATGAAGTCCTTCGAATCCATGAAGTTACTCCACTTCGAATCGATCCTGCTACAACAGCTTCGTATCGATCGGCCAGATTATACCACGATCGATACGAACGAGCCTTTGTCGAATCCCTGAAAGCCCTCGGATCCACTAAGTCAAAGTGGAGAAGATCATGGAGTCGACCCAGTCAAACCGGGGTGAAAAGGGGATCGACACGAAGAACGCGCACCACGTCATCACGAAAGCGCATGGAACCATCGAGTCGAACCCATCGATTCGAACGGCATCGAGTCAAAGCAAGCAACCTGCTCGAGAATAGCAATTCGAATCGACCATATCTCGAGATCCGTAAGTCCAAATGCAATGAAATTTTCACAGTAGCTTCCATACAAGGTAAAGATTGTCCCTGCCAAGTTTCATCTCGACTGGATCATTTTTCGATGGATACGAATGACTTCGTATGGATCTCAGATCGAGTCGAAACTTGGTGGGGTTGGTCGCGTGGGCCAACTCACGTGCCAGAAAAAGTCTCCCAAAGTTTGAGCAAGATCTGGGCCTCCAACGCCTATAAATAACACCCTGAAGCCTTCAGAAAAGGGGATCTTCCGCCATTGAACATCCAGACTCCGCCGGATTCAATTCCATACTTCATTATCGCTGTTGTAATCAGATTTGAAAGCTAACATCAATTGTAATCCGCTGTAATCGATTGGAACATCAAGTGAATCAATAAAGACATAAGCTTCAGAGTGGACGTAGGAAAGGTCGCCGAACCACTATAAATCCTGTGTTTGTGGTTGTTATTTGTGAATTACTGTGATTGTTATTGGTTAGATCTGAGTTCTATATTGATTGTTGCTGATTTGTGCTCATAAACGGGTGCTTTCATGATATTGGGTGTTTGTGACCAATTTTGGCGCAAACAGCTTTAACGCTATCTTAATAGTTTACTTTACTATAGACATATTATAATAGCGTATATTACTACATAGTAGATAGTTCCATGGATCCTTAGAGGATGGATATCCCAAACATCCTTTAAGTTACTTGTATTCTAGTTGACATTTCACTTGAGTTGAATTTATCAATATAAGAATGTAAATCCTGACTCGAGTGTTTTGTGTTTTACTTTACGCTCGGGTCAGACTGAGTGACACGGCATTTGAGACTCACCTTTGGGGTTGAAGCTTTGCTTGAAGATCGGTCTTATCTATTCAGCTTTTCCAGTTGTTTTGTTTAGACTTTTCATCGGTTTGCATCCGAGACTACATTGTATTTAGGATATTTTGTTGTATTTATTTCAGATTCTAATGTTTATATAGTAGCCTCATGAGCAACTATTTATCTATTCCGCTACTTATTGTTATATTACTCTGTATCTATGATTCTGTGATTGATTTATTTACTATATATGCTAAGTTTTCCCAAATATAAATTAACAATCTGTTGTTTTAAGCAATTCAAGTCCAACATTTGTGGATGCAAATGGTTTGAAATACTAGGTCGTTACATCTTGCCTACGATGACTTCATATCTAAGGATCGTTAGCAAACTCAGGTGGCGACGTGTTTTTTAAGTGGTGACGACACGTTTACCTGTGGCGGTTGTGTTAAAGTGTTAGTTTTGAGGCTGAGATTCACTTTGGTGATAAATCGATTTGGTTTTAAAGAAGTTAAGAGATGAGGTGGAAGTCACATGAACTATTTGAAGGGGAGTAATATTTTATGCCTATGTAGTTGCAACATGCATTAACTACTGTTATTCATATATCCACAGCAAATAACCTTATTTACATATATATTTCCTACGGTTGTAGACAACAACCGTCGCAAATTGGTTTTTTTAATTTTCTAATACTTTTCATAGACCAATTGCTACGGTTGTTCATAAGAACCGATACAAATGATACTGTTTGCTACAGTTTTTTACTTAAACCAACGCAAATAAGGCGACGCAACAGATAGATTGTGTACTAGTGAATTATCCCTGCCAGCATTTTACACTCATTGGTCATGTGACCATTTGCCTTGTGGTAAGTACACTAGTTATCTCCTTTCTTTTTCTTTGGGTAATTTCATGCTTTGAATGAGGTCGGGAAATTGACCTTGTCTTGAGTCATCGCATAAATGTAGGAGATTGGTCTCTTTAACGCCATCGCGTTAGCATTAACATCTTCCCATCTAGACATTTTATGAATCCTTTATATGTTGAATCTTCCACTGCCCTTCCTTTGATTAGACTTCTTCTTAGAATAGTACAATTCATCCACTCGAATGAACTTGTCAACCTGAAAATGAAATTCTTACAAGTCTCGGCAACCTTGGATGAAAAATTCCTTCGAGAAAGGAGAATTGACTATAAGGCCTGAATGAACTGCAATAAGCTTGTCCCTGTCGTTCATTCCCCTAGCTTTCAAAGTTCAGCGTTAAACCTCTTCAAGTAATCTCCCAATGACTCACCATGATTCTATCTTATATTAGAGAGAATGTATAATCGATCGTGGGTCTTTGCAGATGCAGAACTGAGTCGAGAATTCATAAGATAATTATTTCGAAGAATGAATTGTGTTCTCGCGGTACTGTTTGTACCGCTTGGCGGCAGCCTCTTAAAGAGTGACTGGAAAACGATGGCACCTAACGGCACCGGAAGCATTGTATAAATCCAATTAACTGTCAAATGCCATCAAACGGTCGTCGAGATCAGGTGTGCCATGATATTTCATTGTAGGAACCTTCACATGAGAGGGAATAGGTGCTGACCTTATCTCATCAATGAAAGGGAAAACCCTCTCATTATTTACTCTCTCGTTTGTTGTTCTCTTACACTTAATATTCAACAGATCCTTCACAGCCTTCTCTGCCATGTCTTTGAGGTAAGCATCATTACTTAAGTAGTTTTTCTTATTTGGTTTGTAGCCATCTGAGGTAGAGCTTGCATAATAGTCCTTGTCTTCCTCTTGGATTCTTCCTTGTTAGTTTGCCTTTAGTGGGAGACAATCCTTCTTTTTGGATAGGAAAATGTTTTCTTTTATTTTCGCGACATTAGTGTTGATTTCCAAGTTTCTCCTAGGAGAGAAAACTTTCTCCCCTACCGTGACAGCTTTCATGGATGATTTGTGAGATAGGATTTCATTTAGAAGATTCTTCATCTCCTCCATTTGCCACTTTAAGTATGTGATTTTAGCAATATGGTCCTCTGGCCGAAGCTTCTGAGCTGGAGCTAATGGCGGAGACAGTTGAGCTGGTGCGGAAGACTGTCCTTGTTCCCAGTTCCTAGGGTCGAAAGATGGAAAAACATTTCTTCTAGTGAAGTTGCATGTTCATCCCTTTCATCTAAGGTAGAAATCCTTTTAGATTTCATTTCCTATAGCAAACCAAGTTCCCACAGTTAGTTGTGTTAAAATAACAAGGTCTGAGGTTCGAGCCCTCCTTCTAGCGCCAAAAATATTAACAAGAAATCTTATCGACATCCCCAATGCTTGAAATAAAATTATTTTATATGAGCACAACCATGTGGTTGAGGTGAATCATGTCATTTAGAGCATATCTTTCGAATAGATTGATTAAGTCGAAAGGATTTGAGGTGCTAGCTCTAACTTTCGACTAGAATAACCGGATCAAAAGGAGTGACAAATTGCCGAACCTTTTGAAATTGTCGAAAGGTTGAGGTAAGCATTCCTGACTTTATTGGCATGGATAGTATAATGGAAGAACAACTAACCCGTCAACCTTGTCGTAGGTTTAAGGTTCCGCTCCAACCTTTTGACTTGGCTGGGATAGTAAAAGATTACCAAAACTTTCGACCTTTCGAAAGGTTTATGAGACCGCTCCAACCATTCGACTAGGTTTCCATAATAGTAATTGTCTCTTGAAGCTATTAACATTCATATAACTTTCAACATTATCACTTTATCAGGTCTCATCTCCCCTTGGAGGTTGAAAGTATTCAATCATCAATGTATTTCACCTTTTTTTGATCATGTCGAAAGGTTTTATTCAAGACCTTTCGACCATGTCAGAAAGGGATTCTTACTCTATTCTACATTTCTTTATTGCTTTCAACCTCTTGGGCTGATAGTCCTTTCATGGAATTTCTTTGAAAGGATTACTGATGCCATAAAGAGTTGACATAATATGTCACAAAACCGCATCAGGGATCTGACATCATGTATCACAAGTTGTATTTCCCTTTTGTAGCCGGAATCATAAATTTAATATATAAGGAAATAAAAATTCGTGAAAATGTCCCATGATAGTTCCATGACATATACTCGGAATACACGAAGAAGGTAAGAAATAAATCACGTATAATCAGCCGTTAATGTTGAATTAACATCTGATCATGATCATCCCCAAATTCAAAGTTGATCACAAGCCATCATCCTCTTTATTTTCTCATAATGAAGTTTGATACAAAATTTAAGAGACAAATCCCCTATTTAGTTTCTAAATTAGGGTTACAAACGTAGTGAGCGAAAGCAAAAGTTGTAGAATGAGAGCAGAATGAGAAAATCTGATCCCTTAAACTGGACCACTTGGGTCTTATTTATAGATGCAGACAACCCTCCTTCCGTCTTCATGCTTTTGACTGAGTTGAAAGGTCATCCTTTTATTTACAGTTGTAAACCTTTCATTCTTGTCGAATGGTTTCCCTTTCATATGTCATTATGGACCTTTGAATATTGTCGAAAGGTCTGATTTTCTCGATGCCTTCATGAACCTTTCGACTAGGTCGAACGTTTTGCCTTTGATATGCTACCGTGAACCCTTCGACCTTGTCGGAAGGTTTCTCTTTCACTTAATTGTTGTGAACCCTTCGACCTTATCAGAGGGTTGCTTTTCACCTAATGGTTGTTGAGAGATGTGCTTCTTTTCAATATTGTCGAAAGGTTGTCATTCATTCTTTGTTGACTTAAGACTGCTGCCTTCTTCATAAACCTTTCGACATTGTCGAAAGGTATTTTGTTTATGTTTCAACCGGTTCGAAAGGCTTGCTATGCTTTTGAAAGGTCATTTTGAAAAGAACTCTTTAAATGTTGAGAGATAAAACCTTTCAACTCTTTCAAAAGGTCTAGGACTATTATACACTGTTAACTGCATCCCTTTGCTCCTTCGAAAGGTTTAATCTGAAATCCTTTACTTTAATCTTTGTTTAATTATGAGGGTTACGAGACTATTCTTCTACCCTAGCCGGAATGTGCTTGGCAGTTTTGTACCTTGCTGCTTCATTATGCCTTAGTAATTCTTTCCTTCATGCTTGTGGAAGGTTCGCTCCGAAGTTCTTATGTGCTTCTCTTTACTAGCATTGAACAGCCCTTTCAACACCATCAAAAGTTGACTTTACCTGCTGCTCTTTGTTCATGCGAAAGCTTTTTGAAACGCCTTCTTTATTCTTATTCATATTTTCTGGTTAGCAGCGCCTTATACATTAGCTAATAGCCCCAGCTAATTGTTTGTCAAAATTCCAATGTGTAGGGCTTTGTCACAGGTAGACTAAAATTATGATTACACATGGAAAGGAATATATATTTGTATACAGATAGGTTATTGGCGATCCCCAAAAACCATTAGGATCGGGAAGACCTAGGAGCTGATTAAGTTAGGGACAGACTGTCTAGAAGTGAAGTATTTAATAGATAGTTTAGGACATACCGTCTAGATGGAAAATGTTTAACAGATAGTTAAGGATACATAGTCCAGAAGAAGAATATCTAATAGGTGTTAGGTTAATTTTCATTATATTGTTGGGTAGGCTCGAGTCAGCCAAAGGTTAAAAGTTATCCAAACATAACTTGTGTGTTTGAACAGATAGTTCATTATTACCTGATATTTATATATGTTTACATAATGATTGCTTTACAGTATTTAACCATTATGGATGTAGAAGCACATTATATGGTTTTATGAAAGGTTTTGCAAAGGTATTTTTAAAAGGATGTTAGTGAGGGGAAACCCATTCAGCTAAGCGACATGGTCTCACTTAACGTAATTATTCCGGCATGTATAATATTATTCACACTAGACTTGATGTCTGACTCAAAGTTTATGTTTTCTCCTTAAACTCTCGGGTGCTTAAAATTAATTTGAGTTGACTAAGGGATTAAGGCCTTTTTCAGGTTTTAGTAGGATGATGAATAAGATACCGGTGGCATGCAAGGGGCAAACGGATAACAATTTAGGAGTTGCAGTTCTTGTTATGTTTTGATGGATTTTCCGCTATGTTGTTTTGTATTAGGTCTATTATGACCATATGACTCTGATCAACTAAGGAGGCATCTTCATATACCGCACTTGGCGTACTTTGTAATAATTATATTTGATCTGTGCCTGGGAATGATTTGGGATTATGTGTTGTATCACGACCCAGATTTTCAAACCAGTTAAAATTACCGAAAAATCCGTCCGTTCTAAAACTACTAATGAAAACTGCCAACTTAATACACCATATTTGATAAATATTCAACAATATTAAATGTATGGGATAAAATTTCATTTTTTACAAGTTATCAGAGTAATCTATTTAATCTACTAGGTGTGCTTATATACAAACCAAAAACAAGTAAATGTAACGCTGCACAACTCTAATAAGAGAGACAGCAATAGCCATTCCTACTAACTCAATAAACATGTCAAATGCGGAATAAAATAGTAAGCAGGAAAAATACAATAACACGAGATAAACAACAACCATTAACAAATAAACATGAAAGGGTTATATCATTTTAGGGGCTGCATCACTACCACTTGTGACTGCCTACGTACCCCTATCTAATTGGGTACCCAATTAGATACAGGATCAAGCCAACGTGGTTCTCCTACCGCAAGTAGGACTCATAGAGCCTACGATGCAGCAAACAAATATGCAATTCCAAAACTACCTACTTAGGCTTAATCTTTAAATTTAGATTTTCAAATATAATTACCTTTACGGAAATTATCTTTTTAGACTTTATTCTCGAATTTTTATTTCAAAACTTTTGATATATATATATCCTTTATATTCAAATTATACTTTACTTTGGGATCTTAAATCAAATAACTTTTGAAAAGTTTATTTGGAAATCCCAAATACTGTAATAAAACATATCAAACCATATGCAACCAGATCGAAAGGTTTCTCCCAATAACAAGGCAACTGGGTCCCAGCCTTAATACAATCGATAAATAAGTATATCCCTCTATTCTAAGAACGGACTATATCAAAAACACATGCCCACCTTTTTAGTTACGGTTTACCCGAATCATTGGTAACATAACAAATCATTTTATATCCCGAAGCAATAAATCATTTCACACTAATACTCACAAGCACTTTCAAATCTATAATAATTTTCATTTCCCAAATCGGTTCAAAAATCATCTTAAAACCATCGGGTTTAGTCCTCAAAATTCTTTTTGTTTTATAAAACACTTTTATAAAATCATTCATTATATAAATCACTTTTATATAATATTACTTCAAATATTCAGTACCAAACATTTCTATTTCTTTGAAAGGGAAATTTTTTCATAACAATTCCATTTGAAAACCAATTTTCAAAACAATTCATTAAATTGAAGTGAACCAAATATTACAGCTAAACACCTCATAGTCAAATTGTGAAATAAATCACAAGGTGTTAGCCTACAATTATTTACTACTCAGCCCATGCATATGGATAATTAATTGCTCATAAACTGGTCGAGCAAAGTCAACAATCAATAATAATAATAATCGGTGCTAATAAACTGATCAAGCAAAGTCAATAATCAATAAATAATAATCAGTGCTCATAAACTGGTCGAGCCTAATTCAAACAACCAATCAATGAAATAAACGCGATAATAAATGATAAATAATGCTTCATTCTATCAAATAATTTTAACACTTTAACGGTTTGATATTTATTTTGGAGATCCGGGCTTTCCCTTCGACATGTTTCATCCCTCGCCCAAGTCTTCTTGGATCTCAAAGACGAAACACATGTACTAGTCGCTTCCGCGTACCCCATTAAGTATTTAACTTCTAAGTTTTAAATTACTTAATTAAACATCCAAACATAATATCGAGCAAGGAAATCAAATCTTTGTTATAGAAAACAAAGTAAACAAACATTTAACAAGGATTTTTAAACAACTTAACACTTAAAATTCTTTCAACTTAGCAATGGTTTTAATGAACTTAAAATAAGAAATAACTTACTTTGGATTCCACTCCGTCAAACTTTAAGGAAAGGAACTTAAGATCTAATGCATACTTCCTACCATGCTTCAGAACCAAATGAATATAAGCTTGAATTCCTCCTTCCTAGTGCTTGAACAACGCTTGAGATGGAAGTTGGCTGAAAATATAAAGAAGTGGTGGAGCTTTGAACTTGAATTCTCAAAATTAGACCCCAAAAATAGGTCATATTCTCTCTTATTTTTGACTCTTTTACTCTCAAAATTTGAAAAACTTGTTAATAGAAAAGTTGTTGTAAATTCTTTTCTCTTTAATTTAAAAAAAGAATCACTTGATTTTGGTTAATTTTGAGGAAGATATGGTTGAAAGAAAACGAGCTATTCTTGGATTCATAAAAATGAAGCCCGAAAATGCACTTCAAAGAATTGAGTTCAGATATAGCAAACCTCAAAACTGGAAGAAGTAATCAACACAAAAGTTGTAGCCACAGAAATTTTATGTGATTTAAATTTTTTTTCTTAATTTGGGTCAGTTATGATCAAAACAAAATGGCTTATTTTCTGGCTTAAAAACTGGGCCAGAAAATATACTTGAAAGAAGTGGATTTTTGAAATGATTATCTATATAATGAGACAAAGTGGTTAATATAAAAGTTGTAGCTACTAGAAAAATTCATGATTTAAAAAAAAGAAATTAACAAACTGAGTCGGTTTTGAAGAAGTTATGGCTGAGAGTAGAAGATGTAAGATGTGGAGAAAAGAGGAGTTTGATTTGAAGAGAATAAACATTGATTTCTTTTGAATATTTTATAAATATTTTGACATTTTTTCTTTCTTATTTTTTATAAGGCTTGGAAGCCATTAAGAGACGAGGAAGGCGATGAAGAAGCTTGAGAAAAGAAGAAGAAAATGTGAATGAAAGTGAAGAAGTAGGTGGAATTTATAGAAAAAGAAAGAAGTGGTAATTTTAGCAAAATAATCTCTTACCAAATTACCAAACTAGCCTTACTTCAACCTAAAGCAATCTCCACTTTTTCAAAACTTAACATCATCATTTCACTTCTTACTTTATGTCTTAGTCACATAAAGATTAAGTAAAGAATATTATAATTATGTTGGCTTTGATTTGATGTGATTTGATGTTTACTTTTTCGTACTTTTATTAATTCTTACTTACTTTTACTAATGACTTCTGGAAGTTTTCTTAATCTTATTTAGTAAAAGTAAACATGTTTAGTGAATTAATTAATACTTACACTATTTGAATATATGTTTCTGTATAAGAAAATAAAGATGCGGCGATGTTGCGACAACTTTTAATCGACAAGCCGTTGTTTTTTGGCAAAATATTTTACTGTCACATTTTGACGTTTTAGTTAAACTATTTATTTATGTAAACCAAATTTAAAAATAAATTTGTATAATGCTATTTAAAAATATAAACACTCATAAATTAATTAAGATAATTTATTTAACAATTGAAACATACTTTTCTGAAATCAGCATTTTGTCACTTTTGTCGATATAGGCAAATATTACTATTTTTATGCATGTTTCTACTTCCAAATCCTATCGAATATTATTTAAATCATAAAAACTTTTATATTTTTTTATTTAAAATTACTATAAATAATATATTTTAAAGCGGTCAAATTCTGGGTCGTTATATTCTCCCCTACTTAAAAGAATTTCGTCCTCGAAATTACAAGGATGAAAAAAAACGAAAACACAAAAATTAACGACAGTTATGCACACCAAAAATAGTAATATCACCCATAACCCCGGTCGGAGGTACAGTTCCTTATCCTATCCATTTTATTTATCAAATTAAGGTAGTTTCATTTTTAAAATTTCTAGGTTGATATATTAACCCTAGATGACTTTTACTTAGGCACCTAACCTAAGCTCAGATACCACGTGTCACGACCCTGATTTTCAAACCAGTAAAAATTGCCGAAAAATCTGTCCGTTCTAAAACTACTAATGAAAATTACCAACTTAATACGCCATATTTAATAAATATTCGACAATATTAAATGTATGGGATAAAATTTCATTTTTTACAAGTTATCAGAGTAATCAATTTAATCTATTAGGTGTGCTTATATACAAACCAAATACAAATAAATCTAACACTGCACAACTCTAATAAGAGAGACAGCAATAGCCATTCCCACTAACTCAATAAACACGTCAAATGCGGAATAAAATAGTAAGCAGGAAAAATACAATAACACGAGATACACAACAACCATTAACAAATAAACATGAAAGGGTTATATCATTTTATGGGCTGCATCACTACCACTTGTGACTGCCTACGTACCCCTATCTAATTGGGTACCCAATTAGATACAGGATCAAGCCAACATAGTTCTCCTACCGCAAATAGGACTCATGGAGCCTACGATGCAACAAACAAATATGCAATTCCAAAACTACCCACTTAGGCTTAATCTTTAAATTTAGATTTTCAAATTTAATCACCTTTACGGAAATTATCTCTTTGGACTTTATTCTCGAATTTTTATTTCAAAACTTTTGAAATATATATATATATATCCTTTATATTCAAATTATACTTTACTTCGGGATCTTAAATCAAATCACTTTTGAAAAGTTTATTTGGAAATCCCAAATACTGTAATAAAACATATCAAACCATTTGCAACCAGATCGGAAGGTTTCTCCCAATAACAAGGCTACTGGGTCCCAGCCTTAATACAATCGATAAATAAGTATATCCCTCTATTCTAAGAACGGACTATACCATAAACACATGCCCACCTTTTTAGTTACCGATTACCCGAATCATTGGTAACATAACAAATCATTTTATATCCTGAAGCGATAAATCATTTTACACTAATACTCAAAAGTATTCAAATCTATAATAATTTTCATTTCCCAAATCTGTTCAAAAATCATCTTAAAACCATCGGGTTTAGTCCTCGAAATTCTTTCCGTTTTATAAAACACTTTTATAATACCATTCATTATATAAATCACTTTTATATAAAATAACTTCAAAATATTCATTACCAAACATTTCTATTTCTTTGAAAGGGAAAACTTTTCATTACAATTCCATTTGAAAACCAATTTTCAAAACAATTCATTAAATTGAAGTGAACCAAATATTACTACTAAACACCTTATAGTCAAATTGTGAAATAAATCACAAGGTGTTAGCCTACAATTATTATCTACCCAGCCCATGCATATGGATAATTAATTGCTCATAAACTGGTCCAGTAAAGTCAACAATCAATAATAATAATCAATGCACATAAACTGGTCGAGCAAAGTCAATAATCAATAAATAATAAGCAGTGCTCATAAACTGGTAGAGCCTAATTCAAATAATCAATCAATGAAATAAACGCAATAATAAATGATAAACAATGCTTCATTCTATTAAATATTTATAACACTTTAACAGTTTGATATTTATTTTGGAGCATCCGGGCTTTCCCTTCGACATGTTTCATCCCTCGCCCAAGTCTTCTTAGATCTCACAGACGAAACACATGTACTAATCGTTTCCGCATACCCCATTAAGTATTTAACTTCTAAGTTTTAAATTACTTAATTAACCATCCAAACATAATATCGAGCAAGGAAATCAAATCTTTGTTATAGAAAACAAAGTAAACAACCATTTAACAAGGGTTTTCAAACAACTTAACATCTAAAGTTCTTTCAACTTAGCAATGGTTTTAATGAACTAAAAATAAGAAATAACTTACTTTGGATTCCACTCCGTCAAACTTTAAGGCAAGGAACTTAAGATCTAACGCATACTTCCTACCATGCTTCAGAACCAAATGAATATAAGCTCGAATTACTCCTTCCTAGTGCTTGACCAACGCTTGAGATGGAAGTTGGCCGAAAGTATAAAGAAGAAGTGGGGAGCTTTGAACTTGAATTCTCAAAATTAGGCCCGAAAAATAGGTCATATTCTCTCTTGATTTTGACTCTTTTACTCCCAAAATTTGAAAAAGTTGTTAATAGAAAAATTGTTGAAAATTATTTTCTCTTGAATTTAAAAAAAATAATCACTTGATTTTGGTTAATTTTGAGGAAGATATGGTCGAAAGAAAAAGAGCTATTCTTGGATTCACAAAAATAAAGCCCGAAAATGCACTTCAAAGAATTGAGTTTCAAGTATAGCAAACTTTAAAACTGGAAGAAGTAACTAACATAAAATTTGTAGCCACTGAAATTTATATGATTTTAATTTTTTTTTTAATTTGGATCAGTTATGATCAAAACAAAATGGCTTATTCTCTGGCTTAAAAACTGGGCAAGAAAATGTACTTGAAAGAAGTGGATTTTTGACATGATTATCTTCATAATGAGACAAAGTGGTCAATATAAAAGTTGTAGCTACTGGAAAATTACTTGATTTAAAAAAAAAATTATAATTTGAGTCGCTTTTGAAGAAGATATGGCCGAGAGAAGAACAGATAAAATGTGGAGAAAAGAGGAGTTTGATTTGAAGAGAATAAGCATTGATTTCTTTTGAATATTTTATAAATATTTTGACATTATTTCTTTCTAATTTTTTCTATTGCTTGGAAGCCATTAAAGAGAAGAGGAAGAAGATGAAGAAGCGTGAGAAAAGAAGAAGAAGAAAATGTGAATGAAAGTGAAGAAATAGGTGGATATTTATAGAAAAATAAAGAAGTGGTAATTTTACCAAAATAACCTCTTACCAAATTACCAAACTAGCCTTACTTCAACCTAAAGCAATCTCTACTTTTTCAAAACTTAACATCATCCTTTCACTTCGTACTTTATGTGTTAGTCATATAAAGATTAAGTAAAGAATATTATAATTATGTTGGCTTTGATTTGATTTTTATTTTTTCTTACTTTTGTTAATTCTTACTTAATTTTACTAATGACTTCTAGAAGTTTTCTAATCTTATTTAGTAAAATTAAACATGTTTAGTGAATTAATTAATACTTACACTATTTGAATATATATTTCTATATAAGAAAATAAAGATGTGGCGAAGTTGCGACAACTTTTAATCGACAAAACGTCGTTTTTCGACAAAATGTTTTACGGTCACATTTTAACGTTTTAGTTAAACTATTTATTTATGTAAACCAAATTTAAAATAAATTTGTATAATGCTATTTAAAAATATAAACACTCATAAATTAATTAAGATAATTTATTTAACAATTGAAACATACTTTTTTGAAATCAGCATTTTGTCACTTTTGTCGATATAGGCAAATATTACTACTTTTATACATGTTTCTACTTCCAAATCCTATCGAATATTTTTTAAATCATAAAACCTTTTATATTTTATATTTAAAATCACTCTAAATAATATATTTTAAAGCGGTCAAATTCTGGGTCGTTACATGTTGTTAATGTGAAACACTTAGTTTTGAAATGTAATGAAGTAAAAGTTGTTTTTGAATCCGTGTTTTGTTTCATATTCAAGTGCTTCTGATATTATTGATACCGTTAACATAGACGTATTTAGTCACTGGAAGCTAATACTATCGATGACTATAGCATATGTAGCGCTTGGTTTTGGGCCTCTAGATAGGGGACATTACACTTCTGCTCTAGATGCATTATGGCTTATGCTTAATTGATTTTCCTCTAAATGATTTTTAGTTAGTGTTAGACTAGTCCCTCCCTATAAGAGGTGCTCAGGATTGGACGTCAGAGGCATTTGACCCTCCCTTTAGGAGGTGCTCCAAATTGGACGTTAGAGGCTTTTTCCCTCCCTCTAGGAGTTGCTCTGGATTGGACGTCGAAGGCTTTGTAGTATGTTAGAGGTTTTGACCCTCCCTCTAGGAGGTGCTCCGGGTTGGATGTTAGAGGCTTTGTACTATGTTAGAGGTTTTGACCCTCCCACTATGAGGTGCTCTCAGAGGAGGCTTTTTAAAAAAATTGTTCGTAAAATATTTTTTGGCCTGTTGAAATGTTTGTGAAAATCCTTTCGAATAAACATCAGCTTTTTTGTCACAAATTTCTTTTTGGAAGAGAGATTTTTTTGAATAAGGGCTTCTTTGACAAATTGAGGAATTCTAAAAAGAATTTGGTTACTTGTACCCTTTGATAATGGGTTTTTAAATCATTTTCATAGTATAAGCACAAATTTTAATAAGAGGTCATGATCCATGAACTAATAGTCTTTTACTCAAGAATGGGCTCTTCTGATTAGAGTTTTTGCTAATGAATTTTGATAGTTCTAAAAAATATCTTGAGAAAGTACATATATGTCTTTATTTGCTAGTAACTTTGGAAAACTTTGAAAATGCTTTTGTCGAGGTATACTTCATCGAAATCTCTTTTGTGCATTTACAAAGGCTATGTAACAATTTTCGAAGATTGTATATATCTTTTCTTGAAACAAATAAACATTTGTCTTCTCTGATCCATAGGGTAATAATCCTTCTTGATTTTTGAAAGTAATTTTCTTGAAGGCATGTTTAGAAAACCTTTTTGCAGTAAAATGACTTATTGAAAATAAGGTTGGTTTATTTACTTCCACCTTTGTATGATATATATAATTGTATCTCTTTAGGTTTTTCTTAGCAAAAAGGAATTTCTAGTTTGTAAGTTTGAAAAGTCATGATTCATGGACTAATAGACTTTTATGGACATGAGCATGCTTTTTCTAAGAATCCCTTCTTTTGGGAAGACATTGGATATTTGTATTTTTCCAGAAATCGGTTTATGATTGGAGTTTGATGGTAAGTCAGGGTTCTATAAAAGGAATTCTTTGTACCATATATATTCAGGCTTTGGGCTAGAGAGTCTCTTTATATTGGATATCTGAGTTATCTTCCTTCAGAGATAGCTAGAAATTTGTCATGCTTTGAAAGGGAAACTCGGGTTCTTCTTTGTGAATTGGATTTGTTTTGTTTTAACCTGCAAAGACACTCGAATTTCATGTTAATACATGATAAATTTAAATTACAAATCAAATTAAAAAATTTATGAGTAAAGATGGCCCGTGGTAGGTAATTGCCATAAAAATCCATTACTTGGCTAAAGTATGAATCTGAAGTTATAAAGCTGCTTCTCTATTCTAAAGAAGTTTGACTTTTCGTGGTTGGGATATTCTTCTTAAGATGAGAAATCCTTTAAATTTCTTTTATGAATTTCTTTAGAGATCCCAACTTAATCATATTCTGGATTATTCTTGACAAGATATGGCAATCATTGGTCTTATGTCCATTTACTCTATGATAATCGCAATAACTTTGTGCTTTATTTTGCTTAGGATGGTTCCATATTTTGTAGGAAGTGAGAAATTTTAATTATTTTTGTTACAGAAAAAATATGGGAGAGGGGTTTATTTAAATTTACATAGTTGGATTCACAAATCTCTTTCTAAATTCCCTTTCTACTCTTATTCCCTTTTGGCCTCTTGCTGAGATGATCGAAATTAAAATTTTCCTCTTTTTGGTTTTGCTGAGATTTCTTCATGTACATCTCGTCCGTTCGAACAAATTTTTTATCTGAAAATAGAAATGTTGTAGATCTTTGCATTCACAGATACAAAGTTCTTTCCAAAAAGGATTTGCTCAATTAGCCTTGAGCGAATTGCCATCAGTTTTTCTCTATCGGTTGCATTTTCTACTTTTAATGCTTCTGTATCAAATCTCTTTAGTTATTCCCCAAGAAATTCTTGTAGTTTCCGCTTGATATTAGCTAACATGCTACAATCTAAAGTTAGGTCTTTTTATATGTAAAACTGTGCCATGAATTCATAAGAAAATTATTCTCAAGAATAGACGATCCTGTTCTGATAATACCTGTACCATTTAGCAGCTGCTCCATAAAAAGTTATGAGGAAGAGCTTATAACAAACTGCCCTAGATGCATTGTACAAATCCATTCGGTTTTCAAAAGCTAGATGGTGATCAGCTGGATCAATGGTTTCGTTATACCCTTAGTAAAAGGAATTTTTATGTAGGATATAATTTTAGCAGTAAATATTTCCTTTGATAAAGGATTTCTTAGAAAGTGATTATCTTGTCTTAGGTCAAGGATTTCTTTCTCCTTAAGCATGCTCATTGTTATTTGCTTGGTTTTACTACCATAGTAGTCTTTATCATATTCTTTGATTGAGCTATCTAATTGTTCGAGGAACTCTCTTTGCTTACTTTCTTGATTTTCATTCTGTTGACTTATCATACTCCTTTTACTTTCTTTCATTTGCAATCTTGGAGACTATGCTTCTAGTTCCTCACCTTGGATTTTATTTGAAAATTATGCTTTATCTCCTTCCTCCATAAGTGTCATTATCTTCAATGATTGTTGAGATGGAGCTTCTTCAAGGAGATCTCATATAACTAGCAGTTGTTTTATTATATCTTCAATTTTGGTCTCATCGCTTGCAAGTCTTGTTGAGTTGAAGGTTGTTCAATTTCCATATTTTCTAAATTGAAGCTCGGGATGATATTGTGTACCAAAGTTGTTTGTGATGCGGCTTCTTCATTTGGGATGTGATCATTATTTCTTCTGGTTCTCACCATTTTCTTTGAAATAACAGAACTTTATACACTTAGTTTGTGGAGAAAAGTATAAGGAATTGGAGGTTTGAGCCCTCCTTCTATCGCTAAATTGTTAACGAATAAATTCATCAACACCCATAAATGAATAAAAGATGGGTTAATCAATGAGTAGCCTCTTCGAAGAAGGCCAGAGTCATCGAAGTCATTGCGGAGATATGCATGATTCAATGTCCATTGCAATTCTTTGTTTAATCATCAAGGCTGGAGTCATATAGGGTTGAATTTAGTGTGCAAGTTCATTATGTAAGTCCAAATATGTTATGCAAGATCAAGGTCGAATTCGGTTTGTAGTCAAACTTAAATATGCTAGTCTTAAATTCGAATAAGGTCGATATAATATGCTTGTTCAAGTTTGAAGTCAAGTCTATAATCAAAGACGAATATGCTAGTCATGAGTCATAGTCCATAGGCTATGCGAATGTTTAATTTTCAATTTCTTATGTGTATAATATTCATCATTAAGTGAACGGACTTCGACTGACCTCTTCCAAGCCTTTACTCGGTAGTCCTCCCCTCATAATCCTTCTTACTAGTCCAGCCATCCGCTCGTCTCCATCTGGGGGCAGTACCTTATTTGCATCTCCACCTTGCCCCCATGTCCTGGGGGCACTCCGAATAGTACTCTTCACGTTGGCCATTTACGTTCATGATGGTCCCTGTTGGCCGAGCTTCATTCACCGCTCTCCCAGTATCCAACCATGGAGGTCTTCCCCCAGGCCTTGGCTGATTTCCTCCAACGTCTCCAGTTTGGTTCTGGTTTTGACTTCAAGAAACTTCTACAGCTCCGGTTCCTGGTTCTACATTGCCAACAGCCGTGGTTGGTCCATTCCCTTGACTTTGTGTTCCAACTTATACAACCTATCAAAGTAGGTTCTGTATCTTGTCCTCCTGCCTTTTCAGCATCGTCTCCATCTCGTCTCTCGTGATATAGATTGAGGCCTGATTAGCTCCAGAGGAAGCCTCTTGCCTTCTTTCATGTTGATTTCTTTCTGTCACTTGCTTCCTTGCCGATGGCCTAGCCATTACTTCCTAGAATCCAAGTTCCTAGCTCCAAAATTCTTGAGTTCGATTCTAGGTGAAAACACCAAAATGTTAGCCCTAAAATTTGTCACTAACACATAAATCCAAACGAAAGCACCAAATCACAGTCACAGCTCATAGATGGGATATACGTAGAGAGTAATAATGTGAAGAACAGTCTAAATTAAAATGAAAGCTGTAAAGAACAATAGATTTTATAGTGGTTCGGCTAACTCTGGCCTATGTCCACTCTAAAAGTTTCCGTTTTATTGTTGTAATAATCGATTACATTACAATCTCAAGTTTAATAATGGCTGAGTGCCTTAGCCTTAGAGAAGAGAAAGTCAGAGTGTAGAAAGAAGATCCCCCTTTTTTGAACCCTCACATGCTGTATTCATAGGAAAATCCAAGTAGTTGGACCTCTTGAGTATTCTAGGCCCACCAAGGCCATTGTCGAACCAGAATTACCATTGTGACCGAACCTAAAATCTAAGAAAGCCGATCCAGTTTCATCCCGAGAGAGACTCGAAGTAACCTCATGTTTGACTTGAAGTAACTCAATGCCGAACCCACTTCTTTTTCTTGAGTTCAAACCGGTCCAGACGACCGATCCACCAAGGCCGAACGGCCTATGCCGATCCACCTTGATCGACCATATCCATACCTCATCACTAAGCCACTCCCCATACTGGTACCTCTCGAGCACATCGATCCACCAATGCCGAACGACCCATGACTCCCATTCCGAACCATAAATGCCAAACGAGGTCTGAAGCCGAGTGATGTCCAATGCCGATCGAGGTTCCATCCCGAGCGATGTCCAATGCCGAGTGATGTCCAATGCCGAGCAAGGTTCGATGTCGAGCGGCGATGTCCAATGCCAAGCGAGATCCGATGCCGAGTGAGATTCGATGCTGAGCCACATCACCTTGCCAACCCAAACCATACCGAGTCACCTCCAATGCCGAACCATTCCACCATTGCCGAGCCACCCTATTCTCACCTCAATGCCGAGCGACCTAGAGCATCCAGGCCGAGCCGTGTAACTTTTCCACTTCTCGACCGAACAACATATCCAAGTGAATTCATCCTTTTAAACCGAATTCATCATATGCCAGCCTCGATAATTGTGAAGTCGACTTAGTTAAATCCGCCTGTCTGTGGCCTTGTCAAAAGGTGGGATAACAAATATGGATATGGTTGTACATGAAAGAAGGACCACTCAATTTGTAAGGGTGGGAACACCTAGGGTAATACCGTATTCGGTCTATTCAGGTTAGGGGCAGGCCGGTCTTGCGTAGCTGGGGATCCCGGTGAGATCCTCGGTACATTGTTCTAGAAGTGTACTGTGATGGGAGGTACCCTAGTAGCTCAGTCTTTGTATGGAATCCATTCTCCAATAAACACCGTACAGTTTTGATTATGCCCAACTATGTTGAAACGTGAGATGCAAGCATTTCAGCTATTTTGTATTTACTTTCTATGGACACTACTATAATATCAGGTGATTTTGATAAAATGTTTTTGTTATCGTAAGGTAAAACCCATCATGTTTATGTGTGGCATGGTCTTATGAGATACCCTTATTTTTCAAAAGATTTTTATAACTCTTATAATTCAATTTGAGTGTGTTTCCTCGTGCTGGTTTTGTAGACTGACTCGGGTGTTATTTTATTGTAATACTCAAGTCAGACCGAGTATTACAGATCCAGGATATGATGCTATGGAGCTCGAGAGATGAGCTGGATGACAGGGACTTATCTCCGTATTTAATTTATATTTCCGTTGTATGAGGACATGTTACTATAACTGTCTAGATCGATGTATGGGTTGTTGTACTCTGATGATTGTAAGTAGATAAACTGTTATAGATTCTGTTGTATAAAAATATGTTATTATATACTATATTTTGTTCCACTGCGACTGCGAGATTCTGTTTTTTGTTTATTTTTCTCTTACCTCTTTCTTTTTCTTCACCCCTAAGTATTCATATTTCCATTTAATTTAAGTTGAACTGATGCGAATTATGGTCGACTCAAAGGGGTACGGAACTACGGGTCATTACACTTATCTTCTCCCAGAATATTAAAAATCCATCTATCATCTTGGACTGATTACTACATACCTTCCTTTAGGAAACTTATTTAATTTTAAATTTTGAATATCCATAAATATAGATTCTTACTTCCCCATTTATCTGGATATACTGTACATCATCAACCGAGAATCTTGCGGGGATTTACAACCATAAAGTAATCTGTGCTCTACAAGGAAGCCTGGTATATCTAACTTCAAAAGCCATTCCATGTGACGCCCCACCCCAAGACCCACACTAACAAAGAGCATTACTAGTAAATACTATCTGTCAGTGTAGAGAATAACGCTGGTTAAGAGTGACCATCCATGAGCTTTGTCTTAAATGAATATCGAATATGTCGATTGAGTGTCCATTTTTTCCTTTCTTTCTTAAGTGGATTGACATACTCGATTCTGGTGTAACACAAAACTACGGTGGCTAAGGATCGTATTCAGAAAAAATAAAATAATATCAAACACCTTATATCACAGAACATGAATAAACACATATATATACATATACAGAGTCAGCAGAAGTACAATATAACACGCTACATGAGTTTGGTTCTTATGAACCAAATATAGATCAGAATCTCGAAAGAATATATACATCAGAGTGCTACAACAAAAGGGGCTACATCAAAACATACATTAAGAAATAAAGAGGAAAGATTACAGCGGAGCAAAGCAAGGTGGAGGTCAAACTACAATCTACTGATCGTAATGACTCGGTCCGACCCGAGCATCATATCAAAATATAAACACACGGGTTAGTCTAGCCTAAACAAGAGGGTTGGTACATGATAGGTGAAGATAAGAAACACAAGGAGGATAATGACTTGCCATTAAGATGAACTCCATGTTCTAAAATCAACATAAGGCATATGAGCTAAATCAACATACAACACAAGGCATATGAGCCAAATCAACATACAACATGAGGTGTAAATGCCAAATCACTAAACAACATAAGGCATAAAAGCCATATCACCAAAACAACATAATGCGTAAATGCCTATCACCAAAACAACATAAAGCGTAAGAGCCATATCACCAAAATAGCATAAATGTCAACATATCGAACTCTTTAGAAGTTCAAAACTACAAAAATGTAACCATCATGTCGTCATCATCAAATAGCATAAGGCTATGTGATGAAGCACATACCTCGACTCGCGATGATGAAGCACATTCCACGACGCACGACTCAACTCCTCCCATGACCCACGACTCAACTTCCACCGCGACTCACGACTCAATCCACCTCCATAGCAACCCACGACCTAAATTCCTCCCACGACCCACGACTCAACGACCATAGCGATTCACGACTCAATCCATCCCCACCGCGACCTACGACCCATCCCCAATTCCTTTCCGCGGCCTCATCACTCGCGAAGCCCTACATCGATCCCAGCAGCTAAGTCGTGAACGAGTCGTTTTCCCATATGTCGCGAACAACCTAAGTCGCGGCCGTCTTATCTTTGCTATGAGAAATCCCTAAGTCGCAATCTTCTCCCTAGGTCATTAACCGAGATACCATAAGTCGCGAACTTTTCTTATGTCGCGAAGAAGAAATTAAGTCGCTGCCAATTTTTTTGTTAAGTCGCGAAAGGTCTTTTCCGTGCTCATTTTAACTCGTGTAAAGTTTGTTAAGCCGCGAAGCTCCAGAATACCCTTCCATAAGTCGTTGCCGAGTCTTTCTTAAGTCGCTGATGATTTCCATGAGTCGCGAGCGACTTATTACTGAGTCCTTAAGTCGTAACCAAGTTAGAGTCGTTGTACTTTGGTACTTTGTTGCTTATGTCGGTTGTGTAAAATGTTGTAATTTTCTTAAGTCTTTTGTGTTGTGTCATAAACCCTATAAATAGAGATGTAATTTCATTGTAATTGGTTGTTGAAAATTGCATAAAATTTCCATTTGATTGCTTTGTGCTTTCTTTAAATTGGTAGTCGAGTGAAAATCTCCTATCTCCACTTCGGCATTCGAGTGCGCTCGAATCAACGAACGTTGAAGCCGATTCACGGAATCAAGTGCGCTCGATCAACGTCGAAGAATCGTAGATCCTTCATCACGGTATCGTGCGCGATCAACGTGTTAAGGATAGCTAGAATCCGGTATCTCTTGAGATCAACGGATTTGGGCATTTTCAGTATTGTTCAATCCACCGATTGCTAATTCCATCGACAGATCAAGTTTTTGGTTAATCCGCTGCGTCAATTTGGTATCAGAGCTAGATCGCAAGAAGTTGCATCATTTGGAGACTTGGGTTTCGAGAATTTGAAGTTTGGAGATCGTATTTGCAATTGTTGAGAAGTTTAGTGTTCATCGTGAAGTTGCAACAAGTTGGGAGTTTCGATCCATCTCACTTTGGATCAAAGTTCGGAAAGTGTTGGAAAATTATTTTTGAAGTTTGTTTGAAGTCCAATCATGCCACCGAGACGAGCTCAACGTCATCGCAATATTAATGCCTTGTATGGAAGAGAAGAAGCTGATGAAATGGAGCAACGAATCCACGAGAGTTTTACTGAAAAGTTGAACGAAGGAATTGGTCGATTAGAGAGAATGATGCTTGAAATGAATCAAAGTAGAAGAAGGGTTTCATCTGAATCGAGCCATGGGAGAAGTAGAACTTCGATACATTCAGATCGAGAGAGAAGAGAAGATCAGGATCATAGAAGTGTTGATAATCATGATAGGAATGTTGATCGAAGGAGTGGTAGCAGAGATGTTGGAGGTCGCAATCGACAACGCTATACATCAGACTTTGATGAGGAGTTTGATGGTGATAGGGGAAGTGTTCATTATCGAGATAGAGAGCAAACACGACGTCAGAATCGAGATGTAGATGATGATCGTCGATGGGAATCGGGAATGAAGATGGAGATTCCAGAATTTAAAGGCGGGATGGTTGCTGAGGAGTTCTTAGACTGGTTGTCAAAGTTGAAGAAATTTTTGATTTCAAGGAGATTCCGGAGGATCGTCGAGTGAAGTTGGTTGCTACTAGGTTGAGGGGAAGGGCTTTAGCGTGGTGGCAGCAAACTAAACTTACCAGAGAACGGATGGGGAAGTCAAAGGTTGTAGAGTGGGATAAGATGAAGAAAATGATGGGAGCTACATTTTTGCCATACAACTATCAATCACTCATGTACCAGAGATTGCAGAATCTACGGCAGGGGACGAAATCAGTTAACGACTATGCGGATGAATTTTACCAACTCATTGCCAGAAACGATATAATGGAAACGGAAGAACAGTTGACTGCCAGGTTTGTTGGCGGGCTGAGAATACAGATCCAGGATATGGTTAATATGTTCGATCCAAGATCTGTGGCGGAAGCACACCAAAAGGCGTTGGCTTGGGAGAAGCAGGGAAGGCATGGAGGTGGTGTGTTTACTAATTCTAATAATCAAGTGAAGGGTTTTAGCGGAAGTTCTAATGTTTCTAAACCTGTCAGTAAACCCGTGGTAAAGGAGAGTGAGAAGGCGAAGGTTAACAATGGTTTCAAATGCTACAATTGCCAGGAAATAGGTCATAAAAGCAATGAGTGTCCAAAACCGAAGAAACGAGCTATGATAGCTGAGGTTGAAAGTGAGAATGCTGTTGATGGTGAAGATAGTCCAATTGAGGAGAATGAACAGGACATCGCATCGGGAGATGAAGGATGTAATCTAATGATGAGGAGGTCTTGTTTAACACCAAAGCAAGAAGATGAAACTAGTTGGTTGAGGAGCAACATTTTTCAATCTACATGCACTATTCTGGGAAAAGTTTGTAAGTTTGTGATTGATGCAGGAAGTTGCGACAATATTATTTCTGCAGAAGCGGTGAGAAAATTGAAATTGAAAACGGAAAAACATCCAAATCCTTATAAGTTAGCGTGGCTGAGAAAAGGAGGAGAGGTGAAGGTAGATAAGCGAGTTCGAGTTCCATTTTCTATTGGGAAGAAATATAAAGACGAAATCTGGTGTGATGTAGTTGAGATGGATGTTTGTCATTTACTTTTGGGAAGACCGTGGCAGTATGATCGAGCAGTGCAGCATGACGGTCGAACCAATAGCTACAGTTTTATGTTTGAAGGCATTAAGATTATTCTAGTTCCAAAGAAGAGACAGCAGGGAGAGAGTAAATCTGAGGAGATTGAAGAGCTAAAAGCTTTACTATCGTTGAAAGAGTTTGTTAAGGAAGTTGAAGAGGAGCCTGAAGTATTCCTGTTGATTGGGCGAGATTGTAGTGAAGAGGTTGAAATCCCAGAAGAAGCAATGCCAGTTTTGAAAGAATTTGAAGACGTATTTCCAGAAGAGTTACATAAGGAGTTACCGCCACTGAGAGACATTCAACATCAAATCGATCTTGTTCCGGGAGCAGTATTACCGCACAGACCACATTATCGAATGAGTCCGAAGGAACATGAAGAGTTGAGAAGACAGGTGGAAGAGTTACTTGAGCAGGGACGTGTGCAGGAAAGTTTAAGTCCATGTGCTGTGCCGGCTTTATTAGTACCGAAGAAGGACGGGACGTGGAGGATGTGCACTGACAGTCGAGCCTTGAATAAGATTACTGTGAGATATAGATTTCCAATGCCGAGGTTGGATGACTTGCTAGATCAGTTGAGTGGGGCTAGTATCTTTTCGAAGATTGATTTGAAAAGCGAATATCATCAAATTCGGATTAGACCTGGAGACGAATGGAAGACAGCCTTCAAGACGAGAGAGGGGTTATACGAATGGTTGGTTATGCCATTTGGTTTGTCAAATGCACCTAGTACATTCATGCGGGTGATGAATCAAATCTTTAGACCATTCATTGGGAAATTCGTGGTGGTTTATTTCGATGATATTCTGATATATAGCAGGAGTACGGAGGAGCATGTTCAACATTTGAGGGAAGTGTTGATTATTCTTCGAGAGGAACAATTTTATGCTGCTACAAAGAAATGCGTGTTCATGACACATAGTGTTTTATTTCTAGGGTATGTTGTGTCAGGAGAAGGTATACAGGTGGACCAGAATAAAGTTGAAGCAGTCAGGAATTGGCCACAGCCAAAGACAATTACGAAAGTGAGAGTTTTCATGGGCTAGCGTCATTCTACCGAAGATTCATTCCACACTTCAGTAGCGTGATGGCTCCAGTTACTGATTGCATGAAAGGAAAACAGTTTGTATGGTCAGAGGAAGCGGGGGTTGCTTTTGAGAAGGTCAAGGAGCTATTGACGACAGCACCGATTCTTGTTTTACCAGATTTTCAGTTATTGTTTGAATTGCATACTGATGCGTCGAAGGTGGGAATTGGTGGAGTGTTGAGTCAGAGGGGACTTCCTATTGCATATTTTAGTGAGAAGTTGTCAGGAGCGAAGATGAGATACAGTACATATGACGTTGAATTCTATGCTGTTGTACAAGCTATTAAACATTGGAGACACTATCTATTTCAGAAAGAGTTTGTTCTTTACACTGTTCATGAGGCATTGAAGCATATGCAAGGACAAGACAAGATTTCCGCGAGACATGCATCATGGATTGCTTATTTGCAGCAGTTTACTTTTGTCGTTAAACACAAATCAGGGGTGACAAACCGTGTAGCTGATGCTTTGAGTAGGAGGAGTCATTTATTAACGACAATGAAAGTTGAAGTGACAGGTTTTGAATTATTGCCAGAGCTGATTGAAGAAGATCCTTACTTTGTAAAGTTTGTTAAGAAAGTTAAGGATGGGAATACTGATGAATTTGTGTTGGTTAATGGATTCTTGTTCAAAGGGAATCGTTTATGTATACCAGATTATAGCTTGAGAATGAAGATTATCAAGGAATTGCACGAAGAAGGACATGTGGGCCGTGATCGTACATTGCAATTACTTTCTCAATCTTATTTTTGGCCGTCAATGAGGAAAGAAGTGGAAAGGTTTGTGGAGCGATGTCATATCTGCCAGGTTTCGAAAGGAACTACGACCAATGCTGGGTTGTATATGCCGTTGCCCGTACCCGCTAAACCATGGGTTGATGTGAGTATGGACTTTGTTTTGGGTTTGCCAAGAACTCAAAGGGGTAATGATTCCATATTTGTGGTGGTTGACAGATTCTCGAAGATGGCACATTTTATAGCCTGTAAGAAAACGGCAGATGCTGTTCATGTTGCTCAGTTATATTTTAAAGAAATCTATCGTTTACATGGGTTGCCGGAGTCTATTGTTTCAGACAGGGATACCAGATTTTTAAGTCATTTTTGGCTTAGTTTATGGAAGATGGTGGGAACGAAACTGAATTTTAGCAGTACTTATCATCTGCAAACTGATGGGCAAACAGAGGTAGTTAACCGATCGTTGGGGAATTTACTAAGATGCCTCGTGAAAGACAATTTGAAAAGTTGGGATATAAAGTTATGTCAAGCTGAGTTTGCTCATAATCATGCGGTGAATCGTAGTACAGGTTTCAGCCCATTTCAGATTGTATATTCAAGCTTACCAAAGGGGCCGTTGGATTTGACAATAGTACCACAACCGAAGGGGATAGTTAAACGGGCTGCTGATTTTGTTGATGGGTTGACAGAATGCCATAGAATCATTCAGGAACGATTGGGAAAGGAAAATGAGAAGTATAAACAAATGGCGGATAAGAAACGAAGAAGTGTTGCCTTCAAAGAGGGTGATTTTGTTTACGCGGTATTGACGAAAGATCGTTTTCCAGTTAGAACTTACAATAAATTGAAAGCACGAAAGATTGGTCCAGTCGAAATCTTGAAGAAGATCAATGATAATGCGTATCGATTAAGGTTGCCGAAAGAGGTCCATACTTCTGATTATCAATGTCAAACACCTAATTCCGTATTATGGGGAGGAACTTGACGAAGATGATGAGAGTGTGAATTCGAGGACGAATTCCTTCCAACAAGGGGAGGATGATGAAGCACATACCTCGATTCGCGATGATGAAGCACATTCCACGACTCACGACTCAACTCCTCCCATGACCCACGACTCAACTTCCACCGCGACTCACGACTCAATCCACCTCCATAGCAACCCACGACCTAAATTCCTCCCACGACCCACGACTCAACGACCACAGCGACTCACGACTCAATCCATCCCCACCACGACCTACGACCCATCCCCAATTCCTTTCCGTGGCCTCATCACTCGCGAAGCCCTACATCGATCCCAGCAGCTAAGTCGTGAACGAGTCGTTTTCCCCATATGTCGCGAACAACCTAAGTCGGGGCCGTCTTATCTTTTCTATGAGAAATCCCTAAGTCGCAATCTTCTCCCTAGGTCATGAACCGAGATACCATAAGTCGCGAACTTTTCTTATGTCGCGAAGAAGAAATTAAGTCGCTGCCAATTTTTTTGTTAAGTCGCGAAAGGTCTTTGCCGTGCTCATTTTAACTCGTGTAAAGTTTGTTAAGCCGCGAAGCTCCAGAATACCCTTCCATAAGTCGGTGCCAAGTCTTTCTTAAGTCGCTGATGATTTCCATGAGTCGCGAGCGACTTATTACTGAGTCGTTAAGTCGTAACCAAGTTAAAGTCGTTGTACTTTGGTACTTTGTTGCTTATGTCGGTTGTGTAAAATGTTGTAATTTTCTTAAGTCTTTTGTGTTGTGTCATAAACCCTATAAATAGAGATGTAATTTCATTGTAATTGGTTGTTGAAAATTGCATAAAATTTCCATTTGATTGCTTTGTGCTTTCTTTAAATTGGTAGTCGAGTGAAAATCTCCTATCTCCACTTCGGCATTCGAGTGCGCTCGAATCAACGAACGTTGAAGCCGATTCACGGAATCAAGTGCGCTTGATCAACGTCGAAGAATCGTAGATCCTTCGTCACAGTATCGTGCGCGATCAACGTGTTAAGGATAGCTAGAATCCGGTATCTCTTGAGATCAACGGATTTGGGCATTTTCAGTATTGTTCAATCCACCGATTGCTAATTCCATCGACAGATCAAGTTTTTGGTTAATCCGCTGCGTCACTATGTATAATCCAACATCCAACAAAATGGTGAGAACATTTGAAAATCAAAAAATTATAGAAATAAAAAGCAATGGAATCTAAAAAATAACAAAAAAAGGTGGATCCCACCAAATGGCGATTCTAAGGTACGCCACACGAGCATCAACAAAATATGGTCGAATCCTGCCATGTACTATCAACAACAAATTTGAACACCCAACAAATTACCCGAAGGTCCAACAAATGGCCCGGAAGCCCAACAAATGACTGAAGGTCCAACAAATGGCCCAAAAGCCCAACAAATGACCTGAAGGTCTAGTACTAGCAATCAACATAACCGAAGGTCCAACATAAAGTTCCACCAACTTCTAGATAGTAACCAAATCAATGATAATAGTGCATTCCATACCACACGTTCTCACTTAACCATTTACTATAAGGTAGTTAATTTCACTCTCGTGTATGACCTCAATCGAACATGTTCGGAATTAACCAAAATAGTAAACGCATGTGTACTATACCACATGTTTTTCTAAATCATTTAATTCACTTCCTAGTTCTCTCGAAGGGTGCAAAAAACATGTAATTTTATAAAAAATAATCTACTTCGAGAAAACGAGTTAAAAACGGTTTTCTGAAAATATTTGGAAATTATTTCCTTTTAAAATCACTTTAAATAAGGAAATATATTATTAAATAATAATAAGCTTGAAAATAGTTTCAAACTCATAAAAGTTTATTTAAAAAAATTTCCATTTCAAAATTCGGTTTAATTCGGTAAATTTCGTTTATAATCGATTTTAAAACCCATGCACGAAATCTTCAAAATCAAAGAAAATTCAATCAAAATTTGCACATCTTAAAACTCATATGAAATAGCAAATTCACTACAAAATTCATCATCTAATGCTAACTTTCGGATTTGGATGAAAAACCTTTCAAAACTGTGCTGGAATGGAGTAGTAGAAATCAACGGAACTGAAATCAGCACATCCGAAAACAACAAAAAAAAACACACGCAGTATACAAAGAAATGGTTGACCTTATAGGTCGACCTTAGGGGTCGACCCTTCAAGGGTGATGGTCGACCTTTAAAGGCAAATGTCACATTTTTTCCCAAATCTTGAGCGTGTTTCAAACTTGATTTTCTACATGATTTCAAGGCCTTATAGAAACTATTTCAATCTAGATTTCAGCATGCGAGATGATGGACATTCAAACAAAAATCCGGAGAAAATCCGGCATGAATTCATGATAATAATAGAGATATATAATAACACAAAGTAGAACATATACTTACTGTAATCATTCAAGCAACAGACTTTGTTTTACAATAAGCAGAAATCAACAATTATCAGCATGCAAACCTGATTTAAGCTAGATATGTGAGTTACAAATTCACCTTAGCATAATTTTAGAGCAAACTCAAGGAAGATGGAAGCTTTGGTCTTGATGTGGAGTTAGAAACTGAAAGTGGAGAAAATACAGACATGTAGACAAAGGACAGAAACGTTACAGACAACACAGACTTCTCAAAAATTGAAATAGATGATGTAGGTTTTGGTTTTGGTTTTGGATTGATAACCTGTTACTCTCTTTAATTAAATAATTTTCTTCTGATTTCTATTTAGTTTGGGGATGGATTCAACAGAGACAGTAAGCAGCCATTTATTTTCTTTTTCTCAGACAAAAGAAAAGGAGGAAGAAGGTACTAAATAGTTACGTACAGAACATACCTTTTCGGCCTCTTCTAACTTTTGGGTATTGGGTTTAGATTTGGATCCAAACCTACCCATTAAGCTTATGCAACAAAGATATGTTTTTACTAACATATTACTTAAGTTATTAACCATATACACTATGTTAATTATGCAATTTTCACAATTTCAACTTGTTTAACCAAATAATTCACATAACTTCCAAGTTTTACCCTTTATAAAATGTAAATCGGCTTATTAAATTTATTTTAGCTATTAAAAATCAATTTCCATCACTAAAATCCCATTTTTACTTAAATGTTTTAATTTACACTTTTTATTCAAACAAAGTAACATTTCTAACATCAAAATTTGCAAAAAAAATCATTTTCTTGTCCAAATTATCATAACAAACAATGTTAGAAATATTTACATACGTAAATATTGATTTTAATCAATTTTTCCCATATTTATTTTATAATATCAACCATATTTAATTTGAACATATCTTTAAAAATAACAAAAATCACCGTTTGGAAATAATTTGCAAAATTATTGCATTTCATCAAATTAAAATCATTAAATTTTATTTTTGCCACAAACTAACATAACAAAGTTTTCAAAAATTTATTCTCCTCATTTTATACTCATTCTAAAAATTAATGTTTGAATTAAATTCTTTCATTCATTCATTCAAATGGAATCATAATCAAATCAACTTAACTCCATTTTATTTATTCAAACCCATTGTTTATTTAAAATGAACAATTTTTAACAATTTTTCCTCTCTCCAAATTTATTTTGTTTCTCCATTTTAATTTTTAACCATCATCATAATTTATTTTCATAGGTAATCACAAAACCAAGATTGTTAGAGACCCCCTTATAAAAATTGCGTCCTCGCAATTTCTATTGTTTGCGCCAAAATTGGTCACAAACACCCAATTGCAGATGAAAGCATCAAATCACGGTCACGGATCATAGATAGATAATATGTAGTAAAATTAAATATGAAGAACACTTAAAAAATTAAAAGAGAAGTAGTAGAAACACACGATTTATAGTGGTTCGGCATTGTAGCCTACGTCCACTTTGAAGAGTGGTTGTTTTATTGATTAACACTCACTAATTACAAGAGTATAAATGATAACAATCAAGTTACAATGGAGTTCTGTAGAATAACAGCATAGAAGCGCCAAAGATCCCTTTTCTGAAGCTCTTGGACTGCAATTTATAGATGTACGCTGCAAATATCTAACTCAGATCTCGGTAGACTACTTCTCTCACATGGGTTGGTGCACATGGTCGATCCCTGGTCAATTTGACTCGATCCATGATTGATACGAATGAGATTCGCATCGATTCAAATATTGTCCAATCGAGTCAAGATCATTCATGAACATTCCTAAGGTTGTGCACAAGCTTCCGTGAAAATTTGATAGCATTTGGACTTATAGATATTGAGTTATGATCGATGCAAATTTAGGTTTGTAGGTTGACTGTCACGTTCATATCGATCCAATTTCATATCGACCAGGTTGATGACGTGGCGCTATAATCCAGGAACAATCCACTTTTTATGCCGAATTGACTGCTTCTCATTTGTATCCATCGGTTGCTATGTTCTTCGTATCGACCATGTATCCACGCTTTCATATCGATCAGTTGTCGAGCCTTTCGCATCGATCCACATCCCATTCCTTCGCATCAATGTTGTTCATTTGGTTTTGTATTGATTCCTGAGCCTTCTATTCATATCGATGCATGGCTATTTTATTCTTATCGATTACATGAATGATCGATACGAAATAAGTCGTCGTTGTATGGATATGAAGTGGGAGGTTTGGATGGTGTTTGCCGGATGGATACAAATGAGACGGGGATGGATGCAAAGGGATATGGTTGGCGACCCATACGAGCTAGGCTATCTTTGCTTGATGGATACGAAGGAGGTTGGTGCCTGATGGGTACGAAGTGATGCTAGTGATGGATTCGAACATAACGGATATGAGATTGGTGGAGACATTGTTTGTTGATTGATCCATGGCTTTGACTCAAAGCAATCATCTCCATAACCCAAAGCAAACCTATTGGCAACTCGAAGCAGGTGCTACGATGACTCGACGTTGCTTGTTCCTCAAAGTCCCAAAGTGAAAACTCTTTTGATCCGAAGTAAGACATCTAAAAACCCGAAGCAAACATGAATATGACTCAGAGTAGACTCCAAGAACTTGAAACGACTCGATTTTGATCGATTCCTATCTTGAGCATGCGAACTCCGGTTGAATTAAAATGTGAAACTTAGCTTTTCCTAGCCTTTTTCATCATTCCCAATCGATTCCGTATTGATTGGAGCTCGGTCAAGTTTTGACAGTATCGGTCATAGCCTTGTTTCTAATCGATCTATAATACTGATTTCCATCCTTTTTAGCCTATTTTTTGATATCCCAGCCTTGACCAAAAGGCGGGATAACATCTATAAAGAGTCGTCTATAACACATTTAATTATGAATTAGGAATAAGGTAAGCTTGAGTCAAGAACGCTTACCCTCAAACAAAAGAAAGAAAACCAGGATATGTTCGCTTGATAAATTCTCTGGTTTCCCAAGTACAATCCTTGGGGTTAGCGGACCATTGAATTTTCACAAGCGGAACATCCTTATTGCAAAGGCTCTTAACCTTCAAAGAAAGTATACTTACAAAATTTTGCACAATAGATAAGTCCGGTGAGATCTCAAGCTCTTGCAAAACATGAGGATCAACAGCTGAATCAGAATCACGAAGACACTTCTAGAGTTGAGATACATGGAATGCATCATGAATACCAGAAAACAGAGCTAGAAGTGATACATGATATGCAATTGGGCCAATGCATTCACTAATAAGAAATGGTCTTATATATCAAGGAGCCAATTTTCCAGTCCGACATAAATTCATTACCCCCACAAAGTAGAAGCTCATTCAAGATCATCAACAGAGAACTCTAATGGTTTCCTACGGTTGTCTGTATAGGATTTCTACCTACTCTGAGCCTATTTCATTATCTGTTGGATGAGCTCAATCTTCACAGAAGCTTCACGAATAGAGTCGGGGTCTAAAACATACTGCTCCTTGGACTCCAACCAACAAGATGGTGATCGACATGGCCTTCCGTATAAGGCTTCGAAAGGAGCAATGCCAATACTAGACTGAAATCTGTTGTTGTAGGTGAACTCAACAAGAGGTAGGTAGTCTTCCCAACTATCACCAAAATCAAGAATAAAAGCATGAAGGAAATCTTCCAGAATACGATTCACCCATTTAGTCTGTCCATCAAACTGTGGATGATAAGTTAAGCTAAAATTGAGCTTTGTAACCAAAGCTTTCTGAAGACTCTGCTAGAATCCACTCGTGAAAAGTGGATCTCTGTCACAAACAATAGAACTAGAACACCATGTAGTCTCATGATTTCCTTAATATAGAGCTTAGTTAAATGAGAAGAAGTCCGATTGGACTTAATGGGAATAAAGTGGGATGATTTGGTCAAACGATCAATAGTCATCCACGCACTGTTATGGCCAAACCTCGAACGAGGTAAACCATCAATGAAATCCATCGAGACCTAATCCCATTTCGGGACTTCAAGAGGCTGCAAAAGACCATTAGGATGCCGATGCTCAGCTTTGATGAGTTGACAAGTCATGCAATTTCTCACATAACTTTCCATATCCTGCTTCATACCTTCAAAATAGTATAGACGTTTCATATCGGCATACATCTTACAACCACTGGTATATATAGTGTACTTAGAATGATGACACTTGTTAAGAATGTCATTTCTAAGTTTAAAAAACATTAGGCACAAACCTACCCTTCTTACGAACACAACCATGGGAATTAATATCAAAATCCTTTAACTCATCAACACGGGATTTTGATTTATAAAGCTGAATAATACGAACAAAGTCAGGATCTTGCCTCTGAGCATTGGCAATACGATCCAATAAATTAGGATGAGCTTCCAAGTTGAATAATAGAGCAGGAGAATCAGATGTAGATGCATGATCATGAATATTGCAAGATGATAAAGCTTCCAACATATTCCACTCCGTTAACATTATGGAAACGACAGCTTGCTGTTTGCGACTCAAATCATTAGCAACTCGGTTCCCCTTTCTAGGAGTATACTGGATACTGAAATCATAAGAAGTAAGGAACTCGAGCCAACGTTGTTGCCACATATTAAGATCTTTCTGAGTGAATAGATATTTCAAAGATTTGTGATCGGTGAAAAGAAAAAATTGCTTGCCCAGAAGATAATGTTGCCAAATCTTTAAGCTAAGACTATGGCGGCTAGTTCCAAATCGAGAGTAGCATACCGAATCTCATTCGGCTTCAATTACCTAGAAGCGTAGGCATCCACCTGATCCTTTTGCATAAGAACGACACCGAGACCACAATGACTGGCATCGGTATAAACAACAAGATCTTGATTCCCTTTGGGAACCACTAAGATTGGAGCATGAGTAAGAAGTTCTTTCAATTTTTGAAATGAAAACTCACACTTATCAGACCAAACGAAATGAACTCCTTTCCTTATGAGGCTAGTAAGAGGCCGGGTGATGCAAGAGAAAAATTTAATTAACCGACTATAATAACCCACCAATCCAAGAAAACTATGAATCTTAAAAATGGTCTTGGGTCTCTTCCAATTCTGAATAACTTTAATCTTTGAAGGATCCACAAAGAAACATTAGGCTGAGAAACTCGCCTTTTTCTCCATGAAATGACACTTAGAGAATTTTGCCTTAAGTTGGTTTTGACAGAGGGTACTTAAGACAATGCTCAAGTGTTAGGTATGATCAGCTTCAAATTTGGAATAAACAAGGATATCGTCAATGAATACCAAGATGAATTTATCGAGATATTCCTAAAATACTCATTCATAAGATCAACAAAATAAGCAGGAGCATTCGTTAAAACGAATGGCATCACAAGCCACTCATAACATCCATAGTGAGCATGGAATGCGGTAAGAGGAATGTGATACTCCGCAACTCATTGCAATGAAAATCGATGGCGAGATCAAGTTGAGAGAAAACTTTGGCACCAGATAGTTGATCAAACATATCATGGATCCTAGGCAAAGGATACTTATTATTGATAGTCAACTCGTTAAGCTTGCTATAATCAATGCAAAGCCTAAGAGTACCATCAGACTTTTTAACGAAAATAACAGCAGTACCCTAAGGAGATGAACTAAACTAGATAAACGACTTAGCTTCTAGTTCCAACAACTGCTTCTTGAGTTCCTCATTTTCCTTGGCAGACATCCTCGTGGGAGGACAATAGACAGTCTGAGCACTAGGAGTGAGATTAATGCGGAATTCAATTGCCCGCTCAGGTGGCAAACTCATAACAAGCTCAAAAACATTGGAGAACTCATAAACAATAGGAATTCTAGATATGTCATCATCATCTCGAGATTCAAAAGAAAAAAAGAAGCATTAGAACTATTATCAGCATATCGAAAAATAATAGATAACTGATCAACAGAATCGTGGTGCTTGAGATATAGAATCCTTTTGGGGCATAAGATTCAGGCTTCACAACGGACAAGCCAATCCATCCCCAAAATCATATAAAAACTAAGATAATGAATAACGTGCAATTTCACATGGAAAGAATAACCACATAGAACAATCTCGCAAAACATACTAAGCATTGTGGATCCCCCAATAGAATTTGCAATCCTCAAAGAAGTCATAAGACAAGATACATCCAAATGAATAACATCAACAAGTTCCTTCGATACGAATGAGTGTGATGCACCCATATCGAAAAGAACTCGAATCGAACGATCATGGAATAAAATAGAACCTTCTAAAATGGAAGAAAAAGTACCTCTGGGCTGAGAAGAACCACTAGAAGCATCAACAACATTCAGCTTCCCAGAATTAGGGCCCATGAGAGCTCTAGGGCACGATGAAGACCAATGTCCCTCTTTCTAGCAATAACGACAAATGCGAGGCTTGGGACATTCTCTAACCAAATGATCACGACAACCATAATTGTAGCATCCCTTCTTAAGTTGTGCTACCTCAGAATGAGAACTAGAACCAACCTGCTTCTTCTTCTTATTTTGCTGAAAAGATTTGGACTTATGGAAAGGAAACTACTTCTTCTTATTGGGCTTCGAATGAACCCCAATCTCATCACTACTATCATTATCCTTCTTGATAGCTTCAAGGTGAAGTAACGAGTCAACAAGCTCCTCAGAAGTGACCCAAAGTTGAAGCATTAAGCCTTCCTTCAAGTACTTCTTCAAACCATTCACGAACTTATGATTCTTCTTACACGGAGCATCAAAACACCGTACATGAACAAAATTTCAAAAGAGGAGATATACGTAGAAATAGAAGATTTTCCTTGCTTTACACAAGGATATGATGGGCGAAGAAGGTAGGCTAGGATAAATAGTATTCACATGGGTATAAATCGATAATAGAATTCAATATATGGAATACTATGGAATTAAAAATGCATTCCTAGACGTATTCCCAAATCTATTATCTACTCCCAAAGACTTAGATTGAAGGACAATGACAATGGAAGATTAGGATGGCATGAATATTGTCCTTCAGATGCTCCGTAAAATATGTATGATTCTGGTTTATTCTATATTTATCATATTTGCTCTGAACTCAACTCTGATACCAAGCTGTGACGCCCCACCCCATGACCCACAGTAACAAAGAGCAATACTAGGTAATATTGTCTGCTAGTACAGAGAATAGGGCTGGTTAAGAGTGACCATCCATGATCTTTGTCTCAAACGAGTATCGAATACCTCGATTGAGTGTCCATTTTTTTCCTTTCTTTCTTTCTTAAGTGGATCGACATACTCGATGCAGGTTAACACAAACTACGGTGGCTAAGGATAATATTCAGAAAAAATATAATAATATCAAATACCTCATATCACATAACATGAACTAACACACATATATACATATATAGAGTCCGCAGAAGTACAACATAACATGCTACATGAGTTTGGTTCAACCAAATATACATCAGAATCACGAAAGAATATATACATCAGAGTGCTACAACAAAAGGGGCTACATCAAAACATACACTAAGCAATAAAGAGGAAAGATCATAGTGGAGAAAGCATGGTAGAGGTCAAACTGCAATCTACTGACCTGTAATGACTCGGCCTGACCCGAGCATCATATAAAAATATAAACACACGAGTCAATCTATCCTAAATAAGAGGGTTAGTAGGTGAAGATAAGAAACACAAGGAGAATAATAACTCACCATGGAGAAGTACTCCATGTTCTCAGATCAACATATGGCATATAAGCCAAATCATGTAACAATATAAGGCATATGAGCTAAATCAACATACAACATAAGGCATATGAGCCAAATCAACATACAACATAAGGCGTAAAAGCCAAATCACCAAACAACATAAGGTGTAAGAGCCATATCACCAAAAAAACATAAGGCGTAAGAGTTATATCACCAAAATAAAAAAACTCAACATATCGAACTCTCTAGAAGTTCAAAACAACAAAAATGTAATCATCATGTCATCGTCGTCAAATAGCACAAAGGCTATATATAACTCCAACATCCAACAAAATGGTTAAAACAATTGAAAATCAACAAATTCTAGAAATAAAAAACAATGAAATCTTGAAAACAACAACAAAAGATGGATCCCAACAAATGGCGAGTCTAAGCTACGCCGCACATGCATCAACAATATATGGCTAAAGCCTGCCAAGTACTATCAACAATAAATTTAGCACCCAACAAATAACCCGAAGGTCCAATAAATGGCTCGAAAGCTCAACAAATGACCCGAAGGTCTAGTACAGGCAATAAACATACCCGAAGATCCAATAAAATGTCATCAACTTCCAGATAGTAACCAAATCAGTTACAACAGTGTGTCTCATACCACACATTCTCACTTGACTGTTTACTATAAGGTAGCTAATTTCACTCCCATGTATGACTGCATTCGAATAAGTCTGGAATTAACTGAAAAAGTAAATGCATGTGTCTCATACCACATGTTTTCCTAGATCATTTAAGTCACTTCCTTGTTCTCTTGAAGAGTGCAAAAATGTGTGATTTTATAGAAAATAATATACTTTGAGAAAACGAGTTAAAAACGATTTTCTAAAAATATTTGAAAATTATTTCCTTTTAATATCCCTTTAAATAAGGAAATATATCATTTAATAATAATAAGCTTGAAAATAGTTTCAAACTCATAAATTTTGTTTAGAAAATTTCTATTTCAAAATTCGGTTTAGTTTGTAAATTTCGTTCAAAACTGATTTTGAACCCGTGCACGAAATCATCAAAATCAAAGTAAATTCAAACAAAATTTAAACATCTTAAAACTCATATGAAACAGAAAATTCGCACAAAATTCTTCATCTAATGTTGAATTTCGGATTTGGACGAAAAACCATTCAAAACTATGTTGGAATGAAGTAGCAGAAATCAGTAGAACTGAAACCAGTACACTCGAAAACAACAACAAAATCACATGCAAAATACAAAGAAATGGTCGACCTTATAGGTTGACCAAGACCTCTAAATGGTCGACCTTAGAGGTCGACCCTTGAAGGGTGATGGTCGGCCGTGACCTTCATAGGAAAATGTCATATTTTTTTCCGAAGCTTCAGCGTGTTTCGAACTTGATTTTCAGCATGATTTCGAGGCAATTACAGAAACTATTTCAATCCAGATTTCAGCATGCAAGATGGTTGACACTCAAAAATCAATCCAAAGAAAATCCGGCATGAATTCATGACAGGAATAGAGTATAAAAGCACATAAAGAAGGAGGACTCTAGAACATATGCTTACGGTATCATTCAAGCAATAGACTTTTTTTTACAGTAAGCAGAAATCAACAATTATCAGCATGCAAACCTGATTTAAGCTAGATGTGTGATTTACAAACTCACCTCAGCATAATTTAAGAGAAAACTTGAGGAAGATGGAAGCTTTGCCTCAATTTGGAGTTAAAAACCTGAAAGAGGAGAAAATATAGACACGAAGACAAAGAACAGAAAAGTTACAGACAATACGGTCTTCTCAAAATTTGAAATAGATGAAATATATTTTGGTTTTGGATTGATTACATGTTACTCTCTTTAATTCACTAATTTTCATTTCATTTTTATTTAGTTTGGGGAGGGATTCAATAGAGATAGTAAGCAGCCAATTTTTTTTAGACAAAAGAAAGGGGAATATAAGATACTGAATATGTACGTAAAGAATATACCTCTTTAGCCTCTTTTAACTTTGGGTATTGGGTTTGGATTTGGACCCAAACCTACCCATTAAGCTTATGCAACAAAGATATGTTTTAACTAACATATTACTTAAGTTATTAACCATATACACCATGTTAATTATGCAACTTTCACAATTTCATCTTGTTTAACCAAATAATTCACATAACTTCAAAGTTTTACCCTTTATAAAATGTTAATCGCCATATTAAATTTGTTTTAGCTATTAAAAATCAATTTCCATCATTAAAATTCCATTTTAACTTAAATGCTTTAATTTACACTTTTTATTTAAATAAATTAACATTTCTAACGTCAAAATTTACAAAAAATTCATTTTCTTGTCTAAATTATCATAATAAACAATATTAGAAATATTTGCATACTTAAAAATTGATTTTAATCAATTTTTCCCATATTTATTTTAAAACATCAATCATACTTAATTTGAACATGTCTTTAAAATAACATAAATCACCGTTTGGTAATCATTTGCAAAACTATTGCATTTCATCAATTTAAAATACTTAAATGTTTATTTTTACGACAAACTAAAATAATAAAGTTTTCAAAACTATATTCTCTTCTTTTTATACTTATTATAAAAATTAATGTTTGAATTAAATTCTTTCATTCATTTATTTAAATGAAATCACAACCAAATCAACTTAACTTTGTTTTATTTATTCAAAACCTATTATATATTTAAAATAAACAATTTTCAACAACTTTCCCATCTCCAAATTTATTTTATTTCTCCATTTTAAATTACAACCATTGCTATAATTTATTTTCACTGGTAATCACAAAACCAGGATTGTTGCATTCCATATGTCTACTTCATTCTTTTCTTAAGCCAACGTTTCCCTATAACCTATTTCCCATGAGGTAATCATGGTAGGTGTATATCTTCAACTTCATCTATTGTTCTGACTTATAGTTAACTTGTCCATCTTTTTTGAGTATGATGGCAACTACTCTATATTCTAAATTTATAGTACTTGACGTCTAATATATTTACAATTATAGGAAAATACAAATATGCTCACTCAATGTTTCCTAATTCTTAAGATTGACTAACCTGGTTCTGATACCATGTGTGACAACCCGTGTTGAGTCACAGGTTCTATGAAGATTTTGATTTCTGACAAAGAAATAAAGGCGATCGACAAAACAAGGTCAATATGGCTATAAAGATGCCCAAAAGAGCTACATATGGTACTCTAGATTATAGGTTGATTATTTGATGTTGTAATAGTGATAAACTTGTTAAAATCTATCCTCAAATACTCATGCATCTCAAGGGAATCAATATATATACAACTAAATTGCAGTTGCACATTCAGTATGCAACTTTACAGGGACCGGTCGACCGGTCATAATATAGACGGTCGACCGTTCCAGTATAAGTTGCACACTGAAACGTGCACACATGCACGTAACGACTATATATTTGAATTCCTGTCTACTGGTCATTTTTTGACCTGTCGACCATTTTTAAACAGAGAGCAACTTTTCCAAAAGACACTTCTTTCTCCAAAGGTTGCATCTCTTACCTTTCATCAAAGATCATATCTCTTAATGGCAACTGCTCATAAAGAGTTACAACCATTCTTCTCTATATAAACTCATCTAAATCATTGTTTTAATAACATGATTGTATATGCTTTTTACTCTAATCTCTGATCTTACTTTCTACATACTCCTACATTCTAAAAGCTCTCAATTATTTTAATTGCTTATTGAATCATTGAAGCTATTTCATATCTTTTGATTCAATAAGTAATATACTTTCCTTAATCTTCACAAAACATCATTCGCATATTTTGAGGATAAGATTATAGGAAATTTGTACTACAAATGACAAAACTGTGTTAACAAGAACACATACCGTCAACAAACAATTATATTCATCGTTGTTAAAGTCCTCTGTGTTGTAAGAGGCAAGTGCTGAAGTCCTCGGTGTTGTAAGAGGCAAGTGTTGAAGTCCTCAGTGTATTAGAGGCGTGAAATCCCGTTCGTTTGCTCGGGTGTTGTAAACCTGTTCCTCCGGGTGAAGCGAGATAGTTAATAGTGAAAATCCAGATAGAAGTCTGGGACTGGACGTAGGACGGTGCTCCGAACCAGTATAAAAATCTCTGGTGTGATTTTTCTATTTTTATTTACTATGCTATTATCATCTATTTCCGCATTTATATCATAAGTCCATATTACACGATCCGTGTGTACTATACTAGCATGTTCATGATCACACAACTTTTCATTTGGTATCAGAGCAAGGTTATCACATAACCGTAACACAGTTATTTGATATATTCTTGTAATATGGCAAATAACGCAAGTACTAGCACTCAGAACACCACGTACATGGAAGGTCAATCGACACAAAGACCTCCATTTTTCAATGGTCTTAACTATAGTTATTGGGCAACACGTATGTCATTCTTTATGCAATCAAATAGCTATGATGTTTGGAATGCCACTCAAAGAGAAATAGTGAATCCAACAACTGATTATTCAAAATGGACTGCGGCTGAGAGAACGGCAGCAGCCGTAAATGCAAGAGCAATAAATATGTTGTTCTGTGCATTAGACCAAAATGAATATAACCATGTCAGTGTCTGCACTACTGCATATCAAATTTGGAAAACGCTAAAAACTACTCATGAAGGTCCTAACAAGGTTAAACAAGCCAAAACAGCCATGCTGAAAAGTCAATTTCAAAATTTCAAAATGAAACCAAATGAGACAATCAATGATATGTATTCACGGTTTCAAACTATCCACCATGCACTTATTGGCTTAGGACAAAAATATTCTGATTTTGATGTTGTTTCAACTATTCTACATTCTCTGACTAGTGAATGGGGAGGAACAGTATTAGCATTTGAGGAAGCTAATGACCTTTCCGTCATGAAGCCAGATGAATTGATAGGAAATTTAATGTCCTATGAAGCGAATTTGTAGGCTAGAAAAGAACAGAAAGAAGAAAAGAAAAATGTAGCATTTCATGTTGAGAAAGATGAAAATGAATCAGATTCTGAAGACGAAGATTTGGCATTCATTGCGAAAGGATTCAAAAAATTCCTAAAATATCGAAAAGCCAGTCGTTACAATAAAAGGAAACCTGGATCAAATAAACCATCTTCATCTGCTATAGAATGTTTCAACTGCCACAAAAAGGGACACATGCAGAAGGATTGTCCAGAACAAAAGAAGAAGTCAGAAAATGACAAATTCAAATATAAGAAGGACAAATCAAAGAAACGAGCCTTCTCAGTAACATGGGATGATTCAGAGTCATCTTCATCAGAAAGTGAAAGTGATTCGGAGAATGAACAAGCTAATGTTTGTTTTATGGCAACAGAAGATGAGGTACAAATTCCTACATTTGATGAATTACTTGATATTAATGCTGAATTGATAATCAAATATAAAGACATAAAACATCAATTAAAAGTAGTCAAAGCAGATTTAAATAGAGCAGAGTTTGAACGAGATATGTTAAAAGATGAGAAGAAAATATTAGAAGAGGAACTCGAAAAAATTCAAGAATCATCATCTAATGTTGACTCTCAACTATCTCTTTTGAGTCAAGAAATAGAAGCTCAAAAAGAGAAAAATAATGCTCTCACTACTGAAAATCATGAGCTTAAGGCAAAAGTCAAAATTCTAGATCTAGAAAAAGCTAGTTTACAAACAAAGTTTGATGACATTACTCAAAATGTTTCTAACTTTAACAAAGGTCGAGAAAATTTGACAAAAACCATTGAAAACTCACAATCAGCATCAAATAAACAAGGTCTGGGATATAAGAAACAAGAAATCAAGGGTAATAAAATAAAGAAGAGAGTACAAAAGATTGAAGTTAAGAAAATTTTTAGTTTATTATGTTCCAAACCAAAACCAGTTGTAAAATTTCAAAAGAAAAATACAAAGACTATCAAAATATGAGTTCCTAAAACAAATAACAAATTGATTAGGAACAAATACATTCAGCAATTCATGTATACTGTGCATCTTAATAATAATTATATATATAAAGGGAATACCGGACCCATATGGGTTTGGACTCCTAAGACCTAACTCTTAGGACCCTATAAAAAGTGGGTACCATGGACTTAATTCTATTTTTTTGCAGGTCTCACTTAAGAAAAGAGGAAAGTGGATATTGGACAGTGGTTGCTCGAAGCACATGACGGGAGACAAGAGCTTATTAACAAATATTACATACTCAGATGGTGGCTCTGTCACTTTTGGAGACAATTCAAAAGGCTATATCATCGGCAAAGGCGATGTCAGCAATTGCGATACATCTAACTTACCTCTTATTACAAATGTCATGCTAGTTAAAAATTTAAAACACAATTTACTTAGTATTAGTCAGTTATGTGACAAAGGTTTTACAATCTCCTTTTCGAATAATAAGTGTAGTATCTTAAATAAAGACCACAATTTAGTTTTCGAAGGTTATAGAGACAGAAATATATATATATATATAAATATATATATTCTGAATATGAATATTAATCATAATTCAGATATGTGTCTTGTGGCTAATGATAATGATCAATGGCTATGGCACAAACGCTTCTGTCATATAAACTTCAGAACTATTAACAAGCTAGCCAAAAACAATCTAGTTAGAGGTCTACCCAAGATTAGTTATAAAAACGATAATTTTTGTGATGCCTGTCAGATAGGAAAATTGACCAGATCATCATTCAAGTCAAAAAGGGTCATATCAACATTACAACCACTTGAACTACTACATATGGATTTATTCGGACCAACACAGGTTCAGTCAATAAACCATAATAGATATGTATTTGTAATAGTTGATGACTATTCTCGTTATACATGGACTATTTTTCTGAAAAACAAGAGTGACACTTTTGACCATTTCAAATCTTTCATCAAAAGAATTCAAAAATCAAAAGGGCTAAAAGTTAAAAACATAAGAAGTGATCATGGTGGTGAATTTGAAAATAACAAATTTGAACATTTTTGTACAAAAAAAGGTATTAACCATAATTTTTCGTTTCCTAGAACTCCACAACAAAACGGAGTTGTAGAACGGAAAAATCGAACATTACAAGAATGTGCAAGAGCGTTATTAAATGGATCCACTTTACCAAAACATTTCTGGGCAGAAGCCGTCGCTACTGCGTGTTATGTTTTGAATCGTGTGTCCATTCGACCACTCATCAAAAACACGTCTTATGAATTATTTAACGAAAGAAAGCCAAATATATTTTACTTCAAAGTATTTGGTTCAAAATGTTTTATTTTAAATACAAAAGACCACATCGGAAAGTTTGATCCGAAAGCTGATGAAGGTATATTTGTCGGTTATTCGGAAAGAAGCAAAGCGTATCGTATTTTCAATAAACGAACCAAACTATTGAAGAATCTCTTCAGTTTCTTTCGATGAATTCTTTAAACCTTATCAGTCAAAACCATATAATGATGAAACTATATTTACTGACACTCCTCTCATCATAAATTATGATTCTGACTCTGAAAATCTTATTGACAATATTTCCCAACAACAACCAGTTGGTGAGATACGTTCCCCTGCAAGATTATTGAGACACCATCCGGTTCAAAATGTAATTAGCGAGGTTAACTCACAAGTAAGAACTAGGAATCAATTACATCAAATGGGTCATGTTGCGTTTCTATCAAATATCGAGCCTAAGAATCCAAAAGAAGCTGCTACAGACGATTACTGGATCATTGCCATGCAGGAAGAACTAAATCAGTTCAAACGCAATGACGTTTGGGAACTTGTTCCAAGGCCAAGTGATCAGTCAGTTATTGGTACTAAATGGGTTTATAAAAATAAGGCCGACGAACAAGGAAATATCACCAAAAACAAAGCAAGATTAGTAGCACAAGGATATAATCAGGAAGAAGGTATCGATTATGAAGAAACTTTTGCACCAGTTGCTCGACTAGAAGCTATTAGAATTCTATTATCTTTTGCTTGTCACCATAATTTCAAACTTTATCAGATGGATGTCAAAAGTGCTTTTCTCAATGGATTTATCAAAGAGAATGTTTATGTCGAACAACCTCCTTTGTTCGTACATGAAAAATATCCTGACCATGTGTTCAAACTTAAGAAAGCTCTGTATGGTTTAAAACAGGCACCTCGTGCTTGGTATGAACGATTACGTAGCTATCTTATTAACTCAGGATTTCAAATAGGCAAAGTCGATCAAACTTTGTTTATTAAACATTCTCAAAAGGATATTCTAGTTATCCAAATATATGTAGACGACATCATCTTTGGTTCAACAAACTATAAACTCTGCAAAGAATTTGCAAGTATTATGACCAAAGAATTCGAAATGTCTCATATGGGAGAACTATCATATTTTCTTGGACTTCAAATCAAGCAACTTCCGAATGGTATCTTTATCAATCAAGAAAAATATTGCAGAAATCTTATCAAACGCTTCAGATTAGAAAATACATCTGGTAAACCAACTCCTATGAGTACAACTACACATCTTGAAAAGATGAAAATGGTAAGAGTGTTGACCAGAAATTATATCGAAGCATGATTGGTTCTCTTCTTTATCTTACAGCTAGTCGTCCAGATATAATGATGAGTGTTTGTCTATGTGCACGCTTTCAAGCAGATCCAAAAGAATCACATCTACGAGTAGTGAAACGTATAATTCGTTATCTGAATAATACCAAAGAATTCAGTCTTTTTTATCCAAAAGAATGTCCATTTGAATTAGTATCATATAGTGATGCTGATTTTGGCAGATCACGAACGGATAGAAAAAGTACAAGTGGTACGTGCCATTTTATTGGAAAATCACTTGTCTCTTGGTTTAGTAAGAAACAGAATTGTGTTTCACTATCAACATGTGAAGCCGAATATATATCAGCGGCTCTCGCTTGTACTCAAGTGCTATACATGCAACAAACTCTTCAAGTTTTTGATATTCATTTATCAAATTCAATTATATACTGTGATAACACAAGTGCTATAAATCTCTCTAAGAATCCGGTGAATCATTCTAGAACCAAACACATTGATATCCGTCATCATTTCCTTCGAGATAATATTGAAAAAGAAAATATATGTCTTGAATATATTCAAACTGACAATCAATTTAGCAGACATCTTTACTAAGCCTCTGCTCGAATCTAACTTTATTAGATTACGAAGGGAGCTTGGTTTAATCTCAAGAAATAATCTCAACTAATCCTTTCTTTTAAATGACAGTCTTTTCCTTTCCTATTTTATAACTTCAGTTTTAAATACTAACGAAAGGAGACCTATTTTTAGAGTTAACATAAGCCTCTGCTTTTTTCATGGTCAAAATTTTCTATTCACTCACATCCATAGGTTTATACATAAGAAACTTGTATATGAGCTTGTCAAAATTTCTTATTTTATTCATCTTTTCTTATCTGACCATAAGATTCTATATAAAATTCTCTATGGCTCACATTTGTGATAAATGTGCTCAAGAATCACACATTTCCATTACGAGTTCTGAGTCGGAGGAATATTATTCTCCCAAAACACCAAAACAAAAAACATGTTATCATCATCAATGCTCTTGTATTCCTGGTAATACACCAACCTCAAAACGAGTGAAGAGGACGCTGTTTTGTTCTCCTCGTACCAAAGCACAGATCGACGAGATTCACCACTATCAGAAACATCAAATAGATCTTCAGAGACAGCTCCATTATGGGCAAAGCCAACTTTATCACGAGCAACAACGGACATCGGCACGTTTATCTGTTTTAGAAAAGGTGGCATCATTCTTCTGTAGTTCCAACAGGCATGACGTGCATGAACCAATGCCGTCTAGGCCATCAACATCTAAAAGTCCTAACTCTTGGGATCGGAATTATGAGATGAATGAAGGTGCTCTTAAAAACTGGAGTCCATGGGTAAAACGTATTAAAGAAAAAAAAGATAATTCTAGTGACGAACCTTCCACTTCTCATTAGATCTATATATATACTCATTGTATTCTATTTTTTTTCTTCTTTCCATCACTCACGTAATAATACTTGTATTCTACAATAAGAGTGAAAATGTAGCACGATATATTCAAAAATTTTGCATAAAAGGGTATTATTAGGCATACTGTCAAACCGGTCGACCCCCAATATTTAAACCGGTCGACCGTTTGCTCTCTGGTTGAAAACGATCGACCTGCCATAATCCATAGGTCGACCGGTTGACGTATTTCCAGTTTTTTATATATCCTATGCGTCATTTTCTTACTATCCTTCTTCTCATTTTACTCAACCAGTTATTTTTCCCCAAACTCTATAAACCCTAGTTTCTCAATTTCAATTTCCAAATCTCCAAATCTTCTAACAATGGCTCCTCCGCAAAAGAAATCCAAGAAAGCATCATCCTCCGGAACTTCATCTCTTAATTTCTCCGCTAAGAAATGGCTCGAAAGTCCAGTAGCTATAATAAGATGGAATCAAATGACCAACTACAAGTTCCATCCGGGATCTTTCATCAAGTTTGATGATTTCACGTCTTATGGAATTCGTAGGTTAGCCAATAACTCTAACATTTCTCCATTGATAGATTTTTCAAAAAACAATGTGGAAATAAATCATTTGATGATAAAATTGTTCTATGCCAACATGAACCTCGACGAGTATCAACCTGATAATCCGAATGGAGTCATTTGGTCTGTCGTCTGTGGCAAACAAGTTTTTATTACTAGTGATAGGATTGTCTCTATACTTGGTATACCAAATCGAGGCGATGAGTTTTCATCTACTTTCTGTGAAGTCTTCACTCGCGATAGCATCAGTCATCAGTTCATAGAGGACAATAGTGATGGCACAAAGTCTATTGGACTTCGACCCACCGCCAGACTACTACATCGCATCTTGATGCACTCTCTGTTTCCTATACTTGGAAATTATGATGCGGTATATAAAAAAAACTTCAAGGCTCTCTATGCTATTTATGGGGAAATCCCAATCAATTGGGTTCATATGCTTTTTGACGAAATTCTCAAGGTAAATAACTCTACGCGACCTCATTTCTTCTACAATGAATATATCATGCGTCTTTTGTTAGCTTGTGGGGTAAAGCCTCCTGACTCTGCCACCTCGAAACCAAAATGTATTGATTCTATAACCATCAAACGCATGAAGCTTCCTCCACCTTATCTTGAGATTATGCCTTTTGAACAATGGCAACAAAGAGGTCCAAGCAAACAAAAAGCAACTTCCTCTCGACCTCGTTCCGATGAAGTTAAACTGTTAAAATCAAAATTATCCACAAAAGAATCACTTGAAACTATTGCGTGTAGCCAATTCTTGCTTGAATCACGTCTCAAGCGCATGGACTCAAAAATTGAAAAACGCTTCAATAAGGTCAAGTCATTCTTTGGTATGCTATGGGATGCTATATCATGTACCACATCCACCTCTGTTCAAGCACAAGACCCAGGAAAACGTCCTGCTCCTCCTGTTTTCAATTGGACATCATCTGAGGAGTCAACTGGTATGAGTGGACATGGACATGGAGAATCATCTAGAGGGAACAATGATGAAGAAGAAGAAGATGATGATGACGACGATGATGATGAAGAGGACATAGGATCTGCCTCGTCTTAGATTCTATTGTCTTTTATGATTTAGTACTCTAAAAACATCAATTGAAACTTGTAATAAATAGTGTCTATTTTTATTTTTCATTTGACATTATGGTCTGTATTATACTCTGCTATGTTTTGGATGTGTTAAGTTTTATTTTGCTATGCATATTATGGTGATTACACTCTTATATTATTCCAGTATCTGTTACTCCTTTTTTATCGATGACAAAGGAGGAGAAAGGGCTAACAATTATTTGCAGGAATATACATATATATGAAAAATTCAAAGAGGGAGATCACATACTCAGGGGGAGATTTAGATTTTCAGATATATATTGTCATCAATCAAAAAGGGGGAGAATGTTGAGTCACAGGTTCTATGAAGATTTTGATTTCTGACAAAGAAATAAAGGCGATCGACAAAACAAGGTCATTATGGCTATAAAGAGGCCCAAAAGAGCTACATATGGTACTCTAGATTATAGGTTGATTATTTGATGATGTAATAGTGATAAACTTGTTAAAATCTATCCTCAAATACTCATGCATCTCATGGGAATCAATATATATACAACTAAATTGCAGTTGCACATTCAGTATGCAACTTTACAGGGACCGGTCGACCGGTCATAATATAGACGATCGACCGTTCCAGTATAAGTTGCACACTGAAACGTGCACACATGCACATAACGACTATATATTTGAATTCCTGTCTACTGGTCATTTTTTGACCTGTCGACCGTTTTTAAACAGAGAGCAACTTTTCCAAAAGACACTTCTTTCTCCAAAGGTTGCATCTCTTACCTTTCATCAAAGATCATATCTCTTAATGGCAACTGCTCATAAAGAGTTACAACCATTCTTCTCTATATAAACTCATCTAAATCATTGTTTTAATAACATGATTGTATATGCTTTTTACTCTAATCTCTGATCTTACTTTCTACATACTCCTGCATTCTAAAAGCTCTCAATTATTTTAATTGCTTATTGAATCATTGAAACTATTTCATATCTTTTGATTCAATAAGTAATATACTTTCCTTAATCTTCACAAAACATTATTCGCATATTTTGAGGATAAGATTATAGGAAATTTGTACTACAAGTGACAAAACTGTGTTAACAAGAACACATACCGTCAACAAACAATTATATTCATCGTTGTTAAAGTCCTCTGTGTTGTAAGAGGAAAGTGTTGAAGTCCTCGGTGTTGTAAGAGGCAAGTGTTGAAGTCCTCAGTGTATTAGAGGCGTGAAATCCCGTTCGTTTGCTCGGGTGTTGTAAACCTGTTCCTCCGGGTGAAGCGAGGTAGTTAATAGTGAAAATCCAGACAGAAGTCTGGGACTGGACGTAGGACGGTGCTCCGAACCAGTATAAAAATCTCTGGTGTGATTTTTCTATTTTTATTTACTATGCTATTATCATCTATTTCCGCATTTATATCATAAGTCCATATTACACGATCCGTGTGTACTATACTAGCACGTTCACGATCACACAACTTTTCAACCCGCACCCCGATGGTCCCTAATTTTCGCTAAATCGAAAATCCAAGTCCACAAAATTACGAATCCTTGGTTTTGGCATCCTACAAATAAATAAATGCATATCAGAGCACTATGATATAATTCATAGTGGAACAATAAAGTATAATAAAACATACAGTCACCAACTTTGGCTGAAACTTCTAAGATCAAGTGTCTTCATAAGTATCGAGCATGCATAAGGAAATATATCCTTCCACCGTTCTCTCCTTGCACTAGTATATGTCCCTCTAAAGCTATCATATGCGTCCAATTTATTTACTTACATGCTTTCCTAATTAGATTTAATTTGATTAAGCTCCCTTAATTAAAATTATTATTAATGTTAACATTTATACTCAATGCCCATTTTAATGTTAATTTATTGATGTTTACTTCCTTAATTAGTTCCAAATTGTTTTCGATCCGAAAGCTTCAAAAGTTAAAAACTTTTTCGTTTGAACTCTACTCATAAAACTTTATATATGAAAATTGATCCGAAAATTGCCATAAGCACAATGGTGCAAATTTCAATAGCCAAATTTTGACATTTATAAATTTTTTATTATTAGGCATTACTAAATAAGCGATTTAGTTCTTTTTTATTTAATCATCTTAAATTTATGGGATGTTATAAGTATAAATTGCAACAGGAACTTATAACTCAATAAGAGGTCGAGATATATTCTCTATAATCACCACACTATAAAACAGTTTATTAGTGACACAAAAGTATAATCGAAAAAACATACAGAAATACTAATATTACAGATCCATTCACTAAGCCTTTTGTAACGACTTGCATTTTACATATCGGAGGATTGTAAAATGTTATTTTAAAACCGACATTAGGTCGTATTTGCCTATAATTTTGGGAAAGTTAACTAGTGACTTTTTTCACTCATAAATTATTCATTGGACAATTTTGATCCTGAAACTTTAAGACCTGTAACTTTTGGTAGGAGTGAAACTAGGTTTAGAACCACTTCCATTGGAAAGAGATGATAATTTCTCTTTCCATAAAGTGGTTATAAAAGCGTTTTGGATTTACCATTTAGGAGAAATGGTCATTTGAAGTTTGATAGTTTCTAGCCAGATTACTAGATAATTAATTAGATCGAATCAAGCCTATTCATCCATTTGAAGTTTTGTGCGTAAGTGGGATGAAGGATGATTTCTAATCCCTTTTCCACTTTCCAAACTAAATCAAACCTCCATTAACTAATTTTCAACCAAAAAGAACTAATTTTACCTACTTTAATTAGCTTAAAATGTTACTAAAGGGTGATTAAAGAAAGGATTAGGAGATTCACAATTTTGGTGCCTTAAATTCCTAGAGCTTGCTGTCCCACCCCAGATTTGCTTTTGGATTCGTGTATTTTGATGTAAGGTGGGAGACTTTACTTCTCTCGCTTTTCTATGTTCATTGGTATTGTAAAAAGTGTATTTTTGTTGTAGGCCTTTTCGCCTACAGCGTGCTGTTTGTCTATATTGTGGTGAATATGAAAAAATGTCAAGGAGCATAGAAATGGCTGGAGGGTGCATAATAATGGTGCCAATATGTAATCTTAAAGGGAAGACGAAGTGTTAGGGAAAAATCTAGCACCGTATAAAACTTTACATAAAGCCCTTGTTAAATGTTCCTAAGGTAAGGACATATGCCTAGGTCGAATCGCATCTCAATCCAAGCCATGGATTAAAGATTTGATCATCTTAAAATTTTCCCACCGCTTAACCGTCTCAAGCCCCACCTTGGAAAGCTACTACTTACTTCAAGCAAAAAGATTCTACGCCGTTGGAATACTTTACTTAATGATACGAAACTATTGATCCAGATTTTGTTCAATTCTAACTTAATGAAATAATTATAGCATAAAATGTGTGTGGCTCAAGTGGGTGAGCATCTTGTTACCAATGGAGAAGTCAGGAGTTAAATTCCTAGCAAGTATATTATTTTTGTGGAACAGAAGGAATGGTCCGGTAGGGAGTCTAACCGTTTAGTGCCTAACCATTTACTACCTAATATATCCCTACTCAACCTCACACGTATAAATACCTCATGGATGGGAATAACTATAAAGAAGATGAATAAGCTATAATAGAAAACTAGCTTGGAACTTTAGAGACTGCCTAACCAAATCCATGCCTAATAGAGCCTTACCTAACCAAATCAGTTTAGCATCATCACTTTGTCTGAGTAACCCCAAAATGAAGAGGCAAGAAGCTACTGAAGTAAGGCAAGTGGAAGTGTGGAAAAAAGTCATGGAACCGCACCATACCTGCCCTTTTTGAAGTCAAACTACTGGACATAAACTAATCCTTGTTTAGTAATCAAACTAGTGGAGAGAAATTCCTATCTAGTGGTCCAATAACCGAATAGGAAAAGTAAGTCAAGTGGAAGTGCGGGAAAAAGTCGCAGAACCACACCATACTCACCCTTTTTGAAGTCAAACTACTGGATATAAACTAATCCTTGCTTAGTAATCAAACTACTAGAGAGAAATTCCTATCTAGTTGTCCAATAACCAAGTAGGATTCCTTGTTCGGTACCAAGGGTACCGGGCAAGATTTCTTGTTCGGTAATGTAGCTACAAGATAAGGACACATTTCAATATTTAGAAAACCCCTTTACCCAGACACCGTCGAACTATACACAACCGAGCCAACTACTATCGATCCATTGACCACCGGACCAAACATAGCATACGTGGAAAGGAAATATTGTATATATAGAAATTTTGTTGCATATATTTTATATGTAGAACTAACTGAATCAATCATGTTATATAGGAAAACTGCCTATCATATTAACCTGACTACCCTCTACCTTCACTACTATAAATACAAAATATATAATAATATTGAGGGAAAATTTGGGAGAGCCAAGCTTACAATAGTAATGGCAGACAAGTCAGATAAATTTAGGAATAGGCTAGCAAAATAGCCTAATAGCGGAACGACCTAACATTATATCCTAACATGAATTGCCTAGCAAGAATAGCCCAACAAGAACTGGCTAATAGGGATAGGTTAACCAATTAGAATAGGCAGGCAGGAATGGATGAACAAGAATAGGCATTCCTTAGGCTATACCTTACTTTCTTTTGAGCTATAGTTCATTATACTTTGTATCTAAGATCTATAAGAAGAATAAGGAAAACAGGTAGTGGATGTAGGAACATTATGACCGAACAACTTTAAAACCAAATGCTCTTTACTTTACTACAATTTACTTTCTACATAACCTATATGTGATCTATTCTTTGAAAATCAACTATAACACAAATTTAATAGCTATGTTGTACACCCCATGATCATAGCTCCATAACTAATCGATTGGAGGTGTTTGTCCCCTTTTTATGCAAACATTTTTGGCGCTTTCACCAAGAACTAACAATGGATTCCCCCAAAACCTAATAATAAGGTTTGTGCTATTAGTGGGAATGCAGGAAACACTAGCGAACCCAGTTAAACTACTACCAATCAGGATGATCATTCAGCAAGCACTCTAGTGCTAGCAGATGTAATTACCAAAAGAAACCCGAATCGAGTTATGGCTAAGCAAAATGAGCATTTCACTACCCAACATCAAGGAATGGTGGGCAAACTCATTGCATGCTTAGGGCAGCCGCAAACTATTGGTCACAATACTAGAACCCAAGGGAGATTCCAATTTAGGGAATCCAATAGGTGAAGGGGGTCACGTGCTGTTAATGGATCGGATCAAGAAAGTCAAAGGGAAGCAAGAGTTCAGCCTGAAGCAAGATTGGGAAAAGTTCGACGTTGAACTAGGTAGGAATGATGTCGAACTTGGGGCAGGTGTAGAAAATACTTCTCATTCCCATATTGAAATTGTGGTCAATCCTAAAAATGATCATTGGGATTGGTGTAGGAGCTATGACCATGTCCAAAATTAAAGATCAAGTTATCGCAGGGAGGATGAAGTAAATCCTTCCACCGAAAGAGAAGGGATGAGCTATCATTGCCAATCGCATGAATTGGAAGATAGGATTGCTCAAATCATTGGATAATGTATTCAATATGACAAGTGGAATGAGGAATTGGAGTTAGGTTTAGCGGTACCTTCTCCCTAGGGATAGAACTACTGGGAACCTTAGAGATTTCAGGATGCCAACTATGGAGCCGTATAATGGACTAACTGACCCCATAGTACATTAATAACGATATACCCTGCATATTCTAATTAGTGGATCTATAGAGGAAGCCTTACGCAAGTACTTCCCTCAATTCTTAATGGATTTAGCTATTATGTAGTTTTGTGGTTTACCCTTAGGATTAATTCTTTATAGTGCGATGTTAATTTTTAAAGTGATCGATAGTGGATAAGCCAGGCACACCGATCGAGTTCGTCTATGAGTTGGCAATATATGAGGTTGGAATGTGATGCTTCAAAGAGACCGCTCTGTATAACTACTAAAGAAGAGTATAGTAGGGACTTCAAATGATGAAGGAAAATATAGTAGCTCGTTCCTAGATAACAATATGGAAATAATAGAGCATTCCTTAGACTCATGGAGCAAGCAGCACTAGTGCAAGTCCAAAGAGACCGAGTCTAGAATTCTGTTTCGTAACCATCAAGAATGGACATAAGAAAGCAGGTAAGCCAGAAAGGAATCATGAATGTCTGGACTTCAATAAAACAAACTAACTAGGGATTAAATCAAAATGGACCAATGTAGAACTAATAGGTACTAAACCAATGTCATTGCCCATTCCGGGCCAAGGAAGGATGTCACATCAGAAGTCAATGCTGATGTTTGAACACACACTTGGCTATTGAAATAGGACCACTTGATTTGTACCGACTGGTACATACACAAGTGGTTGATTCGTTTCTAGAAGGGAACAACATGTCCCACCATGCAACTTAAGAAATCATTCCAGCAGTAGAGGAGTGAGTCCCTATACTAATGCATCGATTGTTAGGCAAGTGAAGCAGAAGACCAGAGCTTGACAAGATGAACCATAGTCAAACACTTAGAACATCAGATATGCAGTTAACCCTCGAGTTTTAAGACATTGGTCATGGAATAATACATTTGAAAAACCAACTCTTGAGCAGATTTGAGGCGCTACATTCAGCATATGAAAACAGTTGGAGCTATGTAGGAAGAAGAAGTTGGAGAAAACGTATGGAACAATCTTGCATGATTCAGCAATTTAGAGCTCTATGGAAAAGTTAATGAATGGATTGTCTTTGTGGTTGTTTCTTTAGGAATTGATAGGAAAATGAGTTTTATATGGAACTTAAGAAAAATTCAATCGTTGATTTGGAGAACTTATATTATCAAGCCAACAAGTTCATGCGCTTAAGGGTTTCTGACATTAAGGAAGGGAAGACAAGTGTTAACTAGGTTAGAGACAAAGATCTTTAGGATAGGAAACACTTTGTAAGACAAGGCTTGCTTCTGTGTTTGCAGGTTACAAAGACTCTAAAAAATATATTCTATTATAGAAATAGTTGATTACGATGAATTGAGGACAGAGAATCAAATACATCAGAGATGGAAACAAAAAATCCCGGTGTCCCATGATATTTATGGTTACGAAACCGATGAACATAGATATATCTCATATGTATGCTCTGGGTTGAAACATTAGGGTAACTCCACTAAGAATTCCACAAACTGTTGACCATAGTCCCTTGACTAAAATGAGTCCCAGCAAAGAAAGAGTGTAAAACATGCTTAAGGGCATGGTGTTCGATCCCTCTATAGACATTAGACCGTGTGACGTCTGAAGATAGATGTGCATGAAAATTATAAAGAATAGGGCAATCAAACAACTGAGCGTAAACTTTCTAGTCCCGGTGGCACGATTCAACTCCATCGAAGATAATGGTAGACTAGGTTTAGCTCCTCCAAAGATAGTGTAGTGTAATTCTAACCTATTCCATAGGTAGGACCAGATATCAAGATAATGGAGCATAATTGTTTCAAAAAGCCCTAGAGATAGAGTTAACTCTATATAAATACGAAGTATGATACTACGGAGACTGAATCCCCTATAGAGTGCAGGGACAATAGTGCAAAAGTATGACTAAATTTCATATTTAACAAAAATATTTAACGGATAATAATACCATACCACATAACTATGCGGCACCCACACAAGTAAGAAAAATAGTAATGGATGGACAAGAACGAATGTTCTTGACCCATATAGGTTGGATAGACCTCTTACGTTAAAGGCTAGACTGAACGACAGTTTATAGTGCACTAATAATAGGATTGGAAATAGCAAAAGAAATTAAGAATCGGGACACTTTGTATCTGTTCCGACCTATAAATGGCTATGAATCAAGAATTTGGGGAGTTCTAAGTCAAAGGAGAACTGCTGGCATACTATTTAAGTAAGAAAAAAGGCAAAAGGTTTGCTTAATATATATGGTTAAGCACGTCCCCCAGGAGGAAAATCAAGATTCTGATGATATAGAAAATTTGGCTTGCTCAAGAAAAGGACTGCTTTTGGATTGGTTATAGTAAAAAACTTACCTTTAAACTGCAATGAAGCATGGAAAGTAATTTGGAAGGCAATTTGGAACACTATATGGGATGGCATCCTATTTGAAGGTTTACACTAACCTGGTGCTAAGGTACATGGTTGCAAGAGAAGTTAAGGAAGTATTAGATAACGTCCATTATGGTAGTCAAGGAGACCACATTATAGGGTAAGACCTAGAAAAGGAAACCTCATTGGCATCTTATGAACAGAGAATCTGTAATAACTATAGGTGAAGCTGAGTATGTAATGTGGCTGCACATTACTTATCGAGTATGAAGTGCCACTCCAGATTATATCTGACAATGGATTCAATTTGATAGTCGGGAATTTGCCAACTTCTATCGACAATAGGGAATCTGGAAAAGCTTTTCTGTAGTGCCTCACCCACAGGCCAATGGATAAGCTTAAGAAGTTAACAAGGTTCTCAAAACTCTAATAAAGGATATTTTGGAAAATGATAAGGAAGCTCGGATGGATGAGCTGCCATTGGACTTTATGTGCATTGCACTTTCCATAAAACTAAAATAGGACATACCCCTTTTTCTTTAGCCTATGAATTATAGGTCATGCTTCCCAAAAAAAACCATAGTCTTATCTCATAGAAGAATCCACTATAACTTAGAGGAGAATAAGGAACTGCTAAAGTGTCCCTGGATTTGATAAAGGAGAAGCGAGATGAGGGTGCTTTGAAAACTACGGTGCTCTAGTAGAAAGCAGTAAAACTGTTTAACTCTACGACGGTGCATCGTCTACTCAAGGAACGAAACCTTATCATGAAGCTTCCCTTGGGCAGTTGTACCTGACCCAATCTGGGAAGGACTATATTTTATCTGTAGGATCGGGGAAATGGAGCTAATACTTTCATCATCGCGGACGGAGCATTGTTTGAGAAAATATGGAATGCTTATAACCTTTGTTTTGTTTTTTTCGCACTAACTATTGGAAATACATGGATTATGGATAGGTTTATTGTCAGTCATCATAGTCTTATCAAATTCCATGGATAGGGCGTGCGACACAATAATAGGTAATCGGTGGTACCAAACCATTACAAGAGAAATCATCCCATGCCAAATAAAGTCATCAATTACTAGGAATATAAAGGAAAGGCCACTACATATTAGGGATATCCAACTCGAGCACATCACCGAAACCTTAGATAAATCATGGCAATAATGGTGAACTGGATTTATCCATGATTGTGGAATGGGTAGTTCACTATTGATGATAGGCTCCAAACTTTTGGCCAGTAGTGGTGGGCCAAAGTGACCCTAATTTGGTGTCCACCTTTGACGATCGACTCGAATTTTTGGCCAGTAGTGGTGGGCCAGAGTTACCCTACCTGAATGTCCACCATTGACGGTCGGCTCAAGCTTCTTGCTAGCAATGGTTGACTATAGTGACCCTAATTGGCTGTCCACCATCAAACTTCTTATCAGCAATGGCGGGCTAGAGTGACCCTAGGTCGGTGTCCACCATTAACAATTAGCATATACTTCCTAAGACAATGGCAGACCAAAGTGATCCTAATCGGGTGTCCAACATTGATGATTTGCTTAAAATTCTTGTTGGAATGGAGTACCAAAGTGACCCTAATTGAGTGTCCACCAATGATGTTTGCCTCAAACTTCTTGTCAGCAATAGCGGACCGAGTGACCCTCATCGTGTGTCCACCATTGATGATCGGCTCAAACTTCTTGCTGACAATGGTGGACCAGAGTGACCCTTACTGAGTGTTCACCGTTGATGATCGGCTCAAACTTCTTGCTGGCAAAGTAGACTAGAATGATCCTAATTGGGTGTCCAACATTGACGATCGACTCAAACTTCTTGCTGGCACTGGCGACCATAGTGACCTAACTTGGTGTCCACCATTGACGATCAGCTCAAAACTTCTTACCGATAATGATGGATCAGATTCACCCTAACTGGATGTCCACCATTGTTGATATTCTATAAGCTTTTGGTATGGCTGCGAAGAGCACGAATTACCAATGTTTAGGACATGACTGCCGCCCACTTGGTTCACTCCCGACATTTGATTCTAGATTTATGTCTACAGTGGTTAACTATACTTGCTCGTATTAAAACATGACTATCAATTGTATAGCTCAGTGCAAGCAGTTAATACCGAAATTGCCTATGAAAGCTATCAACGGATTACAATTAGGACAGATTTGTTTTAATTATGCATGGAATATGTACGTGATAATAAACAAACTAGAATGATGAAAACGCATGAAAAACAAACAAGGGCACATGTGACTGGACTACAAAAATACTCCACTAGAGATCGCTTACCTTAGCAAATTTGATAGTGGTTGATCGTATATAAATATATCGAAGGAAAAGAAAGAGTTACCAAAAGAGTTAGGAAAATAACAAGGAACCACTTTACTAATATGCTCACCTTGCTGAACTTGTCAATGATTGATCCTGCATAAGTGCTAAGGTAGTAATGAAAAAATTGCTCATAATCAAATGACTAGGTAAAGATACTATACAAACACAAATATGACATCTATTCTGAATCAGGTACAATAATTTCGTTCAAAATTTCTATAAGTTGCATATGCACTTTTATAAGTGTTCTATAAGAAACATAAAGTATGGGCCAAGGAAAGCATTAATCACATAAATTGCTTGCCCTACTAGGCTTGTTGGTGATTGATCCCATGCATGTAAGCATGATACGGCGAGAAAGGTTGAAAATGGGACAAGAAAACCTAGCAATCATGTGGAACAAATAATATCATGACTACTAATCAGGAAAAGAAGAATATGGATATGAATAAATATCAGACGCAACAACACATAAGCATCAAAAGGAGAGTAGTTTAACAACACAAGCGCATAATCAACCCATGGTCAAAACTTCAGCAGAAAGCACTTACCTAGCTAAATATTTTGTTGATTGATCTATATAGGTATGCATCATGGTAAAGGGGTCACTATTAGAATAACTTGGCAATTATGTAGGAGAAATACATCGCAACCACCAATCTTAATTGGCCAAACAACAATCAATGCTACGAAATACACATCATCAAGTCCACATACTATGGAACCACTATGTTCCTTTCCCTATAACACCTCAATATTTTAGGAAAATTCATAAGGTAATGCGCGGCCTGTAGGACCTGAGGGCAAGAATGTTGAACTACAGGGAGAAAAAGACTATCAGATAGAGATGATAATCAATGGTAAATCATGTCAAATGACTATATTGCCAAAAAATGAGCTATGGATGTCATGCTGATAAAGGATGTATTTAAACAATTAATAAGCTTTCCCTGAGTGAACAAGGCTCTGTAATATATTAGTAATGAAAACATACTAAAAGGAGGGGAATGAGGATATAGTTATTTGAGGTTTGAGAGAACCATTACATGAGAAAGAATGAACATTTTGGATAAAACAAAGCATTCTTTGTATTCTATTAAAGTATGCTTTAATGGGCCAGAGTTGTTGGCATTTTCGCCCATAGTATAGTGAATATGAAAAGATATCAAGGAGCAAAGAAATAGTCGGAGGGTGCATAATAAAGACATCAACATGTAATCACAAGAGAAACGCAAAACGTATACCCAAAGCACTTGTAAATTGTTCCTAAGGTCAAGGCATGTGCCGAAGTCGAAACCTCATCTCAATACGAGCTACAAATTGGAAGATATGATCATCCTAAAATTTTCTCACTACCTAGCTGACTCGGCCCCCACCATGGAGAGCTACTACTTACTTTAAGAAAATGGACCAATCTGAGGTATTGGAATACCCTACTTAATGATACGAAGATATGGTCCAAGTTCCATTCAATTCTGACTTGAAGTGAAAGAGATATGGAACAAAAACATGTCTGGCTCAAGTAGTTAAGCATCAAACCTCCAACAAAGTGGTCATGGGTTCAATTCCTATCAAGCACATTGTTTTTATAAAATAGGAGAAATGGTCCGGTAGGGAATCTAATTGTTTAGTGCCTAACCATTATATCTAATAAATCTATACTCAACCTCACACCTATAAATACCTCATGGATGAGCACAACTAGAAACAAGATGAATGAGCAATAATGGTAGATAAGCTTGGAACTTTTGAGATTGCCTAACTAGATCCCTAACTAATAGAGTCTTGCTTAACCTAATCACGAGATCATCATCACTTTATTTGAGTATCCTAAAATGAAGAGGCGAGAAGGTACTGAACTAAGGTAAGTGGAAGTGTGGGAAAATTAAGGGAAAGCACACCATACTCACTTATTCATAGTCAAACTACGGGATAGAAACTCCTATCCGGTGATCCAAATTCCAAAAAGGAACCATATGTTTGGTAGCCAAACTATTGGACTGAAACTCCCATTTGATGGTCCAACTACCCAACAAGAATCCATGTTCGGTAGTCAAAATACCAGATAAAAATTCATGTCCAGTTGCCCAACTACTAAACAGGTATCCCTATTTGGTAGCAGGGGCATCGAGCAAGATTTCTTGTCCGATAACGAAGCTGCTGAACAAGGATGCATGTTCAATACTTGGAGAACCACCGAATCTAGACACCGTCGAACCAAGTACCACCAAGCCAATGAACATTGAACTGAATAGAGCATAAATGGAAAGGCAATCTTAAATATATGGAAATTCTAGAGCGTACCTTCTATATAAGAAAATGACCAAACAAGCATGTTATATAAGGAAACTACCTATATTATTGACCTAACAACCCTATACCTTCACTCATATAAATTCCAAAGCATCCAACAAAATGAGGGAGAATTCGAGTTAGCCAAGCTTGCAACGATAATGGCGGACAAGTTAGAGAAATCTAGGAATAGGCTAGCAAGAACAGCGTAATAGGAACAACCTAAAAGGAAATGCATAATAGGAACTTCCTAAAATGAACTGCCTAGCAATAATAGCCTAATAAGTATTAGAACTCCCTAATAGGAATAGTTAACAGAAATAGTCGAACAAGAATAGGTAGACAGGAATAATTGTACAGGAATAGTAGAAAAGACTTCTATGGGCTATATCTTACTTTCTTTTAAGCAACATATCATTATGTTTTGTATCTCCGGTGGTGTATCAAAGATCTATAAGAAAAATAATGAAAGTGGACAATGGGTGTAGGTACATTCTGGTCGAACCACTATAAATCCTTGTGTTCTCTACTTTACTGCAACTTACCTTTTTGCATAACCTATATGTTATTTTCTCTTTGAAAATCAATTATAACACAAATATAACATTTGTGTTACCCCGTATTCACAGCTCTACAACTAGTCGATTAGGGGTGTTTGTCTACTTTTCATGCAAACAATTTTTAAAATAACTTTTAACACTATAAAACCTAGATCCAACTTTAATAATACTCTAGGACCAAGTTTAAAAGTTAGAGTTATATTTTAATTCATTTTACACCATTTACCAACCATGTTGTGATTTTTTCTTATAGTTGAATCTTTGAAAATATATGTTTTCAAGTCATTTTTGAATTGCTTATATAAGATGTTGAATGTTATGGGATGATTTTATGATGATTGTATAAATTGTTTGATAAGTTTGGCAGTCAATTAGAGTAATCGGAAAATAGGTCATCTTTTTTATCAAACCTATATAAAAAAGGTTTAAAACTTGGCGACTGAAGTATATTGTTGTTTGAGGCCTAGAGAGACCCTTAAAAAAGTCACATCAGATTTGGGGTAAATATGAGGGACTAAAATCATGATAGTGGTGACCATGAAATTATGTGGTTGGTAAAATGGTAGGTGCAAGTCAGTGGTTAACTACTTTGGGCTAAAGCATGGAGGACATCAGAGAATTAATGTTGCAGCTATAGTTGTAAGAGGATGCCGAGAAGTAACGAGTTCATGACCTAGAACAATTTATGCTAGGGAAAGAAGTCGACACCAACCAATTTAGCACGAAGATGATTAAATCTCCACTTCAAGACAACAAGGCAAGAACTCTAGGCTTTGCTTAGGCATGAAGTACTTAGCCAAATTGGCTAAGTAAATCATGTCGATGCATACATGTCCAACTATTTCTGTGCAACATAATGACTAGATAACCAACTATAGTCAAACTTCAAAAGGGTGATAATGATGCCTTGAGGAGCATGTCATGAATTTTCGTTCATTTTTCTGTTTGAACTTGATATTATAATGCAATAATGAATGGTTTAGACATTGAAGCAAGGATGAGATGCTTTGGAATAGTGGTTTTGGGACTTTGATGATATGACCCTACGACTCAAAATGGAGGGATAGAGATGTTCCGACGATAATAGATTGATGAGGAATGAGTTATATTTGGATGGTGTAAACTCGATGTTGGTGGATTTGTACTTTGATGACGATGACTCAATGATGATGTAGTCATAAGGATAATCCATAAAGGCAAATTCGAGGATAATAGAACTTGTGAGTGGAATAAGATGGTATTTTCTACTATGGAAACGACTGGAATAGAACTAGAGGATGTGTTCAACTTTGATGATGAGTGTAAAGGGATTTTTGATACTTAGACTATTTTGTAATATGCTTGTAAAGTAGGGGTATGTGAGGATGCACACTTGGGTCGAAGATGATGGACCTTGGGTTAATGTTGGTGCATTCGTGTACCTTGGATTGAGAGAGGGATATAGTTTCCTAACCGTCGAAGTGGCATGGATTCAAGCACCGAGAAACCGAGTTTTTTCCATTAACCTCTAGCAGAGGAATGACTATATAAGTAATAGTATATCCAATCCATATGGGTAATGGTGAGGATTGTTTGATGAATGCTATGTTAGCTATGTTTGTTATCGCTCCAGGGATGTCACATGACATAGGTATTGTGGATTTGGATAAGTATACACCCATCATTGTACTTAGGTGGTAGTACACTTAGGATGATGGTAAATTGGCATATATCCTTATGTGTTAACTCTTTGGATGCTGGATAAGGTTAGGTATGATTCTTCATAAGCTTTGTCCCTTAGTGTAACGATTTTCAAAATATCCTAAGAATGTTTATCACTCACACCAGATTGTTGTCTAACTCAAGGTTTTATGATTTGCTTCTTATTATCTTAGGGACATTTAAATGAGTAGATTTGAAAGCAGGTATGGCATAGCACGTAGTATGGTGCAGATGACTAGTAGGAGGCTATGCTTTCATGTGTACTATATTTTTAGAGCTTTACTATTCTGATGTGCAACACTATGGAGCGGTGACAACATTTCTCTCTTACTTAGAGAAAAATATTTTTGGTTTATTTATCAGTTATATAAAGTATATTTGTGCTTCATATAGCTATATAAATCTATGTACTAATTTTGTGGTTTATTTAGTTATTACTACCTCACATGTTTTATACTTGTGATGACTATTGTAGTTTTTTGATGTAATGAGAAATATCTGATAGGTTTTGTGGTTGTTTAGTTATACCACCCTGAAAATTGTCTTATATTGATTGAGCACCATTAAAATGCAGTATACAGGTATGTTGGATGTCAAAGATGTAGGGTGGTCGTCGCATTTGGTATTAAAGCTTAGGTTGCATAGTCGACCTAGGTTGGCACCAAGATCCATTAGAGATAGGGAAACTAAAGCGCTCTACAATGGATCGAGAGTATATGAGTGGGAATTTGTTATATTTTAGTTTTTAAAACTATATAATAGTATATATATATAATATAAACCGTGTTGTACGTGAGTTCCATTGAGGCATTTTTCTTTGTGACGGACTAGTCATTCTTATTACAGACTAAGAGTGAGATGACATATAAGAAATGGTACTAGGAACTCCATCTATGGATTGAAGTGGAAGGAGAGGGCTCAGGATCTGCTAACCATGACTTGTAGAAGAAGTTCAACACGATGATGAGAAACAGGCGACAAAATACCTATGTGGTCGCTTCGAATGTTGCTAATAAGAGTGTTGCTTAAATGTAGGAGCCCTGAGCCAATTTCATGAAGTTGATGAAGGATTTTACTAGCCTTAATGTTAAACTATTATAAGGAATGGAGTCGGCTATGGAAGTATAGGATTGGCTAAATACCTATACGAGGATCTTTGATGACCAACAGTTGGAAAATGCTATGAAGGGGAGGTTGGCCTCTTCGCAACACTAAGGTAAACCTATAAACTGGTGGAATGATATAATAGTTGCTACTCTAGAGGTTCGGTTCACTTGGGATCAGTTTATGACCAAGTTTAAGAAGTAGTTCATTTTGGCAGCTCAGAAGTCTGTATTCTTTAGGAAATTTGCAGATCCAAAGCAGGGAGACTTTTTTGTCTCCAAGTACGTAGTTGAGCTCAATGCTTTACCATAGTATGGGATGTCATTCATCGATACTCCATTAAAGAAGAACGTGAAGTTCATCATGAGCTCGAATAAATATCTAGGAGAGAAGCTAATGCGATATAATGGTAAGTCATTTGAATAGCTCATTGAAAAAGCTTTCTAACATAAGAGTCCGTATCCCAAGTTTAAGCCATCCATTGTTTCAAAAAAGGGCCAAAGTCTCAAATGGGTTGGGTAAGTAAGAAAAATTGAAACAACATATGGAAATAATTCCAAAACAAGGATGAGAAGAAAAGGGCAAACGGAACCCTATTTACTATTACTGTCGCGATAAAGGCCATCTGAGTTGGGACTGCAAAACTGGAGATAAGAACTGTTACAACTACAATAAGGTATGGCATATGCAATTCTCTAAACTAGTGAAGTAGAAGCAACTGTTAATGGAATATGCATTGAATGGTGTTCTGACTTCATCGAGTGCTCTCTCGGTGAAAAAAAAGGGAATGATCATCACTATTCAAGTATGTTCCTATTATCCTATACGTGTTCGTGTGACATTGGGCCTTTATATTCTTTTATATCTAGTGACTTGGTATATAGATTATGATGGAAACATGAAATTGTTGACCAAACATTGATTGTGAAGAACCCTACTGGAGGCTCGACTAGCCTATATGTAGTTTTTCATAGTTTAGTCTTATCGAAATATGGATTCTCTTTTGTTTTTTGATTGTTTGTTTTGAGTTTTGTAGGGTTCGTTATTATTTGAGGATGGACTGGCCAAGGAAGTATGTGGTAGTGGTGGATTATAAGAGGCCGCTAGTATCGACTGGGACAATGAATAGGCGAAATGTGGAGTTAGGCTAACTACCGGAGAGTGGGTTTATGATTAGCTTTCTATATTCACTAGAAGTTTTATGGGATGAGTGTTCATCCATCTTAATAGCTAGGGAATATTCAGTCATATTGAAGGAGGTGACCAAATTACCTCCATATTAGGAGATTGAGTTCCACAAAGATTTAGTAAGGATGCCAAACTAGTAATTATATCTTTAAGGCATATGGCATCTAGAGAGCAAAAGGAATTAGAGGTGTAAGTGAATGACCTAATGAGGGAGGGGTTTATTCATAGGAGTATACCTGAGTGAGGAAAATCTATAGTATTCACCACTAAGGTGGATGGCTCCTGTAACGACCCGCCTTTTTGGACAGTTTAAGCCGACGATCAAATACACATGTCGATTCCAAACCATTAAAAGGGCAGATAGTTATTGGGGTAAATAAGAAAAGAAAAGAAAGGGAAATAAAGGAAATGAAACAACACAGAATCTCACAGCGGAAGGCTAAAGTATAATAATAAAATAACAGTTCATGAAGCTGTTAATTAAATGAATACATTTGAAATGAATACATTTGATTATTATTATACAACATTTATCAGAGTTTCATACACAGCAAATATCATACAACAATGCAGCGGAATGGAATGAATATAATAGTAGTAGATAATATACCAAATCTTCGTCTCCGTCCTCCAAGGAAATGATCTTCAACCTAAACTGAAAACTCAGGACTGACCCGAGCGTAATGAAAAGACAAACACTCGAGTCAGGACTAAATATCCTTATGAAAGTTAAATCAATCGTAAATAAATATGAGTGTAACGGCGTCGGAGATGTTTACGGGGTTTGACATCTCCTATCCAGTGTCATCGTGCGTGCAATAACTTAAGAGATGTTACGGGATTTTCCATCTCTCAAGGATCCGTTAAACTATCTACTATGTAGTAATATACGCTAAGTAGATAATGTCTATCAGTAATATGAAGTATCAAAATAGCGTTAAGGCGTTACCATAATCCCCCTTAACACATTTTATATTCCCAAAAGCATATACAAGACCGTAGTTTCCCCAAAACCGGAAGTCACCAGAGGGCAATCCATATACTCAAGGTACAAATCAAAACGTAGTGGTCGCGAATAGGATAATCAGTATGACAAGGTACATGAGGCAATACCAACTAGGATACTAGTAGTTGCGTGATCCGGACTGATGTTGGGCATAGCCAGCAGCTACCCCAACACCGCGAAACAACACTCCCAAATCAAGGGGTGCACCCAAATCGCATCACAAATGTAATAGAATGGTATCGAAGAAGTGTGTCCGCTAGAGGTGGCGAACCTCAATGGCCCGGCGCGGCTCCTGTTTTAGTCATGTCAGGGGTCATCCAATAATCGTTCTCTTTCTTCAGTCAACGCGTTCACCAAACCATCCACTTCATTCTGGATCAACACTCCGCGTATAATAGTTATTAAAGTGGTTTTCGGTATCGACAGAGAGTATGTCCATATCCGATCCCGGTCTCTTTAATAACTACGTATTATTACACCGTTGGCTCTTTTACATTTCAAATCGATTCATAATTGATATCAAAATATCATGTTCGCTTTAAAAATCAAATCCATTTCAAATATCATTTTATATCGCTTTTACATAGTAATATTCAAAGCCCGAATTAGGGTTAAATCTTTAAACAAATCAATTTTCGAATTTAAATCAAATCCCAATTTTTAAATTTCAAAGTCTCGACTTATATTACTTAACAATTTCTTTTAACCAAATTTATTTCAACATTCCAAACCCAAATTTCTATAAATTCGATTTCTATAAATTTATGTCTATTTATAACTTTTAAACAAACATATAAATAAATTTCAAATCGACGATTTTAAAATTTTTTAATTTAGCCAATTCGGTGTCCGTATATAATTTTCCATCCTATGGCCAAGTAATTATTTATTTCAATTAAATGTCAGGGATGAGCATATATTACTTAAATTAAATCACAGTATCATATGTATGCATAACAGGATATATAGAAGCAAATAAACATCCAAACATTCAAACATCAACCAATAACATCCATCGAAATACATCGTCCAATAGGCAATACAATTCAAGGCAATTTCATAGTTATCGATGTCGGGTGATTAAATTGCAATTCAATTTCAATTTCAATTTAACTGTCAAATTTAAACTTCAACGATTAATTCGAATGACAATCTATATGGCCATTAAATTTTTATCAAACAACGACAAATAAAATCATAACACTACATAATGACAAATTTAACTAGCATAAAGATATTTAGTACGTTGTGAGCGTTATAAAACACTCACCTTGATTTTTTACGATTTAAATCAAATCGAACGACGTTCGATTTAACCCAAAATTTTCTCTAGCTCCAAATGATTCCAATCTATTTCCATAGCGAAGAGCTCGTCCATACGATTCCAACGCAAAAAGTTTCACGCGTTTTCGACCTCGTATGCAAAAGTTATGCATCTTTAAAGTTTGAACGAATTAATATATATATAAATTCACAATTTTATTATAATTTTACCCTGAAACAAATCAGGCCCTTCATTCCTTTTACCTCAGATCTGAAGCGTGCCTTCCTTCTTCCTCTCTCACGTTACTGCTACAGGTTAGAGACGCAACTTAGAACCCATCAAACGCGGCCTAGGGTTCCAAATCGCGGCCACCACGAACGTCGGGAAGTTGATCAGAGACCATCGTTGCGAAGCCCCGCTCAAGAGCCACCATCGGCTGCGACCATGCCGAACTCGGCCTCCCCTATCACCTCGATTTGCGTGAAAAACGCAGCCCCTTCTTGCTCGATTTCCCGTTGATTCGAAGCTCCGTTTTCGATCATCTCCGTATGGATTTGAAGCTTTCATCGTCCTCTACAACTTTGTAGTTGAGAGTTTTTGCTAATTGTTGATGGATTGAGAGGAAAATAAGGAAGAAGTTTCGAATTTCGTGGCCATTGATTCAGGAAATGGCGGCTAGGGCTGAAGTCAATTAGGGTTTCTGGATTAAAATAATAATAAAACTGCCTCGGTTTGCGTGCGTATTTATATAGGTAGGTCCAAAATCATCCGAACTCCAATCAAGACGTGCCGCCAGGCGTTTATAAGGTTTTACCCTCATTCCGGACGCAATGGAACTAGTTTCAAGGCCTAATTCGATCATATGTGAGAGTTACGGAAATAAACGATCAATTTTACATTAAACCGATTAAACGAATTTCTATGCGTTTTGGCTTGCCCCGGACAAACGGTAAATCCGTTTGACTTGAAATTTGAAACCTTACAATAATATCACATTACGGATCCAATGAAACTAGTTTCGTCGAAATCCGAGACCGTTTGAAAAAATGACTATTTTTAACTCGCCAAATTAATATTAAAACAATTTCAACGCGTTTCGAGCTGCCACGGTCAAACGACAACTCCGATTGCTACGAAAATTGAAATCCGATAATAACTAACTATTACGGATCCAATGGGACTAGTTTCGTCCAATTCTGAGACTGTTCAAAATTTGGCTATTTTTCAGTCGATAATTAAATATTAAAATATTCAATTTTCACAAATTTACTTTTAATTCGATTTTAAAAGTTCTACAACATCATTCTAACTGTAATATGATAAAATAAAATTTTACAAATTATTTTTAATCATATTAAACCCGTTATTTAATTTATCCAATAAATTCCAAATATTTAATTTAGACAATTTCGCTTATCCAATAATTGATTATCTTTTGAAATATTGAAATTGAACTTATAAGTTTCAACTTTTAAAACCATTTCAAAATTTAGAACACTATTTTCATTTTACAGTTATTCAATTATTCAATAAGTTTAAATATTTAATTTAAACAATTTACGTGTTCAATATTCAATATTTGATTTCAATTAGATTTTACTTATCAATCAACTACTTTCTTACACCAAATGATTTCAACTTTTATCACCCTATTCAACTATCGATTGCAAAGGAATTTACTAAGTAGCATTTATTTTTCATTACTTGGATAATTGTTGCAATTCATTCCAGTTATTATTATTCCAAATGAATTACAAATTTTTTTCTAACATTAAATCACGAAATCTTATTAAATTAGCTATTTTAATTATTGAAAATTTACGGGTCGTCACACTCTCCCCCACTCAAAACTTTTCGTCCCCGAAAAGGAAAAGAAGGGAAAAGAAACTAAGTATAGAATTCAACATTAGATATATTTTATTCAAAGTTACCAACTTATAAAACAATGAAATTCCATTTATAAAGTCATAACTACGCTTCCACTAAGTTACTCCAAACGGCTTTCTAAACTTAAAAGTTAATTATCAAAACAAGTTATAAAAAAAATTTAAACTTGAAAATTTTTTCTAACACCCGGATTTACGGAAAAATTCGGCAGAGTCTCCTTTGCGCGGCTCGATCGGAAAAAATATAATAGCATAAATATCACAAATATACATCTCATCTCAATGATGAGGCATCCCATATGTGGGGAAACAACATATAAATATCACCAATATCATATAAAACCGTAAGTGTACCTTTTATTTAGCATTTATTAGCATTTTACTTACATTATGCGTTTAGCGTAGAAGCGAGCTCCACAACGAAGCGCAACCCCTTTGCTACCTACTAAAATGCTCAATAACTAAGTTAGAACCACGCATATAAAGATAGAGCGTTATACTTAGCCTACACAACATATATATAACATATTTAGCTTCAAAACTGAGATTTCAATTTCTGGACAGCAAACAAATCTTAGCTTTAGGTCACCTAAACTGTAAAATTTGACAACAGAATCTAAACAAAAGTTGTTGCATTGATTTCAGGCTTTCCGGAATGTCCAAAATCATCGAATTCGGATCATCCTTTCAAAAGTTATGGCCGTTTTACTTAGGGGATACGCTTCAGCCTGGGCAGTGAATTGCGCAGGTCAGCGACGTTCACCCACGTTTTCGACCTTCTAAACAATATCAAAACACAAAACACTTAAAACAAAAGTTTTAGCTTAAGTTCTTATCTTTTCATAAAGTATAAGATCACCAAAATCCAATAAACCAGTCAAAAGATATGGCAAAAATACTAAGGGTGTATACTACAGATTTTACTTATTTTTACACAGGACAGCGAGTAACATTCAAGTTTTTACCAAGCAGACGAAGGAATTTTCTCAAGTTATCTAAACAAAAGTTGTGCTATAGTTTCTAAGCTTTCCGAAAAGTCCAAAATCGTCGAATTCCGTTCAGCCATTTAAAAGTTATGATTGTTTTCGTTTCAGCATATATTGGACAATGTTGGATTTTTTTTTTTTCCAAAAATTTGCTTTTATTATTTCAAAGTACAAAACATCAAAACTTCAAATTTTTTAAAGAACAATCATAAACACAAAGTCATTTATTTCCTTATTCATCCATGCAATAGGTCTACATTTAACCTTTTTTCTGATTTATTCAAGTTTGTTTCATTCACATTTTTAATTCAAGTCAATTTGCTTCAATTTAAATTGAATTAAATTATATTTAATTTCACTTTGCTTCAAATTTGAATTTAATTATTTTACAATTTTACTCGGTTTATTCAATTCCATTAACACTAATGAATTCTACTTAATCAATTATCATCCATCTAACAGCCAATGCATATCAAACATTAACATCCATCCAAAATCTACACTAAATCAATTATACATTTTCAAGTCAACTTTAATTTCATACACTTCCAAGTTTATTGACATTTAGCTATATTCAAATTTAATTAGTTTCCATTTACCAATTCTATATTTCATTAAGTTTTAAATTTTATTCATTCACTTATATATATCATTCATTTTACTGCTTAAATTTCTTTTATATTTACAACTATCAATTAGATCTTCACATTTTATTTTTCACTCTCTCACTGGTATATTATTTCTCTACTTATCCTTATTAGCATTTTAAACTTTTTAAGTATTTGGTAAGTTATAGTTATGCAAATAGAATGTAGTTAAACAACATACAACTTCTTTCCATTTAAAGTTGAATTTTCAATTTATCAATTCTTAAGTCATTACTTAAATTTCACTATAATTTAATTTCACATTTACAGTCACATATAGTATTTTCATTTTATATTAACATAATTGTGAATCACCTTTAAATGTTAATTTAAATTCCAATTATTTACTAACAATTTTATTTATATTTGCAAACCATTAATTAAATGCATATTTCATTATTCAAACCTATACTTGTATATTATCCAATTAACAATTCATATAACATTTTTGAACTTCTTAAGTATTTTGGTAAGTTATATCTATGCTATAGAATAAAATTTAATACTACGCGAGTTTTACAGTTTCAATTTTATTTTAAGTTCATAATTTCCTAATTCTAAGGATTTCTACTTCAATTGATATTTTCACTTAGCTCTTAGGTTCATTTCTCATTTCACAATTCAGAAGTTCCTCAATGATTCAAGTCTAAATTCATTTCAATCATTTAAAAAAAAATCATTAATTATTAAAGGACTTAAGAATTCCAATCCCGGTTTCATTTCAAATCAAGTTTTGAAATAATATATACTTATATAATTTATATATCAAATCATACTATAGAGAATACAAAATAAAATAAAATTTGAATCAAAACAAAGTTTAGACAAGCTATTAAGTGGTCTCCCCCACTCGGACTCTCGAAAATAAACGCCGATGATGCGTGCACTCATCACCGAAATCATTTTCTAGCGTCAAGAGAAGGGAATATAACACTTATCATAAAAAAAAAATCCTTCGAAAACAATTTCAACTCAATTATACTATCATATAATACTCATATTATGTTTTTCAAATTCTTGTAAGTCAATTTCAAACACCGGAATTTAAATTCCCAAATCCAAGTTAAAATTCATTTATATTCATTATCAATTGTGTTTACAAGATTTCATTTTCCTAAATCCATTGTTATTTAATCAATTGTTGTAAATATTGACTGATCAAACAATAACGATAATAATCTAATATTATCATCTCCTAACAATCAATTCAATCAAAATGAATAAATATTCAAATAATTCTTTTATATAAAATATATTCCAATATGATATTGTGTTGGTTTGTCCTATTCGAGTGTTTAGAAATTCCTATCGACGTCTTGGCGTCCCAAGTATCGACCAGAATTCATAAATACTCAACGGAACAAATTAACACAATATAAAACCATTTTATATCAAATAACAAGTACGCTCTCTCATATACACTCAACTCATTCATATAGTTTACCTCTATTTCAATGAGTTATTCCCCACTAGAGCCAAGGTTTATCGCTAAACCAAAGCTCTGATACCACCTTTTTGGACAGTTTAAGCCGACGATCAAATACACATGTCGATTCCAAACCATTAAAAGGGCAGATAGTTATTGGGGTAAATAAGAAAAGAAAAGAAAGGGAAATAAAGGAAATGAAACAACACAGAATCTCACAGCGGAAGGCTAAAGTATAATAATAAAATAACAGTTCATGAAGCTGTTAATTAAATGAATACATTTGAAATGAATACATTTGATTATTATTATACAACATTTATCAGAGTTTCATACACAGCAAATATCATACAACAATGCAGCGGAATGGAATGAATATAATAGTAGTAGATAATATACCAAATCTTCGTCTCCGTCCTCCAAGGAAATGATCTTCAACCTAAACTGAAAACTCAGGACTGACCCGAGCGTAATGAAAAGACAAACACTCGAGTCAGGACTAAATATCCTTATGAAAGTTAAATCAATCGTAAATAAATATGAGTGTAACGGCGTCGGAGATGTTTACGGGGTTTGACATCTCCTATCCAGTGTCATCGTGCGTGCAATAACTTAAGAGATGTTACGGGATTTTCCATCTCTCAAGGATCCGTTAAACTATCTACTATGTAGTAATATACGCTAAGTAGATAATGTCTATCAGTAATATAAAGTATCAAAATAGCGTTAAGGCGTTACCATAATCCCCCTTAACACATTTTATATTCCCAAAAGCATATACAAGACCGTAGTTTCCCCAAAACCGGAAGTCACCAGAGGGCAATCCATATACTCAAGGTACAAATCAAAACGTAGTGGTCGCGAATAGGATAATCAGTATGACAAGGTACATGAGGCAATACCAACTAGGATACTAGTAGTTGCGTGATCCGGACTGATGTTGGGCATAGCCAGCAGCTACCCCAACACCGCGAAACAACACTCCCAAATCAAGGGGTGCACCCAAATCGCATCACAAATGTAATAGATATGGTATCGAAGAAGTGTGTCCGCTAGAGGTGGCGAACCTCAATGGCCCGGCGCGGCTCCTGTTTTAGTCATGTCAGGGGTCATCCAATAATCGTTCTCTTTCTTCAGTCAACGCGTTCACCAAACCATCCACTTCATTCTGGATCAACACTCCGCGTATAATAGTTATTAAAGTGGTTTTCGGTATCGACAGAGAGTATGTCCATATCCGATCCCGGTCTCTTTAATAACTACGTATTATTACACCGTTGGCTCTTTTACATTTCAAATCGATTCATAATTGATATCAAAATATCATGTTCGCTTTAAAAATCAAATCCATTTCAAATATCATTTTATATCGCTTTTACATAGTAATATTCAAAGCCCGAATTAGGGTTAAATCTTTAAACAAATCAATTTTCGAATTTAAATCAAATCCCAATTTTTAAATTTCAAAGTCTCGACTTATATTACTTAACAATTTCTTTTAACCAAATTTATTTCAACATTCCAAACCCAAATTTCTATAAATTCGATTTCTATAAATTTATGTCTATTTATAACTTTTAAACAAACATATAAATAAATTTCAAATCGACGATTTTAAATTTTTTTAATTTAGCCAATTCGGTGTCCGTATATAATTTTCCATCCTATGGCCAAGTAATTATTTATTTCAATTAAATGTCAGGGATGAGCATATATTACTTAAATTAAATCACAGTATCATATGTATGCATAACAGGATATATATAAGCAAATAAACATCCAAACATTCAAACATCAACCAATAACATCCATCGAAATACATCGTCCAATAGGCAATACAATTCAAGGCAATTTCATAGTTATCGATGTCGGGTGATTAAATTGCAATTCAATTTCAATTTCAATTTAACTGTCAAATTTAAACTTCAACGATTAATTCGAATGACAATCTATATGGCCATTAAATTTTTATCAAACAACGACAAATAAAATCATAACACTACATAATGACAAATTTAACTAGCATAAAGATATTTAGTACGTTGTGAGCGTTATAAAACACTCACCTTGATTTTTTACGATTTAAATCAAATCGAACGACGTTCGATTTAACCCAAAATTTTCTCTAGCTCCAAATGATTCCAATCTATTTCCATAGCGAAGAGCTCGTCCATACGATTCCAACGCAAAAAGTTTCACGCGTTTTCGACCTCGTATGCAAAAGTTATGCATCTTTAAAGTTTGAACGAATTAATATATATATAAATTCACAATTTTATTATAATTTTACCCTGAAACAAATCAGGCCCTTCATTCCTTTTACCTCAGATCTGAAGCGTGCCTTCCTTCTTCCTCTCTCACGTTACTGCTACAGGTTAGAGACGCAACTTAGAACCCATCAAACGCGGCCTAGGGTTCCAAATCGCGGCCACCACGAACGTCGGGAAGTTGATCAGAGACCATCGTTGCGAAGCCCCGCTCAAGAGCCACCATCGGCTGCGACCATGCTGAACTCGGCCTCCCCTATCACCTCGATTTGCGTGAAAAACGCAGCCCCTTCTTGCTCGATTTCCCGTTGATTCGAAGCTCCGTTTTCGATCATCTCCGTATGGATTTGAAGCTTTCATCGTCCTCTACAACTTTGTAGTTGAGAGTTTTTGCTAATTGTTGATGGATTGAGAGGAAAATAAGGAAGAAGTTTCGAATTTCGTGGCCATTGATTCAGGAAATGGCGGCTAGGGCTGAAGTCAATTAGGGTTTCTGGATTAAAATAATAATAAAACTGCCTCGGTTTGCGTGCGTATTTATATAGGTAGGTCCAAAATCATCCGAACTCCAATCAAGACGTGCCGCCAGGCGTTTATAAGGTTTTACCATCATTCCGGACGCAATGGAACTAGTTTCAAGGCCTAATCGATCATATGTGAGAGTTACGGAAATAAACGATCAATTTTACATTAAACCGATTAAACGAATTTCTATGCGTTTTGGCTTGCCCCGGACAAACGGTAAATCCGTTTGACTTGAAATTTGAAACCTTACAATAATATCACATTACGGATCCAATGAAACTAGTTTCGTCGAAATCCGAGACCGTTTGAAAAAATGACTATTTTTAACTCGCCAAATTAATATTAAAACAATTTCAACGCGTTTCGAGCTGCCACGGTCAAACGACAACTCCGATTGCTACGAAAATTGAAATCCGATAATAACTAACTATTACGGATCCAATGGGACTAGTTTCGTCCAATTCTGAGACTGTTCAAAATTTGGCTATTTTTCAGTCGATAATTAAATATTAAAATATTCAATTTTCACAAATTTACTTTTAATTCGATTTTAAAAGTTCTACAACATCATTCTAACTGTAATATGATAAAATAAAATTTTACAAATTATTTTTAATCATATTAAACCCGTTATTTAATATATCCAATAAATTCCAAATATTTAATTTAGACAATTTCGCTTATCCAATAATTGATTATCTTTTGAAATATTGAAATTGAACTTATAAGTTTCAACTTTTAAAACCATTTCAAAATTTAGAACACTATTTTCATTTTACAGTTATTCAATTATTCAATAAGTTTAAATATTTAATTTAAACAATTTACGTGTTCAATATTCAATATTTGATTTCAATTAGATTTTACTTATCAATCAACTACTTTCTTACACCAAATGATTTCAACTTTTATCACCCTATTCAACTATCGATTGCAAAGGAATTTACTAAGTAGCATTTATTTTTCATTACTTGGATAATTGTTGCAATTCATTCCAGTTATTATTATTCCAAATGAATTACAAATTTTTTTCTAACATTAAATCACGAAATCTTATTAAATTAGCTATTTTAATTATCGAAAATTTACGGGTCGTTACAGCTCCATGAGATTATTTTTTGATTACCTTGAGCTAAATTAGGTAATAAGGAAGAATAGGTTTCTACTCCAGCATATGATGACTTGTTAAATCAGCTCCATGATGCGAGGGTGTTCTCTCAATTGAACCATGCAATGAGGTTTCATCAACTGAGAGTAGCGAAAGAGAGTGCACTAATTACATCATTTTTTCTAGATTTTATAAGTGGTCTGTTATGCCATTTAGGATGAATAATGCGCTGACGTAACTATTTCTTGGGGGTCAGCTAAATAAGTTCGTGCTTGTGTTCATGGATGATATTCGTATCTACTCCCAGATAGAAGAGGAACACGAGACACATTTAAGGATTGTATTTGAGAAATAGAGGAACAATGCACTAAAGGTAAAGTTTAGAAGTGTCATTTCTGGGGACGAAAGTGAGATTTTTGGGCCATGTTGTTTCAAAACATGGCGTCGCTACAAATCCAATGAAGATGGTAGCGGTTCAACATTGGATCCAACCCAAGAACACTATGGATGTGAGGAGTTTCTTCGAACTAGTAGGTTATTATAAATGTTTATCAAGAATCTCTTGAAGGAAGTAGAAACATTGACCAATCTGACAAAGAAGAACTGGACCTATGCTTGGGACGTGAGGTGCGACTATGCTTTTGTGAGTCTTAAAGAATAGTTCACGAGTGCACCAATGTTCATAATTTTGAGTGGGAACGAAGAAACAATGGTATACATGGATGCACATTATACTGAATTAGGTGCAATACTAATGTAAGTAGGTAAGGTTGTCACATATACTAGTCAATAACTAAACCGCATAATATGAAGTACCCGATCTATGATTTGATGTTGGCGCAATTGTGTTTGCTTTGAAGATTTGGAGGCATATTTAGTTGGTGAAATTTTCGAGTTATTCATGGATCACAAGTCACTGAAATACCTCTTATTCTATAAGGATCTCAACCTTCACCAACAATGGTGGTTGGAATTCTTGGCCTCCTATGATTTTGGTATTTCATACACACTAGGTAAAAAATGAAGTCACCGATGCTTTGAGTAGAAGACGTGCCAGTTTAGCGACATGTTCTTGGAATGGACACTGTGATGACCCACATTTTGGAAGTTTTAAATCGACAATAATCCACAAATGTCCAACATAAACAGTCCGGAACATAGATAATCAATGGGGTTAAATATGAAGAATAAGAAAAGAAGAATAAAAAAAAAACAGAATGTAACTGAGGAAACGATAAAATATAATAATCAAATAATAGTACATGAAGCTGTTTATATCGTACATTTGATTATAATCTATACACATTTATAAGAGTTATATATATACATCAGGGATAAATAATCAATACAGCAAAATAGCATGATACATAGGATAATAATAATAGCAATATACCAAATCTTCGTTTTGCGTCCTTTAGAGAATAATCTTCAATACACTAAAAAAATAAACTCAGGACTGGTCTGAGTGTAATGAAAGGACAAAACACTAGAGTCGGGACTAAAATACTCTAATATAAATCAAATCAATATCAATAAATATGAGTGTGACAGCGTTAGAGATGTTTACGGGATTTTACATCTCCTATCTAGTGTGTGACGTACGTGCAATAACTTAAGAGATATTATAGGGTTTTTCATCTCCTAAGGATCTGTTAAACTATTTATATATAATAGTATACAATATAATAGATAATGTATATCGGTAAAATAAATATCAAAATAGTGTTAAGGCTTTACATTGATCCACCTTAACACATTTTTATAGTACTAAACTAAAGTCGTAATGGGCTCGCATAATGATAAATATGACAAAGCACGTGAGGCAATGCCCAATGTATGATTCTACCAGTTTATCCTTTCTGGCTAGTCCTAACCCATCTGTGGCCAACCGCGACAATCAATCCAAACAAAAAGGGTACACCCATCGAGTACAAAATCACGATAGTAATACGAGTTATCAAGGTCGCTAACCTCCTAGGCAAGACAAAGGCTCCTGTTTTAGTCATTTTAATTATGATACAAGTGTCAAGGCTTTCCATCATCGTTCTCTTACTTTATTATAGTAAACGTTCATCAATTCTACCACTACATTCTAGATATCATCCACCACGTACACAGCTGTTAAAGTAGTTCTAATTTTGACAGAGAGTATGCCAATAAGAGGCCCAGGTCTCTTTAACAACCAAACATCATTTTACACACCGGTTGGTTCTTTACACTTCGAAAACAGTTCGTACTTGATATCAAAATATCATATTCGCTTCAAAATCAAATCCATTTTGAAATCATCATATTTACTCAAAAATCATATTCAGTTCGATATGTCATTTTCACTTGAAAATATCATTTCACTCCAATATCTCGATTTCGCTTCAAAAATTATTTTGAACTTCAATTTAGGTTATAATTTCATTTTAACCTCATTCGCATTTGAATCTAAGATTCAAATATAAACATTCCACCTTTGACCAGTTTGAATTTTTATAAATAGTTTGAATAGTTTTAAAATAACATAACCAGTTAAAATAGTTTGAGTATCGAAAATGGTTTATATAGTAAAATAGTTTGGAAAATCAAAATAATTTGAATATTTAAGAAGATAGATTTTAAATAGCTTATACTAAAATATTTTATTTGAAAATAGTTCCAAAGTCAAACAGATTCGGTCCTAAATTTTCCAGTTTAAATCAATTCTAAATTCCATTTCGATTTAGTCAATTCAATTTTGATTTCAAGTCGAATTTTACTTCAGTTCTAATTTCAATTCAAAAAAATGATTTCAATTTCGAATTAATTTGATTTCGCTTTCAATTTCAATTCCAACTTGAATGAATTTCAATCTACTCCCAATTTAATTTCAATTCCAATCCAATTTAATTTCAACTTCAATTCCAAATTAATTTCAATTTCAGTTCCAAATAAATTTCAATTCTAGTAGTCTGATTCAGTGATTTAAATTCCAACTCAATTCTCAAATCCAAACCATTACAATTTACATCAATTTCGAGTTTGATTTTTTAAAATATCGATTCAAATCACTTAAATCAGCTTAACTTTCAATATTAAATTTAAAAATCCAAATCTTCAAATATAATTCAATTTCGAGCTTGATTTTGAAATATCGATTTATATTACCTTGAATTAGCAATATTCAAAGTTTGAATAAAGGTCCAATGTTTTAAAACAAACCAATTCTTGAAATGCACATCATGTCTTGATTATAACTTCAAATTCTCAACTTCGATTACTTAAATAATTCCTGTTATCAAATTTAAATTTCAACATTCTGAGTTCCAATTCAAAAATAATTCGATTTCCATAATCAATTTTTTTATACCAATCCTTTAATAATTTCAAAACAAAATCTTTAAAATCATTTAATTTAACCAATCCGATGTCCATATATAATTTTCTATTCTATGGCCAAGTGAATCAACTATTCCAATTTAATTTAGGGATGGATACATATCATTTCAATCCAAAATAAATGCTATAAGTGTATATCATTCCAACCAATTTCCTAACTTATTCGAAATAATTCGATTTATAGTTTTATATATTTTAATTAATATATATGATGATAATAGGATATATATAAAATAAATAAATATCCAATCGTCCAAAATCTCAATCAATAGCATCCATCACAATCAACATCCAAACATTCAATAAATCATAACAATTTACTAGTTATCAAAAATCGAAAATTTAACTAGCAATTTAATTTAGTAATTAAATTGAATTTTAAAATTTAATTGTGAATTAATTTGAGTTTTTCCCAAAAACAAATAAGATATGTGTCTGTTTTATATTAAATAGATTGTAAATAAAATTTGAATTTAAAATTCAAAAATAAATATCTTCAAATTATAAACTGGATTTAAAAACTCTGTATTTTAAAACTAATAGAAATTTGTTTTCTAATTATAATATATATGGTATATATATATAGTGATTTGGAAGTTATATTTTAATATAATAATTTTAAAAAGCTATTTGAAGTTAAATTCCATATTTTAAAAACTTATATATAATATATATATATATATATATATATGTGTGTGTGTGTGTGTGTGTGTGTTTATTTATTAGTTTTAAATCATTTTCTTTAAGATTATATAAATATAAATATAAATAAAAAGAAATACATTAATTAAAAATAGAAAATGTATGAATAAAAATGTAAATATATATATATATATATATAAAACTAAATTGAAAATATAATATAAAAATATATTTAAACATTAAATACAAGCAAAGACAAGTGTAAGCTAATTAATACATGAAATTAACAAGTATAGGTGTTTTAACAAGAATTTGAACAAGTGTTAAGTAATTTTATCATGCATAAACAAGTGTCATCTTTATAAATTTTCTTTTCAATTTTAAATTTAATAAATAAAGGAAAAAAATAAGCTACATAAACACATATACTCCCACACTTCATCTTCTTTCATACATTTCAAAACTCAAAAATTTGAGAAAGAAAACTAAACCAGAAAATGAAAAATAAAGTGATCAAACAACAATCAAAACAAAATCAGACCTGAAGTAAATTAAAGCAAACAATTTTTCAAAAGCAAGATCAGATCATCTCAAATCAAATTCAAGTTCAAAATTAACAACCTCTTTTCAAATCTCAACCTGATCTAAGGCAAGTAATGGTTTCAAATTTAAGTTGGAATTCAATTCAACTCAGTTTTAATAAGCAGATCATTTTTCCAGTTTTTCAAAAGTTTGCTTCTCTGTTCAAATCAATCCAGGATAGAAAATACCTTCAAAAAGGCTTAAATCTTTTAACTCTTGGTTTATATGCGATAATTATTTGAAATAAATTGCGAAAAATGTTTGCATGGATGTAAATATGTTAGTGTACATATAAATATGCAAATATTGGAGTATGCATGTCTGTACATATATAGATATCTCTGTTTTGCATTTATAGGGTTTAAAACAAATTCAAAAATCAATTTCTCTTCCCCTAATCTTCTATAGGGTATGATGTAAAAACAAAATATGTTTGAAATAACAAGATCTAAGTTCTAAAAATATTTTTAAATAAAATTTGACGGTAGTTTGAACTTGAAAGAAGAATATATAGTGAAAACTCAAGAATGTCAAAATTTCGACTTCCATAATTTATTTTTCATTTATATAACCCGATTCGCTTTTATAAACCATGAATTTGGAAAGTAAAATCATGATTTTTAAGATTTTAAAGCGAGAGAACTTGCGAGTTGAACAAAAATTGAAATCGTGGCAATTTTTGGTGATCGCGGGGTCGTGTGGTCTCGAGCTTGAAGCTGGAGGTGGCTGGAGGTCTGGAGAGCATTAGAAAAATGCTCAGAGAATTTTTAGGTTGTCGTGGTGGCTTGGCAACGTTGAAGTAGGGTTTAAGGGCTTGGTTTGGTCGACGTTCTTTTTGGAGTTCGTGCAACGTCATGGGTGAATCGGAGGTGATCAGTGGTGGTGGAAATGGTGCGTGGGTCTGAGGCAAAGGTTTAGACGTGATGGCACGGCTTCAAGTGGTCAGAAGGCGTGGCGCGAGGAGGAAATGTTGATCAGGTTCGTTCCTGTGGGTTATCTCTGTAGCACGTTTTCGATTTTCGAGTTTGTTCGAGGATTAGGTGGTTGGAATCGAGGGAGGTAGTCAAAGTCGTCTTGTTGGCGCCGGTGGTGATGATCGGAGGGGCAGCGATGATCGATGCACAGGCATGTGTGCCTTTGGTGTCAGATGTTGTTGTGCTATTTCGAGCATTTGGAGAAGAAGGTGATTGTCTCGAGTTTTGTTTCAGGGAAGTCTGGGTTTGGCTCGAGTTAGTACACGGGTAATAAACGAGTATTTTACTGGCAACAGGTTTTAAAAATTTAAAACCAAAACAAAGTTTAAAAAAAGGGAAGAAGAAGAAGTAACTCTGGTAGAAGCTCGGGAAATTTGTGATTTGGCTTGGGTTTCTTTAATTGTAAAAAGTTTTAAAGTTTACAAAAAGAAATGAATATGTTTTCAAAGGGATATTAATCAAGTTTTCAAAGTAGATGTATTTAACAAGATTTTCAAACAAGTTTCAAAAATTAAAATTTTAAAGTTAATTTTTTTTAAATTGTTTGGTTTAAATAATTATATATTTATCTCTAATTATTTTCAAAGAATTTAATGATGTAATTAAGTGAGTGTTAATGGTAAATTTTTTAATTATTAATTTAAAGATCTTGGTTAATTAATATGTTAATGAAAATTAATTTCAAAGGTTTATTTAATAAGGTTTAAATGATGATTAAATAATTAATCGAGATAAATGGTTTATCTTAAGTTAATTAGCGTCCTAATTAATTAAAGGATCATTATTAATTAATTAAGGATAATTACTTAATTAATTAAGGATAATCACTTATTGTAATTGATTAAGGATAATCAATTTATGTAATTAATTAAAGATTAATTAATTGATGTAAGTAATTAAAAACTAATTACTTAAAGGTTAATTACTTAATGTAATTAAATTAAAGGATGATTAACAATGTAAGTAATTAAAGGATAATTACTCAATGAGATTAATTGAGAATAATTAATTAATTAAAGGTTGATTAATCAATATAATTGATTAAGGGATAATTAATTACTTAAAGGTTAATTACCTAATGAAAGTAATTAAGGACAATTAATTAATTAATCAAGTGATCAAGGATAATTACTTAGTATAATTAATAAAAGATTATTACTTAATGTAACTAAGGGTTAATTATTTAATATGATTACTTAAAGGATAACTAATTATTAAAGGTTAATTAGTTAATAATCAAAGATTAATTAATGACTAAAGGATGATTAATTAATGTAATTAATTAAAGGTAATTAATTAATGTAATTAACTTGAGGTTAATTAACTCATGTGGTTAATTAATGGATGTAAGTAATTAAGGATAATTACTTAAGTTGGATAATTAAGATAATTATTTAATTTCATTAATTAATTAAAATAATAACAAATGGTTTGTAATTAATTAATGTTAATTAAGCAGGGTTAGGTAATTAATTTATTTGGTTTAAATTAATTATAAATTAGGTGATTAATTAATCTTACTTATGGATGATTGGATTATATTGAATGCCTTGGATTGTTTGATATCTTTGATATGTGATATTCTGTGATATTGTTTTGGATTGAGCTATGATAAATGTGAGTTATTTATCTGTGACGAATTTACATATTTATCTATGAATGGGAAATAAGCATTATAGGATTATACCGCTTATTGATATTGTTGTGTTTGGATTTATGATGGTTGTGATATTTTATGGTTGCTTCTAAAACCCCTAGACAAAACACACACACACAAATATGGATTTCACGGGAAATTGGTTAAGTCACGGGTATTTTGAATTTAATATTATTTTATTCAAATGGTGAAAAATTTAAAAGTTGAATTTTGGTTTGGAAGTGAAATTGGGTTAAATATGAAAAACTTTTGAAAAGGAAGTTTTGAAATTAAAATTATTTTGGGAATTTAGACTTAACTCAAAATAGGGCTTGCCAAGAGTACGGCAGTTCGTTGATTTTCCAATTTATACTTTAAGAGGTTATAACTTGCGCAAATTTAATAGGATTTTCCCGAAACGAAAAACCTTTGTTATCAAATGATAATAGGTTTCACATAAAGAAATAATTTCCAGTTTTTGTTGAAAGGATTTCGAGTTGTGGTTAAATCAAATTTGAAATGGAAATAGTTTTGGAAGCTATGAACGGATCTTTGTTAAAGATTTGGTAAACCTTGTTTTAAATTGAAGAGGATCTTAAAGGGTGAATCTGTTGTTTAAAAGATTAAAATGGAAATTTGTTTAAACCATTCAAAAAGAAAAGTTTTAGGAAATAAGTTGTGACTTAACTAAGATCCGAATATATCCATATGCTTTTATATAAGTGCTCATTATTCGGTTAAGCCGGGAGAGGACATTAAGTCATAAAACCCATTCTGAATAATGATACGACGTAATGGAATTGCATTTGAATACGGTGGTTGAAGACTAGGTATTTTTGAAAACGAAAGGATTACCCGTCGATTGTCTCTACACTAAGTCGCTCCGGTATAGAGATTACCCTATGTGATGGGGAGTCCGGACGTGATTGGGGATATCTAGATTTGCAAGGGCTTTTTCCTTAATTGGATGAAGTGCCTTCGGTTCCATTCAGACCCAAGATGGACTTGTTGATGCATGTTTGACGTTACACTTTGAGATATAAAGCTGGTCTCTATCAAATACATTTTTGTTTGGTGGCAAAGAATTTATTCTCTTATCTTAACACCCTTCTCTGAGATGTACAAGCTTAGAGGTCATGTAGTTAATGGTTACTAGTGATATATTCCCAAATTGGTAATGTGGCATGCTAAGTGCTGATCATTGGTTGATCGAAGCATGGCTTTTATGAAAAGCATAGCATTGTGGGACGAGACTTCATCGAACCTCACACCTCGAAAATGGTCGAAATACGAAGGATGCAGCAAGGTTACGGGGTCGCGCCCCTTAGGGTATGTGCATTTCCTTCTGGATAAAAAAGTGGTATCATAGTACGGAGCCTAGATATTTTACTTATGTGGTTGTTGGAATTTGTGGAATCATGGGAAAAAGGTCGTTTACGACCGGGGGATGGCATGCTCTGATAGTTAGTTACCTTGTTACAGAGGTAACCCGGCCTTGTGTTGGCAGAGATTCGGTTAGGTTCTAGGGGTGTCCCTCCAGAGGCGTACCCATTCGGAAAGGAAGTTCCTTAGCCTTGACCATTTGTTGGAAATCCAATCACCCAATATGAGCCATGTATGGTTTTAGTTGTAAAACCTACCACCTTAGGTGGTAGCTATAGTTGGCATACTTCAATGGTACGTATGCTGGCTAAGATTAATATTATACTTTCGAAATGTTTTTCACACTATGCACTAGCAATAATATCAAAAGGATTTTTGCGTATCAAGCATGTTTGACTGCTATAAGGAGAACCTCCCCCAAGTGTGCGATTGCATTGTGTGTGTGTCGGGAGACCTTATGGTAGTTTTATTTTCTAAAAGCATAGCGGATTCTTTTTATTTTCTTTTTGTTATTATATTTTTGTACAAATAACAGTTTTTGTTTGCTCACGCCAGTCCCATGACTGACCAAGAGTTTACTGTTCCCTTTCTAAACTCTAGGTGCCCATAATTTTCCACACGTGCAGCCTAGAGTCAGGTTATCTATAGATGTAGGTTTGGCAGTCTTTGAAGTCTTTCGTTTTGGGATCGCATTTGCTTCACTTTAGCATGATAGCATTTGGTTTTAGTTTTTGCTTGGAGATCTTTGGAGCTTTGAAGATATAGTCTATTGGATTCTCCCTCTCTCTCTAGAGATCCCTGCTGTGTTGCTATCTTTCCGCTGTGGTGTTGATCTCTGTTGTTGTATTCCGCTGTTGTATCTTTTTTGGCTCTGATATTGTTGGGCATTTGTTATCGCTTGTTGTATCATGTTGTATCAATTGTTTTGTATTAATAAAATCAATTCTTTCTGTTTCCGTTTTGTTGTTTTCACCTAATGTGTTATAAGCTCCGACGAACTGGACTCCAACATTTGAATCTCCGGCATTCGACTACGAGTGATGCATTGGATGCCAATTTTCGAGCGTCGGATTCAGGTCGTCACATTAATTATCAATTCAAATTTCTATCATTTTTTCACATATCAATTTAAAAGTGAGCAAATTTTTTCCAAACAACAGTCAATAAATTTACATTACTTCACGATATAAATTTAATTAACATAAAAATTAGATTAGTCAATTGTGAGCATAGAGAACAATTGCCTTTCTATTTCAAACTGGAAATAATTTCAGTCCCAAATAAATCTCACTTCGGTTCCAAACTGAAGCCTTCGTCGATACGAATCCAGCGTTACTCGTTTCGATCGAATCGGATATCATAGGAAAAGTTATTAATAAATTAGTATAACAATAATTAAAATTAGCAACTAATAATAAAATAAAATAAACATCTCTCTTGTTCACACAAACTACAGGCCTTCCCCCTCCTTGCTGATCAAGGTCGCGACTAGCTCTCCCAATTTTTTTTTATAAACGCGATCGATCTCCTAAGGCTCACGCATCATCAGGTGATCGAAGTTCCATCGAGTGTCACCTTCCCACGCGCCTAGGTCGACCATCCCGCAGCCGTAGTCATCGCTTTCACCTCGCAGTCGCCGTCCAATCCACACAATACCCAAAACATGGTCAAGCTTCCACGGCGGCCGTTTCTCTATTCACGCGATTTATTTTTTCGTTCGTTGTTTTTTTCTTTTTGATTTATGATCGAAGTTCGCTTTTTTATTTATTTGAAGGCTTCGATATTGATTGGATCTGAGATTAGAAAAAAATGAAAAGGAGTGGTATACGGGAAAGAATAGGAAAGTAGGTTGGTTTTTGTATGAGTGCTAAGGAGAAATTATAGATATATATAATATTAGAAAATATCCCACCAAATCGCTCGTGAAATTTTCCGACCTCCAAATGACGCATGCCCCTGGCATTTATAACGTTTTACCCCCATTCCGAATGTAATGAAATTAGTTCTGTGACCAAATTCGATTGTATGCGGAAGATAGCTTTTAAAAATCGATTAATTTTAATTAAATTTCGAAATAAATTTCTATGCGTTTCGAGCTCGCATGGCCAAACGACAAGTCCGATCGCTACGAAACTTGAAATTTGTAATGACCTAGATTTTTCGAAATTTGATTTGGAATAGATAAATGTTTTTAAATATTGAAATTGATATGGAAGTGATCTATTCAATTTAAAAGTATATCATTTAAATTGACATTTAAAAATAGCATTCCGAGGCACATACTTGGAATTCGACGAAACCAGTTCCATTGGATCCGTACTATTATATTAATATCGATTACCAAGTTTCGTAGCTTTTGGAGTTATCACCTAGCCGTACGAGATATAAACACGCTAAATTTATATCGAAATTCAATATAATAACTGGGTTTAAAATTCTATCTTCTTCGTACGATCGAATTAGGACTCGAAACCTTTTCTATTGCATTCCGAATAGGGGTATAACAATATAAACGCCTAGCGGCATGCCTCGATAGGATGCCAAGTTTTTAAGATATGAATTCAAGACAATTTAAATTTAAAATTTAAATATAATATATATACTGTTTGACTAGTTGAAATACTTCACATCAGCTTTTGCTTTTTTAGAACACTGTAGCAAGCCTATGCAATCATGCAAGCCAATTCAAACACGCTTCTGTCATTTCTTCCCTTTGCTTTTCTTTTTAAAACCTTATCCTTCTCATTCAATTCAATAGCCGAAAGAAAAATAATAATAATAATAATAATAGCACTAAGAACATTATATTTTCCTCCAGGCAAAAACTAAATCCTCGAATTCACTCTTACCTCTTCGATAATGGTGAGCACGAGGGTGAAATTTTTCGTTTCCTGAATAAAAAAATAGTATCGCAATGAAAATTATATTTTCCTCCAGGCAAAAACTAAATCCTCGAATTCACTCTTACCTCTTCGGTAATGGTGAGCATGAGGGTGAAATCTTTCATTTCCTGAATAAAAAAATAGTATCGCGGTCGAAATCGATCGCGATTTCACGTAGGTGTGGCGACATCGAGGCACGGGGCAGGGGAGGCAGAGGTGCAGTTTCTTTTTGGGTTCAGTCGAGCATGGAGAGGACGTCGTGAGCAAATCGCTGACGGAAAGGGACTTCGGGTTCGATGGGTCGATGGGTCACGACACTCGCATCTCGAGACGCGAGTCGATCTGGTGGTATTTTCGCAAGGCAGAGGCATGGATGAGTTTTCGAACTCGAGAGACGCAAGCGATGAGGGGTCTCGAGCGTGTATGAGGAAGGAGACGTGCTTGGGGGCAGTGAGGTGTAATTTTTTTTCAATTAAAATAAATATATATACGTATATATATATGGATACGAAAAGGAAATGAATATATACAGTGAGTGTATATATATATACAGATTATATATATGTATATATATATATGTACAGAAAAAAGAAAAAAGAAAAAAGAAAATATTTACAGTAATGTATAAAATAATTCTGTTTTTAATTTAATATATTTATATATATCCACATACATATTTTAATTTAGAACAGTAAATATATATATATATATATATATAAGATTTTGAAAGAAAAAAATAGGAATTTTAAAATGTTTGAAAGTTTATATAAAAGTTAGATTTTTAAAATCTATATAGATTATTTTTATAAATGTATCTATATATGTAGTTTCAAATAAAATAACTATACATATACACAATTTAAATTTACTAGTTTACTTTAGAATAATGTATTGTGGTGATTAATTTATCTAATTAACCTATTTAATTTATTTTAGTTACTAAAGAATTTTTAAAGGGAATTTATTGTTAATTAAATTTATTAAATGGAAAATTAATTGTTCGATTATGTATTAATAAATTATATAATGTTTATACAAGGTCGAAAATCGTGAAACCAAGTCGAGATTGAAGTGGATTGCGAACAAAAACAAAGGTGAGATTTTCTCACTCATTTGGATTACCATGTCTAAAATTAAATGTTAAATTTAAAATATTGCGTGTGTGACATTGATTGATAAATTTATAAATTATCTGTTGGATATTATATATGTAGTAGTGTATATATTAGTATTAGAGTGATTGATATAGCGGATGAGACCCTATACGCCCCGTTAATAGCGGACGATCCTATATACCACGATATCACCCTAGAAGTGGGATTGGTATTTTATTTTCTGACTAACATCTATGGAAGCAGGGAAAAACAGGTTGGAGGGATTCAACTGGATTCCTCAAACATATTTATTGTTCATAAATATATTGTTGATATACGATATGTTAGATAAATTGATATGGATCATGTGTGAATTGAATTAGTAAATGTTAAATAGCATGGAAATTGAATTTGGCATTTTTAAATAACATAAATAATTAAATTTGAAGGAATTTAAAGGAAAATTTGAAAGAAATTATTTATATTGAAAATTTGATTTATTCTAAAGGGAATTAAGTGGAATAAAATATGTTAACTAACTGGGGTTATAATTAACTATTTGAAAATTGGTTTAAGTAGAGACTTGAAAATAAAATTATATATTAAGTGATTGAAGAGACATTGGAATCGATAAATAGACTTGAAATAAAATGGAGTTTTATTAAGAGAAGATTATAAATGGAATTATAAATAGAATTTGTTTTTTTATAAATGGGAAGCTCAAAGGAGTTTATAAATTTATAAACGGGGTTTATAAATAAGATGGAATGACACTAACGGTTATATAAAATATAAGTTGATGGTGTGAACTTATATCGTGAAATGAAAATTGTTTTGAAAAGGAATAAGGGAGTATATTTCAAATAAGAGAAATGGTGATTAATTTGGATATAGTCGATGTGGTACGAATCAAGAGGAATTTGTGAATCGAATTAGTGAATATTAGATTTTCTAAAAATAGACTTGTTGAGTAAATTGGAATTGTTTTAAAACGAGGTTTTAGATTTACTATACTATATAATTTTTATAAACTATTATTTAAATCTAGAATATTTTGAAGTTAGCTATTATATACTTAATGTTTATTGAAATAAATTCTAATCTTACAAATCAGCTTTGTAAATTTATTAGTAACTGTATATGAGTTATTATGTTGATATTTAGTTTTACCTTAAGCCTTATTTGAAAATAAACCATTATTCTTATTTTAAAGGTATATATATTTTTAATGTTTTAAATTCAATAATAAATCCTGGCGAAATAGGAAGCCATGTTTTAAGATTTTAGATGGAAGATCTTATAGTGATTTTATGTAAAATGTAAATAGATTTCCAAGCATAAGTTACGTAAACTGCGGAAGGTGAAATAAAATTCACAAAGGAAGGAGAAGTGAAACTGGAATTTTAAACAAGCATAAATGGCTTTGAAAATATTAAAGGAAATTAACTAAGGAGTTCTGGAATTTATAGCATTCGTGTGAAACGAGTTGGGAATTTACAAATAAAAATTTAAATGGTTTTTGAGAAAAGAAATAGAAAAGAAATGAATATTTTCCATGTATTGAATTTCAAACGAAGTGGGAAAAATATGCTAAGTATTGGGCAAAGGTTGAAATTTGTTCCATGAGAATAAAAGGGATTTAAAAAACTATTTTCAAAGTATTGAAATATGGAAATAATATTTCAAGTATATATTTCGAGATAAATAATTTGAAGAATTATTTAAGGCCTGATGGTTGCTTGTGAATGTTATTTGATAGTTAAATAAATGACTATCAATACTGGACAACGTGCTAATCGTTTCGAAGAGACCAAGATCGGATTTAATCATCCAAAAACCACTTCGATTCGGTTTAATCGTAGCAAATGAAGACCGGGAAGATAACGAAGACTGTGATTCAGTTTATCCAGACCTAGGACAACTTGTATGGACAAATGCTATCAGACCATCGTCATTGGAGGACGATGAGCATTCTAAGTGAATGTGTCCTAAAAAGGTAACGCTTAGCCTCTAGCCTCATCAAACGGGAATGGCTAAAACAGGGGAGGTGCAGCAAGGCCAAGTGGGTAGCACCCAATTAGGGTAAGATTTCCCCTGTCTAGAGTCCCTTTATTTCGGCTGTGTGGCGGTTGCAGATCCCAACCATGGGGTGATCTTATTTGGTCTATTCTGGTTAGGGGTAGGCCGGTCTTGTGTTGCCGTGGATCGGGAGTGGTCCTTAGTACGCTGATCTAGACCAGGTACTGTGACGGGCGGTATCCCAATAGCCCTGCCATTGTATGGAATCCATTCTCCAATAAGTGCCTGTACGGTTTTGATTGTGCCCAACTATGCTGAAACGTAAGATGCAAGCATTTCAGCTATATTCTATTTACTTTCTATAGACACTATTATAATTTCAGACGGATTTGATAAAAATATTTTGGTTATCGTAAGGTGAAAACCCAACTTAATTATTTGTGGCGTGGTCTTACGAGATAACTTTGTTTTAAAGGATTTTCGAAAATATAGTAATTCAATTGATTATGGTTTCTCACGATGGTTTTCCAGACTAAGTTGGGTGTTGTTTTATCATGATGCTCAGGTCACACCGAGTTGAACAGATCCAGGATAATATTCCATGGAGCTCAAGAGGCAAGCTGGATTACAGAGACGTATCTCCGTACTTGGTTATCATTTCTGCTGTGTAAGGACAAGTATTAAGCTGTCCAAATTAATGGATGATTGTTGTACTCTGATAATGATATGTATATAACAGTACAGGTTTCTTTGTATTTAAAAGCTACTATTATATATTATAATTTATTCCACTGCGATTGTGAGACTCTGATGTTGTTTTTATCTTCTTCTTCTACCTCTTTCTTCTTCTACCCTAATGACCTAGTATTTCCGACACTTGAATATTCGGCAGTTTATATAGTGAACGTATAAGTGTCGATTTTCGAGAGTCGAAAATCCATAGACCTTGACAAAATCTTACAATAATTCACTATTATGGATCAAATAAAACTTGTTTCGTCGAATTCCAAGACAGTGGCCAAAATGGCTATTTTCACTTTCTAAATAAAGTATAAAATTTCCAATTTTTATTTATCCAGTTAAAATTCCAATTTTAAATGTTAACAACCTTCATTGTCGTTTAAATAAAATTTAAATCAACTTCCGACATCGTTTCCATTCACATAAAATTCAGAATGCAATTATTTAAATGATTCCAGCATTAAATTTAAATAATTTAATTATCCGATAAATTACAATAATAGGTCATTAAATTTTATCCCTAACCATTTTTATTCAATAATTATATCAAATTATATATAAAATAGTTAAAAATATAGGTCGTTACATAATCCCCTACTTAAAACTTTTCGTCCTTGAAAAGGAGGTAAGTATAGAATTTAACATACAATATATTTTTTCAAAATAATTAACTTATAAACATAAATCTTATTTGCAAAACTATTACCATGCTTCTACTACATGACTCCGATATTGGTTTACGGAAAATATAACTCATATATAAGCTATAACATTTTTTTTTGAAAAACTTCAAAAAATTTCTAACTCTGGATTTACGGAAAATTTAGGCAGAGTCTCCTTTGCGTGGCTCGATCGGAAAATTTTTGCGGCATATAACATAAATATACCCGATATATATCAAATATACATCTCATCTCAATGATGAGGCATCTCGAAGGGAAAAAATATAAAATCGCGGTATGTAATCTGAGGTACATATCTTGTTATTAATAATACGAGCGAGTTCGCTCGTATTAAGCAAGCAAAAACATTTAAATCCACGCATACATCCAAACGTCTTTGTATGTACCAATCTTAACTCAATTTAAGATATTAGTTGCATATAGAGATATATAAGCATGTATAAGTCCAATTTAACCATATAATATGGATTTTGAATCCAAACAATAAATACAAGCACAAATACGCAACATACAACAATCATATGCAATCAAAACAGTAATAACAATGGATTGCAACACAAGAAACTATCCAACCACCAATATCCATCCAATTAATCCAATTAATTCATAACCATGTGAATTTATATTATCCAACCTTTATTTCTTATTAAAATTCATTTCATTAACATTTTAATTGACTCGGTTTCAATTAGTTTACATTGACATCCAATTTATTTGCATTCACTTTATTACTTCTAATTTGATTAACATTCACCTATTAATATTCATTCTGTTAATCATACAATGGATTTATATTCAATTCATTCCCTTTTAATTAATTTACATTCAACTAATTTGGTTCAATCCATTTTTTTCAGTTAACCAATATTTATTGCACTCACATTTGACTAATGACAATTCAACATATTTATATTTAATAGATTTATTTTCAATTGATTAATATTTATTTTAGTGACATTCATTTTATTTATTATCCAATGAATTTTCATTCCATTCATTTAAATTTTATTATGCTCAAATTCACTTCCATTTATTTTAAATTGATTCCCATTCACTTATTTACATTCACTGAAATCAAATTTCTCTTACATTCTTATTACATTCAATATAACTTTACAACTTAAGTTCGTCTTCATTTTGAATCAAATTCTATTTTATTTGACTCATTTTATTAATTTATTTCCTTAACAGAATACGCTTATTCATTTCCATTAACTCTACTTAAGTGAAATCAAATTTCATATCTCATTTTAGACTTCCTTTTTCATATCTTTGACATTCACTAATTTTGTTTACCTATATTATCAATTCTGTGAGTTACAAGACTTACATGTTTTAACAAACACTTTAATTGTAATATCTATATTTTCCTTTACATTTACCATCACAAATTTTCATTTAATAATAAATTCATTCGTGAAACATTTCATTTATCATTTCTTTAGTTTATCGTTATTTTATAAAAGTTCATTTCTTTTTATTCCAGTTGTTTTAATTTATAATATCCTCAAAAAGTTACAAGTCAATTTACAACATCTACGCAAATTTACATTTAATTCTATAAACAACTTACAAGATATTTAATTCATTTGTCTACTTTCTTCGGTTCCATTTACTTGTTCAATTTAGCCATTAATCATTTCATAATACACTAATTAAGTATATAACATTTGTTATAACAACTTAAATTTCATTCATAAACATTTTAATTACTGAAGTATTGATTACTTGTATAATATTCCATTACATATTCTTATAAACATTTTAACTTCTTAAACATTTATAGTAAGTTATTTTGATGCTTTAGAATGTAGATGAGTATTATACAAATTAATCTTATTCATTTTATTTAATAAGAATGTTCAATAATTTTATATGATTTGAATTCCCATTATCTTACAATTTAAGAGTTATAACTTTGATTTATAATTTCTCTTAAACACTCAAACTTTAATTCTTATTTCATATTAAATTAGTTAAAATTCAATTTTTAAAACTCACTCCACTTGCATTTAATTTATTTGTATCCAATTTAGATTAAATTCAATTAACCATATTAAATTATACTTACATTCATTTATTTTTATTCAATTTCTTACACGCTTAAATTATATTTCATTTTAAAAATTCAAGTTCGTATTCATTATATTAATTCATTTTATAGTTTAAGTGGAATTAATTCACTTTACTAATGCAACGCCCCGTGCTTTTAGCTATTTTAAATTACTAAATTTAATTTAAGTATTAAATAGAAATGGTGAAAAGTAAACAAATTTAATGATTTTGAATGTAAGTATTGGGTATGAACTTGAATAAAATTTTGAAATAAACTAATTTCGAAGATTTGGCGATAACGAGTATTAAAATGAAATTATATATATTAACTGGATTTATAATCAATAACCGAAGTTGGATATAATTGTGAATCATTTAGATAGAAATAAAATGATGTTGATAACTAAAAAGTTATTTGGAACTTAATGATTTATTCATATTGATTAATAGGATAATTAAATTGTTTAAATTCATAATTAGAAATTTATTTGAATAATTGAATTCTGAATTTAATATGATTGAAAATGATATCGAAAGTTGATGTAAATTTTATTTAAACAACAATGAAGATTACTAACATTTAAAAATTGGATTTAAAAGTAAATAATTAGAAATTTTATATTATAATCATGACGTTAAAACAATGATCTAAGGCTCAGTCTCGGACTTTGACAAAACTAGTTCCATGGAACCAAATAGTGTGGTATTATCGGATTTCAAATTTCGCAGCGTTTGGAGTTATCATTTGGTCGTACGGAATAGAAACACGTTGAATTCAATATTGAAAATTTAATATTATAATTGGGTCCAAAAAGTTATCTTCTCATACAATCGAATTAGGTCTCGAAACACGTTCCATTGTGTTCGGAATAGGGGTAAAACATTATAAACGCCCAGCGGCATGCTTTGTTTGGAGTTCGTCCAGTAAAAGTTGAAAATAATAATAAAATAAATGTGTATGCACGTATATAAATATGCCTATCTCTCAGCAGAACCCTAATACCTTGTAGCCACTGCCCCTATGTTCTTTAATGACCGAAAATCTTTGATCTTTCTCCCTCAAATTTCTCCACATCCACGAACAATTAGAGAAATCTTCTAACTTCAATTTTGTGGAGCTCGATGAGATCTCCCTATCCAGTGGTTGTGATTGTTTTTAGATCTATTGACTGGCGAAAAATCTCTCTCAAAGGTCGCATGTTTCGGTTTGAATCTTGAGTTCATGGGAAGGCCGAGCATCTAGTGGTCATGGCCTATGTTAGAGCTCACAAAGGGATTTAAAGTGGTAGTCTTCGATCATGTTCTAGGGCACAAGTGGTGGGGCGGTGATCGAAAAATTGAATGATGCGTTGGGTTCTTTTGCGTTCTTGATTGTCTGGGATGTACGTAAGTGGAAAGAGAAAGGAAGCAGTGGCCTTGATTCCCCGATGAGCATTGAATGGCCCAGATTTGATGGCGATTAAGAAAAAGAAATTGAACATTAATTATACTATATAATATGAAATCTTTAAAACTATATATATTTTCCACATGTTATCAAAATTGGATGAAACAAGCAGCGACGGAATCATGGCGATGAGCACTACGTCATGGAACTGATTTAGAGTTGTTTGGAGATAGTTAAAATTCTAGGTTAAATCGAACTTCGTTCGTTTTGGTCAAATTTGAAAACGCAGGGTGAGTGTTTTATAACGCTCACAAGTATTAGAATATTTTTATGCTAGTTAATTTCAAAATTGTAAAGTGATATAAATTTATTGAGTATTATTTGATAAATTAATTGTTATCTAAACTATCATTGAATTAACTGTTAAAAATTAAAATTGATAGTCAAATTTGAATAGGAATTGAATTGCCAATAAAAGACACGATATTGAAAACTATGAAATTGTTGTGAATTATATTGTCTGTTTGTATGATTGATTATGACTGATGCTAGTTGGTTGATATTTGGATGATTGGATGTTTATTTAATTGATATATCTTGTTATCAACCTGTAAATGTTTACAGTATATAAACTGTTGATTGGATTATTTTGAATAAATTAAGAAATAGGTACTTATTTTGGATTGAAATGATATATATCCACCCCTGATATTAAATTGAAATAATTGATCACTTGGCCTTATGACTGAAGATTATATATGGACACCGGATTGGTTACATTAAATGGTTTTAAATTTTTTGATTTGAAATTCATTTAAATGATTTTGATTTAAAAGGAATAAAATCGAATTTATAAAAATCAAATTATTTTTTGAACATGAGCTTAAATTTTGGAATTAAATTGTGATAATTGAAATTGAAAAAAAATCAATCAGAGTTGAGATTTTTGAAGTTATAATCGAAATATGATTTGAATTTCAGAAATTGATTTGTTTTAAAGGATCGGACTTCTATAAAAACATTTAATATTTCTAGGTAAAGGCGATATAAAACGATATTTCGGAATTGGGCTCGGGATTGAATTATATTTAAGGAATTGGATTTTAAATTGAATAATGAAGGTAAAATTGATTTAAGTGTTTTGGATCGATATTTTGAAAATCAAACTTGGGATTGATATAAATCAAAATGGTTTCAATTTGAAATTGAAATTAATTTGTAACTGGAATTGAAATTAATTTGGAGTTGAAATTGAAATTAATTTGGAATCAAAATTAATTTGAATTGAAATTGGAATTGAATCGATTTAAATGGAAACGGAAATTGGTTGGAATGGGAAGATTGGGAATTAAAACAATTTGACTTTAAAACTACTTTCAAATAAATTATTTTATTATAAATTATTTAAAATCTATCTTCTTAAATATTCAAATTATTTTGATTTTCCAAACTATCTACTTTATATAAAAATTTAAATACTTAAATTATTTTATGTCAAACTATTTTAATTACTTAAACTTTTTTAAACGATTTAAAATTTAAAAACTATTTAAATTATTTTTCTAAAATTCAAGCTGGTTAAGGGTGGAATGCTTATTTTTAAATCAATATTTAAAATATGAATTGGGTTAAATTGAATTTATAACCTAAATGGAAATTTAAATTCAAGTTGAATTGGAACTGAAATCAAAGTATTAAGACGAAAAGGATTTTGAGATGAAATGGTGTACGAAATATATTCGAAATATAAAAAACCAACTGGTGTGTAAAATGACGTTTGGCTGTTAAAGAGAATGGGGCCAGATATAGGCATACACTCCGTCGATACCAAAATCACTTTGACAACTGTGTACGTGGAGTGATGATCCGGAACTAAGTGGTTGGATTTGGCATCGTTTGCTCGATTTGAAGAAAGAGAAGGATGATTGATTAGCCTGGCACTTGTGCCAATTTGAAATGACTAAAACAGGGGTCGTACTGGCCAAGTGGATTAGCTACCCAAAGCGGACGCGCTTCTTAGTATTACCATCATTTACATTGTGATTGATCAGTATGCACCCTTCGAATTATGAGAGTGTTGGAAGTGGTGGTGCGATCATACCTATGATGCGTTATAACCAGCCGGTAAGGGTAAACTGGTAGTATCCTGCCTTGGGCGTTGCCTAATGTGCCTTGTTATACTTTTATCCCTAAACGAGACCCATATGATTCTGGTTTAGTGTTGTCGTACCACGGCGCATCCCTATCCACCGTCAGTTTAACTGGTGTTTTATATGCAAACCATATGACAATGTTTAAAAATGCGTTAAGGGAGATCAATGTAAAGCTTTAACGCTAAAAAATATATTTATTTTACTGACTAGACATTATATATATAGCGTATTCTACTATATATAAATATTTTGACGAATCCTTAAGAAATGGAAAATCTCATAACATCTCTTGAGTTATTGCACGCACGTTATACAGTTGATAGGAGATGTAAATTCCAATAAGCGTCTCTGATGCCACTACACTCATGTTATAAGCGATATTCATTTGACTTACATACACTACTACAAAACAGGTCATTTGCATCGGTTGTTCACCCCACTGTTGCATCAGTTCTACAACGATGCACATGCAACCGATGCAATAAACTAATTTTTTTTGCACTGGTTGTAAAACCGATGCAAATAGTCATCATTTGCATCGGTTGTTAGTAAAAACCAATGCAACATAAGATCTTTGGCTTAAAACCAATCCCTTATATTGCACCGGTTGGTAGTAACAACTGATGCAACAAAACATTTTTTGCATCGGTTGTTACTGTCAACCGGTGCAACATTAGGGCAATTGGCTTTAAAAAGTCTCCTATTTTGCATCGGTTATTTCTAACAATGATGCAAAATACCCTTCTTTTGCTTCGGCTATTGGTAACCGATGCAAAAAAACACCTCACATATTACCAAAATACTCGAATATATACATATCATAACAAAACAATTATTGCATGCAATATTATAGACATTTAAAATCAAATTGGACGGAAAATACATATTGAATAAGGTAATACCAAATAAATATATTTCAATTATAGTGTTCATAATCCATATAAAATAGTGATTCATGCATTCGTTTTAGTACTACAATGCAGATCTTTAGTACGTAATATAGTCTAGATTGTTAAGTACCCTAATACACCAACGCTTCTACCATTCTCAACAGCAACTTTCAACCAAAACAAGAACCTGAGTTAAAATAATAGATATGATGTCAATGAATAAAAATGTATTTGAAGTTAAGTAGTATATAAAAGAACTAATCCATTAATAAAGATTGGTGATACCAAGTCAATACCAAAAAATATTAAGGTTGATTTCCAATGCTATATTGATTTTCAGACATAGATAGTGTATATAAGAAACTAAAATGAATGTGCCATCTAATATTTTCTTTTAAATATATGTAAGCAGAGACCACATTATGCAAAAATAAGAGATAACATTGTGTAATTAGGTAGAAATTACTAACAATTCTACTCAAAGCAAAGGAATATAACTCTCTATTACAAGCAGTATATGACAAACCTAAAGATCTGGACTTGTGTGATAACATGTTAGCAGTTAGGAGAAGCTTTCAGGAACAATAGTTTGCAGAGTTTGGTACTGCAACAAATGTGGCCCATGCACTAACGTGAATATATACTTATACAAACCAGTAGTAGTTTCAACTGCTGTTGCACCACTGTTGCACCTTCTAAGTTTGCTGGTAGCCTGCATTAGTGTCATCTACTAATCGTATGCCATTGCATTTTCTGTACATACTAAATTTTTATTAAAAAACATTTCTCTATGCAACTTCCCTTCTGAAACCATCAACTTCCCTTCTGAAACCAACAAACTGTCACTGCCTAACTATTGATCACCACAAAATCCACTTCCTCCTATTAACATTTCCATCAATTCACACCACCCTACACACATTCATTCCATTCCCCAGCAACATTCGTTTCCACCACATCTTACAAACAAAACATTCAAAACGCCACTGCCTCAATACATCCATCCACCCCCCACCAGGCTGCACACTTGCCTTTCAATACAACCACTACCATTCACATACTATGCCTTCAAGTGCAACTGTGCACACCGCAACTTTACATACATACCAAAACTACAACAGTAACCACCTCAACTTTACATCATCCAAACCACACTTCTTCTTTTTGCCTGCCTGCACCACAACAATCCTCCTAACTGTTACTACTTACTGTGTTCATCTGACCCAAACCACAACCATAACAGTGCTCTATCATCCCTCTTCTTCAAGGAACAACACTACGCTTCATATCACATACCACCCAATACTTCACAAACCATCTCCACCATAAAATACCAGTGCAATACATACTGCACAATACCCATTTCCACCATATCTCACAACACAGACAACCCAATTTCACCATCTTGCTGTAGCTACTAATATCCACAAACTTTTGCTACACATCCTTCTCACTGCCATAATCACTGTCATCCCCTTACCTACTGTCCACTACCACTTCCCTCAACATAACTCTCACTATAATTACACTTCACACTTCTGACCACCATAAATACAAAACTTTCACCTCCCTGCACACATCACCCATACAAACCATTAAGTGCACCATCAATTCTATGCACACTTCCTTGCATTACCAACAACCAACCCCAAAACATCCCACCAACCAAACAGTCACCACCCTCACGTTTCAACCACTGTCAGCAACTTACTATTACTATTGTTACAACCTATAACACTACTCATTCATCTTTCCACTACACCGCTACATATTCTTTCCACTATCCACATTATCCCAGCATCAAGCTTTTGATCTTCTGCGCACTATCAAATTTCTTTTGTCAACTGCTCATCTTCTAACACCATCCACTTGTTCACCCCAACCTCACAGTGAACTGCTTATCCATAACATAACACATATTTCACTTCCCTAACCATCTCCCTCCTACAAACACTTTCACCAACACTATCACGCATTTCCATATCATACCGACACTGCCTGTACACAAAACAGTTCATATATCACCTATAAAGATCTAATATGGTCAAGACCAAATTTAATACAATATCAATGGCTCATTCACTTGTTAATTTTAAGATGTAAAGTCTGCACTAAATAAACTTTGATAATCTAATAAAGCTAATAAACTAAGGGAAACCGGTAGTTACCAAAACTTACAATTGATAGACGGTCGAACAGGGTTAGTTTCTACTCACGAATTGCAAGGCCTTTTTCATTCCTCCACTCCTTTTTACGTTCCACTCTCGCTATCATCTACGACTACCAGAACATTGAGACTCTCGCCTTCAAATTCGCCTTCAACCTGAACCATTTGTCTTCACGTGGCTCCTCTCCTTTCCAGTTTATCTTTGTTTTTGCTTATACCTTCGGAATCACTGCACTTTTCACATCTGATATGCGAAGACGGTAAGACATGTATAGAGAAGACATATGTCTTAATGCTCATAATTATAGTAGTTAAACAGTTAAAAATATCCATATACGAAAACCTGATAGTTGTTTGACCACAAACACATGTTGATGACACTCTAATTTCATTTCTGAAGCAGATAGGGACGTAGTACCAAATAGCTAGAGTAGTTTGATTTGGGTTTCTCTACTTACATCTCTGCTTTTCCTCAGTTGTTTTTGTTCAAATGCTATTGATGTTGGGACAAAAACAACTCGTCGTACTTACAGAAAGGAGATCAGCTAAAACAAAGATTGGAAGAGGACTAAAATAGCAAATCAAATTAACTATTAAATGCGTTACTGCTTTGCAATATTATGGTAAACAGTGGTAGCACTACTAACAAACCAGTACAATTAATTCACAGTTACATCTGGGAGGAAAATACATAACATAGACCTAGACCAAGTTAGTGTATATGTCTTCATAAAGATGAGAAACATAGATTTATGATAATATAATCTACAACCAGTTGACTAACATGCCGTAACACAAATAAAACTTGCAATCTCTCTACTGAATAATTGGGCATAAATAAGGAATATAAACACCGAACTGAATGCACGACCAGACACAAACAACCACAAATGTAAATGATTTCATGTTTGCAGCAAGTGAAAGATTAACTTATTCACTTTTTAGCCTCATAAAATCATATCATTGATTTATGATAAAACAAAACTAATATATTGTACTTAAAGATAAGATCAAGGATAAGTTCCAGATAAAGGCGTAATTAATCATTCTTTTACACTATAATTACTTGCACACATCTTAATATTTTATTTCATAAAAGCTTCTTAATCATAATATACATATTTTTCGCAGCTAAAAATGTGGTATAATGAAAAATCTTGTTATACTTTACTCAAAGTAGCAATCTTGGAAAGCTAATATAGTACAACTCTTAAAAGTGTTTTGTAAGCCGGAATAAGAAAACATTGACCATCTTACTACAACTAGCAGTTAAATATATAATTGTCATAAACTATGATGTTCTTTTGTAGCGGAGAGCTGTAGAAATACACATAATTCTTTTGTAGCGGAGAGCTATAAAAGTGTTTTGTAAGCCGGAATAAGAAAACGATGACCATTTTACTACAACTGGCAATTAAATATATAATTGTCATAAACTGTGATGTTCTTTTGTAGTGGAGAGCTGTAAAAATACACATAATTCGTAAAATTATCGTGATTGAGGTAAATTTATTCACTAATTTTTTTTTGAAGTACTTGGTTAGTCATACCTTATGTGGTTCACCGTGTCTTTATAGATCCATGGTCATTAAGGGTCATCCCATTTCTTTACACCTGTTGCTACCTTAAGCAACTCATGATGTAGATATCTTTCATCAAACCTTTTCATGTCCATCGTATTATCACAAAGCACGTACCACATTAATAAACATAATCAATACAGTTCATAGGTATCCATTTAGTCAACCTAATATCCTCCAAATATCAATATTCCATAACACAATATTACATACTGCAATAAATATCAAACCTCTATTGACATATCTTACAAAATATATTAGCATTTCAAATAATCATGCAAAGTCCTATTTATCATTGAATATTTTTTTCAATTATCCCGTCATATATGAACTTCTGTTTTTATGGTGAAATAATGGACTTTATCATTGTAGCTTTGTCAAATTCACAGTGTCTAGGATCTCGCTTTTAGAGTTTAAAACGAATTACCCTTAATTTAGATACAAATTTTTTTGTCGTAAACCTTTTTGTTCATAATATTTTCTACCATATAAGAGTTTAAGTAGCCATAAAGCATTATTGTGTATTCATAATAGGCTAAATGTATAAACTTAAAGGATAATGTCTTACAAATAACAAACATATTAACGATTATCAGAAAACTAAAAGGATAATTTAAATATATATATATATAAGAATAATTCAAATATTATATAATAATCCAGCCTTTTTGTTTTACTTCAGTTCTTCTCCTTCCTCAATCATAAGCTCTCATACATATTAAGCCATAACAATACCGAGATAAAACAAAAGGATACACAAATACAATATTTGAATCCAAAACATGTAATGAAATAAAATAAAATATAGGAAATAAAGAGAAATTTTTTAGTCTGTCATTAGTTATTACAGAAACAGACTTTTGTTTATTGATGAAGTCATCACATGAAAGTTGTTAGGACCAGAATTGGTCACTAACACCCTTGAGTAGAGTTATGTAGAGAAATTAATGAAGAAAGTAAAGTTAAACAGAGATCAGTACGCAAACTTAAATGCAGAAAATATAGACGCCAGATTTATAGTGTGTTAGCACCAAAATTGGTCACTAACACCTTTGAGTGAAGTTATGTAGAGAGATTAATAAAGAAAGTAAAGTTAAACAGAGATCAGTACGCAAACTTAAATGCAGAAAATATGGACACAAGATTTATAGTGGTTCGGCGTAATTGCCTACGTCCACTTTGAGGTTAATCTTTATTGCTTTCTCAATTATTTGAATACAGATACAATCCGTAAATCAATCACTTGAATACAAGTTTGAATTAAAAAGAGGAGAGTATAAAAAATGGCAGAGTCTCCCCACTGTTCTCGGGAAAAGGTCCTTTTCACTGTGCCCTTGCCCTTCTATTTATAGACGAAGATGGGTTGGACTTCCCTCATTGGCTTAGGAACAAGGTACCTCGGCCCATAGTAGGTAACTTCTGTGCACCAGGCTAGGCAGACCAAACGCTCTTGCTTTGCGTTAGCCTGACAACTTGCTAACACCTTTAGTCTACACCGTGCCAGGGATGCCGAAACATGTTGATTGCATCAAACCCTTATACCTCCAGGATCTTCTTGGTCAGAATCTTGTCTAGTGCTATATCTTCACCTATCATTTTGTAGCCGGCCCAAGGTGCCGGGTGACACTTGCCCCCTAAAGTGTGTCGTGTGAAGTAACATGACACGCTTTGAATCAGCGAGTATTCCTTGTTTACAGAAAGAAATCCATTATGTTTCCTGAATAGTCATTATTCTTCAATTTTATCCCCTCAAGGTTTCGTAACCTTCTTTGGTCGTCATGACGCTTGGTCGATTCCTAATATTATAAATCCAAGGTTGTAGTTCATCAGTGGCCATCCATCTCCGTCCTATAGGGCCAATAAGCTTCGGCTATTTGATTAGTCTTTTCTTAGTAACCTTAAGTGAGAATTCAATTCTCTGTTGATTTCAAGAAGTCGAACTTTTTTCGGATGTACACATGCATGTTTGGGTACATGTTCTTTCCATTGGTTGTCGAATGCGTTTTATATGCTCATAAGTCGTCGCCAATTCCATCTAGTTTAATTGCAATTCAATTGCGATTACTTATTTGTATTTTCTCAAAGCAGTAAGCAAGGGTGAATGGAGTACGGCCAGTCATGGACCCATGGGTAGATCTATAAGCCCACAATGTTGTTGGGAGTTCATCCACCCACTTCCCTCTAGCCTTTTCCAAACTTCTCTTCAGAACAGGCTTTATGGTTTTCTTCACATCTTCAACCTGTCCATTTGCGGTAATAATAGATCATAAAAGGTCATAAGGACAGATGGCATTAAGGACAATGAGGTTATTTTTTTTCTTGGTTGTGGCTAAAAGTTATTTGTCTGCCTATTTGGTGAAGTAAACAACTGCTATGATGGTGTATTTCGCACCACCTTTAGGATCAGCAAGAAGATGATTTCAATGCCCCAAAGTGGAAAACGGCTATAGACTAGCCATTTGAGTAATTTCCATCGGCAGGGTTCTTGGATTTTTTGCAAACATCTTGCACTCGTCGCATTGTCTAGCATGATCAACCGCATCTCGATTGGTAGTTGGCCAGTAATACTTGTAGCAGAGTATTTTCTTTATCATGGTTTTCCCCCTAATGTTATCGCCACATTCTTCTTCATAAACTTCCTTCAGGACTCGTTTTATCTCATCATAGGCTATGAACCAGAGTAAGGGGGTCGAGAATCCCCTTTGATACATTATTCTGCTCTCTATTACATATCGCGAAGCCTTACGAATGACTTGTCGTCTTTTGCTCCTTCTTTCGGGTAAGACCCCATGTAGTAAGTATTGCTTAAATGGGATCATCCTTGATTCCTTATCGATTTCGGTTTCTAACACGAAATCTACCTCCATCATATTTATACTCGGAGTATGTAAGATTTCATCCGGAAACAATCCCATCTGCTGCGCATCGCCAGTTCTTGCAAATTTCTCCAATGAATCGGCTGCTCTGTTTTGCTCATGCGAGACATGTGAAATATCATAATACTCGAGATTCGCTAGCAGCTCCTGAACTCAGACAAAACACGGGCAAGTCACTGCCCCTTGCTTAGTAGTCTCCCCGCACTTGGTACACCACCAGTTGCGAGTTGCAAAAGATTTCAACCGATCTTACTCCCAGTTCTTTGATGAGTATTAAGCCGACAATCAATATTTCATACTCGGCTATATTTTTGTTGCTGGGAATTCAAGCTTCAAAGCATAACAAACTGATTGGTTTTCAGGAGTCACAAGAACTATGCCAGTTCCTGAACAACGATCGTTAGATGCCTCATCGGTATTCATCTTCCGTCGAACGGGAGGTATGGCATTGTGGCCGTTTGAGTCGTCTGACACAGTGAATTCACCAATGAAGTCTGCTAGTGTTTGCCCCTATACGGCCCTTCGTGGCAGGCAGGTAAAATCGAACTTACTCAACTCGATATTCCATTTTAACATCCTTCCAGAAGTTTCCGGTCGTTGGAGTACCTGTCGCAAGGGTTGATCAGTGTAAACATTGATTGAGTGTGCCTGAAAATATGGGAGAAGCTTGCGTGATGCAATCACCAAGCAATAGGCTAATTTCTCGATCTTGGCTAATTTCTTTCTGCCCCCGTCAGACGTTTACTAACATGGTAAACTGGCTTTTGAACTCGGTCCACTTCGCGGACTAAAGCCGTACTGATAGCATGTTGGGATACTGCCAAGTATACATACAATATTTCGTGGTCTATTAGTTTCGACAGTACCTAGGGACTTTCCAAATGCCTTACCAGAGCTTGGAATGCTTCCTCACAATCGGATGTCCACTTGAAATTCCTCTTTCCTTTCTTTATCACATCGAAGAAAGGAATACACTTGTCTGTAGCTTTGGATATGAATCGACTCGGTGCAGCCACCTTTCCATTCAATTTTTGTACTAGCTTCATAGTTCTGGGCACTTGTATGTCTCGGATAGCTTGAATCTTCTCCGGGTTAGCTTCGATTCCCCGCGCATTCGCAATGAAATCCAAAAACTTTCCCGACGCTACGCCAAATGAATACTTCAAAGGATTGATTTTCATTTCATAATGCTTGAGTATACCAAACATCTCCGCTAGGTCTCGGATGTGGTCGTTTGACTGCCGTGTCTTCACGAGCATGTCATCCATACAGACTTCCATCGTTCTACCAATCTGGTCTTTAAACATTCGATTCACCAGACGCAAATAAGCTGCTTCTGCATTTTTCAATCCAAAAGGCATTACTTCATAGTAATATAGCCCCATATATGTGACAAAACTTGTGTGTTCTTGGTCTAGAATGTGCATCGGGATGTGATTGTATCCCGAATACGCATCCATAAAAGACAATAATTCGTGTCCGGGCGTAGAGTCGATGAGCTGGTCGATTCTAGGTAAAGGGAAACTATCCTTCGGGCATGCTTTATTCAGATCAGAGTAATCAACACAAGTTCTCCACTTCCTGTTTGCTTTCCTCACAAGCGTAGGGTTAAAAACCCATTCAGGGTAGAGAACATCGCGGACGAACCCATTGGCTTTGAGTTTGTCCACCTCCTCTTTGAGAGCAGCGGACCTCTCCGGGTCTATGCCTCTCCTTTTTTTGTTTTACAGGGACGTATTTTGGGTCTATGTTCAACATATGACTCGCAATAGCTGGAGAAATCCCGCACATATCAAAATGTGACCAAGCGAAAACGTCTAGGTTCGCTTGGAGGAAATCAGTAAGATCTTCGGCCAATGATGGGTTGAGTTGCGATCCAATCTTAAGGACTCGTGATGGGTCATCCCGGATGACTGGTATGTAAATCGCCAGCTTAGCCGGTGCTGCATTCGTTTCCTAAAGTCTCTCATCATCATCTCTCGGATCTATGTCTCTATAGATCCAAGAATGCTGCCCGAGCCAGGGCTTGGGCACTACTTGCCAATTGTCAATGTTTTGGATGCCGACGGAGCTGTCCACCTTGTATGTATCTCAACTTCTAAATACTATATCGTCTGTCATCATGCGTTGTTGTTTTGTAGGGGTTCCATCTTCCACATTCGAGCAATATTCATGATCTGCATGCCTCGGGATGGAGTGACAGTTAGTTGCCCACTAGCTTAGGTATCGATTTAATGATTTTATCCCTAGGCAATCTTTCGATCGTAGCCTTGAGTAGTTGTAAACATTATATATAAGTTTCAATACTGAGCTATTGCAGCCAATCCTTGGATGGCCACGCGTCTGTTCCCAGTCTCGGGTTGATAAATGTACTGCATGGACGGTTGAGGCTCGTCCTAGCTATGTTTATATCCCCACCTAAACTTCAAAAACATAGAGTTGATCGATGAATAGTCAGTTCACATTCATGTTTCTTATAGCTCATGCCCCCAGGTCTGGGGCATATATACCAATAAGTAGGAAGGTCAGCCATGCCCACTTTAGCATTACTTTCTTTCCCATTGAATTTGGGATCAGGTCAGTCGATGGGAGACGGGGTCTCGCCTGTCTTGGATTTTATCGTGGTTTTTTATTCCAAGAGGAATACTTTGATGCCTCGTCAGTTTTAGGGTGTAAGTTGGACACTGGACGGTCATCCACGTCCGCTTTGGTTCATATTCTGTAATCAGATCTCGAGGTAAAGTTGGCTGCAAATGCAGTCGGGTCATGCCCATCCAGTTTCATACTCCTAATGGATCGAAGGAGGGTGCTGGAGAATTTTTGACCAAGTCTTCATGGTTTACTCACCTTTCCACACTCTGGAGGTTATAGTTTTTCAAGGAACATCTCAGTCGCATTCGTATATGCTTAGTGCGGATCGGTACTGATCCTCGATCTGAGGTATGATATAGTCGGTTGCTTGTAGCTTTGGATGCCGTTTCGATTAGTTCTGTATTGAGGCCTCCATGTAGTCGTTGCCTTAAGTTATAAAGAACGCCAAGCTAGAGCTATAGTAAGCTGTCGTATTCAGCTTTTAGTGATTTATACCCCTGCTCCCAATATTGATTTAGCCAGGCCACTAGTTGGATTGTCGAGCTTCATCCTTAGAGAGTTAATAATCCTCCTGTCGATTTTAGGCCGAAGTTTGCGGAATAGAGAATGGTCGGAATCCACTCGTCTATTTGTCGATGTTTATACACCACTCTGCATTCTGCTGACTTAATGTTATTCTTCGCTCATTCGACTCGCACCCAATTTGTGTTCATGCTTTGGTCCATGCTCTGGGGACTTAGAGATTTGTCGAACAATTTATACTTTAGTCCATAGTTCGGGATGCAGAGATTTTCGTCCATTCGCTATACTCTAGTCCGCATTTCGAGGACTGAGAGTACTCTAGTCCACTTCATGGACTTAGAGGTATTTAAGTTGTTATACTCTAGTCCACGCTCAGGGGATTGAGAGTACTCTAGTCCGCTTCAGGGACTTAGAGGTTTTTAAGTCATTTATACTCTAGTCCGCACTCAGGGGACATAGAGTACTCTAGTCCGCACTCTGGGGACGTAGAGGTTTTTAAGTCGTTTATACTCTAATCTGCACTGTGGGGACTCAGAGTACTCCAGTCCACTCTCCGGGGACGTAGAGGTTTTTAAGTCGTTTATACTCTAGTTTGCACTCTAAGGACTTAGAGTACTCTAGCCCGCACTCTGGGGATGTAGAGGTTTTTAAGTCGTTTATACTCTAGTCCGCACTCTGGAGACTTATAGTACTTTAGTCTGCACTCTGGGGACGTAGAGGTTTTTAACTCGTTTATACTCTAGTCCGCACTATGGGGACTCAGAGTACTCTAGTCCACACTTCGGGGATGTAGAGGTTTTTAAGTCATTTATACTCTAGTCCGCACTCTAGGGACTTAGAGTACTCTAGTCCGCACTCTGGGGACGTAGAGGTTTTTAAGTCATTTATACCCTGGGGACTGAGAGTACTCTAGTCCGCTTCAGGGACTTAGAGGTTTTTAAGTCATTTATAGTCTAGTCCGCACTCAGGGGACATAGAGTACTCCAGTCCGCACTCCGGGGACATAGAGGTTTTTAAGTCGTTTATACTCTAGTCTGCACTTTGGGGACTTAGCGTACTCTAGTCCACACTCTGGGGACGTAGAGATTTTTAAGTCGTTTATACTCTAGTCCACACTCTGGGGACTCAAAGTACTCCAATCCACAATCCGGGGATGTAGAGGTTTTGAGTCGTTTATACTCTGGTCCGCACTCTGGGGACTCAGAGTAATCCAGTCCGCACTCCAACGACTTGGAGATTTTGAGTCGTTTATACTCTGGTCGGCACTCTAGGGACTCAGAGTACTGCAGTCTACTCTCCGGGGACTTGGAGTTTTTGAATCGTTTATACTCTGGTCTGCACTCTGGGGACTCAGATCACTCCATTCCGCACTCCGGGAACTTGGAGATTTTGGTTGAGAGTAGTCGTATTTCCATTCTTTAATTTGTTCTTCATTTACCGTATCGAGGCTAATGTTTTCGAATGAACGATCGACCCACATTTGCTCATGGAATGAGATTCTTCCCCCAGCATGAGGGATGAAACTTGAAAAATGGACGGTTGATTCTTGTCCGCTTGGTGATTATAGCTCTTCCAATCAAGTCAAGAAAGGAGGTATATGACATATGGTTGGATCACATCCATTCTATGTTAGATAGTCAAATCCCATAAAATTTGCTTCGTATCTCCTTCTAGAAGATAAGGATAATGGATTATTGAGAGCGATGGTTGACGAGTAGGTAGTCCATCACAACTACTCCAAGTCGGGCTTTTGGACAATCTTTTGTGTTCATGGTAGGATTTGATGTGTAGACGATCAAATCACGTCCACTCTAGACAGATCCCGACATCACTGAGCTTTAAGAGGGGCACTTGTATTTTGTCGAACTTTGTTCCATGACTCGATTTGAGTGGATGATCGGGCCATGCTCATTCCAAGCCTCGCTTAGGTCTCTAAGTCAAATGTGGAGGTCGATGAATGTGAGTATAGTCGTTTTCACTTTGTATTGGGCTGTGATCGGATGAGTTTTTCAATATCTAGTCCATAGCCCTAAATCAAAGGCATATGGTTGATGATAAGTGTTTGAATTATGCTTGTCTAGATGTAACTTCACACGTCCGATCATGGTCTGCGTGGATTGGTCGGCGACCAAATCTGAGTACCTGGTCACCTGCATCGTTTTGAAAGTAGTTTAGTTCAACATAGTTGTAGTTCATAGAACAATTGAAATAGAATTAGAAATGGAAATAATTCAAAGAAGATTGGGATAATTCTCATCGATAAGTGAAGAAGCATCATGTGCTCGCTATTTGACTTTGCCCCTAGCTCCTTTCAAAAGGATGTCGGCAGTCCAATTGATAATCATAGCCTTTTATTAATAGGCATCGGATGTTCGCTGCCCTCCATTCTGCAGGACTTGTACATACTATTGAAGCTTTCCTTTCCAGATCGGCTTTTCGATCACACCTTGGAGGTGTTTGTAATCGCCTATGTTAGGATCAGTGAGTATCTGGGAATATACAACATTCCCCTGATTTTCTTTAGACTTTGGTATACTCTCTCAAGGTTGGTTTCCAGTACCACTCTGAGTCGCGAGTCTTCAAGTAGAGGTTCTCAGTTGAATCTTTCAAAGAGCATATGAGTCGAATTTTGAAGCCTTTTTTTGTCTACTGGAATCAGCATCCTTAGCCAACGGGCCTTCATTGTTATTTTTCCTAGTGTGTTCCACTTCTCCTCACTTTGGTTCTGATTCATTTTATAACGAAAACAATCCATGGTCACAGGACGCTTTCCAGCTAACTGGCTGCCAAAATATATATGGAAGTCGACTTTCCTCAAATGCGATAAGTGTGATATCCTTGTTAGCATTTGGAATAAATTGCTTAGAGCCAAACATTGGTCTGCTAGGAGTCACTAAATTCAAAGTTTTGGGTCAATGAAGAATGGTGCTTGGAGTCATCTAGGCATTTTCTTATAACCATATAATATATATTCTCCAACCTTTGGGAGTGTCGTTTGAGTAGCGGTTGCTTGTCCATTCCTTTGTTGTCGTTCAGAAGCTATCGCTAGATCGTCTATGCCCTGGTCGATCATGGGATGTAAGGGAAGTGGATAGAATGTTCTTTTATTAAGTTGAGTTTTGAATTCACTATCCAGAGGTACTACGCTGAGGCTAGGGTTCGGGTTTCTCTACTTACATCTGTGCTTTTGCTTAGTTGTTTTTGTTCAAATGCTATTGATGTTGGGATCAAAAACAACTCGTCAAACTTACATAAAAGAGATAAGCAAAAACAATGGTTGGCAGAGGACTAAAATGGCAAATCAAATTAACTATTAAATGCGTTACTGATTTGCAATATTATGGTAAACAGTGATAGCACTACTAACAAACCACTACAATTAATTCATAGTTACATTTGGGAGGCAAATACATAACATAGACCTAGACCAATTTAGTGTATATGTCTTCATAAAGATGAGAAACATAGATTTATGACAATATAATCTACAACCAGTTGATTAACATGCCATAACACAAACAAAACTTGCAATCTCTCTACTGAATAATTGGGCATAAATAAGGAATACAACACCGAACTGAATGCATGACCAGACGCAAACAACCACAAATGTAAATGGTTTCATGTTTGCAGCAAGTGAAAGATTAACTTATTCACTTTTTAGCCTCATAAAATCATATCATTGATTTATGATAAAACACAACTCATACATTGTACTTAAAGATAAGATCAAGGATAAGTTCCAAATAAAGGCGTAATTAATCATTCTTTTACACTATAATTACTTGCACACATCTTAATATTTTATTTCATAAAAGCTTCTTAAAATCATAATATACATATTTTTCACAGCTAAAAATGTGGTATAATGAAAAATCTTGTTATACTTTACTCAAAGTAGCAACCTTGGAAAGCAAATATAGTACAACTCTTAAAAGTGTTTTGTAAGCCGAAATAAGAAAACGATGACCATCTTACTACAACTAGCAGTTAAATATATAATTGTCATAAACTATCATGTTTTTTTGTAGCGGAGAGCTGTAGAAATACACATAATTCTTTTGTAGCGGAGAGCTGTAAAAGTGTTTTGTAAGCCGGAATAAGAAAACGATGACCATCTTACTACAACTGGCAGTTAAATATATAATTGTCATAAACTATGATGTTCTTTTGTAGCGGAGAGCTGTAGAAATACACATAATTCGTAAAATTATCATGACTGAGGTAAATTTATTCACTGAAGTTTTTTTTTGAAGTACTTGGTTAGTCATACCTTATGTGGTTCCCCTTGTCTTTACAGATTCATGGTCATTAAGGGTAATCTCATTTCTTTACACCTGTTGCTGCCTTAAGCAACTCATGATGTAGATATCTTTCATCAAACCTTTGCATATCCATCGTATTATCACAAAGCACCTCCACATTAATAAACATAATCAATATAGTTCATATGTATACATTTAGTCCACCTAATATCCTCCAAATATCAATATTCAATAGCATAATATTACATACGGCAATAAATATAAAACCTCTATTGACATATCTTACAAAATATATTAGCAGTTCAAATAATCATGCGAAGTCCTATTTATCATTGAATACTATTTTCAATTATCCCGTCATATATGAACTTCTGTTTTTATAGTGAAATAATGGACTTTATCATTGTAGCTTTGCCAAATTCACGATGTCTAGGCTCTCGTTTTTAGAGTTTTGAAACGCATTACCCTTAATTTAGATACAGAAAATTTTATCGTAAACCTTTTTGTTCATAATATTTTCTACCATATGAGAGTTTAAGTAACCATAAAGCATTATTGTGTATTCAGAATAGGCTAAATGTACAAACTTAAAGGATAATGTCTTACAAATAAAAAACATATTAACGATTATCAGAAAACTAAAAGGATAATTTAAATATTATACAAGAATAATTCAAATATTATATAATAATCCAACCTTTTTGTTTTACTTCAGATCTTCTCCTTCCTCAATTATAAGCTCTCATACATACCATAACAATACTGAGATAAAACAAAAGGATACACAAATACAATATTTGAATCCAAAACATGTAATGAAATAAAATAAAATTTAGGAAACAAAGAGAAATGTTTTAGTCTATCATTAGTTATTACAGAAACAGACTTTTGTTTATTCATGAAGTCATCACATGAAAGTTGTTAGCACCAGAATTGGTCACTAACACCCTTGAGTAGAGTTATGTAGAGAGATTAATGAAGAAAGTAAAGTTAAACATAGATCAGTACGCAACTTAAATGCAGAAAATATGGACACTAGATTTATAGTGTGTTAGCACCAGAAGTGGTCACTAACACCCTTGAGTAGAGTTATGTAGAGAGATTAATTAAGAAAGTGAAGTTAAACAGAGATCAGTACGCAAACTTAAATGCAAAAAATATGGACACCAGATTTATAGTGGTTCGGCGTAATTGCCTACGTCCGCTTTGAGGTTAATCTTTATTGCTTTCTCAATTACTTGATACAGATACAATCCATAAATCAGTCACTTGAATACAAGTTTGAATTAAAAAGAGGAGAGTATAAAAAATGGCAGAGTCTCCCCAGTGTTCTCGGAAAAAGGTCCCTTTCACTGTGCCCTGCCCTTCTATTTATAGACGAAGATGGGTTGGACTTCCCTCATGGGCTTAGGAACAAGGTACCTCGGCCCATAGTAGGTGACTTCTGTGCACCGGGCCAGGCAGGACAAACGCTCTTGCTTTGCCTTAGGCCTGACAATTTGCTAACACCTCCAGTCTACACCGTGCCAGGGATGACGAACATGTCGATTGCATCAAAACCTTATAACTCCAGGATCTTCTTGGTAAGAATCTTATCTAGTGCTAATAATAATATCTTTACCTGTCATTTTGTAGCCGGCCCAAGGTGTCGGGTAACAAAAGTCGGTATGATGTTGCATCTACTATAAATTACTTATTTAGATTAAAGAAAAATGCATAATACGAACAAAATCAAAACTTTACCGAAAGTATTCAAAATTGTAGAAACATCAAAAACAGATCGAATCACTATTCAAACAGACTGCATAAAGTATAGATCCTGACGACGTTGATGAATCACCCATCCTATCTACCGTAAAACTAAAATGAGTAGTAGTTACAAAAGAGGAAGTGGATTTAAAAAGACTAAATTCATAAATCATAAATATCATAGTGGTAATTGGGATGAGCTAGAGCGAACAAAACTGGAGAAAACGTGAAGAAGGATACAAGGAGAGAACGATATTAGGTTAAAGTTTTTCCTAATTTGGGGAGAAATGGGATAATGAGTAAAATATTAAAGCGGCCGAAATGTGAAATGAGCGGGTTTGGTAAATTTCATTTATGCGAAAATAATTATTTTGGATCCACCAAACAAAACCATGTTGGTAAGGAATGCAAATTAATGTAGTTGCATCGGCTGACTTTAAAACCGATGCAACTAAAACTATTTGCATCGATGTATTTTTTTCGGTTGTTGTTGACAACTGATGCAAATTTGATTTTTATTACCTATTGCTTTCCACGTACCAATTGCACCGGTTATTAACATAGAGCTGATGCAAATAGTTCTATTTGCATTGGTTTTTACTTCAACCGATTCAAATGAGACGAAGCAATATGTACTTTTTGTACTAGTGATAAGGATATTTTTGTCCTGATTCGAGTATTTTGTCTTTTCATTATCTCGGGCCAGTCATGAGTTTTTTAGCTTATTGAAGATTTATTCTGGAGGACGAAGATGAAGGTTTGATATATTATTACTATTATTATTGCTAGCATCATGTTGTTCTACTGCATATAATTTGTTCCTGTATGGTATATATAACTCTGATAAATGTTGTATAAACTATAATCAAAAGTATAGTAAACAATTTCATGGACTGTTTATTTGATTATTGTATTTTATCATTGCACTGCGAGATTCTGTGTTTGTTTCCATCTTCTTTTCTTATTTTTCTTAATTAACCCCAATGATTTTCTATGTTTCGGATTGTTTAGATTGGACGTGTTGGATTATTGTCAATTTAAACCATCCGAAATGTGGGTCGTCACAACTAATTTATCTTACTTCATTCAAATCCAATTCAACTTTTTAATGTCAATTTAAACTTCAATTCATTTTAATCCATTTCTCATTTTATTAAATTTTATTCTAATTAAAGTTTCTTATCGTTTACATTTTACAAATTTAAAAAAAAATTAGCTTAATATTCTCAAATCTTTGAATTATACAATTGACACGTTTAAAATTTCATTTTATTATTTTATCTAATTCATTTCAATTACAATTCATTTCTATTTAAGCTTTCTTAAGCTGAACTACATTTTATTTACTTGTTTTCACTAACTCCAATTATTAACATTTCTTAGGTTAATTTTTTCTTTCATATCTTAAACTCGAATCTTCTTTTGTTTGCTTAACCAAAATATAACGGTTTTAAAATTTTCTTTTACTTTCCTGTTCAAAATTATAAGCTATAAATTTATTTTAATCTATACTAATTTCAATTATAAGTTCAAAACTACTTTCATATATTTATCAAATGATACTTAGAATAATTTTTCTCACAATCAAAACTTATTTAACCAATTTGGTAGCAATTCTCATTTAGAAACTAGAAAATGAATACCAGCAATGCTGTAGTCATCCCCAGAATTATTTCCCAGTGAACCAAGCGAGTTTAATGCTTTTATTTTCTTTAAAATCTTTTAAAAATATATTTCTAGTCAAAAAACTTCCAAATAAATACTGTTATTAATTTTCAAGGCTTTGAAAACAATTTTGAAAATAATTTTGAAAACAAAAGAATTTAAATTTTAGAATTCTCAATTTTAAAATCATTTATATATAAGCTATGTTATAAATATACTTATACGATTTCATACCTTATTACCAAAATATTCCATTAATTTACAACTTAGTCATGTTAACCAATTTATATTTTAGTTGATTTCAATTTAATTATCAATGCTGCATAAAATAAAATTCATTAAGTATTTGTTTTAATTTTTTATTCAACCACAATTGTTGGTAATTAAATATTATTAGTTCTTAACAACTATCATTAATTAAAAATTATCATTATATATATAATATAATTTTGGTAAAGTTATTTCATTTTCCCTATTTTAAAACGACATTACGTCGACTTGCCTCATTTAAGTGTTCAGAAACCCCTATCGACAACATGGCTCCCTACACACTGACCAGAATTCATAAAAATTCAACGGATAAGTAAACACAATATAAAACATTTGATAACACTAACAAGTATGCCTTCTCATATATATACACTCAACGGACTCATTCTAGGATATAACTACCCTATGTTTAATGAGTCAAACCACACAAAGCCATGGTTGTCGCTTATTTTGGCTCTGATACCAACTACGATGACCCATATTTCGGAAGGTTTAAATCAACAATAATCCACACATGTCCAACTTAAACAATCCAGAACATAGATAATCAACAGGGTTAAATAAGAAGAAAAAGAAAAGAAGAAGAAAACAAACACCAAATTTCATATCGGAAATGATAAAATATAATAATCAAATAATAGTTCATTAAGCTTTTTATATCATACATTTGATTATAATCTATGCACATTTATTAGAGTTATATATGTACATCAAGGATAAATAATCAATGCAACAGAATAACATGATGCAGGGTATAATAATAATAGTAATATACCAAATTTTTATCTTTGTTCTCCAAAGAATAATCTTCAATACACTAAAAAAACTTAAACTGACCCGAGCGTATTAAAAAGAAAAAACACTCGAGTCAGAACTAAAATACTCTTATGTAAATCAAATCAGTATCAACAAATATGAGTGTAATAGCATCGGAGATGTCTACGGGATTTTACATCTCCTATACAGTGTATAACATACATGCAATAACATAAAAGATGTTATGGGATTTTCCATCTCTTAAGGATCCGTTAAACCATTTATATAAAATAGCATACGCTATAATAGATAATGTCTATCATTAAAATAAATATCAAAATAGCGTTAAGGCTTCACATTGATCCACCTTAACACATTTTTATAGTACTAAACCAAAGCGTAATGGGCTCGCATAAGGATAAACAAGACAAGGCACGTGGGGCAATACCCTAGGTAGTATTCTACCGGTTTACCCTTTTTGGCTGGTCGTAACCTATTCGTGGCTGACCGCGACAATCAATTTGAACAAAAAGGGTGCACCCGTTGAGTATAAAATCATGATAGTAATAAGAGTGATCAACGTCGCTAGAGGTAGATTACCTCATTGGCCAGACATAGGCTCATGTTTTAGTCATTTTAATTATGATACAAGTGTCAACACTTTCCATCATCGTTCTCTTACTTCATTCCAGTAAACGTTCGCCAGTTCAACTGTTACGTTGTGGATATCATCCACTGCGTACACAATCGCTAAAGTATTTCCAATATTAACGGAGAGCATGCCAATAGGAGGCCCCCGTCTCTTTAACAAACAAACATCATTTTATACACCGGTTGGTTCCTTTACATTTGGAAAACAATTCAGACTTGATATCAAAATATCATTTTCACTTCAAAATCAAATTCATTTTGAAATCATCATATTCAGTTCGATAGCTCATTTTCACTTGAAAATATCATTTCACTTCAATAACTCGATTTTGCTTCCAAAATTGTTTTGAACTTTAATTTAGGTTATAACTTATTTTTATATTCATTCACAGTTAACCAAGATTTAAATATAAACATTCCACCTTTGACCAGTTTTATTTTTATAAAATAGTTTGAATGGTTTTAAAATAGCTTAACTAGGTAAAATAATTTAATAAAAATAGTTTGAATATCGAAAGTAGTTTATATAGTAAAATGGTTCATATAGTAAAATAGCTTGGAAAATTAAAATAATTTGAACATTTAAGAAGATAGATTTTAGATAGTTTATACTAAAATAAATTATTTGAAAATAAAACTAATTCAATCCTAAATTTTGCAATTCAAATCAATTCCAAATCGCATTTCGATTTAATTGGTCCAATTTCGATTTCAAGTCGAATCTTTCTTTGATTCTAATTTCAATTCAAATAAATTCGATTTCAATTTCGAATTAATTTAATTTCCCTACTAATTCCAATTGATTTCAATTTCAATTCCAACTTGATTGAATTTCAATCCAATCCCAATTTAATTTCAATTTCAATTCCAGATTGATTTCAACTTCAATTCCAAATTAATTTCAGTTTCAATTACAAATAAATTTCAATTTTGATTATCCGATTCAATGATTTAAATTCCAAGTCAATTCGTAAATTCAAACCATTTCGCTTTATATCAATTTTGAGTTCAATTTTCTAAAATACCAATTCAAATCACTTAAATGAACTTAACTTTCAATATTCAATTTAAAAATCCAAATCTTCAAATATAATTCAATTCCAAGCTCAATTTTGAAATATTGTTTTATATTACTTTTACTCAGCACTATTCAAAGTTCGAATAAAAGTCTAATCTTTTAAAATAAACCAATTCCTGAAATTCACATCCTATCTCGATTATAACTTCAAATTCTCAACTTCAATTATTTAAACAATTCCTGTTATCAAATTTAAATTTCAACATTTCAAGCTCTAATTCGAAAATAATTCAATTTCCATAAATCCTTTTTTTAAATCAAATCATTTAAATAATTTCAAACTAAAATTTTAAAAATCATTCAATTCAACCAATCCCGTTTCTGTGTATAATTTTCTATCCTATGGCCAAGTGAATCAATTATTCCAATTTAATTCAGGGATGGATATATATCATTTCAATCTAAAATAAATGCTATAGATATATATTGTTCGACCTATTTCTTAATTTATTATAAGTACAATTTATTGTTTTATATACTGTAAATAATATACGGGATGATAATAGGACATATATCAAATAAATAAACATCCAATCGTCTAAAATCTCAATCAATAGCATCCATCAAAAGCAGCATTCAAATATTCAATAAATCATAACAATTTACTAGCTATCAAAAATCGGGAATTTAACTAGCAATTTAATTTCCATTTCAAATTTTAACTATCAATTCAAATTCCTATCATTTTAGTTCATATCAATTTAAATGCCAGCTAAATTTTACCAAACATCAGTCAATAAGTTTACATCCCTTCACGATATAAATTTAACTAACATAAAAATTAGATCAGTAAATTATGAGCATAAAAAACACTCACCTTTCTCTTTCAAATCGAAAATAATTTCAGCTTCAAATAAATCTCACTTCGGTTCCAAGCCGAAGCCTTCGTCTATACGAATCCAGCATTACTCATTTCGATCGAATCGGACATCATATGAAAAGGTTATTAGTAAATTAGTACAATGATAATTAAAATTAACAACTAATAATAAAATGAAATAAATAATAAAAAAAAAATCTTAACCTCATCTATCTCGTTCACGCAAACTACAGGCCTTCCTCCTCCTTCTTCCTGATCTAGGTCGCGACTTGCTCTGCCAATTTTTTTTGATAAATGCAATCGATCTCCTCAGGCTCACACATCATCAGGAGATCGGAGTTCCATCAAGTGTCACCTTCCAAAGCGCCTAGGTCAACCACCCCGCCATCGTAGTTTCCACCTTCACCTCATAGTCACCGTCCAAGCCACATAACACCCAAAAAAAGGTCGAGCTTCCACAACCACCATTCCTCCATCCACACGACTTATTTTTTCGCTCGTAGATTTTTTTTCATTTTGATTTTCGATCGCAGTTCTCTCTTTTTTTTGAAGGCTTCGGTTTCGATTGGATCTAAGATGAGAATAAAAGGAAAAGTGGTGGAATACATGGAATAATAGGAAGGTGGGTGGGTTTGTGTACGAGTGCTAAGGAAAATGTGTGTGTGTGTGTATATAATATTGGAAAATATCTGATCAAATCGCTCACAAAATTTTCCGACCTCTAAATGACGCGTGCCGCCTGATATTTATAATGTTTTATCCTTATTTCGAACGCGATGGAACTAGTCCCGAGACCTAATTTGATCTTATACGGAAGATAGCTTTTCAGAATCGATTAATTTAAATTAAATTCCAAAATAAATTTCTACGTGTTTCAAGCTCGCATGGCCAAACGACAAGTCCGATCGCTACGAAACTTGAAATCGTACAATAATTGACCATTATGGATCCGATGTAACTAGATTCGTCAAAATCTGAGATAGTGGCCAAAATGGCTATTTTCACTTTTTATATAAACTTTCAAATTTCAAATTTCTTTATCCACTTAAAATTCCAATTTTAAATGTTAACAACCTTCATTGTCATTTATATAAAATTTAAATCAACTTCTGACATCATTTTCATTTATATAAAATTCAGAATTCAACTATTTAAATAATTCCAGTATTAGATTTAAACAATTTAATTATCTAATAAATTACAATAATAAGTCACTAAATTTTGTCTCTAACCACTTTTATTTGATAATTATATCAAGTTCTACAATTTAGAGTGGTTAAAAATACGAGTCGTTACAAACATGGCTTGAGTTTATTGTTGGCTATTACTTTGGACCTCATTGTAAGCTGGAGCCAGAGATGTTGGCATTTTTGACCATCATGTCTAATTTGATTGAGCGGATCGACACTGGTAAGTGGTGTGAGAAATGCGGATTACGGATATTAAGGCTAGGATAAACACTCGAGGGCGGTGAATAGTGTTTTAAGGAATTATCAAATCTTTTTGAGTTTTTGTTATTTTGAACACAAATGTATGCAATATTCAAACAGATATGATCACAGAATCAAACACGGATGCATAAATAAAGTAAAAGAAGTAAAGGAAAGAACACGGATTTTATACTGGTTTGGTGTTATCCTACATCCAGTCCCACACACAAGTACGGATTTCTTTTCAAAAGCAATTGTACAATTACACCCTCGATTTTAAGGCTATGGGGCGCACCCTCCAGATTTACAATCCTCTGTGTAGAGATACGTGATTTCATGGGCAACAAGTTCACCCAATTGATTTCCATGGCTACAATCACACCTTTTCTCGCTTGATTGATTTCCAAGGCTACAATCACACATTTTCTCATTTAATTGATTACAAAGAAACCTATAACTCTGAATAGCATTGAGGATCTTGTTGAGATAGTGATAGTGAATCAAACCAGAGATAACCTAGTAAGATTCAATGTTGATTTTGGCAGAGTAATAGTAGGAATATGCATAAAGAAATGTGGAAAAAGAAGAGAAATGAAAACCAGAAAAAAATGATTCAAAATTCGTTGAAAAATAGCCCCTATTTATAGAAGAACAACATCCATGTCCATTCGGAAAGAGATGTGACGAATATACACTTCTTTTGAAATTTAAATTTTGAAATTAACAGACACTATGTCGACATGGGTGTATTGAGCATGTCGACATCCCAAAGGAATTTTTGGTGGTTTGTTTTTCTTTTGAAAATGACTTTTATCTTATATTAAAAATTATTTTTAACTTTATAAATACACTTGACTATAGTTAAAATACATAAGTAAATATGAAGAATAATATATATATAATTTTATATTTAAATCTAAGCATAAATATTAAGAGTTAAATATATTATTATTAAAGATAGATTTAAAACTAAGGATAATTTGATTTTGAAAATAAAGATTATTTTAAGGCTAAAAGTATTTAAAATCAGGATAGATGTTTTTTTTTGCAAAGCAAGCCGGTTTTGTAGTGGGCCGTCCACTTTTATTACGAAAGTAATAAAGTTTAAGTACAGGAGTAAGGCAAAGGAACCTACACTACTAAAAAACTGGAAAAATACAGCACAGCTATGTGGCAGACAAGCCACAGTAACTAAATAAATCACCAAGACTATGCCTCCTCCGAAGAGGAAGAATCACCATCATCATCAATAACCAAAGGCACATTCCCAAAAAGTCTAGCAAAGGGCCTGAAAAGGGAAGCAAGACAAGGCTCATAACCCGGAGCAGTAGGAGAATAAATGAAAGAACGGTCCCAAGAAAGATCAGCAAGCAAGTCCGAGTTTCTACTCGCAAACACTCCATCCAAATCAAGAAGCAATGAATCACCAGATGAACGGTAATAAAGGCATCGAAGGTCCTTCTGATCATCCGAAACAAATCTGAAGAAAGAACAATTCTCTGGGCTAAACCGAACATCATAAATGCGATCAACCCAACATCTCTCAGACACATCCCAAAATACCCGAGCAGAATCTGGAACAGCAACAGAAGAAGCTGAGGCGACACAAGGTACCACAGCAACAATAGGGGGGTCAGACGTATCTCCAGAAGGCAGCGGACCCAGATCAGACACAGGAAGAGGATGGATAGGAGAAGAAGAGACTTTAGGCATCCATTTCCGAAGAGGTGGGCGAGGCAGAGGAATCTTAGGAGCAGACGCGTTGGATTCGGAACGCAGGCAGGAAATGGCCAGGCGGCCAAAAGATTGACAGGAGGAACAAATATCTGGAACCCATCCATAGCGAACACGGACCTCCGCAACATGCCCAACAGCAAGCTGAACCGGGATAGTAGCAGGGAGAGGCTTGGAGGGGGAAATCTCAATAAGACCCTTAGCATACATCAATTTTTCTCGGGCAACCGTATTAGTGTCAAAACACTTCAATTGTCCTATGTTACAGGCCAACCAGTTCAACCCAAGCAAAGGCTGAAGAGCAGAGGGAATCTGGGAAAAGTACACCCAAACAGGGATGGATAGCACTTGCTCGCGAGCACTCGCCACGGTAGGAGTCCAGGGGGTGATAATAAATGGTCTTCCAGCAAAAAAAGAAGGCTTGGCACTAAGAACTAGCCGACGATCCTCAGCGGAAGAAAACTTTAGATAATACAAGGTGTCAATGAGTTTCACTTGCAAATTACCACGCATCTTCCATATCTTATGTAATAACAAGGACGGATCATGAAGACGGTGATTTGGTTCCAGGAAGAAACCAACCAAATAATCAGACCAAAAATCAACTCCGGCTTGGATAACATTAGGAGGCGGGATCTTCACTCCATTCTCTTCAACAATTTCAAAATCAATAGGAATATAATCACCAGCGTTTCGAGGAAGCGACTTGAATAAAGAAGACCAGGACTTAGGGCATGCTGGAATTGTTGCAGAAGGCAATGGTCGTTCCACAACAATGGGCAAAACAGTTTGAACAATATCCTTGGACGCAGCTGAAAAACCAACATTTTTTACTGGACCAAGATCCTCCTTAGCATTTAAACAAACACCTGACGTGCAACGATCGGAGGTAGAAGCTTCAACTAACCCCACATCTCTACCAATCAGGCCACCAACACCACACTCGTTGACCATTGCAGTCGAAACAGGTCCACCAACACCACACTCAAAAAACAAAGAAGTCAAACCGTGGTTCCTCGATTCACAGACAGTGTTCTCAGGCAAACAAACAGGGATTCCAGGGGTAGGCGAATCTGCGCCAGAACTTCCAGTTGCCGCAAGTTGAAAACAATCACGCGGTACATCAGATGAAAGGCCGGAAGCACGTAGAGGAGGGAAATAAGCAAGCAAGAGAATCCTAGGTTTAACAATTGACATGGATTTGAAAGGCCGCCCAGATCTAGTCGACGATGGAGAGGGACGGGGCGGAGGAGATGAACGAGAAGGGGTCATGAAATGGCAAACGCGAAAAGATGGAGGGGGGAATCACGAAGAAGCGAAGTCAATCACGAAGAAGTCGCCATTATCTGACACCATATACACGAGTGTTGAATTTCTACAGTCACATGGTAATTATTAATTACATTAGGAAAGGAAGGTTTTGAAAACATTTTGAAAACAAGATATAATTTTGTAAAATCATTTTGAATAAAAGTTAGCGGATACAGAACAATGTTCCGCTAGATTTTTCGTAGGTTCCATCCTACTTAGGTTTCCATTTCTTTAACAGGCTCGAAATGGATTCCATTCCACGAATAAATTGGATTTTAAGATGCCAGTGTTCTTCGAGGAGTATTAACAAAAATTACTAATTAAAATTACTTGTTCTTGAAATCTTGAAATCTTGAACTCTTGATAATCTTGATATTCTTGATACTCATGAGTCTTCAATCTTGATATCTTGAATCTCTATACTGTACAGTCTTCATTCTTGATACCTGCATGGTTAAATCCTGCATATACATATATTTCTAAACTATAATGTTAATATTTATATTTTATAATCCTATTCTAAGGTTGTTGTCATTAAAACCATCATCTCACAGACTAACAACCTCCCCCTTTTGATGATGACAACCTTTGTTTGTAAAATATTACTTCTATCCTAATAACTCCCCCTTAATATATGCCTAACCATCCTATTTTATATTTCTCTCCCCCTTTGTCATCAACAAAAACTAATTCCAAACTATATAACTCCCTTTCATTCTTGGACTAATGTACTTGCATTAATAAACTATACAAATGGAGTATATAATAGATATATTAAGAGATAATTATACTGATAGACATGATAATTAATTAAAGATCATATAAATATTAATGCATATTTATACATGTTTTTCACACCAAATATCAATCCAAATCAATTCAAATCAAATCAAATCAAACAATTCAAATCAAACAAACCAAATCAAACAAACCAATAAAATCAAACTTTTCGAGGAACTTCCACCCATCCTTCTTCTCCAAATATAGGGTCTGCTTTAATGGCATCCCAATTTTTATTATCATTAGTGAGAGAGACTAGAGGATGTGCTTCGTTATCATCCTTGTGCAGGGAGGAAATCATCCATCGTATTGCATTGAAATGCCTTACTTGCTCTTTGATCATCCGCATTTGACTCAATTCTAAGAATCGCTGGTTATGGAGAATGAACGAAAGAATATTCTTGAAATAATTAATAGTCTCTTCAAGATTTTCTGATAGGTTATGAATTGAATTGGCCATATTCGAGTTTGTGAGAAGAATGAGAGACAAAGTGGATAAGAAATAATATTCAATGATGAATTCTGGAAGAAATAGGTATTTATAGGTGTAGAAATTCATTTGAAATGAATAGACATAAGGTAGTTATTAAAATTTCAAATTCAAAATAAAATGTCATTTCTGACTAGTAAATGTCGACTTGGTCATAGGGGGGATGTCGACATGGTGCAGTGAATTTTGATGGCTTATTTTGATTTTGTGAATAATTTTGTGTGTGTGTGTGTGTATACATAATATACTAACATTTATTCTGGAGATAAGATAAGCTAGATAATAGAAAAGGAATTTAATTTCATTTCATGATAACACGATACAACGATTAAACACAAAGAACTACACGAACATTCAAATCAAAATAAATTAAAACTAATACAACGATATACGAAAAGGTAGAACTAGTTAGAGGATGATGATGATGAAGATAATCCAAGCTTCTTGCTGACTTTGGAAATAAACTTGTTCATATTGGATGAAATTTTGCCCAACTTCTTACTAACAGATCGTTTAAGAATCCGTTGATTCTCAACAATGGTCTTTTGGTTTTTGTGAAGGGTTTTGTTGGATGGATTAGGAGGATAGTCGATGCTTTCCAAAGAAGTTTCACCTTCTTCTTCTTCTTCAATTTTCATTTCATCCCCTTCTTCTTCTTCCTCCTCTTCCTCTTCTTCCATTTCCTCATGAGCCAAACGCTCTTCCTTTTCGGCAAGATTCTCATGAGGTTGAAAAACAAATGGAATTTTAATAAGTGAAATGTTGGAATGATTGAAAACTTTTCTAGAAACAAATTCTTCTCCTTTGAAATCCACTCCAAAATAGTTAAAAATCTGAGTGAGATAAATTCCATGAAACAAAGTATTCTCACCCATTTCAAGTTCATCCAAAATAACTTGCGCCTAATTAATATCATAATTTTCGAAAATAGAAAAAAGTGATTTGCAAACTTTTGAAGTTGGATTGTTAAAATTTTCCGATCTTGGAGTCAAAGTATGTTGTAAAAGAAAATTGAAAATTCTAGCTTTTGGTCAAAAATTTTGATTTTTGAATTCAAAATTATCATGTCCTTCGAAAATGTGATGAAATGTCTCACGATCATTTTCATCGATTTTAAAATTAGAAAGATCCATTCCTGTACTCTTGCAATTGAGAATGGTACCTAAAATATCACAATTCAAAACAATTCTAGTGCCTTTTGACACTACTCAAAATTTCATCATCATTTCCAATATAAAATCCATGGTTTAAATTGCATAGAAAATTTTAACAAGATTTGGATAACAAACAGAATCATTTTGAGAAGCATCGACAAGACTAAGAATTTGATTATTTCCAAAAAGAGAATCAATTTCATAAGAATAGAAATCTTGAAATATAGCAAACTTTCCGGGATGGAAATTTTCATAGTTAGCATAATTGATATATGCTTTTATAGCCTCCGGATCACTGAAGAGTTGCTCTTTTATCTTTCTGGAAATTCTCATGGTGGAGGGGTTGCTTTGAAGAAGCCATTAGAGTAGAGAGTTTGAAGTTTTGAAGAGAGAGTTTGAATTTGAAAATGAGAGTGAAAAGATGTGATAAAAGATAGTGATTAAATAGATTCTCAAAGGACATGTTCTCTGGTCAAAAGATGTCTTTTCAGAGAATTGAATGAAGTGAAAAGGTGGAGGGAAATTCAACCATTTGAATTCAAATTTTGAATTTCAAATTCTGTACCTATGTCGACATCATGGTAGGGACCATGTCGACATGTGCTTGTGAATTTCTATGATTTATTTTTCCAAGGTACTCTAATATATATAATATATACACTTATTATTTTTAATGCCTATATATATCTGGAATATTATTAGAATTATATTATATTGCATAACATATTATTATATAATAAAATAATAAGAAAAATAAAAAATAAAATAAAAATAATAGTAAAAAAAATTAAAATTCAAATAACACACCAATTCAAAATAAATCAATCAAGCAATCAAGCATCTAATTCTAAGCTTGTAATTTCAACCAATTGTATTGTAAATGTGTACCTTTTTCTGAGTCCATTTCTCTAAATTCGTCGGAGTCGTGAACTGCCGTGAAACATAAATTTGAATTATCTATCTTCTGATCATCATCGCTTGAGGACGAGTCTGAGTCATCTAGAGTAGCAGTATATGCATGCTTCCATTTCTTTAACGAATTATTGTTTATAGGAGGATTTTGCCGCTCTGGATACGGACAGTCTCTTTTGATATGGCCTAGTTCATCACAGTTGAAGCATTTGACATTATTTGGCACTACATTCTAATTTCCAGAGTTCTTGTAGTTGTTTCTCTTGAGATTATTCATCTTTCTGTATTTAAGAAATTCTCGAAAATTCTTAATCATAAAGGCTATCTCTTCATCATTATCGCTGTTTGAGTCTGATCCATCGGTCAACGCGTTAAATGCCATTGATTTCTTTTCAGATGCTTTGCTTTCTCTTCTCCCGATCATTTTGACTTCAAACGACATTAGATTTCCAATTAATTATTCGATCTTTAAGGTACTGATGTCATTTTCCCCTTTGATCGCAAGTGTCTTTTGCTCCCATTTTGGAGTAAGAGAATTTAAAAAATTTCTGACTTGATCTTCTTTCGAAAATTCTTTTTCCAAGGATATTAGAGAATGCATAATATCCTGAAATCTACTATACATATCTGAAATAGACTCATTAGAATTCATTTTAAATAATTGAAACTATTTGTGAGCATGGAAATTTTGGTCTGTTTAACTTTGCTTGTTCCTTCGTGAGTAACTTGCAAAGTTTTTCAGATTTTATATGCAGACTTACAAACTGACACTCTATTAAATTCATTTCTATCAAGTGAAAAAAACAAAATATTCATTGCTTTAGAATTATTTTGTGCAACAACCTTTTGCTCAGCGATCCACTGTGAAAAATCAGTTGCGGGTTCAGAATATTCAGTTTGTGTGATATTCCAAGTGTTTAATCTTATGGATTGTAAATATATTTTCATCCTACATGCCCAATATGCATAGTTACTGCCATTAAAAAATGGTGGTATGACAGTAAACTGACCTTCTACAAATGAACTGGTGATAGGAATACTAGTGTTAGTAACAGTACCAGCGTTGGTAGCCATTTTGAAAACTTTTCAAAATTCAGATTATGAAAATTTGAAAACCTTGCTCCGATACCAAATGTGAGAAATGCGGATTACAGATCTTAAGGCTAGGATAAACACTAGGGGGGCGGTGAATAGTGTTTTATGGAATTATTAAATCTTTTTGAGTTTTTTTATTTTGAACACAAATGTACACAATATTCAGACACAGATATGATCACAGAATCAAACACAGATGCAGAAATAAAGTAAAAGCAGTAAAGGAAAGAACACACCGGATTTTATACTGGTTCGGAGTTACCCTACATCCAGTCCCGCACACAAGTACGGATTTCCTTTCAAAAGAAATTGTACAATTACACCCTCGATTTCAAGGCTATGAGATACACCCTCCAGATTCACAATCCTCTGGGTAGAGATACTTGATTTCACGGGCAACAAGTTCACCCAATTGATTTCCGAGGCTACAATCACACCTTTTCTCGCTTGATTGATTTCTAAGGCTATAATTATACCTTTTCTCGTTTAATTGATTACAAAGAAGCCTATAACTCTGAATAGCACCGAGGATCTTGTTGAGATAATGATAGAGAATCAAACCAGAGATAATCTAGTTAGATTCAATGTTAATTTCGGTAGCGTAATTGTAGGAATATGTATAAAGAAATGTGGAAGAAGAAGAGAAATGAAAACCAGAAAAAAAATGATTCAAAATTCGTTGAAAATAACCCCTATTTATAGAAGAACAATAGCCATATCCATTTGTGAAGAGATATGACGAATAGACACTTCTTTTGAAATTTAAATTTTCAAATTAATTGACACTATGTCAACATGGGTGTATTGATCATGTCGACATCCCAAAGGAATTTTTGGTGGTTTGTTTTTCTTTTGAAAATAACTTTTATCTTATATTAAAAACTATTTTAAACTTTATAAATATACTTGACTATAGTTAAAATACATAAGTAAATATAGTGAATAATATATATAAAATTTTATGTTTAAATCTAAGTATAAATATTAAAAGTTAAATATATTATTATTAAAGATAGTTTTAAAACTAAGGATAATTTGATTTTGAAAATAAAGATTATTTTGAGGATAAAAATATTTAAAATCAGGAACGATGTTTTTTATTCTTTTAAAAGTAAGGTTTTGAAAACATTTTGAAAACAAGATATAATTTTGTAAAATCATTTTGAATAAAAGTTAGCGGATACAAAACAATGTTCCACTAGATTTTTCATAGGTTCCATCCTACTTAGGGTTCCATCTCTTTAACTGGCTCGAAATGGATTCCATTCCACGAATAAATTGAATTTTAAGATGCCGGTGCTTTTCTAAGAGTTTTGATAAAAATTCCTAATTAAAATTACTTATTCTTGAAATCTTGAACTCTTGATAATCTTGATGTTCTTGATACTCTTGAGTTTTCAACCTTGATATCTTGAATCTCTATACTGTACAGTCTTCATTCTTAATACCTGCATGGTTAAATCCTGCATATACATATGTTTCTAAACTATACATTAGTATTTATATTTTATAATCCTATTCTAAGGTTGTTGTCGTCAGAACCATCATCTCACGGACTAACAAGTGGTATGACGCTACACTAGCAAAAATCATAGCATAGATAAAGGAAGGAGTAGAGTCTAAGGGGATGAAGCAGTGCAGAGTCATCTTAGATGGTTGGCTCCATACGTTGGAAGATTCTTTGTTCTAGATATTGATGGATTGATGGATGAGGTGCTATAAGAAAGCTAACATTTGAGATTGACTATGTATCTTGGTAGCAATAAAATATACCGTTATCTGAAATAGAATAATATTGGGAAGGGATGAAGAAGAATGTCTTGGCATTCATCTTCAAGTGCAAGAACTGCTAATTGGTAAAGGTGGAGTAGAGGATGCCAGGTCGGCCGATGCAACCACTTGAGACTCCCAAATCGAAGTGGGAACAAATACCGATGGACCTCATCAATAAATTATTGAGGACCAGAGAAGGGTACAATGGCATTTAGGTCATATTTGAAAGATTGACGAAGAATCCTTGATTCATATTAGTCAAGTCCAATAAGACGGCATCCAAATTGGCCGACTTATATGTAAAGTGGATTACAAGTTGGCTGACTTATATGTTAAGCAATAGCCAAATCTCTTGCATTTTCTGCATTCATGGAATTATTTCCAGTAGTCGACATATCTTCTGTTACTTATGCACTGACACCTACGCACCTTTTTTAATACAGGGACCTACCTTCCAAAAACCTTTTTTTTGTATTCCAAAATCAATTTCTTTCAACGTATTTAATAAACGACTACTAAATATTTGTTCTTGATGCAAGTTAGATTTAAGTTAGACGAGGAATGCCAAAAAATCATCATATTTCAGCAATGGGGTGTATTTTTTTAAGTGCTCAAAATCTAGATTAGTTAATCAAATATTAAAAGCAAAGTCCAAGGTGGAAAGACTGCAAATGAGACCACATAACATTAGAAGTACGAAGAAGTGGAATGGTTTTGTCAACGTGAAATCTAATTTAAAATTTAATGTAAATTACATCTAATCGTTCATCTTTGTGTGTATATAAATTAACTATTCAATGTATTCTATTTTCTTTTTTCAAGCATAAAGCCACAACAAAACTATTAGACGCAATCAAATGTCACATACATGCAGTCGTAAAGAAATGGCTCGATTAGTTGTAGATATGGTGAGAAATTTATTTATTTTATATGAATTGAACTTTTGGTTGAAAATAATCTTTATAACATCTAGTTGTGATTAGGTGTTGCTTCTGATTTCATAATATATATGTTTATTTTCATTTTGTGAACATTAATTATATCTTGGACTAGTTTTTAGTGCTACAACTAGTGCATTTTGATGTAGAGAAAACAGAGTCCTGATCCCCTTCTGTTTCTAGAGTTCATGTTTGGATTACGTCTCATACTCGATAAAACTGGCAAGCTAGTGAACGTGGTTATTAGAGATACTATTATATGTGCTTTTGTTTCATTTTGGAATATCTCAAATAACTTGAGCATGTGATAATTTCAAGTTAATATTGTATGTTAACTTTTGCAGGAGAAGATAAAAGAAACGGAAAAAGAGTCACAATCTAGCTCAATAACTAATGTGAGAGAATATGCTTTTTTAATAGTGTTGGGAAAGGATAAACAGGGACGATTAAGAGGAACGAGAAGAATTGTGATCCACACCAAGTTTGTTTTGTAAGAAGCTAATCAATAACAAACAAGCCAACTTCAAAATAGAGCTGAAGACGATTCATATGTTTTCTTCTTCTTTGAAAATGGTACTTTATATACAATATGCCACTACGACAACATATAACTTGTTAATAAAGTGTCACATTTTGAACTTGTGACCTCTCGCATCAAAACTAAATCACTTGACCACTTAGACAATGGTGCTTGTCATGATTCACATGTTGTTATCATGAAATTAGTTGAAATACTACCATCATCATACATACTTCGATATATGTTCTAATTTATTTTTACATTCCACGTTTAAATTTACATTTTGTGGCACATTCTAATTTTGTCTAGCACTAATAGTACATTGTAGTGTATAAGTTCTTTGAAAAACTAACTTACGTACATACATACATATATATGCATATACATATATGTATATATATATATATATATATAGGTTTATAAGGGGAAAGGAGATTGCAGAGATGAGAGTACATCTCAAATGTTAAAATTTACTATATTATTGTTGTAGTATCATTTGAATTTCGATTTTTAGTTTAATATATAACATCATTTCTTTTGATTAATTGTAGAACAAGTATGACAAACCAGTGACAAATTTAATTTGTTGGATTGGACTGGGATGGATGATATAATAGCCGAAGGAAAGGTTCTTTCAATTGATCGAAAGAGCTTATACATTTCTTGGACCAAATGCCATGAAAATTTTGATAAAGTTTCCAAAAAAGTAAGATGTTTTTTATGGAGGCCTACACCTAGGATGATTGCACATATTGGAGAAGCTAAGAATGAGATAGTAGTATGACCAGCTGATAGAGTCGTTTTGCACAAGATGAAACACTCTGAGAAAGAAGACAGTATGGAAAACATAATTTCTTCATGTATTTAATAATTTTATGATTTAGTATACAATTTATTTTATAAATATGATTTTTCATAGAGTAAAACCAGCACTACAAATATCAAATGCAAGCTGTATGATTGGATTGGAAACGAAGAATTAGTTGTTGAAGGACGGTTGTACTCTAGCGATCCAACATCTACTGTGCTTGTTTTAATTGATGAGACGAAAAAACCAAATGCATTTTTATGGAGACCAACAGCTGGTATGTCATATGTTGGAGAAGATACTAGTAGCAAAGTTGTATGGCCGAAGCCAGTTGTAGTTGTTGAGGATATTAATGTGCAACATCCACTCTTAAAGTGAATGTTGTACTATCTTCAACGGTAATGTGTATAATTTATGTATTGAATATATTAAAACATACATTTAGACGACCTCTTTTCTTTTTTTATTTTAAAATTAAACATTTTCTTTTGTTATGTGAAAGAGTGCAAATTTCAAGTCTAACACTAAATGCAAGTTGATCGGTCTTGATGAAGTTGAAGAAGTAATCGTTAAAGGATGTATGTCTTCAATCGATCCAATCGACCCAAAAGCGTTGGTCCATTTTGCTTCACTGGAAGAAAACGCAGTTAGAGTTTGGCTAGATACGGAAAAAATTTCAAATGCACGTTTATGGAGATCCACATCCGATTTTGAAATTATTGAAAATGCAATTGATTTTACTATAGCTTGGCCTTCTGCAAAAGTTATAGCAGATTCACCTTCTAGTAAGCACGATTTATCTTTGTTTTAGATATAATTTATTATGCTTGCCTCTACAATTAGAAAGATCATATTTTATTTATTTCTTTCTTACATTTAATTTAAGTAAATAATCATAAATAAATGCACACATTTTTTTCCAATTAATTATTGGTTTTTTTTCATATATAGGTAATTGTTAAACTTCTACGCAAACCGTTGGGGTGGCGGTTTTCCTCTACATAAGTAACTTCATGATTTTATGAATATATATTCATTTTAGGTCATAATAGGTTATTTTTGGACTAAAATAACTGGGCAGTTATTAATATGAACGTCAAATTGAAAATAGGAAGTTGAGAAAACTTATAGAGAGACATTTTTTGCAGCACAATAACTTAAAGCAATATTATGTTTGAAGATTTTCCACTTTTCCTTATAGAAAATTAGCACAGCAGAGAAATTCAAAGTTTTATGTCTCTTAGTCATAATATTCGAGAAAGTAAAAAAACCTGCCAAGATTTAAAGGCAAATTTTCATTACCTCTATGACATAGCTAATCGGTTGTCATCTATCTAATCCAAATCACGTCAGTAAACTAAAAGGCTTTTATACGATATTGACGTTTGCGATAAACCATACCAATATAGACTATTAAAATACATGACATTGAACCAACATGGCCTGGGCCTTTCAAGATAACATTAGTTAGGGTGTTGTTTTTTCGATTCCATGTATTATTAAGGTGATTGCTTTAATTGACTTCTTAATTGGAACTAAGGCATTTGGGGGTTTGGGTTGCTTGATATTGGACAATGATTCTTAACTTCCTTGGTTTATAATAGAAATCAGAATGCAATTAAATATCAGACATGGATACTTAACTAGTATGATGTTTCTAACGAACACATAATTTTTTGGAGCATTATGATTTTATGAAAGCATATGCTCATTTTCTAGCATATGAGTATAAATGTTTGATGCTTTATAATAAGAATCTGGACTACCATATTGGACCTTTTCGTGTGTTTTTGTATCTACCACAACTTGTAGTGTATCTGCCACAACTTGAATCATTGAATAATGGTTGTGGCATCGAACTTTGAGGCTCAGTAGTATTATAACACGGCATAGGCATAGCTCTAGGTACAAGCTACAAAGGATACACTCTAACCCACTGATTTTGAATCTAGGGTTCGAATCTAGGGTTTTATAGGAAATCAGTTCAAATTTTAGGCTTCTATGGTTGATTTACTATTATTTTCATTTAATTATTTTATTTAAACAAATTATCTTCATCTTTAACAAATTTACCACTAATTTAGATCAAGATTTGTGTCTTTTGATGACCTGAACAAAATTTAGGGTATTTTGCTCTGGATAAGAACTTTAGGTGAATTTGGAATGTTATATTGGTAACATAGAATGAAATGAATGATAATCTTGTCTTTTTAACTAATTGTGCACTATTTTACGCTTGAATTTGAGTTTTTGAGTCAACTTTCTTTTTAATCGGGTCAAATAATCCCTCACTACTAAAGCCACTAAGTAGAAATGATCATGGGTTCTATTTCATTTTGGAATTCTTGAATTTAACGAGTCTCTTTACATATGGGTTTGTTTGTAATTCAATGGAGGAAGGTAGTTATCTTTTTCATAAAATCCTATGGCATTTCAATTCGTAAACTTCTGAAATGTTCTTTGCGGACAAGTTAAAAACTGATGAAGTATTTGAGGTGCTAATGTAGAAGACATTGAGAGGGACACCTGTACTAAAAAAGGATACTATTCTTAGGAAAGAAGAGAGCATAATGTGTAATATTATTTTTGTACCCGAGAAGGTTCTTGTGACGAACCATCTTCTTCACCCTTAGAAATCAACACTAATACATCTACGGTGTTCACGTGCCGTAAATCCAAGTACCGAGGAGACAGATTATCAAGGGTGTAAAAAAAATAAAGATAGAAGATAATATAATAATAGAATATCACATCGCATCCAACATTTTAATTATACATAAATGATCAGAGTCTGATACAGATCCAGTAGGATAGTTATAAATGTCTATCCGTACATATGTTGGGAAATACATACCACATAACATAGCAGAAAATGGGTAGATAACTACATAAGATACTTCAGCTTCATATCACCAAAAGACTTCTCCAATATGTTTCCCAACATGCTCCAAAATGCTCCTAAGGTATCCTGACTACACGGTTGTCCAGAAAATAGGGCACCCAGAGTTTAAAGGGGAAAACAAACTCCAGGTCAGTCATAGGACTGGTGTGAGAACTCACAGCACGATGTTTTGAAACCAAAAAGGTATCTCGTAAGACTACACCGCACATAAACATGGAACGGGTTTTTACCTATGATAACCAAAACTCTTTATTATGTAAAATTTAGGATGATAATTTTAATGACTTTCTTTAAAATCATTTGCAAATAAACTTATTAATCTTAACCGAAATTGTTACCATTATTAAATTCTAGCATACTAGGTTCTACAAACAAAACCGTAAGTTCTTATTAGAGAATGAATTTCCATACAAATGACTAGGTGAAGGGACTACCTTCCGATGGGTGCACCTCTAGAGGAATGTCCTAAGGAACCATCACAAAGCTCCTCTACCAAAAAAAGACCGGATTATCTCTATAATTAGATAGTACCGAATATGTCATCCTCCGGTCGTAACCGACGTTTATCCGAGAGCTCTCTTCACATATGTCCACATTAATTTACATCCAAAACGTCATAGCGGGAAGAAATATATCTAGAAGGGAATGATCATATCCTAATTGAAAATGACCCACCTAGCCTTGCTGCATCTAATCCTGTTTCGGTCATTTCCGTTGATGAGGTTTGAGGCAACGATTACCTTTTCACATAACACATCTTCTGTCACTTTGAATGCCACATTGCCATTCCATATTCACACGACTGATTATTACAAACGTATAACTTTCTGAGCTCGTATGTCTCGGGAAAGGGTGTTAAGCTAAGAGAAGGTGTCTTCTCCGCCACCGACCGATATACATCTATAGATACCACTCATTGTGATTTAGAATGCAAGGTCAGAAACTCATCCATACAAGTTCATTCTCGGACTGAACGAAACCGAAGGCACTTTTCTCGGCCATTACTAGACGAGAAGCCCTTGTGGTTTTGAGGTTTTTCATAACAAAGACACCACTGCTACAATATAGTGAATCAGGAGTTTATCCCCAGTTAATCAACAAGTAGTCCTCATGATTATTCGTCTCAATATCTCCGTCTTCTAACATCTTTAACCTTTAAACACATAAATTGGTTCGAAGTGGTTTTTGCATAGGAATCACCCAAATCCGACCTTGGTTCGTTCGAAATCCAATCATTGATAAAAATGATGTAATTAGGTAATTGTTTTTCGATTCATTCATTTTTCTTTACCAAAATATGTTCGAGAGATATATATTTTTAAAATCTTCTTCTTTAAATACGGAATCATTTAAACCTCCCTTTTGAATATTTCTCAAATCATTTTTAAAGAGTATCTTTTGAGAAAATAGGATTATAGAAATCATTCTACTTTTATTCAAAATCAACTTCCGCATTGAGCGAGTGCTATGGGCAAAATAACGTTGAGATCACCTTTTAAATTCAACGAACATGATAAGTTCCCTCTTTGGCTCTTAATAATGAGTATAAGAAGATTATTTCTATAAAATCCAACTTGAGAATCTAGGCTTTCCTTTCGATATGTTCCACCCCTCGCCTAAAAGAGAAAACTAAGGCCGGGTAAGTTCAGGGCACTGTTTGCTCCATCTCTAATCGTAGTTGCACACCTTGTTTTCACTTTTAGATCTTACAGACGGGACAAATGTACTAGTCGTTTCCGCATATTCATTTTCCCGTTTTAACTCAATTAACTATATATTTAACCAACTTTGAAATAATTTTAAATTATTCAAATTTCCTTTAAAAATGCTTAATTATTTACTTAAAATATACTAAGGATTTGGAAAATAATTGTTAAGTTTCAACCTTTATTTCAAAAGTTATTGAAAAGCGTTGCGAAAAGTGTTGCAAATAGTGTTACAAAAAGTGCTTCAAAAGCTATATTTTTCAAAACGTCTTTTATATCAGTTAGAAAACCATATTTTCCACTTAAATCACTTTTAAAACATTTTAAATGATTTTTAGAATTTATTTCATATTTTTAAAATATTAATTTCATCAATTTCCAACTTTGGTCATTTAGTGCAAAAACTGGATTTTCTTGAAAATTGATTTTGCCATATTACAAAATATATAAGGTGAAATCTTGATTTTATTTTTGTATGTGAAAGATATGGGAATAAGCATTCGGAAAATTCTTACTTCGAAGAATTCCAAAATATATTCCACTTCGTATGTTCATTTGATCTTTTGACGCAAAAACATGAACTACTGTTACGCTACGCGTCAAATTTTAGGCATATTTTGATATCCATATCCAAACTTTGTCGAGACAAGCTTAAACATTTAGGAATGATTTCTAAAGCATATTCAAACATTTTTCATAGGTATAAATGATCCAATATCATATTTCATTTCTTTTGAAAAGTGATTTCCATGTGATTATACATCGTGTAAAACCGTAACTTGTTTCAACATATATATTCGATATACAACTAATAAACATCCAAAACAATGTTTATAACCATTTTAACATATTCTAACATGTCATATGAACTTGCAAATCAATTTAACAATTTTTTTAGTACAATATCACATGATTGTCATTTATGTACATATTTGCTAACTAACTTTTGCAAATGACTTAAATGTGGTTGCTTTCTTTTTCAAACATTTGTTAAGCATCATTATTAACATCCAAACAACATTTATAACATGCAAAAAATCATATAAACATTTCCTACTTAACAATTTAGAGCTCTCACTTTGTTTAGTTTTGGCAAACGGAAAATCTGCTATAGCTTTGCTACTCAGCGTTTTAAGCTTACGATTGCTTGAACGCTTAGACTTGGATGGCTCGACTTGGCTTGGGGAAGGCTAGGAGTGCTCGGCCTTGATTGATGGGGGAAGAGGGGGCCGTGAGCAACGAGAGGGAGGAGGAGGAGTTTTAAAGTGGTTCAGATGGAGTTTTGTTGATATTTTCCTCTGTTTTATTTTTGAAAATATTTTTGCATTATTTAATTATGGAAAGAAGCCATTAAAGAATGTAAGAGAGCTTAATAAAGTAGAGAAGAAATGGTGCAAAAGTGAAGAAGAAGAGGATGAGTATTTATAGAAAATATTTGAGAATAAAATATAGATTTGTGTTTTTATTTAAATAACATTCCTTAAGAATTAAGTAAACTTATTTAATTCAACACTTACCATCTACATCACATCACACTTTTAAAATTCAAATACTTAAGAGATAATTAAAGAATAAGAATGATTACTTTACTTTATGTCACACTACTTTACTTATGTCACATGTGATGTGACATGTGTTTTGTCTTTTTTATTTACTTTTGCTAATTACTTTCTAGAGTTTTCTAAGTGTGATTATTAAAAGTAACCTTGTTTAGTTAATTGTTAATTACATTTATATGTTAACATATTTATTAATTTGTGTACATAAAGGTGCAACAACGTTGAGACAACATTAAGTCGACAAAACGTTGTTTTTTGATAAAATGTTTTACAGTCATATTTTGACGTTTTAGTTAAACTATTTATTTATATAAAACAAATTTAAAAATAAATTTGTATAATGTTATTTAAAAATATAAAAACTCATAAATAACTTAAAATAATTTATTAAACCATTTAAACTTACTTCTATGAAATCAGGATTTTATCACTTTTGTCGATATAAGAAAATGTTACTATTTTCATGTATATTTCTATTTCCAAATCCTATCAAAAATATTTTGAATCATAAAACTTTTTATATTTTATATTTTAAATCACTTCAAATATTATATTTTTAGGTGGTCAAATTCTGGGTCATTACATTCTCCCCTACTTAAAAGAATTTCATCCTCGAAATTAGATAAGAAGAAAAAGCTCAAAAGGAAATGTATATTCAATAAGATAGAATATATATAATAAGTGATTACACCATAGGCGGTGAGTACATTCAAACGATAGATAAAGTCTATACATCGATCCTAAATTTGGGATATTCTTTTCTCATTCTATCTTCTGTTTCCCATGTGCAATCATCAGCATCCCTGCTCCATTGAACTTTGACCAATCGTACTACCTTCTTCTTATTCGTTTTTCATCTTGATCCATGATTCAGACAGGCTTTCTAATAACCGCTAAGTTTGGTTCTATCTCCAAGTCATCCTGAGCAGTCGTTTCTATGATTTGTTCTACGTCATATACGTGCTTCCTTAAATGTGATACGTGCAAAACATTGTGCACACCAGACAATCTTTCAGGCAATTGTACTCCATAAGCTAGTGGTCCAATTCGTTCGAGAATGGGATAAGGTCCAATATATGGAGGTGCAAACTTTACAGCTCTTCCAAATCTTATTACTCCTCTCATTGGAGGGACTTTCAAAAAGACTGAATCTCCAACTGAGTATTCCAAAATTTCTATGCCTTCGGTTTGCAAAACTCTTCTGTCTACTTTGGGCTTCTTCTAACTTCTTTCTAATCATATCAACTTTCTCTAAAGCTTCTCATATCATTTCTGTGCCAAGCACTAACCAATCTCCAGTTTATATCCAACATGTTAGTGATTTACATGGACGACCGTACAAAGCTTCATACGGTGCCATGCCGATACAAGCTTGATAACTGTTATTATAGGAGAACTATACTAAATGTAAATGATTCTCCCATGAGCCTCTAATGTCTAGAATACATGCACTTAAAAGATCTTCCAAAACACGGTTGACTCTTTTTGTCTGTCCATAAGTTTGGAGGTGATATGCAGTGCTTATACTCAGCTTGGTTCCCAAAGCTGTCTGCAGTGCTTCCTAAAACTTATTAGTGAAGATTGAACCATGATCGCTTAACATACTTCTTGGAACTCCATGCAATCAGACAATTTCCTTTCTATGTAGCTCTGCAAAGCTTTCCGTAGTTCTTGTTGGCTTAACTGGAATAAAGTGTGCACTTTTGGTTAATCGGCCAATGGTAACCCAAATGCCTTCATTTCCTTTTCTTGTTCGAGGTAAGCCATCAATGAAATCCATTGATATTTGATCCCACTTCCAAGCTGGAAACTTCAAATTTTGAAGTAATCCTGCCGTCTTTTGTTGGTCTTTTTTGATTCTTTGGAAATTTTCACAATGGTTGACATAGATAGATATGTCCCTCTTGATGCTTCTCCACCAAAATGTGCGCTTCATGTCCTTGTACATCTTATGAATCCCTGGATGAATGCTAAGTTAGGCTGTGTGGCATTCAACTAATACTTCTTGCCTAAGATTTCCAATATCCGGAACACAAATTCTTTCATTTAACCGTAATACTCCATGGTTATCTATTTTAAAGCTTGAATTTCTTCCTTCTTTAGCTACTTTAACGTATTTCTTAAACCGTTTATCTTCTCCCTGTTTACTGGTAATTCTTTCCAAAAGAGTTGGAGTTACTACCAAATAAGAAATAGCAGCTAATTTTCTACTCAATGCATCAGCTACTACGTTGGCTTCCCTAGTGTATATAGAATATCTAGATCGTAAGATGCAAGAAATTCTAGCCAGCGTTGTTGTCTCATGTTTAAATCCTTCTGGGTGAAAAGATACTTTAAAGGTTTGTGGTCCGTGAAGAGTTTGAATTTTTCACCTAAAAGATGGAATATTATTTACTAAGGTCAATTCAAATTTGTATCGAAGTAAACTATGAAAGATTCTTACTCAGCAAACAATGTCTCCATGTCTTTAGAGTGAACACAACGGCTAATAATTCTACATCATGTGTTGCATAATTTTTCTCATGCGTCTTTAGCTGTCTACTTGCGTAAGCAATCACCTTCCCATCTTGCATTAAAACTGCACCAACTCCTTCTCCACAAGCATCTGTATAAACGGTCAATCCACTATTTACATTTATAATTGCTAAAACTAGAGCGGTTGTCAATCTCTTCTTTAGTTCTTCAAATGCTTCTTCACACTTTGGAGTCCAAATGAATTTAGCATCCTTCATTGTCAAATTTGTTGGTGATAGGCAATGTTAGAGAAGTCCTGAACGAATCTTCTGTAATATCCTGCCAAATCTAAGAAGCTATGAATCCTTTTAGGAGTTTGTGGTTGCTTCCAATCTTTAATAGCTACAACTTTCCCTGGATCTACTGAAATTCCATCTCTCGATATTATATGCCCAAGAAATCTTACCTCCTTCTCCCAAAATGGCACTTTGAGAATTTGTCTTTCAGCACATTATTTCTCAGTATCTCCAACATAGCTTCTGGATGCCTTGCGTGTTCTTCTTCCATCTTTGAGTAGATGAGGATATCATCGATAAAGACTAACATAATTTTTTTTAGTACATCTCTAAACACTCTATCCATAAGGTCAATAAAAAAGCGAGTGCATTAGTCAGCCCAAAAGGCATAACCAACCACTCATAGAAAGTGGTCGGACCTTTGAATGCAGTTAGATTCATGCAATCTTGTAGCTGGTCCATTTTAGAAAAAACTCAAGCTCCGTGTAACTGGTCAAACAAGTTATCTATTCGAGGTAAAGGATACTTATTCTTAATGGTTTGCTTATTTAGATTTCGATAGTCTACACAATTTCAAAGATCCATCTGATTTAGAAACAAAAACTACCACTGATCCCCAACTTGAACGGCTGGGTCTTATCAATCCTTTCTTTAATAGCTCTTCGGTTTGGTTTTTCAACACATCCCTTTCTTTCGGAGCCATCCTTCTATCTTGTTGTTTAATTAGCACCGTAACGAGAACTAAATCTATACAAAATTCGATTTCTCGATGTGGGGGCAAACTTTTTACTACCTTAAAGACATCTGCAAATTCTTTAACAACGGGTATTTTTCTAATCTTGTCCGGGATGTATCTAAAGAATAAAGAAAACTATCCCTTCTTGGACTAGGATCTTCACATGGTATTTCTATGAGTTTCCCTAACTTTGTTTTCACTGCAATAATTCTTTTCAAACAATCTAGAATAGCTTCATTTTTAGTTGACCAATCCATACCAAGTAAAATTTCGAATCCAGTAAAACCTAAGATGAAAAGATCAAAAGGAAAGTGATGGGGAGGATAGGAAATTGGGACTTTTTTATAGTGCATACAAAGATTAGTAGGATCTCCTATAGGATTCATCACGCAGGTAGGGTCGTCAATAATTTTAGGTTCAAGTTCTAATTCTTCTATAGTTATTTTAGAAATAAAACTATGAGAAGCTCTCGTATCAAATAATAATCTAATTAAAACATCTTTGACAAAAATATTACCTTCCAACACTCCTTTTCCCTTCACATCTTGGGAGGTTGAAGGCTCATCCTTGATAGCGTACACTTTGGCTTGTTCTACTTTCTCCATTAAGGGACAATCCTTTATCATATGTCCTGATTGATGAGAATTAAAGTAGTTCTTTGTGTTGATCCTTAAGTTCCTTGAGTTCTGGTTTTTCAACAATGAGTTGATACGTGACCCTTTTGTTGGCAATTGTAGCAAGTGACATTTTTAAAGCGGTTATCCTAAGATCCTCCTGTGGGTTTTCCCCGCCATGGCCTCTTGCCAACGAACTTCCTCTTCTTCCAGTTATTGTTGTTGCCTTCTTATACTACGGGTGGGTCTATCTTATCCAAAGCTTCATATATGTATCCCATGTCTATTAAGTCTATAAATGGTTTTTTCACATGCCCAGTCATTTTGACATGGTATTGCTTCTTCATTCCATAAATAAACTTTTCATTCTTTTTAAGGGGTGTATCTTTAAATCTAGGCCCAAAATGAGATAATTCGTTAAACTTATTAGCATACTCCTTAAACGACATCTCCTCCTCTTGTTTAAAATCCATAAAATTTCGGTAAAGATGGGATTTTCCTGCTTCCAGCATATGCTACTCCTCCTGAACTTCTTTGAATCGTTCCCAAGAGAAATTATCTTCAGACTCGTATTGAGTAATACATTACCACCAAACTAGAGCTCCATCTTGTAGTTGCCAAGAAGCTAAGAATCTCTTCTGCTCATCTCCAATATTCCGTCCTTTGAAATTCTTTCACAAGAGGGGACCAAGCTTGTACTTCAATGATGGTTTCTTTTCCTTTGAAAGCTTTACCACCAGGGTGGTATAATTCTTGCCTGTGCAGTTAAAGCGCTCAGCAGATTCAATTCGACGGAGGTGCAAAAAGTCATAGCGGGGATATAGCGAGAATATAGTGGGATATAGCGGATGACTTTAAAATAGCATATAAAACTCGTACTTAATATTTTTGCAAATATATTAATGGTAATTGAATGAAAAACTAACATTCAATTAAATTATAATTAATACATAAAAAAATTTAAATAAAAACATGTGCGAATATGCTATAAATAAACATAAAACTCTTATATAACATGATTGAATTCATTTCTGAAAATATATTAAAAATTCAATTAAATTAATTAATTTCATAATTTTTATAATGTATAAATATCATTTTTCAATTCATTTGTTTTAAAGAAGATATAGCGGAAATAGCGGAATATGGTGGGAATAAGGGGATAGAGCGGTACTTAAAGCGCAAAGGCTATATCTATGGCTATATAGAAAAATCATAGCGGTAGAAATCCGCTATGAGATATAGCAGGGTTATAGTGGATTAATAACAGGGCATTAACTACACAGGTTCTTGCATAAAGTTGCAAAGTTAATTTGGGGTCGTATCGAAACTACTACTTCCTCGATTATTATAGCCGCGAGAGTTTGACCATTTGTGGTATTACTTCCTCCCCTACCTCGTACTCTTCTTTCACTCAATTTTATACTATCTTTATATAGTAAGAAAAGGATCTTTAGGATATATAAACGAGATATCTTAGGAATGTTATACAGTATGAATATACATAATCAAGTTAAAAGTTTCAATTATGCGTTCTCTGAGAATAATCTCATTCCAGGGCATTACTAACCCTATCTTTAATGAGTCATACCCAAATAAAGCCAAGGTTCTCGCTTAACCTTAAGCTCTAATACCAGATGTGACGACTCGTCACCTCGACCCTCAGAAACAAACACTAATACATCCACTGTATTCATGTGCCGTAAATCCAAGTGCCGGCGAGGCAGATTATTAGGGGTGTAAAAGAAAATAAAGAAAGAAGATAACATAAACAGAATCTTACATCACATTCAACATTTTAATTGTACATATATGATCAGAGTCAAAGACAAATCTAGCGGGATAGTTATAACTGTCTATCCATATGTATGCTGGGAAATACATACTACATAACATAGCAGAAAAATGGGTAGATAACTACATAAGGTACTTCAGCTTTATAGCTCCAAAAGGCTTCTTCAAAATGCTCCTCAACATGATCCTAAGGTATCTTGACTACATGGCTGCCCAAAAAATAGGGCACTCTGAGTTTAAAGGGGAAACAAACTCTGGGTCAGTCATGGGAATGGTCTGAGAACTCAAAGTATGATGTTTTGAAAACAAAATGGTACCTCATAAGACCACGTCGCACATAAAAAGGGAACGGGTTTTTATCTTATGATAACCAAAGCTCTTTATTACGTAAAATTTGAGATATTAATTTTAGTGACTTTCTTTCAAAACATTTGCAAATAAACTTATTAATCTTAGCCGAAATTGTTACCATTATTAAATTCCAGCATACTATGTTCTACAAATAAAATCGCAAATTTTTATTGGAGAATGAATTTCTATACAAATGACCACGTGAAGGGACTACCTTTCGATGGGTACACCTCTAGATGGATGTCCCGAGGAACCATCAAAAAGTTCCTCTACCAACACAAGACCGGCCTATCTTTATAACTAAATAGTACTGAATATGTCAACCCTCGGTCACTACCGATCTTTATCCGAGAGCTCTCTTCGCATATATTACATTAATTTACATCCTGAACGTCATAACGGAAAGAAATATATCTAGAAGGGAATGATCATACCCTAATTGGGAATGACCCACTTAGTCTTGCTGCATCTAACCCTGCTTCGGTCATTTTCGGTCGATGAGGCTCAAGGCAACGATTATCTTTTCACATAACACATCTTCTTTCACTTTGAATGCCACATTTCCATTCCACATTCACATGACTGATTTCTATAAACGTATAAATTCCTGAGGTCGTATGTCTCGGGAAAGGGTGTTAAGCTAAAAGAAGGTGTCTTCTCCGCCACTAATTGATATACATCTATAGAGACCACTCATTGTGATTTAGAATGAAAGGTCAGATACTCGTCCATACAAGTTCGTTCTACGACTGAATGAAACCGAAGGCACTTTCCTCGGCCATTACTAGGCAAGAAGCCCTTGTGGTTTTGAGGTTTTTCATAACAAAGAGTTCACTCCTACAATATAGCGAATCGGGAGTTTATCCCCAATTAATCAACAAGTAGTCCCTCGTTATTATTCATCTCAATATCTCCATCTTCAAACATCTTTAATCTTCGAACAGGTAAAGTTTTCGGATAGGAATCACTCAAATTTGACCCCGGTTCTTTTGAAATCCAATTATCGATAAAAATGATATAATTAGGTGATTATTTTTCGATTCATTCATTTTTTATTACCAAAATATCTTCGAGATATATATTTTCAAAATTTTCTTATTTCAATACGGAATCATTTAAACCTCTCTTTTGAATTTTTCTCAAATCATTTTTAAGAAGTATCTTTTGAGAAAATAGGATTATAGAAATCATTCAACTTTTATTCAAAATCAACTTCCATATTCATCGAGTGGTATGGGCGGAATAAGGTGAGTTCACCTTTTCAATTTCACGAATATATCAAGTTCGTTCTTAGGATTTTAATAATGAGTATAAGAAGATTATTTCTATAAAATCGAACTTGAGCATCTAGGCATTCCTTCTGCTATGGTCCACCCTCTGCCTAAAAGAGAAAATTGTGGCCAAGTAAGTTCAGGGCACTAATTGCTCCATCCCTAACCTTACTTAACACCTTGTTTTCACTTTTAGATCTCACAGGCAAGACAAATGTACTAGTCGTTTCCGCATACTCATTTTCCCTTTTTAAATCAATTAACTGTTTGTTTAAACATCTTTGAAATAATTTTTAATTATTCAAATTTTCTTAAAAAATGCTTTATTATTTACTTAAAAATATTTGCTAAGGATTTGAAAAAGAATTGTCAAGTTTCAACCTTTATTTCAAAAGTTATTAAAAAGCGTTGCGAAAAGTGTTGCAAATAGTGTTACAAAAAGTTCTTTAAAGGTTATATTCTTCAAAACGACTTTTATATCATTTAAAAAACCAAGTATTCAACCAAAATCACTTTTAAAACATTTTAAATTATTTTTAAAATTTATTTCATATTTTTAAAATATTAATTTCATCAATTTCCAACTTTGGTCATTTAGTGCAAAAACTAGATTTTTCTTGAAAATAGATTTTACCGTATTTCAAAATATACATGATGAAATCTTGATTTTCTTTTTCTATACAAAAGATATGGATATAAGGATTCAAAAAAATTCTTACTTAGAAAAATTCCAAACTATATTCTACTTCATATGTTCATTTGAACTTTTGATGCGAAAACATGAACTACCGTTGCGCAACGCGCCTGAGATTCAGATCCAAATTTTGTCAAGACAAGTTTAAACATTTAGGAATCATTTCTAAAGCATATTTAGACATTTTTCAAAGGTATAAATAATTTCATATCACATTTTATTTCTTTTGTAAAGTGATTTACATATGATTATACGTCGTGGAAATCCATGAATTGTTTGAACATATACATTCAATATACAACTTATAAACATCCAAAACAATATTTATAACTATTCTAACATATTCTAACATACCATATGAACTTACAAATCAATTTAACAATTTTTTATATTACAATGTCATATGATTGTCATTTATGTACATGTGTGCTTACTGACTTTTCCAAATGACTTAAAGGTGGTTGCTTTCTTTTTCAAACACTTATCAAACATCATTATTAACATCCAAAAACATTTATAACCTGCAAAACATCATATAAACATTTTCTACTTAACAATTTAGAGTTCTCACTTTGTCTGGTTTTGGCGAATGGAAAATTGGCTATAGCTTCGCTGCTCGACGTTTTTAGCTTACAATTCCTTGAATGCTTAGACTTAGATGGCTTGACTTGGCTCAGGGAAGGCTAGGAGTTCTCAGTCTTGGTTGATGGGAGAAGAAGGAGGCGGGAGCAATGAGAGGCAGGAGGAGGAGTTTCGAACTGGTTCGGGCGGAGTTTTGTTGATATTTTCTTTTATTTTATTTTTGGGAATATTTTGGCATTATTTGATTATTGAAAGAGGCCTTTAAAGGATATAAGAGAGATTAAGAAAATAGAGAAGAAATTGCCAAAAGTGAAGAAGAAAAGGATGCATATTTGTAGAAAATATTTGAGAATAAAATATAGATTTTGGTTTTTACTTAAATAACATTTCTTAAGAATTAAGTAAACTTATTTAATTCAACACTTATCATCCACATCACATCACATTTTTAAAATTCAAATACTTAAGAGTTAAGTAAAAAATAAGAATGATTACTTTACTTTATGTCACATGTGATGTGGCATGTATTTTGTCTTTTTTAGTTTACTTTTGCTAATTACTTTCTAGAATTTTCCAAGTGTTATTATTAAAAGTAACCTTGTTTAGTTAATTGTTAACTAACTTTATATGTAACATATTTATTAAATTGTGTACATAAAGGTGCAACAACGTTGCGACAACTTTAAATCGACAAAGCGTTGTTTTTTTGACCAAATGTTTTACGGATATATTTTGACGTTTTGTTAAACTATTTATTTACGTAAACCTAATTTAAAAATAAATTTATGTAATGTTACTTAAAAATATAAACACTCATATATAAATTAAAATAATTTATTAAACCATTTAAACTTACTTTTCTGAAATCAGGATTTTATCACTTTTGTCGATATAAGCAAATATTACTATTTTATGTATTTTTCTATTTCCAAATCCTATAAAATATTATTTGAATCATAAAACCTTTAATATTTTATATTTAAAATCACTTCAAGTATTATATTTTTAGGTGGTCAAATTCTGGGTCGTTAAAGTTCTTGGTGAAAAAAATTAAGAATAGTAACTTGGATTCGGATAAGGGTGATGTATTTGTAAAGATAGGGGAAGGATATCGCATTAGAGAGTATGCAAGTTGCTTATTCTATTGTTTACTGAAGTTTATATAGCTATGAATGAAAATGATAGTGCAAATGTCAGTTTGATAATAGAAAATGATAAAGAAGTGAAATATCTTGAAAGTGAATACTATATAGCCTTAACCAATGCAGATTCAACTTGGATTACAAAGGGTAATAGGAGAAAGATTAAGAGATAAATTTGTTAGAAATGAATGAGTATTTCATTAGAAAACGTGAGGCATTAAATACCTTGAATATGAATAATCCTACATAATAGAATATAATAAACATCATGTCTTTATATAGTAATATGTGCTCCCTATTACTATGAGACAAAGAGAGACAAGAAAGCATGGCCATCTTAGTGGGTGACAGTTGGCTATCGACTGTCTTACTTAAATTCTCTTGAGTTTGTTGCTTTGGATTGTTGCGCATCATGATAGAGACAAGTACATTTCATCTTGGGAAAAAATTGCTCGATATCCTTAAGCACCGTAGAGGGAACGGTATTATTTCAAGGAAGTAAATTATTCTGGACTCAGATAATCTAAAACGATATTATATTTTATCACATACACTATTCTCTGTAGCTTCCAATTTACTGCAATTCTGTTTTCATAAAACTCAAACAACAGACTTGAAACACTATTGATTGTTGGCTGTTTCTGTAGGCGATGATGTCTTGGCAAAGCAATAATTCGGCACCAACACAGAGTGTAGCTACCAGTCAGCCTGCAACTATGGTTTCAACAATGGCACTATCTCACGGAGAAAGCCCTGAAAAGTTCATAGGGATGGACATCAAGCGTTAGTAGCAAAAGACACTTATTTTATCTTACGACATTGGGCCTTGTAAAGTTCTTACCGAAGACGCCCCCATATTAGTAGAACTGGAACCCGATAAGTAGAAGCCCTGAATATATGGAAGATTTCTGATTTCATGTGCAAGAGTTACATCCTCAATGGACTCGATAATAGTCTATACAATGTATATCGTACTGCTCAAACTTCCAAAGAATTCTGAAGGCATTGGATAAGACGTACAAAACTGAAGATGCTGGCATGAAGAAATTCATAGTAGGAAAGTTTCTCGACTTCAAAATAATTGATGTGAAGACTGTAATCAACCAGATTCAAGAGCTACAAGTCATTATCCACGAATTGCATGATGAAGGGTATGACTCTAAGTGAATCCTTTTAGATTGTCGCTGCAATTGAAAACCTTCCTCCATCATGGAATGATTTTAAAAACTATCTTAAGCACAAACACAAGGAGGACAATGGATAAACTTGTAGTTCGACTAAGAATTGAGGAACATAACATGAAATTTAAGAAGAAGTCTTTGCATACCATTGCATACCATGATTACCAAGGGAAATGTAGTCGAGTCGGAGAAACCCAACAAAAGGAAACATAAGCATGCTCCTAAGAAATCAAGAAAAACTATGAGTTCATGCTGTAATTGTAGAAAGGGCACATAGCCACTGAATCTTGTGCACCTAAGAAAAAGAAATCAGAAGAATACATGGCTGACATTTCAAAAGGTGTGCCTTATATGGACTTTTGTGCAATAGTGTTCGAATGCAACCTTGTTGGTAACTCAAATGGTTTGTAGGAACAGGAGCCACTCGACACATATGTTCAAGTAAGTGAATGTTTACAAATTACAAAACTGCTACAGAGGATGAATAACATTTTATAGTTAATTCATCCGCAACTAAGGTCGAAGGTAAGGGAAAGATTGTACTCAAATTGACTTCTAGAAAATGTTTGACTTTGGTAGATGTTCCTCATGTTCCAGAGATCTGCAAGAACCTGATTTCCAAATCGCTGCTTATCAAGCATGGCTTCAAACTTATCATTATGTTGGATAAGTTTGTGTTGTCAAAGAATGGAGTATATGTAAGGAGAGGTTATGTGAGTGATGGTTTATTTTAAAAAATGTAACCATTATTGTACCAAACAATGATATGAATAAAACTGAATCTTCTGCTTATATCATTAACTCTTATAACCTATGGCATTATAGATTAGCCATGTAAATTTTGAACACTGTGAAAATTGATTAATCTAGACTTCATACCAAAATATAAAATAGATTCCAATTATAAATGTCAAGGTTGTGCGGAAGTAAAATTGATAAGAACTTCATTTCACCATATTGAAAGAGAAATTGAACCTCTAAACTTAATACACACAGTTGTATGTGATTTAAAAATGTGTTAAACCAGAGGAGGTAAAAGGTACTTCATTACTTTTATTAAAGATTGTACAAGGTACTGTTATGTGTACCTCCTTAGAAGCATGGAGAAAGACTTCGACATGTTTAAACATTATAAAGCAGAAGTTGAGAATCAACACATCAAGAAAATAAAAGCTTTAAGAAGTGATAGAGGAAGAGAATATGATTTTTTCTTCGAGGAGTTTTGTGCCGAACATAGTATTATACAACAAACTACGGCTCCATATTCACCTCAATCCAACAGTATAGCCGAAAAGAAAAATAGAACTCTTAAGGAAATGATGAATGCCTTGCTAATCAGTTTTGGATTGCTAGATAACTTTTGGGGAGAAGCTATTCTTTCATCAAATCCTATTTTAAATAAGATGCCATGAAAGGAAGAAAAATTTAAATCTCCCTGCGAACTATGGAAAAGTAAAAAACCATCCTACAAATAATTTAAAGTGTAGGGGTGTCTCGCAAAAGTGAAGGTACCTACACCAAAAGTCAAAATCAGACCAAAAACAGTCGATCGTTTATTTACTCCACATGCGCAAAATAGTGCTGCTTATCGATTTTTGGTACACAAGTCAGAAATTGATGATATTCACGTAAATAACATCATTGAGTCAAGAAATGCTAGATTTTTTGAACATTTATACCCCTTAGAACAGGATACTGAAAGTTATGCTCAAAAGAGACCACGGAAAATTGAAGTCTCTAATTCATCTGAGGATACTGAACAAAATATTGACAATATTCAGCAAAACAATGTTGATCAACAAGTGGAGGAACCAAGGAGAAGCAAAAGATCAAGAATCTCAAAAACTTTTCAACTAGATTTCTACACATTTATGTTAAAAAATAATCTGTTAACATACAAACAAGCCATGTTCACCACTGACGCTCCTTACTGGAAGGAGGCTGTTGTTATCCCGCCTTTTGGCAAGGCCGTGACACCAAGAACTTGACTAGAGATCAAGGATGGTTCGTCCTGGAGATCGTTAACGCATAGGTCTGCTATGGATGTCGGTAAATTTTTTTCGAGTCTAGATCGAGCTACAATTGATATGACATGACAAGAAAAGCTAATAAAGCCAACATTCCAAATTTCAAGTCAATCGGAGTTGGTATGCTCAAGATATTGATCAATCACGATTGAGAAATCCAAACTTGCATCGATCATAAGTCAAGATCTACAAGTCCAAATGCCACCAAATTTTCACAGTAGCTTACTGGCAACATGAGGAATGTTTACGCCAAATTTCAGCTCAATCGGATCAAATCTTGATCGATTCGAAGTTGCTTCGTATCGATCACGGACCAACTTGCATCGATCATATCTCACAATCCACATGTCCAAATGCTATGAAATTTTCACAGTATCTTACTTCCAACATAAGGAATGTTCTTGCCAAATTTGAGCTCAATCGGATCAAATCTTGATCGATTCGAAGTTGCTTCGTATCGATCACGGACCATCTTGCATCAATCATATCTCACAATCCACATGTCCAAATGCTATGAAATTTTCATAGTATCTTACTGCCAACATGAGGAATGTTCATGCCAAATTTCAACTCAATCGGATCAAATCTTGATCGATTCAAAATTGAGTTCGAATCGATCCCGGAACGGGCCCCAATTTCCTAAGGCCGGGCATGCGGGCCCCCTCACGTGCCAAAAGAGGTCTCCCTGGATTTTCGGTGAAATATCAGCCTCCTACACCTATAAATAGAGCCCCTGGTCATTCAGAAAGGGGATCGAAGAATTTTGAGAGTAAAAGAGCGCCCGGACTCTGCCACGTTCACTCCAGAACGCCATTACTGCCATTGATCTCGAATTTAAGCCTATTATCTGCCGTACTTCGTTATCAAAAACTTGTAGTCTCCAAGTATCAAGCAATAGAGTGATAAAACTTCATAGTGGACGTAGGCAACACATCGAACCACTCTAAAACCCTATGTTTCTGTGAATTTTCTTATATGTTTATTGGTGTGTTTGTTAGATCTGCTTCATTTTACACTTATTCTCTTCATTTTGTCTCTTCAAACACATTCGAAGAGTGTTGTGCCCAATTTTGGTGCAAACACTTTGGTGCTTCCACTGAGAGAAACCCAGTTTCTCTCCCGTTCATTGGATCTACTTTCGATATCGGATTGCATAATTCTAAGGAGAAGATCCAGATCTATCGTTCAATGGTTCCTTATATTCTATTCAGATTGCTGCAGATCTAAGAGGAACCACACTCATCATGATTTTCGTACCCATATTTTCGTATCCATGAAAATATGATAGTTTTCGAACCCAGAAAATATGGTCATTTTCGTATCCATTTTTTCGAACCCAGAGAATATGGTCATTTTCGTATCCATGTTTTCGAACCCAGAGAATATGGTCATTTTCGTATCCATGTTTTCAAACCCAGAAAATATGGTCATTTTCGTATCAATGTTTTCGAACCCAGAAAATATGGTCATTTTTGTATCCATGTTTTCGTATCCAGAAAATGTGATGATTTTCGTACCCATGCTTTCGTATCCAGTAAATGAGGTGGTTTTCGTATCCATCAGGGCTCGTTAGTTCGTGTCCATAAGTTACTTCGCATCCATCATGGAGCGCTACTTCGTATCCATCATGGAGCGCTACTTCGTATCCATTAGGGAGCGCTACTTCGTATCCATCAGGGAGCGCTAATTAGTATCCATCAGGGAGCGCTACTTCGTATCCATCAGGGAACGCTACTTCGTATCCATCCATATGCCTCCAATTCGAATCGATACTCACATGTACTTCGTATCCAACCATCTGCCTCCATTTCGCATCGATACGCACATGCAGTTCGTATCCATCCATCTGCTTTTAATTCGTATCGATCTTGCCATTTCGTATTGATGCTACTAGAGCTAATTCTCTGGATGGATACGAACTGGGTCTTTCAGCTGATGAATACGAAAAGTGCAATTCCTCTGACCGATACGAAGACGAGCGCATCTGATGGATTCGAACAAGAACGATACGAAGAAGGACTTTTTCAGGTTGCTTGATGGATACGGAATTTCAAAAAAAAAAATATTTTCGGGTATCAAAATTTCCTAATCATAGTTAATTCAAAACTCAACTTAGTAAAGAAACATTCTAATCATTCCATGACTGGACGGGACATAAGAGATTACAACAACAATTGTTGAATTGCAATCGAGGAATGGGTATTGAAATACTACTCAACCGGTGCCCCCAGAGGCTGGAGAACCTAGCTAATATGCCAAGAACTGAAGTTGATCAATATATCATGCTTCTAAGGTGGACTGCAACTTCCTCCAATTGACCAGCTTTTAAACTCCTGAATTGACAACTATGGTACGATGGCTAATATGACAACTGCTCTACACTGTCAACTCTGCCAATTCAAAGCATAGCTGGTCACCACTGAATCATCTTCAAATGCCCACATCTTAATCATTCCACATCTATACGACTAAAAGCATGGCATACAACTTCCAGAGAACTTCCTTAATACCCTATAGGGTGGTCACCTATCTGTTAGCCCATCTTAACCAACTCACATCGAATCGACATTACCAACCGCTCGAACGTTGGGAAATCGGGCATACATCATTCGCTAGTATGCAAGGCCCTGTAGCCTTAAAATGAACTTGATAATATTGACATTAGTGTCTCTCCTAGTCAGGACCCATTCATTGAAATCATCCTACATGCAAAATTTGCAGCAAAAATTCAGCATGCTGACTATGTCAGTGTACTATGGAAATTCAACCTCCGACACTATCTCATGAAGGGAGAATGGTGCATGGAATCCATGAAGAATGATGAATGCCATCAAATGAAAAATCCATGCTCTAAATCAGGAAGCTCCTCTTCTTTAGATGGCTACCGTGGATGCCAACGCCATAGGGCTGCCTCGGAAAGGATAACTCTAACAATATGCTCGAGCCCTATAAAACGAAGGGCCGAGAATCTTTGATCCCTATCAGTCACAAACTTTGGTCAAACTGAGCCACTTGCATTAGACTTCCAACAGAGAAGGGCTAGACTGAAGTGCAATAGCAAGCATACGACGCTGCTTCACACATCAATGAGATTTAATCCGATCTCTTTTGAATTAATTCTATTTCAATTTCGTTTATGTTGCGAAATATGACCGACTTGAATTAAACTACTTACAAATGATGCAGGTAACCGAGTACTTAAGGATGGGTGCAAAACAACCTCCGTGTACTATGCTCAAATCATTGAGGTATCATCATGACGAGCATGATTCAACCACTCGTCGGCTGCTTTATGCACCTGACTTGGGGGCAGGGCATTAAAGCAGAAGAGACTGACAAGGTTGGGACTCCAGTACAAAGTGGATGCAACCGACCATCCACCCATTTGCCTATGCAATTTAATTAGGAGATTTGAGAAAGACTTGTAGTTATATGTCCCAACAATGCACTCTCCATCTCGTACTTGAAGCTCGCCAAAATACGTATGCTTCTTCTGATACCCAGTAGAATCAGAATCATACCAAGGGTGGACGTGACCGTCCATGCATCCAATCCTGCATTAGACACTTGTGGTTACTTAATAACACTTTTTTAAAGTGGATATGATTTTACCATTCACTCCCCAATTCGCGTCTGTGATTCCACAAAACAATCGTGCCTTAAATCGACTTCATCAGGGGCTAACCCTCAATTTGTAAACATCAACAACCGACTGCTTACTCGCTAATCATCATGAGCCATCGTTCCAACTCTCTTCCTCAACTCGACTGGAAGAGCGTAAAGTGGACGTGGCTCGACCGTCTACTCTCCAACTCTTGCCCCTAACTTAAGGGAAAATACATAACTCAAAGTAGATGTAGTTCAGCCATCTTCTCCTCTGCTCGAGCTCAAAGCTTGCCAGAACACTAATCTTACTCCTTAGGCTTGGCAGAACCGGGATCCAAATGAAGATGGATGTGATTCAACCGACCATAAACTAGATCTCATCCTTCGTTGATAGCAGATAAGTGGAAAGTAATCGAGATCCCATCGATCAGTTGCTAAGTGAAACCCTGAGCACGGGGACAAGTCACCACACCGAAGCCAAAAAAGGATTGATACACGATAATCTTTAACTAACTCCAAACTCCCAGAGTGCGAGTTGGGGTATAAAACTCATAATGCGGTTTCAAAGAGGATGGATCCCTTCACCTAACGACTTTGGCTGTATCCTAACCAAGTTAGAGGAGGATGGACCCGTCCATCTAACGACCTCGCTTGTTAACTTAGGGTGGATGTGATCCGACCATCCACGATCAGTCTCTTCATTCGACCAGTTTCCACAAAATTTGTTGAACAGTTCCGCATGCACGTCGCAAGCCCAAAAGATGTCAACACTCTATCTAGTGTCACTTAAGCTCCTGGAGAGACGCTCAGACACTACTTAGAGAGATTCCGTACTGCATGTGTGGAGATCAGCAATCCGAACGATAACTCCATCCTTATGGCGTTGACTAAGGGGATCGACCCCGATTCTGAGTTCGGCAACTGATTAGCTGGAAAACCACCTGCATCATTGGACCGTTTCCACGCCAAGGCGGCTCAATTCCTGAGAAGGGAAGATGCGAAACAGTCTAGGAAGCAAACTGATGCAGGGCCAAGCACGGAAGGAATCCAAAGCAATGTCGCAATCGAACAGTCCGGTGAGAGCTCCGGAAAAGTTCTGTTGAATGTGAAAAACAAACAAGCTCGACGGAGAGAGAGCGTGAATCAAAATAGAAAACGAGATCAAAATCGTGGCCCACAATGCAATAATCCCATGTTTGACAGTTATACTCCTTTGAATACATCACTGGAGAACTTGTATTTACAAACCTGTAATACAATTCAGTACCAAAAACCTGCACCAAAACCGTCGTCAGAGAGGCAAATCCAGACGGGAAAATTTTGCAGGTTCCATGAAAGCTATGGGCACAATACGAATGAGTGTCGTCACTTACAAGATCTCGTTGAAAAATTGATCAGAGAAAGGAAGCTGAAACAGTTTGTGAGGGCACCGCAGCCTAGAGAAGCGGGCCCATCAAATCAAAACAATGATCTCGGTCGACCGAGACAGGAGGATTCCACTTGTCCCCGTGGAAGATTGGTGATAAACACCGTCAGTGGCAGACGCGCTTTGTCAGGAGCCTGGAATGACGAGGATCTTCGTCACTGTTACACATGACAGGCTCTATTCAATCTACGAATACTTTGCAATTTCCTTTACATTCTGAAATTTGAATTTGTAATAAGGCACTAACTTTGCCATGTTTTTCCGTTCCAGCAATAAATTACTATCTCTTCAAGCTAGAGCTGTGATTCACCGAATGCAGCATTCCACAATCACGACACACGAAGAGCTAAGTTCCATCGAACAACGGATTTTATTCAAATAGCGAGTGACTGTGATACGACCGGCCACTCACTAAGTGAAACCTCAGCTCGGGGACAAGCCATCACATCAAAGGCTAAACTGGAACGACACACGACAGTCCTACAACTAACTCCAAATTCCCAGAGTACGAATTGGAGTATAAACATCATATAAATCGTTCCCAGAGTGCGAACGGACTCCAAATTCCCAGAGTACGAATTGGAGTATAAACATCAAATAAATCGTTCCCAGAGTGTGAACGGACTCCAAATTCCCAGAGTGCGAATTGGAGTATAAACATCAAATAAATCGTTCCCAGAGTGAGAACAGACTCCAACTTCCCAGAGTGTGAATTGGAGTATAAACATCCAATAAATCGTTCCCAGAGTGCGAACGGACTCCAACGTCCCAGAGTGGGAATTGGAGTATAAACATCAAATAAATCGTTCCTAGAGTGCGAACGGACTCCAAATTCCCAGAGTGCGAATTGGAGTATAAACATCAAATAAATCGTTCCCAGAGTGAGAACGGACTCCAACTTCCCAGAGTGTGAATTGGAGTATAAGCATCCAATAAAACGTTCCCAGAGTGCGAACGGACTCCAACTTCCCAGAGTGTGAATTGGAGTATAAACCTCCAATAAAACGTTCCCAGAGTGCGAACGGACTCCAACTTCCCAGAGTGTGAATTGAAGTATAAACATCCAATAAATCGTTCCCAGAGTGCGAACGGACTCCAACTTCCCAGAGTGTGAATTGGAGTATAAACATCCAATAAATCATTCCCGGAGTGCGAACGGACTCCAACTTCCCAGAGTGTGAATTGGAGTATAAACATCCAATAAATCATTCCCAGAGTGTGAACGGACTCCAAATTCCCAGAGTGCAAATTGAAATATAAACATCAAATCCATCGTTCCCAAAGTGTGAACGAATTCCTAAAAAGCCCAAATAGGTGTGATTGACCATCTATCGGCTGACTCCAACTTTCCAGAGTGTGAATTGGAGTGTAAACATCTATTCCAGGTTCTCGGAGTGCGAACCGACCCATCAATGCGAACTCCAAGTTCCCAAATCATGAATTGGAGCATAAACATAAATTAAAGGTTCCTGGAGCGCAAACCGAAGCATCCATGCTAACTCCAGATTCCCAGAGCGCGAGTCGGAGTACAAACATCAATTCCAGGTTCCCGGAGCGTGAACCGAAACGTCAATGCTAGCTCCAAGTTCCCAGAGCGTGAATTGGAGGATAAACATCAATTCCAGGTTCCCGGAGGGCGGACCGAAAAAATACAAATGTCAACTCCAAATTCCCAGAGCGTGAAGAGGAGTATAAGCATCAATTCCAGGTTCTCGGAGCGCGAACCAAAATATACATGACAACTCCAAATTCCCAAAGCGTGAAGTGGAGTATAAACATCAATTCCAGGTTCCCGGAGCGCGAACCAAAATACAAATACCAACTGCAGATTCCCAGAGCGCGAATTGGAGTATAAACATCAATTCCAGGTTCCCGGAGTTCGAACCGAAACGTCAATGCTAGCTCCAAGTTCCCAGAGTGTGAATTGGAGGATAAACATCAATTCCAGGTTCCCGGAGTGCGAACCCAAAACATACATGCTAACTCCAAATTCCCAGAGCGTGAAGTGGAGTATAAGCATCAGTTCCAGGTTCTCGGAGCGCGAATCAAAATATACATGATAACTCCATACTCCCAGAGCGTGAAGTGGAGTATAAACATCAATTCCAGGTTCCCGGAGCATGAACCAAAATATACATGCCAACTCCAGATTCCCAGAGTGCAAACTGGAGTATAAACATCAACTAACTCTAGTCCCGAGAGCGCAGACTGGAGTATAAATACCAAACGGGTTTGACTGACAACCCATCAACCAACTCCAGCCCTCAAAGCTAGAATTGGAATATAAATATCAGTAGGGATGCGATTCGACTGTCCATCTATCAACTCTGATCCCACAGCAAGTCCTGTAGACAAAAGGTGGTGTGATTCAACTATCCGCTTTCCTATCTTCCCCTGACATGGGGGCATACTTATCATTAAAAATCGGATGCTCTGACCATCTAGCATAAAGCGGGAACGACACGACCGCTCATGCATCAACACTTATCCCCGGCATGGGACCTATAACATAATCTTATGGGGATGCACTCCAGCCGAACAAGACAGAATTTCTTCCATGATTCGACAGCGAGATGCAGATTAGAAAAACGGGCCTAGCTGAACGTCTCATTCTAAATGGATGTGATTACCCGTCCTATCGCAAATGAATGTGACATGACCATTCATCCGCTAACTCTAGCCAATGATCTGGCAGGTTGTGCATGCAACGTGGTCGGATATGACCCAACCATCCGCCAATTAGCTCCTTTCTCCAATTCAGAAGGAGGAACATCAAATTAAAGTTGTCGCAATGTGGCTGACTACACTTTGACTTTCGCCTTTGACTAGTGCAAGAGGAATTAATCGAGGAAAATGTGGTTCGACCATTTTTTGCAAAAACTCTTAGTCCTTAGAGTGTGGACAGGGATGTAAGTATCAAATAGGTGTGACTAATGGCCCTTCAACTAACTCTCATCTCCGAAGTACGACTACGAGCGTGGACAAATGAATGAATGTGATTCGACCATTCATTCACCAACTCCGACCAAAAGTCGACGGGAGGAATATAAACTCACAGATGCAATTAGACTCTCCACAAACTAACTATGCGATTGTGGGCATAATAACAAATCATTGAAAGGAAGAGAAAGGTGACTCGCTACATCCCTAGCTTAGCGTCCTTTACAACTTAAGGCAATGACTGCAAGGAGTCCTTAATGCTAACTAATTAGAATAATGCGCGAAGTTACGGGGAGCCAATTATGTCATACCTCCAGATCGACGGGCAATATCGATCTGCACCTTTCATATCATACCAATGGGTCGATAGGCAATGAGGTCCTTACATTCTACATTGTGTCGCTAAATCGACGGCAAATGTCGATCCTCTTCAATTACAAATCGATGTGACACGAGCTCCCATCGAATACCTTCGACCACCAGAGCATGGATAGAACCACGAATGAGTATGACTTGACCATTCATCCTCTGTCCCCTTTCTTCGATCCGCCAGGAAGAGCATGAGACTGGATGAGCATGAGCTGACTACATTTGAGCTGATTTTGTCCATAGATCTGACGGGAGAACGTAAATCGAAACGGACGTGGTTGATCGCCCAACTCCGAAAGAATGCAATGCGACCATTCATTCTTCGACTCTTACCATGATCCGACTAAATGAGCTATTCACAACGAGTGCAACAGAACTGTCCACGCACCGACTCTTACCCTCGATCCGATAAGGGAAGTATCAATCCTACATTGGATCTTACCGGACAATTTACTCTTCAATTTTTGCCTGGAGTATGACGACATAAGCAACAAAGTGAATGTCGATGAGGCAACGAAGTATTCTACCTAGAGGAAAGAACTAGGACAGAATGCAGAATATGGCATGGCTCGGCCTTCCATCGGTTAACTCGATATCACGGTTCAATGGGATAGAGTGCGAAATTGAAGCGAACATTATCTACCTTGCTGCTTATTAAGATATTCCCCAGACTTGGGGGCATGCACGAGAAATGAGATGAATATAATTTGATCTTTTATCAAACAACTCTAGCTCTTACAACTTGGACTATAGTATAAACACAGTAGAAGCTAGGCTCAATCATTCGCGCAATATACCCACCAACCCAAGACCTAATATTACGTATCCATCGATACAAAGCATACATTCTAACATCTCAAATCGATCCAGGAGAGGATCGATACGAAAGGAAGGACTTAAAAACAACCATCGAGCGTTGTTACAACTCAAATTTCACTTCGATCCAGGAGAGGATCGATACAAACTCAATCCAAACAACAACTAAAGAACTTGATGACGACCCGCAAATGTGCAAACATGAATAGGTGTCAGCCTAACATATGTGCATGTATGCCAAACTAACACTCAATTTTCAAAGTTACCAGGAATTGAATGCTTACCTGATGACAATCAAAATGATGAACAACAAATCGCTAGTGCTCAACACTCGGTTACAACAAAACACTTCATGATCATTGACAATCAACAGTTTGACATCTACGTCACCGAACATCAACCAAAGGCAAAATCTTTTGACGAAAAGATAGCAACTACTTAGTGAATTGGATAGAACTTTTCAGAATGAAGATGGAAGTTATCAAAGCACGTCATGTTCACACAAGACGTACTTTGGGGGGCAAATGTTATCCCGCCTTTTGGCAAGGCCGTGACACCAAGAACTTGACTAGAGATCAAGGATGGTTCGTCCTGTAGATCGTTAGCGCATAGGTCTACTATGGATGTCGGTAAATTTTTTTCGAGTCTAGATCGAGCTACAATTGATGTGACATGACAAGAAAAGCTAATAAAGCCAACATTCCAAATTTCAAGTCAATCGGAGTTGGTATGCTCAAGATATTGATCGATCACGGTTGAGAAATCCAAACTTGCATCGATCATAACTCAAGATCTACAAGTCCAAATGCCACCAAATTTTCACAGTAGCTTACTGGCAACATGAAGAATGTTCATGCCAAATTTCAGCTCAATCGGATCAAATCTTGATCGATTCGAAGTTGCTTCGTATCGATCACGGACCAACTTGCATCGATCATATCTCACAATCCACATGTCCAAATGCTATGAAATTTTCATAGTATCTTACTGCCAACATGAGGAATGTTCTTGCCAAATTTGAGCTCAATCGGATCAAATCTTGATCGATTCGAAGTTGCTTCGTATCGATCATGGACCAACTTGCATCGATCATATCTCACAATCCACATGTCCAAATGCTATGAAATTTTCACAGTATCTTACTGCCAACATGAGGAATGTTCTTGCCAAATTACAGCTCAATCGGATCAAATCCTGATCGATTCGAAGTTGCTTCGTATCGATCATGGACCAACTTGCATCGATCATATCTCACAATCCACAAGTCCAAATGCTATGAAATTTTCATAGTATCTTACTGCCAATATGTGGAATGTTCATGCCAAATTTCAGCTCAATCGGATCAAATCTTGATCAATTCGAAATTGAGTTCGAATCGATCCCGGAACGGGCCCCAATTTCCTAAGGTCGGGCATGTGGGCCCCCTCACGTGCCAGAAGCAGTCTCCCAGGATTTTAGGCGAAATATCAGCCTCCTACACCTATAAATAGAGCCCCTGATCATTCAGAAAGGGGATCGGAGAATTTTGAGAGTAAAAGAGCGCCCGGACTCTGCCACGTTCACTCCAGAACGCCATTACTGCCATTGGTCTCGAATTTAAGCTTATTATCTGATGTACTTCATTATCAAAAACTTGTAGTCTCCAAGTATCAAGCAATAAAGTGATAAAACTTCATAGTGGACGTAGGCAACACGCCGAACCACTCTAAAACTCTGTGTTTCTGTGAATTTTCTTATATATTTATTGGTGTGTTTGTTAGATCTGCTTCATTTTACACTTATTCTCTTCATTTTGTCTCTTCAAACACATTCGAAGAGTGTTGTGCCCAATTTTGGTGCAAACAGCTGTTAAAAATGAAATCGAATCCACTTGTCAAACCAAACATGGGAATTAGTTAATTTACCTCAAGGATGCGAGACATTAAGTAATAAATGGATATTTAGGAAGAAATTAAAACCTGATGGTTCAATAGACAAGTATAAGGCTTGACTTGTGGTTCAAGGCTTTAGACAAAATGAAGACCTGGATTATTTTGACGCGTACCCTCCAGTAACTAGGATAACATCAATAAGAATGTTTATAGAAATTTCATCCACACTTGATTTAGAAATAACTAAAATGGATGTAAAAATATCATTTTTAATGGAGAATTAGAAGAGGAAATATATATGGAACAACCTCAAGGTTTCCTAAAATCTAGAAATGAAAGTAAGGTGTGAAGAGTAAGAAAATCACTGTATGGACTTAAACAAGCGCCTAAACAATGGCATGAAAATTTTGATGAAACTATAATATCAAATAGATTTCATATAAATGAATGTGACAAATGTGTCTATTTTGAACATACAAATATAGAATGTCATTATGTGCCTATATGTAGATGACCTACTAATTTTCGAAAGTGGCAAGGGGATAATAAAATCTACAAAAGATATGCTCTTCACCAGATTTGACATGAAAGATCTAGGAATTGTTGATGTAATACTTGGCATAAAATACATAAAACCAACCAAGGATATATGTTGTCCCTATCACACTATATTGGGAAAATACATGAATAATTTAAACAACATAATATAATATCAGCAAAATCACCCATAGATTTGAACCAAAAATAGGTTAAAAATAGCGGCGGTAGCATTTACCAACTTGAGTACTCTCTTATACTAGGCAGCATTATGTATGTAATGAACTGCATTAGACTTAATATAGCGTATGCTGTGAGTAAAATCAGTAGATATACTAGCAACAAGGAAAGAATCACTGGAAAGCTATAATTCAAGTACTAGGATACTTAAGGTATACACAAAATCATGGAATACATTATGCTAGGTACCCATATGTAATAGAAGTATATTATGATGCAACCTATATAACTGGTTCATCAGATACAAAATCCACCAGTGGATATGTGTTTACCTTAGTAAACAGGCAATATCTTAGAGAACTTCTAAACAAACTTGTATAGCAAGATCTACAATGGAATCAGAGTTTATTGCCCTAGATAAAGCAGCAGAATAAGCAGACTAGCTTCAAGATTTCTTAAAAGGTATTCCTAAATGGAAAAACCTATACCTCCAATAAGCATACATAATGACAGCCAGTCAGCTATTGGTAGTAGTAAGCTTTACAATGGAAAGCCTAGAGATATTCGTCATAGACATAAAACTATAAGACAATTTCTCTCCAATGGGGTTATCATAATTTACTATGTAAGATCAAACGAAAACATTGCAGATCCACTAACAAAAGGTTTACCTTGAGAGAAGTTTAATATCTTATCGATGAGAATGGGATTAAAGCCCATAAACTAAAAGTTTCTCTAAAATGGAAACCCTACCTAGTTGACCGGAGATCCCAAGATCTAGGTTCAAAGGGACAACTAGTTTAAGATAAACTTGATGACACTGGTATACACTCAAACCATTCCTATGATAAGTCAATGCACTACTCACTGGAGAATAGGATAAGTTTTGATATTTTTAATGATGTATATACTTGGTTATATTAAGAACCAAGTGGGGTATTACGAAATACCCTTTATACAATCACCTACGTGAGTGTGGAGGCACCATGTCAAGGAGAATTGTAAGGCTAAATTCTCCAAGCACTCACGAGAAAAAACCGGCATTCATGGCAAAAACGAACACAAACAAAGAAGCAAGGAAGATAAGAAACACTTATTGTGTGTTGTCTATTTTAAATTTACACAAAAGACTTACATTTCAAAGACAACCTAAGTCCACTAATACGCCAGTAAGTCAAAACGATAAACATTAAGAAAGTTCAAGGCCAATGTACTAATTTAATTGATACGATAAATGTTTTGCAAAATTTATCCATTCACGTGGGGGATTATTAGAAATGAATAAGCGTTTCATTAGGAAATATGAGTATTAAATGCCTTGGAATATGAATAGTCCCATAAAATAGAATATAATAAACATCAAGTGTTTAAATAGTAAGACGTGGTTCCTATTATAGTTATTATGAGACGAAAAGAGACAAGGAAGCATGACAATCATAGCGGGTGGTGCAACGCACTATCCCGCTCATGCGCCTCCCTGCCATGACATGGGCGAATGGGCATTTGAGTTGTATTAGAGGCATTTGGCACTTTCCGTAAATAATTACTTGATATCCTCAAGCGCTGTAGAGGGAGAAATATTTTTTCGAGAAAAAAAATATTATTCTGCACTCGGACAATATAAAATGGTACTATATTTTATCACACACTCTATTCTTTACAACTCCCAATTTACTATAATTCTATTTGCATAACAATCGAACAACAATATTTACTGAAAAAGATGACTTTTCTCTCGATGCTGTGGAAATATGTAAGACAGAATTAAGTTGGCACATTAAGTTTGGAATTCTAGAAAAATCTAAATATGACCATATTGATCTGTAGATGCTCAATTTGGTGAATATTATGGACAATGATGGAGAAGGTGAAGTCTTCAAAAATAGATACAGATAATGATATGATGGTTAATGGAAAAGGCGGTGGATGTGTTATTATGGGATAAACGGTTATATGTTTAGTGAAAAAACAGTGTGGAAATACTATGGATAGTGATGGTGAAGTTTTTGGTGGGTATGGGTCTACTGTACTAAGAAACATGCATAATGAGAGGGTATCATAGGGTTTTGAAAAGGCAGAAACATTTGATTTGAAGCCCGATATGGATACTAATATGATGGTAGAATGTGATGAAATAGAATAGAAGGATGAGTTTGTCGGCAGTATGGATTGTAGTGGCTCTAGACATGCAAGTATATTTTTAAGCAAGATGGTGCACAAGATATGTACACTGACATGAAACTGCTATTTTTTTATTTAACAGTGGTCCCCTATACAGATGATACTTCAATGGTCTCTGGGTAGAGTACAATTATGCGACATTTTATCTATATTTAAATTGTATTTTGGATGGCCACAGTTCTGGGTACAAACTACAAAGGATATAGCTTCACTTAGTTTTCACTACATACTTTGGAATATTTCTTTTTTCAGTGGGGTTTTTGGGTAACACATGAGAAAGTAGGAATCCTGCTAGAGTTTTTATTTATGGGTAGGCTATGATTCTGGAGATTTAAAATTTACGCTTTCACTTGCCAATTTTTTATAACAACCCATATTTTACGTATCATAGGATCGTAAAATATTTTTATTTTATCCGTGTGAGGTCATATGATTCTATAGTTTTGGAATACAGCTCTTAGAGATATTTTACACATTTTTTTTTTAAATTTCTATGTGACAATTTTGATCTTAAAAATCTTATTTGGGCTACTACTTTTGATAGAAGTTGAACTAGGGTCTCAAACAAGTTTCATTGCTTTAGGACGATAGTTTCACATTCTGTAGATTGGTCTTAATAAAAAATCAAATTAAGGCTAGGAAGTTATGCCTATAGTGTTAGGTAGCTGCTGGCCGGAATTAATGTGTAATTAGTTAAGCCCATAAGTAATCCCATTAGTTTATTCCCATATTAGTATAAATAAGGAGCTGTAGGTGTCAAATTAAAACTTTTTTCTCTTTTCCAAATACTGTACTCTAATTTCATCCAAAATCACACAAATTACTCACTACACATAACCGAATCATTTATTGAAGAGAAGACCATCAAATAAAGATCATTTAGTTGGTTTGCATTGATTTCTATTGTTGTTCATATTGGATCTAGGGGAGAATTGGTTGATTTTGGTAATTGGTGAGTGGTTTACATCATCTCACTATCCTATGCATGTTTATATATAGAATTATAGGTTTAAACATGGTTTTTGACCTTAAGATCCTTTTCAAACTTTACTAACATGTTTACGACCTAAATTTATGAATTCAAATATGATATTTAGTATTTGTTTTAAAATTCAACTTGTTCATGTTTATATGTTCATCGATTGCTTAGATTTGGATTAGAATTTTCTTGATTATTATAATTTTATGTATTGTTGTATAACTGGATGTATGTGCATGTTATCTATGATTGTATGTTGTGATTCGATGTTGCTTGCTAGTGTTTTGGATGTTTAGGAAGATAGATTGGTGAATTTGGAAAATCGAAGCCAAAGTTGATCGTAATCGGACGAAATTTGAAGGGAATGCTTTGAAGCATTGGAGAGCTTGTAGAAAAATTCACGAATCAAAATTTACCGAGGACTCAAATTGGCACCGAATTGAAGAGTCGGTACCAAGTTGTTTTGAGGGCTTGGATGGCTTGGTCAACTTGATGGTTGAGTAGAGCATGGCTAGTGAAAATTGTCCATAAAAGGATGCAGGAAGTTAGGTACGTACTAGATGTTATGTCATGTTGTTTCCACTTGAAGTCAGATGCTATGGGATGAGACCAAGTTGTTTTGAGGAATGGATTGAGGTATGAAGCATCTAGGTAGGAAGTACTAGGGGAAGGGAAGTTTACTTAGCCAAAATTGAATAAGTAAATGACTCGGTGGTGAGTCATTTTTGTTCTGTATCAAGTTGTTTTTTTAAATGAATAGGGTCAGGCTTTTAGAAGGTGGAAGTAGGGGACTTTGTTGATTATATTGGAGATGTTAGCTCGTTTTCTTATAGATAGGATGGCGATGTGACAGCGTGATAAAAGCTTTGGTGGTTTGTGACTCGTGTAGGGAGTAGGTACCAAAGATGGAAGCTTGATAAAGGAGAGAGCCATGAATGGAGAAAGTGAAGAGTTCCCAATAATGGAAATTGGATTGATCAAAGAAAGGGCTTGGATCCGAATGGAGCAAAGGAGAGCTCTGATGTACGTGCTAAGGAATCGTTGATAACCAGAGTGTTTTCTATTGCACTCGAAGCAAGAATATTATAAGTGGGGACGCCCATGGATAAATGGAATGGATCTTAATATCTTGAACCGGTGGCTTTATGTCTAATGTCTAGCTTTGGCTTACGAGATACATATCAAGCTTTGGGCTACGCAATATGAGAGTACAATGAAAATTGTGATTTCCATTAGTCCTTAGCAATAAGGAGGCCATATGAGTTATCATATATTTAAAGCACATGAAGTTATAGTGGGAGTGGGATTGCTTAATGGATGTTACAGTTGCTTTAGTTGCTTTCTAGGCCATCACATGGAGATATCACTGGGAATAGGTATTGGAGATAGGAATACCTAGAGAGTTGGTATCCTTATTTTGAGCATAGTACCTTTATGTTATTTGTAGAGTAATACATTATGATGTTATATGCTAACTCTTTGGTTGTAGGGACATGTTAGGTATGATTCATATACCTCCGTTCCTTATTATATTTAACTGCATAGTATTTTAAGATTCATTTACCACTTACATTAAATTGTTGTCTAACTAAAGGTTTTACGCGTTTGTTCTTATTATCTTGAATACTCTTTAATGAGTAGACTAATAACAAGTCTAGGTGATGCAATAGCTATGCGAAAGACGACTTGGATGGAGCTATCTTGTATTATATTTTTATATGGATTTCTACACTTATTCCATTGTATAGCAATAGAGAGCTATAGCAGTGACTGCTTATTTTCTTGATAGTTGTTGGGCATATGTCTGTTGTATAAAGTCTACTACATTTGTATATAACTATATGGATCTGTGTTTTAATGATTTATTTGCATAGTTATTAATGTCTTTCCTTGTTATATCAATGATATTATATTTTATCCATGCACTATGAGATAGTTAATAGGTTATCGGTTGTATTTGTTTCATTTCTAACCATGATGATCGTAACTATATCGACTGAGCATGACTGCAGTGCACTATTCTGAAATTATTGGTGCCAGTGGCATAAGGTGGTTGTTACGTTTAGTATCAGAGCTTAGGTTATGTGATTAGCCAAAGTCGATGCAGTGATCCAGTAGTGATAAGGAAGTAGTTATCACCTTATACTAGAGAGGTATCACCTTAGACTAGATCGAGAGAGAGAGAGAGAGAGAGAGTGTGTGTGTGTGTGTGTGTTTGTGTGTGTAGGAGAGAGTTCATACTAGTTATATATTTAGATTTTCAATGTTATATAGTAATATATTATATAGTATAAGTCGCATACACATAAACAACATAGAGACAGTTTTCTTTATTATAGACTGATCATTCTTATTACAAATTAAGAATTAGTCGGCATATAAGAAATACTATGAGGAATTCTACTTTAGAAATTGAGGAAGGACCAGGGTTAGGAGCTATTACAATTGAAGTTCAAGCAATGTTTTTGAATTCTATAATGGCAACTATGGTGAGGAACGTTCAAGATGCTACTCCGAGTGTGGTTGTTTGAGATGGTGCTCCTGTGTAAGCGCCTAGGGTTAATTTGCCAAATTGAGTAAGGAGTATTCTACTCTATGGGGAAAACCATTCCATGAAATAGAATCAGCCATAGAAGTGCAGGATTGGTTGGATATGTATGAGCACATATAGTGATATGGAAGTGGATGATGCTATGAAGAGGAAACTGCCCTCTAGTCAACTTCAAGGACAGGCTATGAGCTGGTGGAATTACATTACCATTACTACTTCAGAAGATCGGTTTACTTGGGACTAGCTTAAATCAAGGTTTGAAGAGAAGTTCATTCCGACTGCTCAGAAGTTTGTATTATTTAAGAAGGTTGCTGATCTTAAGTAAGGAGAAATGTTAGCTTCTAAGTATGTTACAGAGTTTTGATGCTTTATTGAGGTAAGGGATGTCATTTACTGACACTCCATTGAGAAAGAATGAGAAGTTCATCATTGGAGCGGATGACTTTCTTGAAGAGAAGGTGGTAGACCACATTGATGAGCCGTTTAAGAAGTTTATTAAGAAAGCTCTCCATCATAAGAATCTTATCCAAAAACTAAGACAGTTGTTTCCATTTCTGCTAAGAAGGAAAAGTCAAAACCGCAACAAAGCAGTGTATGCAAGAAAAATTGGAACGGAAAGAGGAAGCAATCTCAAGGAAAAAATGCCCAGAAGAAATCTAAGTGGGAACCTACTTGCTATGGGTGCAAGGAGAAGGGTCTCTTAATTAAGGATTGCAAAGTGAGCGAGAAGAAGAAGTGTTACAATGTTGAAAAACCTAGGCATTTGAAGAAGGATTTTCTAGAACTAGTGAATGATAAGAAGGTTGTGAAAGCATACACTTTGGATGTTGTCCCGACTTCATCAAGTGCTCTATGGGCAAAGGAGAAGGGAATGAGAGTCATTATTCAAGGTACGCTTTCCATTAAATATATTTCCATTCATATTTTGTTTGATATTGGGCTTTCACATTCATTCACATGTATTAGCCTAGTGGACAGATTGGGATTAAGATCTGAGAAGTAAATCGACCCCTGATTGTTACAAACTCCTTTGGAGGTTCTAGTAGTCTTTGCATGGTTTGTCATGGCCCAGTATTATTGAGTCATGGATGCTCTTTTTTTTGTGATTGCTTTATCTTGAATTTTGTTGGGATCGGGATTATCTTGGGAATAAAATGGTTTAAGAAGTATGCGGCGATAGGATTATGAAAAGATATTGGTGGAAATCGGAGATATGAAAGGGTAAACGGTATTGATCGGCTACCTACCAGAGGATGGATGATGGTTATCTTTCTATATTCACTTGAAGTTCCAAAGGAGAGGCTGCCATCTATGCCTATCATTAGGGAGTATCCAGTTGTATTTGAGGCAGTGACCGGATTACCATCGCATAGTGAGATTGAGTTTCAGATAAACTTAGTGAAGAAAGTCACACCTACAGTTATGCTTTGAAGATGTATGGCACCCGGAGAGTAAATGGAATTAGAGGTGCAAGTAAACGACCTATTAAAAATAGGTTTCATATAAATGAGTATATATAAGTGGGATGCACCTGTAGTATTCACGACTAAAGCGGATGGCTCTTTAAGGTTATGCATGAATTATCGTGAGATGAATAAAGTGACTAAAAAGAATAAGTATCCTTACTCATATATAAATGATTTGTTTGATTAGCTTCATGGTACGAAGATGTTCTCTCAAATGGATTTAGCAATGAGATTTCACTAGCTGATAGTGGCAAAGGAAATTGTGCCTATTAATGTGTTTCGTATGCCATTAGGTTTTTATGAGTAGTTGGTAATGCCATTGGGGTTGATCAATGCTTTGACATATTTTGTGGATCTCATGAATCTGGTTTTCAAAGACCAGCTGAACAAGTTCATGCTTGTACTAATTGATGATATTCTGATCTATTCTAGAATCGAAGAGGAGCATAAGACAAACTTAAGGATTGTACAAGAGGTGTTGAGAAAGCACAAGTTGAGAGCGAAGTTCTCTAAATGTCACTTTTGGAGAAAAGAAGTGAGGTTCTTTGGTCACGTCATTTTTGGAGAGGGCATAGTAGTGGATCGTACAAAGGCGGTAGCGGTACAAGATTGGAACCAGCCCAAGAATGCTATGGTTAGGAGAAGTATCCTAGGATTAGTAGGATACTATAGGCCCTTCATAAAGGATTTCTCAAAGATAGCCGTATCGTCAACTAATTTGACGAAGAAGAATTGAACTTTTGTTTGGGATGTGAAGTGTGAGCATGCGTTTGTGAGTCTGAGAGAAAGGTTAACGAGTGCACCAGTATTGATTGTTCCAAGCGGGAATGAGGAGTCAACAGTATATACAGAAGCCTCTGTTATTGGATTAGGTGTAGTGTTGATACAATAAGGGAAAGTTGTTGCCTATGCTGGTCGAAAGCTAAAGCCACACGAAAGGAATTATCCGACTCATGATTTGGAATTGGCGATGATAGTTTTTTGCTTTGAAGATGTGCAGACATTATTTGTTTGGAGAAAAGTTTGAGCTAGTTGTGGACTATAAATCCATGAAATACCTTTTCTCTCATAAGGATCTCAACCTTCTTCAGTAAGGTGGTTAGAGTTCTTAGCCTCCTATGATTTTAGCATTTCCTATGCACCAGAAAAAGGGAATGTAGTTGGTGATAAGTTGAGTAGAAGACATGCTAGTTTGGGAGCAATGTTCTTGGAATGGAAGCAGGTGGAATATATTAATGGATATGATTTCAGGCCTTAATGCAAGCTGGAATCAAAGATGTTTGCAAGTTTTTCGAAAAGACCTACTCTAATATAAAGGATCGGTGCCAGTCATAGGTGAGATGGTAAGCTAGTGGAGATCATGATGAAGATAGTAGAAGGAGTAGAATCTAAAGACATTAAGAAATATGAACTCGATTTGGCTTCTTAAGGATAGAAGACTGTTTGTTCCCGATATTGAAAGATTGCGAGATGAAATGCTACGAGAGTGCCACCATTCTAGATTGATAATAATCCTAGAAGTAATAAGATCTATTAAGATGTGAAGCAAGCCTATTATTGGGAAGGTATGAAGAAGGATATTGGGACATTCATCTCGAAATATATGAACTATCAATTGTTGAAGGTGGAGCAGAAGAAACTCAGTGGATTGTTGCAACCGCTAAAAATTCCTAAGTGGAAATGGGAGTAAGTGTTGATGGATTTTATTGATGGATTTCCGATGACTCGAGAGGGTACAGTAGAATTTTGGTCGTGCTTGATCGGTTGAAAAAGAGCACTAGATTTATACATGTTAAGTCAAGTGAATGACATCCAAGATAGCAGAGTTATATGTAAAGTGGATTGTATGATTTTATGGTGTGCCAAAGAGCATTGTGAGTGACTGGGAACCATTATTCACCAGTGGGTTTTGAAAGAGCTTAAAAGAGGCGTTGGGGACTAAGTTGCACCTTAGTATAGCTAATAACCCATAAACAGATGAGCAGATTGAAAGAGAAAATCATATATTGGAAGATCTCTTGCATGCGTGCGTTATAAATTTTGGGGGATCATGGGATAACTACTACATCTGGTAGAGTTTTCATACAACAATGGTTATCAGTCAAGTTTGATATGGCCCCTTATGAAGAATTATACGAACGACCATGTAAAGCTCCTTCATGTTGGTGGGAAGCAGACAAAAAACTAATACTTGAGCCAGATATGATTACAGAAACTTCAGAAAAGATTAAGACCATTCAGCAATGAATGAAAGCCTTTTAGGATTAGCAAAAGGGCTACGTTGATAATAGAGATAGATATCTGGAATTTTCCATTAGGGGTATAGTTTTTGGGAAGATATCTCCTTTGAAGAAAGTAGTGTGATTCGGTAATAAAGGAAAGTTGGCACCAAAGTTCGTAGGTCCTTTTCCGATAGTAGAGAGGATTGGGAAGCAATTATATAGGGTCGACTTACCTCAGAAGATGGTTGGCATGCACAACGACTTCCATATCTCTTATCTATGAAAATTTATGCTTGACTCGGGTGTAATGATTACATGAAATCAACTTGAAGATATTGAGGTAGAACCAGAAGTTTCAAGATCTCATAGGCTGGTCAGTAGTATTGGACACAATACGAAATAGTTTAAGAGAAAATAGATGAAGCTAGTAAAAGTATAATGGAGTGGAAGTGTGGACGATTGTACGTCAGAAACTGAGGAGAGCATTAGGACTAAGTGTCTGGAGCTCTTTGAATGGTAAGATCCATCGTTTATTGTATCTACTTTCACCTATGTATATTGCATTTGGTAGGTTAGTATTCCACATGCTAGGTAGGATCGCTTATTTTATAAGCTGCATGATTACACGTTTGATATGGTCGATGGTTGTATATAGTTATTAAGCATGCGGAGTCACTGTGATTGCTTAATTCAGGACTTGTTTAGGAATTTTGGGGGCAAAATTTCTAAAGAGGGGAGAATGTTACAGCTTGTATTTTACGTATCAGAGGATTTAAAAATATTTTATTTTATTCATGTGAGGTCTTACGATTCTATAATATTGGGATATGAATCTTAGAGACATTTTACACCTGTGATTTTTTTTCGAATTTCTATGTGACTATTTTGACCTTGGAAATTTGTTTAGGCTATAACTTTTGATATAAGTTTAATTAAGGTCCCAAACTAGTTCTATTCCTTCAGGATGGTGGTTTCATTTCTTAAAATGGTCATAAAAGAAAAACGAACTTACGGCTATGCCTGTTTTACATTTTGGTAGCTGCTGGTCAGAATTAGTATGCAATTAATTAAGTCCATGAGTAAGCCCATTAGTCTAATCCTAGATTAGTATAAATAAAAGGCAATGGGAGTCAAATTAAAACTTTTTACTCTTTTCCAAATCAGATCTAAACCCCCATCAACCCTAGTTTCATCCAAAATCACACAAATTACTCTCTAAGCTTAGCCAAATAGTTAATTAAAGAGAAAATAATAAATAAAAGTTAGATATCATCATTTTGGTTTATTTTCATTGCTTTTTATTGCTATCCACATTGGACGCAGGCGAGAATTGGTTGATTTTTGTAATTGGTGAGTGGTTTATGCCTTCTAACTATCATATGCATGTTTATATGGTAGACTTGTAGGTTTAAACATGGTTTTTGGCCTTAAAATACCTTTCTAACTTTAATAGCATGCTTACATATGTTTATGACCTTAGTTGGTGAATTTAATACGATATTTAGTAGTGGAAATTAGGTTAAAGGGCATCTTATTTCAGGATAATAAGTTTTAAGGACAACAATTCTGAATAATTATTTTTAAGGACAGTTTACAAAAAAATGATAAGTTCATTTATCCTTTTAAGTTATACAGGAAAAAGATAAATTCATTCATCATTGTATCTGTATAACTGAGAATGATAACTTCATTTATTTTTTTGTTGTAATTTGTCCTTAAAATTAATTTTTCAAAATTGTTGTCCTTAAAACTTATTACCATGCACAAAGAAGCCCTTCGAGTGAAAATCCCCTATTTAGTATTTGTTTTAAAATTCATTTTATTCATATTCATATGTTCATATATTGCTTATATTTGGATTAGAATTTGCATTATTGCTATAATTCTATGTATTATTATTTAATTGGATGTATATATGATTATATGTTGTGCTTTGATGCTTTTGCTAGTGTTTTGGATGTTTTGGAAGATAGGTTGGTGTATTTGGAAAATCGGAGGCAAAGTTGGTTAGAATTAGCCAAAACTTGGAGGGAAGGCACTGAAGCATGGAAGGAGTTTGCAAAAAAATTAACACCTCAAAGTTTCTTAAGGACTCAACTCGGCATCGAGTTGAAGAGTCAGTACCAATTTGTTTTGAGGGCTTGGATGGCTCGGTCAACTTGATGGATGGGTAGAGTATGGCTAGTGCAAGTTATCTATGGAAGGATGCAGGAAATTGGCTAAGTACTGGATGTTATGCCGAGTTATTTCTTAGAACTTGAAGTTAAATGATATAGGATGGGGTTGAGTTGTTCTGAGCAATGGATTGGGGTCTGAAGCATCAAGAAAGTAAGTATTAAGGATAGGAAAGTTTACTTAGCCAAAATTGGCTAAGTAAATGACTCGGTGCCAATTCATTTTCAATTGATTCCAAGTTGTTTTTTTAAATGAATGGGGTTTAGGCTTGTAAAAAGAGGAAGCATAGGACTCTACAGATCATGCTAGAGGTGTTGGCATGTTCTCTTGTGGATAGGATGGTGATGTAACAACATGATAAAAGCATTGGCGATTTGTGACTCATGAAGGGAGTAGGTACAAAAGATGGAGGCTCGATAAAGGAGGTAGTTATGAATGAGTACATGAACGGTTTCGAATAATGGAAATTGAAGTGAGGGACTCAGATACAAATGGAGCAAAGGAGGGCTCGGGTGTATGTACTAAGAAATCGGTGATACTTGGAGTTTTTTCCGTTGTACTCGAAGTAGGGATATTATAAGTGGGGATTCCTACGGATATATGGAGTGGATCTTAATACCTTGGACCTGTGGCTTTTGGTCGAGTGTCTAGCTTTGGGCTAAGAGGCACGTATCGAGGTTCGGGCTATGTGATACGATAGTACACTGTAAACTGGGCTTTCCATTAGTCCCTAGTAGTAAGTAAGCCATATGAGTTATCACATATTTATAGCACATGAAGTTATAGTGATAGTGGGGATTACTTGATAGATGTTACCGCTGCTTTAGTTGCTTTCTAGGCTATCACTTGGAGATATTATTGGGAATAGGCATTGGAGATAGGAATACCTCGAGAATTGATATCCTTATTTTGAATATATTACCTTTATGTTATTTGTAGTGTTGCATATTATGATGTTATGTACTAACTCTTTGGTTGCATGGACAGGTTAGGTGTTATTCGTGTATCTCCGTTCCTTACTATATTTAGCCGCATAGTATTTTGAGATTCATTTATTGCTCACATCAAACTGTTGTCTGACCCAAGATTTTATGCTTTTGTCCTCATTATCTTGGGTACTCGTAAATGAGTAGACTAGATAACAAGTCTAGGTGATGCAGTAGTTGTGTGAATAATGAGCTAGATGGAGCTATCTTGTATTATACACTTATATGGATTTCTAAGCTTATTCTGTTTTCAACACTGGGGAGCCTTGACCGTGACTGCTTATTTTCTTTTTATGAGACAATTGTTGGATTTTTTTACATTGTATAAGCTCTACTATATTTTCATATAACTCTATGGATCTGTGTTCTAATGGTTTGTTCACATAGTATTATCCCTCCTTGTTATAATTGTTATATTATATTTTATCCATGCACTATGAGATATTCGATAGGTATGTGTATTTTTTGATTTTCAACCTTAGTGATCATCATATGTAATCCAACACGATTGCAATGCACTATTTCGATATTATTGATGTCGGTGGTATAGAGTGGTAGTCGCATTTTCGCTTGGCCGCGATGGAACTTGGGCCATTGAGCCGATAATTAGGGGCGTAATTTTTTTGTTTGAGCTAGTGAAATATCACAATAGTATTACATGCATCCATGACAAATTAACTCGAGCTTGTTAATGAATAAATTCGTCAAAACCAAAAAATGAATAAAAGATGGGTTAATCCAAGAGTAGCCTCTTCGAAAACGTCCATAGTTGTCGAAGTCATAGGCTGAGGTGTGCATGATTCAATATTTATTGCAATCTTTTGTTCAATCATCAAGATTGGAGTCATAAAAGGTTGAAGTCAATGTGCCAGTTCAAGATGTAAGTCCAAATATGTCATGTAGAATCAAGGTCGACGTCGGTTTGTAGTCAGAGTTGAATATGCAAGTCTTAAATTCGAATAAGGTCAATATAATATGCTTGTTCAAGTTTGAAATCAAGTCAATGTGCAAATTATAATCAAAGATGAATATGCTAGTTATAAATTGTAGTCCATAGACTATGTGATTGTTTGATTTTCAATTCCTTATGATTACAAGATTCAAGTTTTACAATAGGCACATTCCTAAATTGATATAGGGTTTACAAAATTGAAAAAGTAAGAAATAAGAAGAGAGAAGTTGCCCCCTTCATGAACCCTATGTCCATTTTGTGGGGTTCGACAAGTGACATGCTTCAACATTCATTGGCTTTGACATTAATTGCATCGTCAAACATCAAGGTTGGTACTTTATCGAATTCGATATTAGCTGCGTCGTCAAGTATCAAGGTAGATACTTTTGTATTCATACAGTAGGAATTTGCTACTAGCACAATAGAGCTAATATATGGCATCATTAGGCAGGGTGTTGATAAATTCTTCTCCATTGATCGACTTTCAATACATCTATATATTAGCATTGATGGAAGGCGACATTCCCAAGCAGCGGCTTCGAAAACCCTTTTGAATACATCAATGACTATAGCTACAGCTACTGTCTGTCGCCCACGATGAGTCCATGTTTTGAAATCCTTCTGATTGATGGTTGGTGGTAACATTTGATAATGAAGAAGGATGTGGAATTTGCCACTATTGGCAACACTGATGGCCATCGATGTCAATATTCAGCAACTGATGAAATATCGAATACTCCCATGTTGACGAAGAGTGCTAAATGGTAGACGAAGTGTAGTGTTGAGTAAATGAAGAGCAACATTACTTTTTATTCGTTGACCCTTAGTTCCATCGTAGAGCAGTGTCTTAGAAGTGCTAGTGAAGTGCGATGATGCTTTTATTAAATTCCTTCGAGATTATTGATGATGAGCTTGCTTCAATAGACGAATAGTAATGTCGATGAGATTTAGTATCAATAAAACACGCCATAAGCTATATTTACACTCACTGACGGCATATAATGTTTGGATAATGATGTCGACATCATAGATAATGTGTGACATAGAAGAATACCGACAATGGTTAAGAAGAAGCAATTTTCCTTTAACATGATCTTATGGTCTTCGATGTTGATGAGGACTTTACTGTTGACATTCATCATCAATGCTATCTTATCGTCTATAGCTTTAAACTTTGACTTAAGCCCTTAGTATTGACATTGATTTCTTAGTTTATATTCTTTGAAACTATAGGGATAACATTTTCCCCCTCCTCGCATAAAAGGATTTTTATTCTTTAGGGTTAAACCATGAATTTTTCTTGCTTTGTTTAGCCTTTCAAATCCATTCAACCTGATGGTGTTCTTCTTTCTCTCATAATTTAAACTCAAACAATAGAAGTTTTCTCATTATTGAGATCATTTAAAACCTTAAATTTCACACATCTAGGTTAATACTAATACATGGTTTAATACTAATATATTCTTGCTTTATAATGTAACTCACATGGCATTTGGTATCAACTTATTCACTTGACAAAGTTTTACTGGCATAGCATTACATTCAGGATGCTCTATGTTAATTACTAGAGTTCTCTGTTCATATTCATGGACCTATTTTCCTATCATAGATTTAGCGATTATTTGGGATCTTCTAGCCAACACAAAAGTTTAAGTTTTCTTACAACACTATATTAGTTATTCAATAGTCGTTAACTTGTTACAAGATCTACTTTGGACTTTAAACCTTTTATTCTTTAGATACCATTATCCTACATGCTCTCAAGAATGGGTATTCATTTTTGGGATAAAGTCCCTAGGTAAAAGGAGGGAGGGGTAATCAATAAACTCTCTAAGAAAACTTAAGTGAGCTTCAAAGCTTTTCTTTTTGAGCTAGTTCTTCTTTTGTTATCGAAGACTGGCTTTCAATGTCTAGTCGCTTGTAAAATCTTAGATTAGATTCCTTCGTTGTCAAACTTTTGAATCTTTTCTTCTTATGGTAACTTCTATCTCAAAACTAAAATGTGCTCTATTGATATGTCAGTAATTTAAGAAAATTCAAAATCCATTTGATGAAAAATTAGAAAGATATCGTGTGCTAATTTTAAAGAAAAGACTAAAAACCCTTTGAGAATAAGGAAGATAGAAATCCTATATATCATCTAATGATAAGAAGTCCAAAATCCCATCTGATAATAGAAAGACCAAAAAACCATATGGTAATAAGAAACCATACATCCTTATTTGATAATAATAGAAAACTGGAATCCAAATCGGGCAATAATAGAAGATCAAAAATCCATGTCTAACAGTAATAAGAGAAGACCAGAAATCCATATCTGGCAATAATATAAGAAGATTAGGAATCCAAACCAATAATAATATGAAAACTTGTATTCCATAAGAAATTCAATAGGAAATCTCAAAATCGTTAAGAAAATCGCCATGAAAATATGATATTCAACCATTAAGAAATAAGAAATTCAATCAAGGAACTCAACCAAAAGCTTGTCAGAATTTTATCTGATATTAAGAAATTCAGAAACTCATCATAAAATCGTAAAGTAATAATAATAGATTTACAACTTCATCTGACATTAATTTCACAACCCTACTTAAAATGCTATTTCAGAAAATTTTGTCGTGGACTAGTGTTTCGAATAGCAACAGAAACTCTCATTATTAAAGAAGCGTCCCTTATCATAAGATCTGTAGTTATTACGACATTGGAGCCCAGGTATTCTACTCAAGCATTTAGCCATTCAACAAGTAGTTTCTTTCAACCATCCAACCGTTCAACAGCTAGTCCCATTTAGCCTTTTAGCTTTTCAGGCGTTCAACCGTTAAATAGGCAGTTCTATTTAGTTGTTTTGCCATTCAGCGGATAGTTCCATTTGGTTGTTTGATTGTTCAGTGGGCCCGATTAGCTTATTGACAATTATTATATGTAGACCTTGCTTTGAAGATTTCCCTAGTTCTAAGTCTAAACTAGATCTATTAGAAATCTGATCTAATCTATTCTTTGAATGAAGTTATTCTTTGCATTTATGGTAAGGATTTATTTATTGCTTAATTCATGCTGCTTCTTCATTAGTCTTCGAATTCTTTTATGTCTTTTATCTATTTAAGATTTTCTTTTGCATTGAGCAATATTCATCTTCGTCTATTTACTTATTTGTGCCCCTTCTTGGGCTTTAGCTTTGTTTTGAGCTGTGGACATCTTCGTCCTTTTTTTTATGCCCCTTCTTGGGCTTCGGCTTTGGTCTGGGCTATGGACATCTTTATCTTTCTTTGTTTGTGCCTCTTCTCGGTCTTTGTCTCTACTTTGGGCTATGGACATCTGTCCTTCTTGTTTGTGCCCCTTCTTGGGCTTTGCCTCTTGTAACACCCCACATTTTTATAACATTATTTAGAATAATTAATTGGTTAGATTAAATTAAATAATGTGATGATTAAAAGGTTGAGATTTGATTAACAAAGGGTAGCTTTGCCATGTTAGTGTGTTAATCAAAATGAAATAACATAAGTTAGTGTGTTAGGATATGAGAAGGGAAATATGGGAAATAGATCAGGTTTATACCCTAAACCCTTAGGAATGAAACTCACATTCATTTTCATTTCATTCAAACTAAAATATCCTAAGGCCAACCACCATTTTTATTCTCAAGAAAAGACTAAAGCTAGGATTCAAGAGAAGGAGGATAATCAACTAAATCAACATCAACCCTCACATCTATTACCTCAAAGCTAAGGTGAATAATTACTACATCCTAATTTATTTTAGTTTTCAGTTTAACATTAGACCCGAAATGATTTTGCAAGTATAAGCCATGTTTTGATGATTAAAGTTATATTTACACACACACACACACACACACACACACACACACACACACACATATATATATATATATTTGTGTGTGTGTTGTTAATGGATTATATATGTCCATGTTAGTTTTTATGATACATTTGACCCTAAAACCCTATTAAACGACATCCAAATACCTTGAAAATTTAAATATAGGTCAGAAATGATATTTTACAGATAGATTTTGATTTTCATAATCTTCTGAATTAATATGGATTTTATATTAATTTTCTAGTGAAGGAAATTTTTTATTGTGTTATAAATAATTTTCGGCTAAACTAATAATTATTTGGGGTTGAAATTTTGTATGTTAGGCAACATATTAAAATAGATTTTCTGGGATTTATATTTTTCCTAAGTTATTTGATGAATATATAAAATTATTTAAGGTGTGGGATTTAAATATTTTATATATTTAATAAAGCAAAAGGGGCTTTTATAAAATGAAATTATTATTTAATCCTGAAAATAGTGGAAACATATTTCTGAAAAGAATTTATTAACCAATGAAATTTGACAAACAAAGGCAGGTTAGCTGAAAAGTTATCTTTTTTAAGTTAAAAACAAAGAAAACACACTATTAGCATGTTTCAGCCTTTACGGCAACAAACCTTCCGACCCAGACCTTCTGACAAGGTTGAGAGGTTCTAAGCTTTCGACAAGGTCAGACTAATGCATATGGTTTGAAGCTACTTAATACATGACGAATTGGACAGAGTCGAAGGGTTCTAAGTCGAAAGGTTGATAGCTAAAATGGTTAGGGTATGTTTGTTATATAAACCAAAAGATTTCACCTGCTTTGCTTTCGAATAAGAGCTTTCGACTTGGTTGCTTTCGACTAGGTCAAAATGTTTAAAAGAAAGGTTTTAAACCTTTCGACATAGTCAAAAGGTACTGCCGCTTTATAAATGTTTTGTTTTGAACCTTTCGACAAAAATGCAAGGTTAACTTATTTTAAAAACTAGCTGCTTCTCCATGCTTTCGAAAGGAAGCTTTCAACTTAGGTGATTTACCCTTATTTTAAATCAAAGTATAACTAAGCTTTTGAAGCAGAGCTTTCAACTTAGTCGAAATGTCGCTTCCAATTGAGTCAAAAGGTTTTAAAAGAAGATTTCCACTTGTTTTAAATTGAATCTAGTAAGTTTTTGAAAGGTTTAGTTCAATGGTTTCAAAAGGTTTATCGAATGGTTTCAAAAGGTTTACTCGAATAATTTTGAAAGGTTTAGTGCAATGGCTTCGAAAGGTTTATTGAATGGTTTTGAAAGGTTTTAGTTAAATGATTTCGAAAGGTTTAGTTTAATGGCTTCGAAAGGTTTATTGAATGGTTTCAAAAGGTTTATGAAGGAAGGTTTTCCAAAGGTTTTTCTAGGGCAATGTTTTAAAGTGGCTTTAAAGAGCGATGTCTAAAGTTTTATAGCATTCGAAAGGTTTTCTTTTCAATGGGTGCGAAAGGTTTGGAGAATGGTTTTGAAAGGTTTGACGTATGATTTTGAAAGGTTTGAGGAATGATTTAGAAAGATTTGATATTGGTTTTGAAAGAGATGATTTCAAAATATAGAAAGAAGTTCTTTCAAATGGTCAAATGCTCTCATCAACTAAAGTTTTAGTAAAGAATATATATATATATATATATACATATATATACATATATATATATATAACATGGTGATATAATTTTGAGTAAAGTATAAAGATTATATACTTTTTCTTGTTTGAGTTTGATTTAAAGGTTTTAAATCATTTTTGAAAATGTTTTCAAGGAAAATTATGGAAGGGGATCCTTAAGTGAAAAAGACTAGGATATTAGAATAGCAGACGGAACTATTATGGGGTCGTACCCTATACATTAGCTAATGACCCCAGCTAATTATTTGTCCAAAATTCCAGTGTGTAGGGCTTTGTCACAGGTAGATTAAAATTATGATTACATATTGAAAGGAATATATGTTTGTATACAGATAGGTTATTAGTAAGCCTGAAAAACCATTAGGATCGAGAAGACCTTGGAGACGATTAATTTAGGGACAGGCCATCCAGAAGTGAAGTATTTAACAGATAGTTTAGGACAGACCATCTAGATGGGAAATGTTTAATAGATAGTTAAGGATAGATAATCCAAAAGAAGAATATCTAATGGGTGCTAGGTTAATTTTGATTTTATTGTCTGGTAGGCCCGAGTTAGCTAAAGGTTAAAAGTTATCCAAACAAAACTTGTGTGTTTGAACAGATAGTTCATTATTACCTGATTTCTTTACAGTATTTAACCATTGCGGATGCAGGAGTACAATATATGGTTTATGAAAGGTTTTGCGAAGATATGTTTCAAAAGGATGTTAGTGAAGGGAAATCCGTTCCGCTAAGTGGCGTGGTCTGACTTAACATAATTATTCTGGAATGTATAACATTATTCACACCAGGCTTTATGTCTGACTTGAAGTTTATGTTTTCCCCTTAAACTCTTGGGTGCTACCGGATGACGAATAATCTACCGGAGGCATGTAAGAGGCAAATAGATAGCTATTTAGGAGTTGCAATTCTTGTTATGTTTTGATGGATTTTCCGCTGTGTTGTTTTGTATTAGGTCTATTATGACCATATGACTCTAATCAACCAAGGGGGTATCTTCATATACCGCTCTTAGCGTACTTTGTGATAATTATATTTGATCTGTGCTTGGGAACTATTTGGGTTATGCATTGTGAATGTGAAACAATTGGTTTTGAAATGTAATGAAGTAAAACTTGTTTTTGAAATCCATGTTTTGTTCCATATTCTAGTGCTTTTTATATTATCGATACAATTAACATAGCCAAATTTAGTAGTCGGAAGCTAATACTATAGATGACTGCAACATCTTCAGCGCTTAGTTTTGGGCCTTTAGATAAGGGATGTTACAACTTGGTTTCAGAGCATGGTTTATGAAATAATTTAGCTAAAAATGATTTTTGAAAACATAATCCTTAGAAACTAGAGTTAAGATCGGGGTATGGGATAACGCTATAGTAACGTACTTGTATTTTCTATATATATAAGTATACGCTATCTGTCTAGACTCGTATCTTAGTTAGGCTATTCATTTGTATCTCATGAGGGTTGAATACGGATATGGAGGGAAGACGAGGCAAAGTAAATCTTGGAGGAGATAACACCACCACAAATGGAAATGCCTAACCAAATACTAGGGGTGATCCCGGTCAAGCTCAAGCTAAAACTATTGGTGCTGGAGTTCCCCAAATGGACATGGAAGCAATGTATCAGTTCTTTGTAACATGATGCAAGCGGAATAGCAACCGGAGTTGTCAGAGGTAATGCTGCTGGAGGTGGAGCTCAGAAAGTTCCGATGGTCAATCAGTATGCTAACTTGAGTAGGGATTACATCAGGCTTCGAGGGAAGCCGTTTATTGGTACTGAAGATGCGATCGAGGTTGAAAATTGGCTACTACATTACGAGAGAATTTTTGTTGACTTAGGATTGAATGATGCATAGTAGAGGAGATTGGCTTCGAGGAAGCTGTAGGAGCTGCTCTATTCTGGAGGAATGTGTTACTGTTGGAGTTGATGAAGAAACCTTAACTTGGGAGGAGTTCTGGAGAATGTTTTTAGAAGATTTATGTCTATAATGGCGCAGTCAGTGTTGGTGAGGAAGTTTGCAGAGTTGGAACAAGGAGATATGTCCGTCTTCGAGTATGCGAGGAAGTTTGAGGAGTTGGCTCAATACAGGCATTCTTTGGTAGATACCGTGATCAGGTGGAATGAAAAGTTTACAATGGGCTTGAGGCCAAAGTTGATAAGTGCCAATTAGCCACATTTGAGAGATCCCAGTGATGTAATGGTTGAAATGGAGTTAAGGTAAGTAGAGGCATTGGCTTGCTTGGGGAAGAAGATGAAGGAGGCCCAGATGGAGCAGGGCCAGAAAAGGAAGTTTCTCTAGAAGAAGAATGCTTAGAAGGGTGTAGCATAGAAGAGAGGAAAGGCTAAAGTGGTTTGCGACAAATGCGATAAGAAGTGACACTATGCTAATGAGTGTCGTATCGGGAATGGAAAAGGAAAAGGGAAAGAGGCTGGTGGAAAGAAGAATGCCAGATGTTTTAATTGTGACCAAATCGGCCATTACAAGAACAAATTCCCTGGGCTTGCTAAGAAGCCAGTCAGATTATTAAGGCTATGTATCGACTATTGTAAGTTGAATGAGAAGACAATGAAGAACCAATATACATTGTCGAGAATTGACGATTTGTTCGATCGGTTTAGTGGAGCAAAGGTATTTTCTCAGCTAGATTTGGCGACGAGATTTCATCAGCTTAGAATGGAAGAGGCTAGCATTCATGTGATGGCGTTTAGGACAAGATATGGATCGTACGAATGGTTAATTATGCCGTTTTCACAAACTAATGCGTCGGCAATCTTCTTGGATCCGAAGAATATAATTTTCCGAGAGCACTTGGATAGATTTGTGTTGGTCTTCATAGATGGCATTTTGATGTACTTTAAGGAGAGAAGGAGCATGAAGTTTGTCTTAGAGTTGTGCTTGAAACATTGAGGGAGCAATAGTTGAAGGCTAAGTTTTCTAAGTGCCATTTTTGGAAGAAGGAAGTGAAGTTCCTTGGCCATGTCGTCTCAGAGAAAGGGTTGTCTGTAGATCCAACTAAGATTGAGGAGTTGAATAATTAAAAGATACCCGACGGTGACCGAGATTAAGAGCTTCTTTGGATTCGCTGGATATTATCGAAGGTTTATAAAGGATTTTTCGTGGATAGTTGCACCGATGACTAAGCTTACGCAAAACGATGTGAAGTTCGTATGGACTGATAAGAGTGAGGAAGCATTTCAGAATTTGAGACACTTATTGACCCTGCATCGGTGTAAGTGGTTCCAGAGGAGGATCAAGATTTAGATGCTTATACTGATGCGTGTGGAACTGGATTGGGAGTTTTGTTGATGCAAAGAGGTAAAATGATTGCTTATGCTTCTAGACAGCTCAGACCACATGAAGTTCGGTATCCTACATATGATTTTGAGTTAGCTGCCGTTATATTTGCTTTCAAGGTGTGGAGGCATTATCTTTTGGGAGAGCGGTTTGAGCTTTATACAGATCATAAGTCGTTAAAGGTCTTGTTCTCTCGGAAGGAAATTGTTCGGTATCCTACACATGATTTTATGATATGTTTGACATGAAAACCCTATTAAATGACATCCAAATGCCTTGAAAATTTAAATATACTTCATAAATAATATTATAGATGGGTTTTGATTTTCATAATTTTCTAAATTAATATGGATTTTATATTAATTTTCTAGTGAAGGAAATTATTTATTGGGCTATAAATTATTTTCGACTAAATTAATAATTATTTGGGGTTGAAATTTTATATGTTAAAAAACATATTAAAATAGATTTTTCTAGATTTTTCCTAAGTAATTTGATGAATGTATAAAATTATTTAAGGTATGGGATTTAATGTTTTATATATTTAATTAAGGAGAAGGGACATTTTATAAAATAAAATTATTATTTAATCTTGAATATAGTGGCAGCATATTTCTGAAGAAAAAAAATTTTAACCAATGAAAAATTGAAAAACAAGGGCAGGTTAGTTTAAAACTTATCTTTTTTAAGTTAAAAAACAAAGAAAACGTACTTTTAGCATGTTTCAGTCTTTACAGAAACAAACCTCCGACCTAGACTTTCCGACAATGTCGAGAGGTTCTATGCTTTCGACAAGGTCAAACCAACGCATATGGTATCAAGCTAATTGGTGCATATTGAATTAGACAGAGTCAAAGGGTTCAAATTCGAAAGGTTGATGGCCAAAAAGGTTAGGGTATGTTTGTTTTATAAACCAAAAGCTTTCATCTGCTTTGCTTTAGAATAAGAGCTTTCGACTCGGTTGCTTTCGACCAGGTTAAAATGTTTAAAAGAAAGGTTTTAAATGCTTCGACACAGTCGAAAGTTTACTGCCTCTTTATAAATGTTTTGTTTTGAACCTTTTGAGAAAGAAGAAAGTTTTACTTATTTAAAAAACTAGCTCCTTCTCCATGCTTTCGAAAGGAAGCTTTCGACTTAGGTGATTTACCCTTGTTTTTAATCAAAGTGTAACTAAGATTTTGAAGTAGAGCCTTAGACTTAGTTGAAAGGTTGCTTCCAATAGAGTCGAAAGATTTTAAAAGAAGGTTTATACTTATTTTAAATTGAACATGGTAAGTTTTCAAAAGGTTTATTTCAATGGTTTTGAAATGTTTATCGAATGGTTCCAAAATGTTTTAGTTGAATAATTTCGAAAGGTTTAGTTCAATGGTTTCCAAAGGTTTATTGATTGGTTTCGAAAGGTTTTAGCTGAATGATTTTGAAAGGATTAGTTCCATGGTTTCGAATGGTTTATAGAATGGTTTCGAAAGATTTATGAAGGAAGGTTTTGCAAAGGTTTTTCTAAGGCAATGTTTTAAAATGGTTTTAAAGAGAATGTCCAAAGTTTTATAGCTTTCGTAATGTTTGCTTTTCAATGGGTCCAAAAGGTTTGGAGAATGGTTTCTAAAGTTTTGATGCATGATTTCGAAAGGTTTGAGTAATGATTTCGAAAGGTTTGATATGGTTTTGAAAGGGATGATCAAAGTATAGAAAGAGGTTCTTTCAAACGGTTAAATGTTTTCATCAACTAAAGTTTGAGTAAAGAATATATATATATATATATATATATATATATATATAACATGGTGATATGATTTTGAGTAAAATATAAATATTATATACTTTAACTTATTTAAGTTTGATTTAAAGGTTTTAAATCATTTTTGAAAATGTTTTCAAGGAAAATCATGGAAGGAGATCCTTAAGTGAAAATAACTTAGATATTAGAATACCAGATGGGACAAGTATGGGGTCGCGCCTGTTAACGAGAAATCTTATCAACATCCACAATGCTTGAAATAAGATTATTTTTTATGTGCATAACCATGTGATTGAGGTGGATCATGTCATTGAGAGCTTATCTTTTGAGTAGAATGATTAAGTCGAAAGGATTTGAGCTGATAGCTCTAACTTTCGACTAGAATGTATTGATCGAAAGGAGTGAAAAATTACCGAACCTTTCGACATTGTTGAAAGATTGAGGTAACCATTCCTGACTTTATTGGCTTGGATAGTATAATGGAAGAATAACTAACCCATCAACCATGTCGAAGGGTTAAGGTTTCGCTCCAACCTTTCGACTTGTTTGGGATAATAAAAGATTAACAAACCTTTTGACCTTGTCGAAAGGATTATAAGACTACTCTAAACTTTCGACTAGGATGCCATAATAGTAATTATCTTTTGAAGCTATTCACATTCATATACATTTTAATATTATCACCTTATTAAGTCTCATTTCCCCTGGAGGTTGAAAGTATTCAACCATCAATGTATTTCACCTCTTTTCGATCATGTCGAAAGGTTGTATTCAAGACCTTCCGACCTTGTCAGAAAGAGATGCTTACTCTATTCTACATTTCTTTATTTCTTTCAACCTCTTGGGTTGATAGTCCTTTCGTGGAATTCCTTTCAAAGGATTACTGATGCCATAAAGAGTTGACATAATATGTCACAAAACCGTATAGGGATCTGACATCATATATCACAAGTTGTATTTCCCTTTTTAGCCAAAATAATAAATTTAATATATAAGGGAATAACTCATGAAAATATTCCATGATAGTTCCATGAAACATACTCGGAATGAACGAAGAAGGTAAGAAATAAATCATGTATGATCAACCGTCAATGTTGAATTAACGTCTGATCATGATCATCCCCAAATTCAAAGTTAATCACAAGCCATCATCCTTTTTTTTTCTCATAATGAAGTTTAATACAAAGTTTAAGAGGAAAATCCCCCATTTAATTTCTAAATTAGGGTTACAAACGTAGTGAGTGGAAGCAAAAGTTGTAGAATGAGAGCAGAATGAGAAAATCTGATCCCTTAAACTGGACCCCTTGGGTCTTATTTATAGATGCAGACCGCCCTCCTTTCGACTGAGTTGAAAGGTCATCCTTATATTTGCAGTTGTAAACCTTTCATCCTTGTCGAAGGATTTTCCTTTCATATGTCATTATGGACCTTTGAATATTGTCAAAGGGTCTGCTTTTCTCTATGCCTTCGTGAACCTTTTGATTCGGTTGAAGGGTGTGCCTTTGATATGCTACTGTGAACCCTTCGACCTTGTCAGAAGGTTTCTCTTTCACTTAATTGATGTGAACCCTTCGACCTTGTCGGAGGGTTGCTTTCATGTTCTCGAAAAGTTTTCATTCATTCTTTGCTGACTTATGACTGATGCCTTCTTCATAAACCTTTCGACACTGTCAAAAGGTATTTTGTATGTGTTTCAACCGGTCTAAAAGGCTTGCTATACTTTCGAAAAGGTCATTATAGAGTTGCTTGTTCGTGCTTTGAATTCTCCACCCTCTTTGGAAGGTAAGAACTCTTTAAATGTTGAGAGGTGAAACCTTTCGACTCTTTCGAAAGGTATGGGACTGCTATACACTGCTGACCATATCCCTTCGACTCCTATGAAATGTTTAATCTGAACTCCTTTAATTTAGCCTTTGTTTTATGATGATGGTTGCAGGACTATTCTTCTACCCCAGCCGAAAGGTGCTTGGCAGTTCTGTACCTAGATGCTTCGTTGTGCCTTAGTAATTCTTTCCTTCATGCTTGCAGAAGGCTCACTCCAAAGTTTTTATGTGCTTCTCTTTACTAGCATTGAACAACCCTTTCGACACAAACAAAAGGTGACTTTACCTACTACTCTAAATTCACGCGGAAGCTTTCAGAAAGGCCTTCTTTATCTTTATTCATATTTTATCGTCAACATTTAGTGCCCCCCTCCCCCTCCCCCTTGCCCCAATATAAAGAAGGCTTTTGTTCTTTAGGACAAAGATTGTGGGATTGCCAAATTGTCCCTGTATTCTTGCAATACATCTAATAATATTCACATGGTTAGTTCATACTACAAATACCCTTTCAGTTTGGTTGACCTTTAACTTTGATTATATTTTAGCGGAAGATTCATCTTTTGAACACTAAGAAACTATAATCTTCATAAGTATTTGAAGTCCCGGATTTGTGTCTTGATGGTTGGGATTTATCAATTTCTCTTATCAATAGAATGTTAGAAGACTGTACATAGTCAATTTAGAAGTTCATACCTTGCGACAATAAAGGCTAAATATACCGCATCAAATAATAATAAGAAGACCAGAATCATATTGATCATTATAGTAGAAAGCTAAAACCCCATATTAAACTGGTAATAATGAGAGAGGACTAGAATACCAATTAAATTATCCGTTTTGATATGAAAGTATAGGAAATTATCTTTGGTTATAAACGTTAAAGGTTTAGATGACTTGTTTTGTCATTCAATAATAGAAGATCATAAGACCGTTTTTGGCGATAAGCAGTAGAAGACCAGAAATCCACTTCAGATAATAATGGAAGACTATAAATTCATAGCCGGTATTAAGTAATTGAAGGCCAGAATACCTAATTTGGCATTGATAATGGAAGTCCAGCAAAACCATTCCCGGTCGTAAGTAATAGATGACAAGAATACCCATTCCTGGTATTTAATAATAGAAGACCAGAATACCATTTCTGGTAGTTTATAATAGAAGACTAGAATACCATTTCTGGAAATAATTAATAGAAGACCAAAAAACCAATCTGCTAGATTTTCGTAAGGAGAAATCAGAGAATTCTTTTAGATTTTTTTGTCGAATATGCTATCTTCAGGCTTTGAAGTTATCTTACATGCTTTTTCTTTCTCGGGCCCGTGTTTCTTTATTCATTTATTTTGGCCTATTTCATGTAGGGACTCTTTCATCCAATTCTTGTGCTTATTTAAGCAGTTTCCGTTTTAGGCGGTGTCGATTTTTGTCGGTTGCCCATTTCGAGTAGGGACTTTTCTTAGTCCATTGGACATTTCATCTATGTTTCCGATGCACTCAGATAGCTTATTCCCAAGTAGGGTCCGAGGACTTACCCAACTTCCCTCCAGGAGGCGCCTTAACCTAGCCATGGTGTGATGCGGCTAAGGGTTTGTTCGGTACCTTGGCTAGGCTATAGCATGGCGTGACCAAGGGATTACCCATCCTCCATGAGGTGCCTTATCCTATCTATAGCGTGACGCGGGTAAGGGCTTGAGCTGCTTTAACCTGACCATTTATGATTTTGGCACAGCTAAAGACTTACGCCCCCCTCCAGGAGTTGCCTTGACTAGGCCATTATGGCGCGACCAAGGGCTTTCTACCATTATTGGTAGCCTACCATTTTGTGTTGTCTAAGTTTAAGGAGAATTTTACTCCTGACCATGTAGACTTTTCTTATTGAGTCATAATTGAGACATTTTTGAAAATGCTTTATTCATTCAGAGTCGGAAAATATGGTTTCAAATGTCCTACATTTCAAGTTCTCGGTACCACATTACCATCAGGATGGCATAACTAGTAAGCCTCTGGGGAGATTTCCTTGAAAACTCTTAGTGGACCTTCGTATTTTGGTCCCAATGTTCCATCTGATGGGTTTTTCGTATTGGCCATTACTCTTCTGAGTACCAAATCTCCTTCTCTGTATGAACTCGTTTTCAACTTTGAGTTATATTGTGACGACCCGAAATTTTGGGCAATATCAATTTAATAATCTGTATTAATAATTAAATTGATTTGATAATTTTTCTTTATAATTTTAATTTAAATTGGTAAATTTAACCTTTTAAAAGTTAATAAATATATAATCTGATAATATTGATTTATATCTTTTTACAATTTAAAATTGATAAGAATTATTTTTTTCAAAGCTAACAAAATTTTATTCTATTTATAATATATATATATATATATATTTGATATATATTCTGAATAGGAAAATCTTTTGTTAAAGATGAATTTTCAAATTGTAATATATATATATATATATATATGTTATAATTTGGAGTTGTTTTGAAATTTAAACCATTGATAATTTATATATGTATGAATATATGGTAATTTGAAGCTTGGTTTTAAAATTAATATTTTTTCAAAAGATTATTTAAAGATTAATTCAATTTTTTTCAAAATATAAGATAATTATTTATTTTTAAATATGATGGTTTAAAAGGATTTAATCAAAGTTTTATTTTTGTTTTCTATAAAAGTATTTAAATTAAAATGGTTATAAATATATATAAAGTTATTAATAAACTTTCTTTTAAAAAATTATCTTTTAAACAATAAAGATAAATGTCTTAGATTTAAAAAAAATACATGTATAAGAATTTATTTGTGTTTTTTTTTTAGCAAAGCCAGCCTGTTTTTATAGTGGACAGTCCACTTAAATTATAACAGAGTCAAATTACAATGAAGAATGAAAATGATAAATCACGATACAATCTAAGAAGAAAATAACTGATCAGCATAACCACCCATAAACCAATAAAAAAAAAAAACGCGATAGCTACAGGGGAATTTTCAAAAGAAGTTGAGAAAGAGAGGAAGAAGACCGCGCAAATCTTCTCATGTTCCTTTCGTCCCATATCACAGCTATCGTAAGCTTGAGGTAGGTGAGAATTCGTTTGGTCGATATCGTTTTCCACCTAGTTATATTGAAAATCCTAATCCATTCCAGCTTAAAATCTCGATGCGGAGGTCTCTCGTGAATTCTATGAAGAACTTCCTTCCATAACTGAAAAGAAAAGTGGCAATTGAAGAATAAATGCCCTACATTTTCCGCAGCTCTGTTGCAAAGAATGCAGAGCGAGTGATCGATTAATTGCCTTCTAACAAGATTGTCTTGAGTGTGTATTGCATTCATCAGGCATTTCCAAAGCAGCAGATTGTGCTTTTGTTTAGATCCAAACTTCCATATTCGAGCGTGCCAAGGAAAAGAGGAATCATAATGCATTTGGATTATAGTTCTGTAAACAATGGATATGCTGTGATGAATACCATTCCAGCTGATCCCACCTTGATCCACATGCTTATAAGCATCAGTAATAGAGGACCATAGGTTATTTAGCTCAGGCGAACTAACATGAGGTAATTGCAGCACACCATCTATAAAAAAATCATTAGCATTAGCATTGATGGGTATTCCAGAGTTAAGTAAAAGGATATAGTCTATATGTTGAGATAGAATCATTCCTGGAGCACACCAAGGGGAGTACCAAAAAGAGTTCACAGTATTGCACTGCACCATAGGCAAATAATAACTTCTATTAGCCAAAAGTTTTTTCCATAAAAAGCTATCAGAATTTTTAGCTTCCATAGTCCAATAATTTCCACCCTTAAGATTGTATTGCCTATTCCATTTTTCCCACATCCCCATACTACTACTGAGCAATTTGTTAACAAGCTGAGAAGTAGTTGCAATGTTCCAAAGTTTTAGATTAATAATACCCAGGCCACCCTTGTTTAAAGGAACAATTATTTTCTTGTAGGCAATAGGAATGAGTTTAGTGGAAAAAATATTTCCATGCCATAGGAAATGATTAAAGGCTCTATTCAGCATATTAATAAGTTTATAAGGAATTATGAAAAGTTTAAAATAATAAGCACACATAGCTGAGGCAACACTCTGGATGATGACAAGTCTACCAGCTTGCGAGATTTTAGTACCATTATAATTATTAAGCTTATTAGTTATTTTTTCATATAAAGGAAGACATTGAGCATTGGAAATTCTTGCCTTACACATAGGAGCACCAAGGTGCATTGCATTTTGATCAATAGCTTGCAGCCCAGAAACATGAAGTATATTCTGGAAAATGACATTTGAAACCCCTGCAATACTTATTTGAGACTTACTTTTATTTATTTTTAGGCCTGTCATTTGATTAAAAATATGTAAGGTAGTAAAAACATTTGTTACAGATTTAATGTTTGGTTTAGTGAAAAGAAGGAGATCATCAGCAAACATTAAAGTAGATATTTGAAATTTTTGACACTTTGGGTGATAATCAATATTTTTTTTATGGCATTCCACACCAATTAATTGGGTAAGTACCTCCATAACTAAAATAAAAAGAGAAGAGGATATAGGATCCCCTTGCCTAATTCCTTTATGCATTTTAAAATAACCAAATGATTCACCACTTATAGATAAGGAGACATTAACAGTAGATATGCATGTATATATCCAAGCTAAGAAAGGCAAAGGAAAGTTCATCTTGGACATAATGGATATGATAGCCTCCCAACTAATTGAATCATAAGCTTTATGGATATCCAACTTCATAAAACATCTAGGAGAAATATTTTTCCTATTGTAGCCTTTAATTAGTTCCTGGGAAAGTAATATATTATCTATAATTGATCTTCCAGCAACAAAACCATTTTGATTAGGGGATATTATTCCAGCAAGGCAATTTTTCATTCTAGCAGATAATATTTTAGCAATACATTTATATATTACATTACAACAGGCAATGGGCCTGAACTCAGATACAGATTGAGGCATGTTAACTTTTGGAATAAGGGCTAGCTTGGTATGGTTTATGCCTTTCAGCAGTGTATTAGTTTTAAAGAAATGTTGGATAGCTTTACAAAAGTCATGTTTTATAATATGCCAACATTTTTGAAAAAACAAAGCAGAAAAACCATCCGGACCAGGAGAGCTAGTAGTTTTCATATTGAAGATGGAATCATGAATTTCTTCTGGGGTAATGAGCTTAATTAAAATATTAGCTTGATCATTAGAAATATTACCAATAGGTAATTCATTAATGACATGAATATTAGTAACTTCGTCAGTTTTAGAAAAAAGAAAATGGTAATAATCAAGGAAAGATTGCTTTATACTTGAATGGGTGTTAACTTCAAAACCATGTCTATCTTTAATCCTATGGATTAAAGCAGCAACTTTCTTAATTTTCAGAGAGTTGTGGAATATTTTAGTGTTCCTATCTCCCCCTTTATCCCAATTAATTTTGTTTTTTTCCCGGAGCATTTTAAGTTCAGTTTTGATAGCTATTTTCAGATTTTTTGTAAGTTCACTGACTTTATTAGATATAGCTATATTACTAGGATCAGTTTGCAATTGGATATGAGTATCACTAAGAACAGTGCTTATTTTGGTGGAGAGAAGACTACCAGACCCATATTTATTTAAAGACCATCTTTTAATGGAGACTTTACAATCTTTAAGCTTCGATTGTAGAATGTACATAGGATTTCCAAATTTTGGTGTGTCCCATGCCTGTTCAATTAGAGGAAAAAATTCAGGGTCATCAATCCAACTATTAAAAAAGTTAAAGGAAGAATGACCTTTATTACTTCTGTTTCCCCAGTCCAAAATGATAGGACTATGATCAGATAAGGAAGAAGAAGGGAAAATAGAAATTAAAGAAGGCCAAGCATTGAAAGCAGCTATGTTAAAATAAGAACGATCTAATTTGCAAAAAGTTCTAATACCTGATCTGCTACAATTATTCCAAGTGTAAAACATACCAGATTTAGGAATCTCATGAAGGTGAGCAAGAATAATAGCATTATTAAGAGGAGCAACATCCACCAGAGTCAATGGTAATCCTCCCTTCTTATCCTCTGAATGTTGCATACAATTAAAATCTCCAAGGCACAACCAGGGTAATACAGTGTGCAAGGAAGGAAGGATATCAAGAAAGCACTGCCTATTAGCTTTTATGTTATCTGCATAGATAAAAGTAGAGTTAAAATTAAAGTTAGTAGGAATGTGATTTATATTGCAGTGTATGAATTGTCTGTGAGTTTCAGTAACATCAATTGTGTATAACTGAGGATTCCATAAGATCAACAGTCTCCCAAAAGGAGCAACTGAATGATTGTGTATAATATCCCATCCAGGAGCAATTCTTTTAGCAAAGAAGGTAGATTCTGCCTCAGAATATTTGGTTTCACTAATGCATATCATTCCTAGATTGTTGCCTTTAATAAGCATTTTAATTTCATAAACTTTGGCTTCATCATGTCCTCCTCTTATATTCCAGTATCCAATGTTGTCTAGCATCATAATTATTTATATTTGTTGGCAGATTGCCGAGTGAATCTTTGTGGCCCTTTTAGCATAGCAGAGGAATTTTTATTTTTATTTTTTTTTGAATTTTTTGCAGTGAGCCTAGCCATAATTTGTTCTTGATTGTATTCATATCCTTCATTCATGTCATCTTCTGAGCAAAAGTCAGCATCTGATGATGAACTCATGTTGCCTTCAAAATTGTCATCCTTTGAAGGAGTGAATAGAGGAATATTTTGTGGAGGCTTTAATTTTGCATATGGGCTAACAGACTTGTTAGCAATAGAGTTTAAATCAGCTGTAGCTTCTGCACTAGTAATTCTATTCTGAGACACTGGAATGGAATTAAGAGATGTTGCCTCCGTTTCCTTATGCTTGCATTTATTAGTGTCTTGCTGATGTTTACTTAATTCAGTTTCTTTTTGAAATTGGGTCTTTTGAGATATGTTGTTAATTTCAGTGGTATCTCTCTGTTGATAAACCAATTTATCAGGATCTACCCTCAAATTGCTTGATGTTCCCGCTTCCTTTTCTATTAATTCTCCTTCTTCTATTTCTGAAAGAATTGCAAAAGCATTACATGTTTCAATCTGAGTAACACTTTGTAACTGTGATTCTATGTCTGAACTAATAGTGTTCATAACATTATTCTTTTTTGTTATGTCTGATTCCACTCCTTTGTTGTTCACTTGAGTAGTCTTAGGCTTCCATTTTTGTTGTCTATTCTTCACATTATCACCAATAATATTTCTTTGCCATGAAGCTTTATTTTTATTAGTTGGTTCTGACTCATTTACCTGGACACCTTTTTTACTGCTAACTTTCTCTTCACTAATACTTTTGTCCATATCACAATTATTGGTAGAGTGACCAAAAACTTTACAAGCAGTGCATATCAAAGGCCTCCAATTATACTCAATGTATACTTTTTGACTTGTCTCTACTCCATCTCCTATTAATAAAAATTCTGGCAACTCTTTTTCCGGTGATATTTCAACCAAACACTTTGCATATTCCATTCTTTCCCTCTTTTCAGTAGCTTCATTGAAACAGATAAGCTTCCCCAAATGACAGGCTATCCAATTAATTCCAATTAGTGTCCAAGCTATATGGGGAATGTTATATAGTTGTATCCATATAGGAACAGATTTTACTTGAGATTGCACTGAACCAAAAGCAGGTTTCCACGTAGTTATTACAAACATTTGACCTCTAATAAAAGAAGGATCTGCACGAAGAACAGTTTGTTTGTCCTCAAGACAAGAAAACTTAATGAAATAATTTGCACCGTCTGATTTGATGTCATATGAACCTTTCAGTTTCCATGTTTTTTTAAAATGTGATACCACTGCCATATAATTGACTGGCACACCCAAAAAAAACCCCACTAGGTATCCCTCCCAAAAATTCATACCTTCAGACATCAATACATCAGGTGGAGGAAGCGGCGAACCACGATAATCAATATTGAATTCTAATGGAGTATATGTTCCCGCATTCCTAGGCTTCGAAGCAAACAGAGAAGACCATGACTTCATCAGAGAATCAGAATGAGCAATTGATAGATCTGCCTGATGAGAAGAACCTGGGTCAGGAGGAATAGGAGGAGGAGGGTCAAGAGCAGGAGATAAAGAGGCGGAATTAGTCGGGAGGAGCGAGGGGGAAGAAGAAGAAGGTAACGGAATGTCAGATATAGCCGTTACAGTAGAAGCCATTGTTTTTTGACCAATGTTTTGAGGTATCTATTTTATTTAAAAAGAAAAGTAGGAAATGAAGCACATGAGAATTTATTTGTAATTAGTTTTAGAATATTTTCTTTAAAAAGTAAATTTATATATACATATATAAGTATTTATTAATAAAGTAAATTAAGTAAGTAAGCTTATATTAATATTTAAATTAAATGAAAATTTAATTAAAAAAAAATACTTAAGAAACATGTGTAACCATGTTAGTCATCTTAACAACATTTGTAAGGCAATTAAGTTATATTTGTGACAAGTGTTAGTTAAGTTTTACAAGTGTCTTCATTTTAAAATTTACTTTCTTTAATTTTAATAAACCATAACATAATTCATGTAAAATAAAACTTTTTCATCTCTTCACTCTTCTTTCATTATTTCTCAGCTGAAAACAAAGATAATTTCAAGTTTGAAAACTTCTCAAACCAAAATTCAATGATGTAAACATATTCCAAATCTAAAGCTCAAACCAGAAAATTATTCTTCAACCTGAAATTTAAAACCCAAAATCAAAAGTAAATCTGAATTCAAAATTGCAAACCTATAATTCAAAGGGAAGTTCAGATCAGTTTTAACATTTTAAATCAACAATTTGAAGGCATGAACGGATTCTATTTCATCAGCGGAGCAAATCAAAAACGTTTTCCAGATTAAAGATTCAAGGCACCGGGAAAACAAGTTCTGTTCTCTGTTAATTTCTAGTGAGTAAATTTTGTTTAAAAATAGTTTAAATTGATTTTTGACTTTAATGCATGTGATAATATGAGAATTTGTTGCATGAAAATCTTTCAGTATTTATATTATTGGATTGATAGATTTTTCTATATATGTGTAGTGGTCTGTATATATATATAGTCACTCTGTTGTCTGTTTCTTTCCAGATCAGGATCAACTTTTAAAAATTTAAATCTCCCAATAACATCATCATTTGGCTTTGATGATTAAATGAAAATTGTTTGTTAATGGATGATGATTGTGTTTAAAATCATTTCAGGATTTTCACTTCGGTAAATAAGTTTAAAATTTAGGAAATACAGTAAATTTTTGATTCATGTCAAAAATCAATAACCTTAGTTTCTGCTATGGATTATGTAGTTGGATTTGTAGTTAAAAATGATGATTTTTAACATGCATTTCATAATTTTTAAATTGATATTCGATTGGGATTTTGGAGATGAATTGTTTCAGCAATTTGGTGAATTGCCGACGATCAACTCGATGATTGGCGTTGAATTCGTAGTCGAAGCTTGCTTTTGTGATGTGGATGAAGGGAAAATGCTTTTGAGTTTTTCCTATGGCCGATTTGATCTTAACTGATCGTAGTAGGGTTTTGTTTCCTATTTTTGAAGGCGACGTATCAGGGGGTTTTGCGGCGTCGCGGATTGATCGGGTTCGATCGCGTGTTGGAGGATGGAGGCGCGGTGTTGCGGCGGTGCTTTGGAGGGGTTACTGGAGTTTCCGGTGGCGAGTTCATCGTCGCCATTGGAGGAATTTTGTGATCAAGGTTGTTTTAGATTTTCTAGCAGATGATCGAACTTTGATGTACGAGGTTGTGGTTCGATCTGGGTGTTCGGTCGAGGTCGCATGGGTTGGTAGGTTTGTCGTTGATGGTTGCAACGACCTACGGTGGCTGGGGCTACCGATGCACGTGCACCGTGCACGATTTGGGGACAGGCGAAGTTTTTGAGTTGGGGAAGACGAGGTTGACTCGGGATGGTGCTCGTGTTTTTCGTAGTGACGACACGAAGTAGATGGATTTGGGTTTTTGCTTCGGGGCAGGCTCGTACATTTGGGGTTCAAACTCTAGTATTTTAGGTCATTTGCTTTTTGGTTTGGTACTGTATGATATAAAGTGCAGATTTAACTTATTGTTTGAAATTAATAAAATCAAGTTTAAGTTTTTATAAAAGTTAACAAATTTATAAAAGTTAAAAACTTGTTCTCTTGAAGTAATGATAATCAAACTTTCAAAAGAGTAAATTGAATTTATTCTCAAATTTAAAATGTTTTAAGGTGATTTATTTTGAAAGTAATTATCTTAAGTAAATTTTGAATTTCAATTTAAAAGAGTGTTTTGAATTTAAATATTGAATCAAAGTTTTAAGTAAAATTTTAAAGCAATGATTTAAAAACTAAGTTTCAATTTATATTGAAAATGAATAAGTTTAAAATTAGATAATTAAGGTGTTTTAAATTTTAAATTTGATTTCTAAGTGCTTTATTTTCAAATAAGGTTATTGTTATAATTTTGAAAACCAAATAGAGTAATTTGTTTTTAAGTTATTAAAATTTGATTAATTCAAATAATTAACTGATGAAGATAAATAAGGGTAATTTATTTTTGTTATGAACTTAAAAGTACCTAATAAGTATGATTTGTTAATAAGTAAAGGTTTAATTAAGATTAATGTTTTTCTTAATTAATTAAGGGTTTTTAAATATAAGAAGTTAACTAATTATTTAATTATTTTAAATGATTAGTTAATTGTTTATTTAATTTTAAATAATCACTTAATTATGAATTAATTAAGTGCAATTACTTAATGAAGTAATTAATGGTGAATTTTTGAATGTAATTAAGTAAAGGAAATTACTTATGGAAGTAATTACTTATGAAAGTAATTAAAGTTGAAGTGATTAAGGGTTAATCACTAGATGTTATTAATCTAAGGATTAATTAAGTTAATTTATTTGAAGTTAATTAATTATAGAGTAATTAATTAATTAAAGAATCAAGGTTATTTAATGATGGGATTAATTACTTGTTAAGGTAATTAATTTAGAGAGTAATTAAATAATGAAAGTATTTGGAAGATAATTATTTATGAAAGTAATTAAGGGTTATTTACTTAATTAATTTAGTTAATTAATTAATGTGATTAATTAATTAATGAATGTGACTAATTTAAGGTTAATTACTAAGTGTAATTAATTAATAAAGTAATTAATTAAGGATTTATTAATTAATTTAATTGATTAATAATTACTTAATGAAGTAATTAAAGATTAATTAATTAGATTAATTAATCAAGACTAATATAATTAATTAAGAAGTTAATTAATTAAGACAAGTAATTACAAGTTGTTAATTACCGTTTATGATTAATGAGATGATTAATTACAAGTTAATTATTTAATTTATTAAAGGAATTATTAATTAATAAGGATCATTAGTTATTATAATGAATGGAATTAATCACGGTTGATTAATAAAACTGATTAATTAAAGTATGATTAATTAATTGTAACTAATTGACGATTAATGCAATTAATCATAGTTAATTAATTAATGGAAGTAAATGAAGGATCATTAATTAATGTAATTAATGATAGTAATTAAAGGTTAATTACTGTATATGGTTAAGGATAATTACTTGAATGTAATTAAAGGATGATTAATCAAGGAAGATTAATTAAGGAAGATCATTAAGGGATGATTAATTTGTAATAAATTAATGAAGCAGGATTAAGATAATCCAAATGATTAAAGGATAGAAGGATTAAGGTAATCCAATTGATTAAGAGTTAATCAAACCTGCTTATAAAATGATTATTGATATTGGATGATTGATTTATATTGGATGATTGATATTGGGTGATTGGTTGATACTGGATGATTTGGATATCTATGATATGTGATATGCTGCTTTGTGAGATAATTGGTTGATATGAATTATCTATTGTGATAATGTGATTCATCTATCTGTTTATATCATCCTGAATATAAGTTAATTGTTTAAAACCCTTAAACAACTTGGACATTAAAATGGCGTTTGGATTCAGTGAGATCGGGATCGGGTTTTCATATTTGGATAATCCGAAAACCATATCGATCCAAATTAAACGTTAGGTCGTGAATCCAAGTGGAGCTTAGTGAAGACTCAAAGTGTAAGAACTATTCGTCAGTATAACTCTGGGGGTGATTCCGTGATGAGTTTGACGGAAATAGTACTTACAGGTTCGAGATGGTGATTCAAAGTGCAAGGGCTATGGTTGTTGACTCTGAGGGTGATTCCAAAACGATTGCAACGAGATAGTGCCTTCGGTTTCGTTCGAACCCGGAACGAACTTGTATGGATTGAATGCTTTCAGAACATCGTCTGGAGGACGAGGAGCATTCTAAGATAGATGTGTTCTATAAAGGTAATCGCAGCCTCAAGCCTCATCAACCAGGAATGGCTGAAACAGGGGAGGTGCAGCAAGGCTAGGTGGGTAGCATCCATTTCAGGGTGAGGTCATCCCTGTCTAGATGTCCCTTTTTATTTCGGTTTAGTGGGTGGTTGGTCGCGCCAACCACGGGTTGATCTTACTCGGGACTGTTCAGTAAGGAATGGTCCCGGCTTTGTGTTATAGGGGATTGGGAGTGATCCTCGGTACGGTGATCTAGGCCCCGTACTGTGACGGGCGGTACCTCGGTAGCCATGCCATTGATGGAAACCCATTCTTCCTACGAGACCCTACGGTTTTGATTGTATTACCCACTTTTGTGGCTAGTAGCTGGAATTTAATGAATGTAACAATTTCGTCTATTTCTTATTTACTTGAAAACCCTATACACTATTATAATATCACTGGATTTCCTATCAAATGTTTTGCTAAGCGTAAGGTAAAAACTTTTCCATGTTTATGTGTGGGAAGTCTTATGTGATACCTTTTCTTTTCAAAGGATTTTCTAAAGTTAAGCAATTTTTACCCGTTTACTCACACCAGACCCCTGTCCGACCCGAGTGTTTATTTTCTGTTTTATTAAACTCTTGGATACTCATATTATGTATGAGTAGTCGAGGGATTCGGGTTTGCTTGACGAGCTCTGGAGGAGATATGGAGCAAGAGGCTTCCGCGTGTAGATATATTATGGTTCTGCTGCGTTTGAGATTGTATCTGTATCTCGTGATATCTTGAGTTGTATGGTTAGACAGATGTTCATAACTGTCTAATATGTGTTGTAGATTGTGTAACTCTGATGTATATGATACTATGTAATATTTTATGTGATATATTATATTTCGTTCGTTCCGCTGCGAGTATCTGATGTTGTTGAGTTTCTTCTTTCTTATCTTTTCTTCTTCTATCCTTTCTTTCTTAACTCATGATGCTTTTTTCTTGAGATAGAAAAACGGGTCGTGATAGCTTGGTATCAAAGCATTAGGTTGAGTGAATACCTAGGCTCTGGAGTGGTGCCTTTCTTGAGAGAGCGTACTTGTAATTTTGATATATAACTATATATATATATATATATATATATATATATATATATATATATATATCGACCTAAACTGTTGGGTTGTCTGTTCGGGTTTTTCCAACATAAGTTTTAGAGGTAGATGGAGCAGTGGTGTGTGTGTAACACGACTACCACTAATGGAAGAGGTCCATATGTTTGAGGTTGGAAGTATTTTTGTCGAGACTGTAGACCCAAATACCGTCTCAAGTAAGATTTGCAGCTTGGAGTAAGGATTTCTCTGACCGTCGATGGAAATCTTTTAAAAGATTCGAAGTCCATCTTTGAAGTGTAAGTTTGGATATTCGGAAGTGCAGAAGTAAGTGATGATATCTTGATAACTGCCTGATGAGATGTAGTATCCATGGATATTTTCGAAGATGTTTTCTCTTAAAGCAGTTTTAGAAGTAGTTGAGGAGCAGTCTTTACCTGCCGCAGGAAGATTCGTCTGTGTAGAAGTTATCTGGATCTTTAGCAAAGAGGTTGGTTGTTTTGGAATATGAGACTAAGGTCTATAAGTTGCTTTGCTTCGGCAAGGTCTCATTTGTCATCCCTTAAGGAGAGCGAGATGTTGATGCTTGGTTTGGAGCCCAAATTTCTTGAGAGGATGTCTGCCATCTCGAAGGTCCGTTGTGTGGTTTGTTGATGGTTTTGGTTTTCGAGGAGCCTTTTGGATTAGAAGTCTTTGTTTAGATGTGGTAGCAGTGCAGCTCGAAGTGTTCGGTGTGCTGATGAGAAGGTCTTTTAGCTTTGCAGTATCATCGAGGTAGAGTTTGGAAGCAGCTGCGTGTCCATTTCTCCGATAGTTCAGGAATCTTTGTGGTTCTTCTATCAGCAGTCCGGGCAGATGGTGAATGTTTTCTTGAAGGGTTAACCTTGTTCGGAGAAACTTAAAGCTGTTCTAATTGGTAAAGAGAGGACAGTTTCTTTGGAATCTGAACTAGGTTGGATCGCAAAAGTGGCTTGCGATTAATTTGGGAATTTTTCTTAGGCAATATTTTGTTTGAGACTGAGGGTTCTCATGTGGAAGTAGGAGCTACTGAAGTAATCAGAAGTTTGTATGCATCTGGAGTTGAGCTCCATATTTAATTGATCCCAGAAGCGATATTGGTGGTTAGCCTGGTAGTAGGATGGTTCTTGGAGAAGAAAGAGTTGGTGTAGCAGCTCAGAAATTTTTGGAGTTTGGATTAGTCAGATCTAGTTTTTGAGTTGGATTCTGCTGTAAGGTTGTGACTGAGTCAGATGGGTCACTAAGATTTTATGGATTTGATGAACAAAGTTTCCCGGATATATTGGATAAGTTTGTACTCGTGTTCATCAATAGTACTCTCATTTATTTCAGAATCAGAGTTATGTAGCAGCTGTACGAGGAAGGAAGCAAGTTCAGTTTGCTATTGCTTAGGAAGTATAGCTTGAGTTCTGGATTTCGACGGATCTTGAAAGACCTTTCTGTTGGATAGGATCCAGGAACTGGTTTGCTTTGGTCTAGTTGTTTCTGGAAGTATCAGCATAGGTTGAGCTGATCAAGCAGATGGGCAGCCCAGAATTGTCTGATGAGTTATGCAGATATGAGGTAAGGAGTTTGGAATTCGAAGTTGAAGACTTCATTGTTGTTAAGATTTCTCTAGTTAAGAGAGCAGTAATTGGGTAAGATTGGATGGCTAGTTCTGAGGCATTTGAGATTTCTTATCTGTGTTTTTGATAGGATAAGATTGAATTGCCAGTTTGGATAGCTAGAATTCATTGTATTTTACGTATCTCTGAGGGAGTACGTGTATGATTCATCGTTGGTTATTGAATTTGCAGTTCAGTTGGATTTGGAAGTTGAGCTAGCCTTGAGTATAGTCTGATGTTCTGTTCATATTGACAGATCTAGAGATGAGAGGAGCTCTGGATCATAGTGGTATTGTTAGTTTCTGTAGAGCGAGTCTCCTAGTGATTTATACTTGGGAAACTCAAAATAGTGTTAGTAAGATCTCTCCTGATCTGTGTCAGGATAATTGATTAGGTTTGTTTGTGTGATTGATTGCTATGGTTGTTAGTAATTGGTTGATAGGTATGCTTTGCTGTTTGAAATTAAAATCTTTGTTGGGTTATTAAATTATCTTTGCTTTTAAATTTCGGGGACGAAATTCTTTTAAAGGGGGAGGAATGTGACGACCCAGAATTTTAGGTAATATCAATTTAATAATCTATATTAATAATTAAATTGATTTGATGATTTTCTTTATAATTTTAATTTAAATTGGTAAATTTAATCTTTTAAAAGTTAATAAATATATAATCTGACAATATTGATTTATATCTTTTTTACAATTTAAAATTGATAAGAATTAATTTTTTCAAAGCTAATAAAATTTTATTCTATTTATAACATATATATTTGATATATATTGTGAATAGGAAATTTTTTGTTGAAGATGAATTTTCAAATTGTAATACATATATTTATATATATATATGTGTGTGTGTGTGTGTGTGTGTGTGTGTGTATGTTATAATTTGGAGTTGTTTTGAAATTTAATCCATTGATAATTTATATATGTATGAATATATGGTAATTTGAAGCTTGGTTTTAAAATTAATATTTTTTCAAAAGATTATTTAAAGATTAATTCAATTTTTTTTCAAAATATAAGATAATTATTTATTTTTAAATATGATAGTTTATAAAGGATTTAATCAAAGTTTTATTTTTGTTTTCTTTGAAAGTGTTTAAATTAAAATGGTTATAAATATATAAAGTTATTAATAAACTTTCTTTTAAAAAAATTATCTTTTAAACAATAAAGATAAATGTTTTAGATTTAAAAAAAAACATGTATAAGAATTTATTTGTATTATAATTAGTTTTAGAATATTTTCTTTAAAAAGTAAGTTTATATATACATATATAAGTATTTACTAATAAAGTAAATTAAGTAAGTAAGCTTATATTAATATTTAAATTAAATGAAAATTTAATTAAAAAAATACTTAAGAAACATGTGTAACCATGTTAGTCATCTTAACAACATTTGTAAGGCAATTAAGTTATATTTGTGACAAGTGTTAGTTAAGTTTTACAGGTGTCTTCATTTTAAAATTTACTTTCTTTAATTTTAATAAACCATAACATAATTCATGTAAAATAAAACTTTTTCATCTCTTCACTCTTCTTTCATTATTTCTCAACTGAAAACAAAGATAATTTCAAGTTTGAAAACTTCTCAAACCAAAATTCAATGATGTAAACATATTCCAAACCTAAAGCTCAAACCAAAAAATTATTCTTCAACCTGAAATTTAAAACCCAAAAGCAAAAGTAAATCTGAATTCAAAATTGCAAATCAGATCAGTTTCAACATTTTAAATCAACAATTTGAAGGCATGCAAGGATTCAGTTTCATCAGCAAAGCAAATCAAAAACATTTTCCAGATTAAAGATTCAGGCATGGGGAAAACAAGTTCTGTTCTCTGTTAATTTCTGATGAGTAAATTTTGTTTAAAACGGTTTAAGTTGATTTTTGACTTTAATGCATGTGATAATCCATGAATTAATCTTGATGTTGCATGAAAATCTTTCAGTATTTATATTATTGGATTGATAGATTTGTATATATATGTGTAGTGGTCTGTGTATAAATATAGTCACTCTGTTATTTGTTTCTTTCCAGATCAGGATCAACTTTTAAAATTTTAAATCTCCCAATAACATCATCATTTAGCTTTGATGATTAAATGAAAATTGTTTGTTAATGGATGATGATTGTGTTTAAAATCATTTCAGGATTTTTATTTCAGTAAATAAGTTTAAAATTTAGGAAATACAGTAAATTTTTGATTCATGTCAAAAATCAATAACCTTAATATATAGTTGGATTTGTAGTTAAAAATGATGATTTTTAACATGCATTTCATAATTTTTAAATTGATATTCGATTGGGATTTTGGAGATGAACTGTTTTGGCAATTTGGTGAATTACCGAAGATTAACTCGATGATTGGCGTTGAATTCGTAGTTGAAGCTTTGCTTTTGTGATGTGGATGAAGGGAAAAATGCTTTTGAATTTTTCCTATGGCCGATTTGATCTGAATTGATCATAGTAGGGTTTTGTTTCCTGTTTTTGAAGGCGACGTATCAGGGGGTTTTGCGGCGTCATGGATTGATCGGGTTCGATCGCGTGTTGGGGGATGGAGGCGTGGTGTTGCGGCGGTGCTTTGGAGGGGTTACTGGAGTTTCCGGTGGCGAGTTCATCGTCGGCGTTGGAGGAATTTTGTGATCGAGGTTGTTTCATATTTTCGAGCAGATGATCGAACTTTGATGCGCGAGGTTTGTGGTTCGTCTGGGTGTTCGGTCGAGGTCGCATGGGTTCGTAGGTTTGTCGTTGATGGTCGCGACGACCTACGGTGGCCGGAGCTACCGTTGCACGTGCACCATGCACGATTTGGGGACAGGTGAAGTTTTTGAGTTGGGGAAGACAAGGGTGACTTGGGATGGTGCTCGTGTTTTTCGTAGTGATGACCCAAAGTAGATGGATCTGGGTTTTTGCTTCGGGGCAGGGTCGTATATTTAGGGTTCAAACTCGAGTATTTTAGGTCATTTGCTTTTTGGTTTGGTACTGTATGATATAAAGTGCATATTTAACTTATTGTTCGAAATTAATAAAATCAAGTTTAAGTTTTTATAAAAGGAAACAAATTTATAAAAGTTAAAAACTTGTTCCCTTGAAGTAATGATAATCAAACTTTCAAAGGAGTAGATTGAATTTATTCTCAAATTTAAAATGTTTTAAGGTGATTTCTTTTGAAATTAATTATCTTAAGTAAATTTTGAATTTCAATTTAAAAGAGTTTTTGAATTTATATATTGAATCAAAGTTTTAAGTAAAATTTTAAAGTAATGCTTTAAAAACTAAGTTTCAATTTATATTGAAAATGAATAAGTTAAAATTAGATAATTAAAGTGTTTTAAATTTTAAATTTGATTTCTAAATGCTTTATTTTCAAATAAGGTTATTGTTATAATTTTGAAAACCAAATAGAATAATTTGTTTTTAAGTTATTAAAATTTGATTAATTCAAATAATTAACTGATGAAGATAAATAAGGGTAATTTATTTTTATTATGAACTTAAAAGTACCTAATAAGTATGATTTATTAACAAGTAAAGTTTTAATTAAGATTAATGTTTTTCTTAGTTAATAAAGGGTTTTTAAATATAAGAAGTTAACTAATTATTTAATTAATTTTAAATGATTAGTTAATTGTTTATTTAATTTTAAATAATCACTTAATTATGAATTAATTAAGTGTAATTACTTAATGAAGTAATTAATGGTGAATTTCTGAATGTAATTAAGTAAAGGAAATTACTTATGGAAGTAATTACTTATGGAAGTAATTAAAGTTGAAGTGATTAAGGGTTAATAGTAGATGTTATTAATCTAAGGATTAATTAAGTTAATTGATTTGAAGTTAATTAATTATAGAGTAATTAATTAATTAAAGAATTCAGGTTATTTAATGATGGGATTAATTATTTGTTAAGGTAATTAATTCAGAGAGTAATTAACTAATGAAAGTATTTAGAAGATAATTATTTATGAAAGTAATTAAGAGTTAATTACTTAATTAATTTAGTTAATTAATTAATGTGATTAATTAATTAATTAATGTGATTAATTTAAGATTAATTACTAAGTGTAATTAATTAAAAATGTAATTAATTAATAAAGTAATAAATTAAGGATTTATTAATTAATTTAATTGATTAATAATTACTTAATGAAGTAATTAAAGATTAATTAATTAGATTAATTAAGCAAGATTAATATAATTAATTAAGAAGTTAATTAATTAAGATAAGTAATTACAAGTTGTTAATTACTGTTTATGATTAATGAGATGGTTAATTACAAATTAATTATTTAATTTATTAAAGGAATTATTAATTAATAAGGATCATTAGTTATTATAATGAATGGAATTAATAACGGTTGATTAATAAAAATGATTAATTAAAGTATGATTAATTAATTGTAATTAATTGAGGATTAATTCAATTAATCATAGTTAATTAATTAATGGAAGTAAATGAAGGATCATTAATTAATGTAATTAATGATAGTAATTAAAGGTTAATTACTGTATATGGTTAAGGATAATTACTTGAATGTGATTAAAGGATGATTAATCATGGAAGATTAATTAAGGAAGATCATTAAGAGATGATTAATTTATTAATTTGTAATAAATTAATGAACCAGGATTAAGATAATCCAAATGATTAAAGGATAGAAGGATTAAGATAATCCATTGATTAAGAGTTAATCAAACCTGCTTATAAAATGATTGATTTATATTGGATGATTGATATTGGGTGATTGGTTGATACTGGATGATTTGGATATCTATGATATGTGATATGCTGCTTTGTGAGATAATTGGTTGATATGAATTATCTATTGTGATAATGTGATTCATCTATCTGTTTATATCATCTTGAATATATTTTAATTGTTTAAAACCCTTAAACAACTTGGACATTAAAATGGCGTTTGGATTCGGTGAGACCGGGATCGGGTTTCCATATTTGGATAATCCGAAAACCACATCGATCTAAATTAAACGTTAGGTCGTGAATCCAAGTGGATCTTAGTGAAGACTCGAAGTGTAAGAACTATTCATTAGTATAACTCTGGGGTGATTCCGTGATGAGTTTGACGGAAATAGTACTTACAGGTTTGAGATGGTGATTCATAGTGCAAGGTCTATGGTCGTTGACTCTGAGGGTGATTCCAAAATGAGTGCAACGAGATAGTGCCTTCGGTTTCGTTCGAACCCGGAACGAACTTGTATGGATTAAATACTTTCAGAACATTGTCAGGAGGACGATGAGCATTCTAAGATAGATGTGTTCTATAAAGGTAATCGCAGCCTCAAGCCTCATCAACCGGGAATGGCTAAAACAGGGGAGGTGCAGTAAGGCTAGGTGGGTAGCACCCATTTCAGGGTGAGGTCATCCCTGTCTAGATGTCCCTTTTTATTTCGGCTTAATGGGTGGTTGGTCGCGCCAACAATGGGGTGATCATACTCAGGACTGTTCAGTAAGGAATGGTCCCGGCTTTGTGTTGTAGGGGATTGGGAGTGATCCTCGGTACGGTGATCTAGGCCCCGTACTGTGACGGGCGGTACCTCGGTAGCCATGCCATTGATGGAAACCCATTATTCCTACGAGACCCTACGGTTTTGATTGTATTACCCACTTTTGTGGCTAGTAGCTGGAATTTAATGAATGTAACAATTTCGTCTATTTCTTATTTACTTGAAAACCCTAGACACTATTATAATATCACTGGATTTCCTATCAAATGTTTTGGTTAGCGTAAGGTAAAAACTTTTCCGTGTTTATGTGTGGGAAGTCTTACATGATACCTTTTCTTTTCAAAGGATTTTCTAAAGTTAAGCAATTTTAACCCGTTTACTCACACCAGACCCCTGTCTGACCCGAGTATTTATTTTCTGTTTTATTAAACTCTTGGGTACTCATGTTATGTATGAGTAGTCGAGGGATTCGGGTTTGCTTGACGAGCTCTGGAGGAGATATGGAGCAGGAGGCTTCCGTGTGTAGATATATTATGGTTCCGCTGTGTCTGATATTGTATCTGTATCTTGTGATATCTTGAGTTGTATGGTCAGACAGATGTTCATAACTGTCTAATATCTGTTGTATAGATTGTGTAACTCTGATGTATATGATACTATGTAATATTTTATGTGATATATTATATTTCATTCGTTCCGCTGTGAGTATCTGATGTTGTTGAGTTTCTTCTTTCTTATCTTTTCTTCTTCTATCCATTTCTTTCTTAATTCATGATGTGTTTTTCTGGAGATAGAAAAATGGGTCGTGACAATAGTACTTTGATATTCTCCTTTGGTATTCAGCCGCTCAGCTTTCAATTCGTGAATCAAGTCAAGTGATTCTTTTTTTAATTTTTGGTTAGGGTTGAAGGCGTAGGCAATCCTTCGATGAGAAGGTACCTCAATTTCTACCGTAGCATTGCCTTGCGACCATATGTTAGTGAATACGGGGTATGACCCATTGTAGTTCTAGTGGAAATTCTGTAAGCCCCACAAAACTAGGGGTAAATATTCTACCCAATTCCCCTTTTCCTTATTTAGTCTCTTTTTCAAGATTATTTTTATTATTTTGTTGGCAGCCTCAATGGATCCATTGGCGATTGGGTAAGCGACAGAAGAGAAGCTTTTTATGGTTCCACTCTTATGGTAAAATCGTGAAAATTCTCCACTTTCAAATTGGGTTCCATTGTCAGCGATTATCTTGTAGGGTCTCCCAAACCTTGTGACAATGTTCTTAATGACAAAGCACTTTCCCAAAGGTGACCTTTGGAAGTGGTTCTGCTTCGACCCATTTTGTGAAGTAATCAATTGCCGCTACAGCATACTTCGCCCCAACTTTGGAGATTGGAAGCATTCCAATTAAATCGATTCTCCAAACATCGAATGGCCATAGGCTGGTGATGGCAGTTAGTTGACTTGGAGAAAGATGTGGCATTTTCGAGTAGCGTTGGCACTTTTCACATCTTTTAACATACTCGATTGCTTGGTTGTTTAATTGTGGCCAGTAAAATCCTTGTCTCATTATCTTATTGGCCAATTTGATCCCACTAGAGCGATCCCCACAGAGTCCTTCGTGGGATTCCCTTAATATGTTTAATCCGCTCTCAGGTTTTACTCATCGCAAATAGGAAAGAGCATATCCTTTCTTGTATAGAACTCCAGCTACAACAGTAAAGCTTTGGGCTTGCCTCTTTAGCTTTTATGCCTCTTGCTCTATCTGCAGGTAGTGTCCTATGACAATATAACTCATAATTGTGGTTATCCAAGTGTTTTCATAGTATTCTTCCGTTATTGGAGCTATGGATTCTTCACTTGGGCTTTCCTGATTTGTTTCCCCCATTTCTTGTACTATAGCCCATGTGGGGCCAATACTATTAGGTCATTAGTTTTTTCTTATCTGTTTTCCTCAATACTAGGATTAGCCTGAAATCCCACAGGCACAATTCGAGTCTCAAGGGCCCCTCTTGAACTTGCCAACTTAGCTAATGAGTCTGCTTAGAATTGTCTCCCCTTGGTATTTGGTGTACTAAGAAATATTCGAGAAAGTGTGAGCATTTTCATTACCTTCTTCACATACTGATTGAGTTTGGGATCTTTAGTCTGGTATAGTTGCTTGATTTGGTTGACCATTAATTAGGAATCACTGAACACTTGAATCCTCGGGATTTTTAGTTGTAAAGCAAGGGTCAATTCTACAACCATAGATTCATACTCTGCCACGTTGTTAGTTGCTAAAAGCCCTAATTTCATAGCATAGTGAAGTCTATATCCATCAAGGGTAATTATTACATATCCTGCTCCAGCCCCTTATTCATTTGAGGCACCATCCACAAATAACTGCCACTTGGGTTTTTAGTCTTTTTCCTTTTCGGATTGCTCTGAAATGAATCCCGTACATTCATTAATGAAGTCGGCCGATGCTTGTCCTTTTATAGCTGCTCTGGGTTTATATTCTATATCATATTGACTTAGCTCAATTCCCTAATTAGTCGGTCTACCAGAAGTTTCAGGTTTACTAAAGACTTGTTTCAATGGAAATTTGGTCAATACCTTCGCTGAGTGTGCTTGATAGTTTCTCAATAACCAGATATCAGATTTTGGCATCCTTCAATCTTTTACTTGCATAATAAACCGGTATTTATAATTCCTTGGTTTTCCTAATCAATACTGAGCTTACTGCTTGTTCCAAAATTGCAATACACAATAGTAGATCCTCCCCATCTTCGGGGCTAGATAAGATCAGAGGTTTTTCCAAATGCGATTTCAACTCTTTAAAAGCCTTTTCTCAATCTTCATCCATTTGAAATTTTTCCTCTTCTTTATTACCTCAAAGAATGGGATGCACTTATTAGTGGCCTTTGAAATAAACCTGCTTAGCACGACTACCTTTCCATTCAAACTCATAACATCTTTACTTGTCTTGTGCTCTACCATCTTTAATGGCCTCAATCTATTCCGGAATAGCCTCAAATCCTTGTGCACTGACAATATAGCCTAAGAATTTTTCAGAATGAACTCCAAAGTTGCATTTTTGGGGGTTGAGTTTCATCTGATACTTTTGAAGTACTTTGAACATTTCATCCAAATCTTCAAGATGATCCTTTGGATTTTACCAACATGCCATCTATGTAAACTTCCATACTTCTTCAAATTTGATCTTTAAACATCCGGTCAACCAATCTTTGGTAAGTTGCTCTAGCATTTTTTAACCCGAATGACATAAGTTTGTGACAACAGGTTCCTTCATCTGTAATGAAGCTGGTATGCTCCTCATTAGGTTTAAACATAGGGATTTGATTTTATCCGAATTGTGCATCCATCAATGAAAGCAGCTTATGTCCGCTAGTTGAGTCAACCAATTGGTTTATCCTTGGCAGCGGGTAATAGTCCATTGGACAAGCTTTGTTTAAATCCATATAATCAACGCAAGTTCGCCATTTCCTATTAGATTCCTTTACCAAAACTAGATTTTCTAACCACTTAGGATAGAAGAATTCTTAAATAAATCCATTTTGTTGCAATTACTTGACTTCTTCCTTTAAGGACCATCTTCCAAACCTTATCGAACTGCCTCTTCTTTTGTCTGACCAAAGGAATGTTTGGATTGATATTCAGGGCGTGACTCATGATTATAGGGTCAATTCCAATCATATTAGAGTTGGTCCAAGCAAAAATATTCTTATTTGCTTTTAAGAATTCCACTAATTTCGATTTCAAGTGCTCCTCAAGGCATTTTCTCACTCTAACTATTTTGGTAAAATCGGTAGAATCTATTAGAATTTCTTCTATTTATTCAACTAGCTTAACTCTTTCAACCTCTCCTCGGCAATCTAGCTCTGTAATAATCTCGCTTTCCTCTATTGAGTTGATATCCATTCTCTGTAGAATCAAAGAAACAAGCAAACTCCCTGTTATTTTGTTCCAAAGTTGCAAAGTACATTTCCCTTGATGCAAATTGCTTGCTTCAGATAGTTCCCCAGCCATTCTTAGGAATTTGAGCATCAGATATTTAGGTGAGACAAAAGCAACCACTTCATCTAGCGCTAGACGTCCAAAGAAAGCATTGTAAAATGATGGCTGGTCTATGATTACAAGAGTTGTTTCAAAAACATGAGAGCACACGGGGAGTCCCAACTGTACCAAGAACTTTACTTGTCCTAATGGAGTTGTTCCCTTGTTGTTGAACCCTAAGATGGGTTCAGGACTAGGCTCAAGTTTGTCTTTAGAGATCCCTATTTGATCAAATGCATGTCAAAAGATCACATTTACAACGCTTCCAATATCGATCAGGATCTTTCTAACCATTGAGGATCCTATCTGAGCCGTGATCATCAATGGGTCATTATGGTGGTGATGGATTCCTCTTCTCAACTCCTGGGGATTGATCACCAATGTGTGCATGTTGACATTATAATTTGGGTTTTTGAGTGGTGGTTCTTCTTTCATTGAAAAACTCCCTTTCTAGCCTCACAAATATATTTACTCTTGGCATTCTGACTACTGCCTGCAGGATGTGGTCCGCCATATATAACATCGATTCTGTTTTGAAGAGGACTCAGGTTCAATGGATCTTCGTCTTCAATCATTTTAACAGTGGTACAAGAAGTTTTCTTGTCTCAGTCTCTGGCAAGGAAGTCTGTTGCGGGTTTTTCACAAACTCCTTTAGTCGTCCTTCTCGAATTAGTTTTTGAATCACTACTACAAAATATGTCATTTGTGACGGTTGTTTAAGCCCTGTTGCGACGGTCAACAACCAATAATTTTTAAACCTTTGTAGAAGAATACTTTTTGCTACGATTATTTATGGCAACGGTCACAACAAACCTATTTTATGCGACAGTTTTCATAACAACTATCGCAACAAACTGTCATTTTGGCTTCGAAATGGTGACATTTAGCTACGGTTGGATTAAACAACCATCGCAAATTGTCTATTTTTTTCGACTGTTCATCGTAACAACCATCACAATAAGCTGTCATTTTGACTTTGAAAGGATGACTTTTTGCTAAGATTAGGTTAAATAACCGTCGCAAATTACCTATTTTTCGCTACGGCTTTTTATAGTAAACGTTGCAATAGACTAGCATTTGGCTTCAAATATTATATATATACATTCATATAATGGATTACATTAATAACATAACTTTCTATTTCTATACGTAAATTACTAAAACATAGAATATAAATTACTAAAACATAATTAATAATTGAAAAGGTAGCAGCTATTTGAATGTACATCTCCTTTGTGCATTGAAGTTATATGTACAAATTTACTTATAAAATATTGTTAGGAATCTGTAAAAATAAAACTTGCATATGGCTCAATGTAGCACTCTAAATGACACCCCTAAATCCTGCCGTATTTCCTTTGTACAACATTCGACATTCCTCCTACACACCCAACCTGAACGGCCAAGTGACAACTTTTACTTGTTATCTGCTTCATTTCCTCAATAGCACATCTGGCCCAGTTGTAGATTCATTCTTAACTGTTCAATAGTATTGAGTTCCACTGCATTTTGGATCTGTACATAAACTCTATATAACTACATAACCTAAATACTATTGTGCCTACAGGAAAGTATATTATTTAGCTGTATATCTCATACAAAGTAACATAATCAATTTTCATAGGTTAGAATTGTTAAAATAATTGAAGAAAGCAAAAATAATATAAAGAAAGGAGAGAGAATGAGAAAAGAATAATCATTGAAAATTGTGTCATTATTTATGAATGAATTGATTAATAAACATAATACTTAATTCTTGTTTATAGACTTAAAGAACAAAGAACAATAAAAGCCTAATATACCATTCAAATATAATATAAAATCAAAATAATTGGGAAAAAAATTCTTTATCATCTCTCTCAAATCCGATGTAATAGATATGAGCATCGATAATTTTCAATCAGAAATCCAACAAAGAAGAATCATGAAACCAAAAATCATGAATGTTTCCTAAACCATTTAAGATGCAAAGCCAAATCTTGAATATTTCTAGAGACTAACATCAAATAACAACTCCAATAGCTCCAATCTGATCAATAAGCAAATATCAATTGACAACTGCTTAAACGTCAATAAGAATCGAATGGTATTAATCAATCTATTTTGAAACAACCTGAACAATGACAACAATTGGATATACATATCCCCAACGTCAATACAGGTCACTTGGAAAAAACAGTGGCCTGGCCCCAACATCAATACAGCAGCATATGCTGCAGATGTCTATAGCAGCACATGGTTGTTGCTAAATAGAACCAAACTACTGGGTAATACACCACTTTCAAATATTTGAACCCTACGCTATGATTTCAGTGGTGCAATGCTTATATACCCTACATGAAGTGATCCAATAATGGCCATAAAATTTTTTGGTGACATAACTAGGTCAAGAGGAGCTCTAAGAGACACTTTTAGTGCTCAAATTATGCTTCATCTAAAACAGTTCAGGACAGGAAGAAAATATTCAAGTACATCACACCTGATTTTAATAACAAGGAGCACGCAAGGAAGAACATATTACAATGCAAAATCAAAAACTATGAATGTTTTCTATATCAATAACCTATTATTATTTTTTACCATTGGTTGTTATTTCTTTATTTTTTTTGTTTAACAAATGCAAAAGTCTAGCTAAATAACTTCTAATTATTGCAAAAAATGGTTAAAACATTGAATCATTTTTAGGTTCTGATATTTGAGTTTTGATATCAAAATAATGAGGGCACTTCTATACAAAAAGGTTATTGAATAGAGTAAGAAATGCAAAACCAACGCTTGTAAAAAACTTGTCATTAGCTACAATATGGGAAAAAAACATGTATGGATGTAACTGTTAACTTTTTTCTAAAGAAGTTAGAAAAAAATCGATTGCATCTTCCCTATGATAAACCTTATGCACTTAACTTCTGCTGTAATTTTATCTGTATTGGGATCACAGTGCAAAATCTTGTGTTTTTTCTTTATAAAATAATAAGGTAAAACTATTAATGGCAATAAATTAAAAGGTTAGTCACTCTTTTTTAGTTTCTAACATTGTTGGATCTGAAATTCATTGAGTAAATGGTATAAAAGAGAAGGTAAATTCCATTTAATTTGTTCCTATTTAAATTTAGCATAGAATTAGTAAAAATATTCAAGTTATATAAAAGAAATTGATATTAATTTTTCATATATATTTCATAAAATATCATTTTCCTTAAATAGCTTAGTATATCTTATTTGATGCATTTAACATCCTTAAAATTTCTAACTCTACATTGTTAAATACACTGCGTATATGTAAGGTATCATTACATTGACCCCACATAAAATTGTTCAAATTTATATGTGTGATTATTCATATAATCAAATCAAATATGTATCAAACGTAATATATTGTTGGTAAAAGAATTCAATACCTTTCTAGACCAAGATCCTTTGGTAAGTGTAGAATCTACGTCCTCCGGCCATCTATGGATAGAAATACCATTTTCTATACATTCAAATGCATAGAAGAAAATTTCAGTACACATAAGGTTTACTAAATGCTCAGCATTACAAGAAATTTTCAAAACATGGTAATAAAGCTCGATCGACACTGGCATTTATAGTCATAATTTTATGTGACTAAGCACTAAAATAGGAAATCATAATTTTCCACTAATATGCAGTGTGATTATAAAAGAATTACTATCATTTTTATGAAGAACTCTTATACATGTTTGTTAATGCTAAATTTTTGTAAATCAAATGAATAGTAAACTTTATGAATAGTAAACATTACAATTAGGATGACAGACCTTGCAAGAAGTTACATTAAACTGAGTATCCTGCCAACAACCACCATTTTCTTTAAGACGCTCGTTTGTTTCTATATCTAATAGCATAAACAAACTAGTAAGAATCCTGAGAAATAGTAAGAATCCAGAGTTGTTTCCGAAAAGAACTGAAAATTCTCATTCAATGTGGAAGTAAACAGTGTAAAGTATGTTTCTTGAAATTTCTTGTCCAAGTCTTCAGTTTTGACCTTGAGGATTGCCTTGTAGTTATGCAGAAGGTCTGTGCAATCAGTGAATGTGAAATTTTGGTAAGTTGGTGTGGGGGTTATAGGTAAATTTGAACTATGATACAGTAGCGAGTTCTACGGTATGTGACTTCACATACAAAAGGGTTTGCATCAGTTTTCTGAACTTGTTTCTTTGTAGGAAAGTTCTGCGAGTTGATATACGTGCATCTGTAGTAGTTTTTGTAAGAAAAAAAGTGCTTGTCTTAGCATATGATATTTATTGCAAGTACTTAATATCCATGTGGCTTTTGATTATTGTCACCAGTCGCAACATTGTTTAATTTACATATTAAATTGCTGAAACATATTAATCGGTTGATTCATTATGCATGACTTCGTATACACGTAGGAGTCACTTATACTACCACTCATCCATTCATTCAGTGATGTAAACTATAGTTTGATTCAATTGTTAGGTATAATAAATAGTTTGTCTATGCTTAAATCATGAGAGTCTTGTCGGCTTCCATATTATGAGGTATAAAAGTGAATTATAGCGTTTATTTTTTAGAAATGTTAAATCACGTGCCCATAGCAATGTATGAAAGGAAATGCTAGCGATCCTTTTGAATCGACTTAGATAAGCTATTTTTTGGTGTCTGAAAGTCATAGGCGTCACAAGAGGTGTATGGTTTACAAAAATTGTGGCAGGTGGGGCAAGGTTTCCCAAATAATCCTTTAATCAATAGAGGACTGCTTTGTCTCCTTATATGAAAGAGGACAGATTTGTCTCCTTCTTCTTCATCATTTCAGTCGAGTTTATAAAATGGTCGCACCCAGCAAACATGGACATCCCATATTGGATGAAAAAAAGGATGAGATAGAATGGTTTTGGTTCTGTGTTGGATAAGACAATGACTAATGGTGGACATATAACACTGTGTACATAGCTGGAACATGTGTTAATATTGGTGCATATTTCCCCAAGTTTACAAACAAAGGCAATTAGATCGATGTGGCCATGACTTCATAGAACATTAGAATCATAGTATATGATATATGTTAGCATATTGATCCATTTCCTATCTGGCTTGGGCTTTTTAGCCTTTTTATTGTTAATGTTTTCTATCTATATAAACCTATCTCTGCAACCCTAATGTAATCGATCTTTGTTTGCTCAGCCATCTTGCTGAATAATAAGAATTATCTTTTTCTTCTTATTTGATTTTACAAACGTTTACATGGTATCAGAGTCTCGTTCTTGTTTCTGCATGCTGCCTCGTCGCTGCCTTGTCGCTGTCTTGTCTTCCTGCATCAACCCGAAACCCTAGCCTGGTATCATCACCTGCTCCAAACCCTAGCACCCACCGAAACCCTAGCCTGTCGTCAATCTTGTCCCAAAATCCCAGAGCCCCGTCCTCTCCCTGCCGAAACCCTAGAACCCCGAAACCCTAGCCTGCCGATCTCCCTGTCCTGAAACCCTAGCCTACTGATCAACCTGAAACCCTCTTGCAGAACAATTTCAGAAGTTTCTTGCCAGCCAGTCTTTGTCTCAAAACATGACTGCTCCTCAATCTCAGCACTTTGCCATGTCAGCTCCCTCCATATCAGGTTTGAATTCTCCTTTGTGGAATTTGGATTCTGGTGCCTCATATCATATGTCCCATGATTTTTCATCATTTATATCTATGTCTTTTGATTCTCGCTCACCTTCTATTTTGACTGCTGATGGCACACCTTTGCCATTAACAGGAATCGGTACAATTCAAACCACACAAGTTCCCCTCCCAAATGTTTATTGTTTTCCTAAATTAACTATGAATCTTGTGTCGGTCGGACAACTTTGTGATCTTGGATATCTTGTTCATTTTTCTTCTACCACTTGCTCTGTGCAGGATCCCAACTCCAAAAAGTTGATTGGGACAGGCCGTAGGCAGGGCGGTCTCTATGTTTTGGATGACTTGCACATTCCAAGTCATGTCGCTGCTGCTAGTATAGACTTTTCTTCCTTTCATTTAACTCCATTGTCTTCTAAGTTTTATTTGTGGCATTCTAGATTTCGTCATATTTCAAGCCCTCGTCTTAAATTCTTGTGTAATTCTGGTGTTTTGGGAGATTTACGTTCTCATGATATTTCAGATTGTAGTGGTTGTAAACTTGAAAAAATTTCTGCTTTGCCCTTTATTCAAAGTGTTTCTACTTCCACTGCACCTTTTGATTTAGTTCATTCTGATATTTGGGGTCCAGCACCCATCTCCACAAAAGGTGGGTGTAGATATTATGTCTCTTTATCGATGACTATACTCGTTATTGTTGGGTTTATCTGATGAAACGTCGTTCTGAGTTTATTGATATATATACTGTCTTTCAAGCATATGTTAAAACACAACACTCTGCTATTGTTAAATGCTTTCGTTCTGATTTAGGGGGGAATATACTAAGGGAGACCTTTCTAACATATTCACGGTTGATGGTACTTTGCATCAGACTTCCTACACTGATACCCCACAACAAAATGGTGTTGCTGAAAGAAAACATAGACACATTGTTGAAACGTCCCGTTCTATGATTCTTTTGTTGGAATTCCTAAAGAGCAAAGTGAATGAAACATACAAATCCCACATCTCCAAATTATGAGAGCTATATTGGTTTAAATATAGCTTTCTCATGAGGAGGTTGGGGGCCTGGGGCTCCCAAATGTATGCTTCGTTGTGAGGAGGGAGATTATGCATCACCACCACACACGCGCGCCGTCGCCGTCCGTCCGTCCGACTGACGGAACCGGGCTCGGGTACGGGTCTAAAATGACCATTCTTTTGCTGGGCCATTGTTAACAGTTTTTGGGCTTCGGCTGAAACTGGGCTGGGCCTGGAATACGAAGAGAAGCAGCAGGCGGGTAAAAACGGACGCGGGACTGAAGAGACACGACATCTGAAGCGCGCGCAAACAAACAGGTGCGGCCCATTTGAGGAGACGCGGCCGAACAGCAGGCAGGTGCGATGAAAGGGCAGCAGGCGCGACCGTTTGGACAAACGGGTGCAGTCGCGACCGTTCGAAGGGATACAGACCAATTATAAATAAGGAGGAAAACTGATCACTTTCCTCACCGAATTTTAAATCTGAATTATCTCTTCTCTTCTAAAACTGCTGTTCTAATATTCAAATCACAGAGTGATATACTCATTACAATCTCGAGCAGAATACGTCTGTTGTATCTTGGGAGAATTTTGAAATAAAATTCTTAAGGAAATCGTTACCACGAGCCTCAGACATAATCCGGTTAGACTAATTGTATATTTATATACATTATTCTATATTCTATCCTTTATTCTGGTTATACTGTTTATTCAAAATAGTATAACGCTGTTGTTGTAATTCATTTACAACATTCATATTGTTATAATAATTACTACAAAATTCCAGTGTAGTGGAAATCTGAGTTATAAACTTCTGCGACAAGTTTATAATTGATTAATCACTGTTTTGGTATACTAGACGTATAACATCTTAAGAATTTTGAAATAATAACAACAACAGCGTTATACTATTTTGAATAAACAGTATAACCAGAATAACTGATAGAATATAGAATAATGTATATAAATATACAATTAGTCTAACCGGATTATGTCTGAGGCTCGTGGTAACGATTTCCTTAAGAATTTTACTTCAAAATTCTCCCAAGATACAACAGACGTATTCTGCTCGAGATTGTAATGAGTATATCACTCTGTGATTTGAATATTAGAACAGCAGTTTTAGAAGAGAAGAGATAATTCAGATTAAAAATTCGGTGAGGAAAGTGATCAGTTTTCCTCCTTATTTATAATTGGTTTGTATCCCTCCGAACGGTCGCGACTGCACCCGTTTGTCCAAACGGTCGCGCCTGTTGCCCTTTCATCGCACCTGCCTGCTGTTCGGCCGCGTCTCCTCACATGGGCCGCACCTGTTTGTTTGCGCGCGCTTTAGATGTAGTGTCTCTTCAGTCCCGCGTCCGTTTTTACCCGCCTGCTGCTTCTCTTCGTATTCCAGGCCCAGCCCAGTTTCAGCCGAAGCCCAAAAACTGTTAACAATGGCCCAGCAAAAGAATGGTCATTTTAGATCTGTACCCGAGCCTGAGCCCGGCCCGGTTCGGTCGGTCGGACGGACGGCGGCGGCGGCGCACGCGTGTGTGGTGGTGATGCATAATCTCCCTCCTCACAACGAAGCATACATTTAGGAGCCCCAGGCCCCCAACCTCCTCATGAGAAAGCTATATTTAAACCAATATAGCTCTCACAATTTGGAGATGTGGGACTTGTATCTTTCATTCACTTTGCTCTTTAGGAATTCCAACAATCCCCCACATGAATGATAATATACATATCCCCCACACAAAGCGAAATATCACAGAGTACATATGGAATAATGCTTTATCGTGGATAAGTAGATATTTCACTTTGAACTTTCCCTAGTTAAAACTTATCGGATCTACTTGGCTAATCGGTGAATTATTTCATCTTGAACCGTCGTCCTTCATTGTATATCCAGACAATAAGCTTTACGAAGCATTGATTCCCTTCTCATCCAATCTTCTGGTTGTGTTCATTTTGGTTCTGAACAATTTTTGGTTCTGCGTGTTTTTAGAGAATAAAAGCCTTTGAATATTCTCATAGAGCCGACCCAGCTCACACTAACATAGGTGATCACAACCATTAAGAGTATCCTACATATACCCCACTTGTTATTGTCAAGATATGGTCATCATTAAAAAACATAGTTTTAACCTTTAAACACCTCTGTAGGCATGCATTTATATTTTGCACCATAGGAATGGAGTTGGACTATGTCCACGTAAATGCATTACGTCTTGAGTTATTCAGAACTGGTTTGCCTATTGATCCTAGTCCGTGGGATCTCCAGTCGCTAGGATAGGTTTCCATATAAGATAACTCTTGATGGTTTAGGCTTTTAAGCCCATTCCCCTCGATGCGCAGTCAATTTTCTCTCTTGATAAACCTTTAATAAATGGATCCGCTAGGTTATCATTTGTCTTCACATAATCAATGGAAATAGTTCCATTAGAGAGTAACTGCCTAACTGTGTTATGGCGTCGACGAATATGTCGTGACTTTCCATTATACACAAAGTTTTGCGCTCTGCTTAGCACTGCTTGGTTATCACAGTGTATGCATATGGCCGGTACAGGTCTAGGCCAAAACGGAATATCTTCTAAAAAGTGACGAAGCCATTCTGCTTCTTCGCCTGCTTTATCTAATGCAATGAACTCTGATTCCATAGTGGATCGAGCTATGCATGTTTGTTTAGTAGATTTCCATGACACCGCTGCCCCTGCTAGGGTAAAGACATAACCACTCGTTGATTTTGATTCCTCTGAATCTGCAATCCAGTTTGCATCACTATATCCTTCTAAGACGGCAGGATATTTTCCATAATGTAAGGAATAGTTAGTGGTATTTTTTAAATATCCAAGCACTCTCATTAGTGCTTTCCAGTGTTCCTTCCCTGGATTGCTTGTATACCTGCTCAATCGACTTACTACATAAGCTATATCTGGTCTTGTGCAATTCATGAGATACATGAGACATCATATTACACGCGAATATTCCAGTTGCATTACACTCTCATTAGTGTTTTTATGCAGTACTTCTGATGGATTAAAAGGTGTATTTACTCTTTTTATTCCAAAGTTTTGAAATCTTTCAATCACTTTTTCTACATAATGTGATTGAGATAACTCAATTCCATTAGATGTTCTTATTATTTTTATTCCCAAAATAATATCTGCAACACCCAAGTCTTTCATGTCGAAATTGTTGATCAACATTTTCTTTATGGTCTCAATTACCTGAGTATTTGGACCGAATATTAGCATATCATCCACATATAGACAAATCATCACATATGATTGTCCAAGTTGTTTATAATAAACACATTTGTCACATTCATTTATAAGAAAACCGTTTCTCATCATGACACTATCAAATTTTGCGTGCCATTGCTTTGGAGCTTGTTTTAGTCCGTATAATGATTTGACTAATATACAGACTTTGTTTTCATTTCCTTTGGAAATAAATCCCTCAGGTTGCTCCATGTAAATCTCCTCATCGAGATTTCCATTTAAGAATGCTGTTTTTACATCCATTTGATGAATCTCCAGATTATAGATGGATGCAATTGCTATTAACATTCTTATAGAGGTTATTCGTGTTACCGGCGAATATGTATCAAAGAAGTCTACTCCTTCTTTTTGACGATATCCTTTGGCTACTAATCTGGCTTTATACTTGTCGGTAGAGCCATCTGCTTTCATTTTCTTCTTGAAAATCCATTTGCAGCCAATTGGTTTTATTCCTGGTGGAATATCAACAATTTCCCAAGTTTTATTACTTAGAATTGAATTAATCTCACTTTGGATTGCTTCTTTCCAACATGAAGATTCAGAAGATGACATTGCTTCCTTGTACGTTTGAGGTTCGTGCTCTAATACATATGTAAAAAAGTCCGAACCAAATGTTTTGGAAGTTCTAGCCCTTACGCTTCTTCTTGGTTCAGCATCCTCAATTTCATGATGAGTTTCATCTTCATACGAATCGTTTGATTCTTCCCTTGTCCTTTTTGGGACATTATTTCCTTCATTTCTTTTGTGTGGAAACACATCTTCAAAGAATGAGGCATCTCTTGATTCCATGATTGTATTTACATGAATATCAGTTATATCAGACTTGAATACCAAAAATCTGTAGGCACTACTATTTTGGGCTGGCCCAAGATAATAACAATCTACTGTTTTTGGTTCAAGTTTGACTCTCTTGGGAGGCGGAACTGGAACTTTTGCCAAGCACCCCCACACTTTGAGGTATTTAAAGCTTGGTTTGTGTCCTTTCCATATCTCATATGGAATTGTTCCCGTTTTATTGTAGGGAACTTTGTTTAATATGTGATTAGACATATTTAATGCTTCCCCCCACAAGTTCGTTGGTAGACCAGAAGTTAAAAGCATGGCAGTAAACATGTCTTTTAACGTTCTGTTCTTCCTCTCGGCTACACCATTTTGTTGTGGTGAATATGGTGCTGTTGTTTGATGAACTATTGCATTCTCTGCACAGAACTGTTCAAACGGTGACTCATATTCTCCACCTCGATCAGATTTCAATATCTTGATCTTTTTATTTAACTGATTTTCTACCTCAGCCTTGTATTTTATAAACGCTGTTATTGCTTCATCTTTACTATTTAAAAGATACACATAGCAATATCGCGTATAATCGTCAATAAAAGTAATGAAATACTTTTTCCCACCTCTTGTAGGTAGTGATTTAAAATCACATAAATCTGTATGTACCAAACCTAATGGTTCGGTGCTTCTGTCAACAGATTTAAATGGTTGTTTGACCATTTTTGCTTCTACACATGTCTCACATTTGTAGTTCTTATCTACTTGGAAATTAGGAATCAATCCCAAGTTTGATAATTTCTTCATTTTTCGGAAGTTTATGTGTCCTAATCTATCGTGCCATAGTAAAATTTCATGCTCAAGCAAGTAAGAAACTTCAATTTTATTAATAGCACAATCAGAATACATAGTTTTATTGCCGATAACGGCTACATTTGCCTTAAATAGGCCATCACATAAATATCCCCTTCCGATATACATTCCAGCTTTGGACAGAACCATCTTGTCTGACTCGAACACAATCTTGAATCCCTTCTTCGATAGGACTGCACCAGAGATGAGATTCTTGCGTATGTCTGGAACGTGTAGCACGTTATTCAGCTTAACAGTTTTTCCAGAAGTAAACTTGAGGATTACTGTGCCACTGCCTTCGATCATGGAAACTGCAGAATTACCCATGTAGAGTTTTTCTTCGTGATCGAATTTCTGATATGTAGAAAACATGGATTTGTCAGAACAAACATGACGAGTAGCGCCTGTATCTACCCACCATTGGTTAGGATTCTGAACCAGATTGCATTCAGATACCACCGCCGAGAAGTTGGACTCGTCTACTTCCATGTTATCCACTATATTTGCCTCTTTATTGCGTTCCTTCTTGAGTCTGCAATCTCTAGCGGCATGTCCAACTTTTCCACAAACCCAACATTCGTCATTAAATTTCTTGGTTCGTTTGTTGTCTTTTGGTTTGTTGTCTTGAGCTTTCCTTTTCTTCTGGAAACTCTTCCTTTTGTTTTTGGTCTTCGACCCTTCAGTCACAAATGCCTCCTCGCTTGATTTTGTAACTGCACGGTTGTCTGCCTCAAATTTTAATCGGACTATGAGATCCTGCAAAGAGATTTCTTTCTTTTTATGCTTTAGATAATTGCGGTAATCTCACCATGACGGCGGCAGTTTTCCCGTGATGGCTTCAACCAGAAATGATTCTCCAACCTTATGACCTTCCGCCTCGAGTTCATGAATGATGATTTGCAGTTCATGCAGTTGAGCGGTTACTGGTTTGGAGTCAACCATCTTGTAGTCCATGAATTTGTCTACAATAAATTTCTTAAGACTGATATTCTGCGTCTTGTATTTTGCGGTAAGTGCATTCCAGAGTTCTTTTGATGTCTTTAAAGGCTGATATACTTTGTATAGCACCTTGTCGAGACAATTCAGAATATAGTTTCTGCATAAAAAATCAAAATGCTTCCACATATTCACCACTGCTTCCTTGCCTGGTGCAGGAATCGGTTCCTCCTCGTCGAGGTACTTTTGTAGACCGAGCGTGGTGAGATAAAACAACATCTGATTCTGCCATGTCAAGAAATCATCACCATCTCCCTTGAACGGTTCAGGTTTGTTGTGAGTAGTATTCTTTGAAAATTCTACTGTTGCCATCTCGGATTTAGTAAGAAAACAGTAAAATTCTTAAGATGTTATACGTCTAGTATACCAAAACAGTGATTAATCAATTATAAACTTGTCGCACAAGTTTATAACTCAGATTTCCACTACACTGGAATTCTGTAGTAATTATTATAACAATATGAATGTTGTAAATGAATTACAACAACAGCGTTATACTATTTTGAATAAACAGTATAACCAGAATAACGGATAGAATATAGAATAATGTATATAAATATACAATTAGTCTAACCGGATTATGTCTGAGGCTCGTGGTAACGATTTCCGTAAGAATTTTATTTCAAAATTCTCCCAAGATACAACAGACGTATTTTGCTCGAGATTGTAATGAGTATATCACTCTGTGATTTGAATATTAGAACAGCAGTTTTAGAAGAGAAGAGATAATTCAGATTAAAAATTCGATGAGGAAAGTGATCAGTTTTCCTCCTTATTTATAACTGGTCTGTATCCCTTCGAATGGTCGCGACTGCACCCGTTTGTCCAAACGGTCGCGCCTGCTGCCCTTTCATCGCACCTGCCTGCTGTTCGGCCGCGTCTCCTCAAATGGGCCGCACCTGTTTGTTTGCGCGCGCTTCAGATGTCGTGTCTCTTCAGTCCCGCGTCCGTTTTTATCCGCCTGCTGCTTCTCTTCGTATTCCAGGCCCAGCCGCCGAATGGTCATTTTAGACCCGTACCCGAGCCCGGCCCGGCCCGGGTCGGTCGGTCGGTCGGACGGACGGCGGCGGCGGCGCGCGCGCGTGTGTGGTGGTGATGCATAATCTCCCTCCTCACAACGAAGCATACATTTGGGAGCCCCAGGCCCCCAACCTCCTCATGAGAAAGCTATATTTAAACCAATATAGCTCTCACAATTTGAAGATGTGGGACTTGTATGTTTCATTCACTTTGCTCTTTAGGAATTCCAACATCTTTCAGCTAGCGTTCCAAAAGAATTTTGGGGAGAAGCTGTTCTCACTTCCGTTTATCTTGTTAATAAGATCCCGATTTCTCATAACTCTGGTATTTCTCCTCATGCCAAGTTGTTTGGTCAAACTCCTGATTACTCTCACCTAAAAGTGTTTGGTTCCACTTGTTTTGTTCTTCGTCCACACGTAGAACGTACAAAATTATCTTCACGTGTTGCTATATGTGTTTTTCTTGGGTATAGTATTGGACAAAAACGCTATCGTTGTTATGATCCTTCTTCAAATAAACTATATGTTTCTCATCATGTTTCCTTTATTGAACATATTCCCTTCTACTCTATTCCAGCTAGTCCTCATAGTATGACTAAGTCTAATCTTATTCACATTGATCCATTTCCTGCTGATAACTCCTCTGATTCACCACCTCTTATCATTGATACTCCGTCATCCATACACTATGTTCCTCCTCCTTCTGCAGGTGACATTTTATCCCCTGCTACTACGACTGTTCAAACACCTCCTGTGATGACTGATCCTGTTCAACCTCGCTATCCCACTCGCACACGTAAATCTACTCAATTATCTGATTTTGCTTACACTTGTTACTCTCGGGCTTTTGCTTCATTTCTTGTTTCCATTGACACTTTCTATGAGCCTTCTTCTTACTCGGAGGCTGTTCGTTCTCCTGTGTGGCAACGTGCTATGTCTGAGGAAATGTCTGCTTTAGACAAAACTGGTACTTGGGATCTTGTATACCTTTCTACTGGGAAGAAAATTATTGGTTGTCGATGGGTGTATAAGATTAAAACCAAGTCAGATGGTTCTATTGAGCGATATAAAGCTCGTTTAGTTGCTAAAGGATTTGCCCAAGAGTATGGCATGGATTGTGAGGAAACATTTGCTCCTGTGGCTAAGATGACATCCGTTCGGGTTCTTATTGCTGTTGCGTCCAGTCGTAAGTGGGACATCTCTCAAATGGATGTTAAAAATGCTTTTCTTAAGGAAGAAGTTTACATGGTTGCTCCACCTGGTGTTTCTCATGCTCCAGGTCAGGTTTGTAGGCTTAAGAAAGCTCTATATGGCCTTAAGCAAGCACCACGTGCTTGGTATGAGAGATTTTCGAATGTAGTTACATCACTTGGTTTTACCTCTAGTCCCCATGAGTCAGCACTTTTTGTCAGATTGACTTCTGTAGGTCGTATTCTTCTTCTACTATATGTAGATGATATGATTATTACAGTTGATGATAGTAATGGTATTCTGAGTATTAAAGCCACATTGTCTCATTGTTTTGATATGAAGGATTTGGGTCATCTACGTTATTTTTTAGGGATTGAAATAGCTTCCTCAGAAAAAGGCTATCTTCTTTCCCAGTCCAAATACACTACTGACATTATTCATCGTGCTGGTCTTACTGATACACGTCATGTTGATTCACCATTGAGGTAAATGCCCAATATACTCCGACCGATGGGAGTCCTCTTTCTGATCCCACTTTATATCGTTCTATTGTTGGTTGCCTTGTATATCTGACCATCACTCGTCCAGATATTGCCTATGCTGTTCACATTGTTAATCAGTTCGTATCTTCCCCTACCTCTGTTCATTGGGCTGCTGTTATGCGCATTCTTCGTTGCTTGCAAGGAACACTTTATCAAAGTCTTTTGTTCCCATCGACCTCATCTTTGGAGCTTCGTGCCTTCTCTGATGCAGATTGGGCTGGTGACTCAACGGATAGAAAATCCACAACTGGCTTTTGTATATTTTTAGGTGATTCCTTATTTCATGGAAGAGCAAGAAACAAGATGTTGTTTCTCGGTCTTCCACTGAGGCAGAGTATCGTGCTATGGCCTCCACTACATCTAAGATTATTTGGTTACGTTGGCTGTTGGAGGATATGGGTGTTTCGATTTCTTCTCCCACTCCTATGTATTGTGACAAAAAGAGCGCTATTCAAATTGCTCACAATACTGTTTTTCATGAGCGCACCAAACATATTGAGATTGACTGTCATTTCACTCGGTATCACTTGCTGCATGGAACTATTTCTCTGCCTTTTACTTCGTCATCGACGCAACTTGCTGATTTCTTCACGAAGGCTCACACTATTGAACGTCATAGATTTTTCGTTGGCAAACTCTCGATGCTTCTTGCCGTACCATCGCGTGTTTGAGTGGGGATGTTAGTATATTGATCCATTTCCTGTCTGGGTTGGGCTTTTTAGCCTTTTTATTGTTTATGTTTTCTATCTATATAAACCTATCTCTATAATCCTAATGTAATCAATCTTTGTTTGCTCAGCCGTCATGCTGAATAATATGAATTATCTTTTTCTTCTTATTTGATTTTACAAACATTTACAATATAATGTTACAGTTGATGGAATCTACGTATGAATTCTCTATGTTAACTATACTATATAAACAAACTGAGATATTTAGCTCTCAAACCACCCCTGAACTCAAATCAAAAGAGGGGCATTTTGTGTGCATAATTAAAACAAATTGAATATAAGGGACAGCTATGATAATCGTATTTTCCTTGTGTAAATATACACAGAAACTAGTGTAAGATTTAGCAAACAACACAATTCATCACAATCAAATTCTCTTAAAACTTTGTTTTGACAAGGTAGTATGTGCACATATATTTGCAGACGATATGAAATATTATCTATCGCTAAAGAAGGTTGCATGTATTACAGACCAAGACATATTATTACCTCTACAAATAAACCATACATATACATACCAGAATTCAAGTTAGGGATTTGGTATGAATCACAAAAGCTCAACCTTTTCCATAATCTTTATCCCAGAAGCCTTTAAAATATCAATAGCTGGAATGTAATCCTCAGGATCCAGAGGACGAACACCGCCGCTTGTTCCAACTTTGCTTTGAAGTAAAAACAAAGCAAAAATTGTAGTTGTTACACCAACAATATGAGCCATCGCAGTAGTTGTCTTCCCATTTTGAGTCCTTCCGAATTCCAACAACGTCGCTCTGTGCTTTTCTGTAGGAATTCCATCAGGGAACTCCACTTCCACTTCATGATGCAGTAGAACCATATCATGCTCATCTCTACCATATGATAAGCACTTCTCCATGCGAAAACATGCAATATCAAAGGCACTATGACATGCTACTGGAATTGCGTTGTCGTCATTAAGACCGAAAAATTTGATCGTTTTTAGAGTTTTAGTAGTTGTTTCATCATCTTCGCAGATACCATGCATCACAATTCTTCTTATGATTCCTTCATCATTTGTAATCTCTTGAGTTTTCTTTTGTATAAGCAGTTTAAAGAAATCCCTATATGTCAATCTTTTTCTTTCTTTTAGCATTGGAATAGTTTCAGTGTCAAACAAGCCAATATTTGTAAGGTAAGCCATTATATCACTAAACCCCTCATAACAAGAGTGGCATGGAATACTATTGATGCCTCCTTACTTATACCGTAAAAATCACCATATACTAGTGATTTTCGGTTTGGGAGGTGTTAGCGTCAAAATTGGTCACTGACACCCAAATCCAAGCGAAAGAACCAAAATCACAGTCACAACACACATATAAAGTATATGTAGAGAGTAATAATGTGAAGAACAGTCAAATTTAGAATGAGAACAGTAAAGAACAACAGATTTTATAGTGGTTCGGCTAACTCCGCCTTACGTCCACTCCAAAAGTTTCCTTTTTTATTGCTATAATAATTGATTACAGTTACAAAATGGTAAATTAACCTTAGCCTTAGGAAATAGAAAGCAAGAGAGTCCCAAAAGAGGATCCTCCTTTTTTGGAGATTCTCATGCTGTATACATAGGAAAATCCTGAATTGTTGAGCTTTCGGAGTGGTACAGGCCCATCAAGACTTTTGCCGAACCTCCACCCTTTATTGCAACTGACCATGAGTTCTGCACATGCTGACTCGAGCCTTCCTCGGTGAAGACTCGAAGTAGTCCCACGCCTAAACCGAAGTAGTTCCTATTAGAACTAGAAGCACATATACGTCGATTCCCTTCAGCCGAACGAATAAAGCCGACCCCTACATGCCGAATGGCAACCAAGGTCGAGCCACAACGCCGAGTGGCTCTGACCGGACCACAACGCCAAGGGATATTTGATGCCGAGCGATGTCTAATGCCGAACCACACCAAGACCGAACCACATTTTCCAAACCCTCAGGCCGAACGACCTCCAGTGCCGAACCAACATTACCGAGCCACCCTGACCGAACCACAACACCGAGCGACCCCGACCGAACAACCATGCCGAGCAACCCATGGCAAGCCACAATGCCCAGCGAACCTGACCGAATCACCATGTCGAGCGAGCCATGCCGAGCTACCAACGCCGATCAACCCTGACCGAACCACCATGCCGAGCAACCCATGCCGAGCCACCTCATCCACCCATCCAGTCGACTCAAACCTACCATATCCCATCCTCAACAGCCAAACGATCGATTTAGTTACATCCGTCTGTCCAAGGCCTTGTCAAAAGGCGGTTTAATAGGAGGTATTCTAAAGCAAAAGCAGGTAAGTCTGGAATACGAAAACTCACTGCTGAATTATAGAGTTCTTTCCCATCTACATGTATGATGTCACCTAGAGACTTGTATGTGGCCGAGTTCCTCTTTGCTTGAATAGCTCGATCTAAATTTATATGCAAGTGGGTTGTTTGCAACAGCAGGAGATGGAAGGCCGCCACAGTAAGAAACAAAAGATTTTACTTTTCCTTTTCTTACATGAGCTTTATTTATCATCTTCATTGCCATCATGTGACTTATGCAAGGATCCAAACCTATTTCACATAGAATCGTGATACCTGCATCCTTCGGCTTTTCATTTAAAGTTGACATTGGGTCATCGACGTAGCTTGTAGTGACCATGTGCTTTCGCCTTTTCTTTCTTTTTTTACTTCAAATTATAATTCACATAGGGACTAAAGGTAACTAACAGTTTGTAAATTATACAAAAAATCTAAACAAATAGAAACTTAGAGCTGGACACAAAATATAAAGATATGGATGAGCTAAGAATGATGTGTCATTATCTCATTGAAACTTGACATCTCTTGTAAATCAAGTGTGTCATTATCTCATTGAAGCTCTTGTACTAATTTTATGGCTGCTTTTGAATTCCAATATATTCCAAGTTCTTAGAATGTTGCCATTATATAAACCAATTAATTCTTGCTAACTCTGTATGAGTATGTTATTTAAGCTTCCTTTCAATTAAAATATCTTACAATAGCATGCATAAGGGTTGGTACATGGTGTTTGTATCCCTTACCCCAATTCGCCACGTCTCGCAAATCATACATCTCTATTATTCGTCCATCTTCCTTTGTGTACACTATATGTGTATTCTTCTAACTGGATACACATGTATATTCCTTACACCCACTTATGAACATATTCACTGTGAGACAGAGATATTAAAGTTAATCTTTTTAAGGTTATGTAGAGTGTTTAATGAAATAAGATGTAATGGCCTCCTAATAAACAGGGTCAAGAGCATCTAGTTCGAATGTACATCACATACCTATACAGTACCTATTTTAACCCTCCTTCCCGACTATATATAGCTCCTTATATTTTATACATGGTTTTATACATGACAAGATATCTTGAATCTTTATCAGACATTCTTAGTGATGAACATAAATGGAATAAGAAAAATAGGTTACCTATCCATGTAAATTTTGCAGGTGGGAAATGAAGTAGGGCCAAATCCAATAATCCAAAACCACCCAGCTTCGAAAAACCCATCTTCCATGTCCATATTCTTCAAATTTAATACATAAGGGATACTTTCACTTAGAGGGGAAGTAAGGAGTATGCTACACATACCAAAGTTGATTTTTCCCCAAATTAAGAACAAGTGAGACACTCACCTTTAGATCTAAGAATAGGAGAAGTGTGGTAGTGCAAACTCCAAACTATCATAGCAAGTATTGGATCGATAACTTCATCACAATTTAAAGTAGGCTCTGATGATGTAGATCCAAGGTGCCACTTTCGAATCCAATCAACAACACCACTCACATACCTAAGAGCAGCGAACTTTAGTGACTCAGAGCACTCAAATCCGAAAATGCAAGTGGTTCCAAATTGAGGGAAGATCGAATTGCTTGGAACTAAAAAAAATAAAATTTTGCAATGGGAATACGTCTATTGTACCATAGATACTAGTAAAATTTGTTGGAAAATATGAAAATAATTCTATTGTTCAATTTTCAACTCAAATCGGTTAATTCGATAGAAATAAAATGTTTTTGAAATCTAAATAATTTTATATAAAAAATTTGTAAATCATTTTCTGAGCAAGACGTCATATTTCATGTAAAGACCCGATTCTTCGACTTTTGAAATCGACATTAATACGTCCACTGTATCAACTGCCGAACAATCGAATGCCGGAAAACCGAACCCTTAGGGTTTAAGAAGAAGAAAAAGGTAGAAGAAGTAAGAAAGAAGAAGCAACAGAATAATATCAGAATCTCACAATCGCAGCAGAACAACATATAATAGATAAATGAATAATCTTTAAATCAAAAGAACTGTACATTTTATACACTACATCATCAGAGTCAATATACAACACAATAATGGACAGTTATATATACATGTCCTTACAACTGAATACACAGCAGAAAAGATAATATCATATACAAGTGATACGCTTCGCCATCCAGCTTGCTTCTGATCTCGACAGCATCTCTTGAATTCTAGAATGACCTGATAACCTGACTCTAGACTGTCCGTGTGGAAATTGGTGGGCACCCAGAGTTTAGAAAGGGAACAATAAACTCCAGGTCAGTTATGGGACTGGTGTGAGAACTTAAAATAGTTTATCTTAAAAAAAACACAAAGAAATATTTTAAAAATAGATCCGCAATGCTTTTTGAAAATGAAACTACTATAAGGCCTCCCGCCACACACACCATGCAAACACAGAATTGGAGGAGATTTCTCCTTATGATAGTCAAACATGCTTGATATGCAAATTTCTTTGATATTATTACTATAAGTGCAAAGTGCAGGAAAACATTTCGAAAGTACAATATTAATCTTAGCCAGCATAGGTATCATTATAGTATGCCTACTATAGCTACCATATTAGATGGCAGGTTCTACAACTTAATTCGTACAAGACTCGTATTGTTTCTATATCCAACAAATGGTCGGGCCAAGGAACTTCCTATTGCCACATGGGAACGCCTCTGGCGGGATGCCCCTAGAACCTAACCGGATCTCTGCCAACACAAGGTCGGGTTACCTCTCCAAAAATAGGTAACTACTGAAACGAGTATGTCATCCCCCGGTTGTAAACAACCTTTATCCGAGGATCCTCAATACCAACAACCACAAAGTAATAAACTTGCAGCAACAACATAGGTTAAGTATCTGGGATCCATACCATGATACCACCTCTATCCAGAAGGAAATGAACATACCTTAAGGGGTGCTACCCCCCAAAACCTTGCTGCATTCTTCCTATTTTGACCATTCCGGAGTGTGAGGTCCGACGAAGTCTCGTCCACAAAGCTATGCTTTTCATAAAAGCTATGCTTTGATCAACAAATGATCAGCAACGCTTCGTATGCCACATTACCAATTTAGGAATGTATCACTAGTAACCATCAATTACATAACCTCTGAGCTCGTACGTCTCAGAGAAGGGTGTTAAGCTAAGAGAATAAATTCTCCGCCACCAACAAAAAATGTATTTGATAGAAAACAGCTTTACATCTCAAATTGTAACGTCAGACACACATCCATACAAGTACGTTCCGGGATCGAACGGAACCGAAGGCACTTCCAAAGAAGCCCTTGCAATCCAGATATTCACTAATCACGTCCGGACTTCCCATCACAAAGGGTGTTAAAATCTCTATATCGGAGATCAGCCGATGCAGAGACATTCGACGGTAATCCTTCCGTTCGGAAAATATTCGCTCTTCAACACCGGTCTGCAATACCGGTCTTCAAATGCTATCCGTTATGACGTACCACTATTTGGAATGGAATTTATGACCCAAAGGTCCTCTCCCGGCTAAATCGAATAACGAGTGCTTATTTTAAAATAAGTGTAGCATTCAAATTCAAGCAAATCACAATAAATACCCATTTAAAGGTAAATATTGATAGTCGGTTATTCAACTATCAATAGATATGCACAACATCACCAGATTCCAAATAATTTTCTAAAATTATTTATATTTTTCAAAAATATCTTTACAAGATATATTTTTCCACACTTCAACCATTTGAAAACAAATTTCAAATCACTTTTCACCTTTACAACTTTTGAAAACAAATTTCAAATCATTTTCCTGACGCGGAAACACTTCCAAATATTTATTCATTTTCATTGGAAATCTGCCGAGTTCAAATACTTTAAAATAATTTATAACACTTATCCAAAATATAACGGGAAAACACTTTGAAATTAAACTATTTTTCTTTAAACACTTTACTTAAAATATTAGTTATAAAAATATTATACCAATATTACATATAACTTAAGTCCAAACTAATTTTCAAAATAAAATTAGTAGATAGAGTATAACTATTTAAATAACTATTTTCTAAAACAATTATTGATTAAATCTTAGAAATAATCATTTCTATATCAACTTAATAAACCTTTACTTAAAGGATTCAAAACAATTTAAGAAGTTAATTTCTTCAAAGTATCCTTTTCAAAACCAATTCTAGAATTATATATATATATATATATCTTTGTATGCATATATTTTTCAAATCTATTCAGAAATTTTATTCGGCTTTCCAGGAAGAATACACTTTCATTTCAAAATGGTTCATTAAAACGAATTAAATAAATCCTTACCGAGTTACTTTAATTTTACGTTCCAAATCCGCAAATTTATTTCCACACTTTAAAAATAAATCAATGTTTATTTTTAAACAAATTTCACTTTCCTTTATAAATTCCATGATGAATTTAAATTTCCAAATATCCACTGATATACGATTTTCAAATCGATTTCAAATATTCACTTTCAACAACAATTCAATTTTTCTATTGATTTCAAAAATAACCAAATCGAATTCCATATTGATTTCCCAAGAAACTAAACACCAAGTGAATTTCATTCAAATCTCAAATTGAAGTCAATTTCTACTAAAACCCAAATCAATTTTCAAATTGATTCCAAATTCTTTTCAAAACACCAAATAAATTTCAAAATGGATATTCAAAAGATTTACATTCAATCACCAAAATTTAATTCCCAAATGGATTTCAAATTTTATTTCCTTTTAAAAATAAATTCCTTTTAAAGAAAACCAATTCTTTTGTTTTTCAAACTCTTTAAAATCCATATTTTGAATAAATTCTTCAACCTTTGGATAATATTACCCGAAATCCATTTATTAAAGCTTTTCCCCATATTTTGAAATTTCATTCAATAAGATTAAAAATAAAACTTATTATTTTATAATTCCTTCTAAATTTATCCAATCCTCAAAAAATAAATTTTAATATAAACTTCCAACCTGAATTTTCAAAAATCAAATTTTTATTTATTTCCGGTATCCAACGATACCAAAATTTTATTCGGCTAAATTTGAGCCTTCAACGATTTCAATCACAAAGATAATCACAGAGAGATTAAAAATAATCAACATACAATATTGAAACAAATTCAATTATTTGAGGAATCCAGTTGGATCCCTCCAACTTATTTCCCTGCATCCACAGATGTTAGCACAATATCAACCACGTATCAAGACGGGATATCGCGGTACATGGGGGTTTATATAAAATATCATCCGCTATTATGCAGCGCAATAGGGTCTCATCTGCTATATAATGCGGGAAATCAACTTCAAATACATATATAATACCAATTCCACTTCGAGGTGGAATATCGCGATATATTTGTTTAATAAAATAACCTCCGCCTAATATGCAGCGTATAGGGTCTATTTCAATACAACAGATAGCAAGTTATCATCCAAGCATACATCAATACAATCAAGTAATTTTAAATCTAAGTATTTAAAATTTAAATCGAAACAAAATTCGATTGAATGAGAAGTTCTCACCTTGCTTCAAAAAGTGGTTTCAATGTTTCATTCCGAATAAAATTAAACACGCGTTTCATTTTTACCCAAAATTCCACTAGCTCCAATCAATCCCAATCCTGCTCCATTGCATAGTATTCAATAATACGATTCCAACGCAAGTCGTTTCGCTAATTTTCGACCTCGTATGAACAAGTTATAGCCTTTTAAACATTATAAAAATTTAAATAAATTAATCACTATTTTCTTTTTAATTTTAAAACCTTATATCCATCTGGGCCGTCCATTCCCCTGCCCTAGATCCAGGCCGCGTGTTTCCTTCTTCCTCCCTTTCGTTTTTTTTTTCACGTACGCAAAACCCAAAAACGACGTTCATCACTTACTACCCGCGCCTCCCTCGACGGTCGAAATCTCATCACTCCACCCCCAAACAACGGCTCGTGCTCGCCTACACCCCCACCTGAAACCACGAAGAGCTCGGCCACCCCTATGCCGAGAAAAACGAACTCAAAGCCTAGATGAACGCGACCTCCTAGCCCCCACGTCGAGCCTCCATATCAAATCTCCACCATTGATCTTCAAGATCTCGTCTTGCTCTTTACTTTTGTAGTTGAACATTTTCTCTAATTATTCACGGATTAGAAGAAATCGAGGGGAAAAGGTTATGAAATTCTGGCCATTAAATAGATAATGGCGGCTAGGGTTTAAAAGAATTAGGATTTGAGTGAAAATAATGAAATATGGAGGCCTTTTATTGAAAATATTAGTGCACCATTCATCCGGAAAATTTCCGAACTCGAAACGAAGCTTGCCGCCCGGCGTTTATAATGTTTAACCCCCATTCCGAATGCAATGGAATATATATCAGGAGCCAATTCGATCGTATTTGAAAGATAGGTTTTCGAATTGACTATTTAAATTCAAAATTCACTTAAATCGATTTCTACTTGTTTTAGCTTGCCCCAGACAAACCGTAAATCCAACTGACACGAAATTTGAAATCTTGCAAAAATATAACATTACAGATCCGATGAAACTAGTTTCGTTGAAATCTGACATTGTTTGAAAAATGACTATTTTTACACGTCAATTAAATATTAAAATATTCAATTTCTACAATTTAACTTTTAATTCAATTTTAAAAGTTCTATAACATCATTCTAACTCCAATATGATTTAATACAACTTTACAAATCAATTTAAATCACATTAAACCCAATTTCCAATTATTTCTGTAATTTCAAATATTAAGTTATCGATTTAATTATCTAATTAAATCTAGATATTCAAAAAAAAATTATTCGACTTACAAATTTTACTTGTTAATATTTAAAATCAATTAAATATACGGATTTCAAATAACAAAAATTCTGGGTCGTTACAAACTTCCTCCCTTAAAAGAATTTCGTCCTCGAAATTGCCAAGTAAGAAAAAGTTACAGAATCCATTAACTTTTTTTTTCAAAAACAAACCGTTCCAACTTGATTCCACATTCATTTTAATTCCTTAACTTTTCCAAAATCCGATGGTTACACTTTTCTAGTTCAATTCCTACATTTTCATTTCAATTTAGAAATTGACTTTTCGTTAACAAAAATTGTCCAAAAAATTTTCGAAATTTTTCTATCTCCCAAAACTTACGAAATTTTTTGGTAGAGTCTCCCTTGTATGGAGGAGCTTTTGCAATATCACAATAGATATAAAAATATATACATCGACCCACACCGTCAGAAAACAGAAAAATAGTTCATATTTCCTATTTTTATTGCATAGGCGTACCTTTTTAGCATTTTTAAGCAAAGCAGTTGTTTATTAGCATTTTAGCGTGACCAAATCTAGCCAACTACAACCCCGGTACCTGTACTTACTCAATTTAAACATGTAAGTGACATATATAGGAAATTCATTTATATTTCACTAATTTTCAATAGAAAACACATAGTTTTCATAAGCAATGCAATCAAAATAATTCCCATAAGCATTTTATATGGTTTCGATACAAATTTTAATTGCTTACAACCAATTTCACATTAGTTCACTTTCAATTCAAATTCAATTACATAGCTTTCCATTTATCAATTTAATTTCATTAACACTTAATGAATTATATACAATCAATTAACAATCATATAACAACCAAATTATAACCAACATAACCAAATTATTAAATTTACATTCAATTTGGTTTAACACTTTTAATTCCAATTGGTTGATATTAAATTGACTTCCACTCAATTATTCAATTCTCAATTTACTAGTTTTTAATGAATTAACACTTACATCCCTTATTCCATATCAATTCATTTACATTAGATTGATTAATATTCAATCCATTTATTAATTCAATTGTTAATTCATTTAACAAATAAGGTTGAATTTAATTTATATAACTCAAGTTCACATTCATCACTTCACTTTATTAATTTACTTCGATACCAAAATCAACTTCATTCAACATTACTTAAGTTATATTCCATTTCAAACATCATTTGTTAAACTTAACTTAAATTTCCACTTATAAATCCAATTCAGATTCCAATTCTATAGTAAATTCTATTTAACTTTTACCAAAGTCAAATTTCGTCACTTATTCAAATTCATATCTCGTTTTGCTTAACATAATTGTTTAACCATTTTATCATTTGGTTTCACTTACATATATTACACTGGATTTCCAATTCTATATGAATACAATTTACTTTCATAAAAAAATATTGGATTCAGTTCATTTTAAACCTTATCCATTTAGTCATTCTTCAATTAGTTGCACTCACTAATTTTAGTTTAATACTTCACTTTGTTTTTCACAAATCAAATTCAATTCCAAGTCTAGTTCTATTTACTTAAAATTCGAAATGAATTTCAACATTCAATTTCACTTTCTTGCACTTGCAATTGCAAATTTTATTTATTCATTCACAATTTATTTTCCAACTTAATAATTGTATTCCAATCATTTAGTCTATTAGACTTCTAAAATTCACCTTTATTCCAATTAACTCAGGTCAATTTCAGTTTAAATCTGAATTTCCTAAGTCATCCAAACTTATTTATTATTCCATAAACATTTTTTATAACATTCTAGAGTCTTTTAAATCTTTCAAAAATTATTTTTGAAATCTATTCAAATTATCTTCTGAATTTCCAAAACCAAACTCAATTTCATAAACAACTTCCATTTAATTATAATTCGGCAGCAATTCCTCTCATGGAAACTCGAAAATGAACACCGATGATGTCGCGATCATGATTGGAATTATTTTCCAGCGACCGAAAAGAGTTTAGTGCTTTCTTCCCTTCAAAACAATTTTCCAAAACCCTTGAAAATCATTTTCAAACTCCAAAGAATTTAAATTTCCCAAATCTCAAAATTTCAAATTCTTTAAATTTGTTTTCAAATATTACTTTGGAATTCCATTTCAAATTATGAATCACATTTACAATTTATATTTACTGTAACGACCCAGAATTTTATTAATTAAAATATGAATATTTAATTAATTTTAAATATTAATAAGTGAATTTATAAGTCGAATAAATTTTTATTTGAATTTTTGGATTTAATTGGATTATTAAATCGATAATATAAATATGTGAAATTATGGAAATAATTGAAAATTGGGTTAAATATGATTGAAAATGATTTGTAAAATTTTATTTTATCATGTTGGAGTTAGAATGATATTTTTGAACTTTTGAAATCGAATTAAAAGTTAATTTGTGAAAATTGAATATTTTAATATTTAATCGCCTAGTGAAAATAGTCAATTTTTGAACAGTCTCAGAATTGAACGAAACCAGTTCCATTGGATCCGTAATAGTTAGTTATTACCGGATTTCAATTTTCGTGTCAATCAGAGTTATCGTTTGAGCGTGGCAGCTCGAAACGCATCGAATTGTTTTTAATATTAATTTGGCGAGTTAAAATAGCCATTTTTCAAAAAGTCTCGGATTTCGACGAAACTAGTTTCATCGGATCCGTAATGTGATATTTTTGTAAGGTTTCAAATTTCGTGTCAATTGGATTTACCGTTTGTCCGGTACAAATTAAAACGCCTAGAAAATCGTTTAAATCGGTTTAATTTAAATTGAGCGTTTATAGCCATAACTCGCACAGATGTCCGAATTAGCTTTCGAAACCTGTTCCATTGTGTCCGGAACGCGGGATAAACCCTAGAAACGTCAGTTTCGGCGCGTAAATCGGAGTTCGGGATTTCCGGATGAATAGTGTTCGAATTTTTCCTATAAATACACCATAAATCTCAAAAAAAAAAAAAAAAAAAAACCCTAGTTTCATAACTGCAGCCGCCACCCTCCCCATGAACGGCCGAAATGTTCCCAACTTCTTCTCCTTTTATCTCTCAATCCATCAAGCAATTCGAAAATCTTCCAACAGCAAAGAGGTAGAGCATCACGAGCTCTACAGATTCAACGGTTATGATCGAGTTTGGAGTTGTATTTTGGGAGATAGGAGGCCGCGTTCTCTGGGACTTGCGCACGCAATTCGAGCTTAGGGGAGTGGCCGAGCTTCCTATGGTTTAGGCCGAAGGTGGAGTGCATTGAAGGCTTCCAAATGACAGTAGCTGATCGTTGTATAACGTCGTGTGGTGGTCGCAATAATTGAAGAGTTAGGGGCGGCTATGGGTTCCGGGGGGTGTCGTGCAAAACTAGAAGAAGCTGAAAAGGGGAGGGACGGCCCAGATCCAGGGGTTTTGAGATGGACGGCCGGATATGTTTTGGGTTAGAAAATGAATAAAGTTGTAAATTAATTATGTTTAAAAAATTCGTGTAACTTCTAAACGCGATAACTTTTTCATACGAGGTCGAAAACGCGCGAAACCAGTTGCGTTGGAATCGTATCGACGAGCACTACGCGATGAAATTGGATTGGAGTCGTTTGGAGTTAGTGAGAATTTTGGGTAAAATTAAACGTCCGTTTAATTTTATTCGAAATAAATCGCTAAAACGGAATTTAAAATCAAGGTGAGAACTTCTCACTCAATCGAATCAGTTTCGATTTTATTTTAAATAGTTAGATTTAAAATATTTGAATGCATGTTTGAATGATGATTAATATCTATTGATTGTTAAAATAGACATTATACGCCGTTAGTAAGCGGATGTTATTTATTAAAAACATATACCGCGAATATTTCATAAACAGTGAAATTGGTATTATATATAATAGCAATATATATATATTGGCATATGTATATATTGCAGTTGTTGATTTCCCGCATTTTTTTGTTTAGCGGATGAGACCCTATTACGCCGTTATTAAGCGGATAATATTTAAATCCCATATACCGCGATAATTTCGTACTGGAGCGAAATTGGTATTGTGCTAATGTTTTTGGATGCAGGAAAACAGGTTGGAGGGATCCAACTAGATTCCTCAACAGTATTTATTTGATTTCAGATATTTTGATATTTGATTGATTATCATATCGATATATGATATCATTGTTGTCATGATTGACTATTTGGTGTGTAGCATCATTGGACCAAATTTGGAATTTTAAAATGATTTCAAAGTGATTTTTGAAAGTATACGTTTATAAAATATTTTTGGAATTGATCCATTTTAAATAAATAAACGTTATAATTTTTAAAGTTATAAAAATTATGATTTTTGAGAAAAATAGTTAAAAACTGATTTTTTGAGAATATGATGCTAACGATTTTATAAAATAGTTTAATCAGGATTTTAGAATTATTGTGAAAAGTTTAAATATAGGATTTATAAAATTTAATTATTTTATGAATCAAAATGGTGAAATAATAAAGGAGATTAAAGAAGTTTTAAAGAATAGTATAAATTGATTCATATTAAGAGATTTATAAATGGATATTTATAAATTGAAATATAGACATTATAAAACGAGTTTTTATAAGTGTTTAAATGAAGTGTAAATGAATTTCATAAATGAATGAAATTTATAGAATTATAAATGGAGAAGTTATAAATGAGATTTATAAATAGTAAGATTTATAAATTGTGAAGTTATTAAAAGAATAGTTTTGACTAAATCAATGAATCTTATAAGTTATAAGATTTATAATTATGAAGTTTAAAAGAACGATTTTGTAAAATAATCGTTTTATAAGCATTTAACTTATAATATGGACTTTTAGTTCATAATTGGGATATAAATCGAATAGGTTAATAAAGGAGATTTATAAAGGAAGTTGTTATAAAATAACTAGAAATGGAATTTATAAACGTTGTTTTATAAATTCGCAAACAACTTATTTTGATAAGTTAATTGTTGAAACCTATTAATGGAGTTATATTCACATTTTTGACTGTGAATGATCCTTTAAAATAAAATGAATAAAGGATGAAATCTGTTAACGTAGTATATTCACGTTTTTGAATAGTGAATAATATGTTAAAGAAAATGTTTAGAATGTGATATTTTAAATAGAATTAAAACGATCTAACGATGTTTTAAATGTGTTGAGATTCGAAACCATAGATTTCAACATTTATTGTTGAAATAGACGTTTTCGAGAAATAGAAGGAAATAATGGACTATAACACTGTTGTTATAGTAAATGATTTCCGAAAGGAAATGTTTTGCATAGTATTGGGATTTATATATCTATTTTAATTTCGAATCCCTATACTAGTGATTTTGGGTTGTCGTAACGATGTTTTACGCAACATTCGTTTTGGCCCAAATAAATATGTTTAAGAGAATGATTTCCTTAAAGAATGAAATATATACTTAATCTCGATTTAAGTATATTGAATATTTTCCAACTGTTGAAAATAAATAAAATTTGTGAATTACTTATGAATGTATAAGTATGGAAATGTTTTCCAATATAAGGTGAATATTTTGAGAATTTATCTTTTTGAAGATAAATTGAAATGAATAATTGAAATCGAATATCCATAGATATTTTGGATTATAAATTCACTAAGGAATTTATAAAAGAAAGTGGAATTGGTTTAAAAATAAATATTGATTTATTTTTGAAGTATGAAATAATATATCTTGTAAAGATATTTTGGAAAATAAATAATTTGGAAAATTATTTGGAAACTGGTGATGTGTGCATATCCAGTGATAGTTCAATAACCGACTATCAATATTTCCCTTTGAATGGGTAATTGATGTGATTTGTTTGAATGTGAATGCTACACTTATTTTTGAATAAGCGCTCACTATTCGGGTTAACCGGGAAAGGACCATGGGGTCGTATAACCCATTCCGAATATGTGATACGTCGTTATAATTGCATTGAAGATCGGTGTTGAAGACCCGGTATTTGCGAGAGCGATAGGATGACCTGTCGATTGACTCTGCACCGAGTAGCTACGGTATTGAGTTTTCCATATGTGATGGTGAATCCGATCAGGATTGTGAATATCCGGATTGCAAGGACTTCTTTGTAAGTGCCTTAGGTTTTGTTCGAGCCCGGAACAGACTTGTATGGATCGTATGTCTGACATTACAAATTGAGATATAAAGCAGATTTCTTTCAAATATATTTCTGTTGGTGGCGGAGAATTTATTCTTTTAGCTTAACACCCTTCTCTGAGACGTACGAGCTCAGAGGTTATATAGTTGAAGTTATCAGCAATATATTTCCAATTTGGTAATGTGACATGCTGAGTGTTGCTGTAAATGATCATTGTGTTGATTATTTGTGATAGGATCGTTTATTTAATCGTCTATCCTAGTGATCATTTCTATGATCATTTGTTGACCCAAAGCATGGCTTTTGTATAAAGTATGTTTTTGTGGACGTGACTTCGTCGAGCCTCACACCCCGGAAATGGTCAAAACAGGAAAGATGCGGCAAGGTTATGAGGGGTAGCTCCATTTAGGGTATGTACATTTCCTTCTGGATAGAGGTGGTATCATGGTATGGAGCCCAGATATTTAACCTATGTGGTTACTGCGAATTTATTACTTTGTGGTTGTTGGTTATCGGGATCCCGTGAGAAAGGTCGTTTACGATCGGGGAATGGAGTGCTCGTGTCAGTAGTTACCCAGTAGGGGTAACCCGGCCTTGTGTTGGCAGAGTTCCGGTTTGGTTCTCGGGGATGTCCATCCAGAGGCATTCTCATGTGGCAATGGGAAGTTCCTTGGCCTGACCATTTGTTGGAAATCCAAAGAAACAATACGAAACTTGTACGGTATTAGTTGTAGAACCTATCATTCACTTATGGTGTCGCAACACTGTTTGGATGGTAGCTATAGTAGGCATAGTTCGAAATGTCTATGTTGGCTAAGATTTATATCTTTATTTTCGAAATAATTTTCTACACTATGCACTAGTAATAATATCAAATGCTTCTTTTTAATGCGTATCAAGCATCTTTGACTATCATAAGGAGAAATCTCCTCCGATTCTGCGTTTGCATGTGTGTGTGTGCGGGAGGCCTTATGGTAGTCTCATTTTTAAAAGCATTGCGAATTGAATTTAAAAATATCTCTCTATTTTGATTTTAAAGTTAAATAAACTGTTTTGAGTTCTCACACCAGTCACATGACTGACTCGGAGTTTATTGTTTTCCTTCCTAAACTCTGGGTGCCCACCAATTTCCACACGGGCAGTCAAGAGTTAAGGTTTATCAGGATATTCTGGGTATTCTGGAGTTGCTGGAGGCAAGATGGATGGCATGGCGTATTACTACTATATAGTATTTCTTTTTCCGCTGCACTGTTTGATGTTGTATACTCTGATGATATGATGTAATGAAATGAAATGTATGAAATGTAATAATTGATATTGTTCTTTGTTTAAAGATTATTCATTTATTATTATATGTTGTTTCGCTGCGAATTGTGAGATTTTGAGGTTGTTTTGTTGTTCTGCTGTTATTTCTTCTGTTCCATTCTATTTTAAAATTTTCTATTTTCTTTTCCCTCTATCTTCTACATTTTTCTCTCTTTTTCTTTTCTTAAATTCTTTTTAAAAACCCTAACTATTCGGTTTTTCGGCAACGAAAAATCGACATGTTACATTTGGTATCAGAGCATATGGTTAAGCGACAACCATGGTTCTGTTGGGTATTACTCATTAGAGATAGGGTCAGTAGTACTCTAGAATGAGTTTGAGTGTAATAATAGCTATGAGAGCGTATTTGTTAGTGAATATAAAATTGTTTTATATTGTGTTGACTTATCGGTTGATTGTTTATAGATTTCGGTCGATGTAGTCTGGCTAACTATCGTAGAAAGGGTTTCTAAACTCTTAAACAAGGTAAACCGACACGATATTGTTTTAAATTGGGTAAATGAAGTAATTTTACTTGAGTATATTTTATATATAAAGAAATAATTTTTCAGAATTATTAAGGTGTATATAAGTAGATTATTAATTGTTTAGTTGTTTGAATAATCTAAATAGAAGAATAATTGTATAAGCAAAAGAATTATAAGAGTATGAATTATAATTAAAGTAATTTGCAATTGTGAAATAAACTTATATATATATAAGAAGTGAAACTATATGAATATATTTATGAATATGAGTTGTAAATAAAAGTGAATTTAAAGTTAAATGGAAATTTACTTTAGAAGTGATAAATGTGAACTTGAGTTATATAAATGAAATTCAACTTTGAAATTGAATTGAATTAATGGATTGAATATTAATCAATTAAATGTGAATTAAGTTGATATGAAATAATGAATGTAAGTGTTAATTTATTAAAATCTAATGTTATTGGAAGTTGAATAAAAATCAATTAATTAAACCAATTGTAAGCAAAGGAATTTGGTTGTAATTAATATACATTGATTGTTATATGATTGTTAGTTGATTGTATATAATTCATTAAGTGTTAATGAAATTGAGTTAATGAAATTGAAAGCTAAAGTAATTGAAATTCAATTGGAAGTTAAGTGAATCTTAAATGGAATTGAATTTGATTTGGTAGTGAACCAACTTGAATATGAATTAGTGAATATAAGCAAATTGAGAATGAATGTTAGTAAGAACATCCACTGTATATGAATCAAATGTGATTAAATTGAAAACCCAATTCATTGAATATTAATAAGAATATGAATGAATATTGATTTGGTTATGGATGATAGTTGGTTGATGGTTGAATATATATTGCTATTGAATGCATTTGCTATGTTGGCATATATAGTAATTATGTTGCTATATGATGTATATTGATACTATTGTCTATATGCATGTTCTCATGTTGTTTGTTGAGTAATTAGTAGGTGCGGATCGCGTTTGCTTCGCATTTGGAGCTCGCTTTCGTGCTATATTAGCCGTATATGCTTGCTAATAAAATATAAGGTACATATCTCGGATTAAATATCGTACTTTTACACTTTTTTCCCTTCGGGATGCCTCATTACTTGATGAGATGTATATTTGTGATATATATACTGTCATTTTTTTTTTCGGATCGAGCCGCGCAAAGGAGACTATGGCGAATTTTTTCGAAAATTTAAGGTGTTAGAAAATTTTTGAGAAAATTGGAAAATTTTGAAAACTTTAACTTTGATTTTGGAATTGAAAGTTAAACAATAGTAGTTGTTTTTGAAAAGATAACTAAGTATGATTTGGAAAACTTAGTAAGTATTGTAAGAAGTTTAACTATGAATTTTTGGAAAGTTAATAGATTCTGTAACTTTTCTTACTTATAATTTCGAGGACGAAATTCTTTTAAGGGGGGAAGATTGTAACGACCCAGAATTTTATTAATTAAAATATGAATATTTAATTAATTTTAAATATTAATAAGTGAATTTATAAGTTGAATAAATTTTTATTTGAATTTTTGGATTTAATTGGATTATTAAATCGATAATATAAATATGTGAAATTATGGAAATAATTGAAAATTGGGTTAAATATGATTGAAAATGATTTGTAAAATTTTATTTTATCATGTTGGAGTTAGAATGATATTTTAGAACTTTTGAAATCGAATTAAAAGTTAATTTGTGAAAATTGAATATTTTAATATTTAATCGACTAGTGAAAATAGTCAATTTTTGAACAGTCTCAGAATTGAACGAAACTAGTTCCATTGGATCAGTAATAGTTAGTTATTACCGGATTTCAATTTTCGTGTCAATCGGAGTTATCGTTTGAGCGTGGCAGCTCGAAACGCATCGAATTGTTTTTAATATTAATTTGGCGAGTTAAAATAGCCATTTTTCAAAAAGTCTCGGATTTCGACGAAACCAGTTTCATCGGATCCGTAATGTGATATTTTTGTAAGGTTTCAAATTTCGTGTCAATTGGATTTACCGTTTGTCCGGTACAAATTAAAACGCCTAGAAAATCGTTTAAATCGGTTTAATTTAAATTGAGCGTTTATAGCCATAACTCGTACAGATGTCCGAATTAGCTTTCGAAACCTGTTCCATTGTGTCCGGAACGCGGGATAAACCCTAGGAACGTTAGTTTCGGCGCGTAAATCGGAGTTCGGGATTTCCGGATGAATAGTGTTCGAATTTTTCCTATAAATACACCATAAATCTCAAAAAAATTAAAAAAAAATAAAACCCTAGTTTCATAACTGCAGCCGCCACCCTCCCCATGAACGGCCGAAATGTTCCCAACTTCTTCTCCTTTTATCTCTCAATCCATCAAGCAATTCGAAAATCTTCCAACAGCAAAGAGGTAGAGCATCACGAGCTCTACAGATTCAACGGTTATGATCGAGTTTGGAGTTGTATTTTGGGAGATAGGAGGCCGCGTTCTCTGGGACTTGCGCACGCAATTGAGCTTAGGGGAGTGGCCGAGCTTCCTATGGTTTAGGCCGAAGGTGGAGTGCATTGAAGGCTTCCAAATGACAGTAGCTGATCGTTGTATAACGTCGTGTGGTGGTCGCAATAATTGAAGAGTTAGGGGCGGCTATGGGTTCCAGGGGGGTGTCGTGCAAAACTGGAAGAAGCTGAAAAGGGGAGGGACGGCCCAGATCCAGGGGTTTTGAGATGGACGGCCGGATATGTTTTGGGTTAGAAAATGAATAAAGTTGTAAATTAATTATGTTTAAAAAATTCGTGTAACTTCTAAACGCGATAACTTTTTCATACTAGGTCGAAAACGCGCGAAACCAGTTGCGTTGGAATCATATCGACAAGCACTACGCGATGAAATTGAATTGGAGTCGTTTGGAGTTAGTGAGAATTTTGGGTAAAATTAAACGTCCGTTTAATTTTATTCGAAATAAATCGCTGAAACGGAATTTAAAATCAAGGTGAGAACTTCTCACTCAATCGAATCAGTTTCGATTTTATTTTAAATAGTTAGATTTAAAATATTTGAATGCATGTTTGAATGATGATTAATATCTATTGATTGTTAAAATAGACATTATACGCCGTTAGTAAGCGGATGTTATTTATTGAAAACATATACCGCGAATATTTCATAAACAGTGAAATTGGTATTATATATAATAGCAATATATATATATTGGCATATGTATATATTGCAGTTGTTGATTTCCCGCATTTTTTTGTTTAGCGGATGAGACCCTATTACGCCGTTATTAAGCGGATAATATTTAAATCCCATATACCGCGATAATTTCGTACTGGAGCGAAATTGGTATTGTGCTAATGTTTTTGGATGCAGGAAAACAGGTTGGAGGGATCCAACTGGATTCCTCAACAGTATTTATTTGATTTCAGATATTTTGATATTTGATTGATTATCATATCGATATATGATATCGTTGTTCTCATGATTGACTATTTGGTGTGTAGCATCATTGGACCAAATTTGGAATTTTAAAATGATTTCAAAGTGATTTTTGAAAGTATACGTTTATAAAATATTTTTGGAATTGATCCATTTTAAATAAATAAACGTTATAATTTTTAAAGTTATAAAAATTATGATTTTTGAGAAAAATAGTTAAAAACTGATTTTTTGAGAATATGATGCTAACGATTTTATAAAATAGTTTAATCAGGATTTTAGAATTATTGTGAAAAGTTTAAATATAGGATTTATAAAATTTAATTATTTTATGAATCAAAATGGTGAAATAATAAAGGAGATTAAAGAAGTTTTAAAGAATAGTATAAATTGATTCATATTAAGAGATTTATAAATGGATATTTATAAATTGAAATATAGACATTATAAAACGAGTTTTTATAAGTGTTTGAATGAAGTGTAAATGAATTTCATAAATGAATGAAATTTATAGAATTATAAATGGAGAAGTTATAAATGAGATTTATAAATAGTAAGATTTATAAATTGTGAAGTTATTAAAAGAATAGTTTTGACTAAATCAATGAATCTTATAAGTTATAAGATTTATAATTATGAAGTTTAAAAGAACGATTTTGTAAAATAATCGTTTTATAAGCATTTAACTTATAATATGGACTTTTAGTTCATAATTGGGATATAAATCGAATAGGTTAATAAAGGAGATTTATAAAGGAAGTTGTTATAAAATAACTAGAAATGGAATTTATAAACGTTGTTTTATAAATTCGCAAACAACTTATTTTGATAAGTTAATTGTTGAAACCTATTAATGGAGTTATATTCACATTTTTGACTGTGAATGATCCTTTAAAATAAAATGAATAAAGGATGAAATCTGTTAACGTAGTATATTCACGTTTTTGAATAGTGAATAATATGTTAAAGAAAATGTTTAGAATGTGATATTTTAAATAGAATTAAAACGATCTAACGATGTTTTAAATGTGTTGAGATTCGAAACCATAGATTTCAACATTTATTGTTGAAATAGACGTTTTCGAGAAATAGAAGGAAATAATGGACTATAACACTGTTGTTATAGTAAATGATTTCCGAAAGGAAATGTTTTGCATAGTATTGGGATTTATATATCTATTTTAATTTCGAATCCCTATACTAGTGATTTTGGGTTGTCGTAACGATGTTTTACGCAACATTCGTTTTGGCCCAAATAAATATGTTTAAGAGAATGATTTCCTTAAAGAATGAAATATATACTTAATCTCGATTTAAGTATATTGAATATTTTCCAACTGTTGAAAATAAATAAAATTTGTGAATTACTTATGAATGTATAAGTATGGAAATGTTTTCCAATATAAGGTGAATATTTTGAGAATTTATCTTTTTGAAGATAAATTGAAATGAATAATTGAAATCGAATATCCATAGATATTTTGGATTATAAATTCACTAAGGAATTTATAAAAGAAAGTGGAATTGGTTTAAAAATAAATATTGATTTATTTTTGAAGTATGAAATAATATATCTTGTAAAGATATTTTGGAAAATAAATAATTTGGAAAATTATTTGGAAACTGGTGATGTGTGCATATCCAGTGATAGTTCAATAACCGACTATCAATATTTCCCTTTGAATGGGTAATTGATGTGATTTGTTTGAATGTGAATGCTACACTTATTTTTGAATAAGCGCTCACTATTCGGGTTAACCGGGAAAGGACCATGGGGTCGTATAACCCATTCCGAATATGTGATACGTCGTTATAATTGCATTGAAGATCGGTGTTGAAGACCCGGTATTTGCGAGAGCGATAGGATGACCTGTCGATTGACTCTGCACCGAGTAGCTACGGTATTGAGTTTTCCATATGTGATGGTGAATCCGATCAGGATTGTGAATATCCGGATTGCAAGGACTTCTTTGTAAGTGCCTTAGGTTTTGTTCGAGCCCGGAACAGACTTGTATGGATCGTATGTCTGACATTACAAATTGAGATATAAAGCAGATTTCTTTCAAATATATTTCTGTTGGTGGCGGAGAATTTATTCTTTTAGCTTAACACCCTTCTCTGAGACGTACGAGCTCAGAGGTTATATAGTTGAAGTTATCAGCGATATATTCCCAATTTGGTAATGTGACATGCTGAGTGTTGCTGTAAATGATCATTGTGTTGATTATTTGTGATAGGATCGTTTATTTAATCGTCTATCCTAGTGATCATTTCTATGATCATTTGTTGACCCAAAGCATGGCTTTTGTATAAAGTATGTTTTTGTGGACGTGACTTCGTCGAGCCTCACACCCCGGAAATGGTCAAAACAGGAAAGATGCGGCAAGGTTATGAGGGGTAGCTCCATTTAGGGTATGTACATTTCCTTCTGGATAGAGGTGGTATCATGGTATGGAGCCCAGATATTTAACCTATGTGGTTACTGCGAATTTATTACTTTGTGGTTGTTGGTTATCGGGATCCCGTGAGAAAGGTCGTTTACGATCGGGGAATGGCGTGCTCGTGTCAGTAGTTACCCAGTTAGGGGTAACCCGGCCTTGTGTTGGCAGAGTTCCGGTTTGGTTATGGGGGATGTCCATCCAGAGGCATTCTCATGTGGCAATGGGAAGTTCCTTGGCCTGACCATTTGTTGGAAATCCAAAGAAACAATACGAAACTTGTACGGTATTAGTTGTAGAACCTATCATTCACTTATGGTGTCGCAACACTGTTTGGATGGTAGCTATAGTACGCATAGTTCGAAATGTCTATGTTGGCTAAGATTTATATCTTTATTTTCGAAATAATTTTCTACACTATGCACTAGTAATAATATCAAATGCTTCTTTTTAATGCGTATCAAGCATCTTTGACTATCATAAGGAGAAATCTCCTCCGATTCTGCGTTTGCATGTGTGTGTGTGCGGGAGGCCTTATGGTAGTCTCATTTTTAAAAGCATTGCGAATTGAATTTAAAAATATCTCTCTATTTTGATTTTAAAGTTAAATAAACTGTTTTGAGTTCTCACACCAGTCACATGACTGACTCGGAGTTTATTGTTTTCCTTCCTAAACTCTGGGTGCCCACCAATTTCCACACGGGCAGTCAAGAGTTAAGGTTTATCAGGATATTCTGGGTATTCTGGAGTTGCTGGAGGCAAGATGGATGGCATGGCGTATTACTACTATATAGTATTTCTTTTTCCGCTGCACTGTTTGATGTTGTATACTCTGATGATATGATGTAATGAAATGAAATGTATGAAATGTAATAATTGATATTGTTCTTTGTTTAAAGATTATTCATTTATTATTATATGTTGTTCCGCTGCGAATTGTGAGATTCTGAGGTTGTTTTGTTGTTCTGCTGTTATTTCATCTGTTCCGTTCTATTTTAAAATTTTCTATTTTCTTTTCCCTCTATCTTCTACATTTTTCTCTCTTTTTCTTTTCTTAAATTCTTTTTAAAAACCCTAACTATTCGGTTTTTCGGCAATGAAAAATCGACATGTTACATTTACAAATCTCATTTGTATAGGGATTTATTGCTCTGCTTTTGATTATGATTTCAATTTCTTATTCAATAATCGATGATAATAATTTAATATTATCACTTCCTAATAACCAAGAAACCATAATAATTTTCGGAAAATTGTTCCTTTTATTCACGAAATAGTCTGGGTAAAATTATTCCATTTACCCTATTTTAAAACAATACTGTGTCGGTTTATCTTGTTTAAGAGTTTAGAAACTCCTATTGACACAGTTAGCTAGATTACACCGACTAGAATCTATAAACAATCAACCGATAAGTCAACACAATACAAAACAATTTTATATTCACTAACAAATACGCGCTCATATCTATTACTACACTCAACTCATTCTAGAGTACTACTGACTCTATCTCTAATGAGTAATTCCCAACAGAGCTAGGGTTGTCGCTTAACCAATTGCTCTGATACCAAATTGTCAGGACCTGATTCTTCGACTTTCGAAAATCGACATTAATACGTCAACTGTATCAACTGCTGAACAATCGAATGCCGGAAAACCGAACGCTTAGGGTTTAAGAAGAAGAAAAATGTAGAAGAAGTAAGAAAGAAGAAGCAACAGAACAATATCAGAATCTCACAATCGCAACGGAACAAAATATAATAGATAAATAAATAATCTTTAAATCAAAATAACTGTACATTTTATACACTACATCATCAGAGTCAATATACAACACAATAATGGACAGTTATATACACCCGTCCTTACAACTGAATACACAGCGGAAAAGATAATATCATATACAAGTGATACGCTTCGCCATTCAGCATTCTCCTGATCTCCACAGCATCTCCTGAATTCTAGAATGACCTGATAACCTGACTCTAGACTGCCCGTGTGGAAATTGGTGGGCACCCAGAGTTTAGGATGGGAACAATAAACTCTAGGCCAGTCATGGGACTGGTGTGAGAACTTAAAACAATTATCTTAAAAAAACAAAGAAATATTTTAAAAATAGATCCACAATGCTGTTAGAAAATGAAACAACCATAAGGCCTCCAGCCACACACACCATGCAAACGCAGAATTGGAGGAGATTTCTCCTTATGATAGTCAAACATGCTTGATACGTAAATTTCTTTGATATTATTACTATAAGTGAAAAGTGCGGGAAAACATTTCAAAAGTATAATATTAATCTTAGCCAGCATGGGTACCATTATAGTATGCCTACTATGGGTACCATATTAGATGACAGGTTCTACAACTAAAACCGTACAAGGCTCGTATTGTTTCTATGGATTTCCCAACAAATTGTCAGGCCAAGGAACTTCCTATTGCCACATGGGAACGCCTCTGGCGGGACGCCCCGAGAACCTAACCGGATCTCTGCGAACACAAGGCCGGTTTACCTCTGCAAAAATAAGTAACTACTGACACGAGTATGCCATCCCCCGGTTGTAAACAACCTTTATCCGAGGATCCTCAATACCAACAACCACAAAGTAATAAATTTGAAGCAACAACATAGGTTAAGTATCTGGGCTCCATACCAATATACCACCTCTATCCAGAAGGAAATGAACAAACCCTAAGGGGCGCTACCCCCTAAAACCTTGCTGCATTCTTCCTGTTTTGACCATTCCGGAGTGTGAGGTCCGACGAAGTCTCGTCCACAAAGCTACGCTTTTCATAAAAGCCATGCTTTGATCAACAAATGATCAGCAGCACTTCGTATGCCACATTACCAATTTGAGAATGTATCACTAGTAACCATCAACTACATAACCTCTAAGCTCGTACGTCTCAGATAAGGGTGTTAAGCTAAGAGAATAAATTCTCCGCCACCAACAGAAATGTATTGGATAGAAAACAGCTTTACATCTCATATTGTAACATCAGACACACATCCATACAAGTCCGTTCCGAGATCGAACGGAACCAAAGACACTTCCAAAGAATCCCTTGCAATCCGGATATTCACTAATCACGTCCGGACTTCCCATCACAAAGGGTGATAAAATCCCTATATCGGAGATCAGCCGATGGAGAGACATTCGACGGTAATCCTTCCGTTTCCGTAAATATCCGGTCTTCAACACCAGTCTTCAAATGAAATTCCATTACGACGTATCACTATTTGAAATGGGGTTTATGACCCAAAGGTCCTCTCCCGGCTAAACCAAATAACGAGCGCTTATTTGAAAATAAGTGTAGCATTCAAATTCAAGCAAATCACAACAAATACCCATTTAAAGGTAAATATTGATAGTCGGTTATTTAACTATCAATAGATATGCACAACATCACTTGATGCCAAATAATTTTCCAAATTATTTATATTTTTCAAAAATATCTTTACAAGATATATTTTTCCACACTTCAACCATTTGAAAACAAATTTCAAATCACGTTTCACCTTTACAACTTTTGAAAACAAATTTCAAATCATTTTCCTTACGCGGAAACACTTCCAAATATTTATTCATTTTCACTGGAAATCTGCCGAGTTCAAATGCTTTAAAATAATTTATAACACTTATCTAAAATATAACGGGAAAACACTTTGAAATTAAACTATTTTTCTTTAAACACTTTACTTAAAATATTAGTTATAAAAATATTATACCAATATTACATATAACTTAAGTCCAAGCTAATTTTCAAAATAAAATTAGTAGATAGAGTATAACTATTTGAATAACTATTTTCTAAAATAATTATTGATTAAATCTTAGAAATAATCATTTCTATATCAACTCAATAAACCTTTACTTAAAGGATTCAAAACAATTTAAGAAGTTAATTTCTCCAAAGTATCCTTTTCAAAACCAATTCTATAATCATATATATATATATTTCAAAGCTATTCAGAAATTTTATTCGGCTTTCCAGGGAGAATACACTTCCATTTCAAAATGGTTCATTTAAACCAATTAAATAAATCATTACCTATTTACTTTAATTTTACATTCCAAATCCGTAAATTTATTTCCACACTTCAAAAATAAATCAATGTTTATTTTTAAACAAATTTCCCTTTCCTTCATAAATTCCATGGTGAATTTAAATTTTCAAATATCCACTGATATACGATTTTCAAATCGATTTCAAATATTCACTTTCAACAACAATTCAATTTTTCAATTGATTTCAAAAATAACCAAATCAAATTCTATATTGATTTCCCAAGAAATTAAACACCAAGTGAATTTCATTCAAATCTTATATTGAAATCAATTTCTACTAAACCCCAAATCAATTTTCAAATTGATTCCAAATTCTTCTCAAAACACGAAATAAATTTAAAAATGGATTTTCAAAAGATTTACATTCAATCACCAAAATTTAATTTCCAAATGGATTTCAAATTATTTCCTTTTAAAAATAAATTCCTTTTAAAGAAAACCAATTATTTTATTTTTCAAACTCTTTAAAATCCGTATTTTGAATAAATTCTTCAACCTTTGAATAATATTACCCAAAATCCATTTATTAAATCTTTTCCAATATTTTGAAATTTCATTCAATAAGATTAAAAATAAAACTTTATATTTTAGAATTCCTTCTTTTAAATTTATCCAATCCTCAAAAAATAAATTTTAATATAAACTTCCAACCTGAATTTTCAAAAATCAAATTTTTATTTATTTCCGGTATCCGACGATACCAAAATTTTATTCGACTAAATTTTAGCCTTCAACGATTTCAATCACAAAGATAATCACACAGAGATTAAAAATAATCAACACCCAAAATTCCACTAGCTCCAATCAATCCCAATCCTGCTCTATTGTGTAGTATTCGACAATATGATTCTAACGCAAGTCATTTCGTCAATTTTCGACCTCATATGAACAAGTTATAGCCTTTTAAACATTATACGAATTTAAATAAATTAATTGCTATTTTCTTTTTAATTTTAAAACCTTATATCCATCTGGGTCGTCCATTCCCTGCCCTAGATCCAGGCCGCGCGTTTCCTTCTTCCTCCCCTTCGTTTTTTTTTCACGTACGCAAAACCCAAAAGCGACGTTCATCACTTACTAGTCGCGCCTCCCTCGACGCTCGAAATCTCATCACTCCACCCCCAAACAACGGCTCGTGCATGCCTACACCCCCACCTGAAACCACGAAGAGCTCGGCCACCCTTATGTCAAGAAAAACGAACCCAAAGCCTAGACGAACGCGACCCCCTATCCCCCACGTCGAGCCTCCATACCAAATCTCCACCGTTGATCTTCAAGATCTCGTCTTGCTCTTTACTTTTGTAGTTGAACGTTTTCTCTAATTATTCACGAATTGGAAGAAATCGAGGGGAAAAGGTTGCGAAATTCTGGCTATTAAATAGATAATGGCGGCTAGGGTTTAAAAGAATTAGGGTTTGAGAGAAAATAATGAATATGGACTTTCATAGAAAATATTAGTGCACTATTCATCCGGAAAATGTCCGAACTCGAAATGAAGCTTGCCGCCTGGTGTTTATAATGTTTTACCCCCATTTCGAACGCAATAGAATATATATCGGGAGCCAATTCGATCGTATTTGAAAGATAGGTTTTCGAATCGACTATTTAAATTCAAAATTCACTTAAACTGATTTCTTTGCGTTTTAGCTTGCCCCGGACAAACCGTAAATCCGATTGACACGAAATTTGAAATCTCGCAAAAATATAATATTACGGATCCGATAAAACTTGTTTCGTTGAAATCCGAGATTGTTTGAAAAATGACTATTTTTACACGTCAATTAAATATTAAAATATTCAATTTCTACAATTTAACTTTTAATTCAATTTTAAAAGTTCTATAACATCATTCTAACTCCAATATGATTTAATACAACTTTATAAATCAATTTAAATCACATTAAACCCAATTTTCAATTATTTATGTAATTTCAAATATTAAATTATCGATTTAATTATCCAATTAAATTTAGATATTCGAAAAAAATTATTCGACTTACACATTTTACTTGTTAATATTTAAAATCAATTAAATATATGAATTTAAAATGACAGAAATTCTGGATCGTTACATTTCGTTTCGTCAAATTTGGACTTCTCTAGCCCTATTTATCTTATTTTCGACAGATTTGCTGCATTTTAGGCGCCGAATATCGAGTTTTGATAGGATGATTGTATCGCTAATATTTGTGTACCATTCTCTTCGCCTCGTCGTGTTGATCTTTGTAGTATATTCAATTGTTCGTTTTGGAGTTTGGTGTGTGGTGGAATCAACGAGACGGTTTGCAGTACCGGTTCCGTACTTGGGCTTTTGGGTTTCCCATGCCCTTTCATCTGTCCCCATGTCCATCAATAGCCATCTACTTTATTTATTCTAACGTTCAATACCGTGACTTTCACTATTCCATAGATTGATATTTGTTTGGTTCATCTATTTGTTTCACCTTCCTGTTGTTTGCGCGAAAGAGAATATATATTATAAACTAAATTATATTTGCTTACTTGCCCATTCCTCTTCCTATTGTTTTAAAATTCACCCACATTGAGCCTTCCACATCAAGCCTCTTCTCTTTCCTCTCCAAATTGTTATATAATATGATGTTATTCGTTGTCTTCCATTTTCTTTCACCTGTTCACTTTACCTTTGCCATTCTTTTCGAAAAATTTTATATAAAAATATATATTAATAATTCGTGTATATATATTTGCCTCAGCCATTCCCTTCAACACTACAAGTCTCGCCCCATAGCACCTTCGACTTGTCCCCAACTCCCCACTGCTCGCACACCAACACCACACGCAACAACAGGTGGCCGATACCTTTCCACCGTAGCCACCCATCCCTCGACCTTTAACCCATCATCCACTCGACAAGCCACCATGCAGCAGCAAGCGCTCAACTCCACCACACCTGAACCTATCCCATCCAAGAGCAGCGCCACCGACGACCTGCACCACCACTTCGAGGCAGCTCTGACCTTTTGCCGACCAAACAACGCCTTACCGATCCGAGCTTCCACAGTCATAGCCTCTCTCCTCTTTGTTCATTCCATGTCTATTCCTTGCTGAGCCAAGCTGCTCCTCCTCCCTCTTTTGTTTACATATATATAGCATATTATGTTAGTACGTATATATTTCACCATATCCTACATTCCTAAAGTATACAATTTAAAGTATATTTGTTTGCTTATAAAAAGGGTCTGCATGTATTCGTTGAAGGAGCCTACATCCGTTTGCTTGTATGTACATTAAGGTATATATTATATAAGTTACAGTATCTATGTAAGTTAGTAGTTTATAATATATAAAATATATATAAAGCTTATATATTCCATGGTTTTCCAGTTAGCATGCTCCACTTATTGGTTCTGCGTGTTATTGTTTAAGATATTAGTGGTACACTTTGATGCTTAATGTTGAATTGGTACTTATATATATTATACATATATATTATAGGTTGTTATGCACCCGAAATAAATATCTATATGTACTCAGTTGTTTATCATATGTAGTGTCTGCCTAGATTGGCCTGAATATAGACACATGTATTCAGTTGTATAGTGTGTCTGCATATACATATATTATTAGTCTGCATAGTATATTTAATTGTAGTTGTAGAGTGTGTCTGCATGAATATTTTTTTAGCCTGCATGGTACATTTAGTTGTAGTTGTATAATGTGTCTGCACATATATAGTATTAGCCTACATGCATTTCCTTCAGCCCAAAACATGTCTGCCAATGTATGTGTTTTATTATATATTATATTATATATATGGGCACTTTGATTTCAAACATGCCTATAGATTTTATATTATAATATATATATATGTATGTATGTATTTTAATTTTAATATAAATATTAGTTTTGGATTTTTATATGTATGCATTTTAAAATTTATATTGATTTTTTCGAATATATACATATATATATGTATATTATTATTTTATTTCTTTTATATGTGTTTTGATTAAATTTTGAGTTTACGAAAGGAAGTAATAAAATAATAATATAATATACTCTTCGTTTCAATTATATCAAGCTGATTCTGATTTGTTCATCAATTTCTTATTGTCAGCCTTGTTCATCAAACCTGTGTTTACTCTGCTTTGCTTTGGATTTGTCATAGAGTCCGTGATTCAAAAATTCATAGTTTGTCATGTTGTCGTGTTCTCTCTCTAGCCTCGAAAGATGAGCAATCACTTACGATTAACATTCTTATATTTGGTAAAATTGATTTCACTTGAAACAACAATTGAAATATGTTGCTAAATTTTAATTTGTTAGTTATTTAATTGTTAAATATGATATTGTCATTATCTAAAATATTTCACCTATGATATATGACACCATATCTTGTTGTGTATATTTATTCAATTTGTTACTAATGATATATGCCTGTAGTTGATCTATTATATTATTATCATATTTGGTCACTCTACAAGTTCCCTTTTAATTTAGAATTCCCTATGGGTTGAAATGATACATACCCGAACGATATTATAGATTAGGGGAAAATCATTATGGGTTGAAATGATAAACCCAAGCGATTTTCATTGATTTTGAATTTTGGGATTGCGGGTTGAAATAATATATACCCGTAGATATTTAAATTGCGGATTGAAATGATAAATATTCATATCACTTGACTATAGGATAAAAAATTATATATGGACACCATTGGTCTATATTTTGAAAATGATTTCCAAAGTTTGAAAGGAAATATATTGGTTTGAATAAATATTGTTCTATATAATATATAAGTGCTATTTTTATATATGGAAGAAAATAAATTAGATCTTAAATAAGATTCTTTGGAAATTTTAATTTACAAGTTAGTTATGGAAAATATAAATTTTCAGATTTTCTTATAATTCTATCATTTTAAAGATATGTAAAATAAGATTTAATATAAATGCATTTAATAATAAGATTTAATTTAATTGGTTTATAATATGTTTAAGTATTTATTTAAATTTATATTAACATTTAAAAAAATATTTATAAATTTAATAATAAAGGTTAGGAGGATAAATTAATGTGACTTGGAATTTAAATTGGTTAAAAATTGAATCTAAATAAAAATTTATTTGAACTTATTGATTTGAGATTTTGGAAAAAAATATGATTTATAACGTGATTTGACAACAAGTGATTAAATAAATATTCTTAATTTTAAATAAAATTGAGATTGAATATTTAATATTGATTTGAATTTATAAATTGGGATTTAAATAAATTTATATTAAATGAGTAAGTGAATATTTTTCAATTTGAATAAAAATTAAAGTTAAATGTTGAAGTATAAATGAAATTTATATTGTAAATGTTGGAAAATTTAAACTGAATCTTTGAACTTTAAATTGAAATGGTTAAACTGGAATTAATTTAAATTGAATTTTGGAATTTATGATAATTTGAATCGATTTGTTAAATTGGAGGAAACTGATTTTGTTATATAAACTATTTTATTATATATATGAACTATTTTAATTTATAACTATTTTAATATATGTACCAATTTCAACATCTAAACTATTAAAGTCAAAAGTGTTATGATTCCCAAAGTGTTATGATTCCAAAAGTGTTATGATTTTCAAAGTGTTATGATTTCAAAAGTATTATGATTTCCAAAGTGTTATGATTTCCAAAGTATTATGATTTCGAAAGTGTTATAATTTTAAAAGTGTTACGATTCTGGAAATGAATATTATTTAAAGTGAATAGTGATATCGAATTGATATGGTTTTGAAATGAATATGATATTTTGATATGAAGTATGAATTATTTGAAATGAAATGGCCACATTGTGAAATAAGCGTTTGGTTGCTAAAGAGACCGGGATCAGATATTGTCATACTCTCTGCCAATACCGAAAACCACTTTAACAACCATGTACGTGGTGGAGATTCCAGGATGAAGTAGGATGGTTTGGTGATGATTCTATATGTTATTTACGTAGCCCTGACTCCCGCGAGTCAGTTTGATGTGGCTAAAACAAGAGCCACGTCGGGCTAAGTGAGGTCATTGCTCCTATCGGACACATTTCTTCGATACCATTCTATTGCTTTTGTGATTTGATTGGGTGCATCTTTGATTTGGGAGTGTGTCACAAGGTGGGCGGTAGTAGCTGTTATGCATTACCACTAGTCTAGATACGCAAATGGTATATCTACCCTGGCATTGCCTCGAGTGCTTTGTCGCATGTCCTATCTTCCTTTTATGATTTTGTTTTGTATCGTGCCTATGTAATGCTCCCTGATAGCCCACTTGCGAGTGGAGTTTATAGTATCTGTATAGACTACGACATTATGTAAATGTTTTAAAAGTGGATATGGGTAACGCCTTAACACTATTTTAGCAGTTTACTTACTATAGACATATTATAATAGCGTACATTACTACATAGTAGATAGTTCCACGGATCCTTAGAGGATGGATATCCCAAACATCCTTTAAGTTACTTGTATTTCAGTTGACATTTCACTTGAGTTGAATTTATGAATATAAGAATGTAAATCCTGACTCAAGTGTTTTGTGTTTTGCTTTACGCTCGGGTCAGGCTGAGTGACGCCGCATTTGAGAATCACCTTTAGGTTTGGAGCTTTGCCTGAAGATCGGTCTTATCTATTCAGCTTTTCCAGTTGTTTTGTTCAGACTTTTCATCTGTTTGTATCCGAGACTATATTGTATTTGGGATATTTTGTTGTATTTATTTCAAACTCTGATGTTTATATAGTAGCCTCATGAACTACTATTTATCTATTCCGCTGTTTATTGTTATATTACTCTATATCCGTGATTCTATGATTGATTTATTTCCTGTACATGCTTAGTTTTTCCAAATATAAATTAACAATCTGTTGTTTTTAGCAATTCAAGTCCGACATGTGCGGATGCGAATGGTTCGAAATACCGGGTCGTTACAAGTGGTATCAGAGCCAGGATTATGCATAACTTAGCATATGGAGTAAAAATTAATTACAGAGTCATATTCGTTTGAATTTGAAATTCTCGTTAGGATCCTCCTGAATTAGAATTTCTTCTGGATTTTTGGGACATTCCCTTTAGTTCTGAAATCCATTCTTGTCCTTTTCCATTCATGTTCTCCATGATTCTAGAGCATCCCATAGCTCCACTTCGGTTGATCTCTATAATGAATTTTAGAACGTCTTGCCACCTCAACTGCCAACCTCATCCTTTGTGTGGCTGATCCCATCGGCGGTCCAACCGACCTAGTATGATTTGTAAAGGGGTGAAATTCCTTTACATCAGGCGTTGATTCACTAGAGATTTCTATGTCCTCGGTTTAGATGTTGTTATTTCTTGCAAAGTCCAAATCGTTTCTCTAGTAGACAATCAGGGTGATACCCTTGTAATCTTGACTCTACTCCGATAATCAGGGAATATCCTGATGTTTTGGTGAAGTCACTTCTCTCCCATCTAAGCGGGAAATAAAATTTCCATATTGATATTATCCCTGAAATCTCGGTTGACCCGATTAAAGTCACCCGCGATCAATATAAGTCTATACATCTCCCTCGTTTGTAATTTAGTTATCTTGTCTTCCTTTCGAGTCTATCTCGTTAGTTAGAATTCTATTTGATTAGGATCCTTCTATATGTGAATCTCTATCCATTCTTGAATCATCGAGTAGGGAAGTGTATTTGTATTCAAAATAAAAAAATGTTTTATATTGTGTTGTTTGAGTTGTTAAGTTTGAATTTTGGGTTTCGATCGATTCGTCTGGCTAACGCAACCGATAGGAATTCTAAAACACTTGAACAAAACAAACCGACGCAATATTATTTTCAAATTTTGTAAATGAAGTAATTTTATGTATAATTATATTAAATATATAAAGGTATAATTTTCTTAAATTAAATAGTTAAATGAATTGGTTGTTAGAAATGATAATATTTGATTATCATTTATTGTTTTGTAAACCATTGACTATTGCAACATGATATAAATAAATGAAATTATAAACATGGTTTATAAATTGATTTGGAATTGAAATGAATTTAAATTAAGAGTTTGAGAATATAAATTTTCGATGTTTTCAAATTTGGTCTTCAAAGTTTTGAATTTATATTAGTTGAAAGTATTTTTGAATATAAATTGTTTCCAAAGAATAATTTTAAAATAAGAAAGTTGTACTCTCCTCTTTTATCGCTGGAAAATAATTTCGGTGATGATTGCAGCATCATCGATATTCATTTTCGAGTCTCGAAGTGGAGAGGTCCCTTAGTAGCTTTGCTACACTTTTGTTTTGCAAAAATGGATTTGATTTAAATTTCTTAGGTATAATTTGATTTATAAAATATATATACAATTATTTCAAAATAGTTTGAAATGAAACCAGAAATTTGAATGTTAAATTTTATATTAAGAAATGGTTTCAATTATTGAAATAAAGTGATTTTTTAAAAAAAAAATTGGAATATATAAAATGATAAATGAAATTAAACCAACTTGAAATAGTTGAATTTGAATAAAACTTATTTGTATAATACTAAATTTCATTCTAATGTATATAACATACCTAAAATATTCAAAAGTTAAAATGCTAAGGTGAATATATAATTAAAGGTTATACAAGAAGTAAACTTAAGTAATAAAATGTTCGAACTAAAATCTAGCTTAATTTATACAGTATTTAATTACACTCAGAACCTTAATATAACTTACCTGGAAATGATTAAATGTTGATAAGAATATATGATTGAATAATATGCAATAAATGTAAGTAATAAGATGTCCAAATGAATTTTATTAGGGAATTTATAGATAATAAAGAGAACAATAAAAAGATAATTAATTAGATAAAATTTGGTTATGTTAAATATTTATACACATAATATATGTTGTAAAATAGACGGGGTGAAATAAATTAAATAAATAAAAGAAAATGCTATTTAAGTAAATAAACATGGATTAAGAATAGCTGAAATTGAATTTTAGTGGAATTAACTCAACTGAAGATAAATAGATTTAATAAATGAGTTAAATCAAATAAATTTTGTTTTGGAAGAAATTTTTGTAACAAATATTAATAAATTGAATCAAATCAAATTGAATGAAAATAGCTTGAATTGAAATCAACAAAATATGAATATGAATGAATATTATTGATTTAATAAAATGGATGGAAACTAAATTTATTGAATATAAATCAATTTTTAAACTAATGAAATTTATATGGTTTTGAATTTTTTATGTATCTAATAATATGTATTTCAATCTATCTTTTCTTTTTAGTTGTTCCTAATCTCCTATCTCGTTCCTTTTCGGGGACAAAAAGTGGTGGGCGAAAGTGTAACGACCTGTAAATTTTAATGGTTTTATAACATAATTAACTAAAAATTTTCTTGGAATTATAAAATAAAATTTTGCAATGGAAATTTGATAGTTAGAATACGTCTATTGTAACATAGCAACCGGTAAATTTTTATTGGAAAATATGAAAGTTAATTCTGTTGTGTAATTTTCAATTCAAATCAGTTAATTTGAAGGAAATGAAATATTTTCAAAATCTGAATAATTTTATATAAAAAATTTGTTAATCGTTTTTTGAGTGAGACTCATATTTCGTTCCATCAAATTTGGACTTCTCTAGCCCCATTTATCTTATTTCGACAGATTTGTGGCATTTTGGGCACCGAATATCGAGTTTTGATAGGATGATCCTATCTCTAATATCTGTGTACCATTCTCTTCATCTCGTCGTGCTGATCTTCATAGTATATTCAATTGTTCATTTTGGAGTTCGGTACGTGGCGGAATCAGCCAGACGATTTGCAGTACTGGTTCTGTATTTGGGCTTTTGGGTTTTCCATGCCCTTTCATCTATCCCTGTGTCCATCAATAGCCATCTACTTTATTTATTCCAGCATTCAATACTGTGACTTTCACTATTACCAAGATTGATATTTGTTTGGTTCATCTATTTATTTTATCTTCCTGTTGTCTACGTGAAAGAGAAAACTAAGTTATATTTGCTTACCTACCCATTCGACTTCCTTTGTATTAAAATCCACCCACATTTAGCCTTCCATGTCAAGCATCTTCTCTTTCCTCTTCAAATTGTTATATAATATGATGTTATCCGTTCTCTTCCATTTCCTTTAACCTGTTCACTTTACCTTTGCTATTCTTTTCAAAAATAATTATATAATAATAATAATAATAATAATAATAATAATAATAATAATAATAATAATAATAATAATAATAATAATTTGTGCACATATATTTACCTCGGCCATTCCCTTCAAAGCCGCAAGTCTCGCCCCATAGAACCTCCGATTTGTCCTTGACTCCCCACTGCCAGCGCACCAACACCACATGCAGCAACCGGTGGACGAAGCCTTTCCACTGTAGCCACCCACCTCTCGACCTTTAACCTATCGTCCACTCGGCAAGCCACGACGCAGCAGCAAGCCCCCAACTCCACCACACTCGAACTCATCCGATCCAAGAGCAGCACCTCCTACCACCTACACCGCCACTTTGAGGCAGCTCTGACCTTTTGCGGACCAAACAACGCCTCACTGATCCGAGCTTTCGCAGCCATGGCCTCTCTCCTCATTATTCATTCCATGTCTATTCCTTGCTGAGCCGAGGTGCTCCTCCACCCTCTTTTTTTACATGTATATCGCATATTTTGTTAGTATATATATATATATATATGTATGTATATATATATTTCACCATATCTATATTCCTAAAGTATATAATTTAAAGTATATATGCTTATAAAAAGGGTCTTCATGTATTCGTTGAAGGAGCCTGCATCCGTTTGCTTGTATGTACATTAAGGTATATATTATATAAGTTATAGTATATTTAAGTTACAGTATCTATGTAAGTTAGTTGTTTATAATATATAAAATATATATGAAGCTTATATATTCCGTGGTTTTCCAGTTAGCATGCTCCGCTTATTGGTCCCGTGTGTTATTGTTTAAGATATTAGCGGTACACTTTGATGCTTAATGTTGAATTGGCACTTATATATATTATGCATATATATTACCATTTTCATATAGGTTGTTGTGCAGCTAAAATAAATATCTATATGTATACAGTTGTTTATCATATGTAGTGTCTGCCTAGATTGGCCTGAATATAAACATATATATTCAGTTGCATAGTGCGTTTGCATATACATATATTATTAGTCTGCATAGTATATTTAATTGTAGTTTTAGAGTGTGCCTGCATGTATTTTGTTAGCCTGCATAGTATATTTAGATGTAGTTGTATAGTGTGTCTACACATATATATTATTAGCCTGCATGCATTTCCTTCAGCCCAAAACATGTCCGCCATTATATGTGTTTTATTATATATTATATTATATATAAAGTTTCTTTGATTTCAAACATGCCTATAAATTTATATTATAATATATATATATATATTTTAATTTAATATACATATAGTTTTTTTATTTTCATATGTGTGCGTTTTAAATTTTATATTGATTTTTTTCAAATATATATATGTATATATGTATGTATGCATGTATTTTTATTATATTAATTTATTTTTTTACTCGTGTTTTGATTAAACATTGAGTTTACGAAACGAAGTAATAAAATAATAATATAATATACTCTTCGTTTCAATAATGTCAAGCCGATTCTGATTTGTCCATCAATTTCTTATTATCAGCCTTGTTTGTCGAACCTGTGTTCACTTTGCTTTGCTTTGGATTTATCGTAGAGTTCATGATTCAAAAATTCGTAGTTTGTCGTGTCGTCATGTTCTCTCTCTAGCTTCGAAAGGTGAGCAATTACTGTTGTTTAACATTCTTATATGTAGTAAATTTGATTTCACTTGAAACGACAATTGAAATATGTTGCTAAATTTGAATTTGTTAGTTATTTAATTGTTAAATATGATATTGCCATTATTTGAAATTGTTCATTTGTGATATATGACACCATATCTAGTTATGTATATTTTTTCAATTTGTTATTGATGATATATGCATGTTGTTGATCTGTTATATTATTATTATCATATTTGGTCTCACTCTGCAAGTTTTCTTTTAATTTAGAATTCCCTATGGGTTGAAATGATACATACCCGAACGATATTATAGATTAGGGGAAAATCGTTATGGGTTGAAATGATAAACCCAAGCGATTTTCTTTGATTTTGAATTTTGGGATTGCGGGTTGAAATGATATACCCATAGATATTTAAATTGCGGATTGAAGTGATAAATATCTGTGTCACTTGGCATAGGATAGAAAATTATATGCGGACACCGTTGGTCCATATTTTGAAAATAGTTTCAAAGTTTGAAAGGAAATATATGGGTTTGAATAAATATTGTTTTATATAATATGTAAGTGCTATTTTTATATATGTAAAAAAATAGATTTTAAATAATATGTTTTGGAAATTTTAATTTATATGTTAGTTTTAGAAAATATAAATTTTAAGATTTTCTTATAATTCTATTATTTTAAAAATATATAAAGTAACATTTAATACAAATGCATTTAATAATAAGATTTAATTTAATAAAATTTAATTTAATTGGTTTATAATATTTTTATGTAATTATTAAATTTATATTAATATTTTAAAAAATAAATTTTAATAGTTTGAATAATAAAGGTTGGAAGGATAAATTATTGTGATTTGGAATCTAAATTGGTTAAAATTGAATCTAAATAAAAATTTATTGAACTTATTGATTTTGAGATTTTGGAAAAAATATGATTTATAACGTGATTTGATAAAAAGTGATTAAATGAATATTCTCAATTTTAAATAGAATTGATATTGAATATTTAATATTGATTTGAATTTATAAATTGGGATTTAAATAAATTGTTATTAAATGGGTAAGTGAATATTTTCCAATTTGAATAAAAATTAAAGTTAAATGTTGAAATATAAATGAAATTTATATTATTTTGGAATATTTAAACTTGAATCTTTGAATTTTAAATTGAAATGGTTAAACTGGAATTAATTTAAACTGAAATTTGGAATTTAAGGTGATTTGAATCGAGTGGAGTGCTCCTTGATAGCCCACTTGCGAGTGGAGTTTACAGTATCTGTATAGACTACGACATTATGTAAATGTGTTAAGGGGGATATAGGTAATGCTTTTGTTATCCCGCCTTTTGGCAAGGCCGTGATACCAAAAGATTGATCGGAAAACCGAAGATAATTCACCTCAATGATTGGTTATACACTGCTTCACTATGGATATCGATGAATTTTTACCGAGCCCGGATCGGGCCACGATCGATAGAACATGATAAGTAAAGCCATAAAAGCCAACGTTCCAAATCTCAAGTCAATCCGAGTTCATACGCTCAAGTTATGATCGATTCAAGATAGAGAAGATAACCCTTATTCGAATTCATAGACAGGGGTTTTGTTCGTATCCATCCAGCTAAGCTATTTCGTATCCATCAAGTTGTAGTGCTTCGAATCCATGGAGTCATTCCTCTTCGTATCCATCGGCTTGGAGTACTTCGAATCCATGAGGTTCGTACTCATCCTCATGTGTCAGCTCGACTCCATCTAGTTCGCATCCATCAGCGAGCAATAGTTCGAATCCATCAGACAACTGCCCTTCGAATCCATCGGTGACTTCACTTCGCATCCATCAACAGATAGTGTGCTTCGTCTCCATCAGCAGGAGATATACTCGAATCCATAAGTATTGTTAGACTTCGTATCCATTGCGTTCGCGTCGGTCAAAAAGGAATTAGCCTCGTGTCTACCTGGTTCGAATCCATCGAGATGAAGTCCTTCGAATCCATGAAGTTACTCCACTTCGAATCGATCCTGCTACAACAGCTTCGTATCGATCGGCCAGATTATACCACGATCGATACGAACGAGCCTTTGTCGAATCCCTGAAAGCCCTCGGATCCACTAAGTCAAAGTGGAGAAGATCATGGAGTCGACCCAGTCAAACCGGGGTGAAAAGGGGATCGACACGAAGAACGCGCACCACGTCATCACGAAAGCGCATGGAACCATCGAGTCGAACCCATCGATTCGAACGGCATCGAGTCAAAGCAAGCAACCTGCTCGAGAATAGCAATTGGAATCGACCATATCTCGAGATCCGTAAGTCCAAATGCAATGAAATTTTCACAGTAGCTTCCATACAAGGTAAAGATTGTCCCTGCCAAGTTTCATCTCGACTGGATCATTTTTCGATGGATACGAATGACTTCGTATGGATCTCAGATCGAGTCGAAACTTGGTGGGGTTGGTCGCGTGGGCCCACTCACGTGCCAGAAAAAGTCTCCCAAAGTTTGAGCAAGATCTGGGCCTCCAACGCCTATAAATAACACCCTGAAGCCTTCAGAAAAGGGGATCTTCCGCCATTGAACATCCAGACTCCGCCGGATTCAATTCCATACTTCATTATCGCTGTTGTAATCAGATTTGAAAGCTAACATCAATTGTAATCCGCTGTAATCGATTGGAATCATCAAGTGAATCAATAAAGACATAAGCTTCAGAGTGGACGTAGGAAAGGTCGCCGAACCACTATAAATCCTGTGTTTGTGGTTGTTATTTTTGAATTACTGTGATTGTTATTGGTTAGATCTGAGTTCTATATTGATTGTTGCTGATTTGTGCTCATAAACGGGTGCTTTCATGATATTGGGTGTTTGTGACCAATTTTGGCGCAAACAGCTTTAACGCTATCTTAATAGTTTACTTTACTATAGACATATTATAATAGCGTATATTACTACATAGTAGATAGTTCCATGGATCCTTAGAGGATGGATATCCCAAACATCCTTTAAGTTACTTGTATTCTAGTTGACATTTCACTTGAGTTGAATTTATCAATATAAGAATGTAAATCCTGACTCGAGTGTTTTGTGTTTTACTTTACGCTCGGGTCAGACTGAGTGACACGGCATTTGAGACTCACCTTTGGAGTTGAAGCTTTGCTTGAAGATCGGTCTTATCTATTCAGCTTTTCCAGTTGTTTTGTTTAGACGGGAGATTACATTGTATTTAGGATATTTTGTTGTATTTATTTCAGATTCTAATGTTTATATAGTAGCCTCATGAGCAACTATTTATCTATTCCGCTACTTATTGTTATATTACTCTGTATCTATGATTCTGTGATTGATTTATTTACTATATATGCTAAGTTTTCCCAAATATAAATTAACAATCTGTTGTTTTAAGCAATTCAAGTCCGACATTTGTGGATGCAAATGGTTTGAAATACTAGGTCGTTACATCTTGCCTACGATGACTTCATATCTAAGGATCGTTAGCAAACTCAGGTGGCGACGTGTTTTTTAAGTGGTGACGACACGTTTACCTATGGCGGTTGTGTTAAAGTGTTAGTTTTGAGGCTGAGATTCACTTTGGTGATAAATCGATTTGGTTTTAAAGAAGTTAAGAGATGAGGTGGAAGTCACATGAACTATTTGAAGGGGAGTAATATTTTATGCCTATGTAGTTGCAACATGCATTAACTACTGTTATTCATATATCCACAGCAAATAACCTTATTTACATATATATTTCCTACGGTTGTAGACAACAACCGTCGCAAATTGGTTTTTTTAATTTTCTAATACTTTTCATAGACCAATTGCTACGGTTGTTCATAAGAACCGATACAAATGATACTGTTTGCTACAGTTTTTTACTTAAACCAACGCAAATAAGGCGACGCAACAGATAGATTGTGTACTAGTGAATTATCCCTGCCAGCATTTTACACTCATTGGTCATGTGACCATTTGCCTTGTGGTAAGTACACTAGTTATCTCCTTTCTTTTTCTTTGGGTAATTTCATGCTTTGAATGAGGTCGGGAAATTGACCTTGTCTTGAGTCATCGCATAAATGTAGGAGATTGGTCTCTTTAACGCCATCGCGTTAGCATTAACATCTTCCCATCTAGACATTTTATGAATCCTTTATATGTTGAATCTTCCACTGCCCTTCCTTTGATTAGATTTCTTCTTAGAATAGTACAATTCATCCACTCGAATGAACTTGTCAACCTGAAAATGAAATTCTTACAAGTCTCGGCAACCTTGGATGAAAAATTCCTTCGAGAAAGGAGAATTGACTATAAGGCCTGAATGAACTGCAATAAGCTTGTCCCTGTCGTTCATTCCCCTAGCTTTCAAAGTTCAGCGTTAAACCTCTTCAAGTAATCTCCCAATGACTCACCATGATTCTATCTTATATTAGAGAGAATGTATAATCGATCGTGGGTCTTTGCAGATGCAGAACTGAGTTGAGAATTCATAAGATAATTATTTCGAAGAATGAATTGTGTTCTCGCGGTACTGTTTGTACCGCTTGGCGGCAGCCTCTTAAAGAGTGACTGGAAAACGATGGCACCTAACGGCACCGGAAGCATTGTATAAATCCAATTAACTGTCAAATGCCATCAAATGGTCGTCGAGATCAGGTGTGCCATGATATTTCATTGTAGGAACCTTCACATGAGAGGGAATAGGTGCTGACCTTATCTCATCAATGAAAGGGAAAACCCTCTCATTATTTACTCTCTCGTTTGTTGTTCTCTTACACTTAATATTCAACAGATCCTTCACAGCCTTCTCTGCCATGTCTTTGAGGTAAGCATCATTACTTAAGTAGTTTTTCTTATTTGGTTTGTAGCCATCTGAGGTAGAGCTTGCATAATAGTCCTTGTCTTCCTCTTGGATTCTTCCTTGTTAGTTTGCCTTTAGTGGGAGACAATCCTTCTTTTTGGATAGGAAAATGTTTTCTTTTCTTTTCGCGACATTAGTGTTGATTTCCAAGTTTCTCCTAGGAGAGAAAACTTTCTCCCCTACTGTGACAGCTTTCATGGACGATTTGTGAGATAGGATTTCATTTAGAAGATTCTTCATCTCCTCCATTTGCCACTTTAAGTATGTGATTTTAGCAATATGGTCCTTTGGCCGAAGCTTCTGAGCTGGAGCTAATTGCGGAGACAGTTGAGCTGGTGCGGAAGACTGTCCTTGTTCCCAGTTCCTAGGGTCGAAAGATGGAAAAACATTTCTTCTAGTGAAGTTGCATGTTCATCCCTTTCATCTAAGGTAGAAATCCTTTTAGATTTCATTTCCTATAGCAAACCAAGTTCCCACAGTTAGTTGTGTTAAAATAACAAGGTCTGAGGTTCGAGCCCTCCTTCTAGCGCCAAAAATATTAACAAGAAATCTTATCGACATCCCCAATGCTTGAAATAAAATTATTTTATATGAGCACAACCATGTTGTTGAGGTGAATCATGTCATTTAGAGCATATCTTTCGAATAGATTGATTAAGTCGAAAGGATTTGAGGTGCTAGCTCTAACTTTCGACTAGAATAACCGGATCAAAAGGAGTGACAAATTGCCGAACCTTTTGAAATTGTCGAAAGGTTGAGGTAAGCATTCCTGACTTTATTGGCATGGATAGTATAATGGAAGAACAACTAACCCGTCAACCATGTCGTAGGTTTAAGGTTCCGCTCCAACCTTTTGACTTGGCTGGGATAGTAAAAGATTACCAAAACTTTCGACCTTTCGAAAGGTTTATGAGACCGCTCCAACCATTCGACTAGGTTGCCATAATAGTAATTGTCTCTTGAAGCTATTAACATTCATATAACTTTCAACATTATCACTTTATCAGGTCTCATCTCCCCTTGGAGGTTGAAAGTATTCAATCATCAATGTATTTCACCTTTTTTTGATCATGTCGAAAGGTTTTATTCAAGACCTTTCGACCATGTCAGAAAGGGATTCTTACTCTATTCTACATTTCTTTATTGCTTTCAACCTCTTGGGCTGATAGTCCTTTCATGGAATTTCTTTGAAAGGATTACTGATGCCATAAAGAGTTGACATAATATGTCACAAAACCGCATCAGGGATCTGACATCATGTATCACAAGTTGTATTTCCCTTTTGTAGCCGGAATCATAAATTTAATATATAAGGAAATAAAAATTCGTGAAAATGTCCCATGATAGTTCCATGACATATACTCGGAATACACGAAGAAGGTAAGAAATAAATCACGTATAATCAGCCGTTAATGTTGAATTAACATCTGATCATGATCATCCCCAAATTCAAAGTTGATCACAAGCCATCATCCTCTTTATTTTCTCATAATGAAGTTTGATACAAAATTTAAGAGACAAATCCCCTATTTAGTTTCTAAATTAGGGTTACAAACGTAGTGAGCGAAAGCAAAAGTTGTAGAATGAGAGCAGAATGAGAAAATCTGATCCCTTAAACTGGACCACTTAGGTCTTATTTATAGATGCAGACAACCCTCCTTCCGTCTTCATGCTTTTGACTGAGTTGAAAGGTCATCCTTTTATTTACAGTTGTAAACCTTTCATTCTTGTCGAATGGTTTCCCTTTCATATGTCATTATGGACCTTTGAATATTGTCGAAAGGTCTGATTTTCTCGATGCCTTCATGAACCTTTCGACTAGGTCGAACGTTTTGCCTTTGATATGCTACCGTGAACCCTTCGACCTTGTCGGAAGGTTTCTCTTTCACTTAATTGTTGTGAACCCTTCGACCTTATCAGAGGGTTGCTTTTCACCTAATGGTTGTTGAGAGATGTGCTTCTTTTCAATATTGTCGAAAGGTTGTCATTCATTCTTTGTTGACTTAAGACTGCTGCCTTCTTCATAAACCTTTCGACATTGTCGAAAGGTATTTTGTTTATGTTTCAACCGGTTCGAAAGGCTTGCTATGCTTTTGAAAGGTCATTTTGAAAAGAACTCTTTAAATGTTGAGAGATAAAACCTTTCAACTCTTTCAAAAGGTCTAGGACTATTATACACTGTTAACTGCATCCCTTTGCTCCTTCGAAAAGTTTAATCTGAAATCCTTTACTTTAATCTTTGTTTAATTATGAGGGTTACGAGACTATTCTTCTACCCTAGCCGGAATGTGCTTGGCAGTTTTGTACCTTGCTGCTTCATTATGCCTTAGTAATTCTTTCCTTCATGCTTGTGGAAGGTTCGCTCCGAAGTTCTTATGTGCTTCTCTTTACTAGCATTGAACAGCCCTTTCAACACCATCAAAAGTTGACTTTACCTGCTGCTCTTTGTTCATGCGAAAGCTTTTTGAAACACCTTCTTTATTCTTATTCATATTTTCTGGTTAGCAGCGCCTTATACATTAGCTAATAGCCCCAGCTAATTGTTTGTCAAAATTCCAATGTGTAGGGCTTTGTCACAGGTAGACTAAAATTATGATTACACATGGAAAGGAATATATATTTGTATACAGATAGGTTATTGGCGATCCCCAAAAACCATTAGGATCGGGAAGACCTAGGAGCTGATTAAGTTAGGGACAGACTGTCTAGAAGTGAAGTATTTAATAGATAGTTTAGGACATACCGTCTAGATGGAAAATGTTTAACAGATAGTTAAGGATACATAGTCCAGAAGAAGAATATCTAATAGGTGTTAGGTTAATTTTTATTATATTGTTGGGTAGGCTCGAGTCAGCCAAAGGTTAAAAGTTATCCAAACATAACTTGTGTGTTTGAACAGATAGTTCATTATTACCTGATATTTATATATGTTTACATAATGATTGCTTTACAGTATTTAACCATTATGGATGTAGAAGCACATTATATGGTTTTATGAAAGGTTTTGCAAAGGTATTTTTAAAAGGATGCTAGTGAGGGGAAACCCATTCAGCTAAGCGACATGGTCTCACTTAACGTAATTATTCCGGCATGTATAATATTATTCACACCAGACTTTATGTCTGACTCAAAGTTTATGTTTTCTCCTTAAACTCTCGGGTGCTTAAAATTAATTTGAGTTGACTAAGGGATTAAGGCCTTTTTCAGGTTTTAGTAGGATGATGAATAAGATACCGGTGGCATGCAAGGGGCAAACGGATAACAATTTAGGAGTTGCAGTTCTTGTTATGTTTTGATGGATTTTCCGCTATGTTGTTTTGTATTAGGTCTATTATGACCATATGACTCTGATCAACTAAGGAGGCATCTTCATATACCGCACTTGGCGTACTTTGTAATAATTATATTTGATCTGTGCCTGGGAATGATTTGGGATTATGTGTTGTATCACGACCCAGATTTTCAAACCAGTTAAAATTACCGAAAAATCCGTCCGTTTTAAAACTACTAATGAAAACTGCCAACTTAATACACCATATTTGATAAATATTCAACAATATTAAATGTATGGGATAAAATTTCATTTTTTACAAGTTATCAGAGTAATCTATTTAATCTACTAGGTGTGCTTATATACAAACCAAAAACAAGTAAATGTAACGCTGCACAACTCTAATAAGAGAGACAGCAATAGCCATTCCTACTAACTCAATAAACATGTCAAATGCGGAATAAAATAGTAAGCAGGAAAAATACAATAACACGAGATAAACAACAACCATTAACAAATAAACATGAAAGGGTTATATCATTTTAGGGGCTGCATCACTACCACTTGTGACTGCCTACGTACCCCTATCTAATTGGGTACCCAATTAGATACAGGATCAAGCCAACGTGGTTCTCCTACCGCAAGTAGGACTCATAGAGCCTACGATCCAGCAAACAAATATGCAATTCCAAAACTACCTACTTAGGCTTAATCTTTAAATTTAGATTTTCAAATATAATTACCTTTACGGAAATTATCTCTTTAGACTTTATTCTCGAATTTTTATTTCAAAACTTTTGATATATATATATCCTTTATATTCAAATTATACTTTACTTTGGGATCTTAAATCAAATAACTTTTGAAAAGTTTATTTGGAAATCCCAAATACTGTAATAAAACATATCAAACCATATGCAACCAGATCGGAAGGTTTCTCCCAATAACAAGGCAACTGGGTCCCAGCCTTAATACAATCGATAAATAAGTATATCCCTCTATTCTAAGAACGGACTATATCAAAAACACATGCCCACCTTTTTAGTTACGGTTTACCCGAATCATTGGTAACATAACAAATCATTTTATATCCCGAAGCAATAAATCATTTCACACTAATACTCACAAGCACTTTCAAATCTATAATAATTTTCATTTCCCAAATCGGTTCAAATATCATCTTAAAACCATCGGGTTTAGTCCTCAAAATTCTTTTTGTTTTATAAAACACTTTTATAAAATCATTCATTATATAAATCACTTTTATATAATATTACTTCAAATATTCAGTACCAAACATTTCTATTTCTTTGAAAGGGAAATTTTTTCATAACAATTCCATTTGAAAACCAATTTTCAAAACAATTCATTAAATTGAAGTGAACCAAATATTACCGCTAAACACCTCATAGTCAAATTGTGAAATAAATCACAAGGTGTTAGCCTACAATTATTTACTACTCAGCCTATGCATATGGATAATTAATTGCTCATAAACTGGTCGAGCAAAGTCAACAATCAATAATAATAATAATCGGTGCTAATAAACTGATCAAGCAAAGTCAATAATCAATAAATAATAATCAGTGCTCATAAACTGGTCGAGCCTAATTCAAACAACCAATCAATGAAATAAACGCGATAATAAATGATAAATAATGCTTCATTCTATCAAATAATTTTAACACTTTAACGGTTTGATATTTATTTTGGAGCATCCAGGCTTTCCCTTCGACATGTTTCATCCCTCGCCCAAGTCTTCTTGGATCTCAAAGACGAAACACATGTACTAGTCGCTTCCGCGTACCCCATTAAGTATTTAACTTCTAAGTTTTAAATTACTTAATTAAACATCCAAACATAATATCGAGCAAGGAAATCAAATCTTTGTTATAGAAAACAAAGTAAACAAACATTTAACAAGGATTTTTAAACAACTTAACACTTAAAATTCTTTCAACTTAGCAATGGTTTTAATGAACTTAAAATAAGAAATAACTTACTTTGGATTCCACTCCGTCAAACTTTAAGGAAAGGAACTTAAGATCTAATGCATACTTCCTACCATGCTTCAGAACCAAATGAATATAAGCTTGAATTCCTCCTTCCTAGTGCTTGAACAACGCTTGAGATGGAAGTTGGCTGAAAATATAAAGAAGTGGTGGAGCTTTGAACTTGAATTCTCAAAATTAGACCCCAAAAATAGGTCATATTCTCTCTTATTTTTGACTCTTTTACTCTCAAAATTTGAAAAACTTGTTAATAGAAAAGTTGTTGTAAATTCTTTTCTCTTTAATTTAAAAAAGAATCACTTGATTTTGGTTAATTTTGAGGAAGATATGGTTGAAAGAAAACGAGCTATTCTTGGATTCATAAAAATGAAGCCCGAAAATGCACTTCAAAGAATTGAGTTCAGATATAGCAAACCTCAAAACTGGAAGAAGTAATCAACATAAAAGTTGTAGCCACAGAAATTTTATGTGATTTAAATTTTTTTTCTTAATTTGGGTCAGTTATGATCAAAACAAAATGGCTTATTTTCTGGCTTAAAAACTGGGCCAGAAAATATACTTGAAAGAAGAGGATTTTTGAAATGATTATCTATATAATGAGACAAAGTGGTTAATATAAAAGTTGTAGCTATTAGAAAAATTCATGATTTAAAAAAAAGAAATTAACAAACTGAGTTGGTTTTGAAGAAGTTATGGCTGAGAGTAGAAGATGTAAAATGTGGAGAAAAGAGGAGTTTGATTTGAAGAGAATAAACATTGATTTCTTTTGAATATTTTATAAATATTTTGACATTTTTTCTTTCTTATTTTTTATAAGGCTTGGAAGCCATTAAGAGACGAGGAAGGCGATGAAGAAGCTTGAGAAAAGAAGAAGAAGAAAATGTGAATGAAAGTGAAGAAGTAGGTGGAATTTATAGAAAAAGAAAGAAGTGGTAATTTTAGCAAAATAATCTCTTACCAAATTACCAAACTAGCCTTACTTCAACCTAAAGCAATCTCCACTTTTTCAAAACTTAACATCATCATTTCACTTCTTACTTTATGTCTTAGTCACATAAAGATTAAGTAAAGAATATTATAATTATGTTGGCTTTGATTTGATGTGATTTGATGTTTACTTTTTCGTACTTTTATTAATTCTTACTTACTTTTACTAATGACTTCTGGAAGTTTTCTTAATCTTATTTAGTAAAAGTAAACATGTTTAGTGAATTAATTAATACTTACACTATTTGAATATATGTTTCTGTATAAGAAAATAAAGATGCGGCGATGTTGCGACAACTTTTAATCGACAAGCCGTTGTTTTTTGGCAAAATATTTTACTGTCACATTTTGACGTTTTAGTTAAACTATTTATTTATGTAAACCAAATTTAAAAATAAATTTGTATAATGCTATTTAAAAATATAAACACTCATAAATTAATTAAGATAATTTATTTAACAATTGAAACATACTTTTCTGAAATTAGCATTTTGTCACTTTTGTCGATATAGGCAAATATTACTATTTTTATGCATGTTTCTACTTCCAAATCCTATCGAATATTATTTAAATCATAAAACCTTTTATATTTTTTTATTTAAAATTACTATAAATAATATATTTTAAAGCGGTCAAATTCTGGGTCGTTATATTCTCCCCTACTTAAAAGAATTTCGTCCTCGAAATTACAAGGATGAAAAAAAACGAAAACACAAAAATTAACGACAGTTATGCACACCAAAAATAGTAATATCACCCATAACCCCGGTCGGAGGTACAGTTCCTTATCCTATCCATTTTATTTATCAAATTAAGGTAGTTTCATTTTTAAAATTTCTAGGTTGATATATTAACCCTAGATGACTTTTACCTAGGCACCTAACCTAAGCTCAGATACCACGTGTCACGACCCTGATTTTCAAACCAGTAAAAATTGCCGAAAAATCTGTCCGTTCTAAAACTACTAATGAAAATTACCAACTTAATACGCCATATTTAATAAATATTCGACAATATTAAATGTATGGGATAAAATTTCATTTTTTACAAGTTATCAGAGTAATCAATTTAATCTATTAGGTGTGCTTATATACAAACCAAATACAAATAAATCTAACACTGCACAACTCTAATAAGAGAGACAGCAATAGCCATTCCCACTAACTCAATAAACACGTCAAATGCGGAATAAAATAGTAAGCAGGAAAAATACAATAACACGAGATACACAACAACCATTAACAAATAAACATGAAAGGGTTATATCATTTTATGGGCTGCATCACTACCACTTGTGACTGCCTACGTACCCCTATCTAATTGGGTACCCAATTAAATACAGGATCAAGCCAACATAGTTCTCCTACCGCAAATAGGACTCATGGAGCCTACGATGCAACAAACAAATATGCAATTCCAAAACTACCCACTTAGGCTTAATCTTTAAATTTAGATTTTCAAATTTAATCACCTTTACGGAAATTATCTCTTTGGACTTTATTCTCGAATCTTTATTTCAAAACTTTTGAAATATATATATATATATCCTTTATATTCAAATTATACTTTACTTCGGGATCTTAAATCAAATCACTTTTGAAAAGTTTATTTGGAAATCCCAAATATTGTAATAAAACATATCAAACCATTTGCAACCAGATCGGAAGGTTTCTCCTAATAACAAGGCTACTGGGTCCCAGCCTTAATACAATCGATAAATAAGTATATCCCTCTATTCTAAGAACGGACTATACCATAAACACATGCCCACCTTTTTAGTTACCGATTACCCGAATCATTGGTAACATAACAAATCATTTTATATCCTGAAGCGATAAATCATTTTACACTAATACTCAAAAGTATTCAAATCTATAATAATTTTCATTTCCCAAATCTGTTCAAAAATCATCTTAAAACCATCGGGTTTAGTCCTCGAAATTCTTTCCGTTTTATAAAACACTTTTATAATACCATTCATTATATAAATCACTTTTATATAAAATAACTTCAAAATATTCATTACCAAACATTTCTATTTCTTTGAAAGGGAAAACTTTTCATTACAATTCCATTTGAAAACCAATTTTCAAAACAATTCATTAAATTGAAGTGAACCAAATATTACTGCTAAACACCTTATAGTCAAATTGTGAAATAAATCACAAGGTGTTAGCCTACAATTATTATCTACCCAGCCCATGCATATGGATAATTAATTGCTCATAAACTGGTCCAGTAAAGTCAACAATCAATAATAATAATCAATGCACATAAACTGGTCGAGCAAAGTCAATAATCAATAAATAATAAGCAGTGCTCATAAACTGGTAGAGCCTAATTCAAACAATCAATCAATGAAATAAACGCAATAATAAATGATAAACAATGCTTCATTCTATTAAATATTTATAACACTTTAACAGTTTGATATTTATTTTGGAGCATCCGGGCTTTCCCTTCGACATGTTTCATCCCTCGCCCAAGTCTTCTTAGATCTCACAGACGAAACACATGTACTAATCGTTTCCGCATACCCCATTAAGTATTTAACTTCTAAGTTTTAAATTACTTAATTAACCATCCAAACATAATATCGAGCAAGGAAATCAAATCTTTGTTATAGAAAACAAATTAAACAACCATTTAACAAGGGTTTTCAAACAACTTAACATCTAAAGTTCTTTCAACTTAGCAATGGTTTTAATGAACTTAAAATAAGAAATAACTTACTTTGGATTCCACTCCGTCAAACTTTAAGGCAAGGAACTTAAGATCTAACGCATACTTCCTACCATGCTTCAGAACCAAATGAATATAAGCTCGAATTACTCCTTCCTAGTGCTTGACCAACGCTTGAGATGGAAGTTGGCCGAAAGTATAAAGAAGAAGTGGGGAGCTTTGAACTTGAATTCTCAAAATTAGGCCCGAAAAATAGGTCATATTCTCTCTTGATTTTGACTCTTTTACTCCCAAAATTTGAAAAAGTTGTTAATAGAAAAATTGTTGAAAATTATTTTCTCTTGAATTTAAAAAAAATAATCACTTGATTTTGGTTAATTTTGAGGAAGATATGGTCGAAAGAAAAAGAGCTATTCTTGGATTCACAAAAATAAAGCCCGAAAATGCACTTCAAAGAATTGAGTTTCAAGTATAGCAAACTTTAAAACTGGAAGAAGTAACTAACATAAAATTTGTAGCCACTGAAATTTATATGATTTTAATTTTTTTTTAATTTGGATCAGTTATGATCAAAACAAAATGGCTTATTCTCTGGCTTAAAAACTGGGCAAGAAAATGTACTTGAAAGAAGTGGATTTTTGACATGATTATCTTCATAATGAGACAAAGTGGTCAATATAAAAGTTGTAGCTACTGGAAAATTACTTGATTTAAAAAAAAAATTACAATTTGAGTCTCTTTTGAAGAAGATATGGCCGAGAGAAGAACAGATAAAATGTGGAGAAAAGAGGAGTTTGATTTGAAGAGAATAAGCATTGATTTCTTTTGAATATTTTATAAATATTTTGACATTATTTCTTTCTAATTTTTTCTATTGCTTGGAAGCCATTAAAGAGAAGAGGAAGAAGATGAAGAAGCGTGAGAAAAGAAGAAGAAGAAAATGTGAATGAAAGTGAAGAAATAGGTGGATATTTATAGAAAAATAAAGAAGTGGTAATTTTACCAAAATAACCTCTTACCAAATTACCAAACTAGCCTTACTTCAACCTAAAGCAATCTCTACTTTTTCAAAACTTAACATCATCCTTTCACTTCGTACTTTATGTGTTAGTCATATAAAGATTAAGTAAAGAATATTATAATTATGTTGGCTTTGATTTGATGTTTATTTTTTCTTACTTTTGTTAATTCTTACTTAATTTTACTAATGACTTCTAGAAGTTTTCTAATCTTATTTAGTAAAATTAAACATGTTTAGTGAATTAATTAACACTTACACTATTTGAATATATATTTCTATATAAGAAAATAAAGATGTGGCGAAGTTGCGACAACTTTTAATCGACAAAACGTCGTTTTTCGACAAAATGTTTTACGGTCACATTTTAACGTTTTAGTTAAACTATTTATTTATGTAAACCAAATTTAAAATAAATTTGTATAATGCTATTTAAAAATATAAACACTCATAAATTAATTAAGATAATTTATTTAACAATTGAAACATACTTTTTTGAAATCAGCATTTTGTCACTTTTGTCGATATAGGCAAATATTACTACTTTTATACATGTTTCTACTTCCAAATCCTATCGAATATTTTTTAAATCATAAAACCTTTTATATTTTATATTTAAAATCACTCTAAATAATATATTTTAAAGCGGTCAAATTCTGGGTCGTTACATGTTGTGAATGTGAAACACTTAGTTTTGAAATGTAATGAAGTAAAAGTTGTTTTTGAATCCGTGTTTTGTTTCATATTCAAGTGCTTCTGATATTATTGATACCGTTAACATAGACGTATTTAGTCACTGGAAGCTAATACTATCGATGACTATAGCATATGTAGCGCTTGGTTTTGGGCCTCTAGATAGGGGACATTACACTTCTGCTCTAGATGCATTATGGCTTATGCTTAATTGATTTTCCTCTAAATGATTTTTAGTTAGTGTTAGACTAGTCCCTCCCTATAAGAGGTGCTCAGGATTGGACGTCAGAGGCATTTGACCCTCCCTTTAGGAGGTGCTCCAAATTGGACGTTAGAGGCTTTTTCCCTCCCTCTAGGAGTTGCTCTGGATTGGACGTCGAAGGCTTTGTAGTATGTTAGAGGTTTTGACCCTCCCTCTAGGAGGTGCTCCGGGTTGGATGTTAGAGGCTTTGTACTATGTTAGAGGTTTTGACCCTCCCACTATGAGGTGCTCTCAGAGGAGGCTTTTTAAAAAAATTGTTCGTAAAATATTTTTTGGCCTGTTGAAATGTTTGTGAAAATCCTTTCGAATAAACATCAGCTTTTTTGTCACAAATTTCTTTTTGGAAGAGAGATTTTTTTGAATAAGGGCTTCTTTGACAAATTGAGGAATTCTAAAAAGAATTTGGTTACTTGTACCCTTTGATAATGGGTTTTTAAATCATTTTCATAGTATAAGCACAAATTTTAATAAGAGGTCATGATCCATGAACTAATAGTCTTTTACTCAAGAATGGGCTCTTCTGATTAGAGTTTTTGCTAATGAATTTTGATAGTTCTAAAAAATATCTTGAGAAAGTACATATATGTCTTTATTTGCTAGTAACTTTGGAAAACTTTGAAAATGCTTTTGTCGAGGTATACTTCATCGAAATCTCTTTTGTGCATTTACAAAGGCTATGTAACAATTTTCGAAGATTGTATATATCTTTTCTTGAAACAAATAAACATTTGTCTTCTCTGATCCATAGGGTAATAATCCTTCTTGATTTTTGAAAGTAATTTTCTTGAAGGCATGTTTAGAAAACCTTTTTGCAGTAAAATGACTTATTGAAAATAAGGTTGGTTTATTTACTTCTACCTTTGTATGATATATATAATTGTATCTCTTTAGGTTTTTCTTAGCAAAAAGGAATTTCTAGTTTGTAAGTTTGAAAAGTCATGATTCATGGACTAATAGACTTTTATGGACATGAGCATGCTTTTTCTAAGAATCCCTTCTTTTGGGAAGACATTGGATATTTGTATTTTTCCAGAAATCGGTTTATGATTGGAGTTTGATGGTAAGTCAGGGTTCTATAAAAGGAATTCTTTGTACCATATAGATTCAGGCTTTGGGCTAGAGAGTCTCTTTATATTGGATATCTGAGTTATCTTCCTTCAGAGATAGCTAGAAATTTGTCATGCTTTGAAAGGGAAACTCGGGTTCTTCTTTGTGAATTGGATTTGTTTTGTTTTAACCTGCAAAGACACTCGAATTTCATGTTAATACATGATAAATTTAAATTACAAATCAAATTAAAAAATTTATGAGTAAAGATGGCCCGTGGTAGGTAATTGCCATAAAAATCCATTACTTGGCTGAAGTATGAATCTGAAGTTATAAAGCTGCTTCTCTATTCTAAAGAAGTTTGACTTTTCGTGGTTGGGATATTCTTCTTAAGATGAGAAATCCTTTAAATTTCTTTTATGAATTTCTTTAGAGATCCCAACTTAATCATATTCTGGATTATTCTTGACAAGACATGGCAATCATTGGTCTTATGTCCATTTACTCTATGATAATCGCAATAACTTTGTGCTTTATTTTGCTTAGGATGGTTCCATATTTTGTAGGAAGTGAGAAATTTTAATTATTTTTGTTACAGAAAAAATATGGGAGAGGGGTTTATTTAAATTTACATAGTTGGATTCACAAATCTCTTTCTAAATTCCCTTTCTACTCTTATTCCCTTTTGGCCTCTTGCTGAGATGATCGAAATTAAAATTTTCCTCTTTTTGGTTTTGCTGAGATTTCTTCATGTACATCTCGTCCGTTCGAACAAATTTTTTATCTGAAAATAGAAATGTTGTAGATCTTTGCATTCACAGATACAAAGTTCTTTCCAAAAAGGATTTGCTCAATTAGCCTTGAGCGAATTGCCATCAATTTTTCTCTATCGGTTGCATTTTCTACTTTTAATGCTTCTGTATCAAATCTCTTTAGTTATTCCCCAAGAAATTCTTGTAGTTTCCGCTTGATATTAGCTAACATGCTACAATCTAAAGTTAGGTCTTTTTATATGTAAAACTGTGCCATGAATTCATAAGAAAATTATTCTCAAGAATAGACGATCCTGTTCTGATAATACCTGTACCATTTAGCAGCTGCTCCATAAAAAGTTATGAGGAAGAGCTTATAACAAACTGCCCTAGATGCATTGTACAAATCCATTCGGTTTTCAAAAGCTAGATGGTGATCAGCTGGATCAATGGTTTCGTTATACCCTTAGTAAAAGGAATTTTTATGTAGGATATAATTTTAGCAGTAAATATTTCCTTTGATAAAGGATTTCTTAGAAAGTGATTATCTTGTCTTAGGTCAAGGATTTCTTTCTCCTTAAGCATGCTCATTGTTATTTGCTTGGTTTTATACCATAGTAGTCTTTATCATATTCTTTGATTGAGCTATCTAATTGTTCGAGGAACTCTCTTTGCTTACTTTCTTGATTTTCATTCTGTTGACTTATCATACTCCTTTTACTTTCTTTCATTTGCAATCTTGGAGACTATGCTTCTAGTTCCTCACCTTGGATTTTATTTGAAAATTATGCTTTATCTCCTTCCTCCATAAGTGTCATTATCTTCAATGATTGTTGAGATGGAGCTTCTTCAAGGAGATCTCGTATAACTATCAGTTGTTTTATTATATCTTCAATTTTGGTCTCATCGCTTGCAAGTCTTGTTGAGTTGAAGGTTGTTCAATTTCCATATTTTCTAAATTGAAGCTCGGGATGATATTGTGTACCAAAGTTGTTTGTGATGCGGCTTCTTCATTTGGGATGTGATCATTATTTCTTCTGGTTCTCACCATTTTCTTTGAAATAACAGAACTTTATACACTTAGTTTGTGGAGAAAAGTATAAGGAATTGGAGGTTTGAGCCCTCCTTCTATCGCTAAATTGTTAACGAATAAATTCATCAACACCCATAAATGAATAAAAGATGGGTTAATCAATGAGTAGCCTCTTCGAAGAAGGCCAGAGTCATCGAAGTCATTGCGGAGATATGCATGATTCAATGTCCATTGCAATTCTTTGTTTAATCATCAAGGCTGGAGTCATATAGGGTTGAATTTAGTGTGCAAGTTCATTATGTAAGTCCAAATATGTTATGCAAGATCAAGGTCGAATTCGGTTTGTAGTCAAACTTAAATATGCTAGTCTTAAATTCGAATAAGGTCGATATAATATGCTTGTTCAAGTTTGAAGTCAAGTCTATAATCAAAGACGAATATGCTAGTCATGAGTCGTAGTCCATAGGCTATGCGAATGTTTAATTTTCAATTTCTTATGTGTATAATATTAACATATTACAATATGAAAAATCTTCAAATTAATTTAGGGTTTACTAAGTTGAAATGGTAAGAAATGAGAAGAGAGAATTCGACCCCCTTCATGAAGCCCTAGGTCCATATTTATAAGGTTCGGCAAGTGATAGGATTCAACATATGCTAGCTTTCGCATTAATTGCATCGTCGAACATCAAGATCAGCACTTTATCAACTTTGACATTAGCAGCGTCATCGCGTATCATGGTTGGTACTTTTGTATTCATATGGTGGGACTTTGATACTGGCACAATAGAGCAAAAATTCAACATCATTAAGCTTGACATTGACAATTCTTTCCCCATTGGTCGACTTTCCCTACATCCATATATAAGCATTGATGGAAGGCGATGTTATCAAGAAGTAGCTTCAATAACCCTTTTGATTACAATATTTACTGTAGCTAATGTCTATCGACGACGATGCCTCCATGTTTTGAAATCTTCCCGATTGATAGTTGTCGGTATCATCTTATACTCAAGAAGGATATGGACACAGAACAGCAGCAACACTGAAGGCCCTTAATGACAATATTCAATAGATGATGAAATGTGGCATCCTCCCAAAGTTGACGAAGAGTGCTAAATGAGAGACAAAGTGCAGCGTTGACTATAATGAAGAGCGGAATTACTTTATATTCGATGACCCTTGGCGCCATCATCGGGAAGTGTCTTCGAAGTGCATGTAAAGTGCGATGCCACTTTTATTGAGTTCCTTCATGGTTGTTGACGACGAGCTTGCTTCAATAGACAAATAGCTACGTTGTTTAGATTTAGTATCAATGAAGTGCGCCATAGGCTATATTTACACTTATTGATGGCCTATGATGCTTAGGGCATGACGTTGACATTGTAGATGATGTGCGATATAAAAGAATACTGACTATAGTTAAGGAGCGGCGACGTTCCTTCAACAAGTTCATGTAGTCTTTGACGTTGGTGAGGACTTTGATGTCAGAGAACCGAATTACATTCTTTAATGATAAGATCTTGACAAATATCGCATCGACAGAGAACTCTAGATCAATATTACTCTTAGCAGCATAGCTCTTCTGTCTATCATAAGCAACTTTCTTCCATTTTTGAATAATCTCGATCTTCTCTAAGCTTTCTCTAGCCATATGTGGCCCATGTATTAGCATTTCGCCTACTTTCCACTAACAAGAAGGAGCGCTGCATGGGTGGCCATATAATGCCTCAATTGGTACCATATAAATACTAGACTAATATGTGTTGTTGTGCATGAATTCAATGAGATATAAGTGATCATCCCACGAGCCTCCAAAGTCAAGTACACATGCCCGTATGAGATCCTCTAAGATACAATTCACTCTCTCAGTTTGGTCATCAGTTTGAGGATGATAAGTCATATTTAGATGCAACTGTTTCCCTGTCTTCTTTTGCAAGGTCTTCCAAAACCCACTAGTGAACAATGAGTCTTGGTCATTCACAATGCTTTTTGGCACACCATGGAATCATACTATCTATTTTATATATAACTGGTCAGTTTGGCTATCGTTTTACTTGACTTAAAGGGCAAAAATCTAGCGCTCTTGATTAATCAATCGACTATGACCCAAATGATATTGTGCCCTGCCCTAGTCCTCGGCATTCCATCAATGATATCCATCAATACTTGCTCCCATTTCCACTCAGGAACTTCTGGCAGTTGCATCAAACCATAAGGTTTCTTCAGCTGTACCTCAATTTGCCAGTGGTTCTTGCACTTCGAGATGAATGTTCCAACGACTTTCTTCATCTCTTCTTAGTAATAGTTCTGCTCCATATCATGGTATATTATTAAAGTTAAGATGGTTATTCAATCTCGAATAATGGCACTCTCATTGCACCTCATCCCTCAATCGATTGACATCGAGAATAAGAAATCTCCCATCTTTACGGAGCCAACCATCTTGGTTCAGTCTGCACTGTCTCATCTCTTCAGACTCTATCCTATATTGAAGCTTAGTAATGATCCCAGCTAGTCTAGCATTATGCCTTTGACTAGTACCGATCTACTTAATCAGAGTAGCCTAATAATCAACCTCGCTAATATCTCTAGCTCTACCTTGCATCTCAATTGGAGATCACAACCAATAATATACACTAGCTGCATCCAGTCTAGGAACATAGCCCCCAAGCTAGAACGTCTCCTACTCAATGCATCAGCAATTGCATTCCCTTTCGCTGGGGTTAATGCAATATCAAAGTCATAGGAGGTTAGGAACTCTAACCATCGCTTCCAACGAAGGTTAAGATCCTTCTATGAAAAGATGTACTTCAATGGTTATTGGTCGATGAACAGCTTGAACCACTCTCCTAAATATAGTGCCTCTATATCTTCATCGCAAACACAATCAGTGCTAACTCTAGATCATGGGTCGTGTACTTCTTCAGATGCAGCTTTAGCTGCTAACAAGCATAAGCGACAACTTTACCTCCTTGCATCAGTACCGGGCCTAATCCAGTACCACAAGCATTTGTGTATACTGTCATCTCTTCATTACCACTCGAAATAGTCAACTCTAGCGAACTCATCAACTTCTCTTCCAAACTCATGAATGCATGTTCATATCTCACATCCTAAGTAAAAGTTTAATTATTTTTCTTCAACTGAGTTAATGATATGGCTCCTTGGGAGAAGTTTTGGATGAATACCTATAATATTCAAGTAAACTCAAGAAACTTCTCACATCTGTAGCGCTTTTGGGTCTAGCCCACTCTTAGATTGCTACAACTTTTGCAGAATCCACAAGAATTCCTTACTCAAAACAACATGACCCAAAAATCGTACTCTCCTCCTCTATGAGTGACACTTCAAAAAAATTTCTTTTAACCAGTGCTCTCTCAACACCTCAAATACGATCCTCAAATGCATCTTGTTTTCCTCCTCTGTCCGTGAGTAGACGAGAATATCATCGATGAAAACAAGCATACATTTATTTAGCTAGCCCCTGAAAACCCGATTCATGAGATTAATGAAGTATGTTGGTGCATTGGTCAGTCTGAGCGACATGAACAACCACTCATAAAAACTAGATAGCATATGAAATGCTGTAATCAACACACTCTCCTTCGTTATTCTTAGGTGCTGAAATCCTGCTGCAAGATCTAATTAAGAAATTACTCTAGCTCTGTAAATCCAATTGAACAAGTCATCTATACGCGGGATTAGATACTTATTCTTCTTCATCACTTTTTTCGGCTCATGGTAATCGACATACACTCAAAAGGAACCATCCGCCATTGAGGAAAATACTACCGACGCTTCTCCTTCATATATGCTCCGGTGAATGGACACTCTTCGTAATAGGTCATCCACATCACCTCAAACTCTTATTGCTCTCTAGACGCCATCCTCCTCAAAGGAAAAACCATTGGTCTAGCATCCTTCATCCAATCAATATGGTAATCCATATCTCTGTGTCTTATAAGTCCGGTCACCTCCTTAAATCTGTCCATATATTCCCTGACAACAGGAATTGATGACAACTTGTCATGTGGATATCAAGTAACATTGAAAATTGATCATCACATCACTATCTAGTAGGTAGCCCAATGCTACCTTCCATCCATCATTTATCCATGTCATCATTAATGGCCCCTCACAATCTACCATTACTGATTTGTGTCTATGACATCAGTCCATACACAGAATAACAACAAACCCTAAAAAAGCAATCATAATCCAGAGCAGTTATTAAAACATTATAAAGCTGATGATTCCCGCCATCCGTAGCTTGATAAGACCGAACTACGAAATACCATACTCGGGCAAGCGTAACCTCCAATAGGGTTCCTCACAATCAAAGGTATGTCAACAATTTTAGATCTCAATCTCAAACTATCTATCAAGTCACTAGATATGACGAAATGTGAAGCTCCAGTATCAAACAAAAAATGTACGAGAACATTGTAAATAGAAAGCATACCTTGGATAATGATGCTCTTCCCATTCTCTTTCGTTGACGGAGCACTCGACAATGTCAGGATGGCATTGAGAGCATATGCTTTCACCATCTACTTCTGCTTTAGTTGCTCTTGACGGTCCTTCTAAATATGCCCAAGCTTGTTGCAATTATAGCATTTCTTTCCCTAGCTTTGCAATTTTTTTGTAGTGGCCTTTATCACCGCATTAGTAGAAAATCACCGTAGATTTTCTCTTCTTTTGGCCATCCTTACCTTGAATTTGTTTCCTCTTCTTGTTATTCCACTTCTTCTTGCCTCCTTTGTCTGGTTGTGGCTTTATCTCTTCTTTAGGAATAGTAGTCATCGGCTTCGGATAATACCCCTTATGCATGGGGCCCTTCTCCACTACCATTTCAAAAGTCTTATCAATATTACCCACGAGCCTCTCTACTAAGTAATCATTCAAGCCAATGATGAACTTCTCATTCTTCTTTAATGCAGCGTCTATGAAGGATATCTCACACTTCGACAAGGCTTCGAACTTAACAACATATTTTAGAGGCAAACAAGTCTCTTTACTTCAGATCTGTAAACTTATGGAATAAGGTTGACTTCTGAGCCATGGGAATATTTTTTGTTTTCAAATCTGGCTTTGAACTGGTCCTATGTGAACTACAATTCAAAAGTTGCAGCCTTCATAGTGTTCCATCAGTTCATGCCCCCCCCCCCCCGATGCTGTCGAGAAGCCAATCGCCTTTTCATTTAATCATCTAGCTCTAAGTCATCAAAACCCTTTTGCAGGTATCAAGGCAATCCTACACTTCCATCATTGACTCCATTCCATGGAATGGTTTGTCGCCTAGACTAGAAAAGTCTTTGTTTAGCTTATCAAAATTGGCTCTTAGTGCCTGTATTGGAGCACTACCATCAACAGCAACATTCAGAGTAGCTACTTGAGCATTTTGGAGCATTTTCCGCATCATGATATTGAACATCATCTACTAGTCGGGATTAGTAGCTCCTGAGCAAGCTCTTTTTTTACTTCAGAGATCGATTTTCTTGCGACATTCCTTATTTGATGACTCATCCTTCAATCTGTAATAAGGATGGTTATTCTCTTTATAGGGATTTTTACTTAAGTAGTACTTGTGTGTGTAGTGAAACTTCATACTATATATATACTACTATATAGTTTTGAAAACCAAATTAGATAACAAGTACATGCTCTCGTATATATATACACACACTCAATCTAGTCTAGGTTGATAACTCATATCCTCTCTCTATTGGGTTACCATATCCCTTAGGTTAGAATATTCAACCTAAGCTCTAATACCAAATCTGACGACCGCCCTACACCACCAGCACCCGAGTGTACAACCTTTATGGTAATATGCACTACTACGATATTCAATTGATGTGGGATGATCGTCAATGGTTATAATAAAGTAAACAATCATATCACAGAACCTGTTCTATATCCTAAAGTGCATCGAATAAACTATAATAGTAAACATCTCAGTTATAAAACAACCGAGATAGTAATAACTGAATGAATCATAGAAACAAGAGTATTCATATACATACAACTGCATAACATAAGTGATAGAATTTATACAACTAATAATAAACTCGATATAGATTACTATCTCTAAATAGACAATAGAACTAGTAAGCTCTATAGTGCTGCATAGTGGAAAGATAAGCAATAATAGCTAAATATAGGAATACGAGAGTATAGCCTCCCGATCGTTATTTGACCAACTCCACATGATCACCTGGCTTGATATCCCCAATTTACTTATTTAAGAGTACTTGTAATAATAAGAAGCAAAGCATAAAATCTCGAGTCAGAGAACAGTTTGGTGTGTGCGGTAGAAAATCTCTAATACTATAAATATAATATACTTGGACAAATGGCATTAAAAATAATACCGAGCATGTCCCTACATCTATACAGTTAACATATAACATAAAATATATGCCACTCTACATCGTGATCATCATAGTGAAAAATAAATCAAAGTACTAAGGATGTCTAGATATCTACATCATGTGACATCCTTAGGGTGATAAGCAATTAAGTAAATGTAGTTGTAACGACCCACCTTTCTGACCCCTGGGAACGACACTTAATACATCCACAATATTCACGTGTCGTTGCCCAAGTATCCGAAAGACGGGTTATTGTGTGGTAAAATAAAAGAACATAATAGCAAATCTCACAACGAAACTATTAGGTCTAATGTAACAATATGACAGTACATAAGGTTACTCCTTAGCATGGAGTTATCAAAGTTACGACAAAGTACTACCATCAGCCTAGGCAGTTATACACCATGCCTTTACACTTGTCGATACAAAATACACATACATACATAATCATAACAGGGGAAATAGATATCTAGATAGATAAGGAGCCTCCTGCTCATCCATGATATTTAAAAGAGCCCAAAGCAGACTATTCAAATATAAATGAGTACCCGATAGTTTAGAGAAAACAAACAACTCGAGTCAAACAATAAGTCTGGTGTGAGTAAACTCTAAATAAAGCGATCAAAATAAACAACGTTATGTAAGACCATGTCGCCAAATGTGGAATGGGTTTCCCTTATAAGAATAATATCTAACCTCAAGTTATAGGTGTAAAAAATTAAACGTCGCGAAGTGAGCAAGCCACTTCTCTATACAATTAAAAAAGAAATAAATTCAAGGATTTGAATCAAAAACAAGGAAATGGAAATTTTCCTACAATGACCGGGAGGGTTCAGCCCCCTTACCGAAAGTATACCTCTAGAATATACTTGAGAACTACGATGGTTCTCGAAAACTGCTAAGTTGGACCCGCCAACCTTACCAAGTATCCGAGTATTTCACATCTCTATGATAGGAATCAATCTAGAATGGATGTGATAATACCCTAATGGAAGCAACCCCACATAGCTTGGCCCCCACTTGCACTTTTGTTTTGGTCATTTCCAACAAAGGATATGAATGCTAAAATAAGCAATAAATCATTTTAGATTGGCGATACAATAAGAAGATAGCGAAATTGATAGTCAATAAATCAACTATCAGGAATAATTAAAATGATTATACATAAAAAGTAAGTCTCATATCCCTACTACTCGTCGATTTCAAACTTGTACCATCCCTCGGTTAAAAATAAAGCAGGTAGTAAAGGTAGTGTTACCTCTAAGGCTTGCCTTGACGGCATTTTTAACCTTTGAGATAGAGATGTGCTTCCATACCTCGACGTTTAGTGTTGAGAATATAACTAAATCCTTTCCATATAAGCGATATCGTTTACGGAAATTAAATTTCCTAACTTTTCAATAACCGAATCAAACTTTTAAACGTTTTAAAGTTGAACTGGTGCATAGATTTTACATCATAGATATTAACTTTAAACAGCATTATTTAAAAATGGTTAATTAGCTTTAAGCATAATTAATTATTTTAAACCTCTTTATTCAAAATAATAAATTGACTTTAAACAAAATTAATTATTTTAAACATCTTTATTAAAAATAATTATTTAACTTTAAATATGATTAACTACTTTAAACATCATTATTTAAAATGATTAACTAACCTCAAACACCATTAATAAAATGATTAACTAATTTTAAAATATCATTATTAAAATGATTAATTAATTTAAAACATCATTTAAAATAATTAATTTTAAAATATCATTATTAAAATACTAATTAACCATAAAGATCATTATGAAAATGATTAATTAATTTTTAAAAATCATAACTAAATGATTAACTAACCTTAAACATCATAGTTAAAATGATTAATTAATTCTAAAACATCTTTATTAAAATGATTAATTAACCTTAAACATCATTATCAAAATGATTAATTAATTTTTTAACATCAATATTAAAACGATTAATTAACCTTAAACACCTTTATTAAAATGATTAAATAAAATTATTTATTATTACTGTTTATGAACTGCATCCACAGCGACTATCGCTATATGGATCATAACTTCTATACTTGTTTTGTAAATCAAATTTTTTTTAAACCATGGTTCAAACATCATTTTTAAAAGTGTAATAACATAACCAAATATTTGTTTTGTAAAACCAAAGCATGAGATCTACAAAATGATTTTAAAAATACATGGCATTTTCAAAGAGCCAATATAGCGATAGTCGCTAAACAGACACTTCTGTAAAACATTTTATATGTCATATAAGCATCCAAACATCTCAAAAACAAAGCAAATATATACTCAAATGTAAATAATATTCTAAAGGTAGGAAAATTTGTCACTTAATTTCAAGTCCCCTACAAACATCATATGTGCCATCCTCTTTCAAGCGGGAACCAAACCAAAAAATAATCTTTACAAATACTTAACAACATAGTAAGTAATTAAGCTTATTTAAACAATTTATAATGATTAAAACTTGGCTTTCAAAGTGAGCTTTACTCACTGAAATCAATCTGAACTTGAACTAAACTACCACAACTTCTTAGTTGACAGACGAACCTTGCTTTTTCTTTAAAGAAACAAGGCTTTAAAGGGTTAGACGAGTCAATTTATTTTTGGAAAGGGGGTTATGATGCTCGTCTAAGACGAGTTGAGGTGGTTATGGATCTTATTTTGGTGGTGGAGTGATGAAGAGAGGAAAGGAAGAGGTTTTAGCAACCTTGGTTAAGGTAAAATGAAAAAAGAAGTGATTTTTTATTTCAAATCCTTTTGTAAACCATGGATGGAAGCTTGAAAAAGAAAGGAGATAAGAATTAGAAAAAGAAAGAAATGAAGGAAAGAATGAAGTGAGAAAAGTGTTTTGTTTCTATAGAAAATAAAAGGAGGTAAATTACTAAAATGACCTTAACCTATATCCTTCAAAAATTTTTGCCACCTCGTCCTTCCTTCACCCATCCCACATGCTACCAACCCCATCTCCATCACATCGCTACTTCATATGACTTGATGTTTCCTTTTTACCATTTTATTTTCTTTCTAAATTTATAAAAGAAAAGTCAAATTTACTTTATTGCTTTAAATAACTATTTAAACTTATCTAACTCTAACCAAAGCACTTGTTATTTACTTAAATGTATACATATACACAACAGTATGCATAACATATTCTGACAACTTCTGGTAAATAAAAAGTCGAAAATCCAAAAAACGATTTTCGGTCATATTTTTTATTTTTCTCCAAGCAACTTATTTTTGTAAACCAAATTTTACCATCATTAGTTATTACTAGAAAGAGATTTATTTGAGTTACCGAATCCATTATTTAAATATTTAAACGTTTATTAAATGTTGAAATTTAAAGTGATTAAATTACAGGTCATTACATTTTTCCCTCCTTACAGGAAATTCCGTCCCCGAAACTAATCGTACAAAAGATATCAAATGAAAATCAAATGCTATCATTCAAAAAACAGGTAAAGAAAAGTGACTCCACCACAACCTAGAGAGTATACTAAAAAGATACAACAAAATACCAATAATTACAACAATTACTCAGGATAAGAATCTCGAATATAGTCCTGGGTTTCCCAAGTACAATCTTTATCATCCCCACTCTACTGAACCTTTAAAAGGTCTATTTCCTTCGTCCTCAATCACTTTATATCTCGAGCGATGATACGAATAGGGCACCTAAGAATAGTTAGGTTTGGATGAACTTCCAAATCAACTTATTGTGTCAGTTCTACTATCGTCGAAGGGTCATGTACATGCTTATACAAATGAGATACGTGAAATATGTTGTGCACATCTATAGTCTATCCGGTAACTACATTTTATATGTCTACTAATTAGGTCTAGAATGGGAAAAGGGCTAATATATCGAGGGGTAGCTTCCATAATTTCCCAAACTCACAACACTTCTTAACGGAGAGACTTTCACAAAAATCTAATCTCCAACTGAAAACTCTATATCTCTACGCTTTAATCCATATAACACTTTTACCAATCCTACGCTTCCTTCATCTTCTTCTAATATTAGCTACCTTTTCACCGGCTTCTATGATCATGTCGGGTCTAAGAACAATTCTATCACCAGACTCAACCCAACATGAAGGAGAACAACATGGATGACCATAATGACCTTCGAAAGGAGTTGTACCAATGCTTGCTTGATAGTTGTTATTGAAGTGAATTCGACTAAGGATAAATGTTCTTCCCAAGTCCCTCCGAAGTCGAGAATGTATGCTCACAATTAATCTTTTAAGATCTGCTTACTCTCTCTGTTTTCCCATCTATTTGGAGATGGTATGCTTTACTCAGACTTAACTCAATCGCTAAAGTAGTTTACAGTCCCTTCCAAAATATGCTAGTGAATATCGGGTCTCAGTCACTTACAATACTACAAGGAATACCATGGAATCTCATGATCTCCTTCACATAAAAACTTGCCAAACTTATTGCAGCCCTAGTCGGCTTAACAAGAATGAAATGAGCACTCTTGGTCAGTTGATTGACTATAAGAAAAATGCCTTCATTCCCTCTTCTTGACCTAGGAAATTCATCAATAATGTCTGTAGAGATCTGCTCCAACTTCAACTTCGAAATATCAAGTGGCTGAAGCAGTCTAGCTGTCTTTTGTTGGTCACTCTTATTATACTGGCAGTTTGTACACTAACTCACAAAGTCGATGTATCTCACTTCATCCCTTTCCACCATTATACTCTCTTCATATCTTTGAGCATGTTGGTCACACCTACATGCAAAGACAATTTTGAATGGTGGCATTTGGCTAAAACTTCTTGCCTAAGTCCATTAACATTTTAAACACATATACACTCACTCATTTTCAATGCACATTGAAAATCAATCTCATAAGCTAGAAACTACACCTTCCCCAACATCCTTCTTAATTCGAGCTAAAATAAGATCTTCTTGGCTGGATGAAATCCTCTTCATTAATACTTTTAACTTCTAAGTAAGCAACCGTTTCTAAATTCCAACTCAGTGCATCCACAACAGCATTTTCTTTCCTAGGGATATACAGAATCTCCAAATCATAAGAAATGAGAAACTCCAACCATCTCTGCAGCCTCAAATTCAAATCTTTTAAGGCAAGGAGATATTTTACGAATTTGTGGTCCATGTGTAACACAAAATTTTCACCTAAAAGACAATGCCTCTAAATCTTCAGTGCGAAGACAACAGCCAAAAGCTCAAAATCGTGTGTACCATAAATTTTCTCATGTGGCTTTAGTTGTCGACTCGCATGGGTATTCCCATTCTACATCAGAACTGCTCCCAATCTAGTACTACAAGCATGTGTATATACGGCTAAACCCTCGTTCCTATCCAGAATGGTCAAAACAAGGGCACTAGTAAACTTCTCCTTCAATTCATTGAATGCTTGATCACATTTAGGCATCCACATGAACTTAAAATCTTTTGTTGTTAACCTCATCAAATGAGAAGTAATCTTTATGATGTCTTTGATGAACCTTTGATAAAAACCAGCCAATACCAAGAAACTTCTAACTTCCATCACACTTTTAGGCCTCTTCCAGTCTTGAACCGCAACAACTTTAACTAGGTCAACTGATATGCCTTTCCCCAAAACAACATGCCCCAGGAACCTAACTTCGGATTTCTAGAAATGGCACTTAAAATACTTAACCTTCAACACAAGGCTTCTTAAGGTATTGAGTAGATATGAAGATGATATTTGTGAACTCCTCCTTCGTCTTTGAATACATAAGAATGTTATTAAAAAAGACAAGAATAAAGTTATTAAGAACATCTCAAAATACTCGATTGTTGAGATTTGGTTTTGATTCATGACACGAAGCTATCACTACGACATACAGATTTGACGACTGACATACATATTTGATGACTGCTACGACAAAAAGAGAATATATACTACAAGGAGACAAAACTTCAACACCGATGCATCAATTATATTATATTATTTTAGTTTTGAGTCTTCGGTCAATTTTGTTAAATTCTCTCCTCGATTATGTATATATTAGGTTATATATTTAATCATATTTATTCTCAAATATTATATATATATAAGCATATAATTATATAAAAAGTGTTTTAAAGTTATATATATTACTATACCTATGAAAACTGTGCAAATTGCACAGATTTCACCAGGTTAGTCGACTGACCCAGTGGTTCAGTCGACTGACACTGGAAAATCTGCACAACATGCACAGGTGCATAGGTATTCAAATATATATTTTAAATTCGTTTGAATATTCAGTCGACTGACCTAGAAGATCAGTTGACTAAATTTCTACAACGGCTACTTTTTGAAAAGACATGACTTTTTATGAAGAGTTACGAACCTCTACGAAAAGATTTGAACGCAACACTTCAATCAAAACTCTTCATCAACTTCACTGCTTTCTAACCTTTATAAATACAAACTCCAACTTGATTCCAAATCACTTACTTATAATCTGATTCACTACCGAATTTTCTTATCTCTCTATTCTAATACTCATGAATCTATTTGCTATCATACTTCCAATTACTCTGCATTAAAGCAATATTATACCTTTTTATTCTTCATATACTTCAAATATATATATTTATACTCGAGGAGAAGACTATAGGAAGGGTGTTCTACAAGTGAAAAATCTGTGTTATCTGAACACACAGAGTCAAAACTATTTTCGTATTTGTTGAAGTCCTGTTCTGCTGCTCAGGCGTGTTAAGTCCTCTTCGACTACTGAGAAATCATGTTCAGCTGCTCAGGTCCCTGTTCGGCTGCTCAGGGGTTGTATAGACCTGTTCCTCCGGTTAAGTGAGGGTTATTGTTCTAGTGAAATTCCAGAAGGAGTCTGGGACTGGACATAGGACGGTGCTCCAAACCTGTATAAAAATCTCTGGTGTCATTTTACTATACTACTTTTATATTTCACACTATTTACAGTATTACTATCATCACTATACTCTGTATTATTATATATCCATATTACACGATCCATAGCACACTTTCATTTGGTATCAGAGCAAGGTCATGATATAACCGTAACACAGCTATCTGATAATCTAATAATATGGACACTAACACTAACACTAGCACTAGCTTCATTGGAGGACAATCCACCGCACGTCCACCACTATTTAATGGCATGAATTATGACTATTAGGCCACAAGAATGAGAATATATATTCAAGCAAATGGTTTCGATTCATGGAATATAACTCAGATAGAATATATTATTCCTACTGAAAAATATTCTACTTGGTCAAATACACAGAAACTAGGCGAGACAAATAATGTAAAAGCCATGAATATGTTGTTATGTGCCTTAGATAAAAATGAGTTTAATCGTGTTAGCATGTGCAATATTGCATATGAAATATGGCCTACACTAAAAGTTACACACGAAGGAAACAACTAGGTCAAACAGAGCAAAATATCCATGCTCAAAAGTCAGCTTCAAAACTTTAGAATGAAAGAAAATGAATCTATAAATGATATGTACTCAAGATTTCAGGATATCCATCATTCATTAGTAGGACCCGGAGAAAAATATTCAGACTTTGATATTATATCCAAAATCCTTAACTCTCTAACGGAAGAATTGGAAAGAAAAGTTCTTGTTATTGAAGAAGCGAACAATATTTCCAAAATAACTCCGGAAGAATTAATAGGAAATCTAATGTCCTATGAAGTGAATTTGCAGGCTAAACGAGTTCAAACTCAAGATAAAAACATATAGCATTCCATGCAGAACAAGAAGAATCAGATTCAGATAAAGGCGACCTAGCCTTTATTGCCAAAAACTTCAAGAAATTCTTGAAATATAGAAAAGAAAACAGAAATAATGGCAAGAGAAGCTCAAACAGCAATAAACCACCATCTTTATCAGTTATGGAGTGTTTTAACTGTCACAAAAAGGGGCATATGCAGAAGGACTGTCCGAATCAAAAGAAAGAATATCGAAATAAAATGAAGGACAAATTCAAAGAAAAACCTTTTCAGTTACATGGGACGATTTAGATTCCCCCTCTTCTTCTAGAGGTGAAAGTGATAGCGATAATGAACAAGCCAACATATGCTTTATGGCCAAAGATAATGAGGTTAGTGATTTAACTTTTGATGATATGATAGAGATAAATTCTGAATTATTAGATACTTTAAAAAGTCTCAAAAGTCTCAAAAGAAAATATAAAGAGGCTGTAGAAAATCAGGACAAGGCAGAATTCGAAAGAGATATGCTTAAAGACGAGAAAAAATATTGAAAAAAGAACTTAAGAAAACTCAAGAATCTCTTTCAAATGTTAATTCTCAACTTATACTATTGAGTCAAGAAATTGAAACTCAAAAAGAAAAGAATGATGCTCTTGTTTCTGAAGTCTTAAAAACAAATATTAAAATGGTAGAACTAGAAAATTCAAGTCTTAAGACCAAACTAGAAGGAATCACCAAAAACGTTTCAAATTTTAATAAAGGAAGAGAAAATTTATTTAGATTATTGAGAATTCACAACCTGTTAACAATAAAAATGGTTTAGGCTATAAAAAAGGGTCAAGAATTCACAATCTAATAATTTAAACAAAGTTAAATCTAATAAAACGTCCACATCTTCAAGACTAGTGTCGAAAACTATAAATACATGGGTACCCAAAACTAATAACAAGTTAATAAGGAAAAGTATATTAGTTGATTTATAGAAGATGTTCATAATAAGAAAAATTATATTTATAAATGGGATACTAAACCCACTTGGGTTTGGTTTCCTAAGACCTAACACTTAGGACCCTATTAAAAGGATGGGTATGAACATTATTTCATATTTTTTGCAGGCCTCGCTCAAGAAAAGAGGAAAATAGATACTCAACAGTGGTTGTTCAAAACACATGACAGGAGACAAAAATATGCTGACAAATATTACATACTCAGATGGAGGTTCTGTCACTTTTGGAGATAATTCCAAGGGCTATATCATCGGCAAAGGCAATGTGAGCAATTACGATACATCAAATTTACCTCTTATTACAAACATTTTATTAGTTAAGAATCTAAAACATAATCTATTAAGTATAAGTTAATTATGTGATAAAGGTTTTAAAATATCCTTTTCTGAAAATAAATGTAATATTCTTGATCAAAATCAGAATCTTATTTTCGAAGGAAATAGAGATAAAAAAATTTACGTTTTTAATATGAAAGTTAATCATAACTCAGATATGTGTTTAATAGCTAAAGAAAATGATCCATGGATATGGCACAAATGATTCTGTCATATCAATTTCAAAATAAAAATAAAATTTCTAGAAATAATCTTGTAAAAGGATTACCGAAGATGAATTTTAAAATTGATAATATATGCGACTCGTGTCAATTAGGTAAATTAACTAAATCCTTTTTTAAATCTAAGAAAGTTATTTCGACATTACAACCACTTGAGTTATTTCATATGGATATATTTGGACCTACCGAAATTCAATCCATAAATCACAATAAATACGTATTTGTAATAGTTGATGATTTTTATAAATATACATGGACTATCTTTATGAAAAATAAAAGTGACACCTTTGAAAATTTCAAAACTTTTGTTATACAAATTCAAAGTTTAAAAGGTATTAGAATTAAAAATATTAGAAGTGATCACGGAGGTGAATTTGAAAAAAAAGAGTTTGATAATTATTGTAAGAAGAAAGGATTATTTCATAACTTTTCGTTTCCTAGAACTCCACAACAAAATGGAGTTGTAGAACGAAAGAATCGAACTCTACAAGAATGTGCAAGAACTTTACTAAATGAAAGCACATTACCAAAACATTTATGGGCTGAAGCTGTTGCAGCTGCCTGTTATGTTTTTAATCGTGTTTCTATTGGACCTCTCACCATGAATACTCCTTACGAACTTTTTAACGGTAGAAAACCGAACATATCTTATTTTAAAATATTTGGATCAAAATGTTTTATACTAAATACCAAAGATCGGCTTGGCAAATTTGATTCAAAATGTGACGAAGGAATATTTCTTGGATATTCGAATAGAAGCAAAGCTTATCGAATTTTTAATAAACGAACTAATATTATCGAAGAGTCACTTCATGTATCTTTTGATAAGAATTCTAAACTCATTTAAAAAACAAATAATGACAATGATTTACTTAATAAAACAAATACAACAATAAATAATTCAAGAGATGGCGACGATATTGTTTATAATCCTAGAGAAGATGAAAACCTTGTTAATAATTTAGAAAATAGAAATATTACTAATATAATAAGATCTCCTCGAAGAATCTTACGAAATCATCCTACAAAAAATATAAGTGGAGAAATAAATTCAAATGTTCGAACTAAAAATCAACTAAATTTAATGCGTAATGTAGCTTTTATCTCTACTATAGAACCTAAAAATACTAAGGAAGCATCATCCGACGAAAATTGAATTATTGCTATGCCAGAAGAACTCAATCAGTTGGAAAGAAATGAAGTTTGGGAACTAGTACCTGGACCGACCGATCAAACTGTTATAGGAACTAAATGGGTTTACAAAAATAAAGCAGACGAATTAGGAAATATAAATAGAAACAAAGCAAGACTAGTAGCACAAGGATATAAGCAGGAAGAAAGAATGGACTACGAAGAAACGTTTGCTCCAGTCGCTAGACTAGAAGCAATACGAATCTTATTAGCGTATGCATGTTTTAATAACTTTAAACTCTATCAAATGGATGTTAAAAGTGCATTTTTAAATGGCTATATTAAAGAAAATGTTTATGTTGAACAACATCCTTTATTTATTCACGAAAAATGCCTAGATCATGTCTATAAACTTAATAAAGATTTATATGGTTTAAAACAAGCACCACGTGCTTGGTATGAATGCCTTAAAAGCTACATAATTGACTCAGGATTCGAAATAGGAAAAGTAATCAGACTCTATTTATAAAGCATTCTAAAAATTATATTTTGATAGTTCAAGTATACGTCGATGACATTATATTTGGATCAGCTAATAATGAATTATGTATTGAATTTTCTAAAATAATGACTAGATAATTTGAAATGTCCCATATGGGAGAATTATCATATTTTTTAGGACTTCAAATAAACAAGTTTTCAAATGGAATATTTACTAATCAAGAAAAATACTGTAACAATCTTATCAAACGTTTTGGAATGGAAAACACTTTTGCCAAACCAACACCTATAAGCACAACAACACATCTTGATAAAGATGAAAATGGAAAAAGTGTAAACCAAAAACTATATCGTAGTATGATAGGATCACTACTCTATCTAACAGCAAGTAGACCAGATATTATGATGAGTGTGTGTCTATGTGCACAGTTTCAAGCTGACCCAAAATAATTACATTTACGAGCTATAAAATGAATACTACGCTATCTTAATAAAACTACAAATTTTGAACTTTTCTATCCGAAAGAGTGCTCGTTCGAGTTAGTATCATACAGCGATGCTGATTTCGGAGGATCACAAGCAAATAGAAAAGGTACAAGGGGTACGTGTCACTTCATTGGTAAATCATTAATATCATGGTATAGAAAGAAAAAAAACTCAGTCTCACTATCAACTTGTGAAGCATAAAATATTTTTGCAGCACTAACTTGCGCACAGGTATTTTATATGCAAAAGGCACTTAAAGATTTCGGAGTCAATCTATCAAAATCAATAATTTACTGTGATAATTCTAATGCAATAAATCTATACAAAAATTCAGTAAACCACTCAAGAACAAAACATATAGATATTTGACATCACTTTTTACGCGATAATATAGTAAAAGAAGTGATAAATTTAGACTATGTACCATCAGAAAATCAATTAGCTGATATTTTTACTAAAACATTTTTAGAAAATACTTATATAAAATTACGACATGAACTCGATATAATGTCAATTAAAGATATACAGATAATGTACAAAAAATTTGACTAAAAACTCAAAAATAAAAATTTTACAAAAAATTCATAATTCTGACCATGTTGAGACTCAAAACCTATGACCTGCTGTGAATAGCCCAAGTATCTTAACCACCTGAGCTATTGATTATTTCTATTACAGCTTAGTATGGGGATTTATTATATGGTGGCATCAATATACTAAAAATTATGTGTAACATTTAACTTTATAAATATACTGCTTATTTTATGAACATTATATTACATAAGATAAAACAAAAAACAGAAAAACCAACGAACTACCCTATTACTTGGCTAAATTCAAGACAAGCCACTTATTTCTACCTAGTTTTGCTCTAAATTAGGCTATAAATAGATATGCCTACTCCATTCCTTTTATACAATCAAACTGAAATACAAACAAAAGCTTCATTCGTGTCTTTTCAAAAACTAATTTTCAAGATGTCAACTTCTTCATCAACTGATTCCATTGAAATTCTTGCCTCAAACAATTCACCAAAGACTCCGGTTCATCAAACTTCACCGTCTTCTACCTATCATACCGGATATATGCCGGATAAAAAGAAAAGGAAGAAGACGATTGACATATCCCCAAATACTAAGCAAAAGATAGATGATCTGCATCATTATCAACAAGAATCGATAATGCTACAACGTGAAATGTACTACGAACAAAAGATTAACTCCAAATGATTAGGAATTATCTAGCATATTGCTATGAAGTTCTACAGGGCGTCTTCACATCCAATAGATGAACAAGCTGTTTTGCCTATTAGACGACCTTCGACTTCGTCCCCGCCGTGACAACTGTTCTCACCGAATTCATGGGATCGGAATGAAGAATTGAATGCTCGTCGAAAACAACTAAAGGGCTACCAAACACCAAGCCCTTCAAAATAAATATAGTTGTTATTTTTTTATTTACGAATAATTCTACTAAAGAATGTACGCTTTGTTTTTGGAATAATTTATTCCTTTTTCATCATCCATATGTAAACTAATTATAATATTCAAAAATAAACTTACAACGTTAATATATATAAAAATTTTATTTAAAATTTACTCCAGAAAAAATCACTATAGAAATTCACCCAGCTCAGTGGCTGAACCAGGGGGTCAGTCGACTGACACAGAGGTAAAATGTTTTTAAAAAAGTACGGTCAGTCGACTGTCTCAATACCTCAGTCGACTGGACCAGAAGGATGAAAATTTTCGATTTTCACCTTCAGTCCACTGAAGCACTGATTAGTCGACTAAATCGTAAATCTGAATAAATTTATTATTCCCACCCACTCCCTTTCCACTTTTTAACTTCTACTTTACTCTCTTTCACCATTCTCATCTCAGATTTCAAGGTTTTCCAAAACCCTAGCTTATCAAAAACTCAATTTTTATTCCTCCAAACATTCAAATTAATGGCTCCTAAGTGAAAAGGATAACCTTCTTCATCCTTACAACCTCCTTCAACTGAGCAAATCCAAAGATGGTTATTCGACGATACCACAATTAGGAGGTGGATAAGAATGCAAGATTCCCGGATTTTTGAAGGTTTATTCGTAAAGTTTTTCAATTTCTCTCCATACCATATCCAAGAATTAGCACGTAGGAGCAATTTGGAATCTTTATTCAATATTAACGATAATAAGCAAAAAAATTAATCAAATAATGGTCAAACTATTCTATGCAAGTCTTAACTTGGGTCACCAAACCGTTCAAAATCAACAAGATTGTGTATGGAGTCTAGTGTTGGAAAACCCGTCTTTTTCTCCTTAGATCGCATGGCTCATATCTTAAGAACTGAAAATGATGGTATAGAATTGAGCAATGTTGATTGTGATTTGGTCGTTCGTGACCAAATCAGTCATTTATTCTTAGAAGACGACATGCACCAACTCAAGTCCATGTCCTTGAGACCAAAAGCAAGAATTATACATCGTGCTTTAATGAAGACCGTTACTCCGCTAACCGGGAGTTATGAACTTGTTTATGAAAATAACTTTAAAGCCTTGTAAGCTATCTTTAGAAACATTAAAGTCAATTGGCTACGATTAATTCTTGATGAATTCCTTAGCATCAACAACGGTCGAATGAATGTCATCTACTATGGTGAATATATTATGCGACTGCTAAAGGCTTGTGAGATTCTGGAACCTAACTTGCCTGTTTCCACCATTGGATATTTAAATTCTCGCACTTTGGCATTAATGGAGCTATTGGTTGCTCGACCACCTCCTATCATTTCTTTCGAAGAATGGACTCGACGGCAATTATCTCAAGCTCAACCACAGCAATATGGCACAGCATCTCAAGGTCCATCCCGCCAAAGGTCAACTCATTATCAATAAGACAAAATTTTGATTCATAATCCAGGCATACCTCCATATGAGTCGATTTCAATGATATGTCGTAACCAATAAGTTCTTCAAACCCATATCGCTAAAGTAGACAAAAATTTTGATAAGGTTAAAAGATTTTTTACGAAGTTATGGCAAGCTATTTCATGTTCATCTGGGACTTTCACGGCTACAACACGTGATCCCGGTAAGCAACCCGTCTTCACTTGGTCTTCATCCTCCGATGATCAAGCAAGTAGTAGTGATGATGGTGGAGATGGAGGCGATAGTGGTGGTCAAACATCACATAGTCGTAGGGATAAGCAACCATTGGCATAAGATGTTTTCTTTCTATAAAAACATTAGTATTTATTTCGTATGGCTTGTACTAAATAGCCACTCTATTCATATTATTTCAAAGACTCTAGTTTATGGAAGTTTAATGTATGAACGATTGTTTCCTTCGTAATATCTTTGACATTATGGCTTTATACTTTTATATTCTTATTCCTTTTTTGTCGATGACAAAGAGGGAGAAATATTACTGCTAACATTAAGAGTGCAGGATATAGAGCGTCAAAAATTCAGGGGGAGTAAGTATTTATATTATATATATACAGTCGAAATCTATATCTATTTGCAGGTTGTCATCGATCAAAAAAGGGGAGAATGTTGAGACTTGTTTTTGATTCATGACACGAAGCTATCACTACGACATACAGATTTGACGATTGCTACGTCAAAAAGAGAATATATACTACAAGGAGACAAAACTTCAAAACCGGTGCATCAATTATATTATATTATTTTAGTTTTGAGTCTTAGGTCAGTCGATTGACCCAGTAGTTCGGTCGACTGACATTGGAAAATCTGTACAACATGCACAAGTGCACAGGTATTCAATCATTTGAATATTCAGTCAACTGACCCAGAAGCTCAGTTGACTAAATTTCTACAACATCTACTTTTTGAAAAGACACAACCTTTTATGAAGAGTTTCGAACCTCTACGAAAAGATTTGGACGCAACACTTCAATCAATACTCTTCGTCAACGATCGCTACTTTCTAACCATTATAAATACAAACTCCAACTTGATTCCAAATCACTTACTTACAATCTGATTCACTACCGAATTTTTTATCTCTCTATTCTAATACTCTTTAATCTATTTGCTATCATACTTTCAATTACTCTGCATTAAAGCAATATTATATCTTTCTATTCTTCATATATTTCAAATACATATATTTATACTCGATGAGAAGATTATATGAAGGGTGTACTACAAGTGACAAATCCATGTTATCAGAACACACAGAGTCAAAACAATTTTCGTATTTGTTGAAGTCCTGTTCTACTGCTCAGGCGTGTTAAGTCCTCTTCGACCGCTGCGGCGAAATCCTGTTCTGCTGCTCAGGTCCCTATTGGCTGCTCAGGGGTTGTATAGACATGTTCCTCCGGGTTAAGTGAGGGTTGTTGTTTTAGTGAAAATCGAGAAGGAGTTTGGGACTGGACGTAGGACGGTGCTCCGAACCATAAAAATCTCTGGTGTCATTTTAATATACCACTTTTATATTCCGCACTATTATTTATAGTATTACTATCATCACTGTACTCTGTATTATTATATATCCATATTACACGATCCATAGAACACTTTCATTGATTCATTAAGTCCACAAAATAAGGGGTGCATTAGTTAGCACAAACTTCATGACTAACCACTTGTTGAAATGTTCTGGTGTCCGAAAAGCTATTAAAGGCACACTCTCCTCTACTACCCTTAATTGGTGGAAACCGATGGAAAGATCCAATTGAGAAAATATCCAAGCACCATGAAGCTAATCAAACATATTGTCGATCCTTGGTAAAGGATATTTATTATTGATAGTCCTCTTGCTCAACTCCGGGTAGTCTATATATAAACTTAGAGAACCATCTACCTTGGTAATAAAGACAACTGGTGATCCCCAACTTTAGGAACTAAGTTAGATCAAACCCTTCCATAATAAGTCAAATGTCTGCATTTTTAGCTCCCTCTTCTCTTTCGAAGCCAACCTTCATGGAGGTTGTACTATAGGTCTGATTCCTAAAATCAAATCAATACAAAAATCAGCTTCATGGTAAGGAGGTAAACCTTTTACTTCATCAAAAATATTAGTGAAATCCTGAAAAAATAGTATATCCCTAAGCTCATCTTTAGTTACTTGGAGTGAACAAAGAAAACAAGTTACTTTGAGTGAATAAAGGAAACTATTAGTTAGCTCTTTAGGCTGTTGACAATATATATCTACACCAACATCTCCAGCATCACTAACTCTAACAATCCTTTAATTGCAATTCAAGATTTCCCTAAACTTAGATAACTAGTACATTCACAACAACACTCCAAACCCCGTAAACCTATGAACAAACAGGTCAATAGGAAAGAGATGATTTCCATAAGAAAGAGGCACATTTAGACACATAGTGTCAAGATCCATTGGACCCTCGATTAGGTTCGAAACACAAATAGGATTATTTAGAATAACATCTTTAATGTTTAGCTTGTTCATTGGGTCATGCAAAATAAAATTTTGGGAAGCTCCTATATCAAACAATACTCCTATAGGAATATGATAGACGAATAACGTAACGTACAACACTACTTCCTCATCTGTCTTAAAGAAGTGGATGGTATATCTTCTATGGAAAAAGCTTGTCCTTAAGGCCCTTTCTTTGGAAAAGTTCACTCATTCTTTATGTGCCCTTACTGGTTATAGTTGAGACAGGTGGCCATTGGTCACTGTTCGTAAAGTGGCCCATCTTATTGCACTAGAAACAAAGAACGTTGGCCAAGTTGGGCTGCTTCTTCTATGCTTGATCCCCACCTCCGAGTTTCTTTCATGTCCACTGCTTCTTCCCTTTAAACTTATGCTTAAAGTTTTACTTGCCTCTAACTGTTATCACTGACAAAGGCTTGGCACAACTATTGATATTACTCCCTACTAGACTCCTTCCTTAAAATCGAGAGCGTCAAACCTCAAAACCATGATGATAAGGTTGGTGAATGTACTTGTGTATTGATTGGTCATCTCACGTTGGAACTTCGGTCATATCCCATTCACAAATATTTCATTCTTTTTTAGCAATTGGTCTATCGATCCGGGTTCAAAGTGGGACAATGCATTAAACTTATGCTCATACTATGCCGCCGTTAAATCACCTAACTTGGTTTAAATCAAGGAAACTCTAAATAACCGATTCCTCTCAGCTTTCGGAATAAACCGTGCTTCAAAAATTTCCTTAAATTGTTCCTAATAAAACTTCTCCTCCAGAGTATTAGGGTTTACCGAATTCTACCAATCCATCATTGACATTTGAAGTTATCGTGATGCCAACAATTGTTTCTCCGCATTTTTCAAATGAAGATTTCCAAATTCTATAGAACAGTTTCCCGTCCAAAGTGCTAAAGTTCGTACACAAAGCTGAAAGTTCATGGGGAGCTGAACTTGTGCTACTACCTTCTCTACTGGATCTACAATTAGCATAATAGCATTTCTAGGTACCCTACTGTTAATAGTCATGCTAGTTCCAGATCCTCTCCTTCCTCTTCTTCTTGTATCCATCTTCTATTACCTGAACGAATAACAGGTATCTTTAGAATACAAGAATGGGATTAATATGGATTATAGAAATAGCACCAAAGGATCTAAAACGAGACTTTGGAGGATAGATATTATTATTATAAAAATAACAAATATAGTCCCTTAAGATTAACTTATTCTTGGGCATCACTTACCCTATTTCTAATGTGTTGTACACCAATCAGGCTAAGATGTTCGCTCAAATGAAGCTCGGATGCCAACTATGATAACCCACCTTTCTAGCATTTGAGAACGACACTAGCAATATCCACAATATTCATGTGTCGTTGCCTAAGCATACGAAAGACGGGTTTCCATGGGGCAAAATAAAAGAAAAAAATAGAAAATCTCATAAAGGAACTGTTAATTATTATAATAGTACAATAATGCATAAGGTTACTCCTTAACATGGAGTTATCAAAGTTATGACAAAGTACTACCATCAATCTAGCTAGTTATACGCCAGGCCTTTACAGTTGCTGGTATAAAATACATATGCATACATAAAAATAATAGCATAAATAGATATCTAGATAGATAAGAAGCCTCCTGCTCATCCATCATCTTTAAAAGAGCCTAAGGAAACATGCTACTCTTGGCTACTCAAATATAAATGAGTACCCAAGAGTTTAGGGAAAACAAACAACTTGGGTCAGACAATAAGTCTGGTATGAGTAAACTCCAACCAAAGGGATAATAATAAGCAACAATAGGTGGGACCACGCAACAAAATGCGGAATAGGTTTCCCCTACAAAAACCACATCCAATCATATGTAATATGTATAAATAATTAAACATCACGAAGTGCACAAGGCGCTTCCTAGTATAATTAAAAAAGAAATAAATTCAAGGATTTGAAATTAAAACAAGGAAAAGGAAATTTTCCAACAATGGCTAGGAGGGTGCAACCCCTTATCGAAAGTATTCCCCTATAATATATCTAAAACTATGATGACGCTTAGAAACCGTGAAGCCAAACCCCGCCAACCTTACCGAGTATTCGAGTATTTCACATCTTAGGGTGCATATAACCAAAGCCAATCTAGAGTGGATGTGATAGTACCCTAATAGGAGCAACCCCACATATCTTGACACCCACTCGCTCTTTTGTTTTAGTCATTTCATGACAAAGGGTATCAGTGCTCAAATAAGCAACAAATCGTCTTAGATTGACCATACAACAAGAAGATAGTAGATTCGAAATCGGTAAATCAACTATCGAGAATTATTAAAATGATCGCATATGGAAAGTAAATCTCAAACTCTTACCACTACTCATCAATTTCAAACTTGCACTATCCTCGGTTAAAAAAGAAGTCGGGTAGGTAAAGGTAGTTTTACCTCTAAGGCTTGCCTTAACAACATTTTTCCTTCACAATAGGGTCGAGCTTCCAAACCTCGATGTTTAGTGCTGAGAATATGACTAAATCATTTCTATACATGTGATATCATTTACGGAAATTAAATTTCTTCCCTTTTCTATAACTGAATCATACTTTTAAACTTTTTAAAACCAAGCTCTTGCTTAGATTTCACATCACATATATTAACTTTAAACAACATTATTTAAAAATAATTAATTACCTTTAAACAAGAATAATTAATTTAAACCTCTCCATTTAAAAAAATTAATCAACTTTAAACATGATTAATTATTTTAAAAATATTTATTTAATATAATTAAATAACTTTAAAAATGATCAACTTATTTAAACATCATTTTTTAAAATGATTAATTAACCTTAAACATCATTATTGAAAATGGTTAATTTATTTTAAAACATCATTATTGAGAATGGCTAATTAATTTTAAAACATCATTATCATAATGAGTAATTAATTTTATAACATCATTATTAGATGACTAATTAACCTTAAACATCAATACCAAAGTGATTAATTAATTTTTAAACATAATTGTTAAAAATGACTAATTAATCTTAAACATCATTAAAAATTATTAATTAATTTTAAACATCATTATTAAAAAGATGAATAAAAACAATTTATTATTACTGTCTTTAACCCTCATTCATAGCGAATATAGCTATATGGACCATAACTTCTAATCTCATTTTATAAATAAAAATTATTTTAAACCATTGTTCGAACAACATTTTCAAAGTGTCAAAAAATAACCAGATATTTGTTCTGTAAAGACCGAAGCACGAGAAGTATTCAAAAGATATGGTATTTCCAAAGTGTCGACATAGTAATAGTTGCTATACAGACACTTCCACAAAACATTTTACATGTCATATATGCGTTCAAACATCTCATAAAAATTAGCATACACACACACACACTCAAGTGTAATAACATTTTAAAGGCAAGGTAAAACTTATCGCCTAACAACTTATACTCTTCGAAGTGTGGTGTAGCAACTTATTTACTGCGAACACTTCGACTTTATTTCAAGTCCCCTACAAACATGTTATATGCCATCCGCTTTCAAGCAGGACCACAATAAATAATAATCATTATAAATAATTAAACATAAGTAATTAACTAATATTATTAAAACAATTTACAACGATTAAGACTTGGTTTTTAAAGTGAGCTTTAATCAACGAAATTAACCCAAACTTGCACTTAAATACCACAACTTCTTAATCACCGAAAGGACCTAGCTTTTGCCAGGAAAAACTTGGATTTAAGGGACAAGAGTCGTCAATTGTTTTAGGATAAAGGGGTTATGGTGCTCAGTCAAGACAATTTGAGGTGGTATGGGTCTTGTTTTGGTAGTGGAGTGATGTAGAGAAGAAAGGAAGAAGTTTTAGCAACTTTGCTTAAGGAAAAGTGGTAACAGAAGCGATTTTTAGTTTCAAATATTTTTTGAAGCCATGGATGGAAGATTGAAAAGCTTGAAAAAGAAAGGAGATCATAATTAGAGAAAGAAAAAACTGAAGTAAAGAACGAACTGAGAAAGGTGAGTTGTTTTTATAGAAACTGAAAGGAGGTAAATTACTAAAATGACCTTAACCCATGGCTTCCATAGATTTTTGCCACCTCATCCTTTCTTTACCCATCCCACGTGCAACCAACCATCTCCCCCTCATCTCCATCATATCACCACTTCACATAACTTGATGTTACCTTTTTACTATTTTCTTTTCTTTCTAAATCCAAAAAAGAACAGTCAAATTTACTTTACGACTTAAGGTAAATATTTAAAATTAATTAACTCTAATCAAAGCATATGTTATTTGTATAAACGTATGCACATGTTCACTAGTGTGCACAACATACTTCAACAACTTTTGGTCGACGAAAAGTTGAAAATCCAAAAAATAGTTTTCAGTTACATTTTTTATTTTTCTACAAACTAATTATTTTTGTAAACCAAATTTTAAAAACAACTTTACCATCATCAGTTATTACTAAAAAGAGGTTTATTTAAGTTATAAAATCCACTATTCGAATATTTTAAAATTTATTAAATATTCAAATTCAAAGTGATTAAATTACGGGTCCTTACAATAGCATCCCTTCTCACATTTATTCACTTAATGCATTAGATATTTGATAACACACCTAAGCCATCGTGCTCTAGGACTTGACTACCCATCATGATAGTCAACGTCCTAGTTTCATGATACTCAAGTCCATGCCCCTTAGTAGGCCAGGAATTAGACTAGCCAGGATAAATAAATCTCCCATCTAGAGGTACGAAGCCATCATGCTCTAGGAGCGATCACGCCCCCAAGTGCATACCTCTACTATATGAGTACATAAGAAACCTCCGGGTATCAACAATCCCTTCGCTTACTTCATCCATAGCATAGATTATCTCGGTAACGACTCCAATATGAAGTCATCATGGTTGGGAACAATTCTCAAGAACCATCGTTAGCCGTAGAATATCATCATTTGTCTCATAACCTTCCTTCAACGGTTCCTTAAATCTAACTCTTGGTCACCTACTCTGCAAGTCGAAGTACATCGTCGAACCCATACTTTCCATCATGGAATAATCATCATCGAATCACATGTCATCATCGTCGAAAATGTCACCGAACCTTATGATTCAATACCAACTCGAGCCTTAGCTTGAAAATTGAAGGTGTGACTTGAAGCAAGCTTACATGTGAAGACTCGAAGCAAACATATAAATGGCTCAAAGCATTTGTTTATGGGACTTAAAGAAAGCATAGATATGACTTAAAGCCATCTCAAAAATCATCATTACCGACCCATGCAACCCCAAACCAAGCACCATCGACCTAAACTACCCTGATCCATGCTTCTCAACGGATCCATGCTTCTCAACCAATCGATGCAACTATGAACTAAGCCCCCTCATCGAACCATCACCATCGATCTGAACCTCATGAATCAGTTCCAATCCAATGCTTAATTTTTTTTCTTTTTCAACACTAAGAAAACTCACATATAGCTTGAAGCAAACCCTAAAGTAATTTACCTCCTAACCCGTAACATGGCTCAAGCACGATCCCATGATTATATTTTCCCATCTTCTCTTGTGACCCATACACACCTACTAGTAACCCAAAGCATTCCACCATATAACTCGAAGAAAATCATCAAAACACATGAGCATGCCCTAAAGAAACTTCGTACCAATCCATAGTTTATGAATCGATCGATCCATCTATAATTGGTCATAAATCGAGCAAATGAACACAAAACGAATTGAAATTTAGAATGTAGTTTTAGGGTGTCCTTTTTGAGCTACCCTATAGATCATTTTGTTTGGATGACTTGATCTTCATGGGTCATCACCAATCCATGACTTATTTATTGAACTAAATCACATTTGAACCCATTCAAACATCATTCATTCAAGTGTATGTTACATATAATATATCCTAACAAGCAAACATCAACATAATCCATTTTATAACCAAAATATAAAGGCGAAAATTCATAAGAACGTGATTTTATAAACGTTTTCCAAATCGTTTCAAATTTACATATGTGATTATCAAGGGTTTAAAACATATTTTAGAGTTCAAAAATAATTTTATAATGTCATTTTAAGATGTATAATAGTAATTAGTCTGTGAAAGGTCCTAACCATTTACCTTAATCCAAAGCAAGTCCAAAGGTGCACAAATCCTAAGAAGAACAGCAGCTCTAGGTGATCTCCAACAGCAAATCTCTAAGTCCAAATGCTTATTTCGCCAATCTTTTCTTAATGAAAAAATTTCGGTAATTGAAGTAGGCTTCAAAGTAACATTTTGGCTTAGAAGTGGTTAATGGAGGTTTAGTCTCTATTTTTGGGAAGTGCGTAATGATCAAGAGAAGTCTCAGCCCCACCATGACGCTAATCTCGAAATGGGCCTTGGGACTACTAAACCACTAATTATCTTTTAATCTGTTCAGAATCAAGCGAAACTTCAAACGGCTATAACTTCTGGACAGTAAGTCCATTTTTCTATTGTAACCATTCTATAGAAAGAGAAACCATCATCTCATTCTAATGGAAGTGGTTTCAAATCCTAATTCAGCTCCAATCAAAAGTTATAGACCGTATAAGATTTCAGGGTCAAAATCATCTAAAAAATCCAAAGGATGGAAAATGTCTCTAGTAGTCATTTTTCAAAGTTAAAGAATTGTACGACCCTAAATAAAAAATGACATTAATATTTTATGATCCTTTGATATATAGAATACTAGTCATTACATAACCATAATCTTGACTCCATTCAAATGCCACTCCCGGGTTTGACAATACCCAATATACCAAAAAATATCCTTGTTCGATAGCTTTACCATTGGAAAAAAAATCTTGTTCGGTGCATCTACCATCTAACAGGGATTCTAGTTCAGTAGTTGGACCATCGAACATGAATTTAAGTCTGATGGTCCAAATATGGGACAGATGAGTGGGGGTAACATTTTTTTGTTTTTCTCCATCCTCCATACTAGCATACGTTGGGATGATCCCTTCCTCTTTTCCAAAGGTACTTGGGTATGGCATATTTCTCACGATTCCAAGGTTGAAATCACTCCTCGGCAGAAATGTTGATAACACTAGCTCCCCAAAGCATACGATGTGGAGTATGCTTTGTTTATCTTTCTAAATGATACATGATGCTATTCTTATAGCTTGCTTATTATTTCCATGGCCACTTCTCTTTTCTTTTGTTCAATCATGTCCAACTATCACTCTGTTCGGTGCTTCCCTCCTACCAAACAAAAGTAGTATTCGGTGCATACCTGTCTGATTGTCCAATGCCACTTAGGAAATGTTATCCCGTTATTATCTATCTGACATCAGACAATATAATCCGCCTATAAATACATGGAAGTTTCAACGGTCTCACACTTTAGTTCATTCAGCTAACTTCCCAGTCTGACCTCCCTATTCATATTCCTCTAGATCAACAGCCCAATTCTGTCTTCAATCACACTAGAGCTTGATTTTTATCCAATTTTTCTACAATATAGTAAGGTATGATTCTTCTTATGCCGATTTCATCTTCTTATGCATGGATCTAGCTGATATTCCACTTATCTGCTACTATTCCTATTCAATGGTATGAAATTAAGGTTTTCTTATCGTTACAAACAAAAGGGGAAAGCATAATGTTCTAATTTAGTTTCCTTAATCTGATATACAACAGATGTTAGTGACCAATTGATTATTATTTGATGTTGAGCCTATTTGACTAGGGCTTATCGAATAATTGATTAGAGATATACAGGGTTGCATTAGGCCATGCCTTCAAGCTTGTAGTAGAATCTAAAATTTAAAGCCCTTGAATGGGAAGGAAATATGTCTGATAGATTTGTCTTAACACAAATAGTTTTACTCTTGTAATTTAGGATCCTTAAGAGGTTAGGTCATTTGGTTTTGATGGTTCTATTGTATTTTTCATGGCACACACGTACGTATGCTTCTTGGTAGTATGAGACATGTTGATTTATTAGACTGGCTTATCGGGTCCTCGCCACAGTTGCTCATCAAGTGATGTTGGAGCTCAAGCTCCTTCCACTTTTGCTTCCACTAAGCCTGCACCATTAAGATATAGAGTCAGACAGCCTGCCTCTGCTTATTCCTTAGTTCGTGGGTATGGTCTTCACAGCTGCTAGTGGACCCTATTGAATCAGTAGTTTTCACTTGACCTTCTGGCAATTGGAGACTACAACTACCACTTAGGATTGCCGAGGGAGGATATGCTCCTGCCAAACCCTAATTAACAGGCTCATGTTCCTTCAATGGTATACATAGCCTATTCAAGGTACCACTGTATGGTAGGAGCTCCACCTCCCCTTCATCATCGAATCATAGGTTTTTTGGTATATTTGAAGATTGCCCCATTTTAGCTTCATCGAATGGCTACGCTTTCTAAGTAGCCTTTATGTCATCTTTATATGGGAGCTTATCAAGTGCAAGGAAGAGGGCTCTTTATTTATTTACCATGATTCAAGAAATAGGTTTAAACCTACAGAAGATCTATGTTTGAAGCATAGCATGTTCAAGAAGGAGTACTTCATTATCTGGGATACTTTTCCATACTTCCATCAATGACTTTAGCATATAAGTCACTTCAACCGTTCATTTTTACTAGGAAAAACTTTGGTCCGACCATTGATTCTTTCATTTCTCATTTCCTTAGATTTAGTGAAGGCTGCTATAGGCATTAACTTGGAAAAGATGATGGAGAATTTGAAGAAAATTCTAATGGAATTTAGGGAGGTTCCCCGCTTGATGATGGATGAGAATCTTAGATAGATCGGGTTATTAGCCGGTGGGTGCTCCGTTGGGAAGGGTAAAGTTCCCTCTACACATAAGCATATGAAGAAAGGGAAAAGGAAAACATCTAAGGTAGGTGAATCAAATGAGGGATAGACTTCTCAACCCTCTGCTTCTGGTGTTAATTTGGCTTTATCTCCATCCCGTACTAACCACATAGTGCATGAAGATGCCACATGGTTGGAATTAGATTCTTTCATGATTCAACCCCACATAAGTAGACGGTTGATATCCCTAAGGCAGTCGGAGGATGATGGTATTGGTAATAAGACTACTGAGGCGGAGAACCTACATTCCAATGACCATGATGCCACTACCTCTGACTAAAGTGAAGCCCATTCTACCAGGCAGATTGGCCTCGATACTTTAACCAATCTTGATTTGAGAAGGCCTTGCACAAACCTTTGGATCAGAGGGTCAAGAGAAGTTTATCCCAGGGGACACTATCGTTTCTGATTATTTATAGGACCCTAAATTGGGATTTCTTATGGGGACTCTGCTTCAATAATGGATATTCAGCGACACTCGAAAATGCATAGGGCTTAAGATTTGTTTAAATGTTGTGCACTGTTCGCACATACTAACTTTTCTTATGTTGTACTTATGGACTTTCTTAGCTATACTATATTGTTAAATTTTCATCCTTATATTCTTCCTAGGGAATATGAGTTTGAGGGGAATCAATCTTCAATCCAAATTTAAGAAGTAGAAGTAGGACGTCCCTCCGACGGGCATTAAAAAAGGTGGCTGCGTCATTCAGCCCAAGCAACAATATCGAGCAGCCACTAACAAAACTAAAGATGTTGGAGATTGTATCCTAACGTCTGGTTGAGGTCATGGATGGTCAGGATCAACGTGATGGTTCTCGAAAAAGTCCCCGCTCTCTCGGAAAGTTAGGATCTAAGACATCTTCTCATCTATCGTAATCTCCCATGGCGTCAACTTTTATCCTTTTAGAGTCGAAAACATCCAAGTAGTAAGAGAGAACAGACATATGAGCCACTACACCAAAATGATCAATTTGAAACAATAATAAAATGTTGCTAAAAAAATTAAAAATAATTTTCAAGTGTTGCAGATTAGTATGTTGCGGTTTTTTAGAACATTTGCAGTACGCTTTAGATTGACTAATTGAAACATTTAATTGATATTTCAAATTAACAAATTGAAATACTTATATAGTGTTTCAAATAGATAAACTGGAACACTAGGTAAGTGTTTCAAGTTGATAATCAGCAATGCCTACTAGGTGTTCCAAATTGATAAACTATAGCACTTAGTATGTGTTAAGAGCTGATAATCAGCAAACACTTACTAGGTGTTTCAAATTGGTAAACTGCAACATTTAGTAAGTATTTCAAGTTAATAATCAGAAAAACTTACTGAGTGTTTCAAATTGATGGCCAAAAACATTTATTACACGTTACAAGTTCACTTATCGGGCATTCCAAAGATATATTGAAATATATATAAACAACATTTGATCCTTATATGATTAACATATAAATAGCAAATCAACATTATGTCAATAATATTAAACACATACACACATATACACCCATGACATCAAGCATTACAATTTTATTTTAGAATCATCAAAAATTAGTTTACCATCCATTCCTAAAAGTCATCACAAATGTGATTATATTATATTGGGGATTGTAATACTAATCTAAAATACTCATTTCGTGATTTAGGTATTGGGTAACCCTATATCAAGTATTACTAGTAGATTGAACAAAAATGTATCTTGCAACCACAAAATCAAATAATGTATTAAAGCTTTTATCAATAGTTCAAAGAGTGAGATATATTATAATTTACTATATAATGTATAATATAGGTCTAATAGTGAAGATGATAGGAATTAAAAATTGACTGCAAACCTATGGTTTATTTGTGCTCAATCATTCTATGCAGAAAATTCTAAACCTTTAAATCCAATGCTAATCGGATAAAAAATTATATTTTCCCAGTGACCAGATTTCTCATTGCTATAGGATGGCTAATAATCTAGGAAGTCTACTTAAAATGAATTCGTAAACTAAACAGCAGTTATAAATACAAAAGAAAAATAACTTACTAATATAAATCATAGCAAGAAAATTGAAACAATTCCACTTAACATAGAGATAGTTGCCTATAAGTCATCTAAAACTTGAAAGAATATATGAAAATTCAACCACATAACATATGATATATACTTTATAGTATGACACTCATTAAAACATAATGATTTTTTCTACTTAAAATTAAACAGAAGAAGAATAAGTAGTTAAAGTGAACATCGCAGAAGCAAAATTGATGATGACAATTTCATTAGTAAGCTCACAATTCTCCTGCAAACAAAAGAATAGTTTTTATTTATTTACTTCCTGGAGTATCCAACAAATAAATTATAGTGTAAACAAAAAGCATTGCCAATAATGTAAACACAAAAGTAACATGTGTAATTATGAGGAATGTATAACTTTTTAGCATAAGATGCATATTTTTGCATGTACTACATGAAAGAATATCAACTAGCATTTAGAATACATCAAAAGGAATCAAAGTAACATATGTATAATTAACCCAACGGTTAATGGCAATGGGTTGGAGAAGAGTGGACATGACTCACATGAACGGGCATTAAAGGACAGTCATTGATACTCTAGAGCAGACATAGCATTAAAGAGCTTACATTAATGACAATTTGCCCAACAAAAACTATGCTTCAAGTAATTTTAGGTGCCTTTGCCAGGTTTCTTGTGTCTCGATTAATCTGTGCACAATTCCAATTAGTTTTTACACATCCAATTTATTTGTTTATATTTTATTAGTTTGTGTATGTAAATAACGAGCGATCATAGTTGTGCTCCTAAATTTTTGATTGCATAAGAATTGAATTTTTTTCCTTCTTGCATGTTTAGTTTCATTTGGACAATAAATGTGCAGACATATGTCTTAGAGCTTAGTTACTTCTTCCTTCCTTCTCCTTACATAAACTTTATCCCTCAAAATCATGTTCACTGGATTGATCCTGATTCTCACATCTACACTGCAAATCTTTCGTGTTTATATAGTATATATATTTTTGTTATGCATTTCATTTTATATCGATTTTCTAACCAGTGCTTTTTAGGTGTGAAAAAAGAAGACAAAATAATAGAAATAGAAGGTGGAATATACATGGTAATAAGAGCTGACCCTAATGAAGATGAAGACCTTAGCATGGAAGAAAGAAGAAGGAGCTTTAGTGGTAGTTCAACACATAGTTATGAATTAGTTGTCGACATGGCTGTTACTTTTTATAGTTATTCTTCTTGCAGCCAAGAACATAACAGTATTTAGTATTGTTCATCCTTGTAGTTATTGGTCTAAACTTGAAGTGCATACACAATCTTGTCATAATCGTTATTCGCCTTTACTACTATGTTTGTTGAGGTTGAATGTTATTAAAGAGAGGAATAAATATATTAGTCCCACATCGAGTAAATTGTTTTAATATTTGTGTATATATTTGAAACTTCACATGTTCAATCAGTTAGAATAACTAAAGGAGAAAGGAAAGAGGTATTGCCATAATGTGCATGCACGAAAAGCACTTAGCACTCAACTATCATAATTTTTGAACATATTTTTTCCTCTTCAAATTTGAACTGTTAGTTTAAAACAGTTACAAACGTTTTGAAACAGTCGCTCCCCATATTATTAATGAAATAAAGGAACATTTTGCTTATAGTGTTGATTCTTTATCTCTTTAGCATGCACTTTTAAGACATTTAAAATGTAAATCTCTGAAATATATAACTAAATATGGTCTTATTTATGTTACAAATAATGAGCATGATAAATGTGAAATATGTATAAAAGCCAAGATTACTAAGAAACCTTTTCTAAGTATTGAAAGAAATTCAAAAGTCTTGGATTTATTTTACTCTAATATATTGAATTAAATGGATTTTTAACCAGAGGTGGATAACGGTACTTCATTGCCTTAGTTGACGATTTCTCTAAATACACATGTGTGTATTTGCTTAGAAATAAGGATGAAACCTTTGATATATTTAAACGCTATAAAACATTAGTTAAAAATCAAAAATGTAGGAAATAAAGATCTTATGAAGTGATAGAGGAGGAGAGTATTTCTCCACCAAATTTTCTAACTTTCGCGAAGAACATGTAATTATTCATCAATACACAGCTCCTTACACGCTACAACAAAATGGCTTGGCTGAAAGGAAAAATAAAGCTTTGGTTGATATGGTGAATTCTGTGCTGTTAAATGCTAAACTACCACTTAACTTATGGGGTGAAGCACTACTTTCCACATGTCATTTACATAATAGAATCACCTTAAGGAAAACTAAAGTCTCCCCTTATGAGTTATGGAATTGTCGAAAACCAAATCTAAGATATCAAAAGGTATAGGGTGTATTGCCTTCTATAGGGTGATTAATCCAAAACGTACTAAACTGGGTGCAAAAGCCTTGAAATGTATATTCATAGGATATGCTAAAAACTTCGAAGCATATAGATTGTTAGAATTATCAACTTACGCAGTTATTGAATCAAGAGATATTGAGTTTATGGAAAATATTCAAAGATAATTCAACTACAGTTTGGTCACTAAGCACCAATATCATTCAAACACCAATAGATGCTTCTACGACGTCTACTAAAAATATAGAAAGGTTATAGAAGACCAAACCGAAAATAAGAAGGACACAAGAATTATAAAAGAGAAAACTTCGATCAAGATTTCGTATATTTTCAAGCTATACCACTTCTTATGGAAGGAACAAGAAATGAGGTTCTTAATAAGACAGCTATAGTGCTAAATTCAGAAGATGATGCAAAAACATATAAAGATGCTTTAACATTTAGAGATTCTGCCTTTTGAAATGAAGAAATTAATGATGAAATGGATTTAGTTTTGTCAAACTATACGTACAAATTAACAGACTTACCTCAAGGATAAAAAACAATCAGCTGCAAATGGGTGTTTCGAAGAAAACATAATAATGATGGCAACATTCAAATTTTTAAGGTTAGATTGGTAGTCAAGGGGTTTAAACAAAAGGAAGGAATTGATTTCTTCGGCGGCCATGATCCTATGGCAAGAATCACATCCATTCGAGCATTGATAGCTTTAGCTATTATCATTCCTTTTGGCAAGGCTGTGACACCAAGTAGTCGATTGGAAACCAAAGACAGTTCTTCCCCAATACCAGTTATATACAGGTCCACTATGGATGCTGATAAAAAAATTTCGGGTCTGGATCAAGCTACAATTGATATGACACGACAGTCGAAGTTATAGTTTCAAATTTCAAGTCAATCGGAGTTCGTATGCTCAAGATATGATCGATGCAAACCAAAGAAATCGACTAGTTCGTATACATCAAAGAGAAACCTCCTTCATATCAATCTTGTTTCAATCCATCAAATGAGCATGGCTTCGTATCCACATTGTGAGCACTTGATCATATTCATCGAGTGCATGCCGCTTCCTATCCATCACGTGCACTTCAGTTCGTATCCATCGTATTTGCTTTATTTTGTATCCATCAGCAAGTCACATTTCGTATCGATCATACCAACTTAACTCGTATCGATCAGTTAACCTATTGATATGAGGCATACCATTAAAGAAAGAGATACGAAAAACACATGCATTGACTGGTACGAAGCACCTTCAAATGATCGATAGGAATGAAGCCTCACCTGTGGATATGAGCAATGTACACATGAAGCGATATGAAGTGAAGTACGGGAGCGATACGAATGGGGAAGCAATGGATGGATATGAACAGGGCGCATTAAAGTGAGAGACTCAACCACTTGGCATAAAAGTGGGTTGATTCAAAAAGATAGCGCCACAATATCATGCATCACGTGTCAAGAAGCGATGTGAACTCAGCAGCCTTCAAAAAATTCAAACTTGCATTGATCATAACTCAAAATCTACAAGTCCAAATGCCACCAAATTTTTATAGGAGCGTGCGTACAACATCGAGAATATTCATCATCGATCTCGACTCGATTAGAAAAAATCTTGATCGATACAAATTTCGTTTGTATCGATCATGGAGCGAGTTTAAATGACTGGGGATCAATCACGTTGGCCCACCCACATGAGAGAAAAGGTCTTCTGAGATCTAAGCAAGATATTTGCTGCCTAAACGTCTATAAATAGCAGCCCAGGACCTACTGAAAAAGGACTTTTGGCTCTTCTATGTCCAGATTCTGCCGAAATCACTATTGTACTCGAATTTTACCATTGTAACTCGTTGTTGGCAGCAAGCAAAAATCAATAAAAGTTGTCCATTTCATAGTGGACGTAGGCCATATGCCGAACCACTCTAAATCTGTGTGTTTCTGTATGTTTTTCTCGTTTATCGATTGGTGTGTTTGTTAGATCTTCCTCCTTTTTCATTTATATTCTTCATTTTATCTCTTCAAATACATCTGAAGAGTGTTGTTGCTAATTTTGTACAAACACTTTGGTGCTTTCACTGAGAAAACCTAGTTTTTCTCCTGCTCATTGGATCTACTGTCGATATTGGATTGCAAAATCTAAGGAGAAGATCCAGGTTTCAAGTCTAAAGTTCTTCCATCCTTTTCAAATTTGCATCAAGTCTAGGAAAGATCTTTGCCATCCATCATGGTCAACACTAGGATGACCTCAACAGTTGCAGATCCAGAAGGACGGGACAGACAGAACCCTGCACAACTTCCTCCTACCGATCAGAATGTTGTCGGACCTTCAAATCCGCAAGGCCCTATCACCAGGGAAAAGTTTCAACTACTAACGCAAGAGCTGACACAAATCCACCAACAGCTTACTCAGCAACTCCTTCCCAGTGTAGAATTGACCAGTTAACTAAATCAACAATGATGAAGGAGATCCAGAAGGGATCAAGCTTCCTATTCATCTACCGAGAGTTCACCCTTTTTTGACTACCATCATAGATCCAAGAGCCCACGACTCGATGAAAGCTTTGCATAGGCTACTGGACATCAGCGCATCTTGAATCTTAGGTAACCGAGAGCTGGCCCGTCGACCAGCCATCAGACCGGACCCTCCTTTCAAGGGGGTAATGCTCCTTATCGTATTACTGACAATCGCACTGCCACCGTTGCTACTGAATTGGGAGCTGATGCCCGATATCGGAAAGATCTGAACCATCGCCCACATGAATATACTCCTGAACCGTATGTCCTTGAGAACCTAGAACCAAGGAGGCAAGATATGGACCGTCAACCGCGATCAGCCCATCCTCGCATTGTGGAGCCCGACCACGCCTTGGCCCAACATGCTCAAAATGTCTAGATGTCGGACATCCCGACGATGATCCATCAAATGATCCATGAAAGTCAGGGTCTCGCCAACGACGACTGGAGAATCTCCCAGAGTCATATCCCTTTCACTAAAGATATACTCTATGCTGAACCACCACGTAAATTCAAGATGCCAACTCTACCCATTTATGAAGGGAGCTCTGATCCTAATCAGCATATCTTAAAGTATGAATGGTTGATGAATGCTGCATGAGCCGATGATGTAGTTAAGTGTTGGAGTTTCCCAATCTCCCTAGGGGGCATAGTGACTATGTGGTTTACTCACCTACCATCTTGATCTATCTCATGTTTTGACCAGTTGGAAATGAAGTTTGTTGAATGGTTTCGCATACATGCGACCAGACTGATAGATGTTAATACCTTGTCTAGTGTTACTCAAGCTCTCGGAGAGACACTTAAACGTTATTTGGAGAGGTTTCATGCTGCATGTGCTGAGATTAGTAATTCCAATGACAACTCAATTCTGATGGCACTAACTAAGGGATCTATCCCGATTCTGAATTAGGCAACTGGTTGGTTAGAAAACCTACTATGTCATTGGACCATTTCTATTCCAAGGCAGCCCAGTTCTTAAGAAGGGAGGATGCGAAACAGTCTAGGAAAAAGGATGGCATAGGGCCTAGTGTGGGAAGAATCCACAGCAATGTTGTTGTTAAACAAACCGGGGAGAGTTTCGGAAAGGTGCAATTGAACATACAGAATAAACAGAACCTACAGAAAAGTAATAGAAATCAAAATAGGAAATGGGATCAGAATCATGGGCCACGACGTAGGGCTCCTATGTTTGACAATTATACTCCTTCAAATACGTCGTTGGAAAATGTGTATTTGCAGACCTTCAATACCATTTGGTATAAGAAACCTGCTCCAAAACAATCATTGGAAAAACATATTCAAACTGGGAAGTTTTGTAGAATCCATGATAGCTATGGCCATAAAATGAACGAGTGCCGTCATTTATATGATATTATTAAGAAGTTGATACGTGAGAGAAAGTTGGAGCAGTTTGTGCGGGCGTCGCATTTGGAAGGCGCGGGCCCTCCTATCGAATCAAAATCATATACCAAATCAGGCAAGACTGGAAGAACCCGCTCCTACCAGTGGGAGGCTAGTGATTAATACTGTTAATGGTGGTCCTCATCCAACAAACCGAAGCTGGAAGGAAATAGAGTCATATGCCAGTTCTATTAGGCATGCGAGCTTCGAATGTTGTAGTAGTTTGGAAGACGGGGCTCCGGCCAAGCAACTGAAAATGATGACAAATGAAATCTTATTTCGAGATAGGGATGCTGATAGAGTCGAAGCTCAACCATTGATCCACTTGTCATTTCAGCTTAGGTAGATCCTACTTGGATGAAGAGGATCTTAGTAGATATTGGAAGTTCAATGAGCATACTGTTCAAGCGAGCCTATGATCAGATGAAAATGGAAACAAAAGACTTGAACCTTGTTAGTCTCGTATTCATGCTTCAAGGGGAGTACAACTATACCCACTGGAGTGACTACCAGTGGAGTTGGAAATTAGGGAATGCCAGAGAGTTCGGGTATTACAATTTGTTGTATTGGATATAGACTCTCCATACAATGCTTTCTTGAGCCGACCGGCCCTAGCTGAGTTCAAGGCTACCATTGCCCCTTGGTGTCTGACTTAAAATTCCCTACCAACAATGGAGTTGGTGTCGTTCAGGGAGACCAGGATATTGGACGAGCCTATTATAATGCTGAGCTGTGAGAGGTGCGGCAAAAGGAAAAACGAAAGGTCATGGAGGAATCTCTTTGCGTCCGTTTTGCTAAGAATTGACAATTAACGCCCGGGCGAAGGCCCGAGCACCCCAACCAATTCCTATGGATCTTGACTCGAGAGATACTGAAGGTGAGGATGAAAGTAAAGACAGTCAAGCTTCCCCGGCCGAGCTGACGATCGACGTTCCGATCGATGGTAATGAAGATTCTAAAATGATAAAGATTGGATCTCAGCTAAGCCAACAGATGCAAGAGGAATTGGTTGAATTTCTCCAAGCAAACCTCGACTTGTTTGCCTGGACACATTCTGACATGTGTGGAATCTCCTTGGACATGACGAGCCACACATTGAATATTGACCCGCGACATGTCCCGGTCAAGAAAAAAAGGCGTGGTATGGATCCAAGGAGATCTGTCGTCCTTAAGGTAGAGGTAGATAAGCTTAAATCGAATGGATTTATTCGAGATACATTATCTTCGGAATGGGTGTCCAATCCTGTACTTTACAGGAAGCCTAACAGAAAATGGAGAATGTGCATTGACTACTCAGACTTGAATAAGCTTGCCCTAAAGATAGTTTTCCACTTCTCCGAATTGATCAGCTCGTAGACTCAACAGCTGGACATGAACTCTTATTCTTCATGGATGCATATTCTGGCTACAATCAGATACCCATGCACTTGCCCGACCAGAAGCATACCAGCTTTTTCACCGATCTGGGACTTTATTGCTACAAAGTCTTTCCTTTTGGACTCAAAAATGCCGAGGTAACTTACCAATGGCTAGTTAATCGAATGTTCGCTGACCAGATCGAAAAAAACATGGAGGTATATGTGGATGACACGCTTGTGAAATCGTGATTCTTCACTGATCACATCAAAGACTTAGAATCGATGTTCAACATCTTCGAGAATATAGAATGAAACTCAACCCGTTAAAGTGTCACTTCGGAGTTGCTTCTGGAAAGTTCCTTGGAATTATCGTCAATGCTTGAGGAATTGAAGCCAATCCCAAGAAAATATGGGCAATCAGAAATATTGAGACCCCAGGAACTATAAAGCAAGTCCAAAGCCTCAACGGGAAAGTAGCAGCAATGAGCATGTTCATTTCAAAATCCACTGACAAACGCATTCCTTTCTTCGATCTGATCAGAAAGGAGAAATGGAATTTTGAATGGACTACGCAATGTGAGGACACATTCTGAGCACTGATTCAACACCCTCCACACCACCTATTCCATCGAAGCCCATTGATCATGAGATATTATAGATTTACTTGGCAGTGTTAGAAAACGCAATCAGTGCTGCCCAAATTCAAGGGGAAGACCGAATACAACAGCCAGTCTATTACATTAGTAAATGACTAACTAAAGCATAGAGAAATTATCTGAACTAGAAAAGTTGGCTTATTGTCTCTTTGTTGCCTCAAGGAAGCTCCGTCTGTACTTCTAGGCTCATCATATCACCATCTACACTGACCAGCCGTTACGACAGGTCCTTACGCGACCTGAGGCGTCTGGTAGGTTACCCAAGTGGAATATAGAGCTAAGTCAGTAAGACATAACCTACACCCCAAGTCGAGCCAATCAAGGACAAGTCCTAGCAGATTTCATCGTTTATTTCACTATCCGGAGGACTTGACTGAAACCAGTGAATCTTCTAAATATATCTAGAAGTTACATACTAATGGTGCATCGAATGACCGTTGCTCAGGCGTCGGGGTTGTACTTGAAACTCTGAAGGCCGATCTATATATTATGCTTTAAAGTTTGATTTTTGTGCGACCAACAACGAGGCCGAATATGAAGCCCTGCTTGTCGGATTGAGACTTGCCGGAGATTAAAAAATCATTGATGTAGATATTTATTATGATTCACAATTGGTCGTGTGTCATGTTCGGGGGGAGTACGAAGACAAAGACCGAAGACTGGCTGCTTACCTTGCTCGTATTCAGAAAATGTTGAATCAGTTCGATTATTATGCCGTCTATTGCATACCTCGAGAGCGCAATTAGAAAACCAATTCATTAGCAAAGTTAGACAGTACAGGCAAGGCACAACAAATGGGAATCATACCAGTGGAGACATTATCTTCCCTGACCATTGATCAGTGGAGACCGATTGGGTATTTGAAGTCGTTCCCGATAAGGAGTCATGGATGACTCCGTTCAAAAACTATCTCGAGCATGGGACCCTGCTTGAGCGTGGAGTAAAAAGAGACAAATTCTTTGAAAGGCTTCACGGTTCATTATTAAGAATGGAGTCATGTATAAAGGAGGGTCTTCTGTTCCTTTACTCTGGTCTATTTCTCATGATGAAATCAAATGAGCATTTCATGATGTACATGAAGGAGAATGTGGCAATCACACCCGGGGGCAAGCTCTAGCCAAGAAAGTGCTCCGATATGGATACTATTGGCCAATCCTAAATTGTAACGCATCAAATTACGTTAAAAAATGTGACATATGTCAAAAACATGCTCGGATTAAGAGCCCCGCCTCCGAAATAACTCAGATGGCCTGTTCATGGCCGTTTGTAGTATGGGGCATTGGCATTATTGGTTCTCTACATCTAGCCAAAGGTGGTGCGAAGTATGCCATCATTGCGGTTGACTACTTTACCAAATGGGCGGAAGCTGAGCCCCTCGCTACTATCACAACGAAGAAAGTGATCAACTTTGTAGTATGCAACATTATCTGTCGATTTGGTCTCCCACATACCATCGTCATTGACAACAGAGCCCAATTCGACACTGTTGTATTTAAGAATTTCTATCAACGATGCCACATCCAGAAGAATTTCTCCGTAGTTGCATACCCCCAAGCGAATGGATAGGTTGAAGCTATTAATAAAGTTATAATGTCTATTCTAAAGAAAATAATGAAAAAGGCCGTGGGAAAATGGGTCAATGAACTTCCTATGGATTATGGGCTTATCAGACAACCCACAAATCCGCGATCGACCACACTCCATTCTCTCTTTCCTATGGTCCAGAAGCCGTTATTCCGATCGAGATGGAAGTACCTTCTCATCATGTGAGATATTATGATCCGAGGACAAATGCTATATTACTTGTAGAATCTCTGGATTTACTAGATGAGATGCGGGAAGAGGCTGATTTGAGGGCAGCAGCATACCGAATCGAGTTGCCCAATTGTACAATGCCAAGATCCAACCACAAACCTTTGAGCTTGTCGATCTCATCCTTAAAATAATTTACCCAGTTCCTTCACATATGAAGCCAATGTGGGAAGGGCCGTATGTTATCGAACGAAAGCACGAGATGGAACATTTAAATTATTGACCTTTGACGGTCTCATTCTGTCGAGAGTTTGGAACAACGAGAGTCTTCATTGCTACTACACATAACAGGCTTTATTTGTTCATTTAGTCTGCTTTTCATTTGCAATTTGTTTCTGCATTTTGAAGTTTGGATTTGTAATAAGGCAACTAACTTTGCTGTATTTTCTTATTTCAGCAATAAAATACAATCTCTTCGAGCCATAGCTATAATTTATTGAAATGCGTCATACGACCATCACAATGCATGGAGAGCTTAATTCCACCTGACGGTGGGATTTATTCAAATAGGGAGTGACTGTGATACGACCGATCACTCGCTAAGTAAAACCCAAGCTCGGGAGCTAGTCATCACACTGAAGCTAAAGAAGGATTAGTGCATGACAATCCTCTAACTAACTCCAGATTCCCAGAGTGCAAATTAGAGTATAAACTTATAAATACGGTTTCGAGGAGGGTAGATCCGTCCACCCAACGAATTTGCCCGTATTCAAACCAAGTTCGAGGAGGATGGACCCGTCCATCTAATGACCTCACTTGTTAACTCAGGTTGGATGTGAATCGACCATCCATGATCTAGATAAATCCATCATTCTAGGAGTGCGAACGAACTTCGAAAACTCACAACAGATGTGACTTACCATCTATCAACAAACTCCAGAATCCCAGAGTGTGAACTGGAGTATAAACATCTACTAACTCTAATTCCCCAGAACGTGGACTGGAGTATAAACATCGACTAACTCTAAATCCACAGAGTGTGGTTGGAGTATAAACACAAGCCGGTTGTGAAATGACTACCCGTAGGACAACTCGAGGTCCCTAGAGTATGAATCAGAGTATGAGCGCAAAGTGGGTGTGACTGACCATCCATGAATCAATCTAAGTCCCTTGAGTTCGGACGAAGTTCTGATTATCAAACGGGTGTAACTGACCGCCCATAAAATAACTTAAGTCGCTTGAGCGTGGATGTATCTCCAAACCTTAAGCGGGTGTACCGACCGTATATCTACAATTGCAATTCTCGGATTGTGGATGCGATCACCAAAAGATGAGCAAGTGTGATTTGACCACCTGAACTCGTCTTGTTTCTGTCTTGCTTCAGCGAAGTTAAGCTCGATGTATTAAAGACAAACAGCGATTGCTAACCAATCTTTTCAACTTATCCCCAAAACTGGAGGTAGAACTTAAGTGCTAGCCACTGATTGAGACAGTGCAGCATTGGAACTCGACTTAATGCTCGATCGTGATCTGAAGCCGTAGCTCCAGAACTTAACGACTAAACCCGGGTTTGATTCAAAGATTAAGACTTCACAAGTGTATTGAATGGAAGTTTGAGCACTGAAATACTTCAACAAATGAACACAAACTGAGCTAAAGACAAAATGGGACTTTATTTTAACTATACTTCGAAAAAGAAGGATAAGTACAAAATTATTCCAAAAAAGTCCTACTAGCAGGGGCCGAACCCGCATCTATACACGTCCTACAAAAAGAATTCCTATCCATCCACCCAAAAGATTAAGACATGTTTATTCTCTAATTTTCTTCTTCTTCCTTGGTGTCGACCCGCTGGAACCGCCACTTGGCTGCCTCTTTGAGCCCTTGCCTTTTGGCAGCTGATCTCTAGTCGGGGGCATTATGTTAACTTCCTCCTTCAAACTCACATGGATTGGAATGCTTTCTGAAGGCGGAGTCGGAGGGATAGGATCAATGTTAGGAAGCGGAGGAGACACACTTATGTCAATGACTGTGCCACCAGGAGAAATCATTCATAAAGGAGCTGGACCGCGGCCCGTCATCCCACCTCCAAAGCTATTAGCCCACGCAGCTGCTTCCATCTCGGCGTTAATTTTGGCTATTAGGCTCAAAGAGCTGGTCATAGGAGCGCCCCCGCCCATGACAAACGGCAGATCGGCGAAAGGGTCACTAAGACGGTCAAGAAGTTCCTCCATCATCTATTCATCAAAAGTAAGTGTGCTCCCCTGTTCTCTGTCGATTGGCACAGTAGTGTTGTAGTGATTGCTTCACTTATGATAGCCTCCGGCTCATGGTACGGCTCTTGAGTTGTAGGAGGCACGACAGATGTAGCTCCTATCATTGAATAGAGACAAAGACATAGAATTTGTGATTACTTCAATCAACGTTTCTGGCTTTGAATGAGCGCAAGAAATGTTCAGAATACCTTCCTCCGAATGACTTGTAGGTGGAACTGGAATAGCTTCAGTTATGTGCTCATGAACTGGAGATAACCGCGGTTGATCAGGGTTATATGCAGGAACAGACTGAGGATCAACCGCAGATGTAGATTCGGGCAGGTTTGACGTAAGGGCTTTAGAATCTACATCGTGGTGCTCAACACTTGAACCCTCTCCAGCTTCTGAATGCTAAGTACCAAGTTTCTCCTTTTCATATATGATCGTGATGTTGTGGAAAACTTTTCTTTCATCTTCACTTAGCACTAGTTTCTCTAGTTCAAATTCATCGACTGATTCGGCTTGATGCTCAGCCTTCTCGTCTTCCACCAAGCGGCTCTAGGCATTATATGCGTGTGATGGATAGTTATCGAGCCAGGTTAGGTTTCAATGCTTCAAAATGTTGGTGTTGTATGTGACAAGAAGATCTTCGATATCGGCCTTCAACCTGGTCTCTTTCATCTTCACTTCATTTTCGACCCTGGCCTTGGCTTCCTGAATTTTTAGTGCTGTAGCATCCCTCTCATTTCTAAACACCACGGCCTATTCACACGCTTCTTGAGCTGCTTTGTTTGCATCGTTTTTCTCCTTGACAATTTCAGCAAATTCGGCCTTAAGCCCCTCAAGTTCGTTCAGCGCAGCATCTCTTTCGGTCATAACAGTGGTGTTTCAATAGCCCATCTCCTCAACCAAGGCAAAATGTGTCTGTTGCATCCTTTCCATAGACTGATTTGCCTCGTCGGCTTTCTTATTGGCCTCTATTTCCGATAAGCTAGAAGATTCAGCCTCATTATTAAGCACTTGTATTATATGGTCTTTTTGAGTGGGATCGGTTTCTAATTTCTCAATTGTTCTCACTCTCTCAAAGGCGACTGCCGATGCTTTGTCTGCGGTTTTCATCCAATCCCTATATTGGCTGTTAACATCATGGATGTAATCATGCATAATTTGTTCCTCCTTAATTCGAATTCTCTTTAAATGCGGAGGGAAGATGAAGCCGTCAAAAAAAATGTTTGGAAAGTCATTTTTCAACTGGGCGATTCTGATCGCTCCTTCCTCAGTGGGCTTGGTGATCGTTTGCTCAGTGATAGTGGGAGTTTCAGCCTCGATCCTAAGGCACTATGAATCGGACCTTAGAACTTGAAAAGATGGTTTTTGGCATTGAGGCTCCATGGGTTGTTTTCCATGACCGGAAGGTTGTGTTGGAGCTCGAGGAGGCGGGGAACGTGACCGGGACTGATGTCTATATTCTCTATCTCTGTCCCTCTCCCTTTCATAGCGCTCCTGACTAGAATAACTGTTATCACGGTCTTTATCGGCTTCCCTTCTATGGGACTCGTAATATGAGCTGGATGACTAGCGTGCTGAGCGAAGGCTTCCTAGCATAGATTCTCGCCTAGTCAACGTATTTGTAAAATCGAAAGAAAAGTAGAATCAGTAATCTCCATAAATGGACAACTTATGATTGGAAATCATGTAGTGTCGTGAAGTGTATGTATGCATGTGCTAAACCCCCCGACCAACCGGTTATGTCGGCCACACTCGTAGGAAGTGACTCGCTTATATCTAAAGCACTTTGAAGCCCTTTCAGATAGGTGTCATGTTGGGGTGACACATAGTCCGGAATTGGAATGTCGGTGAGTCCTTCGAAAGGATTCTCCATTGGTGAGGATGGAGCCTCCGAAATTCTAACACCGGGGGCTGGTAGGGACACGACTACAGATTTCCATCTCGAGGACTTATAACGCTTATGTGCAACTGCCTTACCATTCCTCCTTCCCTTTAAATCCCGAGAACTGTCTAGGGACCCAGTTACGGGTTCATCTTCAGTAGGTGTATCTTCTTCATCGCCCTCCTCAGCAATTACAATCCCGGGTGCCCTACGCTTCACCTGTCTCACTGAGGCTGTCCTAATCGATCCTCCAAGCCTTATACTTCGATCTTGATCGATTAGCCCGACGGCCCTCAAATTTTCATCTGTCGGTACAGAATCAATCTCTCTCATCTCATCAGGCACCTCTTGAAAAATCCATATTATTTCTTTAACCTAGGTGCCTTTGGATCATGGAATTGCGGTTGTAAAGGAAAGAAAATGTTAGTTTCAATGTCGGTTACAACTATCTCGTTATCTACTAGAGAAATTACGGCACTTACGTCTAACTAACCACCGATTGGCAAACCTTGGAAGGCCTCAAACGTAGAACCACTATGTCTTGAAGTAGCTAAGCTTGGTGCAGGATCTAGTCACAACTTGGTAATTCCTGACTGCCTCTAGGAATGTGAATGAGGGGTCATCTCCCCGACTCTTGACATTGAACAAGTATCTGACTTCTTCCGGGGTCGGGGGCCGAAAGAGATTCTCCATAAAAACAATTAACATGTTATTCAACAATGCATATCCGCTTGTATATAACTATGATGGAGCGATTCTAAAGAAAGCTAACACATCTCGAATATATGGGTTGAATGGAGGAAGCGTTCCAGCTGTGCACGAGTGTCTGCTAAAAGCGGTGAATCCTTCTGGAGGAGCGTGTGGCCTGTCATTTGGTCCTAGCAGCAGAACGTCATCTAATGGTAGACAATGTCTTAAGTAAATTCTCCCCAACATATCTTTGGAGACATTATATGGTATAGAATCTTAGGGATTCCAATAAAGATTGCTCCCGTAACTCGTCTAGAGATGGACTTATAACTTCGGCCGTAATGGCCGGCACCTCCATTGTTGGAGGAGGTGACTTTGAGCCTCCTGCAGCTGTGAACTCCCGGGTTCCATAACTATTCAACTCGGTAAAAACCATCATTAGATGATAATAATCCCATGTGCTCCCCAGTGTGAAGTGCATGAATGTGTTGTGCGATGTAGTGCTATATAATACTTAAAAAATCTACAGAATCTGGGAAAACGTTTAAACGATAAGATCTCGAGATTCGACCGAAGCTACCGTCGTTGTTGACCTCCCCAACCATGCCATTCAGATTTCGAAGAACGATCCATGCTAAAATTCATAAAGTTTTTCAAGTTACAGTTCCATCGACGGGCTTCGTGGGACAGTCAAATATGCAGTTTAATGGTCAAGTTCAGATTGCAAGGCTAAAGCTCGTCGGAGTCAAATGTTCGGTTATGCGAAGGGTTCGTATCCATCAAAATGCAAATTCAGATCACTCACCAAAAGTCCCGTTCGTATAGATCGCCAGAGGAAAAGATTTTGAATCGATCACCTTAAGGCCAGTTTGTATCAACCCAAACCCCTCATCCCGTATCGATCGCGGGCCAAACCAATACTTCATATCGATCGTTCAACTAGAACTTCATATCGATTGTCGTGGATCGATACGAACTCCAACTTGTTAGTTCGTGAGATGATGGTTTTGATGACAACAAACTTAGAATAGATTATAAAATATAAATACTAATATTATAGTTTAGAAATATATGTATATGCAGGATTTAACCATGCAGGTATCAAGAATGAAGACTGTACAGTATAGAGATTCAAGATATCAAACTTGAAGACTCATGAGTATCAAGAATATCAAGATCATCAAGAGTTCAAGATTTCAAGTAATTTAATTTTTTAATTAGGAATTTTGTTAAAACTCATAGAAAAGCCCGACATCTTAAAATCCAATTTATTCGTGGAATGGAATCCACTACGAGCCTGTTAAAGGGATGGAACCTACGAAAAATCTAATGGAACATTATTTTGTATCCGCTAATCTTTTATTCAAATGTTTTTACAAAATTATCTTGTTTCCAAAATGATTTCAAATCTTCCTTTTAAAAGCATCAAAAACATCTATCCTGATTTCAAATACTTTTAGCCTCAAAACAATCTTTAATTTCAAAATCAAATTATCCGTAGTTTTAAACAATCTTTAATAATATATTTAACTTTTAAATATTTATACTTAGATTTAACTATAAAATTATAGTAAAATTTTGTATACATTATTCTATATATTTATTTATGAAATTTAACTATAGACAAGTATATTTATAAAGTTTAAAATAATTTTAATATAAGATAGAAGTTATTTTCAAAGAAAAACAAACCACCAAAAATTCCTTTGGGATGTCGACATGCTCAACCTACCCATGTCGACATAGTATCAGTTGGTTTCAAAATTTAAATTTCGAAAGAAGTATCTATTCGTCGTATCTCTTCACGAATGGACATGGCTGTTGTTCTTTTATAAATAGAGGTTGTTTTCAACGAATTTTCAAGATAAATTTTCTGGTTTTTCACTCCTCTTCTTCTTCCACATTTCTACATACATATTCTTACCAATACTCTACCGAAATCAACATTGAATCTAACTAGATCCTTTCTGGTTCGATTCTCTATCACTATTTCAATAAGATTCTCAGTGCTATTCAGAGTTACAGGCTTCTCTGTAATCAATTAAACGAGAAAAGGTGTGATTGTGGCCTTGGAAGTCAATCAAGCGAGACAATAGGTGATTGTAGCCTTGGAAATCAATTGGGTGAACTTGTTGCCCGGAAAATCAAGTATCTCTTCCAAGAAGATTGTTAATCTGGAGGGTGTACCTCGTTGCCTTGAAATCGAGGGTGTAATTGTAAAGATTGCTTTTGAAAGAAAATCTGTACTTGTGTGCGGGACTGGATGTAGGGTAACTCCGAACCAGTATAAAATCTGTTGCGTTCTTTCCTTTACTACTTTTACTTTATATGTGCCTCTGTGTTTGATTCTGTGATCATATCTGTGTCTGAATATTGCATACATTTGTGTTCAAACTAACGAAAAATCAAAAAGATTTAATAATTCTCTAAAATACTATTCACTCTCCTCTAGTGTTTATCCTAGCCTTAAGATCCTTAATTTTCATTTCTCACATTTGGTATCACAGCAAGGTTTTCAAAGTTTCATAATCTAATTTTTGAAAAAGTTTTCAAAATGGCTACCAACACTGGTAATGTTACTAACACTAGTATCCCTTCACTAGTTCATTTGTAAAAGGTCAGTCTACTGTCAAATCACCACTTTTTAATGGCAGTAACTATGCATATTGGGCATGTAGGATGAAAATATATTTACAGTCTATAGGATTAGATACTTGAAATATCACACAAACTGAATATTCTGAACCCACAACTGATTTTGCACAGTGGACCGCTGAGCAAAAGACTGTTGCACAAAATAATTCTAAAACAATGAATATTCTGTTTTGTTCACTTGATAGGAATGAATTTAATAGAGTGTCAGTTTGTAAGTCTGCATATGAAATCTGGAAAACTTTATAAGTAACTCATAAAGGAACAAGCAAAGTTAAACAGACCAAAATTTCCATGCTCACAAATCAGTTTCAATTATTTAAAATGAAGTCTAATGAGTCTATTTCAGATATGTATAGTAGATTTAAGGATATTGTGCATTCTTAATATCCTTGGGAAAGCAATTTTTGAAAGAAGGTCAAGTCAGAAAAATTCTAAATTCTCTTACTCCAGAATGGGATCAAAAGACACTGGCGATCGAAGAGGCAAATGACATAAATACTTTAAAGATAGAAGAAATAACTGGAAATCTAATGTTGCTTGAAGTCCAAATGATCGGGAGAAGAGAAAGCAAAGCATTTGAAAAGAAATCAATGGCATTTAATGCATTAACTGATGGATCAGACTCAAACAGCGATAATGATGAAGAGATAGCCTTTATGACCAAGAATTTTCGGAAATTTTTGAAATAACTCTGGAAATCAAAATGTAGTGACAAACAATGTCAAATGTTTCAACTGTGATGAACCAGGACATATCAAAAGAGACTGTCCGTATCCAGATAGGCAAAATCCTTCTATAAACAATGATTCAGTAAAGAAATGGAAGCGTGCATTTACTGCTACTTTAGATGACTCAAATTCATCCTCAAGCGAAGATGATCAGAAGACATATAATTCGAATTTGTGTTTCTCGACAGTTCACGATTCCGATGAATTCAGAGAAATGGACTCAGAAAAGGTACACATTTACAATACAATTGGTTGAAATTGCATGCTTGGAATTAGATGCTTGATTGCTTGATTGATTGATTTTGAATTGATGTGTTATTTGAATTTTAAAATTTTTTCTATTATTTTATTATTTTTATTATTATTTTTATTAGTATAATAATATATTACTGAAAATACTATAATTCTAATAATATTCCAGATATATAGACATTAAAAATAATAAGTATATATATATATATATATATATATATTTGAGTACTTAGGAAAAATAAATCATAGAAATTCATAGGCACATGTTGACATGGTCCCTACCATGATGTCGACATGGGTACCAGAATTTGAAATTCAAAATTTGAATTCAAATGTTTGAATTTCCCTCCATCTTTTCACTTCATTTAATTCTCTGAAATGACATCTTTTGACCAGAGAACATGTCCTTTGAGAACCTATTTATTCACTATCTTTTATCATATCTTTTCACTCTCATTTTCAAATTCAAACTCTCTCTTCAAAACTTCAAGCTCTCTACTCTCTACTTTAATGGATTCTTCAAGCAACCCCTCCACCACGAGAATTTCTAGAAAGATAAAAGAGCAACTCTTCAATGATCCAGAGGCAATACAAGCATACATCAATTATGCTAACTATGCAAAAGTCCATCCCGGAAAGTTTGCTATATTTCAAGACTTCTCTTCTTATGAAATTGATTCTCTTTTTGCAAACAATCAAATTCTTAGTCTTATTGATGCTTCTCAAAATGATTTTGTTTCCTATCCAAACCTTGTCAAAATTTTCTATGCAAATTTAAACCGTGGATTTTGTAATGGAAATGAGGATGAAATTTGAAGTAGTGTCAAAGGCAGTAGAATTGTTTTGAATTGTGATCTTTTGGGTACCATTCTCAATTGAAAAAGTACGGTAATGGATCTTTCTACTTTTAAAATCGATGAAAATGATCGTGACACATTTCATCACATTTTCGAAGGAAATGATGATTTTGAATTTAAAAATCGAAATTTTCGACCAAAAGCAAGAATTGTCAATCTTCTTTTGCAACATACTTTGACCCCAAGATCGGGGAATTTTAATAATCCTACTTCAAAAGTTTTCAAAGCACTTTTTGCTATTTTTGAAACTATGACATTAATTAGGCGCAAGTTATTTTGGATGAACTTTGTCCTAAAAATCTTGAAATGGATGAAAATACTTTGTATCATGGAATTTATCTCACTCGGATTTTTAACTATTTTGTAGTGGATTTCAAAGGAGAAGAATTTGTTTCTAGAAAAGTTTTCAATCATTCCAACATTTCGCTTATGAAAATTCCATTTGTTTTTCTACCTTATGAGACTCTTGCCGAAAAGGAAGAGCGTTTGGCTCATGGGAAGATGGAACAAGAGGAAGAGGAAGAACAAGAAGAAGAAGGGGATGAAATGGAAATTTAAAGAAGAAGAAGAAGGCGAAACTTCTTTGGAAAGCATCGACTATCTCCTAATCCATCCAACAAAACCCTTCTCAAAAATCAAAAAACCATTGTTGAGAATCAACGGATTCTTAAACGATCCGTTAGTAAGAAGTTGGACAAATTTCATCCAAGATAAATAAGTTTATTTCCAAAGTCAGCAAGAAGCTTGGATTATCTTCATCATCATCCTCTAACTAGTTCTACCTTTTCGTATCTTGTTGTATTTGTTTTACTTTGTTTTAATTTGAAAGTTCATGTAGTTCTTTATGATTAATCGTTTTATCATCTTAGTATGAAATGAAAATGGAATTTCTTTTCTGTTATCTAGCTTATCTTATCTCCAGAATAAATATTAGTATATTATATATAAATATATATATATACACACACACACACAATTATTTACAAAATCAAAATAAGTCATAAAAATTCACTGCCCCATTTCGACATACCCCCTATGACCATGTCGACATGTACTGGTCAGAAATGACACTTCATTTTGAATTTGAAATTTGAATAACTACCATATGTCTATTCATTTCAAACGAATTTCTGCACCTATAAATACCTATTTCTTCCAGAATTCATCACTGAATATTATTTCATATCTACTTTATCTCTCATTCTTCTCACAAGTCCAAATATGGCTAATCCAATTCATAGTTTATCCGAGAATCTTGAAGAAACTCTTAATGCGTTCAATAATATTCTCTCGTTCATTCTTCGTAACCAGCGACACTTAGAATTGAGTCAAATGCAGATGATCAAGGAACAAGAAAGGCATTTTGATTCAATACAATGGATGATTTCCTCCCTGCACTAGGATGATAACGAAGCACATCCTCTAGTCTCTCTCACTAATGACAATGAAAATTGGGATGCTATTAAATCAGACCCTATTTTTGAAGAAAAAGGATGGGTGGAAGTTACTCTTAACATTTGATTTTATTTGATTGCTTTGTTTGAATTGTTTTCTTTGATTGATTTGATTTCATTTACTTTAATTTGGTTTGATATGGATTGATATTTGGTGTGGATTGATGTTTGTTCAAAACATGTATAAATATACATTTGATCCTTGATTGATTATTATGTCTATCAGTTTAATTATCTCTTAATACATCTATTATATACTCCATTGTATAGTTTATTAATGCAGGTATTTTAGTCCAAGAATGAGGGGAAGTTATATAGTTTGGAGATGGTTTTTTTGTTGATGACAAAGGGGGATAAATATAAAATAGGATAGTTAGGCATAGATTAAGGGGGAGTTATTAGGATAGAAGTAATATTTTATAAAAAGGTTGTCATCATCAAAAAAGGCGAGATTGTTAGTCCGTGAGATGATGGTTTTGATGACAACAACCTTAGAAAAGATTATAAAATATAAATACTAGCATTATAGTTTAGAAATATACATATATGTGGGATTTAACCATGCAGGTACCAAGAATGAAGATTGTACAGTATGGAGATTCAAGATATCAAGCTTGAAGACTCACGAGTATCAAGAATATCAAGATTATCAAGAGTTCAAGACTTCAAGTAATTTAATTTTTTAATTAGGAATTTTGTTAAAACTCCTAGAAAAGCACTAGCATCTTAAAATCCAATTTATTCGTGGAATGGAATACACTTCGATCCTGTTAAGGGGATGGAACCCTAAGTAGGATAGAACCTATGAAAAATCTAGTGGAACATTGTTTTGTATCCGCTAATATTTTATTCAAATGTTTTTACAAAATTATCTTGTTTTCAAAATGATTTCAAAATCTTCCTTTTAAAAGCATCAAAAACATCTATCCTGATTTCAAATACTTTTAGCCTCAAAATAATCTTTAATTTCAAGGTCAAATTATCCGTAGTTTCAAACTATCTTTAATAATATATTTAACTTTTAAATATTTATACTTAGATTTAAATATAAATTATAGTAAAATTTTGTATACATTATTCTATATATTTACTTATGAAATTTAACTATATACAAGTATATTTATAAAGTTTAAAATAATTTTAATATAAGATAGAAGTTATTTTCAAAGAAAAACAAACCACCAAAAATTCCTTTGGGATGTCGACATGCTCAACCTACCCATGTCGACTAGTGTCAGTTGGTTTCAAAATTTCAATTTCAAAAGAAGTAACTATTCGTCATATCTCTTCACGAATGGACATGGTTGTTGTCTTTCTATAGATAGGGGCTGTTTTCAACGAATTTTCAAGATAAATTTTCTGGTTTTTCACTCCTCTTCTTCTTCCACATTTCTATATACATATTCTTACCATTACTCTACCGAAATCAACATTGAATCTAGCTGGATCATTTCTGGTTTGATTCTCTATCACTACCTCAACAAGATTCTCAGTGCTATTCAGAGTTATAGGCTTCTTTGTAATCAATTAAACGAGAAAAGGTGTGGTTATGGCATAGGAAATCAATCAAGCGAGATAAGGTGTGATTGTAGCCTTGGAAATCAATTGGGTGAACTTGTTGCCCGGGAAATCAAGTATATGTATCCAGAGGATTGTGAATCTGGAGGGTGTACCTCGTTGCCTTGAAATCGAGGGTGTAATTGTAATTTTTCTTTTGAAAGGAAATCTGTACTTGTGTGCGCGACTGGATGTAGGGTAACTCCAAACCAATATAAAATCTGGTGTGTTCTTTCCTTTACTGTTTTTACTTTATATTTGCATCTGTGCTTGATTCTGTGATCGTATATGTGTCTGAATATTGCATATATTTGTGTTCAAATTAACAAAAACTCAAAAAGTTTTAATAATTCTCTAAAACACTATTCACCCCCCCTCTAGTGTTTATCCTAGTCTTAAGATCCTTAATCCGCATTTCTCACACAACTATCTCCGGTCAATATGAAGCCACTCCCTTTCTCGATATGAAACTCTATCTATGGCCATCGACACGAGCTTTGGTTGCTCTCAAAGCGATACAAACCACAATTCTTCAATCGATACGAGTGATCTCTTCGTATCCATCCACCTTCCTTCTTCTCCAAGCAACACAAAAACCATTCCAACCTTCCTCGACCTTGCCACGACCCATCTCCGGCCTCCTCTTCACTAGAATCGGCCTTTAATGCAGGTAGAATGGCACAAGGACTCGAGTCTCATCATTTTTTATGTGGATTTATTCATTAATTACCTAAATCGAAGTGTAGATTCGAGAGTTTAAAGCGTTTTATTGATTTGGGAACGAAAGTAATTACCAATTCTCAATTCTTCTATCGATACGAATGCAAAAGAAAGGTGAAGACAAGTAAAAAAAATTCTAAGTCCTAATCGTACATATATGGTTTCGAGACCTAGTCAGAAAATGATTCATCTCTCGGTCGCAATGACTTGCAATGACTGATAGAAGAGGTTTTACCATCAATAATGTGAAGCTTACTTCGTATCCATCTTCAGCCGATCTAAGACTTTTCATATCCATCAAGCTATTGATACGGAAGGCGAAGTGAAGACTTGTTTGAACTATCCAGACCCATCAGCAATTTATCGATATGAAATGATAACTTCGAATCCATCATTTGAAGCCCATAAAGATTCGCACTTATCGATACGAAATATTTTAGGGAACTGCCGGTAGTTATCAATACGAAGGCATTTTTTAACTTTTCACATTGATCCAAGAAAGGATCAATACGAAGGGAAACTCCAAACCAACCGGCAAGTGTTGTTACAGCTTGTCCATGTTGATTCAGGAGAGGATCGATACAGAATTCGATACGAGAAAACATGACAACGGCTTGTGAACGTGCAAACGTTAATAGGAGTCAGGTTAACATACATTTATGCATGATGAACTAACATTCAATTTCCAAAACTCACAAGAGTTGAATTCTCACTTAGTGACAACTAAGACAACGAATAACAGTTTGCAATCATTCAATACTCAGTTATAACAGTACACAGTACAATAATCGGCAGTCAACAGTTCGTTATTTGTACTACTAAAGATCAATCGAAGGTTCCATCTTTCTACGACATGACAACAACCGTTCCACAAGTCGGATGGAACTTTTCAGAGTAAAGAATCCAGCTTTTCAAAGAACGTCATTTTCACACAAGGCATACCTTGGGGGATAAATGTTATCCCGCCTTTTAGCAAGGCCGTGACACCAAGAAGTCGATTGGAAACCAAAGACAGTTCTTCCCCAATACAAGTTATATGCAGGTTCACTATGGATACTGGTAAATTTTATTCGAGTTCGGATCAGGCTACAATTGATATAACACGACAATTAAAGCTATGAAAGCCAACATTTCAAATTTCAAGTCAATCGAAGTTTGTATGCTCAAGATATGATTGATGCAAACCAAGGAAATCAACTCGTTCGTATGCATCGAAGAGAAACCTCCTTCGTATCGACCTTGTTCGAATCCATCAAATGAGCATGGCTTCGTATCCATATTTTAAGCGCTTGATCGTATCCATCTAGTGCATGCCATTTCGTATCCATCACACGCACTTCAGTTCGTATCCATCGTATTTGTTTTATTTCGTATCCATCAGCAAGTCACGTTTCGTATCGATCACACCAACTTAACTCGTATCGATTAGTTAACCTATCAATACGAGGCATACTAGTAAAGAGAGCGATACAAAAATGCATGCAGTGATCAATACGAAGCATCTTCAAATATTCGATACGAATGAAGCCACACTTGTGGATACGAAGCAATGTATACATGAAGCAATACAAAGTGAAGTACAGAAGCGATACGAATGGGGAAGCAATGGATGCATACGAAGAGGGCGCATTCAAGTGACTGACTCGGTCATCCGGCCAAAAAAGTGGATCAATCCAAAAAGTTAGCGCCATGTCATCAGGCATCACGTGTCCAGAAGCAATGCGAACAGAAGTGATGCGAACTGAGCAACCTTTAACAAAATCAAACTTGCATCGATCATAACTCAAAATCTACAAGTCCAAATGCCACCAAATTTTCATAGAAGCTTGCATACAACCTCGGGAATGTTCATGATCGATCTCAACTCAATTGGAAAAAATCTTGATCGATATGAATTTTATTTGTATCGATCACGGATCAAGTTCAAACGACCAAAGATCGATCATATGGGCCCACCCACATGAGAGAAGAGATCTTCCAAGATCTGAGTGAGATATTTGCTGCCTACGCCTATAAATAGCAGCCCTGGACTTACTGAAAAAGGAATTTTGGCTCTTCTACGTCCAGACTCTGCCGAAATCACTATTGTACTCGAATTTTACTGTTGTAACTCGTTGTAACAAGCAAGCACAAATCAATAAAATTCAGCCATTTCATAGTGGATGTAGACCATACATCGAATCACTCTAAATTTGTGTGTTATTGTGTGTTTTTCTTGTTTACCGACTAATTTGTTTGTTAGATCTTCCACTTTTTCCATTTATATTCTTTATTTATCTCTTCAAACACATCCGAAGAGTGTTGTGTCCAATTTTGGTACAAACATTAGCGTCAATCTATCAGTTGCACATACATCAAATGGATGTGAAAACAACCTTCTTAAATGGTGAACTAAATGAAGAAGTGCACATGGACAACCAGATGGGTTCATACTTCCTGGCAATGAAAACAAGGTTTCTAAATTAACAAAATCACTCTTCGGACTAAAGCAAGCACCCAAACAGTGGCATGAAAATTTCGACTCGACGATTTTAGAATATGATTTCAAATAATAGTGTAGAAAAATGTATTTACTCCAAGTTCACCATAGGACATGGAATCATCATTTGTTTATATGTCGATGATCTATTGATATTTAGCACAAATATCAACGGCATAAAAGATGCAGAAGAATATTTTTCCACGTGATTCGAAATGAAAGACTTAAATGAAGTACACACAATTCTAGGGATAAAAGTTAACAAAACTAGTGGAAATTATGCACTAATTCAATTGCATTATATTGAAGAAATGCTTTAGAAACTTGGGCACCTAAAAATCAAGGATAAAAAAACCTCAATAGGTTCAATTATCAATCTAAGTAAAAATGAGGGTAGTGGCATCATTCAGCTTGAGTATGCTAGCGCCATTGGAAGTATAATGTAGTGTATGCATTGTAAAAGATCTGATATAGCATATCGGTATGCAAACTTGCACAATATACCAATAACCCTAGCATACAACACTAGAAAGCAATTGAAAGAGTCTTTGGCTATCTTAAAAATAACATAATTCTAGGACTATTTTATAATGGATTTAGAGGGTTATACTAATGCAAGTTGATAACTGGTGCCAGCGATAACAAATCAACTTCGGGTTGGATTTTCACATTAAGAGGAGGTGTTGTTTCGTGGGCATCAAAGAAACAAACATGTATTACACACTCTACCATGGAATTTGAATAAATAGCGCTTGTGGCCACTGGAAAGAGGCTGAATGGTTATGGAATATGTTATTGGATATTAAATTATGGCTGAAACTGATGCCAGCCATAGCTTTACGTTTTGATAGTCGGGCAACTATGTCTAGAGCATATAATAATGTATACAATGGAGAGTCGAAACATATAAGCCTCATATATGAGAATATAAGAAAAATAATTAATGACTGAATAATTATCATTCTATATGTAAGGTTTAGTAATATTTTGGCTGACCCATTCACAAAAGCCATGACCAAGGAAATGGTAAGTTCCACATCGGTCGAAATGGGTCTTAAACTGTGTCTTATGAATAATCAATGATAGTGGTAACCCAAACTTAATCTTAACTCACTTAATTTTAAGGTTTAATGTGTAACAACAACCTATCGTATGATTGGAAGGCACTAAGTTAACTCTTAATCAAGTTCTTGGTAGTCTTCATACACTATTACATATATGAAGAGGTTGAGTTAAAACTCTTAATCAAGTTCTTGGTAGTCTAGTAATAGAGGCATTAGAAGGGACATAGCTTTACCTTTATAAACTTGGAAGTGGTGCCGCTTCTAAGTAAGATTTCATTCGGTTTACTCTTGTAAGAGTTCATTAAGCCGAGATGGAGCATATGGCCATAACGGTGCTCATAGTAAGGTAAATTTATTAGTAAAATAAAGTTATGTGTGTAATATTTTGGACTTTATAAGGTAAAGGAGACTCGGTTTAAGTTAAGACCATCTAGCTCTTTGTTAAGGTCTTGAGGTACTTACACTAATATGCGGTTTAATCGAACAGATACCATATATGATGCGTACTCTTAAGCTAAGATAAAACTGATTATCACCAATAAAACAATCTATTGGAGGATTGTTGAGGTAGATTGTTATTCAAATGGGAATAAATACATTAGTCCCACATTGGGAATTTTTTTAATATTTGTGTATATATATGAAATTTCACATGCTCTATCGATTAGAATAATTAAAGCAGAAGGGAAAGGGACACTACCGTAACAAGCACGCATGAAAAGCACTTAGCACATACGCGTGTGCGAGAAGGGAATCGAAAATGGTATGACTATTGGATAATGGCTGTCGTAATTTTTGAACATATTTTTTCATCTTCATATTTGTACTTTTTATTGTAAACATTTGTGAAAGTTTTCAAACGATCGTGCCCCTTCGCTTAACATATGTCCGCACGCTACATATATGCCTCTAACATTAGTTTTATTTTTTAACTTCTCTTCTTAATTCTTAAACAATAAGTTTCCCACAAATCCAGAGAGAATGCTGCTCTCTGGATTCGGGTTTTGTTGTATCCTTGAAAGCAGTTTGCCGTTAACTCATCAGCAAACTCCAAGCGAGTGCAGGGAAATATTGATTTAAGGAAAGTATCTACGTGCCTCAAACCTTGATTCAACTCTGATCCTTCGCTGTTTCATACATTCTTAAAGAAATATTTGCCGTGGAAAAAGGATCGGAATCAACATTCAAACTGATGAACCAGGACTTCATTAGACTGGATAGACTAGATGGAACCAACTTCACGCGCTGGTAAGACAAAATGAAGTTCCTTCTTACCACCATGAAGGTCTCCTGTGGACTGGTTGAAAACCTTTGGTGCTTCCTCCTCCAAACGAAAATGACACTGATGAAGTAAAGTAGCAGAGATTGAAATGCCGAGAAGATGAAATACTACGCCAAGGCCACATTCTTAACACTTTATTTGACCGTTTATATGACCTATAACTTCAATAAATTTGCTTAAGGGGATCTAGGATGCACTAGAAGCAAAGTACAAGACTGAAAAAAATTAAAACAGATAAGTTTCTCACTCTACAATATTTTGAATTTTGGATGAAAGATGATGTCTTTGCAATGGATCAAATGCATAACTTACATGTCACAGTTAGCAAACTTAGAGATTTGAAACTGCAGATTCCATAATCTATACAAATGGGGGAATATAATTGCAAAACTTACACCAAGTTGGAATAACTACAGCTAAAAGCTCTTACATATGACCGAGGAACTCTTCTTAGAAATAATTGGAAAACAAATACGAATTGAGTAAAAAAATAGAATTTGTGATGGTGTTTTTTCCGTCCTCTAACGTGAACAATGCGAATTTCTGTAACAAAGAGAAAGAGCGGTCAAAACTCGAACTTTAAGCCAAACATGAACGGAAAGTAGGGAAACAAATCTAATCCAAAAGACAAAAGGAATAAGGGATGTTTTAACTGTGGTAAACTAAGGCACTACAAGCGAGAGTTAAGGGCTCCTCCAAAACAGAATAATGGAAACTCAACAAGTGCAAATATGGATGATTTAAAAGAAATGCAAGAAACCATTGCTATGGTTTTAGATGTATCGATTGGCATGATAACTGACGTGCACATGGCTATTGCTAAAACAAAATTCAGACTGGTGGTTTGATTCTGACGCAACGGTTCATGTTTACAACAATAGAGATCTTTTCAAAACTTATAAGGAGGTTGCAGATCAATAAAAAGTGCTTATGGGAAACAGGAATGGTGCAAAAGTTTTGGGAAAAGGAAACGTGGAGATTCAGTTCACTTCCAACAAAAAGATCACTCTCAGTAATGTGCTACATGTTCTTGATATCAAGAAGAACTCGGTCTCTACATCGATCTTATGCAAAAGTGGTGTCAAATCAGCCTTAGAGGTTGATAATTTAATTTTGTCCAAGAATGGCATGTTTGTGGGTAAAGGTTATGCTTGTAATAGGATGTTCAAACATAATATTAATGAAATAAAGGAACATTCTACTTATATAGTTGATTCTTTGTCTCTAAGGCATGCACGTTTAGGACATTTAAACTATAAATCTTTGAAATATATGTTTAAACATCCTCTTATTTATGTTACAAATAATGAGCATGATACATGCGAAATATGTATACAATCCAAGATTACTAAGAAACTTTCTAAGTGTTGAAAGAAATTCGAAACTCTTAGACTTATTTCACTCTGATATATGTGAATTAAATGGAGTTTTAACCAGAGGTGGGAAATGGTATTTTATTACCTTTTTTGACGATTTATCTAAATACACATGTGTGTATTTGCTTAGAAGTAAGGATGAAGCCTTTGATATCTTCAAATGCTATAAACCAGAAGTTGAAAATCAGAAATGTAGGAAAATAAAGATCTTACGAAGTGATAGAGGAGGAGAATATTTCTCCATCGAATTTTCTAACTTCAGTGAAGAACTTGAATTATTCATCAACACACAGCTCCTTACATACCATAATAAAATGTCATGGATGTAAGGAAAAACAGAACTTTGGTTGATATGGTGAATTCTATGTTGTTAAATGCTAAATTACCACTTAACCTATGGGGTGAGGCATTACTCTCCGCATCTCATTTACATAATAGAATCACCTCAAGGAAAAATAAAGTCTTCCCTTATGAGTTATGGAATGGTTGAAAACCAAATCTAAGATATCTAAGGTGTGGGGGTGTATTGCCTTCTATAGAATAACTGATCCAAAACGGAGTAAACTAGGTCCAAGATTCTAGACAAGCATATTCGTAGGATATGTTGGAAACTCCAAAGCATATAGATTATTAGACGTATCATCTAACACATTATTGAATCAAGAGATGTTGAGTTTATGGAAAGTAAATTCAAAGACAATTCAACTACTTTTCAGCCACCATGCCTCAATACCATTCAAACACCAATGGATGCTCATACGTAGCCTACTAAAAATAAAAGAAAGAACAAAAATAAGAAGGACACAGTGAATTATAAAAGAGGAAAACTTTGGTCCCGATTTCATAGCTTCTCAAACTATAGCATATCTTGTGGAAGGAACTAGAACCGAAGTTCTTAATAAGATACCTATAGTGCTAAATACAAAAGATGATCCAAAAACATATAAGGATGCTTTAACATCTAGATATTCTTCCTTTTGGAAAGAAGCAATCAATGATGAAATGGATTCAATTTTTTCAAACAATACATGGGAATCAATAGATTACCTCAAGGATCAAAGCCAATCAGCTGCAAATGATTATTTTCGATGAAAACATAATAATGATGCCAGCATTTAAAATTTAAAGGCCAGATTGGTAGCCAAGGGATTTAGACAAAAGGAAGGAATTGATTTCTTTGACACGTATGCTCATGTGGAAAGAATCGCATCCATTCGATTATTGATAGCTTTAGCGTCAATCTATCAGTTGCACATACATCAAATGGATGTGAAAACAATCGTCTTAAATGGTGAACTAAATGAAGAAGTATACATGGAGCAACATGAATGGTTTATACTTCCTGGTAATGAAAACGAGGTTGGCAGATTAACAAAATCACTCTATGGACCAAAGCAAGCACCCAAACAGTAGCATGAAAAATTTGACTCGACAATTTTAGAATATAGTTTCAAATACAATGGTGCCGACAAATGTATTTACTCTAAGTTCACCAAAGAATTTGGAGTCATCATTTTTCTATGTGTAGATGATCTATTGATATTTAGTACAAATATCAAAGGAATAAAAGATACCAAAGAATATTTATCCACATAATTTAAAATGAAATACTTAAATGAAGTTGACACAATTCGGGGGATAAAATTTAACAAAAGCAGTGGAAATTATGCACTAAATCAATCACATTATATTGAAAAAATGCTTTAGAAATTTGGGCAACTTAAAATCAAGGATGTAAACACCCTAATAGATTTCAAGTATCAATCTAATTAAAAATGAGGGAAGAGGCATCGTTCAGCTTGAGTACGCTAGAGCCATTAGAAGTATAACATATGCTATGCATTGTAAAAGACCTGATATAGTATGTGCGGTATGAAAATTTGCACGATATACCAGCAACCCTAGAATACAACATTAGAAAGCAGTTGAAAGACTCCTTGGTTAACTTAAAATGACCAAAGCTCTAGTACTCTTTTATAATAGATTTCCAAATGTATTAGAGGGTTATACTAATGCAAGTTGGATAACTAGTGCCAACGATAATAAATCAACATCGAGTTGGATTTTCACATTAGAAGGAGGTGATATTGCATAGGCATCAAAGAAAGAAACATGTATTACACACTCTACCATGGAATCTGAATTTATAACACTTGCGGCCGTTGGAAAAGAGGCTGAATGGTTACAGAATATGTTATTGGATATTAAATCGTGGATGAGATCGATGCTAGTATTAGCTTTAAGTTGTGATAGTCGGGCAACTATGTCTAGAGCATATAATAATATATACAATGGGAATTCAAGACATATAAGCCTCAGACATGAGTATGTAAGACAAATAATTAATGATGGAATAATTACCATTGTATATGTAAGGTCTAGTAATAATTTGGCACGCCCATTCACAAAAGCCATGACCAGGGAAATGGTCAGGTCCAGATCAGCCGGAATGGGTCTTAAACCCTGTCTTATGAATAATCAATAATAGTGGTAGCCCAATCTTAACCTTAACAAACTTAATTTTAAGGTTTCATAGGTAACAACAACCTATCATATGATTGGAAGGCACTAAGTTAATCAAGTGCACACTGTTGGAGATATGAAGAGGTTGAGTTAAAAACTCTTAATAAAGTTCTAGGTAGTCTGGTAATAGAGGTATTAAAAGGGATAGAGCTTTACCCTTATGAACTTGGAAGTGGTGCCACTTCTAAGCCAAGATGGAGCACATGACAAAAACGACAAGACGAGAAATTTATTAGTAAAATAAAGTTACATGCGTAATATTTCCAACTTTATAAGTCAATGGAGACTTGATTTAAGTTAAGACCACCTACCTCTTCTTTAAGGTCTTGGGATATTTATAGTAATATGTGGTTTAATTGAATAGATACCACATATGATGCGTAATCTTAAGCTAAGATAAAACTAATTATCGTCAATAAAATAATCTAGTGGGAGATTGTTAAGGTAGATTTTTATTAAAGATGGGATTAAATATATTAGCCCCATATTGAGAAAATTGTTTTAATATTTTTGTGTATATATAAAATTTCACATGCTCTATCAATTAGAATAACTAAAGGAGAACGGAAAGCGGCACTGCCATAACACGCACGCACGAAAATAACTTAGCGCTTGGCACGTATGCATGTGCAAGAGGGGAACCGAAAATGGCATGACAGTTGGATACCAACTATCATGATTGTTGAACATATTTTTTCCTATTTAATTTTTAACTGTCATTATATAACAGTTACGACTGTTTTCGAATGGTCGTGCCCCCCTTTGCCTGACATCCATCCGTGCGCTATATATACGTCCCCAACATCGGTTTTATTTTTCAACCTTTCGTCTTCTCAATTCTTAAACAATAAGTTTCCCATGAATCCATAGACATAGCTCCTCTCTGGATTCGGGTTTTGTTGCATCCTTGAAAGTTGTTTTCCATCAACCCATCAGCAAACTACGAGTGAGTGAGGGCAAATATTTCTTTAAGGAAAGCGTCTACGCGCCTCAAACCCTGATTCAACTCTGATCCTTCGATGTTTCATACATTCTTAAAGCAATATTTTCCATGGAAAAAGGATCAGAATGCGCCTTCAAATTGATGAACCAGGACTTCGTCAGACTGGATAGACTAGATGGAACCAACTTCATGTGCTGGCAAGACAAAATGAAGTTTCTTACCACCATGAAGGTCTCTTACGTATTGGATGAAAACCTTCCGGTGCTTCCTCCTCCAAACGAAAATGACACTGATGAATTAAAGTAGCATAGATTGGAACGCCAAGAAGATGAACTGCTACACCGAGACCACATTCTTAACATTTTATCCAACTGTTTATATGACCTTTATACTCCAGTGAAGTCGCCTTATGAGATCTAGGATGCAGTAGAAGCAAAGTGCAAGACTGAAAAGATTAAAACAGATTAGTTTCTCACCCTATAATACTATGAATTTCGGATGAAATATGATGTTTTTGGAATGGATCAAATGCATGTCTTACTAGTCATATTTAGTAAACTTGGAGATTTGAAAGTGCAGATTCCAGAATCTATCCAAGTGGAGGCTATAATTGCAAAACTTACACAAAGTTGGAACAACTACGGCTAAAAGCTCTTACACATGACTGAGGAACTCCCGTTACAAAAGATTGGAAAACAAATACGAATTGAGCAAGAAAATAGAATTTGTGATTATGTTTTTTCCGTCCTCTAATGGGAACAATATGAATTCTGGAACGAAGAGAAAGAGCGGTCAAAACCCAAACTTTAAGGCAAACAAGAATGGAAAGTAGGGAAATAACTCTAATCCAAAAGACAAAAGGAATAAGGGATGTTTTAACTACGGTAAACTTAGGCACTACAAGCGAGTGTGCAAGGCTCCTCTAAAAAAGAATAATGGAAACTCAACAAGTGCAAATATGCTTGACTAAGAGGAAATGCAAGAAATCATTTATACGGTTTTAGATTTACAGATTAGCATGATAACTGACATGCACATGGTTATTGCTAAAACAGAAAAATTGGGACTGGTGGTTTGATTCCGATGCAACGGTTCATGTTTGCAACAATAGTGATCTTTTCAAAATTTATAAAGCGGTTTCATATCAACAAGAAGTGCTTATGGGAAATGGGAATGGTGCAAAAGTTCTAGGAAATAGAAACATGGAGATTCAGTCCACTTCCAACAAAAAGATCACTCTCACTAATGTGCTACATGCTCCTGATATCAAGAAGAACCCGGTCTCTTCATTGATCTTATGCAAAAGCGGTGGCAAATCAGTTTTGGAAGCTGATAATTTAATTCTGTCCAAGAATGGCAAGTTTGTAGGTAAAGTTTATGCTTGTAATGGGATTTTCAAACTTGGTATTAATGAAATAAAGGAACATTCTACATATACTACTGATTCTTTATCTCTATGGCATGCACGTTTAGGACGTTTAAACTAAAATCTTTGAAATATAAGTCTAAACATGGTTTTATTTCTGTTACAAATAATGAGCATGATAAATGTGAAATATGTATGCAAGCAAAGAATACTAAGAAGCAATTTCCAAGTATTGAAAGAAATTCGAAACTCTTGGATTTGGTTCACTCTGATATATGTGAATCAAATGGAGTTTTAACTAGAGATGGAAAAAGATACTTCATTACCTTTATTGATGATTTCTCTAAATCCACATGTGTGTATTTGCTTAGAAATAAGGCAGAAGCCTTTGAAATGTTTAAATGCTATGAAAAAGAAGTTGAAAATCAGAAATGTAGGAAAATAAAGATCTTATGAGGTGATAGAGGAGGAGAATAAATTTCTAACTTCCGCAAAGAACATGGAATTATTCATCAATACACGGCTCTTTACACACCAGAACAAAATGGCTTGGCTGAAAGGAAAAATAGAACTTTGGTTGATATGGTGAATTCTGTGTTGTTAAATGCTAAACTACCACTTAACTTATGGGTGAAGCACTACTCTCCGCATGTCATTTACATAATTGAATCACCTCAAGGAAAACTAAAGTCTCCCCTTATGAGTTATGGAATTATCGAAAACCAAATCTAAGATATCAAAAGGTGTGGGGGTGTATTGCCTTTTATAGGGTGACTGATCCAAAACAGAATAAACTAGGTCCAAAAGCCTTGAAAAGTATATTCATAGGATATGCTGAAAACTACAAAGCATATAGATTGTTAGACTTATCATCTAACACGGTTTTTTAATCAATCGATGTTGAGTTTATGGAAAATAAATTCAAAGACGATTCAACTACAGTTCAGTCACCAAGCCCCAATATCGTTCAAAAATTAATAGATGCTCATATGTCGTATACTGAAAATAATGAACGGTGATAGAAGACCAAACAAAAACCAGAAGGACATAGAGAATTATAAAAGAGAAAAACTTTAGTCTAGATTTCATATCTTCTCAAGCTATAGCATTTCGTATGAAAGGAACTAGAACTAAAGTTCTTAATAAGATACCTATAATGCTAAAGATAGATGCTCCAAAAACGTATAAAGATGCTTTGACATGTAGAGATTCTACCTTTCGGAAAGAAGCGATCAATGATGAAATGGATTCAATTTTGTCGAATAATACATGGGAATTAACAAACTTACCTTAAGGATCAAAGACAATCGGCTGCAAATGGGTGTTTCAAGAAAACATAATAATGATGGCAGCATTCAAACTTTTAAGGCTAGATTGGTAGCCAAGGGGTTTAGACAAAAGAAAGGAATTGATTTCTTCGACATCCATCCTCCTATGGCAAGAATTACATCCATTCAAGTATGGATAGCTTTAACGTCAATCTATCGGTCGCATATATATTAAATGGATGTGAAAGCAGCCTTCTTAAATGATGAACTAAATGAAGAATTATACATGGAGCAACCTAAAGGGTTTATACTTCCTAGTAACAAAAGCAAGGTTTGAAAATTAACAAAATCACTGTACGGACTGAAGCAAGCACCTAAATAGTGTCATGAAAAATTCGACTCGACAATTTTAGAATATGGTTTCAAATATAATAGTGCAAACAAATGTATTTACTCTAAGTTCGCCAAAGAATATAGAGTCGTCATTTGTTTATATGTAGATGATCTATTGATATTTTTCTCAAATATCAAAGGCATAAAAGATACCAAAGAATATTTATCCACGTGATTAAAAGTGAAAGACATAATTGAAGTCAACACAATTTTGGGGATAAAATTTTATAAAAGGAGTTGAAATTATGCACTAAGTCAATTGCATTATATTGAAAGAATGTTTCATCAATTTGGGCACCTAAAAATCAAGGATGCAAACACCCGAATAGATTCAAGTAACAATCTATGTAAAAATGAGGAGAGAGGCATCATTCAGCTTGAGTATGCTAGCGCCATCGGAAGTATAATGTATGCCATGCATTATACAAAAACTGATATAGCATACGCATTATGCAAACTTGCATGATATACCAATAACCATGGAATACAACATTGGAAAGAAATTGATAGACTCCTTGGCTATCTTAAAAAGATCAAAACTCTAGTACTCTTTTATAATGAATTTCCAAGTGTATTAGAGGGTTATACTGATGCAAGTTAGATAATCATGCCAAGGATAATAAATCAATTTCGGGTTGGATTTTCACAATAGGAGGAGGTGATGTTTCGTGGGCATCAAAGAAACAAACATGTATTACACATTTTACCATGGAATCTGAATTCATAGCGCTTGTGGTTGCTGGAAAAGAGGCTGAATAGTTATGGAATATGTTATTAGATATTAAATTATGGTCGAAACTGATGCCAGCCGTAGCTTTACGTTGTGATAGTCGGGAAACTATGTCTAGAGCATATAATAATGTACAATGTAAATTCAAGACATATAAGCCTCAGACATGAGTATGTAAGAAAAATAATTAATGATGGAATAATTACCATTGTATATATGTAAGGTCTAGTAATAATTTGGCGGACCCATTCACAACAGCCATGACCAGGAAAATAGTAAGGCCCACATCATTCGAAATGGATCTTAAACCATGCCTTATGAATAATCAATGATAGTGATAACCCAACCTTATTATTAACTAACTTAACGTTAAGGTTTAATGGGCGACAAATGATTGGAAGGCACTAAGTTAATTTAGTGCATATCGTTACTGATATGAAGATGTTGAGTTGAAAACTCTTAATAAAGCTCTAGGTAGTCTGGTAACAAAGATATTAAAAGGGAAAGAGCTTTGCATTTATGAACTTGGAAGTGGTGCCACTTCTAAGAAAGATTTCATTGGGTTTACTCTAGTAAGAGTTCAATAAGCCAGCATGGAGTACATGGCCATAACGGTGCTGATAGGAAGGGAATTTTACTGGTAAAATGAAGTTACGTGTGAAATATTTCTGACTTTATAAGTCAAAGGAGACTCGATTTAAGTTAAGACCACCCAGCTCTTATTTAAGGTCTTGAGATATTTTCACTAATATATGGTTTAGTCGAATAGAAACCATATATGATGCATAATCTTAAGCTAAGATAAAACTGATTGTCATCAATAAAACAATCTAGTGGGGGATTGTTGATGTAGATTGTTATTAAATATAGGAATAAATATATTAGTCCCACACCAAGAAAATTGTTTTAATATTTATGTGTGTGTATGAAATTTCACATGGTTTATCAATTAGAATAACTAAAGGAGAAGGGAAAGGGACACTGCCATAACACCCATGCACCATAAAACCTACGGGTGTTTTCAAACGTTTGTGCCCTTTCTCTTGACATCCATCCATGTGCTATATATATACCACCAACGTCAGTTTCATTTGCCGCTGTCTGGATTCGGGTTTAGTTGTATCATGGGAAGCAATTTGCCATCAGCCTGTCAGCAAATTTTGAGCAAGTAGGGGAAAATATTGCTTGAAGGAAAACATTTGCGCACCTCAAAACCTGATTCAACTCTGATCCTCCGATGTATCACGCATTATTTTCCTGAAATTTATAGGAATTTTATATCATTTGTGCTCTTTACATTCAAGCTTACTTCAGTTGTGCTTATGCTGCCTAGTCACATTGCATTTTCACCCGCAGCACATAGTTTACATCCCAATTTTCGCATCAGATCATCACATCAAGAATTTAGTGCCAACTATGTGCCTTGTCACATCATTTTTCATCCCAGTTTTCACATTCATCACTTTGCTTCGGTTTTGGTCAGTACTGAAACAAGTCAAAATAGAGATGAAAACTTCAGTCACTTTCAATTACCATCAAGCTGACCATTTTACTCTGTTACTGCTCGATTGCTACTGATAATTGCAGATTGCAACACTATTTGCTCCTGTTACCAAGTGCAGCTTCACAAGTTTTCCGTCAATGTTCATATCTTCGCAATGCCTTTGTCATTAATGTGAAACTTCACAACTTCAGCAAATCGATGTATTTTTAAGCACTCATCTATCAGTATTCATCCAATAGTTAACTGGTCCATTTCTACACCATCTCAACATGTCGCTCAACTGTCTCTCCATTGACCAGCTTGTAAAAGCTTGAATTTTAAATAGTTCCTTCGTGTCAATTTACAATGCAATGCCTCTCGCCTTCTACATATACATATATGTATTTTCAATTTTTAATATTTAATTCTAATTCTTAAAAAATATCATAGGTAGATTTATAGAAAAAGCAGATGTACACTACTTCGGTGTATGCTTGTAGAACTATTTTCAAGGCGAAGATCTCATGATAAGAATAGAATCAGAACGGAGCGGTACTCAGTAGATTGGGCCATACTGTTTCTTGGAGACAGAAGAGTTCTATACAAAGTCATCCAAATGAGAAGCATCATAAAATTTTAGGAATGCAAGGATTAAGTAGTACTAAGCTAGAAAACATTTGGACCTGTTTGGTTTCATTTTGTATTTTGGGTTTTATGTTTTCAACTTGTACTAAGAAATACCAAGGAATAAACTTGTACTAAGAAATTCTTAGCTATTGTAATGATCGACAAACAATAAAAGAGTTGGTTTGTTCTCCATGCTTTTGTTATCTCTTGGAACACAAAAATTAAAATAAACTTGTTTTCTATTTTACATGTTAATTTCGTTTTTCAACAAAACATACGATGGACGCACTTTTGTATAGATGAAAACGCAAAACTAAAACGACAAGCTAAATGGGGCTTTTACTTTTGAAAAAATAACATCTATTTTCCCAATGCACCCTAATTAAGACCATCATTTATTTATGTAAGTTCCATCTTTTTCAATGTTCTAACAGTACAATCTAAAGCTAGGGACTTAATTATCCAGTAGATCCGATCTCATACTAATACATCATCTGTCACACATGAGAAGTCCCTACAAACATAATCAATTGTTTTACTTATATAAGTATGTTTAACTTTAAAGGAATAAAGGAAACTAAAACAATCTAATTATACTAATTTAGACAAAAATTGGTTTACACTAACGACTTTCAAATATCAGATGAGTTTCTAAAAATAATAATCAGGTTTTAAAACACAAATAAATTAACTACCTCGTTTGTAACAACATCTCACAATCCATCACTTACAAGAACAAAAATTTAAAGAGAACCATCACCGACTTCCTCCAGTATCATAATATTAACTGAGAATATACTATGAATTGGATAATATTAAAATAATTGAATAACACTAAGATATGTATGAATCTTTAGGTATAAGAGGAAAAGAGCATAAGTAGGTTACTTGTGGCCTTAGTTTATCCTCCATTGCATACCAAATTCAAGTACATTCATCTTTCAGAAGACTAAAATGAATTATTCCTGAAAAAGAAAACAAAAATAATACGACTTAATAGTTTAAATCAAGTGTGTTTAAAATTTCAAAAATAATAATAATAACCACTTTTGATTCTAGCTTATAAGGGTTCTTGAATAATATTGTTGTTAACTTTGATTTGGATTCTCGAATTATTGCTATTAACTTCAAATTACATATCAATATTTTTCTCCAATTCAAAGATACGATCCAAGGATATTTGGCGGTATTCTCATCTTCTTTAGATACACTTTTCTCCTACAATTCAAAATCCTCATTAAACAAGACAACATGCAAAAAATAGGCAGAAGTTAAATCTGTCCATCTTTTCCCACTGCACTAGTGTTAATTGGGTTTTTAACCATGCAGAAATAGATAGGAGTTAGAACGTCGAGACGAAGACAAAATGACTTGAAATCATAAAAACACACCTAAATGGGTTAGAGAAACAACTTAGAGAAGTTTCAACACAATTAAACCAAGGGTGAGAAGTCAACACCGAGCTCTTCATGTCAGGGATGACGTCTCACACTCCCTCATCTCTTCACCAACTTTACAAAGGTACTTCCCTACATATTTTATGTGTACCCAAACAATGTCGAAGGATTCTGATCATCTGAATGCTATTATCAGAGAGTTAGCGGTTAGAACAACAGAATAAACCTAGTAATGAAGGAACCATCACCACTATCAACCAAATATCCAAACAAACTACATTAAACACTTAAAATCAAGTAGCAAGACAAGTGAAAATAGTTTGACCTCCCTGGAATTAACCATAGAGGTTGGTATTGTCATGAGAAGTTGGTACCAACATCTATGGTTAATGCAGATGAGATCATGGTTTCTCACACTCTTTTGTGCTAACTTCTAGAATCTTCTGTAACTCTCGATTTGGCCCAATGCGACACTACCACTATAAATACAATCCATATAGCAATTAACAAAGGATTTGGATTCTGCTAACACTACGTGGGATCTCCATCTATTCTTCTACTCTCTCTACACTCAATAGTCACCAAGGTAATTCTATATGTAATTCTAGGACATAGAATTGGTCAAGCACCTATACTTATTATTTGTTCAATCTCAAACACCTCGTAATCATATACAATCAATAATCAAAGTTATAAAGTGGACATAAGCTTAGTTAATAGCCAAACCACTATAAAATTCTTTATTTTTATTTACTATTTCGCTATTTTTCTATTATATTTGCTCTGTTATAACAGGGTTGGTATTTGGCATCACACTCCAGGGTGTTATTCATTTTTTGGGTTAACATTTTTGTGCTTTCATTGAGGTAAACGTACGCTTAGATCTAGCTCTCCACTTTGGATCGAAAAGGTCTAGAAGTTAGATCCACAAATCCTACTTTCAAAAGAATCTAAAGACTTTCCGTTGAAGATCAATGGAAGGAAGAAGGAGAATAACTTGCAGAAGGTCTACTAGTGCAAAAGTTGGTAGCAATGGACAAACCGCCAGTCGGTTAAAGTCAATAAAACCACCAACTTACCAATAGGAGTTAATATTAAAAATCAAGCAACAAAATGTTCTTCTCATCATGAAGTTGTGATGAAAGGATAATTTAATCAGATGTTTGATCAACTTAACCAAAAGATGGCTGATAGCCAGAAAGCTTTTATGGACAAGACAAACGATTTGCTAGCGCTACAACTACCAACTGCCCCAACAACTAGGCCAGAAACTACTGCCGCTATCGAACAAGGGAATTCCTCTGTCTCAGGCTTTCATAGAAGGAATAGAAAGCAAAAGAAAAAAGAGATAATTGATGGAGAAAATGGAATTGTTGTTGACGGAAATGGAAGTACTCTACTTGCTGGAGCACAACCCGTTGTAAACCAGAAACTTGGAGCGAATGCTCCACCTGAAAATGTTCCAATGCTTCTCTCTGACTCTGAAGATGACATGCAACTTGACGACAAAGGATTGGAATTAAATGTTGATATAAACTGGCACAATGTCGAAAATGAAGTCCAGACTGCCGCTACCAGGTCAACCGCATGCCAACGGAATTCTACAAGAGTGGTTCTCCCTGCGAATGGAGAACCTATGCTTTAGTTGAAAAACCAAGGCCGTTTGCAAAGTCAGACGCTTGGCATACCCCCTAATAGTCGGCCCGTGGACTACTAGACGATTGAGGCATACATTGCGGACATGGCCAAATGCTTGATGGAAGAAAATAGGGAAAAAGGATGAAGATTTGGTTTTTGCACCAAGCCGAACTCAGTTTATTGAAAACATCCTAAGGGAAGAATATCCTGAGAAATTTACCATGCCCACCATGCCATCCTATGATGATAAAAAAGACACTAAGCCACACTTATGTAAATATAGTTAGCATATGGATGGAGCTAGGGCAATGGATGATGTCTGCTGTAGATGTTTCCCTATCTTCTTAGAAGGAGTCGCTTCAATCTTGTTTACTATACTCCCACCGAGATCCATCTCCACCATTGATGAGCCGACAAAGAAATTAATGGAACAGTTTAGACTTCACATGTCTCAACCAAAAGACGTGATGTCATTGTTTATATTTTCCCAACGAATCACTGAAATCCTTTATAAACTGATTTAATACCGTAATTACTGATGTAAGCAGTCCTAACGAAGATATGGTATTCATGGCTTTAGTCCGAGCTATCCGTCTAGATATAGACTTTGGAAAATGGATCAAGATGAAATAGCTGACTAACGTAAAGGAGTTCAATGGGAAAGTGAGCCGGTATTTGAGGTTGGAAGAGGCAGGCACGTTGGAAGGCCAGACTGTCGATGTAAAACCAAAGGAGATGGTTCGAATCAATGCAGTGGGCAACCAGGATCAAGACAATTCCAGAGTCATCAAAGGAAATGCAGGGAAGAATGTAAATAGGAAAAGAGGAATAAAAACTCTAGCATTGGTCGCAACTTGAATGCAAAACACCCAAGAAACTTCGGACTTAAGGATCTCATGTCGTTGTATGGTAGCTTGGAAAATATCGATCTTGCTATATAGGGGTTAGAGTAATATAGGAAACCATGTTGGAAAGAGGCTACTGATGAACAAAAACGCTTATAAAAGTACTGTCACTTCCATGAAATTCATGGACACGACACTAATGAGTGTCAACACCTGAAAAATCTGATCGAGGAGTTGATAAGGAACAATAAGCTCTTGCAGTACGTGAAGAAACCACAAAATGGCGAGGGAGCCATGAGGTCCCAGGATCCAACTGCTCAAGGGAAATTTCTTGGACCCGATGGATCTGGACCTCGGCAAACTGATGGAAGACTAGTCATTAGCTAGTTGCCCTGGAATGAAGTAGCATCTGAACACAATGCAGCTTCACACGGCTCTATCAATGTGTTTTCTATTTTCGCAAATAAGTCACCCAAGGATATTGAGGGCATTGTGAATAGGCATGATTTGCCTCTCTCTTTGTTTAGTCAATAAAGTTATTTAGCTTCTTGAATCGATGGAGCCGTGTTCATGTAAGCAACTTGTTGAGTCAATAGGGTTAGATCGACTCGAAATCCATTTACTAGCTGCTTGGACTAGTGGAACCGCATCTAAGTATGCTCCATCCATTCGCTACTTGAACCAATGGATCCACGTTCATACAAGCAGCTTGTTAAATCAACGGGGTTAGATCAACTATAAAACCATCTACTCATTGCTTGGACTAATGGAATCGAATCCAAGTATGATCCACCCACATGCTTCTTAAACAGATGGAACCGTGTTTTATTAAGCAATCCACTAAGTCGACAAAAGCAAATAGACTCAAACCTCCAGATCGACGGGGAAAATCGATCCCTACCTTCTGAGAACTGATGTTTCCCTGGCAACATCGAGAATGCCAAAACTCTCGCGCGCATCTATAAGTTGTGCCTTACTTCTTGGACTGATGGAATCACATCCTAGCAAGTATGTATTTTTTAAGCCACTCAAACCTTTGGAACTGGGTCTAAGTGCACTCCATTTCTTCCACTTCTTGAACCGATGGAACCGCGTCTAAGTAAGTTTTCATTCCTTAGCCACTCGAACGAATGAAACTGTGTTTAAGTGCGCTTTATTCCTTTTGCTTCTTGGACCGATGGAACCACATCTAAGTAAGCTTTCATTCCTTAGCTGCTTGAAATGATGGAACTGCATTTTAGTGCGCTCAACTCCTTCGCTTCTTGAACCAATGGAAGCGCGTCCAAGCATGCATCCACTCCCTTGTCGCTTGAACCAATGGAACCGCATTCGAGAATGCTCTAAATCATCACAATTACCCCGATAATATCATCATCTTGTCAAAACCTCCTAAGTACCGACATTGCTATAGCAGTATCGGAAAATGTTGCAGAATTGGTAGAAATCAATCCACACTACACAAAACTCAACGTTTCCCTTATATCAGCAATGTTGAAGGAAAATCCAAAGAATTAAGCTGTCCATGGGTTTTAAGAAACAAAGGCAGAAGTACGGATAGAACCTCAATACCAAACTCGAAGAAAATCAGTTGTGACTAAAGCACACAATGCTCAGAACCATGCATTCAGACTGCAAGTTGTAGGATCATTTTTCACCCTAGAGGAAGGGTGAATAGGGTGATACTAATAATAGTAAAAACTAATGCAGAAATAGAAACAATAATAGTAAATAATGTAGAAGAAATCACATACAAATTTACCCAGCTTCGGTAAAACTCTGCCTACGCGTTGTCCCCAAGGTTTCTACTAGAAATAAGTAGTCCGACGCTTACACATGTACATTTGTGACACTCGATAATGACTAACCTAACTCTATGCATAAAACCTTACCACAACTCAACCACTGAGTTACGAATTCTCGAACTACCATTCCATAGTTCGTAACCTAGTCACACGACTAGAAAGTTACACAAGTTAAAAAGAAAATTACACAGATGAAATAAAACTAACTAAACAAAACCCTATTTAATATTTTAAGCCTAATATAAAATGAGCAATCGGCCCAATAATAATAAATAAAAAATTCTTCCCCTTTTCTATATTTGCTCTTGGTCGTTCTTTCTTTGTTTCTCTTCAATAATTAAGGCTTCATTTGATTGAAGCCGCCACTTGATTACTGATCGATTAAAGTAATTATTTCCTTTGCTTTGCTTCGTCAATCGTCTCTAGGCATGGTGCTTTTGTTCCTCGAGTTTATTACTGTCGTGTTCTTTGTTGCGCTTTACAGCCGCTCCAGATCGAGTTCGAATGCTATGAATTTGGTTTGTGAATTTTGCCCCCTTTTTGATTTATTATGCTCGAATTATTCTCTATATTTGTTGGGGATTGAACTCGGTGAATGCCAACGATGATTTTGGGTTTAATTTATAGGGTTCGAACCCCTATAACCTCGTTCGTACTTTGGAATTTGAATTCATCGGTGATTTCCACTTGTCCATTTGATTTTGCTTGAGTGCTTGTGATTAATAGTGACTAGTTCATTTGTTTACACATTACTGATACATTTTCACTTGCTCGATTCGGTTCCTTCTTTTGCTCCTACGATCATGGAATTTGAATTTTCGAGATTTCCTTGACTTGATACAATCTGACTTGTTCATTTTCGTGTTACCTTTGAGATTTGAATTCTCTTGACTTGTTACAACTTCTACTTACCTCATTCTATTGTTTTAAAACACTTCGATCGAGTTTTGTTTGACCATTTGACTTTGAACAATAACTCACGGCTTTGATTGTACAACCCACTGTGACTTTATCCAAACTGCCAAATGTTAAATTATCGAATTTTTGAATACTTGATCATGTTATGTATTATGATATTTTTGTGTTTGGTGCACTAGTATTCTTTGGCTATACGTTTTGTACTAGTTTGGTTGTCTTTTTGTTCCATGGTTTGATCTGGCTTCTGTCTTGTTTTTGCATTAGTCACTTGTTAATGATCTGGTGCATTATGTTGATTCTTCGCTATTGATGTTCATGCATTTAAATCTTGATATGGTATGGGTGTTCTTCGTATTGAGTTCTAAACGTTGTTTTCACTCTAAGTCTTGTGTATTGCTTTGATCCGAGTCTTCATGTTGTACTTGTTGCATTTGAAGTTTGGTTTGTTGAGTTATTTGCAATGGTGCCATATAAATTCTGGTTAGTGTTATGGTCTCATGTGTGTGTCACTATGCACTATTTGCTTAAGTTACATTCTAGTAATCTCATTCATGTTATACTTGTTTATGAGTTGCTGTCATGATGAGTTTTCATGTGTGATGGACTTGTTGCAGTCGTTGATGTTTGATCTAAAGCTTTGTTGAGTTCCTATGCATATTCTTTTGTGATCTGGTGGACTTGGTTGCATCAGTCTGGTCTTGATTCACTTTGATTTGAATGTTCAGTTGCTGTCATGCAGCACTTGCATCCATTTAACATGTCTCTCCACGTATATACATATATACATACATGTATGTATATATGTGTGTGATGGCTATGCTTTCTTGTGTGTTGCCCATGACCACTTCATTGTTGAGACTCCTCACTTTTTTCATATGCACATGAACTTGGTTGATTGGTCTGATTTTTTTTTTATTCTGGTTTCGATTTGTATTTTGGATTTGCACCTGTGTTGAATCCAGCCTCGACTTGGATTTGACCTTGTGCTCACCTGTCCCTATAGTTTTAACACGTAAGAGTATACGTGTGCATGACCTTGTGACATGTACAATGATTCACTATGCATGTTACAAGTTGTTCGTGTAAGATGAATTCAAAAGAAAACGATGACGAACAACACAAATAACCGAGGCAAACAATATTTTCAAAACACACGCTTTATTTTGTATTGCAAAATATTTTCTTTTTTAATTTTACAACGTCAATGTCTATTTTGCAGATAGCTCAGATGTTGGATTCAAGCTAGAAACAAATTAAAGATAAAAATACAATTGTTGAGTGAATATGTCGTGAGGTTAAAATTGTAAACTGAAATTTTTGATGTAATCGAAATTGTATTGTAATTGACAATGTGTAAATATATAGTGAGAGCTTAGATTTTTACTATTTGAATTTGTAATAAAATATTTGTTTGAACAAAATATTTGTTTAAATATGAATTCCGAGTTATTTACTTCATTAACAAATATTTATTTAATTATGCCAAAAATATAATAGTACAATAACAAATACATCTAAACGATTATATATATATATTATCATCAGACAAAAATCATAGGCTATTGAATTCTACAATCTCCCCTTTTTGACAATAAAAAATATATATTAAGATTTTGATTTTATTAAATGTATTTGACTTTGATGAATTCTATTTGCTCCCCCCATTTGAATGCTCCCCCTGCAATAAAGCCCCTCCTTCACATTTGCATGAAAATAAATAAAAAAGTATGCAAATAAATCTAGATGGGAACATACAAATAAAAATAATATGATTTGACTTATTTTCCAAAATCTTAACTTCTTTCTCCCCCTTTTGTTATCAGCAAAAGCGTAATAGTGTTAGAAAAATAGAGATAAAGTGATAGACATTAATAAAACATTAATACCTAATCGGGTATAAATATTAAATTTCTATAAAAATTCAAACAAAAATCATAAATATTATGTTAGATGCATATTCCACTTTAGAGTGATGGAGGTGATGTCGGTATATAAAACCATATAGTTGTGTCTATTTGTAGTATATTTATGATAGGAAACTGTTAAATACTTACTGATCACGCATAACCGTTAGGACTTTTAAATGAGATTAGTAGTATTCTTTAAAAAAAAAAATGAATTTCAAGCATCTTCTAACCATGTATAACCGTGAGGACTTTTTAATGGGATTAGAATCGACTCGTCTATTAATAATCAATTTTAATATGTGTTCCATAAATGCATAACCGTGAGGACTTTTAAATGAGCATGAAAGCACATAATCAAAGATTCAAAGTAATTCACCCATGCATAACCGTGAGGACTTTTAAATGAGAGTTAGTACTTTGGATGTTTTTATTGCTAATTAAATTTAAAAAAAATGAATATTTTCCCATTTAAAATTCCACATTTTGACATACTATATTGGATTTTGATGAGTGGTGGTCATTAGAAATATGATAGAAATAGCGATGGTCATGGAATTTTTACCAACCAAAGTTATTACAAATTTGTTTAAATTTTTAAAGAAATTTACTAAATATACTGTCTCAAGTCATAATATATGATTAATATCAACACCCATCACTTTTTCAATCACTATTTATATTTTTGATAATCAGTAGGGAGTCAGATTAATATAGTCATTTAAGATCAAATTCAAAAGTATACAATCAAATTACTAAAATGCCTAATCTGAGATGAAGTCGACAAAAACTATTTTCCGAAAGGGGTTTTGTAAAATTGTCTACCATTTGAGAATCAGTTGAAATGAAATTTATGCAGATATTTTCTTTGGAAATATGATCTCTAATAAAATGATGCCTAACATCTATATGTTTTTGCGTGAGTGATGTACATGATTACTTGTGAGATCGATTGCACTTTTGTTATCAAACATTAGTGGGACTGATTTAAAATTTAGACCATAGTCTTTCAAAGTTTGTATCATCCATAAAATTTAAGCAGAGCAACCATTAAGAGCAATATACTCTGCCTTAGTGATAGATAATGCAATACAATTTTGTTTTCGACTTGCCCATGCAACTAATGAATGTCCTAACATAAAACATGTTCCACTAGTACTCTTTCTATCAATCGGACTGCCAGCATAATCCGCATCTGAATATCCTTTTAATTCAAAGTTATCATTAGTTGGATGCCATAGACCAAACCATGGAGTATGCAACAAATATCTTATAATCCTTTTTACAGCTTTTAAATGTGATTCTTTCGGATTTGATTGAAACCATGCACACAAACAAACAACAAACATAATGTCAGGTCTAGAGCAGTAGATAAAGGAGTGATCCAATCATACCTCCATATTTTTTTTGATCATCTGCCTTACCTTTTTCATTCTTGTCGAGTTTAATAGTTGTGCTCATGGGGTTTTTTGCAAGTTTAGCATCTTTCAATCCAAATTTGTTGACAAGTTCTCTAATATATTCATTTGAAAGATGAATGTACCTTTATCACTTTATTTGATTTGAAATCCTAAAAGGAATTTCAACTCTCCTACCAAGTTCATTTCAAACTTCTACAGCATGACTTTTCAAATTTATCATACAACAAGTTGTTAGTGGCACCATAAATAATGTCATCTACATATACTTGAGCAATCAAAAGATCATCATTTTCATGCAGTAGAAATAATGTGGTGTCTACACAGCCCTTTTTGAACCCATTTTCAAGGAGATACGTGCTAAAACATTCATACCAAGCTCCAGGTTCTTGTTTCAATCCATGTAATGCTTTCTTAAGTTTATATACATGGTTAGGATATTCATGATTTTCAAAACCTTCTGGTTCTTCAACGAATACATCTTCTTTCAAAATCCCATTAAGAGAAGCACTTTTAATATCCATTTGTCTTAGTTTAAATCCTTTATAACAAGCAAAAGCTAACAATATCCTAATGGATTCTAGTCAAGCTATTGGTGCAAAATTTTCATCATAATCAGTTCCTTCAATTTGATTACAACCTTAAGCAACTAACCTAGCTTTATTCCTAATCACATTTCTGGATTCGTCAAATTAAATTTTTAAAATCCATTTTGTTCATACACCCAGATAATCATTAAGTCTAGGAGCTGAAGTCCAATCATCATTTTGTTCAAATTGATTTAGCTCTTCTTTCATAGCTATAAATCAATTTTCATCATTAAGAGCTGTATCTATGTCTTTGGGTTCAATTTCTGAAATAAATCCATTGTATAGACACAAATCACATAAATTTCTAAAGGAGGAACGAGTTTGAATACCTACGGTAGGATTTCCTATTAGAAATTATGGAGGATGATCTACTTTAAATTTCAATCTCTCTAGATCCAGATTTCTTTGGACTTCTTTCATGGTTGTAGTTTCTTTTGGATTTTCATTTTCGTCTTTTTCGTTCTCCTCTTCGACATTGCTTTTGATCGTTTCCTTGTTTTGATCATCAATGCCTTCATTAAATTTTACATTGATTGACTCCATGATTATTCTCATCCTTTTGTTGTAATACTCTATAAGCTTTGCTTTTGGATGAGTATCCCATGAACATGCCTTCGTCGGCTTTGGTCTAAAATTACCCCAGTTGATCACCTGTATTAAGAATAAAATATGGACGGCCAAAAACTTTGAAATATGCAATATTTGTCTTTTTGTTGAACCATAGTTCATATGGTTTTTTCTTAAGAATCGGCCTAATCATAGCTCTGTTCATTACATAACAAGTTGTATTTACTGCCTTTGCCTAAAACGACAAGGGTAGTTCATTCTTATTTATCATAGATCTAGCCAACTCATATAAGGTTCGATTCTTTCTCTCGACCACTCAATTTTGTTATAGAGTACCTGAGGCAGAGAATTCATGTTTAAATCTATTTTCATCACAATAATTCTCAAATTCATAATTTCAAATTCTTCACCATGATCACTTCTTAGCGAAATAATAGAAACTTCTATTTCATTTTTCACTAATTTCTTGAATTTAGTGAAGTAAGAGAAAGTTTCTGAGTTTTTAGCTAAGAAGTATACCCATGTTAATCTAGAGTAATCATCAATCAATATGAAACAATATTTCTTACCACCTAAACTTGCAACATCGTTAGGTCCAAACAAATCCATATGAACTAGTTCAATGACTCTAGAAGTACTTACAGTGTTTTTGGCCTAGAATAATGATTTTTTAAGTTTTTCCATAGTACATGCTTTACATAGAGTTTCTGTTTTGAAATCATGTGATGGAAAACCCCTTACCAAATATTATCTTTTTAATTTGTTTAACAGATTCATGCTAGCATGTCCTAATTGTCTATGCTATAAATTTACTTCCACATTCTTAGCTACCAAACATTTTGAAAGAGTGAGATCATCAAAAGATAGAGAGTATATATTACCTTTCCTCTTACCTGAAAATAATGTTTCTTTTGATGATTGGTCAACAATTTTGCATAAGTCAAAATCAAAAACAACAATCATTCCCTTATTACATAACTAGCTAATTGAGATCAGATTATGGTGTAGATTTTCAACATATAATACGTCGTTTAAGGTAAACGTACCATTTCCTACTTTACCTTTACCGAAAATTTTGTATTTATCGTTGTTTTCCACTATGACTCTCATACCTTTGTGCTTATCTAGGCTAAAAAAACTTTGATTTGTCACCCATCATATGCCTGGAGCAGCCAGAATCTAGGTACCATTCTTGTTATTCCTTAGTCTGCCAACACATCTCATTTTGTCCTTCATTTTCACTGTCATTTGTTTCCCCTATAAAGCACTGATTCTCTTTTTCATTGTACTCTTTACTAAACTTGGCAAGATGAGACTCTTTAACTTGGGAGGTTCCTTCATGAGCTACTTCAAGTGTGTGCCGGATTTTCTACGCAGTTAAACAATGTGAAACACGATTAAATTCAATTTGATCTAATGAGCAAATAATAGAGTTCATAGCTTTGGTGTTAGCAGTTTGTAGTTTATTTTGAAGGTTTGTTCATTGATCCATAGGTTTTCTACTTCTTGATTATCTACCATTATTGTCGGTGTCCTATATCCTGTCTCAACAATATTCAATGTGTTTATGGTTTCGGAAAAATTTTCATTCTATTTTTCCAATAAGTATATTCATTATTGAACATTCAGAAAAATTTTCATTCTATTTTTCTAATAGGTATATTCATTATTGAACATGGGTGGTCTAAATAGGACTGATCATCAGCAAAAGCATTATTAAAAGAAGCCATTAAAAAATCAAAATTTTAAAATAAAAATTGGTTTTTGTTTCTAGCTGTGATACCACTTGTAGGATCGTTTTCACCCTAGAGGGAGGGTGAATAGGGTGATATTAATAATAATAAAAACTAATGCAGAAATAAAAACAATAACAGTAAATAATGCAGAAGAAATCATAGACAAATTTACCCAACTTCGGCAAAACCCTACCTACATGTTGCTCCAATGTTTCTACTAAAAATTAAGTAGTCATACGCTTACACATGTAAATTTATGACACCCACTAATGACTATCCTAACTCTATGCTTAAAACCCTACCACAACTCAGCCACTAAGTTGTGAATTCTTGAACTACACCATCGTAGTTCATAACCTAGTCATACAACTAGAAAGTTACACAAGTTAAAAAAAGAAAATTACACAAATAAAATAAAACTAACTAAACAAAACGTTATTTAATATTTTAATCCTAATATAAAATAAGCAACCGACCCACTAATAAAAAATAAAAAATTCTTCCCTCTTTTCTATATTTGCTCGTGGCCGATCTTTCTTTGTTTCTCTTCAAGAATTAGGGCTTTGTTTGATTCAAGCTGCCGCTTAATTTTTGATCAATTGAAGTAAATAATTTTCCTTTGCTCTGCTTCGTCAATTGTCTCTAGGCTTGGTACTTTTGTTCCTCGAGTTTATTAATGATATGTTCTTCGTTGCACTTTATAGCCGCTCCAGATCGAGTTCGAATGCTATGAATTTTGTATATGAATTTTACCCCCATTTCGGTCGATATGATCGAATTATTCTCTGTATATTTTCTTGGGATTGAATTCGATGGATGCCAATGATGATTTTGTGTTTAATTTATAGGGTTCGAACCCCTATAAACTTGTTCGTATTTTTGAGTTTGAATTCATCAGTGATTTTCACTTATCCATTTGATTTTGCTTGAGCACTTGTGACTAATCTTGACTGGTTCATTTGTTTACACATTACTGATACATTTTTACTTGCTTGATTGGTCCCTTCTTTTGTTCCTACGATCATAGAATTTGAATTTTTGAGATTTCCTTGACCTGATACAATCCCACTTATTCTTTTTCGTGTCACCCTTTAAGACTTTTTCTGAGAATTGAATTCTCTTGACTTGTTTCAACTGCTACTTACCATATTCTATTTTTTTCAAACACTTAGACCAAGTTTTGTTTGACTATTTAACTTTGAACAATAATTCACGGCTTTGATGGTATAACTCACTACGACTTTATCCAAACTGCTAAATGATAAATTATTGAATTCTTTAACACTTGATCAAGTTTTTATTCTAATATGTTTATGCGTGGTGCACTAGTATTCTCTGGCTATACATTCTATGCTAGTTTTTTTATCTTTTTGTTCCATGATTTGATCTGGCTTCTGGCTCATTGTTGCATTAGTCACTTATTACTGGTCCGGTGCATTGTGTTGAGTCTGCACTGTTGATGTTCATGCATTTGAATCTTGATATCGTCTTCTTGTTCTTCATCTTGAGTTCTGAATGTTGATTTCACTCTAAGTATTGTGTACTGCTTTGATATGAGTCTTCATGTTGTACTTGTTGCACTTGAAGTTTGGTTTGTTGAGTTATTTGCACTGGTGCCATATAAATTCTAGTTAGTGTTATGGTCTCATGTGTGTGTCACTGTGCACTGTTTGCTTAAGTTACATTCTAGTCATCTCATTTATGTTATAGTTGTTTATTAGTTGTTGTTATGATGATTTTTCATGTGTGATGGTCTTGTTGCAGTCATGAACACTGATGCTTGATCTGAAGCTTTGTTGAGTTCCTATGTACACTGTTTTGTGATCTAGTGGACCTGTTTGCATGAGTCTCGTCTTGATTCACTTTGATTTGAATGTCCAGTTGCTGTCATGTTGCACTTGCATCCATTTAACATGTCTCTCCATGTGTATACGTATATACATACATGTATGTATGTATGTATGTGTGTAATGGCTATGCTTTCTTGTGTGTTGCTCATGACCACTTCATTGTTAAGACTCCTCACTTTGTTCATTTGCACATGAACTTGGTTGATTGGTCTGATTTCTTTGAGTCTGGTTTTGGTTTGTATTTTTGATTTGCACCTGTGTTGAGTCCAGCTCCGGCTTGGGTTTGACCTTGTGCTCACCTGTCCCTGTAGTTTGAACATGCAAGTGTTTATCGGTGTGCATGATCTTGTGACATATACAGTGATACGCTGTGCATGTTACAAGCTATTTGTGTAAGATGAATTTAAAAGAAAATAATGGCGAACAACCCAAATAACCGAGGCAAACAATATTTTCAAAACACGTACTTTATTTTATATTGCAAAATATTTTCTATTTCAATTTTACTGCGTCAATGTTTATTTTGCAAATAGCTCAGATGCTGGATTCAAGCTGGAACAAAGCTGAAGATAAAAATACGAGTGTTGAGTGAATATGTAGTGAGGTAAATATTGTAAATTGAAATTTGTGATCTAATCAAAATTCTATTGTAACTGACAATGTGTAAATGTATAGTGAAAGGTTAAATTTGTACTATTCGAATTTGTAATAAAATATTTGTATAAATAAAATGTTTGTTTGAATATGAATTCGGAGTAATTTATTTTATTAAACAAGTATTTATTTAATTATGCGAAAAATAAAATAGTACAATAAAAAATACATTTAAATATATATATATATATATATGTATATTATATGTTTATTATCATCGAACAAAAATCATAAGCTATTGTATTCTACACAAGTTCCTGAAGATAGGAGCTATAATACATATTTGACTTGGTGCACGTAAAGAGCAGCCCAGAGTGCCCAGACTCGCATCAAGTGTTCATAGTAACCTACTCCATGAACTAGGGGGCACACAATATACCAACATTTGGTCAGAATAAAAGTCACTCTATTGCCCTGTTACGTCGAACAAAATTTTTGGAAGCTATAATAGAGCAAAGTAAAATAGTAAAACTAAATAACTGCAAGTTACCCTATTTACACCATTTACATGCATAGAATTATGGTATAAACACATCTTCTATCACATAGTATAGCAGTGTATAATATGGAGATTACGGGATGAGCAATCTTTTATGCACACATACAATGGTATATAAACAAGAATTTTAAATAGAATGTAGAGAAGTACACAAAAGAGAATATAATAGAAATACTAATCTTTATATTGCTTATATCACTTATGTACAATATTAAACAACAGGGGCCATTCCCGCACAATGTTGGCCTCATTGGACACCAAAAAGCAAAAGTACAGACTCTATTGATGCAACAACAAAAGAAAAGGCGTTAAGAACTGACTTTGTACTTATACAAAAAGACTCAAAAAATCAAAAGACATAAAATAGAAGAACCATTAATACTCGGCTCCACAAGTGCTCGAGCTCATCACTTCTTACCCGGCAAGGTTAAGGTCTTCTTCTTCTTTACCACCCCCTTGTTTGAGTCCGTTTCCTCGGACCCACCGACCGACTCACCTACAAACTTCGGTTTGTCAGTCTTGATAGTAAACAGGAGAATCCTAGTCTTTGCAGCTTCTAGCTTCACTTTAAGCTTTTCTTTCTCTCTCTCTTCCTCTTGAATCTGCTCCGCCATTATCTTATCTTCAGTCAGATTAGTAGCACTAAGCATTTAGACAACCTCCTCCTACGATATGGAAATGTCCTCTAACCCCTCCAATAGTGCGATCTATTGAGCATAGGATCCAGATCCAAAGATGACAGGTTGGGGTGTAGCAGTTGAATTTGTGGAACCGGTAGTGGAGGTAGTGAAGATCGCTTCAGTTCGTGCGCTCTGAGAAGCAGAAGGCAAAGGTAGGATGTCAAGTGGACCTAAAAGTTCATAGAGAGAATGGTACAACTCAGTAATAGATTCAGGAGTGAGATCGACCTGTAGGAGCATGGGAAACACAAGAGAAATACATGAGTTGTGACCCATTGGTATGATATCTTTGGTTGTTTGGAAATGCCCAATTGCTAGAATAGGAAAATAAGGGCAGTGCAATCGAAGAAGGGACAATTGTCACTAGCTCCGCAGACTATGAGACAGGCACTTCGTGTTGACCCGAAGAGCTTGGGCTAGCATGAGCAGCAGCAGCCTTGGCATCCTCCTCGGCGAGAAATGCCTTCCCTACGGCATGCACATATATATATGTATGTATATATATGTGTATATATATATATGTGTATATATATATATGTATATCTTCGGCACTTAGGTGCCACACCAATAGCTTGTCTCGGAATGGTCGTCTCTTGCTTAGCGCAACACTTCTTCCCTGTGTCAATAAGGGTCGAAGGATAATTATTCCCTAACCACTTTAGATCCCTATGCATAATCACACTAGCATAGAAATTTTGGAAAGTTTGGTTAAGGTCTTACCTCTCTTGGGCCCTCTTCTCATTCTCGGCATCTCGGGATTTTTCAAGATCAGTCAACTAGCTTCGACAAATAACAAGCTTGATGTTATTTGAAAGCTTATTGGATGATAGATTGTCCAACTTTCTGGCTAGCCCTTGGTTTTCTCATGGAGTTTCTGCAATTCTACACGGAGGCGTTCGAGTTCGGACACCTGTCCGGAAAGGGCTTCATCTTTCGCCTTTATAATTTTAGCCTTCTCTTTAGCTTGTTTCCTATAGCTCTTGGTTTCAAGATAAGTGACCTTAAGAGCATTCCTCACCACTATCTCTACGTTAGTATGGACATGCTTTATCTCTTCCATTAAATTGTCTACACTCGCTTTTTGTTCGAGTGCGAGATCTCTTTACCTGGTAACTTTAATCAAGTTAGCATCCCATTCATTAATTGCCTCTTCATGCTCTATGCTCTCTTTCTCGAGCGAATCAAGTTGTGTGTAGTTGTTGACCATAGAAAGAGCTTTGTACAATCGCTGCCAACCAAAAATTGAGTCAACATCGCTTTGCATTGCCTCCAAGTTTTTCTCCACGCTTTCTCTTGAAATTTTTTTGATGTCATGATTGAATTTCAATCCATGCAAGTATAAGTACGGATAAGCACACTGGAGGCGGCATAAACCAAGCAGCAGCGTAAACGTTGAGGTGCTTTGAGAAAGAGATGTGATGGCAGCAATTATAATGGTCAATAACGAAGGAGTGTCTTGTATAATAGCAGTTTGAGCTTTGTAATGTGGAGGAATAATAGAAGTGGTGGCTCCACGGCACTCAGAGGAATCTCTTTGAGGGTGTTTGTAAGTCTCACAAGAGGAATCCTTCCCGAGATCCCTCTTTCTATTCACTCTTTCTTCTTCAACATCGAGGCATTCTCTCTCAACTCTACAAGCCTCATCACACTCACGCTCTTTCCTCCTTCACCTCTCTTCATCTGTTTCGTAGTGACGGAAATGAAGGTCAGGCGTGCTCCTTCTATAGTTGCTCGAGCTATGGTGAAGTGCTATGTAATTGTCATGAGCCATTGAACCTAAAACAAGAAAAATGTATAAGTACCAGAATTACACAAACTGAAGTGTATGCGAAGATAAATGTTCGTGATCCTATAGTGAAGTGTATAACACCGGTAACCCTCTTTATAGTTTACAAACTGGTTGGCAAGGTTTTAGAGTTAGAGTGCTACTGCCTTTGCTTATAAATGCCTTAGAAGATATGTCAATTTATGAGCCAATTTTTACTATCATTTTAGTAATTGAGATGTCTCCATGCTTATTCACATTGATAGCAACATCTTTCATGAAGTCGAAAGCTGATGTAGGCCCAACAGAAGTCCTTGCAACTTTATCTCCTACAGAAAGTGTGGTCTCGACAACTGGTCGTTCAAGAGAGGAGAAGTACCAAGATCTGGACTTAATGTTTCACTGACTAAAAGGTCTGGAGAAGGAAGGTCAGGAAGTCCGGGGCTCATTCCCAATGATTCATCATTGGATCCACCTTCCCCTTCTTCAGTGGCCTGAAGGTCACTATTGTTCTTATCGTCGAAGATCCCTTCTTCCTCCACAACCATGGCTTATTTTCCTTTTCTTTTTTTAATCATCTCATCCTCCCCTGGGATTGTAGGTATTCTCCTTCTATCACCCTCTTGGCTGGGGCAATCATCTTTCACAGGCTCATCTGCCCTAACTTCAACATCCTCTCCTTCTTCATTATCTCTCAAAGGCTCTACAGTGTCCTATCTACAGCCTCCTCCTCATGATCATCACCAAACTCAAGTCCATTGCCTGATGCGCCTTCTTCCTCTTTCACTTGAGGACCCTTATCTGAGCCATGAGTGTATGCAGTGAAACGGGTACGTGACCTAGAGTCAATTCATGAAGGGACCTCAGTATCAGCTACTCTTTCTAGAGCAAGCAAGCCATAATATAATAAGTTTTCATTCATCAAGAGAAAGCTGACAGAGCGTTCACTCGCTCTAATGGCCTTCAGATGTCTGACCATCTTCTTGTGAGTTGATCATTTATCTCTCGTCAGTAAACCTATAAGAGTTATGTGTTAAGTTTGGAATAAAGGAGTTTCCATGTAAAGAGTATTGATAGAAAAAAAACTCACTTCCTTTTAACTAGAGGCGGTAATATCCTTCCGTAAAGCGGACGAAAAAATATTTAGTTTTGAACATTGAACGTTTTTTATGGAGGTTCATGATGACCTTGCACTGATCCAGGTCTCGATTATAATGAAGAAGGGAAATCTTGTCTCCTCTTGAATTTGAGCATATTTATGAGCTCTTTAAAATGCGGTGGATGCTCGAATCATTGTATGAACAAGATGTATAATGAATTTAGCAAAGGAAACCCATTTGGGTGAACTTAAAATGGTGCAAGTCCAATTTCCCTTAGGATATCTCGTAAGAAAGAATTGAAAGAAGGAACGGGGACACTAGACATGTAGCAGCTGTAAGTCGTAAAACTTGATGGGGAACAATGTGTAAGTTCATCTCTTGCTGGCAAGCGAACATCTTCCGCTGCAATTCCATGCAAATATTACGGAGCATCTTTTCGGTTATATGATTAGCGCCTTCTTCAGAGGACTAGTTAAAATCAGCCCTAGGGTGACTGTAGTAGAACATTAGGAATTACCAGCATCATTTGACTCTCGAACTCGAAAGATGGAGGTTGGTTGGTCTCAGCTGGAACATATATAGAAATCGGAGCAGTGGTAGAAGCACCTTTAGGAGTTGATGGTCTATCACTAGATTTGCGATGAGCCAATTGGTTAGTCATTCTAGACAAGAGAATTTAGCGTTCAACACGGTCAGGTGAAACTTAATTTGCAATATAAACACCCATGTGATCAGTGCTTAGAATTTAACGAAAATCGATGTGTAATGACCCATTGAATTCTAAGCGTCGATCGGGGAAAATGCAGTGTGTTCTCTACATGAGATGAGTCTAATGTCCAGAATATTGCGAATGAACCATCTAGTGCAGATAGCTTATCTGCATTTGAAAAAAAAATGTATCGTCCATTGAAATTAACTTTTCCACACTTACACATTATCGATCTACAATCGATAACGGGTCCATTGTTCGGAGCTGTGCAGTTAAAGCGATTGGCAAATTCAATGCGGTGTAGGTGCAAAAAGTCATAGCAGGGACATAACAGATGACGCTAAAATAGCATATAAAACTCTTACTTGATGTTTTTACAAAAATATAAATGGTAATTAAATGAAAATTTAACATTCAAGTGAAGTATAATTAATACATGAATAATTTTAAATAAAAACATGTGCGAATACACTGTAACAAAAGTAAAACTATTATATAACATAATTGAATTTAGTAGAATATTATAGTATTTTCATTTCTAAAAATATATCAAAATTTCAGTTAAATAGATTAATTTCATAATTTTTATAATGTATAAATGCCATTTTTAAATTCATTTCTTTGAAGAAGATATAGCGAAAATATCGGAATATAGCAGGAATAAGGGGATATAAAGGACACAGCGGGGCTTAAAGAGGAAATGCTATATTTGAGGCTATATGGAAAAATCGTAGTGGTAGAAATTCGCCATGCAATATAGCAGGGTTATAGCAAAGTAATAGCGGGGCATTAGCTACACATGTTCGGAGCGAGAGGAAAATTACTCTTTTTAGGATCACCTGAGGGATGGGAATGAGAAAAGCAATATAATAGAGTTTATCCTAAGGCCATAACTTGACCAATCTCACCTATGGACGATCAAATTCAAAGAGTTGGACTTTTTCCTTCAGAAAGTGTGCATTTAAGACAAGAAAACTCTAGGCTTGTCCTAAAATACACACTTCCTGATTAGACCATCCTCCCAAAATTGAAACCAACTGAGACGATGAACATCTCCTCCACCTCCATCGCCCCAAGGGACACCATAACCTACCTTGCAATCAACGTCAACACTGTAGATCAAATCAACGTGTAGGGTCTGAGGCAAGTCAATGTTGAGAATTCTAGGCGGCGATTGAGGTGGCGATGATAGTTCTAGGAAACGACAAGTAGTTAGAGGATGCACCGTGGTCGAAGATGATATTGGAAGTAGTCGGCGACAGTGGCAGTTGAGGATAGGGTGTCAATTGGCAAGAAAGGAGCTTGGGTGCACGAACTTGAAGTATTTGGTGGAAAAATGAAAGTATGAACAAGTGAGGAATGAAGTAGGCTAACATGGATTTATAAAAGAAGAAGAAAACAAAAATTCCTTAAGTACCCTTGTCGGTACTGACTTGAGAAGTAGGTATCGACATCCCATATCGCATCCGAAGTCCACCAAAATTTCCATACCAACATTACTCGATGATACAAAGTTGCTTATGAGTTTCAAAATCCAAGTATGTAGTTCAAATCAAGGATAGAAATTGTAGTTAGATTTGAAAAGCGAAAAACGAATGGAAATCAATCTGTTGAAGCTAAATAAAAGCAACATCTCAAGAAGGCATTTAAACAGCCAACCAGAATTTGCAAGATGGCGATCCAGAACTTGTCTCATTCCAGAGCACACTTTGTTTTCAATGAAAGCATACTCTAAAGTACAATAGTTGACTGGGTTTCTAACCATGCAAATATCAGTATAAGTTATAATGTCGAGACGAAGACAAAAGGACCTAAAATCATAGAAATACACCTAGATAGGCTAGAAAAACAACTCAGAGAAGTTTCAATACAATTGGACCATGGGTGAGAAGTTGGCACTGAGCTCTGTATGTCAGTGGTGACATCTCACACTCCCTCATCTCTGCACCAAACTTTATAGATGTACTTCCTTTCCTATTTTATGTGTACCCAAACAATATCAAAGGATTATGATTAGTTGAATACTAAGATTGAAGAGTTAGCAGTCATAACGGTAGGATAAACCAAGTAATGAAGGAACCTCACCACTATCAACCAAATATCCAAACAAACTACATAGAAAAATTCAAAATCAAGTAGTAATATAAGTGCAAAATAGTTCGACCTCCCTGGAATTAAGCATAGAAGTTACCGACATCTATGGTTAATCAAGATGAGGTCATGGATTCTCATACACTTCTGGGCTAACTTCTAGAATCTGCTTCAACTCTCCATTTGGTCCAATGCGACTGCTACCACTATAAATACAATCTATGGAGCAATTAACGAAGGACCTATATTCTACCAACACCACGTAGGATCTTCATCTATTCTTCGACTCTCTCTACTCAATGGTCACCAACTCAGTTCCTATAGGTAATTCTAGAACTTAGAATTGTTCTAACACCTATACTTGTGATTTGTTCAATCTCAAATACCTTGTGATCAATACAATCAATAATCAAAGCCATAATGTAGATGTAGGTTTAGTTAACAGTCGAACTATTATACTATTATAAAGTTCTCTGTGTTTATTTATTTTTTCGCTACTTTCTAGTATATATGCTTTGTTCTATCAGGGCTGGTATTTTCATATCGCACTACAGAGTGTTGATCCATTTTTGGATTAACATCTAGAAAAATATACAACATGTAATGAATCATGATCGTTATTCTCTATTCATATAGCCAGGTTAAGATGGTACCCCCTTAGACAGTTTTTGTATGTATTTAACAAGAAACATTTGAAAATAAAATAAAAATTAGACTTGTAATTACTAATTTCGCCAAATGAACGCGTATGCTACAATAAGATGTTTATTAAGCATACATGAGCAATAATGAAAAAAAACAAATATCTTAATATATTTTAGAGAACTCGCAATCTTTTGAGCACCAATTCCCAAAGAATAATCCCATCCTTTTGCTGCCATTGCTTTAAATATGCCTTGTTTTTGTAGTTTCATCCAACCAAAGAAAACACCCAAAATTAGATCAGGAAGAGTTGCACACAAATTATTTTCTACTTTATCCATATGATATAGTTAAGGAAAGTTTAAATAAAATTAACAAAAACTGAATATTAATCCGATTTTTATAAACGAATATTTACTGGCACCTATAGCCACCTGAGCATGTATATCATCTATCGAACCAGTAACATGTAAGGTTCAATTGGTAAAGAATTTTCAATCCCTGAATTTTGGATCAAAATATTATATTAGCTATATAATTTTGTAAGGTACAAAATAAGAAGAAGGAACTTACAATCATCACATGCAGGAAGACCCCATAAATCAGGCTATAACTCAAGAACGAATTAAAGTTTATAATCTGCAATAACATAATGCTCATCTTGATTTCTAATAGATGGCACTACTACACCATGTGCATCTGAAGATTTTGCAGTTCTAGCACCAATTTTGTTAACAGTTTCATGATATTAATTATAAATATATAGTTCACATGCAATGAATGCTTTCAGTTACTTATTTAATTACTTATCGAGAATCCTCAATCACCAAGCAGCTTGACGTATCAATTCCTAATCTCTTGGCTGCTTCTATAAATCTGAACAATGTATTATATCATAATTTTTTTATATATAATGATGATTTTTTTTAATTGGTGTTAGAGAATCCTTATATAGTGCACATTGCCAAAAATAAGTTAACGTTCATGCTTATATACTACTTTCCTCAAACCTATATTGAATTTTAGGTTGGGTAATTTTGTGCAAGGGGGAGGTCCTATATGGTCATGAACCATCACACGCGCACGCAACCCGCTTGTCTCCTATCGAATCGGGTGCAGGTCCAATAAAAGCGGACCGTGTTATATTTTTGCTGCATAGAACTAAATAGTTTTCTACTATTTAAATTCAAATGGACGCGGCGTTGCAAATGAAGAGAGGCGGTAGTTTTTTACTATTGCAGATGAAGAGATGCGGTTGTTCCCAACAAACATAACCGTTGGGAATTAGCCTATAAAAGGAGAAGGAAACTTGATCAGTAGATAACTCTAAATTTTCTCTTCTTCCTCTTCATTCCTTAACCTCCAGATCCGTGTGCTTCTACATATCACATAGAAGATCATACTCATCGCAATCTCGAGCAGATCACGACTGTTGTATCTTGGGAGACTTTGAATATAGTCTTAAGGAAATTGTTACGACAAGCCTCAGACGTAATTTCCTTCTTCATCAGGTTAGATTTCTGTTTACTTATATATTTATGTACATCATTTTGTAATCTTTCCATTTCAATGTTGTGTTGTTTCTACGAAGTAGTACAGCGCTTGTTTATCGCTATAGTTTAATACAACAATTTGTTGTTGTGATTGCGATAGTTTATTCTTGTAAACTTGTGTGATGAGTTTATAACATATTAGTCTTTGTTTTGGTATACTAATCATATAACATCATAAGACTTTTCAGTTTTCACTAAAACAGAGATGGCGACAGTCGAACTATCAGCAAAAAGTGCTACCCACAACAGTCCTGATCCGTTTGAAGGAGATGGCGATGACTTCATAACATGGTAGAATCAAATGTTGTTTATCTCAACACGTTAGGGATGCAGAAGTGCAATGAGGAGGATGAACCAAAGCCTAAAGAAAAACGAATTAGAGAAAAAGATGCAGTTGTTTTTCTTGAAATTGACTCATGGAAGCATTCAGGCTTCTTGTGCCGAAATTATATTCTGAACTATCTAGATAAAGTACTGTATAAAGTATATCAATCGAACCAGGCAGCAAAATCCTTATGGACTGCACTTGCAAATAAATACAAGACGCAGAATGTCAGTTTGAAGAAGTTCATAGTAGATAAATTTATGGAATTCAAATTGGTGGATTCCATATCCGTGACTAGTCAAGTGTAGGAATTCCAACTTATAATTCATGAACTTGAAGCAGAAGGACATCAAGTTGGAGAATTGCTCCTTGTTGAAGCGATAACAGGAAAATAATTACCATCCTAGAAAGACTATCGCTACTATCTGGAACATAAGAAAAAGGAGATTTCCTTAGAAGATCTCATTGTCAGATTAAAAATTGAGGCAGATAATCATGGAATAACACAACCCAAAGGCGAAGAGGCACTTGTTACACAAGGGTCAAAGAAGAAAGGACACTTCAACAACAAAAAGAAAAGGAGAAAGGCACCAGATAATCAACCCAAAGATAAGAAAACCAAGAAGTTCAAAGGTGAATGTTGGGTCTGCGGAAAGACCGGGCACGCAGCTAAAGGTTGCAGGCACAAGAAGATGAACGACAAATCGGTGGCAAATATAGGGAAAATTTGAGTTCAACCATTGAGGAGATGAACTTTTCAGGAGTTGTTTCGGAATGCAACTTAGTACAGATCCCTGCACAGTGGTGGGTAGACATAGGAGCTACTCGTCATGTTTGTTCTGATATATCCATATTCTTCACTTACAAGAAATACGATCGGGAAGAAAAATTTAACATGGGTAATTCTGCAGTTTCATGATCGAAGGTAACAGCACCATCATCCTCAAATTTACATCCGAAAAAACTGTGACACTAAGTGGAGTTCTTCGTGTTTCGAATATCCGCAAGAACCTTATCTCTGGACCTGTGCTCTCAAGGAAACTCGTCTTCGAGTCAGATAAAGTAGTTCCGTCTAAGGCTAGAATTTATATATGAAGGGGTTATTTATGTGATGGCCTATTTAAGGCAAATGTAGCCGTAGTTAGCAATAAAATTATGTATTCTGATTGTGATTTTAATAAAAAGAAAGTTTCTTATTTTGTTGAGCATTAAATTTTACTATGGCATGATAGATTAGGACACATGAATTTTCGAAAAACGAAAAAAAATAGCAAATTTGGGATTAATTCCTAAATTCCAAGTAGAAAAAAACTAAAAATATGAGACATGTGTAGAAGGAAAATTGGTTAAAAACCATTTCATACGATTGATAGAAATACAGAACTACTAGGTTTGATTCACACTGATTTATGTGATTTTAAATCATTGCCTACAAGAGGTGGGAAAAAGTACTTTATCACTTTTATTGACGACTATACACGATATTGCTATTTATATCTTTTGAATAGTAAAGATGAAGCAATTACATCGTTTATAAAATATAAGGCCGAAGTACAAAATCAGTTAAATAAAAAGATCAAGATATTGAGATCTGATTGAGGTGGAGAATATGAATCACCATTTGAACAATTCTGTGCAGATACTGGTATAATTCATCAAACAACAGCTCCATATTCACTACAACAAAATGGCATTACCAAGAGAAAGAATAAAACATTAAAAGATATGATAAATGCAATGTTATTGATCTCAGGTCTACCGACGAACTTGTGGAGGGAAGCCTTAAATATGTCTAATCACATATTAAATAAGGTTCCTCATAATAAAAAAGGAACAATTCCATATGAATTATGGAAAGGACACATACCAAGTTTCAAATAGCTCAAAGTGTGGGGGTGCTTGGCAAAAATTCCAGTTCCGCCTCCCAAGAAAGTCAAACTTGGACCAAAAACTATAGACTGTTACTATCTAGGGCCAGCCCAAAATAGTAGTGCCTACAGATTTTTGGTATTCAAGTCTGATATAGCTAATATTAATGTCAATAAAATCATAGTCTCGAGATGCCTCATTTTTTGAAGATGTGTTTCCGCACAAAAGGAATGAAGGAAATTATGTCCCTAAATGGACAAGAGAAGAATCAAGCAAGCCACATGACGATGAAACCCATCATGAAATTGAGGAAATTGAACCAAGAAAAAGCGTAAAGAGCTAGAACGTCCAAGATGTTTGGTTCATATTTTCTAACATACATGTTAGAACACAAACTCAAACATACAAAGAAGTAATGTCATCTTATGAATCTTCATGTAGGAAAGAAGCAATCAAAAGTGAAATTGATTCAATTCTAAGTAATAAAACTTGGAAAATAGTTGATCTTCAGCTTGGAATAAAACTGATTGGTTGCAAATGGATCTTCAAAAAGAAGATGAAACCAGGTGGCTCTGTTGACAAATATAAAGCAAGATTGGTAGCAAAAGGATATCGTCAAAAGGAAGGTTTAGACTTCTTTGATACTTATTTATTGGTTATACGAATAACCTCTATAAGAATGTTAATAGCGATTGCATACATATATAATCTAGAGACTCATCAAGTGGATATAAAGATGGAATTCTTAAATGGAAATCTTGATGAGAAGATTTACATGGAGCAACCCGAGGGTTTTGTTTCCAAAGAAAATGAAAACAAAGTATGTAGATTAGTAAAATCATTATACGGACTAAAACGAGCTCCAATACAATGGCATGCAAAATTCGATAATGTCATGATGAAAAATGGTTTCCTATAAATGTATGTGATAAATGTGTTTATTATAAACAAGTTGGACAATCATACATGACGATTTGTTTATATGTAGATGATATGCTTATCTTTGATCCAGATAGTAAAGTAATAGAGACCATAAAGAAAATGTTAATCAACAATTTCGATATGAAAAATTTAGGAGTTGCAGATGTTATTTTGGGAATCAAAATAATAAAAACACCTAATAGAATTGATCTACCTCAGTCACATTATATGGAAAAAGTGATTGAAAAATTCCAAAATTACGGAATTAAAGGAGTAAGAACACCTTTTAATCCATCGAAGTACTACACAAAAAGACTACTGAGAGTGTAATGCAACTGGAATACTCTCATGTAATAGGATGTCTAATGTACCGCATGAATTGCACAAACCAAATATAGCTTATGCAGTAAGTCAACTGAGCAGGTATACAAGCAACCTTAGGAAAGAACACTGGAAAGCACTAATGAGAGTGTTGGGATATTTAAAGAGTACCACGAACTTTTTCCTACATTACGGAAAACATTCTACCATCTTAGAAGGATATAGTGATGCAAACTGGATTTTTGATTCATAGAAATCTAAATCAACTAGTGGTTATGTCTCCACCCTATCAGAAGCAAAAGTGTCATGGAATTCTACTAAACAAACATGCATAGCTCGATCCACTATGGAATCAGAGTTCGTCGCTTTAGATAAAGTATGCGAAGAAGTAGAATGGCTTCGTCAATTTTTAGAAGACATTCCATTTTGGCCTAAACCTATATCATCGGCATGCGTACACTGTGATAATCAAGCAGCGTTAAGCAGAGTGCCAAACCTTGTGTATAATGGAAAGTCACGACATATTCGTCGACGCCATAGCACAGTTAGGCAGTTACTCTCAAATGGAACTATTTCCATTGTAACAACCCAAAATTTTGTAGTTATTTTTAAATTTAATATATTTGAAGATTTTCATTTTTATTCATTAAAATTTGAATTTTTGGAATTTTATTTGATGTGTTTGTAATGTATCTTCCAAATAGGATAAATTAAACAATTTCTGGAAATTTTGTATTTTGGTCGAACTTTGACTTTTATTTGAAATTTTTGAAATTTTAAATTATTATCTTTTTTTTGAAGCTGGATATAATTATAACATCTGTTCTGCTTTTTTTTTTCATTTAATTCCGATTTATACTTTTTAAATTGGATAACATTCAGCGTTTTAAAAGAAATTAATTTCTACGTTTTATTTTATATTTTCCTATGCACATCTATTTATGTTATTTTCTATTTTGTTTGTATACACTTTAGTTTAGTTATTTGGATGTTCATTTGAATATCTTTTATTTAATAGCGGGGAAAAGAATCGATTAGATATACGTTGCTTTGTTTTAAATTAGGCATACGTTTCATTGTTTATTTCTTGCCTTTATATTGCCTACACTCTTTATTTCCTACCATAGCCATTCATAACCTATTCCTCAAACCCTAGCCGCCTCTAGCCTTGTGAAATTGATGTACAAAGAAACATTTCCCACATCTCACTTTCATTTGCATCTCCAGAGAAAATACTGTAAGTTTCCATGGCCTCCTCCTTCTTTCTTTTTCCTTTTTCTTTTATTTTTCTTTGGTTTTCTTCATTGAATGCTCGGCCTCTACCATATTCCGACCACCACCTCCTCTCCTCCTCCTCCATGATCGACCATCATCTTCCCCACACCATGGCCATGAGCCATAGCATAAAGACCCATCACCAAATCAAGTTTAAAACCCTAACTGAGCCTATGGATGCATACCCTCCTTTGTTTGCCTTGAAACCCTAGCTATCTCCACCACCTCACCTTGCTAGTGACCATCTCCACCTCCTAGCCATGATTCAAATCTAACTTGACCAAGTTAGCACATAGGCCGAGCCACCTTAGATATAGGCCGAGCCCAAACTCCACTAGATTCATGCTTTTTGCCATGTCTTGCTTTGCCTTCCCCTTTCCATGTCATAGCCGTGCCTTATGATCCCATAACCTAGCCTAACTTGCATCTAAACTTCATGGCCGAGCAAAGATAGGGTGTGGTTCAGCCTACAGGGATGTGGCCAAACCCACTTGAAAATTGAATCTATTTTTGTTTCAAATTTATTTATATTTTTCATTGTTGAATTCATATCTTGTTTCTGTTAAACCATATATTTATATTTATTTATTTATTTGATTACAAGATTTGACTTTCGTTGTTACTTCTTCCCAAATCGTATCGTGCCTTCTCATGCTTTGCGGTGTGTGGATATTTTTGTATTGAATCGATCTCTAGCTTCAAAAAGGCGAGTTATTCACTCTAGACGTTACGTACATATATAACTATAAAATGATGACAAGTGAATGTGTAAAAATTAGTATGCTATGTTAATTAGTTCATATATGCCTATGATCTGCTTATATGTTGTATAACCTGGATTTATACTTGTTACATCCTTTGTTATAATATTCTATGCCATACTGTTATTTATTTTCTGTATATCACTATGCAAGTTCCCTTATCACTATGGGTTGAAATGATACATACCCAAACGTACTTTAGAATAAGGAAAAATCATTATGGGCTGAAATGATAGGCTTGAATGATTTTTATTGTATTTTATTTACTTGGGATTGCGGGTTTGAAATGATAGAACCGGGATTTTCTTTTTAAATTACGGATTGAAATGATACATATCTGTATCACTTGACCTAGGTTAGAAAATATTATACAGACCCGCGGTTAATTAATTATATATTTTTTGAAATTTTATAAATATTTTAAATGTAAAAATATGTCATTTTAACTTAATTTGGATTTAAATAATTTAAATGAATTTACATAGATTTTTCTACAAGTTAAAATGCATATAGAATTAAATGGAAAAGGTGTATTTTAAAAATATGACTTAACTTGGAAACTAGAAATTTGATTTTAAATGGAAATTTTAAGTTAAGTAAATAAATGGAAATTTAATTGTTTATAAGATGGGTATGTAAAAGTTAAGAAATTTATAAGATGGGTATGTAAAATTTAAGTTATTTGTTGAAATAAAAGTTAAGAAATTTATAAAGTATTGACTAACAAAGGAATTTTAATTTAAATTGGATATTTATTAATAAAATATTATTTTATTAAAATTTGTAAGTTAAGTAATATCTAAATAAAAAACTTTGAAAAGTGGAATAAGTTTGATAGGTTAAAAATGAGAGAAAGTGAAGATATATTGTTTAAAAGGAATAACAGAAATTATAATGGTTCAGAAATGATGTGAAAAATATGAACTATGGCTTGAATTATACTAAAAAGACCTATAATAGCATTTCTGAATGCTGTAATTTCTGAAAATTTGAACTATATGTTGAAATTACTAAATGAACCTATAACAGCATTTTTGAAATGCGGTAGTTTCTGAATTTGAACTATGTTTTGATATATACTAAATATACCTACCGCAGCACTTTATAAATGCTGCTGTTTTGAAATTTCAATGCTTTGAAATTTTGAAATTAAATTAATGAATTTACAAATTGCTGAAAATCTGGAAATTGAATAATTGATTTGGAAAGATAACTACTTCATATCTAAATGGTTTAAATGAATTATTTTGATTTGGAATATAACCACTTTTGAAATGTATAACCATGGGTAATAATAATGTTGATTGTTAAAGAGACCGAGATCGGATATGGACATACACTATGTCGATACCGAAAACCACTTTAACAATTCGTATACGCGGTAGAGATTCCAGAATGAAGTAGGATGGTGGCGACGTTCTGTTAAGGTATGTACGTGGACCCCACTCCCGTGAGTTGGCATAAGGTGGCTAAAACAGGAGCGATTCTCGAGCCAGTGAGGTATCTCCTCTTATCGAACACACTTCTTCGTTGACATTCTATTACTTTGTGATTAATTGGTGTGCACCTTTGATTTTTGGGAGTGTGGCTCGAGGTGGGTGGTAGTTGCACGCTACGCGTCACCACCAGCCTGGATGCGTAATTGGTATATCTACCCTGACATTGCCTTGTTGTGCCGTGTAACCTACCCTAGCGAGCCTTGTACGAGTTTGGTTTTCTCTCGTAGCCCGTGGAGTATTTAGGGTGGTCTCCCGGTCTGGAGATGCGCTAATACTGGATGGACTGCTGGGATTATTATTGTGTTAAGGGAGATTGGGTAACTCCTTAACGCTATTTTAAAGTAAGTTTATTTTAGTCCTGACTCGAGTGTTTGTGTTTATTTCTTATGCTCGGGTCAGCCTGAGTACCATAGCTTGGATCTATCTTCTACAAGCTAGAGATTTCTGGAGTTTATCTGCTTATCTAGTTTATCTATTTCAGTCCATTCTTTTCAGCTTATGTATATAAGACTTATGTACTTGGGATTTCTACTGTATTTTTTCAGAACCGTATTTGTTTTCCAGACTATGTATTTTGTAACTATTTTGAGACTGTGTTTGAGATTTAGTTTGTAGTGGCTTCATGAACCACTATGGTTACTTTTATTTCCACTGCGAGTTATTCTGATTTTATCTATATCTGTGATTCTGTAATTGGTTTTATTTGCTCCAAATTATAATAGAATATACTGTCTTGAATTATTCAAGTCATACATGTGTGGATTTATTGTCGATTTGAATGGTCCAAAATAGTGGGTCGTTACAGTTGGTATCAAAGCTTTGGTTTTTGGCAAACCTTAGCCTATGGAGCAAAAATTCATTAGAGATAGAGTAGAAATGCCCTAGAATGGATGAAATCAATCCTGGAATCCTTCCTTTGTGAGACAACGTATTTTAAAGTATAAAATGATTTTTCAAATGATTTTCAAAGGATTTTAAAAGAGTATTTTGATATTAAAAAACCTTTCTTGCTGTAAAGCCAACCTTACAAACTTTTTTCTTTTCTTTATCCAACTTTTTGGAAATTTCCTTGTTCGGTATATTTAATTCCCGCTAAATCTTATCATGGCTAATCTTGTCTTTGTTTCTCAATCACCTCCGTCCTAAAAAATTCATTCTTGATTTTTCTGGATGGATCGTAGGAATGGAAGGTAGGGGACGCGGTGCTGCCCCAGGTCCTGAGCCTGCTACACCAATCAGGTTCACAAAGCTTTGCAAGAAATACACTGAGCTTGGTGGCACTAAGTTCACAGGATCTGAAAGCATTATTGATTCTCAACGGTAGTTGAAGGATTTGGAAAGAATCTTCTCCAGTCTTGAGATCACCAATGCCCAGCAGCATCAGTTGGCGGCTTGGCAATTGAAAGGAACAGCTTTGGATTGGTGGGAGACTGTCACAACTCACACCATTAAGGCTGACATCACTTGGGAACAATTTAGGGAAGCTTTTACTTGTGAAGTGGATGCCCGAGACAGGAAAGTCTTAGCTTTATCGGGGAGATATGTCTTTTGCTGAATATGAGAGGAAGTTCAATGAACTTTCAAAGTTTGGCCTTAATCTGATTGACACTCCTCTCAAGAAAATGAGAAGTTTATTGCTGATGCACGTCTGAAGTACTATGATGGTCTCATAACACATGTGCACAGTCCTTTCACTACTCTAATGGGCATGGCCATTAGATACAAGAATCCTACTTCTAGGGATCCTCCAGCTGCTCAGTCTGCTTCATCTCGGTTATCTTCTGGCAATCCGAAGAAGAGAAAGCCCAACTTTCACTATAAGAAAACCAGAACAGGACTCCAGGGTTGGGATCATCTTCTTCATCTCAGAGGCAATTGATTGACCCGTCTACCATTACTTCCTATAGAAGTAACCAGAATGGACATTATGTTAATAGTTGTCCTACTTTGGGTGGTGCTGCTATTCCTCCAGTTTAGTTGACCAGGCGCGATATCTGTCACATTTGTCTGCAGCCTGGCCATTTCAAGAAGGATTGTCCTCCTCAGAAGAAGGGCAAGTCATCAGGTATTTTTGCTATGACTTCTGCATCCTCCCCAGCTCCACCTCTTGCACCCACACCAGTTCCTGCTCCTGCCCCCAGTGATAACCAAGGTACACTTTAAGGCACCTTTACTTTGTTTAAATCTCATGTTCGTGTTTTTTTTTTATATTGGAGCTTCCCGTAGCTTTATTTCTTTGGATCTCTGTAATAAATTCGAGAATGGATTTTGCCCGAGTTTGCTTCTGTATGTTTGTCTGTTTCATATCCTATTGGTGGTCCTACGAATCTTAGTAGGATTTGTAAGCAAGTGAGGCTTCTCTATCTTGATCACTGTTTCACTGGTGATTTCTATGTTCTGGGTTTTGATGCTTTTTATCTATTGCTTGGGGGTGATTGGCTGAAGAGGCATAATGCCATTGTCTATTGTAGTTTCTGAACTATTTCTCTTAAGGATGATTTTGGTAATTCCTTCGTGATTCAATGTAGTTTGCTCCAGGATTTTGCGGCCAGCTTTATTTATTCCCTTGATTCATCTTCTGGTGATCTTGACTCGACGCATGTGGTCAAATTATATCCCGATGTATTTGGTGAAGTCACTTCTTTACCTCCTAAGAGAGAAATTGATTTTTGTATTGATCTTTTTCCAGGAGCTCGACTTGTAGTTCTTCCACCCATAAGAATGGCACCCCGTGAGAAGGTTGAGTTAAGGAAGCAAAATCAGGACTTGTTCTCCAAGGGTCTGATCTGACCAAGCTTTTCAAAATGGGGAGCAATGGTGGTTTTCGTCACCAAGTCCGATGGTTCTTTAAGAATGTGTGTTGATTAAAGGAAGCTGAACAAGCTCACTATGAAGAACAGATATCCTATGCCTCGCATTAATGATATGTTTGATCAGCTCCATGGAGCTACTGTTTTCTCTCAGCTTGACCTTGCCACTGGATTTCACCAGCTCAGAGTTGCAGAGGAAAGTATTCCCAAGACTGCTTTCCATACTGAGAATGGGTTTTATGAATGGTTAATTATGCCTTACGAATGGTTAATTATGCCTTTTGGTTTGACTAACACTCCTGCTTTCTTTGTTGATTTGATGAATCGTGTCTTTCGTGATGTGCTTAATAAATTTGTTCTAGTCATTGTTGATGACATCCTTATCTTCTCCAAGACAAAGGAAGAGCATGTGTCGCATTTGAAATATGTTCTAGATACTCTTTGAAATCATCAGTTGAAGGCTAAATTCCCTAAATGCCATTTTCGGGAGATGAAGTCCGATTTCTTGGGCATATTGTTTCTAGTGATGGAGTTTCTATTGATCTAATCAAGGTCGCTGCGATCAATGATTGGGAAACTCCTACGACTCCAACTGACATTTGCAGTTTTGTGGGCCTTGCCAGTTACTATAAAAGATTCATTGAGAACTTTGCTTGGATTTCTACACCTCTCACTGCTTTGACTCGCAATAATGCTAAGTTTATATAGGATGATAAGTGTAAAGCGGTATTCGAAGAGTTAAAGAGTAAGCTTACTTCCACACTAGTGTTTAACGTTCTGAATGAAAATAAGGGATTAACGGCGTACATTGATGCTTGTCGGGAGGGTTTGGGAGCTGTTCTGATGTAAGATGGGAAGGTGATTGCTTATGCCAGTCGCCAAATGAAGACCCATGAAGTCAATTATGCGGATCATGATTTAGAGTTGCTTGCTGTGATTTTTTCCTTGAAGTTTTGGAGACATCATTTTTTGGGTGCTAAGTTCGAGCTCTTCACTGATCATCAGTCTTTGAAGTATATCTTCACCCAGAAGGATTCGAAGCAGAGACAAGTTTGATGGCTTGAGCTTCTTGCTTCTTATGATCTAAACATTACCTATACCCCTGGGAAAGCTAATGTTGTGGCTGATGCTTTGAGTCGGAAGAAGGCTATGTTGCGTCAACTTGTTGCTTCTTCTTCTCTTTTGGATCGTATCATGGCTAAGCAGGATGAGGATATAAAGGAGACTGTTCATAGTAAGGTTGGTGGTGGTAGTTCTGATGGTAGTGGAGCTCAGATCGATGATAGAGGGATTTTGAGGATTAATAATAGGATTTTTGTTTCGAATGTTGATGGATTGAGGCAGGAGTTACTTTGGAAGCATCATCGATCCAGACTTTCTATTCATCCTGCATGGCAAAGATGTATCAGGATACGAAGAAGCTTTATTGGTGGAGAAGTATGGGGTGGGATATCTCTATCTTTGTTAGTAGGTGTGCGACTTGTCAGCAAGTCAAGGCAGATCATTCGAAGACCCCTGGTTTGTTGCTGCCCTGGAGATTCGCAATTGGAAGGGGGAACAGGTTTCCATGGATTTTATTGATGGTTTACCGAGGTCTAGGAGGGGTAATGAGAGTATCTGGGTTACTGTGGATAGACTGACGAAGTTCGCTCATTTTATTCCGGTCAAGTCTACCCGCTCTGCTTCCAGTCTGGCTGAGATTTATATGATGGAGATTGTTCGTCTCCATGGAGTTTCCTATCATCATTGTTTGTGATCGAGATCCTACCTTCACCGGTCACTTTTGGAAAGCTTTCCATGAATCTTTGGGTACTTGTCTGAACCTGAGCACTGCTTACCACCCTCAGACCGACGGTCAAACGGAAAGAGTGAATCAGCTTCTAGAAGATCTTCTTCATGCCTGTGTTCTTGATTATGGAGGATTGTGGGAAGATCATCTCCATCTTGTCGAATTCACCTATAACAACAGTTATCAAGTATATTTTTAGTCTTCTATTTTGATCTTATCTTAATCTTTATGTATCTCATTCCATCTTTGAATTAAGGCTAGTATTGAGATGTCTCCGTCTGCTGCTCTATACGAAAGACCTTGTAGGTCTCCATCTTACTGGATTGAATCCGGTAATCATTTGGTTCTTGATCTTGAGATGATTTTGGAGGCTTCTGAGAAGGTTGAGGAGATTAAGAGGAAAATGAGGATTGCTCAGGATAGGCAGAAGAAGTATGATGATCGGCGTAGGAGGAGTTTGGAGTTTGCTGTTGGTGATTTGGTTTTCCTTAAGGTCTCTCCCTTAAGGAATGTTTCGTTTTGGTCATAGAGGGAAGCTTGCTCCTAGGTTTGTTGGGCCTTTCCGTATCTTGGAGAGGATTGGTTCTCTAGCTTATCGTCTGGATTTTCCAGCGAAATTCGTTGCAGTATACAATGTATTCCATGTTTCGCATCTTCATCGGTACCTGCATGATCCATCTCTTATTGTCCAGCCTTCTACTCTTGAAAGTTTGGATATCGAGCCTAATCTAACTGTTGAGAGGAAGCCACTTCATATCGTCGATCAAGGTACGAAGCAGCTAAGAAGGAAATCAGTCAACCTAGACAAAGTATAGTGGAGTACGGATGATCGGGATTGTACCTAGGAGACGGAGGAAAGCATACGTGCTTCGAATCGGAATTGTTTGTTTCAGGTACTTTTGCTTTGTTATCTTATCTTCTTTGTTTTCCTTGTTTCGTACCTTTTCGAGGACGAAAAGTTTTGAGTGGGGGAAAGTGTAACAATCCAAAATTTTGTAATTGTTTTTAAATTTAATTTATTTGAAGATTTTGATTTTTATTCATTAAATTTTGAATTTTTGGAATTTTGTTTGATGTGTTTGTAATGTATCTTCCAAATAGGATAAATTAAACAATTTCTGGTTATTTTGTATTTTGGTCAAACTTTGAATTTTATTTGAAAATTTGAAAATTTAAATTTTAAATTCTAATCTTTTATTTGAAGCTGAATATAACTATAACATCCGTTTTGCTTTTTGTTTCATTTAATTCTGATTTATACTTTGAAAATTAGATAACATTCAGCGTTTTAGAAGAAATTAATTTCAGTGTTTTATTCTATATTTTCCTATGTCCATCCATTTATGTAATTTTCTATTTTGTTCGTATATACTTTAATTTATTTATTTGGATGTTTCATTTGTATATCTTTTATTTAATAGCAGGGAGAAGAATCAATTAGATATATGTTACTTTGTTTTAAATTGGGCATACGTTTCATTGTTTATTTCTTGCCTTTATATTGCCTACACTCTTTATTTCCTACCATAGCCGTTCATAACCTATTGCTCAAACCCTAGCCGCCTCTAGCCTTGTGAAATGCACGTACAAGGAAACATTTCCCACATCTCACTTTCATTTGCATCTCCAGAGAAAATGCTGTAAGTTTCCATGGCCTCCTCCTTCTTTCTTTTTCCTTTTTCTTTTGTTTTTCTTTCGTTTTCTTCATTGAATGCTCAGCCTCTACCATATTCCAACCACCACCTCCTCTCCTCCTCCTCCATGATCGACCATCATCTTCCCCACACCAAGGCCGTGACCCATAGCATAAAGACCCATCACCAAATCAAGTTTAAAACCCAACCGAGCCTATGGATGCCTACCCCCCTTTGTTTTCCTTGAAACTCTAGTGTATCTCCACCACCTCACCTTGGCCGTGACCATCTCCACCTCCTAGCCATGATTCAGATCTGACTTGACTAAGTTAGCACATAGGCCGAGCCACCTTAGACATAGGCCAAGCCCAAACTCCACTACATCCATGCTTTTTTGCCATGTCTTGCTTTGCCTTCCCATTTCCATGTCATAGTCGTGCCTTATGATCACATAACCTAGCCTAACTTGCATCTAAACTTCATGGTCGAGCAAAGATAGGATGTGGTTGAGCCTATAGGGATGTGGCCAAGCCCACTTGAAAATTGAATCTATTTTTGTTTCAAATTTATTTATATTTTTCATTGTTGAATTCATATCTTGTTTGTGCTAAACCATATATTTATATTTATTTATTTATTTGATTACAAGATTTGAAATTGGTTGTCACTTCTTCCTAAATCCTATCGTGCCTTCTCGTGCTTTGCGGTGTGCGGATATTTTTGTTTTGAATCGATCTCTAGCTTCAAAAAGGTGAGTTATTCAATCTAGACGTTATGTACTTGTGTAAAATGATGACAAGTGAATGTGTAAAAATTAGTATGATATGTTAATTAGTTCATATATGCCTATGATCTCCTTATATGATGTATAACCTGCATTTATACTTGTTACATCCTCTTTTATAATATTCTAGGCCATACTATTATTTATTTTCTGTATATCACTATGCACGTTCCCTTGTCACTATGGGTTGAAATGATGCATACTCAACTGGACTTTAGAATAAGGAAAAATCATTATTGGCTGAAATGATAGGCTCGAATGATTTTTATTGTATTATATTTACTTGGGATTGCGGGTTTGAAATGATAGACATGGATTTTGTTTTAAAACTACGGACTGAAATGATACGTATCTGTATCACTTGACCTAGGTTAGAAAATATTATACAGAACCGTGTTTAATTAATCATAGATTTTCTGAAATTTTATAAATATTTTAAATGTAAAAATATGTCATTTTAACTTAATTTGGATTTAAATAATTTAAATGAATTTATAGAGATTTTTCTACAAGTTAAAGTGCATATAGAATTAAATGGAAAAGGTGTATTTTAAAAATACGACTTAACTTGGAAATTAGAAATTTGATTTTAAATGGAAATTTTAAGTTAAGTAAATGAATGGAAATTTAATTGTTTATAAGATGGGTATGTAAAAGTTAAGAAATTTATAAGATGGATATGTAAATTTAAGTTATTTGTTGAAATAAAACTTAAGAAATTTATAAAGTATTGACAAACAAAGGAATTTTAATTTAAATTGGATATTTATTAATAAAATATTATTATTAAAATTTATAAGTAAAGTAATATCCAAATAATTTTTTTTGAAAAGTGGAATAAGTTTAATAGGTTAAAAATGAGAGAAAGTGAAGATATATTGTTTAAAACGTATAATAGATATTATAGCGGTTCAAAAATGCTGTGGAAAATATGAACTATAGCTTGAATTATACTAAAAAGACATATGACAGCATTTCTGAGTGCTGTAATTTTTGAAAATCTGAACTATATGTTGAAATTACTAAATGAACCTCTAACAGCATTTCTGAATTGTTGTAGTTTCTAAATTAGAACTATGTTTCGAACATACTAAATATACCTACCGCGACACTTTATTAATGCTGCTGTTTTGAAATTTTAATGCTTTGAAATGTTGAAATTGAACTAATAAACTTAGAAATTGCTAAAATTCTGGAAACTGAATAATAGATTTGGAAGGATAACTACTTCATATTTAAATGGTTTAAATGAATTATTTTGATTTGGAATATAAACCTATTTTGACATATATATCCACGGGTAATAATAACGTTGGTTGTTAAAGAGACCGGGATCGGATATGGACATACGCTCTGTCGATACCGAAAACCACATTAACAACCGTATAAGCGGTGGAGATTCTAGAATGAAGTAGGATGGTGGCGACGTTTTGTTGAGGTATGTACGTGGACTCGACTCTCATGAGTTGGCATAAGGTGGCTAAAACAGGAGCGATTCTCGGGCCAGTGAGGTTGCTCCTCTTATTGGACACACTACTTCGTATGCCATTCTATTACTTTGTGATTGATTGGTGCATGCCTTTGATTTTTGGGAGTGTGGCTCGAGGTGAGCGGTAGCTGCGCGCTACGCGTCACCTCCAGTCCGGATGCATAATTCGTATATCTACCCTTGCATTGCCTTGTGTGCCATGTCACCTAACCTAGCGAGCCTTGTACGAGCTTGGTTTTCTCCCGTAGCCCGTGGAGTATTTAGGATAGTCTCCTGATCTGGAGATGCGTTGATACTTGATGGACTATTGGGACTATTATTGTGTTAATGGGGAGATTGGGTAACTCCTTAACGCTATTTTAAAGTAAGTTTATTTTACTAATAGACATTATTATAATAGCGAAATATTACTACATAGTAAATAGTTTAACGGATCCTTAGAGGATGGGCGGTCCCAAGTATCCTTTATGTTTCTTGTACCCTATATTACAGTTCACTTGAGTTGGTTTACATTGTATAAGTATGTATGTCCTTACTCGAGTGTTTATGTTTATTTCTTATGCTCGGGTCAGCCTGAGTACCATAGCTTGGATCTATCTTCTGGAAGCTAGAGATTTTTGGAGTTTATTTGCTTATCTGTTTTATTTATTTTAGTTCAGTCTTTTCAGCTTATGTATTTGAGACCTATGTACTTAGGATTTCTACCGTATTTGTTTCAAAACTGTATTTGTTTTTCAGACTATATATTTTGTAACTGTTTTGAGACTGTGTTTGAGATTTAGTTTGTAATGGCTTCATGAACCACTATGGTTATTTTTATTTCTGCTGTGAGTTATTTTGATTTTATCTGTGTCTATGATTCTGTGATTGGTTTTTGTTTGCCCCAAATTATATTACAATCTATTGTTTTGAATTATTCAAGTCAGACATGTGTGGATTTATTGTTGATTTGAATGGTCCAAAATAGTGGGTCATGACATCCGTTGAATATGTGAGAACTACTGATAACCTTGCAGATCCATTTACTAAAGGATTATCAAGAGAGAAAATTGACTACGCATCGAGGGGAATGATTTTAAAAGTCTAATACAACAAGAGTTATCTTATACGGAAACCTATCCTAGCGACTGGAGATCCCACGGACTAGGATCAATAGGTAAACCTATTCTGAGTAACTCAAGAAGTAATGCATTTTGGACTTAATCCTACTCCATTCCTATGGTGCACAATAAAATGCATGCCTACAGAAGCATTAAAAGGATAAAGCCATGCTTTTTAATGATAACAATATCATGAAATTAACAAGTGGGGTATATGTAGGATATTCTTAATGGTTGCGATCACCTATGTTAGTGTGAGCTGGGTTGGCTCTATGAGAATAATAAAGGCTTAAATTCTCTAAAACACTCGCAGAACCAAATTTGTTCAGGATAAAAATGAACACAACCAAGAGATTGGATGTGAAGGGAAACAATGCTTTGTAAAGCTTATTGTCTGGTTATGCACAAAGGGCTGACGGTTCAAGATGAAATAACTCATCGATTAGCCAAGTATATCCGATAAGTTTTAACTAGGGAAAGTTCAAAGTGAAATATCTACTTGTCCTCGATATAGCATTATTTTCATATGAACTGTGTGATATTACACTTCGTGTAGGGAAACATATATCATCATTCATGTAGGGGATTGTTAGAGGAACCTTATATAGTGAATGAGATATTGTCCCTTATCGCCAAGAATAAGTTAATGTTCATGCTTATATACTACTTTCCTCAAACCTATACCGGCCCTTAGGGTTAGGTAATTTTGTGCGAGGAGAAGGACCTATATGGCCATGAACTAACACGCGTGCGTCGTCCGCCCTCCGCTGTCCCATACCAAACCGGGCCGAGAGCGGGTCCAATAAGAGTGGACAGTGTTATATTTTTTGCTACACAGGAGTAAACAGTTTTCTACTGTTTAAATTCAAATAGAAGCGACTAGTGGATTGAACGTGGCTTTTCAAAATAGGCATTGCAAAGCTGTTTTTAGCCATTGCAAATGAAGAGACGCGACTATTACAAACCGCGATAGTTCTTAGCCGTTGCAAATGAAGAGACGCGACTGTTGCAAACTGCGATAGTTCTTGGCCGTTGCAAATGAAGAGAGGCGACTGTTGCAAACCACGACAGTTTTTTACTATTGCAAACGAAGAGATGCGGTTGTTCCTAACAAACATAACCGTTGGGAATTAGCCTATAAAAGGCGAAAGAAACCTGATCAGTAGATAACTCCAAATTTTCTCTTCTTACTCTTCATTTCTTAATCTCTAGATCCGTGTGCTTCTACATATAACATAGAAGATCATACTCATTGTAATCTCGAGCAGATCACGTCTTTTGTATCTTGGGAGACTTTGTATAAAGTCTTAAGGAAATTGTTACAACAAGCCTCGGACGTAATTTTCTTCTTCATCCGGTTAGATTTCTGTTTACTTATATATTTATATACATCATTCTGTAATCTTTCCATTTCAACGTTATGTTGTTTCTAAAAAGTAGTACAATGCTTGTTTATCGCTATAGTTTAATACAAAAATTTGTTGTTGTGATTGATGTAGTTTGTTCTTGTAAATTAATTACAACATAGCTATTATTCAAAATAACTAATATAGAATTCCAAAGTAGTGGAAATCTGATTTGTAAACTTGTATGACGAGTTTATAACATATTGGTCTCTGTGTTGGTATACTAATCATATAACAATTGGTTCAATGGATAATTTGCTTACATTTTAGGAGAAGTTTTCCATTTGCAACTTCATCCCTGGCTAGAAATACAGTGTAACGATCCGAAAATTTATCATTTTGATTTGTGAATATTTCATTTATTTTAAATATTCAATTAGTAGTTTTAAATATTAAACAACACTATTTTAAGTTATAAGCAATGATGGAAAATTCATTTTTGGATTTTGTTTACAAAAAGTATATAGTTCGATGAAAATTTGACCGAAACATGTTTTTTGGATTTTTAGCTTTTTCTTGAACAACAATTTATAGAAAGTATTTTATTATTGCATATACCTTAAAAACAACATTTTTAAAGTTAGGGATAACAATTTTATTTTGAAATGTATAACAAAATAACATAATAAGAATTTATAAATATAAAATGTTTTAAAATAAAAAATGAAAAGATGGATTTGAAATGAGAAGATTTCTTAAGTATGTAAATTAACAAACATACAAGAAATCCATCATATATTTAAATTTTAAGTCAATGAAAATTTTAAAATATCCTAGTTGACAAACTAGGAAGTTGTCTGTATTAGTATCAAGTTATTTTTAAAAATAATCAAGGGTTGTTTCAACAAGAGTTGTATGAGTTATTGGTCGAAAATAGTAAGTTGTCGAGATATGGAAGTTTTTTGTCGATCTTGAATTGATGAACAAAATATATAGTCGCGTTTGTATTTGGAAATCTTGACTTTTTAGGCAGGTCTCGCAATTTTAGGGCTTAGGATCGTGTCGTGGTGATGAGATGAACTATTCTGGTTCAAAATTGGATATCCGACGAGGTGGAGAATGAGGAGGTCGACGATGGTGTTTGGAGCAAGCTTGGAGGATGGCCAAAGCATTGGAAGTAGTCACATGATCTCTAGTGGTTGGATATGCTCAATCGAGCTCAGTTTAGGATTTTAGGCGCTATATGTTGTGGTGCTTGGGTTTGATGTTGATGACGGCGATGGAGGTTGTTGAGCTTAAAGATGGTGTACAAGAGGAGGAAGGAGCTGGTTTGTACGTCTTTCGGTTCTAGGCGCATTTTCCGTTTGGGTTTTAGGGTCAAATTTTAAGCAGGATGATCGAAGGAGATGGTAATGGGTCAGGGGAGATGCGTTAGGCCAGTGGAGTTTGCAGGTGGGGTCAAGACTGTGATCAGAGGCTGATGGTGGTGCATGTGCACGCACGCATGCATGCGTGTGCATGTTCTTTTGGCTCCAGGTTTGATTTGGGAAATTTGAATCTGTGGAGGGTTTGGGAAGAAGTAGTTAGTTTAAGCTTGAGTAGAATAGTGTTATTTGGACGGGTTGGGTTTCGAAGTAGGTACATATCAAAAATGGTTTAATTATTTTAATTATTCAACTTGAATATGGTTAACTTTGAAAATTGATATCTCCTTCACTCTAGATCCACTAAAACCACGGTTTTCTGCACTAGACTTGTATTACCGAGTACAACACTTCAATAAAAACGGTTGATAAATTTTGGTAAAGTATAATTGGAGATAAAATAATATTGGTAGAAAATAATTATGCAGTTGGTTAATTATATTTTATCATTGACATTCAATTAGTAGAATAAAACACCGTTCTACAATGTTTTAATTGAGTAGATTTTATTGGACGCATATTTAGTACAATAAATCACCTTTTTTCTATTTTATTATTTGGACATTAATTTATACGTCCGTTGACTTGGATAATTGATGTTATCTGTCATTTGTAAATTATGAATTTTATTTACATATGCACTGTTTATGTAAATATCAGTGATATGATCTGGATTGTTGAACAGAATATGAGGGGTAGATTGTTTATGTGCAAAAGAAACGAATTTAAATTTGGTTTAGGGATAGTTTGGCTCACATACCTGTTAAGTTTCAAAATAGAGAAAACATCCCCCCAAACTAAACTTACGTTTCTAGTCCCTGTTTTTAAATCCACCTACGCCAAAAGACCTAAATAACCTACGTTTTTAGCATTTCAAATGCGTATAACTTTCTGTAGAAACATCGGATCAGATACCGTTTACACAAAAAATCATAAATTTTATAATCTTCAAAATGAGATCCATTTTTGATACTAAAAAAAATCATATTTGCAGTAATGCTGCAATTATTCCATATATTTGGGAAGAATTCTGCAATTTTTGAACATTGTCGATTTTTCTTCAAATGTCAGCAATTATTCCATATAATTGCAGACTTTTATGCAATTATATGTAATAACTGCAAACTTCTTTGCTATTATTCCATATAATTGCCTACTTTTTTGTAGTTATTCAGTATACTGGCCATTTTCTACAATCATATGAAATGATCATCTGTTTTTCTTCAAATATCAGTAATTATTCCATATAATTATAGACTTTTATGCAATTACATGGAATAATTGCAGATTTTTTGGCAATTTTCCATATAAGTGCATACATTTATGTAATTATATCGAATAACTATAGAAAACTCTGCAATTATTCCAAGTAATCAGTGAAAAGTGTAATTATACCATATAATTGCAGACTTTTCTGCAACTATTGCATGTAATTGCTGAATTGTCTACAATCATACTATATAATTGCAGACTTTTCTGCAATTATTACATATAATTGTTGAATTGTCTGCAATCATACCATATAATTGCAGAAAATTTGAAAATAAATAAAGATACCCATTAGAAAGATAATAAAATTTATGATTTAATGGTGAAAACGGTTTCTTAATCTGTCATTTCTACAAGAAGTTATTGCATTTTAAAGATTGATAATTAATGGGGTGCAAAAATTTAATTATGGATGTGAGAATAACATCCACATATGAAAAATCAACGTTCAACAATAGAGAAAAAAGGTATTTTAGGGAAGAAAATTGTAGTATTTGAAAATAGAGATGTAATTTACAAAAAAAAATTAGAGGATGTTTGGTGTATTAAGTTTGATTCTAGAGATATGTCTCTTATTTTCACTTTATTTTAACCTATAATATTATGAAGTGCTATGTTTTCTATATTTAATTGGTTGTTAATATATTTTTTGAATAATGACAATATTTTAAAGTTAACTAATTGTTTAATAATGATGTTTTAAGTTAATTAGCTATTTATAAATGAAGTTATTTTAAAGTTAATAAATTATTTTATTTAAGTTATTTTAAAGTTAACTAATTATTTTATTAATGATATTTTAAGTTAGTTAATTATTAAATATTGATGTTTTTGAAATCAATTAATTATTTTTTAACAGTGTTTTAAGTTAATTAATCATTTATTTAATAATGATTAAGTTTATTAATTATACATTATAATGTTTTAAATTTAATTAATTATTTGCTAATGATGTATGAAACTTAATAAATATTTATTAGGGAGATTTTAAAAGTGATAGATTTATTAAATAAAAAGTGTTTAAAGTACTAAATTATTTTATAAAGAGAATATTTTTATGAAAGGTTTGTTAAAGTTATAAATTGGAAAGAGATCTTGGAATTTGAGAAAGAAGTTTTGGGTTTTTAAAACTTTGATTTTATGCGAATAGGATCACTTATGAAAAATCAAATTTATGAAATTAATAATTAATCCTTTTTCATTAAGGTGGTATGGAGACATCTTTCCATACTTAACACCGAAGGATTAGTGGTTTGGATTGATAGTAATAATGTTTTTGAATGACATCGTTTTTATCCATTAGTATGATTTTGGAAAATATGAAATCTTTATTATATGTTTTGTGAATATTCTTATACCATTGTATAAGTACCTGTGTAGTTAATGCGCTCGGTAGATTCGAAGCGGTGGAGGTGCAAAAAGTCATAGCGTGGATACAGCGAGAATATAGCGGGATATAGCGGATGGCTCTAAAATAGCATATAAAACTCGTACTTAAATGTTTTTACAAAAATATAAACGGTAATTAAATGAAAAACTATCATTCAATTGAATTATAAATAATACATAAATAATTTTAAATAAAAACATGTGTGAATATACTTTAAATAAACGAAAAACTGTTATATAGCATCATTTGATAGAATATTAGAGTATTTTCATTTCTGAAAATATATTAAAAATTAAATCAAATAAATTAGTTTCATAATTTAATAATGTATAAATGTAATTTTTCAATTCATTTTATTAAAAAAGATATAGCGGGAATAGCGGAGTATAGAGGAAATAACGGAATGTAGCAGAAATAGCGGGGATTAAAGCGGAAAGGCTATATTCTAAGGCTATATGGAAAAATCATAGCGGTAGAAATCCGCTATGAGATATAGGGTTGTAGTGGGGCAATAGCGGGGCATTAACTACACAGGTAAGTACATGGAACGACTTCCAAGTATAGAAAGTAAAATGGTTTGAGAATAAAGGTAAAATGTTTTAAGACCGGTGAGATAAGTATATAAATATTTTGGTAAATAATTAAAGTGTTTAGTTTATGAATATTAATTAAAGAGGCTTGGTGGATTCCACATGAAATTAAATCTACGTTTGATTACTTTTTTACTTGATAGTTAAATAATCTACTATCAAATATGGACCAATTTTTAACTCTAGAAATATCTAGGAGAAACACGAGAATTAGATGGTACAGTTATCTTTGTTGATGCTATAGTACGTATAGACTCGTTGTGTTCTTCTAGGACAAATGATAAGGAAATCCATCCACTTAAACGGCTAAGGGGTGATACACGCTCTTATGCATTGTTTGTTTATTTCCAAAAGAACTAGAGTTGAGTTTACAGAAAACTATTGAATGTTGCTAAGAAGTGATGGGGATTGGATATATATGAATTATCTGAAAACCACTTCGAACCAACTTAAGCATTTCGAATTGAAGACATCTTGAAGATGAAAGAATGGAAAATGGAGCTCTTTGAAGTACAAGGCCTACTGGCTACTAATCAGAGGATGATTCCAAAATGAATGTAACATAAGTAGTGCATTCGGCTTGTTTATATCCTAAACAACTTGTATGGATGAATGTTGGCATTGCATTATCACTTGAAGGTCAGTATTAGCATTTCACGTGGGACTAATATCTATAAGGTAAATAGTAGCCTTAAGCCTCATCAACCGAGAATGACAAAAATTTAGGATATGCCGCAAGGTAACATGGGTCGCACCCATTAGGATATTGTTATCACCCGTCTAAATTACTATTTATTGATTTGGTTATGCATGGAAGCTCTCAAGAAAAGGTTGCAAAGCAACCGATGTGATGAAATATTTGGTATTTATCCAATTAGAGGTAGGTTGGTCTTGCCATGCAGAGGGTCCATGCAAGGCCCTCGGTACATTTTATCTAGTGGTGTAATGTGATTGGCGGTACCCTAGTAGCCTTGTCATTAATGGAATCCATTCTCCAGTAAGCACTGCACGAACTTAGATGTGCCCAACTATGTTGAATGTGATGCGATGACCCACCTTTCTTACCCTTAAGAACGACACTTAACACATACTCGATATTCATGTGTCGTTGCCCAAGCATCGAAAGGCGAGTTTTCGTGGAGTAAAGTAAAAGAAAAAGAAATAATAGAAACAACTCACAACGGAACAAACATAAAATACAGAATAATATAGTGCATCAGGTTGCTCCTAAACAAGGAGTTATCGGAGTTACAAAAGCACTACAACTATCAGACTAGGCAGTATATATTCTGCCTTTACACATACTGATATAAAATACATATAGTTGTCATAACATACACTGAAAATAGATTACTTGATAGATAAAGGAGTCTTTGGCTCATCCATCATCTTTAAAGAGCCCTAAGAAAACCTGTTATTCTCGGACTACTCAAATATAATTGAGTGCTTGAGAGTTTACAAAAACAAACAACTCGGGTCGGATAATAAGTTTGGTTTAAGCAAATTTCTAAGCAAAAGTGGTGGAAATAAACACAACATGTGAGACCACGTGGTCGACTGTGGAACGGGTTTTCCCTCCTAATAGTAACATCCAATCACAACAATGGATATAAATAATTAAACATCATGAAATGTTCACAAAACTTTCCAATGCAATTAAGAAAGAGGTAAGTTTTAGAATTTTGGAATCAAAGGAAAAAAGGGAAATTTCCAACAAATGACTGGGAGGGTAGGACCCCCTTAATGAAAAGTATACCTCTAGTCAATATACTTAAGAGGGTGATTCTCTCCTGTGACACCTCCCAGGAACTCCAAGCCAGACCTCGCCAACCTTACTAATAATCCGAGTATTTCACATCTTAGTTCACGTATAACTAAAACCAACCTAGAGTAGATGTGAATATACTCTAATGGGAGCAACCCCACATAACTTGGCACCCACTCGCTTTCTGGTTTTAGTCATTTCTGACAAAGGATAAAAAGCTCAAATGAGCAATAAATAATCTTAGATTGACGATACGCAATGAAGAAAGCTGAACCGGTAGTTAATAAATCAACTATTGAGGATACTTGAAAATGTTCATAGATGGATATCTCATATTTCTACCATTACTCGTCTATTTAAAACTTGTACTATTTCTTGGGTAAAAAAGAAGTCGGGTAAGTGAAGGTAGTGTTACCTTTAGGCGTTGCTTGACGGTATTTTTAACCTTCGAGATAGTGGAAAGTTTCCATACCTCAATGTTTAGTGTCAAGAGCATGACTAAATTCTTTCCACATAAGCGATGTCATTTATGAAAACTTATTTTCCATAACTTAATCGATACTTTTACCTTTTAAAACCAAACTTGGGCTGGGGTTTCACATTTAAAATAATTACTTAAAATAATTAATCAACTTTAGTTAATGATTAATTACTTCAAACATCTTCATTAAAAATAACTAATTAACTTTAACCTTGATTAATTACTTCAAATGTCATTAATTAAAATGATTAATTAATTTTGAAAAACCGTTTTAAAATAATTAATTGATTTTAAATCATTATTATTAAAATAATTAATTGATTTTAAAAACATTATTATTAATTAATTTTTAAAACGTTGTTACTAAAATGATTAATTAATACTAAAACACTGTTAACAAAATGATTAATTAACTTTAATACATTATTAATTAAATAATCAATTATCCCTAAACATAATATTGAAAATGGTTAATTAATTTAAACGCATCATCAATAAAATGATTTATTAATCGTAATCACATCATTATTTAAATAATTAATTAACCTTAATTATCATTATTTAAAATGATTAATTAATTTTTAAGATATCATTATTAACATAATTAACCGACCTTAAACCTATAAAAATAATTAACTAAAATTAAATCATCATTATTAAGGTAATTAATTAACCTTGTAAAAAACCAAGCATAAGTTTTAAAATAAAAATTCCAAAAGAGATATTTTCTTTCCAAAAGTGCCGATATAGCAATAGTCGCTGTATGGACACTTTCGTAAACATTTCACATGTCATTTGGTTATTCAAACATCACACAACATAAGTGTAAGTATAATTACAAAGGCAAATAACAATTACATGTCATGTAGAGAGCATCTAAATATTATTTACTTCAACTTTTTCCCCTAACTTCAAGTTGTTAACTAATTACCAAAGGTGTCAACTTTTACAATGGTTACCAAGCCAAAAATCAAACACTTTTAGCGTATACAAACATAAGGAAATAATATATTTTTGCATCAAAAAATAAAGGTCAAAACTTTATTTAAAAAGGTGAAAATTTGCTCACCAAAAAGCTACCAAACCAAGTCGATTTTACTCTACGCCTTGAATCGAAGAACGGACGGAGTTTCGCTTTGCACGGTCGACCATTATGGTGTCTAAATGCTCCGACCTAAGGGTGTTCGGGCTTGTTCAAGGTATTTTTAGGTAGATATGGGTCTTGTTTTGGAGTATTTGAGGTGTAGAGAAGAAAGATATGTGTTTTAGTGTTCTAATTTAAGGAAAAAGAGAAAAGGATAGATTTTTAATTAAACTCTTTGGAAGCCATTAAAAAGTTTAGAAAGAAGGAGATGTAGTTTTAAAAAGCGAAAAAAATGAATTAAATTAATAAATAAAAAATAAAGAGATTTCTTTTATGCAAAGTACATTTGGCAAATGACTAAAATGACCTTCCTTACATACCCTCCACTCATTAAAATCCACATCATCAGCTTATCCTCCTTTCCTGCGTTTATTTACATGTCACCCACACCCCTTCATCTATCACCCAATATGTAAAACACTTACATGTACTTGTGTGTCATAAAATATGACAGTTGCTTTTTCTTATTTTATCTTTATTTAATTTTAATAAAATGCCACATCTCCTTCCTTTTAAAAAATGATAATATTCAATCTCCTTCCTTTTTTATAATAATTTTAATGATAGAAAGTATCACTAAAGATAGAAAAATCATTTTTTAATTTTATTTACAAAAATATGTAGTTTGATGGAAAACTGAAAATAAGACCAAAACACACTTTTCGAATTTTCAGCTTTTTATTGAACGACAAGTTACAGCAACTGTTTTACCTTTACATATACCTTAAAAAACAACATTTTAAAAGTTAGGGAAAATAATTTTATTTTGAATTCTATAGTAAAATAATATAATAAGAATTTATAAATACAAATTTTTTTTAAAATTAAAAGTTAAAAATGGATTTGAAATGAAAAGATTCCTTATGTAAATTAACAAAGGTCCAAGTATTACTCTAAAATCCATCATATATTTAGTTAATATATATATATATATATATGAAATTTTAAATAACTTTGAAAAGATGGATGTGAAATTTGAATTTAAATCCTAAGATTCGTTAGGTGCAGAAGTAAACAAAGTTACATGAACCCTTCCAAAAACCACCATATTTTCTAACGCTTGGTACATTGGTTTACCCAAGGGAAAATATGGAAGAGACAAAGATAATAATTAAGGGTATTGAGGTCTTTTGCCTTTTTTATGCATTTATAAAAGTTAACCACTTGTCTAAATTTCTTTTTCAGTTTTACACTTCTTAGTTTCATTTTTTCTTCTCTATCATTCTTAATTAGTAAGATGAACTTTTTAAAAATCATAATTAAAGATAAGTAGTATAGTGGTCGTTACACAATAATTTCCATGAAGTACAAATTATGAAAAGAGAGTCTTTTGGCTTGTAGTTCCGAGACCTATCGTTTAGTTTCATCGACAGCTCAAAAGCTAGACCCGGTACACAAGAGCGTGTAGGCTGAGAACGTGAATTATGGAAACAACAAAGAACGAGATTACTGTCTAAATAAAGCAAGTGGCTTAGCCGAGAGAAGCAACTTTTGGGAGCAGCAACATTCCAATAAATCTCAACAATCAACGGCTTAGATAGCCCAAACCAAGATCAACGGTCGAGATAGACGAAAGAAATTAAAGGAGCAATACATAAATGTGTAGGATCGATTTCACCCTAGAGGGGGGGTGAATAGGGTGATAGTGTAAATTATAAAAACTTAATTGCAGAAGCTAATTAATATTTAACACGGATCACAGAATAGCAGCACAGATATCGCAGAATATAAATAACAGAATAAAACAGAACAACACAGAATTTACCCAGCTTCGGCAAAACCCTGCCTACGTGCTGCCCCCAAGGTTTATACTAGAAATTAGATAGTCCCTCGCTTACACACGTAAACTCGCTATACCCGCTATTGAATAATCTAACTTTACGCTCAAAACCCTGACCACAACTCAACCACCGAGTTGCGAATTCCCAAACTACACACCGTAGTTTGTACCTTAGTCACACGACTAGAAAATTAAAACGGTTTAAAAGAAAATACAATTAAAAATGATTATAAAACAAAATAACCCTAATTAAAAACCCTTATATATAAAAAAAAAGAATTCTCCCTTTTAAAACAATAGGCCGGCCTCTTTTATATTCTAGCCCGTCTCTTTTCTTTATGTTAATGGCGGCTTTTCTTTCTCTCGTTCCTCCTGATTAAAAACTAGGGCTTCTGTGAATTTTGGGGCTTTTGCTCCTTGATCCAATTTAGGGTTATTCTAAAAGCCGACGTTATGTTGATCGATTCAGTGAGTATTTGCGTTTAGCCTTGATCGATCGTACCCCTTGTTGCTCACTTCGGCTGCTTCGTTGATCAAGTTCGTCCCTTCTTCGGTATGTAATTTTATGCTTTTGTTTTTGCTGGTTTTATGCTTGGTTGAACTCGATAAATAAAATTGCCGATGATGATTTCTTTATATAGGGTTTGTAACCCTAGATTTGCGTTCGTTCGAATATATATGAATTTGTCAAATTGTTTGCTCTGGCCATTCGATTACACTTGGATGCTCGTGATTTTTCCTTGACTAAATCAATTGTGTAAATACTCGATTGCTTGATTGACACGGCTTTAAAAATTGTGATGAGCACGGCTTTAATTTGACTTTGTCATATTCGTATATTTCATGTTGATTTCTTGGTATTTTTACTTTGACTTGTTCAACATTGACATGGCGATTTCTGTTGGTTCTTCTCAAAAATTGCCGTGCCACTTTTCATGATTTCGACTTCTCTGTGAACTTTTGCTTGTTGCCTGTTGAACTTGTTTTGTATCACTGCAAAATTTATTGAGTTGTCATTTGGGTTTGTAAGTTGTATCATAGTGATGCCTGGTGCTATGTTGCATTGAACTCGACATATGCATCATGTGTTCCAGTGCATTGTTGTACATGGTGTTGCTTTCGACTTCGAATTTGCACTCATCTTTACTTATAGGACTTGTCCTCTCGGCCCATCACCATTGCTTTGATATTGTTTCTCTGACTTGTATCACTGCATCCATGTAGAGACTTTGCTTGCATATAGTCTTGTTGCCTCTGTTTCATATTGTATGGTCTGATTCATCATGCATCATTTTGTACATTTGTTGTAGCCGTGGTCTTTGCATTGCATATAAACTTGGTTAGCTTATATAACCGAGCTGCTATTGATCTGGTTCACTTTGATCTTCTTATCTTGATGCTGCAGCTTGGTCTTTGTTGCATTCATGTTGCTCCCCTGACCTTGTATCACTTGATGTCTTGAGCTTGCATGCTTCATTCATTTGTATAGTTCTTGACCATTATCACTGTTGACTGCTGACTTCATTTGGTTGTTGCATTTATGAATTTCATTTTATAATCTGTAGCATGGCACTGTGACTCGAGTTTTCACTGTCATGTTGTTTGCAGCTGTGCTTCATTTGGCACTGTTTACTTGATGCTGCATCACTTATAGCTTTGATCATGTTTCTGTCATGTTTGAACATAGTTGCATTATGTTGGCCGAGCTTTGATTCTTTGTTGGCACTTGAGTTGAACCTGATTTTTCATTTGGGTTTGACCTGTGCTCACCTGTCCCTGTAAAACAATCAAGTGTATATATCGGCGTGCACGGCCTTGTGGCATATACAGTAATACACTGTGTATGTCACAAGTTGTTCATGTATGATGAATTCAAATTTAAATGATGACGAACAACCCAAATAACTGAGGCAAATATTATTTTCAAAAATCATATCTTATTTTATTTTGCAAAAATATTTCTTTTTCAATTTTACTGCGTTAGTGAATATTTTTGCAGATTTCTCAGATGCTGGATTTTAACTGGAATGCAGTTGAAGATAAATACGAGTGTGAGTGATATGTAGTGAGGTGACCTGTAAATATGAAATGTGATGTAATTGTAATCAAAGTTGTATAGTTATAGTGAGAGCTTGAAATTGTACTATTCAAAGTTGTAATAAATATTTATTTGAATAAAATATTCGTTTGAATTCAAATTCTGTGTTATTTATTTTATTCAGCAAATACTTATTTAATCTGTGAAAATAAAATAAAATAGTATATTATCAAATACATTTAAACGAATGTATATATGTTTATTATCATCAAACAAAAATCATATAAGCGCATATTCAACAATCTCCCCCTTTTGATGATAACAAACATATATTTAAGATTTTGAATATGTTAAATGTATTTGATCATTGATATGCTCTAATTGCTCCCCCTATTTAATTGCTTCCTCTCTACACAAAACTCCCCCTACATATATGCATACAAATAAAATATGCAAATGAGTCTAGATGCAAAATGGAAAATTATTTGACCTTTGCTAGATTTTATTTGACAAAATCTTAACTTTTCTCTCCCCCTTTTGTTATGAGCAAAAGAATAATAGTGTTAGAGAAAATAGAGATAAAGTGATCGATATTAATCCAACATTAAAACCCAATTGAATATAAATATTAAATTTCAATAAAAAATCAAACAAAAATCATAAATACCCATGTCAGACGCATATTCCACTTTCAGAAATGATGGGGATAAATTCATAAAAATCATACAGTTCTGTCTATTTGTGGTATATTTATTTCGGAAAATTTGAATATCTACTAACCATGCATAACCGTTAGGACTTTTAAATGAGATTAGTAGTATTCCAAATTAATTTTAAAAATGAAATCAAGTATCTTCTAACCACACATGACCGTGAGGACTTTTAAATGGGATTAGAATCAACTTGTCTATTTAACCAATTAATTTTGATATGCGTTCCATACATGCATAACCGTGAGGACTTTTAAATGAGCATGGAAGCACATAATCAAAAATCCAAGTAATTCACCCATGCATAACCGTGAGGACTTTTAAATGAGAGTGAATACTTTGGATATTTATTTTTATTGAAGAATATAATAAATTGAAGCACAGATAATTTCCTTTATGAATCTGAAGATAAAACAAATTGAAGAACGAATAATTTCCTTTGTAAACTACCACAAATTTACATACTATATATGATTTTGATGAGTGATGGTCGATAGAAAGATGATAGAAATAGAAATGATCATGGAATTTTTGCCCAACAAAAAGTTTTTATAACTTTTGTTATGAAATTCTAAAGAAATTTTTCTAAATATATTGTCTTGAGTAATGTATGACAAATATCGACACTCATCACTTTTTCAATCACTATTGATCTTTTCGATAATCATTAGGGAGTTAGATTAGTCAAAATAGTCATTTAAAATCAAATCCAAAAATTATAAAATTAATTTTTCAAAAATGACTAATCTGTAAATATGGTCAAACATGATTTTCTCGAGGGGGTTTTATAAGAAAATTTTCTGCTATTTGAAAATTATTTCAAGTGAAAAATATGCAGATATTTTCTTTGAAAAACGATGCAGCAAATGAATGTTTCAAAAATTAATCACGTTACACTAATAATTTTTCTATCAACTATATTACCAGTGTAATCTGCATCTGAATTTAAATTTCACTCAATATTCACTCGTTGAATGTCAAAGACCAGATTGTGAAATTTCAACAAATTATCTCATAATTGTTTTCAACAATTTTTAAATGAAATTTGAAATGAAGCCATGTTATCACTCAAACAAATATCATAGTGTTAATTTCAGAAACCTTAGGATAAACAGTTATATTCATGAGTAATCAACAGTCAATCAACATCATTATTCTTTAAACAAATTCTTGATGTTTCAACAATTTCTCAAAAAAAACTTTTTAACATCTTTCACATGAAATTTGAAATCGTGCAAATTTATAAGCAGTGACAAAAATGTCAAAACCAATATATCTACGTGTAGCATGAGTAATCAAATACCATCATTTGACCGAACAAATTTATATGGATTAGTTCAATGTTGAAAATCTGATTGGTCATCATTTAAGCACAAATCAATGTCATAAATAAAAACAAGTCAAAAATTTCTTAAAATCCTTTTTACAATTTTTTAAATAGAATTCATTAGGATTTTAAGTTGAAGCCATGTAAATAGAAGAAACCGTGAATATAGATTTAGCCAAAAATATTATCGTCAATCAATAAAAGCACCATCAGCAATCCAAATTAATCGATATAAAGTATTTCAAGGATTGTAGTGTTTTTGGCATAAAAGCATAATTGGCCAACAATTTTGAAAAAATCAGAATCAAAATCATCATCTTTTATTCATCTCAATATTGGCTGAATTAATTCAAAATACGGTGCAGATTATCACAATTAATATATCGTTTAAAACATACCATACATGTTTTACCTTTACGATATTTTTCGTTGTTGTCCGTTGTGATTCTGTCACCTTTATACAAGGCTAAGGAACTTTGCTTTGTCGCCCGTTGTGTTTCTGGAACAGCCAAAATCCAGAGAACACTGTTGTTGTTCCTTAGCCTGCCACCACACCTACGCGATGAAAGATTTATGTGACCTATTTGTTTTTATAGGTCCATGATTGTTAGTGGCAGAAAATTTTGAAAAACAATTTTGTGGAGACCCAAAACTATTTATAATTGTTCCCTTTGGCACCCAAATTTGTTTAACTTTGAGAGATTTTATATTTGTTCCTTTTGGAACCCAAATCGGTATAGTTCTCACATGTTTGGGTCTATACCAACAATTATTGTGATCGTGTCCAAATTTTCTACAAATCGTGCACATTGAATTTTCTTGATTAATCTTGTTTTCAACAATTTTCGAATTATTATATCCAAGTCCTTGTCTAACCGTATTAACAGTTTGCTTTCCTAATAGCATATTCAACGATTTTTCACTTTTGGAAAATTTATCTAAAGTCGTTGACAAATATTGGACTTGTGTTTTGAGAGATTCGTTTTCATTCAACAATTGAGTGCACTTTTTGATAGAATTCTCTCTCCTAGTATTTTCATTCTCCTTTAAAATCAGAATTTCATTTTCAAGCGATTTTATTTTAATTTCTGATTTTTTAATTTCTTCATCAAATGTTGGACACTTATCACACTTAGGGATCCTACTTTGATAGGTTTTAACTAATTGATCAAGTTGTTTATTACATTCTATCAAAGTATCTTTTTGAGATTCAAGTTTGGCGTATTTTTCCCTAAGTCGTTCAAAACAACCGTTTACTTCATGAAAATATATAAGCAACTCAGAATGGGTAAGTTTTGATACCTCACTTGGCTCGTCATCGTCACTGTCAGTTGTATCACCTCGAAGACACAATTCTTCCTTTTCGCTTTCACTGCCAGTGCTTTGATCATTCTCGTCTATTTCATCCCAAGTGGCTGCAAAACTTTTCTTTTTCTGTTTCTTTCCGTGGCTGGATTTAATTTGTGGACAATCGGGCTTGATATGGCCGGGTTTGTTGCAATTATAACAAATAAACTTTTGTTCTTCCGAGTAGTCTAGTGCTTTGGCTATTCTGCTTTTTGCTTTTTGAATTCGAGCTGAATTTCCATGTTTTTGATTCCATTTTTTGAATTTCCTTATTAACAGCTCCAATTTTGCTGCTCCATCATCTTCATCGTTATCATCATCACTTTCGGTTGTTCCTTTGAGAGCTATTGATTTCTTTTGAGTGTCACCTCCTTCACGCTCTTCTTTGAATTTCATTTCTAGCTCATAAGTGGTGAGATTTCCGATGAGTTCTTCAACTTTAAGTTGTTTTAAATCTTTCGATTCTTGTATGGCAGTAACTTTTGCTTCAAAGCTTCGTGGAAGGACTCTGAGGATTTTCCGGACTATTTCTAATTCGGTGTATGTTTTTCCGAGAGCTTTTGATTTGTATACGATATTGGAGAGTCGTCCGTACATCTCTTTGACATTTTCTTCCTTCGCCATTTTGAAGTTCTCGTATTCGCTGCTTAGCATTGCAAGGCGAGATTCTTTGACTTGAGATGTTCCTTCGTGAGTCACTTCTAGTATGTGCCATATTTCCTGCGCAGTTAGACAATGAGACACGATTAAATTCAAATTGATCCAATGAACAGATAATAGAATTCATAGCTTTGGCATTAGTATTCTGTAATTTATTTTCTAGTTCTGTCCACTGTTCCTTTGGTTTCTCTATTTCATGATTATCTACAGTTATAGTTGGTATACTATAACCTGTCTCAACAATATTCCAAGCGTCAATGGTTTTCAGAAAAATTTGCATTCTATTTTTCCAGTAAGCATATTCACCATTGAACATTGGTGGTCTAACTATGGATTGTCCTTCTGCAAAAGCATTATTAAAAGAAGCCATTTTAAAAAATTCAAATTTTTAAAACAAAAACAGATTTCGATTTTTGAAACACGAATTTTTAAAACAAAAATTGATTTTTGAAACACGAATTTTTAAAACAAAAATTGGTTTTTGTAAAATCAAAATTTTAAAACAAAAATGGCTTTTGTTCCTAGCTCTGATACCACTTGTAGGATCGATTTCACCCTAGAGGGGGGGTGAATAGGGTGATAGTGTAAATTATAAAAACTTAATTGCAGAAGCTAATTAATATTTAACACGGATCACAGAATAGCAGCACAGATATCGCAGAATATAAATAACAGAATAAAACAGAACAACACAGAATTTACCCAGCTTCGGCAAAACCCTGCCTACGTGCTGCCCCCAAGGTTTCTACTAGAAATTAGATAGTCCCTCGCTTACACACGTAAACTCGCTATACCCGCTATTGACTAATCTAACTCTACGCTCAAAACCCTGACCACAACTCAACCACCGAGTTGCGAATTCCCAAACTACACACCGTAGTTTGTACCCTAGTCACACGACTAGAAAATTAAAACGGTTTAAAAGAAAATACAATTAAAAACGATTATAAAACAAAATAACCCTAATTAAAAACCCTTATATAAAAAAAAAGAATTCTCCCTTTTAAAACAATAGGCCGGCCTCTTTTATATTCTAGCCCGTCTCTTTTCTTTATGTTAATGGCGGCTTTTCTTTCTCTCGTTCCTCCTGATTAAAAACTAGGGCTTCTGTGAATTTTGGGGCTTTTTCTCCTTGATCCAATTTAGGGTTATTCTAAAAGCCGACGTTATGTTGATCGATTCAGTGAGTATTTGCGTTTAGCCTTGATCGATCGTACCCCTTGTTGCTCACTTCGGTTGCTTCGTTGATCAAGTTCGTCCCTTCTTCGGTATGTAATTTTATGCTTTTGTTTTTGCTGGTTTTATGCTTGGTTGAACTCGATAAATAAAATTGCCGATGATGATTTCTTTATATAGGGTTTGTAACCCTAGATTTGCGTTCGTTCGAATATATATGAATTTGTCAAATTGTTTGCTCTGGCCATTCGATTACACTTGGATGCTCGTGATTTTTCCTTGACTAAATCAATTGTGTAAATACTCGATTGCTTGATTGACACGGCTTTAAAAATTGTGATGAGCACGGCTTTAATTTGACTTTGTCATATTCGTATATTTCATGTTGATTTCTTGGTATTTTTACTTTGACTTGTTCAACATTGACATGGCGATTTCTGTTGGTTCTTCTCAAAAATTGCCGTGCCACTTTTCATGATTTCGACTTCTCTGTGAACTTTTGCTTGTTGCCTGTTGAACTTGTTTTGTATCACTGCAAAATTTATTGAGTTGTCATTTGGGTTTGTAAGTTGTATCATAGTGATGCCTGGTGCTATGTTGCATTGAACTCGACATATGCATCATGTGTTCCAGTGCATTGTTGTACATGGTGTTGCTTTCGACTTCGAATCTGCACTCATCTTTACTTATAGGACTTGTCCTCTCGGCCCATCACCATTGCTTTGATATTGTTGCTCTGACTTGTATCACTGCATCCATGTAGAAACTTTGCTTGTATATGGTCTTGTTGCCTCTGTTTCATATTGTATGGTCTGATTCATCATGCATCATTTTGTACATTTGTTGTAGCCGTGGTCTTTGCATTGCATATAAACTTGGTTAGCTTGTATAACTGAGCTGCTATTGATCTGGTTCACTTTGATCTTCTTATCTTGATGCTGCAGCTTGGTCTTTGTTGCATTCATGTTGCTCCCCTGACCTTGTATCACTTGATGTCTTGAGCTTGCATGCTTCATTCATTTGTATAGTTCTTGACCATTATCACTGTTGACTGCTGACTTCATTTGGTTGTTGCATTTATGAATTTCATTTTATAATCTGTAGCATGGCACTGTGACTCGAGTTTTCACTGTCATGTTGTTTGCAGCTGTGCTTCATTTGGCACTGTTTACTTGATGCTGCATCACTTATAGCTTTGATCATGTTTCTGTCATGTTTGAACATAGTTGCATTATGTTGGCCGAGCTTTGATTCTTTGTTGGCACTTGAGTTGAACCTGATTTTTCATTTGGGTTTGACCTGTGCTCACCTGTCCCTGTAAAACAATCAAGTGTATATATCGGCGTGCACGGCCTTGTGGCATATACAGTAATACACTGTGTATGTCACAAGTTGTTCGTGTATGATGAATTCAAATTTAAATGATGACGAACAACCCAAATAACTGAGGCAAATATTATTTTCAAAAATCATATCTTATTTTATTTTGCAAAAATATTTCTTTTTCAATTTTACTGCGTTAGTGAATATTTTTGCAGATTTCTCAGATGCTGGATTTTAACTGGAATGCAGTTGAAGATAAATACGAGTGTGAGTGATATGTAGTGAGGTGACCTGTAAATATGAAATGTGATGTAATTGTAATCAAAGTTGTATAGTTATAGTGAGAGCTTGAAATTGTACTATTCAAAGTTGTAATAAATATTTATTTGAATAAAATATTCGTTTGAATTCAAATTCTGTGTTATTTATTTTATTCAGCAAATACTTATTTAATCTGTGAAAATAAAATAAAATAGTATATTATCAAATACATTTAAACGAATGTATATATGTTTATTATCATCAAACAAAAATCATATAAGCGCATATTCAACAATCTCCCCCTTTTGATGATAACAAACATATATTTAAGATTTTGAATATGTTAAATGTATTTGATCATTGATATGCTCTAATTGCTCCCCCTATTTAATTGCTTCCTCTCTACACAAAACTCCCCCTACATATATGCATACAAATAAAATATGCAAATGAGTCTAGATGCAAAATGGAAAATTATTTGACCTTTGCTAGATTTTATTTGACAAAATCTTAACTTTTCTCTCCCCCTTTTGTTATCAGCAAAAGAATAATAGTGTTAGAGAAAATAGAGATAAAGTGATCGATATTAATCCAACATTAAAACCCAATTGAATATAAATATTAAATTTCAATAAAAAATCAAACAAAAATCATAAATACCCATGTCAGACGCATATTCCACTTTCAGAAATGATGGGGATAAATTCATAAAAATCATACAGTTCTGTCTATTTGTGGTATATTTATTTCGGAAAATTTGAATATCTACTAACCATGCATAACCGTTAGGACTTTTAAATGAGATTAGTAGTATTCCAAATTAATTTTAAAAATGAAATCAAGTATCTTCTAACCACACATGACCGTGAGGACTTTTAAATGGGATTAGAATCAACTTGTCTATTTAACCAATTAATTTTGATATGCGTTCCATACATGCATAACCGTGAGGACTTTTAAATGAGCATGGAAGCACATAATCAAAAATCCAAGTAATTCACCCATGCATAACCGTGAGGACTTTTAAATGAGAGTGAATACTTTGGATATTTATTTTTATTGAAGAATATAATAAATTGAAGCACAGATAATTTCCTTTATGAATCTGAAGATAAAACAAATTGAAGAACGAATAATTTCCTTTGTAAACTACCACAAATTTACATACTATATATGATTTTGATGAGTGATGGTCGATAGAAAGATGATAGAAATAGAAATGATCATGGAATTTTTGCCCAACAAAAAGTTTTTATAACTTTTGTTATGAAATTCTAAAGAAATTTTTCTAAATATATTGTCTTGAGTAATGTATGACAAATATCGACACTCATCACTTTTTCAATCACTATTGATCTTTTCGATAATCATTAGGGAGTTAGATTAGTCAAAATAGTCATTTAAAATCAAATCCAAAAATTATAAAATTAATTTTTCAAAAATGACTAATCTGTAAATATGGTCAAACATGATTTTCTCGAGGGGGTTTTATAAGAAAATTTTCTGCTATTTGAAAATTATTTCAAGTGAAAAATATGCAGATATTTTCTTTGAAAAACGATGCAGCAAATGAATGTTTCAAAAATTAATCACGTTACACTAATAATTTTTCTATCAACTATATTACCAGTGTAATCTGCATCTGAATTTAAATTTCACTCAATATTCACTCGTTGAATGTCAAAGACCAGATTGTGAAATTTCAACAAATTATCTCATAATTGTTTTCAACAATTTTTAAATGAAATTTGAAATGAAGCCATGTTATCACTCAAACAAATATCATAGTGTTAATTTCAGAAACCTTAGGATAAACAGTTATATTCATGAGTAATCAACAGTCAATCAACATCATTATTCTTTAAACAAATTCTTGATGTTTCAACAATTTCTCAAAAAAAACTTTTTAACATCTTTCACATGAAATTTGAAATCGTGCAAATTTATAAGCAGTGACAAAAATGTCAAAACCAATATATCTACGTGTAGCATGAGTAATCAAATACCATCATTTGACCGAACAAATTTATATGGATTAGTTCAATGTTGAAAATCTGATTGGTCATCATTTAAGCACAAATCAATGTCATAAATAAAAACAAGTCAAAAATTTCTTAAAATCCTTTTTACAATTTTTTAAATAGAATTCATTAGGATTTTAAGTTGAAGCCATGTAAATAGAAGAAACCGTGAATATAGATTTAGCCAAAAATATTATCGTCAATCAATAAAAGCACCATCAGCAATCCAAATTAATCGATATAAAGTATTTCAAGGATTGTAGTGTTTTTGGCATAAAAGCATAATTGGCCAACAATTTTGAAACAATCAGAATCAAAATCATCATCTTTTATTCATCTCAATATTGGCTGAATTAATTCAAAATACGGTGCAGATTATCACAATTAATATATCGTTTAAAACATACCATACCTGTTTTACCTTTACGATATTTTTCGTTGTTGTCCGTTGTGATTCTGTCACCTTTATACAAGGCTAAGGAACTTTGCTTTGTCGCCCGTTGTGTTTCTGGAACAGCCAAAATCCAGAGAACACTGTTGTTGTTCCTTAGCCTGCCACCACACCTACGCGATGAAAGATTTATGTGACCTATTTGTTTTTATAGGTCCATGATTGTTAGTGGCAGAAAATTTTGAAAAACAATTTTGTGGAGACCCAAAACTATTTATAATTGTTCCCTTTGGCACCCAAATTTGTTTAACTTTGAGAGATTTTATATTTGTTCCTTTTGGAACCCAAATCGGTATAGTTCTCACATGTTTGGGTCTATACCAACAATTATTGTGATCGTGTCCAAATTTTCTACAAATCGTGCACATTGAATTTTCTTGATTAATCTTGTTTTCAACAATTTTCGAATTATTATATCCAAGTCCTTGTCTAACCGTATTAACAGTTTGCTTTCCTAATAGCATATTCAACGATTTTTCACTTTTGGAAAATTTATCTAAAGTCGTTGACAAATATTGGACTTGTGTTTTGAGAGATTCGTTTTCATTCAACAATTGAGTGCACTTTTTGATAGAATTCTCTCTCCTAGTATTTTCATTCTCCTTTAAAATCAGAATTTCATTTTCAAGCGATTTTATTTTAATTTCTGATTTTTTAATTTCTTCATCAAATGTTGGACACTTATCACACTTAGGGATCCTACTTTGATAGGTTTTAACTAATTGATCAAGTTGTTTATTACATTCTATCAAAGTATCTTTTTGAGATTCAAGTTTGGCGTATTTTTCCCTAAGTCGTTCAAAACAACCGTTTACTTCATGAAAATATATAAGCAACTCAGAATGGGTAAGTTTTGATACCTCACTTGGCTCGTCATCGTCACTGTCAGTTGTATCACCTCGAAGACACAATTCTTCCTTTTCGCTTTCACTGCCAGTGCTTTGATCATTCTCGTCTATTTCATCCCAAGTGGCTGCAAAACTTTTCTTTTTCTGTTTCTTTCCGTGGCTGGATTTAATTTGTGGACAATCGGGCTTGATATGGCCGGGTTTGTTGCAATTATAACAAATAAACTTTTGTTCTTCCGAGTAGTCTAGTGCTTTGGCTATTCTGCTTTTTGCTTTTTGAATTCGAGCTGAATTTCCATGTTTTTGATTCCATTTTTTGAATTTCCTTATTAACAGCTCCAATTTTGCTGCTCCATCATATTCATCGTTATCATCATCACTTTCGGTTGTTCCTTTGAGAGCTATTGATTTCTTTTGAGTGTCACCTCCTTCACGCTCTTCTTTGAATTTCATTTCTAGCTCATAAGTGGTGAGATTTCCGATGAGTTCTTCAACTTTAAGTTGTTTTAAATCTTTCGATTCTTGTATGGCAGTAACTTTTGCTTCAAAGCTTCGTGGAAGGACTCTGAGGATTTTCCGGACTATTTCTAATTCGGTGTATGTTTTTCCGAGAGCTTTTGATTTGTATACGATATTGGAGAGTCGTCCGTACATCTCTTTGACATTTTCTTCCTTCGCCATTTTGAAGTTCTCGTATTCGCTGCTTAGCATTGCAAGGCGAGATTCTTTGACTTGAGATGTTCCTTCGTGAGTCACTTCTAGTATGTGCCATATTTCCTGCGCAGTTAGACAATGAGACACGATTAAATTCAAATTGATCCAATGAACAGATAATAGAATTCATAGCTTTGGCATTAGTATTCTGTAATTTATTTTCTAGTTCTGTCCATTGTTCCTTTGGTTTCTCTATTTCATGATTATCTACAGTTATAGTTGGTATACTATAACCTGTCTCAACAATATTCCAAGCGTCAATGGTTTTCAGAAAAATTTGCATTCCATTTTTCCAGTAAGCATATTCACCATTGAACATTGGTGGTCTAACTATGGATTGTCCTTCTGCAAAAGCATTATTAAAAGAAGCCATTTTAAAAAATTCAAATTTTTAAAACAAAAACCGATTTCGATTTTTGAAACACGAATTTTTAAAACAAAAATTGATTTTTGAAACACGAATTTTTAAAACAAAAATTGGTTTTTGTAAAATCAAAATTTTAAAACAAAAATGGCTTTTGTTCCTAGCTCTGATACCACTTGTAGGATCGATTTCACCCTAGAGGGGGGGTGAATAGGGTGATAGTGTAAATTATAAAAACTTAATTGCAGAAGCTAATTAATATTTAACACGGATCACAGAATAGCAGCACAGATATCGCAGAATATAAATAACAGAATAAAACAGAACAACACAGAATTTACCCAGCTTCGGCAAAACCCTGCCTACGTGCTGCCCCCAAGGTTTCTACTAAAAATTAGATAGTCCCTCGCTTACACACGTAAACTCGCTATACCCGCTATTGACTAATCTAACTCTACGCTCAAAACCCTGACCACAACTCAACCACCGAGTTGCGAATTCCCAAACTACACACCGTAGTTTGTACCCTAGTCACACGACTAGAAAATTAAAACGGTTTAAAAGAAAATACAATTAAAAACGATTATAAAACAAAATAACCCTAATTAAAAACCCTTATATAAAAAAAAAGAATTCTCCCTTTTAAAACAATAGGCCGGCCTCTTTTATATTCTAGCCCGTCTCTTTTCTTTATGTTAATGGCGGCTTTTCTTTCTCTCGTTCCTCCTGATTAAAAACTAGGGCTTCTGTGAATTTTGGGGCTTTTGCTCCTTGATCCAATTTAGGGTTATTCTAAAAGCCGACGTTATGTTGATCGATTCAGTGAGTATTTGCGTTTAGCCTTGATCGATCGTACCCCTTGTTGCTCACTTCGGTTGCTTCGTTGATCAAGTTCGTCCCTTCTTCGGTATGTAATTTTATGCTTTTGTTTTTGCTGGTTTTATGCTTGGTTGAACTCGATAAATAAAATTGCCGATGATGATTTCTTTATATAGGGTTTGTAACCCTAGATTTGCGTTCGTTCGAATATATATGAATTTGTCAAATTGTTTGCTCTGGCCATTCGATTACACTTGGATGCTCGTGATTTTTCCTTGACTAAATCAATTGTGTAAATACTCGATTGCTTGATTGACACGGCTTTAAAAATTGTGATGAGCACGGCTTTAATTTGACTTTGTCATATTCGTATATTTCATGTTGATTTCTTGGTATTTTTACTTTGACTTGTTCAACATTGACATGGCGATTTCTGTTGGTTCTTCTCAAAAATTGCCGTGCCACTTTTCATGATTTCGACTTCTCTGTGAACTTTTGCTTGTTGCCTGTTGAACTTGTTTTGTATCACTGCAAAATTTATTGAGTTGTCATTTGGGTTTGTAAGTTGTATCATAGTGATGCCTGGTGCTATGTTGCATTGAACTCGACATATGCATCATGTGTTCCAGTGCATTGTTGTACATGGTGTTGCTTTCGACTTCGAATCTGCACTCATCTTTACTTATAGGACTTGTCCTCTCGGCCCATCACCATTGCTTTGATATTGTTGCTCTGACTTGTATCACTGCATCCATGTAGAGACTTTGCTTGCATATGGTCTTGTTGCCTCTGTTTCATATTGTATGGTCTGATTCATCATGCATCATTTTGTACATTTGTTGTAGCCGTGGTCTTTGCATTGCATATAAACTTGGTTAGCTTGTATAACTGAGCTGCTATTGATCTGGTTCACTTTGATCTTCTTATCTTGATGCTGCAGCTTGGTCTTTGTTGCATTCATGTTGCTCCCCTGACCTTGTATCACTTGATGTCTTGAGCTTGCATGCTTCATTCATTTGTATAGTTCTTGACCATTATCACTGTTGACTGCTGACTTCATTTGGTTGTTGCATTTATGAATTTCATTTTATAATCTGTAGCATGGCACTGTGACTCGAGTTTTCACTGTCATGTTGTTTGCAGCTGTGCTTCATTTGGCACTGTTTACTTGATGCTGCATCACTTATAGCTTTGATCATGTTTCTGTCATGTTTGAACATAGTTGCATTATGTTGGCCGAGCTTTGATTCTTTGTTGGCACTTGAGTTGAACCTGATTTTTCATTTGGGTTTGACCTGTGCTCACCTGTCCCTGTAAAACAATCAAGTGTATATATCGGCGTGCACGGCCTTGTGGCATATACAGTAATACACTGTGTATGTCACAAGTTGTTCGTGTATGATGAATTCAAATTTAAATGATGACGAACAACCCAAATAACTGAGGCAAATATTATTTTCAAAAATCATATCTTATTTTATTTTGCAAAAATATTTCTTTTTCAATTTTACTGCGTTAGTGAATATTTTTGCAGATTTCTCAGATGCTGGATTTTAACTGGAATGCAGTTGAAGATAAATACGAGTGTGAGTGATATGTAGTGAGGTGACCTGTAAATATGAAATGTGATGTAATTGTAATCAAAGTTGTATAGTTATAGTGAGAGCTTGAAATTGTACTATTCAAAGTTGTAATAAATATTTATTTGAATAAAATATTCGTTTGAATTCAAATTCTGTGTTATTTATTTTATTCAGCAAATACTTATTTAATCTGTGAAAATAAAATAAAATAGTATATTATCAAATACATTTAAACGAATGTATATATGTTTATTATCATCAAACAAAAATCATATAAGCGCATATTCAACAAAATGCACTATGTCAGCTATCTGTTTCAAATTACTTTCAACTAGATGATGACAAGATTTTGAAACACGATTGTTTATAGTAAGCCAGGTGATCAATCCGATTTAAAGCCCCAGCACCAGTGGAAGAACCTTAAATATGTTATAAATAGAGGACCACGTACTATTGGAAAGTCACTGGAAAAACAATTCTTGGACATTCTGCAATCATTTGACATTCCTTACTTATAAGCTTTAGTAAAAAGAAAAGGTCATTAACGGCGGACTTAATATCTGATGTACTTGTACACTAAGTTGAGGAATAAAACGCACAGCAGAATCTTTAAAGTGGACGTATGGATCTCAGTCCCGAACCACGAAAATCTTGCGTCTCTTTATCTTTCGACACTTATTTCCTACATAGTTTCGACGCTTACTCTATTTTCTTGCATCCTCTTAGAACAAACTTCCACAAACTTTGGGATGTTAGTTAGATGAAAATTCTATTTAACATTTTTTGCGCTAGAAGGAGGGTCTGAACCGCTGTCGTTCTCCAATCCAGCGATTTCCAACTTTTCCACCATATATGAAGTTGAAGTTGTCCTCTTGAAAGACTCCTCACTTCCCTACCTAGGATGAGGAAGTTTAAGAACTGCTTGTGAACGATGGTAATTAGGAAACTAAGCGAGTCAAACTACAACTAAAGAAATTATCGTCCCCATCCTTTCTGAAAGTGAGTTTCGCCAGATTATGCTGAAGTTTGTTTTTTATTTAGCTCAACGATTGGAAAACTACCTAACTAAAGTCTAGAAAACTTTTTTTGAATTAGAAAAGAAAGCCTCAGCAAACTACAGGACGACAAGAATCCTCTCATTATTGGATGGAATCTCAGAGAACTTACTAATAAACAGTTGGAAGCAGAGCCCCTAATAACCGAGGAACAAATAAAGAGAGTAAAGACCATAAAATTGGCAGTGTAGGACCTTTTGAAAGGTCATCAACTCTAAGCCCCAAAAGCATAAACTTTAGGAGAAGGTAGCCACATAGGCCAGAGACTCAAGGTATTGAAGCCGAAGCTCTGAAGCTTGGCATGGATTTGAGATGGAAACGCTATTGATGAAACTATCGAAGCAAGTACAAAAGTTACAAGAAGACCGTCCAACCTTACTTTTGAGATGAAGCTCTGAAAGGTCCAACCTTTCTCCAGAGAAATTACGAGGGTCCCCATGCCTCATAGATTCTGGATCCCAAAGCTCTCTTATGATGGAACAACTGACCCCGAATATCATCTTGCTCGACATGAAATCTGGATATAAGCGATCTGGGCTTTGGATTTAAACAGGTGCAGATTTCTGCCTATAACATTCAGTGGACTTGCCTTGAAGTGGTTCTAGAGCTACCCAACAAATTTTATTAGCTTTTGGGAACAGTTGACCATGGAGTTTTTGACTCAATTTTTTGCCTCAAAAGACATCATAGCAGATTGAGTTTTCTTGTTGACTTCAGACAGGGAAGAGGAGAATCCTTGAAGGACTATTATAAGAGATTTAATGATGTAGTTGCCTAATGAAAGGGCATAATGGATAAACCTAAGTTGGTTGCAATTACCTTGGGGTTATGAAGGAATACCCCATTTGGGACGATCTACCAATGCAAGAGTGCAAGTCCCTTAATGAATTCTTTTCCTAGGCACAAGGAGAAATCCTAATTGAAGAATCAAAGGGAGTCATTAGGAAGAACCTGAACTGGAATAGCGACGATAAAAAGTTTACCTCAGGTAAGAGATTCAATAAGAAATTTCAAGTATCGAAAGCCTACACTTAACCCATTCATATGCTTAAATTTATGCAATGACCCAAGAATGAATCCTATACCCTCCGAGGAAAGGAAGAGAGCTAGAAATTAACCAAGGACGAAAATACCATAGTTACCATTGACAAAATGGCCATAATACCGAAGAATGTAGATTTTTGAAGTCCTTCGTCAACAAACTGGTCAGGGAAGGAAAGTTGGATGAATTCTTAAAGAATGACAATACTTAAGGAACCATCATCCTAATAAGAAACTAAAACACATAACCTTAGGCATTATCTCTGAAATCTCTACCAACCCCTCGGAATTTTATGGGCATCTTTCTAGGAGGACTTCATAATGCTGGGGCAAGCATTGGTAGTTGGAAGAGGTATATCAATGAAGCCAAAGCAGGAGACGTTTTGATGTATGAGATGAGAAGATTGAGAAAAAACAAAGGGTAAGGCCAGTAATCGCATTTGGCAATTCTGATAAGCGGGGTGTCTGCCACCTCCATGATGACCCACTTGTGATTACAACCTAATTAGGCTTTTGGAAGTAGCAAAGAATGGTAGTCACTAGAACTACCATCAACATAATCTTCAAGCATGCATTCAACAAGATGGGATTACCTAAGAGCATACTTAAGCATTGTAAAATTCCCACATATGGATTTAATGACGAAGGACAATGCCTCTCGAAGAATGTAAGCTAAAGGCCAAAATTGGAAATAATCCTCATTGTAGAATTTTCGAGACCACCTTTGTCGTCATGGGTACACCGCCAGTGTACAATGCTTTCTTTGAAAGACTAGCTCTTGAAGTTATGGATGAGTATGTTTCTACTAAGCACTTACTTCTAAATGTTCCTAGCGTAACAGGAAGATTTAATCTACATATCGAGCTATCACAAAAGATTTAATGAAATAGAATGGTGATGGAGTAGAGTTTATTCACACTATATAGGAAATTACGAAAGAAGAGGAAATTAAGCTTGATCTCGATCAAAAATAATGGACTGAGACAGCTTCAGTAGCCGAGAGTCTCGAAAAGATATGCTTGAAAATGATAAGTCTAAGACGGTCAAGATATGGGCTTATTTCCATCCCTCTATTTGAGAAGAACGATTTCCTTTCTCATATCCAATCAAGATGTATGAGCAAGTCCTCATGATGAAATGTTAGGAATCAATACCTCGGCCATTTGACATTGCTTAAATGTAGATCCAAAGTTTACATTTACCCAAATTAAGCTTAAATGATAGGAGCTGATATATGGCTCTATAAGAAAAGGTCAAGTGGCTATTAAAGAACAATTTCATCTGAAATGTATATTATCCAAAGTGGAATTCTAATCCAGTACTAGTAAAGAAACCAAATGGAAAGTGGAGGACTTGCATTGACTTCACCGATCTAAATAAAGCTCGCATGAAGGATTGCTTCCTTCTACCAAGAATTGACCAACTAATTGACGCAACCAACAAGCATCAGTTACTTTCGTTTACGGATGCTTATGCTAGGTTTAATCAAATTCCAATGCTTACCAACATGGGCCTGTTCTGTTACAAGGTAATGCCTTTCGGTCTAAAGAATTCAAGGGAAACATATCAAAGGTAAGTCAACCAAATGTTCACCAAACAGATAGTTCGAAACAAGGAAGTATATGTTAATGACATGTTAGTTAAATCCAAGTGACTAGAAATTCATGTTTCGAATCTGGCCAAGACATTCGAAGCCCTCCAAAAATATAAAATGAAGCTTAATCCTCACAAATGTACCTTCGGAATACAATCCGAAAAATCCTAGGTTTCATAGTAAGTGCTAGAGGGATAAAAATAAACCCAGATCAAATAAAAGCCATAACAAACATGAAGGCTCCGACTAACAAGAAGGAGTTAATGAGCTTAAATGGAGAGATTGCTGCTCTGAATAGGTTCATAAGTCGATCAGCAGACAATGTGTTCCTTTCTTCAACTTATCAAAGAAGCATGTTACCTTCAAATGGATAGAAGAACGCCAAAAAGCCTTCGAGGACCTGGAAAAGTAGTTAATCTGTCCCTCAATGTTGTCCAAACCAATAGATGCAGAAACCTTATTCCTCTACTTGGCCGCCTCAGAGCAAGCTATAAGTTCATCCTTAGTAAGAAATGATGATAGGACTTAGAGACTAGTATATTGTGTAAGAAAAAGGTTAGATCAAGCCGAGAAGCATACCCATGATTGAGAAACTCACTTATAGCTTAGTGTTCATAACTAGGATTCTTCGGCCATATTTGCAAGCCCATCCTTTTAAGGTCCTTATATATAAACTACTTTGACAATTTATCCAAAAACACGAGACTACCGTAAGGTTAATTAAATGGCCAAAAGAACTCAGCTAGTATGAGATATCTTATGAACCTAGAAAAATAATCAAAGGTCAAGCGTTAGATAACTTCATCACCAAATGCACTGGTTTCGGGGACAAAAGTGAAAAGAAAAACAATAAGGATAAACATCTCTTTTGGTAACTTTACATAAATGGAGCCTCAAATAATTAAGAGGTAGGTGTCTGCTATATCTTGGTAACTCCAGACAATCATCAGATTTACTGTGAAATTAAGCTCTCTTTCTTGGAAACCAACAATGCAGTTTAATATGAACCCTTGATTGCGGGGTTACGAATGGCTATTTCCATCAAGATCTCGAAAATTTGAATATACGGTGACTCTCAGATATTTATTTATCAAGTTCTTGGCCACTACCAGGCTCGAGACACAAGGCTAGCTCTCTATGTTGAATAATGAAGCAATTACTTGAAGCTTTCGGAAGCCATCACATTGAAAGCATTCCAAGGGATCGAAATGCTAAGGCCAATGCCTTACAAAAATATGCAAACTCGAGAGATGAGATTTTAATTTCATTCCAGTTGAGATCTTAGGAAAACCCAACATACAAGTACTAGAGAAATGATTAGTTATAATGCGAGCTCAAGCTACCCAAGATAAAGCCACAACACTAGTAACATCTGAAGAAAACTTGATGTCGCCTTATGTTTGGTATAGAACCATATATTCGGTAGTTAATGAAAGATATTCTACCCCAGATGCTACTGAGGCAAGGCGAACCAAATACAATGCACGAAGATTAAGTATTATTGACAACATAATCTATAGAAGGGGATTCTCCACTCCATACACTCGGTATGTGGCAACCTCAAAAGGGCATTAATTATTAAAAGAAGCTCATGATACAATTTGTGAAGACCATTGCGATGGGCAGCTAGCAAATAAAATACTTAGATCAGGCTTCTATTGGCCAACACTAAATTAAGATGCATTAAACCATGCAAATTTTCATCAAAAATTAGCACAAACACCCAATAGAGATTTTGTAGTGAAATAAATGAAGAATAATAAATGTAAATAGAGAGAATACAGTGGTAGAGTAATAAGAAACAAGCTAATAATAGAGATATAGCAATTTATAGTTGTTGACATTGTTTATCTACGTCCACTTTGAAGAGATAGCTTTATTAATCACTTTGTAAACTGAGTACAAGAGGGATCGGATGAAAATTCTTAGTGAAGAAAGATTTCAAAGCCACAAGTAGCCTAAAGATCCCGAAAATCAATAAAGCCTATATTTATAGCGATAGATTGTGAAAAATCCCTCTGAAAATTCGACAGAACGATCTGTAGAGCCATAGGGGACTATAAGGGAGATTGTATGGCTTAAGTCCTAAGAAATAGGGAATGAGGTCTATCCCTATTTTGGAGGAGTTAGGGGGTTGTAATCCCTGTGAGGGGTTCTTCATGTTGTGATGCACTTGTCCTCTAAGTTTCATGTTGAATGGATCTATATATATTGAATTATTGATCGATCATTGTTGCAATGTATGATGTTTCCTAATTCTGGCCAACCCCTCTTGCTTGCCCCTTTTGGGGTGTGATCCCTAGAGTAAACTCCCAAGAGTCCCCACATCTTGTTCCCAAAGTTTCATGTGTATTGGACTTTTGGATTTTGAGATATTTATCATTTTTCATTGAGTTGTACTTGTTTAGCTGAAGTAATCTGATCCTTTTGGTGGAGAGGGATCATACTGATCCGTTTTCTAAATTAGACCGTATTTCATACTTAGAACATTCTGTATAACATATATCTTGATTCTGTTCGATCATGGAGTTATATTATCATCTGTACTAGATTTTTGGTCCCTACAATCATCGCTCTATGCTTACTGGCCTTGATGAAGTCGAGTCTAAATTGTATAGTCAGTTGGATATAGCTGGATCAAAATGCTGGATAACACCTGCCTCCTAAAGCAAACCTTGTACCAAACATGACGTGCTTTGAATCAAGCAAGTTAGAGTCACTGAAAAGAAATCATTTGGTATTTCTGAATAGCCACTATCCTTCGGTTGAATTGCTTTCCCAAAGTATCGATCCCTCTTCAATCGCCACGATGCTTTGTCGATTTTCAATAGTATAAATTCTAGGTTGTATGCCATTAGTTGTATCTACGCCGGTACTACGGAGCTAGTAAGCTTTAGCTATCTGATCCATTTTCATCTTTGAAAGCTTCGGGTGGGATTTAATTTCCGTTGATTCCAAAAATTGAATTTATGGAATATACACTTGCATGTTCAGGTACACGTTCTTATCTTTGGCACTTGTTAGCGCCAAAATTGGTCACTAACACTTAAATGTAAATGAAAGCACCAACTAACAGTTACAGATAACAGATAGAGTGTATGTAGAGAGTGTAAATATGAAGAATAGTTAAAATTAAAAAGAAAGCAGTAAAAACACAGAATTTATAGTGGTTCGGCTGACTCCAGCCTACGTCCACTCTAGAAATTTCCTTTTTTATTGATGTGAGAATTGATTGTAGTTACAAAATGGTATAGTAACCTTAGCCTTAGAAAATAGAAAGCAAGAGAGCCGAAAGAAGAAGATCCCTTTTCTGAACCCCACATGTTGTATTTACAGGTAAATCATGAGTTGCTGGGCTTTCTGAGCAGCCCAGGTCCATAGCCACACCATCCTGCCAAGCCATATTATCATGCCGAGCCACACTGTCCTGCCGAGCCACACCGTTCTGTCGAGCCGCAATCCTGCCGAGCCGTAGTCCTGCGTTTCTGCAATCGTATAGTCCTGCAGTCCTGCAGTCCTAAAATCCTGCCGAGCCGTATTCCTTCCGAGCCGCAATCCCGCCGAGCCGTAATCCTGTCGAGCCGCAATCCTGCCGAGCCGTAAACCTGCCGAGCCGTAAACCTGTCGAGCCGCATTCCTGCCGAGTCGTAATCCCGCCTAGCCATAATCCTGTCGAGCCGCATTCCTACCGAGCCACATTCCTGCCAAGCCACTATCATGCCGAGCCGTATTTCTGCCGAGCCATATTTCTCCCGAGCTACAATCCTGCCGAGCCGTAATCCTACTGAGCTGCAATCCTGCCGAGCCGTAACCCTGCCGAGCCGCATTCCTGCCAAGCCATACTATCCTGCCAAGTCGTATTCCTGTTGAGCCGTATTTTTGCCGAGCCGCAATCCTACCAAACTGCAGTCCTGCTGAGCTGCAATCCTGCACTCCTGCAATCCTGCACTCCTGCATTTCTGCAATCCTGCACTCCTGCAATCCTGTCGAACGACCCTCATCTTTCAGGCCGAACCGTCCATGCCGTACGACCCTCATCTTCCAGGCTGAGCCATCCATGCCGAACGACCCTTATCTTCCAGGCCGAGCCATCTATGCCGAACAACCCTGACCTTAACACAATGCCAAGTGAAGTATGCCGAGCGGCATATGCTACGTGAAGTATGCCGAGCAGCATATGCTGAGTGACGTATGTCGATTGCCCTTTATCGAACGACATATCCAAGTGGAATTCATCTTTTTAAACTGAATCCATCATATTCCAGTCCCGATAATCGTGAAGTTGGTTAGGTTGAAACCACCTGTTTATGGCCTTGACAAAAGGTAGGTTAACACTTGCCCCCCAAAACATGCCTTGCTATTGGAAAGTGTGTTTTGAATAGTCTCAAATCCGATATCCGAATCCATATCCCGTTCATGACCATATTATTAAATTCATGACCTCTCAGGGGTTTAACCTTGAATCCGTAGACCTCGCCGGTTCACGTTACCCTGTTCCAGCCTCAGCTCTTCAGTCAAGGGCTTGTAAGTTCTCCTGCCTCGTTCCTCCGGCCAAGGACTTCTTATATTCTCCAGCCTCGGCTCTTCAGCCAAGGACTTACCGATGTCAGCCTCTCCGGGCTCTTACTGGATCCCATCCTGTCACTCTTCGGTAAAGGGGAAACAGCATTTACTGGGCCGATCCTATCGCTCTCCGGCGTAGCAGCGTCACTCCCTGCACTCCGGTTCAATGTCCCTAAACATTAGGCGATGTCTTGATCCTCCTGGACCGATGTCAGCCTCTCTGGGCTCTTACTGGATCCCATCCTGTCACTCTCCAGTGAAGGAAAAACATCGTTGAGTGTGCCGATCCTGTCGCTTTCCGACGAAGCGGCTTCACTCCTTACACTCCGGTTCAGTGTCCCTGAACATTAAGCGATGTCATGATCCTCCTGGACCCATGTCAGCCTCTCCAGGCTCTTACTGGATCCCATCCTGTCACTCTCCGGTGAGGGGGAAACAGCGTTGAGTAAGCCGATCCTGTCGCTCTCTGGTGAAGCAGCTACACTCCTTGCACTCCGGACCCCGTCTCTCTGGGTAGGGTCATAAAGCGATTAATTTCAAATTGACTTCTAATATTCATCGTTTAACTCTCCAGTCAAAGGTTTATCTTATGAAATTAAAGTTCACTTATTAATTTAAAATTCTAAATGTTCAATCACAAACAAAGGAAAAACCTAGATACCGCCTCTCCGGGTAGAGCGGTCGGTTACCATCTCAGAGCATGCATGGGGATCTCTTTGGTTCCCGTACATGTGTAAGTGGAATAGCCGTTTTATTTTAAAATCAAATCTAAAGAGTTTATGTAATCGACCAAAGTTCAAGTCCTGAACTTGGCCCTTGCTATTATGATCAATTGATGACGAGTCGTAATCCCGATCCAGGATTAGTCCTGTTAGGTGGAGGCGGTAGTTTCTCAGGTCCTACGGCCACTGTCTGATCTCTGGTGTATTGTGGCAATCTGCCACTTCTGACATGCTCTTCCACCTCATCCTTCAGATGGCGACATTCATCGGTAGTATGCCCTTCCAGCTCATGGAATAGGTGGTACTTTCCACTTCTACGTTCCCGTTCTGTGGGATCTCTCCTGGATAGTTTTCGATAGGGGGGCTGCCCCCGAGTCTCCATGCAAATCCATTCCAGGTTTGCCGTCAAGTCCATATATTGTCTGAACCTGGTTCTCAGAATTTCTTCCGTCTGTCAGGACCATCGTATCTATCGTCCTGCTTTCGCTTACCTTTATCTTCTATATGTAGTTCTTTGGAGGTTCCTTCGCCTTGCACAGCATTTGTTTCTCGCCTTTCGGCGTGTGAATACTCTAGCCAAATGAACCTTGCAGCTTCATGATAGAATTCTCCGAGGTCTTCTAGTGGATCTCTTGCTAGAGAATCCTCAAACTCTGTGCCTTCCGCAACCCCTGCTACTGCGGCCATCAAAATCATCGATGGATCCGGACGATCTACTAAAGCCACTGTTGCATTGAATCGCAATAGAAAATCTCTTATGGTCTCTCCGGTTCTCTGCTTCATTGAAGCTAAGGTCGTAACACTCTTTGGTTGCGTCATGTGGACCCTAAACTATCTCATGAAGTGTTCCACTAGCTCATCCCATGTTCTGATTGATCCATTCTCTAGCTGCCTGAACAAAAGCATAGCCAAGTCTGTTAGGTATAGAGGAAAGCATTGTGCCATCACTTCCTCGGATGCCCCCAGCACTTCCATATGCCTGATATATCTAGTAATTGCATGGTTGGGTCTGATTTTTCATCATAAGGATCCAGCGCGGGTAACTTGAACTTTGGAGGATTCCTTGCATTTCTGATATTCGGAGTGAACGAACTCCGACTAACTTCCTCTAAGCCTCTGCTTGACAGCCTCCTCTCATAACCCTTCTTATTAATCTAGCCATCCACTCGTCTCCATCCAAGGGTAGTCCCCTATTTGCATCTCTGCCTTACCTCCCACATCCTAGGGGGTGCTCCGGGTAGTACTCTTCATGTTGGTCATTCGTTCAGTTGGTCCCTGCTTGCCAAGCTTCATTCACTACTCTCCCAGTATCCAATCCTGGAGATCTGCCCCCAAGCCATTGCTGATTTCCTTCAATCCCTCCAGTCTGGTTCTGGTGTTGACCTCCAGAAACTTCTACAGCTCTGGTTGCTTGTTCTGCAATGCCAGCTGCAGCTGTTGGTCCATTCCATTGACTTTGTGCTTCAACATGTCCAACCTGTCGAAGTAGGTTCTGATCATGTCTTCCTGCCTATTCAGCATCGTCTCCATCTCGTCCCTAGTAATATAGATAGAAGCTTGACCTGCTCCAGCTCTAGAGGAGGCCTCTTGACTTCCCTCTTGATTGATTCTTTCTTTCACTTGCTTCAATGTTGATGGCCTAGCCATTGCTTTCCAGAATCCAAGTTCCTAACTCCAAAATCCCCGGGTGCTTGCTTTCTCGGTCAAAGCACCAAAATGTTAGCGTCAAAATTGGTCACTAACACCCAAATGTAAATGAAAGCACCAGCTAACTGTTACAAATAACAGATAGAGTGTCTGTAGAGAGTATAAATATGAAGAATAGTCAAAATTAAAAAGAAAGCGGTAAAAACACAGAATTTATAGTGGTTCGGCTGACTCCGGCCTACGTCCACTATAGAAATTTCCTTTTTATTGATGTTAGAATCGATTGCAATTACAAAATGGTAGAGTAACCTTAGCCTTAGGAAATAGAAAGCAAGAGAGCCAAAAGAAGAAGATCCCTTTTCTGAACCCCCACATGCTGTATTTATAGTTAAATCCTGAGTTGTTGGGCTTTCTGAGTAGCCCGGGCCCATCAGGTCCATAGCCACACCATCCTGCCGAGCCATATTAACATGCCGAGCCACACCGTCCTGCCGATCCATAGTCCAGCATTTCTGCAATCATGTAGTCCTGCAATCCTGTAGTCCTACAATCCTGTCGAGCCGCATTCCTACCGAGCCGCATTCCTACCGAGCCGTAATCATGCCAAGCCGTAATCATGCCGAGCCACAATCCTGCTGAGCCGTAATCCTACCGAGCTGCATTCCTACCGAGCCGTAATCCTACCGAGCTGTAATCCTGCCGAACCGCATTCCTGCCAAGTCGAGCCGTAATCCTACCGAGCCGCATTCCTGCCGAGCCATAATCCTGCTGAGTCGTAATCCTGTCGAGCCGTAATCCTGTCGAGCCATAATCCTGCCGAGCCACATTCCTGCTGAGCCGAGCCGTATTCCTGCCGAGCCGTAATTCTGCCGAGCCGTAATTCTACGGAGCTGCAATCCTGCCGAGCCGTAATACTGCCGAGCCATATACCTACTGAGCTGTAATCCCGCCGAGCCGCATTGTTGCAGAGCCGTATTTCTTCCGAGCCGCAATCCTACCAAGCCATACTATCCTGCCAAGCCGTATTCCTGCCGAGCCGTATTTCTGATGAGTCGCAATCCTGCCAAGCCGCATTCCTGCCGAGCTGTAATCCTGCACTCCTGCATTCCTACAATCCTGCACTCCTGCATTCCTGAAATCCTGCACTCCTGCAATCCTGCCGAACGACCCTCATCTTCCAGGCTGAACCGTCCATGCCATACGACCTCATCTTCCAGGCTGAGCCGTCCATGCCAAACGACCCTTATCTTCCAGGCCCATTCGTCTATGTCGAACAACCCTGACCTTAACACAATGCCGGGCGACCTTGTCAAGTGAAGTATGCCGAGTGGCATATGCTATGTGAAGTATGCCGAGCGGCATATGCAGAGTGACGTATGTCGATCGCCCTTTACCGAATGACATATCCAAGTCAAATTCATCCTTTTAAACTGAATCCATCATATTCCAGCCTCGATAATCGTGAAGTTGGTTAGGTTGAATCCGCCTGTTTATGGCCCTGACAAAAGGAAGGTTATCAGCCTCAGATGCGTTTGCACGCTCATGGGTCGTCACCACTTTTTATTGAATTAGATGCATTTTCATTACATTTATTTACTTATTTATTTATTTGATATATTTTGTTTGATTTATATGCATGTTTGCATGCACATAGGGTTCAGAATTTTTTATTTATTTAGGGATCGTACTTTTTTATAATGTTAATAGGGTCGGAATTTTCCTTTCGTCACTTAGGGATCATACCCAATCCCCTTCTTTCTCTCTTCTTTCCCCCTTTTTATAAGAAGGAACGGAATTTTCCTATCTGATCCCTTTCTCTTTTTTCTTCTTCCTCTTTATATATATAAGGATTAGCTGGATTCCCCATGCATAGGTATCGTACTCGATCCCTTTCAACATTAGGGACTTATTATTTTCAGCTTCATGGAGATGCTAGAACAAGTTGATCCCTATGAATCTTCATATATAAACCGATACTCCACCCCTCCATCTTTTCACCTTAATTCATTTCTCATTTGCTTTTATTTCCTCCATGTTCACCTCTGAACCCTCTCCTTTCGGTTTGAACTTTGAACCCTTCCCTTCAAATCAATTACCGCCTCCATCCTTAGACCCACCATCCTCTCTTGCTCTAGACCACCACTCCACCTTTGATTTGAGTCAAAATCTAACATCTTCCCTTGAATAACAATCGTATTATACATTTAGGTAGGTTTTCAATTTTCATTTAACTTTGATTCGTTACGAGATGATGGGTTCAGTCATGCTACTTGTTTTGAGCATGGGTTGAATTGGTAGGATATGAGATGGACGGTGGCAAACAATGGCGATATAGGGTTCGGTGAGGTAGTAGGAGAGAAGAAGGTGAGTGAAGAGATTCGTGGAAATGAGGTGTGAAAATATGTTAAGTGGAGGGATCGATATTACTCGAGTTTTGAGGATCGGGGTAAATGGTTGAAGTAGAGAATGAGAAAGGCTAAGTATATGGATCAGTGCAATAGCTAAGAGAGGTATCAGTCGTGGTTAGGTGTAGAAAGGGATTGGTTATGTACCGATGTGGAATATAGAGGGTGCTATATTCTTGGATAACCCGGTGGATTCCCAGGTCTCCAAAGTTGGTGAGGCCACTCTCCATAAGCTGTACTCTCCATATGGAGATGTTCTAATCCCTTTATGGAATGCCAGGGCCCACTTACCTTCGGAGGGGTATACGGCTGGTAAAAAATTTATGTGCTAGGCTAGATATGTACTGCCTTTTAATTCATTTATTTGAGAGATGCTACACTATTTGGGAACTACTCAGCTGCATCCAAATAGCTATGTTTTTCTTCATGGAACCCTTTTATTATTTATGGATTGCTTGTTCCGTCCGCCAGCTCGTGAGGACATCTAGTTTATCTATAATTTTAAGCGATGATGGGAATTCTATCTTATACTTTCCTCGAGCTCGAACCCAACTACAAATTTCTAATAAGTACTTGGAACAAGCTTAGTGTCTTTAAGCATTAATGGTTCTACATTCATTGTCCATCCGACTTCGCGAGAGGCGATGGTTGAAAGGATTTAATTGTTGCCTTTATTTTACTTTCAAATTCTTAAGTCTAAGTCGTATCATGAACTAACAAATACTATGAAAATTTGTAGGTGTCCATCCATGACCCAAAGGTGATAATTATTCAAGGGCGGTCTCTGCGATCCGCACTACTCCAGTCGAAGATAGGGACATTAGATCACTCATAACTGATGAGTGCTTATCTCCTTTTTTGGTTGCTAGAAGAAGGTCGTAGCATCGAGCTTCCAAGAAGCATTGCATTACGAAGAAATGCTATGGAACAAGAAGGTTGCATTGATAGCCATGTCATGCCCCTAGTCAAGGAGGCTCAAGATGATGCCAAAAAAGGCAAAATCAGAGGTGATGATGCTAATGAGCCCGATAACGATGATGTAGGTTTAAGCAACGTGCCTGTGGTTGTATCATCACAAGGTACGCAATCCCATGCGTCGACCAGAAAAGGGAAAAAACTCATGTACAAACTCTGTAGGAGAAAGAATGCTAAGATATCTAAGTTCGCCATCACCTATATTGAAGAAGAGTCCTCCTTCCCGCCTTTAGAGAATTTGAGGAAGGATTTTCAAGTCTACCGATGCTAAATGACATCGAGACTTTTGACTTTCCCAACATTAGTGTCTAAGGGTTTAATTATCCCACCGAAACTAGGGGTGACATTCCTCTTACTAGCACAGGAGAAATAGCTCCCATGAGCATGGTCACGGTAATTGGTCCATCGAGGGGACACTAGGACACTCACAATCACGTGCACTTTATTGCATGATTTTTGTCTATCTTTATTTGATGTTCACTTATACATATTTGATTTTCAAGTGCCATGTCTCATTCTTGTGCCTTTGATTATTTGAGTGGATCCTCAACACATTATAAATCCAATCATAGTCTGGACTCGGGCAGGCGTTGAGAAAGGAGTGACAGCTGGGAAACAGGCAATCATTCAAGGGAATCTTCATCCTCTAAGCACAAGTCAAAATCTTAATCATCTCATTACCAAGAAGTTCAGTCCAATCCTCTTGTATATAGTGGCAGTCGGACCTCTTCTCATATTCCCTAAATTGCTATGCCACCTGAATATCATTCAGGTTCATATGGTTCTTGATAGCCTTGTGATCGCTGGTCGATTAAATGTCCTATTATTACTTGATCCAGCTTTGACTACTACAGCTTCTGAAACCTCTACGATAGAACAATTTGTTAAAATTATGGTCAAATTTCCAAAAATCTGCCTTCATGGACTAAATTTTTTTCCTTCTATCCACGCAATCCCTAGAAATATGAAGTGAGTTTGCTTGCATGCATAAATGATGTTTTTGTGTAGCATGAAGTATTATAGCACTTAGCTGAGAAAATCTTTGAGGTGTCTACCGAAATGCAATAAGAAATTGATCGCCTTAAGCTGGAGGCTATCCATGATAATGACATAATCAAACATCATAGTGATGAGATCATGCAGTTGACCATGAAGTTAACCACGACAGTGAAGATGCTAAAGAAACATCCAAAAGCGGTTAATCGTCTAGAAATGACTCACAAAAAGGAGCTAGATGCTTCCCTTAGTCGCAACGATATACCTGCTCTATAGAAGGACACACTACAAAAAGAGAAAGGCAGTCTTGCTCACCGCATTGAGGAACTCGAAAAGCTTCTTAAGCAAGAGAAGGAAGAAAAACATAAGGCCCAAGAGGAGTCTCAAATGTATTGAGAGGAGGCCGTCGAGGCTCGGGGATGAAAATTAAACTTGATAAGAAGCTTGCTCAAATCAAAGCCCTCGAGGAAGAGGCAAGGGAAGCTAGAGTAATGAAGTCCGAGGGTAAATTGAGGCCCAGTTAGAGGATGCTAAAGAGGCTGGCCGGAATGAGATTGAGGACAAGTTTAATCCTTTTATTATTGAATATAATGCGAATGTCCTAATCCACCGTGACCTGAGTTTTCTTGGAGAGGGCTACCTTGAATCACTTGTTGGGGCTTGGGAATATGCCGTTGAAATGAGGAAGAAAGCCCTTCGTGAAATCGTTTTGGATGAGGAAAAAATAGTGTGGGAGATCCTTCATGGGGATGAACATTTAGATCTTGTCGCTGCAAACTCCGATATTTTGATATTTTGGCACCCTCTGGTAAAGGGAAAGATATTGTTGAAGTTTTAGGATCCGATCCCAAAGGTTACTCTTTACTTCAGCCAGCTAGTGCATTAGTTTCTCTTGCCCCAGGACAAGACCCAAGCTATGATCTAGATAGACCCAATTACAAATCAAAGGTGCTAATTCTTATAAAAGAAAGGAGCACTTCGACAACAACCGTAAGTCAGCCGGATGCAAGTATCCTGCACAATTATCACAAACTCGAGAGGCTTTGTTCTTTATGTATGATAGTTCTAGGCTTATTCACTTGTTCCGTAAATCTGCATATCTCTTGGCTCCCAGTAAAACTCAAGAAGTGGTGCTATTGTGGAGCAACAATCGATACTTACTGGCATTCCAACGGTTACTGACATTCCAAGGCCTGCTGTTTAAGTTATTAGAGCTCTTGTTGATGAAAAGGTTGACAATCAGCTGCTGCAAGATGAATCTGATGATGTTATGATGAAGGTCCCTCTAAATACACTGATGAGCTCAGCTTGATGGAGCATATCGAGAGGGGGGATTCGTTGAAGATGAAAGCTAAAACTGTACCAGTTAATGTGGACATCGATGATCCAAACCTCATCCCGCTGTAAGTCATTCCACCTAATAGGTCGGTTCCCGAAGGCTCCCTCTAATATTTGAAATCTCTTCTACCAAAGGTGGTAAAGGCAGTGGTAAGGGATTGAAAAGAGGAACAGGCGGAGGCTCAGATAGGTCTACACCTAAGAAACTCAAAAGGGAGAATAAGCAAAAGAAGTGCCTGTCATGTCGGCTTAATTTGTATATACTTATGTAGATGATTTTTCTTTTTATTAGCTATGTTTGTGCAGGTATGGCCCTCGCTTTTGGATAAAGTGGTACTATGGTTTCCAAGTTTAATATGTAAATAAAAATTCTTTTTTCTGTTGAGCTCTTACATGAATTTTATTTGAGCATTCGAGCTATTATATTCCCATCCAATGATTCGTTACTTGTTGATTCGAAAATCATCCGTTAATTTTTACTCAAGGCCTCCATGTGGTTGTGCCCTCAAGTTATAACAAACGCTGGGCTTGAACCTTAATGCTACACTGTCGAATACAACGGCTTAAGTGATTATACTCCTGCTCCTAGTTTTGGGTCAGAGGAGGTAGATAGTGAATGGTTGAATTTCATCCTTAACAAATTTATAATCTTGTCGATTTCAGGTCGGATTATATGGAATAGTGAGTGGTCGAATCACTCTCGTCAATTCGTTTAAACCATATCCACACTTAGGGATAAGAGTTGGTTGGCAGGTGGTTGAATTACATCCAATTTTTGTTTTTGCTCCAGTGCATACTCTGGGGACCTAGAGTTATTTCGAAAAATAATCGGACTATACTTCCCTTAATTGAATGATTTACTCCAAAGCTCGAGGTTTAACTTAGAGAGCGACTGGTCGCGTTATGATTGCTTTTGAATTCGTGTCTGTTCCATTACTTGGTGGGATTAATTTAATTATCGGATGGAGTTACGCCCATTTCTCGTTAGATACTCCGCCTATCAGGTTACGATCGAGATAAACAATCGAACCATGTTCATTTTGTATAGTCCAATCATGAACTTGCGTAATCAATTGGATCCAAACTCTGCGAACCTACTCGGATATGTCAATACTAGTTAGTGGGTATCATGACTAATATGTAGTGCTACGGTAATCATAGATATGAAGGAAATTTCGAACTTTATTTGCCAAGTAGAAAGAAAGGACATAATTTATCTTATATGTATTTGGAAAATCTAATGCTAAAGCAAATTCGAAAATTAAATATAGCTGAATGAAAAAGAATAGTCTAAGTGAAATAGCATGGTAAATGCCCGCTACTTCATGCCCTTGGGAGTATTGACGCCATCAACAGTCGCTAGCTTGAAAGTTCCTTCTCTAAGCCTCTGTTCAATGACGTATGGTCCTTTCCAAATAGGATTCATGTGTGATGGGATGGGAAAAACTCATTTCAAGTTGAGATCATCGATTTCAAAGGTCCTATGTCAGATTTTAGTGTTGTAATATCGAACGACTTGATGTCGATGCGTAGCTACCCTAAAATTAGCTCCTTCACGCTTCTCGTCTATCAAGTCGAGAGATCCCAACAAGAGATCTATATTCATTATGGGGTCGTAGTAAGTCACTCGATGATGTTCACGTAAAATGTGCATATTTTTACTTCCGTATTTAATCTAATTTTATTTAAATAGATGTACTACATGTTTTTACCAAAATTCAAATATCATCAAATCATCATTCATTCATTTTCATTTAAGGGTGGAATGGTAATTTTGTGCATGTATTTAATTTGAGAAAATTACTTGCACATTTTAATGTTGTTTTGTAGAAATTTAAATGGAAAATAGAAGAAGTCTTCATAGAGACATGCACGCACATGAGAAGAAGGTAAATGGATATGGAAATAAATGGATTCATGAAATCATGGAGGACCCCACTTACCCCTTTACCATAATCTACAATTAGGAGCTAATGCACAAGTTCATGGAGATTGAAAGTACATGCATAGAGGATTATTTTATGCTAGTGATAACTTGGTGGCCACACTTCTTAAGAGGTATTTTGAGTGTTCCTCTAAAATATGGATAGGGTTTTAGGTATGTATAAATAACCCTCTTATGTTCATGTAACGAAACTTTGATCTACTTATCATACTACGCAAAGTTGTAGCCTCAAATCAAATTAGAAATAAAATGGCTTACTAAGCCTCTTCTTCTTCTATTTCTTTGCTTTTATTTTATTTTATGCTCATTTTCTATTTACATGTTCTCTTTCATTTCATGTTAGTTGCTTAGTTTTATTTTGATGCAAGTAGTTAGTTCATTTTTAATTTTAATTAGCTTGCACTTTCTTTTTATTTTCTATATTGAAATTTACATGTGTTGAAATGATAACACAAATGAGTAGCTAAACCCCTTCAATTTAGAGGTAATGAAGCTCCCTAAAATTATGTAAATTCAACATATTTTGCTATTTATGATCTCTCTTTTATGCATCTTGAAGAGTTGGATTTTAATGTAAGTTTATAAAGGGAATTTGATAGCCTATGTCGTGCTCACAAACGGGCTAGCTTAATCCAACATAAACACAATTTACATCTTCATCTACTTTAAGTGATTTTGATTATTGAATTAAAATAGGAAAAAAATTGATGATCTATGTTACTAATCAAAAATAGTAAATAGATCATGCTTAAAATAGATTTTGATTTAGTTTTATATTCATTTCCATAAGAGTTGACAAGTGGTTTTAGTGTTGTATTATAGTTTGGTAATTTAAGTTATGTTAATTAATAACAAAAATAGACCGTACTTACGATAAATACATCACTAATTCCACTCAAGAACAAAGTAGAGAGATCGTAGATTATTTTTGTGTTGATTTATGTAAAAATATGAAAATGGATTTGCCTCTAAATTGTTTTCTAATCTCATATTTTCAATCACTTTTGTTCTAGTTTAATTTTTACATTTTTAGCTTAAAAACAATTTCAAAAGTTTAGATTAATTTGATTGAGTAGAATTTTTAAATCATTTCAATTCCCTGCGGATGGTCGTTAAACAAGTTTATGGTGAGGTTGCCAGGGAATAAATTTGATTTTATTTCTATTCTTCAAATTAATTTTTATTTGATTTTATTGTGTTTTAATTTTGTGTGTTTAGTGCAATTAGAAGAAAAAAAAATTGTGCGCTTGGGTGTAATTTTTGTTCTCATTTTATGCGTGTGCTTGTTTTTTTTCTAGTTGCTTTTGCATTTCTATTTTTTTTTAAACATATTAAAAAGAAGTTTGCATTTTATTTCATCAATTAGCATTTACATTTCACTGTTTCACTGTGCATCCATTTTCAACTCAAGTTTTACAAAAACATTTCACTGTTCATTCACTTCTCTATTTCCTTGCTGCATATCACTTCCCCAACTGCATAGTAACCCGTTGCACATCTTCCACTCCATCCACCGTCCACTGCACAGCAACACCCTTCTGCCATATACAGTGCACATCCATCTATTGCTGCATCAACCTGCCAACAAACCTCACTTCTCTACCACACTGCCTCTACCTACTTCACTACATTTCAAACTCCATACCACCATCATCACTGCACATCTCAAACCACCCTATGTGCATAACATCTCTGTGCACATTCATTGCTTTACATCCACCCCTGCACACCCCTGCCTGACTGTGCATATCTGCACAACTCAACTTCATTACAGTGCCCAACCCAGTGCATATCAACCATATTCCCTGCTACTGCCATACTTCCTCCCTGTCACAACACCTTACCGTGCATTGTCTCCCCTGCATCAGTCACCAAACTAGCAACACTACCATAGCCATTGCAAAACAAACATCAACTCCACAGTACCCAATACCTCATCTTAACATCATCACATCCCCCCTACAAAACTGCCTTGCTACAAACATATCACTGCCTCAACTGCTTCTGCCGTCCATACAGTCGTGTATCAACCACTGACTACCCCCTACTATCACCATCTCATTTTGAAAACCACACACCACCCACTGCTACCCACTACAGTACCTCAAACACCCTCTACAACCTGACTGGTGCATTTCTGTAGCAACTGCTACATTCTTCAAACCACCACCACTTCCACAGTCATATACAACTTGCTAAAACACCACTCTTCACTGCAAATAGAAAACTCCATCAAACATGCAACCAACTTCCTCCTGCATTACAACTTCATTGCATTACATCACCATTAAACAACACAGCAATCCTCCACAACATCACCCATCTACACATAACAAAATTGCCATCACACATACTTCTATCTACTTCCACTGCCTTCACTTTCTTGCATCACTTCATCACAGCCCATACCCTGTCACCCCTCCTTCCTCCCTTGCTGTCATACAATACATCCATTCACCATCCAACTGCCTTCACAACTTCACCATTAACCACCACCACCACTGTTAACTTCCTCCATCAATCTGCTGTGTTGGTTCTGCCTGCTTTGTCATCTAACATCACAACTTCAACTTGCAACTGCTATAGGCATCCACCACTTCAGTCTCCACCATTCCACCTTACCGCAACCCAAACCACTCCTTCTCCTCATTTAAAATCACCATCATCTCCAACATATAACACTTACCCCTCCCCCTTCCCCCCTTCCCAAATTCTTCTACATCCTCCTCAAACAAACTGCACATCAATACCCTGCCTTCAACATTACTGCTGCTGCACACCACGACCACCACTGACACCATTCCAACCCTCTTCTTTGCAACACTACCACCAAACATCACCAACTCTACATCTACCATCCCTCTGCCATCAAACCACTGGCCATCATCCAACCTACCCATCCACCAATTCCACATCCAGACCATACAAACACTCACTGAGCAACTCCATCCAACCTCTAACCTATCCACGAACCAATCATCGCCATCAACCAAAATCACCAACCGAAACCATAGATGATCAATACCGACCACCACCATCCTCTGCAATATCCACCTTGCTGCCACGTGCCAATCTCCCAAAATCAAAACAGCAATCCTCCTCCACAATTCAACATCAATTGCCCCAATTCAACAGCCGCAACTGGTTTGCATCTCCACCAATGAGTAGACCTGCCTTCGCTCCAAATCCAAATCGAATTCCAACATAACCATCGCCTTGTCGAAATCCCCTACCTGAACCTCCATGCAACCTCAAACACTATGCCATCATCTCGATCTCTGAACTCAACCGCAAACAATCCGTGAACCGACTCCAACAAAAAAAATAGGAGAAGCTTTCGATTTATGAAATTAAACTTGAATTGGGTGCAAAAGTGTGGTGCTCTGCATTGTTTATTTCATTTTCTTTGATCGAGAATTTTTGAGAAGATCGTGAAAGTTACAAATTGTTTTAGCTGGGTCGGGGTGGGTTGTCCCTTTTTATTATTATTTTGCTTTAATTAATTTTCATTTTCTTAAGTCCATTTTCGTTTTTGTTTTTTCCCATCTTCTTTAAAAAAAAGAACTGAAAAGAAAATCTAGATTGTTTAGTTTTGTGTTATGTAAATTGTTTTGTGTCATAGTTAACATATATATATATATATATATATATATATATATATATATGTGTGTGTGTGTGTGTGTGTGTGTGTATGTATATGTATGTATGTATGTATGTATATTATGCAATAAGTTTCAAGTTGCAAAAGCAGATAAGGAGAGGAATTGTTATATATATACATATGTATATATATGTATATCTATACATATACATCTATATATACATATACATATATACACATCTATACATATACATATATATATACATATACATATACATATACAGATATACATATATATATACATATATACATATATATATCTATACATATATACATACATACATACATATATATATATATATATATATATATATATATATTGCTACAGTAACTTTGCTACAGTAACTTTTGATACCATTCTGACACTGTTCAACTGCTACAGTAACTTTGCTACAGTGACTTCAGGATCATTACATAATGAAACTAAAATTTAAAGTAAATTAGGGAATTTTACAAGTCAAGCATTGAACTGACAATGAATTCTGACGAACAAATCAGTGTAAGACCTGTCCTAAACAACGCCTTCTCATGGCTAAAAATGGACTTTGGTACACTGTATTTATCAGAATTTACTGCCTTCTGATGCTATTCTTAACCCATGTATTTTAAATTTATAGCTTATTATGTAATGCAACAAATTAAATAGTCATGAAATAAAATGCAAAGCACAGAGATAATTCAACACTTAGATAATTAGCCTGCCATCAGGCTTAATATATTACAAAGATTAAAAACTTACATATATAAAGAAGTAGTCTTCTTCCTTATTGTACACACCTTACACACTTATATTACACTCAAATATTACACTCAATACTATTAATGGCAGAGAGCTTTTCTTGAAGGAGATGGAGAAGATTTTTCTGAGTCTGCCCTTCTGAGCAGAAAGCTTCCCAATATATAAGGCTTCGGAATTCAAAGCTATTTAAATCCGCATGTGTTAGCTTTATTAAAGCTGAGCTAGTTTTATTAAAGCTGAGCCATCTGTCTTCTATTATTGTCCTTCATTATTCGGGAATCTTATAAAGTCTTCTTCTTTATCAAAGTAGGTATGCCACCTGTAACTATTTTTGAAAAGTAATTTGTTTGCTAGCCCTTGATTTCAGCTGATTGTTTTACCTTTACCCATATTGTGGGCCTCTCTTTCTAATTTTTCAAAAATTTCATTGAAATCTTCATCATTAAGATCGGAATAATGCTCCTCCTTGTCATCCTTGTCATCATTTGCCCTAGACGATGCCATTGATACGTCTGAAACATTATCTGCTTCAAAGTTTTTGGCTAAGTCTTTCTTCATTTCATCAATATATGCATATAAAATGTCTTCTTTGGTGACATTTTCTTTCTGCATTTTCAGCCTTCTATAAATATATCTAAAAGGACTTTGAACTGGTTTTTCCTGCCTTTTCTCATTCTGCTCCTGATATTTCTTAATAGAGCTTTCAATAACTGAAATCATTTCTTGACCATATATTTGGCCAGACTCATTATCTATTCTGGTTAATTTATCCCAGAATTTTGTTAAAAAGCATCTTTTTAAACAAGGAATTTCCTTGTCAGTTTCACCAATTTCTGGTTTCCATTTCCAAATCCAAGGAATGGAGAACTCCAAAAAGAAGAACATGCTTCCTGATCCTGAAATCATTAGGCTTTGATCTAATTCATATAATTTAGGGGAAATTTTCACCCACTGAGAATATAATTCCATGATATTATTTGGAAGAATAGATAATGACGGACCATAATTTGTCCACCAGTCATAGAACCAATTAGGAATTGGTCTTTTGTAAATTTCACCGCAAACCTTTATGAACCATGAATGCTTCTTTTTAGTGTTTTCATAAAGAAACACCTTGCTTAGTGCTTTTACATAATCCCAATAGTTATATCTAATGGTAATCTTCTTATCTTGTAGGAATATTTCCTTTTCTTTAAGGGTTGATAACCCCCATTCTTCTGGCATTATAAGTTTTTTAATAATTATTTTGCTGAACCCATAATTGCTTTGGTCATTACCTGTATTATAATGGGTAATTTCACAAGTTTCTGAGGATTTCATTATTGCTTCATAATATCCCCTGTTTTTATAAGCTGTAATCGGGAATGAAGCAGTATCAAGATATCTCTGCATTAAATTCCAGGGATTATTTTCCCTTTTTATGTCACTAAATTCAAGGAAAATTATTATTTCCTTATGAGGATTTTCTGCATAAGATGTTATACTTTCCTCATTTTCTTCATTAGCTATGCTAGCATATGATGATGATGAAGCTTGGCTATTACCCTCTTGCCTTTTCTTAAATTCTAAGAATTCCTTATATAAAGGATCATTTGTAGATGTCAAATCTGCAGCTATAAGCTTTTTGTTTCCATATTGAGCGAGGATATTTCCTCTACCTCTTCCTCCGCGAAAAGAGGAACTACCCTTTCCTCTGGGAATCATTGTCCTGTAAAAATTCACGGGTTAAGAAATCGGGAAGACTATTCTCTTCTCCTTTTTTATAAATTATTTCAAAATCAAAAGGGGCTAAATGAGCTTGCCACCTAGCAAACATTTGTTTAGAAACATCATGTTTAAAATCTTTGTTAAACATATATTTTGCAGATTTGCAATCTGTTTTTATAATAAACTTTTGATTATACAAATCATCCTGAAATTTTAAAACACACTTTACTATGGCCAGAATTTCTTTAGCTATAGTTGCATAATTTCTTTGGCTATTATTCCATTTTCCAGAATAAAATCTAATAAGATATTCTTGTTTGGAGTTTGGACAAATTTGTTTTAGGATTCCTCCAAACCCTATGTCTGAAGCATCAGTCTCTATAACCTTATCCCAATTTGGATTTGACAGATTTAGGCAGGGTAAATTTTTAACCTTTTCTTTTATTATTTGGACAGCTTTGGTATGCTGTGCAGTCCATGGTCCTGGATTCTTTTTTAGTCGATCATATAAAATAGCGGAATCTGAAGCTAGATTGGCGTAATAAGAAGAAATATAATTTAAACTGCCTAAAAACCTTTGTAATTGGGTTTTTTCTCTTATTATATCAGGGAATTTTGAAGCAAATTCTATACTTCTATTTATAGGAACTATCTTTCCCTTTTCAATATTATGACCTAAAAATCTAACATTTGTTTGAAATAAAAACATTTTCTTTTTTGATATAACTAATCCATTCTGAATAATAATTTTTCTAAAAATATCCAAGTGTTTAAAATGCATTTCAATGTTTGCAGAAAATACCAAAATATCATCTATATAGACTATGATAAATTCACTATATGGAATGAAAATATCATTCATTATTTTCTAAAATTCAGAGGGAGCATTTTTTAATCCAAAAGGCATTACTGTCCATTCATAGTGTCCTATTGGAACATTGAAAGCAGTTTTATATTGATCTGATTTATCAATTTGAATTTGCCAATATCCAGATTTTAAATCAAATTTGGAAAATATGAGAGCATTGTAAAGTCTGTCTAATAAATCCTTTTTATTAGGAATTGGGTGTCTTATCCATTTCAAGACTTTATTTAAAGGTTTGTAATTAATTACTAACCTTGGAACACCTCTCTCTTGTTCACTATGTTTATTAACATAAAAAGCAGTACATGACCAAGGTGATTGGGATGGTTTTATTAATTTTTTTTGTAATAATGATTCAATTTCATTTTTACATAATTCCAAATATTCGGAATTCATTTGGCATGGCCTTGCCTTTGTAGAAATTTTCTTTTCATCAAAGCCTTCTTCATATGGAAGACTAACAACATGCCTTTTTCTATCCCAAAAAGCATTTGGATGTTCATTACATATTTCTAAAGAAAATTTGTTATAAATCAATTTTATTTTCTCTTCGAGTTTAGGATTCTGTAGCTTTTCTTCTATATTGAAGAAATTAATTTCTTGTTTTAAATAATTTAAATGAAAAGTCTTTTGTGTCAAAAGATCTTTCATTTCATGAAGGACCCTTGTAAAAGGTTTGGTTATAAATTGGAAATTTATGGGTTTATTTTCATAAATTCCTGTAATTCCCTTTTTATCAATATTAGTGATAGGATAGATTTTATCTAAGAATGGAGTTCCAAGTATAACTTGGTTAGTAATATTTTTTACTAATAAAAAACTTGTAGGGATACAAATTTTTTCCTTGCAAATATAAGCATGTGGTATTTTAAAATTTATATCAAGTTTTTGTCCACCTGCATGCCTTAAAGAGTTTGTAGTTTTTTGAAAGTATTTAGTTGGGATTATTCCTTCTTGTATTACATTCATATCCGCCCCACTGTCTACCAAAGCAATTAATTGTTTTTTAAAATAATTATCAATTAAGAGAGTTATCTCAACAAACCATTTTTGAGATGTTATAATTTCCATTTTCGAAAGAAAGTCTTTTTGTTCAGGAAATTCTATTTGAGAAAAATCTTTATCTTTATCATTAATAGTAATACTTTGCTTTGATGATTCTAAAAAGGATATTCTATAATCAAAATTTTTGTTATCCTTTTTTAATTCTTGGATTTCTTTTTTAAGATTTTGAATTTCATTATTCAAATCTTGAATGGTAATAGGGTATTCAATATTCTGTCTTTCTTTTAACATTTTATTAACCTCATTCATAGAATAAGGATCTTTAATAATAATATTTTTATTTTTATTTTTATCTTGGTTTTGACTTGATTCTGCAATATCTTCCATTTGATCTATTACTCTAGATCTTAATTCTTGGTCTTTAATTGATTTTAAGAAATCTACAATATTGCTATTGCTCAAAACATTTATTCTTGAATCTTGAAATTGTGAAAGAATTTTATAAAATTCTTCTTTATGCTCTTCATCTTCTGTTATTTGTCTTAAACATGGCTTTCCTTGTGTACAAGGTTGGCAGCATTCATCAGATTCTGATGAATCATCTTCCAAACCTTTAAGATCTTCTGAATCATATGAATCATTTTCAGTTTCTTCGTCTGAATTATCTTCAGAACTTGAATTTAACAGAAGTTTTGTTAACGATCCTTTTAGTTTATTATCAACTTCTAAATTATCAATTTTCTTCTTTAATTTACATCTGTTAGCATAATGGCCAACTTTTCCACATTTATAACAGTGAATAATTTTATTGTTCTTTTTATTTATTCTTTCTTCTTTTCTCTTCGCTTTTCTTTCTAGCCTTTTTTGAGAATAATTTCTCTTATTCTTTTTATAATGAGAATCTAAATATCTTTTCTTTTTATGAAATTTCTTATTGGTTGGAATCTCCATGCCAAATTGACTACAAAATTGTCCTAGTTGGTGTTTTTCTGTCAAATTTTGACGTTGAATTTGTTGATTTAATTTTATTTCATTACATAATGCTAAACCTTCTTGAATACATGTTCCAATAAGTTTCCCATAAGTATAAGAATCATAGGGAATACTTACCCTATCTTTTCTTAAAACTTTTCTTATTCTTTCAGCAAATAGTGAAGGTAGACCGTCAATAAATTTGGATTTCCAATGAGAGCTATTACTCTCTGGAAGTTCTAAAACTCTATTTAAAAATGTATCTTTGTACCACCTAAAGTCTGTTAATGTTTTACATCTCAGATTTTGTAATAATGTACGAATATTATCACTATTATCAGATACCCTGCCAGTAAAATGTTCTAAAATTATTACTACTAGTGTATATACAGCATTTTGGACTAATTGTCCATTTTCTTGCCGTACAGTTTTATAAATTTCTTCCTTTTGACTTAAAGGAAGGTAATTATCCCACCAACCTTTTAATTGGCCTGTGAATCCTGCAACTATCATTTTTGCAACGGTAACATCATCATTCCCATTTGTTTTACAGATGGTACTATACATTAACATTCTATGAACCAGTACAGAAATTTGTTTTTCTGTAAAAGTATCTAAATTCCACTCATAGATACTTTTACCATTATAACTATTGTTATTAATATATTCTGGTTCTTCTGGTAAAGTATCAATAGGAGATGGTCTTCTATAATAAAACAATGGTTGAGTAGGCTTATTAGCATATTTTTCAAGTTTATTTACTTCTTCTTGGATGGTTAAATTATCATGGATTGTTTCTTCTTCAAGAGTATTTAATCTCAAATTGTCCAATCCTATTTTCATTTTGTCCAATTTTTCTTTTAATCTTTTTTCAAACTCTTCTGATTTTAATTTAAAATTTTTAATTTCAGGAGGAGGTTGAAGATTTGAAGAAGTAATAATTTCATTGTCTTCCTCACTTGATGTTGGATTTGTTGGTGTAAAAACAAGTGGTAAAAACCACAGAACAATCAATTTCACTAGATAATGAAGAGATGATTATCAAATTGTTAAGTGAAAAAGATTTACAGCCTTATAGGCAAACACATAAATTTATTCACATAGGTTTGATACAAATTGCTTTCAAACCTTTAACCCTTGAAGGATTACCAGAAAGCTTTATAGCTGCTCTAAGAGATGGTAGAAATTTAGACTGGAAAAAATCATTGATGGGACTAATACAGTCAAGTCTGGCACATGGACCAGTATATTTTAATGTATATCCAAATTTACAGCTTTCCTTATCTGATATAAACATATTAGAAGCTGTTACTTTGAATGTTAAAACTCATGGATATAATTATATTCCAGGATCTGAAGTTATATGTATTTGTTATAGAATTTACTATAAGCCTTTATATACTCTAAACCCACAGTGTAGATTGGTAGATAAACCTGTTAATGAGACAATTTTAATTGAAACAAATTTTAGTCAGTCTAATATAACTACTAGAAGATCAATTAAGTGGGAAGAGATTCCTCTTCCTGAAAGTTGGATTATTGAAAGGGCTATCCCTTCAGTACCAAAAATAAATGATAATATAACGCAAATTATACAAACTCCTGAGGGAAATATACAAATAGAAATGGAAAGAACTTCTTCTAATTCTAGACCAAGTTCTAGCAGATTAATTTTACCTAAAACAAAGTCTTTTCATTCCTATATTTCACCATTAGATGGTATCGTTGAAACACCATCTAGGTTTTCAACATCTCAAATTAAAGAAAGGTTTTCTGATGAAGAATCTTCAAAAGACAATACTGTTGAAAAATTATATAAAAATAAAGATAATATTGTAAAAGGAATTTATAACAACCAAGAACAGGATATAACCGAATCAGAAATGAATTTTTCTATTTAATGGATTACAAATCAAAAATTGATTTTAGCCCTGGCTCCCAAGCTAGACAAAGAATTAAAAATGAATTTAATCTCCCAAAATGGGAACCATTTAGAAAATGGTTTTTCGAAAACTTCTCAAAAGAAGAACAGAAATATTTTCAAGAAGAATTTTATAAATTCACATCTGAAAAAGATATATTATTTCCTTTTGTCCCATGGTTCACATCAAACTATGTTGAACAATATCTTTCCATATTAGAAAGAGATTATAAACTTTCAAATGGAAATATTTTGAAATCAGTCTTTCCCCCTCAGCAATCTTTTCAGATTGAAAAGAATGGAAAGAATTTAAATTTTAATGCCTTTTCCAAAATATTAGAAAATGATGTTTTACAAATTACAGTAAGACATATAAATCAAATAATGGAACAACAAAACTTTACAAATCTTTATTTAACAATAATTGGAGAACAAATGAATTCTTTACATAATAAAATAGAAAAACTATTCTCTGCCATAAATCAACTAACACCAACAAATCCAACATCAAGTGAGGAAGACAATGAAATTATTACTTCTTCAAATCTTCAACCTCCTCCTGAAATTAAAAATTTTAAATTAAAATCAGAAGAGTTTGAAAAAAGATTAAAAGAAAAATTGGACAAAATGAAAATAGGATTGGACAATTTGAGATTAAATACTCTTGAAGAAGAAACAATCCATGATAATTTAACCATCCAAGAAGAAGTAAATAAACTTGAAAAATATGCTAATAAGCCTACTCAACCATTGTTTTATTATAGAAGACCATCTCCTATTGATACTTTACCAGAAGAACCAGAATATATTAATAACAATAGTTATAATGGTAAAAGTATCTATGAGTGGAATTTAGATACTTTTACAGAAAAACAAATTTCTGTACTGGTTCATAGAATGTTAATGTATAGTACCATCTGTAAAACAAATGGGAATGATGATGTTACCGTTGCAAAAATGATAGTTGCAGGATTCACAGGCCAATTAAAAGGTTGGTGGGATAATTACCTTCCTTTAAGTCAAAAGGAAGAAATTTATAAAACTGTACGGCAAGAAAATGGACAATTAGTCCAAAATGCTGTATATACACTAGTAGTAATAATTTTAGAACATTTTACTGGCAGGGTATCTGATAATAGTGATAATATTCGTACATTATTACAAAATCTGAGATGTAAAACATTAACAGATTTTAGGTGGTACAAAGATACATTTTTAAATAGAGTTTTAGAACTTCCAGAGAGTAATAGCTCTCATTGGAAATCCAAATTTATTGACGGTCTACCTTCACTATTTGCTGAAAGAATAAGAAAAGTTTTAAGAAAAGATAGGGTAAGTATTCCCTATGATTCTTATACTTATGGGAAACTTATTGGAACATGTATTCAAGAAGGTTTAGCATTATGTAATGAAATAAAATTAAATCAACAAATTCAACGTCAAAATTTGACAGAAAAACACCAACTAGGACAATTTTGTAGTCAATTTGGCATGGAGATTCCAACCAATAAGAAATTTCATAAAAAGAAAAGATATTTAGATTCTCATTATAAAAAGAATAAGAGAAATTATTCTCAAAAAAGGCTAGAAAGAAAAGCGAAGAGAAAAGAAGAAAGAATAAATAAAAAGAACAATAAAATTATTCACTGTTATAAATGTGGAAAAGTTGGCCATTATGCTAACAGATGTAAATTAAAGAAGAAAATTGATAATTTAGAAGTTGATAATAAACTAAAAGGATCGTTAACAAAACTTCTGTTAAATTCAAGTTCTGAAGATAATTCAGACGAAGAAACTGAAAATGATTCATATGATTCAGAAGATCTTAAAGGTTTGGAAGATGATTCATCAGAATCTGATGAATGCTGCCAACCTTGTACACAAGGAAAGCCATGTTTAAGACAAATAACAGAAGATGAAGAGCATAAAGAAGAATTTTATAAAATTCTTTCACAATTTCAAGATTCAAGAATAAATGTTTTGAGCAATAGCAATATTGTAGATTTCTTAAAATCAATTAAAGACCAAGAATTAAGATCTAGAGTAATAGATCAAATGGAAGATATTCCAGAATCAAGTCAAAACCAAGATAAAAATAAAAATAAAAATATTATTATTAAAGATCCTTATTCTATGAATGAGGTTAATAAAATGTTAAAAGAAAGACAGAATATTGAATACCCTATTACCATTCAAGATTTGAATAATGAAATTCAAAATCTTAAAAAAGAAATCCAAGAATTAAAAAAGGATAACAAAAATTTTGATTATAGAATATCCTTTTTAGAATCATCAAAGCAAAGTATTACTATTAATGATAAAGATAAAGATTTTTCTCAAATAGAATTTCCTGAACAAAAAGACTTTCTTTCGAAAATGGAAATTATAACATCTCAAAAATGGTTTGTTGAGATAACTCTCTTAATTGATAATTATTTTAAAAAACAATTAATTGCTTTGGTAGACAGTGGGGCGGATATGAATGTAATACAAGAAGGAATAATCCCAACTAAATACTTTCAAAAAACTACAAACTCTTTAAGGCATGCAGGTGGACAAAAACTTGATATAAATTTTAAAATACCACATGCTTATATTTGCAAGGAAAAAATTTGTATCCCTACAAGTTTTTTATTAGTAAAAAATATTACTAACCAAGTTATACTTGGAACTCCATTCTTAGATAAAATCTATCCTATCACTAATATTGATAAAAAGGGAATTACAGGAATTTATGAAAATAAACCCATAAATTTCCAATTTATAACCAAACCTTTTACAAGGGTCCTTCATGAAATGAAAGATCTTTTGACACAAAAGACTTTTCATTTAAATTATTTAAAACAAGAAATTAATTTTTTCAATATAGAAGAAAAGCTACAGAATCCTAAACTGGAAGAGAAAATAAAATTGATTTATAACAAATTTTCTTTAGAAATATGTAATGAACATCCAAATGCTTTTTGGGATAGAAAAAGGCATGTTGTTAGTCTTCCATATGAAGAAGGCTTTGATGAAAAGAAAATTTCTACAAAGGCAAGGCCATGCCAAATGAATTCCGAATATTTGGAATTATGTAAAAATGAAATTGAATCATTATTACAAAAAAAATTAATAAAACCATCCCAATCACCTTGGTCATGTACTGCTTTTTATGTTAATAAACATAGTGAACAAGAGAGAGGTGTTCCAAGGTTAGTAATTAATTACAAACCTTTAAATAAAGTCTTGAAATGGATAAGACACCCAATTCCTAATAAAAAGGATTTATTAGACAGACTTTACAATGCTCTCATATCTTCCAAATTTGATTTAAAATCTGGATATTGGCAAATTCAAATTGATAAATCAGATCAATATAAAACTGCTTTCAATGTTCCAATAGGACACTATGAATGGACAGTAATGCCTTTTGGATTAAAAAATGCTCCCTCTGAATTTCAGAAAATAATGAATGATATTTTCATTCCATATAGTGAATTTATCATAGTCTATATAGATGATATTTTGGTATTTTCTGCAAACATTGAAATGCATTTTAAACACTTGAATATTTTTAGAAAAATTATTATTCAGAATGGATTAGTTATATCAAAAAAGAAAATGTTTTTATTTCAAACAAATGTTAGATTTTTAGGTCATAATATTGAAAAGGGAAAGATAGTTCCTATAAATAGAAGTATAGAATTTGCTTCAAAATTCCCTGATATAATAAGAGAAAAAACCCAATTACAAAGGTTTTTAGGCAGTTTAAATTATATTTCTTCTTATTACGCCAATCTAGCTTCAGATTCCGCTATTTTATATGATCGACTAAAAAAGAATCCAGGACCATGGACTGCACAGCATACCAAAGCTGTCCAAATAATAAAAGAAAAGGTTAAAAATTTACCCTGCCTAAATCTGTCAAATCCAAATTGGGATAAGGTTATAGAGACTGATGCTTCAGACATAGGGTTTGGAGGAATCCTAAAACAAATTTGTCCAAACTCCAAACAAGAATATCTTATTAGATTTTATTCTGGAAAATGGAATAATAGCCAAAGAAATTATGCAACTATAGCTAAAGAAATTCTGGCCATAGTAAAGTGTGTTTTAAAATTTCAGGATGATTTGTATAATCAAAAGTTTATTATAAAAACAGATTGCAAATCTGCAAAATATATGTTTAACAAAGATTTTAAACATGATGTTTCTAAACAAATGTTTGCTAGGTGGCAAGCTCATTTAGCCCCTTTTGATTTTGAAATAATTTATAAAAAAGGAGAAGAGAATAGTCTTCCCGATTTCTTAACCCGTGAATTTTTACAGGACAATGATTCCCAGAGGAAAGGGTAGTTCCTCTTTTCGCGGAGGAAGAGGTAGAGGAAATATCCTCGCTCAATATGGAAACAAAAAGCTTATAGCTGCAGATTTGACATCTACAAATGATCCTTTATATAAGGAATTCTTAGAATTTAAGAAAAGGCAAGAGGGTATTAGCCAAGCTTCATCATCATCATATGCTAGCATAGCTAATGAAGAAAATGAGGAAAGTATAACATCTTATGCAGAAAATCCTCATAAGGAAATAATAATTTTCCTTGAATTTAGTGACATAAAAAGGGAAAATAATCCCTGGAATTTAATGCAGAGATATCTTGATACTGCTTCATTCCCGATTACAGCTTATAAAAACAGGGGATATTATGAAGCAATAATGAAATCCTCAGAAACTTGTGAAATTACCCATTATAATACAGGTAATGACCAAAGCAATTATGGGTTCAGCAAAATAATTATTAAAAAACTTATAATGCCAGAAGAATGGGGGTTATCAACCCTTAAAGAAAAGGAAATATTCCTACAAGATAAGAAGATTACCATTAGATATAACTATTGGGATTATGTAAAAGCACTAAGCAAGGTGTTTCTTTATGAAAACACTAAAAAGAAGCATTCATGGTTCATAAAGGTTTGCGGTGAAATTTACAAAAGACCAATTCCTAATTGGTTCTATGACTGGTGGACAAATTATGGTCCGTCATTATCTATTCTTCCAAATAATATCATGGAATTATATTCTCAGTGGGTGAAAATTTCCCCTAAATTATATGAATTAGATCAAAGCCTAATGATTTCAGGATCAGGAAGCATGTTCTTCTTTTTGGAGTTCTCCATTCCTTGGATTTGAAAATGGAAACCAGAAATTGGTGAAACTGACAAGGAAATTCCTTGTTTAAAAAGATGCTTTTTAACAAAATTCTGGGATAAATTAACCAGAATAGATAATGAGTCTGGCCAAATATATGGTCAAGAAATGATTTCAGTTATTGAAAGCTCTATTAAGAAATATCAGGAGCAGAATGAGAAAAGGCAGGAAAAACCAGTTCAAAGTCCTTTTAGATATATTTATAGAAGGCTGAAAATGCAGAAAGAAAATGTCACCAAAGAAGACATTTTATATGCATATATTGATGAAATGAAGAAAGACTTAGCCAAAAACTTTGAAGCAGATAATGTTTCAGACGTATCAATGGCATCGTCTAGGGCAAATGATGACAAGGATGACAAGGAGGAGCATTATTCCGATCTTAATGATGAAGATTTCAATGAAATTTTTGAAAAATTAGAAAGAGAGGCCCACAATATGGGTATAGGTAAAACAATCAGCTGAAATCAAGGGCTAGCAAACAAATTACTTTTCAAAAATAGTTACAGGTGGCATACCTACTTTGATAAAGAAGAAGACTTTATAAGATTCCCGAATAATGAAGGACAATAATAGAAGACAGATGGCTCAGCTTTAATAAAACTAGCTCAGCTTTAATAAAGCTAACACATGCGGATTTAAATAGCTTTGAATTCCGAAGCCTTATATATTGGGAAGCTTTCTGCTCAGAAGGGCAGACTCAGAAAAATCTTCTCCATCTCCTTCAAGAAAAGCTCTCTGCCATTAATAGTATTGAGTGTAATATTTGAGTGTAATATAAGTGTGTAAGGTGTGTACAATAAGGAAGAAGACTACTTCTTTATATCTGTAAGTTTTTAATCTTTGTAATATATTAAGCCTGATGGCAGGCTAATTATCTAAGTGTTGAATTATCTCTGTGCTTTGCATTTTATTTCATGACTATTTAATTTGTTGCATTACATAATAAGCTATAAATTTAAAATACATGGGTTAAGAATAGCATCAGAAGGCAGTAAATTCTGATAAATACGGTGTACCAAAGTCCATTTTTAGCCATGAGAAGGCGTTGTTTAGGACAGGTCTTACACTGATTTGTTCGTCAGAATTCATTGTCAGTTCAATGCTTGACTTGTAAAATTCCCTAATTTACTTTAAATACATATATACATATATATATATACATATATACATATATATATATACATATATACATATATATATACATACATATATATATATATATTATGTAATAAGTTTCAAGTTGCAAAACCAGATAAGGAGAGGAATTGCTTGTAAAATTGCTCTTGCTTAAAAAAATCACTGCTGAAAAAGATTTGCTAAAATTTCTGCATGCTCTAGTATCGTGTCATTATCCCTTGTTTTTAGTTGATTTGCATTGTTGGTTGCTTGCATTTTTTTTAACAAAAACAAAAACCAATTCGTTCATAGTTGCATCGTTAATTCACGTTTAATTTCTACTTTGCATTCATCTCATCTTATTTTCTTTTTTTAAGGGAAATACCCAAATCCACATAAGGTGGGGGATTTCATCACCTCTTCCTCGGCCCACAAATTACATTTCATCTTAGAATTTTGACTAATAATAACGGTTAGATTTCGGACTTAAGAAAGTCACGAGCTCACCTAGGGCTTAATTGTACCTTGATAAGTTGTCTTATTTGAACAATTTATTTCCTTAGTGTTTAGGCTATGATAGAGCAATAATCATTTATAAATATTATGAGGATTCATAAATATTATAGTGATTGTTTCTCTGAAGGTTCCTAAATTTTCGGCTGCATTGATGCGACGATTTGTGGTGCACCGATAACTCCTGTAGTTATCTGGCTGAGAAATATTTTGTTGAACTAAGACAGAGGGTGATTATACAATTTTGGGTTAGGAGCTACTAAGGATAGAAAATTTATAATTAACTCCTTGCATTCATTTAGTTGCATTAGTTTCATGCATAGATAAAAAAAGAAAAAAAAAGTCAAAATCCAAAACCAAAAAAACTGTAAATTTGAATTAACTTAGTCTTTAAAAAAAATCCAAAACAAAACAACAAAATCGTTTTAAATCTTTTCCTTTGAAAATTTTTAATCAAAAAACAAGTATTTTACTTTTGGAAATCCAAACAATTTTGAATTAGTTTTTTTCCGAAAAAAAAATTCAAAAAAATATAAACTTTTCAAAAAACCAAAAAAAACTCAAAAAAAAACAAAAACAAATTAAAAGGAAAAAAACAAAAGTCAAATCTCTTTTTGGAAAAATAAATCCTTTTTGCTAAATATTTTTCCCTTTAAAAAAAATTAAAAAACAAACAATTTCTCAATTCATTTTCTAAACCTTGCTTCTTTCTCTTAAACTTGATTCTAAATTCTTTCTCTACCATTAATCTTCTCACTGGTGCATGAGTACTTGAACTCATGACACAATAACAAATCGTTGAACTCGTGACTCAATAATTAATAGTTTAACTCAAACAAACGATCCTTCTGAAATGGCGGACGAGAACTCCCCTCGAACTCTTATGAATATAATCTTTCCCGATAGAGTTTCTATTCCTTCTTATATCACGTTCCCTCCCATAGGGTAATCATTTCAAAATTCATTCAAACCATATTGCCACACTTTCGAAATTTTGAAATTTTGAACAGGATGACACGTACATCCTCTTAACAAAATTGGAGCAAGTTTGTGCAACTGTTAAACTCCAATAACTTAGTGACGACGGAATCAAACTCCGATTAATTCCATTTTCTCTTACCGATTATGCTGAAAAATGGTTGTACAGCTTACCATCTAATTCAATCAAAACTTGGGAAGAATTCGATAAGGTTTTCTTAAAAGAGTTCCACCTCTTGGAACAACTAAAATCTAAAACGAAATCCTCAATTTTCATCAATTAGGGGTGAACCATTTGGAAAATATTTTGAAAGATTTAAAGAGCTATTAATAAAATGTCCACATCATAATTTCAAAAAATGGACCATTTGCCAAATCTTATATAACGGACTTGAAAACAGCTCACGAAAATCGATGTGTCGAGGCAGCTTTCTCACATAACATCACGATGATGCTTGGAAATTTGTTGAAAACCTAGCCGAAAAAAAGACACAATAGGAACGTTCTAATGAAAAATCCATTTACTCATGATCGAGCGCACATTCGATAGGATTATCTTTGGATTTGAAAGTTAAAATCGACGAATTATTAATAAGTTTGACAACTTTTCTCATCGAATCAAATGAACCAAGCTTCCTAACCCATGTGTTATAAATGCAACGATCCAAGTCATATAGCCGACCGATGCCCCAACTCAATCGAACAACTCGATGCATTCAATAAAGTTAAAACCGACATGTTTCCTCCAACGTACAATTCTAGTTAGAGAAATCATCCAAACTTTGTTTGGAACAAAAATAATTCCAACACGAATTTGGTTCGTCCTAATTTTTAAACATTACCGAATAATGCTTCGAATTCTCCCTTTCAACCCAATCATTTTCAACAAAATTTTGATAGTCCGTCACAAAAACAAATGCAACAACCTTTTACTCCCCAAGACGATTAACGTTTTCACCTGAGAAAAGTCTTGAAACTTTGGCTAATGCAACCACTCAAAATCTCCAATCAAATAGAAATTTGCAAAATTTGTTAACTCGTACATGCAGAATATTACTTAGTCTATTACTAAACTTGAAATGTGAATAAGTCAATTAGCCACGTCTGTAGGTGAACATGAACAAGGCATGTTCCCAAGTCAGCCAGTTTCGAATCCCAGAAATCAAAACACGAATTCAAATCAAGCCCATGTTGTTCGAGATAGTAACGTAATCCAAGTGAATGCTATCACGACTTTACATTCCAGTAAGCAAATCAATAATCGAGTCGTTAGTCCAAACAATTTATCAACAACCCCTCTTGACACTTCTAAAACAACAAACGGGTCTAAACAAAACATTGAGCCAAGTATCGAATCAAACTCTAATCCAAATTCTTCTACTCGAGTAAACCCACCTACCGAGTATCATGTTCCATTTCCACATCGTCTTCGACACAAGAGCACTTTGACCAAATGGAAAAGATGTTGGAAATTTTTAAACAAGTGAAAATTAATATCCTGCTTCTTGATATCGTTCAGTAAGTCCCAACTTATGCTAAATTTGTTAAGGACCTATATACCCAAAAATGATACACTCACGTACCCAAGAAAGTCTTCTTAGCTGCCGAACTTAGCGAAGTCTTGTCCTAGTATTTTCCCAAATACAAAGATCCTAGATGTCCGACAATCTTATGCACAATATGAGACAAAACGATCAACAAATGCTTACTCGATTTGGGTGCGAGTGTCAACTTGATTCCTTATTCTGTTTACCAACAACTTGGCTTCAGTGAACTAAAACCGACAAAAGTAACTCTTCAATTTGTTGATCGTTTGATTTAGAAACCCATGGGTGAAATCGAGGACGTACTCATAAAAATCGTTCAATTCATATTCCCCTCGATTTCATCATTCTGGAGACTCAACCCGTTAATAATCCAATGAGTCAAATTCCATTGATTTTAGGCCGACCTTTCTTGGCTACTTTGAATGCTCTTATCAATTTTCGAAACAGTTTGATGAAAATCTCTTTTGAAAACATAACTTTAGATCTTAACATTTTCAATCTTGAAAATCAACCAAATGAACCATATGACAAAATGCTGGAAGTTAGCTTCACTCAAGAAAATGTTGATAACGAAACAGTTGACTTAAACCACGAACGCGAAACAAAATACGAACAACTATTTCAAGATGAGCCTAACAAAATCGAAATTGCACTTCTATTTGAACCCCATACCGTTGAATCAGAACATCCACGGAGTTCTTTGACTGAACAACCACCAAGGTTGGATCTTAAACCCCTTCGCGATCAAGTATGTATACTTAGGTGACAATGAAATGTTTCCCGTAATAATCTCTTCAACTCTCTCTTGATCAAGAAGCTTCCTTTCTTTCAATTATATCAAAAAATAAAGAAGCAATTGGATGGTCGATAATTAATATAAAGGGAATTACACCCGCTCTTCTTCAACATTCATCCATTTAGTCGACGATGACAAGCCTATTTGTGACACACAACGAAGGCTTAACCCAAAAATGTAGGATGGGGTTCGTGACGAAATTCTTAAACTCCTCGATAACGGAATCATATATCCAATCACTGATAGTTCATGAGTTAGCCCAATTCATGTCGTGCCTAAAAAGTCATGACTTACCATTATCAAAAACGACTCTAGCAAACTCATTCCAACTCGTACTCAAACAAGGTGGCATGTTTGTATTGATTATCGAAAATTAAATGTTGGAACACATAAGGATCATTTTCATCTTCCTTTCATCGACCAAATGCTTGAACGATTAGCCGGTCACGAATTCTATTGCTTTTTTTGATGGTTATTCCGGCTATAAAAAAATTCCAGTTGCTCCTGAAGATCAAGAGAATGACTTTCACGTGTCCTACTATGTTTCAAAGATACATGGTCAACCTGTTAAAGGGCATCCATCCTCCCAACTCAAACTTCTCAATCACCAATCAATTTGCGGACGATACAATTTTGATGATCTCCACTGAATCAGCTCATATGCACTACCTTAAGGTCCTCCTTTATACCTTTGAACTTATCTCTGGTCTATCCATTAATTTTGGCAAAAGCTCACTTATCATGCTTGGCAACTCTGATCACCTCGGCCCACATTTAGCTTCTCTACTCAATTGTACACTGGGTCACTTTCCCATCTCTTACCTCGGCATTCCCTTACATCCAATCACACTTGCCCGGTCCGATTGGCTCCCCCTTATCTCTAAGATTGAATCACGCCTTTCATCCTGGAAAGCTAACTCACTTTCTTCTGCAGGCCGTCTTATACTTGTCAAATCTGTCCTCTCTGCCCTGCCGACATACTGGATGTTGTTCCATAAATTGCCAAACTGGGTTATTCTAAAAATTGATGCCAGTAGGAGGTCTTTCCTATGGAATGGTAACAAATCAAGATGCTTAATCAATTGGAAATTGATTTGTTTACATCAAGATCATGGGGGTCTCGGCATTTCCAACCTCGCCTCCTTTAACATAGCTCTCTTATCCAAATGGCTCTGGCGAGCAATCTCTCCGGGGGACTTCCTCTGGAAGAATTGGATTCTTCAGCTCCTCTATCAAGCCAACCTTCACCTAGTCCTACACTCTACCCCGCTTCTCAGACTCTCTCCCTTCTGGGCTGGTGTGGTTAGTACCATTCCCCGAGTCAAAAATCTTTTCCATGCCACTCTTGGTAATGGTGGTAATTGCCTTTTCTGGTCAGACACTTGGTGCGGTCAAACCCCCCTAGCCCGTTCCTACCCTAACCTCTATTCTCTTACCTCACATAACTTCTCATCTGTTCGAGAGATCACTGTCGTGGGTCCAAATTGCCTTTACCCCCTTCCCTCTTTGACCTAAACACTTTGACTGAGCTAGTCTCAGTCTCAGCCTTACTTTCCTCAGTACACCTTTCCACCTCTCTAGATTTGTACACATGGGCTCTATCTCCTTCTCATGGCTTCTCGGTCTCCTCTTGCTACTCATTTCTTAACCACCCCGGCAGATCATTATCATTTGCAAGAATTTGGAAATGTAAGCTCCTCCCGTGCATTTTATTCTTCCAATGGTGCCTTGTTCATGCCCGCATCAACACCAGAGACAGGCTTAGGCGCTTGAATGTCTCGGTAGAACCCTCCTGTATCTTATGTTCCGAGCATTCTGAATCAATCACCCACCTTTTTTTCGACCGTGACTTCTCTTACCACATTTGGGCCACTACTTGCGCTTCGTTCCTTGGTTATGTCCCTGTCGTTCACTCGTTTTTTGAGCACTGGCAATTTAACTCTTCGAAAAAGTATCTGGATTCCTTCATAGCCATCTTTAGCTGGTGCTTATGGAAAGAGAGAAACACATGCATTTTTAACAAACCTACGAGCACTATTGATGAGATATGTAATCGAATTACTTATGTATACTCTATATGGACAGGTTCTTCATGCAGGCTTCCCTCCACTCGACTGCTAGCATCCTGGGATAATGCGCGGGCTGATTGACTCATTACTTGTGTAGTAGGTTGATGAGACTATTCTTTTTGTAACTCTCGTGTAATTAAGAACTGGGCTTTGTAAATAGTTTGTGTAGGGTTTCGGAACTCTTTCTTGGCCATCGACCAGGCATGTTGGTCGTACTATATTACTTTATTAACCTTAATCTAATCGGTTGTGTAGCCCCGCGCTGCACACCCGTTGCTGTCAAAAAGATGCATGTTCAGCATATTTTCTGATATAATTGAATGCTTTCTTGAAGTGTTTATGGACAATTTTTCTATCTTCGGAAACTCTTTTTTCGAGTGCTTAAACCATCTTGAATCGGTTCTCAAACGATGTAAGGACAATCGTTTAACGTTAAATTGGGGAAAATGCCATTTCCTGGTCAAACATGACATTATCCTTAGGAATCTCGTTTCAAATAAAGGCATTGGGGTAGATAAAGCAAAAGTTGATGTAATTGTGAATCTACCCATTCCCAAATCTCTAAAGATATTCGTTTATTCCTTGGACTCGCTAGTTTTTATCAATATTTTGTGAAGGATTTTGGTAAAATTGCTTGACCTCTTATGAATCTTCTTGGAAAAGATGTTCCATTTTACTTTAATTCTAACTATGTTTCTGCTTTCAAACATCTTAAAAATGAACTCATTTCTGCTCCCATTATTTTCTCACCTAATTGGGATCTTCCCTTTTAGATAAATGGAAATTAGCCACAAGGGCCTCTTTAGATAGTGCAATTAGTTTCTAGGACACACAACTAAAATAATTACTTTTAAGGACAAAATGCAAAATAATTAGTTTCTGAGGCCCAAAAACCTATGAAATTATGTTCTTGAAAGTAATTGGATTGCTGACTTTGTCCTTAAAAGTAATTATTCTGTTGACTTTAGCCTTGAAATTAATTTTTGTGGATGCGTGTCCTAGAAACTAATTAGACTGCAAAGTTTGTCCTTCTAGTGAAATGCCCCTTTAGATAATGTGTGATGCTTCTAACTTTGTCATTGGTGTTGTCTTAGGACAACACATCAATAAAATTCTTCATGTCAACTACTATGCTAGTATGACTCTTAAAGATGCTCAACTCAATTAGACAACCACTGAAAAAGAGCTTCTAGCGGTAGTTTTTGAGCTTGAAAAATTCCTACCTTATTTGATTGGCTCACACCTCACGGTTTGCACTGACCATTGCACTCTTAGGTACATTTTCGCTATAAAGGATGCTAAGTCTTGTTTGATCTGGTGGATACTTTTACTCCAAGAATTTGACCTTTCAGTCAAAGATTAAAAAGGAGCCGACAATGTCATCACCGATTATTTGTCGCGTCTTCCAAACGCATCATCTCCTTTATCAATCAACGAGAAATTTCCCAACGAAGAACTCCTTTCTGTTTTCGTCGATCCATGTTATGCAGACATAGTGAACTATTTACTCACTAAGGGAACTCCTAGATAAACATAAATTTCTTTCCTAAGTCAAGTACTTCTATTGGGATGATCAGTACTTGTCTAAATAATATTCCGACCAAATCATTCAATGTTACATCTCGGATTGCAAAATCAAAAGTATTCTTTCGTTTTGTCACAATAAAGCGTGTGATGGTCACTTCGGTCTTAAGGAAACAGTTGAAAAAGTAATCCAATGTGGCTTTTACTAGCCCACTCTTTTTAAAGACTCATTCAAATTTTATAAAACTTGTGATCGTTGCCAAATGATAGAAAGAATCTCTCGACGAAACATGATGCCTTTGAACCATATTCTTACAATCAAAATCTTTGACATATAGAGTGTTGTTTTGTGGGACCATTTCCCAATTCTTTTGGAAATTTGTACATTCTGCTTATCAGGGATTACATCTCCAAATAGGTAGAAGCCATTCTGTGTAAAAAAATGACCATAAAGCAGTTGTGAAGTTCCTAGAAGAAAACATCTTTTCAAGGTTCGGCACATGCCCTACAATAATAAGCAATAATGGAACACATTTTTGCAATTGGTCATTTGAAACTATAATAATAAAAAATACTCGATAACCTACAAGTTATCGACTCCGTACCATCCTCAAACTTGTGGCCAAATTGAAGTTTCGAATCGTCAAATCAAACTTTTTTTTGGAGAAAACCGTTAATAAAACCCAAAAAGATTGGTCTCAAAAATTAACAGAAGCGCTTTGGGCTACCATACTGCTTTTAAAACTAACCTTGGAATGTCCCCGTTTTGTTTAGTTTACGGAAAAGCTTGCCATTTATCAGTTGAAATTGAACACAAAGCGTTGTGGACAGTGAAGAACTTAAACTTCGATCTTGAAAAGCTGGCAAAAACAGAAAACTATAACTCAACGAACTAGAAGAACTTAGGAATGATGCATGTGAAAATGAGAAAATTTACAAAGAAAGAACAAAAGTTTTTCACAACAAGTCAATCCTAAGAAAAACGTTTTCGCCAAATCGAAAGGTTAATTTGTATGACTCTAGACTTCACTTATTCCCTGGGAAATTAAAATCAAGATGGACTGGACTATTTGTGGTTCGAACTGTTTTTCCACACGGTGCAATTGAAATACAAAAACCTAGGGATGGAACAATTTTCAATGTCAATGGTCTTCGCTTCAAACCATATTTGAAATTGCCAAGTAATCAAGAGGAGGAGCTCATGATTCTTCATGGGCCATTCTAAATGTTAACCCTCTTTTGTAAATATGTATATATTTTTCCCTGTTACCCTTAGTATATTATACGTTGACTGTGGGGACACAATAAAAATCAAGTGTGGGGGTTCTCAGTTCATTTTTCATGGTTTCATGATTTATTTTTTGCATTTTTCTTTCCAAAACTCAAAACTAAAAAAATCCAAGAACAAATTTTCTTCTTAGCACATTAATTTACTTTTAAAGAAATACTATACGATAAGTATATGTTTTTGGTTATTAAGTTGAAATTTTTGAAAATTTATTTGTCTCAAAAAAAAAGTTTTATTACAAGTAATTGTGCTTTAAATAGCATATCGAAAGGTTCATGGGTGTTAATTATGAAGTATATCCTAATTGAAAATCTTTGTTTAAAAGAGTCGTTGATTTAAAGTAAAGGCGATAACATTTTTGATCTTCTAAGTTAAGTGGTGTTAAGATGATTTTACAAAACTCTCTCTCTCTCTCTTCATAAAAAACATAAAAGAAAAAATATTGTTTTTGTAAAAATAAGAAACTCCTAGAGTCATGTGTTTACACGCAAGTGTGTACACTCGCCATGCTCTGTACCCTTCTCACATAAGCTCGAAAGGCAGTGCATGATCATATATCTGGCCTCAGTTTATTTGAGTTAGGTGTATGTAAATAGATTTAATAAAAATAACCATCTAGAGTCATGTGTTCACATGCAAATGTGCACATTCACCATGCTCTGTACTCTTCTCACGTTAGTCCCGAAAGGCAGTGCATGATCGGTATATCTGGCCTCAGTTTATTTGAGTTAGGTGTGTAAATATTAATAATGTTAATTCTTTTTCAAAAATAGAGAAAGCAAGAAATTAAAATCCAAGCATTATTTCCACTTGATTGATTCGACTTGTTATTCAAAAGAAATAAAAAACCACTTTGAAAAACTTCGATAATCAACTAAGGATCCATTTCATAATTGCATTATGTTATCAACCGAAACAATTAGCCAAATTCGAGTCTAATTGTGATGATAACTAAGTTTTTGTTGGAAGTTTTGACAAGTAAATTGTAATGACCCATCTTTTACTCCATAGAAAGACGCATTATTATTAAGAAAGAAAGGGATAGAAAAGAGAAAAGATAGAAAAGAAAGAACTAAACAATATCAGAATCTCATAGCGGAATGAATAAAATATATTAATCACATAAGATATTACATAGTATCATATACATTAGAGTTATACAGCTTACACATCACAAACTAGATAGTTATAAAGACCTGTCTATCATACAACTCCAGTACAATACATACTTCATCACAGAGATACAACACAGCAGAAACTCTATATATCTACATATGCTGAAGCCTCCTGCTCCATATCTCCTCCAGAAAGTCGTCAAAGCTAACCTGAATCCATTGGCTACTCGTAAAAATTTGAGTACCCAAGAGTTTAAGAAAACAGAAAATAAAATCCGGGTCAGACCTAGATCTGGTGTGAGTAAACGGGTTAAAGTTGTTTAACTTTTACCTTTGAAAACAAAAGGCCTCTCGTAAGACTTCCTGCACATAAACACGGAAAAGTTTTTACTTACGATAACCAAAACATTCGATAGAAAATCCAGTTATTTTATAATAGTGTCTAGGGTTTTCAAGTAAAATACAAAAATAGCTAGAATGCTTACATCTCACGTTCCAATATAGTTGGGCACAATCAAAACGTACGGCACTTATTGGAGATTGGATTCCATACAATGGCAGGGCTACTGGGGTACCGTCCGTCACAGTACGCGGCCTAGATCACCATACCAAGGATCCCTCCCAATCCCCAGCAACACAAGACCGGAACCATCCCTTACTGGATAATCCCGAACAAGACAACCCCGCAGTTGTTTGCAACCAACTGCCCACACAGCCGAATAAAAGGGACCTCTAGACAGGGGAAATCTCGTCCTACTAGGATGCTACCCATTTAGCCTTGTCGCACCTCTCCTGTTTTTGCCATTCACGGTTGATGAGACTTGAGGCTACGATTACTTTTTTAGAACACATAACTTATAATGCTCATCGTCCTCCAATGACGATGTCCTGAAAGCATTCAATCCACACAAGTTCGTTCCGGGTTTGAACGAAACCGAAAGCACCATCTCGTTACACTCATTTTGGAATCACCCTCAGAGTAAACAACAATAGCCTTTGCACTTTGAATCTTCATCTCGATCATCACTTAAGATTCACGACCTATCATTTAATTTGGATCGATGTGGTTTTCGAATATCCAAATTTTGAAATCCGGTCCCGGTCTAACCGAAATCCAAAACGCCGTCTTTTAAGGCCAAGTTTTTTAAGTTAAAATAATTTAATGTACTATCTATATTCACACAGATAGATAATTCACATTATCACAAATAGATAATCCACATTATCACAATTCAACCAAAGCATCTCATATCACCAAGCAACACAAATCACATATCAGAGATATCAAAAATCCAACACATTCAACACCATTCAATCATCCATAAGCAAGATCAATTAGTCACGCCATTTCTAATTAATTTAAAATATATTAAATTAATTACTTCCATCACTATAAATCTTGCCTATTAACCATTAATTAATTATAAACCAATTAATTGATTATCCTTTGATTATCCATCTTAATTTATCATCCTTGATTAATTATTCTTTAATTACATTAAGTAATTAGCCTTTAATTAATTACACAAATTAATTATCCTTAACCATTTACAGTAATTAACCTTTAATTATTCTCATTAATTACATTAATTAATGATTCTCTAATTACTTTCATTAATTGATTATTCTTATAATTAATTATATTTAATAATTAATCTTTAATTAACCACATTCATTAATCAACCTTAATTAATCACATTCAGTAATTAACTATCCTTTAATTACTTACATTAATTAATTAACTCCTTAATTAATTATTAATTAATCCTAAATTAATTTCACTAAGTAAGTCATTAATCCTTAATTACTCCCATTAATTGATTATCCTTTAAATTACTTCCCATTAAGTAATTTCCCTTTAATTTAATTACATCCTGTAATTACTCGTTAATGACTTACACTAAGTAATTACACTTTATTAATTATATTAAGTAATCATAGTTAATCGATCATCAAGTGGTTATCTTTAATTAAATTAACTAATTAATTAACTTAAACTAATCATATTAATTAATTAATCTCATTGAATAATTAATCTCTTTAATTTCTTCCATTAATTAATTACTCCTTAATTAATTACCTTTAATTACTTATATTAATTAACCCTTAATTAATCAAGTAATTAACTATTCTTAATTAATTAAACCAATTATCTTAAATTAATTACATTAATTAATTATCTCTTAATCACTAGTTAATGACCCTTAGTTTAATTATACTCATTAACCATTCTTTAATTACTTCCCTAGGTAATTATGCTTTGATTTTTAACATAAATTAATTAACCATCATTAACTACATTAATTAATTAACCTTTTTAATTAATTTCACTAATTAATTATACCTAATCAATCACAATCTTGATTTTTTTAAAGATAATTTCTCTATCTTAACTAATCACTTATCTAAATCTTATTAAATTAAATACTTAAAATCAATTTATAAAAATGAAATGAGATTTTTTTTGATTAATTTAAAATCTAATACACCTACCTTAATTATTCCTTAATTACCATATTTATCACATTTAAAAATACTTAGGTATTTTTATTTCAAAATTGACCTAACATGTAATTACTTTAAAATCAAATAAATTTAAACATTACTTTATTATTTAAATCTTGGAAAACTTGTTTAAACATTTGCTTGGAATACTAATTCATTTTAAAATATACTTTAAATCTTTAAACTTGTTTAAAAAAATTTGTTTTTATAAAACTTTATTTCTTTTAAAAACCAGGTTACAAAATTTATTTTGAACCCATCCATACACTAAAAAACTTGATTTAAAACTTCTTCAAGCTTTATACTAAAATCTGGAAACCATAATACTTCACAAAAACATGTTCTTACTTAGTTTTGAAATATGTATTCTGTTTTTATATAAATTTGAAAAAATTGTACAAGTCTTTATTATAAAAATTTTAAAAACAGGTTATATGAATATTAACCTGAGCCATCCCTGGTAGCCTTGTCCCACCTCTCCTGTTTTAACCAACACGAGGAGCTACCCGAGAAAAGATCGTCTCCCTAAAAACTTCACACGTCTGATACAACGTGCACATGTGCACCTGCTCCGATCACCGGACCACTTCAGATCCTCATCAAGGCTCCAACAAGTCAACGATCACAACGTCGTCCTCTCCGACCTCACAAATCCACGAATCCTGTAGCAAATCAAAAACGAACCCTTCGACCAAAAACCGGAAACACAACCCCATCGAAAATCCAACCCTAGCTATCGCCTCCGATCACCTGTACCCGCCGACCTACCCAGAGCAACGTCTCGACTCCAGCTATGATTTGCCCCTATGCGATCCATACCGATGCAACAATGAGCCATTCTAACATTGGAAACGTCGACGACCAAAGTAGCACCGCTAGCCCTAATTCGACTTTGCGGAGCTCACTAGAAAAACTTCCTACCATTTTTCCTGTGATCCACGACTCACCAACCACCTCGAGGTCCAAATTCAGCAAACATCACCACGTCGATCTACGGCAATCGACTAAAACCGAGAATCTGATCAACTTGAAATAACTCGTCACTCACGCACATAAAAAACGTGATTTCCTTATTAAAATTCTCCATTTACAAATTCGAATCAGATTTTATAATCAAAACAAGAATTCTAATCAATCGATTTTGGCTTAAAATTGAACAGAACTGACATTTTCTCATTTTTAAAACAAATACCGCACATAATTATTTGAAACTATTTTTAAAATTAGACTTATATTCTTACAATCTTTTTCCATCAAGAAATCTAAGCCTAAAATTGAATTTTTGGAGAGAAAAGGAATTTAATTTGAATGGAATTGAGCCTGAAACATAGAACAGAGACATACATACATTCATACGTACAGACTTTTGCACAAACATAGCATATGTACACACATGCATTCACATTTCACACATACAACATAAAGCATTATTTCAACATTACTTCAACATTTAATCACATACATCCAATTATCCTACCAGATTAAAGTTTTAAAATGTTTACTCACCTGATAATTTTAAACAGAGGTTAAGTTTTCTTATTTCCCTGTAACTTGATTTTTGATCTGGCATTTGAATTGATTCTGAGGCTTGTATCATTGTTTTGATGTTTGATTTGAACTTATTAAATGTTGAATTTAATTTGTACAAGATTCTGAAACTGATTTATGAAACAGCATTTAAATTGTTGAGTTTGAAGCTGAAATTGATGGCTTGTTCTTTAGATTGAAATTGTTTGAAACTATTTTTACTTGTTTTGATTTTATTATATTTTCAGTTTTTATGTTGAGAAGAAGAGATGAAAGATTGTGAATGAAGGATATTTGAACTGAAAATGGTAATGGAAACTAGATTTCTTTCTAAAACACTTATTATATAGTTTCAATTAAAAATATCATACTTGCCACTTGTTAGTTAAATGGTACTTAAGCTACAAATGTCAAATTACCTTACAAATGTTAAAACAAGTCTTATATGAATTCCAAATGTCTTAATTCCTTTTATCAATATGTTTCTTATGTATTTATAATTTGTGTAACATGTATATATTTAAAAGAAAATATTTTTAAACCTTTATATATGTATATTAACCCATTTTTAGTTTAGGTAAATCATAATAAACCCTTTTATTTAAATATTTTCTTATGCTTTATATTTTTTTTAAAAAGTTTGAAATAAACTATGTTTTAAACTTCCATATGCATTTACAAATCATATTTAGATCAAGCAAATTTAAAAAGAAAGTAAAACAAACCTTTTATAAATCTTATTTAAACTTTAATCTTAAGTTAAATAATTTTAGATAAATGTAAATGTTATCTTTGTTGTTAAGAAATGAAAAGCATTATATTAAACTCATAAATTACAATAGATATTAAATTTGAAAACATGTTTTTATTTGTTAACTTAAAACCAAGGCTTTCAAATTTATAATATATATATATATATATACACACAATATAAATGGAAACATTTTAATATTAGCCTTGAAAATTATTATATTGAATTTTAAAACATAACTTCTAATCATAATATATACATACATATATATTACAATTTGAAAACATCTCTTTATTAAATTAAAATCAAGAACTTCCTATATACAATATATATACAACTATTTTATTAGCTTTTAAAAGATAAAATTTACCAATTAAATATTTATAAAAGAAGTTTATTAAATCAATTTAAATACTTATTAACAAAAATTATTAAATATTTCCTAAAATTCCAGGACGTCACATTCCTCCCCCCTTAAAAGAATTTCTTCCCCGAAATCTAAAAGCAAAGATAATATAAAATCTATCTATGGTTTTTATATTCAATTCAGCAAACAAACATATCAACTAGATACTAACAACCATAGCAACCAATTTATACAAACAAATTTAACTAACTATCCTGACACAGATCAGGATAGACCTTCCTAACATTATCTTGAGTTTCCTAGGTACAAACACTGGGATAATCGCTTTACTGAATCTAAAATAGCTACACCACTCTGATCCAGAGCTCCTTCCTATCTTGATATAAAATTCAAACAGAATATCAAACCATAGTCAAGTTCGGCTCAACTTCCACATCTTCCTGAACTGCTTGTTCTGCAACCAGTAATGAATCACACATGCACTTCCTCAGAGATACATGAAATACCCTGTGAATCCCAGTCATCCAAACCGGAAATTCAATCTTGTAGGCCGAAACACTTATCCTTGCAAAAACACAGAAAGATCCAATATACCTCGGAGCTAGCCTTCCAGTCTTATCAAATCTGACTGCTTCTTTGACCGGAGTAAACCTCAACCAAAAACAAAGTCTCCAGCTTCAAATTCCAAATTCCTTTGTCTCTTATCCATAAAACTCTTCTGACGATCCTGGGCTGCCCACATCCTTTCCTGATCAGCTTAACCTACGTTGATGCCTCTCAAAACAAATCTGACTAAAAACAAGACAAATCTTTAAATCCTATTCAACAAGATGGTCCTATCAAAATCCATCAAAATCCCGAACACAAGCTCTACTCCATAAGAATTAGTAGACTTCAAACTAACTTCTTCCATCCGAAATAACCAAAACAGGTGCACCAGACATCCCAGCCTTCAGATCCCGAATGAACTTTCCATAGGAGTCTGCAGTAGCTTCCACTCTTTCATAGTTGTTACCTCGCTTCCACTGCGCAACTCTGATTTGGAGATGATGAGAATGCTATTGATGAGCACGAGCACAAACTTGTCCAACACATCCAGGAAGACATGGTTCAATAGATCCATAAAGAGAAAACACAGAAGTTCCATGGAATCCTGAGCTTCTCCACCAAATCCTCTCTCTAGGGCCATCCTTCTACTTAATTGAACCACCAGTATAGCTCCAGGAACCAAGTTGATACGGAAACTCAATATCTAATGCGGACAAACCTTAGACTTCTTTGAAGATATCTAGAAAAATCTCAAATAACCCAAGAGAATACTCAAACTATTTCAAGTCACTTTTGCGATCTATCCCGATCAGTTCTAAAGAAACCGTTCACTCTTCACATATCAGAACAGCTTATGCTTGACTAACCAATCTATCGAAGAAATGGATCCACTCTACTGCTTCTGAATTCCACCTCTAGGATACTACTTAGCCAGATGACCTTCCTGCAGGCACTCAAAACACTCCGAGCTACATCACTGCAATTGATGTTAAAGACTTCTTATCCATAAGCTCTTCAATCCTCAAAACCATATCATCCATACCCTCAAACGGGCCTTGAGATGGGTAGACATCTCCTCAAGAAACTTGGGCCTCAAACCAAACACAAACACCCTACTGATCTGAGTCTCATCTCTGATGCAGACAAAAAACCCCTTGCCTGAGATCCAGAAAATCCTTATGTAGCCGAGTCTTCTCTGCGGCAGGTATCAACTGCTCCTTAAAAACTTCCTTAAAACTTGATTCAAAAGAAAACATCTTTGGAAACATCCATAGCTACTGCGTCTCACCACTCAACTACTCCTTCCTGAAGTTGCCAAAATGCAATCACTTGCTTCTGCACATTTAGCAGATCCAAACTCTTGAAAATCTGCTCACATGAGCGCAACCAAGCTTTCACTTCAATGATGGACTCTTTACCTTTAAAATACCATCCTTCAAGATTGGTGAAATCCTTATACCATGCTGCAAAGCTTACTCGAGACGGTATTGGCTCTACAGTCTCGGTAGATACTCTTCCAACCTCAACACTCGGACCTCTCCCATTAGTGGTAGTCGTGCTACACACACCACTATCCGTACTACCTTTAGAACTTATATTGGAAAACCCGAACAGGTAACCCAACAAATTAGGTAATAATATATATATAATTACAAGTACGCTCTCTCAAGATAGATATCACTTCAAATCCTAGGTATTCTCTCAACCTAGCGCTCTGATACCATTGTAATGACCCGTCTTTTACTCCACAGAAAGAGGCATCATTATTAAGAAAGAAAGGGATAGAAAAGAGAAGATAGAAAAGAAAGAACTAAACAATATCAGAATCTCACAGCGGAATGAATAAAATATATTAATCACATAAGATATTACATAGTATCATATACATCAGAGTTATACAGCTTATACATCACAAACTAGACAGTTATAATGACTTGTCTATCATACAACTCTAGTACAATACATATTTCATCACAGAGATACAACACAGCGGAAACTCTGTATATCTACATACGTTGAAGCCTCCTGCTCCATTTCTCCTCCAGAAACTCGTCAAAGCTAACGTGAATCCCTTGCCTACTTGTAAAAATTTGAGTACCCAAGAGTTTAAGAAAACAGAAAATAAACTCTGGGTCAGACATGAGTTTGGTGTGAGTAAATGGGTTAAAGTTGCTTAACTTTGGAAAAACCTTTGAAAACAAATGGTATCTTGTAAGACTTCCCGCACCTAAACACGGAAAAGTTTTTACCTTACGATAACCAAAACATTTGATAGGAAATCCAGTGATATTATAATTGTGCCTAGGGTTTTCAAGTAAAATACAGAAATAGCTGGAATGCTTACATCTCACGTTCCAACATAGTTGGATACAATCAAAACATATGGCACTTATTGGAGATTGAATTCTATACAATGGCAGGGCTACTGGGGTTTCGTACGTGGCCTAGATCATCTTACCGAGGATCCCTCCCGATCCTCTGCAACACAAGACCGAATCCATCCCTTACTGGATAATCCCGAACAAGACAACCCCGTAGTTGTTTGCAACCAACTGCCCAAACAGCCGAATAAAAGGGACCTCTAGATAGGGGAAATCTCGTCCTACTTGGATGCTACCCACTTAGCCTTGCTGCACCTCCACTGTTTTAGCCATTCCCAGTTGATGAGGCTTGAGATTACGATTACCTTTTCAGAACACATAACTTAGAATGCTCATCATCCTCCAACGACGATGTTCTGAAAGCATTTAATCCATACAAATTCGTTCTGAGTTCGAACGAAACCGAAGGCACTATCTCGTTACACTCATTTTGGAATCACCCTCAGAGTTAACGATAATAGCCCTTGCACTCTGAATCTTCACCTCGATCATCACTAGTAATTCATGACCTATCGTTTAATTTGGATCGATGTGGTTTTTGGATATCCAAATTTGGAAATCCGATCCCGGTCTCACCGAAATCCAAAATGCCGTCTTTTAAGGCCAAGTTTTTTAAGTTAAAACAATTTAATTTATTATCTATATTCACATAGATAAATAATTCACATTATCACAAATAGATAATCCACATTATCAAATTCAACCAAAGCATATCATATCACCATGCAACACATATCACATATCAGATATATCAAAAATCCAAGGCATTCAACACCATTCAATCATTCATAAGCAAGATAAATTAGTCATGCCATTTCTAATTAATTTAAAATAAATTAAACTAATTACTTCCATCACTATAAATCCTGCTTACTTAACCATTAATTAATTACAAACCAATTAATTAATTATCCTTTAATTATCCATCTTAATTTATCATCCTTGATTAATTATTCTTTAATTACATTAAATAATTAGCCTTTAATTAATTACACAAATTAATTATCCTTAACGATTTACAGTAATTAACCTTTAATTATTCTCATTAATTACATTAATTAATGATCCTCTAATTACTTTCATTAATTGATTATTCTTCTAATTAATTATATTTAATAATTAATCTTTAATTAATCACATTCATTAATCAACCTTAATTAATCACATTCAGTAATTAACTACCCTTTAATTACTTACATTAATTAGTTAACTCCTTAATTAATTATTAATTAATCCTAAATTAATTTCACTAAGTAAGTAATTATCCTTAATTACTCCCATTAAGTGATTATCCTTTAAATTACTTCCCATTAAGTAATTCCCCTTTAATTTAAGTACATCCTGTAATCACTCATTAACTACTTACACTAAGTCATTACACTTTATTAATTATATTAAGTATTCATACTTAATCAATCATCAAGTGATTATCTTTAATTAATTAAACTAATTAATAAACTTAAATTAATCACATTAATTAATTAATCTCATTGAGTAATTAATCTCTTTAATTACTTCCATTAATTAATTACTCCTTAATTAATTACCTTTAATTACTTATATTAATTAACCCTTAATTAATCAACTAATTAACTACTTAATTAATTAAACCAATTATCTTAAGTTAATTACATTAATTAATTATCTCTTAATCACCAGTTAATGACCTTTAGTTTAATTATACTCATTAACCATTCTTTAATTACTTCCCTAAGTAATTATGCTTTGATTCTTAACACAAATTAATTGACCATCATTAATTACGTTAAGTAATTAACCTTTTTAATTAATTTCACTAATTAATTATTCCTAATTAATCACAATCTTGATTTTTTTAAAGATAATTTCTCTATCTTAACAAATCACTTATCTAAATCTTATTAAATTAAATACTTAAAATCAAATGAGATCTTTTTGATTGATTTAAAATCTAATACACCTACCTTAATTATTCCTTAATTACAATATTTATTACATTTAAAAATACTTAGGAATTTTTATTTCAAAATTGACCTAACATATAATTACTTTAAAATCAAACAAATTTAAACATTACTTTATTATTTAAATCTTGGAAAACTTGTTTAAACATTTGCTTGGAAAACTAATTCATTTTAAAATATACTTTAAATCTTTAAACTTTTTTAAAACATTTTGTTTTTATAAAACATTATTTATTTTCAAAACCAGGTTACAAAATTTATTTTGAACCCATCCATACACTTATAAACTTGATTTTAAACTTCTTTAAGCTTTATACTAAAATATGGAAACCATAATACTTCACAAAAACATGTTCTTACTTAGTTTTGAAATCTGTATTCTGTTTTTATTTAAATTTAAAAAAACTGTACAAGTCTTTATTATAAATTTTTTAAAAATAGGTTATATAAGTATTAACCTGAGCCATCCCCGAATCTTCCTCATGTAAACCCCCAGGCAAGACACGATACACTCATGAATCATCTTCCTTCGAGCCACACACACAACCAACACGAAGAGCGACCGAGAAAAGCTCGTCTCCCCAAAAACTTCACACGTCTAACACAAGGTGCACATGTGCACCTGCTTCAATCACTGGACCACTTTAGATCCTCGCCGAGGCATACCACAAGTCGGCGATCACCACGTCGTCCTCTCCGACCTCACAAATCCATGAATCCCACAGCAAATCAAAAACGAACCCTTCGACCGAAAACTGGAAACACAGCCCCATCGAAAATCCAACCTTAGCCATCGCCTCTGACCACCTGTACCCACGCCGACCTACCCAGAGCGACGTCTCGACTCCAGTTATGATTTCCTCCATATGCGATCCATACCGATGCAACAACGATGTCGTTCAAACCCTGAAAACATCGACGACCAAAGTAGCACCGCTATCCCTAGTTCGACTTCGTTGAGCTTCTTCGATCACCAGAAAAACTTCCTACCATTTTTCCTATGATCCACGACTCATCAACCACCTCCAGGTCCAAATTCAGCAAACATCACCACGCCGATCGACGGCAATTGACTAAAAACAAGAATCTGATCAACTTGAAATAACTCGTCACTCACGCACATAAAAATCATGATTTCCTTATTAAAATTCTCCATTTACAAATTCGAATCAAATTTTAGAATCAAAACAAGAATTCTAAACAATCGATTTTGGCTTAAAATTGAACAGACCTAACATTTTCCCATTTTTGAAACAAATACCCCACATAATTATTTGAAACTATTTTTAAAATTAGACTTATATTCTTACAATCATTTTCCATCAAGAGATCTAAGCCTAAAATTGAATGTTTGGATAGAAAAGGAATTTAATTTGAATGGAATTGAGCCTGAAGCATAGAATAGAGACATACATACATTCATACATATAGACTTTTGCAAAAACTTAGCATATATACACACATGCATTCACATTTCACACATACAACATAAAGCAGACCAGACCTATAACATAGGAGTTTGGACTGCATCTTATTTCAACATTACTTCAACATTTCATCACATGCATCTAATTATCCTACCAGATTAAAGTTTTAAAATGTTTACTCACCTGATAGTTTTAAACAGAGGTCAAGTTTTCTTGTTTCCCTATAGCTTATTTTTGATCCGGCATTTGAATTGATTCTGAGGCTTGTATCTTTGTTTTGATGTTTGATTTGAACTTCTTAAATGTTGAATTTGATCTGTACAAGATTTTGAAACTGATTTATGAAACAACACTTAAATTGTTGAGTTTGAAGCTGAAGATGTTGGCTTGTTCTTCAGATTGAAATTGTTTGAAACTGTTTTTACTTGTTTTGATTTTATTATATTTTCAGTTTTTTTGTTGAGAAGAAGAGATGAAAGATTGTGAAAGAAGGATATTTGAACTGAAAATGGAAATGGAAACTAGATTTCTTTCTAAAACACTTATTATATAGTTTCAATTAAAAAAATCATACTTGCCACTTGTTAGTTAAATGGTACTTAAGCTACAAATGTCAAATTACCTTACAAATATTAAAACAAGTCTTATATGAATTCCAAATGTCTTAATTCCTTTTTATTAATATGTTTCTTATGTATTTATAATTTTTGTAATATGTATATATTTAAAAGAAAGTATTTTTAAACCTTTATATATATGTATATTAACCCATTTTTAGTTTAGGTAAATCATTATAAACCCTTTTATTTAAATATTTCTTATGCTTTATATATTTTTAAAAAAAAGTTTGAAATAAATTATGTTTTAAACTTCCATATACATTTACAAATCATATTTAGATCAAGCAAATTTAAAAAGAAAGTAAAACAAACCTTTTATAAATCTTATTTAAACTTTAAACTTAAGTTAGATAAATATAAATGTTATCTTTGTTGTTAAGAAATGAAAAGCATTATATTAAACTCCCAAATTACAATAGATATTAAATTTGAAAACATGTTTTTATTTGTTAATTTCAAACCAAGGCTTTCCATTTACAATATATATAAATATAAATACAATATAAATAGAAAACATTTTAATATTAGCCTTGAAAATTATTATATTGAATTTTAAAACATAACTTCAAATCACAATATATACATACATATACATTACAATTTGAAAACATCTCTTTATTAAATTAAAATCAAAGACTTCCGATATACAATATATATACCTATATATATATTATATATAGAAAACAATTTTATTAGCTTTCAAAAGATAAAATTTACCAATTAAATATTTATAAAAGAAGATTATTAAATCAATTTAAATACTTATTAACAAAGATTATTAAATAAATACTGCCCAAAATTCCCAAAGATTATTAAATAAATATTGCCCAAAATTCTGGAACATCACATAAATAAACTTAAATTTATTGATAATGACCAAAACTTATATTTAACTTATGCATGTCAATTTAAAAGTAATTCTTCATTGGTAAATATTTTAGAAACTTGCATTCATCTCTTTGTAAGTAAAGCTTGCATTTAGGAAATTTTCATGTTTCATTTGGATTCTGTGGGTAGTATTCGCTGAAAATCCTCATGAGACAACACTCGTCCTACTAGAGACCCCTAAAGGTTTAACAGCTTGTTGCATACGCTTAATGAAATTGTGTTTCCCAAGAAAATAGGTTTATCTTAGTTTTAGTTTATTCGAGGATGAATAAAAGATAAGTGTGGGGGTATTTTATGTGCACATAAATGTGCATATTTTTACTTCCATATTTAATCTACATCTATTTA